>HG992320.1:25000-5025000 GCA_905220615.1 Tinea trinotella | reverse complement strand
TCGTGACGAATAAGAATTTATTATAATTGTATGCAAGCTCTTTGAATAGCATTTTTAATCAAAAAGGAAAGTTATTGATTAATTTAACTCTGTGACATTTAAAATTATTTATGTATCTAGTGTCTTTTTCTTGAATATGACATTTTCACTTCCATTTTGATGTGTGTTTTTGTATACGGTATAAATTCTAGTATATTTACCAGGGTGTATGCCCTTTTAAATAATGTTCATATGCATAGCTGGGGTAGTTTTTGTGGATAGCAGCTGGTAGGGACCCCCACAAGTGACTCACGTCCGCCTGCAGCACGATGGGGTTAGGGACTGCAGGGTGCGTGTCATTGAACCCTACACCACACTCCTGCCCCAAAAACTATACATACGCCCATGACGATTTCGCTATTACCCCCATTATGTTAATAATTTATTATATTCCTGCGCTTTATTAATGTTGCTAGTTGTCTGTTTTGTATATTTATTTGGTTTAAAAAACTGTCCAAATACGTAATGTAACTAAATCGAATTGAATGTCTCAAAAAGTAATAAATTGACTCAATAAACTTTGCTTTTTCTTATACAATAAACTTTTTAACAATGTTGTTGAAATTTTATTGTTTGAAACATTCGTAGTAATATAAGAATGCTTGGTTGTGATAGCAAGATAGTGCAACGAGACTCGAACTCGAGTCAGGCGGGCCGACCCTATACCGGTTTCGTTCAACTTCGAGTTGCGCATCAACAATGCGCAGCCACTCAAAAAAAGAACAAGACTATCCTTATATTTTTTCTTTCTTTACACGCAAGCGATCTCCGCTCAAAAGTTACTTTGTTTTCGTTTTTCATTTGTGTACCTGCTTAAAGCCATTATTGGAAATTCAAGCCTCTCATTCGGATATATACAATGCTATGAATTCCTTGCTGCAACAATATCTTTCATGTTCGGCTTTCTAAAACAACACGTTGTTAACTGAGCAATTAATCAATTGAGGTTGCCAATTTAATACGAAAACGCCAAACGATACAATTGATAGTGTCAATATTACGAGTAAGTGTATTGCCCGCTTTTAATGATGTAAGGTAACGTGTTTCTAAATTAAAGTCACTTAAATAGGACTCTAAAATGCTAAGTTAGTTAGTAAGTATCATTGATAACTAAAAGGTTTTACGAGTCATTTCGTTGTAAAACAATCGACAAGTGGAATGCTTTAACAGCCCATGTGTTGACCGGCATAGTGACAGCGACAACCGTAAAGAGCATCGGTTTTGTAGTCTCGATGGAATTATATTTTCTAAACCTTAAAAATCATATTTACTTCTGATCCTAATGTTTTTTTTTTTTTTTATTGTGACTCGACATATGACAGCACCCCGCTTGATGTTAAGCCAAAGTGTGGTCCATGAATGAATGTCACTGCTACTACAATTCAATAAGTGTGAGTAGCAATCACATCCACTATGCCGGCCTAGATGGAACCGGCAACTTACAAGCTGATCCCGAAACGTGACCAAATCACTTCACGGTCTGTATACTTGTAAGTGGTGGTACTACCCTGGATCGGCAGACTGGGTACCACTGCCTACCACTCTTTGAAAACCAGACCCGAAGCAAATATCCATCTCTTTTTTTTTATTAACAAATATTTGCAATATTTAATACTTTTAAATATTACAAATAAAAGCTATGAAACAAATATTTGCTCCGACCGGGGATCGAACCCGGGACTTTACGCGCAACAAACCAGTCGCTAAACCGTTCGTCCACGCCTGTCGTTTGTTATTCTAACGGAAGAGTCACATTTAGTTGTTGATGTTCACGAAATATTCTGACTCAGACATGAGAAGATTAATAAATTTAAAATTTCCTGCTATTAATTCCAGTAATGCAACGTAAATCCCCACGAGGATGTAGTTTCATGTTTTTCAGTTCCTAAAACTAATAGATTTTACACGTTATTCTCAATAAATGGAATGAATAATTTTTCACGCTGTTTTCCGACATTTTATAAACAAAGATTTAAAATTTTAAGTGCATTTATGTATACGGCTTTGCTTTCCAAACTCGCTTTGACCTATATTTATTAATTAAAACGCTTTTCACACTTCAACGTGAAATGGCAGTGGAATTTAATTCCAAATGGAGCAAATAAATGGAATTTGGCATTGTGGCATTCAAAAAAGTGTTTCTTTCTGGACAGTTGGGTTTCTATGGTCTTGCTTGTATGTTAACTCTAAGATATACTTAATTAATAAAGCAAACAGAAGAATTTTGCTATAGCCTATTCCCTTCTATATTCCTGGTTAAATCACTTTGTTCTGGCTCGACATATGACAGGACTCGGTCATGTTAGTGTGACGGGCCTATAAATGGAAGTTACGGCTACTAAAGTTAATTAACAAAATCAGCAGCGGATGACAGCCTAATTGGAACAGGCAACTTTTAAGCTGATCCTAAGGCGCGACTGTGTCTTTACACTTGAAAGGTGGTGCTATCTTGAATTTAGATAATTACACTATGGATAATGTTTATTCTACTTGCTTGTTCTATTATTTTGTTTAAATAAATATATGGAGATTTGCAAGTACAAGTTTGGTGGAAACAGGCACTGCACCGTCAGAAGCTGTATAAAACTTTCAACACAATAGTTACGTATAGAAAACCCACATGAATTATTCAGGTTGCCGCGCGTCCTTCGACGATTCGTTTGTTCGACACTCGCTTTGGCGTTTGCAACTTTAAAACCGTTTCGTCTATTCAAATGTTCTAAGTTACTTAGTGTAATGCTTGTAGACATTTGAACTTTTTTCTACTTGATTCAATAAAATGAAGTTCAAATCTGTATATGTTTACAGTAACAATATTTATTTTTGTACCTAATTTTATTCCAAATTGTCATATCATAAGCTGGTAAAATATTTCTTGCCTGTAGTTTCATGTTTAATTGTTATTTTAATGTTTGTTTTCTCTCATAATATTTACTTTTCATACAGAATTTATCTCATAATATCTAATAAGTTTGAAGAAGAAACATGAATTTATTCATATCTCATTAGGTATACATTAAAATGAATAGAAGGCGATATGGCTAAGTTTCCCATTCGGGTGCTCGAAGACGCGTACATACGGGCTGGTGTCTAGCGGTCGGGGATAAGGTGGTGGGAGTTAGGACCGGGGGTGGTTTTGTTCTCTGTCCCCGAGTGCCCGAGTTGGCGGCCGCGTTCTAACCACTTAGAAGATTGCGAACCTTTGTCTTGGCGCCGGATTCCACACTTCTTTGTATCTCTGTTATATCGCCTTTGGAGTCGATTTAGACTTGCACGAATCTAGTTTATGACTGTGGAAATAGGAAAGGAAGCGTCTGTACTCTACAATCATTTTAATAGTATTCGGTGTAGATATATGTTTCTTTTATAGCTCAGAGCTTTGGATTTTGCAAAGGAATCTAATTTATGTTCGAAACCAGCAATGGTCGGTTGGTGCAGCTATTCGAGTGATTAAATAATCATGACATGTTAATAGCTGTGTAAGGCTTTATAAGTTAATTCAAATGACATGAGTAAAGGTCTGCATCTCATTGTACGAAGGCCAAGTTACGTTCAAATTGTTTTTGCCTTCAGTATGTTGTCGTAACCATTGTTTTGTGCAAATGCTGTGTGAACAATTTGCGATCCTTCCTCGATTGCTTGTTTCCCTTTGGTCATTGTAATTTCTTCCTCGTAATTAGTCTTGTGTTGTAAGTTAAGAAGTGTCGTCATTAGAGAAGTCGATGCGACTGTCTCTTGTAACAAAGTCGAGTTACTTATATTTACGTGTACCGCATGTGACATTGTTTCCTCATGAATAAAGTGCAATTTGTGTATATTAGTCATTCGGGCTATGTAGTGGTACGATGGCGAAAGCAGTGCTCCCTTGACACGCCACGCCGTACGCGCATTGCAGTCAAGGCCCTGTGCCGACGCTAACCTGATGTCGCCGAGTAAATGCAATTAACATAGATCATGTTCCATGAGCCATACTGACCAGTCCTTAAGGAATTTACAATATCGACACCGATTGCAGCTCCATCAATAAAATCTCTTTAGGAGAAGTGGTAGGAAATGCGGTCCATGAATGGAAGCGACTATTACCCCAGTTAATTATATCTATTATGTTGATCTAATTGGAGCGCGCAAATTTTAATCTGGTTTCAAAAATTGTACAAATAGATTCACCGTCTGTGAGTCTGTATGTACAATTATGGGTAGTTGTACTACCCCGGATCGGCAGATTGGGCATATGATGATATGACCACCCACTGTCTTCCTATCAATCTGAATTTTTTTTAAAACATCATTTATTCACAATATGACCCTGACACAATGGCTTCATTGAATGTGCAAGCGCCGCTGTATCCTTGACACGGCGGGCGCCGTGGCTACTGCCACTTAGGATGAACTCGCACTTATCCGCGCCGAACGAACCGAATTTTAGAATTTATTTGTAAAATCATATGAAACTTCGCCAATTCTCGCCGAACGCAACGAATCGCTAGAATAATTGGAAATGTGAAGAATTCTGATGACGTATCGATTCGGGCGGGCATGATGCAGCGGGCGCAAAGCTACTGTATGCTACTTTTCGTTGACTTCGACTCGTTCGGCTCGGACAAGTGTGCGTTCACCTTAAGACTTATGCAGCAGAGATATTAAATTAACGTCCATCTAACAACAATTTATTGTTTAATAACGAAATGACTATTATGTGAAAATTTTTGTTATTGTGTATGCGAAAAACGTGTTGGCGAACGGTTGGGGAAACTACTGTTAAGTGGGTTTTTCCTTGACACGCGGCCCTGTTGCAACTCAAACGCAGCAACCAGCAACCAATACAAGGTCAACGCGACACGCCCTAACTATTATTATTTTAACTTATAACATAATAGGTATACTGCAATTGTCTTTGACATCTTTATTATCATAATAATGTCCTATGAAATATTCCACTGAGCCTGCAGAATGAATTCTCAAATTGACGACCCGCCGGCCGGCTCATTGCTTATGGTTCATTATTATTATTAGATTGGGTTTAATAAAATTAGGCAGATAATTCATCTGAGACTACGTATTTAAGAATGTTTGGTCGTTTGCCCGGTCTGCCGATGCGGGGAGCACCTCCACTTTTAAGTCGACGTGGCCTAGTCGCATTTCGAATCAAGCAGTAAATGTGACAACGACTGATACAGCCGTGAATAAACTCGGTTCTTTCAGTTGTCGTCACTTTTGGACCTCCGCTTGCTTTTCATCAGGAGGGGTCGAGATCAGATGTCGTGTAACAATAAAAAATTATGTTAGTTTACATTGGGCGGGATTCTATCATATGTTGAACCACAATAAAACATACGCTTTTCAAAAATGCCTAATTGATAAAGCTAGATCAGTTGGTGCGGCTTATCGTCCCGCGAAACTGATTGGTTTCGCACGAGGACGCCCAGCTAGTGTTTGACCGATAAGAGGAAATGCAGATTGAGTAAAGAATACAGTTGTACGTAATTCATTTGAAAGAAGCCCACCTAGCACGGCAATCCAAGAAGAAAGATTGACACCTGCTGGTAATATCATTATTTTAAATAACTTACCAACAAGATAGTGTATAATAATAAGAAAGGCAAAATGTAGTGACATAGATTAAGAAACATAATATGTTGTGATGGTTTAAGCACATGCACACAATGGATTTTATTAAAAGGAAAGCGATTTGTTAATGGGAGGCAAGTGGAAAGATAAAACGGTGACATTCCTAAATTTCATGTATGAATTGTGAATATTAAGGAAGCAAGAGAGTTGTGTCAGGATCTTGGAAAGTGGCGCTCAAATGTCTTTGCCTACCTCTGTGGGAGTTAAGGGGTAAAATTAATGATGATTCTAATGGGTAATGACATCAGACATTTCATTGTTTATAGTTGTGGTTATAAAAACAGTGTGACTAGAAGAGCATGATAGATGGTAGATGGAAGTACGACATGTGACAGCACCCCACCTGATGTTAGGCTGGATTGCGGTCCATTGGAGACGACTGCTACAACAGTTATATAATAGATAAATTCGGCAACTCTCAAGTTGATCCCGAAATGCGACTAATCCACTTCACGGTCTGTAAACTTAAAAGTGGTGGTGCTACCCTAGATCGCAGAGTAAGCAAATTTCCATTTGTTTGCCTTCCACTCATATTTTTATCGTTTTGCCACTTTGTTTCCATTGATTTAAATAATAATGATACGAGCACTCTTAATAATTGGAATGACACAATTTATTTACTGAAATTGGATATGTCGTTTCCCAATTAAGCGTTGTCTGCCACTGCGAATTTTTAATAACTGTTCCAGTTTATATTATTTATGTGTTTGGCTACCATTCGAATCATTGAAGCAAGTTTTAATAGCACATTTGGTTAATAATACTAATGTATTAAACTTCAATCAAATTGTCACGACTTTATCCCATGAGGATAGGCAGAGACAATGGATTAAACTTACCTGATTTAAATTCTGGGGTACTAAACATATTTTATAGATGGGGTATTAAACATATTTTATTTACCTCGACCTTTCTACCAAACTAGGCCGGCGTAGTGGATGTGATTGCTACTTACAGTTATTGAATTGTAGTAGCAGTGACATCCATTCATGGACCACACTCCAGCTTAACAACAAGTATCATATCCACTCAACGACACATTTTTTATATTGAGACCTCGTCTTGCCTAATAATAATAATAATAATACGAGTAGTTCGATAACGCCGATGCCGACTGAAAAAACAACGTCTCAAGCGGGTAAAAAACATGGGTATAGGTTATTATATGCGTCTGGTATACAATAATGGTATACTGGTATAAGGCGACCGTGGTGTAGTGGCAGTGCAATGGGTACACAAACCGAAGAGCACGAGTTCGAGACCACCTACCGGTACCAATGTATCTTTGATATATGTACTTTGGTTGTCCTGTTTCTATGATACAAGCACTTTAGTAGCTTAGTATAGAAATGTAAATAATAATAAGAAAAAAAAGTAAAACATTATCATTAGCAATAATTGTCTGAATATACATCTGAGAAACTTTCAGACACTGTACTGTATGGTATTTACGATATCCAAAAAAGTGATAAACTAGTAGGGGTAGTTAGAAAAATGCTTGTTTACCAGATGCAGTGGTAGTACCTGCCCGCAGTCTTCTCGTGAACACGGCTTGTGCAACAGGTCCGAAACGTCGAGGTGTATAAAATATACTTAATAACGCATCCCGTTTAATCTATTATAATTATGATACTATATATATATATATATATTGTGTAAATCTTCCAAACGTTTTAAATAAACATTGGTCTATTCTATATATCTAACAGAATAGTAAAAGCATGTTGATTACAAACTTTATGATACATGACTCGGCTTGCTTAAGTTAAGGCGTAACTTCCTAAAAGGATTTTGTAGTTTCCTCAACTATATTGACCGTCAAGTGTCCTCTTTAACACATGACCGATAAAGTTTATAACAAGCTAAGCCAATGTTTCGGTACTAAAGTTTAATATGACTCCTATTTAAATAACTCCTTGTTAAGATGTGTTAATTAATTATTTAAATAAATTTTATGCGGTTTACTATCGCGTTTATTTTGGTTTTGATTTTACGATCTTATTTTATTTTACTATTCCGATGTTTTGAGAGCTTTGCAGCCATCGTGGTCACGGAGAAACGTGAGAATAATAAAATAAAGTTGAAAAATCGAAACCAAAATAAAAGCGTTAGTAAGCCGCGCAAAATCTAAGAAAATATGTGTTAATTATTTTATCTATTCTATTATTTTTTTTGGGTCCACGAATTCATAAATAGTAATGACTGCTACTTATAAGTAGAATTTAACTGTAAGTAGCAGTCCCATCCACTATGAGGAACCAGTTGGAACCGGCAACTTACAAGCTGATGCCCAAACGCGACTAAGTTATTTCACGGTCTGTATACTTGTAAGTGGTGGTACTACCCCGGAAAGGCAGATCGATAGAACTCTTAATCGACTTTGTCACGTACCCTATGTCCCAGTTAGGATAAATAAATAAAGGACATCATTCATTTAGGGCTTTTACTTGTGTTACTTGTGATACTTGTGTTGATAAAATAAATAACAATTTTGCTTTTAAATGCTGTGCAATTGAGTTATTTGGAAAATAAGATATGGATTTTTGTATCGTCTGTCAATCACAAAGACACGCCATATTAACAGTTCTGCTTTCATAATTATAGTTTAATCATTTTGTACACCTTAACTATGCAAAATAAAGGATATATTCCAATTACATTGTAATATTCGTACATCAAACTATTTTAAAATGTATATGCAACTGTTAATACAATTAAGCCCAAGTCCCTATACAAAATGAATGATGTCCTTTCATTCATAACATAGTTCGAGACCCCTTTTGTGTTTTAATCGCCATATTAATGGAAACTACCTAAGCTATGTGTGCTTTAACTGCCTAAATCGGCACTTAAAGTTTGTTTGCATTTCTAATTTATATCAGTAACACGAAAATAGTTTTGAAAAGTCGATGACATTTGAAGTGTGTTTGTGAGGTGTTAAAAATATTTAATACATTGTCGGTGTCGCATCATATGTACGGTTCATTGTTCGCAATTCACAGATACAATTTGTGGCTCATTAAAACGTAGGCACTGTGGTTTATTTATATATATCGTCATGTCTATCCAAAAACCTTTCACTATTTGAAGTAGACAGGATTGAATCCGTTTATACTAAACTTTGAGTTTGTTGTGTACCTACCTAATTTGTTAAAGTTTAACAGTGAAATTAATATTTCCGAAAATTATAATTAGAAAGATCAATCGTATATAATAAATTAATGATAACAAAATACTTTATATTTCGTTTCAATTCACTTCAGATAGTCGCGTTTCAGGATCAGCCTAAACGTTGCTGGTTCCAACTACGCCTCAATGGATGGCACTCGAGCTTACATCAGGCGGGATGCTGTCATATTGAGCCACAATATAAAATAAAATATGATTATTTATTATAAATTTATATTAAGCTTCTTGTCTATGCTAATAGAACAGCTGCGGCACAAACAACACCAGTTTGGAGACAAGGAGCCGCTGACGGGACGGGACGCATTCACTGCCTTTCACTTCCCTCTTTTGTTTCGCCGCCATTCTAGGCAACGGAAAGGCAGTCGGCCTTGTGCCCTGTGATATCTACGCACAGGCATTCATTTTCATTCAAATCTATTTTGAATTCAACACCATTCATATGAATATGTTGTTAAGTTGAAAATCTTAAACATATCACCGTGGTCTTATAAACCCCGGTTCGTAACCACTTGCCGGTACCAATGTATCTTTGATATATTTTGTTTTGGTCGCCTTGTTTCTATAATACAAGCACGCGTTTATTAGCATCAGTATATGCATAGAAAATGTGAATTCTTAACCCAAGTGACGCCATACTAAACCACGTTTAAAGGTTTAGTATAGATTTTTTTTAGTCCATGATGATTTCCGATTATCTTAATTTTTATTTTTTTAGTTTATTATGAAAACACGTTGTATATTATAATCGTTATGATCGCGTGCGCTAGAGGCTCGAGGGCCATGTTAACCTTGGCTTTTGAGCAGCGACTTTCACGGTTAGACGGACCGCAGTTACATAAGATGTTCGTAGCGGATGACGATCGCCGCATCGGGTGTGTGAGCGACGTCATTGTTGCTGGGTATGGTTTTTAACAAAATTATATTATCATTCTAAGCAGCTGGTTATCTCTGCCGCATGTCTGATGAATGATGGCCAAATTCCACTACTGAATGAATTCCGGATTGCATATACCACCGTAAGCCCAAGTAAAGATGGCGAGATTAGATAGACGCCTAGCATAGTTCGTGGCGAGAGACTAAAAAGTGTCGTATAATGCTATTAGAATAAGAATAGGACGGGTTGTTGACTAACTTCACTTGACTGATTCAAAGGTGTCTTTTTCTTGACGGTCCGCAAAGAAAAGGACACCATACTAAAGTGAAGTTGGTTGGTGAGTTAGACGCCACAAAATGGCGCCGATTCCTTATTCTTATTTTAATCGATTTATATGTCATGGAAAAAAGGGGGAGGTCTTGGCTCAGCAGTTAGACATAAATGGGCTAATAATAATATTAGCGGCATAGACGTAGATAAATAGCTTTTTGCGAGTATGTGTATTATCTGTTTGAGTAGGCGAGTCTGATTGACAGTGACGTATTTAGGTTAGAGATATTGTCCGATCTCCCTTATCACTTATGACACTGCCGGAACACTTGACATGCGTGATAAACATTAGAACTCATTCCCTTAGACCTCTGTGCAGTTCATAATATAATTTAGGCCACTTGTTCTTTTTGAGTTAAACTACCTGAATTATTTTGCAGACAGTTAGTGGTCGCTAGGCCATTCCGGGACTGACTGTATTGCTTGTTGCAATAAGGCAGTGAAATGGGGTTGATGTGGCGTCTCATCCATGTAGGTAGACCGCACTCCAGCTTATCATTAGGCAGTTGATAGGCTGGAGCGAGCCACAAAATAATAATGTAAAACGTGTTATTTATTGATTGTGTTGATATTGTTCCAGGTACAAGAGCGGGGTGCGCTCAGTGAGGAGTGGTAGCGGTGGGGGGGCGGGCGCGGAGGGCGCTGAGGCGCGGCGCGGCGGCCTCAAGCTGCCTTTGAAGCGCACCCGCACCCGCTGCAGGGGCATGAGCATGGGGCAAAAGCTCTCCGGAGGAGTGAAGTCGGTGTCAAGAGAGTGTTCGGCGCCGTTCAAGACGATAGCGCCACGCGAGCTGGCGCCCGAACCGCCGCGGCCAGCCCGCCTAGACGCGCTCCTGGACGCACCAGTGGCGCATTATGAACTGCAGGTCAAACACGCTTGGAATCCTGACGATAGGTATGTAATGATATTTCATTTTTTAGGTTACATTCCACCACTCAAACAAATAATCACCCATAAGTACATAACCTAACTTACCATACAGGTATATGCCTAATGTTAAGCTAGAGAGCCGTTCATGATTACAGGCAACTGCTACTACAGTTAAATAACTGCACGTAGCAGTCGCATTCACTATGCCAGCTAAATTAAATCCAACCAATTGCATGTCGCAAGCGATCCCGAAACTCGAAGTCACGTCACGGTCTGTTCGGCAGACTGGCCAAATGTCCAACTATCTGCGTACCATTTTTAAACTCTACTAAACTAAAAACATTTCTATACAGGTGACCAAAGTACATAATATATGAAAGATACATTGGTAACGGCAAATTATTTTGAACTAGGATCTCTTACTTTGGAAGGCCATTCATCTACCACGAGACTATAGTCATCTTTGCTAAACTTAGGACTGATTTTTAGCAGCCTTTTTTATTTGTAGCAAATTACCCAATAACTCATTTCTCAACCTCTATATTTCAGATCATTAAATATATTTGTAAAAGAAGAAGATGCGTTAACGTTTCACCGGCATCCTGTCGCACAGAGTACAGACTGTATTCGCGGCAGAGTGGGTTACTCGCGAGGAATGCACTGCTGGGAGGTAGTGTGGCCTGGCAGACAGCGGGGCACACACGCGGTAGTTGGGGTCGCCACGCAGCATGCGCAGTTACACTCTGTTGGCTATCAGAGCCTCGTCGGAGCCACCGAGCAGAGTTGGGGCTGGGATCTTGGAAGAAATAAGGTATGGAATATGAAAATATTACTCATTATATATTTCTTCATTAAGCTACTGAAGTGCATCATTGAAACAGGACAACCAAAAGTATGTATTGTATCAAAGATACGTACCAACCGGCAAGTGGTTTTGAACCGGGAGATCTCGGTTTGCGTGACCATTGCCAAGGTCACCTTTATATTTGTTTGTCTAGATTTCGTAAGAGTTTTAGAAACTACAAATTATAAGGATTAAGGGTAAACAGAACCTTCTTATTGGAGGACTTTCTATACAGACCGTGAAGTGATTTGGTCACATTTCGGGATCAGCTTGTAAGTTGCCGGTTCCATCTAGGCTGGCATAGTGGATGTGATTGCTACTCACAGTTATTGAATTGTAGTAGCAGTGACATTCATTCATGGACCACACTTCGGCTTAACATCAAGCGGGGTGCTGTCATATGTCGAGTCACAATAAAAAAAAAGTTGGTAGGCAGAAAGTTAGTGGTCACTGATCAGTATGCCGATCCATACTTTCAAGTGGATGCGACTGCTATTTGCTATTATTTAACTGTAGTAGCAGTCGTCTTCGTTCACGGACCGCACTCCAGCTTAACATCAAGCTGAATGATGTCATTAGTCCAGCCACAATAAAAATTTCAAAAAATCTTTTGCAGGTATACCACAATGCGAAAAGCGTAGGTGGTACCGGCACGACGTACCCGGCATTATTGCGGCCGGACGAGCAGTTCATAGTACCTGATAAAGTGCTCGTCGTATTGGACATGGACGAGGGCACCCTGGCATTTTGTGCTGACAACCGATACCTCGGTATTGCGGCGAGAGGGCTCCGCGGACGCACACTGTACCCCATCGTGTCAGCCGTTTGGGGGCACGCGGAGATTACAATTAAATACATTGGAGGGCTTGATCGTGAGTTGGTTTGCTTTTTTAAATTTGGTCGAACGGAGACATCCTCAAGATAGCTGGGTGGCCTAGTGCCCATAACCGTAGAGCTTTATTACTCAATTATTTTTTAATTGAGAATTTTATCTTAGGCTACTTGTATCATAGAAACAGGACGGCGACCAAGATATATTTATCAATAATACCTTGATCTTGACATGTGGGTTTAAACCCGTGCTCTCGTCGCCTTAGCCGTCACTGAGGCAACCGTAACCTGTGTCTGATTTTTTAGATGTCGACGTTTTCGGTCTTGCTTACCATAGTGCAAGTCGAGGTCAGATCATCATAATGAAAAAAGTAAGCTAAAATCATACCATCCAAAGATTAACTGGCAGTCAATACCAAAAGACATTAATTCGTGCAAAAAAGAATATTAAATACGTCCATTCGAAGACTGATTGCTGGCACTAGAAGGAGGCGTGGTATGTTTGCGCGTAAAGTCCCGGGTTCGATTCCCGGTCGGAGCAAATATTTGTTTCAAATATTTAATTTTTGTTAATAAAAAAAGAGATACAGATATTTGCTTCGGGTCTGGTTATCAAATAGTGGTAGGCTGTATAACCCAGTCTGCCGATCCGGGGTAGTACCACCACATACAAGTATACAGACCGTTAAGTGTATTGGTCGCGTTTCGGGATCTGCTTGTAAGTTGCCGGTTACAAGCATAGGGTAGGCAGGCATAGTAGATGCGACTGCACAGTTATTGAATTGTAGCAGTGACATCCATTCATGGACCACACTCCAGCTTAACTTTAAGCGGGGTGCTGTCAATCACAATAAAAAAAAGAAGGCTAATTTTCTTTTTTTTTTCAGCGGAGCCGTTGCCACTAATGGAGCTATGTCGTCGTGTGATACGTCAACGCATCGGCCGTGGGAGAGTGCGTCAAGTAGCAAACAGGCTGTCACTACCCCCCGCACTAGCCGCCTATATATTATATCGTGCGCCTTAACACATAACGCATTAAGCTTACTGTACGATTGATACGCGATTAAATATGTTTGATATGATCACAAAGCTTGGGTAGGCCGGTATAATGGAGGCTAGTGAAGCTACTATTAAATCATTGGTCAAAAATAATATTGGTGAAAAGGCATACTTGCAGCAAAGCTCTTTAAGCGAGAGCTCGGCCAATCAGAAAGCGTTTGTGATCATGTTGAACGTAGAACAACCAATGAGCGAGCGAGAAATAGCTATCTTATTCAGCTTGTATTACGCGTTACTTTCTATCATATTGCAATAACTAAAAGTTTAGTGAGATGAAAATTATGTACAGGATATTTTAGTTTATAATATCCTTTAAATGGGTCGGTCTGGAAGTGGTACTGAGCCCACTTTTTTATTAGTATTTATACGTTAAAGATATACAAAAAAGTCGGCCCAGTTTTTATGACCAGTCACAGATTAAACCCTTCAAAATATAATACATATATGAATATAATAGTGCCTTTACAAAGCCATAGTTTAGAAATATTACATTATTGATTGACTTTTTAACTTGATAAGATTATTCAAGAATCTCCCATTATATTTCCCCTTTTTATGGAGAAATGTAGGGGAATTTTCATGGTTCCCTCATTAATGGGGATTTTTGTATGTCGAATGACGACTACATACTACCACTTCTTATAGCAAATTGAATATCGATTAAAGAATTTTTAGGCTTGAATTTTATTTAGAAATATGATAAAAAAAGACATATTCTATTGCTGTCTCCTAAACTAGGTTGTCCGGTGCTATAGGAGTTAGTGTACAAATATAAATAATGTATTGAATTATGAACCTTATATTACAAGATAATAAGACTTAAATTGTCGTGGTCTATATTTAGGAAAGTCTGCTATAAGCCGTGGTAGTAGATTCCCAAGTTAAAATGTTCATTTCAATTTAAGTGCTACTAGAGACCAATTTGCCTTCAAAATATATAATTCTATATATACATAATTATATTTTAAATCATGTTGGATATATAAAACGCTCAAATTCGTTGAAGTATCGCAATAGCAGACAAGTGAACACTCATCGACCATCAGTTAAAACCTTCTAAACAGCTAACCTTTTTTGTTTTGTCGGCAGAGTCAGTCGACAACCGTAAAATGAATCGGTTTTTTCAGTCGTCAACGCTCTTATACTTCTCCTTGCTCACTATCTGGTAAGTTAAGGTCAGCAATCAAGTCTCAATAACAAAAGCATAGTAAAGGACATCGTTCATTTTGTATGGGGACTTGGGTTTAATTGTATTAACAGTTTAATATACATTTTAAAATAGTTTGATGTACGAAGATTGCAATATAATTAAAATATATCCTTTATTTTGCATAGTTTAGGTGTGCAAAATGATCAAACTATAATTATGACAGCGTTCATTGACAGATAATACAAATCCAAATATTATTTTCCAAATAACTCAATTGCACAGCGATTAAATGCAAAATGGTTATTAGTTTTATCAACACAAGTATTGAAACTACCATTTATATATTTTTTTATCATCGGACATTACAAAACTAGTACATAAAAGCCCAAAATTAATGTCCTTTTGTAGCTTTTTTAGTCCACTATACAAATGACTACGCAGTTGATATCTTATAGCTTTTGTTTTATTTTTATTGGGACGCGACATCTGACTTTGACTTTCCTAATAGTAAGTAAAAAGGGGAGATCCAAGAGCACTGACAACTGGAAAAACTGTTCTAGTTTGCGATTGCCTTAATCGCCAATTACATGCCGACAAAAGACTTTTTTTTTATTGTGGTACGACATCTGACCTCGACCCGTCTGATGATAAGCAAGAGGAGGTCCGAGAGTGACGACGACTGAAAAACCGAGTTAGTTCACGGCTGCCTCAGTCGCCGTCCCTATGCCGGCCAAAGAAATCAGTCGAGGTCATATTTCGTTATGATAGGATAGCCATAAATTAAATACCTTTTTCCTGTAGCATATATGTGGGGTGTAATTTCAAAACCCCCTATATCGATTTCAAATACATTTTTACATATTATTGTGCGAAAAAAAGTTTTTAAATTAACTTTGCAATACAAGATTTGTAAATTTTCATTACCCCCTAAAATAGAGATATTTAAGGGGGTAATAAAAATTATCAAATAAATTATTGCAAAGGAAGATTGACAAAAGTAATTTATAAATCTGATGATGGCTGCGTTAAACAAGGCAGGCCTAGGAAGGTGTTTTCCGACCAAATCGGAGACATCCTCAAGAAAGCTAGGTTGCCCAGTGCCCATAACCTTAGAGCTTGTATAAAGAGAATTGTGGATGTGAAGGAAGCGAGGGAGTTGTGTCATGATCGTGGCTAGTGGCGCTCCATTGTCTCTTGCCTATCCCACTGGAAAAAAAGCGTGTCAATTTGATTGATTGTACTGCAAAGCAAATTTGAAAAACTCTTTTGGTACAATATTGTGAAAATGTATTCAAAGTCATAATAGGGGATTTTGTAATTACACCCCTCTTATATGCTTTTAGGGTAAACAAGATTCAAAATATTAGTTATCTTTCTAGAGTTTTTTCTTTAAGAGTAAATCCTAAGTTAATGTTCGCTTGTATGGTTATCGTAAATTCGTCAGTGAGTGTCTATGTGTGACTTAGACTTTAGTATAGTCGACGGCAGTTAACTTCGGCGCAAGAAAAGGGAAGGATATACAGAGGTCCCCTCCCTTCTCCGCTTTATGTTGTAGTTGTTTTGCCAGTCAAAGTATGAAGTGTGAAATATGTAATTGCAGTGTTCCTAAAATGGCGGTGCAAATTTAAAATCTACATTTAAGTCTCTTAGCTATTATTAAAGTAAGATATACAGTTGCCAGTCTACTAAAATGATCGGTCTTAAAGTTATTTTCAATTGACGATATAATTATGTTGAAATGTAATACAGTGTAAACTCTTTATAACGATAAACTCTCTATAAAGTAGAAGTGAGCACAACTTGGTTGGTTTGTATTAAAACCCTTATATTTATTTGTTCACTCCATATAACGAAAACTCTCTATTACGATGAAAAATGCTCAGTCCCTTGATTTTCGTTATAAAGCGTTTACACTGTATATGAAATATACTACTCAAAAATATTTAACCAAATGACTTTTTAAATTTGCATCGTTATACTTGAGCAAGTTAATGGGCATTCAAATGTCAGTAATATAATATTATAAAAAAAGCCGTCATTCCACTTTACATGCAGATTCTACACGTTTTGACATCCAGTTTAAACTAATGTCGCTCCATTGTCTCTGCTATCTATGTGGGATTTTCGGCGTGACTATGATGACCATTATCTTTTTGGATCATAATGACTTACTAGTATACAGACCGTGAAGTGATTTAGTCGCGTTTCGCGATCATTTGTAAGTTGCTGGTTCCAACTAGGCCGGCATAGTGGATGTAACTGCTACTTAGTTATACAATTGTAGTAGCAGTGACATCCATTTATGGACCGCACTCCAGCACATTAGACGGGGTTGCTGTCATATGTCGAGTCAAAAAAACTTCTAGACTGAACTTATCTTGAGTTCATTCCATGGAGCCCAAATCGACTTTGTGCCTAACACGGTTAAAGAAATAATTTGTTGAAAGAAATAGCCTCTGCATGTTAAACAGTAAAGTGACGGCTCAACGGCTACGGGTGGATGCATTGCAAACTTTTCTACTTCTTTAATGTGAATAGTTGAAAATTAGCTTTTTCTCTCTCTCAGCTGTTTATTTGCGGAGATGTTTGTGACCCCCTGTTCATTTTGTCCCACGCGAATCCTTCATTTCGGTCACATGACACAAAGTAGGCCGTTACACATTACCATAATATGGTGTGAACACAAAGAAACACGCGTCCTGTGAAGGGACACGCTCTCAATGAATATGTTGTAAGTCGATTTATTTGTGTCAAAACTTATAATAATTCGACTTAAAATCATCGTATTTTGAATAGGTCTTGAATAGCGACGATGAGAATAAACAAAATTTATCGATGAGGGACGTAATTGGTTGGTTGATTGTCTTGTTTGTTAATTTACACCAATGACGTGTTAGATCAGTAAAATTTGACAGTAAATTGGTAGTGTAAATACAAAAGTGTTGCCAACATAATGTCTTTGTGTTCGCACTCATAAGAGTTTTAAATTAAGAATTAATGTTTTTTTTTAATTGTGTTTTTTTACGAATCAGTTGGTGTCATTGTAGGTGATTTTATTTATCGCCTATATTATGTTACATTTAATTTGGAAAACAGTACTTTCTTTTGTTATCTGTGATATTATTTTTTTAATGACAAGTGAACTGCACGTTTTGTTCCGAATTATGGATATGTTGTGGACGTGAATATTTCTGTGGGCGAAACATAATCATGTTACCCTTATTGCTTTATCAATAATTATGACGATAATACACGGTCATATTTATTTGACATTTACAGTTGGAACAAATATAATACACGGCGTTCTCACGAATTTTTGTTGTTCAACTGCGAAATCGTTCGCGATTTGAATCGCCTGAACAGTTTACAAAAGTTCGACCTTCCAACTTTTATTGAAACAATTAATAGTTTAACGCGAATTGAACTTGTCTGAACTTGTTCGTTCAACTCGCATTCAACAATCAGTCCAATCAGTCAGTCAATCAGCGCTATTGAGTATGTGTTGTATTCCTTTGTCACCAGTATTTTGCTAGTTTGTAAAAAAATGAAATTTATGGTATCTGCATCCACGAGAAAAATGCAGATAGTGTAATGACACGTTTTCGCTTTCAATTTTTTGATGAATGATAAAAGTTGAACAACTAAATTCGCCTCGTGAGAACGCCGTGTTATTCTATCTTATATAATGATAACAAGTATGACCATGTAATATTGACCATAGAAAAGGTGAGTTCTTATGTTACTATGAAGGAAATCCTAACAGCATATATGTCTTTAAGCCATATTGATCTCCGAATGCGTGATTCTCTGCTTAAAATATCGTAATCTCATTTCAATGTATATTAATTATTATATATATACCTTTGAATTATTGCAGCAGAGTTTCATTTTAATATTTAAGAAATTGTATTAGGATTGAATTTGAATTTTTTTGAACGGGGCCGTGTTGGTTGCCCTGCGCGCGCGTGTGCCAGTGTATCTTTGGCTATCTTATAATAATTTGTACTTTGTAGCTTTTTAAGCGACTGGTTTATTCTGTTAGTTTAGCGTATATATATTTTAAATATATACATATATATATTGGTAATGTGTGAGTGTGTGAATGAGCGGCTGTTGTCGCTGATGTCATTTAGGTATTATACATTTTTCCTTACTTGGCAAAAGTGGTAAACAAACTTTCGGTATAATGACGGATTAACGATAAAAAAAAACAATTACTTCTGACGCGAATCAATACCGATATATAAAAATATCTATGAATTACTGTTAAAAATGGTTTTTGATATGTGTGTGATCAGGGCCGTCTTAAGCATATTCAGCGCCGGGGTGCGAAAGTCAAGTCTCCGCTCGCTTGTTATCAGTGTAGTAGGTACCTATCGAAATTTATAGCGGTCGGCATGCGCTCCCTAAGACTGTGCGCCCGGGTGCACTGCACCCCTTGAACCCCCGGGTAAAGACGGCCCTGTGTGTGATTTCAATAACTTTTGTGCATTTGTTACATTGTGTGTGTTTATTCTATAAAATAAAACGTTAGAAAACAGTTTCCTTAGATAAAGTGTATGGGAAATGGTGATTTTCATGTTTGTTTACTTCTTGTGCCAAGTAAGAAAAAATACTGTATAGTTTGACTCATCCTCTTCTAAAAATGTCTTCGTTTGCATTTTTTAAATATATTAGGCATAGTGTATTTTTCTAATAGGTTTTATCAAAGACGCACTTTAATATAACCTACTGTCTGCCATTGTTTAACCTATTTAGTAATTGTTAACTCAGTACTTCCATTTTGATATTTCCACTGTAGTTGACTGCTAGTAGTGTTTGTTTCCACTGCGATGCCATCCTATTGACGTTTGGCGATGTTCATATTGCTACAGTTAAATACAATCGTTATGGCCTCTTCGAAGTTAGCTGCGAACGCAACCTCGCGCAGGTACTTACGCAATAATAAGCTCTATTACCTACTCCGAGCGCCTACTATACCGTATTTTATGTATTGCGCATCGACTTGCGCCTATCTTCAGAGACGCCATAAAGATTGGAATTGAATCATAAAGGTTTTTAGTTTTTTTTTTTATTTTCGTATTCTCGACAACGCGAGAGTTTCTAAGGGCATATGAAAATTACCTAATGTATAGTTTTTAGTAATGAAAATATTAAGATACTGCCAAATGCGATCGTGTGTTTGTGTAGCGATGCATGATTGAGGATGTAAGGATGTGAGACGAGTGATTTAGGAGATATTTTTCGTTGCGTATTAGATTATAATGAATAAAATACACCAATCTCGTTGTACCGATAGACATCCTTTATACTAAACCCCAGATCGAAGGACCAACACTAATTCTCTTTTAAAAAATCTTGATATATTTGATCTATTGTACCAAAAATATTTAACTTGTCGCACTGTTTGTAATTATATTTTCCTTCTGTTTGGGGTTTAGTAAATAGGTATTTATAAATATAATTGTATGAAAAGTGAACTTTAGTCTTGTATATAAATTTATAGTTTTGCAACGTCTTCAAGTTAAGTGAAAAATGCATTTTAGTTTTTAAGTTTTAGGCCAATGTTTTAAAGGTCATCTTAAATTTACTGACGAGCAATCGCCAGTCGAATCTCTATTAGACAAATAAAGTGGAATAGTAAAACGATTGGAATAAATTATAAATGGTTAAGAGAATAAAAAAATATATATAAACTTATTTTTGTATTTTTATTTATAATAGATAAGGCCGCTATTTTTTAAGTTGTACCCTGATTATGTATAGTTTTTAAGTACAATAAAGAATATTATCATGATTTATGGCTTGGCCATCGTGGACTTGTGCGACGCGACACACTTTTTTTTATTTTTTTATTGTGACACGACATCTGACCTCGACCCGCCTGATGATAAGCAAGAGGAGGTCCAAGAGTGATGACGACTGGAACAACAGAGTCAGTTCTCGGCTGTCCCAGCCGCCGTCACTATGCCACTTGACACTTGACCATTGTACCCTTGACATTTCTGGCCAGAAATGTCGGTTCTCTGCATCAGCTGTCAGATATTTTTTTTGCACTATTTTGCTTCATGAAATCAAACCTAACCTAATTTATAAAAGATAACAATCTCGGACGTTTGCTTTTAAAAATTGAAATTTATAGCCGGAGTTTTATTCAATTCGTCAATCCCACAGGGATAGGCAGAGACAATGTTTTATTGCTTGTCTATAATTAAAAATACATATTTACACCCCTAATTGTGGAAATCCAGTTACTCTTTATTATATTGACTCCTGTTGTTTTCAATCCTAACAACTATTAAATTGTAAATACATTTTTCTAGTTACTATAGAGGGGAAAGTGAAAGTTGCCGGTTAACCTTATTTTCCGGTTACCAGTCCAGATCGCTGCCTCCCCTCATCCCCTGCTTACCACGCGATGGACCCGGCACACGCACGGATGCTGAGAAAATTGCATGAAGGTGGATGATCCCTCAATCTAAGTGCGCATATCGGCACAAAAAAATACCAAAGAAAATCATGACGTGCATGCCAGACTCATTTGAAGTTTTTAATTACCAAGTCCCCGGTGCCCAGCCTGTCGATCTGGGGTAGTACCACCATTACAAATATAAAGACTGTGAAGTGTCTTAGTCGCGTTTCGGGATCATTTAAAAAGTTTCCAGCTTTACTAGGATGTGACTGCCACTGTTATTTAACTGTAGCTGGACTGGAGTTCGATTCATGGGCCGCACTCCAGCTTTAAATCAGGGGGAGCTATAAAATATCGGCTTCTTCTATAAAAAAAATATACAAAAAGGGAATTGGTATCATTTATGATATACAGAGACGTAAGTGCACTTTCTAATACCCAATTACCACGATCCTGACAAGTAATAAAACACATAATGAATTCTTGAATGAAATTTAATTAAAATTAATAATCATAAAACTAATGGACGTTTAATATATAAATTCTTAATACACATACAAATAGTTGTTACACCTTAGCTCCCACAGGGATAGGCAGAACACTTCACACGATTCTGACACTGAAAACCAATACTTTGTCCATATTAGATCAAAGTCTACATTAAACCAAAATTACATTATTTTTTGTAATAAAACTATCTCCTTATTAAAACCAAATGGACTAT
The DNA here is from genome assembly GCA_905220615.1 of Tinea trinotella. Lineage (NCBI taxonomy): Eukaryota > Metazoa > Arthropoda > Insecta > Lepidoptera > Tineidae > Tinea > Tinea trinotella. The sequence goes on along the minus strand of HG992320.1, from coordinate 5,003,049 downwards.
TTACGTAATAATCGATTTATTTACTTGTCGACCAAGCACATTATTTATTTATTCGTAGTGCATAAAGCATAAACTTTATTTAAACATTAATAATGTCTTCAGTACATAAATGATAGACGCATTTAGAAAAGCGGGGGGAAAGCATTTCTAACGACGAAGTCTTAAGGAGAACACATTTTTTTTAGAATTTGATGCCTAGAATAGTGGCCATAGACAAGAGTTATAATTAATCTAATAAAATTTTACTAATTTCTTTTTCATTTATTTCTGTATGACACTACACATAATTTTGAACTAAAACATAAATTAATTTTACTGAAAATATCTATCAATCCATACGCCTTTTCCAAACAAGAATATACAGAGCCAATGGAGCGCCACTTGCCACTATCCTGACACAACTCCCTCGTTTCTCTCACATCCACATCATACAAGCTCTAGTATTATGGGCACTAGACAACCCAGCTTTCATGAGAATCTTTTCTAAAAATTGATACTATAGTATGCTATTAGAATAAGAATAGGATGGGCTGTTGACTTACTTCACTTGACTGATTCAAAGGTATTTTTATCTTGATGGTCCGTAAAGAAAAAGACACCATACTAAAGTGAAGTTGGTTGGAAAGTTAGACGTCACAAAATGGCGCCGATACCGTCCAATTCTTATTTTAATCAATCATTCAATCAAATTGTCACCCTTTTTTTCCACGGGGATTATAATAATTATTAAGAAGAATGCTTCGATGGTTTGGGCACATGGAAAGGATAAGTAAAAGTAGATTGACGAAAGGAATTTATAAATCTGATGTGGATGGATGCGTTAAACAAGGCAGGCCCAGGAGTGTTTTCCGACCAAATCGGAGACATCCTTAAGAAAGTTAGGTTGCCTAGTGCCCATAACCACAGGGCCTGTATGAGGAGAATTGTGGATGTGAAGGAAGCAAGGGAGTCGTAGTAGGTGGCGCTCCTTTGTCTCTGCCTACCCCTGTGGGAAAAAGGCGTGACAATTTGATTGATTGATTGACAAAGAGTCATTGTTTAATATGTTATTATTTTTTTATCTTGGCCAGAGCATACAAAATACAATAATAGTTCAATCACGTAGAGTATGGTGTTCCAAAATCGTGTCTTCTGTGAGACAAATGGTATAATCACCAAAGTCTTCTGGCAAGTCCACGTGGGCTGTCAACTCTTTTATTCCACCCAATAATACATCCAGAGATTTCTGAAACATAAATAATACAATTTAAGTGTGGTAGGCAGTGGTGCTGTTTACCACACTTAATCGGCACGCACACAGTCTGCCGATCCGGGGTAGTACCACCACTTACAAGAATATAAACCGTGAAGTGACTTAGCCACGTTTCAGCCAAGCTAATCTTGTAAGTTGCCGGGTCCAACTAGGATGGCATAGTGGATGTGACTGCTACTTACAGTTATTTAACTCTAGTACCAGTGATTTACATTCATAGACCGCACTTCAGCTTATAATCAGTCATATGTCGAGTCATAATTAAAAGCTCATACAAAAATAAAATACAGTTACGTTTTTTTAGCGCTAAGACCGCAACGTGCGTAAAGAAGAAGAACTTCAAAGCTTAGATCAAGCATATATATTTACCGTGGTCTCCTGGAAGTCTTGCAACGTTTCATCAATTCTAGAATCTTCGCCTTCAAATGTTCCAGTGAGGCGTTTCAAATGCTCTGGCAATTCGGATACAGCCAACTCACCATTTGACTCCTGCTTCAGTATTCTGCATAAAAGAATTTTTTTTTTATTGTCACGTTATTTCCCCACAGCGATAGGCAGAGACAATAGAGCGCCACTCGACACGATCCTGACACAACTTCCTCGTTTTCCTCATATCCACAATTCTCTTTATGGTTATGGGCACTAGGCAACCCAGCTTTCTTGAGGATGACTTCGATTTGATCGAAAAATCACCTTCCTTGGGCCTGCCTTTTTTACGCATCCATCCACATCAGATTTATAAATTCCTTTCGTCAATCTACTTTCACTCATCCTTTCTATGTGCCCAAACCATCGAAGCATTCCTTTGTCAATCCTTGTCACTACATCTTCTTTCAAGCCACATTTATCGCGCACTGTGCTATTCCTTATTCTATCCGCTATCGTCACTCCACATACACTCCTTAAAAACAGCATTTTTACAGCCAACATTCACTTCCATACATTAATAGGAACAAGTACCGCATTATGAACAGCCATCCGTGACTTTTCGGACATTATTTGGCTGTTCATTATACTATGGAGGGCTCTATTCACTATGTTACCCTTTTGGAGTATTCTCTCAATATCTATCCATCCCTAGTAAACATACTTCCAAGGTAAACAAATTGTTTGATTTGTTCCACTTTCTTTCCGTCTATCATTATCTTACAGTCATTTCATCCTCTCTCCCAAAACCATTACTTTACTTTTACCTACATTCACTTTCATACCTTTCTTTTTTAATCAAGACTCAATAATACTAACTATGAAGGTATTAATACCTTAATATCCTCTGCCTGGTATATTCAGCTCCAGTCAGCACGGACAATGTGACAACAGTGCCAATCCCACCGCCAGCACCACTCGCGATCCTCTCCACTCTTGACCAATCCAATATTAATGTCACTTTTGTCCTACTCTGCCCAGCTATTACTGCACGATCGCCACGAAGTGACGACGAGAATTGTACACTTGTGAATTGTACTGAAATAAGGAATACATTAATTCAATCATGATTGGCGTGGCCGATTCGTTTGCACATAAGTTTGTTACGCGTAAAGTCCCGGGTTTGATTCCCGGTCGGAGCAAATATTTGTTTCATAGGGTTTATAAGGTATATTTGTTAATAAAAAAGAGGCGGATATTTGCTTCGGGTCTGGTTATCAAAGAGTGGTAGGCAGTGGTACGCAGTCTGCCGATTCGCGGTAGTACCACCACTTACAAGTATACAGACTGGGTAGTGATTTGGTCGTGTTTCGGGATCAGCTTGTAAGCAGGCCGGCAAAGTGGATGTGATTGCTACTTACAGTTATTAAATTGAAGTAGCAGTGAGATCCATTCATGGACCACACTCCATTAACATTAAGCGGGGTGCTGTCATATGTCGAGTCAAAATAATAAAAAAAATAATATAACTTACAATTAAATTTGGCTGCGACGGAAATGAACGCCGGTCCCAATGATGTGTTCTTCAATGTCAAATGCAATGGTTGCCTTGCTGTTGCTTTTAATAATGCTGTGCCTCCGTATGTTAACATGCCACGCCAGTCCGCACCAGAGCCGCCAGCGCACGCGTGAAGACGTACCTGGGTGTACAAATTAAATATAGACAGAGCGTTCCCCGCTAAACCATTAAGGCTCAACCAGACGGTTCATTTAGCCTTTAATGTGGTACCTTTCACTCGAAATGAAACGTTTTAAACATAAATGAAAGAAAAGTGCCGAATGAATTCATTAATGAATCGATCCATAGTGTTAGATCGATCGATCAAATCTTTAATTTTGGATCCGAGTGAACAAAAAATAAACGTGAAGGAACGTTCACAGCAATTAAAAGCAAAATTGTATTAGTTTTATCAATACAACTATCAAAACTACTTGTATTGTATTTTTTTTTTCATCATTGGACATTACAAAAGTAGCACATAAAAGCCGAAAATGATGTTCTTTAAAAAAAATAAAAATTAAATTGAATGTTTTTAATACAGATAATAATTAAGTAATGGGAATAATTAGGATTAATTTAATTTAATTTGTAATTTTGAATTAGAATTTTATATAACATTAAGACATTATTTTTAATTTATTATTTGAATGTAGTCATTGTAATTATTTGGATGTAATTTTATGGATTTTATTGGTAATTTTTATTTTATGTTTTAGGAGTTTTTAATTTATTGTTTTGCTGTGTTTACATAATTTTTGGGACACAATCTAGTTCATAATTGTCATTTTGCGTAAATAAATTTAATGTAACGATTGTGTCCTGTCATGTATGCCATAAATAAATAAATAAATAAATACCTCTTAATTTTTGCGACTAGTATAAAATGTACTCACATTTTTCTTAATTTCATTCTCATTCTCCATAAATATGATCAACTTGCCTCTGTGTGGCATCACTGAGGTAGCTTTGAATATCACACAAATATTCCTTGATTCATGTGGACCAAACATTAATAATAAATCAGTACAATTCGCCTTGGACGTCTCCATGTAAAATCCATTACCAGTTACTTTACACTTTATTGTTACCCTTTTATCAGAAAAGTTTCTTAGGCTAATGTCTTTCCGTCCATCTCGTACCCAACACATTTCACCGAGCGTAGTCTTAATAGGGAATGACTTGTGAACTTTCTGGCCAGCAGATATTTGCAACATTGTCAATTTCTTTGTTGTCGTGTCTTCGAAAAGGAGATGACTGTAAGGTATTTTTTTTTATTATTTACATTTCAATACTAAGCTACTAAGGTATCATAGAAACAGGACAACCAAAGTACATATATCTTTATGTATCTTTACATTGGTACCGGCAAGTTGTTTAGAACCCATTCACTCGGTTTGCATAACCATTGCACTGCCACTACAACACGATCGCCTTAATTTATTTCATACTAATGGAGACTTAAGAAAGTTTGAATGTATTTTGATATTTTTTCCTAAGACATATTATGAACAGAGATGGACCTTCCTGGTGTTTAGAACGGGCTGGTCCAAGAGTGCTAACGACTGAAAAAACTGAATCAGTTTATGGCACGCCTCAGGAGGAGGAGCAACATCATAAAATGAACGTCGAGAATTCATTTGAATAGGGGCGTTTAATGTCAAAATTATGGGTCTTTTAGATTTCTTATGAAAATAGTTAATAAGTTTAAAAATGAAATAAAATTGAAATGGTGATATAATAAAGAAATGTATGATGAAGAGTTGTGGAGTTTAAATAGTTAATCCCAAAATAACCTGAAGCCGGGGTTGCAGTACTACCCCGATCGGCAAATGACAACCCAGACCGGCAAATGACAACCCAGATCGGCAAATGACAACACAGATCGGCAAATGATAACCCAGATCGGCAAATGACAACCCAGATCGGCAAATGACAACACAGATCGGCAAATGACAACCCAGATCAGCAAATGACAACCAACTGTTGGACATTTAAAAGTACCATTTACCTCTCATTATATTTATCTTCAGGTCCAATATAATGGATTTTCAAAGCAGTAGTAGTGCCGGGATTCAATTCCAGCACATTTGTGCAAAGTTGGAAATAATTCATTTTACACTTGTTTGGTTCCTCTTTGAATTTCAATGCCCATTTGCCAGGAATAGAACCCATGTTGCCTATTTTTATTATTGCTGTGCCTGTAAAATTTAGTTTTGAGAAATTAAAATTATTGAATTAAACAAATTTTATGCGGCTTACTATTGCATAATCTCTCCGTGACCAAGATGGTTTGCAAAGCTCTCGAAACGTCGGAATAATAAAAGATTGTAAAATCAAAGCCAAGATAAACGCGATAGTAAGCCGCATAAAATTTGTTTAATTCATGAATAAAAGGTTACAAAGGGGGACACAGCCCAACCACATTGTATCTCATTCAAGTCGTTTTCAATTATCAGTGGTCCGCAGTCTTAGAGCTTCTATGAAGAAGAAATTGTGGACGTGAAGAAAGCGCAAAAGTTGTGCCAGGATTGTATGTGACCGTTGTCTGCCTATCACTATGGGAATCGATAAAAAGAAACTCGATCTCACCGTCATTAATGTGCAGCGCCTTTGTAGACAACTCAACAGTTAAATCAACTGTACCGACGCTTGCACACATTTCAATATTTCTTAATAAAATACCACTTCCATTCAAATAAATGCCAAGTAGACCGTTGAATATTGCTTTCGTAGATGCTGAAATAGAACGAAAAACTCGTGTAATTTTATTTCTTATGTTTGCATCATATACGATGCTCGATTCGTTTGCGCAGAAAAGCTTGGATTAAAGCCGAACGTGCATGAAAACAACCGCCATAGTGACGGCGACTGAGGCAGCCATGAACTAACTTGGTTGTTTCAGTCGTCATCAATCATGGATCTCCTCTTGCTTATCACCAGGCAGGACAATCACCAGGGGTCAAATGTCGTGTCACAATAAAAAAATAAAAAAGAACTGCCGACTGCAAAGACGCCGAACACGGGACCTATGTAACAACCAATAGCGGACGGGCATACATCGCGCGTACATATGACGCGCTATGATTGGCTAAAAGTTTCGCGGCATTAAAAAATAAGATTTCTGGGCATTACATCGGCGCGCGTGAACAAAACAACCTTACCACTGCCGGCAACGAACCAGGAATAACAGGAATTATAGGACAGAAGTATCTTTATGTCCTATAATTCTGGTTCTTTTAATACCTGGTTCATTGCTGGCAGTAGACACAGCTGCTGCCAGTTCAGACCTCTATCCCATCCTGCAGTCGTTCATTCCTAGACCACACTTTAAAAAAACAGCTAATGGTTCAGAACGTAAAGTGACTTAGTCACGGTTCGGAAGCAGTTAGTTGCCGGCTAGCAGTTATTTAAATGTAGTAGCAGTAGACCCTATTCGTGGATTGCACCCCAGCTTAGCATCACGCGAGGTGCAGACATATGGAGTCTTAATAAAAGATTCACATAGTGTTTATAAGGCGACCTAAATATATTTAAAAAATATATATATTATCCCCGGCTATTTCTTGCTATGCGCTAAAACCCTGTCAAAGTAACAAAACGTGACGAATTGCCTTATCAACTGTTGGCTATAGTAGAAAATGGCTATACTCACTCAATTGTAATTCAGAGAGTTGTGGCGCTGTAAATGTCACCATGATCCGAACAGCGCCATCTGACGGGATTTTGCATGTTTTAGTATTAGGCTGCCTCATTGGCCGAGGCTCGTCGACGTTGGCAGTTTTATTATCAGGGAATCCAAACATAATTTCACTCTCTTTAATCTCTTGCACTTGAGATATTGCAAATGCGGCGGCACCTATTAAAAACAAGACTTAGATGAATATTTATTTATGATATGATATTTAGATAAGCGGGTATATAAGAGAATTGTTTCAGGAAAAAAGTAGCGCTTAGTTGATGTCTATCCTATTGGAATTGAGTAAAAATAATGATTGTGATGATAAGCTTGAAAATTTTAAACTCAACGGCTATATACAAGCACCTCAGTAGCCTAGTATAGAAATGTAAATAAAAATAATTTAAAATATCTAATATACAGGTATTCATATTAGATAATCAATTCATCTGTGTCTTTAAAGAGATAAATACCTAACCTGTAGTTCAGGTTTTATGTACTAATATAACAAGAAAACTTTTAGTCTTATATTTACAGAAGGTGGCATAGCATAATTGACTACTGCTTGTAGATTTTACTGTGAAAGCAGCCAGCACTTAATATCAAGCACTGTACAGTCATATGTCAATTTAAGCTAAAAACTGAATATTTGATGTAGCATCCCAGGTACAAAGAGATTAGAGGTCGGCAGACAGTGGTCATCCATAATTGTAGAGCTTGTATAAAGAATTATGGATGTGAAGAAAACGAGGGAGTTGTGTCAGGATCGTGGCAAGTGGCGCTCCATTGTCTCTGTGTATCCTTGAGGGAAAAAGGCGTGACAATTTGATTTGAAGATTGCGGCTCCAATAAGTTGATCGTGTATTAGATACTACTACTACTTGCAGTTATACAGTCGTAGCAGCATTTCCAGGTTAACTTTAGGTGGGGTGGTATCATATGGCACTAAAATTAAATATTTAAACATAAAATTACCTTCCAAAAGAACCAAATCAAGTAACAAATCCCCAGGACATTCACTTGTCAAAACAAACATCTTTTTCAAAACCGTATTCTCTTGTGTAGTTGCAAATTTGATATTACAATTATTTCCTTCATTTGTGATCATTTGTATTGTGGGCAACTTAATATCAACTTCCAAGTTGCCAAACTGTTCCACTTCCATACAACCGTATGCGTCTTTCAGCTTCAAACAGAATTGTATCGTCGATTTGATAGGGTAATGCGGTTTTAAAGTCATAGCAATTTTATTTGATGATTTTGGAGTCAAATTTAATGGATGTTTTGGTAGATCGATTGACAATTCGTTTTCATTCAACATAACAAATTCTATTGTGGCTGATAACCAAGTTTTTGTCAAACTGTTTACTGTTATTGTCGCATTTGTTGTTATGCCTGAAATGAAGATATCTTTTGGTCATTAAAGAGTGATTATAGCAGCGGCGGCATGCTATGTTGACGTTTGACCCGCTCATGAAGTTTCGTATAAATTGGTATAAAGGAGACTGGGCAGAAGTGGTCTATGAACCAAAAGAGATATGGTAATCATTTTTGGAAAGTACATATATACACGATTATTTTTAATTATGATATCATCAAAATATAACCCGGCCGTTTTAAGATATTTCAATTCCAACAAAAAATAATTTTATTTGTGGGTTGCACCTATATGTAGGTTTCTACTTAATACTTTTGGCAATATTCTGTGTGAAAAAAAAATTTATTATTACTAGTAAATATACATGGTCCATAAAATAACTAAACATTATTGTAAAAAATAATTGTTTGCTTTCCGTGTTGGCCGCCGCCAATTTTAGTTTGTGCTATTAAGTATCGTTGCTTGCCACTCTTTGTCTATGGAAATTCGGCTTCTTACGCTAGAGAGTATTATGTTCTTTGACTTGTGCCACAAATTCATCTGACTCGCCGGCAAAAAGTGGAACTGCGATGACATTTTAAAATTGTTAATCGGCCTGTTAGGGCGCCCTTTCACGTTGAGGTTTGTATCAGATACGGTATCTAAGATCTGTCTCAGAGATTTGTATCAATTTCAACATCCACAGACCCGTTTTTATTTCGCGATACAAAATCTAGTTTTTCGGTATCATTGATACATCTAACACGTCTGAGATACCTCCAACGTCATTATTAGCTCTTTGTATTGCTTTAACTGTCTTTTTGAAAAAAAAAAGCAAAATAGATATTGGTCTAAACATGTTGTATGACACCGCTTTGCATAACAAAAATATATGTATTTTAAATGTCATTTTTCTCCAACTCCTGGGTCAGATTTTGATGCCCCTTTGCACAAGGGTGTATTTGAAGGCCCTCTATATGAAAACCACCACCGTTGCTCTGTTGACCCATAGACCACTCTCCATACATTTTTGCCCAGTCTCCTTTATACGAATAAATTTGAAGGAATAGTTGTTGTTCTTAATAGTGACAATAAAGAAAAGGAATTTGATGCTTTAAACGTCATTATTAAATTAAACTTCAGGAACGGTGCCAACGTCAAAATGGCCATCATAGCTCATAGCTCGTTTTTTTTTATTGTGACACGACATCTGATCTCGACCCGCCTGTTAATAAGCAAGAGGAGGTCCAAGAATGACGACGACTGAAAAAAAACGAGTTAGTTCAAGGCTGCCTCAGTCGCCATCACTATGCCGGCCAAAGGTGCTTCTTTACGCATTGCTTAAAGCCACTGTGTCGTCGAGCCTCTACCACAGAAAAAAAAGGGATCTCCAAGTGGCTTGCTGAAAGCGAACTATTTTACTTAATAACTTATTCATTACTCTCTTACCTACAAATCCGGTGACTGGTTCGACTTTAATTTCTACCCACTCTTCTACCATTGATGCTGGAAAATAATATATTCAGTTGAAGATATATTATTTTGGAGTTAACAACGATTTTTACTTGACGGTTGTCAGTTTGACCAACAGTCATGTAATTCATATTTAATGATTTCAACTTACGCTTGCATGAGCGTGTCAATATCCCGTGCTTCAGCAGTTAAAGATAGTAACCATTCAGCGAATAACAAATCAATAACAACAAATAAACTAGGTTAATTGGCCATAAGCGAAATATCCAAATAGCAAGGCAATTTTACTGCTTTATTGTCGCCATAATGCATTTTTTTATTGTGACTCGACATATGACAGCCCCTGCCTGATGTTAAGCTGGAGTGCGGTCCATGAATGGAAGTGACTGCTACTACAGTTTAATAAGTTTAAGTAGTCACATCCACTATTGCGGCTTAGTTAAAACCGGCAACTTACAAGCTGATCCCGAAACGCGACTAAGTCACTTCACAATCTGTATACTTGTAAGTAGTGGTAAATCGCTTCTTACTACTCTGACAACCAGACCTGGAGCTAATATCTGCCTCTTTTATATTATTAACAAATAATTGTAAATTAAATATTACAAATAAAAGCTATGAAACGAATATTCGCTCCAACCGGGAATCAAACCCGGGTCACCAGTGTAACGGACTGGTAACACATCACTACGCCACGCCTGTCGTCAAATGTATTAAGAGAAACGGGGCCCTGGGCGTAAGCGTCAAACATCGGCTTGAGAACTAACAAATGAAAAACTTACCATGAGATTTAGCAGATCTATTTGGACTATCAGCATTGGAAGCAAGATTTTCTTGCCCACTACAAGGCGAATTGCTCCTACTAATCTTGGCCCAATCAGAATGCTCATATTTCGAACTTATCTTCCCCTCCTTTTTGGGTACTTCCGGTATATTCTCCAAATTTGTTTTATTATTAACACTTATAACTGTATTTGTTGATGCTGTGGAACTTCCTGTATCAGAACGTTTGTCTTGTAACATTGCAACGAAATCGTCGGACTGTTGATTGTAAATTATGTTATTTATTTCTTTGAGTGGCTTCTTTACGACTCTCTTCAATTGTTTCATTACATTTGATGGGCGGACTTCCTTTTCCCTACCTGGAAATTTAATTGTATAATTTATCACAAAATTATGAATAAATTAAAAAAAGCTTGGCACTTCAGGCTTGGCACTGAATTCAAATTGATTAGTAGGTAGCACATACAAATATATTTTATTGAACTAGGTTTGGACGAAAATTATCATGTATAAATATAATTGTATAAATAAATTATTAATGAAGATAGATTAAATAATATGTAATTATAAATACTATGCACTAAACATAATTTAAAACAATAATATTTTTTAGTGTAGTGATTCTTGTGGTTTTGTAAGTTGATTGCCCTTTTTTAAGTTTTTTTTTTGCATTATTGTGCCTCGACATATAACAGCACTTCGCCTGATGTAAGTTTGATTGACAAATGTGCGACAGTTATATAACTAGTTGTAAAATCTAGTTGAAACCGACAACTTTCAAGCTGATCCCGATCTCGTAGCAGACTAATGCGTCACATAGGACGTCAAAATAGGGACGTGTAATGTAATAAAATCCAAAACTTACTCAAAAAGGTGGCAATATCCGTTATACTAAATGAGGTGTCATCCTGCGACGATTCTTCATTCAGAGGCTGCAAATGTTGTCTTGTTGGGTCCACAAAAAGAGGATTGTTATTATAACATTTGTTAACTGGCTCTGAATTAACAACGGTTTGTTTTCTAGATACAGGGATAGGGTTCTCCGCAGGTGGTTTAAAACTTTTACCAATTGTAAGGTTAAGTTGGTTATCTGCAGTAGGTTTGGGGAGAGTGGTGGTTGGACGAGATTGTCTTACAGGCACATTGTCCAAGGATATGTCCAAGTTAAATTGCCTCACTGGTTCTTGCTTCGGCAGACTGTCTTCTGAAATAGGTAAATATTCATATAAGCTTATTAATATATTTTTTATAATTGTTTATACAACCTTTACGTTTTTAAACGTTTGAATTTACTTTTACAAATAAATGTCGAGACAAAATCAGAAACGAGCAAATTCGTAGAGTAACCATTTACATAAATTTTAGATAACTCTCATTGTAGGGGGTACCTGAATGGCGAACGTACAGCCACGTATGTGCTTTTGGAATTGTAGCAGCTTGGCCGAAGCAAGACAAAACTACCTCGGCAACGTGAGAACGCTTCCGGTCGAGACGACAGAGCGTTTGTAGCTCTACAGATTGACAGATTGTAATTATTTCAGAATTATTTCGCTTCGCTCCCTTGGTGGCAGCGCTGCTTTAGCTTTAAGGATCCATCTTCGTGTGCCTCGGCCAATGCTGATAAGATAGCAGTGGAGATGGATAATACGTTCCATCAAAAGATGGCCATCTTGTAGCGGCTAACAGCTTACGAAGCATATGGCGAAGGCCAAGAATAATCTCTTGGCTGAGCTCTCTGCTGCCAATTCACGGACCGACGTTTATGATGGAGGACCTTGTCTCTGTGCAGACAAACACAGGCGTGGACGAACGGTTTAGCGACTGGTTTGTTGCGCGTAAAGTCCCGGGTTCGATCCCCGGTCGGAGCAAATATTTGTTTCATAGCTTTTATTTGTAATATTTAATAGTATTAAATATTGCAAATATTTGTTAATAAAAAAAAAAAGAGATGGATATTTGCTTCGGGTCTGGTTATCAAAGAGTGGTAGGCAGTGGCACCCAGTCTGCCGATCCGGGGTAGTACCACCACTTACAAGTATACAGACCGTGAAGTGATTTAGTCACGTTTCGGGATCAGCTTGTAAGTTGCCGGTTCCATCTAGGCCGGCATAGTGGATGTGATTGCTACTCACAGTTATTGAATTGTAGTAGCAGTGACATTTATTCATGGACCACACTTCGGCTTAACATCAAGCGGGGTGCTGTCATATGTCGAGTCACAATAAAAAAAAAAAAAAAAAAAAAAAAAAAAAAAAATGCTTGAGATCCGTATCACACAACGCGATGTTCGCATGGAGCTACTAACGCTTGATGTTCTGATGGCATTCCCGCACTTTGTCTTTAAAACACATTAATTAATTTACAATTCTTACCATCCCACAGGTTAGAGGCGCCTGATCCGTTTGCTTGAAACAATGACATATGTTGCAACATTGGACATCCCTTTTTGAAATAAGAACCATATGATATTCTGAAATTATTATTATTTAATTTCTTTATTGTGGCATTACATATGACGATGGCGTTCTAAGGGGGAGGCCTATATTGTCATGTATTGTATTTTTTATATCTTATATTTTTATTGTGCCTTAATATATGACAGCACCCCACTTGATGTTAAGCTGGAGTTTGGTCCGTAAATGCATGACACTGCTACTCCAATTCAATAACTGTAAGTAGCAATCACATCCACTATGCCAGCCTAGTTGGAACCGGCAATTTACTAGCTAATCCCGAAACGCGACCAAATCACTTCATGGTCTGTATACTTGTAAGTGATGGTATTACCCCGGATCAGCAGCTGGGTACCACTCTTTGAAATCTGCACACTGTCTGATGTTAAGCTGGAGTTCAATCCATAAATAGAGGCGACTGCTACTACAGTTAAATAGAGTTAGCAGAAAGAATATATCAGCTCAGTTGTCATACCTTCTATGCTACACAATCAGTCACTTAAAAGTAGTGGTACTACCAGGACTGGCAGACTGGGCAATTGGCCACAAATTGTCTGCCTACTTCTATTCAACAACCAGACCCAGAGCATTTTGCCTTTTTTTGTATTCTTTACCTTTTAATTATTAAATACATTTTTTCTCCTATGATTTATTTGATTATGATATACGAGTATCATAGGCATCTGTATCTTAGGCATCAAGTCTGCCTAAGATACAGAAGAAACGAATGTTACTTTTTGGTTTTCAAAATTAATAAATCAAAATACTATAATTGTTAGAGCTTGTATGAGGAGAATTGGAAATGTAAACGAAGCGAGGGAGTTGTGTCAGGATCGTGGCAAGTGGCGCTCCATTGTCTCTGCCTATCCCTTTGGAAAGAAGTCGTGACAATTTGATTGATTGATTGTTACTATACTTACTGGGAATCTTCTTTAGGGTCCATATTTTTAGAGATATCCAAATTAAGTTTATTAGGCATAACAGGCAATATGCCATTCTTAATTACAAATGATTCTTCATCAGCAGTCAAGTCTCTCTGCATTGAAAATATAACTTTGTTATTATTTATACATAGATTTTTTTACTCCTTAACATTATACTTCTATCATATGTGTCATATCTTCTCATCAAACATCCTGCAGTGCCTGAAGACGAGGGTCTTTAACCATTGTGTTGCCAGTGATGACATATGGCATTGAGACATGGTCCTTAACGGTTGGCCTGTTGAAAAAGCTCAAAGTCGCCCAGCAGGCAATGGAGAGAGCCTATATATATACTTTGGGGACACCAATAGAAATGTAAATTTTTTAAAGAAGGAAAAAGGGATGACATAATGCGATTAACATAAGAATAGGACGGAATCGGCGCCATTTTGTGACGTCTAACTCTCCAACCAACTTCACTTTAGTATAGTGTCTTTTTCTTTGCGGACCGTCAAAAAAGTTACCTTTGAATCAGTCAAGTGAAGTGTGAAGGGGGGGGGTAGTTGGGTGACTCGCCTGCGCTGGGGTCCGAGACGTGCGAGAACGGACCTCAGTGCGCACTCAACCCTGTATGGACGTCCTCGTCGGAGATGGCTGCCGCACTAGTGCTAATCCACTAGTGGGACAGTCGTCGCCGAACTCAGCGTGCAACAGAGCGCGCGCTGGGTCGTCCCCCCTGGAAATGCAGTACTCTGAAGAACCGCACACGCTATGCCGCCCCCAGAGATCTGCAGCTAACCATACAGGAAAACTACAGGGATGATGCGGTCCGTGTCCCTGTGGCCTTCACAATACCACAAGCTATTGGAGGGGGTAGAACGGCTGCCTGCGTGTTTGTCGAGCGCGGAGACCCGTACGGATGGAAGAGGGGATCCTGGTGGTTGAGTAGGCAGATCCTGCCTACAACACGCCACTTTGGCCCTAATTTCAGCTAAACGGGAGGTCGTAGTTTAGTCGGACTGCGATCATTGGTTGTGTGCCACGGAGCTGACGGCTTAGGACTATCAGCTGCGGGACACGCAATCATATCGGCTTCAGGCTAGGGGTCTGGGGTGATGGGGCTCGCAGGCGACAGTGCACGTCACGTGGTAACGTGTGCTGTCTAGTCTCGTGTGCAACTCACTCTGGAGTCCTATATCCGTCTCGTAGCCCTGGTGTTAGCTGCTAACATCCCCAACGTTGCGGGCTCCGTGGAGGGTGGGGAGCGAGATGGACGAAATATATGTAAAACATTCATGGAAAAATATATCAAAAAAAAGAAGACCACAGCAATAGCTGGACCCTCGGGTTCGGTTGCCCCAGCACACGTGCAAAGCACAAAAAAGACGGGGCCGAAAGGCCCAATTCCCTCCACCAGTCAGGCCGCGCAGTCTGTCGTGCCCGCATCCGGGGTACTAATCCCGGAAGGCGCTCCTTCTTCGCGGACCCAAGTGTCTGGTGTGACTTCAAGCCCCAGCAGTCAATGCGCTGCTGGGGCATTGCCTGCGACCTCGCATGACGCCGGGGGCGGTCCGAAAGGGGAAACCCAGACGGGACCTCCTGGTGGTGTGCATAAGGCCGCGGGTGCGAACAGCACCGACCAAGCGCGCCCGCGTAGAAAGAAACTAAGTAAGCGACGGCGGGACAGATTGCGCGCCTGCGACCCGACTAAGAACCAAACTGCGGGTCCAACGAAGAGAGTCAGGCTAAACGACTCCTCCTCACCCAGGGTGAAGCCCAAAAGAGCAAGACCACCCCCCAAACAGGAAGGAACCTATGCCAGTGTGATAAAATCAATTGGCATAGCCCTCACCACATCACCTCAACGTGACTTGACAGAAGCTCAGGCCATGGTGGTGAAAACAGACTTCGAGGAGCTGGTCGAGGAAGAAATCGAGAAATTGATGGATGCCGGGTCCAGCTTACGCCCGAAATTTGGGGGCAGACCTTACTATAGTGAGGGTGTCGTCAAATCTCGGGTCTTGGAGATGTCCACCCTGACCTGGCTTCAGGGCATAATCGGGAAGATACCATCCCCAATCCCAGATACAACGATCGTCGCGCTGCTTCAGGAAGATCTGGTCCGCAAAACCCGGGCCGGAATCCTAATTCATAAGACCACGCGCAACGTCGAGGGCAGGAAAATCCTACATCATCTGGATTTTCAAAATGAGAACCCTGCCCTAAAAATCAACACCTGGTCATTGTACGACTGCATTAACCAGGGAGACAATCGCTTCCTTGTTGTGGGAATACCGGACAACATAATCCCGGTATTGCTACAGCAAGGTAGGGCACTTAACTACAACGTAGGTACAGTCTACGTTCGCTTCTTTGGGAAGGGTGGTCGCCTATATGATGTACCGCCTATCCCAGAGAAAGACGCGCCTGCGACCGGTCAGGATGTGACTGCACAAACGCAGACACAGCCTGGTCGGACGGAGGCCGAGACCTCTTGTCCACAGACGGAGAAGAAGGAAGAGGTCCCACTACAGCCTGCACCGCCTACACCAACCACCATCCAGCCCCCCAACAACTCGGAGGAACCAATGGACACAGTCCGAAGGGTCCCATCCCCACCATCCGGTAGGGACGTATCCGAGGAGATGGAGGCGATGCTCCTTGGAGAGGAGTAGCAGGCTACACAAATGGCGCTGCACATAATCCAGTGCAATCTCCAGCACAGCTTAACGGCCACGGCAACGCTACGGAGAACACTGGAGGAAAACAACAAGACCGTGGCCCTAATCCAAGAACCGTGGATCAGAAAAGGACATATCTGTGGCCTCAACAACATTGGAGGTAGGTTAATTTACGCTAGCTCCGAACCCCCACGCACTTGTATTTACATACCCAGGAACCTAATATCAACACCACTAACTGAGTTCTGTTCCAGGGACCTAACCACAGTTAGGATAAAATCAAGTGGAGACTCCGGAACAAACGAAATTGTCATCGCATCTGCATATATGCCAGCAGACGACACCGTACCGCCCAAGAACCTCGGAGACCTTGTCCACTATTGTGAGGTAAATAAACAAGAGCTGATTATATCTTCAGACACTAACGCTCATCATCCCATATGGGGAATGGAAAGGGCCAACAGTCGCGGCGAAGAACTGTTTAATTATCTTCTTACCACCAAGCTGCATCTGATAAACACAGGTTCGGAACCAACATTTGTAACCAAGAGGTGTAGAACCATAATAGACGTAACAATGGCAACGGAAGGAGCTGGAAAACTGATAGCAGACTGGAACGTCTCAAACGAAGCATCATGCTCCGACCATCGTTGGATTCGTTATAATATAAGGGTGGATACCCAGACACCCTCACCCAGACGCAACCCGCGTAAAACAAACTGCGAATTGTTTGTAAAAACACTAAAGCAAGAATTCGCAGACACTGAAATGCAAGAACCCCCAGATGATAGGGATCTAATCGAAAAACAGGTACAACACCTAACAAACACACTTACTGAAAGCTACCATGCTGCCTGCCCCCTCACTAAGGTTACCAAGGATCTAGAAACAAAGTCCAACTGGTGGGGACCTGAACTGGAAAGGCTAAGGCGAAAAGTAAGAAAACTATTCAACAGAGCTAAAAACACGAGGAGAGACGAGGACTGGGACCATTACAAAGACGTCCAACTCCACTACAAAAAGCGCATCCGCTTTAGAAAGAGGGAAGCGTGGCAACAATTCTGCACTAAAATAGACTCTACAAATGAGGCGTGCAGGGTCAAAAAGATACTATCCAACGAAGGCAGGCAAGGGATAGGATCCCTTCGCAAACAGGATGGAACCTTCACAAGAACGGACTCCGATATTAGGGAAGTACTTCTGCAAACACACTTCCCCGACTGTCTAATAACGACTTCTAAAGAATGGGAAGAAACCCCGCTCACTCTACCAACCGTCGTAGACTGGGACATCGCCCACAAAGTGATATCCACGGATAAAGTAAAGTGGGCAATAAACAGCTTTCAAAAATTCAAGGCAGCGGGACCCGATAACATATTTCCCGCGCTCCTAAAATGGGGGGCAGACGTGATAACACCGTCCATAACCTCAATCATGCGGGCATGCCTGGCACAACACTACATACCTAAGGCCTGGAGAGAAGTGAGAATTGTGTTCATTCCAAAGGTCGGTAAAAGTGACTATACAAACGCTAAATCATACAGGCCTATAAGCCTCAGCTCTTTCATGCTGAAAACAATGGAAAGGTTATGCGACCGACACATAAGAGACACCGCACTGATTAGGGTACCACTACACCCTCAACAGCACGCATATACCACTGGCAAATCTACTGAAACAGCGCTACATAGCGTCGTGAGCAAGATAGAAGTGTTGCTTAGGGGCCTTCATAGACATAGAAGGAGCCTTTGATAAGACAAGCTTTGACAGCATCGAAAAGGCACTGCATAAGCATGGTATTGATGAGACAACACGAAGATGGATAAGTAGCATGCTGAGACACAGGGCGATCCAACTCGACGTCAACGGTGAAGTAAGAGGAATTGCAGCAAAAGGCTGCCCTCAGGGCGGGGTCCTGTCTCCCCTGCTATGGAACATAGTAGCCAATGACCTAATAACGAAACCAAATAACAGAAAATACTACACAGTAGGATACGCAGATGACCTAGCTATCCTGATCAGCGGAAAGGTAACCAGTGTTGTCTTCGATGTCATGCAATCCGCACTGAAGACCGTACAGCACTGGTGCACCGAATCTGGTCTGTCTGTAAATCCTAACAAAACTGAATTAGTACTGTTCACGAGGAAAAGGAATGTGGGAAAGTTCAAACTACCAAAGCTGTTTGACACAGAAATCCAATTGTCAGCAGAGGTGAAATATCTGGGCGTCACCTTGGACAGTAAGCTGAATTGGGGCAAACACCTATCAAACAAGCTCGACAGTGCCACTTTAACATTATGGCAATGTCGCAGACTACTGGGAATAAAATGGGGAATAAATCCCAAAATCATGAAGTGGATGTATACCTCCATCATTAGACCGTTTGTCACCTACGGTGCGTCGATCTGGTGGCCTAGAACCAGGCTGAAGACCGTCCAAGACAGACTCCAACAGTTCCAGCGGTTGGCATGTACGACCATCACGGGCTGCATGCTCACAACACCCACAAAAGCGCTGGAAGCCATTCTGGGCATACTGCCCCTACACCTACATGTGCAGATGGAGGCAACATTGACGGCGACGAGGCTCCTAACGACGAATCAGTGGAACCTGGACTGCCGAGCCACACACACAACTATTCTCAGCGATGCAATTGAGGAGCAACCGCTACTCGCATCGATTGTCGACAGAATCCCGAAGAAATATGTATTTGAAAAGAGCTATAAAATACAACTAAGCGAGGATGAAAAGGACCACTCTGGCGCCGAGGAACTAAGAATCTACACCGACGGATCCAAGACCGGTGCGGGAACAGGGGCAGGAACCTTCTCGTGGGATTTAAACATAAATATTTCAACAGCGCTAGACGTAAACAACTCGGTGTTTCAGGCAGAATGTGTCGGTATTCTGCAAGCAGCACACGCAATAGCAAGGAGGGGGATCGCCAACCAAAAGATCAGGATCCTCTCTGATAGCAAAGCGGTACTTTTGGGTCTGGGAAACTACTGCAAAAACTCAGCTTTGCTCTATGAATGCCACCTGGCATTGGAGGACGTATGTACGTCGAACCAGATCACTCTCCAATGGATCAAGGGTCATAGTGGATCGCTAGGCAACGACGCGGCAGATGAGCTGGCCAGGAAGGGATCGTCCTGCCGACCTATAGGACCGGGACCAATCATGCCCCTACCACTCCAATTCCTTCGCAGCTGGCTGCGCCAAAGAACAGGTAACCTGCACGAGAAAGCATGGTCACATACAATGGATTGCAGACAGTCCAGGGAAGCTCTCCCTCATATTGACAGACGCTTGACTGGACGACTGCTGGACCTTAGCAGAGCCAAGCTCCGCACTATGGTGGGTGTCATAACGGGGCATTGTGGTTTTAATAAGCACCTGTACAACCTCAACATAACGGACAGCCCCCTATGCAGGGGATGCCTGAATGGGGAGGAGACAGCTGCACATGTGCTCTTGAGTTGCAGGAGTACGGGAGTAGCCGAAGCGAGACAAAAGTTCCTCGGCAATGCCAGGACGCTCCCGGAGGTCTGCAGGAACGAAAAGGGTCTCCTGGCCTTCCTGGAGGAGATCGGGTGGCTCCATTGAAGGAGAACAGTTGAAGAACGTACAAAGAAACCGAAGAGGACTTCAAGTGCGGAAACGAGCCCGCAAATAACTACAACTACAACTACGTGAAGTGTGAAGTTAGTCAACAGCCCATCCTATTCTTATTCTAATAGCTTTTTGCATCTTTCTCATTCAAATCATCTTTCAAAATATTTTAATTTTATTACAATACTTACAGGTGCAAATTCCCTTGAAATAGAATGTCTCATTAATTCATTAATGTCTGAGGTTTGTTTATTAACTAAATCTATCATATCATCTATGCTTGGTTGGAGCATTGCTTTGCTCTCAGATATTTTTAGGTTTTCAATACCCCCCGCTTCTGTAGACCGCCCTGTCATCTCTCCAGGATTGAAGGCACCCTGAAGATACAAAAAAACTTATTTCAATCAATCAATTTTACACGCCTTTTTCCACAGGGATAGGCAGAGACTATCCCTGTGGGCACATAGAAAGGATGAGTGAAAGTAGATTGACAAAAGTAATTTATAAATATCAGATTTAGTGGATGGTGCAGACCCAAGAGGGTGTTTTCAAATCAAATTGAAGAGAGATCCTTAAGAAAGCTGGATTGCCTAGTGCCCATAAACATAGAGCTTGTATCAGGAGAATTGTGGATGTGAAAGAAACGAGGGAGGTGTGTTAGGATCGTGGCAAGTGGCGCTTCATTGCCTCTGCCTATACCCGTGGGAAAGAGATGTGACAATTGATTGATTGATTGGATAGGCAGAGACTTCAGTTAATAACTTATTTTATTAAGTGAAATGTCACTTCACATAAGAAAAGTAAATTGGTTCTGTAAGTACAATACTTGATGGTACTAAGCTGAGTCTGCTACTGGGGACCAATGCCTACAACATTTTGACAACCAGCCTTGGGGCAAATATCTGCCTTTTTTTATTAACTGATATTTGTTATAATTATTAAATCAAATTGTCACACCTTCCTCCCACAGGGATAGGCAGAGACAATGGAGCGCCACCTGGCTCAATCCTGACATGACTCTCTCTCTTCCTTCACATTCACAATTCTCTTCATACAAGCTCTATGGTTATGGGCACTAGGCAACCTATATTTCTTCAGGATGTCTCCGATTTGGTCAAAATAAAAGCTATGTAACAAATCCTTGCTTCGACTGGGACTTTACAGTAACATACTAGTGTGCTATCCAAAGCCTGTCATTCAATTATTGTTTACTGTTTAAAGGCTTGTTATTCATTTTGAAGTAGATAATACTTACAGATATATTAGGACCACATGAGTCTCCAAAACCTAAAAGAAATTTACAAGATATTAAATACAATAAAATGAAACTGAGTAACCAGCACCTTTGGCTGGCATAGTAACTGACAAAAATAGACAATCAAATTTCACACTTCAACCTGAGGACTTGAAGTCCTTTACACAACAAAGTAAACAATCCTGCCTTCGTTGTCATAGGATTAGGCCTCACAAGGCGACACCACTTTTCTCAATACTGATATAAATCTTTTGCTTCCTTCCTTTATAACTAATTCATACATAGGTTTTGAATTACCTTCACAATGCTCCAAATCTAAAATTCCAGATGATAATTCACCACTAGATTTAAACTCGCCCATATGGAACGGTCGGCCAGCAGTAATACTATAAAAAATAATAAAACTTATTATCAAAGTTTAGTATTAAAATACTGATATTATTCTGTATAAAAATGTTATATTATATATTATAGTATACATTATTATTAAAAGTAATAATTATTTACCTTTCTACCTGTTGTTCAGTGAGATTACCAACACAATCGGGGGCCAAAAATTGTCGCGTGTTTTCGCCATTTGCCAGTCTCATAAGGCGATCAATTTTTCTTGGAGTTAGTTTACTCCCCATTTGTAATACTTTGACACAATAATTATTTATTTCTAAATACTAAATTAATACTTTTCTTACAGTCTCGAACTCTCAAGATTCGTTGACTTCGAAAAATTCAAACCAGTTTTTTTTTATTTGACGAGGCCAAGACTTTTATTTTTTCAGTATTCTATGGCTTCGTCATTTTATCTTTGTTTATTATAGAAATGCGCAGTGCATGGTGGGGGTTTTTATTATCTAGTTTAAACATTTTTAATGAAATTGTTTATTTGGGTATATAGAATATTCACAAGTATAAATTTAAAAAAAACATACCACGAAACCGAAAGCCCGCTAAACTTAAGTGCGTTCCATAAACATGATTAGAGGCGACTGCTACTACAGTAAAATGACTGTAAGTAGCAGTCACATCCACTATGCCGGCTTAGTTGGAACCGGCAACTTACAAGCTGATCCCGAAACAACCAAATCAGTCTACTTGTAAGGTGTGGTATTGACTGCTTTTAGTTATTATATTGTAGAAGCAGTCACCTCCATTCATGGACTGCACCAGATACTCTCATATGTCAAGCCACAATAAAAAAAATCGATAGCCGGAATGAAAGAGTGAGACTGGATTTTCTTGATTGCTCTACCCACTCTCAGTGCCACTACTTACTCAGGTGTGCAGGACAAACAAATCCCAGTTCACCCCATCTCTACGCTTTGTAGCACCACCTTTATACCTCAGACTAGATATCCTTGAAATGTCCCTTTGCAGGTATTTGAATTCTACATATGCTGATTTGATTGGATAATAAAACAGTAATATTGCATAAATGTTTATTTTAGCACTTGAATAACAATACAATAGTGACATTATAAAACTAGAATTAGTTTAACAAATGTGCATTTACACCTCTATCTATATGATACGCCAAATATTATTGTCTTAAAATTACATCATAACAATAAGTTCCCCAGCCACCTTAATGGCTGCATAACTTTAACACGCTCTGGATTAAATTAAAATAAACGCAGAAGTGAGCAGCAAAAAACATTTATTTTCTTACAAGTCCCCAATTAGATAAGCCTTAGTTTATGCGGCTAAAATAAATATTTAAAAATATAGGGATACTTTGGAAACAGTTAGATGTGTGAACAATTCCACATCTACTTTGAACTGAAATTAGCAAACCGCTATATCAATTTAATGGGAATTTGGTCCAGTTGGTGGAATAGCATTAATCTCTTTATTCAGCCTTATTTGTTCACTGATCAATTTCCAAGCATCATCTCTTTCCTGCTTTGTAATAGGTATTTTCTTTTGCTTAGCAGCCACCAACTTTTTGTATGTCTCAATACATTCTGAGTCCACTTGGTCTAATTGCTTTTTCATATTTACCCTAATCATCTCTTGCTTACAAAACCCAATGAGACTTCTCAGATTGCGACAGTTCTCCTTCCTGACAACCATAAGTTCTGCTTGACATTTTTTTATTTCATTCAATATCTCATCATCAGTAGGATTTGTCAAAGGTGGCAAATCTTCGGGATCTAATATACCTTGCTCTACAAGTTCCTTACGCAAACATTTCTCCAACGTTAGGGAGTTCCTATAGTTGCTTCTAATGCTTGGAGGTGCATGATTGCCATTAAATTCTGATGTGTCAAATGGCATAGTGATCTCTTCCAGTAACGCACACACTAACCTTTGTGTCAGAGGACCACTGATCATATTATTGTCAATAGATTTCTCAAACCTTTTTCTTAATAAGCCGGCTTCTGGTGAGGTGCCAGAAGTTTTATGCTTATTTGGATTGGATGCATTCTGGTCCTCACTTAGACGTTCGTCAGCCCAAATTTCTGAATAATGTCTTCCAAGTGGTGGGATAGGTGGATAAGTGGTGTTACTGCTCTGTGCAAGTAATGACTCTAAAAACTTTATATCATCTAAAGTCACAGGAGTACAGTATGGTTCCACAGAATTCCAGAACTTGTATGGTACATTATTTTTCGGAAACTCTATAACTTTAGTAGCATCAGTGTGTGCTGTGTTGTCGCTGGTAGAACCTTGAGACCCGCTGCCGTGAGCATTAGGTAAATTTTTGTACTTAGTAACTTTTGGTACATTTGATAATCTGGTATGTTCCTTAGCCTTGACAGGCTTTTCTTCCTGGAATTTTCTCTTTACTGGTAATTGCAGCTGTTTGCCAGCTGCTTTGCCTTTTCTCTCTCTTTTGGATTCATTTGTATCAATACTCTCAATTTCTGATTGAAAATACCTAATTCTCAATGCAGTGTTACATAGCAAAGACTCCAACTCCAGCTGCAATCCATCAAGTTCATCCATACCAATAGGTTCTTCAGTAGATCTTGAGGAAATTGCCGTATAACGTGGCAATAATACATTATTGTCTTGAATTTTAGTGTATGGAATAGGACAAATTTCTCTAGTTTTTCCTATAGACACAACACCTGGTAATTTCATAGATGGTTTAGAATAAGCTATAACTGGACTACCTGGCTTCATATTATCGTGTCCTTTGCTAGATAGCCGGCCCTTGCTATTGTGGTGGTGTAACCTTTTCCCAGACATCATAAAGTTTCAAATTGCCCGCGGAATCAAGAAACAATTTACAACTAAACCTCACTTTATTTAACAAAACACCGGGAATTTATATTACGACCACAAAATTTAGATTTTACCTATAAATATAAGTCGTATAACAACCCATTTAACAACACTTTACTGAGAGAAAAATAGAAACCAGGCAGAACAATGGCGTCGTGATCAAAATTAGCCGTAAACATTGAATTGAAACAAACTCCAGCTGTCTGTCTGTGCACAAGATGGCGTCGCGTCAATCAATATATTCTCAGGTAACACTGAAAGCGTTTTCTTTTTCTTTTTTTTCTTTCTTTTTCTTTGGCGGGAAACTGCAAGTGACAAAACGCGCAATTTTAAATTATTTGAAGTTTTTTAGGAAATATAATGTGTAATAATGGTGAATTTGTTATAACTCATAATCAACCTAACTATCATCGTCATCTTGTGATGAATCACTCGCGTGTTTCATATTCGTATTTACTTGACAATGTTTTAACATTGAACTATATATTTTTCTTTGACACTGGCAAGTTAAATACTAAGAAGAAAGAAAATAATTATTGGCGCTCCATTGTCTCTGCCTGTACCTGTAAGAAAGGGCGTGACAAGTTGATTGATTGGTTGAAGACTTGGCTGTATAGGCTCGACCCCTTTGCCTTGAAATGAAACAACAGAAAAAAAAATAATAATAATAATTTTGGCGGGAAACTGCAAGTAACAAGTCGTGCAATTTTAATTTATTTGTAGAGCTTGTGTTTTTCAAATATTAGTATGCAATAAAAGTGGAATTCTTATCCAGTAATAATTTTTATGTTGATCGAGTATAGAAAATAAAAGCTGTTTAATGTGTCTTTTCGTGTTTCCTTCAAGACTCCATCTGAAGAGTTTTAATAAAGCTTTTGTGCCGTTTTACTAAAAACTATCACCATCATCTTCACCTTCATATAATGAATGAAACACTGAAGCAAGGAACATTGTACTCAAGAGTGTACTGAAGTGTTTCATCTTCATCCACTAAAGACATAACGGAAGACTAGGCTGTATGGACTGAGTTTCTTTTGCCTTCCCAGAAAGGAAGAATTGAACTGAAGGGGAAGAATAAAAAAAAGATGTTTATTTGATTTGTGGTCTTTGACTCTTTGTTGTGTTTTTGGTGTGTAAGCATTTAGACTGAAGAAACTCATATAATAATAGAATCTGCTATATGGAGATAATTTCGGAGCAAGGAATCTATTATTATAATAGTATTAGTTAATAAATACACAAAATATAATTCGTTCTAGGGTTGTTTAATGTTTATCGGTGAATATGTTTTATAAATGTGAAAATAACTCTGTAGACGAAGAACTAGCTTCCGAAGCCAGCGAAAAGGCACCAGACAATCTTAACGATGAGCTCTCACGAATATCAGCAGCCATTGCATATAACGATTTAATTGATGACCGTCTAACTAGGTTGGAATTGTTGCTGAAAAAACGATTACGAGAATGTAGGGAGAGAATGCAAGATATTTCAATAAGTGTGAGATCAAGTGGTGATGTTAGACGACGTTGTAAACACACACAATATGGGATGCCATACTTCAAAGACAGTAATGGTTGGCGAGCACCCTATAATAATGAGGCGAATGCTATGAAATATGAAGACATGATACAATTTTATCAAACTTCTTCTAGTCCATGGACTGTTAGGGAGAAGAGGGACTTTATTCATGTCATGCATGATGTATCAATTAATATGAGATCCAATGCATTGAAGCAGTTGATAAAGGAAAATATAGCAAAAGGTTTAAGCACTAAACATCTAAAAACAGAGAGTCTGACAATACATATGAAATCTCTTGCTGAATTATCTCTACCCATTGATGAAGACTATGAGTGGCAAGACATTGCAGACCTTTTCCACAGGCATTCTGCCGAGGAATGTACTGCATTGTGGAAATTAGAATTGCATCCAAGTATTAATAATACAGTATGGAGTTCCAGTGAAATAAATAAGTTAAATGATTTAGTACTTCATTACAACAATGAAAATTGGGAAGCAATTGCTAGTGAATTAAATACAGGAAGAACTGCATATCAGTGTTTTGTTAAATACAATTCTAATGTAGATACTATGAGAAGATGTAAATTGTGGACTCAAGAAGATGATATTTTTTTGACGAGACTTGTAAAATTGTTTAAAGTTGATAATTATATACCATGGTCTAAAATAGCCAATGTTATGAATAACAGAACTGAAGCGGAGGTTTACTCAAGGTGGCAATTGCATCATAACATGACAGGAAGATTCTTGCCAGAAGAAGATGAAGTGCTCCGTCTTTGTGTGAATAAGTTTGGTGAAAACTTCAGCTTAATTGCAAAGTATCTAAAAAGATCTCCAAGCCAATTGGCCAGACGTTATAGGAGTTTGTTAAATGAACAACCCAGTAAGTGGACAATTGATGAGGATGATATGTTATTGAAACTAATAAATAATAAATCTGAACCTGATTATGGCAAAATTGCAAAGGTTTTTAAAGGGAAAACTAAAACCCAAGTCCGTTTAAGACATCTGAGATTAGAAAGGTGGTTTAGTAAGCATAGACATACCACACCAGGAAATGGACTGGTTACAGTTCCCCGTAGAAAGAGAAAACACACTGTTAATATTCAGAGTAATACTTCACATAGTTTGGCTGCTGCTTTAGAAAAACTACATGAAAAACTTAAGGCAAAAGTTAAAGAAACTACTCAATCAGGCCTTTCTATAAATGATAAAGAAATAATGAAATTTCTTCATGAAGAAGAATTTAAAAACAATATTGATAAAATTAGCAGTGAGATGACTGGACAAGAAATCAATTTACAAGTTTTTCAATTTTTGCTGCGGGCTGTCCTGGATAAAGAAATAGTAGAATCCAAGCCTTATTATGAAGAGTATAAAAGTGTATTAGAGAATGTTAAAGTTAATAGGAAAGTACGCTCATATTCAAAGAAATCAACCAATGCAGCTAATGCTATAGTTGAATTAAAAATGCCTGATTTATGGAGTAGCAAATTTGGGGACCCACACAAATTTATTTTTCCACCAAATATAAATACACTAATTGCATGTAAAAAGTTATTATCAAATTACTATAAGTGCAAAAGTAAGTCTGTTAGAAAAATGAGCACTAAACATATGTTTTTTAATGAACAGTTGCTTACATTATTAAGTAGGTTTAAAGTCCTATTTCTTTGGCCATTTAGACTTAGTATTACATCTGAATTTATTCGTAAATTTACATGAAATATTAAGCTAATATTACATAGTTGTATTTATATAAATTAATATTACCATTAAATGGCTAATCATGTTATATAATCTGTGGTATGTCAACCATAGAGCTTGTATGAAGAGAATTGTGGATGTGAAGGAAACGAGTGAGTTGTGTCAGGATCGTGGCAAGTGGCGCTCTATTGCGTATGCCTATCCCTGTGGGAAAAGGCGTGACAATTCGATTGATTGGTTGGTATGTCAAAAGAGGGAGTTTTATTAAACCTCTGAGGTGGATAATAAAAAATATTTAATTTCTATTATCAATATTATTGTTACAAAAATGTCAATTTTAACATATGTAGCGATTTTGTATTGAGCCTTCAAACTTTTACTCACTGGAGCCTGTATACTCTTTATTGGTAAAGTGTAACATATGAGAAAATACAACATGTATGTATTCATATGTTTTACACATGTATGTAAAGATCAAATCAACAATGTGTAAAGATCAAATAAATCAGTATGTAAAGATCCCAGCAGATAAAAGCGCTGTCTTTTGAACTGCGCAGCATAAGGAAGGATCGGCTGATAGGAAGAGCGCTGGATGACTGCGGTAGGAGCAAGTACGCGTATTTTCTGTCGTGCACATAATTGATAATATTCACAACAGGTAACAAAACAAGTTACTGCGCTCTTCTTTCTGCCGGGATCTATACATTATTTAAAAGAAGAAGATTTCGTATTAAGAATTTTGATATAAGGATTGATATCGTATCGCGGCGATAGGATCCCTGCGAAATGTGACTGTGTAATATGCCACAAATACAATAAACATAATTATTAGGTTGTTTTTAAATATATGGCGGTTTTTAAACATAATTTTTGACGTTTCTTTTGTTTTTTTTAATGGTTGTAGTACCTATGTCATTTCAAGTGCTAGATCTTCTCTATATTTAGCTGTTAGCATTATTTCATTATAAACATCGTGATTATTAATTTTATAAGATAATATGGAAGGGGAGCAATTGCGTATATATTTTTTGTACTGGATCGCAAAGCAACTGAAACGCATTTTTGGGGTACGACGCCGCCAAAAATCATTGAAGGCATGAACAGCAGTGCCCCTAACCATATAGAATAGGTAGGTATACAAAGGACTGTTTTTATATTTTCAAAATTAGGAAAACCTATTCAAAACAGTATAATAGTATGTACTTATATTTAATTTCTACTAATTTATGTTGAACTTGATTTTATATGTTATTTTTTATATTCCTAAGCTTTAAAACTGTATATAAATGTAGATTAATACCTAATGTAACGTATTGGCCCCGCATGACAGGTTCGCCTAACTGCGGGCCGCTTTTATTTTTGATTTGTTAATAAATTTTATTGGATATGTTAACAAAATTTGAGTTTAAGTGTCACGTTCTTTAACATTCATGGAAGCAACTACAACTGACAAATCGAACAATATATAACTTTTATAAAACTTTTGTTTCTAATAATAATTTGTAATAGTAGGAATTTTTAGATTATTGATTAGTCTCCGCCCGTGTTCTGTCGTATAGCATACGACTGGACACGATTAATAATTATTATAGATTTAGGGATGTGAAGGAAGCGAGGGAGTTGTATCAGGACCGTGACAAGTGGCGCTCCATTTTCTCTGCCTATCCCTGTGCGAAAAAGGCGTGACAATTTGAATGATTAATTGATAATCATTAATATAGTCATCAAGTGATTAAACGCTGTAAAACTTGTTACCCCAAAGACTCCGGAAGTTTTAGTAAGAGAAACCGCCGCCGCTTTAACTAAAACCATCATAACCCTCATGATAAAACGGTTATGTATTTTTTTTAAGAAGGCACATATTTTTTCTGACCTCTATTTGCCTTATGGTAAGCAAAGGATGGTCCAAGAGCGCCGAGTGATAAAACAGTTGCATTATGCCGGCCAAATGTGCTATTTCACGATGCACTTGAAGGATCCGAGATTATAGGATAATTAACATGGGCTGGTAAAGCATTCCACTCAGGGCCGTCTTTACCCGGGGGTTCAAGGGTTGCGGTGCACCCGGGCGCAGAGTCCTAGGGGCCGCATGCCGTCCGCTATAAACTTCGATAGGTACCTACTACACTGAGACCACGCGAGCGGAGTCTTGACTTTCGCACCCCGGCGCTGAATATGCTTAAGACGGCCCTGATTCCACTTGTTGATTGTTGTACCTACAAAGAAACGACGACCTGCCGATTCGGTCGTCAAATGCGGATGTTTCTTCTGACCTGTATCACGGTGAGTAAAATTCAAAGTAGAAACAAAGTTAAAGATAGTCATGTAACATCTTCCATGGTATAGGCGATAAAGGAGTTTTCGTGACCTCTGCATCTCCTATAACTTGAACAACTCAGCGCTGCAATGAATCCATGGCATCGAAAATATACATACTTGGCAGAACTGTCCCAGATCTAGTTAGCCATCAGGGATCTCATCGGAGGCAGCCAAGCAATGGCAGAAGTTAGATTTAACAGTTTTGGCGTATCCAAAACCTGCGTCTGCCTGTTGGGTGCGCTAATAAACTCTCGCCAATCTGCAAAGGCACGCTATCCTAAAGCAGCAATGGCAAATCAGTCAAATGTGGTCAAAATAAGGCGACCGTGGTGTAGTGGCAGTGCAATGGCTACGTAAGCCGAGTGACACAGCTTCGAAACCACTCACCGGTACCAATGTATTTTTGATATATGTACTTTGGTTGTCCTGTTTCTATGATACAAGCACTTTATTAGCTTATTATAGAAAAAAGAAAAATAATCCAGCCTATCAATTTATGAAAATGTTGGAGGTTGGCTTGGACAAAAAATGCAGCTTTCCGCTTGTCACATGTATCCCGGCGGGGTATGTCGTAGCGCGCTTTGGCGGGGCCTCGTATAAAAAATTGTTTAGGGGCCCAAAGGAAGGGTAGATTTCTCACAAAAAAAATGCTTTTTTCTTACGCACGTTGGGGGCTTCGTATAATTGATACGGCGGTAGCTACGCCCCTGGGCACCCGTATCCTCCCGAAACTGATCAACTGGACCTCATTATCCGATCACCAATCGGCAAGTATTAAATCTGCCTTGTAGTATTAAAGGAGCTAATCACATACCTGTCTTTTTTATTTTGCTGGGCATTCAATAGCAGCAATGGTTTGAACAAAGTATGTATTTATGTTGTATAGGGTGAAATGTATCTAGTATGTTTAATTTTATAATACAGTTTCTTTAATATAAAATTAAACATCTTGGTTACACTTAATACATTACAAAAACACGTTTCATAATAAATCTATCATTATTACATATTTATATTCAAGAAAACACGATTTTTACAAGTAATTTATAATTGCACAATTTGTCGCTTACAGTTGCCCGCCAAAATTAAAAGCTCTGAAACGTCAAAACGTGGAGTGGAGTTGTCTGTCAGTCAATCTTGGCAGTTTTCAGTTGTCAGTTGAGTGGTGCGAAGTTACTCCCATGGTACTTCCACTTCATAGACTAATTTTTGGCGACATAGACTATGGCACTGGTGATATATGACATTTGTTTGTTTTTCTATTACAACATACCGCGAGCCGCGATATTATCTATTACGGTCAAACACCCATGTCAAACCGCCATTATAAATATTGCGTTAATCGAGTGACCCGTGCCATGTGATCCTCTCTTCCATTTATTTGTGTTAGATATTATTAATTATTATAAAAATGTTGTAAGGAAAAGTTTATTGAGGATGATGGAATAATGTGGCTGTGTATATTAGTAATAACACTAAAATGCGGTAGTGTATACGATGATTATAAATATTGTGTTGTACGATTTTATCTATCGACGTAAAACTATTGCGCAGTAAAATATAAAAGAACAGAATTAAAGCGTTTTATTTAGAAGAACCTATTATCAGAAGCGGGATATATAGGATCCAAGAGTAAGTCGAAGATAAAACGATCGCGGCATCATGGCCGTTACTCTGGTTCCACGAGTGAGTCTTCTAAAAATTCTAATGATGCATAGTCGACGAGGAGACACAAATATAAATCAAGGAGTTGTACACCACCTTTTCTGCCAGTAAATCGTGATAAGTCGACAAACAGAGGCAGTCGACAAGGAAATTTGCCAGAGGTAACAACAGACCCAAGTAGGTCTAATACCATACGAATGATTTAACCAAACTTTTACAAACATTAGTTAAGCCTACCTTGCCATCTGATAGCATATTTAACATAATCCCAGAATTCGATCCTGTCATAAAACATCAAAGAATTGATCGCTAGTTATGCAAAATTAATAAATGTGCCAAAATTAATAATTGGGATGACACACACATAATGCGTTGCCTAAACTGGTAGGCAATGCGATGCCAGGCATCGGTATTGCACAATTGGGAAGAATGGCAGACATTACTCTAAAACGCTTTCTCTGATGAAACAAATTATGGAGCTCTATTAACAGAGATGCTGGATAGGCGTTTAAGGATTGGTGAACCTATCGAAGACTATTATTATGATAAAATGATTTTTTTAAATGCATGTGATATTTCTGGAAAATGAAATCATTATTCACAATATAGTTGATAAAACAATTCATGCAACAGTCTCATCTGCACGTTTCACACAGCCAGAGGACCTATTGAGATACTTAAAAGACGACCATAAGGAGAATAGGAATTGGTAATATTAGTATTGTGTTATTAGGGAAAACATTATTTAAGTTATGTATCCTTATTCTTTTCATTGTAGCAGTAATTCCATACTAATTTTGTAATATTATTACAGATGATGCTGTCGCAATTAATGGAGTCACACTAAGTGTAATTTATGACCCTAAGTGTAATTTTAAGGGTTAAATAATTTTTTAAACAAAAATATAATTTATGAGGAAATGTTATCTAAATGGAATGACATTGTGGACGTTTACAAAACAGACTGCCACCACACTGAAGCCAGACTTTAACACAAACTAAATGATCAGCATGTCATTCAACATAAAATAAAGAAGATTAAGGTAATTAATATATTAACATATTTAGTTACTAATTTTGTGGCAATGCATCTATTACAAAATGCG
Source organism: Tinea trinotella (assembly GCA_905220615.1). Taxonomy (NCBI): domain Eukaryota; kingdom Metazoa; phylum Arthropoda; class Insecta; order Lepidoptera; family Tineidae; genus Tinea; species Tinea trinotella. Next base: position 4,970,113 of record HG992320.1, on the reverse strand, counting down.
GGTGGGGACCTGATTATAAGCTATAATGCAGACTGTGAGTCATTTACATATTTTACACCTCAATGTGGACTTACTGCATTGAGGTGTAAGTCTTGCAGACTGGACAAATAAACACTTGTTTACCACTTGTTACCTTTTGAATAATAAATATTATGAGTGCCATTCGGCGTCCAAGAACCCAAACTCAGGGTACTCAGCTGAGGGATTAACCCATCCTATTTTCGTTGGTAGTATTTAGAGGCCACCAAGTTGCAGGGTTTTCGCAATGTTTATAATGGTATGAGCTATAACCTCAATTTTTAAAGCAGTCACCCATCCTAATAACGACATATTATCAACCTGCCTAACCCTATTATTAGTTGTAGTGATATAACCACTAGGCTGGATCCTCTGTAGCATTTACCTTATTTGAATTTCAGGTAAAATATTATGTAAAGATCTTCAGTGCAACTGTGGCAGCAGCTTTGTCATATACGTTAAAATTTGGTAAGGATGAATAGTTCCTTGCCAAATTTTAACGTATATGGTGAACTATAACATATACGACTAAAAAGATTTTTTTAGTAAATTAAAAATATATAATATATTACACCATTTTAATTTTATCTAAGTTTGTATGAAAATGGATATCTGTCTCCGATAAAGTAGAATATAAATATCTGTTCACTGAATTATAGGAACTATGAACATCGGTTATGTGCCAAACGTTTTATTTTTTAATAAAAAATTGCTACCAGAATTGTGTTTCATTTTCCTCTACCATAATATATAAATAAATAATGAATTGGGAGTAAAAGGGCGTGCGGCAGAAGAAACAAAATCTATGCTAATGTTTTAAAAAAAAATTGAACTGTCATATATCACTAAAGTAGATTGGTTGGAGAAAATCTTTATATGGAAGTGAGCAGTCTGTATTACTCTTACTAGTCTGTGGTTACTCCGAATCTTCTTCACTTCAAAAAATACGGGCAAACCGAGCTGAAGATAGCCGTGATAACAATGAAATAATTTCTTGTATTTATAGAACTTCTAATAAATTAAGATTCAACGCGCATTATGCTCTACTACACTTTGTGACGGCATGACATGACAGGGATTTACTAATCTGCATCACTCACAATGGAGGTGTTAAAATGTCCTCTATGCTGCGACAGTTTCTTTAATACTAGAGATACCCTAATACAGCATTTATCGAAATACAATAATAGCATTCCTTGTTCTATATGTGGACATACGTGTCCAGATATAAAAACACTGATAAATCATATAAGTAGTTGTAGTTCGAATAAGGTGATTCAATGCCATCCGAGTGAATACGAGGAGAATGATTGTGATGTAGACATTGCTGCAGAGCAAATAAGTAAGTTTCTTTTATCAATATACTTCAATAAATCACAACAATAAATTTCCAATAAAAAACAACACTATTTTTAAAATGTGTATTGGTAATGAAGATTTTAGGGGGTTAGTGGAGGTTTTAGGAGGGTGTGAGTGGTTAGAACACAAAATTGCACTTATTATTGTCCTTATGCATTACCAGTTGTAGGTATTTAATAATAAATCACAATTCCAAAGCTAATTGTCTAAGTGGTATCAAAATATCTTAAATAACTACGTATTTTGGTCACCCAATAACTGTGATACAACGCACAAAGAAACCGCAGAGGACTTAAGTGCGGAAACAAGCCCGCACATAACTGTGATACAATCATGTATAGGCATGTGTGAAATCGGTGACTGCTCGAGGAAAACAATATCTCAATCCTTCTCATGTTTGGGATTGAACATGAAACTTTAGGTCCCAGTCAATGTCACTAGATCGCTATAGTTAAGACGTTGGCTTGTCCTCAAACTGTTGCACCCCAACAACTGCCGGTCAACATGGTGCGTCCAAATCCTGACTTGTTAACAGCGATCAGGACAGAGGCATATAGCCAGTAATGGAATGTACTTTGGCTGATGACTATGAAATATATATTTATATTGTGACATCTGACCTCGACTTACCTGATGGTAAGCAAGGGAAGGTCCATGAGTGCATGCAACAGAAAAAAACTGTCATCTTACAGCTATATATGCTCTAATTATTTTCGAGGTGATCCAAAAGCCGAGTTAAAAGAAACTCGAAGAAAGAAGGATACTTCAGAAGTGCCGGAAGACTATTTACATGGCATATCGGAAAATCATAATTATTCTCAATGGGAGCTATTTAGTGAAAATGGTGAGAGTTTTGTAATTGTAGACAAAACTGGAATGGAGTATGATATTAGGGAATCAAATGATGATACAGAAATAAATCAAGGTATGATATATATTTAGCGCTATTATGTATTTGGCTAGCATAGCCATAAATATGTTTACATTAACCAAAAAATTAGGTAACTTAAGTGCAGTCCCTTAAAAAATCAGTCCCTTAAGTGAAGACAAACTACATAGCAATTTTACATAAAGTGGCAATAATAAGATGTCCATGCTTAGTGTAGTGCAACACTAACCGAGGGCATGGGTTTAAAACCACTTGCCGGTACCAATGTATCTTTGATATATGTACTTTGTAGGACTGTTTCTATGATACTTGGTATTAAATAGTCAATTGACAAAAATACTTAATCATATGTTTTTTTATTAACTTAAGAAACAGAGTTTTGCAGTGCCCATAACCATATAGTTTGTATGCAGAGAATATGGATATAAAGGAAGAGAAAGAGTTGACTCGCACTGTTCTTGGCCTATCCCTGTGGGAATAGAGGCTTGACAATTGAAGCTTGATGATTGATGTTGTAATCCATTAACATTGTATTTGTAGGTGTCTATGTAAGTATTGCTATCTTAAAATTTGAAATTTAATTTACATGGGTTACGAATAAATTTCTAGAAAGTGCCGCAAGTGAAGCTGACAGCGGGGGTGATGATATACTTAAAACCGAACACAATCAACAATTAAGTACAGAGGAAATGTTGTCTTTTAAGTTGGAGGCGAATAATCAAGAAAGGGAGCATTTAAAACTGTTCAATGAGAATGGTGATAGTGAATATGTTTTAATACAACCACCTTCTAAGAAAAAATATTCCATTTCACATGTCAAGATGTCAGATGAAAGCAGAAATGTAGATGAAAATAATGAGGCTTTATTGATTACTATGGGTATGTATGTATTTATTAAATGGTCCAGGGTGTCAAATTTATCCAATGTCTATGCTACAAACACTTCTAGTAGCTTAAAATAGAAAAAGTATGTATATTTTTACACTGCAGAGAATTGTGGGTGTGAGGAAAGCGAGGGAGTTGTCTCAGGATCCTGGCAAGTGGCGCTTCATTGTCCCTCTATCTCTGTGGCAAACAGGCGTAACAATTTGATTTTACATAATTATTATTATCAGTAGAAAGCTGGCTGCGACAAGACACCTGCCAATAAGCTTCTTATTAGTTTTAAATTTAAAATTTAAGAACAATTTATAATAAAAGATGTATGTATTTTAGAACTGGATGAAATGGAAAATGAAGTTGAGAATAAGAAGGACGAACAACTATCTGATATTCATGAGGAGCTATTCAGTTGTACAACATGTGGGGTATCATTCACATCAATATCAAAACATTTAGAAGACTTTCATACCAATCAGCATTTTGTTGTTGAGGTAAAACACTTGCAAACTAATGAGTTTTTGACGCAGAGCAATGGCTCTGGTTGTCAAAAAGATGTAGGCTGTGGTGCCCAGTCTACCGATCCGGGGTAGTACACCCAAGTATGCAAAACTTAGTCGCGTTTTGGGATAAGCTCGTAAATTGCCGATTACAACTAGGCCAGCATAGTGGCAGTTATTTAAACTGTAGTAGCAGTCGCTTCCGTTCATGGACCGCACTTCTGCCTAAATTTAGAAAGGGTTTACACACTAGATTTGTAAAGGGTGTCTGGTGGCAGAATTAGGATTTCAAATTTACCCTGAACTTCCCCCATGAACTTCTTTTTGTATGGGTACAATAAAAGTTGAGTTTATGAAACCAACCCCTCGACCATCTCTGCACTAAAAGAAAATATCGTTCGCGAGGTTAAGGGCTTCCGACGTCACTTCTTGAGCGAGTTGCACAGAATCCCAAGGCTAGGTTCCAAGAGTGTGTCCGACAGGATAGTCGACATACCGATGGCATAATTATTAAGAAATAAATTCGCACTTTTCTTTGCTGTAATAAACATTGAAATAAAATAATATCTCTCTTAGTTGTTTTATTATTTAAATTTGAATAATCTTTAATGTTTTGACCTCAGCATCCCCTATTACACGGACAACTTGGCGCGGCTCTGCTACATTTCCAGGGTATTAAGAGTGATAGGCAGACAGTTGGCGGTCGTCCCGTAACTGGGGTAGTACAACCTCTTTTAAGTGCACAGACTACACACTAAAGTGACTTAGTAGCGTTTGGGGATCTGCTTGTAAGTGGCATAGTGAAAGCGTCTGCGGTTATTTAACTGTAGTAGCAGTTGCCTCTATTAATTCACACTTTACCTTAACATCAGCAGGCTGCTGTCATGTAGAGCTTCAAAACAAAAAATATTTTATTTTACAGTTAAATGGAGAAACAGTTACAAATGAAACTGCATTAGAAAAATTTACATCTGATACACCATCCACATCCCAAAATGTTGATGCAGGAGATGATCCAGGGGATGATCTAGATACTGATGAATCGATGGAGCCTTCAACATTGAAGGAAAATATAGATGATACCGATTACAAAGGTATTTTAATCATAAAATTTTAGGCTATTGGTTTAGACAATTGTTACGCTAAACTTTTCGGTACCAATATATTTTTGTTATATGTACTTTGGTTGGTTCTCCTGTTTCTATGATACAAGCACTTTAGTGGTTTTATAAAGAAATGTAAAAAAAATGTTTCTCAACATATTATGATAGGGTGCCTAATGTTAAGCAGAAGTGTGGTCCATGAATAAAGGAGACTGCTGCTGCAGGTAAATAGCTATAGCAAATAGTTCTGACAATACTCCTATCTTGATGTTAGGTTGTAAAGCTGTCTGCCACAAACAGATGTTTGGCAGCAGTGAAGAGATGCCTCTTAACATTGCGCTTTTTAAATATTTTTTTATATCATATTAGCGTGTATTTAGTATTTTCTTAGATTTTGCGCGAACATTTATTAATGAATCAACAAATTTTATGCGGCTTACTATTGCGTTTATTTTGGTTTTGAGTTTACAAGTGTTAGATAGATAGATAGATAGAGCGTGTATTTGTTTTTTTTACTATAGTTTTATTATTAATATTGTTTTTACAATTTGTAGCTGATAGCGTCGATAAAGATGATTCAACATCGGATAATGTGGATGAACCAGGTGACACGAAGTCTCCGGAGCTAGTAAAGCGGACAAAGCGGGTTAAGCGTGTTATTACTGAGACTGGGCAGATAGAGACTATGTTAGTTCCTAATATAGTTGATAAGAAAGGTACAAATAGAATATTATTTGGCTGGCATTGTGTTAAGGCTAGGTGTTGAAATATATTTTATTATATGGTAGAAAATTCTTTATTGCACAAAAAAAAGACAAAAACATTGAGCGAGCTTATTGTTAAAAGAACATCGTCTACCAGTTAATCTTTAGGCTGGGAATAGATTTCCAATTTTCTTTTCGGATAGTCGGATCCGATAGTCTGATCAGACAGTCGGAAGGCATTCGTGCCATACATTATACACGTCTGAATACTTAATACACGTCCGATCCGGAAACAGCGCCAGGGCGTTTACGATTTTATTGCTGATCCGATTGTCTAAAGGTGCAGTGCATACAGAATAGACTTCCGATTTGTAAATAATTTCATAAATAAATATGACACGGGAGACTGTTATCCTGTTGCCACTCCGCTTGTACCAAACATTATGTTGGATAAGGATCCGAAAATTGTGGACTATGCATTAGTATTCATACCAGGAGATAATAGGTTCTTTAATGTGCTTATCAATTTGTACACGCCTAGATATTTCTTTTGCAGTCAGTTACTTAAGCCTATTCAGTTCGTTAACTGACTGCTAAGGGAAGTGAACATATGGCTGCAGCAAAAAGGCTTTTAAGATATCTCAAAGGCACTAGTAACTATGCCTTATGTTCACGACAATATACAATATGCACTCGATTAAATATGCAATAAGTAACAGTAATTTGTCGTTCATCTTTTCTTTTTGCTCCGTAATCCGAATGCAAGCAAGCACTTACAGCTCGAGAACGACTGACTTTAGAAAAAGTCTGACGCAAAAATCGGAAGTGTATAGATTAATACGATCAGATAGTCTGATCCGACAATCAGAAACTAAATCTGACGTGTATTCCCAGCCTTACTGTTCTCAAAGATGTAAAATAAGGTAGATACGTCATATACACCCGTTTAGGTGTTCGGAAACGGCACGAGTTTAAACGGCCACCCACGACGAAGTGGAAGTATGACGGAACGATTAACGTGCCACTTTCGAATAACATATCTACGTCTTTACTTATCATTGGTCGACTGTAATTTGGGTTACCAACACTCCGGGATTCATCGATTCTCTGGAAAAAAAAAACTAAAATATGTGTATAGTCTGAAATGAAGTGTGCACAAATTTCAATGAACAACTGAGTTGGCAACCCTAACTGTAATCTTTATTATTATGACAAAACATGTGTCAGCCAGAGATGCTTCTTAATGCTCTGCTGCTGGAAGGACCATGGGTATAGAAAGAGGAATGCTAAGCATTCTAAATATATATAGCTAGGTTGCCTAGTGCCCATAACCGCAGAGAATTGTGAATGTGAAGGAAGCGAGGGAGTTGTGTCAGGATTGTGGCGAGTGGCGCTCCATTGTCTCTGCCTATCCCTGTGGGGAAAAGGTATGACAATTTGATTTGATTAGATCTAAATATATTAGTTCAGAAGAAAGGCACAATGCTCAAAATTATAGGTTATCGATTCGGTCGACATTCGACATCTGACCTCGACTTTTCTCGAATGCTGACGATTGTAAAAACGACTAAGTTTACGGTTGCCTCTGTCCCCGTCGCTATGCCGGCCGCTATTACCAGACGTGCATTCTATGCATTATTTTGGCAGTTTTGTATAAAACCTTGTTAAACACTTTCAGCGAGTACCTGTTCTCCAAACATACTGAAAAAGTCAACAGTAGAAAAGGTATTAGATAGTAAAGGTCGGGTTTATACTCGTAAAGTAGTACAAGTTGGAAAATTCTGGAAAGAAAAGCCGCCGCCTAAGAAAAAGCCAGAAACGAAGAAAGCAAGTAAGTATTTTGCTGTAGTAGCAGTCACCCCCCAGCAGTCATTCGTGGACTGCACTTCATCTTAACATCAGGCGGGGTGCTTAATTAAGCTTCATGACGCGTAATACTAGGAACAGTCCGTGTAGTGATTTGGTCACGTTTCGGGATCAGCTTGTAAGTTGCCGGTTCCAACTAGGCCAGCATAGTCGATGTGATTGCTACTTACAGTTATTGAATTGTAGTAGCAGTGACATGGACCACACTCTAGCTCATCATCAAGCGGGGTGCTCAGATGGGGTGCTAAATAGATCTTCATGACGCGTAACACTAGGAACGGATCGGATTGTAAGTTGCCGGTTCCAACTAGGCCGGCATAGTGGATGTGATTGCTACTTTTCATCCACAGTCATCCACTCATGACCACACATCAAGCGGAGTGCTGTTATATGTCGAGTCACAATAAAAAAAACTAAAATAGTGCTTTAATCTAGATATTTCAGTTAGTTTTTTGTGTCTTGACATGAATGACACCTTGCCTGATGTTAAGCTGAAGGCGACTGCTACTACGGTTAAATAACTGCAAATAAAAGTCATTCAACTATAGTAGTATAGTCTGTCTAAGTCGAAATGACACGTCCCTCCACCGCATTTGCGCACACGAGAAAACATAAAATATGAATGCAACACACCGAAAATGCAATTGTAATTGGCCATTCAGTCGCTGGTTGGACACAAAAATAGGAGCACGCTGATAAAGTATGATAGTATAGTTAGAAATATTTGCATTCACACATTTGAATAAACTAATAAAGCGGAGGGGCGCGTCATTTATAGTTAGACAAGCTATAGTCGCCTCCGTTCATTGACCGCACAACAGCGTAGCAGTAGGCGGATGTTGTCTGGCGCGACCTTAACAAGAAAAATATTATAGTTATTTTATACAAATTGCAGATAAAATAATTTTACATCAAGCTGTTCAGAAATTTATGAGTGGCCCTGACGGTGCTGAGAAAATCAAAATATTCCATTGTATAGCTTGTGGCGTTTGTGTGAAGTCATTGAATGAGTTGAAAGACAAACCATGCAAACATTGTAAGTGTTCCTTTTAAATATATATATATATATATATATATTATGTTGACGACAGGCGTGGACGAACGGTTATAGCTTTTATTTGTAATATTTAATAATTATATTAAATATTGCAAATATTTGTTAATAATAAAAAAAGAGATGGATATTTGCTTCGGGTCTGGTTTTCAAAGAGTGGTAGGCAGTGGTACCCAGTCTGCCGATCCGGGGTAGTACCACCACTTACAAGTATACAGACCGTGAAGTGATTTGGTCACGTTTCGGGATCAGCTTGTAAGTGGCCGGTTTCAAATCAAATCAAATATTTTATTACAAGTAGGCTGATTTCAGCACTTTTGCACGTCATAATAAATTATTTTAAAAGAATAATTAACAAAACAAAATAAATAATTAAGCTATAAAAATGTACTTGCTGCTGTAAAGTGGCATTGTCAACTAGGCAACTAGGCATTTCAACTTGGCCGGCATAGTGCATGTGATTGCTACTTACAGTTATTAAATTGTAGTAGCAGTGACATTCATTCATGGACCACACTTCGGCCTAACATCAAGCGGGGTGCTATCATATGTCCAGTCACAATAAAAAAATAATAATAAAATTTATTATTATGGAATAATAATATAAATTTTATTTATGGAGGTCGTAGAGGTCACAATGTAAGATTTTTTAAATAATACTCAATATTATTTTCAAATGATATTTGTTATGAAAAATATAAGCAATACATATACATACATTAGGCAAAATATACACAAATATACATAAAATTAAACACATGTATGAGGTAATAAGGATGTTATGGGAATATATTTATTTTTAAAGTTGAATTAATCATTCATGTACTATGAACATATAAAATTTTTTCGTCAACATAAAATAAAACTTCTTACCGCCCAACATGGTCGTAGAGAATAAGATAAAAATACTAGTATTTTCTTAGATTTTGCGCGAACATTGATTAATGAATTAACAAAATTAAAATCAAAACCAAAATAAACGCGATAGTAAGCCGCATAAAATTTGTTTAATTCATAAAAATACTAGCGAACAATTGATGATTTAATAATATAATAAATAAAACAATCTCTATAAACCATTTTCATGACATTTGGGGAGTTCCCGCGACCCATCCCAATGCCGTCCTCGCCCCGAGGTTAAGAATTGCTGGATTAAAGTCTTGTTTCTTTCTTTTACAGTGAAATATAAATGTAAATTTTGTCCAGTGTCCTATGAGAGTGCCAAATCACTATGTGCACACATGAAAGTGCATAAAGCACATAAAAAAGTCAAAGCGGAGAAAAAAGGTTAGTGAAATCGAAGACATCCTCAAGGAAGCTGGGTTGCCTAGTGCCCATAACCGTAGAGCTTGTATGAGGATAATTGTGAATGTGAAGGAAGCGAGGGAGTTGTGTCAGAATCGTGGCAAGTGGCGCTTCGTTGTCTTTGCCTATCCCCGTGGGAAAGAGACGTGACAATTTGATTTGATTGATTAATTTTATTTATTGTGGCTCGACATGACAGCACAACGTTTGATGTTAACCTGGAATATTGTCTATGAATGCAGGCTGTCACTAGTGTTAAATAACTGAGTGTATCAGACGTATTTACTGTGCTAGCTTAGTGCTAACAACTTTCAAGCTGATCCCGAAACGCGACTGAGTCACTTCACCGTCTGTACAGTCTGTAGACTGAGCACCATAGCCACTCTTAGACAAGTAGACCCAAAGTAAATCTGCTTATGTTTCGGGTACTTTTCAAGTATATAATTTTTTTTTTATTACCAAATATTTTTACAAATAAAAGCCAAACGGTTACCTAAATCGTTTTGTCTGCATGTTTAGTAGCTTAGTATAAAAATGTAAAATAAATTGATGAGATGAAGTTATTATTATTTTCAGATAATGGGAATCATCATTTCTGTGATATTTGCTGTACTTTATTTTCAAGCAATAAATCATTAAGATTACACGTTAGAATGCATGAACCAGTCAAGTAAGTACATATCTTAACAATCAATCAATTACGCCTTTTCCCCTCAGGAATAGGCAGAGACAATTTTTATTTCATTGTGACCCCAGGCTGTCACCGCACCCCGCTTTATGTTAGCTGGAGTGTGGTCCATAAATGAATGCCACTGCTACTACAATTGAATAACTGTGAGTAGCAGTCACATCCACTATGCCAGCTTAGTTGGGACCGGCAACTTACAAGCTGTTCCCGAAACGCGACCAAATCACTTCACGGTCTGTATACTTGTATTACCTTAAGTGTATCGTGCCGGCCGAGCCATCGGAGTTTCTCCACACACGGTGAGTTTTGGATCGGCGCGGAGTCATTGGGCCCAGTGCCAATGGCTCGTCCGTGTGACTTACACCCGTATTCTATGTCAAATAGTCAAGTTTGTTTTTTACTCAAGGAACGTCTGTCTCTTTCTATGTTTTTAATTCGCAATTTAATAAAAAGAGATGGACGTTGCTTGAGTAAAAAGTTGAGTTAAGAATACAATTTAGAATACAGAGGGTAAAAATGTCATATGTTGAGTCACAATAAAAAAAATCTTTGCCGACCAAAAAGGATATGTTCCAATTACATTGTAATCTTCGTACATAAAACTGTTTTAAAATGTATATGCAACTGTTAATAAAATAAAGCCCAAGTCCCCATCAGTGGCGGCTGGTGGATCATCGAACTGGTGGTGCACTTTACTTGCTCATAAAGTCTTAGGGTTAGAAATTGCAATATTACAACATTCTTTGTATGTATACTATAGATTGGGCCTTTTTTCCGAAGTGAAAGGTTCGATCACTTTTTTATTAAAATCTGGTATTGTTTGATTTTTTTTCAATTCAAACAAATAGAAAACAAAAAAAAATACTAATTATTACGTAGGTAAACAAACAATAATTAACACGTCACGGGTTTACAGCGATACTATACTGATAACGAGTGGTCATCCAACATGGCCGTTGCGTCGCCGCCGACGCCGTTTTGTCCAACAAACCTTGGGCGCTTTCGCTCGTTCGGTAAACTTCGGTTCGCGCGTGCGGCGCACGGGAATAGACTATTTACTCGGTACATTTTCTATGAACGATCTTTTGTCTCACGCGTCGGGCCTGTTGGCTCGTATCCCATACAAGTTGTACTAGCGGCTCTCGTGCGCTTCGGCGAGCGCACTTGTATGGGAGACGAGCTAGTGGGCTTGACACGTAGGACAAAAGATTGTTCATAGAAAAACTACAACTTCTTTACAGCGAAAATAAATCTTAATAGTTTAACAAAGAGTTTAAAATGTTTCGTCATAATTGGAAATTAGATAAAATAATATATTTTGAATCTATTAAAATGTGGTGGTTCAGCGCACGAGCGCACTTAAGGGACAGCCGCCCTTGGTCCCCATACAAAATGAATGATGTCCTTTGTTTAATTCAGTATATGTTTTAATTTCCACAGAATGCGCCAAGCAGTCCCACCGCATCTCATAAACGCTGATGACAAAATGAACTATTACGAATGTAACCAATGCAACGAGTCTATTCCTATCAGTTACAAAAACGTCCATGACATATATCATCAGACGTCCACACAATTTGTGTGCGTTATATGCAACAGAATGTTCCTAAATGAAGAAAACTTAATTATGCATATGAATATACATAATATTGAAAAGGTTCATCTTAGTATTATTATTTTTGTATATTTTGACGACAAGCGTGGACGAACGGTTAGCTATTGGTTTGTTGAGCGTATAGTCCCGGGTTCGATTCCCGGCCAGAGCAAATATTTGTTTCATAGCTTTTATAATTATATTAAATAATACAAATATTTGTTAATAAAAAAAAAGAGGCGGATATTTGCTTCGGGTCTGGTTAACAAGGAGTGGTAGGCAGTGGTACCCAGTCTGCCGATCCCGTCTGATTTAGTCACGTTTCGGGATTAGCTGGGTGCTGTCATGTGTCGAGTCACAATAATATATTTTTTATTGTGGCTCGACAATGTCAAGCCGAGCAAGCAGTGTGGGGGGAAGCTGTATTCTAGCGAGGTCAATAGCTATTTCCGATATTTGATTAAAATTTGACAGCTACGAGCCAATGCGTATGATGCCCTTTCTCGCTTAATCATTGGCTAACTTTGACCAATGAGAGCATCCCGCCTGATGTTAATATCGGGAATCTAACGCCTGATGTTAATATGGACAATGCAAATATTGGCTTCATTATTTTTATTAACATATATTTTGAATATTCTATCAAATTATATTGAATATCACAAATAAATGGTATAAAATATAACAGCTTTATTTTTATGTGACTCTATATCCGAACCTTACCTAGTATTAAGCAACAAAGGGAGATCCATGGTTATCAAAGAGTGGTAGGCAGTGGTACCCAGTCTGCCGATCCGGGGTAGTACCACCACTTACAAGTATACAGACCGTGAAGTGATTTGGTCACGTTTCGGTTAATTAAGTTGCCGGTTTCATCTAGGCCGGCATAGTGGATATGATTGCTGCTCACAGTTATTGAATTGTAGCAAACATCAAGCAAGGTGCTGTCATATGTCGAGTCACAATAAAAAAAAATCCAAGAGTTCTGACAGACTGAACAAAACTAACCTCAGTCACCGTCACTATGCCGGTCAAAGGTGCTTTCTTATGCGTTTAATTTTTTTAAATTATTATTTTAGGAAGCAAAACCAATACCAGAGAAATCCCTACCATATACATGTATTTATTGCTACAAACAATTTTCAAGGCCTCATGAGAAAGTCAAACATGAAAGAATTCATACAGGTTTGTTATCTGTTTTTTATTTTATAAAGGCAACCGTGGTGTAATTCTAGCGCTTCTAGGTTTACATTTTACACTAATAGTAGGGGAGCCCAAGAGGCTAATCGGGGATTTACTCGAGCGTCGTAGGGACCTATTAAATATTAAAGTTTAGGTGATAAAAAAAATTAAATGTTATGTGGGGTTTTAGCGGTGGGGGTACTCCCTTGTACGGATTTTCAAAAATGAAAAAAAAAAAATAAAAAAATATACTCGAGCGCGTCAGATTTTGATATTGTATATACTCCACGTGTCCATAATACTGTAGGTATGTTAATCTGACGGTTTGCATGGTGGGGATGGCAGTACGGAAAGGTAGAAAAACAAAAAAAATAAAAATTTGCTCGAGCGCGTCAGACATTCAGAGGGGATGTTAAATAAGCCCCACAGAAGCTCCCATTCAAAAGACTGACCATTCCGACATGACGCAAGTTCGTGGCGGAGTTTTGAAAATGTAAAAAATATCGTTAATTTGAAATACTCGAGCGCGTCAGTCTTTTATACAGAAGGTTCAGTAAGATGACCCAATTGTACTGACCCTTAATCTGACAATTATCTGAAGGGATTTCGTTAATCTGACAATTTGAAAAAAAAACGATTTTTTTTAAGGTAATTGTTACTCACTCACTATAGCACACTAATCGCGGTATAGTTTAGACTATTTCTCTCTCTTTCACTCACAATCACTGCCCACTTTTACTAATAAGTAATAATATCTCAGAAACTGTGTGGAATATGAGCTATATTGTTGTAAAGTTTCAATAAAATCCATTTAGTAGTTTTGCGTGAAAGAGTAACAAACATCCAAAATGATGAAATGACCGCGCTCGAGAATGTCAAGGTGACGTTGTTTTTTTTTACAAATTTGTGACCTTCCTATTCACTTTCGTCATACCCGAATCAGATTATGAAAATAGTAGGGGAGCCCTAGCCTCTTGGGACCCATCGAATGTCGTAAAGAAATATCGAATTTCCTTACGTTTAGTTGATATAAAAAATCAAATGTTATGTACTATATACCCTATTAGCGGTGGGCAAAGCGTATGGAGATTGCCCACTGTTGTGGAGATAACACCAACAATGGTGCGAAATGCCACACAGCCCATGTACCGGCGAGGATGTGCATCGAGCAAGGCGGAGCACATTTTGAACCCTTAATGTAAAATGTTAATTATTAATTGTGACGTTGTTATTTACGAAAAAGTATATATAATTTATGGTTATTAAGATCTTATTAAGATAAGATCTTAAAATCTTCTTTCTTGTACAGTTTATACTTTTTTACATTGTACATTAGGTCAAAATGTTCATAGGCGTTCCATAAAATATATGTTCTATGTAATTTACTGTTTAATTTCACTGAAACAGGGTTGGCACATTATTGAAATAAATATTTTATAAGAGACCATTTAACACCTTTAAGGGGGTTCGGCTTTAGGAGGTGTTTTGTAACATCCTGTATATTAAGACTGTGCGAGAGAGTAATAGATAAAGAAGAAGTGGAAGGGAACGAGAGACGCGGAGTGGGGAATACATGCTCTACTGCAACTGCTCGCACAAAACTTTATCAACGATTTTTGCTACTTCGGCTTGTTGAAATTGACAGATTATAGTTTTTTAGTAATTCTTAGTCATTTTTCTTCAAAATAAAAATAAAATCGACCGCGCTCGAGAATGTCCAGGTGACGATTTTTTTTTACAAGTTTGTGACCTTCCCATTCTCTTCCGTCATACTCAATCCGTCAGATTAAGAAAATGTGCACTTATTAGTATGTAATTAACTCACCTTAGCTTAATCTGACGCGCTCGAGTATATTCAAAGATCGATTTTTTTTACAATTCTGACCAGCTGCCATACACATACCCCCCCGTATTAAGGGCTAATACTTGGTAGATATACTCTACAGGGTTCAAGGTTTCTCCCATAATTTAATCTGTCACGCTGGAGTAAATCCAGAAATCCCCGCTTGGGCTCCCCTACTATAAGCTACCAAAGTGCTTGTATCAATTGTAATTAATTATATCAAAGTACATAATTATATTAGATACATTGATACCGGTGGATGTGACACAAGTACCAGTCGCATCCACTATGCCGGCCTAGTTTCTGGCTCGAAAAACGTTGCCAGCCCATGTGTTCATCAGATCCTAAAACCTTATATTCTTCAAGCGAGGCGTGACGGCGACTAACGCACCGTTAACTTTTTGTTTTTATCCGTCGTCGACAATAATGGTGGAGAGCTTCCTCACCATTATTGTTTTCATTCTTTATTATTTTTTTATATTAATACGTTAATATAGAAACAGGGCGACCAAAGTGGCTTTAAACCGGGAGATCTCGCGTGATAACTGAAGGTGACCGTGGTGTAGTGGCAGTAGGGTTGCCAACCATACTTTATAATAACGTATCTTACGTTATTTTTGGTAATTATACTTTATACTTTTGCATGCAAATAAAGTATGTGAAAATACTTTATTTTGATTGCGTAGCAAACGAATTGCTTATTTAAGTATATAAAGGACATCATTCATTTTGTATGGGTCTTGGGCCTAAATGTATTAACAGTTGCATAAACATTTTAAATTAATTTGATGTACGAAGATTACAATGTAGTTGGAATATATCCTTTATTGCATAGTTTGGGTGTGCAAAATGATCTAACTATAATTATGACAGTTCAAAGCAGAACAAATGTAGCGTTGATTGACAGATGATACAAAATTCATATCTTATTTTCCAAATAACTCAATTGCACAGCAATTAAAAGCAAAATTGTTATTAGTTTTATCAATACAAGTATCGAATCTACTATTTGTATATTTTTTCATTATCGGACATTACAAAAGTAGTACATAGAAGTTCAAAATGTCCTTTAAATGATAATTGTCAAACAAGCTTTGAAATATTTAAAAATAGCAAAAAATTGTTAGCAGTTTAAAAGCACACAAAATACGTTTTTAAGGCATAAAATTTGAAAAATACTTTATTTTTCTTCCAAATACTTTATTTTTATCCTATTCAAACAATGGTATACGTTTTTTTTTGTCATAAAAGGTGGCAACCCTAAGTGGCAGTGCAATGGAGAGCACGGGTTCAAAATCACTTGCCGGTACCAATGTATCTTTGATTTATGTACTTTGGTTGTCCTGTTTCTACGATACAAGCACTTTGGTAGCTTAACATATAAATGTAAATAATATTTATATTTTTAGGTGAGAAACCACATAAATGTGCCGTTTGTGGTAAGGCGTTCCGTATTGCTTATTGTCTGACCTTACACATGAGGACGCATAGCGGTGACCGGCCATACCATTGCAAACATTGTGGGAAAAGGTAATTATAAGATTGTTGCAATTCATATTATTATTGATAACTTAATGCGCTACAAAGGGATCTTAATGCAGCTATACCGAGTGCCAACCAAACGCGATCAGAATGTAAACAAACTTTTTACTCTACAGAATCAAACACTTTTCTTTTAGATTTTGATAAATATGTTTACTACACGATTTCATTTTACATCTGTAATTATCAACAAAATTAAGAATTTTTGTCATTGCAAAATTAAGAATATGTAAATGTTGATTTCGTTGAGTGGCGTAGCGTGGAAGTCAGCCGCCCGGGGCGGAAAAAAAATTTGCCGCCCCCTTATTTAGGAGTTTCAATCATAGGTACAACAAAAATATGAATTTCAGGTTCAAATTTTAACGATTAATTTCATCTTTTATAAATTTTGCCGCCCCCTCCTCCCCCGCCACGCTACGCCACTGTTTCGTTGTGAAAACTAAATGTGGCATACATTTTATGCGAACTTTCATTATTCTGTCTCGCAAACTGTTTTTTTCTCCAATTCTATTGTCTATTAATATCATTTCCTTAGTGCCCATTACTACGGGCACATCGGTTAATTAAAACATATCGTAAGTTATAAATTAACTATTTGAATTCGGGTAACTTTGAATCGAGTTATAACTTTGAACGAAGTTGCATAAAAGCTTTAGTATTTTATTACATATGGCACTGTTTTGTAATTTTGTTATTGTAACTGCCTACATCGGAATGCATTGACAAAAATTTATTTACATTTTGATCGCGTTAGGTTGGCCCTCGATATAGACATTCTGTGGCAGTTAGCGGATTTATAGACTGCGGCTTAACATAAGGCAAGGTACTGTCATATGTCGAGTCAGAATAAAAAAAAACTTGGGTCTAAGTTTTAGACCGTAGCTAACTCTGTAACTCTGTATCAATTATACGGGGCCCAATGGGGCCCCCACGTGCGTTAGCAAAAATAAATAAAAACGTCCCAATCTTTTTAAAATTTAATTTGATTTGAATTCTTTGAAAAAGTGACAGATAGATAATTATGATGAATAAATATTTCTTTAAATATTATGCATTTTTTTTGTGAGAAATCATTATCCTTCCTAAGGGCCCCTAAACAAATTTTTATACGGGGCCCCGACAAGGCACGCTACGCTTCTGGTCTAAGTATGTATATTATTTGTGTATTTCTTATAGGTTCAAAGCGCACAGTGTCTACAATCATCACATCCAAACGCATTCGGACGTACGTGCCTACAAATGTCCATACTGTCCGAAAGCATTCAAAACCTCTGTTCTGCTAAATGGCCATAAAAACTCACACACAAAACCATTCGCATGTACTGTTTGTAACAGGTAAATGATTTTTTATTATTATTCATCATCAATTTCCGCAGGGATAGGCAGAGACATCCGCATATTGTCGACCGAATCAGCATTCGAACTAAAAGGTTCAGTGCGTCGTTTTTTGTGGAACAATCGACAAGTGGAATGCTTTACTAGCCCATGTGTTCTTTCCTTCCTATAACCTTGGATCCTTCAAGCGATGCGTGAAGAAGCATTTGGCCGGTATATTGACAGCGACTGGGGCGACTGTGAATACTCTGATTTTTAGTCGTCGGCACAATAGACAAAAAAAGACAATAGACAGTAATTTTCCACGATTATGAAACAACTCACTCGCCTTCTTCCACAATTCTCTTCTTACAAAATCTATGGTTATATGTATTGCGGTCCTTCGCATTTTTAAAGAAGGACGGTCGCCTTATCATTTGATACATTGGTACCGGCAAATAGTTTTGAACCGAAAGCTTTCGGTTTGCAATGCAATTCCACAACCACTGCACTACAGTAGCCATCAATTTTCATTGGTAATATTAATTTTCAGGCGTTTCTCATCCCTATACGCAGTTCGAATGCACATGGAGTATCACCAGAAGGACAATAAATTAAAATACTCATGTACAATATGTGGTGCTATATACGCGAGGCAATTCTCACTCAGGGACCATATTAAACTGGAACACGAGGATGTTGCTAGTGATGTATTGGTTAGTATTCATTGAATTGACATTTGGAAACATTAAATTGACATTTGTAAACGTTAAATTGACA
This sequence comes from Tinea trinotella, assembly GCA_905220615.1. Lineage (NCBI taxonomy): Eukaryota > Metazoa > Arthropoda > Insecta > Lepidoptera > Tineidae > Tinea > Tinea trinotella. The sequence goes on along the minus strand of HG992320.1, from coordinate 4,951,493 downwards.
TTTGTAAACGTTAAATTAACATTTGGAATCGTTAAATTGACATTAGAGTCAATAAATTCACATTTCCAATCAATTAAATTGTCACGCCTTTTTCCCACGGGTATAGACAGAGGAGCGGAGCTCCACTTGCCACAATCCTGACACAACTCCCTCACTTTCCTCACATCTATAATTATATTTATAATATCTTTATAAATAACTAATTCTTTTATTTGTCCAACGCAACATACCTTTCTAAATCTTTGTCACCAGTGCCGCAAATAGGGCAGTGCTAGCCATGAATTAAACAAATTCAGCGAAAGCGAAGAAGCCGACGTTTCGAGAGCTAATAAAAGAATTGTAAAATCAAAACCTAAATAAACGCGATTGTAAGCCGCATAAAATTTATTTAATTCAATAATCAATATTCGCGCAAAATCTAAGAAAATACAGTGCTAGCGATGCTCAGGCACAAGGCCAAAACCAAAACGCGCAGAAATAACCACACCAGGACCGAGTTTTTGATTTGGTAGTTAGTTGCTTATTGTCGACAGGCGTGGCTCATAGGCCATTCATTTTCGATCGCAGCAAAAAGATTTCTTTCATAGCTTTTATTTGTAATATTTATTAATTAGATTAAATATTAAAGAGCACCAGTAAGAATAAAAGATTTTATTAAGGGCGCATTTTTAGATGCTCGCACCGAAGCATAAAAGGCTAGTTACGGCAGGCTATACCAGCAGCACGCTATGATGGCCGTTTTGACATTTGACCATTCCTAAAGTTACAGTTATGTGCGGGCTCAATTCCGCACTTGAAGTCCTCTTCGTTTTTTTGTACGTTCTTCAACGTTTCTCCATCAGTGGAGCCACCCGATTACCTCCAGGAAGGCTAGGAGACCCTTCTCGTTTCTGCAGACCTCCGGAAGCGTTCTCGTGTTTTCAAGGATCTCGACCACTCCTGTACTTCTGCAACTCAAGAGCACATTTGCAACTGTCTCCTCCTCATTCAGGCACCCCCTATAGAGGGGGCTGTCCGATATGTTGAGGTTATATAGGAGCTTATTAAAAACAACATTGTCCCTTTATAGCACCTACCATAATGTGGAGCTTAGCTCTGCTAAGATTTAGCAGTCGTCCGGTCAAGTGTCTTTCCATATGAGGAAGAGCTTCCCGGGACTGCCTGCATTCCGTTGTCTTTGACTATGCGCTTTTATGGTAGGGGTATTATAGGAACTGGAATGGTAGGGGTATTATAGGTCCCACCGTTCATGAAGTTTCGTATAAATTAATAATTACGTTTGAAAAAGCAAATTGCTGTTCTTCATAGTGACAATGAAGAACGAAAATTTGCTCCTTCAAACGTGATTGTTAATTTATACGAAACTTAATAAACGGTCAATGACTTCATTATTGAATTTATGTGTTCATTTTAAGGAATCCTTAAAGAAGGACAAAGAGCTTGAAAAGACTGATGTGTTCGACGAAATGGTGTATCCAGAAGTCGCTACGAGTATTAGTAAGGTAATAAAAATATTTTAATGAATCGATACATCTTATTCTTTTTATTGTACTGCATTGTATTGTCTGTCATTTTGATGACAGGCGTGGCGCATTGATTAATTACGCGTAAAGTCCCGGGCTCGATTTCCGATCTAAGCAATGATTTTGATCTTATAGCGTTTATTTTAATATTGAATAGATTTAATATTACAATAAAAATTATGTTTACAATTGCCTTAGTCACCGTCTCTATGCCGACCAAAGGTGCTTTTTCGCACTCTAATATTACAGCACCCTGCCTGATGTTAAGCTGGAGCGTGGTCCATGAACAGGGGCGCCTGCTACTACAATTTAATAACTGTAAGTAGCAGTCACATTCACTATGCCGGCCTAGGTAAAATCGGCAACTTACAAGCTGATTTCGAAACGCGACTAAGTCATTTTACGGTCTGTATACTTGTAAGTGGTGGTACAACCCCGGAACCACTGCCTACCACTCTTTAAACTGCCTACTATATTATGTAATTATCAATCAATCTATCAAATTGTCACAACCTTTTCCCACAGAAATATGCAGGGACAATGGAGCGCCACTTGCCACGATCCTGACACAACTCCCTCGCTTCCTTACATCCACAATTCTCTTCATACAAGCTCTAAGGTTATGGGCACTAGGCAACCCAGCTTTCTTGAGGATGTCTACGCTTTGATCGGAAAACACCCTACTCGGCCTGCCTTGTTTAACGCATTCATACACATCAGATTTATAAATTGCTTTCGTCAATCAATCTACTTACTTAATTAATGTTGTGCTATTTTGAATTTCAGGGAAAGACGATGCCTGTGTTGGAGCAATAGAATTAGACTAAGTATAATTTAGTTTTAAGTGTATAATGTGTTAATACTAAAAAGTAAGTACTATGCAAGCCAAATAATAATGGGACTAGGGGGGCACTAGCACGGCAATCCAAGAAGCAAGATATAGACCTGCAAGGAATATCATTGTAACTCTTTTTAAATAACCTACTAAGCCGGTATCTTTTTTTGTTTACCTATAATAGCAGACACCTCTATTCATCATTGGAATAAGTGATAAACCTTTAAAAAGTTAATAATGATCTTATTAAAGATTGTTACTTTAAGCAACGATCTTAACTGCAAAGTTCAATCAATCAAATTGTCATGCCTTTTTCCCAGATAAGCTATATATTGCATGTAGTTAAGCTGTTAAGCTGTCAATATGCAACGTGACTCCCAGCAGTTAAAATGACTTCCTATTGTAGCGGAGCATTATTCCACTAGTTAGAAAAGTAAAGGAGTACTCCCAGCTGTACGGGTGTTGCGTACAGGGCTTAACTAGCCGGTGACGTCGCATCGTCGGAGCGCATATATATTGATTACTTTGTCGGTAAATCGTTTGCGAGATATTGGACGCGCAATGCAACGCCATCTAGCGGTAGCATGTAGCTGTCGCTACACTTTCTTTGTCGTGCTAAAAATATAGGACAGAAGAAAGTGCCTATTGTCGCCTATGGTCATTTAGCGACAGACGCCGACCAATATTTTGGAAAACATTTCATCACTGATTTATAAAATAATTGGAATGTACCTTAATAAATATAATAATTAATATTATATTTATTATATGTGTACAGAGTAGTCCCTAACTTCATAGCCTCTCTGAAGTTAGCTGCGAGCGCGTCTTTGCGCAATAAACGCTTTTATAATGCGATTAAAATAAGAATAGGACGGAATCGGCGCCATTTTGTGACGTCTAACTCTCCAACCAACTTCATTTTAGTATATTGTATTTTCTTTGCGGACCGTCAAGAAAAAGTCACCTTTGAATCAGTCAAGTGAAGTTAGTCGACACCCCATTCTTATTCTAATAGCATAGTACCTTTTTTTTCTTTGGTCTCATGGATACTCCTGGTTTGTCAGGGTCGAAACAAGGTTTATGCCGGACTTTTGTCGGCTAAAACCCCTCGGTGACCTCCTTCATCACAATCGCGATTCATTACAATTTCAGTGTTGCCCTCGTATTTATGTGTTGATCATGGCTGGCATCTAACTACAAAGATGCCATTAATTTTGAAAGGAATTATATAGTTATAGGTTGTTTTTTTATCATTTATAATTGTTATATTAAAACTATTACTTAATAAATTCAGTATTTTTATTTATTATGGCTCGACATATGAATGACAGCATCCATTCATCCATTCATTGCTTTTTTTTTTAATTGTGACTCGACTTATGACAGGACCCCGCTTGATGTTAAGCCGAAGTGTGGTCTATGGATGAATGTCACTGCTACTACAATTCAATACCTGTGAGTAGCAATCACATCCACTATGCCGGCCTAGTTGGAACCGGCAACTTACAAGCTGATCCCGAAACGTGACCAAATCACTTCACGGTCTGTATACTTGTATGCTGTCAGATGAAGTTGTATTCAGTACTTCAACCTAGTTGGAAACTTGAATTGAATCTTTTTCTCTAACAAGGAGCTATTCTTACCTACGTTGAAATGGCCGCAATGGAATACAGAATTTCCCTCACAGAAAAGGTTCGCTTAAATGGGCAATTGTGAGCAATGATGGTCGATTCCGACGCGAAAAATATCTAGCAATTTACGGCAATGGCAACAAGAATCAATTTGGCAAAAATGTTTTGCAACTGCAATATTGGGCAATTTTAATTTCCATGCCTACTGGATATTCGGCAATTCGTATAAGCGACATTGAACAATATGGTATATATGGAGCAATTAGAAGCAATATAAGGCGACCGTGGTATAGTGGCAGTGCAATGGTTACACAAACCGAGAGCACGAGTTCGAGACCACACACCGGTACCAATGCATCTTTGATATATGTACTTTGGTTGTCCTGTTTCTATGATACAAACACTTTAGTAGCTTAGTTTAGAAATGTAAAAAATAAATAAATAGGTGCCCAGTCTGCCGATCCGGGGTAGTACCACCACTTACAAGTATACCGAGACTTAGACCGTGATGTGACTTAGTCGCGTTTCGGGATCAGCTTGTAAGTTGCTGGTTTCAACTAGGCCGGTATAGTGGATGTGACTAGTAGCAGTTACCTCCGTTCATGGACCGCACTCCAGCTTAACATCAGGCGGGATGATGTCATGTGTTTTTTTATTCAGTCGTCGGAACTTTTGGACTTTCAACATGCTTACCATCAGGTCGAGGTCAAATGTCGAATCACAATAAAAAAATCACTCCAGGAATGGTGTTTTCTATGGTATAATGTTAAGTTATATAGATTGGATTTTTTTATTGAGATGTTACTTTTGAGTTTGACTCTACTGAGGAATAAGTAAGAGGAGGTAAAGATGAGGATTATAAATAAAACATACCATATAAATTAATTAAAACATACACACAAGCGCGCACCCACCCACACACACACACACGCACCCAGGGCCGTCTTATGCATATTCAGCGCCGGGGTGCGAAAGTCAAGGCTCCGCTCGCTTGGTCTCAGTGTAGTTGGTACCTATCGAAGTTTATGGCGGTCGGCATGCGCCCCCTAGGACTATGCGCCCGGGTGCACCGCACCCCTTGAACCCCCGGGTAAAGACGACCCACTAACACTACACACATACATAAATTTATACTGGTTACGTTTAGTTTTTAGGTAAAAAATTATGTAGTGTAAATACATAGTTAAATGTAAAATTATTGATCAATCCTATTATTGGTAGTATTTTTGTTTATACTAGTAAATATATATCATAAATTTTACTGTTGGATTGTCTAAATGAAAATAATACCCGCACAGGTCGGGGGAAGCATCCGCATTTTGGCGACCGAATCGGCAGTCGAACTAAAAAGTTCGGTGCGTCTTTTCTTCGTAGAACAATCAACAATGGGAATGCTTTGCCAGCCCATGTGTTCTATCCCTCCTATAACCTTGGATCCTTCAAGCGATGCGTGAAGAAGCACTTTGGCCGGCATAGTGACGGCGACAGAGGCAGCCGTGAACTAACTCGGTTGTTTCAGTCGTCATCAGTCTTGGGTCGACTCTTGCTTATCATCAGGCATGTCGCGTGTCGTGTCACAATAAAAAAAATTGGAAATAAAAATAAAACAAACCATTTTTATTTTTTATAATTTGTACTATTTTAATAGATTTTTTCTTAAAACTAACATTTGGTTTAATCAAATTTCATTGGAATTGTCGGTAGGTATATTATATTATATCTACAGTATTACGATTTAAGTTATGCATTTCGGCAATATGAATTAAAACGAACCAATGAAATTATTCATAAAGTAAAGAATAGTGTTTTTATATATAGAATTATTTTTTACATTGTTGTAGAAATATTAATTATAGTATTTTCTTAGATTTTGCGCGAACATTGATTAATGAATTAAACAAATTTTATGCGGCTTACTATCGCGTTTATTTTGGTTATGATTTTTTTAAATACATTTTTTTATTATTATTCCGACATTTCGAAAGCTTTGCACCAATCATCAAAACCAAAATAAACGCGATAGTAAGCTGCATAAAATTTGTTTAATTCAATACTAATTATTTTCTGAATGTTTATATTTTTTATTGTGCATTTAGAAAATAATAATTTTATTATTACATTCATTTTAATTCGGAAACACGAAGTTGCCGAAGCGCATAATTAAATAGTTATACTGTAAATGTAAATATACTACTTATTTACTGTACTTATCACAAAAATCTTATATATCAAAAATCTTATATATCAAAAATCTTATATATCAACATATTATTAATAACTATAATTAGGTATAATGAGCGTTAGGTTTTTATAGAGCCTAATCCTGTCCCTGTCCTGTCCTAATTCCTGTAAAGCTGGAATACGATCCACAAGCGAGCCAATTGCCGCTACAGAATACAAGCAGCAGCAACCTAAAATTCTTGTTCCCGAAGCCAGAATAAAATCCTTTTTGTTTATTCTCGAAAAATGCAAATTGCCCAAAGTAAGCCACACCATATAGAATCTGCTTTTTTATAGTAACGGCCAAACTCACATAATTGCATTATACCAGCGGCATGCTATAATGGCCGTTTTGACATTTTTTTTTATTGTGTCTCGACATTTGACAGCACCTCGCTTGATGTTAAGCAGAAGTGTGGTCCATGAATGAATGTCACTTCTACTACAATTCAATAACTGTGAGCAGCAATCACATCCACTATGCCGGCCTAGATGGAACCGGCAACTTACAAGCTGATCCCGAAACGTGAGCAAATCACTTCACGGTCTGTATACTTGTAAGTGGTGGTATAACCTTGGATCGGCAGTTTTGCTCTAGAAGTTTCCTATAAATGAATAATTACGTTTGAAGAAACAATAGGGTATATGCATGTATTTTTTTATGTGTTTAATTCACTTATTACATCGTTATAACATAATAAAAAATATAAATATTGTTGGAAAAGTTCTTATTATATTTTTAAAATAATTTTAAAACTTCGATTAAATTTGACACATTTGAACGCTATCATCTAGCGCGGGCTTTTAATGACGTCACACGTCACGACCAGTATTTGTTTACTACAAGTGTTACTGTTATTTATGTGGATTTTTAAGTTGTAATAGCTAAACAAAAACACTGCATAAACACAAAGAACAGCTATTTTTCTCTTAAACACTACGCGCACAATATGAGCTTCGACCCCGAACGTGTCATGTGACGTCACGTTTCATTCGGCCAATGGTGATGCGTTTCACTCATTTGAATTTCACTTGCTTATTTTCACTTTTTGCTTAATCTTTTATGCAATATATACAAAGAAAATTAAAAATATAATTATTTTAGCATGATGTTAGTACAATAAAGAATCGGGAGAAAAATTTGCAGCAATATTTAAACCACATGCATATTCCCTATTGTTGTTCTTTATAGTGAGTATAGTGACAATAAAGAACAGCAATTTGCTCCTTCTAAAGTAATTATTGGTTTATACGAAACTTTATGTTTATGAGCATGTCTAACGTCAAAACAGCCATCATAGCGTGCCGCTGGTATAGTTATCTTTGTATAGAAATATGTAATAGGTACTAAGCTATTAGAATAAGAATAGGACGGGCTAATTTCACTTGACTGATTCAAAGGTGTCTTTTTCTTGACGGTCCGCTAAGAAAAAGACACCATACTAAAGTGAAGTTGGTTGGAGAGTTAGACGTTACAAAATGGCGCCGATTTCGTCCTATTCTTATTTTAATCGCATTCTATAGGTGAAATTTTATTATTATTTTTTATTATGACAGCACCCTGCTTGATGTTAAGCCGAAGTGTAGTCCAAGAATGAATGTCACTGCTACTAAAATTTAATAACTGTGAGTAGCAATCACATTCACTATGCCGGCCTAGATGGAACCGGCAACTTACAAACTGATCCCGAAACGTGATTCAATCACTTCACGGTCTGGTACACAGACTGGGTACCACTGCCTACCACTCTTTGATAACCAGACCCGAAGCAAATATCCACCTCTTGTTTTTTATTAACAAATATTTGCAATATTTAATATTATTAAAAAAAAGCTATGAAACAAATATTTGCTCCGTTGAATCGAACCCGGGACGTCACGCGCAACAAACCAATCGTTAAACCGTTCGTCCACGCCTGTCGTCAAAAGCCCGATGCACACGACCGACACGTGCAAAGCCACTGAACATTGACATGGTTTTTGGGTCGTCCGGTCGGGATAATATCCTCACATATTAAAACCTTTATTTTTTAATGCGGCTCGATCTTAAAATGGATTGCGGTATAATAATGGAGATGACTGCTACTAAGGGTAACGGTAAGTAGCAGTCGGCTCCACTAAGCTGAACTACTTGAATCGGCCAACTTTCAATCTGATCCCGGAACGCGACCGAGTTACTTTACGGTCTGTACCTACACTACCCCGGATCGGCAGACTGGGCAATTGACCACGAAATGTCTGCCTGCTACTGTAAACCTGGGGCAAAGATCTGCCTCATGTATGAAACTAATTAATTATTGGAAATGTACAAAGTTAAAAGTAGGTAATATTAAGATAACGATTTAAAACTAAATAAGATAATTATTCACTAATATATATCACCCAAAATTTATATTTTGGTTTAAAAATCATCTTTAACAATCAATGAGTTAACTTATTTAGAAACAATTGTAGCCTTTTCTATTCTTAAGTAAATACCGCTAACATAATAAATAATATGTATTTACATATTATTTATTATCTTAGGTAATTTTTAAAATGCTTTCATTGTCGCAATTTCAAAGCATTAGACAATCGTGGTACTTCTTAATACATCTAGATACCTACGATAAATATTAACATTTCAAAACAGGAACTGACCGACACTGTATAACGCACCTCCTAAACAGTACCTACATTCTTGATAACTAGGTAATAACTTGATAAGCATTGATGTCAATTAAGTTGTAAAGAAATTAATACCGAAAGTTGTAAAGAACTTTGCGCAAATAAGGAGGGGGGTAATGGGTATTATGAAATTGGCGTCTAGATGGAAACAGATTATCGAACAAAACGGCGCATATTTGAACTAAATCCGATCACTGTAACACTTCATAAAGCATTGAATAAAGAGCAAAAAAGCGGAAGGGAGATATTTGACAACCTATTACTCGTATTAATAACTTTAATAAACAACGTAGATTATAAAACAATAGTTGCAAGAAACTAGGTAAGTAGTTTAATAACTAAAGAAACTCTCTTATATTGAGATCCGTATGTTAATTTAGGGTCCCACTACATTAAAAAAAAAAGAAAATCACGTAACTTGGTTCTCGGATCCCAAAAATGATTGGCGTAAACTCTTGAATATAGGTATTGTTACAAGATTGTGTCACGCCATTATTTATCTATCAGTTGTAATTTAAGCGTTTTTTTTATATTTAGTCTTAGCTTAGGTACTAGAATTATCCTACTGAATAGTTGTTGAAGATAAACATGCAATTATCCGCACCAAACGAGCTGAATGAACCGATTTTTTTAATCCTTATATAAAGTCCTATATAATCCTTATATAAATATACGAAACGTCTTTCACCAATCCGGGCCGAACGCAGGAAATTGCTTTATAAGGTTGCCAAAAGGTGCTTTATTAATAAAGCACTGTCAATAAAAATTTTGGCGTGGTCGGCTCGTTCGATGCGGATAAGTACGAGTTCATCTGCCAAAAGCCGAAATTCACCGTGGCGGATTTTCGCCACTCCGAATTCCACGACGCCAAGCTTTAAGTTTGAATTCCGCTCGGCGCGGAGCCATTTGGCTTGGACAGCCGTGTGTGTCCTCACTAAGTCATAGTTTTAGTACCTATTAAAGATTACGCCGATCTGTTATTCGTCCAATCTCCTTCCATCCTCCACATTGAAAAAGCATAACTTAACTTATCTTGAGCTAAATATTTACCATGATCTGTTGATTCGTTACTATCTACACTAACATCTCCATTTGACAAAATCTGATAAAGAAATTCAATATACTGCGTTGCTAATTGTAAAGTTTGAATCTTAGATAATTTATCACTTGGCAGCGTGGGAATGATTTGTCGTAAACTAGTGAATGCTTCGTTTAAACTTTGCGTTCTCTGGCGTTCTCTAACGTTAGCCATGACGCGTTGTATTTGCATCTCTTCGAATGATTGCGTTTTCTTGCGGGATATTTTGCTTTGTCTTTTCTTAGATCTCTCCCTTTCATCTGTGTTTTCGTCGCGATAGTTTGAATGATATGCAATGTTCTCGGTCATTTTCTTTCCATCGTACGATTCGTAGTAGGTTTTAAATCTGTTTTGGAAATAATATCATTAAAAAATGTTAAAACCCTACTGAATAGATGTGGTTTGAAAGAAGATGTAGTGACAAGGATTGACAAAGGGATGCTTCGATATTTTGGCACATGGATAGGATGAGTAAAAGTACATTGGCGAAAGCAATTTATAAATCTGATGTGGATAGATGCGTTAAACAAGGCAGACCCAGGTGGGTGTTTTCCGATCAAATCAGAGACATCCTCAAGAACGCTAGGTTGCTTAGTGCCCATAACCATAAGGCTCGTATGAAGAGAAATGTGGATGTGAAGTAAGCGAGGGAGTTGAGTCAGGATCGTGGGAAGTGGCGCTCCATTGTCTCTGCCTATCCCCATGGGAAAGAGGCGTGACAATTGATTTGATTGATTGAAAGAACACCCTTAATACAAAATAATTACTTTACAACTCTATTTATTCTCACAGGTCTAGGTAGAGACAATCCATGATCCTGATACAACGCTTGCTTCTTTTCTACAATATCCACAATACTCTTCACACAAGCTCTATGGTTACTGGCAGTGCTGTGCGGACCCCTGCCTTTATAAGAATGTCCCCTATTTAATCGAGGAACTATCTCCCCGTTTTATAATTTCACTCACTTCTAATATAAAAATCTCTTTCGTTAATCTCCTTTTATAATAATGTAAACTAACAAAATTATTACTCATGTCAAAAATTTTATATATTTTTTATTGTGACTCGACATTTAATCTAGACTTGCCTGATGGTAAGCAAGAAGAGGTCCAAGAGTTCTGACGACTGAAACACCAAATCTGTTTACTGTTAGGTACCTCAGTCGCCGTCACAAAGCATATTAATTATTACCTAATAATAATAGCCTGAGATAAAAGAACACCTAATTTTGAATTGATAAAGGCGTCATAGTGACGGCGACTGAGGCAACCGTAATTAAATTGTTTTCTACAGTCGTCGGCGCTCTTACTTACTATCAGACAATTCGAGATCAGATGTCGAGTCTTAATAAAAGAAATATGCATGATCTACAGCCTACAGTTCAGTAAAGTTAACTAAAGACCTTATTTAAATGACGTTAGTACAGTATGCAAAAAAAACAAGATACATTATAATATAGGGCGGCCGTAGTATAGTGGTAAAATAATTATTTCACAAGCAAAGAGACCGAATCCAAACGGGTTCGAATCAACCAATGTATCTGATACATGTTTTTTTTTATTTTTTTATTTTTTATTGTGACTCGACATATGACACCACCCGCTTGATGTTAAGACAAAGTGTGGTCCATGAATGAATGTCACTGCTACTACAATTCAATAACTGTGAGCAGCAATCACATCCACTATGCCGGCCTAGATGGAACCGGCAACTTACAAGCTGATCCCGAAACGTGACCAAATCACTTCACGGTCTGTATACTTGTAAGTGGTGGTACTACCCCGGATCGGCAGACTGGGTACCACTGCCTACCACTCTTTAATAACCAGACCCGAAGCAAATATCCATCTCTTTTTTTTTTATTAACAATTATTTGCAATATTTAATATTATTAAATATTACAAATAAAAGCTATGAAACAAATATTTGCTCCGACCGGGGATCGAACCCGGGACTTTACGCGCAACAAACCAGTCGCTAAACCGTTCGTCCACGCCTGTCGTCAAATGTATATATGTATGTACATAGATGTATGTACTTTAGTCGTCCTGTTTCTATGACGCAAGCACGTCTAGTAGCTTAGTATAGAAATCTAAATAAATAAAATAAGATAAATCTAACGGGTATACATCGTGTACCTCGATAAAGTGCGTAAACGGAACATCCTATAAGTAGTGTTAGTTAATTATGGACAGAAAAACGGGGGTCGAATTCCGCGCGAGTCAATTGTTAAGTTTACTGACTACTTAGTACCTATGTACACATATTTTTTAATATTAACAATATTTCCACAAGGATAGGCAGAGACAATGGGGCGCCGATCCTGACGAGACATCCACAATTCTCTTCATCACAAGCTTTACAATTTTGGGCACTAGGCAACCCAGCTTTCTTGAGGATGTCTCCAAAAACTAATTTAAATTGTAACCTACCATGAATTGTTTTTTTCCATTTCTGCACTAAGCTACTAAAGTGCTTAAAACATAGAAACAGGACAGTGGTTTAGAACCCGTGCTCTAGGTTTGCGTAACCATTGCACTGCCACTACACCACGGTCGCCTTAATTAAACGTTTATAAATTAACATTAAAAAATCAATGTACCTTTCTCGTTGTTCACACTGTTGCTCGTAAGCCGGGTAATCGGGTTGGCTGTAGTCCGAATCATATATAATTGTAGATGATATACCGGTCCAGTTCTGATCATGCATCTGTGGTGGTCTTTCGGAGCCGTTGCTTAGATCCATTAGATGTGATGGCGAAGACGGTGAAAACATATTTGGTTCGCCGGTGTGCCTCGTCACTTCAACACAACGGTAACTATAATAATCCTCTTCAATATAATCAGCATCCCTCTCAGTTTTAATAGGCACTAATCCACTGTCACAACTGTCAAATGTTTCCATTTTATCATGCGCACGATTCGCATAAGCCCCTCGCAGCTCGTGTCGAACTCAACTGAATGGTGAAGCCGAGGATTGGTCCGCCCCGACCCGTCCCTTCATTGACAAGATACACGTACAAAAAAATACCCATTTTCATCGTAGGTAATATTGGTAGGAGGCAGGTCGTTCTCCCGCCTCCTGCAGCGATTTGTGGGGGTATTGTACGCGTGTTGGAGTGAAAGGGAAGATTTCAGAATCATTTTTTGTCTCACTCTTATCATACATATCTCATCTTTGAACAACGCTTCAGCATTATGCTAATGATGTCCATGTGCATTTTGTTTTTATCTGCGCCATAATTAAATGTCGGATGTAATTTATGCAATTCGCAATTCAGCTCTGTTGAATATCTTCTCAATAATATTTTCTTGATTTTTCGCGAACATTGATTAATGAATTAAACAAATTTCATGCGGCTTCTCCAACATCTCCGTGACCACGATGGCTTCAAAGCTTTCGAAACCTCGGAATAACCAAAATAAATGCGATAATAAGCCGCATAAAATTTGTTTAAGATATCTTCTTATTGTTCTTTCGAATATAACGCTACGTATTGTTTTAATTTTTATTGTTCCTAAAAAGACCACACGATTGTAGGTAAAGGCTTTCCTAACTAACGGCTGTTGCATACAATATCAATTGAAATCTCTATTTTAGAATGCAATGCATTTAGAAGACCTTGACAGTTATTTAAAATACAAAACGTACGTGTATGAATGCGTACGTTTTTATGTTTTGCTTGTATTTTTTTCTCTTTGTCCTTAGTTCCTACGCTAATGTACAGGACTCTGCCTATAAATAGATTTGACGTAATCATCTCTGGATGATCCCACGCGGCTAACCGTCACTCAGCTCCGTGTATTTTTATTAAAAATATATAACCATTTTCATAGACCGGCGCGGCGTGTAGAGGCGTTCCTGTTCATAAATTAACTTAATGCGATATTTAATTAATATTTTAAAATAGATTTTGTGGCCTGTTTAGATATTCGTTGGGATTATTCTATTGTAACTGTGGGAATATGAATACATATTAAAAAGAAAAATATAAATAGAGTTTTATTGATCTATGTGTTATTATTATTAGGTAGGTAGATAAATATATTTGATATCAAATAAATATGAATATATTTGGTATGTTTAAAATGAATATGTAAATAATATCAATCAATAAATCATTTTTTTCAATAGGCGCCACTTGTCACGATCCTAACACAACTCCCTCGCTTCCTTCACATCCAAAATTCTCCTCATACAAGTTCTACGGTTATGGGCACTAGGCAACCCAGCTTTCTTGAGGATGTCTTTGATTTGATCGGAAACACCCTCCTGGGCCTGCCTTGTATAACGCATCTATTCACATCAGATTTATAAATTGCTTTCGTCAATCTACTTTCACTCATATTTTCTATATGCCTAAACCATCGCAGCATCCATTTGTCAATCCTTGTCACTACATAACAGTTAACAATAACTTAAAAACGAAATGCAATTTGGCGTTTATTGTAACTTAACAAACAACTACTTAGGATAAACTTTATTGGTGTACCATAAAATAATAACTAAAGTGCAGTATTTAGGTTCGGCTACCTACAGGATATCGCACCGTGAGAACAAGATTTAGCAAACTTTTATGAATGACATAGTAAAATATGGATTTCCCATCCCTAGAGGAACCAATGACTCAACGCAGCTTCCGTTATGATTTAAAAAAAGGAGATAAACATTGCTTAGGAAATTATTTTGGGTTGGAAAAAGCTTTATTAAAATCCATTTATGAAGTTTTAACCATGTGTTTTATAGGCGTCTAAGAGATTTCTTAGAAAACATTTGTGTAAAACGATTGTTAGATTGCATTGTCGCTGAAACCGCTTGTTGTACTATTCGACAACTATGCAAAAATAATTGCATTGTTTGATTTTTTAAAGTTTTTGCTATTTAATAATCGATTATTATAAACAATACAAGTAATACCTACCTAAACTACATTACACGCTTTGGCGTACCGATCGGATACGGCGCCCAGGGCAAGCATCGCATCGAGGATGCTTACGAAGGGGCAAAAGTTACCTAAATGTAAAATAAACATATACGTACATACTTAATAAAACATATTACCTAGTTAAAGAATATCTAGCCTAAAATAGTCCTTTAGACAGACATATTTGGAAGAACCCAAGAAAAACTCTCACTAGAACTGATTTTTCCTTGGTTTATTAGTTTTATTATTTGAAAATCGCGCCCTCTTTGGATAAACCCTAGTTGCGCCAATGACTACACGTATATAACAAAAGTTTTGTTAGGGAATCCTAATTAGCCCGTATTTTATTGATCTGATCTATCATATCGTATTATTCTAGAAAGTATTTATTTAAGTGCAAAAGGGTGCAAAAGTGTAACGTAGTAAACGGTGCCATCCATAGTATAATGAGCAGCCAAATAATTTCCCAAAAGTCACGGATGGCTGTTCATAATGCGGTGCTTGTTCCTACATTAATGTATGGAAGTGAAGGGTGGGTATGGCAGAAGAAGCATGAGAGTAGAATTAACGCTGTAGAAATGCGGTCGTTAAGGAGTGTATGTGGAGTGACGATAGCTGATAGAATAAGGAATAGCACACTGCGTGATAGATGTGGTTTAAAAGAAGATGTAGTGACAAGGATTGACAAAGGAATGCTTCGATGGTTTGGGCACATGAAAAGGATGAGTGAAAGTAGATTGATGAAAGGAATTTATAAATCTGATGTGGATGGATGCGTTAAACAAGGCAGGCCTAAGAGAGTGTTTTCCGACCAAATCGGAGACATCCTTAAGAAAGCTAGG
Source organism: Tinea trinotella (assembly GCA_905220615.1). Classification (NCBI taxonomy): domain Eukaryota; kingdom Metazoa; phylum Arthropoda; class Insecta; order Lepidoptera; family Tineidae; genus Tinea; species Tinea trinotella. The sequence goes on along the minus strand of HG992320.1, from coordinate 4,935,770 downwards.
TTGCCTAGTGCCCATAACCATAGGGCCTGTATGAGGAGAATTGTGGATGTGAAGGAAGCAAGGGAGTTGTGTAAGGATCGTGGTAAATGGCGCTCCATTGTCTCTGCCTATCCCTGTGGGAAAAAGGCGTGACAATTTGATTGATTGATTGATTGGTATTTATTTAATGTTGGTGTATATGTACTCGTATGTTCATTTATATATCTATGTATTTTAATTATTTATATGTATGTATTTGTATAGCATATAACTAAGGTAAGTATAATAGTTTAATGATAAGTATGAATGATATAATAGTTACATTGGCTTTTTTAAATCTTTGCACCTACATACGTAAATATATAGATAGGTACCTAACATTTCTCTTATATCTCCAAAGTAGACTGGCAGAGAATGTCCATAATATAACGAATAAAAAATAATCACAATTGAAACAAAATTAGTTTTACGTTCGTCTTTAACTAAATATATTTTAAATAATCTTAGGAACGTAGATAGAATCTTAGGAAAGTACGAAGGATTACACCTAGTACCTACTTGAAAACTTGCAGCTTATTTATGTTAATACTTATAATGTAAACCCGCTTATCACTTACAAAACACATCTAAACTGTTAAATATAAGTACGAATAAGGATTAAAGCATTGACACCTACTTCTTTATCTTAGAGCAGATGTTTTGAATGTTGACGCCTTTTTAAGTTTATTTGGTTAAACGCTTTACGAGCCATTTTGGTTTATTTTTAATATCTTTATTTAACATACTTTGTTTTGAATAAACATACAATAACTACTAATAATAATAATCATTGCGATTTATGAAATAAATTATAAAATGTATCTAAAAGACAATTTGCGTTAAGAGGACAGTGGTAAATTAAACCCACTTACCGGTACCAATGTATGTATCTTTGATGTATGTACTTTGGTCATTTACATATGTATTTTTATACCTACCTACCTTTAGGCTTTAGGTGTGTTGCCAATTAAAAACTGATAAAAGTTATCTTTATAACCTTTCATATAGGATATAAGTATCTAAACGACCAAATTGTTATGCCTCGATTTTCACAAGAACACGTAGACAATGGAGTGCCTCTTCATACATAATTTAAGTTTCCTTCACGCACATAAGTTTCTTCATACAAGTTCTATTATATTATTGTTAATATACGAGTATTTGTTTTAAATGACCAAATCCCTTGCATTTTCTCACAGAAGGGATGTAAGACTAAAAACAATTTAACTGTACATTTATAGGTATGAAATAAAATTCGAACCATTGAAAAAAGTACCTCGGAACATCTGCATTTGTAACCTTTCCCACGGCTTGCAGCATCTGGCGGCCACTTGCCAAAAATACTGGACCTAATGACCATTGTTTTCTAAATAATACATTGAGATTAGGTTCTAAACGCTTGTAGGCAATATCGTAATAAATAAAACGTCTTGGAAATGTTCGCAGCCATAAAACATCTGTGGAGGCCTACGCAGCTGCGCTTCTGAAGAAAATACGTCACTAAGACATTTATCTATAGCTCACATTTCTATCCTATTATATTTTTTAAAGGATAAATAATTATTCTTTTTTTTTTGAGTTCGTCTTTAATTCTTGAATGTAGTAACACGTGCGTTTCCAGGTAGACAATTTGGCGAAAATATTATAAAATATCTTTTGTTTAAATATTCAAAACAATTACAACTTTCATGTAACTAATGCAGGTGTTCATTTAGGTAGTTTTTTAAATAGAAATCTTTTTACAATTATTTTATTGTCTACTCGTACACAGGTATGTATTGTGGTGCGTATTCGAGCAGAAGGCTGAGATGGTGCTCCTTTTCGGACACACACCATTCGGTTGGTAGATACGAAATAGAGCAATGGACTGTATATTTGATGACACGCCACGTAAAACTATTGTTGACGCATTCATCCACCCTCGACGTCAGGCCGAGTTCGATTCCTGGCCGGCAGAGAGCTTCGAAACCCGCTGGGTGAAGGTGAATGCTACAGAATGATAAAAGGAAGGGACTTACCGAGGATGGCACCCGTCGACACTTAACACTCTGCAGAGCGAACTGTTTGATACGCGGGATATGTTAGTTTTCACAATTGTTCAATAATGTTGCTGATTTGGCAACTACGCGAGGTACATTGAGTGCCGCGTGAACCTCCAAGATCGCGGCTTCCGGGTTTCTTTACAACACGGCGCGCGACGACGTTTTGTTTGTCTGAAGGCTACGCGATTCTGACTATTGGGACGTCACATTCGAATGACGACCGCTCTTGTTCACTGTTGAACGTGCACCTTTTGACTCTTCTTACTGGTCGATGCAAAAACGAGTTGCGGGTGCAGGACTAGTGATGGGAAATGGGTCAAGGTAATGTCGAATATTGGATAGGGATGTACCAAGCCGCAACATTTCCCCCCCTTTGAAACCAACGTGGGGTTTCACAAACGTCTGCCAACCCGATGACCAAACATCGGTCTCTAGGATACACACTCAGATAATGCATTCAAACCAATACAGAGTTAAGATAAATTTATAGACACTAGGATACGTGCCCTAAAATCGAGTTAAGATAAAACACTTAATTCATAGATGCTAGGATACAAGGTATGCACCTAAGAATATTCAAGATAAATAAACTATAGGTACTAGGATACAAGATGTGTACCTAAGATTGAGTTGATTACGCTAAGTACAAAGATATAAGATAATAAAGAATTCTATTTACGCTAGGTACGAAGATATAAGATAATAAAGAATTCTAATTACGCTAGGTACAAAGATATAGATTTAAAGGATTTTAATTACGCTAGGTACTAAGATATAAGATTTAAAGAATTTGAATTACGCTAAGTTAATGCTAGGATATAAGATGATTAACTATGGTACTAAATTAAAATAAAACTATGCTAAATTTTGTTAAAGATCATTCGTTTAAAGGCAAAGGACATACTTTGACCACATGCCTAACTAAGTAAGCTCCGGTTGCTAGTCGTAAAGTAACAACACGGATTATGTTATCGCGACCTGGATGAACCTTTTCAACTGCCTAATTTCCACTCCGAAGGTGGAAGATTCGCTTTTGTTATGACGTCACCTACTTGTGGTTCCCGCCTTTGTGCGGTAAACTATTTAACCCTCTGTTTCAGGGTGTGTAAATAATCTCAGAGATTTGAGATATAAGCAAATTGGTCGAACTGCTATTTTGCCAGTGACGCTTAAGAGATACGTTAAATTAGTCGAACTGCTGTTTTGCCAGTGACGATTAAGAGATACGTTAGATTAGTCGAACTGCTGTTTTGCCAGTGACACTAACGTCTTTCTGACGAGTCTGAGGATAACACGCAGAGTGGTCGGGATTTTAACATCGCTTCAACCATAGTAAGTACGGTTATTCAGACGTTACGTCAGAAGATGGGTCCTTAAAACACGTTTTAGTATTCAAGGACCGCTAAGAAGATAAGTGATAAGTTTAGATCTTTTAAGTAAAGATAAAGTAGGTGAACGTTTTAAAACAGTTAAGATTCTATTTTGATTAAAAATATATTAAATTAAATCTAATTTGAAGATAATTAGTTTAACTATAAATTATTTAAAAGGATAATTAGCGTAATTTTTTTTTTATAATAAAAGATAAATGTTTTTGTTAAACGATTTACTGCGCAGGCTAACTCATTAGTGATTGTAGTTACTGCATTATAAACACGAATTTGAGGCGTAAGTTTATAATTGTTAATAGATTGAAGCCACCAGGCAACACCGCGCTGGAGCCGAGTTACGGTAGAATAATAATTAAAAAATTGAATTATTACCGATTCAATATTGATTGATTGAGATATAAAACAGGAAGATTTAAGTTCAGGCACTGGGTATTGACTACTATTGATCATAGAAGACGGCCAGTCTGATTGAGGTTTGCTCAGCCAACTTGAACTGTGCCACCATTGACGTAATACGGCAAGTTGTGAGCATTTTAAACCGCGACTACAGTGGTCGGCTGGGTTTTCTTTTGCAGACACATGTCTCCAGCATGAGGGAGATACAAGGTCGTTAATACGCACTACACGATGAGCTACGAAGGTCTTAAGTGTGTGCGGTTCGGTACGCAACCATGCAAGTACCGTACTGCTGTCCGTGAATGCTATAGTTTCGGATATATTTATTTTATCGCTAAATAATTGTTGCATGTGATTTAAGACGCGTGCTAATAGCAGCGCACCACACAGCTCGAGTCTATTCACGGTGAGTACCTTTAAGGGTGCCACTTTTGATTTGGCAATAATTAAATTAGTTATTATGTGATTGTTTGTGACTGCTCGCAAATACACGGCACAGCCGTATGCTTTGGACGAACCGTAACAAAACCCAATCAGCTGACAAGTCGTGTTGACTCCAGAAGGGAGAACGTGACGATTTAATGAGATATGATTTAAATTGTTAAGTTCATTACAGAATTCATTCCATTTATTGGCTATCTCAGTTGGTACTGTTTCGTCCCAGCCCAACTGCAGACGCCACATATTTTGTAAAATTAATTTAGCTATAAGTATAACGGGGGTGAGCCATCCTAAAGGGTCGTATATACGAGCTACACTTGATAGGATGCCACGCTTAGTGTTAACTATGTTTATTTTAGATGAAGTATAAATAAATTTATCGATTTGCGGATCCCACTTGATGCCTAATATTGTGATTTTACAATTTTCACTTTGATCAGTGAAAGTCTTCGGAGTGATACAATACTCCTCAGGTATGTCTGCTAGAAGTTCAGGGCAATTACTACTCCACTTTCGTAATTGAAACTGACCCTGACTTAGCAGCTTTATTAAATCTTGTTTTAGTTCCATTGCTTCTGCGATAGAGGGCGCTCCGGTTGTTATATCGTCGACACAGATTTCTTCTTTCAGGACTTCAGAAGCACGTGGATAGTGGGCACCTTCGTCTTGTACGAGTTGATGCAGGGTGCGTATCGCCAAGAAAGGCGAGCTACTTACGCCGTACGTGATGGTGTCTAACTCGTATTCCGTTACTGGATGTGTAGGTGTATCACGCCACAACACGTGTTGCCATGGACGATCGGATGCGCGTATTAAAATTTGTCTATACATTTTAGATATATCGGCGGTGAATACAATGGGATGCAATCGAAATTTCGTTATAATATCCACTATATCTACTTGTAGTTTTGGCCCTTTGTAAACGATGTCATTGAGCGACATGCCGTTTGAACTCCGAGCGCTGGCATCGAAAACAACCCGAAGTCGTGTAGTTTTACTTTCAGGTCGAATGACGCAATGATGAGGGATAAAATATTTTCCTAAAGATGCGTTTGCGCAATGCATATGTTTTAATTCTTCATACTCTGACATAAATTTTGAATATTCTATTTTCAAATCCTGTTGATGAGATAAACGTTTTTCTAAGTTCTTTAAGCGGGATAATGCTTGATTATAAGATTCTCCAAGCTCTGCTGCAGGCTTGAGGAGCATAGGTACGACATATCTGCCGTCCTTTTCGCGAGTTACATGTTCTTGATAAATGTGTTCACAGGCTTCATCTTCTGGAACTGTGATGTTCATGGATGGAGGTTCTTCAACTTCCCAGAAACGCTTGACCACCTGATCCAAGGTGCAGGTTGCAGCTAACAATGAAGATGTAGTCGATGGTGGACGACACGTTGAGTCGAGTCCGCCAGACAGAACCCATCCGAAGATGCTATGAAGCGCGACCGGGAGTCCACGTCCGGGCGCTATACGTTGACCGTCGTATATTTCATGAAACAGCTCTGCACCCAATAATAGGTCAATACTCGATGGTTTGTCGAAGTCTTGATCGGCTAAAACTAGGTGGCTAAAATGCTCGCGAATTGAGGGAGATAATTCAGTTACAGGCATATTTGAAGTTATTTTATCAATCACAATTGGATTGATTTTAAAGATTTTATTATTATTATTTAATGGAGAAATTGTACATGACGTTTCGCCTTTTACATTCATTAAAGTATTCTGTCCGAGTCCAGCTACAGTTATATTACAACGTCGTAATGATAGACCAAGTCGGTTAGCGCAAGCGGTCGTTAAAAAACAATCCTGCGCGCCGCTGTCAATTAGCGCTCGGGCTATAATAGTGTTCCCGCGCGGCGATCGAAGACGCAAGCGGCATGTGCCTAAAAGTATATGCGCTCGACCGTTGCCGAAGCATGCACTGGTGCCGGCGTGCGACACGGCGGCTGCGGGCGTAGCGGACGGGGCTCCGCCGCTGTCGGTTGAAGCGGAGTCCTCGTGTAAAAGAGCATGGTGGCGAAGGCCACAAGTACCACAATTGATATTTGATAAACATTGACTAAAATTATGATTTGAACGCAAACAGTTCAGGCAAAGTCGCTTCGACTTAACCAAGTTAATTCTTTGTTGTGAATTGAAACTTAGAAAAGTGGGACACCTGTACAAACTGTGAGGTAAATCACAACAATAACATTTGAATTTAACATGACGAGATGAATTATTATTATTTTGAAGTAAAGTCGAATGTTTTGTGTTATTGTTGTTTGCACGGAAACTCTGATAATTATTTTTATTATTATTTTTAGTATTAAGTAATTGACGAGATGTACTGGGTTTAGAAAATATTAAACTATGATCACTTGTTTCTAAGATTTTGATATAATCTTGAAGAAACTTAAGTAGGTCATTAAATGTTGGCACTTTGTTTATGTTCTGAGATTCAAATCTCTTACGAGTATCATTATCGAGTGCGCGTGCACCTAAATAAAAAAGTATAAATTCACCTAATTGTTCAATGTTCAAAGCCTTAAGGGCGTTTACAGACTCATATAGCACTCCTGTTAATTTCAACAATTCATTAAAATTAGGTTGCTTGAGTGGGGGAAAAGTACATATTTTTTCTAAATAATTTGACGCTAAAATTCTATTGTTATGATATCTCTCAATTAAAATGTTTAAAACTATTTCATAATTTTCTGAAGTTATAGGTAAGCCTTTTGCAATACAAAGTGCAGACCCGGATAAGCAAGAAATTAAATAATGGAATTTTTCTATATTAGACAAAGAATTATTTTTATGTATTAAAGATAAAAAGGTATCATAAAAGGTATGCCAGTTTTCAATATTACTATCAAATTTAGGTAATTCCAATTTAGGCAATCTTGCACGAATTTGGTTCTTATTACTAGTAGGATAAGATTGATTATCGCATGGCAAATCTACAACTTGCGCGGGAGGTTTAAGTATTTCGGCGACACTGATCACGTGATAATACAAATCGTCAAAAGCTGATATATTTTGAAAGTTTATTTCTTTTTCAGGTTTCAATTGTAGTTTTAGTGAATTTATTTCTCTGTTTAATTGTAAGAATCTATCTTTTAAAGTTTCGATACATTTAAATCTACTATTGAATAACGGTAATTTTCTTTTATTAGTAGTTACTTCATTAGATAAATCATATAAGATTTGCATTTCGCTAAAGTTATAGTTCAACTCTGCAGTAAGAACTTTAATTTCATTTTCAATTGTTGTTCCTTCCGCCATTTTGATTACTCAAATTATAAAATGGCGTCTATGAACGAATGAATGAATGAACGAAAGAATGAATGAACATATAAATGAATGAACGAATGAATGAATGAATGAATTTGAATAGACAACCGAAATTATATTTTTACAACAAATTTATTTTAAAAGTGGGTAGGTAGGGAGATTTTAAATTTGTTATGATTTGTATTTTATATTGATTTGAATGCAATAAATCGAGTATGTAAACGTTATCAAAGATAGATAAATGCATCAACAATGTTTTGAATGATTTTAAGTTGTTTTGAGGTATGTAAAATAGGTATGTTTTTGGATATTTTTCGCTGGGAACAAAGATAAAATGGTAATAAGGTATTTCGCTAGGAACAATTAAATATGGTTTTTCGCTTGGAACAAAGGTAAAATAAGGATATGACCAAAAAGGTTAAAGGTCATCTGTTTTGAATGAAACAGAAAAAATAGGATTCGTCATCCGGCTCGATTGGAGCAGAAAAAAGGGGAATGGTGCGTATTCGAGCAGAAGGCTGAGATGGTGCTCCTTTTCGGACACACACCATTCGGTTGGTAGATACGAAATAGAGCAATGGACTGTATATTTGATGACACGCCACGTAAAACTATTGTTGACGCATTCATCCACCCTCGACGTCAGGCCGAGTTCGATTCCTGGCCGGCAGAGAGCTTCGAAACCCGCTGGGTGAAGGTGAATGCTACAGAATGATAAAAGGAAGGGACTTACCGAGGATGGCACCCGTCGACACTTAACACTCTGCAGAGCGAACTGTTTGATACGCGGGATATGTTAGTTTTCACAATTGTTCAATAATGTTGCTGATTTGGCAACTACGCGAGGTACATTGAGTGCCGCGTGAACCTCCAAGATCGCGGCTTCCGGGTTTCTTTACAACACGGCGCGCGACGACGTTTTGTTTGTCTGAAGGCTACGCGATTCTGACTATTGGGACGTCACATTCGAATGACGACCGCTCTTGTTCACTGTTGAACGTGCACCTTTTGACTCTTCTTACTGGTCGATGCAAAAACGAGTTGCGGGTGCAGGACTAGTGATGGGAAATGGGTCAAGGTAATGTCGAATATTGGATAGGGATGTACCAAGCCGCAACATATTGAATGCTGAAGTTTTAAAATTACCTAAAGCTAAAAAACTAAATTACCTAAAATGTATTTTAATTAAAAAATACATTTTATAAATTTAATCAAATTAGAAGTATTTTTATTAATTAAAAATTTCACATCTTACCTGAGTAAGATTTTCGACCACTTAATTTTTAAACAGCCGAAGTATATATTTTATTGTGACTTGGCATCTAACCTCGACCTACCTGATGCTAAGCAAGGGCGCCGCTGACTGCAAAAACCGACTCAGTTCACGGTTCAAAATCAAATCATTAGTTTCACAAGCCTTTGCGCTTTGTTATCTACTGTGATATCCCAAAGGCATATAGGTAACGAGAACAAATCAACCATAATCAATCAATGAAATCGTCATGTCTTTTTCCCACAGGGATAGGCAGAGACAATGGTGCGCCACTTGCCACGATCCTTGCACAACTCCCTCGCTTCCTTCACATTCACAATTCTCTTCATACAAGCTCTATAGTTATGTGCACTAGGCAACCTAGCTTTCTTGAGGATGTCTCCGATTTGGTCGGAAAACACTCTCCTGGGTTTAACGCATCCATCCACATGAGATTTATAAATTTCATCCTTACCATGTGCCCAAACCATCGTCGAAGCATTCCTTCGTGAATCCTTGTCACTACATCCTCTTTCAAACCACATCTATAGCGCACTATGCTATTCCTTATTTTATTCGCTATCGTCTCTCCACATACACTCCTTAACGACCGCATTTCTACAGTCAGTTCACACAATCTAACTCTCATGCTTCTTCTGCTACACCCAACATTCACTTCCATACATTAATGCACCGCATTATGAACAGCCATCCGTGACTTTTAGTACATTATTTAGCTGTTCATTATATTATGGATGGGACCGTTCACTACGTTACCCTTTTGCACTCTTCTCTCAATATCTTCATCACACTTCACATCCCTAGTAAACATACGAGTACTTCCCAAGTAAACAAATTGTTTGACTTGTTCCACTTTCTTTCCGTCTATCATTATCTCTCATTCTGTCTTTCCATCCTCTCTTTCCATCCTCTCTTTCCAAAAACATTACATCCCTACTTACATTCACTTTCATACCTTTCTGTTCTAATTCAGCATTCACAATAGTAACCATTTCTTGTAACTCATACGCCTAAGATGCAAGGATAACTTGATCGTTAGCGTACAAGAGACATGATCACTAAGTCATTCATTCTCAAACCATACTTCCTTTTACGCAACTCTTTCAGACAACCATGGATAGATTGAAGAGCTATGGTGACGCTACACATCCTTGTCTGACACCTTTAGAGATTTCAAACCAGTCAAATAGCGCCCCATTCATTTCAAGCTAAAAGTTATCATTACAAGAAAGATTTAGATTCTGAAAAAAAAATTCAATTTTTTTTTAATTGTGACTCGACATTTGACAGCACCCCGCTTGATGTTAGGCCGAAGTGTGGTCCATGAATGAATGTCACTGCTACTACAATTCAATAACTGTGAGTAGCAATCTACTATGCCGGCCTAGATGGAACCGGCAACTTACAAGCTGATCCCGAAACGTGACCAAATCACTTCACGGTCTGTATACTTGTAAGTGGTGGTACTACCCCGGATCGGCAGACTGGGTACCACTGCCTACCACTCTTTGATAACCAGACCCGAAGCAAATATCCATCTCTTTTTTTTATTAACAAATATTTGCAATATTTATTATTATTAAATATTACAAATAAAAGCTATGAAACAAATATTTATTTTACCAAGCACAAAAAAGGTATTACGACAGGCGTGGCGCATTGGTTGGCACCCCACGCTTCCATTCCCGGTCGAAGCAAAAATTTCTTTCATAGCTTTTATTTGTAATATTATTAAGACTAAATATAACAAATATTTGTTGATTAAAAAGGTGAGGATATTTGCTCCGGGTCTTGTCTAAGAGTGACAGGCAGTGGTGCCCAGTGTGCTGATCTGGGATAGTAGGTACCACTACAAGTATACAGATCGTGAAGTGACTTTGTCGCGTTTCGGAATCGGCTTGTAAGCTGCCGGTTCCAACTAGACCGACATAGTGGATGGCCTACTTCTTTCAGTTACTTAACCCGTAGTAGTTTATGTACATTTAATTGAATTGTGTATGCGAAGGAAGCGAGGGAGTTATGTCCATTGTCCATTTTGATTGATTAGTTTATGTACAGATCCTCCTAACCTTACCTTACACTACCCATAGCATGTAACGTGTGTGACGTTTGGATTGTCTGAATAGGTCCTTGCTGAAAAATTATAGTTCATACTATAGATTGGTTCTCTTCAGCTACACCTCGGAGTCACGGTGCGATGCGGCCGTGTACAGATGTGTAGCACATGCTTGTCTTAGCACAGGAGACCGACCCTACACTATGAATACCATTATTACCGTAATATTGAAACTTAAACATTGTTTAAAATGCTTTTGTTAGGCATTTTATCTTAATATTCTATTTGCTAAACGGATGATACTATTCATGAGGTTACTTCTCGTTCCAATTACCTCAGTTTCACAAATGTTTAATGTGAGAGCGTGACTAAAGTATAGTATGTATGCTTGTATAATCTGAAGTGACTACGCATGGTGCTGACACTTACTATGGGCTTCCTAACGAAGCTCAAAGTCGCCGATAAAGCTATAAAAAGCTTCTGATCGTGATCGAATCAGAAACGAGGAGATTCGTAGAAGTGACTGACATAGCCCACCGGAAAGGTAAGCTGAAGTGTCAATCGCAATATATTCTTTTATAATTACTTTAAAGTAAATTTAAAACATAATTCTAAGCTTTTACCTAGTTATGGTCCAAAAAATATACCTCAGAACCAATATATTATATTATATAATATAGGATATTGTCCTTTTGGTTCAGGTCCTGCCTAGGCACCTAGATACTTTATGAACTAAAGTTTGAAAAATATTTTATCCTGTTGGGCGACCATAGCAAATTTTCACGGTGGGCTCTTGGGCTGGTACAGGAAAACGCAGCATTGGAAGTCCACCCACGTGCTAAAAGCGCAAGAAACGCCTTAATACAGGCTCCCATATAGCCAGCAGCAACGAGTAATGACTAAAAGGGTAATATAGTTTATAGAAGTTTATTAGCTGTGACTTTAATAATATTAAACTACTGATAATCAAGAATACATTTAAGTTTAAAGCTCCTAATTTAAATAAACTTTTGTAGCTGGAATAGGCTCACAGACAATTAACAAATGAATTATTCAAGACGCCACGCAGGGCTAAGCTTTTTTCTAAAGGTTCGTTTATTTTATTGTCCCATTAAATCCATCCATGATTGTCACACTAATACCTATTGGTCGCTTAGTCCGCAGTTCACATGAATGTTATGTTTCTTCGATGCAAGCATTAGATTACAAATACTAATTTTTCAGTGTGGTTAGGACTTAATCTAAACATTCCCACCCACTTGGATGTCTGCCAACAATTATTCAAGATAATACTCATTTCAGTCTATTTATTTGTTGAAATTATACGGCATTTCTCTGTTTTCATATTTTACATTTTTTGTAATTTCAGGCTTTAGTTTCGACAAATAAGTTTTATAATTTTAGTTATTCGTAAATTTGAAATTTTGGTCGACTTTTAGTTTATGTTTTTTTTCTGTGTACAATATATTTTTTTTTATACTTTTAGGTTTTATGTGTTATAACTATAAATCCTATGCAAATCTATATATGCAAAATATATAACCTTATTTATTGTAAAGGACATCATTCATTTTGTATGGGGACTTGGGCTTATTTAAATTAAAAGTTTAATATGCATTTTAAAATAATTTGATAAACGAAGATTACAATGTAATTGGAATATATCCTTTATTTTGCATAGGTTAGGTGTGCAAAATGATCAAACTATAATTATGATAGTTCAAAGCAGAACAAATAATTGGCGTTGATTGACAGACGATACAAAATCTATATCTTATTTTCCAAATAACTCAATTGCACAGCAATTAAAAGCAAAATTGTTATTAGTTTTATCGAAACTTTAGCAAGTATCGAAACTACCATTTATATATATTTTCATCATTGGACATTACAAAAGTAGTACATAGAAGCCCAAAATGAATAATCTCCTTTGTTCTTAGAGTTTGTTTAATAAATAAGTAAGTTGTTAACTAATAACTAATAAGTAACGAATAGTTAGGCTTGTCTGAAATTAACAAATAGGAATATAAATATTTTTCCTAAATAGATATGTCGCTTTATTATATTACTGCAACTTTTAAAGAGTAGAAAAGGAGGAGTGGAAAGCGATTTTTTTATTATTGTGACACGACATTTGACCTCGACTCGCCTGATGATAAGCAAGAGGGGATGCAAGACTCTTGAGTCTAAATTAAGGAATATAATTATATTTATATTCCTTGACTACTAAAACAACTGAGTTAGTTTCAGTCGTCAATTTCATTGGAATATGCCGAAAATTAATTTAAAAAAAAACACTTGTATATAATATATTTGCGATGTTTTCATAACGACTCTAAGATGTTTTATCTTAAGAGCATATAGAATTCGAATTAAGAAGAAGTAATAAATTACAATTAAAAATCTAATACACTTGAAATGACATTGCAATATTTATGTTATCGTTATTTTAATAGCTTCTCAAGGAATATAAAGAAGGTTCCCTTTTAGAAGGTATGTATGTAACAAATGCTTGAATTAGGAAAGGAACTTACCTAAAAGTTAAATTTAATTCACAAGCTCGTTATTATTTTGCTACATACATAAACGCTAATAACAATGAATGCGGCTTACTATCGCGTTTATTTTTGGTTATTTTATATACACAAAAAATTAAACTATATTAAAAAAAATATATCATCTAATGACGTCGCATCAGAGATAGTCCCAAGGAGACTGGCACATTTTTTTTTAGATTTTGCGCAAACATTAATTAATGAATTTAACGCGGCTTATGGGGCGTTGCCCAAATTGTTGGGCGATTTTAGTTGATCAACTGAGAAATCGTTCGTGATTTGAACTGTCTGAACAGACTTTCAATCAAGTTGAAGCAATAATCTATTCAACTCTCGTCTGAACTTGTTCGTTCAACTTGCATTGAATAACCAGTCAGTCAATCAGCGCGATTGAGTACCTATGTACTGTATATTGCATTCCTCTATCACCAGTATTTTGTTTGTTTGTAAAATAAAATGTGAATTGTGGCATCCACATCCACGAGAAAAATGCTATAATAGACAGATAGTGTAATAACACGTGTAATATTGAGTCGATTATTATTGAATCGTGAGAACGCTACCGTCAATATTTGCTTTCAAATTTTTGTTAAACGACAAATATTGATCAACTAGAATCGCCCTGTGAGAACGCGGTATAACTATTTCGTTTATCCTTGATTATTGATTTTGCAGTCTCTCCGTGACCACGATGGCAGCAATGCTCTCGACACGTCGGAATAATAAAAAAATGTAAAATCAATAACCAAAAATAAACGAGATAGTAAATAATTTTGTTTCTTAAATTAATTTTTAAATTTATTATTTAATGTTTGCACAAAATCTAAAAAAATACAACTAAAAGGCAATCTAAAGAAAAGAAAAAATACCAGTGTATGTCGAGCCAAAATTTCTGCCGTCCCCAGTTAGGTAGATAATAAATAATAGGTTAAATAAATAAAGAAAGTGTCAATGTTGTACCCAGTTGAAAACATTTAATGGTCATCTTCAAACGACTTCGCAATATTTATTTCATCGGTATTAAATTTAATGGCTCAGTAATGTGTTCGGTTTTCATTTAATGTCGCACTTTGCTAATTTTGGTTTAGGTATATGGCAGCTCATATCCTGAATCGATTCCTGCTGCCTGCCGGTTGGTATGCAACAACGAACTCAACATTAATTATAATGATCTTGGCGCCTTTTCCTTAATGACGGCGGATGAGTATTGTCATTAAATATTTTTTTAAACATTCCTATATTAAGCTACCATTAAGCTTGTATCATAATAACAAGGCAACCAGGATAATTTTTTTATTTATTCAGACACGATATTTAACCTCGATCCTGATGATAAGCAAAAGGAGGTCCAAGAGTGACGACGACTGAGAAAACCGAGTTTGTTAACTGGTGCATCAGTCGTCGTCACTATGCCGGCCAAAAAGTCCAAGTGCACAGACTAAAAAAAGCCATAGTGGATATGACTGCTACTAACAGTTATTGAATTGTAGTAGCAGTAACATATATTCATGGACCACACTCCAGCCTAACATTAAGCTAGGTGCTGTCGAAACACAAGAAAATGAATGAAACAATTTCTTAGCATCCATGGATTCACCGTGCGGGTGCCGGGTCCATCGCGTGGCAGGCGGGAGAATGAAGGCAGCGTTTCGGACTTGTGACCGAAATGTAGGTTTCAAAGCTTTTTGTGACATGTCAACACTCACCTTCCCCTCTACCCAACCAAATATTGTAAGACCCCACCAATGCCGCCTTCGACATACGATCCAAAAATGTGGTTACGGCGGACCTTGGGAGGCCAAGATTTTTTAAAAGATGATGCAAGGTGTTTGCTGGTAATCCCCTTGCGCCAACTTCCACTGCGTAGAGCTGAGTTTTAAAACCGTTTTTCGTCATCTCGTTCGTGAGATCATAATATTTATTGGACTTGATGTTGTGATCCTTTGGAATGTTTGTTTCCCACGGAACGGTAAGCTCTACGATGATAATAGTAAATAAAAATAATAAATAAAAAAATAACTGATCACGTATCGAAAAACATTTGATAGAACATCAACTAGACTAGACTTCAAGGGCGTTGCAGGAAACTAGTTGGTTAAATTAAATTACAATAATTTTGTAAGTAGATAGTTTATTAGTTTTTTTGTGTGTCTAATTTATATGTTGAATTTGTATATTGATTAGTATTTATTGTAAATCCAGCTAAACGCATGCTGTGGTTATCTTTAACTTAAATAATACTTAGATTGTAATTATAACGTTAAGAGCTTGCTTGTATCGGTGTTATATTTTGACGATGACCCATAAATACCTTAAATAAATAAGCTTAGTTAATTATAAGGGATTACTTCGTGTGCTTAATCGCTAATCAAAACAAGAAAATTAAAGTTAAAATAAAAATTATAACAGGCTTTTGTACAAGCGACTGTTTGTTAACCCAAAAAAACCTTAAAAAAAAGCTACGCTATCAAGGGGGTGGTCTTTTTTATTATAATGGTCGTCCAATGACATTGGGCCAACCCGCTTACCCTTCATTCAACCATTTAACATTTTACCCAAAAAAAGTTTTGTTGGTCTTGACCATTGAAATATCATATTAGGTATATGTTATTCAATTTATTAGATCTATGTTTTTGGGTTCATTTGGTAGATATTTCAAGCATGTAACCATAGACATTTTGAAGTTTTTTTTAAATTGTGACTTGACATATCTAACCTCGACTTGCCTGATGGTAAGCAAGGATAAGTTCAAGAGCGCCAACGACTGTTGTTTAAACTGTCATTTATAAAATAAGTCAGCGCGTAATTTTTTATTCAGTTTTAATTTTACTTTTTAGCATATTCTAATACCCAGTTGGAATAACTACACAATGAAAATATAGGTCGTCATGAAGCTTAGTGGTCAAAGCGGTCGGGCTAGAAGCGACTGACACCGGGTTTGATTCCCAGGCCTGATGGTATCGATGTATTCGATTTTCACTACTAATCAATACAATACTAGCATTAGAAATTTTTAAAAAATATTATAATAAACTAAAACGTAAAAGCTTAATTAGTTATAAATATTTTAAGAAAAATGTCCTTTTAAATATGAATATTATTTTAATCAGTCCGCACGTCATCATTAGCATTAATATACGATACGTAGTTATATGCGAAAATGAATTTATTTTTCCTAAATGAAAAACGTTCGCTGATATTTTTATTGTTGATTTCCGTTACTTTTGTATTTGCAAGTCGTTATTTTTAAACTTTATTAAATGTTGCTATATTTATAAGTACTCCAAAATTACTTTAATACATTTGTACAGTCCAGTTAGATTGTACACTTGTATGTTAATGTGAAGTTGGTGGAGGTACGTGGTGAACAAGAAAGACTCGCGAAGTTGTTTATAGTTATGCCAAGTTTATTTATAGTTAGTTAGTTATAGTTAAGTTAAAGATAATTAAGGGCGAATCTCTCTTGTCGTGTGCTCTGTTCGGCAGTTAGTCACGCACTCGTCTTTTACATACAATGTTGGTAATAAATACACACGGCTAAAGTAGGTCGCCGCATGTACAAAAAACAATGCACGGTGATGAGACCGTACATGCTGGCAACCCCCAAAAGGGTTAAAAGAATGATTCGCCCTTATGAAACAAACATATTAAAAGTTTAAATAACAATTATAAACTAATAATTAAGTGGGTGGGCACAGAGGTCTTGAGTTCATGCAGGCTTCTATTTTTGTCAGTAATGTGGAAAATTCCTCATACGTAAGTTTCTGATCTCCTAGTACACGGTGAAGATGGTACTTCATGGATTTTACAGCAGCCTCCCACAGACCGCCGCCACTAGGCCACGAAGGAGCGTTAAAATGCCACTCCACCTGCAGCTTGCTGATTTCATCGAAGAATAAGGGTGACAAAATATTTTTGAATTCTTTAAATTCAGCACGTAAGAGTTTTGAAGCTCCAATGAAGTTAGTACCGCAGTCTGAATACATATGTTTAGGAGTGCCACGCCGTGCGCACATCCTTTGAAATGCAGCGATAAATGTTTCAGTACTCAAATCGGACACCAACTCAATATGTACCGCTTTGGTCGCCATACATATGAAAATTGCGATGTACCCTTTAGATGTCTTCACACCCCTTCCCTTGTTATGTTTAACCTCAACGTGGCCGGTGTAATCGACCCCTGTGTGTGTAAATGGTCGAGAAGGGCTTGTTCTCTGCTGTGGTAGATCACCCATAAGTTGATAATGTTTTATTGGCTTGTAGCGATGACATTGTACGCAGTGACGTAGTTGATCTTTAGTCGCTCTGTTGCCGCCCACGATCCAGAACTGTTGTCTGATATGAGCTAGAGTTAATCGGGCTCCACCATGAAGCGTCGATAGGTGTGCTTGTTGAATGAGCATTTTCGTTAACCTCCCACACCGAGGTAAAATAGCAGGATTTTTCATTCCGGGAGGTAAGTTAGAGTTATTGAGCCTTCCGCCTACTCGCATGACTCCATCGTTATCCAGGTAGGGATTGAGCTTATAGATGTTGCTTTTAATTGAGAGAGGTTTATTTCGTAATAGTTGCTCGTATTCTTGCTTAAACTCCGTTCGCTGCACATGTTTTGTTATTTGCTGATTCGCTTTGTCCAGTTCGTTGACACTGAGGTAGTTGGCTTGTGACTTAGTCTTGTTGCGTGCGTTTGCAATAAATCGCATCGCGTATGCCGTCACCCTGCTTACTTGTGTCAATGAACTACATTTGTTTAATAAGTGTTCAATAAAATGTTCACTATTTTTTGATGCTAGGGTTGCCTCCGTTTGATTTGCATTCCCCAAGTTAGTTGTAAATAGACAAATCGTAGGCTCCGGTTCTATATGTTTCTTGTATGCCTGAAGAAACGCCGGCCCCTGCCACCAAAGGTCAAACCCAATAAGTTTGCTCGGATAGAGTCCCCTAGATGCGCAGTCAGCAGGGTTCAATTCTGACTTCACGTAATGCCATTGTTTCGCCTGTATTACTTGTTTGATCTTTTCTACTCTGTTGGCCACATATTTCTCCCATCTCGATGTATCTCCTTGTAACCAAGCTAAGACTACTTGTGAGTCGCACCATGCGTTGATAGTTAAGTTGCAGCCAGTTAAAGTTTTCTTCAGTTTTTCCATGAGTTGGGATAGAAGTAATGCTCCACATAGTTCCAATCTTGGCAATGTAATCTTTTGAGCAATTGGCGCAACCCTAGTCTTAGCGGCAAGCAAGGTAATCGTTTTGGTATTGAGTTCATTCTTTACTCGACTGTAAATGACGCATGCATAAGCCTTTTCGCTGGCGTCACAGAAACCGAATAATTCAATGTCTTGTCCTGAACCGCTGCCCATCCATCTGTTAAGCTTGATATTTTTAACGTGTGACAATTCTGTTTTCAGCTTTTGCCAGTCATTTTGTATGTCTTTAGGTAATATATCATCCCACCTAAGCTTATTTATCCAGACCTTTTGGAATAACAGTTTAGATATTTTAGTTACAGGAGCGAGCCATCCCAGTGGGTCATAAAGTTTAGATATCTCAGAAAGTAAAGTTCGTTTAGTAACTTGCGACCGCAATCCTTCCTCTTTCTTAAAGTCCCAGTTAAATGTGAATATGTCTGTACTGGGGTTCCAGCTCAGGCCAAGTGTTTTCACTGATTCTTCATGTTTAAAATCAAAAGTGTTGGTTGAGATTTGATCTTTAGTTAAAGTTTCCAATAGAGCTGGGTTGTTGCTGGACCACTTGCGTAAGTTCATGCCGCCGCCCTTTAGCAAGTCGATTAGTGATCGTTGCAATTGACGAGCTCCGTCAAGTGAGTTGTGACCGCTTATAAGATCGTCGACATAAAATTCATTTTGAAGTATGTCTGCTGCGGCCGGATGTTTATGTCCATCATCCATGGCTAACTGTTTAAGGGTTCTCATAGCAAGCCAGGGTGCACACTTCATGCCATATGTTACAGTGCAAAGTTGATATTCTTGCAATTGTTGAGCTGGTGAGTCTCTCCAAATTATCTTCTGGAGCGGACGTTGTTCGGGAGATATCCATATACACCGGTACATCTTCTCAATGTCGGCAGTGAATGCGTATTTGTAATATCTCCATTTTAAAATTAATGCCTGAATATCCCTTTGTAGGTTTGGCCCCATTCTTTGGAGGCTGTTTAAGCTGTAGTCACTGCTAGTTTTTTGAGATGCATTAAAAACAACTCTAAGTTTAGTTGTTGTTGAACCTTCCCGCAATACTCCGTGATGCGGCAGATAGCATTCTGTAGTTGAGGGAGTAAGCGAAGTGGCGGGTGTCATATGTCCGAGCCTTTTATATTCGTGAATAAATTCCCGATACATAAGAGAAAGTTTTTTATTTTTATGAAGTCGTTTCTCGAGCTGAAGAAATTGCGCGACGGCTATATTTTTAGAGTTTCCAAGCTTTTCTTCTAAATCGGAACATAGTGGCATCGACACAATGAATTTTCCATCAGAAGCTCGTGTTACGGTCTTCTTAAAATGTTCCTCACATTGGTCGTTCTGGGGTATGTCGTTGGTTGTTATTGTTATGTCTTCGTGTTCCCAAAATTTAGTGATCTCATTTAGATCGATTAAAGTTGCATGACAGTTAAAAGTTTTCGCCAATTTTCCACATAAAATCCAGCCTAATTGCGTTTGCTGGGCAATTGGTGATTGTTGTTCACCCCTCAGGACTCCATCCAGGATAATATTTGAGTATATCTCGGCTCCGAGCAGTATGTCAATAGGACGAGAGATGTTAAATTCAGGATCAGCGAGTTTTAAGTTTTTTAAGTGTGACCAGTTGGTCGTTTGGAATGACGAGTTAGGTAAGTTGCTGGTTAGTTTTCTCATTATTAAAGCTTGAGTTTCAAAAGTGTAATCTGAATGAACCGATTTGCAGCTTAGTTGCAAACGCCCCCTGCAGTCTCCAGAGGCAGATCCTACTCCAGATATCGTAGCGTTAAGTTTTTGTCTTGGTAATCTTAATAGTTGAGCTGCCTTTTCAGAGATTAGGTTAACTTGCGAACCTTGATCTAGGAGAGCTCGAAGTTTGATGTAAGTTCCATCATAAGATTTTATGTTTAGTTGTACCGTTGTCAGCAGAATTTCTGTTTCGTTACTGGACAGATGATTAGAGCTCTGCTGCTGGTTAGATGTAGATGGTTGTTGACCCAGATTTTTCTTGGAAGGTTTACTAAAGGGCATGTGTAAAAGCGTGTGATGTTTTAAGTTGCAATCCTTGCAGGTTTTAATTGATTTACATTCTTCGTTGCCATGACTAAACAAACAGTTTTTACAAAGATTTAAATTTGCAACTAAGTTATTTCGTTGGAATGAATCCATGTCAATGAACTTCGCACATTGCATTAAAACGTGACCTCCTTTTTCGCAAAATGGGCATTTTTGACACGTAGTGTGATAAGTTTTTGAATAGTGTTTTCTTTTGTCGAAATACTGTTTCTTTTCAGGGCTTTCTTGGTTAAAGGGCTTAGTAAAGATTTTCTGTTGGCTAGACGCTTCCTTTTTTGAGTGTTTTATGTTTTCGTATGCCATGAATTTTCCTTCTAGGAACAATAAAAATTCACGTAAGTTAGGTAGCTCTCTGTGATGTTGCAGTCCTTTCATGTAATCATTATATAAGTTGGAGTCAAGTTTTTTAGACATCAAATGTACAATAATCGGATCCCAGGTTGATATGTCGAGTCCAATGTTCGTAAGGCCATTTGTGCATTCCTTAATTACGTCATGCATTTCTTTTATGTTGTAGGCGTCTGGATGCTGGATGATAGGTTGGTTTAGCATAGTGTTAATAAAGGTACTAAATTGAAGTCTTCTGTTGTCATAGCGTTGGTTTAGTATATCCCAACAGGAGTCATAGTTGTCGGCGCTGACAGATAGGTGCTGCACCAATCTTTGTGCTTCTCCCTTTAATCTAGTCTTTAAATGCTGCATTTTCTGAGCCTTGTTTATCATTGGGTTGTTGTGAATAGTTCCCTGAAAAAGATCCTTGAAAGAGATCCAATGATGGTAGTTTCCTGAAAATTCTGGAACCTCGATTTTTGGAATCGACTGCTGATAGTGTACCGTTGACCACATTTTGCTGTTCAGTTGTTTTCTCATTTCTTCGTATTTCTGTTCAATGTTGTTATATACACTACGAGTATTGTACTCTTGGTTGGTACCCTCAAAGTTGGCTTCCAACTCCCAATGTAGTTTGTCGACGACATCCCACTTAGTTTTCAAAATGCTAAGGTGCTCTTCCAGTTCCCACCTTTCATTTATAGCTTCAATGTTAATTTTTGATAAGGCATGGTCGATCGCCATGAAGCTGCATTCTTGTTTGCGCAATAAAAGTTTTAAGGAGTCATCACAAGTTTCCTGTTTAATTCCTGTCAAATCGGACTTGTTTTTGTTCTCTTGGTCTGTGAGATGCAGCAGGAGTTTCTCCATGTCTGCTTTAGTTGTCACAACAAGCTCTTTCGCTGCGTCGAAGATGTTATCACAGAAGTAAGATATGTTCAAGTCTTCTACTTCTAAAACAAGAACGGAATGTCTCTTTTGAAAATCTGACCATTGAGTTTCAAGAGACGCTAAACGTTTATTTAAATAATCTCGACCTTTTCTCGATATGCTGTCCTTTTTGTAATTGAGTCAGATACTCGTTAGACCACGTCTTCCAAAATTGCTGCATCATGTTTTCAGTTAGTTGCCATCTGCGTCGTGTGTCGATGTTTTTCACGTCGCTGTAATCGGATAATGGTAGCGACATCAACGCACTGCCAGTAAGGAAATGACCGGGAGTTAAATAGTTATAAAATTCTTCTGGGTCCCAGAAGACCCAGAAGAATTTTATAACTATTTAACTCCCGGTCATTTCCTTACTGGCAGTGCGTTGATGTCGCTACCATTATCCGATTACAGCGACGTGAAAAACATCGACACACGACGCAGATGGCAACTAACTGAAAACATGATGCAGCAATTTTGGAAGACGTGGTCTAACGAGTATCTGACTCAATTACAAAAAAGAAGCAAGTGGGCTAAACCAACTGAAAACTTAAAAGTGGGCGATATTGTGTTGGTGAAAGAGGACAATATGCCACCTGGAAAATGGGCTATGGGGCGCGTACAAAAACTTCACCCTGGGCCTGATGGTTACGTCCGAGTCACTACGATAAAAACTAAAGCTGGAACAATGAAACGGCCCGTTGTAAAACTATCACGACTCCCCATCGAAACTGAAATTGCGTCAAAAAATGAAGAGGACTAATCCAGAGGTCAACCACGCTCAAAAGATGGTACGAGCGGCGCTGGAATCCAGACCTGCCCACCCTCAACAACGGCGAGACTTGCGTGCATCTGATATATCTTTTAATTTTTTTTTTTTTTTTTTTTTTTTTTTTTTTTTTTTTTTTTTTTTTTTTTTTTTTTTTGTTCTCTTGGTCTGTGAGATGCAGCAGGAGTTTCTCCATGTCTGCTTTAGTTGTCACAACAAGCTCTTTCGCTGCGTCGAAGATGTTATCACAGAAGTAAGATATGTTCAAGTCTTCTACTTCTAAAACAAGAACGGAATGTCTCTTTTGAAAATCTGACCATTGAGTTTCAAGAGACGCTAAACGTTTATTTAAATAATCTCGACCTTTTCTCGATATGCTGTCCTTTTTGTAATTAGTGCACAAAGTTTTAATGTTTTCAAAGCAAGTTTGCTGAAGTTTTAGATTATTCATTGTAAGTTTATTTATTTATATAGGTTAGTTACCTTAGTAAAGTAGATTGTTAAAACGCTCGAGGTATCTGTCGCGTAGTTGACGACGACAGACCAAGCTAGCGGAGTTCTGCGTTGGTTCACGACCTGAAGACCTCTGATGGTATGAAGCCTGCTTCCGATCTTCTTGGAATCCGGATCTCGTTGTAGTTCCGAACTCCCACAGAATTGAAACGGTCTTGAAGTACTTAGTGCTCTATCACTCTAATTACGATATCTGCGCCTTCTCAAACTAACTGGTGAGACCCTCTTCTGGGAAGCCAGCTAGCCCGATTCGCTATCGTAACAGTAAAGAAACACCAAACACAATAAATGCTCGAAGGACCAAAAAATGTACAGTCCAGTTAGATTGTACACTTGTATGTTAATGTGAAGTTGGTGGAGGTACGTGGTGAACAAGAAAGACTCGCGAAGTTGTTTATAGTTATGCCAAGTTTATTTATAGTTAGTTAGTTATAGTTAAGTTAAAGATAATTAAGGGCGAATCTCTCTTGTCGTGTGCTCTGTTCGGCAGTTAGTCACGCACTCGTCTTTTACATACAATGTTGGTAATAAATACACACGGCTAAAGTAGGTCGCCGCATGTACAAAAAACAATGCACGGTGATGAGACCGTACAACATTATTTCTTAAATATACAAATAACAATTCTTTGTTTTAAATATTGTTTTCTGATTTTTTAAGTTATGATTCTTTGTTTATTTACTGGATAACCGGTCTTCTTTTACGCCTTTTTAAAGCTATGAAAGAATCTTACGATGTAAGTGGTTTATAATAACTAATAATAACCAAATCGGAAAGCTAGGTTGCCTAGTGCCCATAACCACAGGGCCTGTATGAGAAGACTTGTGGATGTGACGGAAGCAAGGAAGTTGTGTAAGGATCGTGGTAAGTGGCGCTCCATTGTCTCTGCCTATCCCTTTGGGAAAAGAGGTGAAAATTTGATTGATTGATTAAATATTTTTTGTAGCAAGACCGTAACAATCTAAATCCTACTTAGATAGAAGATTGGCAAGAGTGCGGTCAGCTGTGTACATGTTTCTGTCGTAACCGTAAGCATACCTACGTGAATTTTTCAATTAATTCTCATAACTAATTCATATATTAATAAATAGTACTAGCAGTGGAATAGGTGATGGGAGATATATGGCGAGCGTATTAGTTCAGTTATTTTATTTAAACATAAAACGGCTCCAAAATTAAATCGTCTCGCTTGACCGATGATCTCATTAATCATTCCGCATCGAGGAATGGTTACTGTCACTCTATTGGGATTATGGAATATTAGCCTAATGAGTTGCTTGTCTGTAATCCTGTTCGTACACTGAGATACCGTTTTGACGTTTGACCGTTCATGAAGTTTCGTATAATTTATTAATTACATTTCAAGGTGAATAATACTCTTCTTTATAGTGACAATAAAGATCAGCAATTTGGTCCATCAAATGTAATTAATTGTCTATGATACAAGCACGTTTAGTAGCTTTGTATGGAAATGTAAAAATCATAAAAAAATAAATTATTTTGGCGTTCTATATTTTGTATACTTAGTGGGATATGATATAACAGAAATATTTTAAAGATATTATCATCATCATCAGCCAGAAGGCGTCCACTGCTGAACATAGGCCTCCCCCTTAGAACGCCATTCCGAACGACAAGATGCCAGCTGCATCCACCGGTTACCCGTGACTTTTACTATGTCATCAGTCCACCTGGTGTGAGGCCTACCTACGCTGCGTCTTCCGGTTCGTGGTCTCCACCCTAGAACCTTTCTTCCCCATCGGTTGTTGGTTCTTCGAGCGATGGGGGATTTAAAGATAATACCTGAAAATGTCTAATAATAACTTAAAATTTTGTCGATTTGCGATTCAATTTATCGTGTACGCGAGGGCTTAGTTCCTCAAAATTACATCATATGCATGAAAAGAAACGATTTCTGCACACAGAACACATAATGGAAGTCTTGTCCGGTTCTCTTGAGCTTAAATATCGCGTTACTTATTCCTTTTAGGACTATAACGAACTAAACAATATTAAGGTAGATTTTTATTGCAAATATGAAATTTATTTCAGCGACATTACTTTCAACATATAAATCTATGTAATTTATTAGACAACAGTTGTCGTATATATTAATATTACCCGCTTTCTACTTTTTGTACACCTTTTTTATATATATTTTTGGTGACTCGACATATGACCCAGCTTGATGTTAAGCTGAAGTGTGGTCCATGAATGGATGTCACTGCTACTACAATCCAATATCTGTAAGTAGCAGTCAAATCCACTATGCCGGTCTAGTTAGAACCGGTAACTTACAAGCTAATCCCGACCCGTGACCAAATCACTTCACGGTCTGTATACATTCTTATTGGTATCTCGAAAATATTATTTGTCCTTGGAATGTCCCTTAGCAGCAATTTAAATCACAGGGACCACCTCAAGCGGGCTATTAAGACCACTAACTTGGCATCCTGAACAAGGTGCGGCGGTTCTCTGCGCCGAAGCATCACCTGTTTTAAGGCTCAAATTCGCTCTTGCTCGAAGCACTGTTTGCATCTATGAGACGGCTTCTTATCCTTTCATTGGAATGAATTTATTGCGGCACCGTATTATGCCGCAATAAATTCATTGCGTTCTTTATCGCCTATACCACGGAGAACAATGTTACAAGTATGTCCAAGTATGGAAGCGGAGAGGCTAAAGGATTTATGTTATACTAAGGGAGGATATGTTATTCAAATGTTTGTCTTTGTCATGAAAACGAGTGAAGCTGCGGCAATCTGTTTTGGATAGATTTTTCATTAAATATGAACGCCGTAAATTGTTATACGTTATGACTAGTTATTTTTTATTTTAATCAAAACTATAACATATTTTCTTTTTTGTTACGGGCATGAGTGTTTACGAATTTATATTTTTAAATTAACAAAAATATTAAATAAATACAAATATGTTACATTAGTTGGTTATAGGCCTGTTCGCAAAGGCATAATGGTTTATTTTCGTGCGATTCTGACAGTCTGTTTATCTTTAGTCGCATTTACGATCGACCGATGAATTATTGACCGCCATATAAATGACAGTCTGTCTCCGGGAATGAAATAAATTAAAATCAACATTAAAGTCTATACCTAGCTACTAGGTATATTGTAAGAATATTTAATATGTATCGAACTCCTTTATAGGAATATACTTATACTTACATGATGTTATCTACTACCACTATTACTATCTACAATAGATTAAAATGTAGTATACAACCAAGGACGTTATTTAAGGTTCATAGTCCCGCCTGAGCCTACAGGATTTGACGACGGGTCCTCAAGGTTTGGCGCCCCAAAAGTTCAAGATAAAAAGGTAAATCTATTTAGTACCCGGGAGGGCTGGGTGACCTGAGGAGAGCTGTGTCAGGTGCAGAAGAGCGAACACACGAGCGTCCCTTCCTGCGTGGTCAGTTCTTTGGGACTCCAACACACCTCATTGTCCCCCACAACCTTCGAGGTCGGGAAGCGCGTCATCTGTCCTTTGACTCAGAGATTCGAAGTACAGTGTTGTCTTCAAATCCTCGTGGTGGGATCCATACAGGCATCCTGTCTGAAGAATCAAGATTCACGTGTACCCTGGTAAAAGAAGTATCCTCCTGCAACGCAGACGGCGTCAACGAATATCGGACCGGATGTACATGCAAACCCTGGATTACGCGAGGAATCTTTCCTTACGTTCAGTGCCGCCGACTCACCTAGCGAGTTCACATAAATGTAATTTCTTCTCAAAATCACAGTTTAGACTAAATATGCGCTAATTTTTTAATTTAAAAGGTGGTCCTGGTGTAAAGCCTTGCTATATTTTTGAAATATACCAAAAACTAAAATTTACCTAAACCCAGTGTCGATGAACTCACCTGGCGAGTCCAATGATTTCTTACTCCAGTGGGGAAGCATCTGCATTTAGTCCACGGAATCGGAAGTCGAACTAAAAGGCTCGGTGCGTCGTTTCTTTGTAGAACAATCGACAAATGGAAGAATGCTTTACCAGCCCATGCGTTTTCTCCATCCTATAACCTTGGATCCTTTAAGCGATGCGTGAAGAAGCACCTTTGGCAGGCATAGTGACGGCGACTGGGGTAACCTTGGAGGCTCGGTTTTTGCAGTCGTCGGCACTCTTGGACCTCCTCTTGCTTAGGCGGGGCCAAAGTCAGATGTCGAGTCACTTAAAAAAAACACTGGCAAGTGGTTTTAAACCGGGAGTTTCTGGATTGCGAGACCATATCACGACCAACAGACCACAGACAAATATATATACCAAATTAGCTAATGGCTCATTCAGGTTATCTAACTAAATTTTATTAAAACAAAATAATATAATTATATTTTTATTCAACTTATAAACAATTATAATTCCTCTTAAAACAACAAAAAAAAAAATGGCCGTCTGCTACTCCGGGGTAGTACCACCCAGAAGCGTAGCTACCGCCGTATCATTTATACAGGGCCCCCAGTGCGTAAGCAAAAATTAATAAAAATTCCCAAAAAGAAACTTTAGAAAAACTAGTCATCATCAGTTATAAATGATTTAATAAATCAGTTTGCCGGAAAAAAGGCAAGGAGTATATTTATATTGAATTGTTTGTATTTTTTTTTTGGAAAAAGTGACATTTAGATAATTATGATGAATATTTCTTTTAATTTTATGCAATTTTTTTTCTTTTGTGAGAAGTCTTTACCCTTCCTAAGGGCAGGGTAAACAGATTTTTATACGGGGCCTAACCAAGGTACGCTACGCTTCTGGTACCACCACTTAAAAGTATACCACTGTGAAGTGACTCGGTCGCGTTTCGGGTCGGACATAACTACTACCAGGCCGACATAATGGGTGCGACTGCTACTTGCAGTTATTTATCCGTATAGTTCCTGGCACATAAAAAAAGCTGACTTGAGATGCGCAGTACTTGGACCGACTGCGTTAGGAGCAAATCCGTGCATTGTTTAGAGTCAGACACATAATTATTAATATTTTCAAATTTATAGTCATTCGAAAAACAAAAAGTAAGTAGTTAACAAAACAAGTTCCTGAGGCCTCGCCCACCAGAAGTCCCTCTCCCTCTCTTAACCAACTAGTTCTCCCAGCATACCTCACATTCATTGACTCCAAAGTCGGGCTTCACTCTACTTTGGAGTCAATTCTATTTCTCATGGATCACCCGCTTTACGGGGGGTCCACCACTCAATCGCGTTGATATATCAGAATGGATATATCAACGCAATTCTTTTCACAAAAAAAATAAGTTCCTGCGCAGCTTGAATCCGAGCGCTCTTTATATCTGACGGCATCTGTACTAGCAGTACATTCCCAGCTCAACATCAGACTGGGTGCAGTTAAATGCCGAGTCACAATAAACAACATAATGTGTATATTCTATTACATAACAAATAAGAACGATATCATAGAAACTTTTTAACACACCATAATATTAAGACGTATAACATTAAATAAATTAAGTACAATATCACCATCAATTGTTAAGCCTCAATCCATACAGGGATAGGCAGAGACAACGGCCCACGATCCTGACACGACTTTCTCGCTTTCTTTACAATTACAAGTCCCCACATACAAGCTCAACAGTTATAGGCAATGCAGACCCCTGCTTTTCTAAGAATGTCCCCGATTTGATCGTAGAACAATCTTCTAGGTCGTCCATGATTTAACCTCTACTCCATTTACAAATCTCGTCTGTCAATCTCCTTTTATCTATTCTATCTAAAAATATACACTTCGTATAAATTTAATATTTTCTTATTACATACATATCACAAAACATTTATAGCACATTATCCGGCCGCAAGATTGCTATGCTAATCGACTATTTCATTAAAATCAAATTATTATGCAATTATAATTATAAACCAATAAACCATAATAAACGCGATAGTAAGCCGCATGAAATTTGTTCTAAGAAAAATAATAAATCAATTGATGTTAATTAAAATTAAAATACTAGCAGGCACATTTTATGAGGCAACGAGGCAAAACTCATTACCCCTTTTATAATAATTGTATATAACAATTTGATTTGATCAAATACTCGATCAAGCATTATTGCAGTCGGATTTTAGACCATCATTATTAATTCAAAAAGGCACATCAAACGCATCCACCATATTAGAGTTGCACACAGTACACACTCTAACACACATTAAGGCACACGTAAATGCAAGTGATAAGGCCACAAGAAGCGGCCAAAGTCACGTTCGGGCGAGCGCCGTCTCCAGGCAACAAATGGAGTCCTTCACTGCATGGTACACAATGTTCTTGATCTGCAGTTTGTCCTCCTTGTTCGTGTGACGACGTGACAAACGACGAAACTGCTGCGCCAACTCGAAGCAACGAGACACGTTCTCCGGCGACACAAAGTCTTCGGCGACTTTGATGCAGTCCAGCAGATTGCGCACCTGGTGTGGCGCACCCGCTGGCACAAACACCGCATCACCGGGACATTGCAGAATAGCATAGCCCTCTACCTGGTACTCGTTGTAAAGCTGCTCCCTCAGCCGCGCGTCAAGGTACCAAGTCTGGTCGTGAACGGGGTCATGCTGATCGCGGGGACGCACACCACGTTTGCTCTCGATGCCAAGCAGAAAGTCGCGAATCTTGTCAGCGTCGCGCGCTTCGTACACGTGCCACAGTGCGGCAGGCGGTCGTGTGAGAGCTCTGCGCGCAGACAACACGTCCAGGTTGGAGGATTCTGCCGCACGCTCGGCGTCTCGCAGGCGGTCGCGTGCATCGGTCGGCGCTGACGCGTACACGAGCACGTTGACGGCGTCACTGACGTCCACGTGCAGGTTAGTAGTGCCCGATGCGCCGCCGTAAGCGGTGTACATCTTGGGTCCAAGGTCTGGACGCACGAAGCATTCAGGCAGCCGCGCGGCAAGGTTTAGTCTTCCGGCACGCGATGTGTACTCCGCAAGCGGCAATGCACGCATGAGGTCATCGAAGCGGACGGGCATTATCTCGGCGAAGTCCTCGCCGGGCGGCCAGTCTTTAAGCTTGAGCACCATAGGCGCGTCGCTATCGTCGCGCAGTCTCTTGTTGCACCACTCGAAGCCGTCCCAGAACTTGCTGGCTGGCAGATTGGGCACTACTAAGCCGGACGCGCAGTTCACGACGTCCACGCGATTGTCGCCGAAGTCCCGTGAGAAACTTGCCGGAGTCCATAAATTCATGTCTAAGATGTTTGTCAGGTTCGACACTAACACCGGTTGGCCACGCTTCCATTGGTTCTAGAACAAGAATGTCAAGAAGATTAATATAAAGAATCCGTCACGAGCATAAAACACTTTTTTTATTGTCACTACAGCCTGATGTTAAGCTGGAGTGCGGTCACAGTTATTTGACTGCTACTACAGTCAAATAACTCTAAGTAGCAGCGTTATTAACCGGCAACTTACAAACTAATCCCGAAACGCGACTAAATCACTTCACGCTCGGTATAGTTGTAAGTGGGTTACTACTTCAGATCGTCAGACTGGGCACCACTGTCTGCTACTCTTGCCACTGCATGCATGATATTAGTATTTTAAGGTAAACTATGATCAAAAGTGAAATTAATGAAGGTAACAATCGAAATAGTTCTAGTATTTTTATATTAGTCAGCTAAAATAATAACGCGCTCGTCCGTTCCGGTTCGTCCCTAGTGAACGAAGTGGAGCCAACGCAGTAACCGGCTTGCAGCTTAGCCAACGCGCCATGAAGTTAACCACGTGTGTAGCCTCCTCTCCCAACAGTATATTTATGTTTTTCCTATCTGAGGAGCTCTTCAACCTTGTTCCTACCTCGTCTTTTCACCCGCACAGGTCGGGGGAAGCATCCGCATTCTGTCAACCGAATCGGCAGTCGAACTAAAAAGTTCGGTGCGTCTTTTCTTTGTAGAACAAACGACAAGTGGAATGCTTTGCCATTCTATAACCTTGGATCTTTCAAGCGATGCGTGAAGAAGCACCTTTGGTCGGCATAGTGACGGCGACTGAGGCAGCTCGTTTTTTTAGTCGTCGTCACTCTTGGATCTCTTCTTGCTTATCATGAGGCGGGTCGAGGTCAAATGTCGTGACACTAAAAAAAACATTCATAATTGTATTAACAGAGCAATAGTTACCTGAAAGGGTGTGTAATTGCCTGAGTGGACTGGATCAGTAAGATGTAGCAATTTTCCGTCGCAGAGCCAAGCGTGGGGCACATCCGGATACAACATTTTGGACTCCAGGTGTGTCATAAAACGGATTGGTTCATTGCCGCTCGCTTTTCCGTATCGTTTGACCATGTCCGTCGAATTAGGAGGTTTCACGTCTTCGTCTTTCGTCTCTGGGACGACGACACTGGAGATTACGTCGGCGAGCACAGCCATATCGTTTTTCTTCTGTTTCTTCTTAGGTTGTGCTTCGCCCGAGTCTGGTGCAGCTCTTATGAGTAACTGCCGCAAGTTTCCTTCTTCGTCTGATGAACTTGAATCACTTTTGTCCTTGATTTTGCTTTCACTATTCACAGGCATGTCCTTGAGCCAACTCATTACAGTCTTTCCATTCTCAGCCTTTACGGGTGATGTGCCGTTTGTGGGGATCTGTTCCTCTTTCTTTTCCTTCTTAATACTCTGTGAACAATTATTTAAGATTATAAATATTATTTTTATTTATTAATCCGACGTTTCGAGAGCTTTGCAGCCATCTCGGTCACAGAGAGACTGAGGTGTTGGTCGTCCTATTGATGGATGCTGTTATTGTTTCCAAAACTACCCTGTTTGATGTTTTGATTTTGTTTTTCTGTTCCCGGTTTAATGATTTTTTTTTTGCAAAAATAACTGACGGTGTCATCTGATTTGGCAGTTTGCTGGACTTGGGACTAGAGTTTGTGTATTATGGGGTCCCAGGTGTTAGATAATCGCCAATCACCTTCTCTATTGAAATTAGGATGTCTCTATTGAAATTAGGGTATCAGTCGACTTTCTTCAACAAATATTATGCGATAGTGAGCCGCATAAAATTTGTTTAATTCATTATTTCAAGGTTCGCGCAAAATCTAAGAAAATTTTATCAATATGTCAATCATTAAACCAAATTGTTCATCGACAATTCTGTTCCTGATTTAATTGAGGGACATTTTGCTGAATGTGCCCGTTTTAGTGTTCTATTAACAAAAGTGGATAGTTATTGTTATGTACGGGCTCATTTCCGCGCTTGAGACCGTCACGGAAATTTATTTAAAGTTACCCGACTAGCCTGTGTTTTTTTTAAATTATTGTCACTCGACATATGACAGCACCCCACTTGATGTTAAGCTGGAGTGTGGCAGTGGAGTAGCGTGGCGGGGGCGGAGGGGCACATTTAGGGAACGGCAAAATTAAAAAAAAAACTGTAATAAATCGTTAAAATTTGTACCTGAAATTCACATTTTTGTTGTACCTATGATTGAAACTCCTAAATAAGGGGGCGGCAATTTTTTTTCCGCTGATTTCCACGCTACGCCACTGGTGTGTGGTCCATGAATGGATGTCACTGCTACTACAATCTAATATCTGTAATCACATAGCAATCACATCCACTATGCCGACCTAGTTGGAAACGGCATCTTACAAGCTGACCCCGAAACGCGACTAAATCATCTCACGGTCTGTATACTTGTAAGTGGTGGTACTACCCCGGATCGGCAAACTGGGTACCACTGCCTACCATCAAAGCATTCCTTTGGTATTCCTGTTCTACATCTTCTTATTCGTGTGTTTCACTAAATGAATAGGCATCCTTACCTTAGTCATAGCCTGTTGCAGTAAGTCTCTTGCCTTTGCCTTTCTAAAGGGGTCCGCGATTATATTCTCAGCTTTAGTGCCAGTACAT
Organism: Tinea trinotella; assembly: GCA_905220615.1. Lineage (NCBI taxonomy): Eukaryota > Metazoa > Arthropoda > Insecta > Lepidoptera > Tineidae > Tinea > Tinea trinotella. Next base: position 4,902,643 of record HG992320.1, on the reverse strand, counting down.
TGGCAAGGTGGCAGACCCCACTCCACTCTTGCGCGATGTGCCCTGTCAGCCATTCCAGTGAGAGCTCCACCGGCTGCTATTTGTGTAAGTAACAATAGATGCGGAGGGTGGCCATCGCCCGATGTACACAACAACCAACTGTCAAGGAAAAACCATGTGGCATGTTTTTGTACAGATTGTATTGTACAGTCAGCAGCAGATATATCTGAGTGTATAGATATTTTTGACGCATTAAATGCTCAGATTAATATGACAACTAATAGTGTGTAGATACTTATGATAACCCTGAATGTATGGGTACTTTTGATCACATTGCGTGCTCAGATATATCTGCTGCTAACTGTACATTTTTCCTTACTTGGCAAAATTAGTAAACAAACTCTCGGTATAATGAAGGATCAACGATAAAATACAATTACTACGAACGCAAATCAATACGAAGATTTAAAAATATCCATGAATTACTGTGGTTTTATTATTATTATTATTATTGGGGCACAACATATGTCATTTGTGAATTTACCGATTCTATATAAATGGTTTTTGCTGCCGGCCAGATTGTTCAAGGTACCGACAACCGAAGGGGAAGCAAGGTTCTAGAGTGGAGACCACGAACCGAAAGACGCAGTATAGGTAGGCCTCCCACTAGGCGGACTGACGACATAGTGAAAGTCACGAATAACCGGTGGATGCAACTGGCATTTTGTCGTTCGGAATGGCGTTCCAAGGGAGGCCTATGTTTAACAGTGGACGCCTTCTGGCTGATGATGATGATATAAATGGTTTTTGATAATAATAATGTATATAATATGTTTGTGATTTTAATAACTTTTGTGCATTTGTTACATTGTGTATGTATATTCTATATCTATAGAATAAAGCAGTAGTAAAAAGTTTCCTTAGATAAACAGCATTGGAAATGGTGATTTTCATGTTTGTTTACTACTTGTGCGAAGTAAGAAAAAACACTGTATGTGTGACCATAGGATTGTATGAAGAATTGTGGATGTGAAAGAAGCAAGAGAGTTGTGTCAGGATCGTGAAAAGTGACGTTTTGTAGTCTCTGCCTAGGATGACTGTGGGAATTGATGACCTGATGATGTAATCCCTGATGTAGTTTTAACGACTTTCGTCTTAAAACATGCGCAAAATGTAACCATATAATCAATCAATCAAATTTTCACGCCTTTTTCCCACAGGGATAGGCAGAGACAATGGAATGCCACTTGCCACGATCCTGATACAACTCCTTCACATCCACAATTCTCTTCATCCAAGCTCTATGGTTAAGAGCACTATAATAACCACATACATCTAAATAAACTATCATTTTTTATTATACTAATATGATATGATCTGGCCGGCATAGCGAAAACGACTAGGAAACCTAGTCACGATGAAAATAAAATAATTATTAAAAAAACAATAGCATTTAAGCTTCTATTGATTGCTATCTATATGTAAATCCATATAAATACTAAGTAATCACCCATTATGATGGTAGATAAGAAAATGTCCGCCATATTGAATTTAGTGTGACGCCATTTTATTTCTCGTATTCCCAACGAACTCTTGCATTTAAAATCTGATCATGAGAATGGATAAAAAAATAGACTGGTCCGCCATCTTTGGGTCTAGAAAACGTTACTTAGCTATTTATGTGGTTTGAACTTATAAAAATACGAACAAAACAACACTTACCCATACGAATCTCTCTCTTCAGAGGACTTGGCAGAACAGGAGGATGAATTACTTTCACTAACACCACTATTGTAAGAACCATTGCCTGCCGAACGGGACTGCAAATAATAAACAAATACGTCTATTAAGGCGACCGTGGTGTAGTGACAGGGCAATGGTTACACAAACCGAGAGCACGAGTTCGAAACCACCCACCGGTACCAATGTATCTTTGATATATGTACTTTGCTTGTCCTGTTTCTATAATACAAACACTTTAGTAGCTTAGTATACAAATATGAAAAAAAAAACGAAAAAAAATGACGATGTTACTTTTAAATATTTCTTTTTATGTGAATTTATCTATATCTGATTTTAATTCGCCTAATGGTAAGTAATAAGCAACTTCCCCTTGCTAGAACTCATTATTTTACGCCTCGCTTGATCCAAGGTCAGGATGGTAAGAAAGAACACACTGGATTTCACTTCTACTTGTCGATTGTTTGACTTGTCAGTCTTGTCTGTCTTGAACCACACCCAGTGACCAGTGGGTAATGCAATTAAGAACCTGGTCCAGATCCGCTAAGGCAAACTATCTCATCTCGACTATCTAGTAAAAGTACCGAGCGAGACCCAAGATTACGCGTATCTGGAAACGCCAACACTATCTCAACAGTAGATAGACATCAAAATAGATACAGGTTTTGATTCGCAGTCACTCTTGACCGGAGTGCACGCCGTGTTTCATAGTAATATTTATTTTTAAAGTAATTGTTATTAGCTGTGCTACAAACTGTCAAATAATGACGTCATACAAAATAGCGGAGTTAGTTCCGCTTTTGACCACAATCATTGTTGCTCTTTAATTACTGTATAGTCTGTCTAAGTCGAAATGACGCGCATTTCCGCACACGAGTAACCATAAAATATGAATGCAACACACCGAAAATGCAATTGTAATTGGTCATTCAGTTGCTGGTCGGACATAAAAGGAGGAGCACGCTGGTAAAATTTAATACTATAGTTATAAATATTTGCATTCACACATTTAAATAAACTAATAAAGTGAAGGGGCGCGTCATTTATAGTTAGACAAGCTATACATTGTTACTGACTTATTTACTTACCTTATAACAGTCTAAACATACGACAAATCCACAATCGCCGCATGTCCAGTGGAAATTAAATAACGTTGTTTCACACGCATCGCACATCTCCCTTACACCTTGCACGACACGTTTCCACGCTATTGTCTTATCTGTGAAACATTATACTTAATTTAAACTAAAATGATATAATTGACGAAAGGCGTGGCGTAGTGGTTAGCCAGTCTGTTACGCGGAAAGTTCCGGATTTGATTCCCGTAGATAAACTAGGCCGGTTTTAACTACGCCTGAATAGTGGCTGTGACTGCTACTTACAGTTAATTGGCTGTAGTAGCAGTTACCTTCTTTCATGGACTGCATTCCACCTTAACATCAGGTAGGGTGCTGTCATATGTAGTCACATTAAAAATAATTTAAAAAAAGTCGTGTCCATCCTATGCACACATGCATAGATATTTTTACTTACAGATCTCCCTTGCTTTTTCTAACACATCCACCCACAATTCTCTTCATACAGGCTCTGTGGTTATGGCCACTAAGCAATCCAGCTTTCTTAAAGATGAATTAAACAAATTTTATGCGGCTTACTATCGCGTTTATTTTGGTTTTTATTTTACAATTTTTTATTATTCCGACGTTTCGAGAGCTTTGCAGCCATCGTGGTCACGGAGAGGTTTCTTAAAGATGTCTCCCATCCTGTCAGAAAACACCCTCCTGGACCTGCCTTGTTTAATGCATCCATCCACATCAGATTTTTAAGTTCCTTTCGTCAATCTACTTTCACTCATCCTTTCCATGTGCCCAAACCATCGGAGCATTACTTTGTCAATCTTCTTTCAAACCACATTTATCGCACACCATGCTATTCTTTATTCTATCCGCTATCTGTTGTTGTCTATATGTTTAAGCAGATAAGGTTTTAATTCAATTCAGATTAGATTTATTCTCAATACCCTCACCACAAACTTCATTCATGATTCATTTAAGATTAGTCTATTATAGTCTGTCTAAGCCGAAATGACGCGGCCCTCTACTGCATTTACGCACTATGCATTTTCAAACGAGCAAATATAAAATATGGATAAAACACACCGAAAATGCAATTGTAATTGGTTATTCAGTTGCTGGTTAGACACAAAAGGAGGAGCACGCTGATGAAGTATAAAGCTTCTAACACACCGCTGCGTTTGGATCGTGCGTTTCGAGACAGCGTTGCCATATGCCGAATATTTTTTCTCGTACCATGGTTGGCATTTATCTCGTGCTAATAGTAGGACAAATGACATCATTAATTGAATGGGGGACTTGGGCTTAATTGTGTTAACAGTTGCATATACATTTTAAAATAGTTTGATGTACGAAGATTACAATGTAATTGGAATATATCCTTTATTTTGCATAGTTTAGGTGTGCAAAATCATCAAACTATAATTATGATAGTAGTACAAAGTAGAACAAAATCAAGCGGGGTACTATGTCGACACAATAAAAAAAATTCGCTATAGAGAGTACTGCGTCATGGCCATACTGTACAGTATATACCGGACTTTTGGCGAAAAATATAAAATACCGGCAGGTTAATTTTTTTATAAGTTTTTAGGTGTTAAAACAACATTTCATGAGTTTCGTTATTCCTAGTATTTTAATAAAAATATTCTAGATTAGCATATAACATTATGTATTGTAACATAAAGTCATTTATATGTTACTGAATATTGCTTTGGCCCAAAGACAAAAAAAACTTCTACTAGTACAAGATTGAGAAACTAAATGTCCGAGATAAATGACAACTCTGGTACGAGAAAAAATATTCGGCGTCTGGCAACCCTGCGTCCCAATACTTAGAGTAAGGTAAACCCCCCCCCCCCCCCCTTCACCTCGGAATACCGCAGAACGCAAAAACGCATGCGTTCTACTTGTTTTGCTGCGTTCTAATCGCAGCGGTGTGTAACTTCATAGCCGTCCCAGTACATTTTGTACTAAAAAGGTAGATCGCAAAAACGCATGCAAAAACGCAGAACGCAAGTAAAAACGCAGCGGTGTGGGGAAAGCTTAATAGTATAGTTAGTAATATTTGTTTTCACACATTAAAATAAACTAATAAAGTGGAGGGCGCGTCATTTATATTAGACAAGCTACACCAGTATACGTACGGAACAGTCTTAGTTAGCGGTCTGGAATGATATTGAAGAGGCCTTAGTGTGCAGACAGTTAGTGGTAGTTTGCTAGGTTATTTCATTTTAGGTACACAGACCATGACTTAGTCATAAAGCTTCAACCGTAAAACTGGTATCAGTGACATTGAACTATTCAAGTTCCTTTTGTATTAAAAATTTATTTAAATAAACTAGATAGCCAAGTTATAATTTAAAGGATTTGTGAAACGCGGTTTAGGGATCTGCTTAAAAGTTTCTAGTTCCAATTTGGCCGGCATAGTAAATGCGACAGCTACTTGCATCTAATTACCTGCGGTAGAGGTCGCCTTCATTCCACACTCCAGCTTGACATCATAATAGGTGGACCAATAAAAAAATCCTTCTTTTTATAATCTATCTCAAAACTCTTTAATAATTATCATTAATTAATTAATTATGTACCTTCATGAATTAAACAAATTTTATGCGGCTAACTATCGCGTTTATTTTAGTTTGGCTACAAAGCTCACGAAACGACGGAATAATAAAAAAATTGAGAAATTAAAACCAAAATAAACGCGATAGTCAGCAGCGTAAAATTTGTTTAATTCAATAATTAATGTTCGCTCAAAATCTAAGAAAATTCTATGTACCTTCATTTAAATGCAGTAATTCGACCTCTTTTTCTTCTTGTAATAGTTGACAGAACTGATCGCCAATCTCGCGCAACAGAAAACAACTCATTTCAATATCTAGCTCCGCGGCATCCGCTGATGACGATAACCATAACTTTTTGTCATCCTGCAAAATAAATAACATCATTCATTTTGTATGGGGACTTATTTTAAAATATGTAGTTTAATCTTTGTAAGATTACAATGTAATTGGAAAATATCCTTTAATTTGCATACTTTAGGTGGGTATAATGATCAAAATATAATTATGACAGTTCTAACAGAACTGTTTAATATGGCGCGTCTTCGTGATTGGAAAACTATACAAAATCCATATCTTATTTTCCAAATATCTCAATTGCACAGCAATTAAAAGCAAAATTGTTATTAGTTTTATCAACACAAGTTGATAAAACTAATAACCATTTATATTTTTTTTTCATCATACAAAAGTAGTAAAAAGGGAAAGGAAAGGGTGAGTGAAAGTAGATTGACGAAAGGAATTTATAAATCTGATGTGGATGGATGCGTTAAACAAAGCAGGCCCAGGAGTTTTCTGGTGTTTTCCGACCAAATCTGAGACATCCTCAAGAAAGCTGGGTTGCCTAGAGCCCATAACCACAAAGCCTGTATGAAGAGAATTGTGGATGTGAGGGAGGCAAGGGAGTTGTGTAAGGATCGTGGTAAGTGGCGCCCCATTGTCTCTGCCTATCCCTTTGGGAAAAACGCGTGACAATTTGATTGATTGACAATAAGTTTGTTTAATAAAAATAGGTTTGAACTGAACCAAATTATGAATCACATAACCTGCGATTTCTATCGCTGACTTTGCGGCAATCCAGTCCCAAAAACTTGCGGCTCGTGAGTTTTGCAATAATATCGCAAACACGCAGTCGTGCGACTTTGTGTCGATGCGTGAGTCCCAAACCCAACCGTCTATTAAATAATATGGATCACTTACATCATCGGCATCCTTGTGGGGGTCCGAAAATCCAGCGATGGCCAACTGTTTATTCTTCTCATACTTAAGTCTGCGAAAAGCATAGAATCGGCAGAAGATGTTGGTCATGTCCTTGTGCTTTTGCGCAGACGACCAGCGACACTCTCGACATTTAGCAAGGCGAGGGGCGACTTTAAAGCAGGGCCCGTCCTGTAGAAAAGTGATATTTGCTGAACCGGAAGTGCATGCGCGGGGTGCGGCACGGCGAGGAGGATTGTCTTTCTGCCCAACACGGCTGTCACGAGCACGTCTTCTGCATGGACCTGCTTGACCATCTCCCAAGTTTAAATCTTTGTCATTGCTTTCTTGGTCGCTTTCGCTGCCACTTTCAGACACCTTCTTATTGACATCCTCAGAGACCTTTCTTAGAGTGTTGGTATGTTTTCGCTTTGCCTTCCTTTTGGACAGAGCTGTCGGCTCGCAGTCAGAACCGGAACTATCCCAGTTGTAATCTATCCAGTTGTTAGCCTCCTTGGCGAGTCTTCTAGGTCTGGTCGAGATGTTGGGTGACGAACGAGTTACTGGTGGCTCTGGAATTAGCGGGGGCGGCGATGGTTTTTGCGCCCCGTTGAGCGGTCGATAGCATGAGGATGGTGGTTTGTCTGATGGCTTCATGGGTAGTTGGGGTTTTATGGTGCGTGTACCCTTGTCTGTTATTTGTTTATGTTCTGTTGCCATTGCTCCTACTGCACTTGGGTTGTTGATCAAATTTGCTGATTTGTTATTGAGCTGAAAAGTAAAAACAATGAGATTTGCAAGGAGATCATAAACTCACACTATTATTTTATTCATACCACTTACAATACCAACCGTGAAATGACATAGTAGCGTTTCGGGAAGTTATTGTTTCCAAATAGGCAATGTTGCCGGAAAAGTGGATGTGATGCTACTTACATTTATTTAATTGCAGTAGCAGTCACCTTTATTCAGGGACCGCACTCCAGCTTAACATCAGGTGGAGTGCTGTCATACGTCATCACATTTAAAGATAACTTGCAACCAGGGCCGTCTTAAGCATATTCAGCGCATGGGGTGCGAAAGTCAAGGCTCTGCTCGCGTGGTCTCAGTGTAGTCGGTACCTATCGAAATTTATGGCGGTCAGCATGCGCCCCCTAAGACTCTGCGCCCGGGTGCACTGCACCCCTGGAACCCCCGGGTAAAGACGGCCCTGCTTGCAACAACATTTCATTGTATAATAACATCTTTTTCTACAATAATTTGGTTAGTAAACTAGACAGAAGTGCAATGTTTAAAGAATACATACGTATATAAATATCACACATAAAAAAATATATATTGTACTTTATGAAAATGAGCATACATAAGCTTACCAAAATAGTTTTTAAAGCAAAACAAAACTACTTTTAAGAAACACACATTCACAGCTAAAATACAAACACAGGAAACAGATATTGTACTACAGTTTGCTGCATTATATTTTTGTTGATAAACAATTTTTATTTTATGCAAACTTATTAAGTTGATTCAAAGTAATTCTGCCCATAGTAGGGGTTTTTATATTTTTCGCAAATTTATAAGAATAATTAAAAATAACTAACCAATTAAATTATTATCTATAAATCTATAATACACAAGTGCCACGAAAATCTAGTGACTGAATTAAAACAATACATATTTTTTCCAAATTACCTTGATTGGAGAGTTTACCACGCGTCTTCAAAATAATTTTGGACTCAGCATTTCTTCTATTTCCTTCTCTCTCCTTTTTCTTTTATCTCTCTTTGGTTTTTCAAGTTCCATGTGTTTATTATGCTGTCTATGCAGCAATCTCGTTCCTAATCTTTTGTTTTTCTACAATTAGGAAATTTATTTACTTTTATTCCCAATGAAGTGGCAAAAGATAAGCAAAGAAGGGCGGAAAACATGCCGGCATTCTCTCCTCTTCAGTTTATCTTTTCTTTCTTCTTGTTTATGGCTTTAGTATTTAACCACAGATAACTATTATACTAGTAATACTTTGTTGACTGAGTTCAAAAAGTTCACACGCAGCGCTAGCGTCGAATATGACTGATATTGACAAGCTGATTTTGGAAATCAAAATGGACGAAGGAAATCAAAATGGCTGCATATCGACGAGTTCTTCGCAAAAAGAAAAATTCTTCATTTATTTATTTTAAATAGAAATCTTATATTATGATAATAAAACAAAACAGTTTATTTTAAAATATATATATTATGTTTAGTACTTTTCTAATGCCAACTTTTGTGGCATTTCCATTTTCAAAACAAACTTTTCCTGGATTGATCTGTTTAGCAATATGTTAATTATGTTGCATCAAATGTGTAGTTTATCTCTTAAACATCGTATACGCATGATAGTTCTTCAACATTGCAGCTATATGTATGGTCTTCATGTAATTCTAAAACAAACATCAACATTATAAAAGCCTTATCAACCTACAAACATTAAATGACTTTTCTATTGTTACTATTGCAAATAAGTATGCGATATTTTAGTAAAACTTACCGGGTGTACATAATATTCTAAAAACAACTTCTTTAGCAGATGGTAATAACAGAAAACTAAGTAACAAAAACACAATGAAAATAACACGCAAGAAGGACGCGAACGCCATTTTCACTCCATAGTAGTGATGTCATAATCGAATGACGATAATCGAATTAATTGATTTCAGTAATCATTCGACTTAGTTAATTGTTGATAAGGATTAGTTATTAACAATCAACAACGGAGTTTATTGTATAATTACAATAAACTCCGTTGTAATTATTTACTAGTATACATTCGTTTAAAAAATTAGCTTTTCGAGAATTCGAATAAATTGATTAAAAATTAGTATTATGGATTTATTGCAACTACTACTGTTTTATTAAACAAAAAGTAACAACAAGCGTGTCCGAGCAAGATGATCGTCCTCGTATTAAAGTAAAACAAAACTAATATATAAAAACAATCATTCAATTAGACACAAAGAAAATACGTTTTAAATAAATACATATCTAAAAATAATTTAGACATTATCATTTAGAAAGAATCTAACTGCTCTTGACCTAACCGATTACGCCGATCAGTTAAAAACATATCCTGCTTTTGGAAAAAGTCTTTCAGTTGGGACAGATGTTGCAGGAATTCATAAATATTTTTTGGCTAATTTATATAAATCTGGAAACATTTTCGCGTTATCTTCCCAAAATGTTAGAGGATTCGTGTTTCTATCTATCAGAGCCATATCTTCATACTGTTTTACCATTATATAAGCCGTAATACTGGGGGTTTCAGAGGTATTCTTTGTGAAAACTATTGATCAAAAGGTACCCACAGGGAAACGCACTCATCACTAGTATTTATTGCGTTAAATTTATAGTATGTGCTATACAATGATGAATATGTTTTTGTAAGTTCTCCACTACTGCTGTTGCTACTAATATTAGTATTATCATTCGATTATATTAGTTCAATAATCAATTGGTTATTCGATTTATGAAATTATTCGACTTGCACATCGCTACTCCGCTACTACTGCAGCGCTTCGTGTGAACTTTAAGAACAAAGCTGTCACCCCCCTGTATTTAACTTGCCAATGGTGTCAATTCTCTTGGCACATCCACTAACCTAACCTAAATTTAAAACTGTCAAATTTTAAGTGCCTCTTATCTTATTTAAGCAAAAACGCAATTCTGTTGTAAATCGAGAACTAAATTTAGAGAAATGTCAATTTTAGGTTGACTCGCCTAAATTGTTGCCAACATAAAAATTGTTTGTGTGCAAAATAAAATAAAATCTTGATATTTTATTTAACAAGTAAGTAATATTATACCATATTATATGTTATAATAGTTTGAGAAAATAAAATATGTTTTAACTTTATAATAATTGATACAAATTATGACGTATCTCTAATTTCTTACTCCTATCTTATTAGTGTGTGCGCATATACGTTAGTATCCATTAGTCTGTGTGTGTGCGCGGCGCATTGTCAGGTGCGTGCTGTGTCGTGTAATTTTATTGCTACACTTAGTTTAATTGTTAATGTAGTATCTTTTATTAGTTGAGCAGATAAAACGGCCATTATAGTATCGATCGAAATCAATATAATGGATAGGCGAAAAAGAATTAACAAAAAGCAACAGGAGCTTTTAGTTGAAAGGCTGTTTACAAATAAAGAATTTGCCAGAGGTAAGATAAACTTTTAAAATAAACACTGGTACATATTCAATATTAATAGGTGCGTTACTTTCAGGGAATACAGCAGACTCCGAAAATGTACGGTTTTAGACCATGTTGAGCAATGAGCTCAATCAATTAGGCTGCTCCAGGACTGCACGAGAGTGGCAGCATGTAAGTGATATGTTTGTTGGGGTGTATTGTATCCCTGTTAAGGCTCTGACTAGTTCTATGATTCATGTGTTTTTGTTTCCTATTATTTTCGAGTGTTGTTGATGAATGTTTTAGTGAGGGTGTAATATAGTGTATTTTAAAAGATCTACTCTTTTTAACAGATCTGGGGCAATTGGTCGAGTAAGGTAAAAAGCAAAGCCAGGAGATTGCGCTCAGTGTTTCTATCCACGGGTGGTGGTCCGGCAGAAGCTGACCTTACGCATGCCGAAAGAAGAGTTATTGAAATTGTCGGGTCAGCTTCTGTGGAAGGTTTTATAGATCTAGAAATGGTAGTTATATTTTATTTTTAATGGCAAAGATTAATTATCAATAAAAGTGTTATAATTTAATTTCTCTTTTAGGGAATTCAATCTCCTGGCACCACCTCTGCAACCCTGCTTGACCAGCCTGAAGTGGTGCCCTCTCTGCAGCCAGATACACCGGAGCTTCTGGAAGCTGTATCAGAGACAGGCTCAAGCCAGACTCGGCCAATACGCCGCCAGTGGCGGCTGCGTCCACCACGGCCACCTCTCCACAGCGTATTGGTGGAGGCATTGAATGAAAATGCAAGGCTTATGAGAGAGAGCATTGTGCAGGCAGCTGAGATTTTAGCAGCTGCCATTCGCTCTCAAAACAACAGATAGCCTCTATATTGTCCTTGATACAGCTCCCATTGCCAGCTCTCTAATAGCTCATTGCTCAGATGCTCTAATATTTTATATTTTTTATATTTTATGTGATATTATTATTTAGTTATAGATTTTATATGACTGTTAGAAATATTACTAAATTGTTTAGTTATAGCTTCGGGTTTTGTTATTAGAGTGGTAGGCAGTGGTGCCCAGTCTATCGATCCGGAGTAGTACCACCACTTACAAGTATACAGCCTGTGAAGTGACTTAGTCACTATCGGGATCAGATTTTAAGGTGCTGGTTCAAATTAGGTCTGCATAGTGGATGTGATTTCTACTTGTTATTCAACTGTAATAGCAGTCACCTCCATTCTTGAACTGTACTCCAGTTTAACATAAGGCATGGTTACTTAAAGAAAAATAGTTATACATTTATGTGATCCTCATTAGACTTATTAGTCTTTAAGTTTATAATAAATAAAAACACATGATTATATTAAAATGGGTTTTAATCAAAATATCTGTGAATTGTTTGCTCCCTGATCCTTCTTGCATTTAATAAAAAATCTTGATCATAGTCATCCATATTCACTTCATCAATATTTACAGAATTAATGTTGTATTCATCTTCATCATCTAAACGGAAAGTAAATAAAACTTTAAAATGTTTTAAAAGATAATTTAAGAATAGTTTATAAATCATTGTACATACCATTAAATGTATCTTTAAACATGTTGTAGAAGGTACAACATGTTACAAATATCTTGGCCGCCTTCTCCGGTTGGTAGTGGAGACATCTGTGGTGGTGAAGGCATCTAAACTTATTTTTCAAACGGCCATTGCAAAGTTCTACCACATTTCGGGCCCTTGCGTGGTTGGCATTGTACACAACTTCAGCATTGCTTTCTGGGTGCATGACAGGTGTCATAAGCCACGGTTGAAGTGGATAGCCTTTGTCACCTGTTTTAACAAAAAAGATATAAACTAAATTTCAACATATATATACTTTCTTAAATATAAGTAGAATATATCCGTGTAGTACCACTGTCGCGTTGCAGGATTGGTTTTTTGGTTGCCGGTTTTAACTAGGCCGGCATGGTAGATGTGACTACTACTTACAGTTATTAAACTATAGTAGGAGTCACCTCCATTCATGGATCTTAACATCAGGCGGGTGCAGTCGTGTCGAGTCACAATAAAATATATGTACATTACCAATAAGCCACTGCTCCACCTGCCCAGAAACATATTTGTCTTTTAAATATGAATTTATCTTGCTAGACATCCACACTGCGGCGTCATGTGTAGAACCAGGAAAATTAGGGTTCACACCAATTATATTGCCTTTTGCGCTGCATACCTTGAAAAGAATAGAATAGTGGATAGAATAAGAAAATAGCACAGTGCGCGATAGATGTGGTATGAATGAGGATGTGATGACGAAAGGAATTTATAAATCTCATGTGAATGGATATGTTAAACAAGGTAGGCCGAGATTTCTCAAGAAAGCTAGGTTGCCTAGTGTCCATAACTATAGAGCTTGTATGAAGAGAATTATGAATGTGGAGGAAGTTGTGTCAGGATCGTGGCAAGTGGCGCTCCATTGTCTCTGCCTATCCCTGAGAGAAAAAGGCATGACAATTTGATTGAATAATTGACCTTGAAAAAATGAGTACGTCTCAATCATATTTTTATCTCATAATCAAAAGACTGTATTTATAAGGCGACCGTGGTGTAGTGGCAGTGCAATGGTTTTATGCAAGCAGAAAGCATGTGTTCGAAACCACTCACTGGTTTCAATGTACCTGCGATATATTATGTACTTTGGTTGTCCTGAAGCACTTTAGTAGCTTAGTATAGAAATGTATTTAAAAAAAATAAATAACATATGTATACTCACAATTAGACAATTTATACTGTAGTAGCCTTTTCTGTTGTAAAAAAGACTCCCAGGAGCAGTTGGATGAGACAATGGAGGTTTTATTATACCAACATGTGTTCCATCCACTGCACCCAAGGTATTTGGAAAATTGAAGAGTTCTTGAAATCTAAAATAAATCAAATAATTGTTACAGGTAGGCTGAACATAAGGCAGGGTGTTGTGGAATTGTACATTGATAGACCGGAAAGTGGATCAAGTCAAACAATTTGTTTACTTGGGAAGTATGTTTACAACGGATATGAAGTGTTATGAAATTGAGAGAAGAGTGCATAAGGGTAATGTAGTGAATGGTGCCATCCATAGTATAATGAACAGCCAAATAATGTCCTAAAACTCACAGATGGCTGTTCATAATGTGGTGCTTGTTCCTACATTATATACATTAGGTAGTGAATGTTGGGTGTGGCAGAAGAAGCATGAGAGTAGAATTAATTCTGTAGAAATGTGGTCGTTAAGGAGTGTATGTGGAGTGACGATAGTGGATAGAATAAAGAATAGCACAGTGTGGGATAGATGTGGATTGAAAGAGGATGTAGTGCCAAGGATTGACAAAGGAATGCTTCAATAGTTTGGGCTCATGGAAAGGATGAGTGAAAGTAGATTGAAGAAAATAATTTATAAATCTCATGTGAATGGATATGTCAAACAAGGCCGGCCCAGGAGGTTGTTTGCCGACCAAATCGGAGACATCCTCAAGTAAGCTAGGTTGCCTAGTGCCCATAACCATAGAGCTTGTATGAAGAGAATTGTGAATATAAAGGAAGCGAGGGAGTTGTGTCAGGATCGTGGCAAGTGGCGTTCCATTGTCTCTGCCTATCCCTGTGGGAAAAAGATGTGACAATTTGATTGTACTCAGTATTAATTTCAACTTACTCTCTTTTAGCCTCTTGTACTTGAAGATCTGTGGTTGGGAATTTGATAATACTGGGGGCAAGCTTTTCTACCACCAAATCCCCAATCACTGCCAAACACCTGCTAACACTGGATTGGCTTAAAGCCAAAAAATTATCTTGCCCAACACAGCTTTGATAGCTGCCTTGTGCATAAAAATGTAAAGCACATAGAATCTGTAAATAACAAGTATCTAAATAAGTAGATATAATTATAGTATTCTTATTATTATTATAGAGTAGTACATAAGGTCAACATATCTTACATGTTTAACATACCTTTAGGTACTGAAATTAACTATAGGGAATAGATAGCTAGTTGGTGATGGATTAATATTACTCACCTTAATATTCTTTGGGATATGCCCCTCTTCCAGGCGTGGGCCGTCCAACACTTGTAAGAGATATTCCGCCCCTGCCTTGGGTATTCGGTAAATCTTTAGAAATTTCTCCTCAGTTATTGTGAAAGGGTTGGATCGGTCCCGCAAACCTTTCAACCTTATTTTTTCTTGATAATGCCTATAATTTTATTTATGCATAAGTTTACTGGGTCTGTGCGTTTTTGTTTCAATATAAACAAATGTACATATTTTTTAATAATTAACCTAATTAAAATATCATAAGTAATATAATTCACTTTATTTTACCTGTCGGTATTATCAATTATTACAGCAACCACATATTCACTCATATTTCCTGTAAAATAATTATGATTTAAATTTAATCGAGACCTAAATCTATGTCGTCTAAGATTAGGTGAATTTCTTTAAAATTAGTTTGACTTTTCTTATTTTAAACCAAAAAGTGGTACAACAGAATAGGAAAACAGCATAAAAACCTAAGTTGATTAACTAAACTGACATTTAGAGCTGTCAAAGCTTTGACAGCTCTAATATTAGACTAATATGCGACACACAGAATAGCAAAAGTCATTTGACAGGTCTAAATTAATTTTAGGAGGATTTTACGCTAATCGTGTGCCAAGAGAATTGACACCAGTGTCAAAGTAAAAAAATATGGTTCAATGTTAAAACATTGTCAAGCAAAGATGAAGATGAACCACGCGAGTGATTCATCAAATGATGATGATGATGATAGTAAGGATGATGATGACCGTTTTAGTAAAGCGGCGGAAAGCCTTTACTAAAACTTCAGAAGGAGTCTTGGAGGGAACATAAAGAAACACGTTTCACAACTTTAAATTACTTGTTTATACTTGATCAACTTAAAAATTATTACTGGATAACAATTCCACCATTATTACACATTAATATTTATGAAAAACACAAGCTTTTCAAATAATTCAAAAATGCGCGTCCTGTCAGTTGCAGTTGCCCGCTAAAACTCCCTCTCTTCAGTTCAATTCTCCCATTCTGGGAAGGCAAAGGAAACTTTGTCCATACAGCCAGCCTAGTCTTCCGTAATATAGTCATTTTTATAGTCGTAATATAGAATATAAAACACAAGATGATGGTATTAGAAAAAAGGTGGAAAAGCTTAACCGAAACTTTTCCGACGAGTCTTGGAGTGTGTTCCCACGAAGAGACACGTTAAACAGCTTTTAATTACTTATTTATACTTAATCAACTTAAAACTTAAAAAAAATAAAAATGATACTCTTGACATTACAACTTCTGTGGTTAAATTAGTTCGTTCGAATGCCGGCATGAGTTTTAGCGGGAAATTGCAAGTGACAGGTCGTGCGATTTTTAATTATTTTTAAAGCTTATGTTTCTTGAATATTAATGTATAATAATGGTGGAATTGTTATCCAGTAATCATTCTTAAGTTGATTGAGTATAGACAAGTGATTGAAAGCTGTTTAACGTGTCTCTTCGTGTGTTCCCTCCAAGACTCCAACGGTAAAGTTTTGGTAAAGCTTTTCCACCGCTTTCCCAAAACCATCATCTTCACCCTCATTTAATGGATTAAACACTGAAGTGTTTCATCTTCATCCACTGAAGACATTGTAACTGTTTTACGGAAGACTAGGCTGTATGGACAAAGTTTCCATTTGCCTTCCCAGAATGGGAGAATTGAACTAAAAAAAAAATATGGGGTTTTTGGCGGGCAACTGCAACTGACAGGACGCGCAATTTTGAATTATTTGAAAAGCTTGTGTTTTTTATAAATATTAATGTGTAATAATAGTGGAATTGATATCCAGTAATAGTTTTTGATCAAGTATAAACAAGTAATTTAAAGTTGTGAAACGTGTTTCTTCATGTTCCCTCCAAGACTTCTTCTGAAGTTTTAGTAAAGGCTTTCCGCCGCTTTACTAAAACGATCATCATCAACCTCATTCTCATCATCATCATTTGATGAATCACTCGCGTTCATCTTCATCTTTACTTGACAATGTTTTATCATTGAACCATATATTTTTACTTTGACACTGGCAAGTTAAATACTAAAGCCATAATCAAGAAGAAAGAAAAGTTTTGGGGGAAACTAAAAATGCAAGGTCGTGCAAATTACTGCAATTTTTGTAGCTTGTGTTTCTTGAATATTAATGTGCAATAATGGTGAAATTAATATCCAGTAATCATTTAAGTATAAACAAATGATTTAAAGCTATTTAACGTGTTTCTCCAAGACTCCTTCCAAAGTTTTAATAAAAGCTTTCCGGCGCTTTACTAAAACAATCATTTCTTCTTGACCCCCATGTCATGGATTAAACACTGCAGTGTTTCAATTTCATCTATCTACTGAAGACATAAAAAGAACATTTTAGGCTATATGGACTAAGTTTCCTTTTGCCTTCCATATATCCATCTCTATGTTGCCTTTCCAGAATGGGAGAAACAAACTAAAAAAAAATCATCTTTATAGTATGCGAAGCAGTTGTCAACGATTTGATCTAAAGCTTAAACAGCTTTGTATCGGTTGTTTCAGTCGTCATCCTTCTTGGATCTCCTCTTGCTTATCACCAGGTGGATCGAAGTCAAATGTCGTGTCACAATAAAAAGGGAAAAAACGGTTGTTTTACGTTGGCATTTGGCAGCCTCTGCGATTCGCTTACGATACTAATGCCACCCCAGCCGGTAAAATGTTAGATTGTCGATAAAAATCTATTACCGATTGATAGACAAAAACTACACTTTAGATTTTTATATTTTGTCCATTCTTTCTTGGGCACCTGTATATAACGGTGGATCCTTCAAACAAAACCCGGCATTAATACTTATCTTTAGTCGGCCGGCATAGTGACGCGACTGCAGCAACCGTATACGTTTTTTTTTATCGTCGGCGCTCTTATACTTATATAAATAAAAATAATAATTATGTGAAATAATTTTATTCATAAATAAATCTACATTCATAATCTAGAATAAGTCTAAATAATATTCATCAGCAAATTTTTCAAATAGCTGTTATTGCTAACATTCCTTATTACTAACTTGGTCAAATTTTTTAAAACAGATCTTACAATAAATATTTATCTTAGATAACTAATCAGTCTATTTATTAAGTTGCTTCTGAATTATTTCTCTTAGTTTATTAGTCTTGTTTGTTAATGGTCTCCCAAGAGGGATATATTCCATCTGCTGCAACCTCTTTCTAAATCTTTGATAGAATTGTAGCACTTCCACATCAGCCCAAACATGTCTGGAATCGAAATCTAGGACTCTTAAAGTATCTAGACTCTGAGCTCTACTCAAAGCTACATAAGCTTGGCCCGCTTCAAATATTTTTGATAAAGACATCTCAACACAGTCTAAAGTTAGTCCCTGTGACTTATGAATAGAGAAAGCCCATGCTAAGTTCAATGGAATTTGTTTCCTGCACAATAATGACCCATTAGAATTCTTGACATACCACCTTTCAGGTCTTATTGTAAACTCTTTCTTATTCTTGAATCTTACAACTGGATAGCTCTCTTCAAAGCGCACTATGACTCCTCTAGCACCATTAACTAAGCCATCATTGATGTTAATATTCTTTAACAACATAACTTGTGCACCAGTCTTTAGAATAAGCTTGGACGGAGCCACAGTCTGCATGTCTAACAATTTTGTAGCATTCTCACTATCCTGTGAATTAAATATTTTCTCATCGCCATTTAAATTTTGCAGTTTTGAATTATTTATCATATTGGAATCATTTGTGTGTGAACATAGTCTTGTTGCTAAAATTCCATCACTCTCAATTTTCTGTGTAGCTGTTTTTAATAACCGTTCACTTATTTCTTTAGTTACTCTACCAATCCTGATGCTGTTTAGAATTGTGATGAATTCCTGGTCCTTTTGCCTGTGTACTTGCTTTAATTCAAAGCACAGTTCAACACATCTCTCCCAAGATGGTGATTGGAAACAAAATCTCTTAGGGCACTTGTTCTTGTCCACAACTGGTGGTAATTGAAGGAAATCTCCGCATAATATAAGTTGAATACCACCAAAAGGTTTGTCATTTTTTCTAACATATCTCGCTAATGCTTCTAGTTTCTGTAAAATAAGAATATAATTGAGAATTTTAAAAATAAGTAATAATAATAAACTTTATTGCATATAAAAGCAGTGTAGTAACAAAAAAATATATGTATCATAGGAGTCTAAATAAGTTGACCAGTTTTCAAATTTCCCATATAAATGTGCACAAGTTACCTTTGAAAACTGAGAAAGTCTAAAAGTTATGTTGTTATATGTTAGTACTAGAACCTCTGTAAAAAAATCTTAAATCTGTTCATACATTGTCTATAAGTATGTTACTCTAATTTTAAAAACTCGCTGTCTGCAGTGCTAACATTAACATTGGTTCTAGAGTGGAGACCACAAACCGAAAGATGCAGCGTAGGTAGGCCTCCCACTAGTTGGATTGACAACATAGTGAAAGTCACGAATAACCGGTGGATGCAACTGGCATCTTAACATTCGGAATGGCATTCTAAGGGGGAGGCCTATGTTCAGCAGTGGACACCTTTTAGCTGACGATAATGATGATGCACTATTAATACATCAATAGTGCATCACAATGCCTACCGCAAATAAAGAGCACAACAGGCGGCATCCTGTTCTCATCACATTTTATTGCCTGCGAGGTAGCAAGTGTTACTTAATGTAGTATAGGTACTTGTAGACAAACATAAAAATATATACCTCAAAAAAGATGCCATCAACCATAGATATCTCATCAATGATAAGATGTTTACATTTCCTCCATTTTTGTGCAACAAGAGGTGTCTTAATAGCTCTCTCACATAGATTCTGTAATGACCCACTTCCGTCACCAATTCCCGCAAATGCATGTAGGGTTGTTCCACCTTAAACAACAAAATAAATAATTTACTGTGAAAATTTATTTTATTTTGGCTCAACATATCACACTCCAGATCAGCAGACTGGGCAAATACTAATACTAAATACAATACAAATAAAACTAATACATCTCACTGTTATGCCCAAATCAATAAATGTAGTAAGTTGTTATAACTAGGCAACCTAGCCTCCTTGGCGAACACCCTCCTTGGCCTGCCTTGTTTAACATATCCATTCACACGGGATTTATTGATTCCTTTCGTCAATTCACTTTAGCTCTATAGTTATGCCCATAACCATAGAGCTTGTATGAAGAGAATTGTGAAGAAAGCGAGGGAGTTGTGTCAGGATCGTGGCAAGTGGCACTCTATTGTCTTCGCCTATCCCTGTGGGAAAAAGGCGTGACAGTTTGATTAATTGATTGTTATAACTCACCAACATGGCAAGCAGCAACCCCTGTAGAAGCAGTTGCCATTGTTACATCTGGTGGCAATGCTGACACTATCCTTTTTAAAAGGAAACTTTTTCCAGTCCCTGCAGACCCTGTGAAGAAGATATTCTTCCCACTCAGACATGCATCAAGCACATTCTGTTGCTCTGGATTTAAAGCACTCACTGCCAAAGGTGAAGGAGAGTATAACTTCTTAGGTACTGGTCCCCGACTTGCTTCCTCATTTTTACGTTTTTTAGCTGGAGGTGATGGCGTGGTAGTTGTGGCTTTCGGTAATTTCTTTCTAGCATTCTGCAAGTCGGTCACAGTTACAGGACTAACCTCCTCGAAAGTCTTTGTCTTTCCACTTAATAGTTTAGCGCGCATTGTTTGTTTAGTAGTCGTCGTATTATCCTTATCACCGGTCATTTTGACAAATATTGTCCTCAAAAAACCTACTAAATTTGTAGGTGGTGCATTTGCTAGGAACACTGTGCAATGAGCATCTTGGAACTTTATGCTCGCTTTCCCTTCAGCCATGAATTTCTTAAATACATTTATAGCTTTTATTTCCAATTTTATTTCAGGCTGCTTCTGACTAGATATCGCCATAAACATTTCACGATACTCGTTCCGAACTAATCTCAGTGAAGCTGATTTGTAAGCAACTTTTCTGCTAATCTCCCCTTGTGGTGTAATCCATTCTACTGACACTGCACACGATAAATATGAATCTCCAGATTCCATTTTTGTTATTTTATATATTAGGGGAGGACGACGTCAAACATTATTCCACACTAATAATTAAATATCACAAGCCCCGCAAATAATTCGAAACCGCACGAGCCACCTGTCACTTGTTGCATTTACTTTTTTTTAATTTAGTACTCCCATTCTGGAAAGGCAAAGGAAACTTATACCATACAGCCTAGTTTTGACTAAAATAGTTATGAAGGGTAAAAATAAGTTCAAAAAACTTTACTTTAACTATCTCCGACGGAGTTTGGAGTTTTATTTTTATTGTGACTCGACATATGACAACACCCTGCTTGATGTTAGGCTAGAGTGTGGTCCATGAATGGATGTCACTGCTACTACAATTCAATAACTGTGAGTAGCAGTGACATCCACTAAACCGGCCCAGTTGGAACCGGCAACTTACAAGCTGATCCCGAAACGCGACCAAATCACTTCACGGTTTGTATACCTGTAAGTGGTGGTGCTACTTCGGATCGGCAGACTGGGTACCACTGCCTACTACTCTTTAAAACATGAAGAAACACGTTTTACAGCTTTAAAGCACTTGTTTGTACACATTAAAAATAATAGTTATAGGCATTAAATAAATAATTAGCGACATCATAATTTGATTACACGCGTGGCGCATTGGTTGACACATTAGTCCATTATGCCTATATCACGGGTTCGATTCCCGGTTACTGCGCATTACTGAATGCCAGCGCTCTTTTATTCTGGCCATAATTTAGATGATGTCTGAATCTTAAGTAGTATTGAGTAAAATATTGCTTCGATGTTCCATTAAGACATTGAAATATAGGTACTTGGTGTTTAGTTTCAAGTATAATATACGTTTTTTTAACCAGGTGTAACATTTAATCTAATTGTTTACATGCGTTTATGGCGCCGTGGATATTATGTAAAATCCAAGTTAAAAAAGCGTTGCCACGTTATTTCGCTGACATGTAGTTAAGAGAATCAGGCCGCAGGCCAACCAAAGTACATATGTCAATAAAATCAAAATTAAAATTTTAAAGGAACCCCCGAAACGCCTGGAACCACTTTGGTCATATCATCAGCTTTATAGTAATAATCAACATTAGTCATGGCTCAATAGTTATATCCCTTTAATATCCCTTGGATCCTCATGGTGCATCATCAGATAACTACTCCAGGTCTTCAATTTGATAATGGCCCAGCTAATGGCTCATAGAGAGTAACAATTTTAGTTAAAGCACTATGATATTATCTGTTATTGATTTGCTGATCTGAGAGGATTCATAATCAGATACTCCCGATCTTCAATTTGATAACGGCTTAGCTAAAGGCCTAGTTAAAGCACTACAGTTCTATCTCTTTTTTTGCTGATCAATTGATATCAATTTGCTGATCTGAGAGGATTCATAATGGTGCATCATCAGATTGCCCGGTCTTCAATTTGATGACGGTCCAGCTAAATGCTCTTAGTGAGTAACAAATTTAGTGAAAGCACTATAGTTCTATCTCTTGTTGATTTGCTGATCTGAGAGGATTCATGATGGTGCCTCATCAGATACTCTCGGTCTTTAATTTGATAACGGTCCAGCTAATGGCTCATAGTGAGTAACAATTTTAGTTAAAGCACTACAGGTCCATTTCTTGTTGATTTGCTGATCTGAGAGGATCCATGATCAGATTTTTTAGATCCGGAATGTTTTATTTTATCGCACTAACTTTTCTACACTTAGTTTCCTACCTTCAAGACAAATCTAATAAGTCCAAACTTAGTATACCAAAAAAAAGTTTGAACACATCCAGGATTTCGTCTCCTACCTTCGAGTTCCATCATCAGAGTAACTCAGTGGTACCAGTTAAAACACACATGTATTTGTATACGTTTTTATTTCAAATGTTAAGTCACAGATATGTTTAAAAGTAAATACCTATAAGGCTGGGAATACAAGTCCGATTTTCCTCTCCGATAGTCACTCGTGCCATACATTTGTTTGAATACTTAATACACGTCAGATCCGATAGTCGGATCGGATGTCAGAATCGGAAACAACGCCAAAGCGCTTACGATTTTATGGCCGATCCGATTGTCTGAAGGTGCAGTTTTCATACAAAATACAGAAACAAAATAGACGTCCGATTCCTACTTCCGATTTGTAAATAATTTGCTCAGCAATAACGGACGTGTATTCCCAGCCTTATGCGTGTTTAGAACGGGCAACCCTTGTACGTCGCTATGCGACGAAGATAGTTATTTTATGTCAAATAAATATGCCATTGTTAAAACACGTAAAAAATGTTATAATTTTTCCCCTAAAATATTCAATCAAGGTAATCGATCTAAACTGCAAACCAACCTCGCCATATGAATATTTTAAGGGGAAAATTATAACATTTTTTACGTGTATTTACATTGGCATATTTATTTGACATAAAATAACAATCTTCGTCGCATAGCGACGTACAAGGGTTGCCATCCTAAACAGCGCGTCTAATATCGCTACCGCAGCTAACAAATCGAGCTGATGACCTTGAAACCCCTGATCAGATCTTCATCAATTGTAGCTAAGAACCATCTCGATCACGTCAGCTTTCAAATGAAACAAACCGCATCGTAATCGGTCCATTCGTTTAGGAGCTACGATGCCACAGACAGACACACAGATACACAGAGCCACAGATACACAGATACACAGACAAGTCAAACTTATAACACCCCTCTTTTTTGGTCGGGGGTTAAAGATACATTGGTACTGGCAACTGGTTTCTACCCGTGCTCTCGGTTTGCATAGTCATTGCACTGCCACTATACCACGTCGCCTTATTTCTGTTTCTGTTTTGATTTTTCATTAGAGATATAAAATAAAGAAGAAGCTTTAGCAATAAAAACAACCAAATAAATAAATGTGCTTTATTTGTAACAATATAAAATTCAATAATTAAATAAGCTTGTGAATAACTACTTAGAGTTCGGTAGAACACATCGGAAATATCTGTGGACCTGGCTGGCTTCCCTGGGTTCCAGTAACCGAACCGTAGCATCTCGTCTGATATTAAGTTGGTCAGCAGTCTATACTGCTACTACAGTTAAATAAGAACAAGTAGTAGTCGCATCCACTGTAATCCTAGTTGGAACCGATAACATTCAAGTTGATACCTAAACGCGACTGAGTCACTTTACGGTCTGTACACTTGAAAGTGATGGCACATTTATTATTGTCGGTCCATGAATAGTGGTGACATCTAATACAGTTCAATGACTGCAAGTAGCAGTCAGATTCACTATGCCTGACTAGTTCGATCTGGAAACTTTCAAGCTGCGGGCCGACCACGGAACTCAATGACAATGGGCCTTTGTTTTGACACCTGAACTCCATTAATGAGCTTTAAAATCAAATAGCGACCGCGCAATACACTTATTGAAACGCATTGTCCGAATGAATAAAGGACATAATTCATTTTGTATTGGGACTTGGGCTTAATTGTATTAACAGTTTAATATGCATTTTAAAAAAGTTTAATGTACGAAGATTACGATGTAATTGGAATTTATCCTTTATTTTGCATAGTTTAGGTGTGCAAAATGATCAAACTATAATTATGACAGTTCAAAGCAGAACAAATATGGCGTTGGTCGACAGAAAATACAACATCCATATCTTATTTTCCAAAGAACTCAATTGCACAACAATTAAAAGCAAAATTGTTATTACTTTTATTAATACAAGTATCGAAACTACTATTTATTTATTTTTTCATCATTGGACATTACAAAAGTAGTACATAAAAGCCCAAAATGAATGATGTCCTTTGTTTTTGATACTAACAGCGACCGCGTAATATTTTGACACATGGACACATAAATGTAATGAAATGAATTTGTCATTACATTTATGTAATGTCATAACATTGTCATAACATTAAAAGTACGCCGCGGTCAGCTCTTGATGCTGTAACGCGATTAAGATACTTCACGGTCTGTGTAGTCTTTGCATGACGTCATTTGACAGGTCCACCGATGTTTCTGACGTGTACACTTGTAGATACCAAGCCCCTAAACAATAATAAATAAATGTGCCAATAAATTATATTTCAATAACAATGAAGACTAAACATTTTAAATGCAAAAAGTAATGACTTATAAACCTAAAATATAAGTAATGAATTAAACAAATTTTATGCGGCTTACTATCGCGTTTATTTTGGTAGACATTTTTCAATTTTTTATTGTTCCTTGTAAAATTGTAAAATCAAAACCAAAATAATCGCGATAGTAGGCCGCATAAAATTTGTTTAATTCATTGATCAACGTTCGCGCAAAATCTAAAAAAATAAAAATATAAGCAGGTGTTATACCACCAAAAATTATCTTGAAAGTTACATCCTCAAGAAAGTTGGGTCGCCTAGTGCATATAACCGTAGAACTTGTATGGAGAGAATTTTGGATGTGAGGAAAGAGAGGGAGTTGTCTATCCTTGTGAAAAAGGGGGTAACAGTTTGATTGAATTTTCCCAGAGTGCCGATTATTTTTCTCAGTCACTGTCACTGTTACGGACAAATCCAACTTTCATTACTTTATAGGTCGCTTTAGATATTGTCCTGCCTCCTGCCCGATTAAAGCGACATCTACCGGGTCTAATTGTGGATCTAAACAATACAGGGACACACATAAATTTTCAAAAAAAATGGTCCAGCTGTTCAGAACTTTGATCACATACACACAGACAGAAAAAATTAATATACTGCGATCAAAAAGTAGTAAGACTTTTCAATATGAAATTCAATCAATCAAAGTGTCACGCCTTTTTTCCACAGGTATAGGCAGAAACAATGGAGCGCCACTTGCCACGATCCTGACACCATTCCCTCGCCTATGAAATTTCCTTATCCAAATGCATAAACATTTTTCCTTATGTTGGCACAACCCAACTGAAACTCTGCCTGATTTACGTGACAGAAGAGTCATTCGTTTATGGGTTACGCTTGTTGACGTTAACCTCTAAAAATATTTTCTGACTATGAATATAAAATATTTAAAAAACTTCTTCGTTGAAGTTTATCAGTCATTGAATTAAACAAATTTTATGCGGCTTACTATCGCGTTAATTTTGGTTTTGATTTTACATTTTTTTATTATTCCGATGTTTCGAGAGCTTTGCAGCCATCGTTGTCACGGAGAGACGTCGGAATAATAAAAAAATGTAAAATCAAAACTAAAATAAACGCGATAGTAAGCCGCATAAAATTTGTTTAATTCAATAATCAATGTTCGCGCAAAAAATACTATTTATCAGTCATTTTAAAAATAGTATTTTTCCTAGAGGTGAACGTCAACAAGCGTAACTCATTTATAAATGGCCTTTTGTTCTAAATTAGGCGGGACGTCAGTTAAGGTTATGTATAAAAAAGACCCGGGTTGTTCTAAAACTCGACCAGTCTTACCGGAGGATGGGCAGAAACGTCCTCTTAACGTGCAGTGAGTATAATGGGATCCCCAAGCCGCCTGCCAAGCGTAGCGTTTATGGCAACCCCTCCCCCGTTATGAACGATAAAATACCGATAGATGCAACTGGCATCTTGTCGTTCGGAATGGCGTCTAAGCCTATGTTCAGCAGTGGATGCCTTCTGACTGATGATGATAACATAAGAAAAACATTACATGTATTTGGATAAGTCCAGGAATTTCAAATTGAAAAGTCTTACTACTTTTTGATACTGATTAAGTGTTATGAAGATTATCTTCATCTACTTTCAACTCCCTACCATCACCACTTGCCACCAGTCTATCTTCAATCAGTAACACTTATTGCAACAGGTGGTATGAATCTCCACACGTGAGTAACTTCATGTGAGCAGTTATTAATTGGCGGCTGGTCTGGATCACACAAATAAACCTCATCCAAAATAGGTTCAGTAGTAGAGCATTGTATATCGATTTTGTATTCCCCTGGAGTTAGAAACACTACTGCTATTTCGTGATACGCCTTCTCTGATTCCGGTAATGATGATAATGACACCCTGTTAAAAAAATAGAGAAATTATCAGAATTATTTCTTTGGCCGGTATAGTGAGGGCGATTGGGGCAACCGTGACTGAAGAGATTTTTTACAGTTGTCGGCGCTCTTGTACCTACTCTTGCTAGCTTCAGGCAAAGCTTCGAAATTAGATATCGAATCTAAATAAATAAAAGATAGGTGGGTAGGCAGACAGTTGGTGATCTGCCAATGTGGAAGTGGTACTAAACACCACTTTCAATTGTTGAGACAATGAAGTGACTCAGTCGCATATCGGTATTAACTTGAAAGCCGGTTTCCACTAGGCTGGCATAGTGGATTCGACTGATTGTACTTGCATACGCCTGATACGCCTTTATACATGTATAACACTCATACGTCGAGCCATAATAGAAAAGCACCTGTGACAACGGTACCTTCTACTTATGGATTGCACTCCAGCTTCAGATGTGATTACTATGGTGATTTCGTGAGATCAAGACTGCACTACTGGTTTTTATGAATCTGTATGGGGCGGCCGCAGTCGCCTTGCACGGAATCAATCTCATACAGATTCATTTAAATCAGTAGTGCGCTCTGCAGTCGTAGTCTGCGGTCGTCATTGCAATCACACGTTTAGCGAAAGTGCGGTTATAGACCAGGAAAGTTGTCGAGGGTTCAGGCGCTTTCTCGTCTCGTGAACATCGCCTCTGTGTATTTATGTAAATAAAAAATCAATTTTAAAGTAATTTAGTGCGGATTATTGTTAAATGTGTATATTGTAATGCTCGTTATACGGGCAAAAGTTATCTTTGCTAAACATTCAGTGGAAATTGAATAATTTGTGTTAGAGTGTGAGGACCGCGAGTACAACAAACTTTGAATACTAGATGACATTTATTATGCAGATAAATAACATAAACGAGTTATATTTCTTAAATTCTGAATCTAAGTGCTAAAATAATGTATATTTAAAAGTGATTTACGTAATTCATTCCAGTGGTCGCATAAAATAAAAGATGCAACTTAATAAAATTGAATGAAGGTATTTCATATTACTCCACAAAAAAAATATTTTGTTACATAGAAACGCTATAATCATTGGCACCTATGTGACTATTTCAACATACTGAAACAAAACTAAACGGTCGAACTGTATGGGGCGCTAGTTCTCGGATCCAAATATTATCGGTTCAAGACGCGGGTTCAAGATTATCGAAGATTTTTTTTTTTATTATTTTATAAAAAAATTTAAAATTGCTTTTTATATAGTTTATTATTTTAAATTCTTGAATTTTAATTGTTGAAAATTCTTGAAAAATTAATAGTTGACTATAATTTCATTTTTTTTTAATGCTTGTTTTATAAACAAATTTATAAAACAATTTCTAAATTGAAATAGGATAAATAATTATAAACTGACGTATTATTTCTTGTTATTGTGATTGACATTATTATTTATTTGACATTGCTTGTGATAAATATAGTATTGCTGTTGCTATTATTGTTAGATTTTGCTTTTAAAATTAATTATTAATTTGTACTTAATTAATTTGCTGTTAAATTTTATTATTTTTAATAACAATTCATAATGACTACTCGCACTATCAACTCTGAGAGGCTTAAAGCCGCCTTAGTTGAACTTAAGGCTAAAACAGAACTCAGTGATCAACTCCTACAGGAGAGGGAGGATAGCGACAAAGAAATACAAATAATTTTGAAGAAAAACACTCAGCTCAAAAGAGATTGTTATGCAGGAGCGAGATCAACTGCAGGCTGTTTTATCAACATTAGATGAATGTAGCCAAACTTATGAATGTGCCCTAAAGCAAGTAGAATCACTAAAATTGGAATTAAATAACGCTAACGAGTGTATTTTGCAGTTGCAACTGGAGAAAAATAAATATGATATATCAAAAAACACAGAACTTCATAACAAATCAATATATAAACTTTTAAATAAAAAATATACATATAATATTTCACGAAACAATTTGAAAAAAATACACAAATTAAATAAACACATTAGACATACTCACCGAACATTAAGTAATTTAACACATAAAAACACAATAAATACAAATAAGAACTTAGAACTACAAACAAAAATTAAAGAGTTGGAGGAAAATCTTAAAAGTACATATATTCAATATGAAAAGGTACAAAATCAAAATTTAGAGCATATACAAACAATAGACAAGATTTTAGAATTAAGTCAGTATAATGCTGAAAGATTTGACTCGTTAGTAAATAACCATACTTGTACATGCTTATCGACTCATTCAATACCTCCAACTGATATTATAACCAACTCGGGTACTTCTGAGCATGTACATAATCAAACAATACTGCCAATGATCAGCTCTGATAAGAACCTCAGTGAGCATGTATCAACTGAAACAATTGTATATTCAGATAAAATTGGTATTGACATAGGCAGTCTTCTAAACCACAAATTACCAAACAAGGCAACAAATATATGTATGCCCGATGCTCCTTACACCCATATTCTTGACACCATTCTTAAGAGCAATTTTAATATTAATACCACAATAATAATATTACTAGGTAATAGTATAGATGTAAGGCATAAAGATTTAATTAAATATTTTGAGGCATTATTATTGCTCAAGGTAAGAAATATAATTTTTTGTGCTTTCCCCTATTCCTCTTCACTTAGCCAAAGGCAAAATACCTATGTGCATAAATTAAATAATTTAATTTATAAAATGACATGCTACGTTGACAATGTCTCATTCTTTGACATTAATAACTTTATATTTAAATTTAAATTGACAAATAATTCTTTGCATTTGCCGCGTCATTGTAAAATACAGTTAGCATCTTTATTAGCGTATAACATTTTAAATGATCCCAAATATAATGATAATAACAATTACCTTTCTATAAACTCAAGTAATTTAAATTAAAATTAAAGACAAAGGCAGATCAATGTATATTCCTACTTGTACATCAAAATATACAAAGTTTTGCCTGCAAAATTCTTGAAATTGAATTATTTTTGGAAAAATTTAATATTGATATATTTTGTGCAACTGAACATTGGCTTAATGACAGTAAAATGGGATTTAATATAGTAAATTATAAACTAGCTAGTTTTTTCAATAGAAAAAAATACTCTCATGGCGGATCTTTAATTTTAGTTAAAAATGCAATTAAGTTTAAGCCAAGGAATGACGTCGTAAATCATTCAGTTGAAATGCATGTTGAGATATCTTGTGTGGAAATTGATAAACACATTTATATCTGCGTGTATAGGCCACCTTCTGGAGATTTCTCAATCTTTGAAGATGTAATGGAGAATGTTATTAATCTGGCATATAAAAGTAATAAGAAAATAGTTTTATGTGGAGACTTCAACATTGATCTCCTTGCTCATACTGCATTACAAAAGAAAATTAAATTATTATTTCAGTCATTTAACTTGTACCCTATTTTTCTTGTTCCAACAAGGACTACAAAAAAATCAGCGACTTGTATTGATAACATTTATTGTAATACAGATTTTACTGACCATAAAATTATAAATAATCTAACTTCTGATCATAGTGGACAGATGGTCTCTATAATTAAGAATAAAGGCCTGGAATCAACAGACATTAGAATTAGTAGGAAAATGACAAAAAAAAATATTGAGAATTTTAAACTAAAAATTATTGAAAAATTACCCCGAATTAATCTACAGAAAACGGACCCTAATGATATTTATGGACATCTTTTTAATACCTTACATGACGAATTTGGCAAACATTTTGCTGCTAAAAAGATCAGAGTTCCAAATAAAATAAATTTTAGTCAATGGGCGACACCTGGAATTCGCAAGAGTAGAGATATGTTATATTACCTGCTAGAGGAAAAAACATATAATACACATCGTCAATTCGTTGAACATGTCAAGCGATACTCTAAGATTTTTAAGTCAGTGTGCAACGCAGCAAAATCATTGTATATCAAAGGGCGTATTGAAAATTCCTCAAATAAAATAAAAACAATTTGGAATATAGTTAATCAGGAAACTGGTAAAAAAGCTTCACATGAGTCCAGTATCAATCTAAAAATAAATAATGAGATCTTAACTTCGGATAAAGATATAGCAAATACATTTGAAAGTTTTTTTAAGAATATTACAATTACTACAACTTCAGCCTTGGAGTCTTCGAGCGTCTTGGCTTACCAATATCTGTCTACTAATATACCTTTAGTGACAAGCACATTCAGTTTCTCTTTTGTTAATGCGGATGGTATTGTAAAGTGTTTTAAATCTTTAAACTTGAAGAAAACTGAGGATTTGTGGGGTATGTCTGTAAGCTTCATTGGATCTATCATTCATATTGTTGCGCCATATTTGGCCACAATATTTAACAATTGTATTGATACCGGCATCTTTCCGGATCTAATGAAGCACAGTAAACTCACACCATTGTTTAAAGGTGGCGACAAGGAGGATCCATCAAGTTATAGGCCTATATCTGTACTGCCAGTGCTTAGCAAGATTTACGAAAAGATCATCTTGCAACAATTACGTGATTATTTTAATGAAACTGAAGTACTGCATAAAAATCAATTTGGTTTCACTAAGGGTAGGTCTACGACCGATGCTGCCAGTGCTCTTATGAAAATAATTTTTGATGCTTGGGAGGGATCGCAGGATGCAATTGGAGTGTTTTGCGATCTATCTAAGGCTTTCGACTGTGTGGATCATCAGACGCTTCTAGTTAAATTAGAGCACTATGGCATTAGAGATTCAGCGCTGGATCTGCTGAGATCATATTTATCAAATAGAACTCAGACAGTTAAAATAAATGAGACTCTTTCTTCTGGTGCTTCTGTGGATATTGGTGTTCCACAGGGATCTATACTAGGGCCTTTTCTATTTTTAACGTATGTAAATGACTTACCATATTTGGTAGAAAAACAATCTGACATTATATTATTCGCTGATGACACTTCCCTTTTATTCAAAGTTAAACGCCATGACGATAACTTAATTGGTTTAAACAAAACTCTCGAATCTGTGCTGAATTGGTTTACGGCTAATAATTTATTATTAAATTCTAGTAAAACTAAATGTATAAAGTTTTGCCTACCCAACGTTAAGCAGTGTAAAACAGAAATAATATTAGATAACAAAAGATTGGATTTGTTAGACAATACTGTCTTCCTTGGCTTATCTGTTGATTCAAAATTGCAATGGACACCTCATATCGATAAACTGGCAACCAAGCTAAGTTCAGCTGCATATGCTGTAAAAAAAATACGACAACTAACTGACATTAAGACAGCTAGGCTTGTCTATTTTAGTTATTTTCATAGTGTGATGTCATACGGTATCCTATTGTGGGGAAGAGCAGCTGACATCAATACAATTTTTGTTCTACAAAAACGCGCCATACGAGCCATATATCAACTCTCCTCTAGGACATCGCTCAGAGACAAATTTAAAGAAATAAACATTCTTACAGTGACTAGCCAATATATTTATGAAAACATTATGTATGTAAGGAAAAATGCAGCAAGTTTTACCAAACGGAGTGATAGTTGTCCATCAAACCTACGTCACAGGAGTGGTTTATTGGTGCCTCGATTTAGATTAACCAAAGTAAAAAAAACTTTTATGGGGTCTTGTGTTGAATTTTATAATAAAATCCCTGATGACATTTTAAATTATTCGGATAGTAAATTTAAAACTTTCATAAAAAATAAATTATGTCAAAAAGTGTACTACACTGTTAATGAATATATTGATGACAAAAGACCCTGGATATAGCTGTCACCTAGTATAAGTTGACAATGCCTCTTTACAGCAGCTATTATTATAAGCATTGTTACTATTATTTGTATATTATATAAGTTGACAATGCCTCTTTACAGCAGCTATTAACATCTACTCTGTTTTGACATTACCTTTAATAATTTTTAATGTAATTATAATATTCATGATTTTTAATGTATATTAATAATGTTTGACGTTTAAAGGTGCTGCAATGCAGCCTACTTGATTAATAAATAAATTTGAATTTGAATTTGATATAATATGTTACTTCTTTAACATAACTTATATTTCATTTTGGTAGATTTTCGAATTTACGAATACGACAATAGTTATTAAATAAGAACGAAAAAGGGATTTTCGTGTTTTTTTTTGCATTTTAATTAAATTGTAGATAATTAAGTAGGCTACAACTTTCATCTGAAACATTTGGCTGTAGGTACGATCGATAGTTTTTTCTTTAAAAAATAAAAAGAATAAAAAGTTTCCATTACTTATTATGCCATTATTAATGACGCAGTCCTTAAAACATTGTTTCAAATCATATATATCATGTAAAATACTGTTTTGAAGGATTTAAGCAAAAAAAAAACGGCCCTTAGGGATTGGGATTCGACAACTTTCCTGGTCTATTAGTGTTGCGCCAAATCAACAAACTTACTTATTATTCCCCGCCGTAGCAACCCTATTGTCGAGTTTATAATTGAAATGTCCATTATTATAGTCTTGGTACAGTCGTGCTGAGAGGCAAACTTGACGCAGAGGGCGTGGCAATCTGTTTCTAATACACACACCAACACATACTCTCTCGCCAGCTTGGCAGGAGTACTCTTCCTGTGGTTTCAAACATGTATTGTTTACGCTCACCTCTGTAGAAAAAAAATGTAGTTAATAAAACTTAAAAAACACGTTAATGTATTGTATTAATTAATTAATTAAAAAAACACGTTAATTAATGGTAAGTAAGATGAGGTCCAAGAATGCCAACGACTGAAAAACCTGAGTTAGTTTACGGTTGCTTCAGTCACTGCCTAGCAATTTTTTTAAATTGAAATTATTGTATTGTCATTGGTTTTTAAAACGTTTAAAACCAGCCGTATAATGTATCTTTGATATAAATACTTTGGTTGGCCAGTTTATCTGATAGTTTATCTCGTTTTTTTTCAGTCGTTGTCACTCTTGGACGGGTCAAAGTCAGATGTGGTGTCACAATAAAAAAAAATGTTTTTTATTAACTTGGTATAGAAATGTAAAGGAAATAATAATGAAAAATCTTACCCCAAATCAAAGGCGACATTCGTACAATATCCATCATAGCTTGTGACAATGTGATTCCTTTCACTGGAGCCTTGCCATGGACGTCCGATTGTAATAGATGCCAACGTAGATCAACATTATTTGATATGTGTTCTGAACACATCAATTCTAAGCTATTTGTTGATGTGCCCGTACTTATTGATATTGGTTCTTGGAGCTCTGGCAAATAGAATACAAATTAAGACTTTATTACGTGAATGTGTGCCTTAAATGGCAATGGGTTTTTATTTATTTAAAAAAATATTAATTAATTTATTTAAAAACAATTAAGTTTTTAAATGGTCGTGGTGGGACTACCCCGAATCGGCAGACTGGGTACCACTGCCTACCACTTTTTGTTAACCAGACCCGAACCAAATATCTACCTCTTTTTTTATTATTAATTATTTTGTAATAATTATTTGCAACATTTTATATAACTAATAAATATTACAAATAAAAGCTATGAAAAAAATATTTGCTCCGACCGGGAATTGAACTCGGGACTTTACGCGCAACAAACCAATCGCGAACTGTTCGTCCACGCATGTCGTCAAATTCGACGTAATTTTTTTAAATTACAGTGTTATTTAAAAAAATTACCATCATCATTTTGCTTAGTAGCAGGAACACTAAAAGGACATCTATCAAGCGGCACGGGCACTCTGCACGAATCACTGCCCTCAACTAAGATATGTTTGCCAGGCGCATACTCCAGATCCATTTCTTCATTTGTTAAATTTGTCACATCTAATACCAAGTATAACTGAGTTGGGCTGCAAAAAAATATATTTAATTTTTTTATACATCTATACTCTGCTACTAAGCATTTATTTTCTTATTATTGTGACTTGACATATGACAGCACACGCCTAATGTTAAGCTAGAGCGCAGTCCATGAATGGAGGTGTCTGCTAGTTGAAACCGGAAACTTATTCGACTAAGTCTTTTTACGGTCTGTATACTAGAATCAGGACGATCACATTTACTAAAGAAACATTAGTACCGGCAAGTTTCTTTGGCCGGGACCGTGACGGCGACTGAGGCAGCCGTGAACTGAGACAGGTTTTTTCGGTCGTCGGCACTCTTGGACCTCGATCATGCTTACTAGCAGGCAGGACGAGGTCAGATGTTAAGTCCATTTACTACCAGACCACAGTCGCCTTAAGTCAATATTTGTTTTTACACATACGCTCTTTGTGTAAAGTTAGATAAGGACTAACTAAATCCGTATCTATATTCTGAGCTTACCTAAAATTAAGCTTATCCTCGTTTTATCGGAAATATGTGAGTGTGAAATGAAAATTTTGCCATGATGCAATTTAAATATGTAAATTTAATTTTTTTTTTCAAGATCAATAAAAACTTTAAATTCAATCAATAAACTCTAAATTTCATTTTTGAGCAAAATATTCAGTCTGAACTAAAACATAAATTTAAGGACCCTAAAAAGGCTATTGATTAAAAGTATGACATAATGATTTAAATAAACTTACATTTCGGCTGGCAACACATCCCAATGTGTAATACAAATGCTAGGCAACAATTCCAAATTAACATTTAAAGTTGAATGACGACAATGGGTTTCCTTGCCTTGACCACCAGAATATCTTATTATAACCTAAAATTTTAAAAAATATCAATATCGTCAGCCATAAGGCGTACACTGCTGAACATAGGCCTCCCCCTTAGAACGCCATTTCGAACGACAAGATGCCAGTTGCATCCACTGGTTATTCGTGACTTTCACTATGTCGTCAGTCCACCTAGTGGGAGGCCTACCCACGCTGCGTTTGCAGGTTCGTCCATCGGTTGTCGGTTTTTCGAGTAAAATAAATTATATATAATGATAAAGAAAATAATTTTAATATTTGAAAAAAGTGATCTGACAAAATTAATAAATAATTTTCTTTAAAATCATTCGCAGTTTCGTGGTAAGCCTTAAACGAAATCCACTTAGGGAATTCTTCAGAAATACGTAACTGAAGCAGGGAAGTGTTATAAATATAATTTTACTACAAATATACATAAAGAAAATCAGTAAATATACCTGGGCTTCCACATGACGCCCTCTGGAGGGGGGTAAAACTGATATAGGCGCCGACCACGATGTTGTATGCGAATGACTGGATCTAAAATAAATTGAGAAGTTAAAGGCGACCGTGGTGTACTGGCAGTGCAATGGTTACACAAACCGAGAGCACGAGTTCGAGAACACCCACCGGTACCAATGTATCTTTGATGTACTTTGGTTGTCCTGTTTCTATGATACAAGCAATTTAGTAGCTTAGTATAGAAATATAAATAAACAAATAAAAAATATCATTTATGCATATGCATTTTTACTCTATAAAGGCGACCGTGGTGTAGTGGTAGTGCAATAATCAAACTGAGAGCACGGAGTCAAAACCACTTTCTTTGATGTATGTACTTTGGTTATCCTGTTACTATGATACAAGTACTTTAGTAGCTTAATACAGAAATGTAAATAAAATATGTACCTACAATATATGTATTATATTTTATAATTTCATTCTTATGCTAAGGTACAAATTTTAAGATATAGTAAGGAAACGAGTTAAATTAACACGGTAGGAATGTAGTTGTGACGTCATGGTCACGTGTCTATTATGAATAGTGAAGTAAAATGCAAAATGTCGATAACAATAAACACACACTTTCCTTAAAACGCAAATTTAGTTATTAAAAATTATAAATGTGTATTAAATTGAAGTATAAACATTAGACAGCAACAATTTTTAATGAATTATATCGACGGTTTCCGGGCTATTTGTTTTAAGCGACATTTTTAAAACTTTACAGGAGAGCAATTTAAAGTTTTGATTTCCAGAAAAAAATTTATAACTTTTTGAAACCTGGTTTATTTTCAAAAAAGTAAAATTTATCTATTTTCTTATTATATTCCCCATAATTTGTTTAAGATACTTCTTTTAAAAAGGCGCTATTAGCAGATATGATTGTCGCTTAATACAAAACGCCCATACTTAATTAATTTGTAGATGCAGGCTAAATGATTTAAGCACCAAATGTTGCACGTAATAGATTCAAGCAAAACGCTTTAAGTATAACTTTTGTATTTTTTTAGAGTAAGGCTAATTGCATCAATTACAACGTGATGAATAAAACAGAAAAAGGCAAATTAGTTTATACGACTAGTAAAACACAGTTGAGATACAGGATAAATGACTAAAGAGGCGAATAGTATTTAAAAAGTAATTGTTTGAAATGACAATA
The DNA here is from genome assembly GCA_905220615.1 of Tinea trinotella. Taxonomy (NCBI): domain Eukaryota; kingdom Metazoa; phylum Arthropoda; class Insecta; order Lepidoptera; family Tineidae; genus Tinea; species Tinea trinotella. The sequence goes on along the minus strand of HG992320.1, from coordinate 4,865,474 downwards.
AATTCGTAAATTTAAAAAAAAAAGTCGGTTAAAACATAAATAATACTTTGGTTAAAAGGGAAATAACTCTTTGTTGTTTCAATAATAAAATTAAAACTAATAAAACAAAACTATTAATAATTACCATTTTTTATTTAATAACATAATGTTATTCAAATGTCGTGTTGTACTCAAAAATAATCACTTTGGCATATAATGTGTCCCAAAATTCAGCGATAAAATTGCAACAGAGGGTAGCCCTGGTCATGACTAGTCAAGAACAAAAAAAAATAAAATTATCCATTGTTTTTTTTAGTTACGAAAAAAATGTAATTTTTTCAAAAACTTACATCTCATCTGACATTTTTAACTACCATGAAAACAGTTTTTTTTAATATTTTTGATTTATTTATTGTATCAGTAAGCTAAATTACTGATACAATAAATTAAATATCTGCTATTTATTACAATCCTTGAAAACCCCAAAAAACATATAGTTTTTACATAAAAATGATTTATATTACATTTTTTGCTAAAAATGTTGTAAGATTTTTACCTTCCGTATTTCACTCATCGTGGTGTAAAAAAAAGTATGAATACTACTATGGCAAGTTTTATCAAAAAATGACGCAACTAATCAAGATTCTAAAATGGTATAATATTCTAGGAAAACTAGCCACATAAAAAAATACGAGTGGTATTTCTAAACAAGAACCAAATTTCATAAAATTGTTGTTTAAATTAATCACTTTTACTATGGGATCATACCAGGTTTTTGTTAGTCAATATCATTTTAAAAGTAGAGAGAGAGAGATTTTACGTTAGAGCGAGATAGACAGATGTTAATTTTTGAATATTATTGTAATTTTGTATCCAAAATGAGTTTATGGATATAAAATGAAATAAAACAAGTAGTTTAACTAGTTTAAACAATAAAACATTTAATTTTTTACTGAATTTAATTACAATAAATGTTCGAATTGTTTGCCACCAGCATTAATACAAGCACGACATCGCCTTAAAAATGATCGTTATATTCGTCTTGCATAACTTGCAGCATTTATGTGATCCGCAGCCTGAGTGATTTTTTGGCGAAGTTCGTCCAATGTTGTAATGGGTTTTGAGTAGACCCTGTCTTTGAGACAACCCCAATAGAAGAAATCCAGGGGGTATAGGTCGGGTGAACGGGGTGGCCATGAGATAGGACCAAGTCGCCCGATCCAACGCCCTGGAAACTCATTGTTCATGTAATCTCGCACAGGACGGGCATAGTGAGCTGGGCAACCATCATTTTGAAACCATAAGTATCGTAAATCACTTAGAGGCACGTCTTCTAATAATTCTGACAAGTTATTTTGTAAGAAGCTCAAATAACTATTGCCATCTAAGTTTCCGTGTAACTCAAAAGGCCCACTCACTTTTCCATTTAATATGCCCGTCCAAAGGTTAACCTTGAATTGGTATTGGGATTTATCTTGTCTCATCAGGTGTGGATTTTCATAATTCCAGCTATGTAGATTGTGAAGATTTAAATAGCCATCTTTCTTGCAGGTTGATTCATCCGACCATAAAACTTTAAGAATTGAGAATCTTCCCTGTGCTTTTGTAGCATTACACGGCAAAATGTGACCCGTAGTGAATAGTCCCGCGGTAATAGCGTCTGCATACGTCTGTAGTGATATGGGTAAAGCCTGTGATATTTTAAAATACGATGAGCAGAACTTCTTGGTATTCCCGTAGCTGCTTCTATGGCACGTACCGAGGTAGTTAAATCCATTTCTATTTCATGCAGAACTTCTTCATCTCGATCCGATCTTGGTCTTCCAGCGTTTCTCCTATTAGATGGTAAACGATCCTCCGAAAACGCTTGATGTAGATTTATAAATACTCTAAAATCTTCGAGCATTTGGGTACCTTTCCCGATACAATCTGCTAGCAGAGTTTGCATTGCTTCGGCATTCACCATAAATTAAGTGCATATTAGCGTATTCCAGCGTGTAGGCATGATAAAAACAAAACAGTCCTCTAGGTCAAAAGTCCAACTCACAAAACTCACAATCACAGTCCAAAATAATGCCAGGTCAGTCCAGTTTGCAGATCACTTAATCGAGTCCAAAAGCCAATCCAAAAGTCGTCAGTACGAAAGCCAATTTAATGCGTAACAATGCACAGTAAACAAAGGAACAGAGCAAACTGACTGATAACAGCAACTTCTCTACTTGCCCCATTGTTATATTCAAAAATTAACATCTGTCTATCTCGCTCTAACGTAAAATCTCTCTTTCTCTACTTTTAAAATGATTATGACTAACAAAAACCTGTTTTGATCCCATAGTAAAAGTGATTAATTTAAACAACAATTTTATGAAATTTGGTTCTTGTTTAGAAATATCACTCGTATTTTCTTATGTGGCTAGTTTTTCTAGAGTATTATACCATTTTAGAATCTTGATTAGTTGCGTCATTTTTTAATAAAACTTGCCATAGTAGTATTCATACTTTTTTTTTACACCACGATGAGTGAAAGTCTACTAAAAGTATTTTTTTTTAACATTTCAAGCAAAAAATGTAATATAAATCATTTTTATGTAAAAACTGTATGTTTTCTGGGGTTTTTAATGATTGTGATTAATAGCAGATATATTCAGCTTACTGATACAAAAAATAAATCAAAAATATTAAAAAAAATATATTTTAAATATTAAAAATCTTAAAAAATGTTCATGGTAGTTAAAAATGAGATGTAAATTTTTGAAAAAATTACAAGTTTTTCGTAACTTAAAAAAAACAATGGATATTTTTCAATTTTTTTCTCGTCTAGTCATGACCAGGGCCACCCTCTGTTTCAGTTTTATCATTGAATTTTGGGACACATTGTATATGGCACGATATGGTGTAGACTGAAGCGCCCGTTCGGGGGGGTATAGTATAAAAACTTGCTTGTTTTATGGACGCGAGCGGCGAAAATGTTCTGTTTTAACCGACATTTGGTACAACGATTCATACAAAATTTGCAGTGTCTGAATGTTAAGTTTTCGATGTAATCGGTATAGGAAAAATGAATGAAGTACTAGTACTTGTAGATTTAATTTGTTTGAAGCGACCAATCAAAAATTAACCGATTTAGGAATAAAGGTTTATTTGCCATTTAAAGACTGTTTCAACTACAGGGCAAAATGTTTTAATAGCCTTTTTTTACTAAAAACAGATGCAAGCGAAATGAATTAAGCGACCTTGCATACCAATTTGGGATTCAGGCTAAATGTTTTAAGAGACATGACTATATCTTTTTTGAGGAAGGTGTAATGATTTAACAAACTTCACCTATAAAATGTAACTTCAGGAAAAACGCTTTAAATGACCCGTTTGGATGATTTGTGTGTAAGGCAAAAACGCTTAAGTAAATAAGCAATAAAAACTTTTGTGGCTCAAGTACACTTTCTATATAAAAGGACATATTTCGCGTCGGTTCATACAATGAAATTTCGGATCGCCCCAAAAAATGGCATTGTTTGAAGCGCCAAAAAAGTGCTCTGATCGTCGCCAAAGTCGACTCAGTCGACGCAAAAAAAATCGCTGATTCCGAATATGTATATAAGTCAATATCGGCCAAAATGTCGCTTAAAACAAATAGCCCGGAAACCGTCGATATATTAATTTAATTTTGAGAATAGTGACTGCATGTTTTTGTTTTCTTTTTCACACATTTTAATCACGTTTCTAATAATGATTCTAGCCTGACTACGGATGACGACTCTCTTTTATTCAATTAACTCACTAATTTTTCAATAATCAAACAAAGAAAATATGGCGACGTTTTTATCGATATTAAATGACATCGCCGAGCTATGAGCGTCACTAAAAGCGGCCACTAAAACACAGGTGGTGGTCGTTTTACGCCCCACCGCACCTCAGCCCCGAATTCATTTAACTCGTTCCCCAACTATATATGCATGAATCATGAAAAAATTAAGAACGTATTTCTTGTATTTAGGATTAGGAACCTTTACCCAACAATAAACATAATTATATTTATTAAAATTATACTTATTTATTTAAAACTTAATTGCACTCTGTACAAAGGCAGACATAATGCCGACTATTTCTGACAGCCAAACCTTTGGGACATTAAGACAGTATTAATGGTAAGAAGGTAATGACAATATTAAGTAAATAAGTTAAAAACAAACCTGAAACTTCCAGAAAAATGTCTATTGTGCATTAGACCACTGCTCAAAGACGTATGAGGGTTAGAACTGTGTGTGATAGGTAATGACGAGGGGTTAGGGATCGGTGATCCAACCCTAGAAGGGTAATTTGATGACAAACTGTTGGGGTATAAATTCTCTACTGCCCCTATGTCCAAGAAATCAGCCTCTCCATAGATCTTAATGACGAATGCAGCTGTATCGTTGGGTTCTATTGGTAATTGAGATTGGAGATCTTCGTTTTTGAATTGAAATACTTTTGATTGCAGCTGATTGTCCATGTTTGACTGCAATATTAAATGTAAAAATTAAAATCGTAATACGATATTAAGTATTATATTCTTGAAAATGATACTTATAACTGTTCTGTATCACGATTGAATTTTTGGTACGTGTGGCGGGCGGATACGTACGCACACTATGTCGATACCAGGGCCGTCTTTACCCGGGGTTCAAGGGTTGCAGTGCACCCGGGCGCAGAGTCATAGGGGGCGCATGCCGACCGCCATAAATTTCGATAGATACTATACTGAAACCACGCGAGCGGAGCCTTGACTTTCGCACCCCGGCGCTGAATATGCTTAAGACGGCCCTGGTCGATACCAAAATCCAACGCGGGAGGGTGGCCTGTTGGGAACGTAGGAATCTTAACAGACCACTTACACCATATCTACCAAAATATCTAACGAGCAGATGCTTTTCAGATAATATTTTTAATCGGCGTAGTGGGGGCGTCGCACCATTCCAGCGTCACGGCATTCGATTTTACTGCGTGCCAATGTTTTACATCAAATGATGAATTAAAGCAACGGCCGCGTCATCCAAATCGTCAGTCGAACTAAATGTTTCTTTATTGCGTCAATTGCGTTCACTAGTGAATAAGGAGCTTTTTCACGCTTTGCTTGAAGGATCAAAGCTGGAAAAGCATTCCACTTATCGATTGTTGGACAAAAAAAAAAACAATAAGTTTGAACATGCTTAAAGGAATATTCAAAAAATATCTTTACTCACTTGAATAGCAACATCTATATATTCAATTGGAACATTGCTTGTATTAGTGATTTTCAAAGTACATTCTGTACTTCCACCATTGTGTAGAGAAATATTAATGTTACTGCAAATATTCTCAGAACTTTGCAAACTAGAATTTCCAGATGGCAACACTAATGTTTCTATAGTAATTGTTGGCAAACTCGGTATCACTTCAACGGTGAATGAATTTGGAAATTTGTTTGGCGTAGGCATATTTTTCAGACGACAATTCGATTTAACACCCAACGTATGTGTTGAATAACCTAATAAAATAAAAGATATTATTATTTTATATTGCCCAGCCTACATTTATGTAAAGCTGGAGTGTGATCCACGAATGGAAACGACTGCTGCCAGAAATATCTGCAAGCATCAGTTGGTTTAGCTGAGCACAGCAACTTTTTAAAAAAGCTAATTTAATTGTCACGCCTCAATTTCCACAAGTTTCCTTAGGCAGAGACACACGGAGCAAAACTTTTTGGACATTTTCACAGACTATGACATGACTTTTTCACATTCTTTTAAATTCACTTATAAATACTCTATGGTTAAGGGCACTGCAGACCCTCATATATTTAGCAATATCCCTGATTTAATCAAAGAATACTCTTCTGGGTTGTTTCCGTTTTATACTTCCACCCACCTCTAAATTCCCACCAGATCCCAAATCAACGCAACAACATTGTTAAAAAAAGCCAAGTTAGAATAACTAAATAAAATTAAAGAAACTAACCAAGTATTTGCAATTCGCCTACTTCTTTTGGTGTTCCATGTAAATTTATTGTCGTTGGTGAATCTGGTGGCAGTATGATTGTTTCTGGCAATGACTCGAACACTACACCAGATGTTAGTAATCGCATATTTGACACTTTTAATTCGAATGGTAGAGGATTAGTCAATTTCATCTGCACTTCGCATATATCGTCTTCTACCCACAGGTATTCTGAAACATTAACGCGTTAAGTGACAGACAACGGGTTGCAGTTTACATTGCTAATTTATACACTAATAATAATAGGAATTGAATTCAATGAAATTGAGCTTGGAATTTAAGTTTGCCAGCTGATGTCATTGGGTCGGAGACAGATCCCCAATTTAAGAATACACTCGGCAAGCACATGTCTTCCAAGTAAACCACAAGTAATAATAACAGACGCTTCAAAAAAAGTTTTGTCTGTTTAATAATAATAATATTACCCATTTTCCCTTCATCCCTCTTGCTCTTTCTTTCCAAACTGCCAAAGTGAATAGGTGTGAATATAAATGGTCCCTGTTGTGTCTTGCATTTGATAAGATGCGGGTTCCTGGCTGGTGGAAGTGGACGTACTAAGAATGATGAACAATGTGGCACATGTGTCAGATTAGCAGGAGGTATCACTTCACCAGTTTCTAGTACTAAAGGTACTGGACCACCTTCACATTCTGCTGACGAGGCCTGCGAAAGATTTAGTATTAAAAATAATACATATACTTTTATTAGTCAGACCATTTGTGCTCACTTGGCCAGCCTGCCGATCCGGGGTAGTAACACCACCTTCAAGTATACAGACTGCGCAGTGACTAAGTCGCGTTTCTGTATCAGCTTGAAAGTAGCCGGTTTCTACCGCGCCATAGTAGATACAACTGTTACTCGCAGTTATTTAACTGTAGTATCAGTCGCCCGCATTTATAAAACGCACTCTAGCTTAACATCAAGCAGGGCGCTGTCATTATTACGATAAAAAAGTGATACTATAATAATCCTGCTGTATCAGCCGGTTTAATGACGTAACAAAAGAAGTTATAAATAGATTATATTCACTCCAAAATTATATTCTTTATTATACTGCATACTTATCCTAGCAAGCCTCTGTTTATACTGGTAGTGCTGGGACACAGCACTATCAAAGATTTCAAGTGATTTTCGATAAATAAACTACAATAACACCTGATGTAATTAAAGGATAATACCTGTAAATGTATTGCAAAATCTCTTTGGTCTTGAGCAGACAGATGTGGCCACATAGTCTGCAGTAGAAATGTCATATGACGTGTAGCCAATGCAGGATGGCCCATACGACGAGCAGCAATTGCCATTTCGTGCAGTAATAATATTTGAAGACGCGGCCATCCTACAAACATTTCGAAAATATAAATGTGCTTTTGATTGATTTAATGTTTAACATGAAATACTGTATTTGTTTTTATTATAATGTAATACATAATAAACAATTTAATAAACGTTTTAGGGTATTATATACAATTGTTCTTATTAATAAACTCAAAAACCACAGATAGGTCATGGGAAAATTAAGGTGTTCCACAAGGGACTATTCTTGATCTCAAATATTACTTACCAACTTGATGTTGTATTACATAATTAGGATCTAAGCTTAGCTTGTGTCCAGGGAAGCTTCGTAACATTTGATAATAACATCTATGCCAGTCTGGATTCGGATTGTTTTGGCTAACTTGTCTGGTAGCTGCAAGACGCTGACAGAAAGCTGCTTTACGGAGAAATCCTGTGTAATTTCAATAATAATGTATAATATATTTCACTTTTATAAACATATTTGAATGAGGCTATTCTTATTTTCATCTCATTATTTGGAATGAGATTTATATTTACCTATTTCCTTGTAAAGCTCAGCAAGAGTATCAAATCGTTGAATCTTCTCCTGTTCACTCAAAGTTAAATTAATAAAAACTACATTTTGTAGAAAACTAGAGGCTCTTAAACTATTATTTTGTTCAACAGCAATTCTAGCTGCTTTAAAACATGCCTCAGTCTCAATAATGCCAGCATTTTGATATTTACTGTAGTGTATTGTTGCTTTTCTATATTTATCTGCGATTTCTTCGCCATTTAGTAAATATTGATTGGTGATATGTGATGCTGGGTTTCTTGGAATTGATGGAAGATCTGGACCAATATCACTGGACGAAGTTAGAGATTCAGTATCAGCATTATCACTTTCTGATAGTTTAAAAGATGTATTTATACTGTCCGAAGAAGATGGGGTTAGTTCACTTGGGAAATTTACCGGACTAGAGGTTTTTGACGAACGAAGCGAAGAAGAAGTTTTGTAACGACGAAATACGTCAGTGTTTTGTTGGTACAGTGATAAAGGTTTGACCTTGTTGGGAGAGTTCTCTTGGAGACTTGCGTTCCTTTGTAATGGTAAAGGGTTACGTAAATTCGGATAGAGAAGTATTGCTGATGCTGCACAAAGACCTGAAGAAAAAATATAAATTTGTCATTAGAGAGTGAAATGTATTTTTCAAAGGATTGGCTGAACTAAGAAGAGACCTTTGGGAATATTCTATTAAAATTTTAATATTCTAAACGAGAGTTGTGTTAGAATTGTGGAAAGTAGCGCTGCATTGTCTCAGCCTATCCATGTGCAAACCGAAGCGCGATTGATTAAATAAATTATGTTCCCAGTAAAATACAAATAAACATACCTTCTTTTGCAGCAGCTAACCATAACCAGTCATGGACATATTTGAGGGTTTCCGCAGCAGAATGATAGAGACTGAGGCAATCAGGCACTAACCCAGCTTGGAGGGTTAGATCTGCCAAGTTCTTGGTAACACGACCCATACAACGCTTTTTATTATTACGAGACTCCATGTCAAGGCCTGAAATATTATTATTTATGATAGGCTAACAGTAGCAATACTCATTAAGCCTAAATCTAGTTTCTATCTATCATCAAGTGTTCATCTAGCCCATTTTTTAAATTTAAATATGACAAGTCTAGTATGAGTCCACAGTTCATCTTAAAATTTATTCTTAGATTGGGATGAAAACTGATGTATAAGTTTAATGCTTTAATCATTTAAGACCCTGTTTGTGATCAAACTGCTAATGATATGCACTCAAGATTATTTAGTAATGACAATTAAGTGCTAGAGATGATTAATAGGGGTCATTCAAGTAATATGCAAGTAGACCTATGAAAATATTAAGAATTTGCCTTTAAAGTGTAAATGTAATTGTTTATAAATGTTTCTATTCTCCTTTTTGCAACTATTTTATTGAAATTTTATTTCGTAATCTTATTCGCACTGATGTGTTGTGTAAAGTTTGTTTTCTGAGCATGACATGTTCACTGTTTATAGAACTTACATAAGGCAAGTAAATTGTGTTAGTCTTTAGGTGTATTATAATGTAAGATTCCGTTTGTGAACCTCATAAATAAAGGCTCTATGCACCAAATTAAAACCATTCCAAGCTGCCACTCAGGTGGTATATGTACATTAGTAATGAGTTAAATATATTTACCCACAAAATCCTTCTTTTCAAATGGAGCAAGGATAAGGGAGACCTTCTCCAATTTCTCTCTAGATCTTTCCAAACGTTTAGACTCAACCACCCAGAACAATGCATTTATCAAATCAGATACATTTTGTTCCAAGTCTGGCACTGGGTCATTTTCACCATAGAACATAGCATGAGTCTTAAAATTTGATGGTGTTGTGAAGTTTTCCTCATGTATAGGCACGGATGCAGAGGAATTTGAAGGGAAACTGTCCGCTGAGCATATGCTCTCTGTAGGATCACTTGATACTGATGGCCTGTAAGTTTGGATACTACATAAGTCTGAGTGTCAAGGCAAATAATAGAAAGTTGTTTCATTATTAATTTCATTAAGTAACTGTACATAAATTATTTGACATATTCCAATGTCAATAAATAATAAAATATAAATAATAATAAAATATAAATAAAATATAATATAAATAATAAAAATTGGATAGGAAAATCAAGCGATTACAACCTGAAATTAAAGCCTGCATCTGTTGCTTAAAGCATAACCCCTCTTTTGACTAAATTATACAGGGCCTATGTATGCATTATTTTAACCTATCTTTTTATATTTAGTACTTTCAATTGCTGGGTAAACCCAGTGATTGCAGTACCAATCACGCATTAAGCGACAGACGCCAGGTTCAATTCCCAATTGACACAGTTAGATTATTACAAGTTTTAGAAGAAGCATACAATTAATAATTGGCATCTAACTTTGAATAGGCAATACAAGGAATATAAGATGTAGACCAAAGTAAGATATGCCAAATAAACAAAAAAATCTATCTCTTTAACTTACTTATCATCATCTTTTGACTTATCATCTTCGTACATACTGTAAGTCTCAGGTTCTTGTTCAGGCCTCTTCATGTTGCTAACAGGGCCAAACATGAAGGCTCGGGAATCATACAATGTGTTAGAGTACTTCACTTTCAATGACTCATGTACACGGCACACTTCATTCAATTCTCCTTGGTTAGTGAATTTACTCAGTGTTATTAGGCCAAGTAGTCTCCTGCAATGCCATAGCGCATTCGTTAACAAACTAGTCTGATTATTTTTATAGCATTTATTTGACGACAGGCGGGGACGAACGGCTAGCGATTAGTTTATTGCGCGTAAAGTCCCGGGTGCGATTCCCGGTCGGAGCAAATATTTGTTTTATAGCTTTGTGATATTTAATAATTATATCAAATATTGTAAATATTTGTTAATAATAAAAGAGGTGGATATTTGCTTCAGGTCTGGTTATCGAAGAGAGGTAGGCTTACAAGTATTACCGTGAAGTGATTTGGTCGCGTTTAGGGATCAGCTTGTAAGTTGCCGGTTCCAACTAGGCTGGCATAGTGGACGTGATTGCTGCTTACAGTTATTGAATTGCAGTAGCAGTGACATCCATCCATGGACCACACTCCAGCTTAACATCAAGTGGGGTGCTGCCATATGTTGAATCACAATTTAAAAAAATATATTAGAATAAATACAAATATTTGTTAGTTAAAAAAAGACATATTTGCTCCAGGTCTCTGGGTGTTTAAGAGTGGTTAGCAGATAGTTCTCTCCCCATCCTAAAAGCTTGGATTCTTTATGTGGAGAATTAAAGACCACCTCGAGTCGACATTGTAACAACAACTGAGGCCAAAACTGAACCATAAACAGAAATGGTTCTTAGTCATCAGCACTCTTGGATTCGCATCGAAATTATATAACAATTTGACCAGGCACTTACATAACAGTCATGCCAATGCTCTCTGTTTATAAATTCAAATTCTTTTAGCATTGTTTAGAAAATATTATCTTTTCAATATCAACATACAACTCCCACTTTTTAACATCTATTCAACTTCCTAACTGTAGTTATTAAAACTGTTTTTATTAAATATTGTTTACACTAAATATAAGTATGAAAACATTGATAATTTTTTGATTATTTTTTTACAAATAAAGTCCCGGAATTGATTCCTAGTTGGAGCAAATCCAAACGAGGTGGATTATTGATTTGGGCCTGGTAGGCAGTGGTGCCCACTTTGACAATAAGAAAATAAATAAAAATTACAGAGTGAGGTGTTTAGATTAGACTAATTTATAATACATGCTACAATTGATGAGTTTCGTGTGGCCTTCTTATGACATTCCGAAGCCATGGTAGGATCTGACGATGAGCAAATGCATGCTGAGAACATCCCGATCCTAATTTTTAAATATATTTTTTATTGTGACACGACATTTGACCTCCACCTGCCTGATGATAAGCAAGAGAAAGTCAGAAAGTGACAACGACTGAAAAAACCGAGTCAGTTCCCGGCTGCTTCAGTCGCCGTCATTATGCCGGCCTAAGATTACATTTCAAAACATGTTACGAAAGTCTCCAGTAGCCATAAACAGAGAGTCTGTATGAAGAAAATTGTGTCAGAATTGTGGAAAGTCTCTGCCTATCCGCGATTAGGCTGTAAAATAGATGATGACGATGAGTTAAATAAAATTTAAATTTAAATGAATTACCTATGTGTTTGAAAATCACCCCAATCATTATTTTCTACAGGATAATCTCGCACATATCTTACCCATATATCTCTAACTTGACCTGATGAATCTGAAAATGAGAAATATATCTATAAAGCTGGTTTACACTAAAATAAAAATTTACCAAGATTTTTGTATTTTAACTTGACATGTGAACTGTAAAGAGTGCCAAAACTAAAAAAGACTCAGTTCATGATATGCCAAGTAGAAGATTCTTAAGCAATAAAGAATATATTGTAGTAAAGTAATACATAATTTAAATAGATATTATTCCATTTATTATTATTTCTATACTAAGCTACTAAACATGCTTGTATAAAAGAAACTGGCGAATAGATACATCGGTACCAGCAAATGGTTTCTTGTTTTGCAATTACTTTTCTACATTACAAATGTGTAAAATTTTAAATATAACGTAAATAGATTAATTACCTGTAACTTTGATGTTATTGACCCTTTGAATCCTCTCCCATAATTTATTGAAATTCTTCAGCATACCACCAATACCCTTAACCAGCACCAAGAGGCAAGCATGATGCTGAGCTTGCTGGGCATAGTCAGGATGGGACATGACCGACTCTCCAGGATCATGAGACAATATATAACTTACCGAAGAGCGCATTGATATCTCATTTAATTAACATTAATATTTATCTACTTTTGCAACGAAGAAGATAGATAGAAAAATAGTTTTCAGAAAGTTACAAAGGTAAAACTTAACTATAGTATATTTATCTGACAATTCGTTATTAGTTTTATATTATTATTTGTATAACTCCATTATAATAACAAGTTTGATCACTGGTTTCTTAAATAATAAACAAAACGATAAATTGGAAAAGTGAGACGTCAACTCGCGAAATGTCAGATTTAATAGTGATGTATTTGAACATGAATTAAATTATTTGGAAAAGTAAAAATGATAGAAAAATTCTACGAATCGAATATCAAATTTGATAAACAATATGTCAATCAACTACTATCAATAATACCGCGTTCTCACCGGGCGATTTCAGTTGATCAATATTTGTCGTTTAACAAAAATTATATATATTAATTGCTTCAATTTGGTTGAAAGTCTGTTCAGACGGTTCAAATCTCGAACGATTTCGCAGTTGATCAACTCAAATCGCCTCGTGAGAACGCGGTCTAACAAAGACAATGAAGTACCACTTTCTACGATCTTGACAAAACCAAGGAATAAATACTCAAGAGGACAACTCTCTTAATTTCTTTACATCTCCACCTATTTATATTGTAATTTGTGATCTCCACAGTGAACTGCCTGCGGACGGATATCTCTGTTTAGTAACAATGTGTGATTCTGTGGGTAGTATAAAATTAGTAGTATATAAATTAATAGTATAAAATTCTTTTGGGTTGTCCCCGTTTTACTCTTAATATAAATTTCTTTCGTCTTTTCATTCTGTTCAATGTATAAAATATGTCATGTTTTTTTACCAATTCTCCGAATACTCCACTCCACTATATTCGCATTTCAGACCGAACCCACAAATGGCACGGCACAAATTGTCACTTTTGTTTTCGTGTGTTTTCGTGTTGTTGTCACATCAATAAATTATTTAAATAATTTAAAATTAGTGACTATATAAGTTAAATTCGCTATATCTTAAAAAATGGCATCAAAGGAAGGTGGTGATAAGAGCAAAGTAATATTTTTTAAATACATTTTAGGTTATACTTGTTTCGCTTATATTTTAAGATTTCTAATAAATTCTATGTCCAATCTTTCAGGGTAACTCTGATGTAAAGGAGAAAAGAAGGAAAGAATCTATTTTAGATTTAAGTAAATATTTGGAAAAAAGCATTCGTGTTAAGTTTGCCGGTGGGCGGGAAGCGGCTGGCGTTTTAAAGGGTTATGATCCCTTGTTAAACTTGGTTTTAGATAATACTACAGAGTTCATAAGAGGTAATACTATTTCACTTTATTATATTATTATACTTTATTTCATGTTATTCCTGTATCTTAGCTATATACTAAATGTTAATTTTACTTTTATATACTAAGCTAAACCACCCAAGAGGATGTTTTCTGACAAAATCTGAGTCATCCTCAAGAAAGGTGGGTTGCCTAGTGCCCATAAACGTAGAGCCCATAACCTATAATGGAGAGCCCATAACCTATAATGAAGAGCATTGTGGATGTGAGGGAAGCAAGGGAGCTGTGTCAGGAGAGTGGCAAGTGGGGCTGCCTATTCATGTGGGAAAAAGGTGTTACAATTTGATTTGATATAAGCTTCTATACTATAAGTTTAGCATCAGTCACAAATAAGACAATTGATAAGTCAATCCAGTGGCATAGCATGGCAGGGGCGGAGGGGGCGGCCCGCCCCTGGCAGCACATTTTTTATAAAAAGAAATCTAAAATAAATCGTTAAAATTTGAACTTGGTATTCATATTTTTGTTGTACCTATGATTGAAATTTCTAAATAAGGAGGCAGCAATTTTTTTGCCATCCGGGGGGCTGACTTCCACGCTATGCCACTGAATCAATCACACTACCAAGTTTCTATGTCCTAGCATAGGACTATTCTATGTTAGAGCAGGTGCTATCAGGATGATAAAGCATTATTTTCCAAGATCCTAACACAACTCTCATACTTTCATTACATCCACAATTCTCTTGAAATTAGGTCTTTATTAAATATTATTTTGCATAAATTAACAAACATAATTAACTTAGGAAGAACTATCAATGATCTTTTCTGTGAATAAGTTTTGTTATTGAGAAGCAACATTAGACCTCAACTTGCCTGATGGTTTTTTATTGTGACTTGTGACTTATGACATATGAAAGCACTCTGCCTGATGTTAAGCTGGAATGTGGTCCAGGAATGGAGGTGACTGCTACTATAGTCAATTATCTGTAAGTAGCAGTAACATTTACTATGCCAGCCTAGTTGAAACTGGCAACTTACAAGTTAATATCAAAATCCGACTAAAGTAACTTTACGGTCTGTATACTTATAAGTAATGGTACTACTCCAAATTGACAGACTGGGCACCACTGCCTGGTGAGCCATGGGAAGTTCAAGAGTGAGAGTACTAAAAAAGATTCAGTTTTCGATTTCCTCAGTGGTCTTCATTGCCACCCAACTTTAAGTAATATGTATTTACTTTTCACAGATCCAGATGACCCTTACAAACTTCTAGAAGACACTCGACCACTCGGGTTAGTGGTATGCAGAGGCACCTCCGTTGTACTGATATGTCCAGTAGATGGAATGGAGTCCATCCCAAACCCTTTCACATCGCAGGATGGTTAAAAAGACTACTTAGATGTAAATGCAATAATCTCATAGTTGTAGATTTGTATCAAAATGTATACGAATCATTTTCAAAACATAATTATGTGCTTGTGGCTAGTAGGTATTCTGGGTGTACGAGTAAGTGAGTAACAAAGTCATGTGAGAATTCAGCTACTTCCAATTTGTGTGGCTATGAGCACAACTTTGCGTAGGTTAAGGCACAATAAAAAGCTTTCTCACCTATTACAAGCCCCACTATACCGTTTTTGTATGTATTGTGCATGGACTTGCATCAAACTTCGGAACAAACATTTAGTTTGAACTACATACATACATACTTATTAATTTTACTTGGGTGTCCCATTAATTAACATTGAGCTGGAAACTGGTAATAGGCCAAGTAGTGACAGGTTTTGTTATCAACACGCTTTTATTAGCTTGACTTGTATGTATGTAACTATGTAACAGAATCTTTCAAATTAATTTTCACCCACTTCTAGATGAAATAATTTGAAATTTTGTACATGTATTAATAACCAATGACAATACAATAATTTCATTAAATATTTGTTTGGCAAGCATAGTGCCGGCGATTGGGGTAACCGTGAACTGACTCGTTTTTTTTTAGGTGGGTCAAAGTAAGATGTAAGATGTCACAATAAAAAAAAGTAGGTACACTAATTCAAATTGTCATATAGGCATTTTATTTTTCTGATAAATCACTACCTGGCCTATCACAAGTCCCAGCTTTTTGTTGTTTAATAGGACATACTTATATGTATGTATATACTTATATGTTATATACTTATAGGTTAAAATCATCTTGCATATTATAAAGGTCTAATCTACTAATGCTGTCTTTGTCATTTATTGTTGTCCTCACAATTGTTTATCCCTTTCTCATTGTAATTGTCATCTTATTCAGATTTCAATTAGCGATGTTACAAATTGCTAGAATTATTTAATTTAGACAGTACCACAATAAACAATAACCTTAAATGCTTACTCAACCGTAAATTTATATACAAGTAATTATGGAATTGCAAAATTTAAAAAAACTATTGGTTTTAAAATATTTAATGTGGGCTGCCTTTCTGGGCAGGACAATGTTTGCCAGGTCCGCTAGTAATATATAAAAACACAATAAAACAAACAAAATATTTTATTAATTTAAATTATTGCACAAGTCTTTCATTATACAGAAATAAAAACAATAACTTAAAAATAGTTTAAGAAACATAGAGGTATAGATCTCTATGTAAGAAAAACCGTCATTCTTAAAAATACTAAATCTCAAAATCACGCCCTATTGCTACATAAATATTTTGGGTACCTACCTTAGATTTTATTGGTATATCTAATCTACTTAACAATTTCCATCAATCAAGACCAATCATTAATCTAAGTTAAGTACAAATAAATATGGTATAAAACATGGTAACCTTCATTCACTATTTACATTTTATAAATATTTATAATCTAATTCTTAAATTGTACTAGCTAAATAAAAGGAATTTAGTCTTCATTGAACCCCTTAAAATAAGAAATCACCGATATCCGAGAACGAAAAAAACTCTCCCCCCCCCTTTTCCTATCCATTATTTTAGTGGATCTTACACTAATGAAATGAAATTAATTTTATTAAGTATATTTAAAACGCATCATCATTAACTTCAAATAACTTCCTAGTTCTTAGTCACATTGATTTATGTTCAATAAATTGATCAATCGGTTTTAAAAGGAAATGTTATTACAGTTAAGCTATAGATACAAATATACTTTTTGTATAATTAGGGGAATAACTGCATGAGAACAATCCGCCAAGAACTTGTAAATGCTTTTGTTTTAATTAATTATTAATAAGTTTAGGAACTGGTTTAAACTATGTTATTGGTCTGAATTACAGTTTTAAACCAATTAAAATAACTTGGGATGATCGTTAAGAAACTTAGGGGTTTATATACTGTTGTTAAACAGAATACCATGTCTTTGCTAGTTACAACTTAAAAAACAGATTAAATTAACATAATTTATAATTTAATACAATTTAAATAGATCTAATCATAACCAAATTCATTTCTTAACCAGGGATAACTTCTTGGGCATTCATTGCAAGTTATCATATACCGGTCGTGTTCCAGAGTTTTCGTGCTTAGTTTGCAAGTGTTAGGTTGTAAGCATGCTATCTCAGAAGGTTCGAAGTATTCTTGTTTACATTGCCACGGTGTGAATTTACCAACATTATTCACTGGTATTGGATGCCGCATCCATTCTATAACTTGATTGTTAGTAACGAAATATACTTCTTGAAGCTTGAGCATTTCGTCTATGAATCTCTGAAATATAAACAAAAATTATTGTTATTAGACAATTTATTTATACAATTAAGGTATACTAATTATTTAATTACTACTAAGCACCGCCCCTTTTTTTAAAATCATTTTTATTAGGGGAATTACGCACATAAAATGGCGATGCCATTCCCATTATAAACTAAACCTAGACTATTTACAAATACTCTGCCTCTTTTTAAAACGCTTTTATTAGCGTGACTTGTATGTATGTAACTATGTAACGGAATCTTTCAAATTAATTTTCACCCACTTCTAGAGATCTGAATAATTTGAAAATTTGTACACGTATTAAAAACCAATGACAATACAATAATTTCATTAAATAATTATTTTGGCCGGCATAGTGACGTCGATTGAGGCCCCTGTGAACTGATCGGTTTTTTCAGTCGTCGGCATTCTTGGACCTCCTCTAGCTTACCATCAAGGTCAAATGTCAAGTCACAATTAAAAAAAAACACTAGTTCACATTACATAAGCGTGTTTTTTTAAGTTTTTTTAACTATAGACACCTGACACACGATCTTTCGTTTACGCACTATTGTAGTGGAGTAGGATCCTTCTTGTGCCTGCCGCGATGTTGTTGTCGTTGCAATTTGGAGTCCACTGGAGTAAGTAGTAGACTTTGCTCTTAAAGTTTTAGACATGCAGCAGAGATGACCTACCAAGCCCCACTTCAGTTTGCCGGCTTTTACAGCTATTCGATCGTTTTATTTGTGGTTTGCATCGTAGTACGGTGTTTCCTATATTATCTGTAGGTTTCACGCCATAGCTTTTAGACAAACCCCGAGTTTGGACCTTTGATAATCCCGAGTCAAATCTGTGCATTACAGATAAAGAGAGGGAAAACCACAAATGTAGATATCTATTACCTTGCTTGATAAGAAAAGAGATCGATTGCTAAGTGCTCTATCAGGTAACAAAATTCCATCGTTCTAAAATAGGTTACTTTACTTTTATTCAATCGGTAGGTATTTTTTTAAATTGCCCAGATGGATGAACGGTGTTTGACGAAGGAGATTTATAAAGTAGCGTTAGGTGAGCAATCTCCACCAATAGAATCATTTTAAAATTTTTCTTGGCCGACAAAATAAGATTGTCTAAAAGGTGGTGTATTTTGCAGGAACGCGAACTAAAATTCGCACTAACAATACCACAGTAATAAGTAACAATGAATATAAAATGCCACTTAAAGTAATACGTGATGTAAAAACTATATTGGTATATTACGATTTCCTTTCACTTTCTTTTTAAATTACTTCGACGTACACGGTTGTTTAACCAAAATTGCCATCGAATTTGTAGTTTAAGTAGTGTTAATTTTGTACTGAAAAAAAAAGCGTAGGAAAAAGCCAAAATTTGAAAATAATTATGAGTCGTCATAAAAGGTAAAATTGTTAGTATAGATGGCTTAAGGTAAAATAATTGTATTATAATAGGTATTTACTTTCTCGCTGGGCCCCGCGGTTTCACTGACGTTTAGGAATCGCTTACTCATCGTTCCGTCATTTGGTACTCGGGACCAGCACATGTATTGGATATGCTTTTCCCAACTGGGTAATAAAAGACGAAGTAGGAACGAGATTTAGGAATATTCTCCGTGGTATAGGTGATAAAGGACGAAGTAAGCCGCCATGTCTGCGAAGATGCAGGGCCTCCAGAGTTCGCCTAACCTCTGCATCTTTAATAACTCAGAAAGCACAGCACTGCAATAAATCTAGGGCATCAAGTAGATACTTTGGCAAAGCCGTCTCAGAGGTGCCAACAGTACTCCCCCCCCAAGTCTAACTAACTAGATTAACTAATTTTTTTTAGTTAAAACTAATGCTTAGTTAATATTTTACATCCCATGGATCCTCACGGTCCTTATCAGCTAACAGCTCTGATTACAGCAGTAAGAACCAAACTTTCATGCGGCTTACTATCGCGTTTATTTTTGGTTCATGAATGTACATTTTTTTCACAGTTTTTTTTAAATGTTCCGTGAATTTTCTAGTGTCTCCGTGACCACGATGGTTTCGAAGCTCTCGAATTAAAATAAGAGCGATTGTAAGCTGCATAAAATTTGTCTAATTCAATGTTCGCGCGAAATCTAAGAAAATTCTATAAGATTTAAAACGTACCTTAAACCCATCCAGATTGTCGTGTCTCTTCAGCCATTTACTATCCAAATGAACACCGAATGGTGCTCTGTTTGTTAAATAATGTCTTTTGAAATTGTTCATGAGCATCTCGTACACTTTATCTGATGTATGGCCGCTCGTGCAGTTACTTAAGGTTGAACACAACTCATCGCCGAATTTCAATGGATTTATTACAATTTCCCATAAACTAGGATAACTCCTTGTTGGACAGTTTTGATTTTTGGCTAAAAATAAGAATTTTAGTAAGGATTATGGGTTATTTTGAGTAGTTTTTTAAATTGTGGTTTCAGCCCCGCCTGATGTTAAGCTAGAGTGTGGTCCACAAATGGAGGCGATAGCTACTAGGGTTCAATATCTGCTAGACGCATCCACTATTTTCAAGCTGATCCTAAAACGCGACTGAGTCACTTCACGGCCGGTATACTTAATCCTGGGACCCGAAGCTCGATTAACCCGGATAACTCTGTTTTATCAGTCGTCGTCACTCTTGGACCTACTCTTGTGTCGTGTCACATTAAAAAAAAGCATGGAAACGCAAAGTGACGGCATTGTAAGTCGAGTCGGTTTTGTTGGTCGTTGGCGCTTTTGACCTCTACATGTTTACCTTCAGGCAAGTCGAGGCCAGGTCAGAAGTAATAAATATTGTTTATAAATGTTTAATTGTTAATATCAATGCTAAACCCATTTTGTCAAGGAATTTTCTCATTATTATTACGTACTGCTTTGATTTTAAGATAAAACTATGTATAAGGTTTATGTAAGTGCAACTATGAACACAATGAAGCTACTTTTAAATTGTCATAATTGTCATCTTCGCTTGTGACATAATATTCACACGCTCTACTAAATATGAGTATTAAATAAAACTAGGGTTTGCTGCACTTAATACAGAGTATAGCATTACTAAAAAGAAAGACAATTTTTTATTGTGACTCGACATATGATAGCACCACACCTGATATTAAGCGTAGAATGGAAGTGACTGCCCGACAAAAAAAGCATATTAACAAATATTTGTATTTTTTTATTAAATTATTAGATAAATATAATAAATATAAGCTATTAAAACAAATATTTGCTCCGACCGGGAATCAAATTGAAAAGCTCGTGTTTTTCATAAATATTAATGTGTAATAATGGTGAAATTGTTATCCAGTAATCATTTTGAAGTTGATGACTGGCGTGGTTCATCTTCATATTTACTTGACAATGTTTTAACATTGAACCCATAGATTTATGATTGATCTCGCTGACGCTTTGACCGTAGCGCGACCAATCATAAATCTATGACTTATGCCATAAACAAGAAAAAAGAAGGAAAGAGCTCTTTAAGCCTTGTTCCTACTTCGTCTTTTTACATCCGTAATAAGACGTTACACCCGCACAGGTCGGGGAAAGCATCCGCATTCTCACGACCGAATCGGCAGGCGAACTAAAAAGTTCGGTACGTCTTTTCTTCGTAGATCAATCGAATGCTTTGCCTGTCCATGTGTTCTCACCATCCTATGACCATGGATCCTTTAAGCGATGCGTGAAGAAGCACCTTTGGCCGGCATAGTGACGGCGACTGGGGCAACCGTGAACAACCTCGGTTTTCTCAGTCTTCGTCACTCTTGAACCTCCTCTTGTTTATCATCAGGCGGGACGAGGTCCGATGTCGTGTCCCATTGAAAAAGGATACTAAAAAAATTTTGAAACATAAGTTACCTGTACAACTATGTGGCATCATATAATCGAGTGTGTACGGCCAATAAGGCAAAGGAGACATTGGCGCTACAATCGTAGAGTCATATTCAAAACCAAATTCATTCATCATTAGAAATTGACGGTTCCAACCAACAGACAAAAATGGTACTCTTAAACCTCTGTAATGTTAAAAATTAATCAATCAATCAAATTGTTACGTCTTTTTTCCACATGAGTAGGCAAAGACAATAAAGCGTCATTTGCAATAATTCTTTTTATCATCAGCCAGAAGACGTCCAGTGCTGAGCATAGGCCTCCCTCCCATTAAGGAGGAATATTTTTTTACACAAGCTCACAATTTGTAGCTAATACCTATACTAATAGCGGGGTAGTAGGTGGTTAAACAATGATTGGCGCGGTTACTTCTTGGATGGGTGACCGCTTCTGCGTCCGAAACACCACTCGTGTTTGCATTTGGAAGGGTGGGGGAGTTGTGAAATCCTGTCTGGCTTACCACAATCTAGCAGGAAGCCTGTCCCCAGTAGTGGAACGTATAGGTTGATGATGATGATTAGGTGTTAATATGAAACTGGGAGGGACTACCAAAAAGGGATCGACTTTTTGTAGCTCGATATATGACGGCAGTCTGCGAGATAATAAGCTGGGCTGGAGACGTCTGTTTCTACAGTTAAACATCTGCAAGTAGCAGTCACCGGCCTAGTTGCAACCGGCAATTTACAAGCTCATTCGGAGACGCGACTAAGTCACTTCGTAATGTAACTAAAACTCACCTAAAATCTTCCATTCGTACATTAGCAAACCTGTTAATGATATTAGCTTGACCAACCATTTCATCAAACCATTCCTCAATGGTTGAATTTCTCGCCCACCACTCCTCCGGTCCACGATTCCTAAACCCAAATATGATTGAAATTAAAAAAAAAACGAAATCGTATCACGACCGACCTTTTTAATCTTATTTATTAAAAAGAGTAGACCTATCCAAGTTTTTATTGTAAACATTATTAATTGGCTCTCTGAAAGCCTATAAATAAATTTTAAAAGGTATAGGCAGCTCGAAGAACCGACAAACGATGGGAATGAAAGATTCTATAGTGGAGAACAAGAACCGGAAGATGCAGCGTAGGTAGGCCTCCCACTAGGTGGACTGACGACATAGTGAAAGTCACGAATAACCGGTGGATGCAACTGGCATCTTGTCGTTCGAAATGGCGTTCTAAGGGGGAGGCCTATGTTCAGCAGTGCACGCCTTCTGGCTGATGGTGATGATGATAGGCAGCTCTAAACAGGGTAGGTGTTTTCCGTCGTTAGCATTTCTAGAATTTCCCTTTAATTTCCATAGTATAAGGGAGCAACCGTGAATACGTTAGCAAATACGTCGTGACTCAACAAATAAATTCTCTCACTAAAAAAATTTAAAGAAATTAATGGAGGGGAAGATCTAAATGAAAAACTAGTTGCTGGCGACCGCGCAACACAATAAGAATCGATGTTCATTTTCATTAACAGTTCAAGCTTATTGAAACTTATTGTCCGAATTAATAAAAGTTGTTTTAGACATTAACAGCGACCGTGTAACTTCTTGACAAATGGAAATGAACTTCATTTTCATTACCATTGAAGTTGCGCGATCGGCTCCCTTATGGTTGGTCCAACCTCCAACCAAGATCCCGTGTCAAGTGCGTTGTTATAAACAAAAATCTTAGTGCTATAAAGTATTATAAATACTGTATCTATCTAAGAAGGACAAATTTTGTACAACGAAGAAGAACAAGCTTGTGTAACTATAAATGACGCGCCCCTCCACTTTATTAGTTTATTTAAATGTGTGAATACAAATATTTCTAACTATACTATTATACTTTATCAATGTGCACCTCATTTTGTGTCTAACCAGCAACTGAATGACCAATTAAAATTGCATTTTCGGTGTGTACTCGTGTGCGCAAATGCGGTGGAGGGGCGCGTCGTTTCGGCTTAGACAGATTATACTTTAATACAACCTCCCACTGTACTGACTCACGTTATAGAATTGACAGCAATCTCATGCCCATCATTCCATATCTTCTGCACATGCCTGTAGTTTGTATAAGGATGTGATACGAAGAATGTTCCACGTATTTCACAACCGTTAGGGTTTCTGCGTTCCGGTGTAAAAAGTTGCCTCGTGTACAGGTCCCAGTTTTCATGGTTTATCGAACCGGAGAATGTGAGGGTTATCATTTGCGGTACCTATATTAGAAAATATAAACAGAATTAAAACATGATTTGCATGAGGCGACCGTGGTGTAGTGGCAGTGCAATGGTTACGCAAACCATTGCACTGCCGAGCACAAGTTCGAGATCACACACCGGTACCAATGTATCTTTGATAAATCTACTTTGGTTGTCCTGTTTCAATGATACAAGCACTTTAGTAGCTTAGTATATAAATGTAACAGTTTGGGCCGAAATCTCAAATGGGAATCACGTACGCGAAAACGTAAAACTTTAGATTTTCTTGTTAAGAGCTGTGATCATGATGCCGACACATTGAGGTAAATGAAAATTACGCTGCGAAAACATATCGCTTTAAATACAAATGTCAAAACACTTCATAAAAATTAAATAAAAATATTGTAAATTATCTATTCCGATCCTATCTTGATAAATATTCTTACATATATCTACACACTAGAAGATTAAGTTACAATAGAAATGTACTTGAATCAGTATATCGAGTTAATTATTTATTAATATCATATTAAGATGGATTCAAACCTGTGTAGTTTCGAGATTCCCTGGTATTTTAGTTCCGGTTGAAGAACAGAAACAGACTGGCAATTTGCACAATCCCTCGTCACAAGGCGCTGCAGCATTTGGATCATCATTCATTTCACACCAACCCTTCAAAGTTTTAATTAATACTAGTATTTAACGTTGTAAAAAATATTACCTAGCATTATCAGAAGAGCTAATGTAGGAAGTGCAACACTTTTGCTAAGGGATATCCATTTTAGCAAAACTTTAGTTTTTAATATCCCGTACTTCCAATAATAAGAATACTTACCAGAAGGCACTACCGTTGTGTAGTGGTGCAATGGTCACACATAAATCTGATGTGACGCGTTAAACGAGGCAGACCCAGGAGGGTGTTTTTCGACCAAATCGGAGACATCCTTAAAAAAGCTAGGTTGCCGAGTGTCCATAACCGTAGAGCTTGTATAAAGAGAAGAGGGAAGTAAGGGAATTGTGTCAGAATCGTAGCAAGTGGCGCTTAAATATTTCTGCCTATCACTGTGGAAAAATGATGTGACAAATTGATTGATTGATAGTACCACAAAAGCCGTTTAACTGTATACCAATATTTAAATCTGTTTAACATATAACACGGTAAATGTTTTAGAAAAGGTATATTTAATTCCGAACCAAACTTACCTCATCCGAGGAATCAGCACAATCATTGGAGCCATCACAGAAATAATCAGCTGGTATGCAACTGCCATCAGCACATCCCAAATATGATTCATTTTTACACAAGGCATTTTCCAACAATGGTTTTGGTATCAGAGTTTCTGAAACGAAGAAGTAGATTTCATTATTTTCACGACTTCAGCTGGGCCGTACTTAAAGGACATCATTCATTTTGGGCTTTTATGTACTACTTTTGTAATGTCCAATGATGAAAAAATATATAAATGGTAGTTTCGATACTTGTATTGATAAAACTAATAACAAATTTGCTTTTAATTGCTGTGCAATTTAGTTATTTGGAAAATAAAATATGAATTTGTATCATCTGTCAATCAACGCCATATTTGTTCTGTCATAATTATATTTTGATTATTTCGCACACCCAAACTATGCAAAATAAAGGATAAATTCCAATTACATTGTAATCGTCGTACATCAAACTATTTTAAGATGCATATTAAACTGTTAATACAATTAAGCCCAAGTCCCCATACAAAATGAATGATGTCCTTCAAGACCTGAAGTACCTAGTGATGGACCATAAGGATGAAAGGGATATATAAGAGATATATAACGATGGTGCTTTGACATTAATGAACATTGTTTCTTACTATTAGCTTATACTTGGGCTGATATGACATTAACGATATGGAGTACCTCATGATGGACCACAGGAATGCAAGGGGTCCTGTAATGTACTGAATAGTCAGTTTGTAAACGCGGGTGTAACCGCATGGAACAGATAGTAATAAATAAATGAATATATACATGAGACTATAACTTTAGTTGATCTATCTCGTGTATTTTTTTATTGTGACTCGACATATGACAGCACCCCGCTTGATATTAAGCTAGAGTGTGGTCTATGAATAGATGTCACTGCTACTACAATTCAATAACTGTAAGTAGCAGTCAGATCTACTATACCGGCCTAGTTGGAACCGGCAACTTACAATCTGATCCCGAAACGCGACTAAATCACTTCACGGTCTGTATGCTTGTAAGTTGTGGTATTACCCCGGATCGGCAGGCTGGGTACCACTGCCTACCACTCTTTGTTAAGCACAAAGAGTGCTTTGTTAAGTTGTGTCGAGTCCATTTTTAAATTGCCCCCCTTAACTATCAAATTGCCCTCCTGTGGGGCGTGGGCCCTACGTTGGAAAACACTGATTTTGAGTGTGTACGTAAACACTTACCAAAAGTAATATCGCAATTATGTACATTTTGTTGTGTATCACACAGTTGTCTATTAATATCGAAAAGTAATCCTTGGGTACATTTGAACTCGAAAACATCACCCTCTAAACATAAATAGTATTTTGAGCACTCCTCGAAAGTCCACATTTTATCTTCTGGCCGATCTGGGTTCCTGGTAATTGAAAAATGTTCATAAGATCATATTTCTTAATATTAATCAATCAATCAAATTGTCACGCCTTTTTCCCCCATAGATAGGCAGAGACAACGGAGCGTCACTTACCACGATCCTTACATAACTCCCTTGCTTCGCTCACATCCACAATTCTCTTCATACAGGCTCTAGGTTATGGGCACTAGGCAACATAGCTTTCTTGAGGATGTCCATCCACATCAGATTTATAAATTCCTTTATTTATTTATTTTATTTATAAACTCTTTATTGCACAAAAATAAGGTACATAGGCGAGCTTAATGCCTTAGGCATTATCTACCAGCTAACCTTTGTTGTGTAGTGCTGTGATTGGCTGGGTGCGTCAATCTACTTTCACTCTTCCTCTCTATGTGCCCAAACCATCGAAGCATTCCTTTGTGACAAAGGAATGCTTCGATTTGACAAAGGAATGACAAAGTACTTCTTAATAAGAGTGGAAAAAGTCTGAACTAAACTTTATTGCAATCTATGTTGGTTGTCACAGATGGATGTATTAGTTTTGTTTGCTTAGCTGAACTCTGGCAACTTTAAAGATGATCCCGATACCACTCCAAGTTAAAAACTAACTACTAAAATTATTGCTAGAAATTTCCATTATTCGAGAACAAACATATATTTTATTTATATGTAAAGATTTAATAATTTGCTGTAACGTTTCGAAGAAATAATTATATTCAAGTACATTCTATAGAAATTAAAGTGAGTAGGTACCTAATTCGAACAGATTAGTTCTGGATATATCTATATGACTGGGAGATTAAGTTTTAGCTTTAAGTCCGCCTGCCTGTTTTACTAGCTATGAAAATCTAAATAATAATAATATTATCGGCAATGGTGGTTTAAGAAAAAGACTATTTATCAAACCATATTTATTATATTTTTTTAATATCATTGTATCGGCATCAGCGTAGATTGGCACTCAAATAAAAGACAAACTAAATCAACATTGCAGTTCTTCTAAACATCTGTGTTTAATTTATTAAATCTGCATATCTAGTTCATTTTGAACAGGGTTTAATGTCTAGGTCAGAAAGACAGTTTGCGCAACTAATTGAGAGCGAAAGTAAAATTTCTCACATCACAGGAAATGGAAATGGCGGCATGTTGGTGCGCCCCCAGCCAAGGTTGTGGCGAAAGTGGACTGAGGTCATTGGACGGGAAATATGACTACACACCACCTCTACTATGAAAAAATAAACTTAGTTTTACACGTATTGTGTGCGATTTTATCAATGTTATTGTTTTTTGTGACCTCGTCTACCCTGATCCTAAGAAGCTATAGGTAGATAGAGTTAAATCCACTAGATGCATTTATAGGTACTTACTATAAATAACAATGTAGACAAATGCAATTTTTGTTGTAATTTTAATAAAATATATATATTAGCGACTATGCTTTATGTTTTATTCATAGATATAAATAAAAATATTTTATTTATATTTGTGTTTTTTTGAAAGCTTTGCAGTTGTTTGTGATGGCAGAGAGACTGTACTGTTGAATCGGCAACTTCAGGCATATTAGTCGCACACCTGCTGTGAGTACCTAATCATAATCAATTATAACTTCCTCATTATCGAACTTATAAATAGGTAGAACAGGAACTCAGATCATATAATATATAATCTGAGAACAGAAGTGTAAAAAACAAGAGATATCAATGCAAAATATACTCTTTATAAAACAACTTATACATGCCAAAGAGTGGTAGGCAGTGGTACCCAGTCTGCCGATCCGGGGTAGTACCACCACATACAAGTATAAAGACCGTGAAGTGATTCAGTCGCGTTTTGGAATAATCTTGTAAGTTGCCGGTTCGAACTAGGCCGGCATAGTGGATGTGATTGCTACTTAAAGTTATTGAATTGTAGTAGCAGTGGCATTTATTAATGAACCACATTCCAGCCTAACATTAAGCGGGCGGGGTGCTGCCATATGTCGAGTCACAATAAAAAAAAAAAGTCACCAATTGCAGTAAAGGTTTTATTGTAATTATATAAACCGCGTTAACGATAGCAACTCGTAGTAAAATATTCGGACATGCATAATTTCACTACCGTATTTTATGTTTGTAATTTTTTTTGCGGAAGATCGGATGTTATTAATCGATTAAAGTATTG
Organism: Tinea trinotella; assembly: GCA_905220615.1. Taxonomy (NCBI): domain Eukaryota; kingdom Metazoa; phylum Arthropoda; class Insecta; order Lepidoptera; family Tineidae; genus Tinea; species Tinea trinotella. Next base: position 4,836,984 of record HG992320.1, on the reverse strand, counting down.
TTACAAATAACATACGCGTGTAACAGTTTCTTTGTTTGTTTTTTAATTATCATTTTAATTATAACTAGGCCATCACGAATATACGATTAGAAAATGAAATTAATGTTTGTTTTGGGTCAGTTATTTAACTCTCAATTACTAGTAGTAAGTATTCTATTTAATTAATTTCCTATTTAATTGGATAGAATTGATTAAAAATATATCCGTTCATTTCACATCATATTTTTCCATACATAAATATTTTTTGAAAGGATTCTTAAAAAATTTACTCCCTAAGAAGCAATTTTTATTATAATTTTATATGTTAATTTTTATATACCACCCCACTTTATTTTCGGAAGCGTTTTTGAGACATTCTGTATTTTATCATTTTGGAAAGTATCAAAAAGCTGCCCTCACTATTCTTGCCTAAGAAAAACATGTCTGTCTCGCTTATTTATTTTCTCACAAAGATAATAAACGTAGGTGAATAATAAGAATCCACATCTGACATTTAAAATTGAGAAATTTTCTAGTTACCCAATATTTAGAAGATTGGTTTTAGGTTATCTAGCTGGAGCTAGGAAATATAACTTTCGTAATTTCATTACTATATTGTCACGATTTTCTTTAGTAGCACTCGGATGGTGAACAGAGGAAAGAAGATATAAGTATTAGTTACATCTTTAGAAACAGCAAGTTGAAATCATAGTAAAAATTTGGCCATAGATCTGAAAGGCGTTAGGCGACCGTGGTGTAGTAATAGTAAAATAGTTACGCTAACCGAGAGCCTTAAGTTCAAAATCGGTACCAATGTATATATGTACTTTGTTCGTCCTGTGTATACGTTTAGTAAGAAATGTAAAAAAAACTATGTTATATAATGCGATTAAAATAAGAATAGGACGAAATCCATTTTGTGACGTCTAACTCTCTAACCAACTTGGCTCCAGTCTTCTTATTTGCGGACCGTCAAGAAAAAGACACCTTTGAATCAGTCAAGTGAAGTTAGTTAACAGCCAGTTCTGTTCTTATTCTAATAGCATAGTACACAATTATACTCTGTACTGAAAATAATTATTATTACAAAACGGCCATTGGTGACCATCCGTCCGTCCGTGAATAATTTACTGATCCCTTTATTCTGGTCATGTATTCTCTATACACGAGATAAGCTTAAAGTAATTAAGGTCCAACGACACCTAGATTATTCCCCTAGGACCAGTAAATTGCGACCAGTGGCGTAGCGTGGCGGGGGCGGAGGGGGCAACCCGCCCCGGGCGGCTCATTTAGGGGGCGGCAAAATTTAAAAAAACTAAAATAAATCCTTAAAATTTGAACCTTAAATTTATATTTTTGTTGTACCTATGATTGAAATTCCTAAATAAGGGGGCGGCAATTTTTTTTCCGCCCCGGGCGGCTGACTCTCACGCTACGCCACTGATTGCGACTGAATAGAAATTTGGTAAGTATTGTCATATTGTCATATGCAGCCTAACTACATCTCTACATGATACTTTTTATCTTACTTCGACTTACCTGATGGTAAGCAAGGGAGAGACCAAGAGCTCTGACGACTGAAAAAACTCATTCAGTTAACTGTTGCCTCAATCGCCGTTTCCGACCAAATCAGACATTTTCAAGAAAGCTGGGTTGCCTAGTGCCCTTAACCGTACAGCTTGTATAATGTGAATTGTGAATGTGAGGGAAGCGAGAGAGTTGTGCCAGGATAAGTGGCGCTTCGTTGTCTCTGCCTATCACCGTTGGAAAAGGGCGTGACAATTTGATTGATTGATAAAATTATACAGGTGTAATTTAAATGAATATGCTATTAATGACATCCTGTCAAGGGCGCTTACAACTGCTAACATCCCCTGCATCCTAGAACCATCGGGGATAGTTAGAAATGATGGTAGGCGTCCGGACGGGATGTCATTAATTCCATATACTAGAGGATGCGCACTGGTTTGGGATGCCACATGTGTTGACACACTCTGCCAGTCACATGTGACATCCAGCCATAAGAAACCTGGGGCCGCTGCAGAATCAGCCGCACGCCTTAAGCGCAACAAGTACGCGGAGATAATCATCAATCACCATTTTATTCCATTTGCAGTTGAAACGATGGGCCCGTGGTCCGAGGAGGCTCTTGTGTTCTCCCGCGAGCTTGGCGAGAAACTCTACTTGGCGACGGGCGACCCTTTGAGTAGAGAATATCTCGTTCAAAGGGTCAGCCTCGCTGTTCAACGGGGGAACGCAGCGAGTGTCCTCGGCACATTACGCCCATCGAATAGTCGTAATTTTATTTATTAATTTTTAGTTTTTAATTAGTTTTTAACTATTTAAATGAATATTAACTAAGAATTACTCAATATAAATAGATTAGTTTTATCTGTAAAGCTTCTAGAACATTCTCGCAACTTCTTGCTCAAATATAATTCCATGACGGATTCTTTAAGTCTTCATGCCAATTATACAATACTTTGAAGTAGATGTAACGTATGTCGCAGGTTTCTAAATAAATACTGGTTAAGAAACCACTGATCTACAGAACCGTTTCTAATCAACGAGGTTACAGTTGTTTGCGTTATAATTTGATACGCTGCAGTAGGGATTTTTTAAATATATTTTTACGCTATTACCCCGTAAATATATTTTGCTAGTTGATAATATTATTTTTATATATCTACCCATACAATGGAGGGTATGGGTAGATAGACTATTGATTATAATAACGATTTTAAGCAGAATTATGTCTTATCGCAGTGTTTTCATCTTAGGAATTCATATTTTAACTCTTAAAAAAAATTAATTATATTATTTAGAAAGGAACTACGAAAGGTTTATTGCATGAATCGGTCAATAGATTATTTATAAAGAAATACCGCGAAGTAATAAAGTTAGAGGGTGAAAATTGGAAATTGGGGTGAAAATGTGTGCATGTATTTCATTTTTTTTTAAACAAAACAAACTTTCTATATAAACTATATATAATTATTTTAGTAAAGAATTAATTGAATTTCCCCCGAAATATCTTATTAAAAAAATACAAATATTTTCAAATAATGTTCAAAATATTTACAAATATTAATTTTTTCCTTATTGTCTACTACTTTTTTTTGTATGTTCTGCCAAAAAATTCGACTGTTTTGTTGAAAAATATAGCTCAACATAATTAGCATATTTTTGTCGATATGTTAATCTCCCTTATTATTGTTGAAAACAATTATATAACCTAATTTTAAATAAAAGTATTTTAAGTCGATTGGTTGATAATAAATACCCAGTTAAACAAATGCATGTAACCATAGTGCTATTACGTTTCTTCAATAACATTCTCAAACTGTTATTGATACTTGCTTATCGTAACTGATCCCCAAAACATGGAGCAAGCAATTTGTAATATTATGCAACCATGGCTTCTATGGCAACTTGTAGTGCAACCATTAGCCATTTTTTGTACTATACAGTTTTCCTTTCTTGGCAAAAGTAGTAAACAAACTTTCTGCATAATGACTCTGACGCAAATCAATACGAATAAATAAAAATATTACTGTGAAAATGTTAATTATTATTTATTGTTATTAATGGGGGCACAACATTTGTCATTTGTAAATTTACCGTTTCCATATGTATAGTTTTTGATGAAAATAATGTATAGTCAACCAATAGGACGACCAACACCTCAGTCTCTCCGTGACCACGATGGCTGCAAAGCTCTCGAAACGTCGGAATAATAAAAACTTGTAAAACAAAACCATAATAAACGAGACAGTAAGCCGCATAAAATGTGTTTAATTCAATAATCAATGTTCGCGCAAATCTAGGAAAAAACATATTTTATTGAAAAGCGAATGTGACTTCCTGCTGAAGTGAAAAATATTTACGTAAGTATAAGTAGGTAGGTAAGAATTGTAAACAAGTCGTAATCAGAGAAAAGTATTTCCTTCGTTGCAGATAAATGTTGCTGGTAACTCAAGTTAATTTAAACTCCCGTCGAATCTAACGAAATAATTATTTTGAGAACTCTTTTTGGCTGAGTTTACAACATGTGATTGGGCTCTAATGACATTTGGTGCATCAGAAATTGCATTTTATGACATTTGTCTATTTTATTATTATTATTATACATTTCTATATTAAGCTACTAAAGTGCTTGTATCATAGAAACAGGACAACTAAAGTACATATATTAAAGATACATTGGTACCAGTGAGAGGATTTGAACCTGTGCCACTCGGCTTACGTAGCCATTGCACTGCCACTACACCACGGTCGCCTTGATATTAGTTAATAATGGGCTGAGATATAAAAAAATTGACTTAATAATAATAATTTCACATTTTCAAGCCTATTTAGGCACATAAATTACAATATGATAATAAGATTAAATGTACATACTTATACTTACAAAAATACTTATGAAAATAAATAAAATTATAATAAGATTTTGCGCAATTGACTGATTTAAAATAAATTTATTTACACTACACTTGTGTACTAGTAGAATTGTACAATTGACACGCATTTTCCCACAGGGATAGGCAGAGACAACGGAGTGCCATCTTCCACGGTCGTCATTCAAGCTCTATGAACTGCGAACACCTATTTTTTTAAGATGTCCCGATTTGATCAAGAAACTTGTTCAAGGGTTGGTCCCCGTTTTCAAATACTTATCTAAAATTAAACTCACCTATAAAACCGTTGATTTTCATTACATTTAACATCACGTAAACTTCTTTTATGTACAATTTTCGCATCTGAAACTGAAGGAAAGATTTACACAACACTAACCCACTAATATATTGATACAACAAACACAATTAATGTTTTAAACGTTATTTTCAAAGTATATATTTCATCAATATTTTAAAATTACAAAAAAAGCTTATAAGTAAAAAACGTCGGAATAATAAAATAAAATTGTAAAATCAAAACCAAAATAAACGCGATAGTAAGCCGCGTAAAATTTGTTTAATACATTAATTCAAATTTCAATTTGTAAATACGCAAAAAATGTTTTAATATCTTAAGTTTTAAATTTATTTTTTGTAAATATTTTAATAATAAATACCTATTATAACACACGCAATGAAAAAAGCTATTCGCGAAATTAGGCAAGCCATGTTGCAAGACCGGCTTCTGCAGAAGCACTGCTCAAACAACTTCAATAGTGGGGTAAGCATGCTTTCTAACTTACACGATACGGAGGAGTGGGTTTTGTTCCGATATATTCATAACACATTTTAATTCCGGATTAATAGCATTACTTTTTACTAACTACTGCCCCCGTAATGAGATGGTACAGTGCGTGTTGTTCGTACGGTTATATAATTATTAATAACGAATTACGAGGTTAATGCCGTCTCTACTTGCCTATCAATATCATCAGTATACTCGTACATAAGTTTTATTTTTTAATTATTATTATGACTCGACATATGACAGCACCCAGATTGATGTTAAGCTTGAGTGTGGTCCATAAATAGATCAATCAATCAATCAAATGGTCACGATTTTTTCCCACAGGGATAGGCAGAGACAATGGAGCGCCACTTGCCACGATCCTGACACAACTCCCTCGCTTCCTTCACATTCACAATTCTCTTCATATAAGCTCTATGGTTATGGGCACTAGGCAACCCAGCTTTCTTGAGGATGTCACTGCTATTACAATTTTAATAATTTAAGTAGCAGTCACATCCACTATGCCGGCCTAATTGTAACCGGCAACTTAAGCTGATCCCGAAACGCGACTAAATCACTTCACGGTCTGTATACTTGTTGTTGTTTTTTTATATGTTTATTGAGGGTTTGAGGGGATTCAAGAGCGGCAAAGATTGAAAACAAAAACAGTTTGCGGTTGTCTCCGTCACCGCCACCATGTCGACCAAAAAATAATTAAAACTAATCATAATATGGTGGTCTGCATTGGTCGTTTCTTCGAAACTTCGCTATAGTTAGTAGAAAACGTTACTGGTGATGACAGACGTGGCGAATTGTTCAGCATACCAGTTTGTTACGCGTAAAGTCTCGAGTTCGATTCCCAATCGAAACAAATATTATTTTTATAGCTTTTATTTAGTTTTAAAACCATTTGAATAGGTAACATCAGCGTATTGTTATCTTTTAAACATTGCTATACTAAGCTACTAAACGTGCGAGTATCATAGAAACTAAAGCGACTAAAGTACATCAACGAAGCATTGGTACCAAGGAACATTATACTCAAGAGTTCTGACCAGTGCCCAGTGGTTTTGAATTGGGAGTTCGAGTGATCTTCTTAATACCACTAGACTAGACCTGTGACGAATTACAGGTGGCTATAATTTTCTCTAAAGAACAATACTTTAAGGAAGTTTCATGTTAAAATTCAGCTTTCCGCTCATTATTTTAAAGTGACATTATGGAATATTATATAAAAAACCTTAAAAAACAGTGCCCATAACTATAACTTTCTTCTTAAGTAAATAAAAGTCCAAAATGAATGATGTCCTTTTTACAATAAAACTATTCTGCCAATACAAAGTAAGGCTATAAGGTAAAAAACATCTACACTCTCGATCATTGTGCCAGGTTCGTGAGTGTCGCTCTGTCAATCCCTTTGAAAATTATTGCGTGATATTTGTTTTTTTATTCCACAGCTCGTAAATTGCATCAGAATTTGAAAAAGGAGTTTGTGTGGACTTCAATTTTCATCCTAGGCCAAAAAAAAATAAAGTCAATCAATGTCATCGATTGACCGGGGCGCGCTGCGCTGTTTCTGTTTACTGTGCGCCAAGTAATATATTTAGTTATCTGTGCAAGTAATTTGTTTTTAATTAAACTAATATTGTTTATATTAGTTTGAATCTTCTATTTAGCAGCTAATAAGTGACTATGCTCAATATGAATATATCTAGAGTAGTGTTATTAGTACAAATTATATTTGTGTCATATGTTTTTGCTACTTTATCGCCACCGACTGAGAAAAAGGATCAAAAGACTGTTAAATCACAAGAGGGTCCAAGAAGGACAAATGTGATAGACAGAAAGTTAGTCAGCGAAACGCCTTATGTAAAAGATATAATAAAATATCACGGAACTTATCACCAGAATGTTTCTACACGACATTTTCCAAACAAAGTTTTGGGTTACGTTACACCAGTAAGTAACAAGTTTTACCATTATTTTAAAACTAAACCTAAATTCTATGCCATTGGATCTTAATTTTATTTTAATAATTAATTAACCCCCAGCACTCAGATTTGTAAATAAAACTTATTAAAAATACCTTTTAGTGGAATAATAAAGGGTATGATGTGGCAAAGACATGGGCTGAGAAGTTCGACTATATATCACCTGTGTGGCTTCAATTAAAGAGGCAGGCCCCTAACAGTTATGTGATAATTGGACTGCATGATGTTGACCATTCATGGATAAAAACATTACATTCTAAGAGTAAAGGGAAAATAAAAGGTAACTTTATTAATCTATAATTTAGTTATGTTAAATATGGAATTTTATAATTCTCTTCATACAAGATAATTGTGGACATGTATGAAGTGAGAAAGCCTGTTTATTTGGAAAATAAGATGTGAAAAATGGACTTGATTCTTTTTAAATTTTACTACCCTAAAATGTTACTCAGTTAATCTGTTTTTATTTCCTATATAAAAATTAATAAGATAGTTATCTTAATATGGTGCCAAAGGGCCAGTTTAGTATTTGTGGCACATTGTTTAATAGGAGACATTAAGAAAGCGCCTAGCACCCATGAATGTAGAGTTTGTATGAAGAAAGTTGTGCATGTTGCTTACATTGTGTTGTGTCAGGAATGTGTCAAGTGTCACTTCATCCTCTCTGCCTATTCCTGTGGAAAAAGGCTTGACAATTTGATTTGATTGTTTAAGATGTGATGGCTTAGCTTTAGATTAAGTAACACCTGATATTTTTTTTATAGATATTATCTCAAATTAAAATCTGCCAACCGACGACTCCACGTGGTACTAGATACTCCCAATACTAGAGTGTTTAGTATAAACCCAGAGGCGCAAAGAGATGGTAGCCCCCACCTGCTATGTTACGCAAGGGTGAAGGGGTTGCATATCCCGCAGCGCTGAAGATTTAAAAAATGTAGTCACTATCAAAAGTAACATTATTAACTATGCATCTCATGCTGCTTGCTGCTTGTAGACATCTTATGTATGACACCAGTTTTATTTCAGCTTAACATCAGGCCAATAATTATCTAATTTTCTATGTGTATGTAAAATGAAAATTTTTGGGTGTTCTTCTGGTCATAGCAGCTAGTATAATAGAAAAATATTTTTATTTCCAACTAGATCGGCATAGTGGATGTGTCTACTGCTTGCAGTTATTTAACTGTAGTAGCAGTCACTTCTGTTCATGGACTGCGCTCCAGCTTAAGATCATGCTGTCAAAAGTCGAGTCACAATCATAAAAATCAATCAATCGAATTGTCACGCCTTTTTCTCACGGGGATAGGCAAAGACAATGGAGCGCCACTTGCCACGATCCTGACACAACTCTCTCGCTTCCTTCACATCCACAATTCTCCTCATACAAGCTCTACAGTTATGGGCACTAGGCAACCCAGCTCTCTTAAGAATGCCTTCGAAAAAAAAATTATTATATATGTTGTTTTAGTAATGCCAAGGATGATATTTGAAAGTTGGCAGCCTGCTGATTTGAAGGCGTTCTTCACTGATCCAGCATCAGCAACAGAACAGAAATCTCTTGTTGAGCAAGTGAAGAAGACATGCAAACAATGGAGCTTTGATGGCATTGTGTTAGAAATTATAACGCAAGTTGGAAAGTTTGCTGATCGGTCTATCAAGTTTGTTCAGCAATTTGGTTAGTAATTTAATGGTAAAGTGTAATAATATAGTGGTGTAGTGGTCATGCAATGGTCACACAAACTAAGAGATCTTGGTTCAAAAGCACTTTGGTTGTACTATGATACTAGGATGTTTAGTAACAATATACTGGGTATCCTATATATCAAAGTACATTGGTACAGTCATGTAGTTTTGAACCGGGAGCTCTTGTTGAAGGAGACCATGTGTCTACCATTAGGGTCATTTTAAATTAAAATAGGTATTTAAAAAAAAGTAATTTACTATTTGTTGCTTGCTCTACATCATGACAGCACCTCGCCTGATGTTATTATTTTAAGGTGTCTCATAAAATCTCAACATGATGCTTTTACTAGTCCGGTCAAGAATAAATGCTATTTAAACAGGCAATAAACATGTTTTAAAACAGGGTTTAAATATTTATATGCAGTCAAATGTCATTTTGTGATACCAAATTGACTTAAAACATATTTAATGCCTGTCTTTGGATATATTTTTTATGGTAACACTGTATAAGTCTCTCAAGGTTCTATCATCATTATCATAGCCCCCTTAGTATGCCATTCCGAACAACAAGATGCCAGTTGCATCTACCGGTTTTTGTGACTTTCACTATGTGGACTGACCACCTAGTGGAAGGCCTACCTACACTGCATCTTCTAGTTCGTGGTCTCAACTCTAGAACCATTCTTTCCCATCAGTTGTTTGTCTCTCAAGGTTCTATCCCTTTACATAAATATTTAAATTACTTTACAGCAATGAAGTTGGCAGAAGATAATTTGTCAGTTATATTGGTGTATCCACCATTCCGGGGTTATCCTTCTGATGATTATTTTGTTAATGTATTTGATGATATCTATCCATACGTTGATGGGGTGTCTATTATGACTTATGACTTCTCAAGTGCACAGAAACCAGGTAAAATGCTTTATTTTTGTGTTGGATTTTATATTGTGGCTCAACATTTAAACTTGACCTGCCTGATGGCATGCAAGAAGAGGTTTAAGAGTGCCGACAACTGAAAACATAACCTTTTAGTCACACTTGGCGTCTTTTATAACTTGCAAGTCTTAAATTACATTTTTATATTGTAAGGCGACTGTGGTGCATTGGTAGTGCAATGGTCACACGAACCGAGAGCATGGGTTCAAAACCACTTGCCAGTTAATGTTATGTGCGGGCTCGCTTCCGCACTTGAATCCTCTGCAATTTCTTTGTGCGTTCTTTAACGGTTCCCCCTCAGTGAAGCCACTTCTGTCTTGCTTTAGCTACACTACTGCAATTCTAGAGCTGTCTCCTCTTCATTTAAGCAGCCCCTACAAAGGGGGCTATCCAAAATGTTGGGCTATCCAAAATCTTTGATATAGTTATGTATTTTTAATAATTTCTTTGGCTGGTATAGTGACGGCGACTGAGACCACCGTGAACTATGTCGGTTTTTTTAGTAGTCAAAGCTCTTGGACCTCGAGTTTCAATAAAAAAAAAACATTTTGAGAATTGTAGATGTGAGGGAAGCTAGGGAGTTTGGTCTAGATCGTGGCGCTCCATTGTCTCTGCCTATCCCTGTCAGTAAAAAGTGTGACAATTTATTGATTGATTGCTTGTTCTGTTTCTATGATACAAGCACTAAATATAAAATCTGTTTTAAAATACGCAACATGGTTTTATGTTTATTTTAGTAATAGATAATTAGTAATAATAAAATATTTTGCTTTAAGGCCCAAATGCACCCATACATTGGATGAAGATATGTCTTGACAAGCTTATAGGATCAAATGACAGTGACGAGAAGCGGTCCAAAATTCTTCTTGGACTTAATTTCTATGGCAATTCTTATACAGTAAATGGTGGTGGTCCAATCATAGGCACAGAGTACATTGAGCAATTGAAAAATGCAAAAACTAATCAACAATTAATTTACAACAATAATACTGCTGAGAATTATATTGAAGTGAGGTTTGTATCATTGTATCACTCATTTATATTGATTTTTATTTATAAGTACGGTACATGAATAGAGACGACTTTTTTTTATTTTGACACATTTGACCTCGACCCGCCTGATGATAAGCAAGAGGAGATCCAAAAGTGACGACGACTGAAAAAACCGAGTTAGTTCCCGGCTACCTCAGTTGCCGTCATTATGCCGCCCTAAGGTGTTTCTTCACGCATCGCTTGAAGGATCCAAGGGCATAGGATCGAGAGAACACATGGGCAGGCAAAGCATTCCACTTGTCGATTGATTTACAAAGAAAAGACGCACCGAACTTTTTTGTCCGAATGTCGATAGAATGCGGATGCTTCCCCCGACCTGTTTTTATATTTGCAATTTAGCTCTGTTTCCTAAAATAATAGTATGTATTTATTGTATTAGTATGTATTGTTATTTATATGTATTAGTATTATATTTTTGGTATGTATAGTTGGGGAACGAGCTAAATGAATTCGGGGGCTGAGGTGCGGTGGGGCGTGAAACGACCACCACCCGTATCTTAGTGGCCGCTTTTAGTGACGCTCATAGCTCGGCGATGTCATTTAATATCGATAAAAACGTGTCCATATTTTCTTTGTTTGATTATTGAAAAATTAGTAAGTTAATTGAATAAAAGAGAGTCGTCATCCGTTTTCAGGCTAGAACCGTGGCTTAAAAACGTGATTAAAATGTGTGAAAAAGAAAAAAAACATGCAGTCACTATTCTCAAAATTAAATGAATATATAATTCATTAAAAATTGTTGCTGTCTAATGTTTATACTTCAATTTAATACACATTTATAATTTTTAATAACTAAATCTATTTGCGTTTTAAGGAAAGTGTATGTTTATTGTTATCGACATTTTGCATGTTACTTCACTATTCATAATAGACACGTGACCATGACGTCACAACCGCATTCCTCGCGCGTTTCTTTAACTCGTTCCCCTACTATAGTATGTTTAGTGTATTATAAAGTATATTAGAATTAGTTAGAATCAGATGCTTCTATTTTATTTTCACCTACCTCATACAAAAAGTGCGTTAAATTGTTTCTAAGGTAGGCTAGTAAGAATGCCTAGCGGCATTAAGTCCGCCTTTGTACATTGTGCATAAAGTGAAATATTTAATTTTTTATTTGCAGAACATCTCAAGGTGCCAAGAAGATATTTTACCCAACTCTTTATTCAATACAAAAGAGATTAGAATTAGCAAAGGAATACAGGACAGGCGTCGCTATATGGGAATTAGGACAGGGGTTAAATTATTTCTATGATTTATTTTAAGTTTTTGTGATATTATTATAAGAAAAACAAGTCATTTAATAAATTAATATTTTTCGAGTATTTATTTGGCATTCTCGTGTAAATAAAATTAACTACATAAATATTCACTATTCTAATTATTAAAATAAGATTTATCTATGTTTATGGAATTTTATCAATGTGCCCGGACGATCCCTGATTTGTTGATGGAGTATGTACGAGTGGTAAACGCATTTCGAAATGCTTTGAAAGCGCTATATGACAGTTTGAATTTGGAATCATTCTGCTTTTTTATTTATTTCAAGCACTTTAATGTCTTCATTGGAGTTGTAGTGCGTATCCACACGTTACGTTTGCCGGGTAGTCGGTATCATATACCCATCGCCCTGGTTATCTGGCACCGGAACGTGTATAAAAGCACTTGTACCAGAGGCACGCTATGATGGCGGTTTTGACGATTGATCTGCTCATGAAGTTTCGTATATATTAATAATTACCTTTAAAGAAACAATTATTGTTCTTTATAGTGACAATAAAGAACAACATAAATCAAAAATCATAGCGTGCCGCTAGTATAGTTATTAGCGCTTCCTCGGTTGGACGTTTTACATAGTTCGTCCATGTTTATTGATTATAAGAAAGTGTGTATTTTGTTAAATAACTTTTCTCTTTGGTTTCAATTCCATCATTGATTGAGGACCTTGTATTACTCGGTACATCAGGTCCCAGCACATTTTCGCTGGGAGTAAACTGTAAACAATAAATAATTATTTTCATTATTGACATTTTATTTCAATATTCCATGCTAATTAAAATTAACAAAAAAATAAAATTAATAAATGGTGCGCTTCTTTCTATACTGATACAACTTTCCCACTTCCTTCACATCCACAATTTTCTTAATACAAGCTTTTTTTTTATTTTATTGTGGCTCGCCATCTGACCTGTCTGATGGAATCACGATGGAGGTCCAAGAGCGCCGACGACAGGTGTGGTGTAGTGGTGTGCTACCAGTTAGTTACGCGGGTGTCCCAAGTTCGATTCCCGGTCGGAGCAAATATTTCATTTGTAATATATAATAGTACGATTTTTACAAATATTAGTTAAAAAAAAGAGACAGGTATTTGCTCCGGATCTGGTTACTAAAGAGTGGTAGGCAGTGGTGCCCAGTCTGCTGATCTGGGGTAGTACCACCACTTACAAGTAAAAATGAAGAGACTAAGTCGCGTTTCGGGATCAGCTTGTAAGATCCCAGTTTGAACTAGGCCAAGATAGTGGATGTAATATCACTTAGTTATTGAATTGTAGTAGCAGTCACCTCCATTTGTGGAATGCACACCAGCCTAACATCAGGCGTGTGTAGTCATATGTCGAGTCACAAAAAAAGACTAAAAACATGAGATTCGCCGTCATAGCTAATTATAACAAACAAAAATACCATTTAAGAGGCAGCAGGGTTCGTACTGAAGAAGGCATAACGCAGTTGACTTCATTCTTCCTGATTGAGTCTATCATTGTTTCTCCTACGTAGACTGGTAATGGACTACACTCCAGCTTAATATCAGGCAGGTGCAGTCATATGTCAAGTCACAATAAATTCAAAAAAAAAAAACAAAAAAGCCTTTAATAACGACTCAAGCCGTCATAGTGATGGTTTTTTCAGTCGTCGCCACTCTTGGACCTCCTCTTGCTTATCATCAGGCGGGTCGAGGTCAGATGTGTCACAATGAAAAAAAAACTCAAAATACAAACAAATCAAATTACCATTTAAGAGGCAGCAGGGTTCGTACTGAAGACGGCATAACACAGTTGACTTCATTCTTCCTGATTGAGTCTATCATTGTTTCTGCCACGTAGTCTGGTTCCAGCATGGGCATCAGTCTTGGCGTCACTCCGTCGAACATTCCAGTGTTTATGTATGATGGACAAACCAACGTGGCGTGGATTGATGTGTGGCCGTGAGCCTGTTGATTACAAATATAAATAAGGCAGCCGTGGTAAAGTGGTAGTGTCATAGTCACGAGAGCACAGGTTTAAAACTACTTGCAGGTACTAATGTATCCTTGATATACGTACTGTTTTTATGATAGTGTTCTAATCATCGATGTTTAGATAAGTTAAATTTTTTTTATGATCAAAACAATTTGTAGTTTTATACAAACTATAAAACACTCGTTTTATAGTTTTTTTGTTGTGGCTTATAAGGGCACCCCATCTGATGTTAAGCTGGAGTGTGGTCCATGAATGGAGGCGACTGCTACTACAGTTAACAACTGCAATAACTTGAATCAGCAACTTTAAAGGTGATTCAAAAGTACTACTCCGGGTCGGCAGACTGGGCATTTGACTACTATAATTTGTACCCAGTCTGCCGATGCGGGGTAGTACCACCACTTGCAAGTATACAGACCCTGAAGTGATTTGGTCATGTTTCGGGATTAGCTTGTAAGTTGCCGGTTCCGACTAGGCCGGCATAGTGGATGTGACTGCTACTTACAGATATTGAATTGTAGTAGCAGTGACATCCATTAATGAACCACACTTCAGCTTAACATCAAGCTGATGCTGTCATATGTCAAGTCACAATAAAAAAGTGCGGTTCATAAATGGAGGTGACTGTTACTTACAGTACAATAACTGCAGTAGCAGTCACACCCACTATGCCGGCCTAGTTAAAACCGAAAACTTACAAGCTGATCCCGAAACTCGACTAAGTCACTTCACGGTCTGTATACAAAATATATGAACGGAGGTGACTACTACTACAGTTAAACCACTTACTCGTAGTTCAGTGAAGAGGCTCTCGTGAAATCCGACAGTGGCGAATTTGGTTGCACTGTAATCTGTGCATCTGTATGTGCCCAGTAGTCCAGCAACAGAGCCAACTGTCACAATGTGGCCTTTACCTGACGCTATCATGTCAGGAAGAAAGGCTTTTACCGTCTGAAAAAAAAAGTAGATAGTTAAACAAGGCAATCCCAGGAGGGTGTTTCCCGACAAAATCGAAGACATCCTTAAGAAAGCTAGGTTGTCTAGTGCTCATAACCGTAGAGCTTGTATGAAGAGAACTGTGGATGTTAGGAAACCGAGGGTGTTGTGTCAGGATTGTAGTAAGTGGTACTCCATTGTCTTTGCCTATCCCTGTGGGAAAAAGGCGTTAATTGATTGATTGTCTGCCTACCACTCTCAAACACCCAGTCCCGGAGCAAACATAATTTAATAAACCTATGAAACTAATCTTATATCCGACCGGGAATTGAACCCTGGACTTTATCATCAGCCAAAAGGCGTCCACTGCTGAACATAGGCCTCCCCTTTAGAACGCCATTTCGAACGACAAGATGCCAGTTGCATCCACCGGTTATTCGTGACTTTCACTATGTCGTCAGTCCACCTGGTGGGGGGGCCTACCTACGCTGCGTCTTCCGGTTCGTGGTCTCCACTCTAGAACCTTTCTTCCCCATCGGTTGTCGGTTCTTCGAGCGATGTGGACTTACTTGTTAACAAATGCGAATAACAAAATGTCCACAATCTTACCCAGTAATGTGAAAGTATGTTAACTTTGTATGTTGTCTCAATAGCGGCGTCACTTAACTCTAACAGCGTTTCACCAAACACAGTTCCAGCATTATTGATGAGCACATCCACTTTGCCCACCTACAAAAAATAAATACAATCACTTACAGCCGGTTGTACCAAAAAGTTTCAATTTACGAATTTAGTTTTATTTTATACTTATTCTATTACGAAGTCGTGATAGTAAACGTAATAGAATTAGTCGTGAATTGGGTTGGTAATAATTTTATATCGAAACTACCATTTATATATGTTTTTATCATTAGAAATAACAAAAGTAGTACATATAATAGGAACCCAAAATGAATGATGTCCTTTAGCTTTTATAAATATCCGTTAAACTTAAATTTAAAATGATGTTAAAGTTAAAGAGTGGTGCAACCCATTTTTCTTTTTTTCTTTTACTTATACGATACTTTTTACGTATTCGTAAATTATATTTTTTGGTACAATCGGCTATTAGAGGTGCAGAGAAGATACGAGCGACTCACTCGAAACAGCTTTGGATCTACAATTTTTTTAAACCGGGACTGAAACTTGAGACACGTTCCTCTCTTCAGCGTTTGAGATAAAATACTTAACATACATAACCTTCATTAGTGGTGTGGCGCCCTTTTCTTACGAGTCGACGGAAGCCAACCAGGGGGTTACGCGGTCGCTGTTAGTGTCAAAAACAACTTTTATTCATTCGGACAATGAGTTTCAATGAGCTTCAACTGTTAATGAAAATTCTCAGTGTGTTGTGCGGTCGCAATTTTAATTGTCAAAACGAAGCTCATTCTATTTGAGATAAGCGGTCGGCCCGCCGGCTTCCGTATGCTAGGCGATTTGTGGAGCAGGATTTTTATTTTCAATAATATTGTAATTTTGGCGCCCCCTGAAACTGCCGCCTGGGGCCGGTGCCTCGGTTTGCCCCCGTGGCTCTAAATCCGGGCACTGTATTTTTAAAATAAAATAAAAAAAAACACCTGTCTAAGGTCTTTTAAAACTATATACCTCTTTCTTAACTCTCTCGGCTGTTGCATAAACGGCAGGTCTGTCTGCTAAGTCAACGACATAACTGGCAATGTCGTATCCCTCCTGAATCACTTCTGTGCATGTCTTCTGGAGTGCTGTAATTTATAATTAACACACGATCATCTCCCCGCGACCATTGATTCTAATTCAGTTGAGTGGATTCTATGAGTGGAAATCTTTTGAAAATATTATTATTATAATTAAGATAAACGCGATAGGGAGCCCAAAAATTCTTATAATAAACTATAATAAGTATGTACCTATAGTTTAAACATAAAGAACATCATTCATTTTGTGTGGGGACGTGGTCTTAATTGTAATAACAATTGCATATAAATTTTAAAATAGTTTGATGTACGAAGATTGTACAGTGCAAATGGAAAATATCCTTTCTTTTGCATAGTTTGGTGTGCAAAATGATCAAATTATAATTATGACAGTACAAAGCAGAACAAATATGGCGTTGATTGACAGATAATACAAAATCCATATTTTATTTTCCAAATAACTTATTTGCACAGCAATTAAAAGCAAAATTGTTATTAGTTTAATGAATACAAGTATCAAAACTACCATTTATATATTTTTCGTCATTGGACATTACATAAGTAGTACATAAAAGCCCAAAATGAATGATGTCCTTTAATCAAAAATATTCGGAATGGCGTTCTATGGGAAAGGCCTACGTTGATGACGATTACCTTCTTTATTAATATCCCAAACAACAACTTTAGCACCCAATCTCGCAAGTTTAACAGCTAGATGTTTGCCAACGCCTCCGCCGCCTCCAGTTACAAGCACCACGTCGTCTTTTAAACTTTTCATAGGCCTTAATACATTGGGAACGAGTGTCCAAAATATTGACTCGAGAATGTAATAGCATGATAGAACTAAGAAGAGAACTGTGTCCGTCGCTATGTCGAATAATTTTGACATTTTTGTTAAGCGGTAACTGAAAATAAAAAGGTTTTATTTGTAATATTTATTAATTATATTGAAAATATTTGTTAATACAGTAAGAGGCGGATATTTGTTTCGGGTCTGGTTAAAAAATAGTGGTAGGCAGTGGTACCCAGTCTGCTAAGAAGGGGTAAAACCACCAAATTTAATAAAACAAATTTAACAAAACTAAATGTTATATAATTTGACCCTAAACTCTGATACGATTGACATAATAAAGTAAACCGGTTATCCCTTAAAACCGGACTTCTATAGGTCCTTGCCTTTATCAATACCTTAACACGTTTAAGAAAATAAAAATTCCTATGTCTATTTTCGTTTTTGCTTCAGGTCCAAAACGACTGAAAATGACTTACATTTTTACGAATTTTATTATAGAGACGCAACAACTGACCTCGACTTGCCTGATAAAGCATTCCACAATGGTTCGCGCGCCGAACCATTTCGTACTCGATTTGGTCCTGCCACGCCAGGGGAGCAAAAATATGTTGTGTTTTATATAACGTTCGCTTTATAATAAAAAATATATTTCATTTGGGGCATATCCACTATCAGCTTGATGTTAAGCTGGAGTGCGGTCCAAGAATGGATGTCACTGCTACCCAACTCAATAACTGTAAATAGAAGTCACATACACTATGCCGGCCTAGTTGGAGCTTACAAGCTAATCCCGAAACGGGACTAAATCACTTCACGAAACTGGGTACCACTGCCTACCAGTCTTAATACTCGTAATTATTATTTTATTATAAGTAGTAAAAAAGTCAAGAACTTAGCAATTTAGGTTTTAAGCCAATAGGTATAACAGTGAATGTTAAGACCTAGATATTTTAAATTATAAAGGCTGGTTTCGAATAACTGGTCTGTCATTTGCGTTCTAAAGTCCGCTGTATATAATTTTCGGCTAATAGGTGATGCAAAATATAGTTATTTTTACTTAATTATTAACAACTACACATTTGTAAATGGGGTTTACTTTCTATTATGAGGTAATTGGACAAAATTCTTTATTCTAAGGCGACCGTGGTGTAGAGGCAGTGCAATGGTGGTAAAAATAGGTTTGTGTACGATTGGGAGTAAATTAATCAAGCAACCAACCCTTACGCAGTGAAACAGATAAAGGCATGGGGTACTACTCGTAGAAGTACTAAGATTTATTACAATTATACATTAAACTGTCACGCCTTTTTTCCACAGGCCTAGGCAGAGACAATGGAGCGCCACTTGCCATGGTCCTGACACAAATCACTCTAAAGTTATGGACCCTAGGCTGTCCCGCTTTCTTGTGGATTTCTGATAAATAATAATTTATAAAATATAATTATCTGATATATCTATCCTTAATAAAGGAAAGTAGCCTAGTGCCCATAACCGTAGCAGTATCTGGTTTGAGTATTTCTAACACAATTTCCTATTGTTTCGGATTTGGCCATCCATATGAAAAATTCAAGTCATCTGTAATTAGAATTATCTATAAGAGTGGTAGGCAGTGGTACCCAGTCTGCCGATCCGGGGTAGTACCACCACTTACAAGTATACAGACCGTGAAGTGATTTGGTCACGTTTCGGGATCAGCTTGTAAGTTGCCGGTTCCATCTAGGCCGGCATAGTGGATGTGATTGCTACTCACAGTTATTGAATTGTAGTAGCAGTGACATTCATTCCTGGACCACACTTTGGCTTAACATCAAGCGGGGTGCTGTCATATGTCGAGTCACAATAAAAAAATAAAAAAAACATATATAACCCACACAGGTCAGAGAAGCATCCGCATTCTATGAACGAAAATCGGCAGTCGAAAGAAAAGATTTGGCACGTCGAAGCGACAAAAAGCACCATTAGTCACCGACACTATGCCAGCCTATGTTGCATCAGGTTTTTTAGTCATCGGCCTCTCTTTTGGACCTCTCTTTACTTACCATCAAGCAAATTAAGTTCAGTTGTCGCGACTTAATAATAATAAAAATTACTTACATTTATATTAAATTATTAATTCACTTATCTTTACAAATCTTAGAATCGTATCTACTACACACTTATTAATTACACTTTAAAAAAATACGTTCGTGTTACTCCGGTCAGTTGTTTCGATCGACTGTACCGTTTGTTAGCCAGTGTACACAGCGGCGGCGAGGTGGCTTGAACTACTCTACTATCATTTGCTTTCTCCAACTAACGGTTATTTGTTATTTTATACCACTTTTGGTTTATACCACCTTGTAATTTACTTGTTACAAATAGGCCGGCATAGTGGATGCAACTACTAATGCAGTTGTTAGCTGTAGTAGCAGTTGCCTTTAATTAATGAACTGCACTCTTGCTTGACATTAAGCGAGGTCCTGTCATATGTAGAGTAGATACACGATAAAAAATACTATATTCAAGACGACTTGTACTTAAGTGTAGGTAGGTATTTGTATTTAGGTATAATAATATAATGTAACCTAATACATAAAAAATAAACAGTTGCAAGAAGGCGTGAGACAGGGAGACATCATTTCTCTGAAACTATTTACGAATGCACTAGAGGACGTTTCAAGCTCTGGTACTGGAACGGATACGGCATCAACATCAACGGCGAATACATGATTATGATGAATGATATTAAAAAAACTTATTTGAGGGGTCTATTAGTCTATAATGATCGTGACGCGAGACTGTTGAGTATCGGGATTAGCTTGCCGGAGGCAGCTTGTACAGGCAGCAGTCGTGTCAGCTCACGGATGGCAGTTTAGCTTAACATCAGGCGGTGTGCTGTCATATGAGGTCAAAACTTTACATTTTTATACAATTTTAGGCATTTTTTTGTTTTTATTTTTATTATAACTTTTTATTGCTTAATATAAATTGAATTGTAACGCCTCGAATCCCACAGGGATAGGCACATACAACGGAGTACCCACTTTCCACAATTATCTTCACACAAAGCACAAGATATATAAGTAGAACAAACAACAAGTGCAATGCTTTACTAGCCGATGTGTTCTCTCCTTCCTATAGCCTTGGATCCTTTAAGCGATGCGTGAAGAAGCACCTTTGGCCGGCATAGTGACGGCAATTGTGGTAGCTGTGAACTCTTTTGGATTTTTCAGTTTTCGACACGTTTGGACCCCCATCACACAGGTCGAGGTCAGATGTTGAGTCATAAAAATAAAAAAGCATAGAATTTTCGTAGATTTTGCGCAAACATAATGAAATAAACAATTTTTAGGACGCTTAACTTGCGCGTCTCTTCGTGACCACGATGGCTGCAAAGCTCTCGAAACGTCGTAATAAAATTGTACAATCATCATTGTAATTAAAGCGATATTAAGTCGCATAAAATTTGTTTATTTAAAAAAAAATTATGACTAAATTAACCTACCCCTCATACTATCAATTGGTCATTTTCACCAAAAAATTGCTTGATAGATTGCTAGTTTTATTAAGATCGCCTTTTGTGTCACTATACTTGTATATTTTAGTTTCATTTAAGTTTATTATGTTGCATAATAAAGAATAAAATAAACAATTAAATAAACAAATAAAACCATTAACTTATCTTTAATCGTAACCATTGACCAACTCTGCACACGAGGAAGTTTATAATCTACAATTAAGTATTCTAAACATATATCATAAACAGAAGGTTAAATTCAATACGCATTAAAATATATTATCTTCAAATTGCAAAAGACATCGCAGTAGGCCCAAACGGAGATGGCGAGATGCGATAGACTGCTGCAATAGTTCGTGGCGAGGGATCGCCACAAATGTCGTTAGTCATGGTAAAAAGAGAGGAAGCTCTAGCTGTGCCCTAAGAGTAATAATAATGTAATCATCATCAGCCAGAAGACGACCACTGATGAACTTACAACACTATTCCGAACGACAAGATGCCAGTTGTAACCACCGGTTATTCGTGGTAGTCTGCCATTTATGTGAATGCGGCTGCTACTTGGAATTATTTAACCGTATTAACAGATGCCTTCATTCATGGATCACACTCCAGAATCAATTCGAGTCAAAATAAAAAAAATATTGGTGCACTGCGTTTCCAGGCAGAAAATTAAATTTTTAGCGTAAACTTTAATGTAAACGTTCAGCGCCATCTAGCCATAGACATAGGTACTAAAATATATTTACATGCATTTCTCCACAAAGTGGTTACATTTGTATGTCCTAGATGGCGTACACATTATTTTAATTTATGTTTTTACTACAGCGGGAGAGGACTATTTCGATGTAATAGAAAATGTAGTATCTCTATATATAATAACAAAAATAGTCTGTGCAGAAATCACACATCACATTGATGACAACAAAAAGCCGTCGAGCGTGTTTTCCAATGGCTGTGAAAAGATAGTTAAGGAATACCTATGCGTATTGCCCTGTAGTCTCGTGAGGCAACATTCCTCGAGGGGGGTTGTTAGAGATGCTAGTTATCCATCGGCCGGGTCTCCTAGGTGACGGATAATAGGGTATATGCATGTATTTTTTTTATGTGTTTAATTCACTTATTACATCGTTATAACATAATAAAAAATATAAATATTGTTGGAAAAGTTCTAATTATTTTTTAAAAATAATTTTAAAACTTCGATTAAATTTGACACATTTGAACGCCATCATCTAGCGCGGGCTTTTGATGACGTCACACGTCACGACCAGTATTTGGTTACTACAAGTGTTACTGTTATTTATGTGGATTTTTAAGTTTTAATAGCTAAACAAAAACCCTGCATAAACACAAAGAACAGCTATTTTTTCTCTTAAACACTACGCGCACAATATGAGCATCAACTCCGAACGTGTCATGTGACGTCACGTTTCATTCGGCCAATGGTGATGCGTTTCACTCATTTGAATTTCACTTGCTTGTTTTTCACTTTTTGCTTAATCTTTTATGCAATATATACAAAGAAAATTAAAAATATAATTATTTTAGCATAATGTTAGTACAATAAAGAATCGGGGGAAAAATTTGCAGCAATATTTAAACCACATGCATATTCCCTATTCCGAATGTAACCCGGGCATCGATAGACCGCGATGATAATTATCGGCGTGGACGCTAACAAGAGCGGTACCCTTTCCCTCCCGTTGTCCACCACCACTCACACATACACGTTCCATTGTTTTTAGCCTCTGGATACCAGAAGGGTTTAAGGAAGGGAAGTTCGCAGAGCCTCACGTGTACACTTGTACCTGTGACTCTGCCGGTTTTGACGGAACGAGGAAACAGCGTTGTGAGCCTCCCTACACTCTAGCTGCTGGTAGCGCTTTAATAAATAATAAAGGTATACAGTGGCGTAGCGCGGGAGTCAGCGGCCCGGGGCGGAAAAAAAAATTGCCGTCGCCGTATTTAGGAATTTCAATCATAGGTACAACAAAAATATGAATTTAAGGTTCAAATATTAATGATTTATTTTAGATTTTTTAAATTTTGCCGCCCCCTAAATGTGCCGCCCGGGGCGACCGCCCCCACCGCCCCCGCCACGCTACGCCACTGAAGGTATATCATCATCAGCCAGAACGCGTCCACTGCTGAACATAGGCCTCCCCCTTAGAACGCCATTTCGAACGTCAAGATGCCAGTTGCATCCACTGCGGGGTTAGGTTGGAGCACTGTCGTTTAGCACTCTCGTCCAGACGATAGCTTCGCTCACGCGAACGATAGTAGCTAGGTTGGGACAGCACTCTCGTCCTTCGCCCAAATGTCAGTTACTAACGTTTTTATACTTAATTTTGTCTATGCCAGACGAAGCAAGTCCTGTCATTATTGTCAAACTTCAACTTAACATTGAATATTAAAACGGTTATTTATAACCTAATATAAGATTTGTTTGGTTTGGAGAAAGAAAACATACAATAACTACATAGTAGCAGATGAGATTCATCGTGGAATTTATGCAGAAGTAAGTTAAAATTAATATTATTCTAAAATTATTTAATGTACCTAATTGTTTTATGTGAAGAAACAACCTGTGAAGAATATCCTTAAAAATAATTTATAATAGCTTAAACATTATAGCTAGTTTCGGCATACTGTTATAATTTTACAATTTAAAATATTTTTTAAGGCATGGTGATATAAGCAATATATTAAGGACACCGCAACCTCAAGGTGAATTAAGGAGAAATATAAACATCGATGGAAATAAACTGTGGAAGGAACTTGCTGTTACATTTGTCTGCAACAGGTGCTGGGGCGTTGAAAAATAAGGTATTTAAGATTAATTATATCATCTTTTTTATGTAATCATAACACGATTTGGAGTGATATTAAATATTGTACAAAGAACCGTATGAGGTCACTCCAATTGGTACATAGCATCGATGGTACATAGTAGCACTCTTAAGAGGCACCCAGAATTGTTGAAAATTAAAAAATCAATTTTAAATAATAATTGGTGAGAAAGCAGTGTGCAAGAGGCTGGCAATTATTTTGTAAGAAAACAACAAATAAATTAACTTTGATGTCCAATAAATGTTAATAGTAACATGCCCACCTGAAAGTTCAAAGTATATTTAATGGAGTAACAGAATGACAGTGTGCATACCTGTGAGCATTAAGGTGTGATAGATTGATAAATTTGCTATAATTAGGCTTGATTGTGATGTTACTTAATGCTTGGACTATTAATTATAATATTGGCCATTTTTATGTGTTGCATGCTGTTAATATATGTTATCACAAAATAATGATTATATTTATTATATAATTACATTACATTAATAACTGAATATTTAATTTTAACAATGATATTCAACAATTATATAATCAATAATCTTATATGAATAACAATTATATGAAAATAATCTTGGTCAAACAATTGTATCACTCCGTTGTGTCTGCCTATCTCTGTGAGAATTGAGGCATAACAATTTTGTTTGATTAGAATTTTAGCCAATTACAATTGAGTATTGTTCCAGGTTGAAAATTTTGTCGAAGATGGATATACTGGTATAGTCCCTGCGGATAAAAAGAGTGCTGCCATTAAAGTAACTTCTTTTGTTACCTTCTTACTATATCAATAATTATGTGGATGTCTGTATAGATAAGCGGACTTGCCCCACCACAGTCATCCAGAGCCGATCCTTACACTCGGCTGATACAAAGAGTAAGTCAACAGTCAGCACTCTTTTTGCCAACATCTGCCAGGATCTATACCGCTTCTACTAAACTTTTTTAGGCAAGAACAGTCAGCATATATAAACCTATACATTATGTAAATTGTTTTTTTTTTCAGATAGATAATCAGAAAGAGATGGAGGGGGAAAATGAGGAGAATATTCCCCAATGCCTACATACATGGGAATGCAAGGGGTCCTATAATGTACTAAAGTTACAAGTCACAGTTAATAAACGCAGAGAATAGCTAGTATTATACAAGTAATTGTGATATGCAAATAAAATAACATGGATGGTGTAGCAAATAAAAACTGTATAGAATTACGAATTAATCAATGTGCTTTTATTACAAAACCTGGTCTATATATATTTCTATTGTGGCTCGATGTTAAGCTGGTGCGGTCCGCAAATGGATGCGACTGCTACTAAAAAACTGCAAGTAGCAGTCACCTAGAGGAACTTACAAGTTGATTCTAAAAAACTGACTTGAGTGAATCTTGGCGTCCTGAACAAGGTGCGGCAGTTCTTCGCGCCAGGGATTCGTCTGCTACAAGACTTAGATTCGCTCTTGCGCGGGGTACTGTTTGTTCCTTTAGGACGGCTCTGCCAAGTGTCTTCTCAAAGCTCTAGATTCATTGCACCTGTCCGAAATATAGGTCATGCGAACTCTGGAGTCCCTACAACTTCGTAGAGACATGGCGGCTTTGTGCATCGTGTATACCTTTGTCTTTTTATACCCGCATAGGTCGAGGGAAGCATCCGCATTTTGTCGACCGAAACGGCAGTCGAACTAAAAAGTTTGGTGCGTCTTTTCTTTGTAGGACAATCGATAAGTGGAATGCTTTACCAGTCCATGTGTTCTATCCATTCTCTAACCTTGGTTACTTCGAGTGATGCGTGCGTAAATAAGCATCTTTGGCCGGCATGAAGACTCGGTTTTTTCAGTCGTCAGCAGTCGTGGACCTCCTCTTCCTTATCATCAGGCGGGGCGGGTTTCGACAGATGTCACAATAAACAAAAAAAGAAAGAAACAATATACAATCTAACTAAATATTGACGACAGGCGTGGACGAACGGTTAGCGATTGGGTTGTTGCGCGTAAAGTCCCGGGTTCGATTCCCGGTCGGAGCAAATATTTGTTTGAAATATTTAATAATTATATTAAATATTGCAAATATTTGTTAATAAAAAAAGAGGTGGATATTTGCTTCGGGTCTGGTTATCAAAGAGTGGTAGGCAGTGGTACCCAGTGTACTGATCCGGGGTAAGTAC
The DNA here is from genome assembly GCA_905220615.1 of Tinea trinotella. NCBI lineage: Eukaryota > Metazoa > Arthropoda > Insecta > Lepidoptera > Tineidae > Tinea > Tinea trinotella. The sequence goes on along the minus strand of HG992320.1, from coordinate 4,810,969 downwards.
CACCACTTAAAAGTATACAGACCGTGAAGTGATTTGGTCGCGTTTTGGGATCGGGTTGTAAGTTGACGGTTCCAACTAGGCCGGCATAGTGGACGTGATTGCTACTCACAGTTATTGAATTGTAGTGGCAGTGACATCCATTCATGGAACACACTCCAGCTTAACATCAAGCGAGGTGCTGTCATATGTCGAGTCACAATAAAATATTACAAATAAAAGTATGAAACAAATATTTGCTCTGACTGGGAATCGAACCCGAGATTGAAAGGCGACAATCCAATGGTTACGCAAACCGAGAGCACGGGTTCTTAACCACTTGCCGGTACCTTTGATATATGTACTTTGATTGTCCTGTTTCTATGATACAAGCACTTTAGTAGCTTAGTATATAAATGTCTAAAAGAGTTGCGCGAAAGGGAGTATGGTTTGAGAATGAATGTCTTGGTGATCAAATGTCTCTTGTACGCCGACGATCAAGTAATCCTTGCATCTTAGGCGTATGAGTAACATGAAATGGTTACTATTATTGTTCATAATGCGGTGCTTGTTCCTACATTAATGTATGGAAGTGAATGTTGGGTGTGGCAGAATAAGCATGTGAGTAGAATTAACGCTGTAGAAATGCGGTTGTTAAGGAGTGTATGTGGAGTGACGAAAATAAATAATAAAATAAGGAGGGTATTCGCCGATCAAATCGGAGACATCCTTAAGAAAGCTAGGTTGCCTAGTGCCTATAACCGTAGAGCTTGTATGAAGAGAATTGTGAATGTGAAGGAAGCGAGCGAGCTGTGTCAGGATCGTGCAAAGTGGCGCTCCATTGTCTGTGCCTATCCCTGTGGTAAAAGGCGTGACATTTTGATTGGTTGATTGATTGTATATAAATTTTAATTTATATACAATACAATACAACTTTAAATTACTATATTAAATATAACTTTAAAATTATAATTATAATTGCTATAAATATACATACACAACTTTGGCACATAAAATATATTGAAATATTAGCGCCAAATTAAGATTAGGATAAATAAAAAATATTATCAAATACAAACACGCAAATTTCACTATCGTCGACAATTGACATTTCTTCTCTCGTCCGACGACAGACGATTGTGCGCCAACCTACCAAATAAATGAGTTTTATATGAAGTATAACGTTCGCAGCTGTCATCCTTCGACGACTCTCGTCCGAACGAACGTTCGTCTCGTTTTAGTGGCTCCAACCTAGCTTTTACTATCGTCGACGCGAAACGATTGTCGTTTTATGCGCCCAACCTAACCCCGCTGGTTATTCGTGACTTTCACTATGTCGTCAGTCAGTCCACCTAGTGGGAGGCCTACCTACGCGTCTGTCAGTTCGTGTTCTCCACTCTAGAACCTTTCTTCCCTATCAGTTGTCGATTTTTCGAGCGATGTGGCATATTATACTTTAGTAAATTTAAAATTAAAAAATCATTCATTTTGGGCAATTTTTGTGCTACTTTTGTAATGCCCAATGATGAAATAATATATAAAAGGCAGTTTCGACACTTGTATTGATAAAACTAATAACAATTTTGCTTTTAATTGCTGTGCAATTGAGTTATTTGGAAAATAAGATAATTTCAATCACGAAGACACGCCATATTAACAGTTCAGGGGGGTTAGGTTGGAGCACTATCGTTTAGCACTCTCGTCCAGACGATAGCTTCTCTCGCGCGAACGATAGTAGCTAGGTTGGGACAGCACTCTCGTCCATCGCCCAAATGTCAATTACTAACGTTTTTATACTTAATTTTGTCTATGGCAGACGAAGCAAATCCTGTCATTATTGTCAAACTTCAGCTCAACATAAAATATTTAACGGTTGTTTATAACCTAATATAAGATTTGTTTGGTTTGGTGAAAGAAAACATACAATAACTACATAGTAGCAGATGAGATTCATCGTGGAATTTATGCAGAAGTAAGTTAAAATTAATATTATTCTAAAATTATTTAATGTACCTAATTGTTTTATGTGAATAAACAACCTGTGAAGAATATCCTTAAAAATAATTTATAATCGCTTAAACATTATAGCTAGTTTCGGCTATAATGTTTATAATGTTTATTATAATGTTAATATAAGCAATATTAAGGACACCGCAACCTCAAGGTGAATTAAGGAGAAATATTAACATCGATGGAAATAAACTGTGGAAGGAACTTGCTGTACAATTGTCTGCAACGCGTGCTGGGGCGATGAAAAATAGGCTTAAAATGGCAAGGTATTTAATATTAATTATATCATCTTTTTAAAGGAATCGTAACAAGATTTGGAGTGATATTAAATATTGTACAAAGAACCGTATGAGGTCACTCCAATTGGTACATAGCATCTATGGTACATAGTAGCACTCTTAAGAGGCACCCAGAATTGTTGAAGATAAAAAAATCAATTTTAATTAATAATTGGTGAGAAAGCAGTGTGCAAGAGGCTGGCAATTATAATGTAAGAAAACAACAAATAAATTAACTTTGATGTCCAATAAATGTTAATAGTAACATGCCCACCTGAAAGTTCAAAGTATAAAATTTAATGGAGTAACAGAATGACAGTGTGCATATACCTGTGAACATTAAGGTGTGATAGATTGATAAATTTGCTATTATAAGGCTTGATTGTGATGTTACTTAATGCTTGGACTATTAATTATAATATTGGCCATTTTTATGTGTTGCATGCTGTTATTATATGTTATCACAATATAATGATTATATTTATTATATAATTACATTACATTAATAACTGAATATTTAATTTTAACAATGATATTCAACAATTATATAATCAATAATCTTATATGAATAACAATTATATGAAAATAATCTTGGTCAAACAATTGTAGCACTCCGTTGTGTCTGCCTATCTCTGTGAGAATTGAGGCATAACAATTTTGTTTGTTTAGAATTTTAGCCAATTACAATTGAGTATTGTTCCAGGTTGAAAATTTTGTCGAAGATGGATATACTGGAGATAAAAAGAGTGCTGCCATTAAAGTAACTTCATTTGTTACTACTTACTATATTAATAATTATGTGGATGTCTGTATAGATAAGCGGACTTGCCCCACCACAGTCATCCAGAGCCGATCCTTACACTCGGCTGATACAAAGAGTCTGAGTCAACAGTCAGCACTCTTTTTGCCAACATCTGCCAGGATGTATACCGCTTCTACTAAACTTTTTTAGGCAAGAACAGTCAGCATATATAAACTTATACATTATGTAAATTGTTTTTATTTTTTCAGATAATCAGAAAGAGATGGAGGTGGAAAATGAGGAGAATATTCCCCCATGCCTACATACATGAGAATACAAGGGGTCCTGTAATGTACTAAAGTTACGAGTCACAGTTTATAAACGTGGAGAACAGCTAGTATTATACAAGTAATTGTGATATGCAAATAAAATAACATAGTAACTCGAAGTAAATAAAAACTGTATAGAATTATGAATTAATCAATGTGCTTTTATTTCAAAACCTGGTCTATATATATATTTCTATTGTGGCTCGATGTTAAGCTGGTGCGGCCATAAATGGATGCGACTGCTACTAAATAACTGCAAGTAGCAGTCACCTAGAGGAACCAACAAGTTGATTCTGAGAAAATGACAAGTGAATCTTGGCATCCTGATCAAGGTGACGAACAACATGACGACAGGCGTGGACGAACGGTTAGCGATTGGTTTGTTGCGCGTAAAGTCCCGGGGTTTATCCCTGGTCGGAGCAAATATTTGTTTCATAGCTTTTATTTGTAATATTTAATAATATTAAATATTGCAAATATTTATTAATAAAAAAGAGATGGAAAAAAAGATATTTGCTTCGGGTCTAGTTATCAAAGAGTAACAGGCAATGGTACCCAGTCTGCCGCATTTTGTCGACCGAATCGGCAGTCGAACTAAAAAGTTCGGTGCGTCTTTTCTTTGTAGAACAATCGGTAAGTGGAATGCTTTACCAGTCCATGTGTTCAGCGTGGAAGTCAGCCGCCCGGGGCGGAAAAACAATTTGCCGCCCCCTTATTTAGAAGTTTCAATCATAGGTACAACAAATATATGAAGTTCAGGTTCAAATTTTAGTTTTTATAAATTTTGCTGCCCCCGCCACACTACGCCACTGCATGTGTTTTGTCCATCCTATAACCTTGGATACTTCGAGTGATGCGTGCGTAAAGAAGCACCTTTGGCCAGCATGAAGACTCGGTTTTTACAGTCGTCAGCACTCGTGGACCTCCTCTCCCTTATCATCAGGCGGGTCGAGTTCAGATGTAGATCACAATAAACAAATAAAAAGAGGATATATAAGAAACAATATACAAATATTGACGACAGGCGTGAACCAACGGTTAGCGATTGGTTTGTTGCTTGGTTTGTAAAGTCACGGGTTCAATTCCCGGTCGGAACAAATATTTGTTTGTAATATTTATTAATATTGCAAATATTTGTTTATAAAAAAGAGGTGGATATTTGCTTCGGGTCTGGTTATCAAAGAGTGGTAGGCAGTGGTACCATGTGATCGGGGGTAAGTACCACCACTTACAAGTATACAGACCGTGAAGTGATTTGGTCGCGTTTTGGGATCGGGTTGTAAGTTGACGGTTCCAACTAGGCCGGCATAGTGGACGTGATTGCTACTCACAGTTATTGAATTGTAGTGGCAGTGACATCCATTCATGGAACACACTCCAGCTTAACATCAAGCGAGGTGCTGTCATATGTCGAGTCACAATAAAATATTACAAATAAAAGTATGAAACAAATATTTGCTCTGACTGGGAATCGAACCCGAGATTGAAAGGCGACAATCCAATGGTTACGCAAACCGAGAGCACGGGTTCTTAACCACTTGCCGGTACCTTTGATATATGTACTTTGATTGTCCTGTTTCTATGATACAAGCACTTTAGTAGCTTAGTATATAAATGTCTAAAAGAGTTGCGCGAAAGGGAGTAAGGTTTGAGAATGAATGTCTTGGTGATCAAATGTCTCTTGTACGCCGACGATCAAGTAATCCTTGCATCTTAGGCGTATGAGTAACATGAAATGGTTACTATTATTGTTCATAATGCGGTGCTTGTTCCTACATTAATGTATGGAAGTGAATGTTGGGTGTGGCAGAATAAGCATGTGAGTAGAATTAACGCTGTAGAAATGCGGTTGTTAAGAAGTGTATGTGGAGTGACGAAAGTAAATAATAAAATAAGGAGGGTGTTGGCCGATCAAATCGGAGACATCCTTAAGAAAGCTAGGTTGCCTAGTGCCTATAACCGTAGAGCTTGTATGAAAAGAATTGTGAATGTGAAGGAAGCGAGCGAGCTGTGTCAGGATCGTGCAAAGTGGCGCTCCATTGTCTGTGCCTATCCCTGTGGTAAAAGGCGTGACATTTTGATTGGTTGATTGATTGTATATAAATTTTAATTTATATAATTTTTTTAATTTATATACAATACAATACAACTTTAAATTACTATATTAAATATAACTTTAAAATTATAATTATAATTGCTATAAATATACATACACAACTTTGGCACATAAAATATATTGAAATATTAGCGCCAAATTAAGATTAGGATAAATAAAAAATATTATCAAATACAAACACGCAAATTTCACTATCGTCGACAATTGACATTTCTTCTCTCGTCCGACGACAGACGATTGTGCGCCAACCTACCAAATAAATGAGTTTTATATGAAGTATAACGTTCGCAGCTGTCATCCTTCGACGACTCTCGTCCGAACGAACGTTCGTCTCGTTTTAGTAGCTCCAACCTAGCTTTGACTATCGTCGACGCGAAACGATTGTCGTTTTATGCGCCCAACCTAACCCCGCTGCTTTAAACTGTCATAATTATAGTTTGGTTATGGTGCACACCTAAACTATGCGAAATTAAGGATATTATCCAATTACATTGTAATATTCGTACATTAAATTATTTTAAAATGTATATGTAACTGTTAATACAATTTGGCTCAAGTTCCATATAAAATTAATGATGTCTTTTACATAACATATTTTTTTACAATAAAATTAAACAAGGCTTGCCTTGCCTGATAAGAAGCAATACTGAAACAACGGTCGCCATCACTATGCCGGCCAGTACCTTTACTTTCATTATTTTTTATTGTATTTACCTTTTTTGTTTAAAATCATTCATTATTTAGTTATTCTGCATAGATATTTAAAAAACAGGCCTTAGACGTCATTCAGAGGTCTACACTAAAAATAATAATTAGCTTCCTGCTAGATCTTGTTGTCACTAATGATCCTTAACCTTCAAGTTTTTCCATTTTTACTAATTATTTAGTTAAATATGTACTATTTCGCGAGTTGGCGGCAAAAAACATGTTGAAAAACTGTCAAAAGAACTTCCTTATTATGATTTTTTAGTTTACATTAACTATTGTTAATTGTTTAGAATATTTTATTATTTAAACAACGTTATTGTTATATACGTTAGTGTTATAGAGCCAACTCTATAACACATCCGTCACGATACTGGCCATCTGCTGAAAAAGACCGGCAAGACGGTGACTGGTGATTTTCTAGCGTAGGTGCAGCACGCTGGGGTACAGCGATGAATATTAATAGGCGCTAAGCGTTCAACATGATCCAACACTAGACTCTTTATCCATTGTTATTTAAATCACCTGAATAAAATACCTAAATAAATACCTTTTTGGCTTATTTCAATCCCAGTAACTAAGCTTGATGACGCGCGTTAAGCGACAGACGCCGGGTTCTATCCCCAGTCGCAGCTGACCGATCACGCATATTAATTCGATTTAATTTCCATCAACTTAAACAGGACATCATTTATTTTTTTATTGCAATTCGACATCTGACCTCGATTATGATCGAGGTTCAAGAGTACTGGAGACTAAAAAAAAAATTGTAATTATAAATACATTTGTATTTATAGTCATAAAAAAAACCCTAATTGCTTACAATTCAAAGTGTAGCTAGCTAGATACAAAGCAACTTCTAATTATTTAAAATCACAAAAATTATGCTTTAATTTACATTCAACTACCAAAATAAAACAAATTCATGGCACTTATTTTATTTTTTTATAAAGTTGACTAGACCGTGACGACAATGAAAGATGTTTTAGCTATGTCATCTGTTTTTTTAGGTGCATTACGAAACGTCCGTTTAGGTAAAAAAATACATAAAATTCTTTACCAGTTTTAGTTTTAGTTCACTAGCACAAGTTATTTAAAGGAAAAGGGAACTTTTATCACTTTTTAACACTTGATAGTTACAATAATAAAAATAGAAAATGATGGTCTTTGCCCAGCCTGCCGATTCGGGTAGTATCACCTCTTTAAGGGTGCAGACCCTAAACCTAAAGTGACCCAATCACGTTTCGGAATCAGCTTAAAATACAGTTATAGTAAATGCGTCTGCTACTTGCAATTATTTAACTGTAGTAGAAATTGCCCCTATTCGTGGATAACATCAGGCGGAGTGCTGCCACAAGGACGAGCCAGCATAAAAAATATAAAAATCTCAATTAAGTTGCAGTTAAAAAAAAAACAGGAAATCGTAGTACCTATAACTATAGAACTTGTGAATATTCGATGTGAATCATTTCTTTGCAGAACAATCGACAAATGGAAGCCCTTACCAGCCCATGTGTTCTCTTCATCCTATAGCCTTGGATCCTTCAAGCGATGCGTGAAGAAGCACCTTTGGCCGGCATAGTGACGGCGACTGGGGCAGACGTGAATTACCTAAATATAAAATAAACATATACCTACAGCTAATAAAACATATGATATGTAGAACTTCCACCGTCTTTTAGACATATCTGGAAGAAACCAATAAAAAACTCTCTAACTAGAACTGTTTTTTTCTTGGTTTTGGTTTATTATTTTCAAATCGCGAACCCTTCGAATAAAACCCTTCGCAGGGCACGTGCCCTACCTGCCATAGTCTAGTTACACCAATGCCTGTAGGAGTTGATCAGCGTTAATTGTAATATTAACAATACTTTTGACGACAGGCGTGGACTAACGGTTTAGCGACAGGTTTGTTGCGCGTAAAGTCCCGGGTTCGATCCCCGGTCGGAGCAAATATTTGTTTCATAGCTTTTATATGTAATATTTAATAGTATTAAATATTGCAAATATTTGTTAATAAAAAAAAAAGAGATGGATATTTGCTTCGGGTCTGGTTATCAAAGAGTGGTAGAGTGGTGGTACCTCTCTTGGTATCAAAGAGTGGTACCCAATCTGCCGATCCGGGTAGTACCACCACTTACAAGTATACAGACCGTGAAGTGATTTCATCACGTTTCGGGATCAGCTTGTAAGTTGCCGGTTCCAATTAGGCCGGCTTAGTGGATGTGATTGCTACTCACAGTTATTGAATTGTAGTAGCAGTGACATCCATTCATGGACCACACGCCGGCTTAACATCAAGCGGGATGCTGTTATATGTCGAGTCACAATAAAAAAACTGACGTAATAATCGTATATGACGTGACGTACACACAGATGAACACACGAGAAAACTGGCATGTGTCTTTTTTACTTACGAGTTATGTAAAACAATGCTCACGTAAGAACATTAGAGTTCCATGTTGTCGACTATAGTAAATGATGAACTCATGCCACACGCCACGTTTTTGACGAAAATATTAAAAAGAAAATAGCATATGTTATATATGACCGTGGTGTAGAAGTAGTGAAACTGTCGCGCAAACCGAGTATGCCGGTTCAAAAATACTTGTCGGTACCAATATACAGTAAAAGCTCCTCATTCGCGCTTCCTTCATAGGCGTTTTCACTATTCGCGGATTAAAAAAATGTGGCCCAATTCCTATATTCGCGGCTAAAGATTTCTTTATTTGCGGATCTAATCCGTACATCAGTACATAACATAAAAAATAATAATAAAGATTCAAATAGGTATCCAACCCAAGATCCTTTGTAAATGCGTCGTCAAGTGGTATAATAAAAAAGTAAAATAGACCTTATAAAACTATGCATAAAGTATGTTGTTAAATGATATCGCCGCTGTATTGGTTTCTTTAAACCATTGCCATAGTTTGAAGATAATAATTATTCAATATGGTCAAAAACTCTTTTTTTTATATATTTGTATTATTTTTATTTTGTCACCTAGGAACGTTTCCCCTATAATCCCATATAAACTACCATTCCATATTCACGATTTCTGTATTTGCGCCATATTTACGGAACATATACCCAGGGCCGTCTTAAGCATATTCAGCGCCGGTGTGCGAAAGTCAAGGCTCCGCTCGCGTGGTCTCAGTGTAGTAGGTACCTATCGAAGTTTATGGCGGTCGGCATGCGCCCCCTAGGACTCAGCGCCCGGGTGCACGGCACCCCTTGAACCCCCGGGTAAAGACGGCCCTGCATATACCCCGTGAATAAAGAGCTTTTACTGTAATTAATTATCTTTGATATTATATGTATTATGGTCGTCCTGTTTTAATGATACAAAGCACTTTTAGTAGCTCATGGGCGAACGCGCTGTATAATGCATACCGCGTAACTTAAAAATTGGCCTGTTTTAACTATGGTTTGATTTTTCTAAGAACGGTCCTATGACACTTCAACAGTAGTGAGGTATATTCTGCATTCGGTTTGTTCATGAAGTAAAAAAGTAGTATTCATTTAAACAATTAATTGATTTAATAAATAAGCAACTAAAATAAATTATAAATTTTAGCATAATATATTATACTGTTGACGATTGTAGAAGTAAGCTGTCACTGTCAATATTTTTATGCGAATAAAAAACATGGTTAACAATAATTGCTCGTTTCAATAAATAATAATATAATTATAAATATTTAAACAATACATTTATATTTTAAACATATATTTTAATTATAATTAAATTATTTAATGAACAACTGGAATAGATTTTAAATTTTAGAAAAATATATTATACAATTCATTAATTATAAATAATTAAATAATTTATTTAAATCTTAAACATTTATTTTAAATTATAGACTAAATTATTAATTGGAGAGAGTAGAGGTTGCTTCTCTCTCTCTCTCTCTCTCTCTGCTACCTCTTTACGCAGGAGAACAATTTCGAAGAATTGCGAGACTGCTCTCAATGAACTCTCGCTTTCGACCATTGCTCTAATTACAGCGGAAAGCGAGAGGTTTCTCCCAAATGAAACGCTTAACGCTAATTTAGTTCACGGTTGCCTTGGTCGCCGTCACTATGCCGGCAAAAAATATATAATCAAAATTATTGATATATAAATTTATCGTTTTTAATACGTGTACAAAGGACATCATTCATTTTGGGCTTTTATGTACAACTTTTGTAATGTTTAATGATGAAAACATATATAAATGGTAGTTCCGATACTTGTATTGATAAAACTAATAACAAATTAGCTTTTCATTGCTGTGCGATTTGGAAAATAGGATATGGATTTTGTATTATCTGCCAATCTACGCCATATTTGTTCTGCTTTGAACTGTCATAATTATAGTTTTATCATTTTGGGGTTTTGGCGGGCAACTGCAAGTGACAGGACGCGCAATTTTGAATTATTTGAAAAGCTTGTGTTTTTCATAAATATTAATGTGTAATAATGGTGGAATTGTTATCCAGTAATCATTTTCAAGTTGATCAAGTATAAACAAGTAATTTAAAGCTGTGAAACGTGTTTCTTCGTGTTCCTTCCAAGACTCCTTCCGAAGTTTTAGTAAAGACTTTCCGCCGCTTTACTAAAACGATCATCATCAACCTCACTATCATCGTCATCATTTGATGAATCACTCGCGTGGTTCATTTTCATCTTTACATGACAATGTACCATATATTTTTAAAACATTGAACCATATATTTTTACTTTGACACTGGCAAGTTAAATACTAAAGCCATAAACAAGAAGAAAGAAAAAAGTTTTATCATTTTGCACACCTAAACTATGCAAAATAAAGGATAATTACATTACATAATACATAATATGCATTTTAAAACTATTTTAAAATGCTATTAATACAATTAAGCCCAAGTCCCCATACAAAATGAATAATGTCCTTTTCAAATTATTCAGACCTCTAGAAGTGGGTGAAAATTAATTTGAAAGATTCTGTTACATAGTTACATACATACAATTCAAGCTAATAAAAGCGTTTTAACAAAGTATTTGTTTTGATTTGAAAATCCATTGTTTGGTGGACGAAGATGCTGTCTATGTGATGCACCCCAATATAGATGGTAGTCTGAAGGCCGTCGAAGGCAACAAATAATCCCAGTGGTCGCACATTGCGCGCGCAGTCAGTCGATTCGGCGCAGCTGTGGCGCGCGGCGCGTCACGATCTCGCGAATAAATAAAGTACGGTGAAAGAAATTCAATGATTTTGTATTAAAAATATATAAATGTAATTTAATTTGCACTCTATCCAGTTTGTTAATATTAATTCTTCAATATAATCGTTAATAATAATAAATACGAGTTTTGCTTAGATGGGATATTTAATGTGCTCGATCAGCTGATTGCCGGCATACGAATTTCTGCTGAAAACAACATTAGTTCAATCATTGGTGAGTTTAATTGTTTTTATGTTCTAGGTCGAATTAAAATGGGTCAAAATATAAATCAATATTTTGTTTAGTATTTGAGAATTTTGAAAGTATTTCAAGGTAATCATGCTCGGGTGGCTCTTAAATTAAATTATACATTATTCAAATTATATTAAATATCTACGTCAGAATAGGCCTTAAGATTCATTTAAATTTGGAAAAAAATTAGACAAAATTCCTATTTAAAAAATAAATTGAATTATGTCTAGGATTAGTTGATAATATATTTAGAAAATTTGTGAAAACCAATTAATATAATTACTTAATATATTTTAAAATGTTCATTAATGTCAATTTAATAAAACATAAAAATGTTATTATTGAAAATAACAAAGAATTGCAATTATTTTAAAGTGCAAATAACATTAAAAAAAGAAAACATTTTTATCAATTGTAATATTTAAATGTTTGATATTTATTGTTGTGTTATGAAAAATTAGAACGTTCACGAACATACGAGCTATGTTAGGTAGGAGCTATTGAGTGCCTTGAGTTGTGGCAGCGGATGTGCACCTACTGCGCGTTTCCACACGCATCCTTGTTACAACAATTTACTATTGATACATCTACGTTCGTTGCTATTCTCGCATATTCAATCACCATTGGCCCCAGTGATGTTGACTGGAGTAACCGAGAACTCAGTTTTTGCAGTCGTCGGCACTCGACAACTGACCTCATTTGGTAAGCAAGAAGAGGTCCAAGAGTGCTGACGACTGCAAAAACCAAGTCTTCACGGCTGCCCCAGTCGCCGTTACTGGGGCCAAAGGTGCTTCTTCACGCACCGCTCGAAGGATCCAAGGCTATAGAATGGAGAGAACTTATCGGCTGGTAAAGCATTAACTTTTGGACCTCCTCTTGCTTATCATCAGGCAGGTGTCAGATGTCGAGTCACAATAAAAAAAAACTTTGTTATTAATCAATCACATGAAGAATATTCAATGGCCGGCATAGTGACGGCGACTGAGGCAATAGTAAAATGAGGTTTTTCAGTCGTTGACGCCCATAGTCATATTAAAAAAAAACATGTAGAGATCACATTATAGAATTTTACATAGCTTACTTAAATATATTTTGAGGTTTTATTTTTGCATTTATTAAATATAACCTAGTGGCAAGTGGCGCTCCATTGTCTCTGCCTATCCTAGTGACTATCCAGACGTGACAATTTGATTGATTGATAAATTGGATCATTCAAACGAAGTTACGCACAGGCGCGTTTGGGCGGCATAGTGACGACGGATTTACAGGCGCTGTTTTCGGCGTTCTTTGATGTTACTTGCGCAGGCAACTTGAGGTCACTTTTAGAGTCTCAATAAAAAACAAATTAAAAATCCTTGAATTTTTCAATAAGTATACCTTCATAATATACAATCTAAATTCTTTTAAAATAAAATTAACATAAGATTTAATTTTCGAACATGTATCGGACCTGCAATAATTTTAAAGGTCAAATAAGCAATTATTAATTTTTTTATATCATTTAGACCTTAACTAAAAATTATTGCCTACCCCTCTTTAAGAGTCGATAGTGTGTGGCGAGCGACGTATAGTTCCCGGCAGGAAAAAGAGACTTTTGAAAAAAAACTTTAGAAAAAAACTTTTGAAAAAAAGACTTTTGAGCTGCGTACTAGTATCGGGAGAATGAAAGAGCTCTGGACGACTGCGATTAAAGCAACTCTGCCTATACAGTGGTGCACATAATCCTTACTTCCTTATATTAAATCGCGAAAGTTTTTGAGTATGGATGGATGTTTGTTACTCTTTCACGCAAATACTACTGAATAGATTTTAATGAAACTTTACAGTAATATAGCTTTTACATCAGAATAACACATGGGCTATAATTTATGAACATATTGTGTGAATAATAAATAATATAAAAGAAAAAACATTTTCTAATACAAAATTGCGTGCGTTCAGAAATTTATTTTGGGTAATCTAAGGTTAATATATCAAGCTGTTGAGAATTGAAAACCAATTGTCAATTTGGCATATCAGTAAAAAAGACGATAGTAGTTGATATTCAACAGATTATATAGTTAATAATCCATTCTGCCCCATCAGGGACTCGAGGGGCATAGTGGAAAAATTCAATATGCAGAGCAAAGCTATTCTGCCACTCCGTAGAGGCGTGCGTGATACGAGTGCGTGATCATGTGACAAAAATCCGCGCTTAACATCAAATCTTATCTTTAGTAAATATTCTACAAGATGCGTTTCGACTAAGCTATAGTTATTTTACATAAATTAATGACTTTTAAAGTTAAGAAAGAAAAAATATAATATTCCAACAGGGATAGGCAGATTCAAACAAACCGAATTTTTCCAATAGTTATGTGTGTCCAATAGCTATGTGTGTCCAATAGCTCTTCGTTCACATCCACAATTTTCTTCATACAGGCTTAGTTCTCAGTTTTCAAATCCGGTCCATTCATAAAAAAGCAGGGGTCTCAATGTATTTTGTTATTTTTTATTGTGACTTGACATCTGACCTCGGCCCGCCAGTTAGTAAGCAAGAAGAGGTCCAAGAGTGCCAACGACTGCAAAAACGTTTGCCCAAGTCGCCGTCACTATGCCGGCCAAAAAGGTGTATGAAGTAATAAAATAACTGACTAGGTACTTACATTAATTATAAAGATAAAAGGCATTTTATTTACTTCAAAACATTGCATTGGCATCGTGTTGTTTTTTAAACGTTTAGTCATTAGTCACATTTAATCGATATTGACAGGGTCTTTGTACCCATCCTGTATGCTGGTTATAAAATATTCACGTGATAGGTAGCCTATTTTATTTTGTAACTATATTTCTATATATATTACTAAAATATATATATATATATATATTTTTTTTTTTTCAAAATTTTTGTCGAGGCCTTTTTCATTAAATCTGAATATGTCGGCCTCATTATATCCACACTAAACATAATACTGGAAACTTATATCTATAGTAATACAATAATAAATCTAACCTATTCTATGTTTAATATATACATTTACGTAATCAAATAACATTCTAGCGGAATCAGAAGTTGGTTCAGCCAGAATGCCATTTAAGACGCCTACATTAAGTAAATTAATATTAAGATGACTAATTAAACTAGTGCGCTCAGACCGACACAAGTCACAATCCCACAAAATATGCATGACATCTTCAACATGACCACAATGTGGACAATTGGGTGAATCGGTTCTTTTCATAAGAAATGCAAAACTGTTAAAAGGAATATGGCCCGTCCTAAGTCTGAACGCATTTATCAAAGTACTTCTATCAAATTTTCCATACTAAAATATATAAAAACATAAAATATTAACTCAAAACAACATAATACAATATTCGCTTATATGAGTATTGTTAGATTTTGTGTTTATATATTATTGTGTCGCTTCATTGTCTCTGCCTATCCCTGTGGAAAAAGGCGTGACAATTTGATTGATTGATTGATTTTACAGACACAATTATTATTAGGTAAGTACTTTCTGTTAAGAGATTTTGACTGCGAATTTAAATTTATCTAAAGATTTAATACATTTCACCTGCTTTGAAAACTGTGCAACCGACCGTGCGTAGTATAGAGGCAGTGCAATGGTTACACAAACCGGAGAGCACGAGTTCGAGACAACCCACCGGTACCAATGTATCTTTGATATATGTACTTTGGTTGTCCTGTTTCTATAATACAAGCACTTTAACTGTGCACCTTTTCGGCTATTTACTTTCTTTCTCATTTAGTTTTTGTTATAGGATATATAGAAATCTTCTTGTTTTTCGTTTTAATATTTCATCATTATTTTTATAGATTAGTTGCATGTGTATATTATGAGTCATTATTTTACGAATATGTCTGAGGGTCATTTGGTGGTCATTTGCTAAGTCTGCCGGTCGTTTCAAGTGTACAGATCGTGAAGAGACTCAGTCGCGTTTCGGGACAGCTTAGAAGTTGCCAACTAGGTGGTGAACACGACTGCTGCTTGCATCTATTTAACTATTGCAACAGTCGCCTCCATTTATGGACCGACAGGCGATAGGCGTGGCCGATTGTTCAACGATTGGTTTGTTGCGCTTAAAGTTCCGGGTTCGATTCCCGGTCGGAGCAAATATTTGTTTCAAAGCTTTTATTTGTAATATTTAATAATTATAATAAATATTATAATTATTAACATCACAGCTAACATCAAGCTTTCATACGTCGTGCCAAAATAAAGATAAAACATAATTTTAAATTCCAATTTAAAATGCAACAATATCTTACACGTAATTATGAATATTGGCGTGACGTTATATTCGACATTGGCATCCGAAAATGTATTTAGGAAGTGTTCGTTGAATCGGATATCTTACGTAACAATTACGGATATCCGAATACAATGCTGTAATCGATAATTAGCTATTCATCCTTTTGATTGACCTAAAACATCTTAGTGCTACGGAAAGTACATTTTAGGCATTTAACCTTGTTCCCTACTGTAGCACGGCAATCCAAGAAGCAAGATAAAGAACTGCAAGGAATATTATTGTAACTCATATTAAAAAACGTATTAATTAGGCTGGCACATCAAAATGTATAAAAAAATATTTAATAATTTTTCAACGTTGTTTTGTGTAAAGTTACAGAACGTTTAAATATCTTTTTTGATACACTGTTCTAGTAAGTTATTTAAAATGAGTTGGAATGATATTCTTTGCAAGTCTTTATCTTGCTTCTTGGATTGCCGTACTAGGGGGGCTGGTGTATTTACTCCCGTGTTTTTACTTGTCAAGGGAACTACTGTCGACAGAATCGGTAGTCGAACTAAAAGTATCAGCGCGTCGTTTCTTTGTAAAACTATCGACAAATAAAAAGCGACTGGGCGACCGTGGTATAGTGGCAGTGCAATGGTTACGCAAACCGAGAGCACGGATTTAAAACTACTTGCCGGTACCAATGTATCTGTGATAAATGTACTTTGGTTGCCCTGTTTCTATCATACATTTCTGCCTATTCTTTAAACTTGAACTCTTCAAGTTAAGCGTCAAAAAGTACTTTCATCCGGCTGAGACGACCGTTTTTTCAATCGATGTCAATCTAGATAATAAATTCAAGTACTATGGTCGACGATAGTGCCTATAACCATAGAGCTTATATGAAGAGAATTGTGGATGTGAAGGAAGCGAAGGAATTGTGTCAGGATCGTGGCAGTGGCGCTCCGTTGTCTCTGCCAACCATCGATGCTGCCAACCCTGTGGGAAAAGGCGTGACAATTTAAATTGAATTGAATTTGAATACTATGGTCGAATAGGATATCTGATGCCAGCTAATGAGGAAAATGTATCTAAATTGATTTCTTCTTATATAATTTTTAATATAACTAGTTTGAAGTTTTTTTGTGAAAATTCTCAATAGTTATACATAAGCTTATAATAAGGTACATTTGGTATCGATTTTCTTGGCACATTCACTAACTTATTTTAAATTTTAAACTTTTTAAATATAAGTTATTTTAGCGAAAACGCAATTCTCTTGTCTATTTCGAACTTAAGTTATGCCAAAGCTAATTTTAGGATGACATGCCTAAATTATTGCCAACGTAAAATTTATATTTTTGAAAAATAATATGAAATAATAAGAAAGTTATAAAATTATTATTAATAAATAAGTAATAATGTACCATGTTGAATGTTATAATGGTTTGAGTAAATACCAACTGAATTTTACGTTAATAAAAATAGAAAAAACTTTGTACTTTTGTAATAGTATCACAATTAATTTCCGAACGCATCTTGTTGGATAGATGGCAACAGTGTTGGCGGCAATTACTGGAGACAGATTTTAATTATTTATAATACTTGTGTTTCATGAATATAATTGTATAATGGTGGTGAAATTGTTATTAAATAAATATTTTACAGTATAATGACAAGTAATCTAATGCTGTAATACGTGTTTATGTTCCCTCCCAGACTTCTTCAGATAAACTTTAAAATCGAAATAATTCAAGTTGCCGGTTTCAACTAGGCCGGCATAGTGGATTCGACTGCTACTTTTAGTTATTTAAAAGTAGTAGCAGTCGCCCCCATTCATAGATCGCACTCCAGTTTAATATCAGATTGACATGAATGATGTCGTATGGCGAGCTACTATAAATAAAAATACATAAATCACCTTATTTTACCTTTCAGCATTTTCAGTTAGAGCATTAACCACATAATTACTCATATTGCTTATTAAGATTTTTTTTAGGTTAACTGAACCTAAAATGGTGTCTTTTAAAATTAAGCAAATTTAGTTTGACGTTTCTAATTTTACACCTAAAAGTGGCACAACAGAATAGGAAAACTGCCTAATTTTAAGTTAAGTAACTAAACTGATATTTAGGCCTGTCAAAGCTTTGATAGCTCTAAATTAAGACTAATATGGGACACACAGAATAGGGAAAGTCCTTTGACAGGTCTAAATGAATTTTAGGAGGATTTTAGGATAATCGTGTGCCAAAAGAATTGACACCAATATAAGGTCAGTTCCCAGGTTTATACATAAAAAACGAAGATTTTCATCAGGTTTTTAAAGTAAAAAAAACGGAAACTGTAACTACAAAACGCTTCGTTTTAAAACTTGTTTTGAATATCGGCAGTTTATCTAAACTAGTTTTTATTATTACTTTTTTATTCTTAAAATGTATTTTTTTATTTACATAGCCCGCCTTTACTAATAAACCTTGTCCTTTGAAATAAAATAACTAGTTAGTAGGCTGAAAATAAAAGGTTATTTGCCAAGTTTGCCGATACGGGGAACAATTTTAGGTGTACAGACCGTGAAGGGACTCAATTGCGATTCGGGATTAGGAATTAATTGCCGGTTCCAACTAGGCCAACATAATAAATGCGACATAATACTTGCAATTAGTTAACATAGTAGCATGGACCGCACTCGAGCTTAATATCACACGGGGTGCTGTCAATTAAGCAATTAATTATGTCGAGCCTGAATTTGGTTTTTCCCCACGCTACTCCAAAGCGGATTGGGCTACGACTGCCATCTTGTAAAAGCGACTGATAACTATAGTTTAACGTGCAATTTTTTTCACTAGCGGTCACCCATCTTACTATTGACTGCGAATTCATTGCTTAACTCGCGTAATCGAATGAACTGCGCATTAACCACTCCCACTGGATAAATGTGTTAAATAAAAAACGGATTTATAATATTTTCTTAAATTTTGCGACCTCTCGGAGAGCCGTCGTGGTCTCTCCGTGACCACGATGGCTGCAAAGCTCTCGAAACGTCGGAATAATAAAATAAAATAAAATTGTAAAATCAAAACGCGATAGTAAGCCGCATAAAATTTGTTTAAATGGATTTACTCGTATATTAATTGGCCGGTTTTATCACAGTAGATTCACAAGGTTAATATGAGGAATTTGGACTTGATTATATCCGTGTTTAATAATAAAAAAGCGTATTTTATTGACATTATTATAATTAAGTTATAATTGATGTGTTTTAATTACATTGGGATAAAGGGACACATACATTTTTAGGTATGTATAATTTAGTAATGAAGATTCGTTTGAATTTGCGTTTGCACACATAGGTCGCATTTATTATCCAATTTTATTACTTATTTAAGTACTTTATATAGTAACTAGCTGACCAGACGTTCTCTTGCCCAAAAGTATAAAAACGATAACAGCCCCACCTACCATCCAGTTTTAAATCAGAACCATCCAGGTCTAATGGAACAATTTAACCACCACAAGGCCTAGATTTTACTAGGTCTGTTATTTACGCAGATGTTTTTTTAAGAATATTTTTGAAACTATATCTATATAAAATATTTGTATCTTTATTATATTATTATGTTGCATTCTATAATATTTGTAACTTGAATTGTGTGAGTGAGATATAAATGCAAAATTTATAATTAAGTACATATTTATTTATTTTATTAAATTTAAATAAATTAAATATTTTTTTTAGTCTAACCTACTAAAGTGACTATATTATGAAGAAAAAATATTGTTAATAGGTGAACTCGACTTGCCTGATTGCAATGACTAAAAATTCGTCTCAGTTACAGTTGCCTTAGTCGCTGTCGCTATGCCTACTAGAGGTGAGACATTTCACCTCGATTTTCCTGATAGTAAGCAGGAGCAGGTCTCAGAACGCCGACTGAAAAAACCGACTCAGTTCACGCTTGCCTCAGTCGCTATGCCGCCCAAATTTGTTTGTCACATGAAAAAAAAGTCACATGGTCTGGTAAACATTTGTTATTTTCACAAAATCAACAAATTCGTTTTAGAGAAGGTGATATTTTTAGAAAACTATTTAATTGTGTAAGGATCGTGGCAAGTGGCGATCCATTGTCTTTGCCTATCCCTGTGGGAGAAGGGCGTGACAATTTGATCGATTAATATTTATTTATGAATAGAAAAACCAAGAAACATTGCTTATGAGCTTGTAGACTAGGTTTAGTTTATAATGGATATGGCATCTTCATATTATGTGCGTAATTCCCCTAATAAAAATTGAAGAATAAACCAAAAAACAAATTTGCTCTTGTATCTGTTTTCACGAGTGACAGAACAGTGTTTATCGCGTTGTCAAGTAAATTGCGATCTACATTTTTTTTACTGAATCATTAATTTAATAATAACACTTATTAAAGGTTTGCTAAGTGATTGCGAATAGGAGTGCATTTGTGATAAGGCGTGAAATAAAATTTATTATTTTTCGCATTTTTTACGATATTCACGGTAATCTTAAAAGGCTACGTTTAAGAAGTATGTATTTTTATATCATTGTGTAATTGGTCTTTGCCTGCACAGAAACGCAAATGAACAATGTTTTCTCGATTGTTTTTTTTTAATATATTGTTATATATTTCAAAAATTAATCAAAAAATATATATTTCTAGACATTTCTATACTAACGTGTTTGTTACATTAAAAACAGTCAGCACAAAGATAAATTGGTACCGGTAAGCGGTTTTGCAAGCGGCAATCGTTTTGAACCGGAGGGTCTTAGTTGCTAGGCAATTCCACAACTACTACCCCAATGTATTTAAAAAAAAAGATCAATTGGAATTGTCCAAGCGTCGGACAGAGAAGGCTGGTAATTATTTCTGCCAACGTATTAGCCTTGCTATATAAAGGGGAAATGTTGCCAGTCTCCTTGGGACTATCTCTGATGCGACGTCATTAGATGATATTTTTTATTTATGTTTAAAATTATAATTTAAAATACTTAAAATTTTATCTGTCTCCAAATAAAAATTAATTAAAAAATATAAGTAAAAAATGCCACAATTTAAACACCACGTTTAATTAAATAAAGCAAATGAATTTAATTGCAAATATAATGAAATATATTATATTCATTACATACGATATGATTCGTATTACACATCGTCTGAAATGGGTATTTTTTGGAGAAATATGATATCTTGTATACGAGTATTTCATTATTTTTTAGTAGATACTTACGAAATAAAATAAGTACCTACGTATTATTTTTTTATTATTATTGTGACTCGATATATGCCCTCCCGCCTGATGTTGAGCTAGTGTGCGGTCCATAAATGGAGGTGACTGTTATTACAGGTTAATAGCTGTAAGTAGTAGTCACATCCACTATGCCGGCCTGGTCCCGAAACGCGACTAAGTCACTTCATGGTCTGTATACTTGTAAGTGGTGTTACTACCCCGGATCGGCAGACTGGGCACCACTGCCTACCACTACTACACTTGGACAACCAGACCCGGATTTAGTTTACGTTTTTCTCAGTCGCAGTAACTATTCGGGCTTATCACGTTTCGCTTAAAGAATCCACGGTTATAGTATGAAGTTGATGACCAGATAAATATTGTTGAAGGCTACTGAGGAGATCAATGAGGGAGGCCAATGTCCAGCAGTAAACGAGTAACGGCTGACGTGGTGATCATTAAATCCATAAGTGTGTTTTCATATCGAACACCTGTTGTTTTATCTCCATAATATGTTTTAATTAGCAATATATAGAAACAAGATTATTGGACCAAGGTCAATTTATTATTTTGCAATTGAAACTTATAACCTCGTGTAGGATTCAACATTATAGTATAATATTGTACGATGTTTTACAAACATTGAGAATAGTAAAGTATGTGGATGCAAGGAGATGGACGAAAGAGATTATAAATCAGCGGCGAGTGGAAAGATAAAACGGGAACGTCTTAGAAAATTGTTCTTTAATCAAATTGAAGACTTAAAAAGGGGTCTGCAGTGCCCATAACTAAAGAGTCTATATAAAGAGAATTATGGATGTGAAGGAAGCAAGAGAGTTGTATCAGGATAGTGAAATGTGGCGCTTCTGCCTAACTCTGTGAGAATTGATTAAATGATTTTTACAAAATGTATTTTGTACGGGGACTTGGGCTTAATTGTATTAAAAGTTTCATATGTATTTTAAAATAGTTTGTTGTACGAAGATTACAATATAATTTGAATTTATCCTTTATTTTGCATAGTTTAGATGTGCATTATGATCAAACTAAAATTATGACAGTTCAAAGCAGAACAAATATGGCGTTGTTTGAGAGACGATACAAAATCCATATCTAATTTCCAAAAAATATTATTAGTTTTATCAATGCAAGTATCGAAACTACCATTTATATATTTTTTCATCATTGGACATTACAAAAGTAGTACATAGAAGCCCAGAATGAATGATGTCCTTTGTCTTTTACAAAGATTTTGTCCTTTCTTATTAATACTAATCACAATTAGGTTATGCATCCCTTTTTGATATTTATTGTGATGGATTTAAGATTTATAATTGAATTTAGTTAGGATTGGGCTTAACTGGGTGTGTGGTGAATTAGACGCGTTCGCGTGAACGGTTGAGAAACTTTCGGAAGGCCGACCAGTCTGTTAGTACATAGACTATGTCTCACATTTGATCTGATACTTGGCTAAGAAAATGTACAACTACTAACAAATCAAACATCACTAGATAAATAGTACCTAAGAATATTTGGCTTTATAATACGATTATAACGCAAAAAAGCGATTAATCCTATTTAAAATAGGACGGAATCAGCGCCATTTTCGCGATCCCCAAATCTATATTGTTTTATATTAATGTAGCGAATCTTAGCTTAACATCGGGCAGGGTTATAAATGTATTAAAATAAAACATTGAAATACAAAATATGAAAGAATGAATAAAATGAAACTAGTTTTAAAAAAAAAACGCTAATGTATAATATAACAATAACAACTAAAAGTATTTTTTTTTGTAATAAGGAAACTCGAGTTAGTTCAAACCAAACCAAAACAAGTAAGTAAGTTCACGGTTGCCTCAATAACTATGCCGGCCAACAAATATTTGATTAAATTATTGTATTATCATCGGTTTTTAATACGTGTACAAATTTTCAAATTATTCAGACCTCTAGAAGTGGGTGAAAAATAATTTGAAAGATTCTGTTACATTTACATACATACAAGTCAAGCTAAGAAAAGCGTGTTAGAAAATTAATATCTTTGGTTTCACATTGTAAAACAAAATAGTTTATAAGGGTTTTGATTTGACACTTAAGTAGATATTATATGAATTAAACAAATTTTATGCGGCTTACTATCGCGTTTATTTTGGTTTTGAAATTTTATGCGGCGATAGTAAGCCGCATAAAATTTGTTTAATTCATTAATCAATGTTCGCGCAAAATCTAAGAAAATACTAGATATTATATATCACATAATTATTATGTCAATCATACAAGAAGCAACATAGTCGTTAAAAGAGACAAAGAATTGTGGATGTCAGGGAAGCGAGGAAGCTGTGTCAGGATCGTGGCAAGTAGCGCTCTATTGTCTCTGCCTATCCCTGTGGGAAAAGGCGTAACAATTTGATTTTGATGTAATAACTGCAAGTAGCAAATAAGTATTCGATAAAATACATAAATCCATTCCAGCTATTCCCTAAACGCGACTGAGTTACTTTACAGTCTTGGCACCAATGCACAAATTGAATCCAAAGAACTCTTCACTATGTCCTGTCATTACATCAGTTGATCATCAGCCTTCAAAGATACCACTCTAATTGCTTCTAGAAAGAATTAAAGTGAAAAGAAATAAAAATGTAAAAAAAGCCCGAGTCTAATAGGTGAATGAGTGCCAATAATTATGATAAATAACCCTGATAGGCATTTATCTAAAGACTACAGGTTGTACTAGCTTCATCACAGGGCTGATTATAAGGTGTCCCGGACTTGATCTGACATACTTAAGCTAAATTGCTAATCGGCACACTTCCATAAAATTTTATAGTAGATACATACATAAAGATCTCCGGGCGTAATGATTTAGTAAAATGTGTTTTATCAATCAATCAATCAAATTGTCACGCTTATTTCCTACAGGGATAGGCAGAGACAATGAAGTGCCACTTGCCACGATACTGACACAACTTCCTCGCTTCCTTAACATCCACAATTTTCTTTATACATGCTCTATGGTTACTGGTACTAGGCAATCCAGTTTTAAATAAAAAAAATTTTTTTATTAAGACATCTGGCCTCGGCTTCCGTCATGGTCGAGTTCAGATGACAGGGAGGTCCAAGAGCGACGACGACTGAGAGAACCGTTTCATTTAATGATTGCCGATTTACATAATTATGTCAAATTGTCTTTTTTTGCATGAAACCGGCAAAAAACCGACCCGGGACGGAGAGCTAGCGAAAAACACCGACCTGTCGGACTGTCGCAGCGAGAATGTATAGCCGCTGTTAGCGTAGTATCATCATACTATTGTCGTTCATTATCAGAATCATATGACAGCACCCCGTCATATGAACTTAATAATGAAGCTGAAGTTCGGCTTAGCATAACTACACAAATAGAGAATATCATTAAGTTAAGCTGGGTTGCCTAGTGTCCAGAACTGTGTAAAGCTCTTGTTTTTTTCTACAAAAATGCTTTCATAGAAACCGGCGAGTGATTTTTGAACCGGTGTCTCTCAGTTTGCGTGATAATTTTACTACCACTGCACCACGCTCGCCTTAATTCTAATTGATAGTTTTACATAATTTCCAAATATGCATTTACTTTTTGTTTGTGTATATGTCCTTGTGATATATACATGTGATAATATAGCTTTAAGAGTAGGTAGGTAATTTTGCAACGTTTACGCTGATAAAAAATCTAGACGTTGAAAACGATGTCGACTTTGCAACATATAAAAATAACTTACCTTTTTTCTTTACGAAACACAAATGTACGAATCTAAACATTCTTGTGTTTTATGCCATTTCAATACGATAGTTAAGTTAAATAGTTCTTTACGATAATGAAGAATTAGTGGTAGAGAAAGCATTTATGCATTATTTTTCACCTTTGTGCATTTTTTTTAAATAAAAAAATACAAATAAATTTATATACGTATATTGTGTACGGTAACAATTATATTTAAGTAATTAAAAAAAATGCGTCAACTCTTATTAATATTCAATGTGAGTTCAAAACATTGTGGTTTACTATAAACTAGATATGCCCGCGGTTTCACCCGCGTAAAATTAGGTTTACACAGTCATAAAACAGGAGGAGGTTCTCAATTCGACTTTATAGCCCTTTTTTGTATTTATAACTCGATAACTCATATAAAAATTACTGAAAACGGAAATAAAAAAAAATCCAAACAGCTAAAACTATAGTCGATTGGAAACTATATCAAAAATATATATATTTTTACTAAAAGTATCCTATGTCTAGTACCTTCAAAAATATGTGTACAAAGTTTCATGATGATCGGTTAAGTAGACGAAAGACCATCAACACAATAAAAAAAAACATCATAGTGTCAGTCATTAGTCGTCCACTGCTGGATATCTCCTTCCGCCTATCAGTAGTTTCCTTCTACCTGTAGCAAGTAATTAGTCCATTTTATGAGTGGACACTGAAGACATCCTGTGCACCGTTTTTTTTAATTGTGACTCGACATCTGATCACGTCCCGCCTGATAATAAGCAAAAGGAGGTCCAAGAGTGACGACGACTGAGAAAACCGAGTTTTTTCACGGCTGCCCCAGTCGTCGTCACTATGCCGGCCAAAGATGCTTCTTTACGCAACGCTTGAAGGATCCAAGGTCATAGGATGGAGAAAACACATGGGCAGGCAAAGCATTCCACTTGTCGATTGATCTACAAAGAAAAGACGCACCGAACTTTTTAGTTCGACTGCCGATTCGGTCGATAGAATGCGAATGCTTTCCGCTACCTGTGCGGGTATTACGGGTGTGAAAGGAACAAGGTTAAAGGCTCTTCGGAACATTCTGCGTGGTATAGGCGATAGAGGACGCATCGTTTGCTAGTGCGTGGTCTCCATGAGAGATTTTCGGCTCCAATGGTCATCTGATCTACGTGCTATGTGCCCTATATCATTACCAAATAAAAATAATAGTCATACGTAATAAAATATTAATTAAAATGTAAACGGTTGAAATTTTAGTTTGCTAATGAACGTTTTCGTCTGGTTAGCGTTTCGGTCTGTTTAGCGTAACCGTGGCCAAGAACTTTGTTGTGTCAATACTTCTTTCAATTTGTATTATTACAATGTTTATATTACAATATTTTGAAATGTCTAAATCTTTTCTTAGGCTATTTTGGAGCATGTTAAGATTAGAATAAAGTGTAAAGAATTAATAAATAAAAGAACTAACGTATAATAATAATGTATGTATAAGGCGACCGTGGTGTAGTGGCAGTGTAATGGCTACACAAACCGAGAGCACGGGTTCGAAACCACCCACCGGTACCAATGTATCTTTGATATGTGTACTTTAGTTGTCCTGTTCTAAGGAAAACGTATAATGAAACTGTTATTTTAATCATCGGCACTTTTATTCCTCTTTAATAAACATTAGTCAAGTCGATGTCAGATTTTATATTATATATATTTGACCGACTTCCCAAAAAAGAGGAGGTATCAACACATTTTTTGTAGGTACTTTTCTATACTAAGCTTTCGTCCTGTTTTAATTAAGGTTGTAATCACATAATAATAAAGAACTATAGTTAAAAAAAAAACTAAAAATCACGCAAGAGGAGGACGAGAATGCCTACGACTAAAATAACCGAGTAAGTTCACGGTTGCCTCAGTCACCATCACTAAGCCGACCAAAAATATATTTTATGAAATTATTGTATTGTCATCGGTCATACTTATACTCTAGAAGTGGGTTACATAGTTACATACATACAAGTCAAGCTTATAAAAGCGTGTTAAAAACAGGACGAATAAAGTACACAATATATCAAACATTGGTTCAAATTGGAGGCTCTCTATGACCTTTGCACCAGACCTTACCACGGTTGCCTTACACAATATATAGAGTATCTTAATTAAAATTAAAACATCTGGATTTACCAAAGTCATTCAATACCCGGATTTACCAGTCACCAACCAAAAAATACACCATGGATCGAGATACCAAGCATGTTTATCTAAAATCTGCCAGATGCCTAGACATAATAAATGTGCATAATTTTAAATATTAAACACTTATAAAAATATTAAAGTTGAAGGTTAGAGATTCTATAATACTTTGGAATTATAAATTAGTTAAAAAACTGGTTTTGTGATATAAACAATAAAAAATCGCCTAATCAATTATTTATTTCATTTTAAAGCTGGGTTGCCTAGTGCCCTTAACCATAGAGCTTGTATAAATAGAATTGTGGATGTAAAGGAAGCGAGGGAGTTGTGTTAGGATCGTGGCAAGTGGCGCTCCATTGTCTCTACCTGTGGGAATTAAGGCGAAATAAAACGATAATAACTATACGATGAACAATGTACGACTACGACTTTATTGTATTATATGGTGTTCTTTATAATCGTAGGTACGACTTTATTGTGAACGCAAACCAGACTTAATCTATCTTAAAACACTAAATAAATAAAATCTAATAGTATGCCGGATGAAATAATTTAATTATACAAAACAACGTAATAACGCCAATTCGAAAACTAATCATTGATTCTGCAGGATGGATGTGCTCGGAAGGTTGTTGCGATTTCTCATATTATTTTTCATTTAAGATGATAATCTAATTATATAATAGCTCACATTTCTTACTTTATAGGTTAAATGGATGAATGAATGGATACATTAAACAAGACAGGCCCAGGAGGGTGTTCACAACCAAATCGGTGACATCCTCAAGAAAACTAGGTTGTCTAATGCCCATAACCATAGAGCTTGTATAAAGTGAATTGTGAATGTGAAGGAAGCGAGGGAGTTGTGTCAGGATCGTGGCAAGTGGCGCTCCATTGTCTCTGCCTATCCCTGTGGGGAAAAGGCGTGACAATTTTATTGATTAATTGATTTTTGCCTTGCTTCTATTGTTGCAAAGGTTGGCTGGTAGGGATGTTAACTATTATTCAGTTCGCCTGCATGCACCATGCCTGTACGGGGAATTGTAAGTAAGTAAATATCTTTACAAAACTTTTTCGTTCTCCTTTCATCCACAAGTCTCTTTATACCTACGCTATGGTGAATAAGCATCAGGTATCCGATTTTCAAAGAATGTCACCTAATTGTCCTAGGAAGACTTCTGTGAGCGAATTCGTCTAAAGACGATACTTGCTCATTTTTTGTTGACTGAAACTAACATTATTATTTTTTATTTATATAAAATCAAATCAAATTGTCACGCCTTCTTCCCACAGGGATAGGCAGAGACAAAGGAGCGCCACTTACCACGATCCTTACACAACTCACTTGCTTCCTTCACATCCATAATTCTCTTCATACAGGCTCTGTGGTTATGGGCACTAGGCAACCTAGCTTTCTTGAGGATGTCTCCGATTTGGTCGGAAAATACCCTCCTGACAAGTTTTTTTTATTTATACATTTCCATATTAAGCTAATACATTACAATACATTGGTACCGGCAATTGGTTTTGAACCGGGGACTCTCGGTTTGTGTGACTATTTCACTACCTCTACAATACGAATAAAGCAAGCGAAACAGTTGTCATTTGACCTTTCGCTAATTTAGTTGGTTATTTTTAATTATTTTTTTGTGGCTCGATATATGCCATCACCTCGCCGTATGTTAATCTGTAGTGCGGTCAATGAATGGATGTGACTGCTACTACTGTAGAAGCAGTCACATCCACTATGCCGGCCTTGGTGTAGGTAATACTATATAGCATGTATTAGATACTTGTAGTTCTACATTAGGTAATAGAGGTTAAAATAAATGGGAAAGATTTAAAACAATTGAACGGTTGTTAATTTTGTTGTCGCTTGCAAGACGTTAATTTATAGTGACTTTTATTGTTTAACCGCAGAAGACAATAATGGTTAGACAATAAAATTAAATCTAAAATGTCACGCCTTCGTTTAAGGAAAGGCAGAGACAAAGATGCGCAATTTCACCTCGACTTCCCTATGGCAAGCAAGAGGGAGTCCAACAGCGCTGATGACTGAGAAAATCTGTACAACTTACCGTTAGCTCAGTCGCCGTAACTTTTTTATGACAGGCGTGGCGCATTGGTTAGCATACCAGTCTCGGGTTCGGTTCCTGGTCGGAGCAAATTTGTTTCATAGCTTTTATTTGTATTATTTAATAATAAGATTGAATATTACAATCTCGTCAGAGACAATGGAGCGCTACTTGCCACGATCCTGACACAAATCCCTTGCTTCCATCACATTCACAATTTTCTTCAATACAAGCTCTATGGGTTTGGGCACTAGGCAACTTAGCTTTCTTGAGGATGTCTCCGACTTGACCGGCAAACATCCTTTTGGGCCTGCCTTGTTTAACGTTCACATGAGATTTATAAATTATTTTCGTCAATCTACTTTCACTCATCCTTTCTTTGTGCCCAAACTATTACGAAATCGTGAATTGGGTTGTTATTAATTTTATATCGAAATAACCTTTTATATATGTTTTTATTATTAGAAATAACAAAAGTAGTACATAGAAACCCAAAATGAACGTAAATGTAAATGTAAAATGTGAAGTTAAAGAACCAGTCTTTTTTCCTTTTTTCTTTAACTTATACGATACTTTTTACAAATTCGTAAATTATAATTTTTGAACAACCGGCTGTAAGACTTGTTCGCTTCCTTTACTTTTACAGGCCGTGTGCACTGCGGATCTTGAGCACCAACGGTATGTCTGCAATTCGACCACAGAATATTATTCGTAATTAATTAAATATAATGTTATTGTTATATTAACGAATTTAACAGTAGTTAAATTGTCCTTGATTAATAATCAATAAACCACGAGTTATTGAACGCACTGACTCGTTGCACGATGATGTGACTATCAATAATTTTAGCCGACAGGGTTGTCAGTAAATTGTCTTACAATTGACTTGTACTAGTAATTAACTGCGGGCCGACCGCGTCATTGACAATGGGCTTCGTTTTGACAGTAAAACTATATTCATGAGCTTTAAAGTTAAAATTGCGACCACGCAACACACTAAGAATCGATGTTCATTTTTATTAAAAGTTCAAGCTCATTAAAACTTATTGTCCTAATATTATATTCATAATATAATATTAAAACATATTATATTGAATTAAACAAATTTTATGCGGCTTACTATCGCGTCAATTTTTTATTATTCCGACGTTTCGAGAGCTTTGCAGCCATGTCTCTCCGTGACCACGATGGCTGCAAAGCTCTCGAAACGTCGGAATAATAAAAAATTGTAAAATCTAAACCAAAATAAACGCGATAGTAAGCCGCATAAAATTTGTTTAATTCATTAATCAATGTTCGCGCAAAATCTAAGAAAATACTACATATTATATTATGAATAAAATATGTTTTTGACAATAATAGCGACCGCGTAACTTTTTATTCCCATTGAAGTTGCGCGGTCAGCCCCCTGGATATATTTATTTATAGTTGTGTTGGGATGAAGTGGCGTTCCATTGTCGCTTCCTATCCCTAGCTCTTCAGCATAATATTAGGCGTTGTGTTGTTATACGAGTATGTCAAACTACAAAATATTTTTATTAAATGGGCTGTTTAAAGAATTGAAAATCAGGCAAGTAGTAGGTAAATATTTAATGACACCAGCCACGGCAATCCAAAAAGCAAGATAAAGAAATGTTAAGAATATCATTGCAACTCATTTTTAATAACTTACCAGAACAAAATGTCCAAAAAAATATATTTAAAGGTTGAATAAAACTTCACACAAAACAACGTAGAAAACTTTAATCATTTTTTAAAACATTTTGATGTACCAGCGTTTTAAGTTATTTAAAATGAGTTACAATTATATTCCTTGCAGGTCTTTATCTTATTTTTGGATTGCCGTGCTAAAGGGGAAATATAATATATTATAAATATTTAATAATTGTTTACAAACCTATAACACAGCCCTAAAATGATGTATTCAATTCTTTTGTTTCTTTATTCTGCACACGAAACTATGATCAATAAAATTTGGTACTCGTACTGCATTACTTTTATTATATACTTGGATTTTAGTAACTTCTATTGATAGTCGAAAACAGAAAATGCTATTTAATTTATAGAGGACGATCGGGATATTAACTCGGTAACACAGTAACTGTGACTGAAGAATCCGCAAACTGGAACCTTTTCAGTCGTCGACCTCCCCTTGCTTATTATCAGGCAAGTCAAAGTCAGTCAGATGTCAAGTCACAAAAAATAGGCTAATTATTCCTTCACGAGACATAATTAAACAGACGATATTTAACGGAATAGTAAACTACATCATCTTTTTGTTGATAAAAATAGATAAACATTACTTAATATATGAAATATTTCTCCATACAGTAAAAGTCACAATGAATCGGAAGGCGCGATGATGACATTAAGTGAATGTCGAGTGTTCCGATCCGACGTCCTTCAACAAGGTGACCACATTCAATGGAATAATTAAAGATAATATCTTTTATTAGTTTATTTTGTTAGGAAATACTGTCTTTAAAAACATAGAACGCCATTAAAGTCAGAGGCTATGCATGGGATTGTGACCGCTCCATACAATAGGTACCTATATAATAAATTTTCAAGGTGTATTTTGTTCGATAATTTTGGACAATATGACTTATGCAACCATCCGTGACTAGTGGTTAATAAGTGGTCACGCAAACTAATAACACCCTATTCAAAACCTTTTGCCAATACCAATGCATCTTTGATATGTGTACTTTGACCGTCCTGTTTGTATGATAAACTCTTAGTATAGAAATGTAAAATATGATTTACAACCATTTTAATACTAAAATAACCTTTATGTTAAGTGCCTAAAAACGCATTTTGCTTGCCCTAGTACCCCTGCCAACTCAGAAATAGGATAGCGGTGTAGATATGGCACTTTAAGCGCCCTTTATCGTCTATACCATAGATTTAGAATGCACCTAGAATGCACAAAAGGAGATCCAAGAGTGACGACGACTGAAACAACCAAGTTAGTTCATGGCTGCCTCAGTCGCTGTCACTATACCAAAGGCGCTTCTTTACGCATCGCTTGAAGGATCCCAGGTTATAGGATGGAGAGAACACATGGGCTGACAAAGCATTTCACTTGCCGATTGTACAAAAGAACTTTTTAGTTTGACTGCCGATTCGGTCGAAAAATAAAATTGCGGATGCTTCCCCCGACCAGTGCGGGTATTACGGGTGTGAAAAGACGAGGTAGGGACAAGGTTAAAGAGCTCCTCGGAACATTCTCCGTGGTAAAGGCGATAGAGGACGCACAGAGCCGAGTGAAATGTTTTTGCATTAGAAACAACTTCTCAAAACGTTAATGTATTTATTTTGATCAGTAGCCGTCGCATCCACTATACCGGCCTAGTTGGAAACGATAACTTTCAACGCGATAGGCCGTAGTAGTATTACCGGATCGAGATCGAGAAAATGACCACCAACCTTATGCCTACCAGTCTTAATTACAAAATTGGGCATAAAACATTAGCAATTAAGTCTCAGTATATAATGTAATAGGTTAAAAATAATTGTTTTGACCTCTAAATCATGGACACCTTAGTATTAGTGGAAGGTGCGTTTGCAATGTCGTTCCAGTGTAGTGTCACCATCAAGTGTTTGTTTACTCAGGACGGATTTGAGCAATACTTTTGCATCCTCACAAGGAAATTAAGATTGAAGATATTTGAAATCCACTTGCCTGATTGTAATTTAAAAAATATTTGCTTCGGGTCTGGTTATTAAAAAGTGGTAGGCAGTGGTACCCAGTCTGCCGAACCCGGGGTAGTACCACCACTTACAAGTATACAGACCGTGAAGTGACTAGGCCGGCATAGTGGATGTGATTGCTACTCACAGTTATTGGATTGTAGTAGCAGTGACATTCATTCATGGACCACACTTTAGCTTAACATCGGTGCTGTCATATGTCGAATCACAAAAAAAAACAAGAGCGCCGACGACTATGTTCGAAGACGCGTAAACTAACAAAGTTTAGGATATACTATTCTATTTAGATATTAGGACGTTGTATTTAGATTAGGACGTTGTATTCGGCCTAGAGCACTACGCGTCCTTTACTGACTCTACTTTTAGTGATCAGCCACATAAATGCAAAGCTCAGCATAGACTTCGCGGACTGCACCAATATGACGTTTCGAAGCTGCGTGCGAAACAGACGACGCTCTACAAAGCCGAAAACAGACGATTATCCTTTTCCAAAGCCCGAAGTTCATCGCTTACCGCTGGGAACTGTAATTATATTTATCTTGCACTGACCATCGCGTGTCTGTACCAAAAACATTGCAATACTCAATTATTATTCAAACTCATTAAAATTAATAACAATTTAAGCAACACTATGAGAAATATAAGTGAAATTGACAAATATTGAACAGGAAATTCCACATTACCTATTCCTAAACAGTCTTCATAGACTGGTCTCCCTTTCGTTTGTGCAATAGTCTCCTAGAGTGCCTGGCCATTGCAACATCATACTCGATGCATGAAGGAGCAAACTGCACCGGCCCGCATACTTCTCAAGCCTGCATACTAAGTTTTACTGATAATCCCGTAGCAGAATGATTAAAAGTTTTTTTTTTGATTGTGACGACATAACAAAATAAACTTGCTAGGTTGCCTAGTGCCCATAACTATAAAGCTTGTATGAAGAGAATTGTGAATGTGAAGGAAGCGAGGGAGTTGTGTCAGGATCGTGGCAAGTGGCGCTCCATTTTCTCTGCGAAACAATCTGATTGATTGACTTTTTCGTGGATATGAATCACGAAGCAAAGAGGCCAAAACAAGACTCCAGAAAACAGTGTAAACTACCAGACGTGGCGTATTAAATTAGGCATATTTAGCTACATCGGCATTGTCGAAGTAGGATGTTTTCCCCATCTTATAACCTTAGATCCTTTAAGCGATCCGCAAAGAAGGATCCCTGGCTGGCATAGTGACGGCTCGACATATGACAGCATCCCATCTGTTGTTAAGCTGGAATGCGGTTCATGAATGGAGGTGACTGATAATACAGCAAAAGAACTGTAAGTAGCAGCCACATCCACTATGCCGTTCTAGTTGGAACCGGCAAGTCCCTCGGT
This sequence comes from Tinea trinotella, assembly GCA_905220615.1. Taxonomy (NCBI): domain Eukaryota; kingdom Metazoa; phylum Arthropoda; class Insecta; order Lepidoptera; family Tineidae; genus Tinea; species Tinea trinotella. The sequence continues at coordinate 4,776,794 of HG992320.1, read as the reverse complement.
CTGCATACCTCTACTACGTAAAAGAGGTTGGCAGATCGGATTGGCCACCACTGTCTACCACCTATTTATTTATTCTTCTTTAAAAGTAAAACACCTACTTAAGTATATCGTTATACTTAAGTATACATACAGGTATTTACTTAAAGCTGACCGCATAATAAATAACAATGATTTTTATCTCCTTACACAAAGGACAGATGTTATTAAAAAAAACTAGTCAATCAGATGAAGTACTCCACTTTTTCTTAAAAGCAAAATAACAAGACCACGCTCAAGTTTTATGTCCCTTAATTGTTATTATTTAGTAGTGTAAATTGTTTATTGTTATTGCATTGAATTACGCAATACTATTTATCGATAACCGGTTGTGCGCTCCAAATCAGACATTGATGGCTAGTTTTAAAAGTTATTACGTTTTTAATAAGTTAATCATCATCACTATTGTACTGTAAGTAGCAGTAAACCAGAAGACGTCAACCGCTGATCATCACCAATGAGATCATACCTAAACCGAGAGCCACGGGTTCGAAACTATTCACCGGTACCTAATTCTATCATACAATTTATTTCGACAATCTCCTTTCATCTATTCTTTTAATGTGCTCAAACCATCGCAATATCTCTTTATCACTACATCTTTCCGGGATAATCACCTGCCAAATCTAAACGACAAGATAATCGGTGGATGCAACTGTCATCTTATCGTCCGTAATGGCGTTCTAAGGGGGAGGCCTATGTTCGGCAGTGGACGTCTTCTGGCTGATGATGATGATTACATCTTCTTTCAAATAACATTAATCACGCATGACTGCATCTAATATTTCCTCTACAATCGTTTTAGCTTCGTGTTTATTCTGTGGCTAAAGTCGCCAACAATAACCCAAAATTGTAATGTAAGGTCGCGGACAATATATTTGCCCTTAAAAGAATCATCTTTAAAATCTTGATAATAATTAAATTTATTTAATCTCGACCCGCCTTTTATTAATCCATTCATACAAGTTTTCGCCATTTTTGGATGTTATTACATATATTCATTTAAATTTTAGTGTTTTGTTTTACGGCTGCAATTACGTTCAGTTTTATGGCAGCTCTACTTTATAATTGAATATTATTTTTTAAGCAAGGCACGTTTTTTGTGTTTAATGTCCGGTCTTAAACAAATTCTATTGATTTCTATAGATTTCGCGCGAACATTGATTAATAAAATAAACAAATTTTATGCGGCATACTATTGCGTTAATTTTGGTTTTGATTTTACAATTTTTTTTATTTTTTTTATTCCGATGTTTCGAGAGCTTTGCAGCCATCGTGGTCACGGAGAGACTGATGGCGAGACTCTCCGTGACCACGATGGCAGGAAAAGCTCTCGAAACGTCGGAATAATAAAATAAAATTGTAAAATCAAAACCAAAATAAACGCGATAGTAAGCCGCATAAAATATGTTTAAATTATTAAATTCTATTGAAGTAAGTGAACATTATGAACATTTGCCAAGTCAACCATGTTAATGTTTTTTGATTATTATTATTATTGTATATCGACTTCGTCTGATGTTAACTGGGATGCGGTCCATGAATGGAGGCGACTGCTACCACAGTTAAATAACTATGCCATCACATCCGCAATGCCGGCCTAGTTGTAAGTGGTGATACTAGCTCGGATTTGTATGGTAGACTAGGCACCACTGCCTACCACTCTTAAATATTAATGATTTATAAAATAGATGAATAGTGCCGGTGTCAATTACGACAAGATTTAGTGAAAACTAAATACTAATACTAAGGTTATGCGTGAAGGTCAAGTTTTATGTGAATGTATTCTAAACGATGTATTATTAATATTTAATAATTTATTGATATAATGTCGTAATCTAACTAAGACCAGTCTACATTTGACCTTCATAAGTCTTCTTTCTATACGAAACTATTTCACAAATCCAATTAACGTTTACGTATGATTTTTTGCAGGTAGCCAGTGTCTCGGCGGCGACGACGACGCGGCACTCCAAATGTTCTTTGACAAGTGACGATCGTGAAGCAACAAAATTAACAATGGTTGACCAAGTGCAAGAGTACATGAACGGCAGAAGGCCTGGCCCTCTCACCAGCGAGATACCTGAATGTATGCGCGATCAAATACCGATCATACAATCAGTGATTGACTTCCTTGTGTTCGCTTTGGTGTTTATAAGTCATGTTCTTAAATCTATTTATAAGTTTCTTGTTGGGGAGCCTAAGAGGGACTTGAAGGGTGGTATTGCTGTGGTGACAGGAGGTGGGGGTGGGCTGGGCAGTCTGATAGCGATGAGACTGGCAAGACTCGGATGCACAATAGTTTTATGGGACATTAATAAACAAGGTGCGTACAACGTTAATTATATTTACCTTCTTAGATGTATGATGATAACTATGAAGCGTGTTATATTGCCCAGCATGTGACGGACGCTCAGTTTCTCATTGTGCAATGGTAATGTTTAATTTAAGCAATACGTATGCATATATGCGTAGACGCATGGAAAGTATACCACACTTAAATCAAGTTATGGTTAGAAAAATATTCACAATATTTTTGGAATTTAGACGTGACTGACATTTGACATCGACTTCTCTGATTGTAAGCAAGGCTAGATCCAAGAGCGTCGACGACTGGAATTTTTACGGTTGTTTCAGTAGCCAACACTATGCCGGCCAAAGGTGTTTTTTCGTGCTTCACTAGAAAGAAAGATTATAGGATAGGAAGAACGAATAGGCTGGAAGCATTTCACTTTGTTTGTCGATTATTTTACAAAAGCCGAACCTTTTAGTTCGACTGCCGATTCGGTCACAGAATATAAAACCCTCCTCCCAGGTATCACGTGTGTAAAAAGAAGTTAAAAGGAGCAAGCTTAAAGAGATACTCGAAACATTCTCTGATATTTATAGTTTTATTCTATGTGCATTATGATTCTTTTTCTAACATTTTCCTTGACACACAAAAGAAAATATTTTAATTGCAATCCAATTATGACTGACAATTGTTGTTTTTAATATCAATCAAAAGGGCTGTCCCTGAAACGGTAAACCGGTTTGATAATCAATGAAGAACTGTAGCTAAAGTTTATAAACGTTTACAACAGGTTTATGTCATGCTTCGTTTATTATTTCGGACTATATTATAACCACATATCCGTTACTACAAACGTTTCAATTTTTTAACTAATTTGTATTGGAATAGAGTTGATATTTGAGTTGATAATTTGTTTATATATTTTTATAGTATTTATGAAATGTGTTTTTTATTCGAAGGTCAATGTTCAGGGTCGTAATGTCCCTCCGTGTTTCAGCAGTGACTCGTGTTAGACAGGTTAACTAAACATTTGACAAGTGTTGTTGTAACGACAAGTATAGTTATATTTGCTTGCCCACATTTGTCCTAAGGCTCGGCCACTTTCGTAACATGAATAGATGGCAAACTTAGCATGCTCACCACTATTTAAACTAAGGTTGAATATAATAGTATTTGTAGTTTTTGTGTGTGTGAATTACTTACAAAAAGGTACAAATACAAATATTTGTTTATTTGCACTTCAAATACAATAATTCAAATAACTGCAAACGAATTTAAAAACGCTTTTAAAATTGTTTAAACAATTCATTCTTTTTTTATTATTAGTTTTTATTGTGGGTCTCATTTGACAGCCTGTTAACCTGGAGTGTTGTCCATGAATGGAGACGCCCTCTACTACAATCAATTATTAATTGAAAGTAGCAATCACATCTACTGAAATGTTTTTTTATACATTTTAATTGCTAATTTATACATTACATAATAAATAATTACATTATTAAACGATTTAAATTTATTATAATATTTAAAAAAATACGAAATTATCTTAATAATAGAGTTTGAGGTCCCGTGGGAATTAAAAGAAGTTATCCCTGTGGGAAAAATCCCTGTGATTGATTGATTGATTTTATTATAATTGTGGCTCGACATCCTGGGCTGATGTTAACTTGGAGTACGGTCTGTAGAGTAAGGTCTTTTTGTTTTATGAAAAGATGTATAATGTAGCAGTCACATTAACTATGCCGGCCCAGAAACTTGGAATATATTAAAATATTTTTTTTGCCTTGATTAATGAATTCATACTCATTTTAATATCGCATTTATTTTTGGTTATTGATTGTACAATTTGGTTAATGACATGCGGAATAAAAATTTGTACAATCATCAACCAAAAATAAACGCGATAGTAAGCTGCATAAAATTTGTTTGGTTCAATCATCAATCAATTAAATTGTCACAGGGTTAGGCAGAGACAACTTGCCACTATCCTGACACAACTCCTTCACTTCCCTAACGATTCTCCACGATTCTCTTCAAACAAAATCTACGATTTTGGCAATGGGCATCCCAGCTTTCTTAAGGATGGCTCCGATTTTGTCGGAAAACAAGTCTGCCTCGCTTAACGCACATCCACATCAAATTTATAAATGCCTTTCATCAATCTACATTCCTTTGTCACTACATCTTCTTTTAAACCACTATTATCGCGCCCCTAAAATTAAAACCAAGTTTAAGTTACTACAGGAAATGATTTTCAATTTTTCAACCTAATGTTACAAGAATAAGAGCTTGTTTTGATGTTTTCATTATGTGATGGAACTGAGATATTATATTGATTGTTTCTTAGCATCAACTATTTAGTAAGTCAACAGCACAAACAAGTGTCATGTGTTAATGGATGCCATATCGGTTAACTACAATACAAATACTATTGTTAAACTAATGGCCGGCCTAACAATACTTACTAAGTATATTGACTATATACAAGTTGCTTTTGGAGCCTTCTATTGGACAAACTAAATGAAACATCAAATTATAAGCGCTTCACACATTTACATATTAGCGTATAGCTTGTCTAACTATAAATGACACGCCCCTCCACTTTATTAGTTTATTTAAATGAGTCAATGCAAATATTTCTAACTATACTACCATACTTTATCAGCGTGCTCCTCATTTTGTGTCCAACCAGCAACTGAATGACCAATTACAATTGCATTTTTGTGTGTTGCATTCATATTTTATATTTTCTCGTGTGCGCAAATGCGGTGGAGGGGCGCGTCATTTCGGCTTTAGTAATAAAATTTGAACAGAAAAATTCGCGCATATCCGCAACTGCGACCGGAGATCGAAAACCGTATGTGCTTTTTCACACGCCGTATGAATGCTTATACGTATCCGTGTATTATACACCATTGTAAGTCCGGCCGCCGGTCATTCGGCAATCGGGACGTATAAAAAGGCACGCACAGTAGTTGGATGCGGCTTGTACCCAGGTGTGTACCAGGTGCGGCTTGGTGTGAAAACTACCGTACATGCCCAAGTCCATACACTTTCAGTGCCAGATAGTATCCAGGTATTCGGGGTATGTGTAAAAAGGCCTGTCGCCAACGCGAGATGACAAAGATAGTTTTGTGTTGATTAGATGTGTGTTGACCTACCAGCGTCTAGGCATACTTTAATGTTTATCTTTATGCCTTGAAATAATAGGTAAAATGACGTATTAACCGGTGATTTTTTTATTAGGTATGTAACGCGACATCTGGTAAATTAATGCTTGATGGTAACCAGGGAGCAGTCTAATAGAGACCACTACTACAAAAACCGACTTAATCTGAGTCGGTTTTTTCAGTCGTCGTTTCTATTAGACTGCCCCTGCTTGCCTCAACCATCATCACTATGCTGCCATGTTATTTATAAAACACACTGAGACATTTTTTAATGATACTCATAATTCCTGATTTTTAAATGTTACAGATTAAAAAATATTGTATACTTTATGCCCATTGTGTAATTTAGTTAGATAGTCTATATTTTCTGTTCTGTGGTTATTAGGGAGTCAATCTTCTTGTTGTGCGTCACTTAGTGGTGGTTGTATTAGTGGTCGTAAAGTGCATAGGATCGTGACAATGGATGTGATAATTTATGTTAGCTTATTAGGATTATAATAAGTAAGCAAATATGTTTTTCTGCAATATTTTGGTTATATAATTAGGTATCTATGTGCGTCATACATTTTTTATTTATCATTATTTTATTTCTAAAACTAATTATTATAATTTCTAAAATTAATTGTTTTATTTTTTCTAAACATTTGCTTGAGATGGCAAACCGTAGCGTGATTTAAAAAATGGTTTCGTAATCCAAACCTAAGTAGCTCTATCTATAACAATATATAAACAGATAGGTACAATAAATTGTATAAACAATTAGGAGCATTTCTTAAATACAATAAGCTAGGTAGAGAGAAAGAAACGCCACTTTCCACAGCCCACAAATTGGAAGTGTTTCCACGAGATGGAATGAGGACAGTGACTTGTCACATAAATAAAATAATGTAACATTTGCAAAGCGATATGCGTTTTGTATCAATACAAACAACAGGCGCTATTAATTAAAAGAAGAAGAAAATGATGTAAAGGAAGTCATTAATTGTATTAACAGTTGCATATACATTTTAAAATAGTTCAATGTAAGAATGCATAGTTTAGGTGTACAAAATGATCAAACTATAATTATGACAGTTCAAAGCAGAACTGTTAATATTGCGTATCTTCGTGATTGAGAGACGATACAAAATCCATATCTTATTTTTTAAATAACAATTGCACAGCAATTAAAAGCCAAATTGTTATTAGTTTTATCAATACAAGTATCGAAACTACCATTTATATATTTTTTCATCATTGGACATTACAAAAGTAGTACCCCAAATGAATGATGTCCATTATTTTGTAATTTTACACATTAATTTTAAAATATTTAATCATCATCAACTAATTTAACTATAATTGATTACAGTTTTAATTATCGGTAATCATCGAAGTATCTTATAATCAATTTCACGCCTTCATCGTCCCAGAGACAACGGAGCGCCGTTTTTCACGATCCTGACACAACTCTCTTACTTCCTTCACATCCACAATTCTCTTTATCCACACGTAATCATAGAGTTGACAACAATCCTGCTTTTCAGAGAATATCTGATTTGACTGGGAAAATCGTCTGGGTCTAATTCTAGCATTAGCATTAGCAACACCGGAATTGAACATAACCATAGAGCTTGTATGAAGAGAATTGTAAATGTGAAGGAAGTGAGGGAGTTGTGTCAGGATCGTGGCAAGTGGCGCTCCATTGTCTCTGTCTATCCCTGTAGTCTTCCTTACATTAAATATTCAAAGAACAACAAGTGCCTTGAAATGATGTTGAATACGTCATAAAACCCAAGTATACTTTTTATAACTCTAAATAAACTATTTCAGCCGTGCCAATGAAACTGATAGTAAAAGTCACTAGGTGCGTTACTAATTGTGTTCATAGTTGGTAACTGGAACCTAATACTTTTTATTTTATTTAATGTCGTAAATTTTGAGTTAACTAAAATTTTACACTTCTTGTCACCTTTTTGTCTTTAAAAACAATACAATAATTATTTTTATTGTTAAATTATATTTTTAATTTAATATAGTTATAAAATTAAGGTTACGGAGTGGCACGGGTTCGAAACCACTCACCGGTACCAATGTATCTTTGATATATGTACTTTGGTTGTCCTGTTTCTACGATACAAGCACTTTAGTCGCTTAGTATAGAAATGTATAATAATAAAAAAAAATATAATAATAACATTTTTTTTGTAATAAGAGTTACCTTCAGTAACTGTGTAATATCAATTGTTATTTAAAATCAAGTGGGACTCCATTGTCTCTGCCTATCCCTGTGGGGAAAATTGATTTTTTTTAATCAATGGAGGTTTCAGTTTATCACTTTGTATTAATATTTTTCATAATAGTATTTTTCATACCGAGTTATTATCATTATTTTGGTTATCTCTGTAAAAAGCGAAATCGTTTTAAAACACAAACGTAATCTGGAGAGAATAAGATTTTACGTCTACAGTGAGCGCCATTACCAAATTTTTGTCTTATCGATTGTTGGGCAATAGATTTAGAAATTAGAAACTAAAGGGCCTCTAGTGTTTTTTAGAAAGGACTATTGTTATAATATATTTTTTGTAACCTACAAAAATATTTGGCAAACTTGGAAAATTAAAAGTTTTTTAACTCAATAAGAAGATGAATAATTTAATAATCTTTTCAAAGATTTTATTAATCAAAAGTGGTAGACAGTGGGAATTTGCCCAGACTGGCTGATATCCGTTGAAAGTGGTGGTATCCGGCTTATTAGCACCACTTTCATGTGTACAAACCGTGGCGGGTCTTGGGATCAGCTTGAAAGTTGCAGGTTTTAACTAAGCCGACATAGTGGATAAAGGTTGCAATTAAATAACTGTAGGCTACTAAGGCCACTGCTAAGTCACCTCCATTCATGGACTGTACGCCAACTTAACATCAGGCTTGGTATTGTCATATGTCGAGCTAAATATAAAAACATTTTTTTACTTTTATATAATTTTATTTTATAGTTAAAATTTTAAATATAAAACATGTAGGTAATATTATCAAATTGTCACGCCTTTTCTCCACAGGGATAGGCAGAGGCAATGGAGCGCCACTTGCCAACAAAAATAATTTAAAAAATATGAAAATTTATTAGAATCCATATTGCACCAAAATAAACTTAAAAATAGTTACATAGACAAGTTTAATGCCTATTAGGCATTTTCTAACAACTAACCTTTGGGATGATGGGAAATTATGGGCAGGGTGTACGCATACATTATGTAATTATATACATTATTTCCGATCAGTATTAGTAAATATTTATTGTGCGATCTGTAGAGAAAGAAATTATTAAAAAAAAACTATAGCTACCTGCCTACTAAATGAAATTTATAAACGTTTTCTCAAATAAGTTCAATGGACAAGGTTCAATAAAACCAATTTACAGTTTTTAAATGCATTAATGTTTATTTCTGTTGTCTTTGGTAGGATCGGTCATTGGCGTTATTTCGTTATAAACTTTCTATTATTCTGTCTTTTGAAGTTTTATAGCGTCTATAAAACTTTTACGCGAATAATATACAAAATTCTGTTTGTTAGCGCATTTATTTTCACATTATTGTGTTAATTTTGGAAATAAGTTTTAGGAATAATAATAATAAATATAAAGAAAGTGGAACAAATTAATCAGTTTTTTTTGTTACATATTTCTATACTAACCTACTGCAGTGCTTGTATCATAGAAACAGTACAACCAAAGTACATATATCAAAGATACATTGGTACCGGTGGGTGGTCTCGAGCTCTCGGTTTGCGTAACCATTGCACTGCCACTACACCACTGTCGCCTCAAGACGTTTACTTAAGAAGTATGTTCATTTAATTTTTTTGTGACTCGACATATGACAGCACCCGCCTGATGATAAGCAAGAGGAGATTCAAGAGTGACGACGACTGCAACAACCGAGTTAGTTCATAGCTGCCTCAGTCACCGTCACTATGACGACCTAATGTGAGGCACATCGAATATAAACTTATCTAGATAACTCTGTGTCGCAATTGTAGTTTTTTGACATTTCATGTAACTGTCAAGCAATCTGCCAAAATGTAAACACGCAATGCTAAAAAATATTTCCGGTCTTAAAAGTCCGAAAAAGTTAAAATCCCTATTACAATATATAAAATAGAAATCACAAAATAGTGTTAGAAAACACTACACTCTAACCAGATTTTCATTATTGCATAATAATTTCTTTTATGCCTTGTCAGCAAACGGCATCTCTTATGCCGTTCATGCCACTCTCCATCACCACTTTTTATTTTTATTTTGATGCTGCCATATTTTGTCGACTTACAATAAAAAAAAAGAAAATGTTCACTACAAATACAATAAACCGAGATGTATGAATGGCCACTCAAACCACCTTGCCGGTACCAATGTAACTTTGATATACGTACTTTGGTCTTTCTGTTTTTATAGTACAGGTTTAGTACATTTTTCAATTGGACTTCACTTCTGGAACTTGACCCGCCTGATAGTAAGCAAGAGGAGGTCCAAGAATGCCAATGACTGAAAAAACTGAGTCAGTTTACGGTTGTCCCAGTCATTGTATTTTCATTTGTTTTTAATACGAGTACAAATTTTCAAATTAGTCAGACCTCTAGAAGTGGGTGAAAATTAATTTAATAACTTCTGTTACATAGTTACATACATACAAGTCAAGCTAATAATAAAAGCGTGTTAAAATGTCAAAAAATCAATGTTTCACACGTGCCGAGCGTCCTATGACGACTTTATTATTTTCTTGAGATTGATTAAATTAAGGTATCAATTTGGCGTATGTTTGTACGCTGTCCATTAGTCTCTAATCTTGTGTGTTTTGAATTGAAGCAGCTATAAGAGCCCAACATAAATTACCTATTTGTCTGTATGTAGAGTTTTGAAAGAGCCATGAATTGTGTAATAGTTTCAATCTAATTTCATATTTACATAAACGTCCTCGCGTTTTTGTGTGCTCATCGCGTGACACATGTTTGTGTAATTTAATAATTTTAAAAGTATTTTCATACTTATTTGTAGGAATTATTATTTGCAGAGGTCATACATAAATAGTAAATACGTAGAATAATTAATGCGCAGGACCGAACATACATAATGTACTATTTATTTTGTTATTTGTCAATATTTAGCCCTATCTCGTCTTTTTTCCTCTCTCGATACCAGTTTAATTCGGGGAAGAATCCGTATTCTATCCACCGAATCGACAACTGTACCAACCTTTCTATGTCGTGTAATCGACAAATGAAATGCTTAACCATCTCATGTATTCCCTTCAACCTTGGAGTCATAGCATCAATGGCAGTCCTACCGATGACGACTAAGGCAACTGTAAACTGAGTCGGTTGTTTCAGTCATCGGAGCTTTGCCATTCGAGCTTTGCATTTGAGGCCATTCGAAGTTAGATGTCAAGTCTCTATAAAAACAAAAAAAAAACAACTATGCTTTAGTTACTACAGGATAATGTATTAGCGTTTATAAAATGGTAGTTTTGCGGCTTACTATCGCGTTTATTTTAATTGTCGTAATCTGACGATGACGTTTCGAAATGGCTACAATGCCGATATTTTATGACATTGCAGCCATTTCGAAACGACATCGTCAGATTAAAATAAATAAAGTAAAAGCAATAATAACCCGCAGTATTTTTATTTCATAAACATAAATAATGTTCCCTAAATCTCTGAAAAACACATTAATGGGAGTTATTGTGATTAAGCTACGATGTATTATACACTAGTACACAAATAACAGGATGTTATTCGTAATATTTCATAAATATTATCGATTACACTCGTAATTATATTTGATCCAAAAATTCCTATTTATGACTAATGTCATAAAATCCAACCTTCAGTCTCTTTGATCTTTAATTTTTAACCTCCAAATATTTCCTTATTATTTACTCAATCGTCAATCGCCATATTTTACCATTTTATTATTTGTTCAAAGCACTTTTTTATTTACAAATAAAAGCAAATATTATAAGATATATTTATCGAGACTTTTCCTGCATTTTTTCTTTCGGTATTCATTTAATATTAGAGACAATGGGTTTGTAGATACAAGCTCGCTGTCATTCTATTTCTAAATGCGTAAGGCAGAAAAAAAGATGTGGAGATTTGCTCCAGGTGCGGTTGATCAAGAGTGGTAGGCATTAGGCAGTGGAAGTTATTTAAAATTGGGCTGGTACCGTTTTGAACCTGTCGCTCTTGGTTTTTAATATGTGCATTAAAAAATATCTTGTATTTTACAAAAAAAATATAATCGGAGGTAAATAAAGAAAAGGTATGCACATCAGTGTAAATACGTAGATGAGTGCGGTTTTTACAAATAGTAATATGTCTTTTAGGTTTTTGCACAAAGAGATGTTCGACGAATTACAACAAAAGGTACAGGAAACCGCATTCGCCACAAAGAGGCTTATTATTTGCACTAAAAAATGTCACTTAGAGGACAAAACAAAAATTTGTGCAAATATTTTCGCGTATAGAGAGAGACAAGTAAAACGTCTAAACTAGTGAATCTCTGTTTCCGACTGGATGAAACTATACACATTTTTAAATTGTGACTCGACAAGTGACAGCATTCTGCCTAATGTTAGGCTGGAGTGCGGTCCATGAATGAAGACGACTGCTACTACAGTTCAATAACAACAAGTAGTAGTACGGCAACTTACAAGTTGATCCCAAAACGCGACTAAGTTATTTCACGGTCTGTATTTTTGGCTTCAGACGACAGGCGTGGACGAACGGTCTGCGGTTGGTTTGTTGCGCGTAAAGTCTCAGGTTCGATTCCCGGTCGGAGCAAATATTTGTTTCATAGCTTTTATTTGTAATATTTAATAATTATATTAAATATTGGAAATATTTGTCAATAAAAAAAAGAGATGGATATTTGCTTCGGGTCTGGTTATCAAAGAGTGGTAGGCAGTGGTACCCAGTCTGCCAATCCGGGGTAGTACCAACACTTACAAGTATACAGACCGTGAAGTGATTTGGTCGCGTTTCTATGATGGTACTACCCTGGATCGGCATATATAATAGTTTCGTTGGATAGTTTTGTTATATTACCTCCGTATTGGAAAGTAAGGTTCCGTATGAAATCCCAAAATGATTACGTTAAAATAAATATTAGAAAGTAAATATTTATTAAATGATAGTCGAACCAATGGAATTTCGCATATTTTTGGAATTTCAAATTAAACTTAATTGATCTTCCAATAGAGTTAATTTTACAGTGACAATTATCAACTAAATGTGAATTACAGGTACGTGTTATGTAAATTAAATATTCGCTATTCAAAATAATTGTAAACATTTCGAGACTTGGTTCAATACTTAGTTGTACTCGTATTATTAATGAATTGTCTCGTACGTAATACAGTACCTACCTACAAGTAACACAGTAATTACATACGAATGGGGGAATTGTGTAGGCTTTAAGAGTCTTTCGTTATGCAAATTAGACCAGCCGGCACGCTATGATGGCGGTTTTGACGTTTTAACTGTTCATGAAGTCTCATATAAAATAATAATTACGTTTGAAGAAGCAAATTGCTGTTCTTTATAGAAGAGACAATAAAAAAAATATAGACACATATATAGGAAACAGTAAGATATTTAGTTATATATTGTTATATTTAAGCTGGTTTGTCTAGTGCACATAATCGTAGAGCTTGTATGAAAACAGTTGTGGATGTTAGGGAAGCGAAGAGGTGTGTTGGAATCGTGCCAAGTGGCGCTCCGTTGTCTCTGCCTATCCTTGTAGGAAAAAGACGTGTCAATTTGTTGATTGATTGATATTTAAGTATAACGACACATTAAAATTAAAATTGAGAGGTAGATTGTTCATTTAGCATTTACCAATAAAAAAAAATCAAAATAAATTTCTATATTTATCTAGATTTAAATTATCTAGACTAGATCATTAGGCGCGGCGTAATGAAGGAGACTGAGACAACCATAAGCTCAGTCGATTATTTTAAGCGTTGGAGCTCTTAGATTTCTTATTGTTTGTCGAGTCAATAAAAAATCCACTTTCCACAATTAATTGTAGTGTACACTAAATAGTAGAATTGAATGTTTTGTGTGAAAGTATCTCTTTGATTGCTTGTAATAGTAAATAACTTTATGTATGTTCTATGTTTTGATATAACACTGATATACGTAAGTTTCAATAGAATTATATTTATTTATTTATTTAGCTTTATTAAGGAAACATACAATTATTCAATACGTAAAATAGAACACAAATCAGCAAAGTTTCCAAATATTTATAGTAAATATACATACAAGAAACAGCAATTGAGCACAAAATAATAAGATTTAATTGAAATATATACAAATATTTAATTCTAATTATTTATTTAAATGTTTTGCATTAAAATAACATTTGTAATATAAATTAAATTGATATAAATCTACATAAAACATGTTGTTATTAATGTTTTCAACTTTTTTAAATTGTGGTTCGCCATATGACATCACTTCGCCTATTGTTAAGCTGGATTGCGGTCCATGAATAAAGGCGTCTGCTTTTACAGATAAATAACTGCAAGTAGCGGTCACATCCACTATTCAGACCTAGTTGGAAGCGGTAATATACAAAATGATCCTGAAACTCGTCTTAGTCGCTTCACGGTCTGTATACTTGTAAGTAGTAGCCTACTACTCTTAGACAAGCAGACACGAAGCAAATATTTTTATATTTAAACAAATATATTGTATGATCCAATCTCAAATGAAATATTACAAATAAATGTTGTGAAACAAATCTACTCTTACCGGGAATCGTACCCGGGGCTTACGCGTAAAGGACTGGTTTACCACGCGTACCACGCGCCTCGTCAAGTCTGTATTTAGCGTCAGTGATACAATACATTAGTCATTTGTAGAGCAAGTATTATGGCTGTCACAATGACATAACATGCAAATGTGAGACAAAAATTTGAATTTCCAAATTAGTACATACAAAAGCGTAAGCATGTAACTTTTGTTAACAAATGAACTCTTTTACATATTTTAAGTAATTTATATTCTATTTAAATTTCCACTAAAAATGAATCAGAGGTGAGTGAAAGGACAAAACTGAGACATAAGAGTGGTAGACTCTGGTCAGAGAGTGGTAAACTACATCTATCAAATGTCAAGCTTCGTTCCCAAATAGATAGGTGGATACAATAGAGCTCTACTTATCCTGATACAACTATCTTACTTCCCTTCCTTTACATCCACGACGTTCTTCATACAAGTTATAAAAGATAGAATAGTGGTAGACAATGGTTAGAGAGTGAACTAGATCTAAATTCAGTCAATCAAATGTCACGCTTCGTTCCGAATTAGATAGGTTCCTTTACTTTACATCTACAAAGTTCTTCATACAAGCTCTATGATTATGCTCCGTTTTAATTTATACTGACCTCTTTTTTTATAATGGATCGACATATGACAGCACCCCACCTAACGATAAGCTGGAGTGCGGTTCATGAATAGATGCGACAACTAAATACTGTTGCAGTCGCATCGATTGTGCAGGACTAGTTTTAAGCGACAACTTATAATCTGGACCCCGATTCTCTTTTCTCTACACAACAGTTACTTTTATACTAAACTAAATACTTATTAATATTTATGGCGACAGAAAAGATATGATATTGCGTTTATATTTGGAATTCTCGTAGGCAACCAATCAACGTAGTAATCTTTACATTTATTGAACTTTTGTGGGGTCATCTCCATTTATAACCACACTCCAGCTTAAGAGTTATAATAAAAGAAAAATGACATTATTATCATTTAGAGAGGGCTATTTTTTTTCTTATACATATAATACATTTCTATACTGAGCTACTAAAGTGCCTTGTATCATAGAAACAGGAGTGAACCGCGAGTGCACTCGGCTTGCGTAACCATTGCACTGCCACTACACCACGGTCGGTATTTGTTTCATTCATGATATATCAGAATCGATAAAAACGACACATTTTAACCCACAGAGAGAAATTAGTTATTTGTTTCTCTATGTATCTCTGTTCTGAGTTTTAAACATACGTTTGTGTACACTTCACCTAGATACGAGTACACTAGTGGACATTATCATAATGTCATACATGTATAGTTATACACGTTTATTTAAAAATAAATATTATGTCTTAAAGCTCTGTCTCTAAGGTTTATATTGGTTTGATAAACTTTCCTTTGCATAGTTAGAATGTTGTTTTTAATATCAAATGATTGTAGGCTTGCACTATCATCCGGCTAATTTTAAGGGTTTGTGCCTGTAAGACATAATTATTCGTGTAACAGATTCCAATATTATAAAGCGTTACTAGATTATGGTAACTTTTTAAAAGTGGTCACTGCCTACCAGACTGTACCCAGTCTGCCGATCCAGAGATGGTACTGCCATCTGAGGAATATGGGATCAATATCGATTAATTATTTTTTTGTTATTATTATTATTTAAAGATAAATAAAAAATAAAAAAAATGAACTGGCTGGCTGGAATGGACCTAACTGTATTTGATTCTATACTATACCCCTTAACTATACAGACTGTAAAGTGACTTAGTCGCATTTCGATTCATCTTGTAGCTGAGCCGGCATAATGGATGTGACCGCTACTTACAGTTATTTAACTGTAGTAGCAGTAACCTCCTCATGGACCGCACTCCAGCTTACCATCAGGCGGGGTGCTATCACAATGTCCAGTTTAAAGAGTGGTAGGCAGTATACAGATGATTTGGTCACGTTTCGGGATCAGCTTGTAAGTTGCCGGTTCCATCTAGGCCGGCATAGTGATTGTTACTCACAGTTGTTGAATTGTATTAGCAGTGACATTCATTCATGGACCACACTTCGGCTTAACATCAAGCGGGGTGCTGTCATATGTCGAGTCACAATAAAAAAAAGTCCCAATAAAAAATTGTGTCCGTATCAAACAGCGATCGTAGAGGCCTAACCCGTGTGATTATCTATGATGTTAAAACTCAAGATCACGTAGCGTCACGTCCATATAAACCGCACAATCATTAGCTTCGCGCGTTATTAGTCTTGAAAGTTACGAGTAAATAAGCAATTTGAAAGTGACCTTGAATCTTGTGCAATAATTATAGGTACTGCTCAAATTCCATGCGTCTAGGTCATTATTACTTGCTGTCTGTCATTCGAAAAGAATTAGAGGCAAAGGACATCATTCATTTTGGGCCTTTATGTACTACTTTTGTAATGTCCAAAAGATGAAAAAATATATAAATGGTAGTTTCGATACTTGTATTGATAAAACTAATAACAATTTTGCCTAAAATAATATATAGATTTTGTATCTTAATCACACCATATTACCAGTTCTGCTTTGGATTGTCTTAATTATAGTTTGATCATTTTGCACACCTAAACTATGCAAAATAAAGGATATTATTCAATTGCATTGTAATATTCGTACATCAAACTATTTTAAAATGTATATGCAACTTTTAAAACAATAATCTAATTCCCTATACAAAAATAATGATGTCCTTTGGATATAGGTGCATTAGTCAGCACACGAGTTCCTCACCCGCAAAGTCCCGGGTTCGCCAACCCGAACCTAGGTTACGAGTTTGCCTGGCCAAAGAGTTGTCGAAGCGGCTGACGGAGAAGTCTGGTAACAAAAAAAAAGGCTGGCAATTGTTTCTGCCAACGTATTACCCTCGCTGTACAAAAGGTAAATGTTGCCAGTCTCCTTGGGACTATCTCTGATGGGACGTCTCTAGATTTAATTATAGTTAATATACTTCTATATAATAAATTGGACTAGGCCGGTATAGTGAGTTTTGTAATGTCCTTTACTGTACCGTCAGGCTTTACTGTAGTGGACACAGCTGCTGCAATTTCTTTGTGGACCTCGTTCTAGCATAGTTTGACGCAATTCTTTGATTAATCTATAATAAAACTCTGAAGTGTATCTACGAGTAAAATCTAATTCTAATTGCATTAAATTTTCAATTTAAATAATAATAAAAAGAAATAAGTGCACAGCGAAAGCTTTAATCTTGCGGTGAATTATTGAACGTGGTCAATCAGTGGCAGTCATTTCTAAAGACATCAATCAGAAAGCCGATCATTAATATCGACTTTAAGTTAATAAGTTTTAAATCATTGTTCATTAAAAATAAAAACTTCACGCACTGTCTATAAAGGGGATCTTAATGCTAGACTACTTAGGGCTAGATGCAAATAAATTACTAATATATCAAATTAATATAATATGATTTAAAATATCTATGAATAAATGTACTATTTATGCATAAATAGCACATTTACTATATTCTTACTCTAAGGTACTATCATATTATACAAATCTAACGGGCCCGAAAGACGTTGTCCGGTCAGACGTTAGGACGTCTTAATGCATTAAGTATTTTTTTTTTAAATTATTACCGTGTTATCTATATCCCGAATGTACTAGTATGTATTGTCTTTTTACACAATCTTGATTGATGATATATGAAAATTCTATTAAAACTTAATAATTATTCCATTATTTAATTTATTTAAATCTCCTACAGAAAATACTACAAATCAACTAACAATAACACCTAGAACAGTACTCGGTGAATGTTTTTCCATTTATATGTAATTGCAATTTACATCATGCATTAACATAATGACAAGTATCAGAAATAAAAAGAAAAATTAAATCAAATTATAATAGATCCAATCAGGTTAATACAAATAAAATTAATTTAATTAAATCAAGGTAAATTTAAAAAATAATAATAACGATTTGAATTTATCTTAAAAATCTTTATGTCATACTCGTATAAGTCATAACCTGATGTGGTTACAATAGTTGATAATACCAGATAATACTAAGGTCATGGTTACCTTATTGTTCTGTCATTAGATACATCTATTGTTTGTGTGACTGTATGCCCTTGACATTGTATGACGTATGCATATACGTAAGAGGACATTAAACTTTGATATTCAAATTATATCGATAATCATTATTATGGCATATTAAGTGAAAGTCTTCCGTCGGACATTAGCCCAGTCTGCCAATCCGTGGTTGTACCACCAACTTTAAAGTTTTCGATTTTATCTAGGCTGACATGGTCGGTGTGACTGCTACCTATAGTTTTTTAAGTGTAGTCGCCTCGTTTTATAGTCATATAACAATACGGTCATATGACAAGCCACAAATTTTATAAACAAAGTTACAAAAGATATTGTCTTTATTAAGCTTTTAAATGACATCATTTATTTTGTATGGGGACTTGGGCTTAATTGTATCAACAGTTGCATATACAATTTAAAATAGTTTAATGTACAAAGATTACATTGTAATTGGAATATATCCTTTATTTGGCATAGTTTAGGTGTGCGCAATGATCAAACTATAATTATGACAGTTCAAAGCAGAACTTTTAATATGGCGTGTCTTCGTGATTGACAGACGATATAAAATCCATATCTTATTTTCCAAATAACTCAATTGCACAGCAATTAAAAGCAAAATTGTTATTAGTATATCAATACAAGTATCGGAACTACCATGTTTTTTCATCATTGGACATTACAAAAGTAATACATTAAAGCCCGAAAGGAATGATGTCCTTTCGTCGGCACCAGCAAGCTTCAAATTAATTATGATTTTATTGTGGTCATACTTAATTTAAGCTAGTAATAAATGATAATAAAAAGATATATGTAGTCTATTATTAGTTGCTTCCTAGACATTTTATTTAGGCAATAATTTACATATTTTATTGAAAGAACTATTTATTAGTTCATGATTAAAAATAGGCCTAATGTTATTGAATAAATTATGTAATTTTAACTGTTGCTATCCTTAAGGTAAGTGGAAATTTTTCGATATTTATTAAGATCAATAAATTGTGTTAAACATGTCCAAAAATAAACTTGAAATTGTTACAATTATGGTACACTCGCTTTACTTTCGTTCCAAATATAGAGTACGTGCGTAAATGCGTAAACACCTGTTTGTATTTACAAGGATGTTGTAACTGAAAAGTATGTAAACAAAATGCATTTAAATTTGTGATATTTGAATGCAAGATACCTTCAACGCCTTAAAAATTTAATGCTTAGAGATCGTTAGGACAAAATCTTTGATAAAAAATCGTTAAGCCTAAAGCTAAGCGAAGACTATTTAAAATGTGAAAATAATATTTCTAGAATATTTAATCAATGATTTTATATTGTGTTTTTAATTTTTGCTCTTTGTGTTTTTTTTTGTATTCTTTTCTTTTTCTTTTCTAATTGATTTAAATAATGTTATACTTTAATAAATAGAATTATTATGATATTGTAAAAATATATATATTAATTATAAAGAATAACATTTTGCAAAATAAGTCTGATATTACGTTATCCAATAAAATAAAGAAATTATAATTCTTTTAACATTCTTAACACATAAACAAGTGTGACGAGATTTAAGTCAACTTTACTCATTTGGATGTATTTATAAAATATATTTTTTACCAGAAATTACAATAAAATATGTTTTTTATACTTAATCCGTATTTCATTCAACGTTCTTTTGTCATTTACCACTTACAACATCAAACGCAATTTATCAATATTATCTGTTTAAAATAATAGCATTGTTTTTTACGCATATTATGTCTTGCTATATAGTAAATACATTTTAATTTACAGAAATAAATTTTAGACTCATTAGTATAAGGCACGTTTTACTTTTATAATAGGGAATCGGAATGGCGGAGATCGCTAGGGAAGGCCTATGTCTAGCATTCAATTAAATTGTCACACTTTTTTCCCACAGGAATAGGCAGAGACAATGCAGCGCCACTTACTGATCCTGACATGATTCCCTCGTTTCACTTATATCCACAGTTCTTTTCATACAAGCTCTATGGCTATGGGCACTAGGCAACCGAGCATCCTTGAGGATCCTTATGTACAATGTTTTAATTATAGTTTTTTTTAATTTTTATTGTGACTCGACATTTGACAGCACGCCGCTTGATGTTAAGCTAGAGTGTGGTCCATGAATGGATGTCACTGCTACTACAATTCAACAACTGTAAGTAGCAACTGCTACTACAATTCAAGCAGTACTCGAATTGTAGTATCAGTGACATCCATTCATGGACCACACTCCAGCCTAACACTAAGCGGGGTGCTGTCATATGTCGAGTCACAATAAAAAAAAGAAACAGGACGACCAAAGTGGTTTTGAACCCGTGCTCTCAGCCTACTTAACCATTGTACTACCAGTACACCACGGTCGCCTTTCTACTTAATTGAATAATGGTGTAATTTTTATCTTTACTAACATAGGGTTTAAAGTTCCATGGATTCTTAGTAAATGCTAACGTCAAAAGATCATCTCATGGTTGAGACAACTGATTAACATTTTCTTTAAAACCCTGATATGTCTTTAGATAATTTTATCGAAAAATTCAATCGAATCATTGACCTAGAATCGGAATCGATTTTGTATAAATAAGTTGATATATTGTATCTACCTATTTAGTTTCACAACCTTATTTGTTTCTTGCACCTGCTTTTTACTTTCTGGACAACCCTAATGTTGATTGGGAGATAAAGATATTTGGCTTTAAGTCCGCCTGTATGCAACTAGCTATGAAGAAATAAATAAATTAATATAATAAGGTGTAGAATTAGTGTAGCGAGGTCTGAACCGAATAGTTAATGTGCAGTATAATACGAATATGCGAGGTAAGCAATGAATAGTGCGGTTAGTACCTAGTTGGATGGGTAGTACCCCCAATGAAAAAAATCTTAATGGCCCGTAAACTGTAGGTCCCGGTTGTTTGTCACTAGATGGCAGTCGTCAAGGCGTCGGCTTGTCTTAAAACATTGGCACCCCAATCCTTTTGGCATTAGTGAGGAAATATAGTAGTCATATCCTGTCTGGATAAATTACGATGTCGACAGAGCCATGTGCCCAGTAGGGATGATAAGCAAGGGGACGCTCAAAAACGCTGACTACTGAAAAATATATTTTTTTATTTTTTATTGTGACTCGACATATGACAGCACCCCGTTTGATGTTAAGCCAAAGTGTGGTCCATGAATGAATGTCTCTGCTAATACAATTCAATAACTATGAGTAGCAATCACATCCACTATGCCGGCCTAGATAGAACCGGCAACTTACAAGCTGATCCCGAAACGTGACCAAATCACTTCACGGTCTGTATACTTGTAAGTGGTGGTACTACCCCGGATCGGCAGTTTGAGTGCCACTGCCTACCACTCTTTGATAACCAGACCCGAAGCAAATATCCATCTCTTTTTTTTTATTAACTAATATTTGCAATATTTAATATTATTAAATATTACAAATAAAAGCTATGAAACAAATATTTGCTCCGACCGGGGATCGAACCCAGCACTTTACGCGCAACAAACCAGTCGCTAAACCGTTCGTCCACGCCTGTCGTCAATATATTCAGTAAACGATTGTTTTTTTACGCATATTATGTCTTGCTATAGTAAATACATATAAATTTTGCAACAGAAATAAATTTTAGACTCATTAGTCACAGTCGTCGTCGCTATGCGTTACAATTATCAAAATTATTTAAAAAAATATTTCATTCTACTTTGTTATATTAACAATAACTATAATATATTACTTAGCTATGTTGAACTAAAAAAATATTATTTGACCTGTGTACTTACTCCTCTTAGAATCTAGTTAGAATATGTAAATACGGAATTTATAATAAATATAATAAAATAAAGGAAATCAAGGTGAATAAAATAATAAAAGGGTTTCCAATGATTTTATTATATTTAATTACCAAATAATATATTGATATATTCGTAAAACTATTATGTATAATTATTTTTAGAGAAGGCCAGGTCACGATCAAAGTTGCCGTGACCTGGTGATCATTTTTATTTACTATTTCAAAGTTGTGTACACTTTCGTCGCTAGAGAATGTTTTGAGGAGTCTCTTTAAACGTCTTTTTAATTCCGTCCTTTAATCCTCGTTTTTTAGAATCGGTGAAAGCATCCATCCGCATTCTGTCGACCTTTTTGTCAGACAAACTAAAGGGTTCGGTGCGTCGTTTCTTTGTAGAACAACCGACAAGTGAAATGCTTTACTAGCCCACGTAGCCACCTTTAGCCGGTATAGCGACGGCGACTAAGGCAACCGTAAACTATAACGGTTTTTCAATCGTCGCGTCGGCCCTCTTAGACCTCCCTTTGTTTACCTACCAGGCAAGTTGAGATCAATGGTCTCATTTAAAAAAAGAAAACAAAAAAGCGCTAAGAATTAATTTAAGGCGATCGTTGTGTAATGGCAGTGCAATGGTTCCACAAACCGAAAGCACGAGTTCAAAACCACTCACCGGTAACAATGTATCTTAGATATATGTACTTTGGTTGTCCTGTTTCTATGATACAAGCACTTTAGCAGCTTAGTATAAAAATGTATATAAATAAAAAAATTTTTGTTAGAGATCTTATTTGTTTAGAAAGCCAATTCTTTTAGCGAAATGCTTCGGCACAAGTTTGAAATTACTGAAGTGAAATCGGATAAAATGTGATTTTTGTGACATTAAAATTATATAACAAGTGATTTACAAATCTTAATGTAAATCTACATTTTTTGTAAATATAAAAAAACAAATTTGTAGAAATCGCGATTTACGTCAAAAGAGACAATGTTAAAGGAGACAAAACAAAAAGTGCGAATTGTAACAAAAACAACATCCTATTTAACCTTAACTTGAAATGATAAATTGTAGTGACGTAGCCACATTATTAACAGTCAAGTATAATTACGAAACTCAACAAAATTATAGCAAAGCCTGCGAAGGCAAACCAGATTATAATATTTTACGCAACATGGATCAATGAATGAATGAATAACTTTAGTACTTTTAACTATGCTTCGTAGTTTTTTTTTAAATAAATAATTAATGTGATGAAGATTCTGAGAGAAGAGTGCAAATGGGTAACGTAGTGAACGGTGCCATCCATAGTATAATGAACAGCCAAATAATGTCCCAAAAGTCACAGATTGCTTGTTCCTACATTAATGTATGGAAGTGAAGGTTGGGTACGACAGAAGAAGCATGAGAGTAGAATTAACGCTGTAGAAATGCGGTCGTTAAGGAGTGTATGTGGAGTGACGATAGCGGATAGAATAAGGAATAGCACATTGCGTGATAGATGTGGCTTGAAAGAAGATGTAGTGACAAGGGTTGACAAAGGAATGTTTCGATAGTTTGGGCACATGGAAAGGATGAGTGAAAGTAGATTGACAAAAGGAATTTATAAATCTGATGTGGATGGATGCGTTAACAAGGAGAGTGTTTTCCCACCAAATCGGAGACATCCTTAGGAAAGCTAGGTTGCAAAGCAGAACCACAGGGCCTGTATGAGGAGAATTGTGGATGTGAAGGAAGCAAGGGAGTTGTGTAAGGATCGTGGTAAGTGGCGCTCCATTGTCTCTGCCTATCCCTGTGGGACAAACGCGTGACAATTTGATTGATTGATTGAATTAATGCGTGAAAAAGCACCTTTGGCCGGCATAGTGACAGCGGCTGAGGTAAGGTACTAAAGTGCTTATATAATAGAAACAAAACGACCATATAAATAATACATAAATCAAAGATACATTGGTACCGGTGGGTAGTTTCGAACTCGTGCACTCAGTTTGTAACCATTGCACTGCCAAGACACCACGGTCGCCTTGATTATCGTACTTATTTCAGTTTTTCCTTTTGACTTTATTGGACACCCTGCTGCTTGCAGACATTTGTTTGTGGCATTAGTCGCCTGCCGGTGTGGATCGCACTCCAGCTTAGAATCAAGCAGGTCACAGGTCGCTACGTGCCATTATTTTGTTACGTTTATTAATAAAATAATTATTATACCAAAGTACATTATATAACAAGGATGCATTTTTTACATTTCTATACTAAGCTACTAAAGTGCTTGTATCATAGAAACAGGACAGCCAAAGTACATATATCAAAGATACATTGGTACCGGTGGATGGACTCGAACTCGTGCTCTTGGTTTGCGTAACCATTGCACTGCCACTACATCACGGTCGCCTTAGTCTACATTGGTACCTGCCAGTGGTTTTAAACCAGGAGCTCCTAATTTACGTGACAATTTCAATACCACTGGACCACGGTCGTCTTATTATAACTACATACTCAATCAATACATATCAATAAAAAAATAACCAAGAATAAACATTTTAACCTATAACCTAATGTAATTAAGAGTTCATTGCATAAAGATAACAATAATCCATATTTCAATAACCTCGTCATTACCCATTAAAAAACTCGTTTAGATTGCCACGTTTTAATGTGTCGGTCTTTAATAGATTCTTCATATAAATTATAGGTATATCTTCTCATATAATTTATTAATTATAGTAGTAATTAAATATGATAAATTAATCATCACCTTTATTATACGTCTACAAGGGTCCAAGCCTATTTCCGAATTTATATATCTCATGTGAATGGATGCGTTAAACAAGGCAGGCCCAGGAGGGTGTTTTCTGACCAAATCGGAGACATCCTCAATAAAGCTAAGTCGCCTGGTGCCCAAAACCGTAGAGATTATATGACGAGAATTGTGAATGTGAAGGAAGCGAGGTGTCAGAATCGTGGCAAGTGCACCATTGTCTGCCTATCCTTGTGGGGAAAAACGCGTGACAATTTGATTGATTGACCTTTATTATACGTCTACTAGGGTCAAAGCCTCTGTCCGAATCTTGGTTATCCAGACAGGACTTGACTCTTACTAATGCGGAATAGAAAGCGACAGTTTAAAGACTTGCCGAACGTCTTGACGACCGCCATTTAGTGACAACGACCGGGAACCGTGCCATTTGAAACACGAGTGGGGCCGAAATATAATATTTTTTCTCACTAGCGATCATCCATCCACTAGTAACCGTGCATTGCTTAACTTGCGCAATCTAGATCTGCGCATTAACCTCACGACCCTTCTTTTCTTTTACTTTTTCTTTCACTTCTTCTTTTATATATTTATTCTTATTAGATTTAGTATTTTCTAAGATTTCAGCCAAACATTGTTTTTTAAATAAAAGAATTTTGCGGCTTACTATTGCGTTTGTTTGATTATTTTAATTTGACCGTTTTGAATTCTTTGCATCCATTGTGCACTTACAGGCCGGAAAACACTTTAATTTCCTTGCTAAGATTTTGTAAGACGACGCGCGACCTTACAAAATCTTAGTTTCTTTTATTGCATCTTAATTAGTAAATTGGCTATTGTATAAACAAACCCTTCAAATCTATACAAATTGAAATTATGCTCATAAAAAGTTCTTTGCCTATTTCGCAATATTTATTAGTCTATGTGTCTTCTAGAAGAAGTGTGAAGGGTGACAATTTAGTTATTTATACCCATGCCCGTGCTATTGATTAGTCCAATTAATTGCTCACCTCTTATGATGTTCTGTCAATCATGTCGCTCGTACGGTGAAAGGTAACATCGCCATAATCGTACCAGAGATTATGTGTCTGCACACTAAGCTTGGTATTTGTCACTACTTCACATTTTAGTATTTATCTCGCTAAATCTGACTACACGGTGTCAAGGTATTTCAAGTAGTTCTAACACCACGTCCAGATTTAAAGCGTGCATGATTTATGTTTTTCGCTCGTAGCCTTGGACTCATTGCAGCGCCGAGCTGACCGAGTTATAGGAGATGCTGGTCATGAGATTTTGACGACAGGCGTGGACGAACGGTTTAGCGACTGGTTTGTTGCGCGTAAAGTCCCGGGTTCGATCCCCGGTCGGAGCAAATATTTGTTTCATAGCTTTTATTTGTAATATTTGATAGTATTAAATATTGCAAATATTTGTTAATAAAAAAAATAGAGATGGATATTTGCTTCGGGTCTGGTTATCAAAGAGTGGTAGGCAGTGGTACCCAGTCTGCCGATCCGGGGTAGTACCACCACTTACAAGTATACAGACCGTGAAGTGATTTGGTCACGTTTCGGGATTAGCTTGTAAGTTGCCGGTTTCATCTAGGCCGGCATAGTGGATGTGATTGCTACTCACAGTTATTGAATTGTATAATAGTAGCAGTAACATTCATTCATGGACCACACCAAAAAAAAAGAACTTTGAAGCCCCTGCAATTTCGCAGATAGTGGGCGGCTCTTTGCGCCTATACCACTGAGAATGTTCTGAGTAACTCTTTACAGTTGGGCAGGGAATAGCTTCGGCAGTCGAATATTTTAGTTTATTTCGTCGTTTCTTCATAAAACAAACAAGTGCTTTACCAGCTTATATGTTCTTCCCATTTTATTACTTTGGTTCCTCTTTTTTCTTATTCGTGGGCGCTCTTGGACTTCCTCTTGCTTAATGGTAGATCTGGACTAGGTAAATCATGGTACTTACCTTGTCCAGATCAGAATTATAATAATATGAAAAAAAGCAATATATGGTACTTGTTTCTACATTAATGTATGGAAGTGAATGTTGAGTGTGGCAGAAGAAGCATGATCGTAGAATTAACGCTGCATAAATGTGGTTATTAAGGAGTGTATATGGTTATGGAGAGACTATTTTGGATAGAATGAGGAATAACACAGTTCGCAATAGAAGTTGTTTGAAAGAAGATGTAGTGAAAAGGAATGCTCCGATAGTTTGGGCACATGGAAAGGATGAGTGAAAGTAGATTCTCGTAACGAGGCATACACAGAAGGGTGTTTTTCGGCCAAATCGGAGACTTTCTAAAAAAAGCTTGGTTGCTTAGTGCCCTAAACCATAGACCTTGTATGAAGAGAATTGTGACTATGTATATACATAGATCTAGCTATTTAGTACATTCTATTAAGCCTTAAAATAGGTTCACAAAGCAAGGACAAGTAGTACTTACTTATCTAATACCGTGTCAGTATGAAATTGCGTAATGCGAGGAAACATTTCCGGTAGTGCACTCATATCAAGTGCATTGCTATAACAGCTTACCTAACGTTACGACTATGTGACATTTAATACTTTGATACGTTTCGTAATGTTTATTTTTAGCAACTATAGTCTCTATTATTGAAATGGTAAAGGTCATTTTATCGCAAAAGAGATTACAAAATAAGCCTATCTACATATTAATACAAGCTTTATAGGTTAGTATTGAAAATTTGGTATTGGTAGTGACTGGGATTTTATTTATTTATTTGGGGAAGGGGAAGAACAAAAGCACCGACGACGAAAAAATTTGATTTAGTTTGCTGTTGCCAGTAAGTACACTAACTCGGTATTTTCAGTCGTCGGCACTCTTGGACCTCCATCTTGCTTACCATCGCGCAGGTCAAAGTCAGATGTCGAATCACAATAAAAAAGCACCATTTTGCATTTTTCTTTATTTACAACAATGTTGATTATTACTACGCGAAAACTGCCTTTGACTTACCTAATCATCATTTTGGGCTTTTATACTACTTTTGTAATGTCCAATGATGAAAAAATATATAAAAGGTAGTTTCAATACTTGTATTGATAAAATTAATAACAATTTTGCTTTTAATTGATGTGCGATTGAGTTATTTGGAAAATAAGATATGCATTTTGTATTATCTGTCAATTAACGCCATATTTGTTCTGCTTTGAACTGTCATAATTATAGTTTGATCATTTTGCACACCTAAACTATGCAAAACAAAGGATATAATCCAATTACATCTTCGTACATCAAACTATTTTAAAATGTATATGCAACTGTTAATATAATTAGGCCCAAGTCCCCATACAAAATGAATGATGTCCTTTGATTGATTGAATGATTGACACGAGGCTAGTGAATGAAGCCATTGCCCATATTGCATAGCACGGCAGGATAGTTATTTACAGACCCAGGAAAGTGATTTCCGACCAAATCGGAGACATCCTCAAGAAAGCTAGATTGTCTAGTGCCAATAACCATAGAGCTTGTATGAAGAGAATTGTGAATATGGCAAGTAGCGCTCCAACGTCTCTGCCTATTCCTGTGGGATAAAGGCATGATAATTTTATTGATTGATTGCCTTCATTTATTATACTATCGTCGTGTTACTGGCGCGTTAAGGTCATAACTTGACAGGGTTATGTTCAGATAGTGAGGATGTGAGCAGGAAATGTTAATAAGCTGTTTGAGAATCAATTAATGTATAAAACACGCCAAGAATAAATTACTACGGTGAAACCGAAAATATAATGGCGATCGTGGTCTATTGGTCAATAGGCTCGCAAACCAAGAGCCCCCGGTTCAAAGCCACTTACCGGTGTATATGGGATAATGTAGTGTACGAGTATATGTATAATCTTAATGATATTAAGTAAAATGACGTAGATTCGTCACCCACAATTAGTTTTCGCAAATAGCACGATATTGAACGATCAACCATGATTAGGCATATGGACAGGTGGAAGTAGGACGGAATGATAGTTATTGAGAGCGAAAAAGAGACAAATATATATGTTGCTCTGCATCGCGACACTGAGTTCAGGTTTACTTATTGGCATAGTTTTAACGTTAGGAGCGCGTACGCAACATATCTACGTCTTTTTTAATATCGTATCCTTGT
The DNA here is from genome assembly GCA_905220615.1 of Tinea trinotella. Classification (NCBI taxonomy): domain Eukaryota; kingdom Metazoa; phylum Arthropoda; class Insecta; order Lepidoptera; family Tineidae; genus Tinea; species Tinea trinotella. Next base: position 4,747,700 of record HG992320.1, on the reverse strand, counting down.
TTGTCCAGGGCTCCTATTCTCCAATGCTTTATCAACGTTACTTTTATACTAATCAAACAATCAATGCCCTTCTCCCACAGGGATAGGCAGAGACCATATGTATAACAAATAAAATTATGTAATAAAATTCTTGCAAGAAACCAACCAATGCAACCTTGAAGTCTTCGTTTGAAATTCTAACATATAATTTAATTTGTTGTACTAATTTTAGTATTGTTCACGGCAAACATAAGTTGCGTATTTATTCATAATAAAAATACATTGTAATAACATACTTGACATTACGATATTGGCAAACAATCGACCATATTGTAATAATTTAACTTTTTTACTTAGGTACTGAACGAAACGGTCGGCATACTGAATGCGACTGCTACTTACTGTAGGGATAAATTATAGACCGCACTACAGCTTAATATCATCAGGCGGAGTGCCTTAATAATATGTATAATGGTTTATGGTTCCTCAAAACAACAATATGAGTTTTAAAGTGTTTGTGAACATTGAAAACACGCCGATCTCGAAATTTCTCAGGCAAACTATGTCAATGACATTAGCTCGATCTGTCAGCATATTTTCAATCGACTTTGTCTCGTAAACAGATAGAGGATTTGTTGAAGTTTGTGAATAAAATAATTTCGACGTATCGGCGTTGTATATATTCAAAGCAATTGCGCGTTAGGCGTCTAGAGACCGGGTTTAATCCCCGGTCGCAGTTTACCGATGTGAAAGCAAGATTTTTCTATCCAATTTTCATTATTAATCTGTACAGATGTTGTGACAAGTATTGACAAAGGAACGTTTTGATGGTTTGGGCACCAGGAAAGGATAAGTAAAAGTGAATTGACGAAATCGGAGACATCCTCAAGAAAGCTGGGTTGCCTAGAGCCCATAACCATAGAGCTTGTATAAAGAGAATTGTGGATGTGAATAAAGCGAGGGAGTTTTATCAGGATCGTGGCAAGTAGCCTTTATTGTGTCTGCGTATCCCTATGGAAAAAAGGCGTGACAATTTTATGATTGAAGGACTTCGTGGCGTGGTGGCAGTGCAATGGTTACGCAAACCGAGAGCACGGGTTAAAAACCACTTGCCGGTAGCAATGTATCTTTGATGTACTTTGGTTGTCCTATTTTTGTGATACAAGCACATTAGTAGCTAATGGGGCGTTCTTACGGGGCGATTTTAGTTGATCAATATTTATCGTTAAACAAATTCGAAAGCAAATATTGACGGTAGCGTTCTCACGATTCAATTTTAATCGACTTAATATTACACGTGTTATTAACTTATTACACTATCTGTCCATTTTAGCATTTTTCTCGTGGATGTGGACGCCACAATTCACATTTTATTTTACAAACAAACAAAATACTGGTGATAGAAGAATGCAATATACAGTACATAGATACTCAAACGCGCTGATTGACTGACTGATTGGACTGATTATTCAATGCAAGTTGAACGAACACGTTCAGACGAGCCGATTCGCTGCCGATAACTTTTGTTGAATAGATAAAATATTTATTGCTTCAACTTGATTGAAAGTCTGTTCAGACGGTTCAAATCACGAACGATTTTGCAGTTGATCAACTAAAATCGCCCCGTGAGAACGCCCCATAATAGAAATAGAACTAATAGAAATGTAAAATAAAATAAAAATGAAAAATATACCAATATAATCTTTACACTTTAGAATATGATAAAAATAATTGATAATGAAACACATTATTCTTTAATCCTAGGAAAAACCATTAACGCTTAGTACTTTATGCGATGTTTCGCGTGTAAAAATGATACTTGGCTGATACTTCGCTTGCCCTAAAGGTGATGGCATTGGCATACTTATAACGAATGGGCAATTACTCGTAGTTTTAGAAGATTCGTGTGCGATAGGCAATACTTAAAACCGGATATATTTGTGCGTAAAATTACACAACACATTCGTACGGTTACGACTATTATAGGTAAAGAGTAGATTAGTAAAGGTTTTACCTACTGTGTGTAATATTTTATTTATTTATTTATTAGACATATTTACAGTTAACATCTTTTACATTATTATCAATCAATCGAATTGTCATGCCTTTCCCCACAGGGATAGACAGAGACAATGGAGCGCCACTTGCTACGATCCTGACACAACTTCCTCGCTTTCTTCACATTCACAATTCTCTTCATACAAGCTCTATGGTTATGGGCACTAGGCAACCCAGCTTTCTTAAGGATGTCTCCGATTTGGTCGGAAAACAACATCCTGGTTAGGCCTAGAAATAGATTAGTAAAATTAAAATCAACCAAATTATATTCACGGGAATTTTTTTTTGTCGGAAAATTATTGATATATTTATAAAAAATCTTGTTATATTTTGAAGGTATAGCCTTCATGTTCTTCATTGGATTAGGATACCTGCGTATATGTTAATATTGTAGTTTACATGTCCAATCCAAATAAATAAATTTACATAAGAAGATGACACTGACAAACGTGAAACATAAAACTACTCGATATAAAATAATATTAGAATAATAATATAAGATTAATATATCTGGTTTGTTGCGCGTCCCGGGTTCGATTCCCGCTCGGAGCAAATATTATATACATAATTTAAATTAAATATTACAAATATTTGTTAATGAAAAAAGAAGCGGATATTTGCTACCGATCCGGGGTAGTACCACCACTTACAAATATACAGACCGTAAAGTGATTTAGTCGCGTTTCGGGATCAGCTTGTAAGTTGCCGGTTACAACTAGGCCATAGGCATAGTGGATGTGACTGCTACTTACAGTTATTAAAATTGTAATAGCAGTGACATCCATTCATGGACCACATTCGAGCTTTACATTAAGCTGGGTGTCATATGTCGAGTCACATTAAAAAAAATAACAAATAACCAAATAAGTTGTTATTGCGTATAAAAATAATATTATTAATGAATAAATGCAATAAAACGAATCAGGAAGAATGTCCTTTAATTTAATTACGAGTATAATCTTAATTTGAAAGTTAAACATTACGTTTTGTACAAGAAAATAATAGTTTCGTACAACAAGGTCGACCGGTTTCGAGTGCATTTCCGTAATTCCAAACTACTTTTAAGATTAACAAATAAATGAGTAAACAACTCCCTTCGTAGGTACTATCAGGGACATTGACATTTGATGACTCAACATTAATCTGTGTAATAAAAGCTGATATAAATGAGTTTGAGAATGAGAATAGCTGCGATCAAAGGACATCATTCATTTTGTATGGGGACTTGGGCTTAATTGTATTAACAGTTTCATATACATTTTAAAATTGGCGTACGAATTTTCCAATGTAATTGGAATATATCCTTTATTTTGCACAGTTGAGGGTGCAAAATGATCAAACTATAATTATGACATTTCAAAGCAGAATTGTTAATATGGCGTGTCTTTGTGATTGACAGACGATACAAAATCCTGATCTTATTTTCTAAATAACTCGACATCGAAACTACTATTTATAATTTTTTTAATCATTGGACATTACAAAATTAGTACATCAAAGCCCAAAATAAATGATGTCCTTTGCGAAACGATTATTACGTTAACTCACTCTTTACCCTGAACCTTGACCCTCCCTCGTCTTTTCCCTGGTGCCCATCGAGGGAAGCAGCGGCATTCTTTCCTCTGTACTGGAGTCCTACCTTCCTACTCTTTGTAACAGTAACCTCAGTACTTTGGAGAATTCAGACATCCTAGGGATGTATGTCCTCTCGCTGCGACTTGATTTATGGAAACCTAACCTTCGACTTTTCGCGCCAAGTATTTCGCGCTCTGGAACTGCTCTGCCAAATATCTTCTCGAACCATGCATTACATTTCAGCGCTAAGCTATTTGAGTGATACAATAGATTATAATAAAAAATATTTTAAGGGGCTCCTTAACGTTACCCTACCTTGCCTTTTTATTTCCGTGATACCCGCTAACTCGTGCGGCAAGCATCAGCATTCTGTCGACTGGTTAAAGGTCCGATGCGTCGTTTTTTTGTCGAACTTTCAAGGTCATATGTCGCGTCTCAATACAAAGAAAACCATTACGTGCTCTCCGAAGTTTTTTATCAATTAATCAATTAAAATTGTCCCGCCTTTTCCCGTCAGGGATAGGCAGAGACAATGGATAAATAATAATTTAACAATCATAACACAATATATTTAAAAATTGTTTTAAATTTACAGCATTTATCTTTGAGGTAAGTGCAATCAATCCTTGTAGGTACATGTCAAATAGGATGTCTCTAAGTTGGTCGGCGAACACCCTCCTGGGCCTTGTGCCTTGTTTAACGTATCCATTGGACGTATCCACGACCGAATTGGAGACATCCTCATGAAAGCTAGGTTGCCTAGTGCCCATAACCATAGAGCTTGTATGAAGAGAATTGTGAATGTGAAGGAAGCGAGGGAGTTGTGTCAGGATCGTGGCAAGTGGCGCTCCATTGTCTCTGCCTATCCCTGTAAGAAAAAGGCGTGACAATTTGTTTGTTGTTTATATGTCAAATAGTTATACGTCAAAATAGATATATATTTTTCTTGTATATTTCTAAATATAGTCATCATACTTACATTAGTCTAACGACATTGCTAATGATAGTTCACCCGATGTCATACATTATTGTATTATTATAATATATTATTAACTACAAATAACGTATTTGCAATCAGTTTTTACATCCAATTGTACAAAGAGGTTAATGTCTTTGTAATTTTCTGCAAACAGTTTCTCATTAGTATTTTCTATTAAAAGTCTTGGAAAACCTCAGATAATTCAAGGCCGTGGTGTAGTGGCAATGCAATGGTTATGCAAGATGAGTGCACGGGTTCGAAACCACTCACCGGTACTAATGTATCTTTGATATATGTACTTTGGTTGTCCTGTTACAAACACTTTAGTAGCTTAGTATAGAAATGTATATAAATAATAATTTCCGAAGGAATTTTAAGCCATTTATATAGTTTTACGAGTTTAAAAGCTTTCCTGAGATATTCTGGATGCATGCATTTTAACATTCCTGTGCAGTTCATGAATAGAGGCGACGTGAAATGACTTAGAGGAGATCAGTTTGTAAATTACCGACATAGTGGATGCGACTGCTACTTGCCGATATTAAACTCTAGTAGCAGTCGGCTATATTCATATATTTCACTCCAGCTTAACATCAGGCGGGGTGCTATTATATGATAAGCACCGAGAATGTTCCAAAGAGCTCTTTAACCTTGTTTCTACCTCGTCTTTTTACACCCGTAATACCCGCACTGGTCGGGGAAAGCATCCGCATTCTATCGACCGAAACGGCAGTCGAACTAAAAAGGCAGCATCTTTTATTTGTAGAACAATTAACAAATGGAATGCTTTGCCAGCCCATGTGTTCTCTCCACCTTGAATCCTTCAAGCGATGCTTGAGGAAGCACCTGTGACGGCGACTGAGGCAGCCGTGTAACATCCGTTTTTTTTCAGTCGTCGTCACTCTTGGACCTCCTCCTGCTTATCATCAGATGTCGTGTTTTTCACAAAAAAAGTTTACCACGAACATGAACATAATGTCATACTCAAATGCTCTTTTGAAAAACAAATACTTTCTAGGTGTGCTTCTTTTAGATTTACTATCCTATCCCTTATTTTTTTATTATACATTTCTATACTAAGCTACTAAAGTGCTTGTATCATAGAAACAGGAAAACCAAAATACATATATCAGAGATACATTGGTACCGGTGAGTGGCCAATCGGCTTACGTAGCCATTGCACTGCCACTACACCACGGTCGCCTTTAATTTAGCTTTTTCATCATAGTAAATTGCCATCAGTACATATAATACAGTAAATGTACAATAACTAGACTCATTAAAATGTAGTAAATATCCTATTTAGTATGTAAACACATTGACAAGCAATCCAAATACGTAAAGTTTTATTCTATGTGGAAAAACGTAATAAAAATCTATTGCAATTTATATGCTGCTAAAATTAAAATAAAGTAGGTATTATTTTGGCCGACGTAGTGATGGGGACTGAGGAAAGTCCAAGAAAGTCGTCGGCGCTTTTGGACTTCCCCTTGTTTACCATCAGGTAAGACGACGAAAAATCTCACTTGTCATGTAAGCGTAATAAACTGGAAAAATTAGGCATACTAATAATTTGTTTAAAACATAGATTCTTCCCTTTTAATTGAGTTGAGATATAAATCGGTTTACCCGTGACACTGACTTCGTATGATCCATCAAACGCATATGTTGTCTAAATAGTGGACGGGACGGGTTTCCTTTATTCATAGGCGACTCTCAAACGGAGAGCGGTTATAAGCTTTCTCTTCCGAGTGAACACCATTTTTTGGGCAGAAACATCATTATTTTTACGTTATTTTTAGATTATTTTTCTTAATACAAGCTCTGTTATTAATAATTTTTAAAAGAACATTGAACTTTTAAGATTACTTATTGTGTTTTGATTTAAGACAGCAGTGTATAGAGTAATCGACAGTTTGCAAAGCATTTGCGAGCTCTTGTGAATTGATGTAACTCATTGAAAGGACTAGAACGACGCCTCTCTATGTGTTAATTGAAATCATTGTTGTAACCGTCTTTGCGAAAATATTTAAGTTCTTTAACGTTTTGATATTTTTTTTTATTGTGACACGACATCTGACCTCTTGGAGAAGGTCCAAGAGTGACGACGACTGAAAAACCGGATTGTTCACGGCTGCCTCAGTCGCCGTCACTATGCCGGCCAAAGGTGCTTTTTCACGCATCGCTTGAAGGATCCAAGGTCATAGAAAAAAAAAGGTATTCGATACAGGGCGAGGTATAGAAGATAAGTGATATGTACGTTCGGAGATGTAGGGACCTAGTTTCTATAGACGTTAATGTTTGCCCATCCACCGGGCGCGGCTGATCTCACAAGAATAATATTTTCGTTACGAGAATGTTGACATAATAATATGTACTTATGTTAAAACGAAATATGTAGGTATCTATGGTAAAACCTCAGAGTAAAAATTAGTTTTACTCTGAGGTTTTATAAAGGAATTAAAGAGGATTATAGAGGATATATAAATATATAAAGGAATTTAAGCATATATAAGGATATATAAAGGATATTTAAAGGAATTAATAAAAGTCTTTTATACATCCTCTAAGGGTAAAACGAAATATGGGCGTAAAAATAACGTACGTTAAAACGTAAAACGTAAAAAAAAAAACGTAAAATACGATAAAACGTAATATGAACGTAAATGTAAAATAATGAGTGTGGCAAATAAAGTGTTTTTTCTTTTTTTCTTATTTCTTTGAACAACATATTCTTGTGCTACTACCATTTTTTTACCTTATATTAATTTATTTTTGACAGGCGAATCATCTTCGCTTTTTTAGATTTTTAATTTTCTTATATTTATAAACTTAAACATAATATAATTTAAAAAAGAGTTATATAAATAATGTTTTCTTTATTTTCAGGTTTAGAGGACACAGTGAAATTAGTGAAGGGAATAGGAGGTGACTGTTACGGCTATGTCGTGGATCTGGCAAACCGGGAAGACATTTATCGAGTTGCCAAAAAGGTCACCGAAGAAGTTGGCAAGGTAAAATATCCTTTTACTTTTAAATTCATTGAGTACCAATTAGGAAAATTGAATAAACCAAAACAGGATGTAAAAAAACCAAGGTGATCCTTTTACCTATTTATTTATATTCTATACTAAGCCACCAAAGTGCTTTTTGTACTATAGAAACAGGACAACCAAAGTACATATATTAAAGATACATTGGTACCGGTACAGTGGCGCTCCATTGTCTCTGCCTATCCCCGTGGGAAAGAGGCGTGACAATTTAAATGATTGGTACCGGTAAGTGGTTTTAAACCCGTGCTCTCGGTTTGCATAACCATTGCACTGCCACTACACCTCGGTCGCCACGGTTGAGCCAATTCACATCATCATCATCAGCCAGAAGGACAAGATGCCAGTTGCATCCACTGGTTATTTGTGACTTTCACTATGTTGTCAGTCCTACCCACACTGCGTTTGCCGGTTCGTGGCCTCCACTCTGGAACCTTTCTTCTCCATCGGTAGTCGGTTCTCCGAGCGATGATTCAATTCACATGGACTTCTATTATAAGAAGCTAGATTATCAAGAAGCAAAACATGTGTTCTCCCTATCCTATAGCCCTGGATCCTTTAAGCAAATTATTTTAAAGTAACATATCAGTTTAGTGAAGACTACTGCGGCATCCGTAAACTAAGTCGGTCCTTTAAGTTCTCCTGGCTATTGGACCTCATCAGGCAATACCCATCTAGGTTTATTCATCAGGCAAATCGAGGTCAGATGTAGAGTCAAATTAAAAAATACAGGCGATCTATTAAACGCGTCTATTAGTTTGAATTTATTTGTTTTAATTTAAAAAGTCACTTGATTGTACTTTTTATTGTGAAAATTAAATGTTGAAGGTTTGTTACGTTGATTTGAGAGGCGTGGCGCATTAGCACACCGGTTCGTTACGCGTAAAGTCCCGGTTTGATTCCCAGTCGGAGCAAATATTTGTTTCATAACTTTTATTTGTAATTATTAGTAATTAGATTAAATATGACAAATATTTATTTTCGACTGGGAATCGAACCGGGACTTTAACCGGAAATTAATAACAGTAAGTAGCAGTTCACTTCAGGCACCAAACATGGCACTCTGTTGTTTCTGCTTATCCCAGTAGAAAATCACACATGACAATTATTCTATAAAAAAAGTTAATTGTAAATAATTGTGAATTAATTTCCTGATTTGTACCACTAGGTACGAGTTTAAGTGATTCTAAGTAAACGTGATTTCATACATATATTCGAAGCAAAAAAGATCGAGGTTGATCAGGATCGGAAACAATAACAAAAGTTCAAAGATATTTCTCAAATATATTTCTGTGTTTTGAAGTTAATTCTACATTATCATAAATATGATCTTTGAGCCTATTTATTTAAAAATAAATATTAAATAAACAATGAACGGTTATTGAAAGCTATTTTTTCTAACTTTTAATTAGCATTAAAATTGCACAAATACATGTAAACACATAAAATGTAAGTGCTAATGAAGTTTCTTTTAAACATAAATAAACTTGTTAATTTTTAATTAAATTCACATTTTAATGTTGTATCTAACTAAATAATCATTTGTCTAAAGCAATGGTTTAAGTATTCAGTCAGAGCCCCGAGGCAAATTCAAATTACATCCCTAATGAAAAGAAAATCTAATTTATGACTCCAATCTAAAAAAGAATACATATTTCCCATGGTCACGCCATAACTTGAAAATGACCATAATGACAAAATGGCCATAAAGGACATCGTTCATTTTGGGCTTCTATGTACTACTTTTGTAATGTCCAATGATGAAAATAATATATAAATAGTAGTTTCGATACTTGTATTGATAAAACTAAAAACAATTTTGCAATTGCTGTGCAATTAAATTATTTGTAAAATTAAATTAATTAAAATAATTGCAGCGTGGGTTTGATATGTTATTTTAGTGTTCTATTATTTATAGATAGTATGTATTTACTTTTTATATATACCTATTCGGTATATTTTATATGTACATGTACAGGCTATAATTTACGACTTTCTCGTCATATTATGCCTTTCTGAAGTCATGGTAGAATCTGACAATGAGTAAATGAGCAATGCTAAGAACATGCCCATGCTAATAAATTATTTTCATTTCATTTTAACGGAAAACTAGGAAAATAGCGCAGAAAATGGAAATTTTCAGAAAACTTAAACGACTATCTTAAACTATATCTTAAAAATTGGTATTTTTCTAATCTCCTTTGACAGTCGTTAAGACAAATGTTGTTTAACAGCTACATCGGTCGGCATCTATTAATCCAAACCTCTACATAGCAACCCGCCTTATATTAAGCTGGAGTGGAGTCCATTAATGGAGGTAACTGCCACTACAATTTAATTACTGTAAGGAGCAGTAATTAAATTGCAACTAGCACATGCCGGCCTAGTTGGAACCGGGAACTTACCGAGCTGATCCCGGAACGCGACTAAGTCACTTTACGGCATGTATACATGCTGGGGGACACGGCAATCTAAGAAGTAGGATAAATACCTGCCAGGAATATCATTGCAACTTATTTAGGCTGTAAGTGGTGGTACTGCCCCGAATCGGCAGACTGGGCGGCACCACTGCCTACCACTCTTTAAACAATAATCTTAACAATAATTAGATTCTATTGATGTCGAAAATAGCTTTTTAGAATGACTAAGCTTTAAGCAAACAATGAAACCAGATGTTTTGACAAATCTTGTTTTTCCTTATTTTAATTTATAATTTAAACGGAAAAAACGAAGGTCAGGTAGTTTGTGACAAATATTAGGTTAGACAAAAGTTTTTTTTTAAATTGACACAATGCATACCGATAAATGCGGTTAATGTGTGAAGGTAACTGCCGCCACATATGCCTGCAAGTAGCAGTCGCATCCACAATAAATTCTGTCAACTTTCAAGCTATTATTGTTTAGATCCCGACAGATAAAAAGAGCGCTGACTTATGAGCTACGCAGCGAAAGAAAAGCCTGCGGTAGGAGCAAATCCGCGCGTAATTAATTAAATTTTAAAAGGACATCTATCATTTTGGGCTTTTATGTACTACTTTTGTAATGTCCGATGATGAATAAATATATTAATCGTAGTTTCGATACTTGTATTGAAAAAACTTATAGCAATTTTGCTTTTAATTGCTATGCAATTGAGTTATTTGAAAAATAAGATATGGATTTTGTATCATCTGTCAATTAACACCATATTTATGCTTATTATAGTTTGATCATTTTCACACCTTAACTATGCAAAATAAAGAATATATTCCAATTACATTATAATCTTTGTACGTCAAACTAATTTAAAATCTATATTGCAAAATTAAAATGTATTTGCATATTATGCAACTGTTAATACAATTAAGCCCAAGTCCCGATACAAAATGAATGATGTCCTTTATACACTTTCGAAAAACAAAAAGCGCTGCTTGGATGCCAGCGCTCTTTTATCTGCCGGCATCTATACCTACCTACATTGCAGTCTAATTGCAAACAGTAACTATAAAATGAAAACCGCAATTCTAAGTACAATAGTATTGCCTAAACCACAGAATATAATCAATACTAAACAATAAAATGGTTTACTAATAATAATTTAATATTATTAGTTTCTTTAGCAATCTATTTAAGCCGGTATAGTGGATACTACTGCTCTATATACTCATTCAACAATATCACCACTATCAAGTGCACATGGTCCCGATTCTGTTAAGGCGACCGTGGTGTAGTGGCAGTGCAATGGCTACGTAAGCCGAGTGGCACGGGTTCGAAACCACTTATTGAATTGTAGTAGCAGTGACATTCATTCATGGACCACACTCTTAACATCAAGCGCGGTGCTGACATATGTCGAGTCAACATGTACAGTATGTTTGGTGTGTAGATATCAAGTAGATATCATAATAATGGTGTAGTAGCGGTGCAACGGCTACGTAAGCCGAGTGGCACGGGTTCGAAATCACTCACCGGTACCAATTTATCTTTGATATATGTACTTTGGTTGTCCTGTTTCTATGATACAAGCACTTTTGTAGCTTAGTATAGAAATGTACAATAAAATAATAATTATATGTATTTCAAAGCCGGCATAGTGACGGCGACTGAAGAAACCGTGAAATGAGTCGTCGGCGCTTTGCTTACCACCAGGCAAGTCGAGGTACAATAAAAAATATATCGCAACCCATAATATAATCACTTTTTAAATTCGATTATCATCAATAAATTTTAGTTATTATTAGTTCAAAATTGCATTGAATTGAGTTGTTATAAATGCAATTAATTTTAGTTGTCAATACCAACCTTGGATACATGATTCCGCATATTTTGACACGAGCGCTCCACCTACATGCTTCAATTCAGTTCAAGTTTAATCAAAATGTGCTCTCGCCACAGAAACTTGGGTCCAAAGTGTATGTTTTGTTTTTTATACATACGACAGTACTCGGCTTGATATTAAGCTAAAGTGCGGAGTGCGGTTAATGAATATAGACTACTGCTACAATTAAATTAATGCAAGTAGCAGTCGCATCTACAAACGGCCTAGTTGAAACCGGCAACTTACAAGCTGATTCTAAAACGCGACTAAGTCACTTCACGATAAGTTTACTTAAAAGTGGTGGTGGTGCCTAGCCTGGGATAGTATATAGACCACTTACAAGTTTACAGACCGTGAAGTAAGTTAGCACAGGATCAGCTTGTAAGTTGCCGGTTCCAACTAGGCCGGAATAGTGAATGTGACTTGCAGTTATTTATCTGAAATAGCTAGTCATCTCCATTTACAGACCAAACTTCAGTTTAACATTATCAGCCGATTGTACCAAAAATTATACTTTACGAATTTGTAAAAAGTATCGTATAAGTAAAAGAATAATGAGTTGCACCACTCTTTAACTTCACATTTTACATTTACTTTTAACGGATATTTTATACAGAGCTAAAGGACATCATTTTGGGTACATAGTAAAGGTAGTTTCGATATAAAATTCTTAACAACTCAATTAACAATTTCGTAATAGTAAACGTAATAAAATAAGTATAAAGTAAAACTAAATTCGTAAAAAATTAAAACTTTTTTGGTACAACCGGCTGTAAGTTTCGTCAAGTTCCGCAGTAGTTGTAAAATCATTTGACCATGTATAAGAACCCAAGTAGGCTTATTAATAATAAATGTTTTTATTTAAATATATTATTTGTATATATATTATTTGTATTATATTTGGATACATACATAACTTCCTGATACGATTTAAAGATTTCCTGTTCCTTATTAAATTGTTTTTAATCAAGCTAAACATCGATGATAATTATAGGTTAGGCTGGGCTTTACAAGTCAATAATAATCATCATCGTCAATTTCACGCCTCTATTCCCACAGGCAAGGCAAAGACAACGGAGCGCCACTTTTCATGATCCTGACACAGCTTTAATTATATTTGAATTATTTCATTTCTGGTGACAACGGTCTTTGCTACAGTGCTGAAATGTTGAGATAAATAAATAAAATGAAAATGCAAAGTATATTTTGATATTTTACATTATTAATTTGGAAATAAATAGCATAAAATATTTTAGTAATATAAATATTATAATTTCTGTAATACCAATACAATATTTAAAAAAGTCCTTTACATTAGCTCTATTATTTAAAGCTTGAATAAAAAGAATTATGGATGTTAGAGAAGGAAGAAAGAAAGAGGGATATGTGAGGATGCGAATGGACGAGGAACGAAGGCGTGATTTTGATTTATTGGAAATACAAAAAGATTTATACAATCTTCCAAATTTCTATTTTTTGGCACGAAATGAAAAGATTGAGTCAAATTTTTTTTCCGGTTTCCGTACCTGAAAAAATCATGCGCTTTCGTACGTAAAGTATACATGTTATAATTTATATGTTACAGGTGAATTTGCTAGTCAACAATGCAGGTGTGGTCTCGGGCAGGTACCTTCTCGATACACCTGATCATCTAATACAGAGGACCTTCGATGTTAACGTCCTGGCTCACTTTTGGGTAAGTCAATGTACACCGGTTTTTTGAGGTGTAAAGACCGTGAAACAGCCGTGTTTCGGGATCAGCTTGAATGATTTCGGAGTTCAGCTTAGCTGGTTCAGTTGATGTGACTGTTGCTTGTAGCTATTTATCTATAGCAGAAGTCACCTCATCTCATGGATTGCATTCCAGGGCGTGTGCAGTCATTTATTGGACCAATATAAAATTTTCTTCAATTTCTGCTTATAATTATTATAACTAACTACAAGTAATAGTAGCATAATTCTTATTACGCCAAATATTAAGGTCTTACTCCAAGGAACAGTTGTATTGTTACTTATTTAATTCACAAATATTTTTCTATCTTTATACACAGTAATTTTACGTTATAACTATATATTTTATTATACATTTTTATTAGCACTTGTTATATGTTTCCTTGTTGATGGTAACCTAAGATTAGGACCTATGTTACGAGTTACATTTTAATTAAGTAATTTGTATTTTATACATTCTGTTTTACTTCGTTATTTATTATTATAATTTTATGTGTCTACTTCTACATGGGTACTTTGATCTGGGGTATTATGATACGTCTCGCGGAAGTTTGTTCGTCACAAACCTTTGTAGAAGCTCCGTTTACCTTTCACGTTTATATTGCCTGATGTTAAGCTAAAGTCTGTTATGCTGGCCTTTTAAATACTTTTTTAGATTATTGAATTCGAAAAAGCATCGTAGCGATGTGATTATACAATGATCAGACCCTTTTGCATTCACCTGAACTTCACTGATTCAGAAATTCACGGTGCCGTGCCACGCCTCGTCGGCGGACTCGAATAGGCATCATAAGAAGACAGTCTACCTCTTCAAATGCTTATATACTCAGATCATTTTGGTTCAAATTCTCTTTTAAATTACAGACGGTGAAAGCATTTCTTCCGACAATGATTGAGGAGAGGGATGGTCATATAGTAACAATTGCATCTATGGCTGGATACGTGGGTGTTTCAAAATTAATAGACTATTGTTCATCTAAAGCAGCAGCTTGTGGGTTTGATGAAGCATTACGAGTTGAACTAGAATCCAGAGGGATTAAAGGAGTATCAACATCTTTGATATGCCCATATTTCATAAGTTCAACTGGAATGTTTGAGTCCGTTAATTCGAGGTAAGAGATTTATTTACTTATTGTGGAGTATTGGAAAAGCTATAAGCGAATATTTTTTAGGGTTTTCTAATAAGTACAGTCAGGGATCGACTTTGAAAATGGTTCGTACGAAGGCGAAAAATTTTCATCGTGCATAACATGGTAAATTAATAACAGATCTTTCAATTTAATAACGTTTTAGTTCCAATAATAAGCTCAATTGCCAAATCGATTAAGTCCACATTAAGGTTAAAAATATGTTTTTAATATATTTTATGGGTATACCATTATTTAAATTACAATTCAGTTATTTCTTTATATTTGTTAAATATTTATTATATGTAGGAGTTACTTTTGGCCTTTCCGAAACCCTGGTAGAATCAGACGATGAGCAAGCCCGCATTCTACATCACCAATTTAGCATTTCATTTAGCATTGACCATTTGGTGGTAAATATGTTAGAATCTCTTAATAACCTTGAGGGTTTTATGTTAATTTCGAAACTAGTTTCCTTATTTTTTGACAGCCGGTTTAGCATCGATCATGCAAAAACGACTGACACCTTAGGCTATTTCTGATAATTTCGTATATCTTTATGAATGTGGAGGTGTTTATCGGGTTTAATCAATTTCTTTTTATATAATGTATATTTTTCTTCTTAATTAATAAAAACCTGTATTTTTATTTTCCAGGGGTATACCACAATTAAATTCAAACGATGTGGCTGATCGCGTCATTTATTCCATTCGTACGCGGGAAGCAAGAGCTATTATTCCTGGTATCTTCAAACCTATGATGGGATGTAAATGGTAAGATTTATCGATTATTAATAAACAAATAAAATCGTTTATTTTTAGACTACATAGGCCCAACCAAATGGTAATAATACTGTGTGTATTTTGATGACATGCGTAACCGATTGTTCAGCGAATGGTATGTTGCGCGTAAAGTCCTGGGTTCGATTCCTGGTCTTTACTTTGAGCGACATTGGTATTATACAAACATGGTAAGGAGCTAGAGTAGATGTGTCAAAACATTTTTGCATAATATTTAGATACTAAAGTAATAAAGAGAATTGTCGATGTGAGGGAAGCAAGGGAGTTCTGTAAGGATCGTGGCAAGTAGCGTTTTATTGTCTCTGCAAATCCGTGTAATTTGATTTTGATTCATTGACAATACTATAGGGTTCAGAGGGTTCGTTTTATAAATATTTGTCCAGTGTTTATACGACGAATACGGGTACGCGACCCCGGACACCTCGAGCTACCATTTACTATATCCTTTTCCTTCTATAGTAATGGTATCCTAAACCTACCCAATCCCCAATTCCTATCTATCCCTTTTCGTTTCCGCTAATTCCTTTTCCTCCCTTCCCCTTCCGCTAATTCCGTGGTCTGCCGCGCCCAAGGATGAATGGCTAGGGGTGGCCTAGTCGCGAGCGTGCCAGTCCCGATGGTTGGCGCCCATCGGGTACTAATTTATTGCCCCACTCCGGCATGCGGGGCTCTGTCGGAGTTGGCACTTTTTTCCCTTGCTACTCGTGGGTATAAAATGGGAATTAAAAATAATAATAAAACATATTCGAATGGCGGCGACATTACTCGCAATAAGTCACGCCTCAAGTTCCCACGGGGCGAAAAGCGGGCAGCGGAGAGCCGTTTTGCCACGTTGAATGTTTGTGGAGGAATGAAGACTAAGTTAGATGAAGTATGTAAGATGATGGATGATAAGAAAATAGATATTTTGTGTGTGAATGAGACGAAGCGGAAGGGCTCAGATGTCACCCACCATGGTCCCTACACAGCAGTCTGGTCGGGGGTCGACTCGACGGCCAGGGTGTGGGAATGTTGATGTCTGAGAGAATGGCAGAGTGTATGACTGAGTATGAGTGTATGTCGCCCAGACTCTTATGGGTCAGGCTTAGAGTGGGGCTGCACAGACTATTTGTCGTTGGTGTGTATGCCCCCGATATATCTAAGCCACAGACCGAAAGGGAAGAGTTTTGGGAGAGCCTGCGTGATGTTTTGAATGTTGCGAGATCGAATGAAAGGGTTGTAATGTTAGGTGATTTTAATGCATGGGTTGGTGTGCAAAGAGTGAATGTAGACCATGTGTTGGGAAGGTTTGGAGATGAGCGTGTGAATGAGAATGGAGTGAGTCTGGTGAATGTTTGTTTGGAGAAGAATCTCATTGTGACAAACACGAAGTTTTGTCACAAGGAGATTCACATGTATACATGGGAGAGGAATAAAGAGAGAAGTATGATAGATTTTGTGATTGTGGATGAAAGGTTGAAAGTCAATGTTGTCGATACGAGGGTTTATCGCGGGGTCAACATTGGAACAGACCATTTTCTTGTAATGTCAAGAATAAATGGTCTGTTCAAGGGTTGGAGAAACCGCAGTCGTAAATCGACAACACAGTTGACAAGAATAAAAGGAGAAAAGTTGCAAGATGCAGAAGTGAAAGAGGAGTATGTAAGTAAGTTACGTGAGAAAATAGGAGATGCCTGTAATCATGAGAATGATAGTGTGGAGGAAGTATGGATGAAATTGAGGAATGGTATGACAGAAGCTGCAGAAGAAGCGTGTGGAGTGAGCAAGAGGAAGAATGTAAGGCCCAACATGTGGTGGGATAAGGAAACGGAAGTATTAGTATGCGAGAAGAAGAAAAAATGGCAGGATCTACTAGCAGTTAAAGCTAGTAGACGAACAAACCCGGGTAAGAAAGATGAGGATGTATGTAAGGTAATGAATGAATATAAGGAAATAAAAATTAAAGTAAAAGAATGTATAGAACGAAAGAAGAAAGAGGTGAAAGAGGATATCGAGAGGAAATTCTCCAGAAATTTCCGGGATAATATCAAACTGTTCTGGAAACAGGTTAAGATAGCCCGGGGAGGACTGGAGAAGTCTAAAGTGAATGTGGTTAGGGATTCGAATGGCGATTTAGTGACTGAAGAGAAGAAAGTGTTAGGACGATGGAAGGAGTATTTTGAAAGTTTATTTGTGGAGGATGATAATACAGCACCAGAGTGTGTCGATATGTCCTCCACGCTGAATGAAAGTGAATCTGAATGTGATATAGATGTGAAAGAGATTGTGAATGCATTGAAAAGAATGAAAGTTGGAAAAGCGGCTGGTTGTGACAGAATAACTGTCGAGATGCTGAAGGGCGGTGGTCAGCTGGTGGCTTCCTGGTTGTGTCTCCTTTTCAGTAAGTGCTGGGTGAACGGTCTTGTACCAGGGGACTGGCGCAAGGCTGTCATTGTACCACTATACAAGGGGAGGGGGTCGCAACAGGAACCCAAAAATTACCGCGGCATCAGCCTTCTCAGTATTGTTGGCAAGTTGTATGCGAAAGTATTGATTGAAAGGGTGATGCATGAAACAGATGATAAAGTTTGGGATGCGCAAGCGGGATTTAGGAAAGGGATGGGATGTATGGATCAGATCTTCTCTCTAAGATGCGTCAGCGAAAAAGTGTTGGCAAAACACCAGAAGGTGTTTTGTGCTTTTGTTGACCTTGAGAAGGCCTATGATCGAGTGAACAGGAGTGAATTGTGGCAGCAGCTGTCCGGGTTTGGGTTGGGGGAGCGTTTGGTCCGTGCACTGAAATCTCTCTATGAGGATTCCAGTGCATGTGTTCGAATTAACGGGGCGCTATCTGACTGGTTTGGCATCTCTAAAGGTGTCAGACAGGGATGTGTAGCGTCACCATGGCTCTTCAATCTATTCATGGACAGTTGTCTGAAAGAGTTGCGTGAAAGAAAGTATGGTTTAAGAATGAATGACTTGGTGATCAAATGTCTCTTGTACGCCGACGATCAAGTTATCCTTGCATCTTCGGCGTATGAGTTACAGGAAATGGTCACTATAATGAATGCGGAATTAGAAAAGAAAGGTATGAAAGTGAATGTAAGTAAAACTAAGGTAATGGTTTTGGAGAGAGAGGATGAAATGACAGAATGTGAGATAATGATAGACGGAAAGAAAGTGGAACAAGTCAAACAATTTGTTTACTTGGGAAGTATGTTTACTAGGGATGGAAAGTGTGATGAAGATATTGAGAGAAGAGTGCAAAAGGGTAACGTAGTGAACGGTGCCATCCATAGTATAATGAGCAGCCAAATAATGTCCCAAAAGTCACGGATGGCTGTTCATAATGCGGTGCTTGTTCCTACATTAATGTATGGAAGTGAAGGGTGGGTATGGCAGAAGAAGCATGAGAGTAGAATTAACGCTGTAGAAATGCGGTCGTTAAGGAGTGTATGTGGAGTGACGATAGCTGATAGAATAAGGAATAGCACACTGCGTGATAGATGTGGTTTAAAAGAAGATGTAGTGACAAGGATTGACAAAGGAATGCTTCGATGGTTTGGGCACATGGAAAGGATGAGTGAAAGTAGATTGACGAAAGGAATTTATAAATCTGATGTGGATGGATGCGTTAAACAAGGCAGACCTAGGAGAGTGTTTTCCGACCAAATAGGAGACATCCTTAAGAAAGCTAGGTTGCCTAGTGCCCATAACCATAGGGCCTGTATGAGGAGAATTGTGGATGTGAAGGAAGCAAGGGAGTTGTGTAAGGATCGTGGTAAGTGGCGCTCCATTGTCTCTGCCTATCCCTGTGGGAAAAAGGCGTGACAATTTGATTGATTGATTGATTGACAATACTCGTAATATTTTATTGTATTTATTATAAACTATGAATATATTAGATATAATAATTTTGATTATGTATTTAATGAAATTGCCTTGCCTCATTTCCCACAGGGATAGGTAGTGTCAACGGGGCGCCACAACTCTCTTGACACAACTCTCTCGCTTTTCTCACATCCAGCAGGGCACGGTTTACTTAAATGTCCCAGATATGATGTGTTTATGTCTTTACTAATTATTTCAATTAAATTTATTATAATTGTTAATGTCGTGTAATTATAAAAAAGCAAGTCACATTGCCAACAATCTTCGCATTTAATCTCCAAACTAATTGCAAGTCTTTATAACAAGGAAGAAAAATAACACAAGAAGACATTATGAAATCGTGATTTTAATAATTAAAATCTAACATACGAGTAATTACAAAGAAAATAATTACACCTATGGTATTGTTATTATTAGATTATTTTTAACGACAAGCGTAGAGCATTAGTTAGCATACCAGTACAGTTCAATTCCCGGTCGGGGCAAATTTGTTTCATAGGTTTTTTTTATATTATTTACGACTTATATTATTATTATAATATTTAGAATAAATATCACAAATATTTGTTAATAAAAAAAGAGGTGGATATTTTGGTATCTTTTATATCTGGTTGTCAAAGAGTGGTAGGCAGTGGTGCCCAGTCTGCCGATCCGGGGTAGTACCACCACTTACAAGTATACAGACTTTAAAGTTGCCGGTTCCAACTAGGCCGGCATAGTGGTTGCGGCTGCTAATACAGTTATTTAACTGTAGTAACAGCCGCATAAATTTAGGGACCGCACTACAGATTAACATCAGGCGGGATGCTGTCATATGTCGAGTCACAATAATAAAAAACAATAACACTGCATTTTATAATTGTGCTAGATATAAACATACGGGTAGATATAAATTTAATTATTATATTCTTTATAATTACATTAATAATGGAAAATATGCCGCTCGTGTGTCATTAACCCAGCAAGGTGAAATGTTTGTATATATTGCATTATCAACTCAAGTACTCCATCTAACTAATTACCCATTATCATAACTAAAATTATTAATTAACTATCTTTGGCTGGCATAGTGACGGTGAACTGACTCGGCTCTTTCAGTTGTCAGCACTCTTGAACATCCTCATGCCTTACTATCAGACGGATGAAGGTCAGATGTCTAGTCACAATAACAAAAATTGTAAAATAGTTTTTTTGTTCTGACGCGATATCTGACCTGGACCAGCCTGGTGGAAAAGAAGGTCTATGTGCGGTGATGACCGAAAAAAGTCGACTTAGTTTACGACGTCCTGATTTTCTCTAACATGTGAAGATAAACACGTGGCTGGTAATGCGTTCCACTTGTCCATTACTCTACGAAGGAATAACACCGAACCTTTTAGTTCGACAGCCGATTTGGTCGACAGTACGCGAATGGTTTTCGGACCTGGATAATACCGGAGTAAAAAGACGGAGTGAAATCATTTCAGTAATTTTTTATTGGGGCGCTATATCTGACCTCGTCTTGCCTGATGATAAGTAAGGGGAGGTCCAAGAATGAAGTCAAATAAACTTTAGGATAAGGAGATAGTTGTAAAATTTTAGAAGTAGGATAATTTTAGGGTTTAGTTATATTAATACCAAGTTTAAAATTGATTTTACATTTGATAATATATGTAAATAGGTCGACATAGTGACGGCGACTGAAGCATTTGTAAACTGAATGGGTTTTTAGTCGTCGCTCTTGGAATTCCCCTTGTATAAGGAAGTCGATGTTAGATGTCAAGTCATCATCACATCACATCACCATCATCGTAAAATACAATACGAAGCAAGGAAGGAAGGAGGAAAAAATAAAATTACTAAAAAATAATTTTACTAAAAAAATAATTTTGGGAAATGAAATAAATTAAGAAAAAATAAATATTTTATTATTTATTATTTTAAAATATGCTAAAATTTAATTTATACAATACATTTATAGGGCGACCGTGGTGTAGTGTCAGTGCACTGATTACACAAACCGAGAGCACGGGTTCGAAACCACTTACCGGTTCCAATGTATCTTAGATATATATGTACTTTGGTTGTCCTGTTTCTATGACACAAGCACTTTAGTATAGAATTATAATATAGTTTTTTTTTTAATAATAATAATAATTAACGACAAATAGCATCTTAAAGTGACTTATTGTCATAAAATACATTCCAGCTGAATAATAAACAGTATAATGCCTCACAAATTGCAAAACGTCTTAACAGAGGCTATTAACATTTTTACTACCTAATATGTTTTATAATCATCATAAACCTACGAACTACGAACACAATTTAGGTAACTTTCATTCACAATGCTATGTCTAAATTGTAAATCTCTATTTTATTCCTAATAACTAAATATCTCTTATAAAACAAAATAATATATGGGGAGTTGTCCGTTTCTTATATATTATTACATTGTCCTGGATATATTTTAGAAAGGGAAACATTCAAATTAAAGTAAAGTATTCAAAATTGCTTAAAATCTTAAATGATGATAATTATAATAATGTTTTAGGCTTTTTAAAATTTATTCATATGTATGAAAAGGTATAATGTTCAAATTCTGTAATCCCACTGTAAAAATCTCCACTGAAGAGAAATATGTACTGTAGTCGCAAAGGACCTTGGTGTTAGAGCGACTTTAAATAAATAAAAAAATATATATTTATCATTTCTATACTAAGCTACTAAAGTGCTTGTTGTATCATAGAAACAAGATGACTTAAGTACATATATCAAAATACATTAGTACCAGCAAGTGGTTTTGAACCCGTGCTCTCGGTTTGCGTAACCATTGCTCTACCACTACACCATGGTAGCTACAGCCTAATATTGCAGCTTACTATCGCTTTAATTTTATTCGCAATTTTTAATTGCATATTTCAAATAGCTGCAAAGCTTTTGAAACGTTGTCGCCGGATCAAAATATAGTAAACGCGATTGAATTAGACCTGCAAAAATATTTTCTTTTTACTTAAATATAATAAATACTAACTGCCTCCTAAAACATAAATGTAATTAATAAATAAAACTAATTTCTTTTACAGGGTAATGCCATGGGCAGCTACATCGTTATTCCTTCGAAGTTTAGTACCTGATGCGGTACCCACACCACCACGTGCAGCGAATCAGACGCCTCAAGAGAAACCTATCATCACTAAGAATGGATCACGGCCACTGCGGTTTACGCCACCTCTACGTGACGATAGACGGGTGTGACGATATTATAAGTTTAGGCGTGCGTTCACGATATATTTTTCTGAGGGAATGGAGACAATTAAACAAATCTTTTTATTATAATTTGTTTGAGAAGTCTGGTTGCCCATCTATCTGTTTTTAAGACTGTGTAAGCCTGTATTGATTTAAAAGAATATTTGCAGTGGAATTCAAAATCCGATTACTTCTCCAACATATTGATGCTAAATAATCGACAAATGTATTTCCGAGAGAGTCCAAAACAATAATATCAATATATCAGGTGTTTTGCGGCTGGTTAAAACAAATTTATTACCTAGTTTCACAATAGTATATATGTGTTGATGATAATTGGAATAAAAAACTTATTACAAATATCAAATAACTGAAAAAAAGAATTATCATTTATAATTTTATGGGATTATTAAGATTATTAAGAACTTGTGGTTTCATTGATTTTATTTAAAGTAGATAGATTGGTAAAGTAAAAAAGTGGCAGAAAATGTGTAAATACATGTGAACGCACCCTAAATAAGAACTTAGTGACAGGCTTTAAATAAATTATAACTATCGCCATTGTTAAACGAAAATCGTATTTATAAAACGTATTTGCTCATATTTTCTTTTATTTTTTGTTAGAAAGAAAATATGAACAATTACAAATAAGTACGTTTCTCGGACACGAAACCGATTATTTCGGAGTTATGGATAATTTTCAATTATTAATTAATAATTTACATTTATTGTATGACCCTAAGAATGACCGCATACGAACCAATAAGCGTTTTGAGAAAAAGTCTGCCTGTCGCCCTGTCAGCGACATATATAATATTAAAATGTCAAGCGGCTAAAGGTAGATTTTAGAATCACACGATTGGGACAAGCGACATTGCCGCGCGACATTTTTCGTATGACTATTGCGTGTTTCATTTGATTCTCAATTCGACCCTATACATGTAAATAACTTTTCAACGATTAAGAGATTCAATCGCTCGTGTGCGGTCACCATGTGTGCCTGTTTGAGATAATGGTTGCATTTTTTGGTTTATTTTTTAATTCCCATTTTAAATATAAATTAAAGCAATATTATCGATTTACATTATTTGTGTATATAAATAATTCTTTAATTTAATGTAATTTAAACCAATATATTTAAATAGATTTTTGCACACTTTAATAATAAATAATTACCAGAGTCATCACCAATGCACGAGTCCACAATTTTCACTTCTAATGTAAACAATATATCTTAAACTAGCGGACCCGGCAGTCGTCGTCCTGTCCGGAAAAGCAGCGTCAAATTAAAAATATTTTACATTTAAATCATATTTTTTTGGATATCTTTTTATTGGAACCCTTTTATATTATTAAATCTATAAAGTGAAAATTGTGAGATTAGTATTTTTATTTGCATAGAAGGATTCAAGGGATAGACGATCTCTAGGTAAATAAAATTATGTTTTTTAACGACAACAGAACCGTTATATGTCTATTATTTTGATTGTCGAAAATAACATACAATAAAAGTGATATTTAAACTAAAATGTGATTGTAGATAGATTTGAATTTAAAATTCTATTAAAGCCAATCAATACGATTGTCTAATAGTGATAAATCGAATTAAATAGTGCCTAATGTGGTTAGGTGTGTATTATATTCACTTGCGTTCTAAGAACGATTTCACCAACAAATAGCTAAATGTCGTTTAAGTAAACCAAGGTTAATGTCAAAAATACATGTAAGTTTTGAATTAACAGAATTGGCATATTTTGTTGGCGCGTGGTACGCAGAATCAATATGCGTTTGCTGTGTTGTGAAATGAAATTGTATTCACATTTTTTACCTGTGTGTTTACTAGGCTACCATTTATACCATCTGAATATCTACCAATTGTGAACAATTTAACAAGGTAAACGATAGCAATGAATGAGTGAAATCTAGCAATAAAATGTTTAAATTAGGTAGATATACATTTATAGTTTTCTGGTTTTAACATTAAACATCTATTGTTAATAAAACGTCGTTTAATTTGTCTGCGAAATCGAACCTATATTAGTGCCTCATATTAAGTACCTATAAATTGTATAAATTATAGGTACTCAAATTTGATAAATTTTACTTAAATTAAGGATTAGTTAAGTTGTGGCTTTCTGACAAGTTTTATATGAATGTATACATTATACATTAGCGGCTCTGAGTACGTCAGTAAATATTGTTATATAGGGACTAACTCTTTTGAATAAATATACCTAAAGATCAATCAAACAGTCACATAGCATATGTATTAGCCATATAAAGATGACGGTTGTCTAAAAATGTCATTCCTAATTAGGAAACTCATAGTTAGGCGAGTGTTAGGTGAAATTCCTTCATAGTTTGAAATAGTTGTATATTTTTAAAGATGACTTCGTACCCTTCTGTGATAATAATGTTGCCCATACCAAGAGTATTTTAACCCTTAGTTAGTTATATCAATCAATCAATTAAATTGTCACGCCTTTTCCCCACAAGAATAGACAAAGACAATGGAGCGCCACTTGCCACGAACCTGACACAACTTCCTCACTTCCCTCAGATCCGCAATTCTTTTCATTCAAACTCTAAAGTATTAGTAGTACTATTTAAAAAAGGTTATGCTGTTCGCGCGCTGTTGTGCTCCATTCATAGATCACACTCCAGTTTAACATCAGGCGGGGTGCTGTCATTATATATATGTATCTTAGAAATTAATCTGATCAAAATATTTTAGATTTTTATTTATATTTCTGTAAATAGTGGTATGGGTAACAGTGTTAGAAATCAGGATATCATGAAAGAAATTTAGCTAAAATTGGGATTGCAGGTATGGTACAGAATAAAGAATATGTAGGAACGAATTTAAAGGTTGTATATTTTATTAGGAACTATATTTACGTTTATTATTGTGATAGTATCGTATTTAGTCAACATAATAATTATGTGATTTATATTATTAGTTTTCAATATATTTTTAATCAATCTTAGGTTCTTGGTGTAAACAGAAGCAATATTAGGTATTATATCAATAAAACAGCTCAATTTTATAGCGTTTATTTTCGCAGTTAAGCCTGCCACAATTGATCCGACCTGTGATTTTTTGTCTGGCAAAGTGACGAGGACTGAGGCAACGGTAAAATGTGACGGTTCTTACAATCTTTGGCGCAGTCGAAGTCAAGTGTCGCCGCTCAATAAAGAAAAAACTAGATACTAGAGATCATTGTAGGGAGGATAACTTTAACCGGAATATAAAAAGAAATTAGGTACTATATCAATATATTTATATACACCCTGCGTTATCTCTGTTCTTATTTAGGTACTCTATAAGGTTTATTGAAGTAATTGAACTAAAACAGTTTAAGATCTTAAGCTTTATTTTATGTGTCTTTGTAGTTCTTTACACATCAGGCCATGAAAAGTACAAATATATTTTTCTGTCCTTATTATGAACGACATAAGACTCTATTTTAGATGTGAAAATTATACTCTATTCTATTATATTTCCACGTATGTTACACTATCGTAAAATCTTTTACATAAATATAATACTCTGTGATCTTTCTACCAGCTGTGATCAAAGTTGACCTTTTAAATGATCATATCTTTATTAACATTTGACTTTTCAAGATGTAATTTAAGTATAATATGTAAACATGATCGTGTAATATCAGCCTTTCTCTGTAAATAAGTTGTTAAAATATTAAATTGTTGAAAACTTAATGCAATAATATGTTATGTAAATTCTGTTAAAAATATGTGATTTCCCCCTTAAAACCTCTAAGACACCTGTTTAAACTTTTTAGTAGGCTTTAACGCTACTCAAGAAAAGGTACTTATAACCTCAAGACTTTCTCTGTGGTATCGTTTATGAAAATTAAAAAACCCGCTTACTATCACGTTTATTTTGATTATTTTAATTTTAAGGATTTGCAGTTTCAAAAAATAACTAAAATAAAATGGGCATTCAGTGAGGAATAAAAAAAAACACAAATAGATTATATTCTTAGAAAATAAATATTATTTTAAGCAGCCTATAAAATGGTTATTTATAGCGGCTGATAGGAATACTTACAGTCGTCGGCGCTCCAATTGCTTAAATCACGCAAGGCGACGTCACATTAAGCAGGTTAAGTCTAACTAATAATAAAGTCTACTAAGAGTTTAGGGGTTTTCCCTTTAGGGGTTTTAAGAGGGTTACTCCAAAAATATATAAATGTATGATAATTATAAATAGGTTATGAATTATTTTAATAAAATATTACAATATGAAAATGGGTTTATAGGAGACCAATAAAATGAAAATAATTATAATTGTTTTTTTTTAATTTTATTTTATTTTTCATAAATTTCCATTTATGGCACATTTTACACTAATGTTTGAGAAAAATAAATGCATATCATTAATTTATTTTGTCTATGTAAGTAGAATACTTTTCTATTTTTAAAATTACCCTTTGGATAAATTACATCCTAAATACTATTGGCCTCTTTCTGATATCTCAGCGTGATATCGTTAATCGCGTTCTAAAATCATTTCAGAGGTCAGAGGTCAGGTCTCCCCCGCTCATTACTAGCTGTTCCAAATCACCTACTTAATATTTTCCAAAACTCTGCGGTTATGTCGATTTAAATACGATACCGCATCGCCAACGACAATAACATATTTATAGCGTATTTATAACGTTAATTATAAACGTTCCCTGGTCAAAGCGTCTCTGGCCTCTGATAAGAAAGTTTTTCGTTTTTCTCCATATTCAGTAAGCTACGATGGTAGGTAGGAAGAGATACATGTATCTGTTTGTTTTTCCGCCATTAAGCGGCAAATACTGCAGCCACCCGATCTCCTCCAGGAGACTCTTCACGTTTCTGCAGACCTTCGGGAGACACCTCGATCCGCTCATCGACCTCGAATATAAGAGACCCCACTAAGAAATTTAAATAAAACACGCCCAATTTCCAAAAAAGTCACGGCAATCAGTTGCCTAATAGACAAATGGACGAACAAATGGATTAACAACATTTAAATGCTAACAAATTATTACAACTAAACAAAACAAGGAAAGTAATCCTAAAGTTTAAAAGGCTTAAACAATACTACAACAATAATACAACAAAGCACTTAATAAATTCATTAATTACGTATTAAATCCGTTGTAGAATTCAATTCAAACTTAATGGCGTCTCCGAAGTTAGGCACAAGTCGATGCGCAATACATAAAATACGTCATCTCGGAGTTTGAAGAAGGTGATAGAGCTCATTATTGTGACTACACCTGCGCAAAGTCGCGCTCGCAGCTTACTTCGTAGACGCCATAAAATTTGAAACTAGCAATAATTTTGGTAAAATATAAGTTCTTATACAATAAGGCATTAGGCATATAAAATTATTGAAACATACTATATATCTTTGCCGAAGCGTGACGGACAGGCAGTGTTATTTGACGCAAACAAAAATCACGCACATCAGCCCATGTTTTCTTCAAGCGAAGTGAAGTAACGACGACTGAGGCAACCGTAAACTGATCCAGTTTTTCAGTAATTGGGACCTCCTCTCGCTTACCATCAGTCATCGCTTACGGTCGCGTCTCTATAAAAAACACCCGCCCATATCATATCGTCTTATTTAATTTTGTTGAGGCTTCTGTTTTACTACATTAAGGTTGGTTGCCTGGAAGAGATCGCCGTACATAATCTTTTTTAAGTCTTTCTCTGTATTGCGTTTTGTGCAATAAAAAAATATCTGTCTCCCTCTATCTATTTAATCCATTTGCTCCCGAAACGGTTCAGGCAATCTATATTCTTTAATAGGAGAAATGTATAAGGGACTTTCAAAATTGCTTTGTTTCAAGCTAGCTTCAGCTTCTTTCTGGAATTTCGCATACGCCCTTCTATCACCAATAATTTGATAGGTTTTAACGACCAGAACGATCATAATACCAATTAAAATGGTTCCACCTATTATAAAAGGTCCAACATTTATAAAAGCCATATATTGTTGGTTACATTTTCTGGATATAAAATATACATTTACAAGAGTATCTGTCTTAATATCGTAACTATGAAGGTATTTGCATTGATTCCCATCTTCTTCACGTACGCCTATGCATTCCGTGTAGTTTCCCACTGAAACAAAAAATATACATGTATTATATAAGTCTATACTAATATAATAAAGCGGAATATCGTTTGTTTGTTTGAAATACCAGGGTGTTTTCCGACCAAATCGGAGACATCCTCGAGAGAGCTATGTTGCCTAGTGCCCATAATCGTAGAGCATGTATGAAGAGAATTGTGAATGTGAGGGAAGCGAAGGAGTTATGCCAGGATCGTGGCAAGTAGCGCTTCATTGTCTCTTGCTATCCCTGTGGGAAAAAGGCGTGACAATTCCATTGATTTATTGATATTTTCTATAGTTTGTTTACGGATTGTAACATTACACTGTTCAGGGCCGTCTTAAGCATATTTAGCGCCGGGGTGCGAAAGTCAAGGCGCCGCTCGCATGGTCTCAGTGTAGTAGGTACCTATCGACATTTAAAGCGGTCGGCATGCGCCCCCTAGGACTCTGCGCCCGGGTGCACCGCACCCCTTGAACCCCCGGGTAAAGACGGCCCTGACACTGTTACATTCGTAATGTAACAATGTAATGTTACATCAATTCGGACTGAGAACAAATGCAAGTCGAACATCAATCGGGCTTGCATTTATTTTGTCGCTTTTTGAGCGGGAATTGTTTCATACTATGCTAGTAGAATAAGAATAGGACGGGCTGTTGACTAACTTCACTTGACTGATTCAAAGGTGCCTTTTTTGACGTTCCGCAAAGAAAATGACACCATACTAAAGTGTAGTTGGTTGGTGAGTTAGACGTCACAAAATGCCGCCGATTCCATCCTATTATTATTTTAATCGCATTATATTATGATATATGATCGATGTCTTATATCAAAGTGGATAGCTACTTACAATCCGCAATCTCTCCAATATATTTAAATGTCATATTTGTGTTTGCATTCGTAAAAGTGTCGCTACAATTTCTATCATAGTTGCAATATATAACAATTTCAGAGCTTCTGCAGTACGAGTTATCACATGTTGTACACATTTCACAATATTTCCCAGAATATATTCTGTCGCCATTTGGGCCAAATGAACACACGCATTTACCTGGAAAATCAATTATAAATTATACTCTCACTGGTCAGAGGAAGAGTCTGCATTCTGTCGACCGATTTCGCAGACATACTAAAAGGTTCCGTGCGTCGTTTGTTTGTAGTTTGTAGAACTATCGACAAGTGGAATGCTTTGCAAACCCATGTGTTCTTCATCCTTTAAGCAATGCGTGAAGTATCCTTTGGTCGGCATAGTGACGGCAAATTGGGCCACCGCGGACTGGCTGGGGTTTTGCAGTCGTCTGCACTCTTGGACCTCCTCTTGCTTACCATAAGACGGGTCGAAGTCAGATTTCGAGTTACAATCGTAATGCATTAACTGTTTCTGCCTATCCTGTGGGAAACAGGCGTGACAATTTGATTGATTGATTGAAAATGCAAAAATCGCTCGTGCACATCTCGTCGCGGTCCAATCGTAAATGACCTATCTGTACATCGTGTACAGAGCAATTTTTCCTATCCATTTTTTTATGAATTTATATATTTAAAATAATTAATATATTTCGTTATGTATTTTTAGTTCCTTTAGGTACTGTCATTTACTTAGTCTGCCGAACCGGGGTAAGTAGTACAACTAATATTAAGGCAACCTTGGTGTAGTGGTTGTGAAATAGCCTCGCAAACCAGAAGCCGGTACCAATGTATCTTTGATATATGTACCTTGGTCGTCCTGTTTCTATGATACAAACATTTTTAGTTGCTTAATATAGAAATGTTAAACCGCAATAAAAATTACCGCATTGACAATCTCCTCTGCCTGAGCAAACTTGTTCGGAATTGGGCGCCATGCATTCATCTGGTGATTCAGTACATTGACAGGTCTCTCCTGTCCATCCATCATAGCATTGGCACTCGCCACAAACACACTCGCCTTGGTCTTTCCCACCGCATAGTAAACCGTTGTCCCTAAAATAAACATTTATTATCTCCTGTATTTGCCACCAGTGCCGGTTTAAGCCAGTGCGGGGCTTGTAGCAAATTCTGTCAAGGGGCCCTTGGCTTTAGGTTCTCGAGTTAAGGACATTAAATAAAACAAAAAATTACAAATATTTTTTCTGAATTTAATATGGGCTAATTTAGAGATAACACTTTCAATATCGACTTAAATTTTCAAGTGGAGGTGAAGCATAGCGTTTAAGGCATGCAAGATATTTTATGCTCCTATCTGAATTAATATTTTTTTATTACGGCCAGACAGGCGTTGGAGCGCGGGGCCCATAGCATCGGTGGAAAAAAATCGATGGAATGTGACGTAAGATTGACAAAGATATGTGTTCCATAGCTTTTATTTGTATTTTAATAATTAGATTGAATATTACAAATATTTGCTTTGCCGACTGGTATTGGCCATTATACGGCTGGCATAGTGGATGTGATTGCTACTCACAGCTATTGAATTGTGATAGCAGTGACATCCAATCATGGACCACACTTCAGCTTAACATCAAGCGGGGTGCTGTCACAATAAAAATTAAAAAACTTTTTCGCTATAGAAAACTAGGGCGTGTAGGTTTTTTTAAATTATAAAATAACTCATACCTGTTCACGGGGCAAGCGTAACATTGACAATACTTTCCGTCGAATCCTTTATCACAAATGCAATTGCCACAATCGCAATCCCCTTTGCCTGAACATGGCAATATGTCTGATTTGTTCTCACGGCATTGTTCCAATAAAGCCGCTGTTGCCTCTATACTTCCTATTTGACAATCACAATTCGGTCCAGACCTTAAAACATAGAATAGATTTTAGAACATAGAATAAGAAGCCTTAAAATAACTTTAATTACCTATAGCCCTTTGTCTCTGCCTATCCCTGTGGGAAATGAGGGATTTATTTCTTTATTTAAATCCTTTATTGCACAAAAATATCCTTAAAAATAGGTACATAGGCGAGTTTAATGCCTTCTCTAACTGTCAAACATCGGGATTTGAGTTAAGGAGGTGCACGAGAATTGTTCAGAATACCATACAAAAAGACAAGTGGTGGGCAGATCTGCGAAAACGGATATTGTGCCATTTCAACTGAGTTCGATAATGAGATACATGATCATACTTACGCAAGCCAAATACATAGCGAATGCATAAGTTGTCATGATCGCCTTGATCATGACAATTGATGAAGTACATAGAGACAGACACGGTCGCGTATTTTTGCTGCTGGTGTATATTTAATTATTATTGCGACTAGACATCAGCAGGCCGACCGCGTAATTCAATGGACAATGGGCTTCGTTTTGACTGTTGAACTCCATTAGTGAGCTTCAAAATTATAACTGAAGCCGCGCAACACACTAAGAAAAGAATCAATGTTTATTTTCATTAACAGTTCAAGCCCATTAAAACTCATTGTCCGAATGAATAAAAGTTGTTTTCGACACTAACAGCGACCGCGTAACTTCTTGACGAATAGGAATGAATTTCATTGTCATTGAAGTTGTAAGTTGCGCGATCGACCCCCTGAATTCGACATGAACAACGCTCGATGACTGACAATATCGATTTAATGTACGATTGTCTCATTTGCCGCTGGCCATTATACGATTCATATAATTGTGCATATGGTTTTTAATATTCTTACCATCCCTGATTACAAACGCAAGTTCCACAGGAAATGTGTGAATTGCCAGGACATTTAATTTGCCAATTCTGCATTGTGTCACTATCAGCGTTGCAGTCGCAGCCGCATTGCAATTCCAGATCAATTGTAATTGCATCCTGGCCCAATTGGGTTTCTAATATTTTAATTGTTTTCCTTTCCTGAAATATTAGAGATTTTACTATACTTAGCTACCAACTAAAAGTGCTTGCGTATTATTGGTTTTGCAATTGGCAAGTGGTTTTGAACCAGGGCCTCTTGGTTTGCGTGAACAATTTAATACATAATGTTCGATTTGAATGATCTTCTCGGTGAAGGCTTTTCCAAACAACCGTCGTTATAAATTATTAGACACTCCTAAAAAGACCAAGTAGTTTTTTTTACCACAAATATTTTTACTTCGCTGTAGCGGTTTACGGTTTAGTTTACGGTTGCTTCAGTCGTCATCACTGTGACGGCCCAAAGGGGCTTATTCACACTTCGTTTGAAAGATCAAACGATAGGATGGGGAGTAGACATAGACTAAAGCATTTCACCTGTCGATTCTACGTGTCGAAACGTTTTTGTCGACTGACTTTCGGTCGTCAGAATTCAGTTAGTTATCCTGACCTGTACTGGGTATCGGGGGGGGGGGGGGGGGGGGGTAAAAGATGAGGTAAGAACAAGGTTAAAGGCTTACTTGCTTTCAGTTTATTTTAAATTAACATGATCAATAAATAAGGTGATTACTTGCCTTTTCATAAACCCGACATGATTCCAAATTAATATGTACTTCGAAGTTTAGTGTTTTACCAAATTCAACACCTTTACACATTGTCGTTTCTCTTAAAAATCCATCACCACAATCGGAATAATACTTTATTTTTAAATTGTCATCGTGGAGGTCATCTTTGAATTTAATCACACTGACGATTTCTTCGTAGCCTCTCTTGACTAGCTTCAATATATTCGAACTGTCTGACTCCAGTTCACTTATGACCGTGTATTTGTCGAGAACATTTTGTAAATTATCATAGTAATCTTTTGAATATTTGTTTATTGCGAATATAACATTTACCTGCAAGATTTAAATATTATTATTTACGTTACTTGCAATTATTTAATTGTAGTAGAAGTCACCTTCATTTATAGACCACACTCCAGCCTAACGTCCGGCGCGGCGGGGTGCTGTCATAGGTTGAGACTCAATAACATACACGACCCTGATACTATATACTAGCTATATATAGTATTTTATACTAGCTTCCTGCATAGCAACAATTCTCTTTATGCATTCTC
The DNA here is from genome assembly GCA_905220615.1 of Tinea trinotella. NCBI lineage: Eukaryota > Metazoa > Arthropoda > Insecta > Lepidoptera > Tineidae > Tinea > Tinea trinotella. The sequence continues at coordinate 4,713,961 of HG992320.1, read as the reverse complement.
TGTGGTTATGGACACTGCGGACTCCTGTTTTATTAGGAATGTCTCTGATTTGATGTAGGTACCATCTTCTGGGTCTTCTCCATTTTATTAAATTTAAATATGTTATTGTATATAGTAGAGTCGTAGCCGAGTTCTTAACGCGCAGATCATTCGATAACGCGGGTTTAGCAATAAAGCGTAAGGCAGTAGCTAAAATCCCTGGACAGAGTGGTGGACAGATGCCTGATTGACACTAGGCATATTATGGGAACAAAATAATAACTATATTAGAAGGATAAAAATTATCCACCTATATTAGATATTCATTTTACAATATTGTAATATCATGGCGAAGATTGTAATTAGGGTAATAATTATAAAACGTATGCCTAAAAATTATACTGTGATAGGAACACAGAATATTAAAGAATATATAAGAATATAATTTATCAGGCGCCTGTCTAATTTGTTTACTTACAGCCTACTTACTACGCTTGGAGAGCGACATCACACGACGGGATATCTTTATAGTGATCTAGGCATTGACCAATACCATCAGCAAAATAATTCCTTGAATATGACAAGTTTTATTACTTTGATGCATAAGGGAATAAATCTATAGTTAAAAAAAGAAGCTAAAAATACACGTTTAAGTATATGACAATATAAATAAAAAATGGTCATAGTTGTCTAAATCGCCTTCACTATGCCGGCCAGAAAAATAATTATGAAATCATTGTATTGTCATTGGTTTTTAATACGTGTACACATTTTTAAGTTATTCAGACCTCTAGAAGTGGGTGAAAAATATTTTCAATGATTTCGTTACATACATACATACTTAAGCTAATAAAAGCGTGTTAAAAAGTACCTTATTTTTATCCAAAATATTATAAATTTGTCCAACAGAAGGATAGTCAAATAAATCTGCACCCACATAATAACCATTTTCATCCATATGACATTCTCCGTCACTTGGTCTTATTGCTCCACCTGGATGGAGAATTTAATAAACCAAACATTACAAAAATAATATATTATTTCAATTTATTTCGTGTTTAAACGTACTTTATAAATTTAGTTTTGCATATTCCAACACTTTATAAATTATTATTGATAAAAATTGGCTAGAAAAAACCACGCGTGCACATCGGTCAGCTGCGATCAGGAATCGAACCAGCTCGTGCAAGTCTTTTAACTGTTTGCCACATGCAATTACCAGTTGCAGGTGATTTTTAGGTGTAAATGCCGTGAATGACTTCGTCACAGTTCAAAAGCACCTTTTTATTGATTTTTTTAGCAAGTTTCCTTGCAAACAAGTCGAGGTCTGATGTTCGAAGACGACCGTGATGTAGTGATAGTGCAATGGTCATACAAACCGAGAGACCCCGGTTCAAAACCACTATCCGGTACCAACAGAGGGCCGACTTCACTGGTAATAACAATAAATTTCATTCCTATTTGTCAAAAAGTTACGCGGTCGCTGTTAGTGCTAAAATCAACTTTTATTCATTCGGACAATGAGTTTCAATGAGCTTGACCTGTTAATGAAAACAAACATCGATTCTTAGTGTGTTGCGCGGTCGCAATTTTAATTTTAATGGAGTTTAATTGTCAAAACGAAACTCATTCTCGAAGTCATAGAGTTGCACGGTTCGGCCCGCAGATCGTACTGTTTCCACGATACAAGCACTCTTATTAGCTTAGTAGAGTCTGTCCAACCCGAAATGACGCGCCTCTCCACTGCATTTAAGCACACCTGCGACTATAAAATATGGATGCAACACACCGAAAATGCAATTGTAATTGGTCATTCAGTTGCTGGTTAGACACAAAAGGAGGATCACGATGATAAAGTATAGTAATATAGTTAGTAATATGTGTTTTTATACATTTAAATAAACTAACAAAGTTAGACATAAATAATACTACACAATAGTATTATACTCGTATGGAAAATTGAATGGATGACATAGGAGGCAAAAGGCAAATGAAGCTGAATTTATTTTAAAAAAGTAAAGATTTACCTAATTTCCCATCACCAGCAGTATGCAGAATACCATCAGTTAATAGTATAACAATTTTTCTGCTTTGTTGCCTCCAACCGATACGATCGCCGCAGACGACAACTTGCATCAGAGCATCGAATTGTGCTTCCGCATCATCCAAATTGGCTGTTACTGTACTTTGGTTGACTTTCATGATGAATTCTTGGACCTGCAATTGAAAGAATATATATTTAAACATATAATATTTAAAGCAATTTATTAGTAACGTTTTTTTTATTGTGGCAGCTTCCCACTTATTGTTGGGGAGTCCACTTAATGGAGTGCAGTCCACATCTTAGTTGAAACTCTGGCCTAGTTGGAAGCGGCAACTTTCAAACTGATCCCGACACGCGACTGAGTCGTTTCACGAAAGTGGTGGTCCTACCCCGGATTGGCTAAATGGCTTCCAAAAGAACACGACCCTGATTAAATTGTTACCAAGAGACTGATGTGTTACCAATGCGCTAATAGAATTCCGGTACTAATAGAATTAGTACCTAAATTATCTATTAATTCTACATGTATAACTCTATTAAATCTCTTAAAAAATCTATTCTATAACTCTACCTCATTAGTCAATGACAGTCTATGATGGAAATCGTATGGGCTCTCGCAACCTTCCTCCTCTTGTCCTCTGCATGGATCCGTGCGTCTACTTTCGTCCATATGAATAAATGGCATCACTGGCTTCTCGGCAAACGTGCCAAAGCCTAACCTATAAATATTACAATTACATTTTAAATGAAAAAGGTGTACGAGTATGATTAAACTTATATAAACGGTTGTATTCCTTTCTTATTCATTCCATTTTTTATTAATTCCAGTACTCGTTTATATATTATATTCTATAAGAATATATATTGCATACGCATGTATAATACATATTGCAAGTAATACATGCATATTTTTTATTGTAATCAAGGGAAGATCCAATAGCTACGACGACTAAAAAAAAACTGACACATTTCACGGTTACTCATTCAACGACTTTGATAATAGCGGCAAAAGTTTTATTTATTTATTGGTAGTTGAACATTCAGACGATCAACAACAGATGAACATCGATCAACAAAGAAGAATAACCAGACTGTAACCCAAAGCAGTGTACACACAAAAGAAAAACATTCGTCATTACAAATTGTTAGTCAAATAAACACGAACTATAACCAGCGGCACGCTATGATCGCCGTTTTGAGGATCAATCCGCTCATAAAGTTTCGTATAAATTAATAATTACGTTTGAAAGAATAATTGCTGTTCTTAATAGTGTTAATAAAGTACAGCAATTTGCTCCTTTAAACGTAGTTATTACATTATACAAAACTTCATGAGCGGGTCAAACGTCCAAACGGCAATCATAGCGTGCCGCTAGTATAATGAGAGAGTGCGTATTTTACCTAAAATTATCAGTAAGGTTCTTCAGCATATGTGGCAGATCATCTCTTAATGATACCAATGTCTCCTTGTCGTCCTTCATAGACCAAGTAAGGTCCATTAAATAATACAAATCCAGGGGATAGTTGCGTGCAGGGCGATACTTGAATTTAATTTTCTTTGATTGGCCTAGAATTATAAAATAAATAACTTATAATATACAGACCTCAGATCACTTAAGTATAGATAGCCAGTCCCAACTTTTTTTTTTAATTTACATTTCTATACTAAGCTACTAAAGTGCTTGTATCATAGAAACAGGACAACCAAAGTACATATATCAAAGATACATTGGTACCGGTGGGTGGTATCAAACCCGTGCTCTCGGTATGCGCAACCATTGCACTGCCACTACACCACGGTCGCCTTGTGGATGCGTGGAGCTCTAAGTCGACAAAAAGTGGATGCGACTGCTGCTTGCAATTATTCAGCTGTTGTAGCAGTCGCCTCCATTAATGTACCATACTCCAGCTTAACATCAGGCGGAGTGATGTCATATGACGAGACACAATAAAATAAAGTTGTTCAGGGATAACATTTCCTATCCGAAAATAAAGTTAAAAATTAATATTTTATATAATCTAAAGGTATTTTTATATTAGGTATATTAAATGTCTCAATATTTAATGCGGTCATTAAGGAGTGTATGTGGAGTGACGATAGCGAATAGAATAAGGAATAGCGCAGTGCGCGATAGATGTGGTTTGAAAGAAGATGTAGTGACAAGGATTGACATAGGGATGCTCCGATGGTTGTGGCACATGGAAAGGATGAGAGAAAGTAGATTGACGAAAGCAATTTATAATTCTGATGTGGATGGATGCGTTAAACAAGACAGGCCCAGGAGAGTGTTTTCCGATCAAATTTAGGTTGCCTAGTGCCCATAACCTTAGAGCTTGTATGAAGAGAATTGTGGATGTGAAGGGAGTTGTGTCAGGATTATAGCAAGTGGCGCTCCATTGTTTCTGCCTATCCTTATGGTAAAAAGGCGTGACAATTGATGATGATGATGAAATGTCTCAAGTCTTATGTTATTATGTAATTCATATAAATGTATAGAGTTTTTTTCACTTAAAATTAACTTTTATTTTAATTTTGTTCAAAATCCTATAAAGTGACTTTATTGTAAATTTTGTATTCTAATTCTGCCCCCCTAGCACGGCAATCCAAGAAGCAAGATAAAGACCTGCACAGAACATCATTGCAACTCATTTTAAATAACTTGCCGAAACAGAATTATTAAAATCGGTTCAACCAGTCAAAAGTTTTGAGGTAACAAACATTAAAAAAAAAACTGGTCGAATTGAGAACCCCCTCCTTTTTTGAAGTCGGTTAAAAAATATATATATAAAGGTTCAATAGAACTTCACACAAAACAACGTAGAAAACTTTTAACATTTTAATGTGACAGCCTATTAAGTTATTTAAAATGAGTTACAATAATATTCCTTGCAGGTCTTGATCTTGCTTCTTGGATTGCCGTGCTGGGGAGCCTGTACGAGTGCATGCTGTTGAATGATCTAAATAATGTGAATGTTTAAACTATCATCGCTGGTGTAATTGACCACCGTAAATGTAGATACTCACGAGGTTTAATTGACACGTGAATCTTTTGCGGTTGTATTTGTACAACGGATTCAGCATGATCCCGGTCATAATCTTGCAATGGTTTATCATCTATTGGTGTCATGAAATCATCACTTGGCTTTTGGATTAATGTTTGACTACATCCCCCTGCTAATAAACTGAAAAAGATGCGATATGACTTCACTTACAACCAATCAAATCGACACAACTTAATTCCCACAGGGATATGCATAGCTATTGCCTGTCCCTGTGGAAATTTTCCACGATACTGACAATACTGTCTCGCTTCCTTCTCATCTAAAGTTAATTTATACAAACACGTATTATGGTTATGGGAACCATGAACCCCATATATATATATTTTATTGTGACGACATCTGACCCCAACTCGCCTGATGATAAGCAAGTGACGACGACTGAAAATAACGAGTTAGTTCACGGCTGCCCCAGTCGCCGTCACTATGCCGGCCAAAGTAGTATGTAGTACTTGTGAGTACTTATGTGAGTAATAGTATCATCATCCGAACCGTCACTTCTGATTTTTTTTTAAAAAGTCATTCGAGAATGTAGAATCTTATAAGTAACATTTGGCATAACTTCAGCTATGCCAGCGGCACGGTATGATGGCATATTAATGCATCTTTCATAAAGTTTCGTATAAATTTATAATTACGATTGAAAGAGCAAATTGTCGTTATTTTTTGTCACTATAAAGAACAGCAATTGTTCCTTCAAACTACGGAACATATAAATAATATAATGTTGTATTTATGAATTCTGTGCTTTAAAAGTAATTGATGCTGATGCAAATGCGGCCAATTTGGAAAGAATAGAATCTGTGCTAAAATAAGAACTTATTCATTGTTATTCGTCTCATTTATTTTATGTTTATACCACGTGTGACTGAAAGAGACAACTACTTGTACTTCAATTCCTTTATTTCAAAGGTTGGCACTACTTTTTTGCAAATGCAACCACTTGTAATTGTGGTTGACTTATAATACTGCTCAATAAAAAGTCACGTAGTAGTAAGAGTAGCGGCATATACTTCAAAAATGTCATTATTGTCATTTGTTATTCTGTCAAATTAGGTTGTCAAATGATCATTAAAACTAGTGACAACCTTCTAAATTACGAATGTAAAAATGTATATTCATCCCCTTCTGACTTCTTTTTAACGCCATAAGTGAAAATAGTATAAACAGTTGTATTTTGTTGCTATTTTAGAGCCCCTTCTACGTCTTAAGACCAAATTCTTTGCATCATAGCATGCCGCTGGTAAAGTATATGATCAACTTAAGGCGTATTTTTTTTTAATAACACAAGTTTTGGTCGTTGCGTGCTAATCTACCTACCGGTCGTAAGTGTCGCATCTAGGCAGTGTGCTTGAGAAGTATGGATCAGCACACCATCGACACATTGGTAATGATGACATGCATGAACCACACACATCGTGCTCCATACATTGGATTTCTTGGCCGAAGTTAGCCTCCCCCTTTGACACTGAAACAATATAATTTAATTATTTATTTATTTATTTATTTATTTTATATGTGTGCAAAACAAGATTCAGTATTAAAAAAAACATTGTAAACTTTAAACTCGATTGCAGCTCAAAAATTATGCACACACTGCGAACAATAATTAATAATTACATAATTTAAACATAAAAAACAATATTACAAATCACTAACTACTATTTAAACATCTATTAATTTATTATTTAAACATATTAGGTATTATAATTTTATTTCAATATCAAATCATAAAGAATAAAATAAAAAAACATACATAAAATCACTTAACATTAACGTTATTTATTGAATATTGCATTAATTGACCTTTTAAATATGGAAAAATTGGGGTTGAAAATGTCTATGTCGATGACGACGCTCTGATTGCTGACAAGATCGTTGTAGCTTCGGCACATTCTAACAATAGGGTTGTAGTAGGAGGTATTGTTTTTGTAAATTAAAATATAAATAAAATCTGGTATCTTTTAAAGTTCAGCGCAAACATTATTTATGAAAATAAAGATAAGCGGCGACCGTGGTGTAGTGGCAGTGCAATGGTTACGCTAACCGAGAGCACGGATTTAAAACCAATAGCCGGTATCAATGTATCTTTGATATATGTACTTTGGTTATCATATTTCTATGATACAAGCACCTAGTAGATTAGTATAAAAAATAAAATAATTGTAAATAAATAAAATACCTAATGAAAACCAACTGTTAAAATAAGTTTCTGTATCATAGGGGTAATATAATATTAAAAAAAAAACATATTAGAACTATATGTAGGTCGTCATGATAACGCCAAGCCTAATTTTTAAAATAGAGCGTGGCCCAAGAGTAAAGATGGCCGCAGCCGACTCCGCTATGCCGGCCTGGTGTGCCTCTTCAAACTACGCTTGAATGATCCAGGATTACTTACTAATATTTACTTATAGATTAAGTTTCTTCATGGGAAGTTGCGGCTTATAAAAAACTCACTAGTAATGTAGGTCATTGAGAGTGACCGAATCAAATTAGGTTATCTGATCAAATTATTATCGGTGTGATTTAGTAAATATTTGTATAATCTAATAAAGATTTTCATTTATATTTATCATTTATATTGTGACTCGACATATGACAGCACCCCGCTTGATGTTAAGCCGATGTGTGGTCCATGAATGAATGGTCACTGCTATTACAATTCAATAACTGTGAGTAGCAATCACATCCACTATGCCGGCCTAGATGGAACCGGCAACTTACAAGCTGATCCCGAAACGTGACTAAATCACTTCACGGTCTGTATACTTGTAAGTGGTGGTACTACCCCGGATCGGCAGACTGGGTACCATATCCATCTCCTTTTTTTTATTACCAAATATTTGCTCCGACCGGGAATCGGGACTTTACGCGCAACAAACCAATTGCTAAACCGTTCGTCCACAAAAATATAAAGTAAGATAATATTATATCTATTATATATACCTACATAAAATATTTACATTTACGTTCAAATCGGAGACATCCTCAAGAAAGCTAGGTTGCCTAGTGCCCATAACCATAGAGCTTGTATGAAGAGAATGTGAAGAAGGCTAGGGAGTTGTGTCAGGATCGTAGCAAGTAGCGCTTCATTGTCTCTGCCTATCCATGTGGGAAAAAGTCGTGATAATTTATTGATTGAACTACATAAATATTTATTACTTAAAAAGTACGAGATAAATGAATGTTTATGCAAACGTACTATTCCTAGAACATAGTATTTTAGAAAATTGAAATTGTTCACTCATTGTTTACAATATTTTTTACATAAATTATTTTTTGCGGCTATCTCTAGAAAGATAGTCTAGTCAAAATAGCATATGTTTCTAAGGATAGACTAGTCTATGTCTAGGAGAATTGACCAAGTCAGTATTTTTTATTTACTTAAGTTGGGAAATAAAAGTTTTTGCGTTTATTTTGATTATTTTGATTTATTTTGTAGTGCACCTGAATCGATTTAAATATCTACATAAATGCATCCTTCCTGGAAGCGTGCAGACTAATTTAGACTAAATATTACGTAACAGACGTGGTAATATTTTTAGAAGATATCCTTTACAATTCCTTAGCGGGCAACAGCCGTCCGTCCCTAACACTATTTTTGTCTATTTTCAACCATAGAATGTAGATTTAATAGAGTGCGTAGTCGATAATTTTTGGTTTTTATGGCTCGATAGCTGATCCCGAAACGCGACTAAATCACTTTAAGATTTGTACACTTCAAAGTGGTGTTACTACCCCGGATAACCAACAGACTAGAAAATACATATCAATAGAATTATCTAATTTTAAAAGGTCTTAATAATGCCTGTCCTAATATCCGATTACCAATAACTTTTAAGAGCAACCGTGGTATAGTGGTAGTTCGAGAAACAGTGATACATTGCGTTTTAGGCCCAAAGTCAACTTGGAATAATCATCGATAAACTGCTACCGGAGATCGAACCCGGTGTCTTTCGCACGACACGCGACTTGTGTGCAACTTCGAAATTTCTTAATTTTAGAAGCGTGTTTTCATCGTACAGTTTTACCAACTGGTCCACAACTCATATCCAGATTAAGTCACCGGGTTCTATCCCCGGTCGCAGTTGATCAATGTTCACATTTGTGCTCAAGGTTCGTACTCCGGCACGCGCACTCTAGTTATACACTGAGATTTTAACCGCTTTTATCATGAAATAAAAATAAAAACAAATAGCCGCTTTTGAAGTGTTCTGTTTTCGTAGATATCAAAAGTTACTATAAAAATAAAAGTTTTGATAAAATTTCTTTAAATAGAAAAACGTAGAGAAATTTATTCTAAAGCTTTATAACAGAATAATACTCATTTGGATCGTATCTGGACTTACAAACATGCAGTCCTTGAAGTGACTTAGTCGCGTTTCGTGTTGTAAGTTGCCGGTTCCAAATAGGCCGGCACAGTGGATGCGACTGCGATTTTTTTTTATTAATTTACATTTCTATACTAAGCTACTAAAGTGCTTGTATCATAGAAACAGGACAACCAAAGTACATAAAATATTAAATATCAAAGATACAATGGTACGGGTGAATGGTTTTGAACCTGTGCTCTCGGTTTGCACCATTGCAATGCCATTTCACCACGGTCGCCTCCATTTATGGATCGCACTCCAGCTTAACCTCAGGCGAGGTTATTACAACAAAACAAAATACTTATGCTCATTGTAATTAGGTTAATCTAATTCTGTAAACACTTACTCGTAAATCCCTTATTTAATAATCAATCAATCAAATTATCACGTCTTTTTCCCACGGGGATAGGCAGAGACAATGAAGCGCCACTTGCCACGATCCTGACACAACTTCCTCTCTTTCCTCACATCCACAATGCTTCGATTAACTCACTTAACATATTACCAGATACTTGATATGTTACCAGATGTGAACAGATGGTATGGACCAGATGGACTAGCGTACCTAAGTGCGCATGTTCAAAACCGGTACCTGGTACATTGTTTTTTATTGTGGCTCGATATATGACAACATCCAGCCTGATGTTAAGCTGGAGTGCGGTCCATTGTTGGAGCCAGTCAAACCACTGCAATTAATAGCAGCATCCACTATGCCGGCCTAGTTGTAACAAGCTGATTTTGAAACGCGACTAAGTCACTTCACGGTCTTTAAACTTGTAAGCCGATCCAAGTTACTATCTTGTATCGGCAGACTGGGCGCCACTCCCCACCCCTCTCTAATAAAGAGACCCGGAGTAGATATGCATCTCTTTATTTTTATTAACAAATATTTTTAATGTAATTAATAAATATTACAAATAAACGCTATATTTACCCCAAACGGGAATCGAACCGGAACTTAACGAGTACTGAACTGGTGTGCTTACTAATGTATATTAACCAATGGAACCACCTTTCACAATCCTGAATCAATTCTCTCGCATCCCTCACATTCTATATTAAGCTACTAAAGTGCTTGTATCATAGAAACAGGACAACCAAAGTACATATATCAAAGATACATTGGTACCGATGAGTAGTTTCGAACTCGTGCTCTCGCTTTGCGTAACTATTGCACTGCCACTACCACGGTCGCCACATTGCGGAGTCTACTCGTATACTATATAATAATTACAATGTAGTAATAAAGACATATTTGGATGCTCATGGTCATTCTCTGGCCGCATTGTAAACACATTTTTCATAGGCAGATGTTTACAGACACGCTTACTCATTTTCATGTAAACATTCAATGTAAATATGGTAGATTACATTCTCGCAAAATCAAATATTCACATTTATAAGCTATAAATAAGTTAATAAAAATATTACTCCTTTTTGCAATTGGTCCAAAGTACTGATACAAATAGTGAATTAAAAAAATATATATGCGGCTTACTATCGCTGTCATCGTGGTCAAAATGTGGGATTTTTTAAAATCATTAACTAAAATTAAACGCGATAGTAAGCCGCATAAAATTTGTTTATTTCATTAATCAAATAGCCGCTTTTAAAGTGTTCTGTTTTCGTAGATATCAAAAGTTACTATAAAAATAAAAGTTTTGATAAAATTTCTTTAAATAGAAAAACGTAGAGAAATTTATTCTAAAGCTTTATAACAGAATAATACTCATTTGGACTCGTATCTGGACTTGCATGCATGCAACATGCAGTCCTTGAAGTGACTTAGTCGCGTTTCGGGTTGTAAGTTGCCGGTTCCAAATAGGCCGGCGCAGTGGATGTGACTTTCTTTATTAATTTACATTTCTATACTAAGCTATTAAAGTGCTTGTATTATAGAAACAGGACGACCAAAGTAAATTATATATCAAAGATACATTGGTACGGGTGAATGGTTTAGAACCTGTGCTCTCGGTTTGCAGTTGTTAAACGCCAAGCCTCAACAAAACAAAATACTAATGGTCATTATAATTAGGTTAATCTAATTCTGTAAACACTTACTCGTAACCTTGACCTTGCTGTTTGCTAGAAAACCTCGTAAATCCTTTATTTATCAATAAATCAATCAAATTGTCACGCCTTTTTCCCACAGGCTTAGGCAGAGACAATGGAGCGCCTCTTGCCACAATCCTGACACAACATCCTCTCTTTCCTCACATCCACAATGCTTCGATTAACTCACTTCACATATTACCAGATACTTGATATGTTACCAAATGTGAACAGATGGTTTGGACCAGATGGACTAGCGTATCTAAGTGCGCATGTTCAAAACCTGGTACATTGTTTTTTATTGTGGCTCGATATATGACAACATCCAGCCTGATGTTAAGCTGGAGTGCGGTCCATTGTTGGAGCCAGTCAAACCACTGCAATTAATAGCAGCATCCACTATGCCGGCCTAGTTGTAACAAGCTGATTTTGAAACGCGACTAAGTAACTTCACGGTCTTTAAACTTGTAAGCCGATCCAAGTTACTATCTTGGATCGGCAGACTGGGCGCCACTGCCCACCCCTCTCTAATAAAGAGACCCGGAATAAATATGCATCTCTTTATTTTTATTAACAAATATTTTTAATGTAATTAATAAATATTACAAATAAACGCTATATTTACCCCAAACGGGAATCGAACCGGAACTTAACGAGTACTGAACTGGTATGCTTACTAATGTATATTAACCAATGGAACCACCTTTCACAATCCTGAATCAATTCTCTCGCATCCCTCACATTCTATATTAAGCTACTAAAGTGCTTGTATCATAGAAACAGGACAACCAAAGTACATATATCAAAGATACATTGGTACCGATGAGTAGTTTCGAACTCGTGCTCTCGCCTTGCGTAACTATTGCACTGCCACTACCACGGTCGCCACATTGCGGAGTCTACTCGTATACTATTTAATAATTACAATGTAGTAATAAAGACATATTTATTTGGATGCTCATGGTCTTTTCTAGACGCATTGTAAACACATTTTTCATAGGCAGATGTTTACAGACACGCTTACTCATTTTCATGTAAACATTCAATGTAAATATGGTAGATTACATTCTCGCAAAATCAAATATTCACATTTATAAGCTATAAATAAGTTGATAAAAATATGACTCCTTTAGCAATTGGTCCAAAGTACTAATACAAATAGTGAATTTAAAAAATATATATGCGGCTTACTAATGCGTTTATTTTTAATTAAGTCCAAGTGGTTATGAAGAGACGATAGCTGCAAAGCTCTCGAGGTTTTTTTTACAATCATTAAATAAAGTTAAACGCGTTAGAAAGTCGCATAAAATTTGTTTAATTCATTAATCTATGTTCGCGCAAAATCTAAGAAAATTCTAATACAAATAGAATTTCAAAATCTGATTAAAGTCCAAGGGTTAAATTAAAATTAATAACTTTGTTAAGCAATTTTTTACATTTCGATACGAAGCTACTTAAAGTGTATCATAGAAACAGAATGACTAAAGCACTCGTACATATATCAATGATTCATTGTATTGAAGTTGTTACAAAGCGGTGCGATGGCTTTCATTTTGCGTGACCACTTCACTACTAACTCGGTTGTTTCAGTCGTCGTCACTCTTGGATCTCCTCTTGCTTATCATCAGGCGGGTCGAGGTCAGATGTCGTGTCACAATAAAGAAAAAACTACCACTACCACGGTCACTTTACTAAAACTGAAGTATAAACTTTAAAAGTATAATGCTTTAAGTAAAAAAACTCACCAATAAAATAACAGCTAAAAACTATGACAGTTTTAATCAAGTACATAGTTAAACTACATTTGTATTTACGTAAAATTAACCGGTGAAAACGCACACTTTAGTTAACGTCGCAAACATGAGTAAGTCTGATTATCATATCGCAATTCTGATAACTGATAACACACTGATATAATTGCAGATATACACACCAAACAATATGGTATGAACAAGGGATATTCGCTTTATGAAAAATTCCAAAAAAAAAACAAAAAGAAAACATTAAAAAAAAATGTCGCTATAGTTATGTTGCAAAGTGAAAGCTAAACAGAGTTTAATTTATCGAATTAAATTAAAGAAATTAACAAAATATTTCACGATACCATCCCGCAATTAACGAAAACAAAAACTATTTTTTATATTCACAAAATTATAATATATAATCAAATTATAATACACAGTTAAATTAAATTAAAGAAATTAACAAAATTTTTCACGATACCATCCCTACAAATAATATTAACAAAAACATTTAATAAACAAAACTTATTTTTTATATCCACAAAATTATAATATATTAATCAAATTAAAACACATAGCGAATTATTTAAATTATCCCTAAATATAGTCAGTGCGTGTATAACTTTATATTTCACGTCCATGTTTAGAATCAGTGTTCGTTCTTCGCTTCCAAATAATCAACTACGCCGTTACTTCGCCATGAAAAGAGTCCCTTCTCTTGAGGAGGAAATTGCGTATAATTTCTCCACTCCAATGATGTCATCGATGTAGTACCTTTATCGAGGTTATGGGTGTCAGACTATGTCATGGTGTCCTTATAATATTTATCATACTCGCCCAATATTTTATTAAGTTCTTCGTAGATTCCAATGCCTGTTTATGCTTCTTTAGAAATTAGTAATGAAAAGTAAAACGAAAAATTCAGGCGAGCACATGGTAGCGACCAGAAATCGAACTCGGCTTAATTGTTTCTATCCAATTTTCATTAATAATTTATAAAGTAATTTGTGAATTTATTTGGAAGATTTTTTAACCAAATTCTCAAGAAAGCTAGGTTCATACAATCTCTACGGCTATAAGCACTAGGCAAGTGCTTATAGCCTTGTATGGTATGGTATAGAGAATTGTGGACGCGCTTTATTGTCTCTGCCTATCCCTGTGGGAAAAAGGCGTCACATTTCGATTAATTGATTTTAAACTTTCTATAAAATGTTCAACGGTAATTTATGTTTTCCAAATATTGCATTTCATGAGACTTTCTTTAAATACAATATAACAATTGATCATATTGTCAGATCACGTTCTTACGGTTATAAAATACCAATATATTTTCTTAAATTTTGCGCAAACATTGATTAATGAATTAAACAAATTTTATGCGGCTTACTATCGCGATTATTTTGGTTATAATTTTACAATTTTATTTTATTTTATTATTCCGACGCTTCGAAAGCTTTTTTTACATTTCTATACTAAGCTACTAAAGTGCTTGTATCATAGAAACAGGACAACCAAAGTACATATTATTTCAAATATAGATTGGTACCGGTGGGTGGTTTTGAACTCGTGCTCTCGATTTGTGTAACCATTTGCAGCCATCGTGTTCTCGGAGAGACCACTATAATAAAATTGTAAAATCAAAATAAACGCGATAGTAAGCTGCATAAAATTTGTTTAATTCATACCATATTATGTAAAATATTGAATTATTACCTGGAACACGGATAAAACTGAAATTATTTTCAGTTCATTTACTTTTTTTTTACTTGCCCAATGATGGACATGGAACTTTTACAGAGTGTGCTATTCCCTTTAACTTTTTGCCTTACATAAACAGTACTGATGCTGCGGTGCGAGAGATGCCAAGCTCTTTCTAGCCTTCTTACCTTCCATGTCTAGTGGTAGTGCAAACCGGGAGACCGTGAAGTGATTTAGTCGCGTTTTGTAATCAGCTTGTAAGTTGCCGCTTCCAACTACGCCGGCATAGTGGATGTGATTGCTACTCAGTTATTGAATTGTAGTAGCAGTGACATCCATTCATAGACCACACTCTAGCTTAACATCAAGCAGGGTACTGTCATATGTCGAGCCACAATAAATAATAAAAAAATAGCCAAGTCTAGGTCAGATGTTTAATCTTAATAAATAATTAAAGGTAGGCAATTACTAATTAATTCATTTGTCATTAATTCTTATTAAATTGGAGATACACAGCAAATAGTCACGCAACGTCGGCGCACCCGAAAATTCCGCGCCTAAAAAGCTATGTACTAAATCGTTATGTACCTAAAATGTGTTAAATAGAATGTTTTATTTATATAAGTCATTTTGTTTTATGAATGGCTCTTAGCACGCTCTTGTCGTGATTCTTTATTATACCTACATTTTGAAGTTTACTTTTTCCACTGTGGACTATCAGCCGGTCCAATGACGTCATAAAGTTGATTTAGAGTTCGATCGATGTGACATTGTTTGGAAAGAGAGACTCGAGTTTTTTTTTTCTGAGTCCTACCTACATCTTACCTTAATTTGCCTGATAAAAAGTAAGAGAGAGCGCTTTTGAAAATCATTACGGCGAAGTGGCTTCGGGGTTTCATTCCTGCGGGCGTACCACCATTTCCTCTAGCATTATTGTTTTAAACGTCAAATGTCAATTCCTACGTCAAATATGCTTATTTGAGTAAAATTACTATTGGTAGTTTTGTGACGTCACATTAATATTCATTTCTCCAAAGCGTACCACTGCGGTAATTACAAAAGATAATAAACAAAATATCTACTGTAGTCGCAAAGGACCTTGTTGTTAGAGCGACTTTAAGATAATTTAGGTTTTAATTATAAATGCAGCAGCAATACATTTCTAAATGTAAAATCTTGCGAATGTAGGAATGAATTTGAAGGAATAAGAGATGGTGGCACAAAATTGAGTAATCTCGTTTTATACATCAAAAATGCTTGTTTTTAAAACTTGGTGGTAGTCCCCCTAGTTGGGATAATATAGATTCTAGAAAAGTGACGCTCCATCCTTTCTGTTTATGCCTATGCCTGTGAAAATTATGGCGTGGAAATTTGATTTAATTTATTATTTTAAATACTTGATAATCACATTTCATATTATATTTTTTAGGAGTTTGAAATGCCCAATTAAATAAATACTGAATTATAATCTCAGGTGAATGGATACGTTAGTAAAGGCAGGCTCAGGAGGGTGTTCGCCCACCAAATCGGATACATCCTCGAGAAAGCTAGGTTGCCTAGTGCCTATAACCGTAAAGCTTATATGAAGAAAATTGTGAATGTGAAGGAAGCGAGGGAGTTGTATCAGGATCGTGGAGCTCCATTATCTCTGCCTATCCCTGTGGGAAAAAGGCGTGACAATTTGATTGATTGATTAAATAATAAATTGGTGGTCATTTATCCAGCCTTCTGGGGTAGCAGCGTGTCGGTGTGCTATTAAATAATAATAATGCTTTGTTTCATTTCTTCAAGTTATACAGAAGTTTTACTACCTATTTCATTGTTTTAAATTCATTCATTATTTTCAACTACAATATGTAGACAATTGTCTATCAATTTCACTTAACATTCGCATAAGTTTCTGCCTTGATAATTGGGAATTTGTGTGGTTCTAACACAGTCCATACACGGTTAGACTTCCCATAAAAGAACTAACTTTCACGACCTATAATTGAGGCGATTAATTAAAAACATTTTATAAATTAGTAGTTATTTGAATAAATTATTAAGTAATATTGTTGAATGATATAAAAAAAACTAAAACTATCATGATTAAAGTCATTATACGCTTTTAATTGAGGTAGAGATAAAATTAAAAAAAATAATTGAAAAAGACCAAATTACATTCATTTTCGAATCGATTTACAAAAACATCTTTTAATCAAGTTGATCAAGAAGACAAGTGATACTCCATTGTCTCTATCTATCCCTGTGAGGAGTAATTATAGTTAACAATGATAAAGTCTGTTGGCGGAGTTGTCAAACTTTGTCGCAAGTGCAATCTTATCAGGCCGGTCGCATACTCATTTACGCGATGACATGTACATTGCACGTTCCACTAAAGTGTAATGTATGAAACAGTAAAGGCTCGGTCAAACCGAATGCGTGAGCATGGCGTGGCGTGCGCAGGCACCGGTTGTAATGTATGAAACTCTATGAGAGATGACACACTGGATGCGTTACTTGTGCGCGTGAATTAGCTGTCACGCGCACGCCACGCCACGCGCTAAGAGAAGCGGCAACGTCGCACTCAAGCTTGCTGCAATGACGTTGTATTATATGGCATTCCCTATTAGGTGTCAGACCGAGCAGTCACGCTCGCGCAGCTGTCCCAGCTGCGCAGTAGCTGCGCAGCAGCGTTGTATATTTTTACGATTTTTATCAAGTTTTGAAGTGAGTTTAGTGATATTTACAATGGACAAGGAAAATTTAATTGATGCAATAAACATTCGAGAAAAATTCGTCACATATTTTAACAATAAGGTTTTGCCCATAATAACCCATAACCCATTGCCAATATTTCTCTAATTCCAATAGCCTTCCTGTAATTGGTATCTAAATTACGGATGTGAGGTTTCACCAAATCATGTAACTCTTCAAAAGAACTTTTTGACATATAAAAATATCAATAAAAACGATCTTCGTAGGATTCGAGCTCTCGACATTGTACATTATATTCACTACATTCCTTTTTTTCTTAATATCATGGACCCAAAGCCTCTTTGGAGCAGAAGAGTCTTGGCATAACAGCAACAATAATGCTTCTTCATCAGAAGAACTGCTGCTATGCAACATCTTTTTGCCAAATGCACACAATATGGCTTCTGTCAAAGTAGCTCGCACGCATCGATACTCTGCGTGACGTGTGCAGCTGTCCGTGATGTATGCAGCTCTGCGTGACGTGTGCGTATGCAGCAATCCGGTGTGTCAGTGCTGGAACGCACACGCAAAGGTTGCGAACACGCACACGTCACGCGCTGCGCTAAGTCTGACCAGCCTTAAAGGACACGGCACATCTCAAGCAAGCGAAGCGAAAGCTAACTTCACACACCTTCGATTTAAGCGGTGTCTAGTGGAAAGTTGTCTGTGGGCTCAAAATACCGGCCTTTAACCACAAGTAAGCAAAGTAAACCAACGATCACGGCTTAGCAATTTCGTTTTTCTGTAATGTAAGCTTCGACAGAGCGCATGTATCACTACACTAATAAGCGCCCTGTTAAGCGTGTTTAGAGTAAGTAGCTCTCTAACTGTGTACAGTTACTTAAAACGGTTGCGCTAAGTCAAAATACAATATAGCATCCTTTCACGATGGTCAGGTTAAAGAATTCGTAAAGAAAGCATATTCTCATCGTGCGTCAATATACATAAAGAGTAGTAGGAATAGTCCCACCACTTTCAAGTGTACAAACCGTGAAGTGGCTTCCGTTTTTTTTTTATGACTCGACATTTGACAGCACCCCGCTTGATGTTAAGCCGGAGTGTGGTCCATGAATGGGTGTCACTGCTACTACAGTTCAGGGCCGTCTTTACCCGGGGGTTCAAGGGGTGCGGTGCACCCGGGCGCAGAGTCCTAGGGGGCGCATGCCGACCGCCATAAACTTCTACACTGAGACCATGCGACTTTGCCTTGACTTTCGCACCCCGGCGCTGAATATGCTTAAGACGGCTCTGCTACAGTTCAATAACTTTGAGTAGCAATCACATCCACTATGCCGGCCTAATTGGAACCGGCAACTTACAAGCTGATCCCGAAACGTAACCAAATCACTTCACGGTCTGTATACTTGTAAGTGGTGGTAATCGGCAGTCTAAATATATTAATTGAACGTTATTTAAAGTATGATATAGTCCCGGCAGACAAAAGATTGCTGACATTCAAACTGCGCAGAAATCTGTTTTTGTGTGAAAATGTGAAAATAGCTTTTGTTTTCAAATGCATATAAATCGAAAAATATTATCTTTTATGGGTTCACTGTCCTGATTCATAAAATTACACACACCGCAGTAGTCCAGCGCTCTTCTGATCTGCAGATCCTTATACCTACATGTGTTAACTTACTTTGGTAACAATTAGATATCAACATCTAAATTCATAATTCATAATGCGGTCGTTAAGGAGTGTATGTGGAGTGACGATAGCGGATAGAATAAGGAATAGCACACTGCGTGATAGATGTGGTTTGAAAGAAGATGTAGTAACAAGGATTGACAAAGGAATGCTTCGATGGTTTAAGCACATGGAAAGGATGAGTGAAAGTAGATTGACGAAAGGAATTTATAAATCTGATGTGGATGGATGCGTTAAACAAGGCAGGCCCAGGAGAGTGTTTTTCGACTAAATCGGAGACATCCTCAAGAAAGCTAGGTTGCCTAGTGCCCATAACCACAGAGCCTGTATGAAGAGAATTGTGGATGTGAAGGAAGCAAGGGAGCTGTGTAAGGATCGTGGTAAGTGGCGCTCCATTGTCTCTGCCTATCCCTGTGGGAAAAAGGCGTGACAATTTGATTGATTGATTGATTGAAATCCATAATTACATTATATTTAGAAAAATGTCTTAAGGCATTTTATTTGACTCGACGTTTTGGCTGTGTTGTGGTCTTCTCGGCAGTCAAACTAAAAGGTTTAGCATGTCGTTTCTTTGTAGAACAATCGGCAAATGGAACGAATGCCTCTGTTCTGCTAGCCCATGTGTTCTTCTCATCCTATAACCTATGATCCTTTAAGCGATGCGTGAAGAAGTACATTTGCCATGCATAGTAGGCTAATGGGGCAGCCGTGAACTGACTTGGTTTTTCAGTCGTCGGCACTCTCGGATCTCCAACATGTTTATAATGCTTGTGATTTATTTTTTCCAAATACAATAATATAAAGCGTTCCTGTATTTATACATACGTCAGCCTCAATGTCACCTATTCTATCACTTCACGTCCGCAGCGACACTACAGCATTTATATACACTTAGTGTAATTTAGTGTGACCGCACTTTACGGAAGGAAGCCCTAGTAAAACGGTTCTTTTGTTAAAACCATTGTCATGTTCGACGTAGTGTTTCAAGATAACTATTACTTAAAATTTACTAATCAGAATAGATTGACGAAAAATCTAATTACATCTTAAACTGGAGAGCGATCCAAGAATAGAGGCGATAGCTACTAGATTAAAAAATGGCAAATAAGCGTCAATAATTATACAGGCCTATTTGGAACCGGCAACTTTTCAGGAACTTTTCGGAAACGCAACTAAGTTACTTCACGGTCTGTACCATAGAGAGGAAGTCTGAAACTGATCTTCTGGACCAGTTGCAGACCTTTTTCATTGAATTTAAGAAAACTTTATATTATGGTATAGCATGTTAAACTGTCAACCAATAATAAATTTACCGCGTCAGAGACAATGGAGCGCCAGAGACTTTTCACGATCCTGGCCCAACTCTCTCGCTTTGCTTTTATTCTAATGTTATGATTTTAGATCCTTACCCACATAACACATAACTGTTACATATTCTGTCGACTGAATCGGCAGTCGATTTGAAAGGTTCGGCGCGTCTTTTCTTCGTAGAACAATCGACAGTGGAATGCTTTACCATGCCATCTTATAATCATGCGTTGCGCGATGCGTGAAGAATCACGTTTGGCCTAAAGCGTGACGGCGACTGAGGCAGCCGTGAACTCAGTCGGTTTTTTCAGTCGTCGGCGCTCTTGGACCTCGCATTACATCTGACAAGCCGATGCCAGATGTAGAGGCCCAATAAACAAAATGAAAGGGCTTATTACAAAAGTTATATATTGGTATAGTAATTTTCTTTCCGACTGTACTTGTAGGCTATTTAAGGAGAATTACGAGTTTATTGTGTTTGCTTACAACATTACTTCTCGAAGTGGGTTCACTTGAACACAAAAAATAGCACGAATGCGTGACTTATCGTCATGTATTGGTTTTATAGTAAAGTAACCATCCATACAAAATAAGCTAAGTTATTTTAGTAGCAGTTTCCTTTTTAACAAAGATAAAAAATGTTCCGAGCTCTTTATACACCCGTGATACCCGCACAGTTTGGGGGAAGCATTTGCATTCTATAGACCGAATCAGCAGTCGAACTGTTAAAAAATCCGGTGCGTCGTTTCTTTTTAAAACAATCGACAAGTTTATTGCTTTGCCAGGCCATGTTTTGTCCCCTAAAACCTTAAATCTTTCAAGCGATGCGTAACTTTGGCCGGCATAATGACAGCGACTGCGGTGTCTGTTACTTATTTTTAGTCGTCGGCACTCTTGGACCTTCATCAAGCGTACCAACAGGTAGGTCGTCGAAATCAGATGTTGAGACTGAGACAGAAAAAATATATTATTTTTTCATTTTCTCTGCCTATACATGTGTAAATGTGAAATATTATTTTATTATGTTGGATATGTCGTCAGTCCTACCTACTCTGCGTCTTCCAGTTCGTGATCTCCACTCTAGAACCTTCTTTCCCCATCGGTTGTCGGTTCTTCGAGCGATGTGGCCAGCTTATTGCCACTTCAGCTTAAGAATCTTACGGCCTATGTCGGTAACTTTGGCGAATACCTCGTTCCGGATTCTATCGCGCAAAGAAACACCAAGCATAGCTCTCTTCATTGCCCGGTGGATGCAAGTGGCATCTTGTCGTTTGGAATAGCGTTCTAAGAGGGAGGCCTACGTTCCGATGAACACCAATCCTGTTTGGCTACCACTCTTAAAAAATGTTATAAAGCTTTAACCAGAGAAATATAAATATATGAACAGTCAATTTTCTAAGAGTGGACAGTGGTGCCCACTCTGTCGATTCGGGGTAGTACCACCACTTACAAGTATACAAACCGTGAATGACTTAGTGGTGTTTCGGAATCAGCTTGTTAGTTGCTGGTTTCAACTAGGCCGTGGATGCGACTGCTACTTGCAGTTATTTATACACTTCAATTAATGTACCGCACTCCAGCTCAACATTAAACGCGGTGCTGTCAAGCCACAATAAAAAAAAGAATAGAAGAAAAAAACAGTATTCGATTCCCGTTCGCAATTGACCGATGACTTATTTAATTCAAACATGAATAATTTCTCCAATAATAATACCACCTTTCCAATATTTATCACAAATTAGCTTTATTTTGTAATGTCCTATTATATTTTTAGTATGTAGTATATTTAGTGTAAACTAATTTATTATAAAGTATATTAGAATTTCAGATTAAATGCTTCTATTTTATTATGCACCAAAAAAGTGCGTTAAATTGTTTCTAAGGTAGGTTAGTAAGAATGCCTTGCGTCATTCAGTCCGCCTTTGTACATAGTGCATAAAGTTGTAAAATAAATTACATTTTAACATTATTATCATCATCCTTCTCTTTCTTCCTTCTATGGCGTACTTTAACAACATCTGGACCTCTTTCTTCTAATTGTTCATAAAAATGGTTCACAGGCTCGAACCAACCAAAACCCAACTCCGCTTTCCCAAGCCAAACATGACCATTTGGATCGACCAACTTCAAACCGTTCGATGGGCAGTTATCGACAAATTTACATTCGAGGGCACTTCCGTCAGGATAAGTGTACGTTGCATTGCCATTGTACTTCCAATCCTTCAACATTCCTTCGTACTTGGAGCCATCTGGATGTGTGATCACACATGGTTCAATTGCACTGAGTTTGTCATTTTCCCAATTTCCATAGTAGACGTCGCCTTGTGCAGATTTGTAGACGCCGGGCCCTAAAATGGGTTGTCCATTAATAAATATAGATGTGTAAATAATTAAATTGTCACGCCTATTTCCCACAGGGATAGACTGAGACAATGGAGCGCCACTTGCCACGATCCTGACACAACTCCCTCGCTTCCTTGATATCCACAGTTCTCTTCATATAAGCTCTAAGGTTATGGGTACTAGGCAAACTAGTTTTTTTGAGGATGTCTTCGATTTGGTCGAAAAAAAAACACTCTCCTCCCCCTTCCTCCATCAGATTTATAAATTCCGTTTTCTCTACTTTCACTCATCCTTTTCATGTGCCCAAACTATCGAAGCATTCCTTTGTCAATCCTTGTCACTAAATCTTCTTTCAAATTACATCTATCGCGCACCTATTCTATCCGCTATCGTCACTCCACATACACTTCTTATTGACCGCATTTCTATAGCGTTAATTCTACTCTCATGTTTTTTCTGCCACACCCAACATGCAATTCCATACATTAGGTTTATTACGCTAAATAAAATTCCTAGATATAAAGTCTATGATAATAGCCGAACAACAAAACTATAATGTGCTGCTTTTACTAAAATCAATTGCTATGAGTTATTGGCTGGTCTGTTATTAAACTAAAGACATGGAGTACCTGATTATGTATAATGAAGTCCAGGGATTTTGTCTCATTGTCTGTCACGTAATGAGACGAAAGATGAGAATTAATCGGGTAAAAACGCGATGCGTTGGGGATCTAATGTTTTGTTTAATTGGGTTCGATATCTGACCTCGACTTGTTATTTTTAGGACAGTTAAGGACCACATGTTGCGCTAATACCGCAATGATATAACGAAACAGTGTGGTGCCGGCGTAATTTGTTCAATTGATCATTGTTGCTATTCACTGTGCTTACTTCTTTTAGGTACCGACTGTTCATTGTATGCACATTTAGAACAGGAATTAAGCATCAAATCATGTTATCTTGTATGCATTTTTGAGTATGATTTTTATTGTAACTCGATATCTGACCTCAAATTGCCCGGGGAAGTTTGAAGACTAAAAAACTTATTCAGTTACATATTGTCCCAGTCAGTTACACAATGGAGCGCAATCCAGCTAAACATTGGGCGGGGTGCTGTCATATAATATGAAGAGCCACAATAATAATAAGTAGAGGAGAACACATGACAACACGGGAGAACACATGACCTGGTAGAGCATTCCAATTGTTGATTGTTCTACAAGGAAACGTGCGCCACGCCGAACCTTTCAATTCGACTGCCAATGGGTCGACATATTGTTATTCGGAAGTAAGAACGAGCTCGAGATTATTCATAATCTATAAAATAGTCAAAAAGCTCTTCCAAAATGTATTTAGAGCGTAACATTACCGTAGTACTATTAACCATTTATATGCAAAACATTTGTCTTTTCATGCACGATTAACCGCGCAATGCATTCGAATGAATATTGGTGTCTGTTTGTTGTTTGAATGCATAATTTAAGGACCATTAAGAACGAGAACGATAGTCATAGCACATTTGTTAAGTTAGGCTTTTATTTGTAATATTTAATTTAATAATTAGATTAATTATTACAAATAGTTGTTATTAAAAAAATACGGATTTTTAAAGAGTAAGCAGTGGCAGTCTGCTGATACGGGTTGGTAGTCGTGCACATTTATTAAAAATTTTAAAATTTATACTTATTCTAATAACGTAGAGTAATTAGGTAACAAAACCATGCCAGCGCTATACCTGCGCGAATTTGCAGTTCGATAGACTTCGGAGATGCCACAAAGTATAGAACTAGCTATTAAGACCATTCATTCTTAGTGATTTATCCTTTTCCTAGCCTCATATGTGCCCTCAAAAATATCTTATAGCTATATATACCACTCATTCTCAGTGATTTATCCATTTGCCTAGCCTCATATGTACCCTCATAAATATTTCATAGCAATACATACCACTCATTCTTAGTGATTTATCCTTTTTCCTAGCCTCATATGTGCCCTCATAAATATCCCCAGTGGTGTGAGCGAATACACCAATATCCTTCACCACAAGTATTTCCTTTGGCTTCTTGGCTGCCTCTGCCATTGTTATAATTCTATATATTATCTTACACAATTTTATTCTAATGTTTGGTTACTGTATTGTTTTGTCAAATTTGACATTCAACTTGTCAATATCGTTGAAAAATATATTGG
This sequence comes from Tinea trinotella, assembly GCA_905220615.1. NCBI lineage: Eukaryota > Metazoa > Arthropoda > Insecta > Lepidoptera > Tineidae > Tinea > Tinea trinotella. The sequence continues at coordinate 4,688,782 of HG992320.1, read as the reverse complement.
TTTTTATTTTATTTATTGTGACGACATCTGTCTCGATTTTCCTGATGGTAAGCAAAGGGACTGAGCAGCGCCAAGGACTGAGAAAACCGACTAAGTTCACGCCTGACACAATAACTGTCTCGCTTCCTTTTTTCAGCCGACATCCGTTATTTTAGGAATGTCCTCAATTGATCAAGATCTAGAGCGTCCTTCTAATGGCCTCCGATTTATAAACCTTCTTTCAACGCGCCAAAACTACAAACAACTTTACAAATGCACACTACTTCAAATACAAAAACGTCTCCAAGCTAATTTGTATGTAGTACTTACTTTTTTTTATTTTTAGGGGTTTTCTATTGTCGGCGCTAGTCTGCGTATCCGGCGTAGTAGCACTTACCCCGGATACGCATAGATACACAAGTATAAAGACCGTAATGTGAATTACCCGTGTCTTTATTTTATTTTACTGTAGTTTATTTAACTGTAGCAGAGGCGACTGCTATTCCTGGACCGCACTCCAGCTTAACATCAGGCGGGGTACTTTCGAGCCACAATAAAAACATGTCCCGTCATAATAACACAAACAAGTGGAATAAATAAAACACGTACTAGTAGGTAAACTTTGTAAAATATAATTTCATAAACCATTTATAATTATATCATATGACAGATTGCCAGGCATAGTTCCTATACATTTGAACAATTAACAATTACATTGTGCCAATTTACATCCATTTATAAAGTTATTAACATCTATATACGAGTATAGTAAAACCAGACTGGGAAAATGACAAATTTTAGACCTTAAACTGTAGTTATAAGAGCGGTTTTGAAAACGCATTGTATATATACAAAAAAGGCGTCGTGCAATTTTAAACTAGTTTTAAATGGGATGGCAAATTAGTAAAAAAATAAACACCTGTGTATTTTATTAAACAGGCAACCGATTATTACTTTGAATAAACGGTTGACTGTGTGCTATATTTTAAATTAATAACGCGTTTAGTGTCGTTAAAACGCAGCGTTTAAAAACCGCTCGTAGTTCCGCTGCTGACCGTCTAATGTCATTATAAAGCCGGTTTTACACTAACGATCATTTATTTTATTTCCAACAAAATAAATATCTAACAATGTTTCGTATAGATTTTAACACAAAAATAACTGTTGAGCTAAATTATCTACTTAATAATTACATTTATACAGGAAGGAAAATAAATACATGAATTAGAAACACTATGTGTTTTGCAATGACACTGTTAGCCTATACGCTTCATTATAAGCTAAAATAAATAATACCTAATTAAACAAAAAAAACTTCATTTGTTACGCAATTCGCTAATAACACAGAGGCGATCCTTCATCTTATTCAGAATATAGCCTAAAAGTGTACGCGGATTTGTCTATGCCGAACGAGCGGACGTGGAAGAATCGGTCGATATTAATCGCTCACGCATTTGATACCTGTGAATTGTAACGGAACTTGACGAGGTTTTTATTGTCAGTGCTTTATCAATAGAAGACGAATTAATTACGTAATCGGAATTCTTCGAAGGGAATTCGCGACTTTTCGAATACTTATATCGAGGCGGGGACTCGTGAATTTCATAAGATGTCATTCTAAAATTCGGTTTGTTCGGATCGTCCGGCGCGGACTTGTGCGCGTTCACTTTTAGTTATCCCCGTACTCGTTTTGGTACAGTGACTAAAAACAGAGTTTTACAATTTTTGTTTTTAATAGGACTGAACTGACAGAGAAAGTCATAAAATAAATTCACAGTCACCAAGTCGCAGGTAACTTAGTGGCTTGTACAAACCAGCTATTTTGTGACAAAAATTTATTCTCAAAATATGTTTGAAATCCCTAAATAAATATATATATATTGGTTTAATTTTAACAAGCACACGATTGGTTGCGTTTGAAATGACAAGATAAACAACCAACCACGTGGCTTATTGGTATTTTTCTTCTACCAATAAATAATTATTCTTATTAAAATAATAACAAATATATATACAAAAATAACTACAGATGAAGTTAATAAATGAGTTAAATCTTATAATATTTAGAGAATGACGGCTAGATCCTATTACTCCTACACACGAGACCGACACACACGGTACATTAACGCACAAAACAAAACTATAAATGAATTAAAATAAGGTTGCTTGTTGTGTGACAATATAAAAGATGGATAGCCTCGAATCAGACACGTCATTAAATATAACTCTGTACAAGTTATATGGATACTCCGATCCCCAAGCCGCCTACCAAGCGTGGGGATTATGGCAACACCCCCTATTATGAACAACAGAATACCGGTGGATGCAACTGGCATCTTGTCGTTCGGAAAGTCGTTCTAAGGGGGAGGCCTATGTTTAGCAGTGGACGTCTTCCGGCTGATGATGATGATGATTGCCAAACGAGTATGTAATTGTCAACCGTGGCAATGATGTGAACAAGACTTTACTTAACCTAAAACCTATTCTCATAACGTCCCCAAGTGACACGATTGTTCTACGACGTAACGACAACTTAACCGATATGTGTGAATGTACCTTTACAGTCTTGTTTTGTGTGTCAATGTCTCACGTGTAGATGCAACATTCGAAAGAAAAAGGCCAAAAAACACGGTAACTCAAATTTCGTTGTTTTAGAAAAAAATTACGTAAAAAATGTAGTCAATAAATGTGTTAGACACATTAAAAATTTAATACAATTTGTTCATATAAAAACGGACTCTTTAATATTAAGATTATTGTTTAATTTCTACAATTTATCAATGAATTACTATATATAATATAATTAGTAGAAAAATATTTTGAATGTCACAGTTTATACATAAATAATATTTGAGGAATGATTTTAGGCTGAGCATCTGCGACAGTAATCCGAAACGAGGTTATCCTAAAACCCACCGCCATGATTGCGGTCCATAAATGGAGGCGACTGCTAAACAACTACGTTTAAATAACGATAGTTACATAACTGCACGTAGCAGTCGCATCCACTATGCCGCCCTAGCTGGAACTGGCAACTTTCAGCTGTACCAAAAATTGTGATTAAAAAAAAAGGCAAAAATGGGTTGCAACACTCTCTCGTGTATGATGTGTGTGTGTTTTCAAGCAACATACACGAGAGAGTTTTGCAACCCATTTTTTGTGTTTTTTTCTTCCACTTATTCGTAACTTTTTACGAATTCGTAAATTACAATTTTTGGTACAACCCGCTGTAAGTCACTTTATGGTCTGTCTACCGTCACATGTGAACACCCAACGTACCGCTCAGGCTTGCGCTGACATTATGGTTGGTCTACTATGTACAATATAGAAATTCATTGATAATAATATCAGATTAGAGTATTAAAATTATTTACAACTAATATTATATTGAAAATGTAATTTACACAAGAGACAAGTACTGCAATTGACTTTTGATATAAGCTTTGATATATCCTTCACGAAAAATGGAGTGTGAATTTGTTGGTTTATACAGTTAAATTATATAGTAGATCCCAATACAGTTAAATAATTTAATATTTCATGTGCAAATAAATTAGTTTAATTTGCAAATTGATGTGTAAATGGTTTAACAAAAACACTTATAAGTAGAAATCCAACAAAACAAAGATAAGTCAATGAAAGACGTATATAATGTAACAATTGATAAATATTCCTATTTATTAGTATTTTTTTTAACAACGTCTGTCATATTTTGACAATTTGCCATTAGTATAATCTATTTTTATTTTCAGTCATCATTTTTGTTCATCGATTTTTTCACGCTGGCAACGCTATTAAACGAACTATCAACAAATGCGAATTTAGCCTATGAAAGTTACTGTTAATCTGTTTAAATTTCTACAACCAAAGAGTAAGCAGACCATTTTCTACTTTCCTAACTATCCGCTCACTGACTGTCAATTTAAGTACCGAACACGGTGACTACAAATTATAAAATTGTATTGAGAATATTATTTCAGACTATTAGCGACCGTTTCTATACAACAAATTGTATATAGCTTTTTTCTTAGTTTTTAAAGTAGGCTGTGCACTGGATCTTCTAAGTTGGCCTTTAGTACTTTCATCCATTCGGCGCCGACGGCTCCGTCAATCACTCTGTGGTCGGCTGATGCTGTTACAGTTATGTATTTTGCAAGACGCCATCTGTGATTTAAAATATTTAAGCTTAATTTGAAAGTTAGGAAACATAAAAGATTCATAATGACCAAGAAGTAGTAATATAATAACTTGATTCTATATTAAGGTTTAAGTGATCATGGGGCTGACATAAGCAGAAAATGCTCAAAGCCCAAAAAAAAAAGAAAAAAATTTAAAAAAATAATAACTTCGCACATAACTAAAAAGCCTTTATGAATAGTCTTTAGCATATACTCCTGGACATAGACCTCTTCCAGAGCTTGTATAAAAATAATTGTTGATGTAGAGGAAGCGATAGAGTTGAAGAGGACTAAAAGTAAGTCCATTGTTTCTCCCTATTTCAAATATTCCAATAACTACATGTATATTATATAGGTTCAATTAATCGCATATAGACACATAAATGATCAACCACTATTTTATTAATTTTAGAAAAAATAATTTAAAATGGCAAAGTTTAGTATTTTCTTAGATTTTGCGCGAACATTGATTAATGAATTTTTAAAAAATATGCGGCTTACTATCGCGTTTATTTTGGTTTTGATTGTACAATTTTTATTATTCCGACGTTACGAGAGCTTTGTAGCCATCGTGGTCACGGAGAGACTACGGTGTTGGTCGTCCTATTAGTTGATGCTGTTATTGTTTCCAAACGTACCCTGTTTGATGTTTTGATTTTGTTTTCCTGTTTCCGGTTCAATTGTTTTCAGTGGCTGCAAAGCTTTCAAAACGTCGGAATAATAAAAAATGTAAAATCAAAACAAAGATAAACGCGATAGTAAACAGCATACATTTTTTTATTCTTGGCAAAATTAAAAGTGCAAAGGAAGTAAACTCACCCATCTGGGGCATCCTTATCAGGCAGGTACTGATCCTGTGCACCTCCACACGCTAAGATCAATGATTGGGGTGGATTTATGATGGCATTAAACATTGTGATTCCTGCAACAATAACAATAAGTTATGAAACTTCCGAAAGTACTTGTAAATAGGTACGTATAAATAGGTAATTCTGTGTCAATAAAATTCAATTATTTTAAATCTTTATAAATTTTTATTAGTGGCAACACCTATGTCGTCGTGCTATAGAGAATTTGTTTTATAAGGCAATATTAAAGATCATATTACTTGCATTATAATAAGGTTTTACTTTTTAAACCTGGGTCGCTTAATGCCCATAACCGTAGAGCTTGTATGAAGAAAATTGTGGATGTGAGGGAAGCGAGGGAGTTGTGTCAGGATTGTGGCAAGTGGCGTTCTGCCTATCAATGTAACGCATTCTTTTCAATAGTACTTAAATTAAGTCTATAATTAATCGATTTTAGCTAATGACCCACTGGCTCAGAAACATGACTAAGTCACTTTACATTCCTGGGTCTGGAAATGGCTGTACTCACCAAACATTCCCAAATTGGAAACAGTGATAGTGCCACCCTGGAATTCTTCTGGTTTTAATTTGTTATCCTTAGCCCGGCCCGCCAATTCCTTCATGGTCTTTGAAATATCAATAATGCCTCGGGAGTCTGCGTTCTTGATAATGGGTGTGATCAAACCGACTGGTGTAGCGACGGCCACGCTTACATCTACGTTAGTGAATCTAGAAAAATTAAAAACTTTTAAATATCGTCTATTTAAGGTGACTGTGGTGTAGTAGTCGTAGTTTAGTCACCAAAGTTTTTACTATATTAGTATAATAGTATAATAGTTTGGTATAGCATAATAGTAACGTTAACGACGCTATCTATGAAAGACTGCGCAAGAGTATGTTTGGGGTCAACAAACAAAATGAATAGTTGACCAATAAATCTATACAGATGCTGGAATAACTACTATATCCAGCATCTTTACATTCTATATCTCTTTTGGACGGCACAGTGACGGCGACTGGAGCAACCGTGAAGACTCGGTTCATACAGTCGTCGGCAGTCTTGGACCTCCTCTTGCCTACCATCAGGCGGGCTTAGGTGAGATGTCGAATCACAATAATATAAATCTATTTTGCCCGGTCAAGCCACAATAAAAGAAAATTGTGGTTCTTTATTATTTCCAAAATAGATATTGTTACTTACTGCCTAATGCTGGTTTCCATCCAATGAGCATTAACAGCAGGTACTCTCTTGCAAGCCGATGCGACAGCCTTGATTATGAAATCATTTACAGATACCTGAAAAAATAACACATATAAGTTACTATAGACTATTGTTTTAAACAAACGAGTACTGAGTATCTGTCTAATGTATCTAATACGGAGATAGCCCCCTTTGTAGAGGCTTACTGAAATGTCCACAGGTTTAACGTTTCCAAGATCACATGCGCAGCTAAATCCTCCTTATTAAGATTATATTTATGTGAATAGTAAAATGTTATTTAATTTTGTAAAGTTGTATTGTAACCGAAGATACAGTTCCCCAACTACTTTCGGTACAGAGACAACTGATTTTTTATATATTTTAATGTGACTTTTATTGTGACTTAAGCTGGAGTGTGGTCCATGAATAGATGTCACTGCTACTACATTTCAATAACTGTAAGCAGCAGCCACACCCATTATGCCGGCCTAGTTGGAACCGGAAACTTATAAGCTGATCCTGAAAAGCGACTAAATCTCTTCACAGATTGTATACTTGTAAGTGGTGGTACTACCCCGGATCGGCAGAATGGGTACCACTGCCTACTACTCTTTGATAACCAGACCCGAAGCAAATATCCGCCTCTTTTTTTATTAACAATTTTTTGCAATATTTAATATAACAAATAAAAGCTATGAAACAAATATTTTCTCTGACCGGGAATATCGAACCCAATCTCTGATCAATCGGCCACGCCTGTCGTCAAAACGTTTAAGGCAACTGGCAATGGTCTACAAACATACGCAATATCAACATCAATATACCAAATAAAATAATTCGTACCTTGACACCAGCCTTTTCTTTCTCGAGTTGTTCATTAACCATTTTCCTAATTGCAATCAACTTATCAACATTGCAAGTCGCTGACAACTGATAATGAGGGACCGTTTGCTTTGATTGCGTCAAACGTTTAGCTATGACACTTCTCATATTTGATAATGGAATATCTACGTAGGCTTGGCCTGGCGCTGGAGCTGCAGGGGCTGGAGCCTCTGCGTCTGGAGTGTCCTCAGCTTGGGCAGACATACCTGCGAGATCGCCAGCCTTGAGTGAGCCGTATAATCCTGAACCGGTACCTGTTGAGGTTTCATGGATGAACGGAACTAATATTCCAAATTGGTAATTCCAGAAATTCTAATTGATTTATGGAAATAATACTTGATTTGATTAGAAAATAAAAAAAATATTTTAGGATATTTTATAAAGAAATAAATATGAATCATAATAATAATAAAATAAAAAATAATAACTTGGTATAAAATAGTAAACAAAGAGTATAAAAATTAAAGATATGTATTATAAATGTAAGTAATGTTTGAGAATTAAAAATGATGATAAAAGTTCTCTTTTTTTTTTATTGAGGCTCGACATATGACAGCACCCCGCCAGAGGTTAAGCTGGAATGTAGTCCACTTTAATAACTGTAAGTAGCAGTCACACTACTATGCTGGCCTGGTTGGAACTGGCAACTTACAAGCTGATACCGAAACGCCACTAAGTCACTTCATGGTCTATACACTTGTTGGTGGTGGTGGTACTGCCCAGAATCTGATCAGACTGGGCACCACCGCTAACTTGTACCTTCTATGATTATAATACCAGAAAGTATCATTTTTTTATTGAGACGCGATGTCTGATTTCGACTTGCCTGATGGTTAACAAAGAAAGTTTTAAGAACGCCGAAGACTGCATGCCAAAATTTCATTGTGGTATAATAGAGAATAGAACTAAGTTATTACAAATCAATATCTCGTCCTCTTATTGTCAAAAGCATGTTTTTAAATGAATAGGTTTTAATAAATTAATTTTGGAAGTATAGTACAGGCCCAGGAGAGTATTTTCTCACCAGATCGGAGACATCTTGAATAAAGCTAGGTTGCCTAGTGCCCATAATTACAGAGCCTGTATGAAGAGAATTGTGGATGTGAATGAAGCAAAGGAGTTGTGTATGGATCGTGGTAAGTGGCGCTTCATTGTCTCTGCCTATCACTGTGGGAGAAAGGCGTGACAATTTAATTGATTGATTGTTGGTGATACTGCAACCCATATAATTTCTAATCATAAAATATCAGACTAACCTTCTAGCCTCAATTTTTTGATCTCAGCAAGCCTCTTAGCCATCGGGCTGGCATATACTCTATCACTTTGCTCAGCTTTGGAAGCTGAAGGTTTCTGGGCAGGGGCAGACGCTTTAGGTGCTGGAGAAGGTGCTCCTTCGGACTTTGGAGCTTCTGATGATGCTGTAATAAATATCGGAAATTATTGCAGGAAATATTTGTAGTCGGACAACTTTGACAAAAAAGCGACTAAGCAGTGTAACATTTAATGCTATAAAATAATAAAGCGTGTAGAAAATTTTATAGTAAATGATCAATTTTAAAATAAAAAGCTTACCCAGGCATTAAAAATCAAATCTTAAAATAAGAAGAAATAAAGATTTATTCGAGTAGTAAACTTATTCATTAAATATAAGTAAAACATTCAGCAAACAACAACATATAATACTACATGTATATAAAATAGAGTATAAAGTGAATTTGAAATATAACTAAATAAGCGATATAAAAAATATGATATAAATTAGCGATATAAAAATTAGCATTAAGCGTGTAAGCATGTTAAGCAAGTTCTTTGAAATTAGCTGTTGCAATTATAATTAATAAAATTATCTAGCCCGCACGCAAATAAAAGAACAGACGAGTGATATTTATAAAATATATTTAGTTAATTGAAATTTATTACCCAAATTATCGTTCATTCTTTTATTTGCACCTTAAATTAAAAACATTTATTCAATAAAAAGGTATATTGTTAATAGCAAATTTAATTTCTATGAAGCGTGAAAAAATATTTAAAAAATCTTGCTATTTTCCAATAGTATAAAAAAATAATCAACCTTCCTCTTCTTCATTTTCCTTTTCCTCCTTTTTCTTGGGTTTGGGAGGGGGTGCTGTTAAAAAAATCAAATCATGCATTATAACCGGAAAATTAGTTTTCATGTCATGCGTATTAATTTTAAAACGCAAATACTACAAACGGGAACATTGGAAGAAAGACCTTATTTGGAAGAACATTGGACCTGGTTTCCACCGCGAAAGAGAATAGAGTAGAAAATAACTATTTTTAAATAAAATAGGTTTACATTTTCACTAAAAAAGAGTTTTGTCTTTTGATTTTCACTCTAAAAGAAAAATAAGAGAAAAAAATTGCAGAGTGAGATGAAAATGAGAATAACAAGATGAACAGTCAATCCACACAGAGAGTGACTTCAGCTGGATCTTTGATCTGGTTGCGTGCAGTCGTATTGTATTGCGAATTAACGATATTATCGAGTAAAACGGAATCCAGTAGACAGTGCACAGAAAGAAAATATACATATTATTGTATTTTAGTACAGAAAAAAGTAACTAAGATGGCTCATATTGACATAGTGACGGCGACTGAGTTAGCTGTGAACTGCGATAGTTTTTTCAGTCATCGGTAATCTTGGAACTCCATCATGATTATTATCAAGTAAAATCGGGGTCACTTGTCAAGTCACAACTGAAGAAAAACTCTTGGTTCTTTGTACCAAGTCTGTTTCAAAAAAGTAGGCAAAACCTTGCCGCCGTTGACTCTTTTCAACTCGTTTGATCCGCCCCGCTCACATATCTGTAGGAACTGATTTCATAATGATTTTCGCTTGACTATTTCCTGGTGGAAATGCAACTATGCAGTTTAATCTTGCGAGTTAAACAGATTTCTTAATGGGTCCTCTTCGCTCGCGGTGGAAACCGGGTTTTCAAATATTTTAAATAAGAGTGTTTTACATAGACGGTCAAACGGTTCTCAACGGATATATCGTTTGAGCGTCGCTCGGATGGATGTAGTCCGAAAAGTCGTCATTTCAACGTCAATCTAGTGTAATGTAAACTGAATTAAAATTTTAACTCATAGTAAATTCTTTTCTGATACATATTTTTTAATTTGAAGGATTGCCAATTTAAAAAAACAATCACAAAAAATTTTTCATTGGTAAACGCGTTCCGATTTTTTTACAAATGCTAGTAACAGTTTTAAATTTTAATAGTTGGTAGTGTAGTCACTTTGAAAACTATTCGAAGCGCGTTTAGCGCTCCCGTAGATACAAAACAATATAAAAGGACATCATTTATTTTGGGGTATTTTTGTACTACTTTTGTAATGGCCTATTATGAAAAAAAATATTAATGGTAGTTTCGATAGTTGTATTGATAAAACTAACAACAATTTTGCTTTGGAAAATAAGATTGGATTTTAACAGTTCTGATTTGAACTGTCATAATAATTCAATTTGCACACTATGCAAAATAAAGGATACTTTTCAATTAAACTGTAATCTTCGTACATTAAACTATTTTATATGCAACTGTTAATACAATTTAGCCCAAGTCCCCATATAAGTCCTTTACTTAGCTAAATTAGCTAAGTAAAGCACATAATTCTTGTTAATTAAATTATTATTATTAAAAAACTCACAATCATCCTTGAAGTCTTTGAATGCTGCAACACTGTCTTTATTGTCAACAATGATGCATAGGAGTCTTCCAACTGGAACGTCTTTGGCACCAGCATTTATAAGTATCTTAGCCAAAAACCCTTCTTCTGGTGTTTCAAAGCCCATTGTAGCTTTGTCTGTTTCAATCTCACATAATAAGTCACCTAGAAATAAAAAAAGGTTTTATTTTTAACGTGTTTTATTTAATAATAGCTACTAAATGCTATCTTGACAATAGGCAATTAAAGTTAAACTATTTGTAAAAAAAATATTATGATACTCGTATTATTAAAGTTACAATTTGACGACAGACATTGATTAGCACACCAGTTTGTTATGCAGTCGGAGCAAATATTAGTTTCATAGCTTTTATTTGTAATATTAACTAATTACAATAAAAGCGTTTCGGGATCAGCTTGTAAGTTGCCGGTTCCAACTAGGCCGGCCTAATGGATGTGATTGCTACTCACAATTATTGGATTGTAGTAGTAGTGACATCCATTCATGGACCACACTCCAGCCTAACATCAAGCGGGGTGCATTCATATGTTAATCAGACAATTCAAAGTTGCGTCTTACAATAATTAAAGCTATTAAACATGTGAAATATCTATTAAATGATACCTTCATTGAGTTCGTCGCCCTCCTTCTTCTCCCAGCTTATAATGGTACCAGTATCCATTGTTGGTGATAGAGCTGGCAGTTTCACTTTGATATGTGATGGATAGTCTGCGTAAAACCTGTACTGTATTATGCATTGTGATGCTGGAATTAACTTCTTGTTTGATGGATGAAGAAGTCTGAAACAATATATTTTAATGTTTATACTCGCGGTTGTCTAATGGGCTCATTTTGTCGAGATTGTACGCTGGCAACACTAATAGAATACAAAAGGCCAAGAAGATCAGACTGTGTAATGTTTACCAACTTATGTTTGGAAGATTCTGGTCTTATAGCATTCCATACTTTGTTACAACCAAAGAGTATTGTGTATGTTAAGTAAGCGAGAGACTTATATCAGAACTGTTAATCTATAGGAAGAATCTCTGCCTATTTGGAGTGGACGAAAATCCAGCCAAGCCATCTGAGTTTCCCAATACACGGGACCCAGAAAGATACTCGGATAACAGATAACTGACTCGGATAAGATTGTGGATGTGAAGGAAGTGAGCTAGTTGTGTCAGGATCGTGGCAAGTGGCGCTCCTTTGTCTCCCTTTTTCCCCTTTGTCTCCCAGTGGGAAAACCGCGCGACAATTTGATTGATTGTCAAATTAGGGAAATTCCTAAGAAAGCAGGGGTCTGCAGTGCAGTGGAGCAAGAAAGTTGTGTTAGGATCGTGGTAATGGTGCTCTGTTGTCTCTGCTATCTCTGTGGGAATTAAGGTGTGACAAATGATGATGATTCTATGTATTATGTATTTGCAATAAAGAATTTAGTCTGTGTATCTGTATAAGTTATTTAATCTATTTCAGTAGTAGTGAGTTAATCAGGATAAGCTGATACATAAACACCAATGTCACCCAATGACATACAAACAGCGTCACTGATAAAACAACATAATCACACTTTTAACCCTTTCCGTACGGCGCACGCCAATTGGCGTAAATTTTTTCCTATTTACCGTACGGCGCACGCCAATTGGCGTGCGAACTAAAATGATGATATCTTCGCGAAACAAGTTTTGTTGATAATGTCCTTTCTATACAAGCTTATATACAATGTTCTTAATAATATACTAGCCTTCGTTTTGTAAATCACGATATTTAAAAATATGATCTTTTTTATTCACATACGGCAAACGTAAATCAGAAATTGACAACATTTTGTCTGAACATGATAATGAAATAATATAAATAAAAAAAAAACATATTTATGTTCCTCATAAATATCGGTCGCATTTATTGATGGATAAATATAATGGCAGATAAATCATAACATGTCCGAATTTGTTTGGAGATGATATATTTTTTTGCCAGGGATCTTATACAAAGTCGTTATTATTGAATAATAATGACTTTGTATTTATGCATTTTAATGTATATTGGTATACCGTCACGGTATTATATACTTTGGGGGATTCCTGTGGTAGTGCCTTACATCATACCGACATCAAGTTCAATGCCACTACGATTTGCATGAAGTTACCTCGGGTACCGCAACCCTTTTACAATGGACTCGCTAGGCGAGTTAGCGCCATTACACTTTGAAATCAAAGGACTCGCCAAGCATTAAGTAAAGATAAATTTAAGTTTTTGCTATTTTCGTGGTCAAATAGTTATCAAACGGACATGAATAGCTTGGTTAAATAATTAAAACAAGTAATTTAATGTTGTAAAATTTATTAATTCAGGCTCATACCTTAAATAACTAATTATAATTCCTCCAAGAATTATGTTTATAATAACATAATATATTATAAAAAATGTTGAAAGTTGTTTTGTTAAATTATTTATTGGTACAGTTTTTTTTTGTCGGTGACTCTGATAGTGTAACAAAGTCAATTCTTTTGAATATGAATTCTTTTTGTTACTTGCGCCATTTCTCGATAAATTTACTAATGAAATTATAGAAACGCTTTCTTTAGATAAACATGGTTGTTTGGTGAAAACAATTACTTTTTTATTACTGCTTGGTTATAAAAATGAAAAAAGACAACAAATAAAGCACCTCTTCTTTTTACCCGAATACGTCGAAGCACCCGATAATTGGGAATGATTCAAACATAATTTTTATCCAAAACTACTTGAAATACGTATTTCATTATAAACTATAATACACTTGTTCAAATTATATTTACGTGTGTAACACAATGACATAAAATGGAACCTCTACATATTAAAGGCGGTAGGTTAAAATCTTAAAAAATGATTTTTTTTAAAGCGGATCTGCAAATGATTTACCACAAAATTATAACCCCGAAAAAAATGTAAGTTGTTTATTTATTACACAATAAATATCGAATAGTTTGCACATAACAATATCAGATGAGATGATTTTTGTTTTAGAGCGTGATTTGCCAGTACTCGGGTTTAAGATTTTGAGCTTACTTTTTACTAACGTAACTTCTCTAAAGGTCTTGGTCATTGCCGCTTCTTTTTAAACCCCGACCCAAAAGAGGGGTGTTATAACTTTAGCGCGTATGTGTATCTGTGTGTCTGTCTGTGGCATCATAGCTCCTAAACGAATGGACCGAAAACATTGCGGTTTTGTTTGTTTGAAAGCTGACGTGATCGAGATGGTTCTTAGCTAAAATTGATGAGGATCTGATCAGGGGTTTGAATGTCATCAGTTCGTTTTGTTAGCTGCGGAGAGATGCATAATCGGTATTTACTTTTCAACATATCTGTGACCTCACGTTTGACACATCCATGTATATGAATATATGTGTGTTTTAACTGGTACCACTGAGCTACTCTGATGATAAAGCTCGAAGGTAAAAGATGAGTAAATCAACAAAAAATAGAACTATTGTGCTTTAACTAAAACGTTTACTTACTATGAGCTTTTAGCTGTGCCGTTATCAAATTGAGGACCTAGAGTACTGGATGATGATCAGGACGCAAGGGATATTTAAGAGATATAACTACGAGTATGGTGGTGCTATGACTAAAGTTGTTTTTTACTATAACTTTATGGCTATATGGGCTCTTATCAAATTAAAGAACGTGTTAATGTAAAATTTCATTCAAATCCATTTAGTAGTTTTTGTGTGAAAGAGTAACAAACTTTTATCCACCCATCCATCTATACTCACAAACTTTCGCGATTATAATATAAGTAAGGATTAGTATACCGTTGCGGTATTATTTCCTTTGGGGGTTTCCTGTGGTAGTGACTTAAATCATCCCGACATCAAGTTCAATGCCACTACGATTTTCATGAAGTTACCTCGGGTGCCGCAAACATTTCACAATGGACTCACTAGGCGAGTTGGCGGCATTACATTTTGAATTCAAACGACTCGCCAGGGGATATATATGTAAAGATAAAATTGAAGTTTTTGCTATTTTCGTGGTCGGAATACTTTGCGCCCACATAAAATGAATTATTCCGTAATGACGTATTAAATTACACAAATTGTTTAAAAAAAACTAAAATATTATTAAATTAAAAATTAAACAACTTATATTTATAACTAAAATTATTTAAATATAATTTTAATATAGATGGTAAATTGACAAAATGTTTACCATCTATGGCGTAAATAAAATCTTTACCTACGATCGGCGCACGCCAATACGCGTGCCAGCGATAATAGCGGGCCGTACGCGGGTATAATCTGCGTTTTTGAGCGTCGTGTTGAAAGGGTTAATCATAATTATAGTACATCTATTATGTAAATAGATATAAGGGTTATTTATTATTTCTATGTTATTGTGACTTGCTTGAGACATCTTCATTGTTATTGTGAAGGTATCCAAGAGTGCCAACGACTGGAAATCCCAACTCATAGCATGGTTGTCTTAGTAGCCATCACTATGCTAGTTTAAAAATTAACTTTACCACTGATGAATTGAATTTACAAATTATTATTTAGATTTTTATTGTGCATCATGATAAACTAAAATGGAACTTTTATATACAATATTAATATACGCCTTTGACAATAGATGATATCACACCAGTCTATTAAGCAGACAGAGAAATGCCTATCTTTCTACATTTCCAATAATTTTCCATTATACCATCCCCGATTTGATCAAAGCACAATCTTCAATCAATCAATCAATCAAATTGTCACGCCTTTCCCCACAGGGATAGGCAAAGACAATGGAGTGCCACTTGCCACAATCCTAACTCCCTCGCTTTTCTTACACAACCCAGCTTTTTTGAGGATATCTCTGAGGGTAATTTCTGACCAAATTGCCTTGTTTCCATCCATATCAGATTAATAAATTCCTTTCGTCAATCTACTTTCACTCATCCTTTTCATGTGATTAAAGCTGTCCTTTATCAATCCTTGTCACTACATCTTCTTTCAAACCACATCTATCATGCACTGTACTATTTTTTATTCTATCCCCTATTGTCACTCCACATACACTCCCTAATGACCGCATTTAATGAACAGTTTAATTAAACTATTCATAGTATTTTCTTAGATTGATTAATGAATTTAGCAAATTTTTTTCGGCTTACTATCGCGTTTATTTTGGTTTAGATTTAACAAATTTTTATTGTTCTGACGTTTAGTCTCTCCATGACCACTATGGCTGCAAAGCTTGTAAAATCTAAACCAAAATAAATGTGATAGTAAACGTTTATTTTGGTTTAGATTTTACTATGGTCACGGAGAGACTAAACCTCAGAATAATAAAATTTGCCGCATAAAATTTGTATAATTCATTAAACTTTTCATTATAAAAAAGAAAATCATAAATCTAGAATAAGATAAGATAAGCATAGATAACCCTGTGCTAGAATTGGTATTAATTTAGGAGATCTATTTAGTGAACATGAATGCAATGTATGAAGAATTATCAAATATAATAAGTTATTGGCTTATATATTTATTCAACATTAAAAGCGACTTTAAATACAAAGTATGACTTGGTGAGTGACTTAGTTATGTATATTGGAATCAGGTTGAAGGTTGCCAATACCAATTAGGCCAAAATAGTAAATGCAACTACATAACTGTAGTGGTAATCACTTCTATTCATGAATATTGATGGACCAAACTTCAGCTTAATGTTGGGTGGGGTGCTGTTGTCAGACCCAATAAAAAAACAGAGGTTATTTTTAAAAATTACATTTTACATAATGAACATTAGTATTTTTTTGGTTTTTATTTATTTATACATTTCAATACTAGGCTACTAAAGTATAATAGAAACAGGACAACCAAAGTACATATATCAAAGATACATTGGTACCTATGAGTGAATTTATATC
Organism: Tinea trinotella; assembly: GCA_905220615.1. Lineage (NCBI taxonomy): Eukaryota > Metazoa > Arthropoda > Insecta > Lepidoptera > Tineidae > Tinea > Tinea trinotella. The sequence continues at coordinate 4,672,104 of HG992320.1, read as the reverse complement.
TGTGCTCTCGGTTTGCAGAACCATTGCACTACCACTACACCACGGTTGCTTTATAGAATCTTAATATTATTAATATTGTCAACCTCTCACTTGTTCCAAAGGATTGTTGGGCAAAGGACACATTTGTTTCCACAATTCACTGTTGGTTACAATTAAATTCAATATGTATGCATTCCCTAAACCATTGAAATATTCTTCCATAATAATAATTATATCCATAATAATAATTATATCCATAATAACTTAAAAGCTATAAATCTAAGTTTTGTAATATGTCAAAAACAAATCAAAATTAAAATTTACAATTTATTCTAATTAAAATTAGAAAAACTTGAACTAAGGGAAATAAACATATGTATGTATACTGTGAATACTTGATGTAAAATACATCAAGCAATTTCCAGTAGTTGTGCCAGTACCTAAAAGAAAAGGTATAACAATAAAAATGTAATGTTTACATTATAAGTATATTGTGCAAACAATAAAAACAAACTATTTATAAGCCTCGGAGATTATTTTAGAAACTATTATTGTCTTGATATAAATAAACATTGTCACAACATATTGTTGATCTCAACTTTATATGTATTTATATGCTGTACTACATTGCATCGCATTATATTTACATAGCAGCAATTACGGCCAATTCACGAGGTATATTAGTTGACGTTTTGGTTATGCAATGAGCGGTAAATTATTTTGGAATTAAACTTTTATAACCTACAACCTCCTAATAAAACTTAAGGACATACAATACCGATGTGATAACACAGACCAGAAATTACTAGTTATGTCTTTAAATAATGAATACTCACTTTTTATGTTTCCTTCTCGTAACCTCTGCACTTAAGCATCTCACTACGTTTGCCCTTACAGCTTTTTTTAAGCTATTCCTGGCCACTTCATTTCGTCCTAATATCGTTCGCAACATTTTTTATATATTATACGCTAAAACTAAACCGTCCAGCAGTATAGGACGGGCGGACAGGCCAGTTATCCCAGCAAGGTCGACCTTTTGCAAATTTGTAGGTCGTCGAATATCTTTGACAGTTCGACATCATAAGAAAATTTAGAGTTGTACAAAGTTCCGATTATTATGTTATTGCACTCGGTTCTTTAAATTACTCGAACACTTTACTCGGATGTTTTTGAAATGAATGGGAATTTTGTATGCCGATCGCATTACAATTAATTAAACAAACTGCGAAAGAATAGTTTAGCAAATACGTATAATATACATTCATGTTCTAGTTTGATTTTGACCAAGGAAATACTCAAGATCAAGGAACATTGTACTCAAGAGAAGAAGCTCGACTGCCATAGACAACACGTGGCAATTAGAGACGCCACGACGGAATCTCACACGAACTAAAAATGGTGGCAATTTTAAAATGGCCTGGTTGATATTGCGTATTTGTAAACATATTAGGTCCACTTTCACATCCTAAATACGTATAATAATACAACAATGAATATTAGACGTATTTAAGATGTCGGTGAAAGTGAACCTTACTCAGTAGGAAATAATCTAATTAGATCAATAAAACGACTTTTTATAAAACATTATCTTTTTTATTTAATTCCAACTTACTTTTCAAGACAATAGTTTCACTAAAAATATGTATGTTAATTACTAGTTAACATCATAATAAAATCACTATCGCAATAAAATAAAACATAATAAAGTCACTTCTTCAACACAATGGGTTTACATGGAATACAATAAAGTCACTATCCTAAGAACACTTTTTACACAATTAGGTATAACTTAATGCAAATAAAACAAAGTACTAATAATAAACTCGATGATTAGCGCAATAAAAACAACATAATTGGTAAAAATCAGGTGCAAAATCAAAGAACACACTCAACAGCTTTTACTAACGTCGCCATTTTGTTTACAATCGCAGCATTCCGACACGATCTAAAAGTGCTTATGGTCTGCGCTCCGAATTCTAAAACTGACAAATTAAATTTAACATGCATAACAGGAGATAATTTTTTTAAATTTAATTCATACTTTTAATCTATTTTTTACTAGTTTCAAAATGTTTAACGACAGTATTATATTGATGACGTTTGCGATGCCTAAACATTTGGTGCGAAGATCAAACCGGAAGAAACGTGCTCATCGCCATGACCTTGAATGAGAGTCGAGACCCGATGCTCAAGATTATACTGATTTTGACGGTTATTACGCACAGTGCAAACCAATCTTATACTTATAAATTACCTAAATTTTATGAAATTAGTTGTTTCAACGTAACACATTTAATACTTTTAAATCATATTACCACATTTAAATAGAATTTTCTCTTATTATTTTACTTTTGACACAAACATTTATTTTGTCTGGTAACATTGTAATTATCATAACAAAACTTCTCTCTTCTTCTGTCAAATTTTGTTACAGACAGGTTGTTAGAAATGGTGAGAACCTAATTTATAAATATTTCTGTAATCCTTGACTTAAATTTACAATGTGATACATGTGCATGAACTCTTTTTTACCAAAGTTGTGATAAGATTTCTATTTTTATGTGAAAGTGTAGCTTTATACAGGAAAATTGGTACGCTGAGACTCATCACTATTATGATATTTTCAGGCAAAACGTACAAAGAAGGTCGGTATTACCGGCAAATACGGTACCCGTTATGGCGCTTCACTTCGTAAAATGGTTAAAAAGATGGAAGTCACTCAGCACGCAAAATATACTTGCTCTTTCTGTGGAAAGGTTAGTTTTATAACTTTTTGTTTCATGTAGTATTAAATTATGTAGACCTGGATTTGTGCCTACATCCAATCAAAATCTAATGCTAGAGTAATAAAAGCGCGATTAGACGTAATTTTCAAGTACTCTAATAGTATATTTTGTTTACAAACACGTCTAACCTCAAAACTTTTTAACAATCGTAAGTGTACAGAGCTGTTAATATGTTTTTAAGCTAAGGTATACTGGAAATGGCAGTCCCATCCACTATTCCAGCCAGTTAGAGCTGGCTCCATTCAAGCTGATCCTGAAACATGACTGAGTCATTTCATGGTCTATACACTTGGTGTGTACATGATCTGTACACTGCACACAAATGGTGGTACTACCCTGGATATATGAAAATCACTTGCAATATATTCTCTGAGAGGCTCCAAAGGACATCATTCATTTTGTATGGGGACTTGGGCTTTATTGTATTATTGCATATACATTTTTAAATAGTTTGATGTATGAAGATTACAATGTAATTGGAATATATCCTTTATTTTGCAAAGTTTAGGTGTGCAAAATGATCAAACCATAATTATGACAGTTCAAAGCAGAACTTTTAGTACAGAGTGTCTTTGTGATTGACAGATGATACAAAATCCATATCTTATTTTTCAAATAACTTGATTGCACAGCAAATGAAAGCATAATTGTCATTAGTTTTATTAATACAACTATCGAAACTACCATTTATATATTTTTTCATCATTGGACATTACAAAATAGTACATAAAAGCCCAAAATGAATGATGTCCTTTTTAAAAACTGTTTTTTATTGTAATCCATCATCTGACCTTGACTTACCTGACGGCATATTTGAGCTCTGGACAACTGCGGTGGAAGCAACTCCGCCTATCTAGTAGTGCACATAAATATTAATATTTTAAAAATTATATAAATTCATAAAACGTAAAGTAAGTAGGTAACAAAAGTAGGCAGCTTCAATGCCTTCACTCTTTATATCTGCCGGAATCTATGAGGAAGGTGAATTCTAGTCTAGTCTAAGGAATGCCCCTCCACTAAATTAAACTGACTAAACTAGGTACTTTTGATTTTAGGATGCCATGAAAAGATCGTGTGTTGGTATTTGGTCATGCAAGCGATGCAAGAGGACCGTAGCTGGTGGCGCATGGGTATTCTCCACCACAGCAGCCTCCTCGTGTAGATCAGCCGTCAGGAGATTGCGTGAAGTTAAATAGACATCAGCCCTTTAGAATAAGCCAATAAACAACTAAAACCAATTTTGTGGTTGTATTTAATTTTGTCTTATTAGGAAACATCCTCAAGAAAGCTGGATACTTAGTGTCCATAATCGTAAAGCTTGTATGAAAAGAAATGTGGATGTAAGGAAAGCAAAGGAGTTGGGTCAGTTTCATGGAAATTGGTGCATTGTCTCTGACTATCCCTGTGAGAAAAAGGTGTGATTTAGATATTATCGAACGATAGAATGTTCTGTTGTTAACATAAGTTAAGCCGTGATTTATACTAACATGAGTTATAAACATGTATCCACTTGTTGCAGCAAAACTGCAAAAAAATTGTGAGTGGCCTGATAGTAATGTTAAGAGGGTGTTTAAGAGTGCTGACATGTGAGAAATAACCGCGATCTAAAGACTTGCTTTTTTTGGGGTTTGGGGCTTTGACTCTGACTCCCCTTGTATGCATTCCTAAAAATAGTTACTTGGTCTAAGTAAGTGGTCAGCTATCACCATTCATATCTTAGACACCCCTGGCACAGAACCCTCCCTAAGTGCAAGGAGTGAGGCCTAGCTAGCTGACTGGACAGATTTAGTGCAAAACTGTCAGACGAGGCTAAGGTCACAAAAAAACCTCAGTAACTTTGTATACATGGCCACTGTATGTTCTCTATCGCGTACGGACCAGAAGCAATACACATAACGTCCCCATAGTCCTGGGATAGCTTCAATCGGAGCACCTGCGGCCGGCATAATAAGGGTAAGTAAAATCTACGAAATCTTGTACATTAATAATTCCCTCTGAAAATATTTATCAATCAAATTGTCACGCCTTTTTTCCACAGGGATAGGCAGAGACAATGGAGCGCCACTGACCACGAAAAATATTTATGTAATTATAAATAATTTAATGCCTGAACAAATAATATAATAGATGTTCAGTTAACGTATAAATTAATTAATTTAGGCGTTTCTCTCATCTTATGTCAAATCCATTCAGGCGTTTTATTCGTATTGTTTAATTTGATGTTATCTAAAGATAAAATATCAATGAATCAAATTGTCACGCCTTTTTTCCATAGGCAGAGACGATTTGTAGATAATATACCATAAATCGAAAACATCCTTAAGAAAGCTGGGTTGCCTAGTGGCCATAACTGTAGAGCGTGTATGAAGAGAGTTGTGGATGTAAGGGAAGCGAGAGATTTGTGTCAGGATCGTGGCAAGTGGCGCTCTATTGTCCCGGTCTATCCTTGTGGGGAAAAGGCGTGACGAATTGGTTGATTTATATGCCATAATATAGAAAAAACATACCACTCAATTGCCGATTAGACTGCTACTTCTGTCATTCGCCCCGAATGTTCAATTGAACGACAGGCGTGGCCGATTGGTCTGTTGCGCGTAAAGTTCCGGGTCCGATTCCCGGTCGGTACAAATATTTGTTTCATAGTTCATTTCATTTATTTAAATATTCATTTCATATTAGTAATAATTGTATTAAATATTGCAGATATATCTTATTAATAAAAAAGAGACGAATATTTGCTTCGGGTCTAGTTATCAGAGTGGTATCCGGGGTACCACCACTTACAAGTATACAGACCGTGAAGTGATTTAGTCGCGTTTCGGGATTAGCTTGTAAGTTGCCGGTTCCAACTACTTACAGTTGTTGTAGTAGCAGTGACATCCATTCATGGACCACACTTCAGCCTGACATCAAGCTGGGTGCTGTCATATGTCGAGTCACAATAAAACAAACATTTAAATTGTGTTGTTTTATTCCCATTAACTCCTAGATGTATTTTATTATTGTGGCTTGACAGCTCCCCGCCTGATTTTAAACTGGAGTGCGGTCCATGAATTGGCGACTGCTAATATAGTTCGATAGAACTGTAGCAGTAGCAGTCGCAACCACTATGCTGGTCTAGTCGGAACCGGCAACTAACAAGCTTATCCAACACCGGATCTAGGAAAAGGGAGGGGGCAAGTTTCAGGGGGCGGTAAAATAATAATTATAATTGAAAGTAAATAACTTGCTTTACAAAACTGCTATTATATGGAGGCCTGGTTGGCTTCCCGTCTCTAATAACACAAGTGAACTTTATTTATTTATTTTACAACTTTATGCACTATGTACAAAGGCGCACTTAATGCTGCAAGGCATTCTTACTCTAGCCTACCTTAGGAACAATTTAACGCACTTTTTTGTATGAGGTAGGTGCAAAATAAAATAGAAGCATTTAACCTAAAATTCTAATATACTTTATAACAAATTAGTATACACTAAACATACAAAAAATAATACAATAAATAAATACATACACATAAATATACATACTACTTACAGTTGTTGGGAGCTGTGGAAATGTGTGAAGACCATCTTTTTAAATAGTAATCTATTTGGGGCTTGTCGCATATCTACAGGCAGGTTGTTATATATTTGTAAGTATTTTGAAGTAATTTATCCTGAACGCTGAGAGAGGGGAGCCACTATCAAAATTCTGTCCCGGTTCGAAAACACAAGACCCTTTGCGGTGATTAATGTTTCGTGAAATAAATGATTAATGTAGCAATAAAACAATAGGTTAACGTTATATTCAATTTATTATTGTACAATAATATAACGAGAATAATACACTTTTATTACACTAAGTTACTCAATAAAAATATATAATTTCGTACCTAATTTAGCACCATATAAAACTATTACTGACCAAGTAATATTCGATGTGTCATTTTCTTTAATAAATACTTTATTAATATATTTAATGATTGCGTACTTTATCTATATTTTTTTGTAGTTATTTGATTCATAACAATGCAGTTTACAGATAAAGAAATGTTGACTTTTTTTAGTCAACAACATTTTAATTTACAACAAAGTTTATTTACTTGAGATTTATGCTTTAATCTTTTAAATTCAAGCGATGCGTAAAGAAACACCTGTGTCGTTATTCTTGGATCTCCTTCTTGCTTATCATCAGGCGGGCCATAGGCAAATGTCGTGTCACAATAAAAAAAAAATGTCACGCCTTTTTCCCACAGGGATAGGCAAAGACAATGAAGCGCCATGGTCTAGTCACAACTCCCTCGCTTCCTTCACATCCACTATTTATACTTAATTGAGTTATTTTGATACAACAGTTTCCGCTTAAAAATCCCGGATGTGAATAAAATTGTGTAAAAAAAAACTTTGATATTTAAATACTTCTTGCAGCGAGTCTCCTTTTTTTATTGAGACACGACTTCTAACCTTGACTTACCTGATGGGGCAAGGAGAGGTACATCAGCGTCGACGACTGAACAGTTTCATTTCACGGTTGCCTCAAGCGCGGCCACTATGCCGGTCAAAGTCTTGAGTATTGGCTTTATTTTTTTCTCTATTCAGATATTTGCAAAGAATGTGCGTTGTATATCGTCTTTGCTTTGGTCTTAATTCAAGTCAGTCCAGTCTTTTAATGTCAATCGTCGTACTCTTTGACTTTTTGAGATTGGTGCTAGCGATCAGTCTTTTATTAATTTGTGATCGTGTTAAATGAACTAATAGATATTTTTATTTATGACAAAATCTAGACTAGATATCATGTTACAATAAATAAACCTTCACAGAATTGATTTTTATTAATTATCATTTATCAAACATTAGATTAAATAAAAGGATTATTACATTCGATCTGATTAAGGAAACATTGTTGAACATAAATATTTTACTCAAATAACATAAACATTACGCCGATAAAAATAACAATGTTATCAGAGGCGTGTGTGATTAAAAATAGATTTTTTTATAAAAATATATAACCATATTTACAACAGCAAAATATTTTACTTTTAAGTACTAAGGTAGGTCTATAATTCATAACAAAGGAATAAGCAGAGTAAAATATAAAGTAGATTGACTTGGCTGATATTATTAAATACTAGCTGTGCCCGCGGTTTCACCCGTGTAAAATTAGGTTTATAACACAGTAATAAAAAAGGAGGAGGTTCTGAATTCGACTGTCCTATTTTTGTATTTATAACTTGATAACTCATATAGAAATGTGAGACGGAAATAAAAATAAATATAGAAAAATTCCAAACAGCTGAAACTATAGTCAATTGGACTATAGTTTGGACTATATATATTTTTTTAAATTAAAAGTATCCTATGTTACTTCTAGTACCTCTAAAAATATATGTACAAAGTTTCATGATGATCGGTTAAGTAGTTATTGTGTGGAAACGTAACAAACAAACTCACATTCACATTTATAATATTATCATTTCATTGTGAAGATAACTACTATTTTAGTTATTATATACTTTTAATTTAAAAACGTTTTATTATTCATTGATTTTACATCCAAGATCCATTGGAATTAGAACCATTACAATAAAATTCTAATTGGTACTAGTTTGTATTAGTAGGTACTTGAGTAGTTCTAATAGGAGTTAAATCAAACTTAAAACTTATGCCTTAAATTAAGTACCCATTAAATTAAAGCATCAGTATTATGTTTCTCCTATATTGTCCCTAAAGTTTGACTGGAAGAGAATATCTGTGTGTTTGCAATATTTTTTATTAAATAATAAAAATACAAATTGAAGACAAAGGTATGTGATAGATAGATATACGAGCAACATTGAAGTCCTTGCGTAAGGATATGCGTGACGAGGAGGTCTACGATAAGCTTAATATCGTCGAACTGAGAATATCGTCGACAGATCGCTTAAATAATTATTCAATTTTTCAGACCAGACAAATGGCCACCACTGTCTGTCTTACCACTCCTAAACACCCAGAACCATAACAAATGCTGCCTCGTATTTATTTATTGACAAATATTCGTAATATTATCCAATTCTTAAATATTACAAATATATGCAATGAAACAAATCTTTGCTCTAACCGGAAATCAAACCTAGACATCGCGGGGCATCAACATTTTTTTATGGTGTAATTCTTTAATGAGATTTGTCTATTGACATTTAATTCCACCAACTTTGAAGTTAGGTAGGGTGTCAAGTCAATCTACAATTATTAGGTGTCTAGGTAAGCTTAAACGGTGGCTCGAATTTGTGTATAGGGACTTTACCCTTTTATACATTTTCCTTCGGGTCTAAGATCAAGTCTTATAAGTACATTATTAAGTATTCTTTTACATTAAATATACAATTTTTATTGTCTTTTATCACAATCTTAAATAATAGAACAAAAAAAAACTTTAATACCATTGTGATTTTAAGTAGTAAAGTGTAAAGTAAAGTAAATGTTTTTTTCCCTGAGATATTTTAACGATTTATTTTAGTTTTTATAAATTGTGCCTCCCCCGCCATTCTACGCCACTGATTATCATTGTGTTGTGTCTATATTAAATAAACATTATATATTAAATAGATTTCTTCACAATAAATGAACAACAATTGGGGGCCTTTGCTTTGTTATTTTTCATGATATGATTAATGACATCTAATTGATGGGATATGTTAGAATTTTTATTTACTTTCATATATTTTTGCCTAATATTATCAGTAATACCAAAATGCAACATACATCCTCATTTTAAAAACATTGGGCACAATATGTTGATTTTATAAACAAAAATTGTGCAATGTTACTTTTAGTATGCTTTCTCTAAAATGTAATTTTTATCCTTGTTCTCAATCAATGAATTGTCACATCCAATTTTCCGACCTACAATCAATTAAATTGTCACGCCTTTTTCCACAGGGATAGGCAGAGACAATATTTTATTATATTTTACATCACTTTTATATAAACACACTTAATATAAATTTCGCATTTCAGGGAAACACAAAAATAATAGCTTATAAATAAATAAATAGTTAAAGTAAACAATAAAATGTGACCTTTATGTATTTTTTCCGAGATCCTCAATCACCTATATCACTATCTTTATCACCTATTGCATCTAACAAATGGAAGGCTAATCCTAACAGTGCTGTGCCTAATAAGTCACCCAATGCTGTCAAATATGGTATAGCTGAATTATCAGGATCAATATGAAGCGCCCATAACCAAACAATCATATAATGACTAATTGTTAACAACAAAAACACATGCAATAATGCAACACCCATATAAGTCAAAGTGAAAAGAGTTGTCAGTGAAGTGTGACCAGCCTTTAAATAACCTATAGTGTAAATAAATATTAATTGTCCAGGTATCACCATTAACAGTAGTAACTTAGTTGTGCTACTGAAAACTGGACCAGCTGGTTGTCCTGTATGCAGAGTCGTTGACAATCTAGATGCATGTACTGCGGCCATATTGCCCCCTATACCATTTACAACTAATTGGAACACAGCTATACCTGAGTATTTAGTTACTGTATAGTCTAAAATCAGACCGCCAGCACTACTTATGACCATGGCCGAGACAACTGGCACCCATCCTTCATCCAAAGCTTGTCTCGTATATTGATTCTTAAAAGCAATATACCCACACAGAGGCACAACGACAGCGCCAACAATAATTATAAATGTTGGCAGAATAACACTTGTGCCAATTGTTCTATATAACAATGAAGCAATCCATGATAATAGTGCCAATGTTGTCAGATCTCCTAAACTGGCTGCAATAGGAGTTGCAATATTGTCCGGATTTATATTAACTTTCTTAGAAACAACTATAACTAATACCATGACTAAACCAAGTACTAAACTAGCTACGGAAGCTGTCAATACACTTGAGGCACATAATAACATTGCATGATGAATATCAAATTGCCCATCAGGTATCCAGCCCATAGCAACGGCAGCCATTGCAGCTAAAAAACCTACTAACACAGCTTGGCATTGAGTCAAACACATATTACCAATAACTAATGATCCAAGATCAGATTCCAAATGGCCCATATGAGCGTTTGTTGACAGTCTTGAGGCTAAAGTCATTTCTAAATTTCCCTTCAATCCAAGCAGGGCAGGAACTAATATATACACTTCAGATACTTCTATGTATACTGGCCAATGTTGTACTACGTCTAGTAAAAGACTAGCTGCAACCATACCAAATCCTGCCAGCAGGAACGATGTGAACATCTGCACCGCCGCAATCCAGGAGCTTTCATTTTTTATATCAGGAGGTTTCGCTGTATATTCGTTCTCAATGAGATTGTCGTGGTCTCCGTCCACTGATATCCTTCCCATTTTAGATGATAATGCTTTTGTCCGGTTCATTATGGGTTAAAACTTTAAACGTCTTAGTATTTTTAACTAAGACAAGAAGCATATTTATATAAGCGTACTATTCACTATTACACCATAGACTTTTGAATCCACATATTATTTTAATAAATGTAGGAAATATTACGTTAATTTCATCTACTTGTTGCACGGAATACCGCGATCGCGAATTTAGGGAGGTCCGAAGTCGTGCACAAATCACAAATGTCAACAGAACAGATTTATGACACTAATGACAGCAACTTTCTTAGTGATGTTCTTTAAGTTTCTAGTATCAATTAAATTAATAATGTTGGTAAGATTTTAACTTCTCATAACTAGGCCGTCAAGTTTCGTTGTAACTTTCCTTCGTACAGCGATGGACAAAATATGATTGTAATGGTAAGCAAGAGGTCCAAGATTGCCTACGATTTAAAAATTGTCTTAATTTACGGTAGCCTCCGTCGCGTTCCTATGCGGGCTTAAGGCGCTGTTACTATACGGGCTTTGGACAGCATAGTAACAACAACTGGATAACCGTTAAATGAAACTATTTCGTCAGTCGTTGGTGCTTTCGAACCTTGCCTTGACCATCCCGCTGGTCGAAGTCAGATGTCGAGTATCAATAAAAATCCTACCTTCCCTTCGCAATTTCGGAAGAGATTGTGCGATGGCGGTTATATCGTATACTTATTGCCACCGCGGAGACAATCTGATGGCTCACTGGCGCATACGGCGACGGTCGATCTCATGTCTAAGCTTTTTGCCTCTTTACGGATTGACGATCGTGGTGCGGGGACACCCACATTGCCTCTGTGCGGATATACGATGCCTGAGATATGTATCAGACAACGCGAAGAGAGCACCCCTTAGCATAGCGAGCATTAAGGCCCTGCAAACTACCGTCTAAAAGCTGTAATCTCAGTACTGAGCAAGATCATGGAGCGGATAATTAACGTCTGTCTCATGGCGTACCTGGAGGATCATTGGCTGATCAATGACCGGTAATATGAGTTTAGGTCAAATCGGTGACCTTCTGACGTACACCTCGCACGTCTGAGGTGAAGCGTTGTATGGTAGGTAATGGGGAGACATCGGCTCAGACATTTCCAAAACATTTTACAAGTTCTAGCACAAGGCCCTTCGTTCTAGGCTCGGAACATACGGTTAGCTCTATATACATAAAAATAGCTAATTTAAATTTGCTGATGCAAATGTTTCATTATTTGATCGTACTTTTTTATCAATTTGATTTATAATCAATTGATGCTCCTCACTATGGTAGAAAGTTTGACGTATGCGTTGTCAAGTCGTCGATTGCTGATTTGCTTGCAGCGTGGAGGAGTTTACTGAATATAGTAAAGTAAATAATTATTTTGCAAAACATAATCCCTAAACGGTCTGTAAATTAGTAGTTGTTGTTTGACGAAAATATAAATGCATCTTTGTCTCAAAACGTGAATTTGGCCATAAAATCACATTAATAATGCATTTTCCACTTTTAAGATCCGGAAACCTACTTTTAGTTCTTATTGGCATTTCGATAAATAAGAATTATTATTTTATGCAAAATTAAGTGCAAATATGCGTGTGTTTTATCTTGTTATAGTGAAATGAAAATTGTAGTAAAACTTGGGTGTTGTTTGCAGGGTTCCACGTACTACACCGCGGCGATAGTTGTTGTTTTGGTCATGTGGCAGTGAATTTATACTCATAAACTTTAGTGTTAGACTTGTGAAAATGTTTAGGAGTAAAATTAGAATACATACTTGTCGAATTATACTACTAACATCGCTAGTATGGCTGTTAATTGGTGTTGCTATATTGGCTATGTATTCGGATTGTTTTGGCGGCGATTGTGGTAAAAGAAATGAGCCTAACATCTTGGTAAGTAAAATAAATTAAAGTAAAAATATATTGTATGTACCCGCTTTATTTTTAAATGAATGAGAAGGCTAATTGGAATTGCCTTAATGAATTAGATACACACAATAATATTTAATATTCAAACAGGTTCTATTTTATACTCTCATTGTGTATTACTATTATACAAAATATTTTTTTATTGTAATTATTGTGGCAAATGTTATTGTTATGATGCATTAGTGTTTTTTTAAAAAATTACAAATATCAATTTATTTTCCTTCTTTAATTCTCATAAAGACTGGGTTGCCACTTCCCATGATCCTCATAACTCTATGATTATAGGTACTGCAGACCTTGCCTTTTTAGGAAAATACCCAATTTAATAGACCAACAAATTGGTACAATAATTTTACTGTACTATAAAAACTATACTAGGTTTTTACAGTGAGTCACTTTATTAAACTTATAGTTTTTTATTAGTTTTTAGTATTTCTTATCAATTAAGATAGTGTAATCATTTTTCAATTAAGGCATTTAATTGATTGTTATAGTAATTTTATGATTAATAGTGTTTTATTAGGTTAAAGTATTAACTATGATATTAGTTATGGATTCCAATAACTTTTTGTGTTACACAATGCAGTTTATAATATAAATTTAGACATAGCTAATTTAGTCATTATGAAAACATTTTTTATTTATTTATTTATTTATTAAGGCAACAAACAGTAATCAACAAACAAGTAACTTAATAATAAATTTTACAACAATACCAGATAGTGCCGCAAAGTTATACAGTTTGTGGTAGATATAAAACTAGTCATACAGTGTAAACAAAATAAAAATTGAGACAAAATAGGATACTGTGCTAAAAAAAGAGAAATTAAAAGAAAATAAACATAATGTTAATGCCTTAATTTATGTTATTGAACACAACTTCTCAAGTAGCATTTTTTTGAATCTAATATAAGTACAATAGAAAAAGGAAAAGAAAATAAGGTGCATTATGATCTCGCTTCACTGTCTCGCCTGTCCATGGAGACTCAATTTTCATAGAAGTGCTAATTTGTTATTTAGATACGGCTTTACATTTTAGGCCGGCATAGTGTCGGTGATGGAAGCAATCAAGAACTGAGTATTTTTTTAAGTATTCCACTTGTCAACTAATTGTTTTGTTGTATTAGACAATTTAGATTGTTGGACTGAATTGTCAACTCGGTTTGTAAAACTGCGAATCAGTTTATCCATATTTTTAAATCGACCTAATTCGGTTCGAAAAAATCCGAAAAAAATCGTATATTCTACATAATAATATAATACATAAGTTCTACTATTATGTGCAGGCTTGTATCCGCACTTGTGTCCTCTGAGGTTTCTTTGTGCATTCTATAAACAATTAATAATTTAAAAACATGTTACTTTTGTCTTATAGTTTTATTTGTAAACAATGCATTCCATAGTTTCGTATTCTTATACAGTGATTTACTGATTCTTATGCTGTCAATCAATTAGCTTATCATTCCTAAATTAGCACAGGGAACGGGTAAAACCAAGACTGCCACTTTCCACTATATTAATAAAATTAAGGTGATTCCGCCGGCGACTGCAGATTGCACTATAGCTTGTCTAACTATAAATGACGCGCCCCTCCACTTTATTAGTTTATTTAAATGTGTGAATGCAAAATTACTAACTATACTATTATACTTTATCAGCATGCTTCTCCTTTAGTTTGCAACCAGCAACTGAATGACCAATTATAATTGCATTTTCGGTGTGTTGCATTCATATTTTATGTTTTCTCGCGTGCGCAAATGCGGTGGAGGGGCGCGTCATTTCGGCTTAGACAGACTATACTTGTTTGTATAAGATTGATTCCCTGCAAGGCGACACTACAGTATAATCAGCATATGCTAAGTCATAGATTATACATTTGATGTTGAAAACAATATTAATGCAGCAGCTGCAGACTAGTGTCGCCTTGCACAGAATCATTCTCATACAAACAAGTAGTGCAGTTTGCGATCAGTAGTCACTGGCAGAATCACACCTTTAAGAAATGAGCCCCTGGAAACTAATGTCTTTTAGGATATGAAAAATATAAGTATCAGATAATATTGTCTTAACAATAATAATAATTTTAGTGAGACAGGGATAATAATACAGGAATGTGACGATTTTTATTATTATTGAGACTCAACATCTGACTCCGACTTGCCTGATGGTAACCATGAAGAAGTTGAAGAGTGCAGACAACTGAAAACAATCATTGTTGTTATTTATTACAGTTGCCTCAGTCTAAGTAGTGGTAAGTGGCAAGACTAATATTTTTTAAAATTTTAGGTAAATTTTGAACATGTAAGAGGCAAGAAGGCAGCTATTGCCGCAGCATTGAAACAAGATAACCTGGAGGAGGAAGAGGAACCTGACTTCAAGGACAATGATGTAGATCCAGAGATTGGTGACAATGGATTGATCCTTCCGCCATATCCAAAATATAAGTTAAAACAATGGAAAGTAGTGCCTCCTGTTTTACCTGTTGTGCGTGATTCTCCTGGTGAAATGGGTAAGTTATTTATAAAATATATAACTTAAATGTGTATAAATTAAGTGATTTAATTTATAAGTGAACTGTTAAAAAGGCGACCGTGGTGTAGTGGCAGTGCAATGGTTACACAAACTGGAGAGTACGAGTTCAAGACCACCCGTACCAATGTATCTTTGATATATGTACTTTGGTTGTCCTGTTTCTATGATACAGGCACTTTAGTAGCTTAGGATAGAATGTAAATTTAAAAAAAACATATTGATTAAATGTAAGGGTCTGTGTTTAGCTAATAAGGATCTTTTATACTTAAAATATACTATGATTCTTTAATTATGCAAGGAATCCCTTGCTAAAACACTATTTCAAATGGTCAGACTTAAGTTTATATCTCGTAAAATACTTTTTAATTTATAATATATAATTTTTATAATTATTTACGTAGCGGATTAAGAAAGGTATGTTGCGTTGGTTTGACACATTAAAATAATAGATAAAGGAAATTGATGAAAAGGTTCATTAATTACAGTTGTGAGATAGGATAGAACAGAACTGGTATGTATGTGTACTATAAGATTGTAAAACATTCTTAAAAAGTAGAGGTTTGGAAACCATAAGTCTGTATGGAGAGAACTTTGGGAGTAAAGTTACTGAGAGAGTTCGTTGGGATTGTGCAAAGTAACGCTCCCTTGTCTCTTCTTTTCTCTGTGTGGATTGAGATGTGAGAATTTATAATAATGATTAGTTTTGTGGTTAAATATTAAACCATTAACATGAAACCCATTAAATTACGAAAAAACTTAAATATATTATAAAAGAGTTTGTATAAAGAGAATTGTGAATGTGATGGAAGCGAGGGAGTTGTGTCAGGATCGTGGCAAGTGGCGCTCCATTGTGTCTGCCTATCCCTGTGGGAAAAAGCCGTGACAATTTGATTTGATTATTATAAAAGTATATTATACAGGTAAATATACATTTATATATACGAGTACTGAATCGGACTTTTTAGTTGTCTGTGCTGTTGGATCTCCTCTTTATTACAATCAGACAAGTTGAGATCAGATTTGAAGTCTCGATAAAAAAATGCTGCAGAGAACGCAACATATTTATATTCACATTGCAAGTCTCGGTTCAAACCCTACTAGACAAGAATGATTGTGAAACGGATATTTCACAATTTAAATACCAAAAAATAAATATATTTTAAAGGAAACCAGTTTATAAAGCTAAATAGTCTAGCTAGTTTATAATTTTATGCATACATTCTCTATTATTAGGTTATATTTATGAACATTTTATCGTTACATATTAACACTTTGGGGTTCTAATAAAACAGTAAAATCATTTACAATAAATCTACAATTAAAAACACGTTAAACCTCTGAAGTCCTTATTATCCGGGTCTTGTGGGTCATTCGGTTAATCAAAAATTAGGATAATCCGGAAAAAATATTTCCGCAATATTGGCCGGTACCAATGTTGTTTCTATGATACAAGCTTTAAAGGCTTGTACAGAAATGTATAATATGTACTTGTATAAATAAGTAAAAATAGTTGAGGTTCTTTAAAATAAAATATTATTGCGCGATTATTTTGAGTAATTTGAATTTTAAATTTCGGAAGCTTTGCAGCCATTCTGGTCCCATTTTCTTCAATAACAACGTTGTCGCAAATACTCAATCATTCTAGTTCTAAATCTAAAATCAATGTTTTACCATAAGATTGTTTCTATTTCGATTCGGTTAATCAGGTTTCGGATAACTGGGTCTATATGTATTTTCAAGTTGATCGTGGGTGACCTATGGTATGAGCCTTGCGTTCTATGGGTGAAAAAAAGCAACTGCGAAAAAAATGTGCACATATTTGATTATTTTTACCACCTATTTTTTTTTGTATTTGTATTTTTTGTATTGGTTATTATTAATCTGTGGGATTAAAATTGATTACATTTGATTTATCTACTGTTTTGATAGCATTTATGTTTATCATCCACTCTTGTTTTATCATGTAGTAGCAGGTTTTTAGAAATATAACTAACACCGGGATTATGTTTATAAAACTTTTTTTTTATTGTGATTTGACATGTGACAGCACCCCGCTTGATGTTAAGCTGGAGTGTGGTCCATGAATGGATATCACTGCTACTACAATTAAATAACTGTGAGGCCTAATTGGAACTGGCAACTTACAAGCTGATCCCGAAACGTGACCAAATCACTTCACGGTGTATACTTGTAAGTAGTGGTACTACCCCGGATCGGCAGACTGGGTTCCACTGCCTACCACTCTTTTATAACCAGATCCGAAGCAATAACCAGATCCGAAGCAAATATCCATCTCTTTTTTTTATTAACAAATATTTGCTCCGACCGGGGATCGAACCCGGGACTTTACGCGCAACAAACCAATCGCTAAACCATTCGTTCACGCCTGTCGTCGTAATACAACAATTATTTTTCATGCAGTTATTGTTCGTTAATACAACAATTTTCGTCGCGGTGAAACTATAAAATAGTGACGGCGACTAAGTCAACCACACACTTAGTCAGTTTTTCAGGTGTCGGCGCATTTGGTCTCCTTGCTTACCATCAGGCAAATCAAGGTCTTATGCCGCATCACATCACAATAATATTATAGTTTAAAATAATTTTGCTATTTAATTATAATATAGGATTCCACCTACAACGCTTTCCTATTTTTCTTAGCCAAATGACTGTAAGCTATAATTACTTTAATCGATAAAGTTTTTATCTAATGCATTCATCGGAGAGCCGCTTCGAAACATTGTTACCAGTTCTACCGATTTACTAATAATTTTAGCGTAAA
Source organism: Tinea trinotella (assembly GCA_905220615.1). NCBI lineage: Eukaryota > Metazoa > Arthropoda > Insecta > Lepidoptera > Tineidae > Tinea > Tinea trinotella. Next base: position 4,653,742 of record HG992320.1, on the reverse strand, counting down.
ATATTAATTGTAAACACACATGATGTCACGCCATTGTTTCACTGGGTTAGGCAGAGATTATGGTATCGCGATTACACTATAATATAATTCAATTACTAATGAGTTATTGTAGTTTGTGAAAAAAATGACGACAGGCTTTGCAAACCAGTCCGTTGCGCGAATGTCCCGGGTTCAATTCCCGGTCGAAGAAAATATTTGTTTCATAGCTTTTATTTGTACTATTTAATACATATTTAATAATATTAAAATTAAATTTACAAATATTTGTTAATATAAAAAAAAAAGGCAGTTATTTGCTCCGGGTCTGGTTGTCAAAGAGTGGTAGGCAGTAAGCCGACTAAAAACCCCCGCGGCATTTCTCCTGTCGATATTAAGGGAGAGCACGAGTACGTCTTTCGCAAGACCTCGTAAGCAGGGCCCGTTCTCTTAACAAACGGGCTCCTCCGGTAGCAGGAGAGAGGAAATTGAATGGTGAAAACTGCTCTCTTGTGCACTCCACTGTTCACACTTGACAAGAGTGCGCCTTTTCTATTCTCTTCTTTTCTTTAGTGCGCCGCCTGGGCCAGGTTATGCGTTTTCTCTTTAGAGTCAATTCTGATTTAGATCTGATGATAATTTATTTTCTAAGCAAATGTGTTTAGTCATATCCAAAAGACCGTAATTAAATAAATAAATAGAATAAAGAATAGCACAATTCTGATTGAATTAGCTTTAAAGATAAAGAAGAAAATTCTCTCTAGAACCAAAATGGATCTGGTCATTAAATCTAAAGAGAATGGGCAGAAATTTCTTATCACCCAGTTACATTTCCTCCCAGATACCGCAGAAACAAAGAAATTATTTCAAATTAAAAATTCCTTTTTTTTTAAATATCTGCATCGTCATTAATCGTCACGCCCCAATTCCCACAAAGATCCTGACACAACTCTCTTGCTTCTACATCGACGATATCACCATACCATTGGGATAGGTACTGCAGATGCCTGTTTTTTTTAAAATGTCCCCTATTTGATCAAGGAACACTCTTTTGGGTCGTCCCGGTTTTCATCTTTACGATTTAGAGATGTGGCGACCGTGGTGTAGTGGCAGTGCAATGGTCACGCAAACCAATGTCAATCAATCAAATTGTCTCGCATTTCTCCGATAGGGATAGGGTGAGACAATGCAGCGCCACTTGCCACGATCCTGACGCAATTCCCTCGCTTCCCTCAAACCACAATTCTCTTCATACAAGATCTACTGTTATGGGCACTAGGCAACCCAGCTTTCTTGAGGATACCAATCTATTTATGATATATGTACTTTGGTTGTCGTGTCGTGTAACGTGACAACAAATCAATGCAATATACAATTCCATATTCTATACACTTTTTCATAAAATTGTTATGTTTGTATAGTGCCTATAGAAATGGATAAATTAGAAACAAAGATCCCGATTCGGCCAGTGGGTTTCTATTTGAATTAAAAAATACAATACTGTTATGGAATAGGTTTAATTGCTATGTAAACCTCTCTAGTTGTAAACGTACAGTATAAATTAATTGCTATTTATGTGATTCAATTAGAAATGTTAATTATAATTGCATTTTTAAATGTTAATACAATTTTTATCATAGAAACAGGACAACTAAAATACATATATCAAAGATACATTGGTACCGGCAAGTGGTTTTAAACCCGTGCTCTCGGTTTGCGTAACCATTGCATTGCCACTACACCACGGTCACCTTAATTATAATGATCATAATCATTATTAATAATGAGAGGTAGACAGTAGTACCCAGTCTGCCGATCCGGCATCTAACTATGTTGATAGTGGATGTGACTGCTACCTGCTACTTGCATTATCAGTCTCCTCCATAAATGGACTGCATTCCAGCGTAACATCATGCGGAGTGCTGTCATATGTCGTGCCCTAATAAAAAATAAAATGAAAAATGCTTCAGAAAATACTCGGAACTTTTGAGAAGCGACAGCAAATATATCGCCGACTCTCAAAATTCACTTCTAATGAATTTCGCGAATTCATTTCCATAATTAATGAGACATGAGGTCGTCACATCGGCGTCGTTGACGTCTCACTTCTTTCAAGCCTACCTAATGTTTTTAAATAATAAAATAAAATAGTTATAGGTAACTTTTAAGGCGACCGTGGTGTGGTGGCAGTGCAATGGCACTGCCGGAGAGCACGAGTTCGAGACCACCCACCGGTACCAATGTATCTTTGATATACGTACTTTAGTAGCTTAGTATAGGAAATATAATAATAATAAAAAAACTGTAGCTTTAAAATGAGCATAAACATGTCGTTAGTCTTGTTTCAAAAATAAACACAGTATTTTTAAAGTAGCCCTAGTTTAAAAATAAACATTTAACTGTAAAATTTGCCGTCGCGAGTTGATAATTTGTTGACGGACAATTTCTTGGTGTTAATTTGTTAGTACTGTTTTCGAATGATCAAAAATTGTTTATTCTAGTTTTGCCTCTTAGATATATTGTATATAACCGCCCCAATAACAATCAGTCGATTAAAATATAGATAAATTAAAGCAATTTAGCAAATTTCACGGCTTTATTGAGTAACAGTACTATTTGTTCACACATTTGAGTTACCTTTTATGCATAAAAATGGATATAGCCTCAAAATTGCATTAATATTAAAAAACGGTTGCCACTGTAGGGGCAAAACCGTTTGATGAAAGCGTGAGAGTTGGTCAGGATCGTGAAGAGTATCTATGATATCTTTTATATCATAGAAAAAGGTCGAGCAAAGTACATATATCAACATTGATATCGGTGAACGGTTTTAAACCCATGTTCTTGGTTTGCGTTACCATTGGAGAATTTCTACGTTTTCTTTTCAGTTTTCATTTTTATTCTTTATGTTTATGGCAAATGGACAGATATATTCAATCAATCAATCAAATTGTCACGCCACAGGGATAGGCAGAGACAATGGAGCGCCACTTGCCACGATTCTGACGCCACTCCCTCGCTTCCTTCACTTTCACAATTCTCTTCATACGGATATATTCATCAACAATATTCTATTAACCTGCTCTATTTGATTATTTTCGCAAAGTAATCTTCTTGGCAACAAAAATAGCTAATACGAGTTATGTAAAGCAATTTGGATTTTATTATCGTTTAATTGGATTTATATGGTTATCGTTCCATAGTTTGCTAGCAATTGATTGTTAAAGTTTTATGGATATTTGAGCTACTTTCTACGCTTAATAAATAGTTTGTTTTAGATATTCGCACCTTATTAATAGATGTACTATAATTAGATTCATATGCGCCGAGCTGGCCAAATTATAGGAGATGCTGAGGTTAAGACGACGACAGGCTTGGACGAACGGTTTAGCGACTGGTTTGTTGCGCGTAAAGTCCCGGGTTCGATCCCCGGTCGGAGCAAATATTTGTTTCATAGCTTTTATTTGTAATATTTAATAATAATAAATATTGCAAATATTTGTTAATAAAAAAAAAGAGATGGATATTTGCTTCGGGTCTGGTTATCAAAGAGTGGTAGGCAGTGGTACCCAGTCTGCCGATCCGGGGTAGTACCACCACTTACAAGTATACAGATCGTGAAGTGATTTGGTCACGTTTCAGGATCAGCTTGTAAGTTGCCGGTTCCATCTAGGCCGGCATAGTGGATGTGATTGCTACTCACAGTTATTGAATTGTATTAGCAGTGACATTCATTCATGGACCACACTTTGGCTTAACATCAAGCGTGGTGCTGTCAAATGTCGAGTCACAATAAAAAAAAAAAAGAAAACTCTAGAGCCCCTGCAATTTCGCAGACATGAAGGCTCTATGCGTCCTTTATCGACTATACCACGGTCAATGTTCTGAAGCGGTCTTTTCAACTTTCGACCTTTGAAATAACAATTTTTTGTAAAAGTATTTTTAATGTTCTTTTTATTACATTTTTAATAAAACACAGATTTAGATTTATTTTTTTATCGACAAAGAAAAACGAAATGAATTGAAATTGTTAATTTGTGGTACATGTTATAGGTTGTTGAAACAAAAATATGTGTAGAATGTTTGTTTTTTCGCCGGTATAGTGACTGCGACTGTGGCAGCCGTGAACAGAATAGTTTTTTTCAGTCGTCGGCACTCTTGGATAGGCAGACTGGGCACTCTTTAGTAACCAAACCCGAAGCAAATATCCGCCTCATTTTTTATATAAACTAATATTTGTAATTTTAATAATTAGATTAAATATTACAAATAAAAGCTATGAAACAAATATTTGCTCCGACCGGGAATCGAACCCGGTACTTTCCGCGTGACGGTCTGGTGTGCTAACCATTATTGATAACCACTATTGGGGGCATTAAAATTTTAGAAATATTAAGGTGAGGCATGTCCTAAAAAAACTTGGGTAACACTGCTCTAAATATAAGAGTAGACTTTGATGTTATAAACTGTATATTCTAATTAGAGTTAATTCGAACAGCGGGTGTTGTCGAAGTGGGTCAACTGTAGCGATTCGTGACATTGAACTGATTGCGTCACAATTACTATAGGCCATTCAAACATGTATAGCTAGGGTGACTGAGCATTATAATTTTTTATTGTGACACGACATTTGACCTAGACCCGCCTGATGATAAGCAAGAGGAGGTCCAAGAGTGTCGACGACTGAAAAAACCGAGTTAGTTCCCGGCTGCCTCAGTCACCGTCATTATGCCAGTATAGGTGCTTTTTCACGCATCGCTTGAAGGATCCAAGGTCATAGGATGGAGAGAACAGATGGGCTGGCAAAGCATTCCACTTGTCAATTGCCTTTCCGATGCTATGGTAGAAATTAACGATGAGTAGTTGTTATCGCTACTATTAAACCTTAGATCCTTCAAGCAATGCGTCAAGAAGCACCTTTGGCCAGCATAGTGACGGCTACTGGGGCAACCGTAATCTGAGTCGGTTTTTCTCTTGTTTACCATCAGGTGGGTCGAGGTTAAATGTCGAGTCATGAAATGAAATGAAAAAAAAAGTGCATGTACATGCCCATTTAATAAATTAATTTTATTTCATTAGATTGAAGATGAACTGTAGTTTTATTTTCATCATGAAACTTTAAATATTCTAGAAAATAAGCGAAGTTGTTAGGCATCGCATTATATTTATTTAATATTTAATCATGTTTTTTTATTTTTTATTGTGACACGAGGTGATATGATGCTCCATCTCCTCTGTTTTATCTCCTTCTACCAGAGACAGTTTGATTGTTTAACATCTAATAACAAAATTAAATTTTTACTTTATTTTTTTAGGCAAAGCGGTGAATATACCGATTGAACAAGAGAAATTAATGTTGGATAAGTTCCAAGAGAATCAATTCAATTTGTTAGCCAGCGATATGATCTCACTAAATCGATCATTGACGGATGTCAGATTTGAAAAGTAAGTACTTATCGCTACTATTAAAAGTAAATTTATTGCTGTACCTGTTTTATTAATGCTTTCTTATCTTAGATTTAGTATAATTCAATTCTAACGTAGCATTTTTATTTATCAATCAATCAATCAATCAAATTGTCACACCTTTTTCTCATAAGGATAGGCAGAGTTATTTATTTAGGATCGTGATGGCACTCCATTGTCTCTGCGTATCCCTGTGGGAAAAGGCGTGACAATTTGATTGATTGATTGATTGAATATAATTGTGACTCGATATATGATGGTCAATGAATGGAGGCGACCATAAACTGGTAGTAGCATTCGCATCCACTAGTTGTTTAATAGTAGTTTTAGTGGTGGTGGTTTTGGCGGTGGTGGTATTCATAAGTATCAGGGAGTTACTTTTCAAAGGTCAAAGTACAGGTCAAGGCTAAAGTAGTCCAAGTAAGGGTCAAGGTTCATTTCCTTTAATAAATCACTCTCATGTATATTTTCTATACTGAATTGTTATAATTTTTTTATGATTTACATCTGCCAGTCGTCTCACGACGGCTTACTTTTTTATTGTGGCTCCACATATTTGACCAAGCAAGCTGGGTCGGTGCCAAGGTGGAGTGCGGTCCATTAATAAACACGACCGCTTCTTACAGTTTAACTGTGAGTAGCAGTCACGTCTACTATGTTGGCCTAGGAATAAGCTGATCCCAAAACGAGACTAAGTCACTTCACGGTCTACATACTTGTAAGTGGTGGTACTACCCCGGATCAGCAGACTGGGCACTACTTTCTACCACTCTTTTCTCTACACGCTTCTATAGAATGGTTTGGGAAGATATGGGTTGGGGAGAACACATGGACTGGTAAAACATTCCACTCGTCGATTCTACTACATGTTATTTTATTATAATAAATAATTACAGATGTAAAAACAAACAGTATCCACAATACCTGCCTACTACGAGTATTGTTATAGTCTTCCATAATGAGGCTTGGTCAACACTTATCAGAACAATATGGAGTACCATTAATAGATCGCCAAGACCACTGCTCAAGGAAATTATATTAGTTGATGATGCGAGTGAAAAAGGTATGTTATTTAAAGTTTAAATCTAAAAGTTGCCGCTTCCAGCTAGGTCGCCATATTTTTTTTATTTTTTTATTTATTGTGACACGACATTTGACTTCGTCCCGCCTGATGATAAGCAAGAGGAGATCCAAGAGTGACGACGACTGAGAAAACCGAGTTTGTTCTCGGCCGCCTCAGCCGCCGTCACTATACCGGCCAAAGGTGCTTCTTCACGCATCGCTTGAAGGATCCAAGGTCATAGGATGGAGAGAACACATGGGCAGGCAAAGCATTCCACTTGTCGATTGATCTACAAAGAAAAGACGCACCAAACTTTTTAGTTCGACTGCCGATTCGGTCGATAAAGTGCGGATGCTTTCCCCGACCTGTGCGGGTATTACGGGTGTGAAATGGATGCGACTGCTACTTGCAGTTATTTAACTGTATCAGCCGGTGTTTTCAGACAACGTACACGACACACACAACATACACAAGAGAGTGTTGCAACCCATTTTTGCTTTTTTCTTCTACTTATTCGTAACTTTTTACAAATTCGTAAATTACAATTTTTGGTACAACTGGCTGTATGTGTTGCCTCCATTTGTGAACCACACGCGCTTAACATCAGGCAATTGGTTTGTTCCATATTATCTACTAATTTCTTATCATCAAAGGTTAGTTGTTAGAAAATGTCTAATAGGCATTAAACTTGCCTGTGCACCTATTCTTAAGTTTATTTTGGTGCAATAAAGGATTTAAATAAATAAACTTAAATAAAAACTTAATTATTAGTGAATACAACTTTTTCAAATTTATCAATCCAATATAATAAATTGATAAAAAATTAATAAACAAAAATAATAAGCTTGCTTCTACGCAATTGCATTAAACTTTTACATTTAAATGCGTCCACCAATAAGGTAAAGGTAAAGGAAAATCGCTGGATGCGCTTTCAGCAGGACGCCATAGTGGATGTGACTGCTACTTGGCAGTAACCTCCATTCATGGACCGCATGAATCACTCTGCCTGAACATTGTCGATCTCCCAAAGGCTTATGTCCATCCGTGGACGACTAATGGCTGATAATAATATGTGTTTCGTTTGCAGAACATTTAGGCAAGAAATTAGAAGACTATATTAAGACTTTGCCAGTGCCAACGCGGTTGTATAGAACTGAGAATCGATCTGGTCTTATTAGAGCGCGATTGCTTGGCGCTAAACACGTCGTCGGTGACGTTATCACGTTCTTAGATGCTCATTGTGAATGTACTGGTAAGGGAATTATTGAACTTATAATTTCAAAGTTATTTTGAAGAGTGGTAGGCAGTCACTACCTTAGTCTGCCGCTCCGGGGTAGTATCCGATCTCGATTTTTTTTGACCGAGTTAAGTCGATTTAGCAATATGGATAACCCGATTCGCAAACCGAATTGATGAATTTGATTCAAACCGGTTTACAAACCGAGTTGACAATTCGGTCCGACAATCTAAATTGCCGAAATTCTATAGTATGGTTTGCTATAGAATTTCGGATGTCAAATATAACTAAATAAATTAGGTGTCTCATCTAGAATTAAATATACTTAAGTATATAATAGTTCAAACCGGTTTATTGTAGATGTTAACCGACCCAACTCGGTTTAACCCGGATTGAAAAGTCGAGTCATTACATCTCTAGTAGTGTAAATAGTGTACATAGTGTAAAATAACTTTCATGCGGCTTACTATCGCGTTTATTTTGGTTTTGATTTTACAATTTTATTTTATTATTCCAAAGTTTCGAGAGCTTAGCAGCCATCGTGGTCACGGAGTAAGCCGCATAAAATTTGTTTAATTTATTAATCAATGTTCGCGCAAAATCTAAGAAGAATATTAATGGAATATGAATTATTTTTAGAGGGGTGGTTGGAGCCTTTATTAGCTAGAATAGTGGAAGACAGAACAACAGTGGTTTGTCCTATAATTGATGTTATATCTGACACCACATTTGAATATATTCAAGCCTCTGATATGACATGGGGTGGGTTCAATTGGAAGCTCAATTTTAGATGGTAAGTTATATAAAGCTTAATAAGTTATATATTAAGCTTTGTTTAAGTTTTTACAGGTTGAATATCATTCTTAAACAAAATCTTTATTGTGTAAGAAATATATGAATGTATTTCTTTTGACCGTGTGTATGTGACTAAACTCCTCTCCTTAAACGGCTAGACCAATATTAATGTGTTTTGTCCCCTGGATGATTTTGATTCACAATTAGACCCTTTTTACTTTCGGACAGGACAACATCTGTCGTGTCCGCATCTGATTTTCAGTCGTCGGCACTCTTAAACTTTCATCATGCTCAGGCAGGTCGAGGTCAGATGTCGACACAAAGAAAAAAAAACCCCAGTGTTCTCCCAATCCTACGGACATAATACGCGTAGTACAGACCGTTTTTTTTAATTCAGCGGCGCTCTAGGACCTCCCTTTGCTTACCACCAGGCATATGGAGGTAAAAATAAAATGAAAAATAATTCAAGAGTTCTCGAATAGAAATGTGGTAGACAGACAGTCGGTGGTCATTTCACAGCCCGCCAGATGTTAAGCTGAAGTGCGGTCTATGAATATGAATAAGTTGACGGCCTCACACGCATCATGCGTGTGGCGAGGACATCTCCCTTATCATTTTCACACATATTACAGAAGCAGTCGCGTCCACTATGCCGGCCTAATTTTTTCTAACGAATTGTATGTAGTATTTTCTCAGATTTTGCGCGAACATTGGTTAATAAATTAAACAATCTAATCTCACACCTGCGACCCCATAATACACAAACTTAATACCATAATACCAAGTCCAGCAAACTGTCAAACCAGATGACTGAATTAATTAAATTAGGAACAATAAAACAAAATCAAAACACATATTTAGTTTTTGAAACAATGATAACATCAACCAACACCTCAGTCTCTCCGTAACCACGATGGCTGTAAAACTCTCTAAACGTCGGAATAATAAAAAAATGTAAAATTAATAACCAAAAATAAACGCGATAGTAAGCCGCATAAATTTGTTTAATTCATTGATTTGTATGTATGTCAATGTCATATACATAATACGCGATGTATGTATGTGAGTTTTTAATGGTTAATTTGTATGACGTTTTACGAGCCTATTGTTTGTTAAGTCACAATCGTATGTTTATCACATGTTTCCTGTCCTGCTATTTGTTTATATATAATACAAAAAAGTTTCAACTATTTTACAATACGCTAATTTACAATATTTTTTAATTATTTACGTTTGTATGCTAAGCTACAAAGAGTGCTTGTATCATCGGTGGCGTAGTGTAGGTGTCAGCCGCCCGGGGCCAAAGAAAATTTTGCCGCCCCCTTCTTTAGGTATTTCAATCAGACTAAAATATGGAATCATTCCAACGAACATCAATCAAATTGTCTCTCCTTTTTCCCACAGGAATAGGCAGAGACAATGGAGCGCCACATGCCACGGTCCTAACACAACTCCCTCGCTTCCTTAAAATCCACTATTCAGGGCCAAAAGTCTTATTTATATTTGACTGACCCTCGTACTTTAACAATAATCACATTCGCTACAATAATACCTAAAAGAATTATTTAATATTTTATGGTGTAATGTTATCTAGTAATCATTTTCAAGTTGATCGAGTGTAGACAAGTAATTTAAAGCTGTAACGTGTTTCTTCGTGTTCCCTCCAAGACTCCTTCCGAAGTTTATATATTTTTTACAATATTATATTTATATTATTTCCAGGTATAGAGTACCAGATAGAGAGATGCATCGTCGTGGTGGTGATAGGACTGCTCCACTACGTACGCCTACCATGGCTGGCGGTCTATTCGCCATAGACAGGGATTACTTCTATAAAATAGGCTCTTACGACCAGGGGATGGATATTTGGGGAGGGGAGAACCTTGAAATGAGTTTCAGGGTATGTATTATTATTGCTAAATTAAATAGAGATTTATATTTATTTATTGTGACGGTCCATGAACCGGTAACTTACAAACTGATCCCGAAACGCGACTAAGTCACTTTACGGTCTTTATTTTTGTAAGTGGTGGTACTACCCCCGGATCGGCAGGGCTGAACCCCACTGCCTTCTACTCTTTGATATAACCAGACCCGGGGCAAATATTCGCCATTTTTTGTTAACAAATATTTGTAATATTCAATCAAATTTAATATTACAAATAAAAGTTACAAAACAAATATTTGCTCTGACCGGGAATAGAACCCGGACTTTCCGCGTAACGGACTGTTGTGCTTACCAATACGCTACGCCTGTCGTCAAGACTAATAGGAAGATTAAATGAGGACGATCCAAATGATTATTTCTTGATCAAATCGAAGACATCCTTTAAAAAGCAAGATACCGCAGTGCCTACCAAAGAGCTTGTTTGAAGAGAATTTTATAAAAAAAAACTAATTTACAGGTTTAGATTTATAAATTCAATTATAAATATCTATCTTCGATTTAAATAAGAAAATGTTAAGTAGGATACTTTAGTTTAAGTCTCAGTATTAAACGGTACTTCCGCAAAAGGTATGGCAATGCGGCGGTCGGCTGGAGATAGCGCCCTGTTCACACGTTGGACACGTGTTCAGAGATAAATCACCGTATTCGTTCCCCGGAGGTGTTCAAAATGTTGTTCTCCATAATGCGGCTAGGGTTGCCGAAGTTTGGATGGACGAATGGGGAGAATTCTATTACGCCATGAACCCAGGTTCGATATTATGGGAGCCCTAATTTGGACTGATTAACTACTCATGGTGGTAGTTCAATGGTCTTTATTAGGCTCTAGGGGATTGTGGAACAGAGAATATAGTTAAGTTATTGTTTAGTAACTTTCGGTGGACCAAGTCCAACGTAGGTGTTCTTCCTATAGTGTAAACTTTGATCCAAAACCACTGGCCGGTACCAATGTATCTTTCATATACAAGTATGTACTTTGCTCGTTCTATTTCTATGATACGTCCTGTTTAGTAGTTTATTATAGACATTTAAAGAAAAACAGAGTTCGAAAAAAGCTCCTTAGTCTGCATTGTAAAGCTGACTGGGTTTTTCAGCTGTCGGCGCCTTTGGATCTCCTCTTGCTTACTCCGCTTTACAAATTTTATATACCAAGTATTTTGTATAATGTCATATAATATTATATATACTTTTATATTCTCTGTTCTATAATTATATAAAATAGCGTTATTTTGTCTACAAAATTAAACAGATTAACGCTATTTTTGCATAAAAAAGTTTTGTTGTGGCTTAAATTTAATATTGAATTAACAAATTTACTAATATTATTTGGAAAATTGTTAAGAATAGCTTTTCTAACATATTTTGGGTCTCATTGCAACTGCATTCATTTATCATTTGCACATTTTTATATTCATTTTGTTCTTGTTTCTAATTTTAACCTATTGTTTCTTGCTTGTTTCTGTTTTGTGTTTCTTTTATTTTCTTAAATATATATTTTAGCTGTCTTTGCATGTATTATTTCCAACGTGCGATAGCTACTGAAATATCAATTTACAATAAATCCTTCACGTTTTCAAATAAAGTATTTTTCTGAAAATGTTAAAGGAGATTTTGTACGAACGTTTTTACGATGAAATAAGTATGTTTGATTGGATCATCTTATTCCCTGACAAACGGATATAGGGGGTAAAGGTGGTCATAAAGTTAGGTAAATATTTACAAATACATTAAAAGTGACAATTACGGTACTTTATTGTCAATAATGACGTGCGTAAAATTTTAATTTAAGAATACAAAATACAAGTATACAAAAAAGAAAACAGTACTTGTAAGATTTAAAAACGGCCGACACAGCCGGTATTCTCATTTTGTTTACCATATAAATGAAAAGGGTCGTATTCAGAGAAAGACGCGGAAATTCTACCTTTAAAATAGATTTTTTTTGCACTTATATCTGTCTTCACTAAAGAACTACAATTTTTAAAATCTAATTTCAATTATTAATCATTTATGCATGTTTTTTTTTCTTATTTCTATTATTTAATTACTTCTGCTTTATTTCTTTCAATGCAGAAGCAATGATTTCTCATTAAAAGGAGACTACCACACCAATCCTTACACGAAAACTAAGAGACATTTAAATGAACCTTTAAACGATTTGCCGCACTGACTCCTAAAAAGAGAACGTACCTGAAGACGCAGCGTAGGTAGGCCTCCCTCCCAGAAGCGTAGCGAGCCTTGGCGGGGCCCCTTATAAAAATTAGTTTCGGGGCCCTTAGGAAGGGTAAAGATTTCTACAAAAAAAAATAAATGTTTGCATAAAATTAAAAGAAATATTTATTCGTCATAATAATCTATTTCACTTTTTCCAAAATTTTTACAAATATTTCAAATTAAATTTACACTCCTGACTCGGCAAACTGATTTATTAAATCATTTAAAGCTGATGATGACTTTATTTTTTCCAAAGTTTCTGCCCCGTGGCCCGGGGGCTCCGTATAATTAATACGGCAAATACGGCGGTAGCTACGTCCCTGCTCCTGTCCCTAGTGGGACTGACGAAATAGTCAAGTCACGAATAACCAGTGGATGTAACTGCATCTTGTCGTTCAGAATGACGTTCTAAGGGGGAGGCCTATGTTCAGCAGTGGACGTTCATGTTCTGTTGATGTTCTGGCTGAGGATGATGATCCGAAAAATGGAGGTGGATTCATATTTTCATTCTGTAAAAAATATCTTAAGTGGAAGTGATCGAGGATGAAAGCATGCAAGACACACTGTGACAAAACAAGTTTTTACCACGGAGAATTTCTTTGACCATTTTCCTACATCGTCATTTCACATCCGTGATACCGCTCAGTTTGGGAAAGCAGCTGCATTCTGTCCAACGAATCGGTTCTGTGCGTCGTCCACAAATGAAATTGCATTTTCGAGCCCATGTGTTCTCTCCATCCTATAATCATGGATCCTTCAAGCGATGCGTTAAGAAACACTTTTGGCCGGTGTAGTTAAATAACTGCATGTAGCAGTCGGTCCTACTCAAATATGTTTATCTAAATGTCTCTAGGTTTAAAAGGAATCATGGCTTAATAGTAAATTAATATTGTAACATTAACTCAAAATAACTCGCTAAATATTACTACTAAGAAAAGTAATTCAGAGACTATGTACCATCTAGGTTCCATCTAGGCCGGCATAGTGGATGTGATTGCTACTCACAGTTATTGAATTGTAGTAGCAGTGACATTCATTCATGGACCACACTTTGGCTTAACGTCAAGCGAGGTGCTGTCATATGTCGAGTCACAATAAAAAAAAAGATGTTATTATGGCGACCGTGGTGTAATGGAAACGGCGAGTCCCCGGTTCCAAACCACTTGCCAGTACAAATATATCCTTGATATATTATGTACTTTGGTCGTCCTGTTTCTATGATATAGCACTTTTGAGAGCTTAGTATGTTAAAAAATATTGACCTTAGTGGTAAGACTATGAAGTATCTTAATTATTTATATTACTAAAATTAAATTACTAAAATAGTACTAAAACTTATATTACTATATACTTATATTAAAATATTTACTTATAAATTATTATTTAAGATATAATTTAACATTATCATATATGTATTCATTATTTTATTAACATTTGTAAACATGTCGTCCTAACCATTGATATGAAATATAGGAGTTTAACTTTAATCAGGTTTTTAGCCGACATAGTGACGGCGACTGAGGATAACTAAGACGGTTTTTTCAGTCGTCGGCACTTGCTTACCTAATAACGTTTTTCATCAAAGTACAACTATATTTACTTTATACTAACTTAAGCCTAAAGAACAATGGTGGTTTTGATTTATAAATGGACATAGAACAGATCTCAGCCATCGGTGGTTATTTGCCCAGTCTGCCGATCAGAGATGAGTGCCAACACTTTAAAGTGAAGACCTTGAAGTGACTCAGACGACTTTCGAGATCAGCTTGAAAGTTGGCAGTTCCAACTAGGCCAGCATAGTGGACGCGACTGCTACTTGCACTCTTTTAACCGCACTAACAGTTTGCCTCCATTCATAGACCGCATTCCATCTTTAAAAACAACTTTAGTTAAGAAACGTATGTGACACCACCATTGTTCTTTATTTAAAAAAACAATACCATAGTGTTGTTAAATTAGTAATCAATTAATAGGTAATTGATAACACGGTGGTTTGGATGTTTTGTGGGTTAGGTGTGGATGTGCGGTGGTTCCCTGGAGATATCACCCTGCTCCCACGTGGGGCATGTGTTCCGCAAGACCACGCCCTATACGTTCCCCGGTGGGACCAGCAGGATTGTGAATCATAACAACGCGAGACTCGCCGAGGTTTGGCTCGACGATTGGAAGCATTTCTACTACAATATTAACCCAGGTTGTCAGCTGCGTTTTGTTTTTGTATTTCTTTTGTTGTTTTGTTTGTATTTGAAAGACGCTAAAGGATGTATAGAGAGTTAAAAAATATATTACAAATAACTTTAAGAGCTAATAAAATGGCTGTCTTTATTAATGTTTTTTTTTTGTTTCATGATAACCCTCATAAACTAATTATAAGGGTCATTTTCTCTGGGCTGACAGACGTTTTAATTTCATATTAAATGTACTTTTTTTAAGTTATTAAAATATGAGGATAATACGTAAAATAATAAGTTAAAAACACTACAATTATATAAACCGTTTACAAATACAAAGAAGTGTAGAGTAAAAAGAAACAGAGCAATCCCGTAAACCTACAGTTATTCAACTATAGTATTTAACTGTAGTAGCAGTCGCCTCCATTAATGGATTACACTCCAGCTTACGATCAGGCGTGGTGATGCCGAGCTACAATAAAAAAACACGACTACGACCTAGCAAAGCTATTGCGGTCATTCAACTCACAGACGAAATGGTACGCGCGTGCATTTTTTATTATTTTTTATTGTGACTCGACATATAAGCATCCCCGCTTAATGTTAAAATGGAGTGTGGTCTATGAATGGATGTCACTGCTACTACAATTCAATACCTGTGAGTAGCAATCACATCCTCTATGCCGGCCTAGTTGGAACCGATAATAAAAAAAAAATTATATAAGATCTTTTAAAATATATATTTATAATAACGTTTTATACATAACGCGGTTTCTGCGGTGGCTTTGTGTCTATTTATATCCAGTCTATGTCTATAAATTAAAGAAATACAATCACAAACAAGCAAATTGCATGTTTCATTAACGCTATTTATCATTTACATTTACTAAATCATTGGCTTTACTATGCTATTAGAATAAGAATAGGACGGGCTGTTGACTAACTTCACTTGACTGATTCAAAGGTCTTTTTCTTGACGGTCCGCAAAGAAAAAGACACCATTCTAAAGTGAAGTTGGTTGGCGAGTTAGACGTCACAAAATGGCGCCGATTCTTCCGTTCTATTCTTATTTTAATCGCATTATAATATTTATTGGGTTTTTACTATAATAATAATAATTGGCATGTTTTATTGTTGGCAAGAAATTATCCAATATTTATTTTTAATAGGTTGGTTAGCTAATTTAAAGCTATATTTTTTTTACCATCCTAAAAATCTAGACCCGGAAGGTAACTCAATTGGAGATTTAATTTATTTTTAATTTTGTTAAATTTAGGTTTTAGCTACTAAACCTTCATAAAATATCTATTCGATACATTCTTGTTCTTTTGTTTCAAAATTATTAACGATATTAATCTTTTAATGGTTTATTTTACTTGGACATAAGAAATGTTCCCGCGTTATTATGTAGCTTTTTTAGACCTTAAGAGGGTATACATTAAGGTCTAAATTTAATTTTTAAACATTGGAAATATAGTTTGGTATAAACTATTATTGGAAATTTGTTGCCAGTTGTAATTAAACTAGCACAGTGGTCTTTTTTTATGACATGAATGGACTTCTACGGCAGTGTAAGTAGTGGTCGCATCCACTATGCCGGCCTATTTAGTAAGATAATAGATGTTTTTGCCTTTATTAATGAACCGCACTCCAGCTTAACTATTAAAATAAACAAGTAACTTTAGTGGACTGTATATGCGCTGGTATCGCAAAACTGTTTTAAAAGCTAAATAAAAGCATAATCACATCCTTTTGATACGGTATTTATTTGACGACTCTCTTATGTCAAAAACATTCAAAATATAAAAAAAAAGTATAAAAATGTGAATATTATGGAACATTAACATCAGGCAGGGTACTGTCATTTGTGGAGCCACAATTAAAAGAAAATTTAAAACACGCAATATTTCCATACGAATTCTGTTGTATACTGGCCCAACGCAAAGACAAATTCAATGTCCAAGTGAAATAAACCTTTTAAACTAAGTCTTATTGTATAGCTAATTTAATTGACTTATTTTTTGAGTAGGAGCCCTTAATGTTCCGGTTGGTGATGTGAGCGAAAGGAAAGAGTTACGCGAACGTTTGAAATGTAAAAGCTTCAGATGGTATTTGGAGAACATCTATCCTGAGAGTCAGATGCCGTTGGAGTACTACTTCTTGGGAGAGGTGAGCTTGTTTAAGAATATTTTACACTAGTAATTTAATATAATATAATAATTTCAATAACGATAGATTCATTGTATACCACTACACTAAAACAATGTAATTTTTTTAATTTTATTTATGTGTTTTATATTTATATAAAGATATTATATATGCACCACTGCAATAAACACAAAAAGAAGCTTTACAATCTAACATTGGATCCAGCATGCATTGCTATGCAGACGACAGCACGGTGCATGGACGCTACACTTTCCGCTCCGCAGCCGGAAAACAGGAGATAGCCGATATGAGAGAGTCTATTGTAGCGGAGCAGAACCGGGTTCTTGATTGTATTTCCCACTGGGGCGACGAGAACCTAGTTCAGTTCCCCGTTTACTCCCCTTCCTTCTCTTTGTAACCTCTCCCTCGGTTCTTCGGACAGACTAGACCAGGTTTTTGTAGTCGTCGGCACTCTTGGATCTCTTCTTGCTTACGAGGTCAGATGTCGAGTCACAATAATAAAAAAAAACAATGATCCTGAAACTGATTTAAGAGGTCATTCCATTTTTCATTATTTTAAATTTTTGGCCGCGGCCTTATTATGTATCATTAGCAGATATTTTGCAGACAGCGACAATCGCGCAGCTGTCGCGCAATCGATTGCTAATCGCTTTAAAAGTTCGTATTATGTATGGCTATTGCTGGGCAATCGTCTGCTAGTTGTCAAATGCACTTTTTAGCTCTAACACTAGCGCCACTAGCAATCGATTAGCAACAGGTGGAACTAATACAGAAATGTCAAGTGTTTTGTTTATAATGGTGTTCGTTGAAACTTAAGCGTTTATTTAATAAAAAATGAGAGAAATCGTTTATTAAGTGGCTTTCAAAAGGCATATGAAACAAAATACAACATTCAAAATGCAGTCGTTCGTTTGTAACTATCGATGTTGTAACAGACAAAGTATGTAAGTATTTAAAGATATTTATATTTTTGTTTTATAGATTACTATGTTCTAATGAGAATCTGTTGTAATACTATTTAAAACTAATTGTCACTGTTTTTAGTTTACAATGGAGCACCGTGTGTCGCAACTGCAGCTCGAAGAACTTTTGGATTACTTGGCTACTCATCCAGCCCTAACCAAGCGTGTTGGTCTTGGTGCAAGGTCCAAAGAAAATACTCCAGACAATTCAAATGTGGTGAGAATGCTGCCTGGAATACAATGTGGTAACAATCATTCAAAAAGTTATATTGACACAAGATTCATTAGAAAAATAAATCAAAATAATCAAATTGTCACGCCTTTTTCCCACAGGGATAGGCAGAGACAATGAGGTGCCACTTGCCACAACTCCCTCGCTTCCTTCACATTTACAATTCTCATTATACAACCATCATATGGTTAGAAGAATAGTGTCTATATAAAATTGTATAACAAGAGAAAGCAATCTAATCCTGGAATTATTATACATTTTAGATACTGGTAGTCCTGCAAAATGCTCTAGACCCAAACTAAAGAGATCACTTTGTTTTGATGAGTCTACTAAGAAGAGTAAAACAAGTTAGTATTTCATTTATTATTATAAATCATTATAAGATTATTATAAATCATTTGATAGTTTAGGATTGTGCTGCCCCACACATTCAAAATGTGGGATTATCAAAAATGTAAAGCGCCAGACAGTTCTACTAATTACCTGTCAGTCTAAAGTTTGGTCCAGTTGTAGGGCAAATCACTCTGCCACAATTTCAATTCAAAACATTTTTTATTGCAATTATTTAATAAAACAGTGATTAAAATCTATTTTATCCTTACTACTTGTATATATGTTATAGGTAATAAGTCAAAAGTGCGCCACACCTGGGTTATGAATATGGAAGAAAGGCGGATTGCAGCTAAGAAGAAATTGGCCAATGCAGCAATGATCATGGTGGAAGCTGCCAATATAAACTCCGAATGTACCAGAATGCACTGAAATAATGCTCAAGTTGATAGATAATTTAAATAAATAATTTAGTTTTTGAATTTAAATGTTATATTACTTTTATTTTTTCATAATGCAACCTTTTGCATAATGCAAAGTTAAGTAAAACAATTTGTTTACTTAAGAAGTATGTTTACAAGGGATGGGAAGTGTGATGAAGAGTGCATTGAGAGAGGAGTGCAAAAGGGTAACAGTGCCATCCATAGATAGTATAATGAACAGCCAAATAATGTCCCAAAAGTCACGGGTGGCTGTTCATAATATGGTGCTTGTTTCCACATTAATGTATGGAAGTGAATGTTGGGTGTGGCAGAAAAAGCATGAGAGTAGAAATAATGCTGTAGAAATGCGGTCGTTAAGGGGTGTATCTGGAGTGACGATAGCGGATAGAATAAGGATTAGCAGAGTGCACGATAGGTGTGTTTGAATAAGGATGTAGTGACAAGGATTGACAAAGGAATGCTTCGATGGTTTGGGCACATGGAAAGGATGAGTGAAAGTGGATTGATGAAAGGAATTTATAAATCTCATGTGAACGGAAACAAGGCAGGCCCAGGAGACATCATTAAGAAAGCTAGGTTGCCTAGTGCCCATAACCGTAGAGCTTGTATGAGAAAAATTGTGGATGTGAAGGAAGCGAGGGAGGTGTCAGTTTCGTGGCAAGTGGCGTTCCATTGTCTCTGCCTATCCCTGTTGGAGAAAGGCGTGACAATTTGATTGATTTTAAAAAAACATAAAATAAAACGACATATAAACAATTATGATTTAATATACCTATACATAATTCCAATAAATTTTATTTAATTTAATTTGCCATTTACATAGAGATTGTGTTAACAATTTATTTTTGTTAAAATTGAGTTGTTCCAACTTACATGATGCAAGTCTTTTGAATGTTGATGCAGAGGCATGAAATATATAGATTTTATTAAAGAATGTATTGTATGTGTGGACAAAACGATGCTAACAAAGTTTTATGACAATTATAAAGGAAAAATAAACATAAAACACCTAAATATGTCATATATTTATATATTCCTCTACAAAAGTTGGACAATAATTTGCCTCTGTTGCCTGCCATGTTCAAGCTCTTGATTTTCCTCATAATTGTCTGGCTACCCGAATGTCTGCTTCTCTTTGAGCATCGTCCACTGCTAATTCAGGCACTGGGAGCCTGTGCCTGTTGGCAATGTTGTGCAGCACAGCGCACACATTTATAATCTTTGCCACAACATGGTGAATATAACGCAGCACTCTATGTGACAGCAGACACCGCCAATGGGATTTTAGCACCTCTATTCACCGCTCAACAATGTCTCAGGCTCTGCAATGAACATCTGTATAAAGTTCTTCTGCACTTCTCGGGTCATCATGAATTATCGGTGTCAGAAACCACAGCCTCAATGGGTCCCCAGAATCTCCTGAAAATAATTGTAAATAATAGATTATTATTAGGCGGTACAACTATACTGTGGTAATTAATAATGTTTATATAATTATACATTACTAATTATGACCTCAGTGGATGAAAAATTTGACAAATGGATTCCTATGCATTAGAATCTACAGTAGTTCAAAGTAAACTGATATTACACACTGAGAAACCAGCACTTTCACCATTTTGATGGAGCTGCTGCATATGACTATTAATTTCTGATTTTTTCCAAATGTAAGCATCATGAGTAGCATTTATTACTTTGAACCATGTAATACTTAAATTTAGTACAAGATTTGCATTGAATATTAATATTATTAGTCTTTTTGCAATATGTATGGATAAAATAAGTAACTTACTTTGCATTCTACATACGCTCTTGTTCCCCTGCGTGATTGAGGCAATAGTAGCGCAAGTTCAGTGCACAATTTAGCGAACAATTCTTTTGTCAATCTGTATTGGTCACTGAAGTTAGAAAGCTCCATAGATCTGGCGTTGTTTCTCAAGCTGCGTCGTAAACTTCTATGCTGATTTCAATGCCTCCATAATCAGAAAAGCAGAAGCCATAGCGAAAGTCTTGGTACTCTAAAAAAACGTTACGAGACGTTATATTTGATCGAAGTACACTTGTTAACAATTTCATATCATTTATCAAAACATTACTCACTTTATATGTTGTCGAAAAGAGTTATATTAAACCTTTATACGATATCAATCTACGTAAACAACAAGGGCATGGGTTGTTGCTATTTGACAGATCAAATTGCTTAGTGTCTGCTGTCGCGTTGCTGTCGCAACTCATACATAATACCAATTTTGACGTATAACAAGAGCGTTGATGCAGTTTTAGTTCCCCGATCGCACAGCAGAGGGATCACAATCGATTGTCGCCTGTCGTGTTGCTATTGCTGATATGTAATACGAAAATGATGTTTGACAGCAACTATTGTGCAATTCACGCCTGTCGCGTTGCTTCTGCAAGATACATAATAAGCCCGCCGGTTTCGCGTCGTCGACAAAAGCCGAAACGGTAAAACAGTTTTTTAGTCGCTGGTGCTTTTGTACATCTCCTTGCTTACCACCGAGACCAGTCGAGGTTAGATGTCGCGTCTAAATAAAACATAATAATGATAGGAGGATAGAGGATGGATTGCCCGTACTTTTTAATCAATTATTTTTTATATCATCCTTGATTTAGTGTTTTTGGTGTGACGATATTGGATAGAATAAGGAATAGCACAGTGCGCGATAAATGTGGCTTGAAAGAAGATGTAGTGACAAGAATTGAAGAAGGAATGCTTCGATGGTTGGGGCAAAGGATCAGTGAAAGTAGATTGACGAAAGGAATTTATAAATCTCATGTAAATTAAGAGTCTCCCAACTGTCAAAATAATGTCTATTAAAAAGAAAAACCAACCATGAAGTTTTTACTAAAAAAAGTTTTTATGATTCATGCAAATACGTATATTTCTAAAAAGAAGCTACTAATTTGTTTCAAATTTAATGATTTGATTGAATGAGTTAGGTTAGGTTTCATTTCATTTCATCTCATTAAATTTCATTTTCATTTCATATTAATAAAAAAATTCTACTGAAGACTTGGCTGTATGGGCATAGTTCCCTTTGCCTACCAGAATGGGTGAAGGAAAAAAAATCTCTGCCTATCTAAATCTCTGCCTATCCAATCTCAGAATTTTTTTGCGAGTTTAGTTGTTTGTTGCACAAAATGAGTAATATCGACGCTAGTTTTTTTTAATTAAATTAAAACAGTAAATATGCAACCTAAAACTTCCCCAGTTAGTATAAAAAACTGTACCAATTTCAATGTATATGTGAATTATAACTTTTATAAGAAATAAATGATTAGTTAGTTAAGTTTATTGTGTTTTTATTATTTTATTAAATTGCTTCATTTTTTCGCAACTGTATTAAAAATAGTCGTTCAGAACACGTGCGGAACCGTCATTGCAACTTGTTCCGACTGTCAACCCTCGCCTTCGGCTGCGCCTCGGCTCAGGTAGACATTTGTCGGAACTCTTTGCAATGACAGCCTTTCCGCACTTGTAATGAAATATACTATTTTGTTCATATACGTACTCTCGTCGTTCTGAGAAGCTATCGTCATGCGCATCTGTCTTTTTGAGAAGCTGTCTTTATGTTAACAAAGTTTTGTATCCTTAATACTAATCAGTTTTGTTTTCTTTTTTAGATACGTAATGCAGAAACGTCGAACTGCTTGGATACACTGGGCGGCAAGGCTGGACAACCACTCGGCATGGGTTATTGTCATGGCATGGGAGGCAACCAGGTGTTCGCATACACGAAACGGAAACAATTGATGTCTGATGACAATTGTCTGGATGCTGCGAACCCACGGGGACCAATCAAGTTGATCCGATGCCACGGTATGAAGGGTAATCAAGAATGGACTTATGAGACAAAGGTAAATAAATCAAAATTAAAATTTTAAAGGAACCCCCGATTTGAACACTAGAAACAACTTATGTCATAGCACCATTTGACGACAGGCGTGGACGAACGGTTTAGCGACTGGTTTGTTGCGCGTAAAGTCCCGGGTTCGATCCCCGGTCGGAGCAAATATTCGTTTCATAGCTTTTATTTGTAATATTTAATAATATTAAATATTGCAAATATTTGTTAATAAAAAAAGAGATGGATATTTGCTTCGGGTCTGGTTATCAAAGAGTGGTAGGCAGTGGTACCCAGTCTGCCGATCCGGGGTAGTACCACCACTTACAAGTATACAGACCGTGAAGTGATTTGGTCACGTTTCGGGATCAGCTTGTAAGTTGCCGGTTCCATCTAGGCCGGCGTAGTGAATGTGATTGCTACTCACAGTTATTGAATTGTATTAGCAGTGATATTCATTCATGGACCACACTTTGGCTTAACATCAAGCGGGGTGCTGTCATATGTCGAGTCACAATAATAATAAAAAAACATAGTTATATCCCTTGCATCCTCATGGTGCAACATCAGGTACTCCAGGTATTTAATATAGTAACAGCCCAGCTAAGCCTTAAAGTAAGAAACAACATTAGTCATAGCAGTCATAGCCTCGTTTAAAACTTTTTTATTTATTTTTCTGTTTAAACCCGCCTGATGTTAAGCTGGAGTGCTGTCTATGAATTAGGACGACTGCTAGTACAGTTAATTAACTGCGAGTAGCATCCACTATGCTGGCTTAGCAGGATCACTGATCCCGAAACACGACCAAGTCACTTTACGATCTGTAATACTTGATGGTATTACAGATCGGCAGACTGGGTAAATGACCACCAACTGAGCCTACACTTCTTAGATATAATAAGAATGGTATGCATATGCCAGCTTCGTCTTATATACCTTTATTAATATACTTATTTCAGAGTCGAATAATAAAACACTCGAACACGGGTATGTGTCTACAAAAACCTGAAGCGTCCGATGTGTGGCGGCCCGTGTTACGACCCTGTGATAGGTCATTAGGACAGCAATGGCTGATGCAAGTCGATTTCAAATGGCAAGCAAGAAGACAGGAGAGCTAGTATACGTTATATGCCGTAAGTTGAATATATATGATAATCTGATTCTTATTAGAATATGGGGACCAAGGAGGAGGATTTCGCCGCGCACGTGCGTTTTGAGGGTACGGTCCCACAACCGGAAAAAAAACTAGTGTCGGAGAGACTTTGGCCGGCTAAGTAACGGTGACTGGGGTAGGCGAACTAAGTAGTTTTTTTTTTTCAGTCGCTGAAGCTCTTGGACCTCTTATTGCTTACCATTTTGAGGTCCAATGACTAGTGAAAGTTTAAAAAAATACTAAGTGTGGCTAACGTTAACCCCAAACGTTGCTCACTCTTTATATTTTCGCGGTTGTTTCTTAATGATTTTGCGAAATAAATTATTAGTGTAGTGTATGAGAGTACACACATGTGTAATTACTAGTTGCACGTGACACAATCTCGTGCGTATCGGGCAGTACACGACTACCCCTCGACGAGGGTAGACGCGTGGCATAATACGTTGGCGAGCCTGTGATTACAGTAATCCTTAGTTATCTGTGTTACTACTGCATGAGGTACTATGCAAACACTACAATTAGTTAAAATTGTTTCTTCTGCATTAATATGAATAAACAAGCGGGAAATGATGGAGAATAAAAACTTAGTAGTTTAGGAAACTTTTACCAATACAAAATAATACAAATTATCACCTTTACAATAATGTCAAATGAAAAAAGGCCCAAACACTTTAGTCTGAGTTCCAATCTGTCTACTCTTACATTCTGTCTACATTAGCATTCTCTCTCTATTAGTGTTGTGTATTAGATAATAAAATGCTGTATTGGCTTTAACTTCTTTAATGTTTGACAATCGACTGATGCCTGCCCATAACGTACGCCTTTACAATGGTGTGTTGTTTATGGTACAGTCAGCAGCAGATATATCTGAGCACGCAATGTGATTAAAAGTATCTATACATTTAGCCTGATCATAAATATCTACACACCATTAGTTGTCATATTAATGTGAGCATTCAATGCGTCAAAAATATCTATACACTCGCAAGTCAAAAATATAATATGTATTATTTTAAAACAAATTTACTAAATGCATCCTTAAATCTTATTTTTACTAATTGTGCATTGCTTACATAATTGTCAAAATAAATTTGTTAGTTGACATATTTTTGACAAGGGAGTGTGTAGATATTTTAGACTATATGAGTGTATAGATATTTTTGACGCATTGAATGCTCACATTAATATGTCAACTAATGGTGTGTAGATACTTATGATAACCCTGAATGTATAGATACTTTTGATCACATTGCGTGCTCAGATATATCTGCTGCTGTCTGTACTACCCACAAATACATCACAATTAGCTGTAGGAGTCAATATTTTTGTTAAATTAAAAATAATGCTATGTAATATTAATTTCAGATCCGAGCACGCTGACCATATCAGTCTTCCCTTAGATATCATCATAGAAAATAACCCTAATTCCTATTTCTGAGATTTTTATATTTAAGATATATTGTGATTCTGTGCGTTTTGACAATACTTCGATGAAAACTGCTGCGATATATTTTTAATCGGATTAGCTGGTAACTGGTCCTACGTAGACTAAGAAAGCACGAAAAGCTATAAATTAAGTACATAAACCAACAACAACAAACAAAGTAAGGGGTACGACAAACGCCACAAGCTGTAACTAGATGGCATTGCAGCTAGAGCAATGCCGCTACATTACTCTAGCTGCAGCTGGATGGCCAACGTCAACCATTATCAGGCAATCGATATTCAGCAAAGCTGTGGCATTATACAGACCGGTGCTAAGACCGGTGGAAGGCCGCCGCACACGTCATGTGTGCAGCGGAAGATCTTTCTTCTTGCTTCCCACAAATTCAATCAACTTCAAATAGTATACGGGTAAAACGAGACTAATAGAAATTGAAATTAGTCAGATTATATTTTTGCTATTTAAAGCCCTGTCGTTCGCTGGTTTGTGGTACAGGAACGCGTCCGACTTCTCAAATGTAAACATTTGGTTCGCCATTTTGAAGTCGACGTTCGATTTTTGTATGGTTGCTTGTTATTTTTGTTTTGATCCGTATGTCGCAAATTCATGAATGTTTGGTTTCATAGATTCTAGTTTCTCGTGGAGCTTGCTTTGGGTAGAATTTGTGTTGGACCAGTTGCAGAGTTATCCATTTATTCCCTTAATTGTTGCTCAATTTAAATGCCACCATTAAGATGTGTGATTTTAAATAAATATATATTATTCTTCCTTTTTTATTATAATATAAAGGTTTATTATATTTAGAGGCTTTGTCGTTTGGTGATGAAATTGCTACGAATATTGAAGTTGCTGAAATATACTTTTTTATCCAAAGGCATTTCGGCTCTGTAGCAAGAGGCGTTGCCTATTTAATTTAGGCGTAGGTTTCTTGATGCTAATGAAAGTCATTATTAAAATGCATTTACTCGCATTTATCTTTGCAAATTATGCCCTAACTTCATTTAATACAAAAGTTTTTGGCCCAAAAAAAAAAAGTTTTTTCAATTGAAATCTAAAATGATAAATATTGAAATAAAAAAATATATGTTTGTTAATATTCGATATTTAATCACTAAATGACAAAAACTTCTACTTTATTAAACTAAATTAGAGACAAATAATTATATGTGAATACATTTTCTACGTATAATAAATTATTTGTTTTAGAATCTATTAATGATTAAATGATAATTAAGATTACTAACTAAAATAATGTTTAATTTAAAAAATTAAACATTATTTAATATATATTTTGGGATAGATACTTCAATAACTGTAATCAAATTTATCTTTGGCCAACCTGCTGTGTAGTTTCCGTGGCCCAATTAATTTAAACTCAAATGAAATAGCGAAAACTACGCATCGCCGTTCGCGTATATATATTTTTGTATTGTGGCGCGATATCTGTATTTGACTTGCTTAATAGTAAGCAAGGGTCTAAGAGCGCTAACGAAAAAATAAATACCAATTTAGTTTACGCTCCCCAAATCCTAGCCATAAGGAAAATAAGGAGTAACAATCTAGTTGGTTATCTAAAATTTAATTCAAAATGTCACAGCTTTTGAGCACACGGCGACGCGTAATCTTCGCTTATTAAATTAAGATTTATTATTGTGGAAATTCACAGGATTAACGCCATGACTATACTGACATCTAGAGTGAAACTTGTACTAAAGAATTTGGGAACGTTTTGGCAGCTATTTAAATTAACTAATCGTATTTTGTTTATTTTGTCTACAAGCCAAACATAGTTGAATTCGGAACATAGTAAAACAGTCGGGGCAAATAAATCGATGTTTGCCTGTTAGTAGTAATATAGATTTATTATTGTTTTACAATATTTAGGATTTTTATGTCTATTCCCATTATGTTATAGAATTTACCTTTGAACGGGCGGTTAGTGATTTGAGTATTTATGTGGCGTGCATTTATTATATCCTTTTTTTAGTTAGTTACTAGATCCATTGTGGTTCTTTTGATGTTTTTTTTATTGTGGCTCGATATTTTTAGCCTGTTTAGCTGGATTATAGACCATAAATAGAAGTGACTGCTACTACAGTTAAATAACTGCAAGTGGCATTCGCCTTCACTTTGGTCTTAGTGCAAACAATCTTATTGTGACACTACATCTGACCTCGACCCGCTTGATGATAAGCAAGAGAAGGTCCAAAAGTGACGACGACTGAAAAAAAACCGAGTTATTTCACGGTTGCCTCAGTCGCCGTCACTATGCCGGCCAAAGGTTCTTCAAGCATCGATTGAAGGATCCAAGGTCATGGATGGAGAAAATACATGGGCTGGCAAAGCATTCCACTTGTCGATTGTTCTACAAAGAAAAGACGCACCGAACTGTTTAGTTCGACTGCCGATTTGATCGATAGAATGCGGATGCTTTCCCTGACCTGTGAGGGTATTACGGGTGTGAAAGGACGAGGTAGGAACAATTATTAAAATTATTTCCAGTTTTTTTTCTAATTTAACTGTTGTAGTAGTCGCCTCTATTCTTGCTTAAACCACACTCCAGCTTAACATTAGGAAGGGTGCTGTTATATACAAAAAAAATAGGAATGGACCGTTAGTGGATGGATGGATCTAGTTAGAAATTCGTGTATATGAAATTTATTACTTAATACTCAGTTTATTCATGACTAAATTATGTTGGAGCGATAATTCTAATGCCTAAATGTGAGTCCTAAAAGGAATTTAAAATGAGATTTTTATTATTTTACTTATAGCTTGAAGAGCTCTTTGTCACGTGTCAAAAGTTGGGTGACAAGGTTTTTTATTTTATTTTAATCTATTTTAATGCTCCGATAACTCAGTAATGCTAGAGCTCTTGTGTATAATCAGAGGAAGCTCATTGACTTAACACTGTTAAGTGATAAGTTGTCTTGACCAAATAAAAGAGTTGGTCGCCGCGTTTAGCGTCAGACTGAATTTCTAATAGCGCGCTTAAACGCTGAGTTGTGTTCTTTAAGTAAATAAAGCGTTCTGACGCGGAGTTACAAACGCATTTTGTTTGGCCAAGGTTTATATCAAACAGTATAACGGTTTTTTTTAATTCCATTTTCCAAAACACTTTTAGCGGCACAATTAGTGCCATATCCTTTGCCAGACTGCCTTATGTTTGCCAGAAACAATTAGGTTATATTTTGTAATAGTCTTTTGTATTTATTATTGTTTTTCCAATAATAATGTTTAATTAAAAAAAAACAACTGTCAAACAATTTTACTCAGTATTTTTTTAATTTATGGATTATATTTGGCACATAACTCAAATGTTTACGTCCATAATCTGTGGTACTTTTTTTTAAATGGAACAATGGGATTTTAGCTTAGATATATTATTACAGATCTGCTAGAGAGTTTGCGCTTAAAATATATAAATTAATAAATTACGACGCATGTTGTCTATTTAGTCAGATGTGTTCCTTATATTTCATTCAGAGTTGTTTTCATTGGCTTCTAGTTTCTAATATATATATTTTCCTTTCTTGTCGCTATACCAGACTTATTTTTTTTCTAATAACCTTTAACTACTTCCGTGAACTTCTACATTTAAATATTTAAAATATCATTTTCTTTTTTTGTATCAGAATTTGCTGATCACACGCCGGCATTCCAATGCCAACTTCCTTTTACTGTTATTATCTTTGTCTATCATCAGTTTACCAGAGTAGACTTTCTACCACGATAAAAAAAACATTTTTTTTACATCCCTTGTTCCTTCAAAATCGTTGTTTTTTCCTAGATCTTTACGCCATATTTAATATGTTAACGTTTTTGGTAATATTCAAACATTTTAATAAACTTATTTTAGATTAATACTTTCGGCTATATTTTATATAGAGATATCTACTTAAACATATATTTAGTGTTAGTGATATATTTCAAGTTATTCTAAATGTTTATCCTCGGAATCATAAACCAATTATAATGCTAAAACACACTTTTTATTGTGACTCCATCTAATCTCGACTTGCCTGAAGGTCGAAAAGCGCCGACTGACAACACAGACTTAGTTCACGGTCGCCGTCACTACGCTGTCATAAAACTTGTTATTAAATGTGTTCATAACTATTGAGCTTGTTCGAATATAATTGTGGATGTGAAGGAAGCAGAAGAATGTTCATTGGAGCTCCGTTATTTCTGCCTGCCCTTGCTCAAATGGAGGCGCGACATTTTGATTGATGTTTTTTAGCTTTATAATTGGTTTATAAACCAGAAAAATAGTTATTAAGTTTTTTTAAATATAAGAATTATTCCTTATACTTTATCAAATTTAAAAAATATTAAATTTTGAGCGACAATTAAAATTTATTGAGAGAAAATAATTATTTATGAGAAAAAACTGGGGGCCATTTTATTCAATATATCCACTCTGTGAATTTAATTGTCGTGCTTGTAATTATTAAAGTGACTGTACACAAGCGATGGACGACTTTAAAGCTTTTAAGATAGCGGCGGTTATTGTATGAATTGATCTGTCGAGTAAAATGAAAACGTTCATTTCATTATAGACATTTTTGAATAATATGGAGAATGATCTCTCCATTCTATCGAGATCTGACCAAGTATTTATGTAAAATTAGTTTAAAAGATTTTTGGAAGTCTGTAGTCACTATTACCGTAGCTTCTAGAGCTGTGGTAGCAAAAAATGAGAGAGTTATATGTTGGGATCGAGAAAAATGGTGCTGTCGATAAAATGCTAATAAAATTAACAGCTTGATTTTATACAACAACCACCATTATTGTAAAAGCTTTAAGGTTCTTTTTAGCGGTCACTCTTATATGGGATTGTTGCCTTATCGTGTCTCAAATTAGTGTTTATTCTATAAATAATGTGTGCATATCTATTAGTAAGGGCCTATAGTAATGTATTATAAATAAGAACAACGAATATCACAATCTGTTCACAAATTTATATTCTATTTGTTTTCTAAAGTGGATGATAGACGTACGATGGATTACACGTATAACTTATTCATTATGACTCTTAAGGTTTCCTTGTCAAAATATTGAAACGTTGGCAGAACTGTTGAACGACGTCGGCAACAGTGCTGACCAAATAATTTGGAAAGAATAGAATCTGTGCTAAAATAAGAACTAATTCATTGTTATTTGTCTCATTAATATTATGTTTATACCACGTGTGACTGAAAGAGACTACTTGTACTTCAATTCCTTTATTTCAAAGGTACTACTTTTTTGCAAATACAACCACTTGTAATTGTGGTTGACTTTTAATACTACTTAATTAAAAGTCACGTGGTAGTGTAGCGGCATAATTGTTCTGTCATCCTTTTTTGAAGTATTTTAATATCATTTGTTATTCTGTCAAATTAGGTTGTCAAATGATCATCATAACTAGTGACAGCATTCTAAATTACGAATGTAAAAATTTATATTCATCACCTTCTGACTTCTTTTTAATGCCATAAGTAAAAATAGTATACACTCTAAAAAACGGTTGTATTTTGTTGCTTTTTTAGGGCTCCTTCTGTTTCTTAAATCTAAATTCTTTGGTGCCAACCGTACTGACGAGGCATCAGAGGCGACATGATATCAATGCTGCCAACCTAACGATTTTGACAGTTTAAGAAACAGTTATATTATGTTAATTGATTAAAATTTTAGTCAAATCCAGCTAATGCGATTTCTCATCCAGCACCTCACAATTGGTGCAGCGAAATGGGTCAGTACGAGGACCCCTGATACTTAAATGCCTTGATAAGGATACAGTAGCGTGCGATATTAGGAAACGGAGTAAATCGTTCGTCTATTTCCCACTTAATTTAAATTACTTATTTGATCACAACTAGTTACTAGATTAAATGGTTAAAAATATATATCACATTTTTGTTTTTAAAAGTTATTTATATCTGTTTATGATTTAGTCTTAAATTCAATTTAAGCACTGTCCTAAGTCTTCCTCCTTATTAAAGAACGTTTTAACCATTAATTTTGTAACTTAGACTGAGGCGATGTGGTTATCTAACACGAAACGAGAAATGGGCTAATTCCGCCTTATACCTACGTGTCACGAACTCTCATTAGACCTCACGTCTGCGACAGTCGGCACTGTCTGCGTATTTGCTTACTAATTAAGGGTAGTTTTATTCCAAGGAGATTGCCGAGTTAAAATTCTACTTGTTTGTGATTTTTAAGCCGAGGACCTAAGTGTTTGTCGTGTTTAGGTGAGCACATTGCCTTAAAACCCAAGGACAATATTTTAAAGACTTTTCCTTTTTAGATTTAGATTGTCACAAGATGATTTATTTAAGTTAAAAAATATATCGTTATTGAATTTATCTTTTCGCTTAAAATAGTACGAATTTATGTTTTTTTTTCTTTTTTATTGTAATGGAAATTATATTAACATTTATTTTATTTTAATAAAACATGAGCTTGAAATGCAAAAATGTATTTTAAATTATTTTTCTGTGTAGCAACATTGGTTTCGTTATTTATTATTTTTTCTTAAAATGTTATTGTATAAAATATTATATTGTATTAGTTTTAAGGCGGGTGTTACGATTACTAAACACAGTTTAAAAATAGATTTTTATCAGATCGTTTTAGTTGATTGTTAACTGCTCTTGATTTTGTAAATAATTTTATTATACACAAAGTTCGTCCAATATTCCCTTCAGGTGTACGTTTTAATGCATTTATTTATGTGACTTCTTACACGATAATGCTACTGATGACGTCAATGTAATAATAACACATTTTTTTAAATTTACATTTCTATACTAAGCTACTAAAGTATTTGTATCATAGAAACAGGACACCAAAGTACATATATCAAAGATACATTGGTACCAGTGGGTGGTTTCGAACTCGTGTTCTCCAGTTTGTGTAACCATTGCACTGCCACTACACCACGGTCGCCTTAAAAAGGAATAACATTTCTCATTAGTATATTGTAAAAATAATGTCATATATTATCTGTTACATATAAATGTCACAAATTCGACCGTGGTGTAGTGGTAGTTCAATGGGGACGCAAACCGAGAGCACAGGTTCAAAATCACTTGCCGGTACCAATATGTATCTTTGATATATGTTCTTCGGTTGTCCTGTTTTTATAATACAAGCACTTTAGTAGCTTGGTATAGAAATGTAAAAAATACATATTTAGTGTAAATTTCATTTTCAACACTTTGTAAGGTGAATAAAAAACAATACAAATATGTTTTCAAGATATCACTGTTGCTTTGAGGTATCGATATGTGGATAAATAAATATAAAAGATTATTAATTAGTATTTCATATCAAAAAATCATCTTCGTTCCCATGTTTTCTTTTATTGTGACTCGACATGGCCTCGATCCGCCTGATGGTAAGCAAGAAGAGGTCCATGAGTGCCGACGACTGCAAAAACCTAGTCTTGACCCCAGACGGTTGCCAGTAAAGTATTCATAGTTTACTCAATTAATTTTACTAACGACACAGAGTATACGTTCTATTTTATTCTACAATAAGAAAGCAATAGGATCGCAGCAGGTTACTATTACTGATTTTTGGATTATACGGTTTCTGAGTTTTCAAAGTAGCATTATCCGTGTAGGGCGTCTAAATCTGTGCTCACATGGAATCTAAAATCATCGGGCGTTGTTATCGGTTTATAGATTTTATATATAAATTAGTTTGGATATAGCGTTTCTCAACAAACTAACGTGCATACGTCGATATTTTTTTATTGTGACTCGACATATGACGGCACCCCGCTTGATGTTAAGCCAAAGTGTGGTCCATGAATGATATTCTATCTTTTTCATAACTAATTCATACATGTATGTCTTCGTCGACAGTTTGTTCGTCCGATGATTCAGATTGCACGTGCTAAGCGCAAAAGAATCTCAGGTGCATTTTGTTTGTTTTTATTAAACTGTATCGTGTGTGCCAAATAGTGT
The DNA here is from genome assembly GCA_905220615.1 of Tinea trinotella. Classification (NCBI taxonomy): domain Eukaryota; kingdom Metazoa; phylum Arthropoda; class Insecta; order Lepidoptera; family Tineidae; genus Tinea; species Tinea trinotella. The sequence goes on along the minus strand of HG992320.1, from coordinate 4,620,321 downwards.
GTAAATGGCTCATCATTCCAATAGTTATTTTTTATACAATGTGAAAATTAAAGTTTGGACTGAATTTTATTATTGTCTTTTATTACAATAACCCAAAGAGAAGAGTAGATATATAAAATAATATGCATTATAGTGCATTCTTTTGCATGAATTGGGTATTTCCTATCCTTTACATCACTGGCCGAATACTGCGAAGGAAATTCTCGACAACCTCAAAGATGAAATTCTTACTATTTTGGCTTAAATCACTGGTGATACTGCGTCAAAAACCCAGAGTAAACAGCATTAAAATATCTATAAACTTCTTCCCGGTCCATCGCAATCGTCAGTCTTCAACTAAATTGAACTATGGAATGGAGGGTTATAAAGCAGATTTCCATCTCCAACAATGTTCCGCGAAGAATCGCAACTGTTCTAAAGGCAAATGGTGACCTTTACACTTATTAAGTAAGTAGCCCAGCCACTTCTATACCGATCGTCAGTGGCGTGAGTACGTGTCGATTGCTTAGTGGTAACAGATTCTACAGCTACGTTACATTCAGCAGGGTTAGGTTGGGCAAATTAAAACGATAATCGTCTCTCGTCGACGATTGGTAAAATAATAAAAATAATAAAATAAATAAAATAAAAATTGTTTATTTCAAAAAATTTACATTTTAAAGTTGGTGGATCAATGAGCACTGCACTAGTCAACAAAAATGACTGTATTGCAGTTATCAATTTCTCCCACTAATACAGTTCATTTTCTTACAAAGGTTTTATTGTTAGTAGTGGGGTGATTGTGCGTATATATGTGTGTGTGTGTGTGTGTGTGTGTGTGCGTGCGTGTGTGTGTGTGTGTGTTGGTGGGTGTGTTATCTGCCATATATTATTTATTTTATTACTTTTAGAAGATTTTCTGTGTCATCATAGTTAAGTTTTTGCAACCATTGTGTCACTACTGTTTTACACTTATATCTAGTAAGTGGATAGATATATAGAGCTTCATTAATAAAATTATATATTTTGCTACTCAACGCATAGTAATGCCTAGTTACCAAATTATTTTTGTGGGTAATAGTACTACAAATTCTATTCCTGGTCCGTATATCTTCATTAAACTTCTTTTTATACGGAAGATTGGCATGTGTTCGCAGCGTGACTTGAAGAACAAACAACTGTCTCACGGTTAAAACTTCAGCTTCGCGATACAATAAGTGTGTAGGATGTCTGAAGGGTTTCCCTAACATAACCTTTAATACCGCTCTCTGAGCTCTCTCCAATCTAAGCATAGATGTTAAGTATGTTCCACCCCACGACGAGATACAGTAGCTTAGAATTGATTTTGCAAGTGCTGAATATACCATCATCAATGTACGTTTGTCAAGTGATGGTCTCAATTTCTTAAATATAAATATAAGTTTTCTGGTGCGGTTAACTAAGTTGCCCAAATGTATCTGCCAATTAAGCGTATTGTCCAATTCAACACCCAAATATTTGATTGTTGATGTACGAGTCAAGGAGAGACAATCGCAGCCCTTATTATTATTAGTACAATGGTTGTGAGTCCTGATGGTATAAGAGTTTGTAGTGGGTTGTGTCCTTGCTGATGGTGAGAAAGTTACATATTTTGATTTTTCTACATTTAGCGTTAGGATATTAGAAGAAAGCCAGGTCATAACCACACGTAGGGCATTTTCTGCATTGCAGCGCACCTGATCCCAATCTTTTCCTTGCACTATGAGAGCTGTATCATCTGCGTAAGTATAGATTTTACAATTTGGTAGATTTAAATTGCAGAGTTCATTAATATAGATCAGAAACAGTGTAGGGCCAAGCACGCTGCCCTGAGGAACTCCGTATTGCAACAGTTCATCAGCACTCCTATATTTATCAATCTTGACACATTGCGTGCGTTCAGAGAGATAGCTTTGAAATATTTTTAGCGCCGGTCCTCTTACTCCAGCACTTTCCATCTTGTGCAATAGCAGAGGAACAGAGACAGTATCAAACGCCTTTGATAGATCCAAAAATATGCCAACAACTCTGTTTCCTTTATCTATCCCACGTACTATATCATCAGTAAGCTCGAAAACAGCATCATCGGTTGACCTATTATTTCTGAAACCATACTGATTTTTGGCAAGTAAGTTTTGAGATTCTAAAAAACACTTTAATCTATTATTTAAGGCTTTCTCCAATATCTTTGAGAGGCTAGTGAGTATTGATATAGGCCTGTAATTGTTGACACTGTCTCTGTCTCCCCGCTTATGTATCGGATGTATGAGAGCCTTTTTAAAAGCACTTGGAAATATACCAACCATGAGACATAAATTTACTAAGAATGTTATTGGTGAAACCAGTGAATTAGAAGCCATTTTTAATATTTTGGTAGGTATTCCATCCCAACCTATTGCACAATCGCTACGAAGACTTGTTATGATTCTGTTTATTTCCTCTTCATCTACATCCATTAGGTTCATAGTATTGCCCTGACTATTACTTAATATGTCTATATTAGAATTAATTTCATGTTTATTGTGTTTTTTTAATTTATCAGCCAATTCTTTACCCACGTCAACAAAAAATTTATTAACAACATTTAACGATGAGATAGGGTCGCTTTCTATGTGTAATAATTCATCAGGGGATTTTGATACATTATCAATTTCAGCTATGTTTCTTATCACTTTCCAAGTTTCTTTGGGATTATTCTTAACTTTGTTTAACTCTTCTTTTTCGTGCAGTTGTTTGGCCCTCTTTAAAATTCTGTTACAATAGTTTCGATATCGTGTATATGTCACCTTGATCACCATGTTTTGAGGATCATTTCTGGCCTGCCTGTGTAGTTGATCCCTATTTTTCATGCACCTCAACAGCCCAGGAGTAACCCATGGTTTTAGAATATTTTTTCTATTGCTTATTTTATGCATTGAGGTGTATTTTTTTAATGCATCAGATATTGTTTTTATTAAACTATCAGCAACAAGGTTGGGGTCCGTTAGCTTGTACATTTCTGAATAGTCTTTTTTATTTAATTCTTCGACTACTGCTTTATAATCAATTTTATTATAAACCTTATTAGCTTTGGGTCTCTGATTCCGCAGTTCTGTGCAAAAAAGTACAGGAGAGTGATCCGTGATGTTGGTGTCTAATACAGCTGTAATAGATTTCTTATTATTCTTAAGTATAACATGGTCTAGACATGTAGTGTCTCGCGTAGGAATCATATGTGCTGGCATCATGCCATGCAAAGAAATGAGATTCAGGTAATTATCTGCAACAGAGCTTTTACTATCTGGCATGATGTTAATATTAATATCTCCAACAACTACAACTGTCTCAAAGGGGATTACTTTTTTTAGTGTATTGTCAAGACTATTCAAGAAATTATCTATTTTAGTATTTGAGGGCGACCGATATAATGCAAGAACTGCAAGAGACTTACCACATTCCACGACCAAACAGTTTGCATCCATAAACTCATATTCCACCACGTTACATTTTAATTCGTCCAGTGCATATATTACTAGACCATCATTTTGATTCCTATGACTTGACTTATATGATCTGTAGCCATTTAATTTTGGGAGTGTCGAGACTTTACTGAGCCAACATTCACTGAGTACAATTAGGTCGCATTTAGCCTGTAATCTTACAAGTAATAATTTTAGTTCATCAAAATTACAATTTATGCTTCTAATATTAATTTGCAATTTTTTAATATTGGTATTGTATAATTTTATTTTATTTAACCAATCTTCTGGCAAGCAGAGTGTAGATTGAGAAACATTACAATTCTCTATATCATTTTGTATATCTGTAATTGCGAAATTCATTTTGTTTGTTGTATACATAACATGGTGCAGTAGTACTCCTAATAGTCTTTGGTGCAGAGCAATAGGTTAGACTATATGTGTATGCGTTAGACAGATATATATTATGTGAGTTTAATAGTTTACAATTGTGTGTGTGAGTATATGTGGTAATACGTTTTGTATAGTATAATTTTTGGGTAGTAAGGCAGTATATATATGCGTTAGACAGATAATTATATATATTATGTGAGTTGAATAGTGTATAAATGTGTGTGTGTGTATATGTGATTATTTGTTTTGTATAGTATAATTTTTGGGTAGTAAGACAATATAAATATGCGTTAGACAGATAATTATATATATTATGTAAGTTGTATAGTGTATAAATGTGTGTGTGTGTATATGTTATTATATGTTTTGTATAGTTAAGTTTTTGGGTAGTATAAAAAAATATTGTGTGTTGTTTGTATTTGTAGGTTAATAATATATTAAAGGTACGGTTATCTAGTTTATACATCACAAGTAGTGTGATAAAAGCTAGGCTAAATCCACCAAAATGATACTTGATGATAATGATCAAACGTGTCATCGCAAAGGCGATATTCGTTACAACGATTAATAGTCTCGTTTTATTGGATTTAGCCTACCTTTTATTATTTTGATAGTCGTCGACGAAGGACGATAATCGTTTTAACTTGCCCAACCTAACCCTGCAGGACAATTTATTGCAAGCTATATATAGCGTATAGAGGTGTAGTACGGTATAGAGGTGAAAGATTGGGTTATTTACATTTCTATACTAAGCTACTAAAGTGCTTGTATCAGAAACAGGACAACCAAAGTACATATATCAAAGATACATTGGTACCGGTGGGTGATCTCGAACTCGTGCTCTCGGTTTGTGTAACCAATGCACTGCCACTATACCACGGTCGCCTTAAATGGAATGGAAATGAAACAAGAAAATGGTTTTAAAAAATACGTTTATTATTTCTTAATATATAATAGAAACTTAAGTAGAAACAATAATAATTATTCAATAATAAAACAGGGAACATCTTAATATAATTTACTTTTAAATATAAAATCAGAGTTAGAATCAAAATTGCAATTAGTATAATTGGGGTCAATGCGTTTAAAAAAAAGCAAAAAAGTAACTACTAAGAATCTACGTCACTTAATATATACACTTGCACTAAAATGTCCCTAATAGTAAATAATAAGAGAGGCTTTCCTTAAGGAATATATAGAATAAACATGCAGAATCCATAGACAACATTTTACAGATAAAGAAAACATTAATTTTTTAATTAGTTTTGGCTCATTAAAATACCTAGTACTCTTTACTAGCATTGCTTATTACGGCTTCAAACTCCAGTCGTAGTTGATCGATTTGCACGTGTGATTTTTAAAATACAATACTAATAAAAAATATAGTGCACAATTTGTTATTGTTTGTTCAGTTCAGCTCAACAGTTCAGCATTCTGGCGGAATCATCTAAGTTAGAATTAACATGATTTGAAAATTTAAACATATAACTAATTCGTTAAATATTAAATTAATTATTATAAGTTTAAAATAACTAAATGAAAATTGAAAACCTCTCATATATTCAAATATAAATTCGACCGAACACTTAATAAAATCATTTACAATGTATTTATGCTTGAACCATAAAACTGTGAACCATATTAGTAGGAGCTATTTTTCAGATATTGGAGCAGATTTTTTTACATCCGCAGATGCGGATTTTAAGAGGCTTACATCCGCGGACGGGGATCTGTACAAAAAACTCAAGTGTGGGTAAATGGCTCATCATTCCAACAATTATCCTTTCTTTATTTAAAAAGAAGTGATTGAATTACTATTAATAATTATTTTAGTAATTAAATTTGAATATTTAATGAAAAGTAGCATTATATTTATTGAAAAGTAGGATGGCCGAGTTTTCGGGCTCCAGTCTGTTTCTATCCTGCGCTACTAAATAACTGTTTAATTGCAAAACTGGCTGGTGAAGCTGATAAGAATCCGCATCGATTTATACGGATGTCTAAATCGATGCGGAATTCGCAACATCTCAAGTAGGAACTATACGAGCATTTCTCATATTGTATTTACAAATTACCTAATTAACTTTGGAGACACATTTAGGGTAAGGTTAAATGTTGTCGGGAGTGAGCAATGCTGACATAGTAGCTCATGCGACTGCTATTTGTGTGACGGAGCCGCTCGTGTATTGCACTTTAGCTTAACATCAGTAGGATCACAGTCACGAATCTCCGTGTCAATTTCCTAAAAATACAATAATTGAAATATTTCCTCCTTATTTTGTGGAAGAAGAAAACATGCATTATGTACGCGGGAGTTGAAAGACTTTGCCGGCCAAGAGGGGAAGAAAATGGTTGATTACATTACTAAATCAATCAAAATGTTACGCCTCAATCACCACAGGGATATGCAAGCATAACCACTAATTATTTTTATTTTATTGTGACACGACATCTGACCTCGACCCGCTTGATGATAAGCAAGAGGAGGTCCAAGAGTGACGACGACTAAAAAAACCGAGTAGTTCACGGTTGCCTCAGTCGTCGTCACTATGCCGGCCAAAGGTGCTTCTTTACGCATCGCTTGAAGGATCCAAGGTCATAGGACGGAGAGAGCACATGGGCTGGCAAATTCTCACGTCAAAGTAATCCCACAGAGCTACATTAAACTCGCGCCAACTGTAGTTCACAGTTCTCATGGTTCAAGATTACCTGACTAGTTAATACATATAATGTTAGTACAAATTTATAACCTAAATAAATAATTAAAGCCATCAACATAAACTTACAATTTATAATAATTATTGTCCGTTAAGATTAATTTTATTTGTTTCTAAACAAATAGTTCTATAGATGTATGATGCGACTTATTATCACGTTTATTTTTCAAATATTTAATCCCTTCCCCAGATCAAAGTTCGGTTACTTGATCTAACTTGAAAATAAACTAACTAAAAAAATTACCTATAACCAAAGTTTAACATCATGTGATTGATAGATTGCCTTCTAAAATTGATTGTAATGATTGTCGTTTAATCAACACAGATTAATAATCTAATTAAACGTTATAATAAGCCTAATTATTCCTATTTAGTTAACAATTTTAGAAGAAGTTAACAAGGTGTAATTCACACGCAGGGCAATGTTACGTGTATAATTCATGCGTGCACAGGCAGTGGCGTGCGGTCTTTATAGGCATTAAGACTGTGCCTACCCTACAAAATGATGCACAAAATGTATTTTTCATTTAGTCACTAAAAAACACGCGGTCATTATAAATTCAATATTAATTTACAATATTCAAGCGCCATCAATATATATTAGTCGGTTCAAAACCGTGTTTAGTCATCAATGTTTTCTAGCATTTTTAAAATTTATTTTTAACTTTAAACATATATTATAAATTTATTTTTTAATAATAAAACAATGTAAATAAATCATTAAATATTTTGTTGGCTTCAGAGCTGAGTCAGCCGCCCGGGGCGGAAAAAAATTTGCCGCCCCCTTCTTAGGGAATTTCAATCAAAGGTACAACAAAAATATGAATTTCAGGATCAAATTGTAACGATTTATTTTAGTTTTTTTTTTCAATTTTGCCGCTCCCACCACGCTACGCCTCTGGCGGTACCTCTAAGCTCTTGGCTATTTTTTCTGCCTTTCATATTAGATAGAAGAAACATTGCGGCTCTCGGACGCTCGAATCGGACACCCATACGACTGGATACCAAATTAAAACTCGTGTTAATATTCCCGATAAGTGGGGATCACGTTCGGACTAACAATCACGGTTGGATTACTTAAGCAAAATCACATTTGGACTGCATCGCGGTTTGAGTACACCACCAGCACTACCTACCTACCACCAGCTCGCTACGTGGACCTTCAAATAGTCTTCGTGGTTTTGAATAGCGTGCAGTCCCCAATTTAGCGGCTGACCGCAAGGCTCAGACCACGTGGGAGAAACTCACCACAAAGGTCACGTAGCTACCGCTTTTTATCGGGTACTTTAGAGGCTGATTCCCATCTGATCAAAATATCTGGATATAGGTACATGCCTACGTAAATTTTGTAAACTAGATTAATTTTTTAAAATATTACTTTATTAATGTCACTTTTTATTTTATTTTAATTCCCTGAGAGGAGCCCGTGACATTATGGTGATCGCCACATCACTCCCTCCCAAGGCGGAGCAAATGGACGCACCGTAGTACGTTCTTCAGAATAGACGTACCGACATAGGTATGTGAATACTCTGTGTGTAATGAAGTGTGCCTCAGTGAGTCGAGGGCTTAGTAATGATGTAACTTAGTGAATTGAGGGCTTTGAAATGATGTACCTCAGTGAAAAGTTTTATCACTCAACAATATTTATATTCACCATTTTCAAGATGGGGAAAACTCAAAGTCATGAGGAAGTTGTGATTGCCCAAACAGGAGCTGGAAACCAGGCGGACTCTAGTCTTTTCCACGACATAATGCACAGAAAGTTAGACATCATCATTATCATCATCGTAGCAACTCTACTAATCGCATTTTGCTAAATTCTGACGTGGGAAAAACCTGAGGTGTGGAAAAACCAGATATACAGCTTTCCTGAGAACTGAGATGAGAGATTTGAGAGACAGTCGACGAAGTAACGAAGGCCAACGCCCTGCACCAACATATTCCGTGGCCTGATAAGGGCAGAAACGGTCAGTGAAGAAACAGAGTATAAAAAAAAGTCTACTCGTGTTGTGTTAATTTTTCTCTCTCAATGAACTTTACTTTTTAAACACTGTATTTACATTATGTAAGCCATTTAGCCATTGTTTTTTTTTAATTTTATTATCAATTTATTAATAATTATCAAAGTTTAAATTTCAATTCTGATCGCCTTATTAATGAGCTAAAATGTATTTATAAATCAAAATAGTTTGAAAACCTCAACGTTTATCAGATTATGGAGCTGTTTTCCCTGAAACAGTTCGTTTGTCAAAATTAATCATTACCATTCCCGCAAGCAGTGCTTCCACAGAAAGATCATTTTCGGCATTAAATCGAATTCACACGTATTTGCGAAATACGCAGGGTCGAGAACAGCTAACTAACAAATCGGCTCAGCGGCATCGGAATTTAGCACCTGATATTAGCACCATATTTTTTTTTATAGATAAGTTTGTTAATGAAGTATAATTTTCTAAAATTTCAATTTACGGAGAAGCATAGTTTTTACGCTAGAATTTTTTGAAAATTTAAAAATAATTGTAAACAAATCGCGATGTTTGACGTTTAATACATATAGAGGTTATTTTTTTCTGGTATAATATTAAACGTTTCGTTATAAGCATTGTAAAATGTCAAATTATCAGTAATAATATAAGATGTTTGTGCAATATTGTCAATAAAAATCAATAAACAGTGAAATGGAACGATATTGTATGTGAAAAATATTGCCGTTTTAGCGCATTTGGCGCTAGATCTAAGGTCTATAGCGCTTTTTTTTTCAATACGTAAGCGCTAAAAAATATTTATTGGATTTTTGCGAAAATGTGATATTACATTGGCAACCGCCATTATGTCGCGTCACATCGGTGCTCCATGTTTTCGTTTGAGTCGCTTTGAATATTTACTTTCTATCATGGCATTCTGTTGTAATTGCAGCCATGTCGTCGACTGAGTCTAGTGACTGTGAAGTGGTGCCGGTGTTGGCTCCTTTGGGAAGTGCTAATGTAGTTGCCTCTACATCTGGTGACCACGGAGCAACTTCTGGTAGACTACCACTGTTTCTCGACAATAATTGTAGCAGTCACAGATATGTATTTGATATGTATTTGTAAAGAGCTATAAAATACAACTAAGCGAGGATGAAAAGGACCACTCTGGCGCCGAGGAACTAAGAATCTACACCGACGGATCCAAGACCGGTGCAGGAACAGGGGCAGGAACCTTCTCGTGGGATTTAAACATAAATATCTCAACAGCGCTAGACGTAAACAACTCGGTGTTTCAGGCAGAATGTGTCGGTATTCTGCAAGCAGCACACGCAATAGCGAGGAGGGGGATCGCTAACCAAAAGATCAGGATCCTCTCTGATAGCAAAGCGGTACTCTTGGGTCTGGGAAACTACTGCAAAAACTCAGCTTTGCTCTATGAATGCCACCTGGCATTGGAGGACGTATGTACGTCGAACCAGATCACTCTCCAATGGATCAAGGGTCATAGTGGATCGCTAGGCAACGACGCGGCAGATGAGCTGGCCAGGAGGGGATCGTCCTGTCGACCTATAGGACCGGGACCTATTATGCCCCTACCACTCCAGTTCCTTCGCAGCTGGCTGCGCCAAAGAACAGGTAACCTGCACGAGAAAGCATGGTCACATACAATGGATTGCAGACAGTCCAGGGAAGCTCTTCCTCATATTGACAGACGCTTGACTGGACGACTGCTGGACCTTAGCAGAGCCAAGCTCCGCACTGTGGTGGGTGTCATAACGGGGCATTGTGGTTTTAATAAGCACCTGTACAACCTCAATATATCGGACAGCCCCCTATGTAGGGGATGCCTGAATGGGAAGGAGACAGCTGCACATGTGCTCTTGAGTTGCAGGAGTGCGAGAGTATCCGAAGCGAGACAAAAGTTCCTCGGCAATGCCAGGACGCTCCCGGAGGTCTGCAGGAACGAAAAGGGTCTCCTGGCCTTCCTGGAGGAGATCGGGTGGCTCCACTGAAGGAGAACCGTTGAAGAACGTACAAAGAAACCGAAGAGGACTTCAAGTGCGGAAACGAGCCCGCAAATAACTATAACTATAACCAGTCACAGATGGTAGTTTCGGACACTGCAACTCCACGAGCTCTCGAGCTTCATTCTATTCTGGCCAGATAATAATCATAATTATGGGCATAACAATACATAAGTCTAAAAATGACAGGCAGTGGCAGTGGGGCACACTCAAACCAAGTTCCTTGAGCATGCAATTGTTCTTTTCTTGCAAATTTTTTGGGACAAACAAAGGAACCAACAGAGCCAATACTAAGAGTAATTGTCATTGGTGCACGATGGTGACTGCAGGTTTTTGTTCAATGGTATTAGGACCCCACCAAAGGCAATGTATTGCTCTTTAGTTCCCAGTTCACCTGTGATGCTGTTCAAATAATAATTTTACTTCTGGTAGCGACTACATTTTTTATATCTCCAGCACAAAGAGATATGCAGCCCCCGCTCACTGTGGCGAAACACAGGCATCATGCGAGCCACAGCGGCTGAGGCTGGTCCAACAACTGCGTCCAACAAGCCGAAGCTGCGGTGGAGAGCATGAGTGCCTGTGCTTTGTCACGCAAGGGCGAAGGGGCTGCATATCCCTCTGCGCCGGAGATATTAAAAGTGTAGTCGCTACCAGAAATTATTAATATTGTAGGTAACATAACCTCAAAATGAAAATCATAAAAACTAAGCATTTCCGGAATTTGTTTCCCCCTCCCGAGGGTTGCCCTCCCCTCCCCCTAAATTTTTATGGTGCTAAATTAAGTAAAGTCCTTCCTATAAGAATCCTATTTACATAAAGATAGGCACGTTGAATTAATTTATAAATAAGTTATTTACTTTGTAATTATTGTTAGCGCAAAATGTTAGCCAATTTGAGGCGACCGTGGTGTAGTGGCAGTGCAATGGCTACGTAAGTCGAGTAGCACGGGTTCGAAACCACTCACCGGTACCAATGTATCTTTGATATATGTACTTTGGTTGTCCTGTTTCTATGATACAAGCACATTAGTAGCTTAGTTTAGAAATGTATAAAAAATATTCAAACAGCATTAATGAAGATAATACATAAGATACTACCGACTATCTGTTAAGTTAATAATACCGCCTACAATATGTTAAATAACACCGCACGCCACTGTGAACAGGGGCCGTTCATGTATTACCTAGGCAGGGGCCATTCAAGTATTCTTAAAGCAGGAGTTCAGTCCCCCTTTACCCGAATGCCAGCAAGGTCTCCCTCATCCGAATTAGTATTCGTTTTTTTTAAATTATCGATATTACTTTTATTTATTTGGCTCGCGGTACTTTCCCTACCCACTTAGGATCTTCCTTGCTTAAGAGTTGCCACATATGTCAAAATGTCTGCATATTTTGATATATCTATTTATTTTCCCGGGAAGCTCTTTCTCATATGGATAGATGCTTGAACGGACGACTACCAAATCTTGACAGAGCCAATTTTCGCATTTTGGGAAAATGATGAGAGATCTCTCCGCCACACGCATGACGCGTGCGGGGCCGTCCACTTGGCCATAGTAATATCGCGTCGATGCTGGTATGTATCCAATACTTTGTTGAAATATCGTTTGCGAGATATTGGACGCTCAACGCCATCTGGTTTTTGAATGTGGCGACGATTTGTTTGTGTCTTATCCACCAGATGGCGTGACCGTCTGTGGAGGACGCCTCAGCATCATGATAGATCCCATAACCACTTGTTCCTTTGCCGCTTTCGCAATACTTAAACAGCCCCACAGTAGAATTAAGTCTAGTAAATTGTCCTTATTCAAATATTAGACAATAGACAATTTTTAGAAATGTTGATGACAAAAACGAAACCTCTATAAAATATTTGGTTAACAACAAAGTTGTTTAAATTCTGAGATCATTTTAACTTACTACAGTCGCTATTACAATCCGATACAACTTCTAATACATCACACTTAAGAAACAATTTGTTGTTCTATTAAAAACGGCAAGAATTCTTAGCGGCACACACGGTGCGGCGAGGCGCCTGAGCGGCGTCGCTGCGTTGTTCTGCATATAAAAACGCCACACGGTGCCTTCCGGCGCCGTACCGCAGGCACGCCGCAGACGCTCCGCAAACTACGGCACCGCATACCACGTGTGTACAGTGATGCGGCAAAATGTTTGCGATGCGACGCCGCACCGCACCGTGTGGCTTCACGCTTAATCTGTAGCTAACTTTGTTTTTATTGAAATAAAACATTTTTGCGACTTGCTAACTCGTTTATTTACGACCAAAGCTACGGCTGCAGTTTTTAAAAACGTTAGAATAAAATAATTAATTAAACCGCGATAGTAAGCCGCAAAATTATTTTCTTTCAATGAGCAATGTTCGCGCATAACCTTATGCGTGTTTTACTGCAGAAGGAGAAAACTATAGCTATCTCGCTTTCACTGCTATTAGTTACTATGGAAACATATCTCTCTTTAATAATAGTAAACACTGAAAGTTAATTAAGAGAGAACTATAGCTATCTCGCTTCTTTTGCTCTCAATTCCCAGTTAAAGTTGCCGCTAGAACAATCAATCTTCATTAGAACATGTAATCCAATTTGGAATAATTTAAGCGACCTTGCGTCTCAAATTAAAGTGGAATTTGTCTTTGTTCTTTAGAAACATCAACTGTAACCATTACTGCAGAAGTACAAGAGAAAGCTAATGCTATCTCCCTTCAACAGCAAAAATTGCAAATGGGTCATTAGAGAACTATAGCTATCTCGCTTCCACTACAGTCAATCCACATAGGAACTACTGCTATCTCTTTTCAACTACAGTAATTTACAATTAAAGTTTCATTGAGACTTTAAGCATTCGCCTATTGAAAATGGTGTCATTTCATTGATGTGGCATATCACCAGTTAGTAAGGTCCACGTATCATTTTCAGATTCGGCCCCTGTTTGCTGCAATTGTTGCCGAAGTGAACAGCGGAGTTTTAATAATGAGTCCTGCAATTAAAAACATATATTTTTTAAATATTATTAAGTTACTGGTATAAATAATAAAATGCCATTGGGCCAAATGATTTAGGTGACGACAGGCGTATATGAACGGTCAGCGATTGGCTTGCTGCGCGTAATGTCCCGGGTTCGATTTCCGGTCGGAGCAAATGTTTGTTTTATAGATTTTATTTGTAATATTTAATAATTATATTAAATAATACAAATTTATTTTCCATGCTTACTATCAATCATAACTTTATTACGTACGAGATATATAATGGAGAAAAGCACATTTAGGCAATAGTAACTTCACATGAACTTTTACATTTTTAAACTGTTTATGTAATGAATTAAACAATTTTATGCGGCTTACTATTGCGTTTATTTTGGCAGAGCAATGTTCGATGTTGTTCAATTTACTATGTTCGCGCAAAATCTAGGATAATACTCTGTTTATGTAATTATCAGTTTGTATATTTGTCAAGTATTAAAATTATTACCTTTTCATTTTCCAACTGTATAATCTCTCTTTTTTGACGTAACGTTTCTGTGTCCATCCTACTCTCAAGATCAGACTTTGTGTTATTTACAAAGGCTAACTCTGTCTGAATCTGAAATTAAAAAAAAAAGTTTATTTAACTGTTATCATCCAAAGTAGTACCACATGCACAGCTTATGAATTTAATGGTTGCTGTTGGAAAAGGGGCCGATGTAGAGAACTGCCTGTGGAGGAAAGTTAGAAAAAATGAAAATAAAAAGAGCGCCCAAACTAGGAAAGATCCTGCTAGAATATTAGCTATGGTATAAAAATAATGATATCGAACTAATGAATTAAGCATATTTTATGCGGCTTACTATCGCGTTTATTTTGGTTTTGATTTTACAATTTTTTATTGTAAAATTTCAAATTTCAGCATTAAATTCACAATGGAGTTAGAGGAGAATCGTAGGCTAGCCTTTCTTGATGTTTTAATAATCAGAAACTTTAACAATACAGTAAGCCATACAGTTTTTCGGAAACCAACCCATACAGACAAATATCTCAATGGTGATTCACACCACCACCCGAACCAATTATCTGCTGTAGGCCTTTCCTTGTTACAGAGAGCACGTGGCATCTGTGACGACCAACACGTGGGAGAAGAGCTTCAATATGTCAAAAAAGTTCTTGCTGACAACAAGCTGAAAATCCATCCCGCTCGTGGCAGAGGACATGTGAAAACACCGACAGTGGATCATGCCCCCCTCATCCTGCCATATGTGAAGGGTGTTACAGACAAGATCGGCCATGTATTGAGAAAAGCATCGGTTAATTAAAACATATTTCAAGCCGCATAAAAAGCTACACCAATACCTGAGACCTGTGAAAACTAACATTCCTTTACAAGATGCAGGGGTGTACCAGTTAGAATGTGACTGTGGACTCTCGTATATAGGACAGACAAAAAGAAATATATGCACACGCGTACGGGAACGCGTAGTGGAAAGTATGCAGTTTGTGAGCATCAACAGGACGGCGCCAATCACTACATCCGTTTCGAGAAACCGAAGATCCTCGCAAAGGAAAGTCGACTGATACCCAGGATGGTACGCGAGGCTATTGAGATTAAAAAACATCCTAATTTCAATAGAGAAGGTGGTTGGCGATTATCTAACACCTGGGACCCCATAACTCAAGTCCCAAGTTCAGCAAACTGCCAAACCAGATGACACCGTCAGTTATTTTTGCAAAAATTTGTAATAAACCGGGATAGGCAGAGACAATGGAGCGCCACTTACCACGATCCTGACAAAACTTCCTCGCTTCCTTCACATCCACAATTTTCGTCATACAATTCCCCTCTACGGTTATGGGTACTAGGCAACCTAGCTTTCTCGAAGATGTCTCCGATTTGATTGGAAAACACCCTCCTGCCTTGTTTAACGCATCAATCCACATCAGATTTATAAATTGCTTTCGTCAATCTACGTTTACTCATCATTTCTATGTGCCCAAACCATCGCAGCATTCCTTTGTCAATCTTTGTGACTACATCTTCTTTTACACCACATCTATCACGCACTGTGCTATTTCATATTCTATCCGCTATCGTTACTCCACATACAGTTCCAGCTTATCATGCTGTCATATGTAGAGCCACAATAAAAAAATGCATCATACTAATCTATACTAGTATTATAAAGAGGAAAGATTTGTATTTTTGTGTGTGTATATGTTTGTAATGAATAAACTCATAAACTACTGTGCCGATTTCAAAAATACTCATAAAATTCCTTACATCGCGTACGCTGCGAAAGCTATTGACGATAGAACAAAATAATGATCTACAATTTTAAAGAACACATTAAAATCTACAAAAGACAGTTTGTTGACAAATTAATTTTATATACAACAACATACATTAATGGTTGATATAAAGATTTTACATACATAATAGAAAAACTGATTATTTAATAATTATGCGTGCGAAGTATTTTGACCTGGGCAACGCCGGGTTACGCAGCTAGTTTAATAATAAAGACACAATTAACATACGTAAATTACGCAAAAAAATGGTATAATAATGAATTACAACAAAAAATTGACCTACATAACTTTGCAAACACATATTTTTTTCACTCCTTTGTTTTTACGATGAGCAACGCTTACAATCCTTAAAAATATGTATTAGTCACATTAAAGATAATCTCGTGAATCAGTGCACTGCACGTCATCAGGACATTTAAGGAACTATTTTATCTAACGTTTAAGTTAAGGCGACCGTGCTGTAGAGGTAGTGAAATAGCCACGCAAACAGAGTGTCCCCGGTTTAAAACCACTCGTCGGTCCCAATGTACTTTGGTCGTCCTGTTTCTATGATACAAGTACCTTAAGCACCTTAGCATAGAAATGAAAAAAAAAAACATAATTATTTTAGTCAATCAAATTGTCCTCGCTTCCCTCATATTTACAATTCTCTTCATACAAGCTCTACGGTTGTGGACACTAGCAACTTTCTTGAGGATGTCCTCAAAATATCCTCCTAGGTCCGTCTCGTTTAACGCATCCATCTGCGTCAGATTTATAATTTTCTTTCATTTTTAGATTTAAATCTACTTTTACTCATCCTTTCCATATGCCCCAACCATCGAAATCGGAGACATCCTCAAGAAAACCGGCTTGTCTAGTGCCCATAACAATTTGATTGATTGAATCTACAAAATAAGGACAAATAAAAACACAAAATCGATTACAACGAAACCAATAGTATTTCCTGAGGTTTTCACGCGAAAGATTTTGGACGCCATAGTGACAGCGACTGAGACTGAGTATATTGTATAACACACGTCTTACGGTCAGTACATTGTTTATATTACCCAAGTGCGGTAGCTCGGTCACATCCCACAGTGCCTGAAGACAAGCGTCTTCGAACAATATGTGTTGCCTGTGATGACATATGGCACTGAGACGTGGCCCTTAAATGTTGGCCTATTGGAAAAGCTCAGAGTTTTTCTTTGCGCGATAGAATCCGGAACGAGGATATTCGCCAAAGAACCAAAGTTACCGACATAGCTCGTAAGATTCTCAAGCTGAAGTGGCAATGGGCTGGCTACATCGCTCGAAGAACAGGTAACCGATGGGGAAGAAAAAGGTTCTAGAATGGAGACCACGAACCAGGAGACGCAGTATAGGTAGGCCTCCCGCTAGGTGGACTGACGACATAGTGAAAGTCGCGGGTAGCCGGTGGATGCAACTGGCATCTTGTCGTTCGGAATGGCGTTCTAAGGGGAGGCCTATGTTCAGCAGTGGACGCCTTCTGGCTGATGATGATGATGATGGTAGCTCGGTCTCTATATAACAATAATGGCGACTATGGGATAATCGTGGGTGGGGCCTTTGATAACTAATTAATCATGGTGGGGTGACAAGGATCTCCAAGGATATTTTAAATCTATATTTAAATCCATACCTTAAGATACTCCTGCGCTAGCTTCTTGTGCTCTTCAAATATCCTTTTGGATTCCTCATCATTTAGGTCCGGGGATATTGGCCTCAAATGTGGGTCTAGCATCATGTGCATAGAATCTAAGTCTGGGTCAGGAGACGAGGCTTGCTGACCACTGGTCTCAACGCCACCAGATGTAGAACCACTGCTGTTGCCTACAACAATTAAAAACTAATAAATATCTATAAGAGAAAAAATATTTTTCTAGTCTTCTTCGAATAGAGTTTTTATAGACTATAATTATCGAAGTCAGATATCGGGTATCAATTTTTTTTAAAATGAGAAGTATTTAAGAACATAGTATCTCAAATTATTTGTAATTCTATTTATTTAAAATATTTGAAGTTTAATTTTCAGATATAAATGATAGGTATACGTTAAAAGAGATGACAAGAACAAGAAAAACATATTGCGATAGTTTGAGCGTAATGAAAGGATGAATGGAAGGAATAATGTTCCTTAACCTAGGCATTCTTAAGAAAACAGGGATCTGCCCCCCTAGCACGGCAATCCAAGAATCAAGATAAAGAACTGCAAGGAATATTATTGTAACTCATTTTAAATAACGTATTAAGGCCGACACATCAGAATGTTAAAAAAAATATTTATTAAAGTTTTTAATGTTGCTTTGTGTAAAGTTTTACAGTACATTTAAATATCTTTTTTGATACACTGTTCTGGTAAGTTATTTAAAATGAGTTGGAATGATATTCTTTGCAAGACTTTATCTTGCTTCTTGGATTGCCGGATTGCTTCTTGGATTTTTATTCTCAATGCAGCCCATTGAGAATAAAAATAATGAAGTTTGATAGTTATATCAGGATTGTGTAAAACAATCCTCTACAAACATATCAACGTTCACTTTCTCCTCTACACAACCGAAAAAGAACCGGCCGTCAATATGACGGCGACTGTGGCAGTCGTAAACAAACTCGGTTTTCTCAGTCGTCGTGACTCTTGGACATCCTCTTGCTTATCATCAGGCGGGACGAGGTCAGATGTCGTGTAACAATAAAAAAAAATTAGCTTAGGCATCTTTTCTATTTACGCACTCGATTTTGTATAAACTTCTGTACGTATGTATGTTGTAACTGAACTCTTCCTAATCGGCTGGTCCGAGTTTAAATAATTTTGTGTGTTTTAGTGGATCCTTGGATAGTTTAGATTCATAATTGAGCCCGGTAGGCTGCAACCGTTATTTTTATACTGCCGGGCAGGACAACGTTTGTCTGGTTAACGGGTTTTAGCCAACTTTAAATAATTCCTACAGAAATAAATATTCTTGAATGAATATTACTGATTATTTTATTTATTTATTATAACTTTGATTAATATCGCCTTTTTATTATTAATAATAAGATATTAATATGTCGGTGACTAATCAATGATAATATTTTTGATAAATATGTATTAACAATGAATCCAGTTCAAAATGTCATATATTTAACAGTTTATTATTTATTACTATATACTTATCCTAATTTATTATTATCCATATATTATTGGTTGTATGTTATAGAATTGTAATGCTATTGTTTATCTGTCTAAAATAATTATTATTTTTACCTTTTTTTTTTAATTTTTTTATATTGTGACTCGACATATGACAGCATCCCGCTTAATGTTAAGCTGGAATGTGGTCCATGTCACTGCTACTACAATTCACTAACTGTAAGTAGCAATCACATCCACTAAACCGGCCTAGTTGAAACCGCCAACATACAAGCTGATCCCGAAACGCGACCAAATCACTTCACGGTCTGCATACATGTAAGTGTTGATACTACCCCGGTTTCACAGACTGGGTACCACTGCCTACCACTCTTTGAATATTAAGATGTCCTATTATCAAGATGTATTTTTGTGTCAATCACAATTAAATGTATATTTAAAGTTATTATTATGCATGAAATCATTATTTAACTTCTGTAACCAAAATTGTTGAAATAGTTGTGAATTAAATTTAAATAAGATACGATTTATAATTTGATTTAAATTGCACAAATCTAAATCATTCTATTTAGGTTGTCATATTTATACCTAATTATATCATAATTTTAAATATATAAATAAGTATATAAATATGACAAATACGCGTAAGAATACACGAAGCAGATGTGACGTCGAATAACATATAAAATTGCCAACAAAACATTAAAATAACTTCATGTAAACAAACAGTACTCGCTCGCTTATTTATGCAACAAATTACTAATTTATTTATCATTTTTACAACATTACGCTTTTGTATAAATTAAGTTTATTCAAAGCTAAATAAAAAATTATTATTATTGCCAATTTTTAATTAGCCGAATCCACGTTATAGAGACAATATGAAAGCTATACATTCAAGAACATAGCGGCATCATTGTTTTGAGTAGTCATTGGAAGATCTACAACACACAGGGTTAAATACGTCAAGAGTTAATTTTACTTTCGTGTTGCTGATGTCAGAAGCTTCACCTAGATCTCTGCTACGAACAACTGTTGCTTTGCCCGCAAAACGAATAGCGCCCCGCGTTTACTTGTAAGCTTTCAACACATTTGTAACTTTTCAGGTTATCTATTTATAAACACTAGGATTATTTTTATCGAATTGCGTTATAAGTCCATTTCCTTATTAATATGCACTTTTCCTTTTCAGCAAGGACACTTCCACACAAACCAGGAACTACATTGTAAATCCTATGAAAACTCCATCAATGTATTGACGATAGTGATATCGCAATTACGATTGACGTGGGGACACTCACTGTAAAAATACCAACTACAGCTGACCGTGTCCCTGATGGTGGTGACGATGCCGGTAGACTCGCGACGGCGAGGACGCACGGGCGGCGCGGGCAGCGGGGGCATGGCGCGTCCACTCGCGGAGACACTGCGCCGACCACTGCACGCTCGAAATAATCGCCTGCCGAGCGCCGAGCGGACGGTGCAACAAACAAACCGCCTCTATTCGCGGCCGGTGACTCAGCGACGTCAGCCCGAGCTAAATGCGGATCCCGCGCTCCACCGGCTGCCGCCCTTACTCAGGATCTGCCCGACGCAGGGTGCGCGGTAGATCTGCACCCGGTCGACGACCTGCGCCTACGCGGCCTCTTGCACCCGGCACCGCTCACAACATGCGGAACTCACATGTGATCCATCACTATTGTAAAACATATTGGGGATTTGCATTCAAATTAGCGCGTATTGATTTTTAAAACTATTTCAGCAGTTCAAGAACGACGCACAATACACACGAAAGTATAGCGTCCAGAAAGAATGCATCGAATTGAGTCACACGGAGCGTCGTACAGCGTCACATGTGTGGCATACGTCAGCGATTATTGGACGAGCGCCTTCGTACGTGCGCGATAATGTCCCACTATTGTCACGGGGATAAATTAGGGCCCAATGATTGCGACATCGCCACTACCCTAATGTGCACACTGAGCCAAAGGTGTAGTGCGCAAATCGAGACAATTCCATCATAAATGTGTGCGCATAGTGTTGACAATAATGAAACAGTGTTCTAGCGGCTGTCATCGGCACTTGATGCAATAACACCCTGCGTCAATTTTAGTAAGGAAACAACATGCGTTTCTATAAATAAGATTCACCATATAATCCTGTAGTTTTTAATTTTGTTTTGGCTTTTCGATTAAGGAAAAATTTTGGTTTGCTTCTCATGGAGTTTATGCTTTTGGAGAATACGAGGATTTTAATGACTATGACTTTTGACTTGACTTTTGTGAAATACAATTTAGGTATATTTCCTAAGAACCTCTTTACCTTAAGTTTTTCATGTTTATAGTCTTTCTAATACGAGTATTTTGTCTGTTAGAACTAAATCATCACGTCTATTTATAATTTTGAACAAATTATAAATACGTTTGACAATAAAATAGGATGGCCATCAACAATAAGGAAGAAAAAGTGTTATAACATCAAAGAGGTCGCACGTGCCCTATTATATTATAATCAGAAGAGCGTGCCAACTTCACTGTTTTAATAGCTCATCACCAGAAGAATACAAGTTATGGTGTTGACCGGGGCATGGAGATTTTAAATAGGCCATCAATTACCTAAAATCGAACCAAAGAGAAGAAACAAATCAAATTGATAGGCAGAGACAATGGAGCGCCACTTGCCACGATCTCCCTCGCTTCCCTCACATGCATAATTTTTTTCATAAAATCTCTATGGTTATAGGCACTAAGCAGCTTTCTTGAGGATGTCTCCAAAGAGAAGCATGTTTTCGTTAATTTTGATTTGTGCAAAAGAGAGTTACAGAGAGCTTTAATTTTTTTTTAATTTAAGAGTGCCCAATTTTTCTAGGCTTTACTTAGTATATTTTCATTTATTTACATTTCTATACTAAGCTACTAAAGTGCTTGTATCATAGAAACAGGACAACCAAAGTACGTATATCAAAGATACATTGGTACCGGTAGGTGGTCTCGAACTCGTGCTCTCGGTTTGTGTAACCATTGAACTGCCACTACACCACGGTCTCCTTATGTATTGTTGATAAAACCGTTTTGCTTACTGTCGCGTTTATATTGATAATTTTAATCCTACGTTTCGAAAGCTTTGCGATTGTGGTCTCGCAAGGATACCGAGGTAGCATTTAAGATTTTTCTTAATGTTTTCAAAACTACATCAAAAAATCTTAGAGTTTACCGCACTCGGGACGTAGGCGAGTTTATGCATTACATAGATTTAATGCATCCAATTTAGAGATTCATAAATTATTAGATTATAATAAAAATTCCTGGCGAAAGAGCGTTGATTAATGTACTTTCTGAATTATTTCATAATGATTTCATTATAAGCCGCCGTTGTAAAACAATAGCTATTAATGTTTCTCGGCTTTTCACTGAGTCACGCTCACATCTATAACGCAAATTGTATAAACAATTAAACGCTAACGTATTTTTTTATTGAGACGCGACATATGACCTTAACCAGATAAGCTAGGGGAAGTCCAAGAGCGCCGACGACTGAAAAGAACCGTTACATTCAGTCGTCGTCACTGTATCGTTCAAAATAATAAAAGCATTATTATCATTAATTTCACGCCATAATTACCACAGGGATCGGCAAAGACAAACGTACGCATTTTTTTTTCTTTTTTTTTTATTGTGATTCGACATATGACAGCAGCCCGCTTGATGTTTAGCCGAAGTGGTGTCCATGAATGAATGTCACTGCTACTACAATTCAATAACTGTGAGTAGCAATCACATCCACTATGCCGGCCTAGTTGGAACCGGCAACTTACAAGCTGATCCCAGAAACGTGACCAAATCACTTCACGGTCTGTATACCTGTAAGTGGTGGTACTACCCCGGATCGGCAGACTGAGTACCACTGCCTACCACTCTTTGATAATCAGACTCGAAGCAAATATCCATCCCTTTTTTTTATTAACAAATATTTGCAATATTTAATATAAATGTTACAAATAAAAGCTATGAAACATATATTTGCTCCGACCGGGAATCGAACCCGGGACCCGGGCGCAACAAACCAATCGCTAAACCGTTCGTCCACTTTTCACGATCCTGGCACAACTCACTTGTTTCCTTCGCGACTATGCCATAAAAATGAACCCACAAATCTCCCAAAAACTAATAAAATGCACTTACGAACTAAAAAACAAAGGTGCTACATGAAACGATGACAAGTTTGATTAAAAGAAAAATACGTTTTTAAACACCACTTCTAAAGTTGTGTAAAAATTTGGCAACTAAAAACCAGTAATTAACGAATGAGTTATAATTTCGTTCGCGTGAACAGGTGACAAATCGTACATCTCAGACTAGACGGGACTACAAGGTGTCGATTGATCCGCCTGGCCTTTCGCCGTTAGTCATCGACAGTTCGTTCCTGCAAGTCAGTTAGACTTCGATTAATCGTTACATAGGATTTAGGATTTGAGTTAGATGCGTCCTTTCTTTGTAGAACAATCGACAAGTGGAATGCTTTGCCAGCCCATGTGTTCTCTCCATCCTATAACCTTGAATCCTTCAAGCGATGTGTGAAGAAGCACCTTTGGCCGGCATAGTGACGGCGACCGAGGCAGCCATGAACTAACTTGGTTGTTTCAGTCTTCATCACTTTTGGATATCCTCTTGCTTATCAACAGGCGGGTCGAGGTCAAATGTCGTGTCACAATAAAAGAACCTATTATCTGAATTTTACGTTACCTTTCGGATTGCCCTTTTATCATGTCGATGGTCAGATGTTGTGTCTTAATAAAAAAAAGTATAGCCTGATTTCCTAAACTATTTTTTTTTCTATTGTGACTCGACATATGACAGCACCCCGCTTGATGTTAAGCCAAAGTGTGGTCCATGAATGAATGTCTCTGCTAATACAATTCAATAACTGTGAGTAGCAATCACATCCACTATGCCGGCCTAGATGGAACCGGCAACTTACAAGCTGATCCCGAAACGTGACCAAATCACTTCACGGTCTGTATACTTGTAAGTGGTGGTACTACCCCGGATCGGCAGACTGGGTACCACTGCCTACCACTCTTTGATAACCAGACCCGAAGCAAATATCCACCTCTTTTTTTTATTAATTTTTTAAAAGCTATGAAACAAATATTTGCTCCGACCGGGGATCGAACCCGGGACTTTACGCGCAACAAACCAGTCGCTAAACCGTTCGTCCACGCCTGTCGTCAATAATGCTAACTAAGAATTGCTTAGGCAAAATATCAATCAATTAAATTGTCCCGGCTTTTGTCACAGTGATAGGCGGAGACAATGGAGCGCTACTTGCCACGATCCTGACACAACTCCCACGCTTCCATCACATCAATAAATTTAGAGTCTAGTAATATTAAGTTATTACAGAGGAAGAAGCGTTTTTGTTTCCAGCCGGTTTTCTGCTACTTTTGCAGGTTAGTAAGTGGACGTCCCTACCCTGCATTTTCCTCTTACGTGGAGAAACCACGTAAAAAGTTTTGACCCAAACGGCCATCAGTTTTATGTGCTTATGCGTATCCTTTAAATGATTTTAAGATAACAATCCCACCATTAAATTTGCACTCTGCCCATAATTTTTCACCATTCCGAAGTATAATCGAGTTTAACAGGCATTAAACTCGATCATGTACTTACTTTTTTGGTTTTGGTGCTATAAAGGGTTTAAATGAATTAATTATTACACATTTATTCAAGAAACACAAGTTTTACAAATAATTTAAAATTCACGACCTGTCTATCATTTAAAGAAGCTCGCCAAAAAACCTATGTACTCGAGCAGTCTCATGTTGTTTGAAATACAAGTGTCACTGCCGAGGAGCTTGCTTGCGAGGTATATTTACGGTTGCTTGCATATATCAGGCTGAATAAATTACTACAACTGAATAATTTGGCAATCAAATTAATGATGTTATCACGACAATCACGCAGCGACTCTACAACGCTGCCAAAGCATTTACAGTAAATATTACTACCTAAGCTCAAAAGGAGACAAAAGTGAATTCTTCTCTTAGATTTTGCTCAAACATTGATTAATGAATTAAACAAATTTTATGCGGCTTACTATCGCGTTTATTTTGGTTTCGATTTACAATTTTATTTTATTATTCCGACGTTTTAATCCAAACTAGTTTGGGCCTACTGCGAATTGCAATCTGGAGTCCAATTTGCCTATAATCCAATAGATATGCGGCAGAGATGACCTGCCCAGCTCCACTTTCTAAATATCATCATCATCAGCGGGAAGACGTGCACTGCTGAACATAGGCCTCCTCCTTAGAACGCCATTCCGAACGACAAGATGTCAGTTGTATCTAACGGTATCTAAGTTAGTTTATCTAACGGGAGGTCTATGCGTCTACCGGTTCATAGTCTTCACTTAAGAAGCTTTCTTTCCAATCTCCCATCCGTTCTTGGCTCCCAAATATATTCCATTGAAATTCCAAAAAGTAATAATCAGGAAAATTCACTAACACACTCGAACTCCCAAAAAAATTACGGATTAAAGTATTTAGGAAGTCATAAAGTTACGTGTGTTACATATCGAAATTATAAATCTGCCAGCAACGTATAGCTCTCTTTGATCAGAGTGTGATAATCTGTTTTCAATTTGGCGGCGCTGGACAGACTACAGACTGTTCCAGTTGCGTCAGCAAGCATTAGGCTGCCTTTCCACCAGAGGTACGAGGTAGCCGAGCGGTGTGAACCGAAAATCCAATAGGAAAATCCAGGAGGATTTTTATAGCTTATAGAGTCTAGTGGCGAAGAGTTTCCCTAAGTTTTTTACATTTTTTATATTGTGACTCGATCTCTGACCTCGACCTGATGTATGCTTGATTTTGGTGGTACTTCTGCTACGTAGACTGTAGGCAAGACAGTGGTGTCTGTCTACCACCCTTGCACGCTTCGCAACTCTAATTAACCCTGGTGGGATTAGACACATAGTTTCGCCGCTTGCCTAGCACACCTCTGGTGGAAAGGTAGCTTTATACTGACATGTCTCGGATAGACAGACAACTTATTCTATTAGCCAGCTGACGTGTTGAAGCTTAGCAACCTAAAAACTTTCTAAATGTGAATATTTAAAAAAAGAATGTCATAAATATATTTTTAACATCATCTGATTGTTCACTTCAAGAAAAACAGAACTAATAATATGACGACAGGTGATGTAGCGCATTGGTTAGCACGCCAGTTTGTTAAGCATAAAGTCCCGAATTCGAATCCTGGTCGGAGCAAAGATTTGTTTCATAGATTTTATTTATTTAAAATTAGATTAAATATTACAAATATTTGTTAACAAAACCAAAAAGAGGCGGATATTTGGTTCGGGTCTCGTTATCAGAGTGGTAGGCAGTGGTGCCCAGTCTGCCGATTCGGGGTAGTACCACACTTACAAGTATACAGACCGTGAAGTGAATAAACAGCTTTTTGATTCCTACTAGACGTGACTGCTACTTACAGCTATTTACCTATAGTGGCAGTCACTTTTATTCATGGACCGCACTCCAGCCTAACATGTCTTTGGGCGAGTGTCAAAAGTTATATTGTACGGAAACATTTTTAAAAAGTCTGATTCATCAAAGAGCGAGGAACACTTTCATTGGTTACGGAAATACGGCGAGCGAATTTAGGCGTCCTTGTGCACAATTTAAGAGTAAATAAGGACAATAACATAAGCGTGTTGAGGAGGCGCCCGCACGTGACTCACTAAGAATTCACATGTATTATTAACTCTGGATTCCGATCTAATAAACGCCATTTGCATAAATATAACTATGACTTATTAATGCTCATTGTTTCAATACATTTTAACTCCAATACGTGTCCTCCAATGGCGTTCCAAAGGGGAGGCCTATGTAAGGCAGTGGCCGTCTTCTGCCTGATGATGATTTTTTTTTATTGTGACTCGATATATGACAGCACCCCGCTTGAAGTTAAGCCGAAGTGTGGTCCATAAATGAATGCCACTGCTACTACAATTAAATAACAGTGAGTAGCAATCACATCCACTATGCAAGCTGATCCCGAATCGTGACCAAATCACTTCACGGTCTGTATACTTGTAAGTAGTGGTACTACTTACTCATCATGATGATGATCATGATAGAGACTGAGGCAATAGTAGAGTTTAAGTTATTTTATTCACCGGCTTGCACTTCTTCTTGGACATTCGGGTAAGTCTAGGTCAGATGTCGCGTCAAAATAATAAGTTTATGGTAAACCAAAAGAAGGATAAAAACAATAGGCGACCGTGGTGTAGTGGCAGTGAAATGGCTACATAAGCTGAGTGGCACGGGTTCGAAACCACTCATCGGTACCAATGTATCTTTGATATATGTGCTTTGGTTGTCTTGTTTCTACGATACAAGCTATTTAGTATAATAATAAAAATGTAGAAATGTATAATAATAAAAAATAATAAAAATATAGCAGAAGATAAATTGCGAATTTTAGCAAAAAGAAATTGTTGGATATTACAAAAAACATTAATGAAGATCTGTTTAGGCCAATTTCATCGGTAAAGAGGGCAGTTTACAATCCCGTGCCAACTTCCTACGGCCCAAACTAGAACAGTCAACATTAATGTTCTATACTGTATGATTCTACGCAGATCACATCAAAGAAATCATATTCTCACAACAAAAGTTTTAAATTATTTAATCATTGGAGGAAAACGGTGGACAATTTGTCACTATAATTGAGAGGGACAAGGTGACCGTGGTGTAGTGGTAGTGCAATGGTCACGCAACCGAGAGCACGGGTTCAAATCACTTGTGGGTGGTACCAATATATCTTTGATATATGTAATTTATTTTTTATTGTAACATTGATTTGCCTGATGGTTAGCAAGAGTAGGTTTAAAAGTGCCAAAGACTGAATAAACTGAGCTAGTTCACAGCTCAATGCCGTCAATATACTATAGGTGTGGGTTTGAAATATATTATTTTGGTGGTACTTAATTTAGTGATATTATTATTCTTTTTTCTGAATTCAAATTCTGTTTTTTTTTCTTTAATACCTATTTGGGTTTTTTTACAGGCTCTGGGGTTATGGGCACTAGGCAACCTAGCTTGAGAAAAATAAATTAATTAGCTAAAGAGAATTGTCGATGAGAAGGAAGCAAGGGAGTTGTGTAAGTATCGTGGTAAGTAGCGCTCCATTTTCTCTGCCTATCCCTGTGGGAATAAGGCGTGACAATTTTATTGATTGATTGATTGTTTGTTTTTATTATTATTCACATTGCTATACTAAGCTACAAAAGTGCTTGTATCATAGAAACAGGTCATCCAAAGTTCATATATTATCAAAGATAATTTGGTACCGGCAAGTGGTTTCGAACCCGTGCTTTCAATTTGCGTAACCATTGCACTGCCACTACACTACAGTCGCCTTATTTGTTTATGTACAGATGAGTTGTTGACGAGTTACTTGTGGTCTTCTCGTAGTCATAGCAGCCTAAAAAGCCATAGCAGAATAAGACTACGAACATCGTAAGCTCATCATGCTAATAAATTATTTTCATTTCATTTCATTGCCCGACTTATGTCCGTACAAGCCAATTACACAGAGAAAAAAAACTTTAAACTATTAACAAATTTAATAACCACTATACATATAATAATAACTACTATTTATAATGAAAAGAATTGTGAATGTGAGGGAAGCGAGGGAATTGTGTCAGGATCGTGGCAAGTGGCGCTCCTTGTCACGCCTATCGCTGTGGGAAAAAGGCGCGACAATTTGATTGATTAATAATGATTTAAACAAAACCATTGCTTTGTATTGAAAACAAACGATAAACACTTGAGTAAGCGCAACGATTTACAATTCAACTTGTCGTATTCGTTTGATGGTATTAAATATATCAGAGCATCATGTTCTGCACTGTATCCTTCGGTCCATGTGTCTGTCCTTTCATTATACGATCATTTATCGTAGTATTTATCAAGAGTGGGTGGTGCTTCGAGTGGGCGTACGTTTCCCTCGCTTGTCGGAAGTGGATTAGGGAGTATCATAATCTACGTAACACGGACTGGAGCCAAAACTTGGCAATTAATATAAAACCTGTGGGCAGACATTTGGTAGTCTGCGATCCAGGATAGCACCAACACTTACAACTGTACAGACGGTGAAGTGACTTAGTCGCGTTTCGGGATCATCTTGTAAGTTGCCGATTACGAATAGGCCGGGACACTTACATACGGCGACTGCTTCTTGAAGTTATTTAACTATGCTAGCAATCGTCTCCATTCATAAATCGCGATCCAGCTTCTGACAGGGAGCTCAATTAAAAAAGTAACAAGAAAAAATAGCGCTAGTGCAATTAATCACATAGATTTTTCTATAATTAAATATAAAATTCTATTTTGAACATACAAACAGAGTGCTAGTGAATTAAAATAGTTGAATTTCACAATGGTATGGGAGGCATGCGTAGATAAAAATAAAAAGGTACGATGAATAGGGCAAAGGTAAGACAAATAACATTGTGTTGTATGTGTATAGAGCTATACATCTTGTTGGCTAGGGCGGTGCGTGATGCGTGTGAGTCACCAGTGTATTTTTGTTGACCGCTGCGGCGATTGGACGCTCCACACTCAACGCCCCAAACATTATTATAAATCCATATTTATTCAAGGCGACTTTTTGTCATATCAATAATGTAAATAAAACTATGTAGAGAAGTGAAGTTTTGTAAAAAATATGATAGATGGTGTAAGACGAGGTCAGACGACGTTACGGGAGTGTGTTAAACGTAAAGCATAGCAGAAGCGACGGGGCGCGTGACGCAGAAACAAGCCCCGACCTAGTTACGTCGGTTGAAAAAATCAGCAGATGTTTAACTTTGAGTTGGGATATATTGAGCAGAATGTGTTATTCGGAATAGAAATAAACTTGTCACATATTTTGATTGTATCTAGAGCGGGCAGCGGTTAGTCATGTCGTTGATAGCGATGCCAACGTCCCGGCCGCTGCGCACGCGCTTCTCTCAATCTATAGCCAATAAGAACCAATTCCAGACTAACGCTCTGAATCACTTTAGGCGCCGTCTGCAAATCGTCTCAATTGTATGCCCGTAGCATTCCAATGAACTTTCCCGGCTACAGTCTCCGGTGAAGCCGGAAGCGAATTGACTCGAAACGCGCCAAAAGATACGAAAACATATTTTTTTTACAGAATATATTTTTTACGTAGTTAATTCCTAGAATAAAACATATTGGTGCCGAAATAAAGCGAGGTGAAAAGCAATGAATTTGCATATAGAAATCGATTAAACAACGAAAATAGTTCAGGGATAGATGCGAATAGTACATTGAGATGAGTCATTACATTCGGTGGCAATCGGCAACCGGCTAGACCTCGAACACTTTTAGTATCGTGGAAGCTAATAACACTTCACACCACTTATTGCAACCGATGCAATACGATATCAAGGCCGGGTGAATTCTTCCGCAAAGCAAACAGACACGATGCGATCACAGGGACTTCAATATATAGTCCAAATTCAAGGCTACTCATTTTCATTTGTAAACAGTATTAAAAAGAAATATATACGCAATAAATTTTTGAATCATTTCCAGTATTATACATAAAAATATTGTGTTTTTGTACCTCGACATATGACAGCACCCCCCGCCTGTTCTCAAGCTGGAGTGCAGTCCATAAATACAGGTCGGGGGAAGCATCCGCATTTTGTCAACATTATCGGCAGTCGAACCAAAAGGTTTAGTGCGTCGTTTCTTTGTAGAACAATCGCTAATTGGAATTCTTTACCAACCTATGTTTTCTTCCCATCCTATTATTACCTTGGATCCTTCAAGCGATAAGTGAAGAAGCACTTTTGGCCGGCATAGTGACGGCGACTAAGGCAGTCGTGAACTAAGACGGGTTTTTTTAGTCGTGGGCACTCTTGGACCTCTATATGCTTACCAGCAGGCGGAGGTGGAGGTCAGATGTCGAGTAGCAATAAAAAAAATGAAAGCAACTGCGAAAGTTAAATAACAGTAACAGTTACATCTACTATGCTGACCTGTTTTGAACTGGCAACTTTTAGGTTTATTTCAAAACTGAGTGAGTTCATAGTCATTACACTTGAAAGCAGTCGCACTATCTTGGATCGACAGATCACTCTTTAATTCACATAAATATATACAAAACTAGCTGTGCCCGCGGTTTCAGCCGCGTAAAATTGGGTTTATAACACAGTCATAAAAAAGAAGGAGGTATATTTTTTTAATTAAAAGTGTTTTGTACCTCCAAAAATATGTGTACAAAGTTTCATGATGATCGGTTAAGTAGTTGTTGCATGAAAACGTAACAAACAAACTCACATTCACATCTATACATATAATAAAATTGGAGTGTCTGTTTGTAATATTGAAATAACCGTTTTTTTAATACATGTATATGAATATATATACGGTACATACACCAAAATGACATTTTTTACAATTTTTGTCTGTCTGTCTGTCTGTTTGTTTGTTCCGGCTAATCTCTGGAATGGCTGGACCGATTTTTTCGGGACTTTTATTGACAGGTAGCTGATGTAATAAGGAGTAACTTAGGCTACTTTTATTTTAGAAAAATTCTTTTATAATTAATAAAATAAAAGAAAATAATTTTTCCATACAAAAAGCGTGCGTTCAGAAATTTATTTTGGATAAACTAAGGAAAATATATCAAGCTGTTGAGAATCGAAAACAAATTATTATATTATATTATCCTACTATTATTTTAAATGTGAATGTCCGTTTGTTTGTTACGCTTTCACGCAAAAACTGCTCAACCGATCATCATGGAACTTTGTACACATATTCTTGGAGGTATCAGAAGTAACATAGTATACATTTTTTTTACGAAAATAAAAAAGTTTTGTCAATTTTTTATTATTATTATAAAAATAGATGCAAGGCGTTGGTTCAAATCCTGAGTACTATAATACCATCGCACTGTATTACCGACTGTCACGTCAACATCTAATCCAATCAACTGTACTATGGAGACTATACACTATACCTTCCATAGACTATAAATTCAGCTATTCGAATTGAAAACCTCCTCCTTTTTTATGACAAACTTTACGCGGGTGAAACCGCGGGCACAGCTAGTTTATAATAATAGTAGGAAGTAGGATGTATTTTTCATTTATTTTTACACCATAAACTTAGTTCTTAATTAGCTATTAAAAATACTAAATAGTTTAAATCGAGCGTGATATTAATACGGAGCTTGTCCGATTGTTTATACACACGTTGTCACACGGTTTGCCCAGTGTGGGCGCATAATAAAGTAATTAACGCGGATTGAGAAACAACAAGCAATATTGTTGTGGAATTTATGGCTTATCAGATTGAAGATCTGGCACACCGCGATGACAATAGATAGAGTTGGACATCATATGAATACTATGGAAATCATTCTACAAAGCAAACCAATTAGGGGGAGGAATCGTAAGGTAAACCGGAGGCTCCTCGTTTCCAATCACATTTTTTGTCTTTTAAACATTTCTATAGTAAGCTACCACAGAAACAGGACAACCACACAAGATACATTTAATACCGTGGTTTAGTGGTAGTGCAAATGTTGCGCAAACTCATAAACCCCGATTCAAATCCACTTGCCGGTAGCAATGTATCTTTGATATAATATGTACTTTGTTCACCCTGTTTTTTGTATAGATCGTTAGTAGAAATATAAAATAATTTTTTTTTTTAATTTTAAATATATCGTAATTATGGAGTTTTGAAACAATCAATTGTTATTTTTCGCAAAAGTGCTGATTATCGATTACAGCATAATATTCTGAGAAAACAATAAACATATGACTTCATAACATTAAATTAATGATGTCATGAGTTGTTGGGACCTTGTGTTTAATTGTATTAAATTGCTTAGTTGTAAAATTATAAATCTTTATAAATAATTGCGGATCTTTGCGGTGGCAACCTGGTTTTGTTATT
Organism: Tinea trinotella; assembly: GCA_905220615.1. Lineage (NCBI taxonomy): Eukaryota > Metazoa > Arthropoda > Insecta > Lepidoptera > Tineidae > Tinea > Tinea trinotella. Next base: position 4,587,335 of record HG992320.1, on the reverse strand, counting down.
TATAATAACTTTTATTTTGTGTTTGGTGGGCTATATTTTTAACACGTTTTTATTAGCTTGACTTACGAGTATATGTATGTAACTATGTAAAGGAATCTTTCAAATTAATTTTCACTCACTTCTAGAGGTCTGAATTATTTGAAAATTTGTACACGTAATAAAAACCAATGACAAAACAATAACTTCAATAAATATATTTTGTGGCCGGCATAGTGACAGCGACTGAGGCAACCGTGAATCGACTCGGTGTTTTATTCACTTTTTAGTCACATTGTCATATTAGCGAGTTTTTTTAACTATAGTTTTATATTATTCATTCTGAAATTAATTTTAACTTTGTTAATATTTATATTTGTTACAGGCGTTGAAGGATCATGCGAAACATTACGGATTTTTTAAACTGAGGCTCTACATATTCAATTTAAAAGGTTCTTTCTAAAGTTAGGCGGGAGTGCGGTCCATGAATTGATGCGACTATTACTACAGTAAAATTAGTAGTATATAATTAGTAGTATAAACTACTAGTAGTATATACTACAGTAAAATTAGTAGTATATAATTAGTAGTATAAACTACTAGTAGTATAAACTAGTAGTAGTATAAAATTAGTGACTGCAAGTACCAGTCACTTTTACTATGTCGGTGTTCTTGGTACGGGCAATTTCCAAGCTGATTCCGAAACGCGGCTGAGACGCTTTACGGTCTGTACACTTGAAAGTGGTGGATCCCGGATCGGCGGGCAGAAAAATCGCCACCAACTCCTGAAGATTTGCCTCTTTTTGTTACCAAATATTTGTAATATTCAATCTAATAAAAAAAATCTTACAAGTAAATGCCATGAAACAAATTGCTTCAATATAGACAATATGAATTGCTGAATAAATTCCCCAAATATTTCTTAAGATTCAATTTACAAGGAATAAAAAAGCTGAAAACAGTCCTTGAGGAAAATTCTTCAATATCAACTAATTCGTTTCAGTATTTTTCTTGGAAACTTTTTTAATATAGCTAAACATTTACTATAGGTGTTTTAGAGCAGCACGTGACGAATACTTGGAAATATTTTACTCAATTTATTCAAAAGATAAAAACGTTGCTACGCAAGTTATATTTTGAATTTTCAGTTAAGAAAGTACTCACTCATGAAAACGTCTACGAACAGCTCGTACTTTTCAAAATCAGGCTGCACGGTTATAGAAACCTGCATCGAACAGTCCGTTTGCGACATTTCACTATCCTATGAGATGCACCGGAATTAGCACCATTTACGATGAGAGACGAGTGATGTTGATTGAACAACGGCTGCAGTTGAGTGAGTATTTGTTGGGATGCACGCGGTGCAGTGTCCCGGCGCGTACTGCAGCTGCGAGACGGTGCGTCGACACTCCGACAATTACAAACCAGCCCATCGGATGCCTCGTCGATAACCTTAAATTAGATTAATTGTATCGCGGTGATTCATGCGACGATGTGTCTTTTTGTAACCGCGCTGACACGCGACAAATGTGTTAGCTTAAAAAGCGTATTAAAACGGAATCTCGGACAATTTTGAAACAATTATTTTTTAATACATTATGTGCAACGACCCGCGTATTGTGTCAATGGCCGAATGTTATTTTGTAGAATATATGTATGATATTTATACATATAGAATATGTAGAATATTTGTAGAATATTGGCAGAAATATTTCAATACCAACTAATGATTGTTTTAAATCTCACTTCTTTTTGCCAGAGCATTCTTATAATATACATTCCTAAGTATAGCAACAAAACGTTGAATTTATTACTTAATTCTATGTACTAAAAGCAACAATTGGTAACGTAATTGATCATAAAACGTAATCCTAGCTTTTCATGTTCCAAGTATTAGTTTAATTCGCGAAAAAGCGACACATTTGTTTATCCATTTTGCACATAACGGCCGAGATGTTCGCCACGGGCGGCGGCGGCACCATCAACATATTACGACTTATTTACTTTAGCGTCGTTCGTATTAAACATACACATTGACGTATGCCGGTCGGATGACTCAGGAGGTTGGAAAAAATCTCATGTCCCTAGGTGATAAATTTGGATTTAAAGCTGCCAATAGGAAAAGACGAACGTATCTGTTATGGATGGCGGAAATGTAAGATAAACAGAACCCGATCGTCTAGCCATCTGTGCGTCAACCTCCACCGATGCCGACGGTCGGCTACTTTGATCACTATTCTCGGATGACATAAACAGTAAGCGCAGACGGAAAGTTTCCCAATCAGAGAGTTAATCCAATTGGAATAATAAGGACGTTTGTTATTTATTATAATAAATTATGTACGCATTCTGTCAACCGAATCGGCAGTCGAACTAAAAGGTTTGGTGCGACCCTTCTTGTAGAACAACCAAGAAGTGGAATGCTTTACCATATCATGTGTTCTCCCCATCCTATAACCTTCATGTCATGCTCGAAGAAGCACCTTCAGCCGGCATAGTGACGGCGACTGAGGCAATCAAACTGACTTAGTTTTTGAGTAGACGGCACTCTTGGACCTCCTCTTGCTTACCATCGAGGTCAGATGTCGAGTGCTTAAAAATACTTTTTAATATCTATTTTTCTTTATCTGGCAATTGTAGTAAACAAACAAAAATACTTTAGAAAATCACTATTTCCCGTGCCCTTCGTAAAGGGAAACTATTTAAACCTACTCCCAAAGGGATAATCAGAGACAATGGAGCGCCACTTGCCACGATAATGACACAACTCCCTCGCTTCCTTCACATTCATACAAGCTCTATGGTTATGGGCACTAGGCAACCTAGCTTTCTTAAGGATGTATCCGATTTGGTCGGAAAACACCCTCCTGCTCCTGCCTTGTTTAACGCATCCAATCGCATGAGAAATATTAAAATATATTTTATTTAAAAAAATTGCCGTCATCGGACTTACTAAAAAATTACCACAAATACCACGAGTGGTAGCCAGTATACAGCCCATGAAGTGATTTAGTCGCATGTCGAGATCAGCTTGTAAGTTGCCAGTTCCAACTAGACCGGCAACTAGTGGCATAGTGGATGTGACTGCTACTTACAGTTATTGAATTGTAGTAGCAGTGACCTCCATTCATGGACCGCACTCCAGCCTAACACCAATTTTGCCTGCGATTAATATTCTTAGATAAAGGGCATGGTAATGGTAATTTTTATCTTTGTTTACTACTTGCGCCTAGTAAGAAAAAACACAGTATAGGTGAGACATTAATAGATGCAATTTAAAATTAAATACCGAGAATGAAACAAGGAACCAATAGGAGCAACCCCGTTTGCGATCTAACAATACAGTCGGCCGGTCGTTGGTCTCGCCAAGCCCCGGTTCCTAGAAGGTAAGCGGACAGAGTCTAAAATAGTCTATGGCGGCTTCCGAGTAGTGTGAGTCATGCGCGCGGGACCAACCCGCTACTAATCTGGAACACGCCGAGCCAAGGGAACATTGAAAATGCAACGCAACATATCAACACCTTTGTATAACATTCTGTTTTATGGCTGACATTTTTAGAACATGATGTAACTAAAGATAGTAAAATGAAGGAAGTAGCCATGTAAATAATTTAAGGCGACCGTGGTGTAGTGGCAGTCCAATGGTTACATAAACCGAGAGCACGAGTTCAAAACCACCCACCGATATCAATGTATATTTGATATATGTACTTTGGTTGTCCTATTTCTATAATATAATACAAACACTTAAGTAGCTTGGTATAGAAATGTAAATAAAAAATAATGAAGAAAGATGTTGGATAATTGTGTAAAACACGAAATAATTATTATACTTTCGTTATAAAGACAGCTGGGTTGCATAGTGCCCATCCGTAGAACTTGTATGAAGAGAATTGAACATGTGAGGAAAGCGAGGTAGTTGTTTTAGGATCGTGGCAAATGGCGCTCTATTTACAACAGATTTAGGCAGTGACAACGGAGCGCCACTTTCCACGATCCTTAAACAACTCTCTTGCTTCCATCGCATCTACAATTCTCCTCATACATGCTCTTTGATTATAGACGTTTGGGGGGGGGGGGGGGGGGGGGGGCGCTTTTTATCTTTCCACCCGCGTTCAATTTATAAATCACATTCGTCAATCTCCTTTTATCCAACCTATCAATGTGCCACACCATCTCAAGATACCTTTTTCAATCTTTGCCTCTACATATTTTTTTCCACTAGAGAATAATTTTAGAAAAACTATTACGTCAATAAAAAAACTTATTTGTAACGAAACGACTTTAATTGGCCCATTAAAAGTTGAAGTCGTATATCTGGACATTTATAGGCGATAGATGCCCAATGCATCCTCATTAAAAAGTACTAATTTATACTCTGCTAATATACTAAATATAATATATAGTTCCGTTTATTAAAAAAAAAGGGACCAAGTGTTAGTCGGACTCGCCCATGAAGGGTTCCGTAGCAGCAAGTGAGATTTTTTGAGTTTCAGTTCTAAGTATGGGAAACCCCCAATTTTTTGTTTTTTTGTCTATTTATGTGTGAAAATCTTAATGCGGTTTACAGAATACATCTACTTACCAAGTTTCAACAGTATAGTTCCCTTAGTTTTGGAAAAAAGTATCTGTGACATATGGACGGACCGACAGACAGACATGACGAATATAAGGGTTCCGTGTTTTACCATTTAGCTACGGAACCGTAAAAACAAATTTTAATTATTCACACATGCGGATCTACAATATTTCTAGCTAATACTGTCAATCTGTCATCACATATAATATTAAATCAAAGTTTTATATCATTTGAATTTGGCAGTCGAACTCAGTTAAATTTAAAGTAAATAAAAAACTATAGTCACAAAACTAAAAAAAACATGCAAGAGGAGGTTCGAGAATGTCTACGACTGAAAGAACCGAGTTAGTCACGGTTGCATCGGTCACTATGCCGGACAAAAAAATATTATTGAATTATTGTTTTGTCATCTGTTTTCAAATTATTCAGACCTCTAGAAGTAGGTGTATATTAATTTGAAAGATTCCGTTACATAATTACATACATATAAGTCAAGCTAATAAAAGCGTGTTAAAAAGTAGATGACCTTTTCAAGTGGGGAAAAAATTGAACATAACTGGACAAATTATAAGTTGCATACTGCAATGCTGATCTCTCTCAATATCTAGTGTCAAAATAAAATTGTTTTAAAAAATGTATAATTAGAAAACCATTTACATCATAATGGGAAATGTTATTAAGAAACATTTAACTCAGGAAGACGAAGAACGCATGATTCAGGATAAAATTATTTCATGAAACATTCAACCTTTCTAATTAGAAAATACTTTACGTCATAATGGAAAATGTTTTAAGTATGAATCAGAATATATTTATTTCTAGAAACAATCTATAAAATTTATTTTATTTATCCTTTATTTCTTTATCCTTGGATAGGAATTTATAAATCTCATGTGATACGTTAAACAAGGCAGGCCCAGGAGGGTGTTTGCCGACCAAATCGGAGACATCCTCAAGAAAGCTAAGTTGCCTAGTGCCCAAAACCGTATAGCTTGTATGAAGAGAATTGTGAATGTGAAGGAAGCGAGGGAGTGTCAGGATCGTGGCAGGTGGCGCTCCATTGTGTCTGCCTATTCCTGTGGGAAAAAAGGCGTGAAAATTTGATTGATTGATTATACTATAGTGGAAAAATTGTAAATTAGGAGAAACGTTCGAAACGTAACTCAGGATGAAATTAAATCTAGTTTAACATCAAACTAATCTCTATAAATTCCATTCCTATTTGACATAGCTATGAGTAACCGCGATATTTGAAGCGTGAACGCATCCATTCGCCCTGTAGTTAGCAACCAGGAAATGTATGAAGTTCTTCTTGGAATAATCGTGTGCAAAATATTCGTCGACACTCCTATTCGGCGTTTATTTATATTGTTGTCGTCGATACCAAAGTGTTTATTAATTATCTTATAATTGGGGCTTTTGACGACAGGCGTTGAAACGCAACAGCGCAACATTGGTTTGTTGCGCGTAAAGTCCCGAGTTCGATTCCCGGTCGGAGCAAATATTTGTTAATAAAAAAAAGATATAGATATTTGCCTTGGGTCTGGTTATCAAAGAGTGGTAGGCAGTGGTACCCAGTCTGCCGATCCGGGGTAGTGCCATCACTTACAAGTATACAGACCGTGAAGTGATTTGGTCGCGTTTCGGGATCAGCTTATAAGTTGCCGTTTCCAACTAGGCCGGCATAGTGGCTGTGACTGCTACTCACAGTTATTGAATTGTAGTAGCAGTGACATCCACTCATGGACCACACTCCAGCTTAACATCAAGCGCAGTGCTGTCATATGACGAGTCACAATAATAGTAAAATGATGAAGAAAGGACATCATTCATTTTGAGCTATTTTTGTACTACTTTTGTAATGCCCAATGATGAAATAATATATAAATTGTAGTTATGATACCTGTATTGATTAAATTAATAACAGTTATTCTTTTAATTGCTGTGCAATTAAGTTATTTGGAAAATAAGATGTTGATTTTGTTTCGTCTCTCAATCACGAAGACACGCCATATTAACAGTTCTGCTTTGAACTGTCATAATTATAGTTCGTCATTTTGCACGCCTAAACTATGCAAAACAAAGGATTATTTTCAATTACATTGTAATCTTCGTATATCAAACTATTTTATAATTATATAACTGTTAATACAATTTAGCCCAAGTCCCCATACAAAATGAATGATGTCCTTTACTCCGCATCTAGGTATTTAAATGAAATGAAATGAATTATTTATTTGCTTAATATGGGTTACAAATGTAGGTGTTACATATTGGTTTATGTTATATCTGCCATATTTGCCAAATCTGGCGTGCAAATATTGTTAAGTAATGTTATTATTAAATTATTATATTAGTCATTATTATTATTTAAATATGTCAATAAATTAAAATTGCACAAGTATATAATTGTACTTCTCGTAATTAATGTTATGGTAAAAACTCTCTAATGCTATAAAAACATTTCTCAATAAGCCACTGTTTTAGTTTTATTTTAAACAATTTGCCGGATAGTGAACGCAGATCATCTAGTGCATTATATACCCTGGCTGCCATACTATACGAATTTTTTATTGATGTACTAAGGTTAAATTTGGATATATTTACTAAATTGTAGTACCTTCTTCTTGAATTAGTGGATACTTTAATTGGGAAAAGGTTAGGATTTTCCTTTACAAAAATACAACAATGCTGTATATATAAACAGGTAAGAGTTAAAAGTTTGTGTTTTCGGAATAGTGGTCTGCAAGAGTCTAACAAATGTGCATCGCAAAGAGCTCTTATACATTTTTTTTGAATTTTAAATGCCAAATCTATATCTGTACAGTTTCCCCATATTATTATACCGTATTTCAGCGCAGAAACAACATGCGCGTGGTAGGCTAATAGACTACTCTCTATAGACGAAATTTTGTACAGTCTGCGTAATGCATATGGATATCTACTCAACCGCATACAGATCATTTCAACGTGACTTTTCCAATTACAATTTACATCGAGCATTAAACCTAAGAACTTTGTTGTTTGCACGTTTTTTATTGGTTGTCCCTTAAAGTTAATATTTATGTTTGGTTTTCTCGCATGGTAAGTGCCAAATTGCATAATATTAGTTTTTTCAATATTTATATTTAAGTTATTTATGTCCATCCATTTTATTATATTCTCAATTGTGGTATTTATTTCGTTTTCATATTCTTTGTCAATTATACAATTGTTTTTATTATTACCTCTTATGATAATAGTAGTATCGTCAGCAAACAATATTACTTCATGTTTTGTTATATTAGGTAAATCGTTAATATACAAATTAAATAATGTCGGAGCTAAAATAGTCCCCTGTGGCACACCACTTATATTTATTTTATAATTAGACCTATAAGACGACCTGATGAAAGTATTTTTATTTTTCCTTATTTTTTTAATTATCTCGACACTTTGGTGTCGAGATTCCAAATAGCTTCTGAACCAATTATGTACAGTACCTCTTATTCCATAGTGATACAATTTTCCTAAAAGTCTTCCATGATTCACAAAGTCAAAAGCCTTGCTCATATCTAAATAAAGAGCGGTTACAGGTATGCCTTCGTCAATGCATTCAATTACAGATTTTATTAATTTAAAGTTTGCATCTGTCGTATTTTTACCTTTACAAAAACCAAATTGTTCATTTCTAATAATATTCATTTTATTAATATACCCCGTTAATCTTGTTTGAACAGCCATTTCTACAACTTTTGCTAGAATGGGTATTAAAGTTATTGGCCTATAATTGTATAAATCGGTCTTTGGTCCTTTTTTATAAATTGGTTTTACGATGGAATATTTAAGTCTTTCAGGAAAAACACCCTGACCGAATGATAGATTAATAATGTGACTAAGTACAGGAGATATATTGAATGCAATTATTTTTAATATTTTAGTTGTCAATTCATCATAACCCGTAGAATTTAATTTTTTTAGTTTTATAATTATTTTGTATATTTCATCTGAAGTTACAGGAGTCATATACATACTGTGTGCGCAACTATTAAATGTCATATTTGATGATGAAATGTCTTTATTTGTTTTCGTTAATTCTATAAAGTAGTCATTAAAAACATTTGCCATGTCATTTGAATTATTTATAATATCAGTTTTTAATTTTATTTCATCAATTTCATAATTTTGATTCGTATTTTGTGTATATTTATTTATAATTTTCCAAATACTCTTATTCTTATTTGTAGAATTAAGTATATTTTTAACGTTGCCCTGTTTCTGACTAGTCAATATACACTGGTTTAAAATTTTAGAATAGATTTTATATTTTTGTTTATAAATAGGTTTAACACGTTTAGCACTTTTAACATATTTTAGATATAGTTTTCTTTTATTATTGCATGATTTCTTTATACTTTTAGTAATCCATCGTGTCTTATTTAGTTTACGCGTTATTTTTATTGTTATATTTGGGAAACATAATTTGAAAAATAATGTTAGGTGATCGTGAAAAATATTGAAAGCCAAGTTTGTGTCTACTTCATCAAATACATCTTGAAATGATAGGGCTGATATACAATTGTGAAATTTAATAATATATTCTTGACTAAAGTCTCTTCTTTTTTCAATCCACTGTTTTATCACGTTTTTAATTTTAATTGTCGTGGTTAAAGTTTGTGCAGTATGGTCAGATATACCTAAGTTATGTACTGCGCCTTTAACATTCGGTATATTACTTATTATGTGGTCTATACATGCTTTTTGCCTTGTAGGAGTTGTTATGTGTATTGTCATATTAAAAGAGTTCAAGAGTGTGATTAGCCTTTTTTTTAAAGGATTTATTGTAATAGTGTCAATATTTAGGTCACCACATATAATAATACGTTTTCTTACAATTCTCGTAAGCATAGTTAATAGGTTCTCAAATTTTAAAAAGAATATTTCCATATCAGAATTTGACGTAAGATATATACATATTATCTTTATATTGTTATTTATTATTTCAATTCCGGTACATTCAAAACTTTTGTATATTGAATAACTATCGAGGTTTAATTTAGCACACCTAATATGATCTTTTGTCAGTATACACACACCCCCCCTTCTCTCTCGCGGTCTAGAGTAATTGGCTATTAATTTATAATTGTCAATTTTAACATTTGCTTCATCTCCGGGTTTGAGAAATGTTTCTGTAGCACAAATAACATCAATGGGTTTATTATTATTCAGGAAATCTTGTAACTGTATTTGCAATATATCTTGTTTATTTAAAAGACCTGCAAAATTTTGATGAAGTATAGTGAGATTATGTGAATTTACGAAAAGTAGTTTGAGAAATAGGTTTAAAATAGTGTGGAATAGTACCCTTTTTAAAACAGTTTTGTGTAACACGTTTATCCTTTTTTTGAGATTTGAAATAATATGGGATGGTGCCACTTTTATTTTGCAATTTATTATATGTGTTAGTAGTCAAATTTTGTTTATTAGTCAGGTATTGTTCATTAGTCAATTTTTGTTTATTAGTCAAGTATTGTTCATTAGTCATATTTTGTTTATTAGTCATCTTTTTTTTAACATATCTAAGATCTATAATATAATTTAATGCATTACAAACATCTAATAGGTATTTTTTATGTTTACTATACAACAATTTGGGAATATCTAAATATGTACAATGATTTAGATTTGAACATAATAACTTAAAACTATTATTTAACATTGCTTCATTTAAATATTTACTATTATTTACTCTTAGCATAATCACATTTGTATTCTCTATTTTTTTTAGTGCCGCATTGGTTTCATAGGACACCAGAGTTGGATTCTTATCATTCTCTCCAACACAAATAATTACATAATCAGAAGGAGAGGGGTTTATGTTATAGCAATATTTTAATATTTCTTGGGTACTAGCATTTGGCTTTGTTACAGATGATACCGTATAGTATCATTAAGATTGGTAGACAGACAGTTGGTGATCACTGATCAGTGCCCAGTCTGCAGATCCAGGATTTTCAATCGTACACACCGTAAAGTGACTTAGTCGCGTTTTAGAATCAGCTTTAAAGTAGCCGACGTTCAACTAGGCCGGCACAGTGGATGCTACTGCTACTTGAAGTCATTTATTTGCCCTTATCCATTCATCTTAAAATCAGGCGCACAATAAATAAAACTACAGTTGAAAAAAAAACTAAAAAAACACCTATATGTCAACGTGAACTAGAGTCTACTTTTTTATTGTGACTCAACATCTGACCTAGACCCGCCTAATGGTAAGCAAGAGAAGTTCCAAGAATGCCGACGTCACTATGCCGCCCAAAAATAAATTTCTTGAAATTATTGTATTGTCACCGGTTTTTAATACACGTAGTTCTTTTAAATTATTCAGACCTCTAGAAGTGAGTAAAAATTTCATTAGATAGTTAGATACATACAAGTCAAGCTAATAAAAGCGTGTTAAAAATCAAACGCATCGCAAATCTACATTGCAAAGCGCCATCTGTGGAATTCTATAATAATTTCATGATATTTAAACTCGCTCATATTAGTCTACTCCATGGGTAGATGGCGCTATATCCTAAAGATTCTGCTAAATGCAACAGCCCGTCCTATTCTTATTCTAATAGCATAGTACACACATTGATTTTTGTGTAGCGATACAAAAAATAGTCCCATATATGAGAGATAAGCGTTCCATTTACGAGTTAGATGAGGAAAATATTAGGAGATTACCAGCTGAAAAGGTGAGGTCGGAGCCAAATGTTGATAAGGCAGGTTAAGCTACTAAATGCGTGGTCAGTAGTTGGATGGGTGACCCCTTGTGGCAAAAAAACAACTTGGGGTTTGAGAAAAGGAAAATGTTCCCGTTAAACGCATGTCGCGTTTGGTGCCCACAACTGGGCTTTGAGGTCTGCCTGAGGGCTTTGTCGAAATATTACTTGCGAGAAACGCCTGGTGATGATGACGGAGAAAAACAAATTTCATAAATAAAACATAATAAATAAAAAAACAAAACATGAAGTACAATTGGCGGCTTTATCGCTAAAAAGCGATCTCTTCCAGAACCAAAGATTAGTTCTCCTTTTCTTAACCACACTCCATTCAACCTAACGTCAGGTCATATGTTGTCACAATAAAATATAAGATTAAAAAAACAATGAATAAGAGTACTCACCAATCATAAATATTTTGTCAAAGCCTGCCATATTTTTTATAACTAAAAAGTCGTCGTGGTCCGTTAGGTTTAATGGCATATCAGTCAATTCCCATTGATTCTGAAGAATACAAATATCATTAAATAAAGTTGTATAAAACATTTGGGCTGGCATAGTGCAAGAGACAGAGCTGGTTGCCACTCAAGAATCGCACTTCAACTTAACATCAGGCGGTGTTCAGCATTATCAGAGAGATGGTGTGAAATGGTGTTTCTTCTTGTTGCCTCTAAGACAAAAATCCGCCTTAGTAAAGTCTTCTTGCTGCTTTGTTAAATCCATCATCATCATCATCCTCATTCCCACCATTAATGATGATGTTTAAACAATAAAATCAAATTGTCACGCCTTTTTCCCATAGAAAGAGACAATGGAGCACCACTTGCCACGATCCTTACACAACTCCCTCGCTTCCTTCACATCCACAATTCTCTTCATACAAGCTCTAAGGCACTAGACAACCTAGCTTTCTTGAGGATGTCTAAACATTGATTTCAAATTATCGGCAGATTATATATTAAATTATTAGAACGGTTTTCAGTCGTTAGCACTCTTGGAGTTCCCCCGCTTCAGGTCTGATGTAGTGTCTCGATAAAAATAAAGATTTAGCAGGGACTTACAAGCCGATGGTGCCTATTCAATATATGTAACATGATTATACATTAGGACAGCACCGCCTAATATGTTAGGCTGGAGTGTGGTTCATGAATGAAGATGACTGCTACTTCAGTTAAAACTCATTTACTATACCGGCCCAGTCTGAAACCGGCAACTTACTAGCTGATCTCGAAACGCGCCTAAGTCACTTTACAGTTCGTATACATTAAAGTGGTGGTATTACCCCGGATCAGCAGACTAGGCAACACTGCCTACCACTTTTTAACAATGTGTAATAATGGTGGATTTATTATAAAGTTCAGATAGTGTACACAAGAACAACCCAGTGATTTGAAATACTGTTAATTATGTTATTACGTGTTCCCTCTAAAACTCAAACCCTCTAAAAACAGTCTAAAGTTTTAGCCACTTTACTAAAGCCATCATCATTTGATCTCCATCATCTACTGAAGACATGTTAATATTCAACTAAATACTAGAGTTTATGGACAATTCCTTTGCCTTTAATTGAACAAAAACAACTGAGCCATAAACAATATAAAAAAACTATTCAGTAAGCAGGTTACGAAAAATACTTACAGGATCAACTTCTATTTGTAACGGTTGCCGAGGATTGAATTGTCCAGGCGACTGCATATCTTGAGGGCCATTGCCATTATAGAAACCCTTATAACCAACAGGGCTATTTGCATTACTAATTCTATTAAAATAATTCTGATTAAAATCTTCTTTATTATCTAACACTGAGTTTGCATTACTATGAACAGAGGGACTAGTGGCTGCTGATTTATCATTCTCCTTGTTCCAATATTGTTCAATATCCATATGTCTCGGGTTCATATTCCCGACGTTACGATAAGGTACAGGCGACAACCTCCTCGGTGAAGAACTTTCACTAAAAATAGCTGGACTTCTCAAATTGCGCAAACTGTCTGGTGGGGTGCTAATCTCACTTCTATTCCCTCTATCAGCCGGAGAGCTTGAAGTTCTATTTATCAATACAGGGGATTTCCCCGCATCCAATATGTGACTTTCTGCTCCAAGATCTATATTTCTAAATTGCTGAGGAATATTCACAGGTCCTATTCTATTATTTACATCAATCAATTCCCTTCCATGCATTTGAGGTTTGTCAGCTTCAATTAAATGCTGTAATTCTGTGATTCTGGACTCAACTAAACTCCTAGGTCTTCTTGTAGCTGTGTTGTTTGAATTTCTTAACTGAACTTGAGGCATGGTTGATATTTCATCTATATAATCTACTGGGTCTACTAAGAGAGTCTGTGTCATTTCTGTGTCATCTCTTGTGTCATATGCATACTCTTCATCTTCAATGCTAACTTCATCATCTTCACAATCGTCGTTACTAATTGATGTGTCTGCTCCGGGGAAGAATTCACATAATGATGTCATGACATCTACTACCTAAAAGATATTAATTTATGGCTTAATTGTGCCTTTTTAATAAACCTTAACAGGCGACCGTGGTGTAGTGGCACTGCAATGGTTACGTAAACCGGAGAGTACGAGTTCGAGACCACCCACCGGTACCACTGTATCTTTGCTATATGTACTTTGGTTGTCCTGTTTCCATGATACAAGCACTTTAGTAGCTTAATAAAGAAATGTAAATGATAAAGAGTGGTAGTCAGTGGTACCCAGTCTGCCGATCCGGGGTAGTACCACCACTTACAAGTATACAGACCGTGAAGTGATTTGGTCACGTTTCGGGATCAGCTTGTAAGTTGCCGGTTCCATCTAGGCCGGCATAGTGGTAGTAGCAGTGGCATTCATTCATGGACCACACTCCAGCTTAACATCAAGCGGGGTGCTGTCATATGACGAGTCACAATAAAAAATAAAAAAATTATTGTGCCAAAACTTATAACACGCTTAAGCTGGAGTGTGGTCCATTAATGGAGGTGACTGCTACTTACAGTTATTAAAACTGTAAGTAACAGTCGCAGCCACTGTACAGGCCTAGTTGAAACCGGCAACTTATAAGGTGATCCCGATACGCGACTAAGTCACTTCATGGTTTGTATGCTTGTGAATCGTGGTACTACTATCGTGGTAATTTACAATCTAATCATTAAATATCACACAATGCGCAATAGATGTGGTTTGAAAGATGTAGTGACAAGAATTGACAAAGAATGCTTCAATGGTTTGGGCACATGGAAAGGATGAGTGAAAGTAGATTCACGAAAGGAATTTATAAACCTGATGTTAATATGGATGCGTTAAACAAAGCAGGCCCAGGAGGGTGTTTTCCAACCAAATCGGAGATATACTCGAGAAAGTTAGGTTACCTAGTGCACATAACCGTAGAACATGTATGAAGAGAATTGTAGATGTCAAGGAAGTGAGGGAGTTGTGTTAGCATCGTGGCAGTGGCGCTCCATTGTCTCTGCCTATCCCTGAGAGTAAAAGGAGCGACAATGTTTTTTTTAAATATTACAAATAAAAGCTATGACGCGTAACGAGTTCGTTAACCAATACGAGACGCCTGTCGCCAAACATTTAGGAAGTTATTAAGATTTTTGCCACCTATCCGCTTTCTTTGCAGCCCAATATAGAAAGATTTTATTTGATTTTTTATTTAACATTTCTATACTAAGCTACATAGAAACAGCACAACCAAAGTAAAAGATGTGATTGCTACTCACAGTTATTGAATTGTAGTAGCAGTGACATTCATTCATGGACCACACTTTGGCCTAACATCAAGCGGGGTGCTGTCATATGTCGAGTACCAACAAAATAAAAATAAAAAATATATCAAAGATACATTGGTACCGGTGTGTAATCTCGAACTCATGCTCTCTGTTTGTGTAACCATTGCACTGCCACTACACCACGGTCGCCTCCTAAATCCCCTTCTTACCTGGCTCATACTTGGTCTTTCAGCTGGGTCTCGATGCCAGCACTGTGTCATTAATTGTTCTATTGGTTCTGGACAGTTTTCTATTAAGGGTGGCCTTTGACCTAGAAATATAATTTTAATTTACATTTTAACATCTGTAGTGTAAATATATAGTATTTTGTTTTATTTTGCACAAACATTGATACATTGATTATTGAGTTAAACAAATTTTATACGGCTTACGGCTTATCGCGTTTATTTTGGTTATGATTTTACAATATTTATTTATCATTCCGACGATGGCTGCAAATATCTCGAAACATCGGAACAAAACAATGTAAAATCAAATCCAAATATACTATACATTTTTAAGTTGTTGTACTGCAATTACATTAGGTGTTGTAGGCTGCTTTTAAGTGTACAGACCGTAAAGTGACATAGTCGCGTTTCCGGAATCAGCTTAGAAGTTGCCTGCTCTATTTCATTGTAGCAGTATGTATGAGGGAGTTGTGTCAGAATCGTGGCATGTGGCGCTCTATTGACTCTGCCTATCCCTGTGGGAAAAGGCGTGACAACTTGATTGACTAATTGAGAGCTTGATATATAGCTACAATCTTTCAAAAATCATGGTGTTGTACATTTCTATTGTAAGCTACTAAAGTGCTTGCTTGTATCATAAATACAGAATGACCAAAGTACATATAATATATCAAATATATATGGAAACTGGCAAGTGGTTTTTAACCAGGGACCCTCGGTTTGAGTGACCATTTTTACTACCATGGTCGCCTTATATATGGAATTAATACTGTTACCTGTATGTACAGCCCACATAATGGAATAAGCAGACACTCCTTGCTTATCAAATGGTTTCCTTCTAGAGAGTACTTCCCATAGTATTATACCCCACGAAAATACATCACATTTCTCCGTGTAAGAAGATCCTTCAAATACCTGTGATAATAAACCTTTATATTATTATATTAGATACACAATTATCTATTTAATATTTTAAAAATCCAGTCCATGGATATTGTTCCACTGCTGTCCCCCTAGCATGGCATAAAATAATTTTGGCTCTTTTTATCTAACTTACTAGGCAGGCACATTTAAAGTTTCTGTGAACACAAATTGGCGACGTAGCCGAAAAAGCCGTCAGACTGGAAAACTTAGCTGCATGTCTGTCGTATTATAGGAAAAGTCTTTTGCAATCTGAAGTCCACTTAGTAGGGGACTCCAGTTTCCAAAAGACTCTGTGAAGAACTTTTAAATATATTTCATAATAATTTTATGCACTGTTCTGGTAAGTTATTTAAAATGAGTTATAATATTTCTTGCAAAGTTTTTTGCAGTATGTTCTAGGCGCAGTATTTTTACGCCCAGAAAATACTGCACTTCATGGATCCTTGCCACACCCTGAGCCTGGACTTATGAAAATTCCTCAAAGACCTAGCACCTAGTCCGTAAACCACAGAAAAGGAAGGCATTTTTCCAGCTTCCAACTTAATTCAAAAAGTGCCAACTGAAAAAAAAAACGACTTACGTCTCAGTTGCCTCAGTCTACATAAGTATTCAATGGTTATCAAACAATCAATCAAATTGACACGCCTCTTTCCCACAGGGATAGGCAGAGACAATGGTTATAGGCACAGTGAACCCAAGCTTTGTTTAAGAATAACCATGATTTGAACATGCAACAATGGGTCATATTTAGAGACAGTTTATTAAATATTGAGTCGGGGAAAAAGTCTTTACGCATATAGTATGTATAAACTTGTAATAAAATATCTTTAGCTGTACTATTTGTATCTAGCTGGTTTTCATGACATTATAAAGGTGACAATTCAAATAAATTTTCATTTGATTTTTTTTCTTAGTCAGATCGAATTAGCGAAAAAAACCTCTATAATCAAAAAAAAACCTATTGGAGCGAAAAAACATTTTTAATATAGATTTAGCTATCAGGAATTGATTGCAAGTAAAATTATAGCATGATATTGTCAGGCAAACTGTCAAAAAGCATGTCGAAAATGTAAAAACCTGTTTTTTGTGTCTGAAGTAAAAACTAAAGCTTTTACAGATAAAAGCTTAAAGAAAGACATACATGCATTAGGAACATAAAAAGAATGAGCTCTGGTAGATCAGAATCGGACCAGTGGATCGCTCGCAATTCGCAAAAAACAGGTTTTTGTGCAATTTTCTTAAATCTTATAACTCGCGTTTTGAAAGTCATAAAGAGCTAAGATGTGGATATGTTGTCAATGTTGCGGACCTGTAGTTACAGTTGATTTTTTAGATTAAAATGTAAACTTTTTGCAAACCATCAACTTATGCAAAAGTTTTTTCAACTGATTTGGACGGTATTTTATTATTCGAAAAATGTAATTATTCTGGCGCGAGTCTGTTAAGGAAGAGTTCAACTACAACTTTCCATATTCCCAGATCATTTGACAAACGCAAAGATGTCTAAATAATTAATTAAAAAAGGTGATAAGAAGAGAGAGCTGCCGAAATAGGCCACGCCCACTTCCTCCAGTATTACAGAATATCGGAATTTAACATTATGTCGAAATTTTAATACTCGTAATTATTTGTAAACCGTCAACTTATGCAAAAAGTCACTATGTATTCAACTGATTTGGATGGTGTTTTATTTTTGGAAAAATGAAATTGTTTTGGCGCGAATCTATTAAGAAAGAGTTTAACTACAACTTTTCAAATTCCTTGTATAATAAAAATAAGCTTGTATAATAGAAACTGGGCAATCAAAGTTCATGTATCAAAGATTTGTCAGCCAGCAGATTTAAACCAGCAGTTGTGCGACCATTACACTAACACTAGACCATGGTAAGCTTGTTCATATTGTATATACAATACTTTAAACACAATAATAGTTTAGCAATTATTGTGGTAGCTTTTGTGTCACTTTGTTGCACAATGAATAATAGTTTTAATATTACATACCTCTGGTGCCATCCATGCAGCACTGCCTTTATTATTTGTCATATATGTAGCTTTATCTGCAGCAGTTCCAAAGTCACAAATTTTCAACCTCTGCCCACCACCAACTAATAGTAGATTTGGTGGTTTTAAATCTCTATGAATCAATGGTTTTGGTTGCATTGCATGTAGATATGCTACACCCTGAAATATGTCAACGATTTCATATAGAAATAAGATTTCGTCACCATCATCAGCCAGAAGGCGTCCAGTGCTGAACATAGGCCTCCCCCTTAGAACACCATTTCGAACAACAAGATGCCAATTGCATCCACCGGTTATTCTTGAGTTTCCCTATGTCGCCAGTCCACCTAGTGAAAGGCCTACCTATGCTGCGTCTTCCGGATTAATAGGATTTACTACAGAATAACTTACTACCTTAACTACAAAGAAGTATGGTTCATGTATGCTACATCTTAACCATACATCTGTTTTTTTTAATTATTATTGTAACTTGACATGTCCTCTTAATGTTAAGTTGGAGTGCCATCTGTGAATGGAGGTGATACTACCATAGTTAAATGATAGCAAAGTATTGCATCCACTATACTGGCCAAATATGATTGTTTATAAACAGACATATTAGTTGTTATTATTTGCACTGTAATTTGGGTATTGAATGTATTCTTAATCACTAAACCCTTTGGACAGACAATGAAGTTGAGATGTTTATGGTTTCTTCTTGACAAAGTCTTACTGAAACCACAGTACTTAGTTGTACAATCATATAAAAGATCTCAAGAAGGCCAATTTACAATTTTTTGATTAATTTCTTTGGTAATAGGTTATCAGACCCAAAATAAATTAATTTTAATATTGTGCAAATTGAATAATGTCACAAATCACTTATATTATATACTTAAATGTTTAACAGTTATGGATGAGGATGTATATAACTTGAAAATTATATAAATAAAATAAAGCATCCTAAAATTTAAGTTTTTTTATTGTGGTTCAACATATGATAGCACTCTACCTGATGTTAAGCTGGAATACAATCTATAATTAGAAGTTACAGCTACACCACTTTAATAACTGCGAGTAGCATTTAAAGCCACTATGCTGGCCTAGCTCACTTGTATTTAAATCCTAATAGCTAAAATTGGTTTGTAACTAAATAGAAATGTAGTATTTTTAAGACATACCTCAGCGCACTGCAGTGCCCAGCTCATTGCATGTGCTGGTGAATACTTAGGTTTAGGCCTACAGTGAAGAACATTATACAAGGAACCTCCCTCAGCATATTCCATGACTAAACACACATGAGCGCCTTGTGTACACGCTCCATACAATCGTACAATATTTTTATGACAAACTCGAGATAATTGGCGCACTTCTATAGCAAATTCTTTCTTCTCAGCTTCAGAATTAATATGTTTCACAGCCACATACTTGTCATTCCACACTCCTCTGTATACCACACCAAAAGCTCCTTTTCCAACAACCTGTTGATATTATTTGACATTTTTATAACAACACATAAAAACGCACATTCGGCGTTTCTTTCAAACAACACTATTTACCGCTAAATTCTGTATTTCATTATAATTTATCTCTGCCACAAATGACTGCGGGTTAATAGGTGAATCTTGAGTGTTGGAAGCCATGAGTACACTTATTATCACATTATAAAATTGACTAGTTATGTAAAGGTGATTCAATAATGCTAATTAGGTTTTTATTATAATAACTATAAAAATAATTGGTTATAATCTTTCAATACTGTTTGGCAGAAAAAAGCAACTGCGACAAGGTCGCCATTTTTGAGACCGTAATTCAGTTGTTTTTTTAATTTTACACAGCGGCAGAGACAACAAAAAATAAAGGTTTCTAATAAATTGTAATGGGATTAATAGGCAGGTTCTTGCCGATGAGTCTTCGCAGGAATCTCTAAGCACTTACATTACTTTACTCAATTCTTTTTGAACCTGACATTCTTTTACTATAGGACAAATCTCTTCGTTCCTCCAACAACCTTACCCTTGCAATTCTCTCCCATCACACTACTTTCCGTTCTAACCCCTTTGCTATTACTGCCTGCAGGTTGTGGAACGATCTTCCTCAACATATTCATGGAGCTTCCAACAAGATTAACTTAAAGACTACTCACTAATCTTTCATATTACCTACTAAAAAAGTTTTAACATCTTAGGTAAAGTGTGGTTTAAAGAGTGGTAGGCAGTGGTACCCAGTCTGCCGATCCGGGGTAGTACCACCACTTACAAGTATACAGACCGTGAACTGATCATGTTTCGGGAATCAGCTTATAAGTTGCCGGTTCCATCTGGCCGGCATAGTGGATGTGATTGCTACTCACACTTATTGAATTGTAGTAGCAGTGACATTCATTCATGGACCACACTTCGGCTTAACATCAAGCGGGGTGCTGTCATATGTCGAGTCATAATAAAAAAAGGTTAACTCAGATATTTATGAATGTATATATTTAAGTGTGCACTCGTATATATCTCTGGCTCACATTTTTAATTGTTTCTATTGTTTCAAAGGTTGGCTGGTAGAGAATGCTAACTAACTAGCATCAACCATACATTTAACAAAAGGGGAAGATACGGTACGCACACAATACGTGTGGAACTGGCAAACTGATGCACTTAAATCCAAAGCACGACCTACTGTCGTTAGAGCATACCTACTCTAATGCATTCTCTCTCGCTCGCGTCGCACTATGATTTAATTTTCTGTTTCGTTAACGAAATCGGAGATGCACTTTGCGTGTAGTGTGGGTAACGGTTCCACATTTTGTAGTGAATAATAAAGCGCATGGCGTATCCTCACCTTTTGTTTTATCTAAGGTTCCAAGAAGCTCTTTAGTCTCGTCTTTTCAAACCCGGATATCCGCACCGCACACGTCGGGGGAAGCATCCGAAATCCGTTGACCGAATCGCTAGTGGTAGTGGTGCACAATCTTCCGATCCGGGGTAGTACCACCACTTACACAGAAGATGAAGTGACATAGCCGCATTGTAGTTACCGGTTCCAACCGACATAGTAAATGTGACTTCTACTAAAATTATATAAAAATGGTGAGTCGTATGCTGTCAAGAGCATAGGTGAAAATGAAATGAAACAATTTCTTAGCATCCATGGGTTAGCTTTCGTGCAGGTGACGAGTCCATCGCGTGGCAAGCGGTTACACCAACTTTTGCTGCGTAGAGCTGGGTTTTGAAACCATTTTTTGTCACTTCCTTCGTAAGATCGAGTTATAGACTTGATGTTCTGGTCCTTTGAAATGTTTGTTTTTCACGAAGTAAACTAATATTTTCCAAGGAACTAAGAAAGGTAAGGTTTTCAGGTGTCGAGAGCAAACTAAGATGTCCGTTTTCTTTTACAATACCAACAAGAAAGTATTTATGGTGTTCAAGGCGAGTCCCACGAACATCTACTACCAAAACGTTTTGTGACTAGTAGAACCCAGTTTGCAAAGCACTGTGCGTCATATGGTCGTAATCTAATATGGCTCCATACGCGGCATGGCTTTACTTTAATGCCAGAACGCGCTGTGGTCGTATACCATGTCGGCCACAATACGAATTTCGCCGCAGTGTCTCTGTATTTGCCATAACGCGACATAAGCTTTTTTCGTTCAATGAGCGTTTTCGCCTAACATATAGTATACCATCATTCAACAAGTCATCGTCGGGGAAGAGTAATTTTGAGGAAGTCCATCTATTCCAATACCAAGCTCAATCTGAACGATGAAAAATATTATGTTAGTCTTATTAGCAGAATATATATTTAAACAACCAAAATATTGGATGGGGTAAAGGGATGTGTGGCAGACCTTAAACGATAGTCTTCAATATTGATGGATAAGGAAAGTAGTTTGCCCAAATAAAACAAAATTTGGATTCTTAAGATCTAAGTATTTATTTATTTGCATGTAAGATACATCAATTGTTTATGTATTTATTAATTTCAATATATATAGTAACCAGTTCTTATGTTGATTATTTTTAAATACCACAAAATACAGTTTTTTCCTCGGGACCTCGACCTGCCTGATGGTAAGCATGATAGAGGTTCAAGAGAGCCGACGACAAATAAAAACAATTTTTAGCGTCGGTATCGTTTTCTTAGATTCTCTTTTATTTTTTGACTGCCTTCCCAAATAAATTATATCCTAAAACTAAAAAAATTTTAATAACATTTTTCACGTTTATTTTTACCATTAAGGTTTACGAGTACAAAAATATTCTACAAGTGAATTCGCACCGTGAAAATAATATTACGATGAACCGAAAGTTACTTTTACAAAAATATTTTTAGTAATTGCTTTTGTTTTTGCAATAATAAGTCTTGACAATATGTAAATCAAACAAGTTTAATTAACCAAGCTAAAAATATAAACAGTAAGTATATAAGTTTTAAACAATAATAATACATTATTAGTTTTTTGCACTAAGATTGTTAATGAATTAAACAAATTTTGTGCAGCTTACTATCGCGTTTATTTTGGTTTTGATTTTACAATTTTATTTTCTCACCGTGACCACGATGACTCGAAATGTTAGAATAATAAAATAAAATTGTAAAATCAAAACCAAAATAAACGCGATAGTAAGCTGCATAAAATTTGTTTAATTCAGTAATCAAATGTTCGCACAAAATCTAAGAAAACATTACCAAAGATTGTTACCGGGACAAAATAGTAGTAAGTTTTAAAACACAGAAACAGATTCGATGTGCAAAAATTGTAAAGGACATCTTTCATTTTGGGATTTTATGTACTACTTGTGTCCAATGATGAAAAATATATCATTTGTAGTTTCGATAAAACTAATAACAATTTTGCTTTTAATTGCTGTGCAATTGAGTTATTAGAAAAATAAGATATGGATTTGTATCGTCTGTCAATCACAAAGACACGCCATATTAACAGTTCTGCTTTGAACAGTCACACTTATAGTTTGATCATTTTGGATCCCTAAACTATGCAAAATAAGGGATATATTCAAATTACATTGTAATCTTCGTACTAATACTTCGTAAACTATTTTAAAATGTATATGCAACTGTTAATACAATTAAGCCCAAGTCCCCATACAAAATGAACGATACCCTTTACCTTTACCCACACTTTTTTTTTCGATTTAGCGCTCGTTAAAAATGATTTGATCGAAAGAAAAACATCGTTTGACATGCATCGTTTTATCAGATTTAGGTTCGTTAATATGAGTCAAGACATTTTCAAAGGCTTTGAGCGCTCTTCTAACATGCATCTCTCCCCAAACTAGTTCGTCCAGCTTTTAGATTATCTGGCCACTGAGCTATAATATTGTATATATATTTTTTCATTATTGTGACACGACATCTGACCTCGACCCCCCTGATGACAAGCAATAGGAGGTCCAAGAGTGACGATGACTAAAAAAACCGAGTCTGTTCACGGCTGCCTCAGTTACTTCAAGGATTCCACTAATCGATTATTCTACAAAGAAAAGTTCGGTACTTTTTACTTCGTTTACGAGTGTGAAAAGAAGAGGTAGGCACAAGTTTAAAATGCTCCACGGCACATTCTCCGTGGTAGGAGGACGCATAGAGACGCCATGTCTCTGCGAATTAGCAGGGGCTCCAGAGTTCGTGTAACCTGTGCATCACCTATAATTAGGACAGTTCGGCGCTGCAATGAATCCAGGGCATTGAGAAGATATTTGGCAGTCCAGAGTGCCGTACCTTTGGGTGTCCCAGAGGTACGAACCGTACTCCGCACACGCGAAAAAGCAAATCTGAGCCTTAATCTGGAGATCTGAGCGTATGTGAGGAAAGCGAGGGAGTTATGCCAGGATCGTGGCAAGTGGCGCTCTATTCACTCTGCCTATCTCTGTGGGCGAAGGGCGTGATAATATGATTGATTTAGCAATATAAATATGTATTCTTTGCGCACAATTTTCCCCAGATAATCGATTATAATGATTGCTTGAAATACTTGTATTCTCAAACAAACTGGATGATATTGTAAAGGTCCTTAAAGTGACCTTGTTAACAGTAGAAATCGTCTAGTGCTTCGAATTCAACCCATTCTGATATTTTTTCCTTAATTACCATAGCATCTGAAATATTCGACCTACTTTCTTGACTGTTGTCATAAATATGTACATGATCATCCGAGTGGCACGAGTTCGATGGCGAACAATACAAGTGATCCAAAGAAATGGTAGCGTCAAACTGTGGTTCAGGCATCCCAGCATCTTGCGCTTTACTAGTAAGTAGACTCAAACTGGCATCAGTACTAAGTTCAGTAGAATCGTTAGACTGAATCTCTAGAAACTTGTTTCTCCATCTTTCTATTTCATGCAAATGTGAATTTTGACTTTTCTTTTTGGGCGTTTTACTTTTTTTATATTCATTGATTTGCACTATATTCATAAGTTTGGCCCTGGCTATTTTAATGTCTTTATCGATGGAATCCATGTGTCTTATTAAAAAATTGTCAACTCTTTCACATTTATCATCTTCTTTTAACCCATCTTTTATCTGACCAAAGTATGTTTCAGATCGTGCAGATGTAGCAACATCGTAAGGGTTTTTAAAATAAGAATTCATGACTTGACTCCAGCTTGGAAACTCATGACACAATGTCATGATTCTTTGTGCAAAGTCTGGTGAATAATAATAATTATTTCGAAAAAATATAGTATTACTTGAGTTTTTAATAATATCCACAACTTTGGCTTTTACTATATCAATATAGATACCCATAATACATTCGTTTTCTGTAGAAGTCTCTTCGATCTCATTTATGTTTTCATCATTGCCATGGATGGAGTTCAAAATATCATAATTAAGCTTAAAAGTTTCAATACAGGAAGTAATGAACTCATAAGCTTTCCTCGTAACTGCTAAGTAATTTTCGCTTAAAGCTACCACTAGTAAATTTTCAAGACATTTGTCAAAACTTTTAAAATTAGATACCGTTGACATAAACCCCACAAATTCCACAAATAGTATTTTAACTTTATAATCTGTATTTACACTAAAACAAGGCCAGCTTGATACAGCTTTCATCAAGTGAGCTATACCTATCCTTATCTGAGTATTTGGCTTTATATGTTTGTCTTCACCTATCAGTATCTTGAAACAGTTTTCGTTATATGTAATAAATGACATTTTGTTAAAGCACAAGGAAATTGAATTTCGAATGGCACCACACATGTCTATTTTAACAAGTTTAGGTATTTTAGCTCCTTTTTCTACCCATGAATTTAACCAATACAAATAGGTATTAGGGTCGTTTGTTTCAGATATCATTTGAGCAACAGGAACTATATTGGTATCAATATATGTGCTCAATATCGATAGATAAATATCAGAAGAAATTATATTTTGTGTTTTATTACTTTGTATTTTTAGTGTAACTAAGCTCGTAGCGTCTAGAGCCATTGGGCTATTTAAGTAATTGACAATACCATTATGCAATGCAATTTGTTCAGGAGACCAATAAAAAACATGGAATTTGTCGTAGCCAATAGCTTGTATGAACTTGCCGTATTTAGTTTTATATTTGATATTGGATAATGATTCAAAAACAGTTCCCTTTAGCACACCTAATTCTTCATTTCTTGCTTCTAGTCGTGCGTTTCGAAAAGAGAGATATTCACTCATATCAAAAGGCTTAGGGTATCCACTTGTTTTTTTTTTAGCTGCTACTTTTTTCCTAGATTGCTTTGGTTTTAAATTTAAAAAATCATTTTGCATCTGCACTCTTTCCATACCAAACACTTGTGTATTCTTGTGTCTTTTTTGTTTTGTGTCAATAGTGCTTACAATTAAAATAATATCTTCTTCACTAGAAGGTTTATCATGACACACAATATTTATTGGGGCACCACATGTTTTGCATTTACCTTCAGCTTTTAGATAATAATCATTTTCATTCAACGAATGCCAATTAAATGAGTAAGGGCAATGGATGTTTTGCTGGGTGTTGATTGCATGGGTAAAAGTATTCGTCCAGCCTAATTGTAATCGCTCGGTTTCTTTCCCATCTTTGTGGACAACAGTGACAGGTGCAACGTTTTTCCATAATTCGTGTGAAATCCTAACTTCAAATTGAATTTCTTTGTTTATGTTAGTTTTTCGTTTTTTGAGTGGTGTTACTTGATCACTGTAACTTTCGCAATCAACTGTATCATTGCTAATATTATTTAAAATTTTTGTTAAGCCTCTAAAATTTAAATATTCTGATTTTAGGTTATGGCGATCGTACCGTACCATGATATATAAGGAAATGGGTGAAAACAGTTTGTTTAAGGAATCACATATATCTGACCAAACATGATCTCCTTTTTTTTTCAAACTGTTACCATCAAAAATATCAAATTTAATTAATTGCTCTAAAATTTGAAGTATCGGTAAATATGGCTTTCGCCCTCTTTTCCCCATTCTTGTGTCCTAAGCTAACAACAAAATTAATTAAGCCTAAAGGAACGGAAAAATATAACCAGTTGTACACTAGCGTTCAACAAAATAAACTTAATATTAAAGCGTTCTTCTGCACACACCTCATGAACACAATGAAGAAATTCCTCGATATCTGGCGCCAACGTGCAGTTTTATGATTTTTCTCTATTGCCTATTTTTAGTTTATATGTTGTATAAAATTATAAACTTACAACATATAAGCTTATACCATAATCCAAAACCATAGCACCACAATATAACACCCTTATTAGTAATATCAAGGCGCGGTTAATGAGTGCGGCGCAGCACAATTATTCCCAAATGCAGAAAAAAATTAATATTATTTAATGCCCTAAAAGATCTCTCTTATGTACATTCTTTCACACATATTAAAAATTAAAGTTATAACTTTTTAGCTTGGCATTTTTAATTTTGATATGAATATAGATATACAAATAAAACAAACAATTAACAAGACTTATTGACACAATTATTAAGACTAAGTGTCATTTATCGGAATTAAATGTGTTATATTTGTGCAGTTACGACTTACATATAAAAATAGTTTTAGCAAATCTCCAAAAAATATTCATAAAATAATATTAATTAAACAACTTTGTTTAAAATCTGACAAATATTAATAAGTAAAATAAATTATAAGTAATGTTTATCTTACAATTTATTGCCCCTTTTACTTTTGTACATGCTTGATGACACTTTTAAATTATTTTCCTTCAATTTTCATAATCTAGTTGTTTTATTTATGCAGGGTCTTCTTACAAGTCTATTAGAATTATTTCTTCTGCTTCACCAGCAATAAAGAAGGAACAGTATCACCTGGAAGAATGTGATTTTACTAATTTTATAGAAAGCATCCATCTGTGGTACAGCATCATAAACATAGTTAAACTCTCCCAAATTAATCATAACATGTTTGGTTCAGGAAAGCTTATCATAATTATCTTTTTTTCCAGATTAAACAAATTTTATGCAGCTTACTATCACATTTACTTTTAGTTAAAGATTGTATAATTGTGAATCTAATGAGTTAATTAGTTGCAACAGGCAGGCATAACATAGCTGAACAGTTAGCAATTGCTTTGTTGCATGTAAAGTCCTGGGCACAATTCCCGGTCAGAGATTTGTTGCATAGATTTTATTTGTAATATTTAATAAATATATTAAATATTGCATGTATTTGTTAATAAAAAAAAGAGGCGGATATTTGCTTCGGGCCTGGTTATCAAGTTGTGTTAGGCAGTGGTACCTAGTCTGCCAATCTGGGGTAGTGCAACCACTTACAAGGTAAACCGATTGTGAAGTGATTTTGGTCATGTTTCACAATCAGCTTATAAGTTTCCGGTTTTAACTAGGCTGGCATAGTGGATGTGATTGCTACTTACAGTTATTGAAATGTAGTAACAGTGAGCTGGACCACACTCCAGCTTAACATCAAGCAGGGTGCTGTCATATGTCAAGTCACAATAAAAAAACTAACATAAGCCAAGCTGTGTTGAACAAAGTTTAGAGACAAAAGGATAAGGCAACTTTGCAAACTTGCAATCAGGAGGCATGGAGGTGTGGGTTTGTTATATATAAGCTAAAATATATCTTCTCATCATACGCCTTTCCGAAGCCATGGTTCATCATTAGATGATCATGATGATCATCATCAGAATCATTAGATGCTGAGTGCATGTGAAGCTACACTAAACCTATTTTCATTTCACAAGAAAATGGATCTCTCCCTACCTCAATCACATTACTATTAAAGTGAGACTACTTTTGCAGCACAGAACCTGGTAACTTTATAGTTCCAACAAGGCCGGCATAGTAATGTGAATTAACTGTAGTAGTAGTCACTTCCATTCATGTACCACACTTCAGCTTAATATCAGGCAGGTGCTGACATACGTTGTTACAATAAAAATAGAATTTTTAAGAGTTTCATTTAGTTAAATAGCTATTTATTTTGATCATAGGTAACAAGAGCTTGTTGCCAGTGGTGTAGTTGAGTTAATCGATACACTAGTCACTAGAAGAATAAAGACCAAGCATATTTTGACAACGAATCTACACAATAAATGTGGAATACTTACCAAGTGCAGACAACTACTATAATTTGTTTTGTTACATTTTATGCATCAATTTTTTTTTAAACAGAATTACTTTACAGAGTGCTCGTTAAATATAATTATTTCTTCTAGACGACAATCTACTATAAATTATTTTTACTGAAACAATGCAACAGTCGACAAACAAACCTCAAATCGCTTCAAATAGCAAGGAACATAGAGATAGAGAGATTGAGAAAGATGTCATTTTTTAAAGAAGGCAAAAGAAACTTAGTCCATACAGCCTAGTCTTTTTTGTTTTTTTTACTGTGTCATATTTGCTCTCGACCCGCCTCGTGATAAGCGAGGGAGTTGTGCCAGGATCGTAAATAAATATTGATCCTAGAAAAAGTGTACAGAATCTTATTTGTAGAGAAATTTATGAGGATTACTTAAGTAAAAGAACATTTTTTGTTATGAGCCACCGTTTGCGAGTTATTTACGACAAACCAAAAAAGGTACCTTTACACCCCCCCTCCACCCGACGGACTCTTAAAGGGGAACACGAAGGAAACGCGTTACATAGCTTCAAATCACTTGTCTATACTCTACTAACTTATACTTATAAGATTACTGGATACGAATTCCAGAAAGAATTTTTAAGAAATACCAGCTTCACGAAAAATTTAAAATTGCCCGATCTATCACTTGCAGTTTCCCGCCAAAACTTCTGAGACTTTAATCAATAAATAACGCTGACGGACTGTTACAAAAGAATACTTTCGCTAGACAACTTAAGTTGGGGATGGCGAAATAGACCCTTAAAGTAATTGTATTTATAAATTATCAATCAAATTGTCGCGCCTTTTTCCCTCAGGGATAGGCAGAGACAATGGAGCGCCACTTACCACGATCCTTACACAGCTCCCTTGTATCCTTCACATTCACAATTCTCTTTATACAGGCTCTGTGGTTATGGGCATTAGGCAACCTAGCTTTCTTGAGGATGTCTCTGATTTAGTCGGAAAACACTTTCCTGGGCCTGCCTTGTTTAACGCATCCATCCACATGAGATTTATAAATTCCTTTCGTCAATCTACTTTCACTCATCCTTTCCATGTGCCCAAACCATCGAAGCATTCCTTTGTCAATCACATCTTCTAAATTAAAATAAATTATATGAATGTGATACCAATTACATGCTATATTAAATTGCACGAGTTTAACAATAAATAGAAAAACGTTATCGGATAACAGAATGTATAATAAAACCACAGAAATATTTGTTAATTTACCATACTTAGCGTCTACTACTTTTACTATTTCTACTACTTTTGCTTCTTCTTTTATCACTAATTAATAAAGTGTCATATTCTAAGGACTGTAATAAAAATGCGGCTTCTTTGCAGTTAAACGCTATTGCAACCTCCTTTGGTGTTTGTTTTCTATGATTATGGACATGTAAATCGGCTCCTAATTCAGCAAGTAGGGTAATAAGGTCGCAGTTATTACTCATGGCTGCATAATGTAAAGCTTGTCTTCCTCCAGGGGCTTCAGGATCTTCCAATAAGGCACCATATTCCAATACTAAAAGACGGATGATTTTACTTTCAATTGCAGTTGGAACGGACATTATGACAAAATCTGGAAAAGTAAAATAGGTATAAAACTACTTATTTTTTAATTTAATTAACACGACATCTGACTTCATCCCGCCTGATGATAAGCAAGAGGAAGTCCAAGAGTAACGACGACTGAGAAAACCGAGTTTGTTCACGGCTGCCCCAGTCGCCGTCACTATGTCACTATTCATCAAATTGTCACGCTTCACAGCACATTCACTTAACCCAGTGTTTCCCAACCTTTTTAGGCCATGACCCACCTTATCATCTATAAAATTTGTTTGCCCCCTCTACATAATTTTTAACCTTTAAAAATTGTTTTGTTCCCTTAAGAAATATAAATGAGTTCAGCATTTTTTTAGATATTGCCTTTTTTATTAAATTTGTCATCGATATCTAGCATTGCATTTAAATAACCCAAAGCCAAAAAGTTAGAGTTGTCTTTTTTAAAATTTTCCCCTTTAACTATCAAATTGCCCCCCTGTGGGGCGTGGGCCTCACGTTGGGAAACACTGACTTAACCGGTCAGTTTTACAGGTCAGTTTAATCGTAAAATCTTTTTCAGGCGATGGCAAATGTCTAACGAGTTCATACACAGATCCAAGATTCAGTAAGACTACACTACATTCAAACAGCTCTTAATATTGATTAGAACGCAACGGATCAAACATGAAGGTCTTCGCCCATTTTCTGCGTTTCGAAATTGCGCATCTTTTTCATGTTATTCATTCGTTGTACGAATTTTGTTTTCTAAATCAAAAACTGTTTTGGCCATCGTTACCATTGTTGGGGCCTTGGCTGATATTTTAATTTGTTTGTTCGGAACAATTACTATTGAAAATGTCTAGCAATGAATATTTTTAGTGCTATTACAAATTTACGGTTAACAAAAGCTATTTTTTATTTTTTATTTATAACATTTCTATACCAAGCTACTCAAGTTCAATCTTCATTAAATCTTCAGTATTTATAAGTTAGGAACAATCACTGCATTGTGAACCAACCGTAAATTTTTTAGGACTGCTTGGTCTTTGGACCATAAAAAAAGGCTCTTTTCACACTTGTCTTTTCATTTATTTATATTAACACTATTTGTATATATTATATTTATATACTTATTATGTAGATAGATATATTTTATGACTGTGTACTTTTTAAAATGTATTATCTTCTATTTAAGGTAATTTGATTGATGTCACATCTAGCCATTGTTAGCTGTAAGAGAATGTCTAACATTAAGTTCGCCATTATACTGTAAATTTTAGTGAAATAATCATTATAACTGTTGTTAAACGAAACTCACTTAAAAATAATCCGGTGTCTGTAGGTGAATATCGATGACGAATTGTGGCTCCATGTTGTAGCAACATTTTGACTATTGTCATAGAAGGACTGAAACAGATGCATACGTTAAGTAAGACTATTTACGTAGGTAAAGTTACGTAGGTAGAGGTTCTATACGGTGTCAACTTCCAATCCCTTGATTATTTTATTATATCTACCTTATATCTCTTTCAAAAGTAAATGTACTGAGAAAAACGGTGCAGGGAAAAGGTGGGACTAATAAAAACGATATTGTCTTTTGCCGGCGATTCTCAAAATAATTAAAACTATGACGACACGCAAGGCGTAGTGGTTCTGGTTTTACACTACTCCGTTACGCGGAAGTCCCGGGTTTCGATTCCCGGCCGGAGCGAATATTTGCTTCATAGCTTTTATTTGTAATATTTAAAATGTTTTTTAAATATTACAAATGTTTGTTAATAAAAATATTGCTAGGCTAACACAATCAAAACGAGACTATTAATCGTTCGGACAAATATCGTCGGCGCGACGACATATTTGATCATTATCGTCAATAGTCTCGTTTTGGTGGTTTCAGCCTAGGTTTTATTATTTTAGAAATCGCCGACGAGAGACGATATCGCTTTTATTTGTCCAATCTTCTCTTAAAATGTCTTAAGGACCTAATACTGTCCCCGACATTTACTAATGCACTTAGATCCTGTCGGCACACGTCCCAGTGACGTACTCGGCCAATACCATTATAAATATTTGTTTCATAGCTTTTATTTGTAATATTTAATAACATTAAATATTGCAAATATTTGTTAATAAAAAAAAGAGATGGATATTTGTTTCAGGTCTGGTTATCAAAGAGTGGTAGGCAGTGGTACCCAGTCTGCCCATCCGGGGTAGTACCACCACCACAAGAATACAAATCGTGAAGTGATTTGGTCACGTTTTGGGATTAGCTTGTAAGGTGCCGGTTCCAACTAGGCCGGCATAGTGGATGTAACTGCTACTTACAGATATTGAATTGTAGTAGCAGTGACATCCATATATTGACCACACTTCAGCTTAACATCGAGCGGGGTGCTGTCATGTCACAAAAACAAAACTTATTTTATAAACAATGCGGAGCAAGTCCGCGCATCTATACAATCGTGTACATAATAAATATTATTTTTCAATTTATACACATTCAAAAACGAAAAAAGTAGGTAATATAACAAGTTACTGCGGGAACTATACCTTCTCAATAAGCATAATGAAAGAGGTGTGCATCCTACATTGTCTCTAACATTTGGATCTACTTTGGCATTTAACAGTGCTTTGATTGTTGACTCGTTTCCATTAATAACAGCCAGGTGCAGTGCGTTGCGGCCAATACTGTCCAATTGCTGAACATCGGCATTTTCCCTGAAAGCAGAATTTTGAATGATTGGTGTAATTAGGTAACACTAGGCATCAGGCCACCAGACATTCTACAGATCTCTAAGTTTTATGATACCTCTGCTTACTGATTTAAGCGGCCATGGTCTAGTGGTAAAAAATGAACTATAAAAGCAAAGGCCCACAGTTCAAAACCTCTTGCCGGTATCAGTATATCTTTATATAATACATATTTAATATTTATATATCTATTTTGCTCGTCCTGTTTCTATTATAATAAATGTTTAGTGGCTTAGTATACAAATGTAAAAAAATAACTATCAAACATCATCCTGATAAAAAAGACAAACGATATGTACTGTAATGTAATTAAAAATGTAAGACTTCGACAAATAGAACAAATTTGTAGATGTAAGAAAACCTACTTAATTAAATATAGAAGTTTCTTATAATGCCCAGTCTCTGCAGCAATAAGGAATTCATTGTCATCCTCTAGGAGTTTAATAATAGGATAAAAATCAGGTTGATCGCTAAGTGTCGATCTATGTATAGAAAATCTTGATAATTTTATTGGTTTCCCAAATTTTGCAGCACATTTTGATGCGAGGTGCTCCGATCTATTAGCTGATCTTAATTCTGAAACATTAAATATCACATTATTCTAAAAATTCTTTAAGCTACAAGTACAATGAGAAAACAATTATGAAGTAAAGAGATAAATATATATATATTCAGGCAAGACAAGGTCAGACCAATTAATCAAACTGTCACGAATGGATACGTTAAACAAGGCAGGCCCAGGAGGGGCAAAAAATCACGCCGAAAACATTGTAGACATCCTCAAGAAAGCTAGGTGGCCTATTGCCCATAACCATAGAGCTTGTATGAAAAGAATTGTGAATGTGAAGGAAGCGAGAGAGTAGTGTCAGAATCGTGGGAAGTGGTGCTCCATCCCTGTGGGAAAAAGGCATGACAATTAGATTTGATTTGTTTAATTATTAAAGCCAGTTTGAAAATCTTCTTTTACAATGTACTCACAGACCTTTAACTTTAGATAATTATTTCCGATATAAGATATAAATAAAATGGAAAAGATATAGGGAAGTCTTACTTGTTGAGTTGTGTGAGTCGAGAGAGGATCGTGGAAAGTGGCGCACTATTCTGTCTACCCTTGGTTATCAATTTAAATAAATGATGATAATTTATTTATGATACAATAACATGCAAGAAGATAAGACAATGTAACCTACTTTCAAATTGTTTCTCCTTATTAATATGCATCGTTATCCAAGAAGCAACTGTTTTAATTTCTGTTTAAATTATAATTTTATCTCATTTATGATTATTTTAGTTATATCCTTTAAGGTTTAACAATTTTTGAGTATATTTTGAAACGATTGACAAGAAAGAAGTATAGAGTACAAATGTTTACTTTTTTTAAAACCTAATTTTTAAAAAGGTATTACCTACAGCAATTTATTTTAAAGTAAAAAAGATTCATTTAAATTGTTTTTTATTATGTTTAATAATTTAAGGTGACCGTGGTCTAGTGGTAGTGAAATAACACAAACCTCATTTCGAAATCAACTGGCCGCCGATTATAATGTATTTTTAATACTATGTTTTGATATACCTCTATAATTATGTACTTTCGTCGTCTAGTCTCTATCATACATGATAGTTTATTTTATTGTGACTTGACATATGACAGCACCCTGCTTCATATTAAACTGGAGTGTGGTCTAAAAATGGATGTCATTGCTACTATATTTCTATAACTGTAAGTAGCAATCACATCCACTATACCAGCCTTGTTGGAACAGGAAACTTACAAGCTAATTAATAGTATTTGGGGTGGTGGATCTTTTAGTAAACAGTAAACACCATTTATAAACTTAGTGCGTATATTAAATAAACCATAAACATAAATTATATCGGATTAACACAATCTAGTCGAGAGTGACTTTCTGTAGTGACAGACGTCTTTTAGTTGTCAATCCAATACTCCTCCTCACGAACGACTCCTAGTATAAACCAGCTGCCTCTCTATGGTAGGCTAGCTTCTGTTGTGGTAGTCCCTTCGTTAACATGTCAGCCATCATGTCGTCAGTTCTTCTATACACCAAGTTAACAGCTCCAGCTCTTAATTTTTCTTTAATAAAATTCTCCTTTATACTTATATGTTTAGTCTTAGAGCTTATTACTGGATTCTTGCATAAATGCAAAGCTGCTTGGTTGTCATTGTAGATAGTCGTCTTTTTATGTTTTAAACCCATATCTTCTAGTAAAGATTGTAAATGCATGGCTTCTTTAAAACATTCTGTTATAGACATAAATTCAGCTTCACACGTGGATAAAGCGACTGTCCGTTGCTTCCGTGATTCCCAGCTTATCACTGCTCCTCCATATACAAAACAATAGCCTGTATATGAGCGTCTATCTACGGTGCTTGATGCCCAATCTGCATCAGCAAATCCTTCTATTGGATTACCTGATTTCTTGTAATGTAGACATAGTTCTTTTGTTCCTTTTAAATACCTCAGAACTCTTTTACCAGCTTTCCAATGTTCTTCACCATAGCATGTATTATACTGGCTCAGATAACTAACCGCATGCATGATATCTGGTCTCGTTCCAAGTGCTATATACATTAAGGAACCAATAAGGCTTTGGTATGGAAACTTTTTCATTTCAACATCATTTTCATTCTTTTCCAATTTCAACGCAACTTCCATCGGTGTGCGTGCAGCCTTACATGTCTCCATATTAAAATTCTTTAACACTTTTTCAATGTTTTGTTTTTGAGATACTTTAATTCCTTCTCTATCTCTTTTAAATTCTATTCCTAAGCAATAATTCAATTCCCCCATGTCTCTCATTTCAAAACATTCAGTTAACATCTTCATGATACTTTTAAAATCATGTTTATACGCAATAATAATGTCATCTACATATATTGCTATTATACATCCATTTTTATTTCTATATATACATGGGTCTGCTGTCGATGCTTGAAAATTACAGTCTCTTAGTTTTTTATCCAACTTAACATACCATTGACGACCTGCTTGCTTTAGTCCGTACAATGCTTTCTGTAATTTTAATACTTTTTCTGTATTGTTCCTTTTTAGTTTTCTTAACATTTCTTTTGCATTTTTACATATATTATCATTAGATTTTTCTTCAACAATTTCTTTTAATATTTTCTCTAAATTCCTAGGTAATTGCATATATATGTTTTCTTCTATCTCTCCATTTAAAAATGCTGTAGTCACGTCTAGTTGATGTAATTTTAAATCATTTTCAACTGCCATTGCAATTAATGTTCTGATCGAACTTAGTTTTGATACAGGTGCATACGTTTCATTGTAATCAACACCAGCTGTTGGACTGAAACCTCGAGCTACAAGTCTCGCTTTTTTCCGTTCAACCTTCCCATCAGCTCCGATCTTATCTTTAAGTATCATTTTGCAACTAACAATATTTTGGTTATTGTTCTTATCTATTATGTCCCAAGTTTCATTCTTTAAATGAGCTTTTATTTCTGACTTAATAGCTTCTAACCATATTTCATTGTTTTCATCAACATTATTTACAACATAATCATCTAACCATTGTGGTCGTTTAACATTTCTTCTTGGTCTAGAATTTATTTCTGACTTTATTTCATGTCCACTTTCATCATGTTCACTTTCAAAGTCATTGTCAATGATGTCATCTTCATTAGATACAATTTCATTTTTATTTTCAGGTATCATTTCATTTACATGATCACCGTCATCATCGCTATCATAAACATTTATTTCATCCAAAACAGGATCATTATTAATAGGTTCATTTCTTTTATTTAATGTGACATCAATGTTTATATGCTTATTTACATTCTCACCTTGTGCGTCATTCTCAAAACTATACAATTCATCATAAGAATCGTCTTGATTCTCTTCATAATACATTCTTTTTACAAATCTTACGTCTCTAGTTATATATAGTTTTTTATGATAAGGTACATGTATTCTGTAAGCTTTACATATTTCTGAATATCCAATAAATATTCCTGGAATAGCTTTTGCTTGAAATTTACTCCCACATTTCTTGTTCTTTCTTAAAATAAATGCTTTTGTCCCAAATATTTGTAAATGTTTAATACTGGGTATTCTACCAACCCATTTCTCAAATGGTGTACTATTATTTAGAGATTTATTTACACTTCTATTACATAAGTAATTCGCCGTCTGTATAGCATCACCCCAAAAGCTTTGTGGTACTTTGGCTTCTATCATAATTGATCTTGCTTTCTCAACCAAAGTTCTATTCTTGCGTTCGGCTATACCATTTTGTTCTGGTGTGTATGGCGCACTTAATCTTCTCTGAATACCATTATCCTTCAAATATTTGTTAAATTCATTATTACAGTATTCCGTTCCATTATCAGATTGTAAATACTTTATTTTATTTTTAGTGACATTTTCCATTTCATTTTTAAATTCTTTAAATTTAATTAGGACTTCACTCTTCTGTTTCATAAAATATACTCTTGTATACCTGGTTAAATCATCAATAAATGTAACGAAATATTTGTTACCTCCAATAGATGCAGTCGGCATCGGTCCACATACATCACTGTGTACGATTTCTAATTTTTCAGTAGTTTTTGGATAATTATTTGATGATTTGAATGGTAGTTTAGTCATTTTACCTTGAATGCATGTTTCGCAATCGCCGAGCTTTTCATTTTCATTAAATTTTAAACTTTTACTTTTTCATTCTTCATAGCTATTTTCATATCTGTTTCATTTATGTGTCCCAGTTTTTTATGCCAAATTTCTATCATGCTACTACTATTTATATTATTTACATTTTCAGCTTTCTTTCTAATATCAATTGGTTTTACATGATATAGACCATCTTGTTGTTTAAAGGCTTTCATGGTTATAATGTTGTTTTCATCTCTTATTATGGCATTGTTATTTGTAAATAACACCGAAAAACCATTATCAGTTATTTTTCCAACTGATATTAAATTAGTAGCAAGTTTGGGTACATATAAGGTATGATTTAAATTCGTTATGCTCTCTTTTAATATGACTGTTACCTTTCCTTTTCCTTCAATTCTTTCTGTATGCTCATTCGAAGCTAGTTTTAATAAATTGCATGTCATTTCTTCATCCATGTTTTGGAAATATTCTTTCTTGTGACACATATGAGATGTGCACCCACTATCCAAAATCCATGTATTTCTTTCATTAGTATTTAGACATATAGGTTCAGCGTTACTATTTTTTTCATAACTCACGCCTTTCTTTCTTTCATTATTATTTACAGACTTATTTTTCTTATTATATTTACATTCATTAGCTTTATGTCCTTTCTTTTTGCAAATATGACATTTAAAATTAAAATACTGTCCATTCCTGTTGAATTTATTATTTACATTAAATACTTCTTGCGGTTCTTCACTAGTTTGGTTTTCTCTAGCATGACTCTGTTCTATAATTTTCACTTTTAAGTCGTCAGGGGTAGGTAAACTATCCCTGGTTTCTATCGCAATTCTGAAGTTTTCATAAGTTGGAGATAGGCTATTTAACATCATTATACTCAGTAGATCATTATTTATTTCAATATCCATTTCACGTAATTTGTCAACAATGTCCATGAATTGGTTTAAAAAATCTCTGATATCTTCACCTTCTTTATGTTTACATACCAACAATTGTTTCAACAGTAATGCCTTCCTTGCAGGACCTTTGCTTCTGTAAATCTTCTCGAGTTTATCCCATACTTCATTTGACGTTTGACAGGTTTGGACTTGCTTAATTTCTGACGGAGAAATTATCAAAAATAATTCAGATTTCGCATACATATCCTGTTCATCGAACATACATTTCTCTTCTTCATTTTCACACTGCGATCTGGTCTTACTGCCTGACACATATTTCCATAAACCACATCTGAATAATATGGCTTGCGCTTGTATACGCCATGTATCATAATTATCCTTTCGTAAAGGATCTATTCTGTATGAAGTACTAGGGGCTCCAAACATTGTGTTTATTTTTTATGTAATTTTTACTTACATATTTTTGACATCCGAAAAAAAAAAAAAAAATTATTTTTATTTTACTTAGATGGTTTTCTTTATTGCGCCCATAACCTAATAGTATTTGGGGTGGTGGATCTTTTAGTAAACAGTAAACACCATTTATAAACTTAGTGCGTATATTAAATAAACCATAAACATAAATTATATCGGATTAACACAATCTAGTCGAGAGTGACTTTCTGTAGTGACAGACGTCTTTTAGTTGTCAATCCAATACTAATCCCGAAACGCGACCAAATCACTTTACTGTCTGTATACGTGTGTCTGTAAGTGATGTTACTACCCCGGATGGGCAGACTGGGTACCACTGCTTACCATTCTCAATAGCTTTGTATAGAAATGTAAGACAAAATTAACATCCTACACAAAGTATTTTTTAATTAGAGCACGACACGACGTTGGCACTATCCCGCTTAATAATAAGCTGGAGTGCGGTCCGTGTATGGAGGCAACTGTTACTACAGTCGCCTTCACATCCACCATACTGGCCTAGTTGAAACCGGCAACTTACAAGCCTATCTCGAAACGCGATAGTCACTTAATGGTCTGTATACTTATAAGTGGTCGTATTTGTATTAACTAAAACAATACTTACCATTTCTATACATAATTATTAAATAAATATTTATTTATCACAGTAAGTCACTCGTTCACGTAGTATATATTATATCAAACTGTATTCGTCAGTCATTGTACGGCAACTGTTCAGATTTTGTGTTATCATAGATAGTACTTGTATCTATTATTAATCTATGTTATCTTATGATAATAAAGGATGGTTCTAATGAACTTGTTTTGTTTTTATTGTGGCTTGACGTATGCCAGCAACAGCACTAATAATGTTTCTTTACCAGAGGTCCAGGCTCGGGGTTTGTCAAAGAGCCATTGAGCCAAGGGCGTAGCTATCGTCGTATCAATTATACGATCATACACTACTTTCCTGCTTTCACAATTTCCTCAAAATCAGAACAGGCATGATGGTAAGAAGGGGTAATAAAGAGCGCCGGCGACTTAAAAAGTGGTGGTGGTGGCTACTATACTATCACGGCAAATACATTAGAAGAAGCATTATTTCACTCGTCGAATGTTCGAGAAATGAAACATCGCCGCGAGTTATGGCGACATGCAAGTGAAGCGCAATTTTGAATTATTTGAAAAGCTTGTGATTGGCAGAATCCGAATGGTACCACCACTTACAAGTATACAGACTGTAAAGTGACTTAGTCGCGTTTCGGGATCAGCTTGTGAGTTGCCGGTTTTAACTAGGCCGGTATAGTGGATGTGAATACTACTTACAAATATTGGTGCCGTCATATGTTTAGTTTAACTAGTTGATTCGATCAACAGGTTGCGGATGCTTCCTAGGGGTTAATAGGTTATTATCATCAGCCAGAAGGCGTCCACTGCTGAACATAGGCCTTCCCCTTAGAACGCCATTCCGAACTACAAGATGCCATCTGCATTCACTGGTTGCATTCACTGTGACTTTCACTATATCGTCAGTCCACTTAGTGGGAGGCCTACCTACACTGCGTCTTCCGGTTCGTGGTCTCCACTCTAGAACCTTTCTATTTCTAGGGATTATAGGTAGGATAAAGAAATAAAACAACATTGATTATTTAAGTATACATAATACTAATTGAATACAGCCAGTTTACATTTCAACTAAGTTATTTAAAGAATAGATTAATTTAATTAAGAAAGTTTAACTTCATTAGCTATTTTAATTTGTTGAATTAGTTTTTGGGATATGCGTAATACGAGGTAGAATTTTAAAAAAAAAATATAAAAAACCTAATTATAATAAAACAATAATACTAAAATATAAATTATACTTGTAATGAATAATATTAGGCCAATAAAAACATTTAGTAGTTAACCGAATTCTCCTAAGAGAAATTACTAATAAAAACACAAATACAAGAATAATCTCCTTATGTGACAATTAATCTACTTTTATGATGCTAATTTGGTAGATACTTCAATTACTAAATTAGACACGCAACAAACTTCCTTCCCTTTGGTATTCCTGGTTACCAGGCATCCATTAAAATTTCCCTTAATTCTCCTAATAATCGAATATCATTATGAATAATTACGCATACGGTCATGTGCTGATGCTATTCGAATATCAAATGGATACCCAGTGCTTAGAGAATGCGTTTAAAGGATTAGTCGGCGGTAGACAGGAATGTCCTGCTCCTGGACCCTTGGCGCTGAACGAAGAAGCTCGGCTAAGGTGTAAAGGTCATCCCTAGGCCGATAGTTGTTCTGGTGCATCATTCCATCAGCTCGTTTACGTGCAACCATGAAACGCTTCACCTTATTAGCGTATTGCCTTTTGCGGCGAGCTTCCTCATAACGTTGAGCGATTTCCGGATCAATCTGATAAGTCATGTCGGGATATCCGTTTGTAAGGGCCATGCGATTTTGTTCAGAGAAGTAGGAGTGGTGGGGGTATTCTCGCTCGCGGGGACCAACCGATACTGGCTCATTGTACCAGATTTCACCACTGTCAGCCATGTCGCTGTCATCTTCATCCACTGCTCCTGGGTGAGTGTAGTAACGATCGGCGGCGCTCCATTGATTAGCGTTCCATTCCTGCTTCCTGCGTTCCTGGGCCTCCCACATGTTCAAAAGGGCTCGGACATCTGCTGCGCTCAAACCGGAATCTCGCTTACGGCGATTAGGCTCTGAAAGGGGCCTGATGTAAGAAAAATCTATTTAGTGTACTAGTATTAGTATGATGAAAAAAGGCTACTGTGAAAGTACATGCCTGAAGTTTTTCTTTCCACCACCAGAGTTTTTAGTGGAAGCCTTGGCAGAAGCAGCTGCTCCTCCTACTTTAGTGCCACTTCCACGCTTGCGGCGGTGAACGTCGGCATCGTGAGAGAGGGACTCCATAGCTGCTCCCAAATCATCAGGCCTAGGAAGTAGAAAACATATTTAAATAAGCCGAACTACTATTTATGAAGTGAGATTTATCAAAGTTGACTTACTGGAGATTTTTCTTTCCAGATCCATTCTTGGTGGCTACTTTGGTAGCAGCGCCTGCACCACCGACTTTGGTGCCGCTGCCTCGCTTACGGCGTCGTGACTCGTAAGCACCAGAAAGCCGTTCCATTGCTGGCGGTTCGCCATACAATTCAGGTCTAAGGATGAGATTGTCAAGTTCCCCGGTGGCTTGGGGGATGTCATAACGCTGATCTACAGCTTGATCGAAACCTTCCGAATTGCCTAAAATGTAAATTAAAGATAATTGTTGATGTTAACTAATTGTATTAACGATGTCGAAGTATCATTATTAGAAAGTAGAGAAACGTGTATAAGAAAGCTCGCTTCAATGTGACCCGAGATTTACCTTCGTCACTGAGAGCCAGCGGATATGGCTCGAGATCATTTTTATCACTCTTGTTGAGGAAAAGTGATTGTGTGTCATCCTTCGTCTGGTCCCAGTTCTCAGGCAGCTCGGGAGTCATTATAGGAGCGCCATCTAAAATATTTATTTGGGTGAAACTACATAGGTATTACCTACCTAACATTTAATATTGTTTTTGATAAGGACATTTAATAAATTAGGGTTCACACATGACACAGAATCATTCCTTTGTCAATCCATACATTATATCTTCTATCGTCTTTTAACATACACAAGGGTGCCTAGTGCCCATATCCATAGAGCTTGTATGAAGAAAATAATAAATGTTAGGGAAGCGAGGGAGTTGTGTCAGAATCGTGTGGAAAAAAGGCGTAACATTTTTTTTCCACAGGGATAGGCTTTTGTAAATCATACCGAAGCAATGATGGAAAAACTTCATTTGATTCGCCGCACACGTAAGAATTATTAAAAAGTAAGTATTTCTAATAATCTCGCTATAAAGTACCTCTAATCATCAACATTTAGTACTAAAGACCAATAAATCTCCATTAAACATATCGTAATATTGTTGTAAAATATTCCTCTATGACGAAAAGGAATAACACAATTTGTAGCTTTAAGAAATAATCGATTGCTTCAACAGCTTAGTGCTAAATTTAGATTGAATAGGTACTCAGAGAGTCTGGAATCGTAGATTGTTGCGAGAAATCTAGGGCGGGCGGAAACAGGGGGGTTGGGGAGGGATAACTCGCTTGTTAAAGGTGAACCTCCGCAGTACAATCGATCAACGTCGCAATTATATAAAAATAACAAAAATATTTGTAAGACATATTTATTTTCTATTGTCGAAGTAAGTAAACAAATATAAATTGTATTTGTGGCTAAGAAATCAAAGGGCGACATGTTTTTCATGAAAAATACTTTACTACGCAGCACTGCGCAGATGATCACCTGTTGCTATATTTAGCTCACAAACCGACCCGGTTAATCAATAGACATTTCATTTATAAAATAATAACTAAAGCAAATAGATATAAAAGAAAGTGATAATAAATAAAGCTCATTAATACAGAATAGCATAATTTTGAAATAAATTTAATTATTAAATACTTACCTTTGTTGTTATTTGGCGACGGCAAAGCGC
Organism: Tinea trinotella; assembly: GCA_905220615.1. Taxonomy (NCBI): domain Eukaryota; kingdom Metazoa; phylum Arthropoda; class Insecta; order Lepidoptera; family Tineidae; genus Tinea; species Tinea trinotella. The sequence continues at coordinate 4,543,707 of HG992320.1, read as the reverse complement.
CCGTGGTGACGAGAACCGCGAAGACCGCGGTTAAAGATAGCAGTAACATCGTTCGAATGTTAACCAAATTAATAATTTACTTGTAATTTAAAATTGAATGAATAGTCGCCTAATGGAGGTGCCCGCTGGACACGCAAATAGCAAGTGCCGTCCTCGGGTGTGGACTGGAGGGAGAAAAGCAATTGCTCCTGTCAATAATTTCGCGACATGCGCAGTACCAGGCGTTCTTGCCATCCAGGGTTGTGCTTAAAAATTACTAGATACTTCGATGTAATGTTTTATTTTGTTACAGATTTTAATTATACATTAGATCCCCAACTATGTATTATAAAAAAATACTATTATATAATAATCTTAAATTACAATTAACACTTGATCTTAAATTTATACGAATTATTTATTACTTAAAGGAGTAAATCAAAAAACGATAGTGGGAGTGGGTGTAATATTATTTAGCTTACATTGATACATCCCTGGAAGGTTGCTTGCTGACGTAAGTACATGGTAGCAGATCGAAATATACCTACCTAGGTACCTATATCTGTCTGAATAGAAGCCCTTGTGAACACTAAGGGCTTTTTAACACAATACAGTCTGCGAAAGTACTTAGTTGAAAAAAATTAGAATAAACTTTAAGGATAGAAATGTTTCTATGAACTTTTAATTTTTACGCCGGCGACTAAGGCTGTGTATTGAAAGGGCTTTTTCAGTCGTCGCCGCTATTGGACCTCCTCTTACTTAATATCAGGCAAGTCGTGGTCAGAAGTTAAGTCTTAATAAAATAAACTATTTACTGATTAGTATCACATGATAGGTGAAATGCTCACGAGGAACTCAGCAAGCATCTTTATGTTGCAAATAATGTTTTTTTAAAATACAAACTAAGTTAGAGGCGACCGTGGTGTAGTGGCAGTGCAATGGTTACGCAAACTGAGAACACGAGTTCAAGACCACTCACCGGTACCAATGTATCTTTGATATATGTACTTTGGTTGTCCTGTTTCTATGATACAAGCACTTTAGTATAGAAACAGTCCGTGTGTTCTCTCTATCCTAAGACCTTGGATCCTTCAAGCGATGCGTGAGGCCGGCATAATGACGGCGTCTAAGGCAGCCGTCGTCGTCACTCTTGGACCTCCTCTTGCTTATCATTATTGCGTGTCACAATAAAAAAAGTTTCTGAAATATGTACTATCCACCTTATTCGTCGCGTCAACACCAGTTGTCGTGTCTCTCCTGATCATCCACGTTACATTACACTCATTTATTTGCCCTTTCAAGGTACTTGCTGTTGGTTGGATGAATCATGAATATTCAGATTTATATAGCTCTTTCAACGATTTATTTAGTCATTTAATTTTTTATTCACTTTTGCGTCATTTATGAATAGTAGATACCGAGTAAGTCGCATTAGTGGCTAGGTACTAATACAATTTTATATAATGTGGTTAGTATATGTTATTTTCTTAGATTTTGCGCGAACATTGATTAATGAATTAAACAAATTTTATGCGGCTTACTATCGCGTTTATTTGGGTTTTGATTTTACAATTTTATTTTATTATTCCGACGTGAAATTGTAAAATCAAAACCAAAATAAACGCGATAGTAAGCCGCATAAAAGTTGTTTAATTTATTAGTATATGTTATTTTAATTGTGTATGTGGTAACTACTACCTAAGTACCTACATACTGGATATATAAAATTAATAGAAACAAGTATTGATACCGGCAAGTACTTAGAATTAAACAAATTTTATGCGGCTTACTATCGCGTTTATTCTGGTTTAGATTTACAATAACAGCATCAACCAATAGGACGACCAACACCTCAGTCTCTCCTTGACCTCGATGGCTGCAAAGCTCTCTAAACGTCGGAATATTAAAAAAAATGTAAAATCTAAACCAAAATAAAATTTGTTTAATTCATTAATCAATGTTCGCGCAAAATTTAAGAAAATACTATGAGAGGGAGATCTTGGTTTGCGAGACCATTTATCTAAAATTACACTACGGTTGTCTTAATTTATATTCACTGACGCGCAAAAGCCTCTCACGCTTCTTACCACGACTTATGAAAATTAATCTAGATACGCGTATGTCCGACTTGTGTACATTTTTATATGATAATGCAAAAAACAATAAATAAATTAGCTTAGCGTGTGTTTTTCTATTCATATTCTATTGAAATTGATCTATGATGTTCTATTAATTTAGAAAATAATATTTAATGAGTGTATTTTTAGTAAAAATGTGGAGATCCTTAGGCCAGCATATTGGCTACATCCACCAGTAAAAGATTAAAGCTCTGAGAGAGTTGGTATAGAAATATTGTTTAGGCTTTTTTAAATCTTTTGCACCTACGTGAATATAACATTACTCTCTTGTCCCAGAGATAGACTGGCAGAGAATGCCCAAGTGAATTAAAATCTCTTTTTGTATACCTAAGCAATAACGTTTTAAAATAAATAGTTAAATACAAATTCAATAAACAATCATGTAAATAATAATAAATTAATGCACAGCCCTGTATCCTTTTGCACATAAATATTTTAACAATTGCCATTAACAAGGAGCGATTTTCTCGTTCAGTCACTTAAGATCACAAAAGACCAACGGATGATGCTCCGTTCTCAGCAATCAGACCATTAGACATTTAGTAAACATCTATATTAAGGACTTTGGCCCATTGTCATTTATTATGTTATTGTAAACCTCTTCAAATTGCCTCTATTGTCCGCCATTTTCCTGTTAAATTATTCTGGAAGAAAACGCGACATTTGACCTCTACTTGCCTGATGGTAAGCAATGACCTCCAATGGCGTCAACGACTCTAAAACCGTTTTAGTTTGTGGTTGCCTTCTGTGGCGTAGCGTGGGAGTTAGCCGCCCCCTCATCAGGGGTGTAGCGTGGTAGACAGCCGCCCGGGGCGGAAAAAAAATGCCGAAAAAATATTTAGGAATTTCAATCGCAGGTACAACAAAAATATGAATTCAGGTTAAAATTTTAACGATTTATTTTAGCTTTTTTAAATAATGCGCCCCCGCCACTGGTTGCCTTGGTCGTTAGTATGCCGGTCCGTACACTTTTTACGTGGAGCATCCAAGTTTATAGGCATATAATACATGATTTAAAATGGGATAGTTAGCGATCCTAACGCCTATACATATAGTATAAGCAATAATAATACCAACTATAGTCGCTATAGCGGCAACCGCGTCCGTGGCAATAGTCGAAGATAATTAAACACTTCGGAAGTCTGGTTAGATCCGCGGCTTTGTCGGATCAATGTACCTAATATTATACTGACCCCTTAGCTCCACGTTTTTATTGTGGCTCGACATATAACAGCACCTAACCTAGTGTTAAGCTAGATTGCAGTCCATAAGTGGAGACGACTTGTAGCAGTAGTAGTCGTCCACTATGTTGGCCTTATTAGGCAACTTACAAGCTGATCCCGAAACCCCACTAAGTCACTTTACGGTGGTACTACCCCTGCGGGGTTAGGTTGGGCAAGTTAAATCGATTATCGTCTCTCGTCGACGATTGACAAAATAATAAAAGCTAGACTAAATCCACTAAAATGAGACTATTGATGATGATACGATGATTGACTATTGATATCAAACGTGTCGTCCGTCGCACAGACGATATTCGTCACAACGATTAATAGTCTTGTTTTATTGGATTAAGCCTAGCTTTTATTATTTTGACAATCGCCGACGAGCGACGATAATCGTTTTAACTTGCCAACCTAACCCCGCTGGTCGGCTGAGCACCACTGCCTACCTATTTATATTTAAATGTAGGTAATAACTATGAACTATTTGGTCTATCACTCTTTCAAAAAGGTGGTAGTAAAGAGACTTTTTACACATTGATAACCACACCCTTACCCTTTGTTAACATGTCAACATTAAGGCAAACAGAAAAAAAATATGCATTTAAAAATAAATAAACATTTGGCCAGCTTATTTAAAATTATTTATTGTAATGTAGTGACAGTATGTTTTAATAGATGGTAATAATTAAAAATAAAACATAATTAGAAGAAAAATTTATTTCATATAAGTATAAACACACGTCTGTCTTAATTATAATTTTCTAATACTGCATTAGAAAACTTTACAAAGTTAGGTAATTAATAAATCAATAGGCTATAAGGAACTTTAAAAAAAAACAGAAGCTTGCATATTAAAATATTATTGTATAAGTTGTCTTAATTAGGTTTAAGGTAAAGATTATGCAATATGATGGCTGTTGTAATATAGTAAAAACATTATGTAATAAATCTTAGTGATATAATTACATTAACTTAGATTTTTAGATTACATTACTTTAGATTTACTTAGATTTGTTTAATTCATTAATTACATTTAAAAAACATTTTGTTTCTTAGTGTTTATCTACGCTTAACAATTCGTCTTGATTTTTCCTCGTCACTCGAATTCTTCCTAGAATCTCTATAAGATCTATTTTTAAATGTTTTTTTTGGTGTTTTATCTGAATATTTAGATTTAGTATCTTTTTGTCTATGGTTGGATCTACTTCTACTCCTTCTCTTGTCTTTGTCTTTTTTATGTCTTTTCTGAATCTTCTCTCTACTTGGTGATCTATATTTAATTCTTTCTTTACTATGTAATCTCTGGTCACTTTCACCTCTTTTTTGTGATTTATGATTCTTCTCTCTACTTTTTGAACTATCCCTACTACGTGATCTATGACCATCTTTTTCTCTACTGTGTGTTCTTTGGCTCATTTTAATTTTCTTTACAGGTGAGCTTCGGTCATATCTTTCTCCACTCTCTGACCTATTATCTCTTTGTAAAATCTTTTTCTTTAGTTTATTTGTATCTTTACTGCGTGATCTTCTGTTACTCCATTCCTTACTTTGTAATCCATGGCTTTTTTGTCTAGGTGTTCTTTCTGATTTATGATCATAATGTTCCTTACTATGAGATCTATGGTTTCTATTTCTACTCTTTGACCTATCTCTATTTTGTAACTTATTCTTCTTTTGGCTACTTTGATCTTTACTAGGTGTTCTTCCTTTATCTCTACTTACAGATCTCCGGTTATTTCGTTCTTTACTATATGATCTATGAATTTCTTCACTACTCTCTGACCTATAATTTCTATCTCGTAACTTATTTCTCTTTTCTTTACTAGATGATATTCCAATATATTTGTCTCTACTTTTCGATCTCCGGTTAATCCGCTCTCTACTATGTGATCTACTCTCTGATCTATTATCTCTATCATGTAATATCTTTCGCATTCGCTTACTTTTATCTTTACTAGGAATTCTTTCATTATTTCTCTCGATGCTTTCTGATCCATGGTTATTCTGTTCTTTACTATGTGACCTATAGTTTCTTTCTCTTTTTTGTGGTCTTTTTTTATCTCTACTATGTGATCTTCTATGAGTTTTTCTTTCTCTACTCTGTGATTCACGATGTCTGTCATGGCTTCTTGACTTATTTTTTTCCTTAATTGCTGTAAGTTTCTGTTCCTTGTTTTTTTCATTGCCATCTAGATGCACAACACCTCTTCCTTTTCCCAACCATTTAATCTTAGACACAGACTGTGAGAAATCAACATGAATGCGACGGTCATCTATCAAAACATTGTCCATTTTAAAATAAGCATCTTCACAAGATTTCTTATCAGAAAACTCAATGAAAGCATACTGTAAGGAGTCACCAGACTTTTTATCCCTAATGACTTCACAACTCACAATTTTACCGAATCGGCTGAATATTATTTCCAAATCTTCATCAGTTGTTACAGAATTTAATTTACATACAAAAAGTACATTCTCAGGAGGTGCCATTTCAGCGTCAGGGAGATCTCCAACTATCTCTAAAATTGTGGCTCTTGCCTTTGCTTCCTTATCTTCGATTAAATCTTGTATTTCCTCTATACTTTTACCCTTATATTCATCTAACTCTTCATCAGGTGCTATCCTGCCTCCCGCAAGTCTCTCCACACTTGGAGAAGGAGATCTTGAGGGTGGTCTAAACTTGGGTGGGTCATTGAATGGGTCTTCAAGTATAACTGTATGTGTAATCCGCACATCTTGGTATGGTCGGTGCTTTTCATCACAGATGACTTCGTTTAGCTTTCTTAGTACATCAAACCCTTCAGTTACTTCACCTATGACACAATGAACACCATCTAAAGAATCTAAATCTGGTGCTAATGTGAAGAAAAACTGGGAGCCAATCATTCCATCACCGACGCATACCATGGATAATAAACCAGCACTGTTGTGTCGGATTTTGGGCCTAGTTTCACAAGAAAAGTACCGCTTTTCTTTACCATGTAACATAGACCAAATTGACTCTCCACCGGTCCCTTCTCCAGTTGGATCGCCGGTCTGTGCTATAAAGCCACTTTGTATAGTGTGAAAAAGGTTAAAATTGTAGTATTTCATCTTGCATAATTTCATAAAATTTAAACATGATTGGGGACGCAACTCCACGAACAAGTCCACTGTAATATCACCAAGCGTAGTCTCTATAACGACTGCCATTGTTATGGCAGGCGTTAATGTTCGTCACTATTCTTTTAAATATTTATATAAAACAGAACTGCATACATATTATGCTATTAATTTACAAATAAAAAATTACGAACATAGATTGACAACATAACCTTAAAATTAAAAAAGTTACTACAGTAAAAAAATATATGAGAAAAATGATAAATAAATCGCAAATGTTTAATTTTTTTTCAGCCATTTGTTATTGTGTTTTATTTAATAGTATCAAGTTTAACTAGGTAAAAAATGGTGTTATTGTTTTATATGTCGAAATTGCTGCGCCATCTATTGAGTACATTTCAAAACTTGGCCTTTATAAATTGAAAACAGAAGATAGTTCATTTTTAATTAAATAGATGGCGCGAACCCGAAATTTAAAAAGTCGGGAAAATTCCTATAGGTGGCAGGAGAAAATTTTTCACAATTTGGCGCGCAGGGACACTGGAGCGCCACTTGCCACATCCTCGCTTCCCTCACATCCACAATTCTCTTCATACAAGCTCTACGGTTATGTGCACAAGGCAACACAACTTTCTTAAGGATGTCTTAGATTTGGTCGGAAAACGCTCTCTTGCTTTGTTTAACGCACCCTTCCACATGTAATTTATAAATTCCTTTTGTCAATGCACAAAATTAAAATTAATAATATTATTAGTTATTTACGCTACGCTCCAATATTTTGCGTCAATCCTACTGACTTTCTACTGAGTTCTCAGCATTGTTTACAAGTGTTTATTAATTTTATTAGCATGTAATTTAATTAGAAAATGTATTTTATTTAGGTAGCATAATGTAGACTAAGGTTAAATATCCTAAAAGAACAACCTACTTTTGATTAAAAAGAATGTGATCATACGACCCGACACGTGGCCCTTGTTTGTATCATATTTTCCATCCGGCCGACTTCATTTTATTATTTTGATGCCAATCCTCGGGTACAGGCAAAGCAATTTTAAACCGCTTTCTCATTATGTATTAAGCTATATCAAACTTTCAGACAACAGCTTAGAGTTGAATTTTGCATTGGGAATATTGATTTCGGTTGCTAACACGTCATTTTAGCGAGGCTAACCTTATATTCTCGAAGAATGGTTGGTAAATTTTCAATAGTCACTTTATTAAGGTAGGGTAAGAGCCGAGGGGCGGATGGATCGGACATTATTAGATTTGCAAGCAACGTGGATATACCATATTGCAGTTAGGTCGGACACATTGACAGCACAGGTAATTTTATGCCATTCAAAATTTACAAAATAACGGAAATGTTTTTTTACTGTTTCATTATAGAATGAATATAATTTATTTGCTTCGTGTTAGCATGCTTTTACTTATTAGACTCTATATAATTGGAAATGCATAACCGTAGAGCTTGTATGAGGAGAATTGTGGATGTGAAGGAAGCGAGGGAGTTGAGTCAGGATCGTGGCAAGTGGCGCTCAATTGTCTCTGCCTATTCCCGTGGAAAAAAGGCGGGACAATTTGATTGATTGTGTACATAAGATAATAAAAAAACTAATATATTTCAGAAAATGCAAAATTGAATTAAATTTAATATTTAAGGCGACCGTGGTGTAGTGTCAGTGCAATGGTTACACAAACCAGAGAGCACGAGTTCGAGACCACCCACCGGTACCAATGTATCTTTGGTATCTTTGATATATGTACTTTGGTTGTCCTGTTTCTATGATACAAGCACTTTAGTAGCTTAGTATAGAAATGTATAAAAAAAATACAATTATTGTTGTAGCTTGACATCAAGACATCATCACGCCTGATGTTAATTAAGCGGATGTGTGGTCCACGAATGAACGCAACTGCTCCTACAACTAAAGAAAAGCAAGTTTGCAAGTAGCAGTCACACCCACTCTGCCGGCTTACCTGGTTGAAGACAGCAACTTTCAAGGTGCTCGGTCTCTTTACAGTCTATATTTTGCAACTAGGTACCTACCTATTTTTGTTATTTACTACGCCGGCATAGTGGAAGTGACTGCTGCTTACAGTTATTTAACTATAGTAGCAGTCACTTCCATTCATAGACCGCCTCCAGCTTTATATTGGGGGTGCTGTCGTATTATGTCGAGTCAACATTAAAAATAATATTTAAAAGCTTCTGTTGGTTTCTTTGTCAACTATAACTTATAAGTATACCTATCACATTTACATCTTTATAGATGTGGTTTTTCTAGATGTTAGCGTCAGACAGACTGGCTAGGTGGAGGTTGTATCGATCACGTGTCGTTTAAAGAAACACTTGACTCTCCGACCTGTCTGTAGTCCTGGTAGTCTGTAGTAAAATATTCACGTAATCTATCAATCTTGTATATCCATATCATGAAGTTATACCATTATCTACTTACTTTGGTCGACTGGTTTCTATGATGCAAGCACGTTTGATAGCTTAGTCTAGAAATGTAAATAAATGGCACCAAGATTTAGACAAGATTATTGTCATGGATGATTTGAGCTCTTGGATACCAAGACTCATTAAGATTATTCATTAATTATTATCGATATTGCGATAGATCGATAAAATGATAGATGTGATCTGAGACTAGGAATTTACTAATTTAGTTAAAGGAAAAAGGAATTCTTTGTTGTGGATGAAAATTCTAATATAAATTGAAAAAAAAAACATAATTAGTATTATTAGCACATGTTATTTGGACAATTCTTATCCTAATCCGGAGTAGTACCACCACTTGTAAGTGTACCGACCGTAAAGTGAGTCAATTTCAAGATCAGATTGAAAGTTGCTGGTTACTAAGCCTGCGACTCCGTCAGAAACTGAGTCGGTATTTTCAGTTGTCAGATGATAAGCAAGGGAAGTGGACCTCCCCTCGCTTATCATCATGTAAGTGGAGAACATATGTCAAGTTACAATAAAAAAATAAACTTGTTTGCTACATTATTGATCATCTATACGCTATACATTAGGCCGGCATAGTGACGGCTACTGTGGTAGGTGTGAATTGACTTGTGTTTTTCAGTCGTCGGCACTATTGGACCTCATGCTTACCATCAGCAGGTCGAAGTCAGATATCGAGTCACAACAAAAAACATGATCATGAATAATCAAAAATAATTTTCGCGTAACAAATTGCGTAGCCATCCATATATACAGCACGCACGTAGAGCGAGCGCACTGTCAACATTTACACTAGTGATTGTGTTGTTTATTGTGACGTCAGGTTGCGATAGTGGGAGCACGCGTGCCTACCCCCCACGTACGCGATCGCAAATAGGGTTGTTGAATACACTTCCTTGTCGATGTTATTATCGTCGAAATAATATGAAAGAGTGTTGGGCAGATAGTTGGTGTAATTTGTTCAGTCTGCTGATGGTAGTGTGCGTCTTGGCCACAGCAATTTAAAACGATTTTATTTTATAATTTTAAAAAGTATTTTTGACATTGCCATTATTACATTATGTTTCTCTTTAGCATACGCTTATTTTATTTGTTGGTCAGAGTCTTCCATAGTAGTACTAACCACTTTTAAAGTGGAGTGAAGTGATACGGTCGGGTTTTGGGATTAACTCTCGAGAAAATTATAGAGTGAAATATTGTTTTAACACAAAAAATATGAATAAAACTATTTTAAATTCTGCACTTTAACTTTTTTTATTTTAATATTTGTAGAACAGATTTAAATGTTTTGTAAATAGATTTAAGTAAGTAAAACATTATTAGTTAGTATATATTAATCTCACTGTGTATGCATTTTAAGAATTTAGCACTGTCAGAAGTCATTTAGTTTAATTTACTCTTAAGGTTTAATTTGCTAAAATTTGTTATGTGTATCTATTATAAATAAATAAACTCGTTTCGGGATCAGTTTGTAAGTTGCCGGTTCCAACTAGGACGACATAGTGGATGTAACAAAACAAGTTACTGCGCAGCTTTAATGCCAGCGCTCTTTTTTCTGTGCCAGGATTACATATTAAGTATCGATAACCATCACAATACCCATCCTTATAATGTTTTAGATATAATTTCAGCATTTAAACTTGCTGAAACACAGCAGTTGTAGTTATAAACATCACCAACGCACGGTGTGTAACTTGATTGTTATTTTTATTTATTTAATACTAGCTGCATAACCCGGTGTTGCCCGGGTCAACTTACTTCGCACGCTTAATGGTTAAAGAATCAGTTTTTCTCCCTTGTATGTATACATAATCTTTGTACCTACCATTAAACGTATCTTGTATAAAGTGTATATACTCGTACACACTATTTTCTTAGATTTTGCGCGAACATTGATTAATGAATTAAACAAATTTTATGCGGCTTACTATCGCGTTTATTTTGGTTTTGATTTTACAATTCTTTATTATTCCGACGTTTCGAGAGCTTCGCAGTCATCGTGGTCACGGAGAGACTGAGGTGTTGGTCGTCCTATTGGTTGATGCTGTTATTGTTTCCAAAACTACCCCGTTTGATTTTTTGTTTTTTTTGTTCCCGGTTTATTTCAAATTTTTGCAAAAATAACTGACGGTGTCATCTGGTTTGGCAGTTTGCAGTTGTATATACAGATACATAATCAACCTTAATTATCAAACCATTATAGGCATATACCATGGCAGACTTTTTTGTGAGTAGTATTAATGTATAGAACACTTTATATATCGTCAATAGCTTTCGCAGCGTACGCGTATAATGTAAACTTTTGAAAAATCCAATATAGTCTATGTTACTCACGAAGAATGTAGCTTTCTAACTGTGAAAGAATCTTTAAAATCGGCTCAGTCGTTTCTAAGCCTTTTCATTACAAACTACTTACAAATCTTTCCTCCTTATAATTTTATTTATTTATTTTTTATTTAAAAACTTTATTACAATTTGTGTAAAGGCGAACTTAATGCCGCTAGACATTATCTACCAGTTAACCTTCGGGACAGTCGAAAAGTTAAATGGGAGTATTAGATATAAAACTGATAACTTAATATAACACAATATAGTACAATATAACACAATACAATACAATATAATACAATACAATACAATACAATATAATATAATATAATATAATATAATATAATATAATATAATATAATATAATATAATATAATATAATATAATATAATATAATATAATATAATATAATATAATATAATATAATATAATATAATATAATATAATATAATATAATATAATATAATATAATATAATATAATATAATATAATATAATATAATATAATATAATATAATATAATATAATATAATATAATATAATATAATATAATATAATATAATACAATACAATACAATACAGTACAATACAATATAATATAATATAATACAATATAATATAACATAATATTACAATAAAGTAAAATACAACCGTTACGTTTTATAAAGGTGTGCATAAACCAGTTTTTTAAAAACATATCTATATAATATTAGTATAGATAATTTTATTTAGGTGAAAGTAAATTTACGGAAGGAATTTATATATCTGATGTCATATATAAATTGGATGGATGCGTCAACAAGGCAGGCCTAGGAAGAATTTCGGTCAAATCGGACACATCCTCAAGAAAGCTGGGTTGCCTAGTGGCCATAACCGTAAAGCTTGTATGAAAAGAATTGTGGATGTGAGAGAAGCGAGGGAGTTGTGTCAGAATCGTGGCAAGTGGCGCTCTATTGTCTCTGCCTATCCCTGTGGGAAAAAGGCGTGACAATTTGATTGAATATTGTTTTTATTGAGTAATTTTACTATAGGAAATGGAGTCATGGTAAGTTTGGAGTCCTTTGCCTAGCAGTTATAGTATTAGATATGTGTAGTAAAAATGTATAAGTTATGTATTTGTATATTGTTATCTTACTGACATGTGTAGCGCATTGGTTAGTACACCAGTTTGTTATGCGTAAAGTCCCGGGTTCGATTTTCGGTCGGAGCAAATATTTGTTTTTTAGCTTTTATTTTTAATATTTAATAATTGTATATTGCCAATATTTGTTAATAAAAAGAGGCGGATATTCGCTTTGGGTCTGGTTATCAAAGAGTGGTAGACAGTGGTACTCAGTCTGCCGATCCGGGGTAGCACCACCACTTACAAGTATACAGACCGTGAAGTGATTTATAGTCGCGTTACGGGATCAGATTGTAAGTTGCCAGTTTCCAACTAGGCCGGCATAGTGGATGTGACGCTACTTACAGTGACATCCATTCATGGACCGCACTTCAGCTTAACATCCGGCGGGGTTCTTTCGAATGTCGAGTCTCAATAATAAAAACAATAAAAATAGCAAACAAAGACAAACCCCCTAACGTATAAATTTCCTCTGTTTACATCATGTGATTTCTTGCAAGAGATATTATGAACTTAAAATCTACATGAAAACGCTATCAAATAGGTACAAGCATCAAAGCAAGGCCGACGGAATAACATTGGATGTATTTTTTAAGATGGAGACAAGGGGCACCAGCACTCCTATTACCATAGAAATGTTGCATAATTTAAACAAACGCCTCAGATATGGATGACTTCATATACACCAGTTTGATATATAGGGGATAGACAAAATATTATGAAACCTATGAAATATAGTGCATTTGAAAAAAAAAATTATTTTACATTTCTATATTAAGCTACTTTTTCTATACTAACAGCCGGTTGTACCAAAATAATTATAATTTACGAATTTGTATAAGTACAAGAAACAAGAAAAATGGGTTGCACCATTTTAAGTTTCACATTTTACATTTACGTTCAACTGATATTTTATACAGAGCTAAAGGACATCATTCATTTTGGGTTTCTATGTACTACTTTTGTTATTTCTAATAATAAAAAAATATATAAATGGTAGTTTCGATATAAAATTATTAACAACCCAATTCACGATTTCGTAATAGTAAACGTAATAGAATAAATATAAAGTAAAACTAAATTCGTGAATTGAAACTTTTTTGGTACAACCGGCTGTAAGTATCATAGAAACAGAACAACTAAAGTACATATATCAAAGATACGTTGGTACCGGTGAGTGGTTTCGAACCCGTGCCACTCGGTTTACGTAGCCATTACACTGCCACTACACCACAGTCGCCTATTTTCAGAGGGGTAGGCAGTGGTGCAAGGTACGTCGATTCGGGGTAGTATCACCACTTACAAGTAAATAGACCGCGAATTGATTTAGTCGCATTTCGGGCCGGCATAGTGGATGTGACTGCTAACAGTTATTTAACTATAGTAGCAGAACCATAGGTGTTTTATTTAAAAAATCGTTTTACTAAATGGTTATAAAAAATAATGACAGAAATATGACAAAGAATAGGCCAAACATTTTGTTTATGCAGTCGTATTTATGATCCGGAACACTACCATTCCACTTTATTTTCGAAGGCGTTCTTGAAACATTCCGTATATTGGGTGTTCATATTTTTAGCCTCTGCTGACTAAAAATATGCTTTGAATCCCAAATTTGATTTTTCATGCATCGAACAAAGGACATCATTCATTTTATATAGGGAGACTTGGGATTAATTGTATTAAAAGTTTAATATGCAAATAGTTTTATGTACGAAGATTACAATGTTATTAGAATTTATCCTTTATTTTGCATAGTTTAGGTGTGCAAAATGATCTAACTATAATTATGACAGTTTAAAGCAAAACATTTTATATAGCGTGTCTTTGAGATTGACAGAAGATACGAAATCCATATCTTATTTTTCAAATAACTTAATTGCACAGCAATTAGAAGCAAAATTGTTATTAGTTTTATCAACACAATTATGGAAACTACTATTTATATATTTTTTCATTTATATAGAGTGAGTTTCGCTTGGTATCGATATATGCCAGTGGTCAATGTTATGATAGGATGACAAATACAAAAATATAAATTAAACTTTATAACTTTGATTAGTTAAAAAAACATGTCATTGAATTGGTATTACCCTCCCGGTCGTAGGTTTCTTTTAACTGTAAGAATGCAATTACTGGAAAATTTATCATTACAGACAGCTAATAGAATAAAAACCAATATACCAAAGCAATAAAACAAGAGACAGGAAAAATGGAAAATTCACCCTACAGTTTTAGATTTAATCTGTTTAGACCGTTTGCTATAAAACGTCGCCGATAAAATAAAGTGAGAAGCTCACAAAAATCTCCTTGTCTCATCGCTGGGTAAAGATTACACATAAAAATGTTAAATGATCTCGAACGCGTATTGAAAAAATTCGGGGGAAATGGCGAGAGAAATTGTGTATAGGTTAGCGACTAAATTGTTGTGCTTGCTTTCAATTGTACCACCGCATTCAAGTGTATAGACCATCACGTTAGGATCAGCTTGGAAGTTGCCGCTTCTATGTAGTTCTCGATAGTTGATAGTAGCAGCTTGCTTGTTAGGATCGTGCCATAATAAAAAAAATCTAAAAGGTTTTTTATTAAGCCTAAATAAAAAACTTACATCATAAGTGGTAAAGTAAACTCGTAGCAAAAGGTATTAAATTATTTACCTGGGCCTCAATTCTGTTAATTAACAATTAATTCCGCAAAGCTGCCAAGCTATGCCATTTCCTTGTCACTATTTTGGTATTCTATGAACATCACTTCAACGCAATTTTTTTTTGTGACTCGACATATGACAGCACCCCGCTTGATGTTAGGCTGGAGTTTGGTCCATGAATGGATGTCACTGCTACTACAATTCAATAACTGTATATAGCAGTCACATTCACTATGCCGGCCTAGTTGGCCCCATGCCGGACTATCACGGTATGTATTCTTGTAAGTGGTGGTACTACCCCGGTTCGGCAGACTGGGTACCACAGCCTACCACTCTTTGCGATTTACTCTTAAAAACTACCTATGAAAAGTTTTTTATTTGACCGTGTCGTGTATTTGTTGTTATATTATACATTTAGGTTACGTGTTATCTAGAATGCCGTAGTTAAAAATAAAACCTTTTTTTTGAAAAAACACAAAAAATAATAAAAAAATAGCATCGCAACATTTTAATTATATTTAACTGTATTAGCAGGCACCTTCATTCATGAAACGCACTCCAGCTTGACATCAGGAGGGGTAATGTATAAAAAAAGATCAGTATCGTCCAAGGTTCGTATTGAAATGGGCGCAATATATTTTATCGTATGAATTGTAATTTTTGTTGTGAGGGTAATAGCGGGCCAGTGTGCCTGACAGCGTGTCGATCCAAGCTTACTTGTCGCCTTCCACGAAATCTAATCTACAGCCCTCGACTTAGCCGACGATCTCTGTCCAAAATAACCCTCCTAAAATTACAAGTCTACTAGGAATATTATAGCTATTTTTTTTAAAGATTTTATTTGTTTACGTTATAAGGTTCATTTTTTATTTCATGAAATAATAAGTTCGCTCGCGTTTCGGTATCTGATTGAATGTTACCAGTTCCAAGTATCTAGGCCAGCGTAGTGGAAGCGACTGTCACTTTTAATTATTTAAATGTACTAGCAGTTGCCTCCATGCATAAACTGCACTCCAGCTTAAGATCATCTTGTAGCTGTTATTAAGTCGAGTAATATAGAATAAAATAAAATAAACAATAGATATAAAATAAAAATAGAATTGTAAATATAGAAAGTATATAGTATAAAGGAAACAAGAAAGTTGTGTCAGGATCGTAATAAGTAGCGCTCCAATAAGGAGACGGTGATGTAATGGTAGTGCAATGGACACACGAATCAAGTGTCTTTAATTCAAAAACTACTTGCGATATGTGTCTTTGATATACGTACTTTGGTACTCCAGTTTCAATAATACAAGTTTTGTATATTAATTATTTTTCGTGTTGGCTCCGACTATCTCTGTGAGCAATGAGGCGTGAAGTTGATAAGGATGACAATGACGATTATATAGTGGTTATGTAAATGATTGTCAGTCGAGTGTGTTCAGTGCGTAGGATGTATGGTCGAAGCCCTTTGAGGTTTCCGGTGACTTCCGTAAGTACGTCCACAAAGCTTAACCATGTTTATCTTTGCTACTGTGCACATATCTACAGGTTGACTTATCTATTGATACCCTGCTATACAATTGTGTACTATATTTTATATTATACTCGTATGTATATATGTACATACAAGTATAATATTATATACGAGTATTATAGTGTGTATTATAGTATATATGTATGTATATATGTATTATAGTATTATGTATGTAGAATGATTAGTTGATTGTAGGTTTAATCCGATGACTGGCTTTAGATTAATTTTTATTGTGATTCGACATAAGACAGCACCCCAGATGTTAAGCTAAAGTGCAGTCCATAAATGGAGGTCACTGCAACTACAATAAAATTCAATAGCAGTCACAGTTACCTCCATTCATTGACCGCACTCCAGCTTAACATTAGGCTGGGTGTAGTTATATGTCGAGTTACAATATTAAAAGATTTTTCCCTAATTAATTTATAATGTTCCCACATTACAATAAATCAAAATATAAATATTGTAAAATGTTAAAATAGTATTGTAACATGGCTAATAAAAATATTTTTACGACTGGCAACAAAAGTAATGGCATAAATAAAGAAGTGTCGACTCGGAACGGTTGGTACCCCGATTGGCTTCGATTATTGCCCCGCCGAGACTAATATCCCTTTCTTTCTCAAATGTTTTTTAGGGAATGTAATTTTTTGGCGCGCGTCGGTCGCAGATGGCGGCTGTTCCGATATTGCTGGCCATTCGGAGTGTTCTGACGGCGCAGTTGGGATTTGTTAAGTGGGGTCACTTAAGTTAACTATGTACTTAGTTGGGGACGTGTTCGTGGAAGGAAGTGTTCTTGTCATTCCGCAGGTGCGTTTGAGAGGACGACCTCTACTGATTGAAATTACCCACTTTTTTAGGGTAACTTCGATCCCTTGCGTTTATTGTTATTTATAGATTTCTTTGGGTATATAGAGTTAATTAATAAATGTATTTCCTGTATAAAGCTTTGTGCGAGAACACATTTTCTAATATGAGAGTGGAAAGCAAAAAGTAAACAAGCGGGGCTTCGTTGCCGGCAGATATTAAAGGCATATCTCTCCATTATGAGCGGGAAGTTCTGTAATTTAAGGGAGAGTTTGCAGCGTACCCGCGCCATATGCCGCGGCAAAAGGGTTGCGCGAACGAGGAAAATCTATATACGTTTTCTTCTAGTCGAATTTAAAATTTCTTTTTAATTTGTAAAATACTTATTCGTATTTACGTTTTGCGCTATAATATCATAACCAAAGAAATAGGTTTTTAAAATCTTAACCCTGTGTCGAGCGTAGCTGATCTTACAGGCACTGCAAATTTATTTATTTTTTTTGGTAATTTTGTTGTGTAATAAGTTCAGTACTTTTACACATAATTTTCTTTAGAACATTGCAATATAGAAATATGATTTTTTTCTTAAAATTAATTAGGATAAATTTAATTAGGTACTAATTAACTTAAATACTAATTTTAAAAGATCTAAGCCGTAGTTTTCAGTTTTTGTTTAGTAGTTTTTGAGCAGCGTCTGACGGAGTTTTAATGTATTTACTATACATTTAATAATGTGTAATAAAGTACCTAAAAAAACTTTATGTAAAAAAATCATATGAATGTAAACATATATATGATATCTATGGTAATTACATCGATATCTTAGTAAGAGTACGTCACTATGAGCAGTTAGACACAGCTGCAAGGAGCGCTCGACTGCTCGATTATAACTAGCTTAGCAGGATCCGCTGACTCAACAAGCACACAACCAGAATTATGTCCCTGCGTTAATTCACTGTTTTTACGTGAATTTCTTGCTAAAATGAGCTTTTGTACAAACTCACCTAAACTGTGAAAAATTACCTCGACGGCTGGCGTGGCGCTTTGGAAGCTCAAAGGTTCGTTACGCGTTTCGTTCCCGGGTTTGATTCCAGGTCAGAGTAAAGATTTGTTACATAGATTATATTTGTAATATTTGTTAATAATTAAATTAAATATTGCGAATATTTGTTAGTAAAAAAGGCAGATATTTAACCTTGGTCTTATCAAAAAGTCGTAGGCAGTGGTGCCCAATCTGTCGATCCGTGGAAGCACCACAACTTACAAGTAAACGATCGTGGAGACCGCCTTAACCGCCTTTCGGAATCATTCTGAAAGTTGTCGGTTCCACCTAGGCCCGCATAGTGAACGCGACTGCTACTACTGTTATTTTATTGTTGTAGCAGTCGCCTTTATTTATAGACCGCACTCCAGCTGTCATATGTCGAGCAACAATAAAAAAACTATTGAGAAGTGCAAGATTTATCAGGATCGTTGAAAATTCCTAACCCTGCGAGAAAAAAGCAAGACACTTTAATTTGTTTATAAATTAGTAATGAAAATAATATAGAAAAACAATACGCGTGCATTTTCGTAGACTGCGAGTCGGAGAAGTTTTTTAAGGGGCGCCTGACGGAGGTCACTTCTGTCGCTTAACGCGCGTCTGGTCTGAACCATTGAGCTACACGGCGCATAAGTAATTGATTTCATATCACTCAGTTCTAATATCTTTTTGCCATTCTTTAGTGCTTGGCCCACGACACATGCATATTGTCACATGCAATAATTAACCGTTGTAAATTATTGTGCAGCGTTTTTATCTTATTTTTATTACTCAAATCAAATTGTCACGCTTTTTCCCCCAGGGATAGGCAGAGACAATGAAGCGCCACTTGCCAAGATCCAGACACAACTCCTTCGCTTCCCTCACATCCACGATTCTCTTCCTACAATTTCTACGGCTATGGGCACTAGGCAACCCAGCTAGGCAAACCCTTAAGAATGTCTTTAATTTGGACGGAGAATACCCTCCTAGGTCTGCTTCGTTTAACGCATTCATCCACATCAGATCTATAAATTTCTTTTGTCAATCAACTTATCACAATATAATATATAAAAATAATTAATTTAAATAAAACCATTTAAAATTGGCAAAAGTTTTTAAAATATTACAGTTTAGTTTAAATGATGAAAGTTCAATAAAAGAACAAATGAATAAATACTGATATGAACTGTTAAACTGATTTTATACCGCAATGTTAGCACTACACCTGCTGTTACGCTGGAGTGCTATCCATGGCCTAGCTGACGTAATGCGACTGAGTTACTGTGGTAGTTTGCCTGGATTGGGCGAACTACCACAAACTGTTTGCCTACCACGACACTTAGAATCTATGAATAGGAATTAATGAAATAAAATACAGATTATTAAAAAAAAAACTTTATGGTTTATACTTTAAGTGGTCCTAATGCCCTTGGGTATTTTCTGTCGGTCAACCTTAGGGAGAAGAGAGAAATGTTAGATTTACGTAGGGGTAAAGATAAAAGAGTCAAAACTTTCATATATTATGTATATATATATCTAACTTATGTAGATACTATATACATGCATATATTTATACTAATGTACTAACAAATAAATATGTATCTAATATTTATTGCACACATGTAATACATATATTAATAAATACATACACACTAACAATAAATAGATACTTTCTGACAAATATAATAATAGAGACCAATATGCGTATAATGTATAGATTTAATTTACTATAATATTCTATTATAACGTATTTAAGGCGACTGTGTAGTGGTAGCGCAATGTTTACGCAAATCAGCACAGGTTCAAAACCAATGTATCTTTGATATAATCTACTTTGGTTGGTCTATTTCTATGATACAAACACTTTAGTAGCTTAGTATAGAAATGTAAATAGAAAAATACATATTCATATTTTGTAATGTTGAAACACACAAATCATTAACAAATGTATCGCTCTGAGCGTAATGACTTGACACTTGTAAGTAAATAAATAATTAAAATGTCAAGCAAAGGGTAAGGGAAGAGGGAAGGCAATACCCTTTTCCTTCATCTGACATTATGTTTACATGCAATTTAAACGTTGCCTCTAAGATTATTATTATTTTTTATATTGTGACTCGACATATGACAGCACCCTGCTTGATGTTAAGCTGGAGTGTGGACCATGAATGGATGTCACTGCCACTACAATTCCACTGTAAGTAGAAATCACATCCACTATGCCGGCCTAGATGGAACCGGGAACTTACAAGTTGATCCCGAAACCCGACTAAATCACTTCATGGTCTGTATACTTGTAAATGGTGGTACTATCCCGGATCGGCAGACTGGTTACCACTGCCTACCACTCTGTAATTTAGTTTTACGATTATTTAAAATATGTAGTTACACATGTATTAATAGTTAGAAAACATTATCTAATGCTGTACGATAGATTATAAGTGGACCGTATCTGATTATAGTTTTTGATTTTTTTAAATCAACCAAATTATCATGCCTCAATTCTTACAGGCATAGACAGAGAAGCGCCATTATATTTTTACCTAATTACAATATATCATATTTTGCTTATATTAAAATTGATAGTAATATTATTTATATTGTTTTATCGTTAACCTTTCAGCACTGCTGCCTGAAATACGGGTTAGTTAGTTACCTCCGGTATTGATGGTAAAAGATATTTTGAGATTTTCTGAAACTGATTGTTATGATTAAAGCAAGGTAGAAATGCAATAAATTAACAATTATTATTATTATTTAGGTAACTTTATTTATTAATCTACCAATTACTTGTAAGGTACAGTTACAATTTAGTTATAACATTTTAAAATAATTTGTGAGTTAATTGAATAACGAACAACTGGCAACATTATCGTGTCGAAACCGAGTAAATAATAAAGTAGGAAAAATTGATGTAGTAATAGTGATAGTAATAATACCCCTCAGTGCTAGTAAACAAGTAAATAATCGTGTAAGTAAAACACCATCATCAGCCAGAAGATGTCCACTGCTGAAAATAGGTCTCCCTCTTAGAACGACATTCCGAACAAGATGTCAGATTCACCGTTATAGGCTCACTAGGTGGACTGACGACATAATAAGAGTCACAACTATTTAAACATAATAAATAAAATAATTAGTAAAAAATAATTAAAAATAGTATCCGAATGTCTATAAGATATTTAGACAATTGACAAGTGGAATGCTTTGCCAGCACATGTGTTCTCTCCATCCTATGACCTTGGATCCTTCAAGCGATGCGTGAAGAAGCACCTTAGGCCGGCATCATGACGACGACTGAGGTAGCCGGAAACTAACTCGGTTTTTTCAGTCGTCGTTACTTTTGGAACTCCTCTTGCTTATCATCAGGCGGTTCGAGGTCAAATGTCGTGTCACAACAATAAAAAAAAGGTTTATATACTTTTTATTTATAGTTTGATTATAGTTAATATACTTTTATTTTAATCTGTTTCTTAATAAATAAGTAAATATATAATAAAAAAAATAGTAATACGTATTTGCATGTATATAATTTCAAAATGCGATCTCAGCGTTGTTAAAGCTGAGTGTTGGGTACCCGCAGTCGCGGTGGCGTGGCTAACCTGCAAATTTTCCCAAACCCGCGACCACGCGATTAGGCCACAACAGTTTTGTTTTGATATGCCGACCGGGGCGTGTGGTCACGCAAGTTTTGGGTTTCTACAACCACTTTGAGTATTAACTTGTTAAGGTTTGTGATTGTTATCTAATTACTATTTTATCATTGAATGGTCAGAATTTTATATCTATTTAAAGTAGATATTTAAAATTATTAAAATAAATTAAACATTAGCATTTCATTAAATGATTTTTCTTTTCCTTTATTTGTTCATGCTATTGCAAGCCGCCTAAGTGAAAGACGCCCGCCCAAACTTAATCTTAGAGCTGAACTGTCCAAAATTGGCGCGTCTCAAGACCTGATTTGCGCGTGCGCGAGCAAGGGAGACATCAAGACAGGGTATTTCGTTTCCACAGAACGAGGTCTGCGGATCGCGGCTAACCTTCGGCGCGAGGTTTGTGGCGGGAAAAATGTGTGTTTCGGTGTGCCGATAGCGGAGCGCCGCAGCCGCGCCCCGCCCACTGCCGCCGCACCCGCGCCCGCACCCGCTACCGCTAACGCGTCTTGAGCCACTTAGTTCCTAAGACGGCAGACACACTGCGACGGGAGAGGGCTTTTCGCAACACTAATTACTTTTCAGACGTTTTTCAACTTTTGCTATAGAAACGTAGCTATCTATATATTGTTAGGGAAAAGTCTATACATTGTTACATTATAATCTTTTCATAATGATATAAAAATATCTTATATAATATGTATTTTAGGAAATGACTACTATCGTGTCAAGTGGCGCACCACTGTCTCTGCCTATCCATGTGGGAAAAAGGCTTGACAATTTAATTGATTGACTACCATTAATTTAAACCTTCTAAGGTTTAAGTTCAGCAGTGTTCAGTAAGGCCTATGTTCAGCAGTGGACGCCTCCTGGCTGATGATGTTGAATTTTAACTGATAACTGGTAGAATTTTGTTATCGATGAAGAAAGCAACTGAAATTGTCTCTTGTAGTCAGCGTATCCAATGTTAACTATGAAGTAATTTTATTTTTAATGAATTTTCTTTAAATGTGTGAACTGAACCTTAGTTGCCGACCAGATATGGTGCCGCGAGCTGTCAAAATGGAGTGGGAAAAAAGGCGGGAATGCGGCGTCGCTTTATGTGAGGCTCGTCATTGCGCTAGACAGAGACGGTGCATCAGTGAGTCGCATGGGTGAGTGGGATACCGAACACAACGTGGTTTATAAGAAAACCCAAGACGTTGGGCGTGTTTGGCGGGTGGGCGTGTGGGTAGAATCATGTAGTTGTGAAGTGTGTTTGTGTGAGTGTGTCTGTATAGGAGTTGGAAGGCTGTGTGTGCAGCAGGTGTTGGGTGAGATGCGGTGAGTTCGTGGTATGAGCTGGCTCCTTCGCTATGAAAGTATGTTCATCCTTTTGTCAACGATACGCGAGGCCATATCGGCTTCACAGACTCGGTTATTAAAGTGCGCAGTTAAATTTTATGATGATATAAAATTTCCATTGTCGAGAAAGCTTTCAAGTCCTTTGTACCAAAACCTGTATAGATGGAAATGCTAATATTGAAATTCATGAAAATTGAATTGGATGTACTTCCACTTTTACTTAGTACCTATACATTATTTAAATACCTAAATGTACTTTTCATTATAATATATGTATCTTTTTATTTGTAATACATAATAACTATCAATCAACCTATCAATTGTTACGCATTTTCCCCATAGACAATGCAGCGCCACTTTCCACGATCCTGACGCAACTAAATAGTTTCCCTCACATCCACAATTCTCTTTATACAAACTCTACGGTTATAGGTGCTAGGCAGTCCAGATTATTAGAGGATGTCTCCGATTTGTTCGGAAAACTGAGTCTGCCATCAGATTTATAAATAATAGTTTTTGATATAACTTAATTTTTTTTTAATTTTTTTTTTAATATAATTTAAAAAAATTATACGGCAATTGTCACATTATAGTAAAGTGGTCACGCAAACCATGAGCTCCCGGTTCGAAACAGGGAACATGTATTATGTACCAAAGCAATTATACAATTGCTTTCTATGATACAGTTTCTATGATACAATCACATTTGCTAGAAAAAAGATAGTTATATAAAATATAAGTATATGGCGAAATAATAAGCTATTATAAAAACGTAAAGAAATAAATAAATTGATTTTTGCCCACCTTTGAATACATGGAAAATGAGTATTTTATAAAATACAACTATTTATAAAGTATATTTTTTGTTTCATTTATATTTATCAAAAAACATATTTATAGACCAAAGGTATTTTAAAACTTTCTAAAAATAAATCAGGCTTTGCGTAGGTAGACTGCTAGGAGAATCGTAGTCTATTGTTCGTATACAATTTGTAGATACTATAGTAAAAAATACGACACAATACAAATTTTATTATTATTAGTTCATTTTTACATATAACTTAAACAAAAGACGTAAATCAATCACAAGACTTATAGATTCGTGTGGTCGTAAATTTATGAAAAGTCTTCGCAAATTTTCTTTATATGTTGTTCGTAAAAGGCGGTAACACATGTTGCAAGGGTCGGCCTTTTCCAACGACGCTTAGCGCCTTCTTGTCCCGCACCTAACTATCTCTTTTAATACTTATTTCTTACCCCCGCCACGCACACAAGCGCACTTCGACCCCCGTCTTCTGTCGCTGCAACGTGAGCCTGTGTGAGTTTACTTCGCTACTTCTTTCCTAGGTGTCTCTGTGTGGGTGAATTTCTTTCGAGACGTAATAAGGGGACCGTTTTCTTTCCCGCGGAGGTTTTAATGTCGACCACGTTTCGGTCGCGGACGCGCGTTCCTTTCGGTGGTTTTTGGCGCGAAAGTTATTTATTTATTTTTGACATTGTTTCAGTGAACTCTGTGGTTTTGTTTGAGTTTTGAGTTTTTTTTTAATTCAAGATGAGCTGATAAAGTAACTTAAGGTATTTCTTTTTGATACTTTACTTTATATATTTACGTGTATATTCAGTAAAATAACTTCCTGATAGTTTCAAAACTTTAAACTAATAAAACTTAAAGTTTTGATGGATGTCGGATATAATTAATTTGAGATGTTTAAGTATTAAATTAATTATCAACAAAAGTTTCCACTTTCCGCAAAAGTTTTCCAGTGTGAACGGCGGGCGTAAGGTGGTGAGGCGCGAGAAGTTGCGTGTTTTCGCAGCAACCGCAAACTCATTAGGCTTCGAGTACAGAACACCGCGACACTTAAACATAAAGTAATACTTTCTTTATAACCGGTTCTTTTAATTAATTTAACTATTTTAAATTGGATTAAAAAAAAAATGTTAGTTTAAAATTACGTGAACAATTCTGCAAATTTTCAAGTGTGCATAATTTTTTTTAATGTTGTCAGTACTGAAATATTTTAAATGTAATACAAATAACAATTTAAAATTTGGTTGAAATTAATTAGGGACCTTAAATTTTGCGAAATAATTATTTCGTTTTCTTTGTGTGGAGATTTGTATAAATCGAGTTTAGACATTTGATATAATAAATAAATTTAAAAAAAATTAAACAAAAATTCTTTCGTCTTACATGGATTGACTAAAATCATTTTAAAAATGTAATTGTATAGATACTATTATACTCGTATAGAAAGTCGAACTGAATGCCATTAAACATGCTCAGGCAGTTAACCTTCCGGATCATACAGAAAGATTTAAAGGGGAGGGTGGGGTGCAAAATAAAATACTAATATATCATACTAATACAATCATATACACAACTTTGATAACATATAAAATATACTCAAACTATACTATAATAATATATAAAAAATAATAGATTTATAAAATTACCATTAAGCATATTAAAATGTTAGTATTATTACTATCTTAAAAAGTAATGGAAATTGGGCAGAATAAATTTTGTTCGCATGTTTAACGTTCAACAGTTAGGCTGGCATAGTGGATGCGATTGCTACTTTTGGTTATTTAACTGTGGCAACAGTCACTTCCATTCGTGAACCGCACTCCAGCCTAACATCTGGCGGGGTGCTGTCACATAATATGTTAATGTATAATAGAGATATGTAGAGAAAAGATTGATAAAGAGATGCTTTTATGGTTTGGGCACATGGAAAGGATGAGTGAAAGTAGATTGACGAAAGGAATTTATAAATCTGATGTGGATGGATGCGTTAAACAAGGAAGACTCAGGAGGCTGTTTTTAGACCAAATCGGAGACATCTTCAAGAAAGCTGGGCATAACCGTAGAGCTTGTATGAAGAGAATTATAGATGTGAGTGTCAGGATCGTGGCAAATGGCGCTCCATTGTCTCTGCCTATCACTGTGTGATAAAGGCATGACGATTTGATTTATAACATAATTTTAATTTTTAGTACTCATAGAACAGAGAAATATATAGTTCTTCTATGTTCCTCTGTTTTGTGACTCGTACTATAATAAACTTTATAATATAGTATGCTAAAAGAGCAAAAAGCAGTGAAATAGCAAAATGATGAGAAGAACTCTTTGACATGAGTAAATTTGAGTAATAATTTGTCTGAGTAGAAATTCTAAACAAGCCGGGAACATCAAAAGTTCAAATAGAATTCCCATTAGAAAGTTAGTAGCTTTTGAAAGGGGGCGAAACTTTTGCCTGTAATCGGCACCTCACGTGCCAAATATTCCACAATTTGTCACCCCATCTTTTATAAGGTTTCCGAAAAGTTGCTTATGATATTGACACGAAAAAAATTGTTAAAAAATATTTTTTTAATGGGGCTTGGCATATGACAGAACCTTGCCTCATGTTAAGCCGCAGTACGGTCCATAAATGGAGGTGACCGCTACATTAGATAAATAACTGCAAGTAGCTGTCACATCCACTATACCGGTTAGTTGAAACCAGCAAATGACATGCTGATCCCGAAACGCGATTAAGTCACTTCACGGTCTGTAGGTTTGTAAGTGGTGGATCGGCGAACTGGGCATTACTGCCTACCACTTGCTGCTTCTACAGAGCTTGAATAGTCATTATACAATCTCTACGGTTATGGGCACTAGGCAACCTAGCTTTCTTGAGGATGTCTTTGATTTGATCGGTAAACGCCCTTCTGGGCTCCACCCTTCTATAGAGCTTGTATGAGGAGAATTGTGGATGTGAAGGAAGCGAGGGAGTTGTGTCAGAATCGTGACAATTTGATTGATTGATTGAATAGTCATTATCTTTTAAATATCAGAACAGGTTTTTGATAAAGAGAAGTGAGATATGTTCGCTCCATAGTAGTAATATTTGCCTATTAGGTGAATATAAAATAAAAATACTCACCAATATAAAATTAAAAAAAAAAACTTTTAAATTCCCCAATGTGCATCACAAAATGGCGGAAATCAACGTTTCGTTAATGCATACTGATTAAATATTAATTTTATTTAGGTACGTGTATTGCTTGATGTATAAGTATTAAAACTAAGTATGTATAATTAAGGTTGAGTGATGGAAATAGGGGAGAAATGTGTGAGATGGTTGTTTAATTTAAATTCCAAGTGATAGATAAACAAAACAGTAAGTCTAATGGAATAAACATTTACGTGGCGAAAACTTAGTTTTAGTTACAAAAATTATTTGAATTTAGGATTCTGGTTATGTTAAGAGTGATAAACAGACCATTTTTATGGTCGTTTGCTTGCCCAGTCTGCACACCCGGAGTAATATACCTTTCAAGTCTACAGACCGTGAATACCGCTGCTATAGCTTGTCTAACTATAAATGACGCACCCCTCCACTTTATTAGTTTTTTTATTTGTGAATGCAAATATTTCTAACCGTACTACTATACTTTATCAGCGTGCTCCTCCTTATGTGTCCAACCAGCAACTGAATGACCAATTACAATTGCATTTTTGGTGTGTTGCATTCATATTTTACATTTTTTCGTGCGCAGATGCGGTGGAGGGGCGCGTCATTTCGGCTGAGACAGACTATACATGCATTTATTTAACTGCCGCAGTAGTCGCCTCTATTCGCGGAACAGACTGAAATCTGTTCCGCGAATAGAGGCCTAAAATCAGGCGGGGTGCTGTTATATGTTGAGTCACAATAAAAAAATCTTAATAAATCGATTAAGATTTTTTCATTATATTCATGATATAATGAAATCGAGAGCGTTGTATTTGTAGGTTAATGAAAATCTAACTTTATTGTTAGATTTAAGGCGTGACAAATTGATTGAATAAAGAAAATATAGTATTAAACAAAGAAAACCGTCATATAAGTGTTTCAACTGAGTAAATAAATAAAAGGAAAATACAGTCAGCTGAAAGGAGATGATGAATCTATTGCCGGGCATAGTAATGACAATTGGAGTTGTATATTATTTACTTAAACATCATACATAACACAAAAGAAATAATGAATCAATTATTAGGATTTATTTTGTTGTTCATTTGTCCAGTCTGCCGATCTGGGATAATACCACCACTTACAAGGTGTACTTACTGTGAATGACTTACCTATTTTTCAAGATCAGATTATGTTACAGTACCAGTTCAATTATACTTGCAATCATTTGATTGTAGAAGCCGGCATAGTGACTCTCAGTGCTCTTGGATATTCATCATGCTTACCATTTTCAGATGTTATTAACCGAAATTTAATATATTAAAATCACACATTATTTTATATATGTAGTACAAAAACTAAATTTAACATTTTTACTACTAAATCATTAAAATTGGTTAAAATAACCTGTCTTATTTGTTTATTTTAAAAAGAAACTTAATACAAATTGACAACCCCTAAGATTATTCGCAGCAGCTATCAAAGTATTACGCCCCAGTTAACATTACTGGTTGTCACGATCTCTGGGATTTAATAAATGACATCTTCCCGGTTTCGTTGCATTCCTCGCGTTTCTTATTTAAATGCCTCATTGTGTTTCATGCTGTTTACGATTTCTCTCTAATAGAAAAAAACCCTTTTAAAATCAGACAAAGGAAAAAATAGCGTTTGATTAAAAAGTCTTAAAATTGTTATTAGGACATGTTTTTCCTAGTCAAAAGAGCTTTGAGGTGCTGAAAATGGCTGTGAAATCAAGCATTAGTATTTACATTGTAAAATTTAGTATTTAAAATCAAAACCAAAATAAACGCTATAGTAACATAAAGGACATCATTCAATTTAGGCTTCTATGTGCTACTTTTGTAATGTCCAATGATGAAAAAATATATAAATGGTAGTTTCGATACTTGCATTAATAGGCTGGCAACCCCGGCCCGGTAAACAACGTTGATAGTGCTCCTTAACAAATTAATATTAAACAAATATACAGTGTCCCTAAACTAGATGGAAACTACTTTGTTATGTTCTAAAAGTGCAGTGAATTATTTTGTACAAGTTCTTAATTGTCTTAATCAGTGTTAAATACTTTTAATGAAATCAGTGGAAATAACAAATCGACATAAAACTACCAACAATAATTTTTAAATTTTTAATCTGAAATTTTGTATTGATAGACATAGTTAAATTCACCGAGCGCTAGTAACACGGTTTGGCCTAACGGTTGAAATGGTTGAAATTCGTTTCGCGGAGGGTCGTCAGATCGAGACTGCTACAAAAGAACTCTTTCATTATTGTTGTTTTTTATTTTAGTTTTTATATTATTTTGATTCATTTTTTATTTTATATTTTAATGGATTTATTATTATTGTTTTTAAAATTTGATAAAATTATTTTTGTTTTTTTTTTTAATTCATTTTTTATTTTAATTTTATTTTTTAGTGGATTTATTATTACTGTTTTATTTGAATATTATAATAAGAACAAGCAGACAAATTATAAAATACCATTAGTAATTATTTAATGGTAATTGAATGAGAGTTGAAAATGGAAATAAATCAGAACCAGGGATTAAATAATAGTGAAAATGGAGATATTAATGTTTATGAAGTAAGCAATGACAATATAACTCACAGAAAAAAACAGGGGAAAATGAAGACTTGTAATGAAGACATTATCTCTCCAAATATATCTGTTACAAACGTGAGTACGTCTACTTTCTGTGATGATAGCTTTACGAGTTTACCGGATGTATCAATTACATCGACAGATGAAAAAATAAAAAAATTAGAAGATCAAGTTGAACAACTAAAACTACAACTAGACAATGCTTATAAAATTATAAATACACTTAATGCTGAAAATAAAGAACGAAAAGACATTATTAGAGATTACGACATGTCACAAAACGAAAAATCACTAAATAACGAGGTAGCTGAACAATGTACATCACAAATTAAAGAAGATACAACAAACAAACTGACAAAAGCAAATCAACCTGAACAAAACGAAAGTAACAAACAAAGATTTATACACAATAATATACAAACAAGCAAATTTTCACACAAAGTTAATAAAAATAATAACAATCCTAAACTACACGTAATTACAAGTAATAATAAAAACAAAATCACGACAAAGATAGATGATTACTTCCGGGCCGACTTTAACTTCTGTCACTTCATCAGACCTAGATCCGGAGTGGAAATTTTGTTGCATGATATTGAAAATAAATTAAAACAGTTTACAAAGAATGACTTCTGTGTGATCATGATAGGTGAACAAGATTTTAAACAAACACAGAACTATAATACTTTGATACACAAAATCCAGAATAAACTTTTAAGTGTAACAAACACAAATATCATCCTCTGCCTGCCAACATACAAAGTTAATAATTACTCAATGCTTTATAACCGCCGAATAGAACAATTTAGTCATATGTTGTACTTGGGATTGCAAGCAAATGAAAATATTTACTTTCTTGACTCAAACCTAAATTTACTTTATACACAGCAAATGTTTTATCCTAGTACTGGAAGAATTAATAACTATGGCATGAATATTATAATAAAGGACCTTCAATCACTGGTTTGGCAGATATGTAATGACTTCGAACGTATTAAGAATAATAACAACGAACATTCCACTTCAATAAACAATAATAATAAAATAGACAATAACCCAAAACAGTTATTTCGCCAATAACTATATAACAATAATGCACCAAAACATAGCTGGTCTTATAAATAAACAAGACATACTAACGGTTGCACTTGAAGACTTAAAAGATAAGAACATGTCCGTTGACATACTGTGTATAACTGAACATTTTATGACAAAGGATGACTACCATAACTTACATCTATCAAACTATAAGCTGGCTGCTACATATTCTAGAAACACACACAGAGGTGGATCATGTATACTGATTAAAGAAAAAATTGAATACAATGAAGTAGTTGATGTTGTTAATTATTCCGTCAACGGTGTATGCGAATGTTGTGCGTTAGAAGTGCCCAAATATGACATTATCGTTGCTTGTATTTATAGAATTCCTAATAATAGTTCTGATTTGTTAAATTTGTTTTTTGATAGGTTATATTTAATACTTGACAAACTATGCAGAAGTACCCGTAAGAAGGTTATAGTATGTGGAGACTTTAATATTGACATTTTAATCAAAAATAGGTTAAGTACAAAACTGCAACATTTATTTCTTAACTATAATCTTAAACTGCAGTTTAACCAATTAACGAGATTTCAGAGTGGGACTTGTCTCGACAATATTGCAGTAAACTTAAAAGTATCTAAAAAGGATGTAATAGAATTGGGGCTATCTGATCATATGGCTCAAATTATTATATGTCCAATAAACATTAAATGTTTCCTTAAATCATGGTATATAAAAAGACGCGATTATAGTATTGAAAATTGTAAAAAATTTAATGAATGTTTGCAAAGTTTAAGTTTTTCTGAAGTACTGGACTGTACAGATGCTAATAAGGCATACACAAAGTATATGGAGTTATTTCATCTATTCTACAATCTCTGCTTTAATGAGAGAATAATAATGGTTAAATTAAGAAGAAAACCAAAATGGCTTTCAAACGGAATAAAGTTATCTAGTAAAAAAAAAAATCAAACTCCTATGGACTTATAGGCATTGTCGTACGGAGCAAAATAAATTAGCTTTTAAAAACTTTTCTTCCAAATTAAAAAAGATAATAAACTTGACTAAAAAATCACAAAATTCATATCTATTAAAAACTGCTAAAAATAAATCGAAAGTCACTTGGCAAATAATAAAAAATTTAAAAAATCAATATCCTAAAGAAACAATAACCTCATTGAAAGAAAAAGAAGAATTAATTACAGATCCCAGTAGAATTGCAGAAATTGTAAATAATTTTTTTATAGACCAAGTTTCAAAATCTACCCCCCAAGTAAATGGGTGTACAACTAATCAAATTATTGAGCCTAAGTTATTGCAATCAATATTCCTAAGGCCTACATCACCCTTAGAAATCATTAAGATTATAAAATCCCTAAAAAAATCAAATAGCGTAGGACATGATAATATCTCTACTAATATTATTAAACAAAATGCTGAATGGATTGCTAACCCCCTAAGTCATATAATCAACTTATCTCTTGTAGATGGTATATTTCCACAAGATCTAAAAATATCGATAATTAAACCTATTCATAAAAAGGGAGATAAAAAGAATAAAATTAACTACAGACCTATAGCCTTATTTCCGATTAATGCTAAAATATTTGAGCGGGTTATTTACAATCGTTTATATGCTTTTCTAGAAAAAAACACAGTATTAACAAAAGAACAAAAAGGATTTCGCAAGGGCAAAAGCACTAATATGGCAATTTTTGATCTTGTTAAACTAGCATTGGAATCTTTAGACTCCAAGAAACAAGCCTGCGCAGTCTATATGGACATGACGAAAGCATTTGATTTTGTAGACCATAAAATATTGCTCCACAAGCTCAATGCCTATGGTATAAGAGGTAATGCATTAAAGCTATTAGAATCCTATCTTAGCAACAGAAAGCAACGTACAGAAATAACCAAAATGTGCCTCAAAACTAAAACAGAAACTGTATTTGCTTCCTCTTATGAATATAATAGGTATGGTGTTCCTCAGGGTTCAATTTTGGGACCTTTATTGTTCCTTATTTACATAAACGATATGCCAAAATCAATTGCATATCCCATGGTCCTATTTGCTGACGACAGTACTATGTTTATTAAGTCAGATGGCTGTATTAACGATTTGAAATATAACATAGATTCTTCAATGTCTAACATTGTAAATTGGCTAAATAATAATAATTTAGTCATTAATTTAAACAAAACTAATATTATGTATTTTACACAGCGGCCAACGAACTCTCCCAATATAAATATACATGTTAAAGGTCACAAAATAGAAAACACTAAGTGCACTAAGTTTTTGGGTGTCTACATTGACAGCGCTTTGAACTGGAAGGCACATACTGAAGATGTATGCAAAAGAATAAATCGTTTTGTGTATGCCCTCAGACATCTTACAAAAGTTAGCGACACAAAGACTGCAATTATTGCTTATTATGGTTATGTTGCCTCAGTACTTAGATATGGACTAATATTTTGGGGAAATTCCACAAATAAAGAAACTGTATTTAAATCCCAAAAACGATGTGTGAGAGCCATATTTGGTCTCAAGCCCACTGATAGCTGTAAAGAATATTTTATTAAAGAAAAAATATTTTATTAAACTAACTTTTCCCAGTCTTTACATACTAGAGATAGCCTTATTTGTAAAAAATAATAATCATTTATTCACTGTGTCTAATCAAATACACAATAGAAATTTAAGAAATAAAGATAAACTTTGGTTAACTCAATGTCACACAACTCTAATGGAAAAAAGTGTTATAGGTATGGCTGTGAAAATATATAACCATATTCCAGACACAATTAAGGTGTATCCATTAAAGAAGTTTAAATATATTTTTGCAAATTTTTTGTTGGGAAAAGCATACTACACTGTTAGCGAATATCTCTTAGACAAATCCATACAAAATCTAAATGTTGATTAATACTATTAACTTTACTCACGCGAAACTTCTGCATAGTGCTTATATATTTATGATTAGCTTAAGTGACATTTTGTTTCAAAATACAGACATTAAATATGTACTAATAAGTAAATAATATTTGTAAGCCCAAGGGCAGGTCATAGCGATCATATCAATATATTTTTAACAACCTGTAACAACCTATGTACCACGAATAAATAATTTCATTTCAAAAAAAACTAATAACAATTTTGCTTTTAATTGTTGTGCAATTGAGTTATTTGGAAAATAAGATATGGATTTTGTATCGTCTGTCAATCAACGCCATATTTGTTCTGCTTTGAACTGTCATAATTATAGTTTGATCATTTTGCACACCTAAATAATGCAAAATAAAGGATAAATTCCAATTACATTGTAATCTTCGTACATCAAACTATTTTAAAATGCATATTAAACTTTGAATACAATTAAGCCCAAGTCCCCATACAAAATGAATGATGTGATTGATTTGTTTGATTCATTAATCAATGTTCGTGCAAAATCTTAGAAAATACTAAATAATAGTAGTTTATGTGAAGCATGTTCCAATTGCATTTTGTTAACCCATTTGTATCTGTCTGATGGAATGTCCGTTCGAGAGGGACGGACATGATCATTACCAATGTTAGGTGGGACACGCACTCACCCGAGGGACGTATTTAATGAAACACTTGTGAACAACTACTGTTTGGGAATCCATAAGAAGTGCACTACAAGGATAGACTTTAAAATGTTTTTTTTTCTGTTCGGACAGACACAGACAAATTGTTTAATCGCACATATAACAGAATTATGTACAACTAGCTGTGCCCGCGGTTTCACCCGCGTATTATTAGGTTTATAACACAGTCATAACAAAGGAGGAGGTTCTCAACTCAACTGTACATGCCTTTTTTGTATATAACTAATATAAAAATGACAGACAGAAATAAAAATAAATATAGAACAATTCCAAACAGCTGAAACTATAGTCAATTGGGAACTATAGTTAAAAAAAAGTTTTATTAAAAGTAACCTATGTTACTTGTGGTGCCTCCAAAAATATGTGTACATAGTTTCATTATGATCGGTAAAGTAGTTGTTGTATGAAAACGTAACAAACAAACTCACATTCACATTTATAATAATAGTAGGATATGCATATAGTGACAGAAGGAAATAACAATAAAGAAAAATTCCAAACAGGTGAAAGTATAGTCTATGGAAAGTATAGTGTATAGTGTTCGTAGTATAGTTAATTGGATTGGATGTTGACGTGACTGTCGGTAATATAGTGCGATGGTATTATAGTATAGCTTGTCTAACTATAAATGACGCGCCCCTCCACTTTATTAGTTTACTTAAATGTGTGAATACAAATATTACTAACTACATTACTATACTTTATTATCGTGATCCTCCTTTTGTGTCTAACCAGCAACTGAATGACCAATTACAATTTCATTTTCTGTGTGTTGCATCCATATTTTATAGTCGCACGTGTGCTTAAATGCAGTGGAGGGGAGCGTCATTTCGGGTTGGACAGACTCTACTCTATAATACCATCGCATCTATTAAAAATGACAAACTAAAATAAAATAAAAATTAAGTATGTTTTTGTACGTGTGACTCCTAACCAAAAAAAACTGCCAATAACTAACCTTGGGCCTATATTACTTTAAGTACAATGCGTTTTTAACAAATCGCATGAAAACTCGCAAAACGGATACAACCGTCAATGACGTTAGCCATCACGTGACTGCCTGGCCTGCCGCGAGTCGCGTACTCAATAATGTGACCGACTTCTTCCCCCACCTCATCCGCCGTGCGTAGGATTTACGCTACACTGTTTTGGCTATAATGGCTTACACATAAGATATAGATATATACGGTCGCGGGCTTTTTTGTAGGTCTATTTAAGATACACAATTTCACCATACATTACATATGTGTAACTCTAGCGGTTTTGGCAGCGCACGCCAGAATAGCTCGCAGATGGTAGATTTTTATCCGACTTACTTGACACTTATCGTCATATTTTGGACAATTCACACAATATCTTGATAAATCGTAACCTATGTGTTATTCTGATGTATATAACTTAATACACCCAAAACTTCTAAATATCATGTTCCTAGGTTCATTGGTTAAGATTTTGTATACCTTTTTTTCGCAATAAAAGGTAGCCTATGTTCTTTCTCAGGGTCTAAAGAGTGTCTGTGCTAAATTTTATCAAAATCGGTTGAGAGGAATGCGTTACAGACAAACACACTTTCGCATTTATATATTTAGTAGAGATAATAATGTTTAGGTGTTTTCCGACAAAATTGGAGACATCCTCAAGAAAGCTGGGTGGCCTTAGTGACCATAACCTTAGAGCTTGTATGAAGAGGATTGTGGATGTAAAGCAAGCAAGGGAGTTATGTCAGGATCGTGGCAAGTGGCACTCCTTTGTCTCTGCCTGTCTCTGTGGAAAAAAGGCGTGACAATTTGATTGATTGAATTATGCACAAAACTATTTAGTAAAAAAAAGAAATAGAAATAAAAGGTATAGATTGTATGCATGAAAAGCATAGAGATATATACAAAATATATCTCAATGATATTTTTTACTTATAGTTAAATTATATTTAATTATTAGTTGGTTAGTAACAATGTTGTGTTTAATTTTAATATTAATTTTGATTAATGTATAATATTAATTATGATGAAAAAATGATTTATCAAAGAAAATGAACCTTGGCCTTTACTTTGACCACTTTGGCATTGACCTTTACTTAAAGTATTGTTTGTAGAGACTTATGATTAAAACGCCATTACAACCACCACCACTGATATATATACAATAGTATATACAAGAATAACGTCGATATCACGGCAATTTTAATGCGCGCGGGCATCACGGCATGCAGCGTCATGCCGTTTAATGTCACGGCATTAGATTTTTAGTGTGTGCCAATAGATATTTTAAATCAATAACTTTTATAATGAACACTTATAAAAATGAAGTATAATATATAAACGTACATAGGTAGATGTGATTCGGATAGGGTGTGACTCTGGACACTACACAATATAGGAAATATACTATTAACGCTTATCTGAAAAGTTTCCTACAGTAGAGTGGTTTCTCCGAACGTGGAGTCATATGGAAACAATATAAATAGAAATTATCAGAAACTGCCAACTAAAGTTTTTTAAACGGCTTTAAATAAACTAAATAAAATGTAAACAAAGCAGAGACAAACCTTTCAAATGATAACATTACATTTAACATCCCAGTGTTACACC
Organism: Tinea trinotella; assembly: GCA_905220615.1. Taxonomy (NCBI): domain Eukaryota; kingdom Metazoa; phylum Arthropoda; class Insecta; order Lepidoptera; family Tineidae; genus Tinea; species Tinea trinotella. Next base: position 4,506,522 of record HG992320.1, on the reverse strand, counting down.
CATGAATACGATAGCAATAAAATCTTAGCTTAAAAACATGTATGAAAAGGCAAATCTCGTAAATAATAAAGCGTGTACGCTCGTGTAGTTCTACCGGGGGTTGGACAAGGGTAATGGCTAAGGGTACCCTTTACCCTCTACCCTTCTACAAAGGAATCGCATAAATGGGGTAAAGATTCATTACATTTCTATTTCACTGCTTTTCCATCAGTGTTATATTTTTAATAAAATACCTCTCAACGTTTGAGTACCTTTTTATAATTGTGTTTGTCAATATTTTTTATGTACTTACATTCTTTATTTATAAACAACTTATTTATTTATATAAAACTTTAATGTTTTTTAACGACGAGGCGTGGACGAACGGTTTAGCGACTGGTTTGTTGCGCGTAAAGTCCCGGGTTCGATCCCCGGTCGGAGCAAATATTTGTTTCATAGCTTTTATTTGTAATATTTAATAGTATTGAATATTGCAAATATTTGTTAATAAAAAAAAAGAGATGGATATTTGCTTCTGGTCTGGTTATCAAAGAGTTGTAGGCAGTGGTACCCAGTCTGCCGATCCGGGGTAGTACCACCACTTACAAGTATACGGACCGTGAAGTGATTTGGTCACGTTTCGGGATCAGCTTGTAGGTTGCCGGTTCCATCTAGGCCGGCATAGTGGATGTGATTGCTACTCACAGTTATTGAATTGTAGAGTAGCAGTGACATTCATTTATGGACCACACTTTGGTTTAACATCAAGCAGGGTGCTGTCATATGTCGAGTCACAATAAAATAAAATAAAAATGTACTATAATTTAGAAATGCGGACTTGATGTCTCCAGCCATTATCTTCCAGACAAACCGTTGTCATGAATTTTGAGTTACCGAAGGAAAGAGCAGTAAAGATTTAGAACGAATTAAAAATAAAATTAAGGTAAAATATAAAGTTTATTGTTTGATATATACAATCAAATCAATCAATCAAATTGTCACGCCTTTTTCCCACAGGGATAGGCAGAGACAATGGAGCGCCATTTACCACGATCCTTACACAACTCCCTTGCTTCATTCACATCTACAATATACATATATATATTATATATATATATATATATATATATATATATATATATATTTTTATTGTGACTCGACATATGACAGCACCCCGCTTGATGTTAAGCCAAAGTGTGGTCCATGAATGAATGTCACTGCTACTACAATTCAGTAACTGTGAGTAGCAATCACATCCACTATGCCAGCCTAGATGGAACCGGCAACTTACAAGCTGATCCCGAAACGTGACCAAATCACTTCACGGTCTGTATACTTGTAAGTGGTGGTACTACCCCGGATCGGCAGACTGGGTACCACTGCCTACCACTCTTTGATAACCAGACCCGAAGCAAATATCCATCTCTTTTTTTTTTATTAACAAATATTTGCAATATTTAATACTATTAAATATTACAAATAAAAGCTATGAAACAAATATTTAAACATCCACATAATTTACAATATATATATATATATATTGTAAATTATGTGGATGTTTTATAGTGGATGTGACTGCTACTTACAGTTATTGAATTGTAGTAGCAGTGAAATCCATTCATGGACCGCACTCCTGCTTAACATTAGGCAGGGTGCTGTCATATATCGAGTCCCAATAAACGAAGAGAAAACTAGAAGAACAAATGCATTTAATATAATAAATAAATAAATAACAAGGCGATCATGATGTGGTGGTAGTGAAATGGTCACGCAAATCCACGGTTTTAATGCAATTGCCGGTTGACTTTTGGAATTATTAGTTTTACTACGATGAAATGGATATATGAAATCCGAGTTTTAAGTCCTAATAAAAATAGTAGAAAATGAATGAAATCAAAATTGTGGATTTGTATGGGCGTGGGCAGGGAGCATAGCAACTAGGTTTTGTGAATGACAACTGTCCTTCACAAAACCAGTGAATGAAACCACTGTGCTTACTGTGTATTGTGCTTACTGGGCAGGGCTTACTAATTGTCTGATTCTATCAGATTAAACTTGGTATATGACGCAAAAATAAAAATAATGATTAATTATGTTATTCTTTTGATTTTTACTATTCGGGACCAGCTTAATAGTTGCCGGTTGCAACTAGGCCGGCATAGTTTGTTACCTGTAGTAGTTGGACCGCACTTCAGTTTTTTTATTTATTGTGAGTCGACATCTCACCTCGAACCGCCTGATGGTAAACAAGAGAAGGTCTTAAAAGGACTGTGAAAACCGATCAGTTCGCGGTTGCCCCGTCACTATGCCAACCTTGAAGGATCCAAGGTTATATCACGGAGAGAACACATGAGCTGCCAAAGCATTTTACTTGTTCTACAAAGAAAAGACGCACTGAAACTTTTAGCTCGACTGCCGATTTAATTTCAGTTGGAGTGCTGTCATATCTAGAGCTATAATAAAATACATCATTTTTAATACAAACCGACTTATGTTTGTATTACTGAAACTAAAAAATGTTGTCGACAATAAAACCTATAGTTAATATACGACTAAGTATAGATATCAACACAAAGAAGGTTTCGCAGCGCTGTAAAAGACGTCTTGGCTCACCCCTTCACTAAAATTAAGTTTAACAACCCAATCGACATATCGCGTTTCGTGTGTAGTAACAGCCCTATTTGCTGTTTTGTCATCGCCCGAGGGAGATGTAAGGATCTAAGTATTATTGGCAAACTTACTTTCATCTAAGAAGTTAAGTAATACTCGTATGTGAAGGAATATTTGAGAATTTTCAAATTGACTGTTTTTTTATATTAGAGATCGGTCCATTCACGTAGCAGTCGCATCCATAATGCTGGCCTAATTGGAACCGGCAACTTTCAAACTGATCCCCAAACGCGACTACGTCACTTTACGGTATGCATACTTTAAAGTGGTCAGACCCTGAATCGTCAGACTGGGCAAATAACATTCTATTAAATATTAAATAGTTTAAAAAGCTGAATAAATAAATATCTTTCATATTGCCAGCGATATATATGCATAAGTAAGTAGCAGTCACTTCCAATATGCCGGTCTAGATGGAACCGGCAACTAACAAGCTGATCCTGAAACGCGACTATATCACTTCACGGTCTGTATACTTGTAAGTGGTGGTTAGTCCGCTATTATTACTATAACATATCTGGTGACTGTGACATCTCTGTTGCACATGAATTGTGATAGTGACAGAGTCAGTCGTAAATTAAGTCGGTTGTATCAGTCGTTAATACTCTTGGACCTCCCCTTGCTTACCAACAGAAGTATCCGGTCAGCGTCAAAATGCAATACAGGCTGAAATTGTAGTTCCGACTGCTGTTGTCAGTTATTTAACAGTAGTAGCAATCGCCTCCTCACGTGGACCTCACTTAAACTTTAAATCCGGCGTATGTTGTCTTCCCCCTCAGTTGTCGGTTCTTTAAACGATGTGGCCAGCCCATTGCCACTTCAGCTTGAGAATCCAACGGGCTTTGTCGGTAACTTTGGTTCTTTGGCGAATATCCTCGTTCCGGATTCTATCGCGCAAAGAAACACTAAGCATAGCTCTCTCCATTGTGAAAGTCACGGGTAACCGGTGGATGCAACTGGCATCTTGTCGTTCGGAATGGCGTTTTAAGGGGGAGGCCTATGATCAGCAGTGGACGCCTTCTGGCTGATGATGATGAAGTGACACAGTCGCGTTTCGGGATTAACTTGAAAGTTGCCTGCTCAAACTAGGTCGATATGTTAGGTGTACTAGCATTTATAACTATACGAGCATTCGCCTTTATTCATGGACTACACTTTAACTAAACATCACAAAGGGTGTTGTCATATGTCAAGCCACAATATTAATCAAAAGTTTTGTTCAAACATAATTAACTACTTGAATACCTTATAAGAGCTAAATTAATTCCACATAGATGAGGGAACACTTTTTTTGCACGCCCACTCTATTCTATTCAATTTCTTTGTACGTCAAGGGTATTCAGTATCAGAGATCAAAGTCGGGTAAATATGAAGTGGGCCGACAAACGCGATGCTAACCAACCGTGCAGAGTTACTCGCGGGACAAGTGCGGGACACGATAACGATTTACTTTTGTAACGTAAATAAAAACTACGTCTTTTTTTGCTGATAAAAAGAGGGATGTATGTAAATTTGAAAGAAAGTTTTCATGTGAATTATTTAGTTTTATTTAAATAATAATCTAGTGGAGTCGTAGCAAAGTTGTTAATGCGTACATCATTCAAATTAAGCAATTAATGACGGGGTCAGTGGTTAGGAGTAAATTACTTGATTTGTGTTTCGAAAGGTATGTTAAACTGTTGGTCGTTGTCACTAGATACCGGTCAGAATGTTTTAAAATTTTCGCATCTTAACTCAAGTCGTAAGCGTTGCTATACATAGGCTGAAGTTATGAATCTAAGGTCTTTGAAAGGTTGTCTATTAATGGCATGGATGTACTCGTATATGTGAAGAGATGGAGGAGATATATACATGTATATAATATTTTATTTAACGTATCAGACACATCCTCGAGATCCACAATTCTCTTCATACAAGCTCATAATCGTAGAGCTTGTACAAAGAGAATTGTGGATCTAAGGAAAACGAGGGAGTTGTGTCAGGATCGTAGCAAGTTGCGTTCCATTGTCTCTGTCTATCCCTGTGGTAAAAAAGGCGTGAATATTTGTTTTTGATTATTATTTTTGTTGAATATTATATTCAACAGAAAATATTATTAAAATATAAATGAAAAACATATCCTAGAATTTAATGAAAGCATTATCAGGCAGTTTACGGTTTTATCTAAATAAAAATTAAAGGCGTGCAATTTTGTTTAAGAATTATTGATAAGGGAAGCGAGAGAGTTGTGTGAAGATCGTGAAAAGTGGCGTTCTAATGTCTCTGCCTATACTTGTGGGAACTGATGCATGAGAATTAGATAGAGATTAAAGGGTTTTGTCCCTTAAAGTTAATGTAATAGGTAATTGGTGAAAAAATAATATAAAAAATCTTGTTACAGATCTTCAAGCTCAAAATGATAAAAACGAGACATAAAAACAAGAAATATGACGTCAGAATTCCAGTGCTTTCCAAACTTTCGCAACTCGTATTACACAAAACTATGTGACGGATATTTTAATTTCTAATATGAAAGAACTAAGTGTAAAGTGAATAATCATTGTTATTTATAATGCATTTATCAAGTGAAGTTAGTTCGACAACCAGTGGACTGGGACATGAAGCACCACAAGCGAGTTACACAGGGTCAGGTCTTAATCAACCACTTACTGCCGAGTTATTAGCGGAGAGAACGCTGGAAGGGTTGCTTGCTGATCATCCTGGAGAGCTGGTCAAGACTGGCAGTCCTCATATAGTAAGTTTTTAGAATAAATTAGTAATTTTTATTTTATTTTTCTGAAATAACGTCTATTGAATTATTCTAAAAGCTTCAAGGTTCGTAAGCTGTTATTGTGAAAATGAACATAGCAAAAATAAATATTTTCTTTAAGCAATTATTTGGGATTTTTTCCATTAAATATATCAATTAATCAGGATTTTAGTTAGAGGTATTTTTTATTGTGTTTTGACATTTGACCTCGACTTGTCTGATGGTAAGCAAGAAGAGGTCTAAAAGCGCTTTCGATTGCAGAAAAACAATTGAATTAATAGTTGCCTTAGTCGCCTTCACGCTCCAACGCTGAAGAATGGTAAAGCATTATAACCGATTTTATTTAAACTTTTTTAGATTTTATTTACCGATTTACATTTTATTTTACTGTTACTATAAGAAATCGTGGGTTGTATGGTTCATGTAACGAATAGTGGTCAAAAAACTACGTAAAAGTATTATAGTTAATCAGAAGTAGAACATATTCTGGTGCAAAGATAATTTCAAGAACATCTGAATAATTTGTCAAAAATATCACAATATTTTTTTAAATAAATGTATATCAAAATATAAAAGTAAAAAAATAAATTTACAACTATTTTACAACTGTTATAATACATTATACATAGTATATGTTATGTCTTTATGTCTTATAATCTAATTATTTTTGAATACTTTCCAATTATCTTTTTTGACGCAGGTATGTTCAATGCTACCCCAACATTGGAGATCAAACAAGACATTACCAGTGGCTTTCAAAGTGGTTGCGTTAGGTGACATAGGTGATGGTACCTTGGTCACTGTTAGAGCTGGAAATGATGAAAATTGCTCAGCAGAATTAAGGAATTGTACAGCTGTGATGAAGAATCAAGTCGCTAAGTTTAATGATTTAAGATTCGTTGGAAGAAGCGGGAGAGGTAAGATATTTTGTGTTTTAACTTATTGAATGTTTAAATGTACTCTTGTTGTAACGTAGGTTAATTTAACATTAATGTTTTATAGTATTTTAGGAAATACATTTGATGTTGATTACAAATAAAATAAAAGAGGAATCGATGTAGACTTTGAAAATAAAGATTATAAAGTAAAGAATTATAAAGGTACTCGTATATAATAAAAAAAATATGATAATAACAATAATAAGATATTAAAATAAAATTCTTAGATTATTTTTTTACATTTGGTTACGTGACAAATTATGTATTTAAATTTTATTTTGTGTAAGATTTTTTAAATATTTAACCTAATTATAATGATTGAATAATCGCTACTTTAGCTAGTTAGCTAAGGTAGCGATTATTCAAGGTAATTACCTTAAGGTAAAAATTACCTTAACCTAAGCTCATACCGTAACTAAATTTCAAAAATACCATCTATTTTACTTTCACATTAAAACAAATTCAGCAGATAGGTTTGTTTCTATTTAGGAGATCAATTACCCACTCTGCCTTAATGTTTAACAAAGACGGAAAACCTGTTGAAATATTCACAAGATAAGAAGCTCAGGAGCTTTGTTATTGAAAGCGTGTTTTGGGGAGTATTACGAAATCTATTACGTATGTATACGTATTTACATTGTCTACGTTAATGTATAAATAAATAATATACATTAAGGGATATTCTAAATAGATTTTTAAAAACCTAACTTTACCGACGGCGAGCAAGTCATTATCGCTGAAGAAAGCTAACGTCTAAAAAAAGTGTCTCAGTTTTCATTTACCTTGGACTGTTTTTTTTTTATTTTTACTCCACATATGACAGCACCCCGCTTGATGTTAAGCTGAAGTGTGGTCAAAGAATGTATGTCATTGCTATTACAATTCATTAACTGTGAGTATTAATCACATCCACTATGCCGACCTAGTTGGAACCGGCAACTTACAAGCTGATTCCGAAACGCGACTAAATCACTTCACGGTCTGTATACTTGTAAGTGGTGGTACTACCCCGGATAGGCAGACTCGGTACCACTGCCCACCACTCTTTAAAAAACGATTTGACGTTATGACTTTATGTGATAAAAGACAGTATAATACACGTAAGTAATTTGTATGTCATACAATAAGGCTTTACTCAAGTGTAATATACAAACACAACGGTTCATTGTGCGGTCAATCGCCTCCACTCGTATGGGGTTGCACTTATAACTCTTCCTAAGTAATTGGCGATCGGTGGCGGATTACACTGCCTACATAAGAGGCTACAAACAATACTTTAGTTAACTTGAACGGCATTAGTCACGCTATTTAAGACTACAGCGAAAAATTCGATCTATATAATATACTTTTTAGCTCAATTATTTTTGCTGAATTCTTGAATTTATATAGAATATCCCATAGCCAAAAAATCTTAAGAATATCTATTGAAACGATCCACTAAAAATGGAGCAGCTTTTCTTAAGGGATGTAACAAACAAACCAATCAATCAAATCATCACGCCTTTTTCCACGTGAATGGAGCGCCACTGGCCACAATGCTAACACAACTCCCTCGCTTATCATTCATCAAGCATCCCTTTGTCACTACATTTTCTTTAAAACCACATCTATCACGCACTGTGCTATTCCTTATTCTATCCGCTATCATTACTCCACATACTCTCACTCCTTAATGACCAATATTTCTACAGCGTTAATTCTACTTTCATGCTTCTTCTGCCACACCCAATATTCACTTCCATACATCAATGTAGGAACGAGTACCGCATTATGAACAGCCATCCTTGACTTTTTGGACATTATTTGGCTTTTCAAATTCAACAAGAAATGTAACGAACAAGTATGTTAAAATGCAAATTGATTTGTTTTTGGAGTAGATATTTAAAAACCACCAATAAAATATTATTTCGAAATATCTAAAATACGAGTAATAGGCTCGTTATAAAGTTGCATATAGCAATCGCATCCAATATGCCGGCCTAGTTGGAACTTTTCCCGAAACGCGACTAAGAACTTAACGGTCACTTGAATGTGGTAGTACTACCACGGTTCGGCAGACTGGACAAATGACCACTAACTGTTTTACTAGCACTCCTAATAATATTCTTTGGAAAGATACTCTTACTAGCTGCACCAAAAGTCAGGTCAAATTTCATAGTTGGTATTCGTAATTTTACCTAATATTTACTTCTAAATTTTACAAATAACTTCTGCTCAAAACACAAAGACCCGGGTGACCCAAATACAAAACAGGAGTTACAAATTTGCTCTCAAAACATTCCTTGTACGTTGAAAGTAGAGAAATTGTCAGTGAACCGTGAACTGTGTCTCATATTCAAATAGTGGGGTTGTACCCACTAGAGAGTGCGCTTGACAGGGTATGAACCGTAGTTACAAGTTAGAACAATAGCTTTATGATTAAGTTTGTTAAATGGCCTACCAACATACATAAAATATAACAAAGAGGTCAAATATAAAAGGAACAAAACATGTAATGTTACTGTAAATTTTAATAGTTACTACTGATATTAAATAAAGGATATTCTTAAAAAAATATAGGGAGCTTGTATGCGAAGAACTGTGGATGTAAGGAATTGACTAGATATTTATTACTTCATCTGCTCACGGGTAAAGAATAAGTAAAATGTTAGTAATGAGCGCATTAAAAGTTGCAGTATTTTATCCATTAGAAGACGAATGGTTGTTGTATAGTACTGTAAATGCGCAGAACTGCTTACAGTCGACACAATAAGTGTAGAAAGATATGACCACTCTATTATATCTATATCTAAGGGGTGAACTAACGAAGCCAGGCGGTTCGGCGGCGTAGTTTCAAGGCAAACTTGTAAGAAATATCAACTTTTGGGTTGGGTACGTGATGAGGGCGGTATTTTGAATATTAGTGTTGTTGTCTTCATCGATTTAAAGTGAACTAATGTTAAATTTGAGAATGAATTTTAATGAGTTCGCTTATACTCGTACCTTTGTCTTTCAAAATTCAATGAGTTTAATGAATTTTTAAAAGTAAACACATTAGTTCTTTATATAATTTTATTTTTTTAATTTAACGGTATTATGATTATGGGATGTTACATCACTATTTTGAATACACAATAATATTTTTTATAGAGACTTGATATGTGACCTAGACTTGTAGGCAAGAGGTAGTCCAAGAGCGCTGACAATTAAAAAACCGATTCATGTTCGGAACCGATTCAGAACCGACGCGATGGTTGCCTCAGTCGCCGTCACTATGCTGGCCGCAGGATCACTTAAAGTATGTAAGCTTATATATATAGGATGAAGTGAACACATAAACTATTTAAGCTTTCCATTGTTATCTATTGTTCTACAGAGAAACGATGCGCTAAATCTGTTAGTTCGACTGCCGATAGTACTTGTGAGGTGCATCTCTATTTTCAATTCCTTTATTGGTTGGAGGAGTTTAGAGCACAAGTCGGGAACTTATTAATGGTGTAAGCAAGTTTTAACATCGCAACTGTTTACTTACAAAACTAGCGATACGCTTCTAATTTTATACACACTTGCTCACTCAATTAAAATATAGAGCCCAAAAAGAAATTAAAAAATTAAAATACAAAAAGTGAAGAAGTTGTTAAATATAAAATTTTAATAAATCGTCATGAGTCTCAACAGGGCATGTTTTCCAATTATGTATTGTACTATACACAGTTTGAATGTTATTTTGTAATTATATTCTACGAAATATATACATATAGATTATATAATATGAATATTATATAATCTATATGTATATATTTATATGTAAAAAAGTTATATATCATATAACTTTATTACAAAATAATATTCAAACTGTGTATAGTACAATACATAATTGGAATACATGCCCTATTGTCACTGATGACGATTTATTAAAATGTATATGTAATATAAGAATCAGCTATCAGATTTTAAGTTAAGTTAGCTCTAATTTTACTCAACTTTCTCATCTGGCTCCTGTAAATTGTCCGTCTACGCATTTTAGTAGGTACGCAGGTATTAAAAGTACATACGAACACTACATACGAGTAATACCACAAGTTTTGTTCTTCAGAATATAAGTTATGTTAAGGGTTATATGTATATATCTAAGAGTGGTAGGCAGTGGTTTCAACTAGCCTGGATGTGATTGCTACTAACAGTTATTGAATTGTAGTAGCAGTGACATCCATTCATGGGGTGCTGTCATATGTCGAACCACAATAAAAAATAAATGTTAAGGGGGCTCTGGGATCTTGGACGATTTATTTATATAATAATATAAGCTTATCAAATTTACTTTTAGCCGGCATTGTGATGGCGACTGAAGCAGCCGTGGGATGAACCGGCTTTTACAGTTGTCAGCGCTCTTGAAATTCCCTTTGCTTACAATCAAGCTAGTTGAGGTCAGATCAGAGGTTGTAACTATTTAGCCGGCATAAATACGGCGATTTAGGCAGAATAAAAACCAAACAAACGGTTTTGAAACTATTAAACAAGTTGAGGTCAAAAGTCGCGTCGCAATAAAAAAAATCCGACGTTTCGAGAGCTTTGTAGTCATCGTGGTCACATTATTTCATAGGATAACATTATTTATTACAATAGTAACTAGCTACGAGTATTTTAATTCATAGGTGTTCAATACAATAATTTATCTTTTCACTAACCACTATACATAAAATTTTCTAAGATTTTTCGCGAACATTGAAAAATGAATTAAACAAATTTTACGCGGCTTACTATTTTTCTAGTCTTTCCGTGACCACGATGGCTGCAAAGCTCTCGAAACGTCGAAATAAATATTGTACAATGCTTTAATCTAAAATAAACGCGATAGTAAGCCGCATAAAATTTTATTCACTATACTTACATAAACCTATTATGTATATTAAGAGTTCTGTAAAACTAATCATCACTTTAATCAAGTACGAATTTAATTTAATTTCATTCGTACCCCACCCTCCCCTATTTAAATATTTAATTCAAAAGAATTTTCCTCATTACCACTGTCTTAAACAAACAACATCGGCCACTTCGGGAACAAAAAAACCAATATGGCCTCCCGGTGGCGGGAAAGTGGAAAAGAAGTTAAAAGGTGTCTATTTGTCACGTTCCTTCCTGAATCACGCTCTGCTTTCCAATTAAGGGTAAGAGAGCGCTTTGTTTATCTTAAATTGCGAGAAAATCTCACTCAAATTATCGAAGTGAAGGACAAAGGGGAGATCAGTGCCGCCAGAACACAACTTCTCGTTCCGCTATAAAAAGTTGGCTCTTAAAAATCTGAACTCCTATCACGAGTTCGTATCGTATACGTAAATGATGGAACTAAAAGTACTATTGCAAATTTAACCACATGTAGATACGCATAAAGCATATTTTACAATACCTATTTAATTGAAGACAAAGAAGTTATGTTAGACAAAAGGAAAATCAGTAATAAACTGTATTATATGTATTGTCAAAAAAGATTTCATTTCAAATAATAGGTTTGTACTTGGTACATAACCCGCACTTATTGCTGCATTATCCCATGGTAGGAGCACTGAAGTGACGGGGCGCGGGGAATTTTTAATAAGCGAAAAATTTAATGAAGACTCCCTGACAACGGTTTTTTGCTTGGGTTTCACGTGTCAGCAAGCTCTGAGAATTAGACAGTTTCCTTTTATATTTTTAAAAATAAATAAGTAGGGACAGAATTACTTGACAAAGGTAGAAAAAAGTAACATTGCTTTGCCATTAACGTATAACTTTACTTTTGTTTAGTTATTTTTAGCTAGTTTCTAAACGAAAATTACAAATATAACTCTCAAATAAATAAAGTAATTTATTTAAAAATAACCCTTCTACGGTAAGAAAATATAAATTAAGAAGCTAAAAACAAAATCTATAGTTTATATTATATGTACATAGTTAGAACTTAAGCGTTGGAAAAGGTATTGCGTTTATACTTATACAGGTACTTACGTTATTTTCTTTTTAGTAGCCGGGTAAGAATTTATAGTATATAATATTAAAAAACAAATTATAAGTTTGTACAATTTAAAATAAAATGAACTGCCGATAAAATCGATCCTAAAATCCTGTACAAATGGAGCAAAATGATTACATCTCTACCAGCCAGATCTTTTTTTGGCCACACCTGATTATCCTTGATCTAAAGAGGGCAATTTATCGCACGAGTAGTCAAGAAACGACGCGACGTTGGCTAATCGATTGATTGACCCCCACTACCTTCGAGGCATTCGACTATAAAAAATACAAAGTTCTCCGTTTGTCCCTGTTCTCCCCTACTCTCTTTAATTGCTTGACATTGTGACGCGTGATACAGGATTAAATTAAAAAGTATCTATTCATTATTTTCTAGTGTATTAATTTTTTATATTAAAGTTTTTTGTGTGATTTTACGTAAAATAAAGAATGGTAGTTAGTGGTCATTTGCTCCGTCTGCCGATCAGGAGTAGGGCCAAGTACCACCACTTTTAAGTGTACAGACCGTAACATGCCTCAGTCGCAATAAGGATAAGCTTACAACCAAGCTGGCATAGTGAATGCGACTGCTACATGTAGTTATTTAACCTCGAGGTTGCTTCCATTTATGGACCGCCCTTCGGCTTAACTTCAAGCAGATATTGTATAATACTCGTATGTCAAGCCACAATTAAAAAAAAAAACAAACTTTAAGGAAAGTTATCAGGAAAAACTATTGTTGGAAGTAAAATAAAGAGTATTTTTGGTGTCGTATTATCTTTGCAATAACAAAAAAATCAATCAATCAATCAAATTGTCACGCCTTTCCCCCACAGGGATAGGCAGAGACAATGGAGCGCCACTTGCCACGATCCTAACACAATTCCCTCGCTTCCTTCACATTCACAATTCTCTTCATACAAGCTCTATGGTTATGGGAACTAGGCAACATAGCTTTTAACCTAACAAAAAAAAACATAAATAACAGTTAATAATAAGCTCTAAGATACTCTAAAAGTTAACTTCTGTTTAATTCAAAAGCGTGTTTTAATAAGCGCAGTTTTTTGAAAAGGCCTATTTTGTCCCCTTCCTTCCCTCGCGAGGTTGAAAATTATTTTCGCACAAAGCCGCCTGTGGATAGATCTCCACCTAACCTTACCTTATTAAGTGAAGAGGTGCCCTTTTGATTCACTGCTCTTACTGAGGGCGAAAACAACTAATGATTTTAAATTACACTCGTGTTTTGAAAGCTTATTACTTACTAAACTTGTATTTCTTTTAAAATTATGAAGGCTCGCTTTCTTCGAGTATAGTTGAATCTTTACTAGGTAAAATAAGTATATATATTATATCTAGTAAAATTTTATCATGACCATTTCATTGATTCTACTAAAAATCCATACTATCAATCAATCAAATAATCATACGTTAATTCTCACAGGGATGGGCAGAGACAACGGAGCTACGTTTTAATCAATAAAAACACAAATCTCTCAACACTAGCTTCCTTCACATCCAAAATTCTTACGTGTAGTTCTTGTTTTATGCTTCCAATCACCGCTAAATAAATCATTTTTCTAATTAATTTTAGTCTTTTAAGTTTCTAGTCGACCGTGGTGTAACCATTGCACTATCACGTGCAATGGTTACGCACGGGTTCAAAACCTCTTGCCGGTAACAATGTATCTTTGTTATAAGTACTTTGGTTGTCCTGTTTCTATGATACAAGCCCTTTAGTAGCTTAGTATAGTAATGTAAATAATAAATAAATATATATGTTAATGAATTAAACATAGATTAATGATTGATCGCGCTACGACGATCGAAACGTCAGCGAGACCTATCATAAATCTATCGAATTAAACAAATTTTATGCGGCTTACTATCGTGTTTATTTTTGGCATAAAATTTGTTTAATTTATTAATCAATGTTGCAATTTGTGTATTAATAAGAAAAAATATTGAACAATAAAAAGAATGCGCGTTTTAATTATTTTAACAATAACTACCCTCAGTTATTCCTACTCAAGTTGCAATCGCGGACAGTAAGGGAAGGCATCCATCTGAATTTTTATTAATTTAAACGAGAAGCCGACGGGTGGGTGCAAAAAAATCATAAGCGAAATTAAGATGGGCGAGTGTAACGGAAGAATCTGTTTTCTTTAAAGCAGAGTGAGATGACGTGTTTCTTCAAAAGTTTGCTGTCTTTGTCTGTTGTTCTCTTTTCCGTTTTTAATTATTGAACCACTCATTCCTAATTATTGTTATTAGCGTTGGGGCGAGTGGTGAAAATTGAGGGTCTTGCCGAGTTATATTGACCGCTCGGCTTGAGGTGGGTCCCTGGGGAGGTTTTTAATTGTAGTCGCGTTTGACTTTTCGCTTGTTCTTTTGAGATGCTTCAATAAACTTGGATTTTACGCTTCCTCATTCGTATTAGGTGCGTTTTATTGTTGAGAGTTTTTCATTAAAACTTTCTAATTTTACTTTAAAAAGTTTTTTTAATTTAGAATATATAGGTACCAGAATATATTTAAATTATATTTTTATTGTTAAATTCCTTAATAAGGGATTGAATGGAATTAGATATTTGATATCTAAATTGTTGTTCTCTGAGCTCCAAATCCCCAGTAAGCCTCTGAAACCGAGATCAAAGGAGCTTCAACCATTACGATTGTGGCTCATTTTTTATTTAGCCAGGGAGAGGAGAACTCTTATCTTAATACGGCTCCCTGCTTACTTTATGACGTTATAAAGTTGATTTTTAATCTGACATGCCGGGAAATTCCGACGTGTAGTATCCTCATACACTTCCGATTTGGTTTCAAGGTGTTTTATTATTAAAGCTTTAATGGGGGGGTTTTCCTTTAGATTTAATTCCCATTTTTTCCATTTTCTTTTATCTTCTAATTAAATAAATTTGCAAAGTTTAATTTAAAAGTGTACTAGTCACGACATTGTTTTCTTATTGAAATAACAAGAATTTAGCGCTACTTTCCACAATTCTGTCAGAACTCTCTTGTTTTCCTCACATCCAGAATAAAATTCTATTTATACTCCTTAATGACCGTATTTCTACAGCATTAATCTTACTTCCAGGCTTCTGCATAGCTAGCACTCACTTCCATACAATAATATAGCGATTTCCCCTTGCTTAACATCAGGCAAATCGACATCAGATGTCGAATGAATGATAAAATATATTTGTACATAATAAAACGCCTTATCCCTATTTATTTTAAACATATACCATGCAAAACAAATATGATATTCAATGTGAGCTCCGAGTTCCTTATGCCCTACACACCGGGGGGGTTAGAATCAATATTGTGAGTTTATGAAGTGTGTCGCACGTGCATACCGGAGTGCAATATGTCGAGCACATTGCTGGGGGCGCGAAACGAAAGCCTTTTTATGAATTACTAAAATGATTTATGAAGTAGTTACTTCTCACAGTTTTTTTCCTTTTTTTATTTTGAATTGACATATTGCAGCATCCTGCCTGATGTTTGGCCGAAGTGCGGTCTATGAATGGATATGACTCCTACTACAGTTAAATAACTTTCAGCAGTTTCATCCACTATGCCGGCCTAGTTGGAACCGGCAACTTACAAGCTGATATTTGCTAGGGATCACGCTAGCAAATATCCGCTTCTTTTTTATTAACAAATATTTGTAATATTTATTAAATATAACAAATAAAAGCTACAAAACAAAAAATTGCTCCGACCGGGAATAAAATCCGAAACTTTTCGCGTAATTAGCATCAAGTAATTACGCGTATCAATACGCCACGCCTGTTGTCGAAATACGTCGCCGTACCTTCCCCTAATATTTTTTTGAAACTCTAAGATGTTATCCTTAACTTTAACGATGCAGATACGAAATAATAATAAGGCAATTTCTTGGCTCCGCAGCGTCATAAGTCGGGGCTTGTGTTTATGTTGGTTTTACGAAAATGAGCGCGGGCGGCCACTCATTTTAGGTTGGGAGGTGTGAGGTGAGGTGGCTTGAAGGGTGTTTATGTCGTTTTCATGGATCCTAGGACCGCGGCTGCTGGTTTTGGCCAACCGCCAAACGTTTTCTGGAAATGGTAACGTCTCTCTTGTTTGTGAGCGCAGTGGAATGTTGTTGTCGGTCGTTTTCTTTTCCCAACTTGCGTATATTTAAATGGTATGCTGGAAAATGTTTATGTCTGTTTTTATTAATGTTTGCTTAATACTTAATATAGGTAAATTAGAATAAGATATAACATTTTGTATGAATGTGCAAGTCATGTGCCTAAAATACATATATTTGTACTACTGTACAAAGTATAAGAATTAGGGAAACTAGGAATTATAAAAATATAAGGTCTAAACGGAATAAAGCTTTGAAATTCAAAGGAAAGCTTCATACAATGTTTACGGCTAGGAAATAGATTTAATGTTTGCTTCGTGTTGTTCGCGAAGGAATGCAAAGAGCGAAGCATAGCAAGCGAGTGGGGACGAATGCCGTCACGAGCCCACAAATCAAGTCTTGTCTTCAACCCGCAACCCTTTCTCAAATATTGAAATTCTAGACTAGTTCATGGGGGTTCGATGATAAATGATGAGCCGATTGAAAATTTTAAGGCTCTGTTTAATTTATTATGTTTGAAACTTTAAAAAGGGTGGTAGGCAGACATTTTGTTTGTCATTTGTCTATTCGGCCCATCTGAGGTAGTCACTTTTAAGTTTGCTGACCAAAAAGCGAATCGCGTTTCTAATATAGGTACTAAAAATTGCCAGTGAATCCATGTGTCGCACTCTAGGTTAGCATTAGGCGAGCTATAATGAAAAACATTTATTTTAAATTACTTCTTTTCTTCTTTATTCTAACGTCATCTTCACTTTTCTTGTAGATACTATGTATTTAAATATTAGTTTATGAAGGACTAGTTTTTGTAGTGGGTTTCAATGGTAGTGTTCCTTGATAAACTTGACAATAACTTATTACTCGCATATATCACGATACACACAGTTCGGTAATGAAATAAAAGAGGTTGTATTCAATCAATCAAACAGTTATGCTTTCATTCCCACAGATATAGGTAGAAACTTAACCTGTTTGGATTGAATTTCAATATAACTTTTATATTAAATAAATATTAAAGTTAATATTATAATAAATATAATATTATAATAAATAAAAGTGGCCAACACATTTTAATCTAAAGTTCCAAAAGCTTTGCTGCTACCGTAGGGAGACTTGTAAAAAGTTACTTGTCTTATACTTATCTTTTCTATACTAATATTCCCGGTTTGAATAAACTGTCCTACGTTTATTGTTTATAAAATTGTAAAACATTTATTTTTTAAATATAACTTTTAATTTATAATTATTTTGATAAATAAATTAATAAATCAGGTTTATACCTATACACTTTATACAACTACACACATTTAATGGTAGGTACAAAGATTACGTATACATACATAGGAGAAAAACTGATTATTTAACCATTAAGCGTGCGAAGTATTTTGATCCGGGCAACGCCGGTTTACGCAGCTAGCATTTTATAAATAAAGTACGTAGTATATTTTTTACTTAGCTAATTTAATTTGTTCGCAGGAAAATCCTTCACATTAACAATAATGCTAGCAACATCACCGCCACAAGTGACAACGTATCAAAAAGCCATTAAAGTCACAGTAGATGGGCCACGGGAACCAAGGTCCAAGACCAGACATCATGGGTTCCATCCTTTCCACTTTGGTCCACGGTTCGCACCCGATCCATTGATGGGCTCATTACCTTTTAAATTATCAGGTGAGTTTATTTGTTTGATTTTTTTATTCAATTTATTAGGCTAGGTTGCCTAGTACCCATAACCATAGAGATTGCATGAGGGGAATTGTGAATGTGAGGGTAGTGAGGGAGTTGTGTCAGGATCGTGGTAAGTAGCCTTCCTCAGTCTATTCCTGTGGGAAAAAAGACGTGACATTTTGATTGATTGATTGATTTGTCAAAGTTGATTTTAAAATATACTTCAAGAGTGGTAGGCAGTGGTACCCAGTCTGCCGATCTGGGGTAGTACCACAACAAGTGTCAGACCGTGAAGTGATTTGGTCGCGTTTCGGGATCAGCTTGTAAGTTGCTGGTTCCAACCAGGCCGGCGTAGTGGATGTGATTGCTACTTACAGTTATTGAATTGTAGTAGCAGTGGCATCCTTTATTGGATCACACTTTAGCTTAACATCATGCGGGGTGGTATCATATGTCTTGTCACAATAAATAAAAAAATATTCTCAATATACTTGACTTTATTAATAACACAATATTGAATAAACATAATGTTATCTGAATCCCCTTTAACTCGTATTAATTAGAGATATTCGAACTTTCATAATCCGATACACGCCTAGAGTAACTTGCGATAGATCTTCATAAAGTTTTCCGTTAAGGGAATTTCCCCCGAGTTAGGCAAGGTGTCACGTGATCTCTTGCTGGGTTGAGTTGGGGTGACATCTTCATCAAGTAGATATTAAATTGTCAACTCAACGGATCTGACCTTTGTCATTCGCTGCCCTTAGGACGCGTTTACGTAGAAGGCTGGCAACCAGCACTGATTCATATAATTCATGCAGGTAAATGCAAAAAAATAGTATTTGAGACAATTTTTCTTGGTGGCATGAATTCATTGTGTGCATGCCGGGTCCATCGCGTGGCAGGCGGGAAAGTGAAGGCAGCGTTTCGGACTTGCAACCGGAAAATAGATTTAAGCCCTTTGCCTCTGCCGTTTGATATGTGTACGCTCACCTCCACTGCCCTCACTTTACCCTCTACATAAATATTAGTGTAAAGAGCAGAATGCTATCGAACCGCGCTTTAAAAGTGGCGGGTGCATCGTCTCTGTTCATCCCTGTGGGAATTAAGACGTAGCAATTAATGACGATGAACCATTTGGCTGGCATAATGACGGCGACTGAGGTAGCCGTGAACTAACTCGATTGTTTCAGTCGTCATCACTGTTGGATCTCCTTTTACTTTTCATCAGGCGGGTCGAGGTCAAATGTCGTGTCACAATAAAAATCATGAATTTTAAGATATTAAGGTGCATTTAAATTTGGCTGTGTGGGTTGACAAACACCTTCTTGTCGACGAAGATGATGAAGAATCCCCATTTTAAAACTATCTGCTAATGTTTAGTATCTTTAATATATAGGTATGTGTACACTACTATGATCGTCCAGTTTTTTAAGGCACAAGCACTTTTTGTAGCTTTCGAATAGTACCGCGCTAATACTGTTCGGTTCGATCGGTTTATGTGAACGCAGCTTTAGCTCAGATCAAAAGGGGAATTAATTTGGTGCAGAACTTTTGTGGAATAATTAATAATTAATTTTATTCCCTCAAGTGTTGTTTGGAAAATTGAGTTCTTGTCTAATTTTATTAATGAATTGCAATCTACAACTATGTATAAATAGAATTCAGTGAATCTATTAATCAAATTGTCACGCTTTGCCCACAGGGATAGGCAGAGACAATGGAGCGCCACTTTCCACGATCCTGACATAACTTCCTCGCTTTCCTTACATCTACAATTCTTTTCATATAAGCTCTACGGTTATGGGCACTAATATAACCCTTCACACCTAAAATTATCTTAGCAAGTTATCTTATCTTTGGTCTTTTCATGACAGGACTCTTCGTTCGTCACAGTCATTCTCTATTATCTATTCCTCTTGTACCTTCACAAGCTCAGGCTTTGTCAATAAATCGTTTACAATAGTGGCAATAAATTTATGGAACAAACTACCACTAAAAATCACAGCACAATACAATAAAGGTTAGCTGGTAGATAATGCCTAAGGCAATAAGCTCGCCTATGTACCTTATTTTGTGCAATAAAGAGTTTATAAATAAAATTATAAATAAAAATCAAACAGGCGCCAAATAGACTCACTTTCAAAAAACTTGTTTATCAACATTTGATAAGTCAGCAATAGTCATGTTCTATATCTGTTATTAATGTATTTCTTTATTATTAATATGTATATATATGTATATATATATATATATATATATATATATATATATATATATATATATATATATATATATATATATATATGTGTGTGTGTGTGTGTATTTGTATGTATGTATGTAGCTTATTATTATATATTACGTATATATAATGTTATCATTACCAATCTTATATACGTTTTTGGTAACTGGGACCCAATCACCAAAGGAATTGTAAAACAAAAAGTGTCCATATTATGTATTGTAGTGTGACAAATAACATTTGTATTCGACATCTTGAAATAGTGGAAGAGACACGTTGCACACTTGCGTAGTCACAAGGCATTCGGCCTCTGTGCACTACGTATTCACATAACAGAGTTGATATTCTCATATTTATTTAATGTTAGATACCTATTTATGCAAAAACATTATTAGGAACATACTACTAAGGCGACCGTAGTGTAGTGGCAGTGCAATACACAAACTGAGAGCACAAGTTTGAGACCACCCACCGATACCAATGTATCTTTGATATATGTACTTTGGTTGTCCTGTTTCTATGATACAAGGCACTTTAGTAGCTTAGTATAGAAATGTAAATAAGAAAAAAACTATTGTAATTATTCGTCTGGAAGAAAGTGGTCGAATTATGCCCGGTACCTATAATAAATAAACTATCCGTCATCGGTAACAGTAACCATTCGATGTTCACTTCACAATTCACTGACGTTTAAAAATAATATAAAAAACCGTTTCATTCTTTTTCATACTTTATGCTAGTAGTTGTCGGTAACTTGACTTACTAGGGGTGTTTTATAAGATCGGTTTAACTGTTCGAATAAAAAACGATCCGTTTGATAAATATAGGAACCGGGCGTTAGTCATTAAATTTAGATAATATTAATGTTTGAATTAAACAAATTTTATGCGGCTTACTATCGCGTTTTGTTTGGTTTCGATTTTACAAATTTTTATTATGCCGACGTATTTGTTTAATTCCTTAATCAATTCGTTCGCAAATTCTAAGAAAATACTAATATTAATGTAGTTTAAAAAATAATAAAAAAGAACTATTGTTTTTATGTTTAATGTCTATATATGTATTCTGTTTTGTGCAATAAATATCTTTATTTGTATAATTTATCGTTATATTAAATCTAACAATAAAATACATATAGTTACATAAATATAGTTACAATTTTTAAAATATTAAGTAGGAAACTGCAATCTATAATAACCTCGTTTCCAATATGTAAATTAAAAATAAAACCTGAACTGAGTAAAAAATACCTAAAATAAATATCCTTTCTAAAATAAGTTACCCAGTGGTTTCTTGCCGTACGTCGTAACGCAAGTGTCGGGGCCAAACCTCGTTAAGGCGGGTGTCAAAGGGCTCTAACTCAATTATATACCTCGCGCTCTTGTATTATACATACTCTACTAACTATACTGAAACTGTTTTCACATTGCTACAAACTATACTTGAGTGAATGAATATAAATTTTATTCATTGCACTTAGGTTTGGTTGTTTGGAATTTTACATATTAAAAAAATCAAAATTAAGGGAATTAGAATTGTGGATGTGAGGGAAGCGAGAGAGTTGTGCAACGATCGTGTCAAGTGGCGCTTTATTATCTCTGCCTATCTATCTATTGATGAGGAAATTCCCAGGGTTAATACCCTGTTAGTATCTGTAAGAAATGAACGTGCCATTTTGTAACAGTAAAATTATTATAAAGTTATCTCACAAAATGTTTATATTCTAACTTATATATTAAACTTTGCCCAACCTGGTTCAAGGGGGGTTTCAAAAGCGCCGGTGACTGACAAAACTGTTAATTTTTACGGTTGCCTCAGTTGCCTTCACTATTATCAGTGTATTACTATTAAATACTACTTATTGTAGCTTTATTTATTTTATTTCACATATATTAAGGTAACAATTTAAATCATTTCAAATATGTAAATTGTGTATCAGTACTGGCTTTCAGTATATCAAACACGCCGACTCGCTGCCTCTTAACTACAAGCAATAACCCTTGAGAAATCATGATAAATTATCCTTACTCACGTCCTCACGCCATTTTGATAGATAGCGCTGGGTTACATGGACGTGAGAGAGTTTATGGATGTGCAATTAAGTTTTAAGTACAAAGAATTTGGAAAGAATAGAATTTGTGCTAAAATAAGAAGTAATTAATTGTTATTTGTCTCATTTATATTATGTTTATACCACGTGTGACTGAAAGAGTCAACTACTTAAACTTTAATTCCTTTATTTCGAAGTTTGGCACTACTTTTTTGCAAATACAACCACTTGTAATTGTGGTTGCATTATAATACTGCTTAATTAAAAGTCACGTGGTAGTAAGAGTAGCGGCATAATTGTTCCGTCATTCTTTTTTGAAGTATTTTAATGTCATTTGTTATTCTGTCAAATGATCATCAAAATTAGTGACAAACTTCTAAATTACGAATGTAAAAATGTATATTCATTAACTTCTGACTTCTGATTTTGTAGCTATTTTAGGGCTCCTTCTGTGTCTTAAGTCCAATTTCTTTGATTAAGTATATAAAGGTATTTACTCGTATTTATTAATCTTATCGTGTCTACGGTTTTACAATCGGTGGTCATTTGTTCAGTCTGCCGATCCGGGGTAGTATGACTACTTTTAAATGTAGAGGTTGCGTTTCGGGGTAAGCTTGAATGTTGCCGGCCGACTGCAGTTACAGATACCTAACGGCTTCTAGGACCGTACATTAGCCTACTATAAGGAAGGGTGCTGCTGTGTCATACATCTAGCTTCAAAAAAACCTTCTATCTCATCTACGCTTCTTCTTCTGAATAATACCTAAGCAGTACCAATTATTGTAAATTATAGATCGCCTAGTGTCTATAATAAAAGCGTATCATCAACAACAAATACGCAAAGTGGTGACGCATTTTTACTGGGATGGGGCTTTTTTTCCCACGATCCTGGCACAACTCACATCCAAAATACTTTTCATACTAGCTCTATGGTTATAGATCGGAGATCTTATATTTAGTTTACTCTCGGCACCTTAAAACTATCGTCATTGACCTTAAACCTACTTTCCGGTCATAAGTTCGGAACATTGCTACTATCCTTCCGCCTGCCGCGTGATGGATCCGACACTCGCATGAAAAATCGGAAAATCCATGGAAGCTAAGAAAATTGTCTCTTGATATAATTTAGGACGTATCCAGTCAAATGTTTGAATCCTTGACGTTGACGACGGCGTGTGAGCGCCACTTAAAGTCGCAACCTTCGCAGTATTAATGAGAGAGTCTTAGAGAAAATTAAATATAGCATTAGGCCCGGAAGCCGGGGATTGTGGGTGGAAAATGGGGGGGAAACATTCACAACGTATCTGCAACCCTTCTTTACCCACCGTGCGACAATGCGGGTGCATAATTACGCATTTGTAAATTTTAAATGTTCCACCCACCTCACTACCTTTTATATGATGTGATTCGGGCTTTTACGGCACTCTTAAACGCTTTAAAGTGAATGTGTATGATTATTTTATGCCCTTGTTAAAGAACAATCTATTAAGATTTTGCTATTTTTATATATAAATATGCATTTCACTACTAAGCTACCAATAGTGCTTGTTTCAAAGAAACACGACGATTTAAAGTACATACATCAAATATAAATTTATTTAATATTTACATTTATATATTAAGCCACAATTTGCTTGTATAATATAGAAACATGACGACCCAAAGTACATATATAAAAGATACATTGGTACCGGCAAGTGGGGATTGAACTGGGATTCCAGGTTTGCATGATTATTGCACTAACACTACATCACGCTCGCCCTAAAATAACGTTTCATTTAAGTTAAAATAACGTCATAATGAACTTTTAAAGACATTTAGCAAATTCGATGTTTTCCAACGGTTGCCTTTCCGCGACAGCTCTGACACTAAAAGGTTAATTAAGCAAAACAAAAAGGGGTTAAACAAAATCAATATACGTAAATTCATTAAGCTCTAAGCAGATTGAAATCCAACATGGCGGCCAAGATGGCGCCAAAACGGGTTAAGGCGCGTTGACAAAGCGTTCTCGTTAGTTCGCGAGCCCTCTTATTAACCTTATGATGTACGGGAGTCATCAATCTTACTAACTCATTTGTGACGTCACACTCGCCTTACTAACTTTCTAAGTATGGTTAAATTGTGCATTTAGTCATCTTAAGACGACACTGACTTATTTGGGCTATTACCACCCTTGGGTATTAAGGTATAGGTTTTCCATACTGGGTCACAATCAATTAATCAAATCATCACGTCTTTTTCCAACAGGGATAGACAGAGACAATGAAGCGCCACTTGCCACGATCCTGACACAACTCTATCGCTATCCTCACATCTACAATTCTATTCATTCAAGCTCTATGGGCACATTCAATTGTTATAAATAATACCGAACTGAAGCAATACCAAAAGAAGAAATATGTTAAGTGACTTAGTCGCGTTTCAAAATAGGCTTTATAGTTGACGGTTTCAACTAGACTGGAATAGTAAATGCACTCTTATTTGTAGTTATTTAATTGCAGTAGCAGTCGCCTCGGTCGAGATTAGATGTCGCGGCTCAATAAAAATACATATTCCAACTCGCTCATGCATCCATCCCAAACTTGCTATATTTGACCTAAATTTTGTAACGCTATAAAACAATTAATCAAATTATCACGCCTTTTTCCACAGGGATGGGTAGAGACAATGGAGCACCATTTGCCACGATCCTGACACAATTCCCTTGCTTCCTTCACTTTCACATACCTCTAAATATAACTAACATAAAACTTATTTAATTTTGTTAATTCTATGTGGTGCCAAACTAATATGAAATGTAAAGTTTTGCTATCTAAATATTAGCTTTATACGAGTAGTAAAGACAAACAGAGTTTTGTATGTCACGGATTGGTTAAATGCGTAGACATGTGCGCGGAGCTTTCCCGGAAATAGTTTCGTGGAAAATTAATTAAACTTAAAACTTCCTTATTATTATAACACTTTTCAAATAAATGTACAAGAAACTTAAAGTATTTTTTTTATATTTTTTTATTGTGACTCGACATATGACAGCACCGCGCTTGATGTTAAGCCGAAGTGTGGTCCATGAATGAATGTCACTGCTACTACAATTCAATAACTGTGAGTAGCAATCACATCCACTATGCCGGCCTAGATGGAACCGGCAACTTACAAGCTGATCCCGAAACGTGACCAAATCACTTCACGGTCTGTATACTTGTAAGTGGTGGTACTACCCCGGATCGGCAGACTGGGTACCACTGCCTACCACTCTTAAAAATACCACTATTAAAACTTTTTGTAGTATACCTATAACGCATTGGTCAGCACACTAGTCCGTTACGGCCCGGTTTCGATTCCCGGTTAACGCTTTCTGTTTCTTAGCTTTTATTTGTAAAATTTAATAAGTAGATTGGATTCATAATCAACTCCATGCAGCTCTGAAATCAACTTTTTGTCATTTCCAGCATGGGTTCCTAAAAAATCGTTCTACCACATCAAATATGATTCTTTTTACTGATGATATTCTGAGAAGCATTGAGCATGGGGGTCAGGTTGACGTCGTGTACACAGACTATAGTAAAGCTTTTGACAGTATTAATCACCATAGATTATTACAAAAGATGGAAAGTGCAGGTATACACGGCAGCCTGCTCCGATGGTTTGGTTCGTATATTGATCGACGGAGTCAAGCAGTGGTTCTAAATGGCTACATGTCCAAGTGGATGCATATTCCATCTGGAGTCCCTCAGGGATCACTCCTGGGGCCTTTTTTATTCATTATTTTCATTTCTGACATTAGTACCTGTTTCAATCACTCCAAAATATACCTATATGCCGACGATATGAAAATTCTAAAAACTATAAATAATCCCCAAGATCACATATTGTTACAGGATGATCTTAATACGTTTTATAACTATTGTAATATTAATTACCTAAATCTAAATGTATCTAAATGTCACAGCATCACTTATACAAGAAAAAGTAATATTTCTACACATACATATGTTATTAACAATATCCCCCTTTCGAGGACTGACTGTATCCGAGACCTCGGAATACATATGGACACTAAGCTGCTTTATGACTCGCATATCAATAACATTGTCGGCAAAGCCTCTAAAGCTTTGGGTTTCCTAATTCGCTCGTCAACACACTTCAAAAAAATTAAAACTATAAAAATATTATATTGTAGCATGGTTCGAAGTCATCTCGAATACTGCTCGCAGGTATGGAGCCCTACATACGACATATATATTTCCCGAATTGAACGAATTCAAAAAAGATTCCTTTCTTTCTTAAGTAAAAGAGAAATTCAACCCAAAAGTACATATAAGGAACGCTGTACTAGACACCATTTACTTCCTCTATCTGTCAGGAGAGACATAGGTGATGTAGCTTACTTGTTGATGATAGCTAGAGGAAATGTAGACAGCTTTCAACTCCTAAGCCGTGTGTCTTTGAGAGTACCCAAGAGAAATTATCGAAATCATGATATCCTCCATATACCATTCGCTACCACTAATTATAGAAAGTTCTCATTCTTTATTCGATCGGCAAAAACTTTTAATACATACTGTCCAACCATGGATCTGTACTGTAGTAATATTGATCAGATAAGAAAACACTTGTCCGTTGTATTACTCAATGAATATATGCCTTAAATTATATTTTTGTTAATGCTAAGATATTTTTATTGTAGTAGTTACTTGTTTTGTAGTATTTTAGGTTGATTTTTCCATTGTATTATATATAGGTGGGAACTAATTAGGCTTAGTTTTATTATAGTTTGTATCTAGATTTATAAAATAGCTGTAAGTTTTCCTAAAATAAATAAATAAATAAATAAATATTACAAATATTTGTTAAAATATGAGCAGCAGCTCCTGGTTCAATTGGCGAAGAGTGTTGATTTCTAGTCTGCCGATCCAGAGTAGCACCACTACTTACAATTTTACAGACCGTGAACTAGGCCGGCATAGTGGTTATGACTGCTACCTGCTGTTATTTACCTGTACTAGTAGTCGTCACCATTCATGAACCGCACTCCAGCTTAATATTAGGGGAGCTATTATATGTTGAACCTCAATAAAAAATCTCTTAAATAAAATCAAGAATATTAATAATAAAAAAAACAATGTAGATTGATAAAGTACTAACAAAACTTGAAAAGAACAGTTAGAGGAAATTTAAAATAATTACTTATAAGTGCTCTTTTAAAATTCGAACCCTTTATCCGGAAGGGTCTTTTGGATTCGTTAAAAATCCCGCCCTAATCTCGAGACCATCGGGTATCACACTAAAAACGTAAATACTTTTATCCTGGTAATCTCGGCGTCTTCGCGGATTAACGCTGTAGCCGACGACGACGGCTGGAAAAATGCAAGACGCAATCTAGCAAATGGCATTAAAATGTTTCGGCTCAACCCTCTCAGGGAAGCGTGCGATTTTTCAAAGTCGACGAACAAAAAAAACCCTTTCACTAGAGGAAATGTAGCGAACTGACTGAACGTCTTTGGATTTCGTAGTGCAATTATTTAATCTTGATACAATTGTACATCGTAGGATTTGTTTATTTTTCAAATTGAGACTCGTCAGTTGATCTCGACGTTAAATGATGGTAAGCAAGGGCCGTCGCCGTAGCACTGGCGACTGAAAAAAGTTTAAACGGTTTTTTCAGTCGTTGGTGCACTTGTACTATCCCTTGCGGTCAGGCGAGTCTTAATAACAAACAAAAGAGAAGTCCAAGAGCGTTGACGACTAAAAAACGCGATGCCTATAACTTTTCTAATAAAACTGTTACTATGACCATGAAATAATTTGGATACTTTACCTATAGGGTGTTTTTAGTTTATGAATTAAACAAATTTTATGCGACTTACTATCGCGTTTATTTTGGTTTAGATTTCACATTTTTTTTTATTATTTCGACGTTCAACGTTAATCAATGTTCGCGCAAAATCTAAGTAAATACTATGTTTTTAGTTATTTTTTTTACTGTTGTGTAGTTAATCTCATTTTTCGGTTGAAAAATTCAAAACCTAAAGGATCAAAACTATTGTTGCCTCAGTGGCCGATAGAAGCAAAGAAGAACATCCCACATTTTTAAAAGAATGCAAATCGTCTGTAGCCCTTTTCTTTTACTGATTTGAATACGAAATGAACAACAAATCTTGGTTAATGTGACAAAAATACTATGCTAACATTACTATGTTAGCCGGCATAGTCATCGGCGCTGTTGGACTTCTCCTCGCTTACCATTAAGAAAGTCATGTACAGATGTCGATTTACAATAATAAATATCAATCAATCAAATTGTCACGCCTTTTTTCCACAAGGATAGGCAGAAATAATGGAGCGCTATTAAAAAGTAACAATTATGTCGATTATTCCACATTCACTTTCAAATTTAAAGCATGTATTAGGTATGATCAAATAATTATTTAATTCAAACAAAAACGACATTATTCTAAGCAGTTGAAATATTTTCTTTACACGAGCTAAAAACAAAGCGTGGCCAAGCGAGAGGGTAATCTTGAATTCTGATGTTATTTTTTGCGTTTTTCTTATTCGGACGAGTGAACTTGGAAAATGCGGATATTGTCTGCGTTCCGGTGCACTCTGCTTGAAGAAACTCACTTCTTTGAACACCACACTAAGCGATTCTTATTATTGCATTTAAAATAAATTTACATTCTTTTGTTTTAATTGGACAATAAGAAATTTTCACTGGCTTTCTGGTAAGATTTGTCATCTCATTGCTAATGTATCTCTTTTTCTATATTAAATAAAATAGATATTTTCACAATTAGTAAAAAAACCACATAAATTAAATCATAATTAAGAAAATAAAAACTAACAAAGATATTTGGTAAGTCCATTAATTATAACATATTAGAAAGGTATATAACATTAATTGGCAACTGTGGTGTATTAACTCTAAATACCTACTTAACCAATAATGGTTCCAATCTAAGGTAAAACTTATATACCCCGATCTATTCAATAACTAAGACCATTAACGTAAAAGCTTTAAGTCGCTTCAAGCTAAGATTAAAGCGGGTTTAATCCTAAAAAGCAGCTTTTGTCTAATTGCACCGAACTCATAAAGCACTACACCTATAAAGGATAAGCGGCTGGATTCAAAATAATGTGTTTTACATTTTCGCAACGTCGGTATCTGCGACATAAAACGGTCTGTAATTTATTCTATTGCTGAAAGGGTTGGGTCCGGGTGGGAATTACCCAAGGTGGGTGCTAAAGGGTTAAGCTGAATATACGGGGCCCAGCCGACAAACTTTGTTAATTTATGCGCTTAAAAATGTCAACTTAAAATTATGACGCAAAAACAATTTCCTATTTATAATCAGACGATACTATCTTTTCATTTTTCTTTCACATTTTATTGGCATTTTATTTAATTTATTGCAATTTGTATAGGATATTTGGGCCATCTATTATTTGTATTTCTTATAAAACAAAAACGTTTTGTTACACCATTTAGATATAGTTAATGAGACATTTTATAGTCTAAAATGATGCGTATCTTCGTTAAGTTTATTACAAAATTAATTACAAAACTTCAAAATGAAGTTAAAACCTAAATATCATTTAAAGGTAAAACAGTGTCAAAAGGAGCATTATAGAATTAACGAGTAAGGGCGGGCGGAGATAAGGCGCGAATTGAAACAGAACAAGCAAGGGCGGCTTATCCGAACGCTCGTTATTTAAATATTCTTGAGTATTAAGCTAAGAAACGCTTGTTAAATCTTTAAGGGTAGATGTAGGGTCATATCTCAATATACAACTCAGAAAACATATTGTATCATAGTGTTTTTTTTATGCCTCGACATAATATAACACCTCACCTGATGCTGAGAGTGCGAGTTAAGCTGGAGTGCGGTCCATGAATGGAGGTGACTACTAATACAGTAAAATAACTAATGAAACTAACTCCGTTGCTAAACTACCGAGCTAATCCCGAAACGCGACTATACACTTCACGGTCTATACTATGGTGGTGGTACTACCCTGGTTACCACCGCATACCACTCGGACAACTAGACTCGAAGCAAATATCCGCCTTTTTAAATTAACTAATATTTGTAATATTCAATCTCTTTACAAAATAACCCTTTTTTTCAGGTATCGCTCATCAGTTAGCAGGTCTCCCTGGTGGCGAATGGGGAGCCCTAGCAAGACACTACCCACCACCATTACTACCTCCACATCCACATTTTACACCCCACGTGTTACCACCGACCCCATCACAACCAATACCACATCAACCTTTGCAGGAAACTGGTGAGTAGAATTCAATCATAGTGTATTTTATCACATATAACATGTACCATGATTTTTATGAAATCAAATTGCCAACATCCATCATCATCATCAACAGCCAGAAGATGTCTACTTCCGAACATAGGCCTCTCCATTAGAAAGCCATTCCGAACAACAAGATGCCAGTTTAATTCACTTACATCCACTAGTTGCAATTATCAATAATACTGGGCAATAACGTCGATGTGTTTCTCATTTTTTTACTTTCAAGGTGGCTCGATGTATGTTACCTCGCCTGATGTTAAGATTTAGGCTGATCGTGAAACGCGATGTCACTTCACGGTCTGTACACTTAATAGTGGTGGTACTACTAAATATTTCCCTACCACCTTAAAACAATAACACCAAGATCTGTTTTTTATGAGCAAAGCATGGACATCATCAAACATACTTCTATAATCATTTGATAATAGTGCAATGAAATGAATTGATGTGAAAATATGCATTTTATTCATTATTTAATCATTATAGCAAACATTTCTCTTTCTCAGATATTGGCAGTGATAGTGCAGCTGGCGTCCATCCTCACAGTACAACTAGTCCAGTAACCTCGCGCCCTTCTTCACCACAAGATGATGACATATCGGTCACAGCATCAACGAGCCCTCCGCCTGACGAAAGACCAGGGGCTTTCACATCAGTAACGAGATCTCGAAAACCGTTACAACCTTTACCTGCACCTTCGAGCCTCTTTCATTCAGCTTTGGCTGCTCAATTGTTTTTAAATAGTCCACTTTTACCAACACCACCTGCTTGGCTCTATTCACAACTTTACAGTGGCTATGATTGGTGGTTAAGGCCGCCAGCACCTCTGGATGACTCCAGTTCTACACCAGAAAGAGACGACGAAACAGGATCGTCTACTTCGGTTGTAGGTAAGAAAAGGACGTTATCTCCTAATTGGACAGATCCAGGAGTTAGAGCTAGAAACAAAACATTAATAACAACAGACAGAAGACCCGTGGATGTTTGGAGACCTTATTAAAAAGTTATGAATTGATGTTGTGCGTCAAGAAAGTGTATAGAATATTCGCACTCGGCTTAACAGTCCGGAGTGTATGTTAAGGATTAGATTTTGGATAATTGATGTGAATTTTATTAATCGTGAATTATGTCGGATTAAACTGTGTTTTTAGGTAAATGTGAAATTTTACTATCGGTACTAATTTAACAAAATTGTTGACTGTATTATAAGATAATGCAAAGTTGTATAAATAGAATTATTGAATTTTTAAAGCTATTGTTTCATTTACAAAACCCGAAGTTTCCGTTGCAATCAAAATTGCAATTATTACTATAATATTTTATGGTCGCAATATTGGCACTATGAAAGCATGGTTTTAAAATTTTGAATTTGGATTGCGTCCATTATAATATGAAAACCGCAGCCAACCGAACCAAAATTGTGTTGTTACTAAAATATATCGATATTCATTCACAGTATACAGTAATACCATATTCGGTAGTATATCTTTTATTGAGACGGACATTTGCCTCTCGACTTGCCTGAACAAGGGAGGTCCAAACGCGCTGACAACTGACAAAACCGTTGTATTCTACGGCTGCCTCAGTTGCCGTCACTATGTCGATCAAAGGCGCTTTTTCACGCTTTGCATGAAGCATAATTATAGGATAGGCAAAACACATGGGCTGGTGAAGCATTCCACTTTAGTCGAAAGAAAGCGGTTGCTTTCTCCGACCATGGGCGTCACGGATGTGAAACGATGAGGTAGGATCAAGTTTAAAGAGCTCTTCGGAATAAAGGACGCATAAAGACGCGATGTCTCTAGGAAATTGCAGGGGCTTCGGAGTCTCAAGACATCAGCGTAATCTATAATCAGCGGCTGCAATGAATCTAAGGTATCGAGAATATGTTTGGTAGTGTCGTCCCAGTCGTGCGAACATTAGTATTGTGACAGCACCTCGTCTGGTGTTAAGCTGCGGTCTATGAATGGAGGCTACTGTTACTATAATAAATGCAAAAAGAAGTGGCATCTACTATACTGGCCTAGTAAAAACTGAAACTTACAAGCTGGTTTCGAAACGCGACTAAGTCACTTTATAGTCTGAACACGTGAAATAGTGGCAGCCTGGCCAAATGACCGACTACTAAAATATTATTTTTCCTTTGTGCTAATAAGGTTATTTATTTATGTGACATCCTCAAGAAAGCTAGGTTGCCTAGTGCCCATAAGCGTAGAGTTGTATGAAGAGAATTATGGATGTGAGAGAAGCGAGGGAGTTGTGTCAGGATTGTGGCAAGTGACGCTCCATTGTCTCTGCCTATTGCTGTGGCAAAAAGGCTTGACAATTTAAATTATTAATTATTTGACAAAATAAAAAGTAGTACATTTTAAATTCTATTAAGTTTTGTCGAGAGTAATAAAAGAAAATGCAGTACTAAATTGATATCACTATTTTTTATTTTCAACAATATCGAATACAATAAAAGATATCAAAAATCACATCACTGATTGGAGTATTTGTTTTATATTATATTTTATTATTGGCAACCTGCCGCAGATAATTTTACTTGTGAATTTATATATAGTACAACTAAATATGAAAATTATAAATATAATATCTAAAAATATTTTAAAATAAATAATATGTTTTTCACTCATTCAGTAAAAAACATATATATTTTCACTTTTCACTTCAAACTATGACCGTGTTTATTTTTAAAGTTAATTTTAAAAGCTTAGTGTTTATTTTAAATATTTAGTAAGTACACTAAGCTTGTGTATATACAAGATGACAATGTGAGTTCCTAATACAAGATGATTAAACATAAAAGATAAATAATTAAAAAACTTAAATCCCAATTTTGACGAAACACTAAACTTGCAAATGTTTCTGTCCTACTCAGAGACGTTAATATTGCGTTAATTAACGATGCATTTAACCGTATATTGACGAAAATAATATCTAATCAACACTAAAAGTTTATTTATGACTTTTGGTTCATTAACGTCTCTGGGTAAAACATAACTAACTAATTCTTCATAAATATTATGTGTAATTTATTAACGACCGACTTAAACCATTGGTATTTATATCTTTATCAATGAATTTCATTAAGGCCATTACTCCATCATATGATTCTTGGCAAGTAGGTAGAATTTCATCTTTCGGTAATAGGAATCTATATTTCTTCGCTCTAAGTTCCAGCATATAACAGTAAGGTATTTTAGCTATAGCATATGCCCAATCAGTACTTGTTCCAGCTGAATAATACATCAGGTCCTTAGTGCTTCCCACTCTGTAGGTGTGACCTGTGCTATTGTAGATTGCCTGAAAGTGGAAAGATTATTTTATTAAATCCCTTTAGGACAATAACAGTATACAGACTGTGAAGTAAAGTCGCGTTTCGGCATCAGCTTGTAAGTTGCCGGTTCCAACTGGTTCCTCATAGTGGATGGGACTGCTACTTACAGTTATTTATTAATTTGAATCGCCAACAGAAATTACAACATTTATAAAACACTTAATGAATGTTCTTCCATTTATAGGTGATCACATCAAGCATTAACGTAATATTGACGACAGGCGTGGACGAACGGTTTGGTGATTGGTTTTTTGCGCGTGAAGTCCCGGGTTCGATCCCGGTCGGAGCAAATATTTGTTTCATAGCTTTTATTTGTAATATTTATTAACACTAAATATTGCAAATATTTGTTAATAAAAAAAAGAGTCTGCCGATCCGGGGTCGTACCACCACTTACAAGTATACAGACCGTAAAGTGATTTGGTCACGTGACAAAGTGTTGTTATATGTCGTGTCACGATAAAAAATATATCAAAGATACATTTTTTAAATAATTGTAATAAAAATCTTACGTACTTTAGCTATTGCAGTTCCGCCCTCGAGTAGCTCTACGTAATCTGGACATGGATCTGTGGAATGACCCCAAGGGAATAATACAACTTCTCCATAACTATGGAAGGATATAAACGCTTTAAAGTTCGCTCGGGAATCCAAAATTGTATCCTGTAATAAAAAAAAACGGTAACATGTGGGTAACGGATCCATCGCGTAGCAAACATGAAAGTGAAGAAAGCGTTCCGGCAAGGTATGTTCACATACTTGGACCTATGACCTAAATACTTGGTCCTATGACCTATGTGGTCCTATGTGGTAAAGTGGCAGTGCAATGGCTACGTAAGCCGAGTGGCACGGGTTCGAAACCACTCACCAATGTATCTCTGAAATATGTACTTTGGTTTTCCTGTTTCTATGATACAAACACTTTAGTAGCTTAGTATAGAAATGTATAATAATAAAATTAATAAATACATTCCGGACTTGCCAACGACAAGTAGTTTTAAAGCCTTCGCGTCATGTCAACCTCTACTGCTCGAACTCAAGCTCTACAATTTTTTGTAAAATATATTTTTCAACCATAGAGCTTGTATAAAGAGAATTGTGGATGTGAAGGAAGCGAGGGAGTTGTGTCAGGATCGTGGCAAGTGGTGCTCCATTGTCTCTGTGGGGAAAAGGCGTGACAATTTGATTGATATATATTTTTTAAATATTAATTCAATTTACCTTAACAGCTCGAGTTTCTGGTTCAGAAAATGGTTTAGGTCCTCTATAAAATATGCTACCAGGGTCTTCAGATGAACCCTCTTCACCCATAGAACCCCATCCAAAACTAAAAAAATCATTTTATTTAGATTAAGTTAGAACCAACAAGTCGTAGTCAACCAGCAAGTAGTAGATATACCGGATCGGCAAACTGGGTACCACTGCCTACCAACCTTTGATACAAGCACATTTAGTATCTTAGTATAGATATGTAATAAATACTGCTTACCTGAAGTTTCTATTAAGATCGACACCAATGCATTCCCCGTATTTACTTCTATTTTTCCTCCACATACGGTCATGCGTGTGCGTGTATTCGTAGCCGTCAGGGTTTAATACTGGTACAATATACCTGCAACATTTTTTTTTTAAAACTTGAATTTTGGAATAGGATTTCAACTAGGCTAGCATAGTGGATGTGAATACTATTTTTTTTACCGCACTCCAGCTTAATATCAGTCGGGTGCTGTCATATGTCTAGTCACAATAAAAAAAGGGGGATATGCCAAGCCCCAATTAAAATTTGACTGTCGTTTGAATATTATGCACATTAACTTTTTTGGCCGGCATAGTGACGGCGACTGAGACAGCCGGGAACTAGGTTTTTTTCAGTCGTCGTCACTCTTGGACCTCCTCTTGCTTATCATCAGGCGGGTCGATCTCAGATGTCGTGTCACGATAAAAAATAAAAAACAAAAACTTACCAATCTTTATCAGTAACATGTCTTTCGAGTGAACAGTACTGTTTAACAATACAGTTGGCTATGTAAGTGACCACAGACACGCTCACCCATTCCCGTGCATGGATTGATCCATCCAACCACACAGCACTATTGGCTCGGTTGCCATTCGATATTATTAGCATCTAACCAAATAAAGAATAATACTCTATTAGATTACTACGTAGAAAAGGACATCATTCATTTTGTATGGGGACTTAGGCTTAATTGTATTAACAGTTGCATATACAAAGTAGGTTGACGAAAGGAATTTATAAATCAGATGTGAATGGATGCGTTAAACGAGACAGACCCAGGAGAGTGTTCTTCGACCAAGCCGAGACATCCCTAAAAAAGCTGGGTTGCCTAGTGCCCATAACCGTAGAGCTTGTATTAAGAGAATTATGATTTTGAGGGAAGCAAGGGAGTTGTGTCAGGATCGTAGCACGTGGAGCTCTATTGTCTCTGCCTATCCCTGTGGAGAAAAGGCGTGACAATTTGATTGATTGAATATATAAATATTTATATTAAATATTATAATATATGAAAAAATATTAAATGTACATACCTTTATATCTCTACCTTCTGAAGAGGTACCAATGACTTTTACTGAACACAATAATGGATAGTAAACAGTTAAATTATCCAAAAATTCATAAATAGTTTCCAAACGATGATAACTTTTCCAATCCAAATGTTTAACTGTTAATAGAAATGAACAATGAAAGTGAATTAATATACAGTAGACTGATTTTATTAATAATAAATATATGAGAAAAGTCTAAGAGCGCCAACGACTGAAAAAGCAGATGCAGTTTACCGTATCACCCACTGGTCAAGGGTGCTTTTTTACACTACGCTTAAGAGCTTCAGAGTTCTAAATATGCTGAATCTCCTATAACTCTGACAGCTCAGCGCTGCAATGGAAACCAGGGCAGCGAGAAGATATTTGGCAGAGCCGTCCCAGGGGAGGTGGGATCAGAACTCTGAGAATGCGAATGCGAATTCACACAGGATTTCGAACGCAACTTAGAAGATGATTCTAAAACGCGACTATACTTGACACAGTCTCTAGACTTGTAAGTGGTGCTACTACCCCGGATCGATAGGCTGGGCACCACTGCCATCACTTTTAGACAACTAGACCCGGAACAAAAAGTCGCCTCTTTATTAGTAACAATTATTTGTAATATTAAAAGACATCATTCATTTTGTATGGGGACTTTGGCTTAATTGTATTAACAGTTGCATATACATTTTAAAATAGTTTGTTGTATGAAGATTACAATGTAATGCAAATGTATCCTTTATTTTGCATAGTTTAGGTGTGCAAAATGATCAAACTATAAAAATGACAATTCAAAGCAGAACTGTTATATTTTTTTTTATTTTTTTTATTTTTTATTGTGACACAGATGTCGTGACCTCGTCCCGCCTAATGATAAGCAAGAGGAGGTCCAAGAGTGACGACGACTAAAAAAAACCGGGTTTGTTCACGGCTGCCCCAGTCGCCGTCACTATGCCGGCCAAGATAATGGCGTGTCTTTGTGATTGACAGACGATACAAAATCCATATCTTATTTTCCAAATAACACAATTGCATAGCAATTAAAAGCAAAATTGTTATTAGTTTTATTAACACAAGTATTAAAACTAGTACGTTACAAACGTAGTACATAAAAGCCCAAAATGAATGATGTCCTTTAATTAAGAAATAAATGCTATGCAAATTCCGGGAATCAATCCTTAGATTTTACGCGTAACGGACTGGTGTGCTGAAGCACTAATACATAATAATAAACTAAGTAATAAACTAATACAAATGAACAAAAATAATAACTTACTCAAATTTAATTTAGGATGTTTAGAATTATCGCTTGCATTTTCTTTAGCAACCAACATTTCTACATCACCAATTGCGACAGAGAATGGTATGTCCCTCTCATGTAGAACTCCAGCAACTTGGGCGGCTTTAGACCCGCGTACCATTACATCCATAGTGCTGGGCCTCTCCTTCCAAACGTTTAGTGCTATAATTTTTTTTAAATTTCTCTTTATTTACATTTCTATACAAAGCTACTAAAGTGCTTGTACAGGACAACCAATTTACATATATTAAAGATACTTTAGTTCTTTGTAGAACAATCAACAAGTGGAATGCTTTGCCAGCCCATGTGTTCTCTCCTTCCTATAACCTGGAATCCTTCAAGCGATGCGTGAAGAAGCACCTTTGACCGGCATAGTGACGGCGACTGAGGTAGCCTGAACTAACTTGTTTTTTTAGTCGTCGTCACTCTTGGACCTCCTCTTGCTTATCATCAGGCGGGTTGTGATCAGATACCGTGTCACAATAAAAAAAAAACATTGGTACCGGTGGGTGGTCTCGAACTCGTGGTTTGCGTAACCATTGCACTGCCACTACACCACGGTCGCCTCCAAATGTAATGTAAATTAGGTTCAATGTACCATTTACTATTTGAAAAGTGTGTTTTTTACAATAGTTTACATCTTATTAAGCATTGAATCTATTCACTGCTAGATATTAAACAAATCAAATTGTCAGATTTATAACTTCCTTTTTTTAATAGGGAAGCGAGGTAGTTGTATTGGGATCGTGGCAAGTGGCGCTCCATTGTCGGCCTATCCCTATGGGAAAAATGCGTGACAATTTGATTTGAAGAATTATAACTGACCAAAACGGAAACTCATCTAAAAGGAAACCATGAAATGATAAAGCTATGGAAACTAAAAGGAGTCTACACTACATGACTACCATAAATATAAGTTCAATTTACCTCCACAGTTTCCTAGAGTTTTAACAAAAAATCTTTGACCCTCTCTTAATAATTTGAGTTCCCAAACTTGGCTTTTATTACGTGGATTATGTTTTTTTTGTGACATTGAATGCAATTTAGTTATTGATTTATAAGTAAAAAGCTACATTTCCCTCAAACACTGGAATTTAATTTTTCGCGGTCCTATCCTGAAATTTGACTTTGACTATATTGACATTATTCTTTCTATTTTTTCTATACTGAAGAGGCATCAACTAAATAAACAAAAATATTTAAGTCAATTTATATCTGACAGTTTTACAGATCATGATTAATGATAAACGTCCGTTAAATTCTAAAACGTTTTAAATTCTATAAAATTAAATATATTTTTAAATAAATTTCTAGACAGTTTGCGCCTCGTACTGTAAAATTGTATGATTTTTTTATTGTGACACAACATCTGACGTCGACCCGCCTGATGATAAAAACATAATCAAATCAATATAAATTTGTCTCGGCTTAATTTGTGCACGGTTAGGCAGA
Source organism: Tinea trinotella (assembly GCA_905220615.1). Taxonomy (NCBI): domain Eukaryota; kingdom Metazoa; phylum Arthropoda; class Insecta; order Lepidoptera; family Tineidae; genus Tinea; species Tinea trinotella. Next base: position 4,467,188 of record HG992320.1, on the reverse strand, counting down.
GACAACGAAGCGCCACCTTCCCAGATCTAGATAGAACTCTATTACTTTTTTATATTAACAAATTCTCTTCATAAACGATCTTTGAATATACTCGTAGGTACTGCGAACCTCTAGTTTATTTTAAAATATCCCCTATTCAATCGAGAAACAATCTTGAATTGGATTTATAAATATTATTCGTAAATCTATCAAAATAATCTATCAAGATCGTCCGGGGTAGTACAAGCATACAGACCGTGAAATGACCTAGTCGCGTTTCAGGATCAGCTTGTAAGTTGCCGGTTCTAACTAGGCCGGCATAGTAGATGCGACTGTTACTTACAGTTAATAAACTGTAGTTTCAGTGGCATCCATTCATGGACCGCACTCCAGCTTAACATCAGGCGGGGTGCTACCATATGTCGAGTCACAATAAAAAAGTATAAAATAAGAAATAAAAGGTACTTATGTACCTTTTAATAAAATTTTATTAAAATGTACTTACTGTTTTAGCAGGTATAGTATCAATAAATTGCACCAAAGCTTTGACAGCTGACAATATTTCTTTGCACGTTATTAAAATTTCTTCTTTGGGCAGTCCAAACTTATGTTTCTTGTGACACAGTTCGATTAGATAACAGAAAGGAATTTTAGCTGCTCCGTAACTCCAATCAGTGCTGGTACCAGCGGCTGAATACATCACATCTTGTGAAATACCCACTCTATATATGTTACCTGTGCTTTCGTGAATTGCCTAAAAGGGAATTTCACAAACAAAAACTATAGTCTCTCTCTTTCTAATTTACCCATTTATGAGACCCATTAGTAGGTAATAATGGGACTGTTCCCAGATATGGTTTTAAAAGTGTAATTGATAATTTGTGAGTCATTAATGGATAGATTAAAGGATGATTAAGAGATTTTTGTCTAAAAGTAATTACTTTGAGATTAACAATGTAAGCGAAATATTACAACAGCTAAATAATGTCACAATAATTAAAATATTTTTAACAAAAAATAAAATATATTTCACAGCCTACTATAGCGTTTGTTTTGGTTGACTGAACGGTACAATCGCTATGGCTATGAAGTTTAACGATTAGATATTAAATATTGTTTTTATCTTTTTTTATTTTGTCGTGACGACGACTGAAAAAACGACTGCCGGCCAAAGGTGCTCTTCACGCATCTCTTGAAGGATCCAAGGTTATAGAATGGAGAGAACACATCTTTTTCTATAGCGGCTTGACAAATGACAGCATCCTGCCTGATGTTAAGCTGGAGTGCGGTCCATTAATTGCGGTGATTGCTAATATAGTTAAATAACTGCAAGTAACAGTAGCATCCACTATGTCGGTCTAGTTGGTGGAAACTTTTAAGATGATCCAGAAACACGACTAAGCAATTTATAGTCTATATACAAAGACCATAATTGGATGTCACTGCTACTACAATTGAATAACTGTAACTAGCTGGGACATCCACTATGCCGGCCTAGGTGTAACCGGCGACTTACAAGCTGATCCCGAAACGCGACTAAATCACTTCACGGTCTGTATACTTGTAGTGTACTAACCCGGATCGGCAGACTGGGTACCATTGCCTCCCACTCTTTGATAACCAGACCCGAAGTAAATATTAGTCTCTTTTAATTTTATTAACAAATATTCGCAATGCATCATCATCATCATCATCAGCCAGAAGGCGTTCACTGCTGAACATAGGTTTTTGCATCCGTTTTCACTATGTCGTCGGTCCACCTAGTGGGAGGCCTACCTACGCTGCGTCTCCCGATTCGTGGTCTCCACTCTAGAACCTTTTATAATTATTAAATATTGGAAATAAAAACTATGAAACAAGTCTTTGCTCTGACCGGAAATCGGACCTGGGTCTTTAAGCGTATTAAGCATATAAAACCAATCGGCAAATTGGAATAATAATTTAAATAGATGTATTTACTAACTCTGGACATGACACCAGCTCCCTCCAATAAATGCATGTAATCAGGACATAGTTTTTGTGAGAAACCAAATGGGAATATGATCACTTGTCCGAAACTATGAAACGACAAGTATAATTTGAACCTTATGTTAGAGTTTTCTATGAAGTCCTGAAATACGAGTTGCTAACTTATTAACATAATATATAAGACTATTTAAAAAAATATATAAATAAAAAATGTTTATTAGGAAATGGTTATTCCTATAAATGCAGAAATAGAAAAGAAAGGTATGAAAGTGAGTGTAAGTAAAACTAAAGTAATGGTTTTGGAGATGAAAAAATGACAGAATGTGAGATAATGATAGACAGAAAGAAAGTGGAACAAGTCAAACAATTTGTTTACATGGATATTAAGATTAGAGTGCAAAAGGGTAATGTAGTAAACATAGTATAATAATGTCCATCTATGGTATAATATCTGAAAAGTCACGTATGGCTGTTCGTAATTCGGTACTTTTTAATTTATTTTTTTATTGACTCAACATCTGACCTCAATTTGCCCAAGTACAAGAGTGCCGACGACCATAAAACCTCAGTTCAAGGGCCTCAGACGTCGACACTATGCCGGCTACTACTTGTTCCTACAGGTGTGGCAGAAAAATAATGAGAGTAGAATTATTGCTATTGAAAATATGTAAGTTACTTTAAATATTTTAGTGTTTAAATATTATAGGGTCATCATTTGACCTTCACTATTTGATTTAATACCAGATAAAATAATTCTCAGAAGTCAATCAAAAAAACTGTCACCCGTCAATTCCAATAACAGAAGTCAGAGATAACGGAACGCCACTTACCACAATCCTAACACAACTCCCAACCTTTCTTCACATCCGCAATTGTTAAGTGTAAAAATATATAGATTGACGAAAGGAATTTATAAATCTGATGTGATGGATGGATGCGTTAAACAAGGCAGGCCCAGGAGGGTGTTTTCCGACCAAATCGGAGACATCCCCAAGAAAGCTGGGTGGCTTAGTGCCCATAACCACAGAGCTTGTATGAAGAGAATTGTGGATGTGAAGAAAGCAAGGGAGTTGTGTAAGGATCGGGGCAAATGGCGCTCCATTGTCTCTGCCTATCACTGTGGGGAAAGGGCGTGACAATTTGATTGATTGAAAATATATATTTAATTGGCAAACTTACTAATACAATTAACAAATGCATAAAACATGCAATTAAAGTGCAAATGATTCCATCAGATGATTTACAATTGTAAATCCTGTTTGCTATTTAATCTCTCCAAGCATTTTCAGTGACACGAATTCGGTATTAAATGTTTAATTGTAATTAATTGGATTGAAGTTTACATTATAAATTAATTTAAAAACTACATTATAAAGTCTGCAATCAGCTGGCGCATCCGCTATGCCCGCCCAGTAATGTTACCATGACCTAGTTGATTTCTAGAAACTTTAAGGCTGATCTCGAAAGGCGACAAAGTCCGTGAAGGTTTTTACAGTTGATTTATTTTCCAATCTTCCCGTGTTGGATAGTTGGAAAAAAATATTACCAACTAATTTGAATCTTGCCTATCAAGGTTAAATGAACGCTTTCATCTGAAGCGAATTTTAAAAATATTTTGTTATGTTTAAAGAGATTGAACGGCCAGCATAGCGATGGCGTAAAATTTGTCGTATTTTTCTTACCGTATTTTACTTACCGTACACAATAAATCAACCCTTACTGTAAACCCTTACGGTTTACAGTAAGGATTGAAGTCGCGGCCTAAAACTAAATTAAAAATAAACAGAATAAAATACTAGTTGTAGATTGCCAAAATCTGATGTATGAAATAAGAATAGCGTCTGCAATTCTTCTTGGAAAACTATCATCTTGGACGTGAAAGAAGTGAAATATTATATGAATATAATATAATATAATATAATATAATATAATATAATATAATATAATATAATATAATATAATATAATATAATATAATATAATATAATATAATATAATATAATATAATTCATATAATATAATATGAATATATTATATGAAATATATCCGAAAAATTCTTGTCTCCTTATGTCATTGTCTCCGAAAAATTCTTAACTAATTAATAAATAGAAGAAAAGGAAATATAACTTATGTATGTTAGATACCCTCATTGCAGCTGATTCAGGTTCTGAAAACGGCTCACTTCCTCTGAAGAAGGCGTGAGTTGGTATTTCTGATGATCCATTTTGACCCCATCCTACACTGAAATTAATAAGTATTTATAATGGTTAAGCATGGCAAATGATTGGAAGAACCTCAATGCTCAGCGACCTGGGTAACGTTTCCCTTAAAATGAACATGGATAAGACGAAAATCGAGTCCAATGTCCATGATAGTCGCTGGGAAGGACACTCTCGAAGTTGTTGACTACTATAATTACCCCAGGCAGATTGTCCAGTTAGATATAAATCCAACTTCGATAAAGAGGTCGCGCGAAGAATCCAACTCGGATGGGCTGCGTTCGGAAAATTGCATTAACTTCTCGTCAAACATCCCGCAGTACCTGACCATCAACCAGTGTGTGTTACCAGTGATGATATATGGCACCGGCAAACGCAACGAGGGTAGGTGAACTGACGACATAGTAAAAGTCACGAATGCAACGAACTAACTAACGTCACGAATGCAACTGGCATCTTGTCGTTCCAATGCATAGAATTTCAAATGTATAGCAGTGGACGCCTTCTGGCTGACGATGACGATGAAAGATAGGCAAATTCGAATTGCCTAATTGTAATTCGAAGTCAGAGAGACCCCGGACCCGGAATGTACTAAAACTCGACCAGTCTCACTGGAAAATAGGCAGCAGGGTCCTCTTAACGTGCGGTGAGTATACTGCGATCCCCAAGCCGCCTGCCAAAATGAACGACATAATATCGGTAGATGCAACTGGCATCTTGACGTTCGGAATGGCGTTCTAAGAGATAGAACCTATGTTGAGCAATGGGCGTCTTCCGGGTGATGACGATAAAGCAAACAACTGATAAAACTGAATCAATTTACAGCTGCTTGCAGGGGATAATTTAGTGTAAATACCTAAAATTTCTATTCAAGTCTACACCGACGCATTCATCGCCATACCATGCTCGGTTTTTCCGCCACATGCGTTCTCCAGTGTGGGAGTATTCATAGCCGTCTGGATTTAATACTGGTAATATGTACCTAAATATCGATGAATTATTTATATTGATAATGATAAAAATATTTAAAATTAAAATTTAATATTGCGTTTAGGCATAGCTACTTTGCCTCCAAAATATTTTCGATAGTTCGAAAAAGATTAGAAATTGATTTTTCCAAGACAAGATGATTTTTTACATTTCTATACTAAGCTACTAACGTGCTTGTGTCATAGAAACATGACAACCAAAGTACATATTTCAATGATACATTGGTACCGGAGTGGTTTTGAACCCATGTTCCTAGTTTGCGTGACCATTGCACTGCCACTACACCACGGTCGCCTTTTTAAAACAATAAAGAACCCAACAGTCGGCGCAGGGTTACATTGGGCAAATAAGAATGATATCAAAATAATAAAAAGCTAGGCTGAAACCACTAAGATTATTATTAGTTGTGACGAATATCATACGCGTAGTCCCAGGTGCGATTCTTGGTTGGAGCTAAGACTAGATTAATATTACAATATTTGCGAATAATAATAAAAAAGGGGCAGATATTTGCTTCGGGTCTGGTCATTTAGGAGTGCTTAAACAACAGACAGTTAGTGGTTATTTGCCCAATATCCTACACGGGGTACAGAGCGAGAAGAAAGTAGAGTCTGTCTAAGCCGAAATGAAGCGCCTCTCCACTGCATTTAAGCGGACGTGCGAATGTAAAATATGAATACAACACACCGTAAATGCAATTAATTGTAATTGGTGATCCTGTTGCTGGTTAGACACAAAAGGAGGAGCACGCTAATAAAGTATAGTAGTATAGTTAGTAATGTTTGCAATCACACATTTAAATAAACTTATAAAGTGGAGGGGCGCGTCATTTATAGTTAGACAAGCTATAATAATACATTCATAGACCACACTCCAGCTTAACTTCAGGCAGGGTAGGTATTGTCCCATGTCGAGCCATAATAAAAATATATTTGATACATCCAATATAGCTAATAAATAATAATACTAAAAAGAACATTCGTCTAATTTACGCAAATGAATCTTCAAAATTAATTTGATCAAAACAACTACAAAACATTTTATACCAATCCTTATTCTTTACAGAATCTGGTTGATTTTCAAAGTTGTTCGCGAATTCGTTAGCTATGTATGTGGCCACAGCTGGAGTTATCCATTCCCTTGAATGTATTCCCGCATCAATCCACACAGCTTCATTATGGGCGTTGCTATTCGATAATTTTAATATCTAAAATTATTATAACTTACATAAAGTACGCGTAAAGTCCTTTGCTCGATTCCCGGTCAGAGCAAAGATTTGTTTTATAGTTTTAATTTGTATAATATAAAAAAAGTATAAATTTAAATATAGGCAATAGAGCGCCACTTTCCACGATCCTGACTCAACTCCCTCGCTTCCATTACATTTATGGGCACTAGACAACCTAGCTCTTGAAGATGTCTCCGATTTGTTCGGCTAACACCCTTCTGGGCCTTCCTTGTTTAACAAATATTCGTTAAGAGGCGGATATATGCTCCTGGTCTGGTTGCCTAAGAGTGATAAGCAGTGGTACCCGGTCTGCCGATCCGGGGTAGTTCCACCAGTTACAAGTAAACAGACCGTAAAGTGATTTGGTCACGTTTCGGGATCAGCTTGTAAGTTGCCGTTTCCAACTAGGTGGGCATAGTGGATGTGATTGCTATGGACCATTTATAGACCATTTATGTCATATGTCGAGTCACAATAAAAAAAAGTAGCAGCCGCCTCCATTTATAGACCCTGGTGTGAGGTAAACATTAGGCGGGGTGCTGTTAAATGTAGAGACATAATAATACAGAGAATGAGTATGTTTGTTGGTTACCTTTATATCTCTACCTTCAACGGACTGTCCAATAGTTCCTATAGTACATATGGATGGATTGTTATATTCCAGATCGTCAAGAAATGCGTAAATGACATTCAGACGGTGAAATGCCTTCCAATTTAAACGAGGTAAACCTAAAACAATACTTAAATACTAGCGGACTTGACACACGTTTTCCTGCCCAAAAGTAAAATAAAAACAAACGCAGCGCCTCCTATAGCGCCCTGCCAAAACCTAATCCATTCAGGGACCCTGAACCTGGGACCTGCTGAACTAAGGCCTCCCCCTTGAAAACGCCATTCCGAACAACAATGCATCCAGCTGCAGCCACCGGGTATTCGTGACTTTCACAATGTCGTCAGTCGACTATGTTGGTCATTTACTCAGTCTGCCGTTCCGGTGTAGTACTTACCACCACTTATAGTATACAGACGTGAAGTGACTTAGTCGCGTTTCGGAATCAGCTTGTAAGTTGCCGGTTCCAACTAGGATGCAACTGCTACAGTCGCCTCCATTAATGGAACACATTCCAACTTAACATCAGACGGGGTGCTGTCATATGTCGAATCACACTAAAAATATTCTGTTTATTTATGTAAAATATATATTTACATTATACGTGTATATTTACTTATACATATGTATATATGTTACCCAAATAACGAAGAGGTCGTCTGAATACGCGTTTTCTTGGTTTGAGAACTTCAACACTCGTTTCTTCGGCATCTTCAACTGGACACGGCTTAACGCATTTCTTCATAATGTTATTTTGTTATTAGTTTACATTTTTAATTATATTTTTCCATGATTACAAATAATTTGGTATGCATTTTAATTTACATTTATTGCAATAAAAAATCACTAAACGACATTGACGATCAATTGTTTACATTATCATTTTGTTTTTAAATTTTAGTTGGTCGCTCGTAGTGGTGTGCATTTATTAAAAAAAAATCAAGAAAAATATTAAAAAAATCGGGTGAAATCTCTATGTGCTGTTCCTACTGGTTTTAGAACCTGGCAGAGAAAAAGAGCGGTGACAATAAAATTGCGCAGTAACGTGTTTCGTTTTACGCATGTGTATAAAATTTAAAATATTTTTAATTATGTGCACGACTTTATAGATAGGAGGACTTGCTTCCACCGCAGCTTTATGCCGATCCTTATACTGCACAGTTCTAAAGTCATCGCTCTTTTTACCTGCCGGAAACTATAACTAGTAATAGTAATATTGTATTTGTTTTAAAAAAGCTATTCATTCTATAACATTTGATTTTTTAAGCACCTCTGACGGGTATAGTGACGAAGACTGGGGCAGCCGTAAACTCGTAGCCGCTTTTTTATTTTATTTTTTGTCATAAACTTGCTTTCTCACGCATGTGTGTATTAGACCAGGCATTTTTAAAATAAACTTTTCGTGAGGATTTTCGCAAAGAAGTTATAGTAAATTTACACACACTCGTCGTTTCATAATTTAATATAGTACTATGTATAAGCGTAATAAGCAACAAAAGTTTCACATACATTGTGTGAGACACAGTAAACCTAACAATACGTAACAAGCCCTCACTAAACGTGCAATTAAAAAAGATAAACGTTTCTAAAGACGCGAGAGGCGAGGGTGACATCTAGAGGGTGAAAGGGGGAAGCGAGACGGTCGCGCCACGCGGGTCGTTTGGGGTCTGCCGGGCTGGTTAGCGGGTTACCCAACAGACCAGCGGTGGGAGGGGTAAAGGGAGGCTTCTCGGAGTGCTCACAGAAAATATCTGATTACATCTAATTATCGAGCGGGGCAACGGAGCGTGAACTCTTAGCGCCTTAGCTCCCTCTTTGAACTGTGCCTCTTGATTACGAGCATTGTTTGTTACAAGTATTATGCTCGAATGTGTGCCGTGATTAGCAAAGAGTCTTTAATGAAATTTGAAAATATCTTCCTGTTTAATTTAAATTATTTTACTGTTTGACTTTTGATTAAAGTAGTACAGTACAGTATAGTAACAAGTATTTAATAGATGTTTGATATTTTAAAAAATAAAATTAATGCGGATTGACAAATGGAATTTATTAATCTAATGTGGAGGGATGCGTTGAACGAGACAGACTTTTTTGAAAAGTGTCCAAATTTGAGACATCCTCGAGAAAGCTGGGTTGCCTAGTGCCCATAATCGTAAAGCTTGTACGAGTATGACAAGATTTGTGGATGTGAAGGAAGCGATGATCGCAAGTGGCGCTACATTGTTTCTAGTGTGACAATTTTGCATATTAATGTATGATTAAATATGTATAAGTCTGCATTGTTTCAAGAAATTGACCAATTGTCTTTTTTTTCTCTACTTTTAATAAGTTCTAATAGCTTAAATTTTTGGACGACTTTATAGATCGAAATAGTTGCTTACACCGTAGTCGTTCAGAGCCCTTTTAGTCTGCCGATCCTTATACTGCGCAATTCCAAATTCAGCGCTCTTTCTCTGCCGGGAACTATACCAAAAATGAGATTGTCTCTTTCTTCTCTACTTTTAATTAGTTTTAATAGCTTAAGTTTTTGGTATATTTACCAATAAGAAGACTAAAATTATACAAATCTCATGGATCTGGAGTGAAAAACGTCCCAAACGTCGCGTCGTGAGATATTTACATCTTACGGTCATTTCATTTTCTTTAAACCAGTTATTCCTACGATTTGGATTGTGTGGATAACGCGAAGCGCTTTATCGATGAATTTGGCATTTTTTGTATTTTTTAAATTTTCATTTCTATACTAAGCTACTAAAGTGCTTGTATCATAGAAACAGGACAACCAAAGTACATATATCAAATATACATTGGTACCGGCAAGTAGTTTTTGAACCCGTGCTCTCTCTCGCTTTGTGTAACTATTGCACTGGCACTGCCACTACACCACGGTCGCCTATTTGACTGTATATAATACATACAATCAATGTGACATTTAATGTATGTATCTCTTTAGAGCTCTCAGAACTCTATTTTATTTTAATTGTGACTCGACATCTGACCTCGATCTACCTGATGGTAAGCATCTTTGGCCAATGTGCTTCTTCACGCATCGCTTGAAGGATCTAAGGTTATAAGATGGGGAGAACACGTGTCACGTGGGCTGGCATAAAGCATTCTATTTGCCGATTGTTTTAAAAAGAAACGACGCGCCAAACCTTATAGTTCGACTGCCGATTCGGTCGACAAAATGCGGATGTTTCTCTCGGTCTATGCGGGTATCACGGGTGTGAGAAGACGAGGTAGGAACAAGGTTAAAGAGCTCCTTGAAACATTCACTGTGATATAGGCGATAAAGGACGCATAAAGCCGCTTTACTAAGAGACTTCGCAGAGACTTGCGAATGTCTGTTATTAACGTCATGTTGTTAGTAATCGAGTCCAAAGCATAATTGTCATCAACGAATCAAACAATAAGACCATTTTGACACATGACACAATGCAAACCTAAAAAAATCTCAGTGTTTTTAATGTTGTAACAAACTAAATTTAAAGTGGCTCGTTCCGACGCTCGCTATCAACTATGGATTGTAAAATCTTTAAGAGAAGGTCAAAAAAACTTCCTAAAAGGTCTGGATACAAAAGGAGGTAAGTTTATTGAACAAAGCATTTTCGGTGGCCGCGGAGATTCAACACGACATGCAAAATCTACAACAAGGCGGATTAATATAATAAAAAATAAACGTGTTAGTACCTAAGTCGTAAAATCTTTCTTCTTTTATTTATTTATTGCATAAACATATTAAAAAAAGTACGAGAAACAATTCAGATTAAATTTAATAATGAATGAAGTGACTTTGCAACACTATTTATATTTCTTCATTTCCTTTCTTTGATAGCTTAAGTAATTGAAAATTAATTTTGTTAGTGTAATTTTTTAGGTTTTTTTTTTACCATATAGCTTTTAATTCCTTTTTTCGTGTAAAATTGCTATCTCTTTGTATGTATTATAATTTTATAAAAAGAAACTTTTACTGATATGTGTTCTTTTTTATGTTATATTTTATGCATAATTGTATGTTTCCTTAATAAAGAAATAAACAAATAAATAAACATATTTAAACTACGACTATATTGGGATTTAATTATCTATAATACTGCTGTTTTAGTGGCGCCGTAAAAAAAATAGATTTTTATAGAACTAGACGAAATAGAACGAAATGTAAGAGTAAATTTTAATCCCCCGCTTAGTTTTGGAGATATCGAATGAAAAAGTTACAATAAATATTTTTTGGCTCAAGAATCATTCAATGTTGTCATCGGTTACGGTTTATTATTCTGTGGCATATTTTAAGAAAGAAGCGGAGGCGGTCTAAAGGTTTGTTGGAGCATATCCTGGAAGTGTCGATATGCGGCAATGCAGTATGTACAAAATGTATGCAGTATGTTTATTATGTACAAACCTAACCTAATCTAACCAAACGTCTATTTGAACCTAACCTACAATAACACGCACAAATAGCTGAAAAACGGCTACATTCATGATAAATAAAATTAATTTTGTAAATTGTTTTTCATTCAATAAATTGAAAAGTAAGCGAAATTTTATGCTTGCATTTCGTTTTATTTCGTCAAGTTAATAATAATAAGAAACGACATAATAATCCCTGTTATAATATAATAAAAATACTTAAAACTAAACTTATAACGTTCGTTTTTTGATGGTTATATTTGTAAATACTTTTCCCAGCAATTACTGTGTGGAAGGAATGCAGAAGCAACATGGATCTGGTGGTAGAAGCACGAAGATGCGTTCATGTACAGAAATTACTACGTGACAGAGACATTTACTTTGAGGTTATCAATCAAGACTTTAATCATATGCTCGCCAAAGGGAAAATTATTAATAACCTCACTAAACCACTTCGATATTTTTCTGATAAAAGTAGGTATGATTTTTTAGATAACTAAATTGTCACGCCACCAGGACTTTAGCATAGGGTCCTGTTCCGATTGCATTGAAAAATATTAATATTGTGACTACTCCTGTAAAATATTATCTTGCGAAGAATATAACTATTTTTTAAAAATACCTCTGAATACATTTTCTATGGCATAACTCTCCTATATCATAGGTTCAATATATATTTTTCGGCATTTTTTATTCAAAGTGGTGAAAAAACCTAATGTTGAAGATCAGGGTAGAGCGAATGGAGCGAATTATTAGTCTTCTTTATTATTCTGATAATTCATCAGTCATTCAGTGTGGAAAGTATTTTTTTGCAGTAAATGCAAAAAGTTTTTTCGCGTAGCAAGAGCTGGTCATTGCCGCGACACGCTTCGTCGGCTCTTGCACTTATTAGTCCTAACCAAACCTTCACATTCTTTTTCGCTCCTGCCTTGATCTTCTAACCTAACTTATTGAATTCGCTTTTGGGTGCACCAGCATTCGCTCGCTACGCTTCCTTCTGTAATATTTTGAGTATGTGAATAAAGGATTTTCAGTTGGCTATAAAGAAATAACCTAACCTCAAACATGTTTCCAGAGCCATAGTGTAATTAAAAAAGTAAATTGTTTCCGTACAAAACGTTTTCATTTCTTTTCTAAAATAAAATTATAAGTTTCCACAAGATTATATTTTAAAGGATTAATTACAATATACAAGTCAATATAAAAGTCAATTTTTCAACGCAATCGGAATAGTTACTTATACTAAAGACGAGCCGTCACGACCACAGCGCTCTTCGAAGGAGCGCCCATGTGCCCATGTCTCACCTTTGGCCGACATAGTGACGGCGACTGGGGCAGCCGTGAACTGACTCGGTTTTTTCAGTCGTCGTTACTCTTGGATCTCCTTTTGCTTACCATCAGGCGAAACGAGGTGAGATATCGAGTCACAATAAAAAAACATTCTACGATCGTGACATCTCTCACTTTCTTGACATCTACAACTCTCTCGTACTGTAGATACCAGATTAAGTATCTTTAGTATCACTGATGTACCAATGGTTACATTGGTTCTGGCAAGGAATAAAAATTGGTATACGCAGATAAAAAGAGTGCTGGCATTCAAGGTGCGCAGTAACATGTTCGTTTTGTTACTTGCTTACTTTTCGTTTTTTGAATGCGTATAAATTATAATCCATATTTTCTTTGTTTGATTATTGAAAAATTAGTGAGTTAATTGAATAAAAGAGAGTCGTCATCCGTATTCAGGCTAGAACCATTATTAGAAAAGTGATTAAAATTTGTGATAAAGAAAAAATATCATGCAGTCACTATTCTCAAAATTAAATTAATATATAATTCATTAAAAATTGTTGCTGTCTAATGTTTATACTTTAATTTAATACACATTTATAATTTTTATAACTAAATCTATTTGCATTTTAAGGAAAGTGTGTGTTTATTGTTATCGACATTTTGCATGTTACTTCACTATTCATAATAGACACGTGACAACTGCATTCCTCGCGCGTTCCTTTAACTCGTTCCCCTACTATACGTTGATTGGCCATTGAGAGAAATTTTAAGAGAAACGCGGCCTAGCTCTCTTTTTGTCAGCCGTTCCTAATTCTGCGCAACTTTACTTGTATCTGTCGATAGTTATACTGATGGTACAGGTTTAATTAATTTTACTGTTTTTATTATTTATTTTTTCCATTGTTCTCCGTTTGTCAGTAATCTCGTATTCATTATGCTAACTTAATTAAATGCGTCTTCACGCTGCGTTTTATAAACAAAAATTTTAATTTCTTTGCAGAATTTAGGAGCACTTTGAATTGGAAAGATTTTTATCCGTTAAATGTAATATATAACTTTATGCATAGCTTAGAAGTTGAATTTCCATCAACTTGCACTGTCTGCACTATAGGGAAAACTGATGAAGGTCGAGATATTAAGGTAGTTATTCCATAGTGTTTTTAAGTGTCATGATAACTATCCATTTTTTATTTTTAAATAAACCATGCCTCCTCTGGGTCTTTTACTGCCCTCTAAAAGTCTCAAACGTCTATATGGGGGCGTTATTGCCCACGTTGTGAACCTATGATTTAGGCTGATGTTAAGCTAGAGCGTGATTCACAAGTGAAAAGGACCGCTACCACGGATGCCTTTTCACACCGCGCTGCAGAAAATAAAGGTTTATAGGACAGAGACAACCTTTTAGTTCTTGTGGTGATAGCCAAAAGGTTCTCCTAGCACATTTGTTTAATGTGCGTTTTACAGCAGGCAAATTTTGCATCTGACATGGTGTAGAATAGAAAGTCTAAAATCGCCGAAGACTGAAAAACAGATTCCATTTATTGTCTCAGTTGCCGTCGCTAAAGTCAGGTACGAGTACTTACAGAGGTAAAGAAAGACATTGAAACATCGCTTCTAAATTAAGATCAAGACAGAGAGTTTTGCTAAGAGTGGTAGACAAACAGTTGGTAGTGATTTGCCCATCTCTCCGATCCGGGGTAGTACGACCACTTTTACAAGTGTACAGGCCGTGAAGTCGAGTTTTGGGACTAGGTCACCTAACATCACTCCAGCTTAACATCAGGCGAGTTCTGTCACATGTTGAGCCTTAATAATAAAAAAAAGATCTCAAATTGATTCCTATTCCTGAATAAAGTCAAATAATACATATTTTAGATGTTAAGAATATCAAATAGCGATGCTGCAAACTATGGCGTATGGATGGATGGTGCTATTCATGCTAGGGAATGGATAAGTACATCGGTGGTCACTTATATAGCCAATTATATAGCAAGGAACTTCAATGAATTACCTAATTGCATGACTAATAAAGATTGGTAAATAAATCCTTTTATTATTCTATTTGGTTTATTATGTTCGGTATTGCGTTCTAAGGCCTATGTTGAGCAGTGGACATCTTCTGGCTAACAATGATTATTCTATTTTGTTATTCGTTTTTCTTTCAAAATTGTAATTGTAAATTAATCAAGATTCAACTACTTTGTCTTAGGCAGTTGTTTTTTTTGTGTTTTTTTTAGTCGTATCTCCGTGTCTAACATTGGGCAAGTTGAGGTCAAATATCGCGTCTTAATAATAAAAAGTCATTTGTCACCTTCCATCCTTAGCTAACTTCCTTTACATCCACAATTCGAAACGTTTTCATCAGTTGGCAGCGCTCCGGGACCTCCCCTTGCTTACCAACAGGCAAGTCGAAGTCAATGGAAAAAGCTGTTTATTTTGAGTTACAATAAAACCATACCATACCAAAAAGGTTAGCTGCCTATGTACACACTGTTATGTGTAATAAAGATTTTAAATAAAATAAAAATACATTAAATATTTATTGAATAACTTCAACTTGCGTTTAATAGGTATTTTCTACCAGTAGTCAATCCAGATGGATACGCTTACACACACGTTCATGATCGTATGTGGAGGAAAAACCGGGCAACTTACGATGGTCATGTTAATGGAGTTGATCTCAATAGAAATTTTGGGTAAGAAATAAATTTTAGAATTACTGCCACAATTAGTAAGTTTACACCAACGAGTTAGCTACAATATAATGGATTTATTTTCAGAATAAACTGGGGAAGAGTACCTGAAGGTAGTTCAAATGATCCGAATCATATTAATTTTCGAGGAAATGAACCGTTTTCTGAACCAGAAACTTATGCTATTAAGGTAATCTTTTTGTTAGGATAATTAACAGAAGCAGGAACCGGAACACGAATAACCGGTGAATGCAACTGGCATCTTGTAGTTCGAAAATGCGTTCTAAGGGAGAGGCCTATGTTCAGCAGTGGATCCCTTCTGGCTAATGATGATGATGACTTTTTAGTACAAGAAGTTTAACGAAAGGAATTTATAGTTCTGCGTTAAACAAGACAAACCCAAAAGGTTGTTCTCCGACTAAATCGGAGACATATATAATGAATTATTGATACGAGACACCCGATCTTAATGTCTTGGATGGAGGCGCCGATTGAAAATCTCTTTTAAGGTTGCCTCAGAACTCCTGACCTGACAAAAGTTATAATTACACGAAGGACTTTTAATTGTATTTTTATTTTATTTTAGGAGGTGATAATGTCTTCAAACACGATATTCAAGGTTTTCATATCATTCCATAGTTATAGTGAAGTAATAACCTTTCCTTGGTGCCACATGTCGGATCCATGTCCCGATTATGTAAGACTATTGGAGGGAGGAACAGCTATGGCGAAGGTTAGTTAAATAATAATTACAGTTTGGACAAGGACATTCCTATCGATAGGAATCGAATAAGAATCGAAATCTGTAAATGAAACATTTAGCGATACAGAACGGGCGTGAGGCCGACTTAACTCAACAGAAATCGTCTAAATCAGCGTTGATTTTAGATTTGACGAATTTAAGATACATTGGTTTTGATAAACACAAAGCCGGTAAGAAATAATAATAACAATCTACGTTTTCAGGCAATTAGCGAAACAAATGGTCACATGTACAAAGTTGGAAGCTTTAAAGACCTAATGTATGCTGCATCAGGTACAAGCATCGATTGGAGCTATGGTGCTGCTAAAATACCTTACTCGTACCTCATAGAATTAAGAAGCAAACAACACCGTTTTATTTTACCAAATACCGAAATCTTAGAATGTTGCAAAGAAATACTTAATGGCACTAAAGCACTCATGAAATACATAGATAGAGACAGAATTTACAACAGGATGAATGATTGCAAAATAGTTGACAGGCAAAGACCATTTTCGAAATAAATAAAACAATGGATGTGTCAGTAGTTTGTTTTATTTAAACTTATTAATGACAAGGACCAAAACTTACATTATTAAAACAACACATTTTTTTTTACACCCTTTTGTTATTTCTTATACCAACCGTATACGACAACACGGGTACTCTACCTTTGTTCATGGTCACATTATCTATGCACCTGGCGTTTATGACGTCACATCGGAGCGCTATAACACAGTGTACTAAATGAGGAGGTAGAAAACGAATCTCAGTTCAATGCAATGAAGATGTTAAGCATATTAAAATGACGGGCGAGCAAAAGGAGGTTTAGTGAGAAACGAAAGGTGCATCTCATTCTAGTTAGGTGCATAGATATTGTGATTGCATAATTTCGTTAGAATGTAGCGTAAACGTTGGAGTTGGTATAAAGTTATCTACTATCCTGGTTTTCAATAAATGCCATAAGACGTTTAACAGCATTCCATATTTCAGTACAGTTATCAGAAATCTGGTCCTTAGGTAAACGAAACCTGTATTTTCTACTTCTGAGCTCAATCATATATGAATATGGAATTTTGGCGACTCCGTAACTCCAATCAATACTTGTACCACAAGCATAATATGTGAGATCTTTGGTTGAACCGACTCTGTAAATCAATCCTGTTGTGTTTTGAATTGCCTGAAAAGTTAAATTCAAATAAATTGTTATATTTTAGATTTTATTAGGCTGCAGATACTTCATGAAATTTATTTGTATTATATGGTTGTCTATGTCGCGTTCGAGAATAACGATGCAAACAATTCAATAGGAACCACGCAATGACAAGTAGAATGCTTTGCCAGCCCATGTGTTCTCTCCATCCTATGACCTTGGATCCTTCAAGCGATGCGTGAAGAAGCACCTTAGGCCGGCATAATGACGGCGACTGGGGTAGCCGGGAACTCGTTTTTTTCAGTCGTCGTCTCTCTTGGACCTCCTCTTGCTTATCATCAGGCGGGTCGAGGTCAGATGTCGTGTTACAATAAAAAAAACTGCTCTGTATTTTTCAGTTCATCACCATATCGAACAAAATGTTCCACCTTAATTCCCACGGGAAAGGCAAAGACAATGAAAAACCACTCCACGATCTTGACACAACATATTATATAAAATTTTATTCAGTCTATGGTTATGGGTATTGCGATCCTTCGCATTTTCGTCGATTTATTCAAAGAAAAATCTTCTGGGCTCGGTTTATTCTTCCACACACCTCTGTTTTAAACTATACAAGTATCACCAATTGCTTAATGAATACATACCCTTGCCATTTCGATGCCACCCAGTAATAAATTTATATAACTTTTACATGGATCATCTTTATAGCCCCACGGAAATATAATTAACTCAAAATAGCTATGAAATGATAGAAACACTTTAAAGGGTGTACTAGAATTCAATATCGTGTCCTGCGAAGAAAAATAATCATTATAATTAGATTATACCTAGTGTAAAACTATATGGTAAGCTAATAAACGTGTATGATAAAAACTAGGCGATCAAACACATATCAAAGATACATTGATACCGGCGGGTTGATTTAAATAAGGATCTCTTGTTGATTTAAATGGGTAGCCTTTTTACATCAGATCACCATTTTTCATGAGATCACACCAGGAAACACCAGGAAAACAGATCTTTTCACTATTGCTCCTGGAGAAAATCACACAATAAAAACATTGATTCCAAAACTGTTACCCTGACGGCTGCAGATTCTGGCTCAGAGAACGGAGCAGGGCCTCGATAAAATGCATGTGAAGGAAGTTCAGAAGAACCTTCATTTCCATTATGACCCCAACCATAACTGCAAAAAAATAAATATATGTTAAACGACCATCGCGTTCTATTGGTCAAAACACTTAACATGTTTGGCTCCGGGTTTTGGTGGTTGTTTTAGTATAGATGAAAACAGGTCATAATACGTGGGCCCAGTCTGCCGATCCAGGGTAGTACCACCACTTATAAGTGACTTAGCCGCGTTTCAGGATCAGCTTGTAAGTTGCCAGTTCCAATTAGGCCGGCATAGTAGCAAACTGCTACTTAATTGGTTAACTAATTCATGGACCGCTCTTCAGCTGAACATCAGGCAGGGTTCTGTCTTATGTCGAGTCAATAAAAAAATTAGGCAAATACATACATAACCTAGGATAGGAGCACCTATAGGAGTCAGGACCACACTACTGGATTGAGCTACAAAATCCACGTCCCCTTTTTTGTAATTAAGACGTGACATCTGACCTCGACTTGCCTGATAGTAACCAAGAGGAAGTCCAAACCGTTCCTATCTACGGCTGCCACAGGCGCCGTCACTGTGTCGGCCATAGGTGCTTAATCACGCTTCGCATGAAGAATCCAATATTATTGGATGGAGAGAACAGATAGGCTGGTAAAGCCTATCTTGTCAATTGTGCTACAAAGAGGCCAGCCGAGAGCCGATTCAGTCAACTAAATATAGATGCCTCCCATCCTTTCCAATGAATGACACTATCCTGCCAGAATTGCCGAAGAACATTTATGATACCTAAAATTTCTGTTAAGATCCACTCCTTCACCCTCATCACTATATTTTGCACGATTCTTTCTCCACATTCTATTTGTAGTATGTGAATACTCATAGCCATCTGGATTTAGCACTGGAACGATGTACCTGGAGAAATTTTACACTTTCATTTAAAATATGGATTTTATCAATTAATCACACCTTCCCCCCACAGGGATAGGCAGAGACATTGGCTCCACTTGCCCATTGGATTTTAATTCCATATTTTAAAAATTTATACTTTATCGTAGAAATTTGGGGACATTTTTAATTTATAAGACGACTATGATGTAGTGTTAAACAAACCGAGATTCACCTGGTTTAAAACACCTGCAGGTACCAATGTATCTATTGATATACGTACTTTGGTCTTTCTGTTTCTATGATACAGCGCGTTTATTAGCTTAGTATAAAAATGTAAAACAAAACTAATTATTTGTATAGGCTTAAACATCCTTAAACGAATTAGGAAACTTTCCTATTTCATAGAGGTGTTATCTATTATCATCTAATCATCAATTGCCATTAATCACCGCCATAGTCAATCAATCAAGGCCAGCATAGTGTCGGCAACTGAGGCAGCCGTGAACTAACTCGTTTTTTTCAGTCGTCTTCACTCTTAGACCCTTTCTTGCTTATCATAAGGCGGATCGAAGTCAGATGTCGTGTCACAATAAAAAAAACACGCGGGACATTAACCATGATGATGAAGTGCTATGAAATCTGTTGGTGTTTTTTTTTGTATTTTGACTCGACATTGACCTCCAATTATCTAATGAAAGGACAGGTCCAAGAGACTGAAAAACTAACTAAGTTCTTCTTCGGCTTGGACAGGAATCGAACCCAGGACGCGTAACGGACTGGCGTGCTTACCATTACGTCTGTCGTCAATTTTAAATTCAATGAATGTTACCAATTACCAGTCTTTGTTAGTGATGTAAGTAGGGAGTTTCTTAAAGTTCTTGGCTAAAATGTTTGCAATATAAGTGACGACAGCTGTCGTGATCCATTCCCTCGCATGAATTGAGCCGTCCACCCACACAGGTGTATTTTCCACATCACTGTTGGATATTTTTAACAACTATAAATAAATATTTATAAACACATCTAGTCAATTTGATATTAAATTTCAAATATTTAAACTTTTTTTGGTTATTTACTTTGATATCTCGGCCTTCGACTGATCGCCCTATTGTAGTTACAGTACAAATTGAAGGGTAGTCCATTTCTAAGTTATCCAAAAACTTGTAAATAACCGACAATCTGTGGTAGGTGTTCCAATTCATTGAAGATACTGCAAGAATAATGAATATTATGTAATTAAGCTTAGTTTAATAATTGTTTTAGGTATTATAATAATATACTGTGTTTTTTCTTAATTGTAACAAGTAGTAAACAAACATGAATATCACCATTTCCCATGCCTTTTATCTAAGAAAACTGTTTACTACTATTTTATTCTATAGAATTAACATATACAATGTAAAAAATGCACAAATCACACACATATAATATACATTATTATGTGGAAGCGAAAGATTTACAAATGACAAATGTTGTGCCCCAATAATAATAAAAAAAACTATTTTTACAGTAATTTATAGACATATTTATATATTCGTATTAATTCGCGTCAGTGGTAATTGTTTTTTATCGTTAATCCGTTATTATGCCGAAAGTTTGTTTACTAATTTCGTCAAGTAAGAAAAAATGTACTATAGTCTTATTATTAAAACACTTAAGTGAAATAAATTAGTTAAAATGTGTTTAAATTAGTTAAATGTCAATAACTATGTAGGTATAGAGTACTAATTATGTTTATTAAAATACGTAACTTGCATTTATACTTGCATTTATATGCACTCGTACGTACCTCTCTTCCGTGCGGATTTTCTGGACGGGGATATTCGTTTGCCAACAAATTTCGTCTTACTAGCTTCATGAAAATAATAATTGAATAATGTTAACATTGTTTGAATAATAAATCTATCGAACAACTAAATTATTGAAGCGGGAGTTTAATTCAAGGAGCAAACTTTGTTAATTAAATAGTCTATGATTCACTTACATTTCGTCTGAGTAGCATTCTCTGTATTGACACTTGTGCTTGATTTTTTGATTTCTGCATTCTTACTATCTCGTGAATGGTTTCCCTCAAGATTTTGCGTCAATTCTAAATCCATAATTTCAACAATAAATTTATAAAATACAAACAATTTTATAAAAACATTTCGCCCGTAAATTTTGTTGCTCCTTGTATGTCAATAATGACAAATTGATTTTTTATTATATTTTAATATTTAGGGCTTATATGTGCAAATGATATGAATGCATTAATATATAATAAATAATAAGAGAAATTGTACAATATGCGTGTCGATAAAACTAAAAAACGAGTCCCGCTAGAATAAAGCTGTTATATGGTGTGGTAGCCCTTCATCTCTTATCCATAAGGATGGTTTCCGTTTTTAGCTAAAGGGCTTACTTTTAAAGATATAAGGGCTTGAAGTTTTGCTCTATGTAAATTTCGAGGAGTTTAGAATACTCGAGGGAATTTTACAACATTCCAGAGTGTTTTTTGTATTTTTCTAAAGCTTTACAGAATAATCTGGACAGCTCGGAAATGTAATTTTTTTTATTGTGACACGACATCTGACCTCGACCCGCCTGATGATAAGCAAGAGGAGGTCCAAGAGTGACGACGACTGAAAAAACCGAGTTAGTTCCCGGCTATCTAATTCAAGAAAATTTGAGACCTACATCGGACTCGTGCGAGGCCGGGGTCAGTGGCTAGTATTTTTATAAAAATTATCGTCCTAGAGCTCCGAATAAATATCAGCAAGTATTGAGAGTGTATAAGAAGGCAGGCAGTGGAATACCTAGCTTCAGTGAGATTTGATGTATGTAAAATTTACGACAGGTGTGGCGAAATGGATGGCACTTAAACGCGAATTTGTTACGTGTTAGGTCCCAGATTCGATTCCCGGTCGGAGAAAATATTGGTTTCATAACTTTAATTTAAAACATTTAACAATTTGTTAAATTTTCAAATAATTGTTATATAAAAAAAACGTTTATTTGCTCCGGGTCTGGTTATCAAAAAGTGGTAGGTAGTGGTACCCAGTCTGCAGATCCGTGGTAGCACCACCATTTTAAAATATACAGACTGTAAAGTAAGTCAGTTGCGTTTCGGGATCAGCTTGAAAGTTGCCGGTTCCAACTAGGCCGATATAGTACACTAAGGTAGAATTTGAACAAATTTTGTATACGGATTAGGAAACCGCACTGGCTTTAGCTGGAATGAGTGAGTAGAAAATTGAAAAGCCGCTGTCATTGACTCGTGCAACAATCGCGACGGCTTTACGACTGTATAAAGTTCCATGAATACACTTCACTTTGATATTCAACTCTATTTATGTGTCTAATAATCATTATTATTAAATAAGTTAGTTCAAATTAAGTAAGGCTTTAATATGTAATATATACAAATAAAACAATTTGTAATCTTATATATTTTTGGCAGTTAATGGTATTAATTTGCTATGATATATTTTTATTTTCTATCGTTATATCACAGCATCTTGCCTGATGTTAAGCTGGAGTGAGGGCCACAATAAAACGTACTTACTTTTGAAATTAATACCTTGTAATTATATCTTATATCTGCCCTACCTTGTGGAAACTAAGTCGTGACAATTGACGAAGATAATTATAGCAATTTTATTGCTATGATCTTCATGTTTATTTCGTTATTTATTTATTTCAGGAGAAAATACAAAATTAAGGACTTATTACTAATATAAAATAAATACGATTCTATTGTATTTGTATAAATAAAGTATTATTATTATTTTATTTATTGTACGTACATATAATAAATCTTTTTTTTAAATTTCCCTCTAAGATTTATTCACTTATTTACACACAATTTACAATTTACACTGAATAAAACACACAAACACACAAAACACACGCACACACACATACATTTAAAAATTAAAATATGTTAAATATTTCGAGAGCTTTGCAGCCATCGTGGTCACGGGAGACTAAGGTGTTGGTCATCCTATAGGTTGATGCTTATTGCTCTTATTGTTTCCAAAACTACCCCGTTTGATGTTTTGATTTTGTTTTTCTGTTCCCATTTATTTCAATTTTTTGCAAAAATAACTGACGGTGTCATCTGGTTTGGGCAGTTTGCTGGACTTGGGACTTGAGTTTGTGTATTATGGGGTCCCGGGTGTTAGATAATCGCCAACCACCTTCTCTATTGAAATTAGGATGTTTTTTAATCTCAATAGCCTTGCGTACCATCCTGGGTATCAGTCGACTTTCTTTTGCGAGGATCTTCGGTTTGTCGAAACGGATGTAGTGGTTGGCGCCGTCCTGTTGATACTCAAAAACTGCAGACGTTCTACTACGATGGTGTTTTACGGGAACATATCGCGGATATATGTTAAACATATCAACCAATAGGACGACCAACACCTCATATGTTAAATAGTTACACGTTATACTTAAATGTAAGATAGTTACTAGTAGTTTATTTTATTTGTACCTCTAAGCGGGGTGAAATAACCAAGTTACGATTAGCAGCAACTTCTACCTCATAATTAACGTGATTAAGTTAAAGATAGTGGCGTGAATGTCTACCCTCCTCCTTATAATTAAAATTAAGTGTACAGTAGAGAGATATTTCTTAGTGAAGCTGTTTTTCTTAAGAAATGAAAAATTGTATAACAACAATTGTGATATTTATTTCAGAATAGGTTTTTACACAGAGATAGGAATTTTATATATAAGTATGTTATTATTAAAATAAACTAATAGACTGATAAAATAATTGTCACGCCTCCATTTCCACAGGGATATATAGAGACTATGGAGCGCCTAATTCCATAATTTCTGACACACATTTTTTAAAATTAGGTTTAGGTTTATTGTTTTGTTCGTAATAATTGATAAATTAATTCATTTTTAATTCTCTCGCTTCCTTCACCTTCAGTGTATTGAATTCTCTTCATATAAGCTTTAGTGCTAATCAATCAATCAAATAGTCTTGCCTTTTTTTACACAGGGATAGTCTACTTAAAATTAATCTGTTTAAGATGGCCGCTGTCTAGTGGTTGTAAAATGGTCATTTAAACTTCCGGTTCAAAACCACGGGCTACTATCAATGCATATATATTGATAGGATTCTAAAATAACTTGTTGACTTTCTTTGTTTTGTATCTTGAAAGTAATTTGTGTTGTTATTTTTGAAAAGTTATACCAATTGTTAAATAATGATATTATTCTAAATGTTATGGAATACTGATTGGTTAGTTTGGTATGCCATCAGTGGTTTTGCTATCCGATTGGCGCTATTCACCGCCGCGAATTGATGTTTGTATGTTCTCCTATTGTAGATCAACTTAGACATAACTATTTTACACTTTAAGATTAAAGATATAAAGGCGTAAATTGATTGTGTATAACTGTATTTGTGGTCATATGTTCGGATTGTGTTTTAGGTAATTGATCAAAGAGCTCGCTCTGTACTGTCATTCGAACGCTGTGCATTAGCGTAGTAGAACTAATTGACTAAATAAACGGTTCTAGAGAAGTTATAGGCATTTTGTTGCGGGTGCCGAATACTCGTATAACGTTCAAAGACACATTTTCGTAGAGGAATGTGATCCTCTTATTTCTAATAGATGAATTACAGTTATAAATACTTACAATTTTTTATTTATTACTTTAATTAAAAACAAAAAATCTACCACTTTTATTTTTAGTATTTGTACTTTCTTCTTTTGAAAATAAGGCAATTTTATTATTATAAAATAATTTTAAATTTATCATATTATAATAATTTGAAATAATAACAAATTAGAAGCGTAGCGTATAAAAAAATGAGGGCCCTTAGGAAAGGTAAAGATTTCTCAGAAAAGAAAAAAAAATCTCTTTTTCTTATTCACGCTGAAAAAAGAAATCCCTTTTTGGACTTTTGTCATTTCTGAAACAAAACAAATTTGGGAAGTTTTTATTAAGTATTGCTTACGCACGTTGGGGGCCCCGTATAATTGATACGGCAGATACGGCGGTAGCTACTGTAACAATATCAATTATTATAATTTAAAAAAACCGCCTCACACTTGATAGTCAGCCTTCATCAATGACGAAGTTCCAAAACAAGATATCTAGTCAGAAGGCAATGACCACATTTCCATGCATTTAACTGGACCGGATACCCATTTCAACTCTTATTATTATTTCTCTTTTAAATGACACTGGTATACATTTTTTCATTATTATACATTTCTATACTAAGCTACTAAAGTGCTTGTATCATAGAAATAGGACAACCAAAGTACATATATCAAAGATACATTGGTACCGATGACGATGAGTGGTTTCGAACCCGTGCACTTGCGTAACCATTGCATTGCCACTACACCACGATCGCCTTTGTACATGTAAAGTACAAAAAGAAAAGAATATTTATATAGAGGGTATCTTTTACAATTTCTCATAGAAAGTTCCCGAAGCTATTAGGGTAATGCCGAGAATCCCCGCGCTTGGCCGACGAGAATTAATGATGGCCTTTTATTGAGGGTTCAATTTTTCTTGATCCCATAGCATTTCCCTTAAAACGGATCTTGAAAACAATGTTGTTTACATAGAACGCCCGTTTACATAAAAACTTATAAGTACACTTTCTTTTATTGGTTTTGTAATATTTTGTTGTTGGTATTTCAACTGCAACATTGCTATTTTTTTAGAATATAATGTAATTAAAATGTAATAATAAAATGTAAAGGCGACCGTGGTGTAGTAGCAGTGCAATGGTTACACAAACCTGGGAGCACGAGTTCGAGACCACCCACCGGTACCAATGTATCTTTGATATATATACTTTGGTTGTCCTGTTTCTATGTTACAAGCACTTTAGTAGCTTAGTATAAAAATGTAAAAAAAGGATGGATTTATTATAAATACGGTTCAACTTGTTTAGCCAAATACTGTGTGATCCTTCGACGTTCTGTCGACCAAATCAATAAACAACTACGGTTAAACTTTTTAAAGAGTGGTAGGCAGTGGTACCCAGTCTGCCGATCCGTGGTAGTATCACCACTTACAAGCATACAGACCGTGAAGTGACCTAGTCGCGTTTCGGAATCAGCTTGTAAGTTGCCGGTTCCAACTAGGCCGGCATAGTGGATGTTATTGCTACTTACAGTAATCGAATTGTTGTAGCAGTGAAATCTATTCATGAACCGAACTATTCACTTTTTTTATTGTCGAGTCACAATAAAAAAAGTGCGCCTCGTGTCTTTGTCAAATAATCGACAAGTATAATAATTTTGCAGCTCATGTGTTCTCCCAATCCTATAACGAGGCGTGAATTAGCACCTCTGGCCGATATTGTGACGGCGACTGAAGCAACCGTAATTTTTTTTAGTCGTAGGCGCTTTTGGACCTCCCCTTTCTTCATATTTATATAAAAAAGTTTATCTTTACTAATAGTGCTACCTTTATTTTTTTATTTATTATACATTCCTATACTAAGCTACTAAAGTGCTTGTATCATAGAAACAGGACAACCAAAGTACATATATCAAAGATACATTGGTACCGGCAGGTGGTCCCGAACTCGTGCTCTCGGTTTGCGTAACCATTGCGCTGCCACTGCACTACGGTCGCCTTATATGGGGAAGAACTATTTTTCTGTGTATATTATGTTGTACTTTTATAAATTGTATTTTTTTTGTTTATTACATTTCTATACTAAGTTACCTAAGTCTTTGTATCATAGAAACAGGACCAAAGTACATACACCAAAGACACATTGGTACCGGTGGGTGATTTCGAACTCGTGCTCTCGGTTTGTGTAACCATTGCACTGCCACTACACCACGGTCGCCTTAGTCGCAATATATAAAAGTACATATTATATTATGTTGCACTTTAGTAGTGTATATTTTAATTAGTGACGATAGCGGATAGAATAAGGAAGAGCACATTGCGTGATAGATGTGGTTTGAAAGAAGATGTAGTGACAAGGATTGACAAAGGAATGCTGCGATGGTTTGGGCACATGGAAAGGATGAGTGAAAGTAAATTGACGAAAGGAATTTATAAATCTGATGTGGATGGATGCGTTGAACAAGGCAGGCCCAGGAGAGTGTTTTCCGACCAAATCGGAGACATCCTCAAATATGCTAAGTTGCCTAGTGCCCATAACCACAGAGCCTGTATGAAGAGAATTGTGTGAAGGAAGCAAGTTGTGTAAGGATCGTGGTAAGTGGCGCTCCATTGTCTCTGCCTATCCCCGTGGGAAAAAGGCGTAACAATTTGACTGATTTGATTGATTGATGTTTTAATTTTAATAAATATTACAAAATTGTTCGTTGATGTTTTGTTAAATAGGAGCCTAATGTTTTCGATAAGTAAATTAAAGTAACCCAATTTCATGAATAGCAAATTTCCTTGTACTTTCCTTGTTAAACTAAAGTTCGGGACTCCCTTTACTTTACTAAGAAGAATTAATGATGCCCTTTATTGAAAGTTCAATTTTTTGATTAGGAAGGGACCGAGGGCGCCCCGGGCATCCGATCCAGAAAACACTGTTTAAACAGCGGATAACAGGTTATTTATTTTGTTCGGTTAAAATAGACTTAAGTTGAGAAAAATGTAAAGAAATTTACTTAGGAAATCTCTTGTGTAGTCAGAATGCTCTTTTGTAGAAGTTTTAATTTGTTTCATTAGAATGAATTAAACACTGCTTTTTTTATTAGAATGCTTACTATAATACCCTTAAGCATAAAATAGTTAAAACATTTTATACTTAAAGATTTAGTAAGAATCTCAGATCAATCAAGTATAGAACGTATTATAAATTTTAAAATGAATTGCAGTTGTTAAATTGTAGTAGCAGTCGCCTCAACTTAATGGACCGCACTACAACCTTAACATCAGACTGTTAAATTACGAAGCCCAATTAAAAAAAAAACTAGTAGAGATTGCCTTTGGCATTAAGTCCGCGTTTGTACAATTGTGCATTCAGTTTTACAATAAACCAGTTAAATAAATCAGTTTCTTTAAAGGCGAGTAACATTGAACATCGGTTAACGACCAAAAGTGAGCAGTTTAATTCTCCATAATGCTGATCAATATAGTATTGTATTTTTTATATAAGTACTTTGTTCGTATTGTGTTATACAGGTTTGTTATGTCTGTCCTTTAATACATACGTAAAAAATATGTATAACAGATTTTATCGACTCATTTTACAGTTGTCGCAGTTCTCGCTTAAAGTACCCATATAGGGTGAACTACTGCTTTACTGACTAGTAAAGCAATACATTAGTCGATTGTTCCACGAACAAACGACAATTTTATTGTGCTGTCTATGTAATCAGCAGAAGCTTTCCTGACTTGTGTGATCGGTGTAAAAAAAAGACTTAGTAGGAACAGGGTAAACTATAAGACATTCAGAACCAGTTAAATTTATTAGGATTACAAAATCTTAGATAAATCACTTAAATACAAAATATATATAATACAAAGCCATAGATAGGAATGATAAAGAAGTTAAGCCGAGTTGTGTGATACCGTCGCAGAAGGCCAGTGCGGGTATGGGTGAGAATCTAATTTGGTTCGGTAGCCGTCGCTCATTTGTTCAAATTACACCCCACATCCTCGCCACGCCGGCCGCCACCCTTGCCGAGACGCCCAAGTAATTGATGTACCGACTCGAGTATGCCGATTTATTTTTTTCCAACGAAGTTAAAAATTGTATTTTAAAAATTAAATGGAACCTATTTATATACATGATAGTTTATATTTATAAAAATTATGAAACTACTAAAAATACACTTTGAACACTTTGCCACGATCCTCACACAACTCCCTCGCTTCCTTCACATTTACAATTCACTTTATACAAGCTCTATGGTTATGGGCACTAGGCAACCTAGCTTTCTTGAGGATGTCTTTGATGGTTTGGGCACATGGAAAGGATGAGTAAAAGTAGATTGACGAAAAGAATTTACAAATCTCATCTGAATGGATGCGTTAAACAAGGCAGGCCCAGGAGGGTGTTTTCAGCCCAAATAAAATATTATAATAATTATTATATTTTCTTATTAAGGCTCGACATAATATATGACAGCATCCCACTTAGTGTAAAGCTAGAGTACGGTACACGAATAGAGGCGACTGCAACTACAGTTAAATAACTGCAAGTAGCAGTCGGACCTACTATGAATATAATTATTTATTAACTTTTATATTATTGTGACTTGACATCTGACCTCGACGTGCCTGATGGTAAGCAAGGGAGGTGCAAGAGTGCCGACGACTGATATCAATTAAGAACGATACACCAACTCGGTTCTTAATTGCCTCAGTCGCCGTCACTATGGCCAAAAAGTTTCAATTTATCACTATTATTTTATGCGGCTTACTATCGCGTTTATTTTGGTTTTGATTTTACAATTTTATTTTATTATTCCGACGTTACGAGAGCTTTGCAGCCATCGTGGTTATTAATCAATGTTCACGCAAAATCTAAGAAATTATTATTATTATATGTAATAAAATGTATGTCTTTGACCTATTTTAACTCAAACAGTAATTGTTAGATAAACAGAGAGTGTTGCATATATTGTAGTAATATGTGGTTATTCGTAGACATGTCCGGACGACCGATCCCTGGCGCTCACGGTTCGCACCTCGGCGAGCACGTGATGCCAATGACAAGTTGCTAAGCAACACCCGTCTGGAAGATGCCAAGTTACACGATCTCTATCTATGTATATCTATACCTCTACAGTTATAGATGTTCGTTTTGTATTAGGTATCATTCTATTTAATTATTGATTTTGTATGGAGAGTTTTTTGTTTTTGTAATTTGTATTTTATTGTGGCTCGACATTTATGATAGGACTCCGCCTGATAGTAAATGAAGGGAGGTCCATGAATAGAGGCAATGACTATTGCATGTAAATAATTGCACATACCAGTCGCTACTAATGCTGAACTATTTGGAACCGGCAACTTTTATCTGATTCTGAAACGCGACAGTCATTTTATGGTTTAAAACGAATTGGCTTACTGCGAAAATGGTCACCAACTTAATGTTTTCACGCTAACAAACTTTTCGTTATTTATTTAAACCAACCATTTACTCGTAATTTCGACATGTTCACAGATAAACGTCTGAGGACGCTCGATTTTTAAAGTTCCTAAAATAGGTGCCTTTAATAAAATATTTTACTTTTACCAAAGTTAAGTAATAGCAGAAATAAAATATATATATAAAAAATATATGTATTATAAAATAATGTACTTTTATTTTTTTCTCTACTACTTTCTCTATTATTTTGTCTGTTGTTAATATCACCACTATCTAATACCAATTTTAAGCGTCCAGATCGTAAAATGACTTAGTATAGTTTCAGGGTAATTTGGAAGTTTCTGGCTAGTATTGCCGATTTGACTTTTAGTATAGAAAGATATTAATAGTCTTTTCCTATTAATATCTTTCTATACCAAGTCAGTAAACGTGGTTGTATCATAAAAACTAGTCGATCAAACACAGATTGATCCTGGCCAGTGGTGTTTGTAACGAGATAGGTTTGCAAAGCTATTTCACTACCACTAGACCACGGACGCCAGTTGTAGCAGTCGCCTCCAGCTTAACATCAAGTGGAGTTCTGTCATTTGTCGAGTCCACAATAAGAAGAAAAAAGCCGATAATAAACGAAAAGTAAAAAAAAGTTTTCCATCATAACTGGTATTTATATGGAATTTTGGAGTCTCTAATAATAAATTCCTTTTATGTTTAGAATTTCTGATGTTTTAAAAAATGTAGCTAAGAAATAATGAGGAGTCAATCAGACGGCGCGCCTCCCCTTGGGTTGCTTCGCGACCACTTCGATTTATAAGATAACAAAATAATTTTGATATTTGAAGAATATATTATTATTATTTTTATTATCATCACATAGGTACTTTATTAAATAGCAATATTATTTTTTTTGGCCGGCATAGTGACGGCGACTGAGGCAGCCGCGAACTAACTTGGATGTTTCAGTCATCGTCACTCCTGGATCTCCTCTTGCTTATCATTAGGCGGGTCGAGGTCAAATGTCGTCACAATAAAAAAATAAAAAAAAATATATAAATTACTGTATATGTCGTAAGTCAAAGAAAATAAAATAATTTCTAACAAAAAAAAAACCGACTTCAAATAGTAAACTAAAAAGCAAAAAATAAATTTTCTTCGCACAAAGTAATACGTATTTTCATTTAGTTAAATAGAAATGATTAAATAATTACTTTATAATTTTAAAGTCGGTGCCAAGTAAAACAATAACTGTGTATAGATGAATCTTTCTAACAACTGATGATAATACTAGTAGGTAATTATCACGAAATATCTGTTCTGTGGTAATTATCAGTACTTCCTTATTATTCTTGTTTTGGTTTTGCTAACAGATATTGTGATTTTTTAAATTTAATACGTTCATGCTATTATTATAAGTATTGGAT
Organism: Tinea trinotella; assembly: GCA_905220615.1. NCBI lineage: Eukaryota > Metazoa > Arthropoda > Insecta > Lepidoptera > Tineidae > Tinea > Tinea trinotella. Next base: position 4,435,443 of record HG992320.1, on the reverse strand, counting down.
AGTTATTCATATTTTAATGCTATTGGATTCCATTTTGAGTATTTCATTTTAGTAAATTCTTTTGTTTTATTTCAACATTGATATCTTGAGTACATTTGTTATGTAAATAGCTACTATATGTCTAAGTTGTATTCAGTGTCCTTTCATAATTCGTTTTCATTTACTAGTAGTTTGTAAGCCAGTATTTAGGTACATAATATTAAAAAAGTTACTTTGATAGTTAGTAGGTACCAATTCTTATATTTTTATAAGAATATTTAATAATATTGTGTGTACTTAGTAATTTGATATAGTAGTAAGGTTGTTGTAGCATTGACTTGGCACCGACTCCAAAATTATAAAGTAATTATTTAATCATTTCTATTTAACTAAATGAAAATACGTATTACTTTGTGCGAAGAAAATTTATTTTTTGCTTTTTAGTTTACTATTTGAAGTCGGTTTTTTTTTGTTAGATTTTTTTTTTTACGATTTTAAGTGATGGGTAGACCGAGCAAAGATGCTACTCGAATGAAGAGAAGACGGTTACTTCAGACGGAAAATGATAGACGGAAACGATTAGACATTAAAAAAAACTTAACAAACGCACTAGTCGTCCCTACGATGAAGATTCCCTCGATTTCTCTGGTCTGCCATCATCAAACCCTGATTTTCTTATCATGAGACCACCTTTGAAATATCTTCTTTCCAACAAAAAAAGAATAATCAAAATCGGTTCATTAACAACGAATATAAACGGCTGAATTGAGAAACTTCCTCTTTTTTTGAAGTCGGTTAAACTTTGATTCCCTTATCATCAAAATCGGTTCATAAACAACGAAGTTATCCGCGAATAAACATAAAAAAGATATATACAGTCATTTTAAAAAATCTTCTCCTTTTTTGAAGTCGGTTAAACCCTGATTTCTTTATCATGGGACCACCTTTGAAATATCTTCTTTTCAACAAAAAATAATTATCAAAATCGGTTCATAAACAACGAAGTTATCCGTCAACAAACATAAATTAGAATGTTGAAAATTTAAGACTTATATGATTTTCTCATGGATGCCATTATCAGAACTGGACCAAATTAAAATGGGACCAAACGGGAAGCATCAGCTATCAAATGAAAAAAGAATCATTAAAATCGGTTCAACCAGTCAAAAGTTTTGAGGTAACAAACATAAAAAAAAAATACTGGTCGAATTGAGAGGGGGTTCTCAATTCGACCAGTATTTTTTTTTGACTTTTTTGAAGTCGGTTAAAAAGAGAAAGGCCTTTGCTCAGCAGTGGGACATTTATAAAAATAATAAAATTTAAATTCAGCAGACTCAACTGAAACTGTTAAGCCTCAATTTACACAGGGACAGGCTGAGAAAACGGAGCGACACATGACACAACTCTCTTAATTCCCTTTTGTCCACAATTTTCTTCATATAAACTCTACAGTCCTTGATTTGATATAATTTTTAGAGACAATTTTCCTACACCACGGTCACTTCATTTTAAAGGTATATACTATGCTTAATGAATGTGTATGGATACGTTAAACAAGGCAGGCCCAGGAGAGTTTGTCGACAAAATCGGAGACATCCTCAAGAAAGCTAAGTTGCCTAGTGCCCAAAACCACTTGTGTGAAGAGCATTGTAAATGTGTGATTGTCACAATCATAGCAAGTGGCGCTCCATTATCTCTTCCTATCCCTGTGGGAAAAAGGCGTGTCAATTTGATTGATTGATTGACTATACAACATTTTCGTAATTACGAAATATTAAGATTATTTGCTCAATGTTAATGCCGGTAGAGACTTTTAATGTTTGCCCTCGTTAGTAGCTAATAAGATGGGACTTGTATCAGTCAAATATTTATGTAAGAATTCGCAAGCATTGATTATTGAAACGTAATTTTTCCAATATTTACAAATATCTAAAAATAAGGCTAACTTTTGTCAAACTAACTTCCTGGCTTTTAGCAGTATCAGAATCGTGGTATGTATGTGGCGTTACATTATCTTCACCAATCCCTGTGGGAATAGAGGCGTCAAAGAATTTTTAATTGCTCAACGTAACTTAATTGGATTATAAGGTATTCTTTTTAACTAAAGTTTTTCAATTTTATCAAGACCAAAGTAAATTAAAAAGACGATGTTCAATCATACTGTATCTGCCAACTGGTGCTATCATAACCACCTAACGCCTAACTGTACCAATTGATAAGGTAGCTTTGTTTTAAACTTACGCGATTTAAATTAATTATTAGAATATATTAATTAAAATGAGCCATAGCCCGTTTACGAGTTATCACATGATCCGTATTCTCGTGACCACCGCTTTTAAAACAGAGCCGAAACGTTACCACCTTTGTAACCCTTTATTTATTTATTTATAAACTCTTTATTGCACAAAAATAAGGTACATAGGCGAGCTTAATGCCTTAGGCATTATCTACCAGCTAACCTTTGTTGTGTAGTGCTGTGATTGGCTGGGTGCAAACTATTTATTATAAAGATTTAATATTATTTTAATTGACATTTGTTATAAAAACATATATATATATATATATATACATATATATATATAAGCAATACATACATTAGGCAACATATACACAAATATACATAAGATTAAACACATGTATGAGATAATAAGGATGTTATAAGGTTTGTTTATTTAAAAAGTGATTGGTAAGTAGGTGTTTAAAGTTGTTGATAGTTGGGGCTTGTCTGATAGTCAGGGGAAGCTTGTTCCACTGGTGAGCTGCAGAAACTGTAAAAGATTGGCCGTAAGCAGAGGAAGAATGAGTTGGAATTTTTAGTTGATTATTTTGGGATGAACGAAGAGGAAGCTGATGGGAGTTACAGAGGAATTGAAATCGGTTTTTTAGATAAACAGGAGACAATGGATTGTAAAGGATATCATAAAGGAAGGTAAGGAGATGTGTTGACCTGCGAAAGCGTATGTTAAGCCAATTTAACGAAACATGAGTTTCGCCTGGATAGGAAGGAAAAACTGAAGCCGCTTGAGCTGATGCATAGTGTAAAAAACTTTCCGACTTATCTCGGACACCTGAAACTCCCACGACAAGTCACAGGTCATGTGCAGGCGAGAGAGAGAGGCCCTTTATAGAGCAAATTAGGAATTATTATTATTGAAACATGTGTGACACAACTAACTGACACAACACGTGTCAGTTAGACAAAGTTTTAAGCTATTCCAATGGTGAACTATTTAGTCTTTCTATCTCATTACTAACAAGCCTTCTTCAAATCAATCAATCAAATTGTCACGCCTTTTTTCCACAGCTTTTTTTGACACAACTCCCTCGCTTCCTTCTCATTCACAATTCTCTTTATACAAGTTCTATGATTATGGGCACTAGTCAACCCAGTTTTTTTGAGGATGTCTCCGATTTGGTCGGCAAACACCCTCCTGGGCCTGCCTCGTTTAACCGTCAATCTACTTACACTCATTCTTTGCCCAAACCATTGAAGCATTCCTTTATCAATCCTTGTCACTACATCCTCTTTCAAACCACATCTATCGCGCACTGTGCTATTCCTTATTTTATCCGCTATCGAGCCTTCTTGTATGAACTAATTTAAATAATGAAGATTACAAATAATATATTAGTCCAAAGTATGACTTAAAATAAATTGGTAATAACCCCGAATGACATCGGTAGTAATACGACTACGGGGGGTATGTTTTTGGTTTATGTTGCGTGAAATTTTATCGTTGCGGGCGCGAGACAACGGCGGACGGCGCCAAACTACGAAAACTTCATGAATTATGTGACTTTACTTTTATATCGTTTTTTTTTTTAAATAAATATGTCAATATAGATTGTTGAAGATCATTAGTTTAAATTAAAAAGATCATTAGTTTAAATTAAAATTTTAGTTTATTAATAAGATAATGATTTCAGTTTCTGTGTTATCTTATAATTAGCTGTTTCTTGAAATTATGTAACTCATAAAAAGGCGAAGAGATGCTTAAGAAATTTATTTGTTTGTTATTTGTTAATAATATTTGTAAATAAATTTGTTAATTTATTGAAGAGCATTGTACTATAATATAGAAGGTAGTATACGTTTCAAAAGGTTACTAAGTTACGTTTTGCAAGCTGAATAGAAATCCTTGTATTTGCCCAGTATTATACAAACGAAATAGACGCAGATGGAGGTCTACGTAACTTCCCAAATTAGGATAGCACAAAGCAAATATAGAAGTAGAACAGGAGGGGCGTATGCAAACATTTTGTGATGTTATACCGGACCTTTTATAGCAGGGTTCGGACAGTGTCCGGTTTGTTAGACACCGCTACTTAATATTATAATATGGAAATTAGTTTTGCATACATTTTAGTTCTTTTGAAAACTATTCTTTAGAATATTTTTTTCATATATTTTGTTCTTGTCCTTTTTCTCACAACAATAGGTAGAGACAATCGAGCGCCACTTGCTACGATTTTAACAGCACCTTACGTCCACAATTCTCTTCATACAAGCCCTATGGTTATAAGCCATAGAGGCTCTATGGTTATGGCTCTATGGTTAAGCTAGCTTTCTTGAGGATGTCTCCAATTTTGTCGAAAAACATCCTTCTGGGTCTGCCTCGTTTAACGCATCCATCCACATCAGACTTATAATTTTCTTTCCTCAATCTACCTTCACTCATCGTTTCCATGTACAAATTCCATGTGCCCAAACCATCGAGCATTCCTTTGTCAATCCTTGTCACTACTTGTCTTTCAAAATATTACGTAATACATTTAAAATACATCTCTCGCGCACTATACAATACGCGTATTTATAAGTTTGTTGTTCTATTCAAAAAGTCTAGACTTGAGATGTTAATCTTGAATTAATTTTCTCTAACAATAGGTAGAGTCGGTACAAACGCCGGCAAATCATCTATCTAACACTTGACGTGCTCTGAACAGCCGCTCACACTTTGATCGAGTACCTAAATCTCAGGAGTATACCTACACACATTATGTTGAATGACTCTGTTAGAAAATTTCGTTTTGTGCTTTTATAAAATGAGGAGGGTGTTTGCCGACCAAATTGGAGACATCCTCAAGAAAAGTAGGTTGCCTAGTGCCCATAACTATAGAGCTTGTATGAAGAGAATTGTGAATGTAAAGGAAGTGAGGGAGTTGTGTCAGGATCGTGGCAAGTGGCGCTTCATTGTCTCTGCCTATCCCTGTAGGAAAAAGGTGTGACAACTTGATTTGATTACAATGAGGAATAATGGGACCATAATTGTTTTTATTAGAAAATTAGTTTACTGTAATGTACAATGTGTGACATGGATTTAGCAGGCGTAAAGAATGTCAACTGACTCAGTCGCGTTTTGAGATCGGTTCGAAAGTTGCCAGTTTTCATCTTTGACCGGAATAGTGACGGCGACTAAAACAACCGTGATCTGACTCGTTTTTTCCGTCGTTAACACTCGGAGCTCCTCTTGATTACCATAATAACTGCACCTTGAAAATATAGGATTAGAAAACTACCTACTATTATTTACAAAGATATGGAACTTTCAATCAATATATATATACAAGTATATTTTGATTTATACCTCGACATATGACAGCACCTCGTCTAATATTAAACTAGGCGATTACTACCATAGTTAATAAATTGCAAGCACCGTCTACTATGCCGGACTAGTTGTAACAAGAAACTTTCAAAACACTCCACTTAAATAAATATGGTGGTATTATCCTGGGTCGGCAGACTGGTCTAAAGACCACTAACTGTTTGCCCTACAACTTTTAAAGTGAAGATATTTTGTAATACAAATTAAATTAAACCTATCTTTTCCCCTACCTCTACCAGCATATTCGTGCTTTCCAATTCCTATGTTCCAAGTAAAACACAAGTAGCACGAACATTGGAGAATGTCCATTCCTTCTAGTTATTACACTGAGAGGTCGTAACATTTTTCCGTATCATTGATTGGTCAACAGTTCACGTTATTGTCCAAGTTTTTATGTGAAAGATACTGCTTGCTGAGATTGACCAGTTTTATATTATTGTTTTATTGATCTGCTGCATTTAGTTTTTCTTTATGTTAGATTAATATAAATTGTAATACGTAAAAACATAATGACTATATTATTTTTTAAATAACAAAATAAATACATTTTTATTCATAATTTATTTATTTTTAAATTTATAAATCTCATGTGAATCGGAGATATCCTCAAAAAAGCTAAGTTGCCTGACCAAAACCATAGAGCTTGTATGAAGAGAATTGTGAATGTAAAAGAAGCGAGAGAGCTGTGTTAAGATCGTGGCAAGTGGCGCTTTATTGTCTCTGCCTATCCCTGTGAGAAAAAGGCGTGACAATTTGATTGATTTACTGAATTAAACAAATTTTATGCGGCTCACACGATACGTTTATTTTGGTTTTGATTTTACAATTTTTATTATTCCGACGTTTAATTGATATATTATTAAGTTTTGAAATTAATAAGTTTTTGTAACATTTTTCTAGTAGATTTCGAACTACAACTAATTGATTTGATAGAAATAGTATAAAATGATACATGCAAATAAAATAACGTAATTCGTATTTCTGTTTGTCATTCGATCTATACAAATAAATACTCATCGAACATTCCCTAAACTTGTTACTAGTTCCTTACAACTTTGTAAGGAGGTCCTCGGATATATTGGGAATATAAATTTCCTGTACCGCCCCTAGCCCTTTAAGGGATACTCTGGTACAAATTTCACAAAGGATTTTCGACTTTAACGCAACGAAATATGATTGTGAATGTAAATGTGAAATGTAAAGGGCATATGTCGGTGTCTAAACTTAGGTTAAGATATCCGGAGGGTCCGGTCGTGACATGCCATGCTCTTCTTAAGCCTTAAGCACTTAGTTATTATTGTAAAGCAACTATACTAAGAAGGGCATTTAAACCTTATTCAGGGTCACTTCTCAACAATATAGACGACAGGCGTGGACGAACGGTTTAGCGACTGGTTTGTTGCGCGTAAAGTCCCGGGTTCGATCCCCGGTCGGAGCAAATATTTGTTTTATAGCTTTTATTTGTAATATTTAATAATATTAAATATTTCAAATATTTGTTAATAAAAAAAAGAGATGGATATTTGCTTCGGGTCTGGTTATCAAAGAGGGGTAGGCAGTGGTACCCAGTCTGCCGATCCGGGGTAGTACTACCACTTGCAAGTATACAGACCGTGAAGTGATTTGGTCACGTTTCGGGATCAGCTTGTAAGTTGCCGGTTCCATCTAGGCCGGCATAGTGGATGTGATTGCTACTCACAGTTATTGAATTGTAGTAGCAGTGACATTCATTCATGGGCCACACTTTGGCTTAACATCAAGCGGGGTGCTGTCATATGTCGAGTCACAATAAAAAAAAAACAGTATAAGCAGAGAATGAACTAAATTTCGACAGACATTAATGATCGGTTGTGATACATATTTAATCGTGACTGGCATAGTTACGGCGACTGAGCTAGCAGTAATCTAAGTCGGTTTTATCAGTCATCGGCGTTCATGTACCTTCAAACCCCCTTTTATCATCATCATCAGCCAGAAGACGTCCACTACTGAACATAGGTAGGTAGGTCTCCCACTAGGTGGACTAACGACATAGTAAAAGTCACAAATAACCCTCTTTCTTACACTCAATTATTTGTCGAGGACGCTTGATGGGTTATCATTTAAAAAATCATAAATCAACAATGGTATAATGCGATTAAAATAAGAATAGGACGGAATCGGCGCCATTTTGTGACGTCTAACTCTCCAACCAACTTCACTTGAGTATGGTGTCTTTTTCTTTGCAGACCGTCAAGAAAAAGACACATTTGAATCAGTCAAGTAAAGTTAGCCAACAGCCCATCCTATTCTTATTCTAATAGCATAGTACCAACATTTAGTCACACGGTATATCTGATATTATTGATATATGTTTAGTATGTAAAACATACTTTTTTTATTTTTTTTATTGTGACTCGACATATGACAGCACCCCGCTTGATGTTAAGCCAAAGTGTGGTCCATGAATGAATGTCACTGCTAATACAATTCAATAACTGTGAGTAGCAATCACATCCACTATGCCGGCCTAGATGGAACCGGCAACTTACAAGCTGATCCCGAAACGTGACCAAATCACTTCACGGTCTGTATACTTGTAAGTGGTGGTACTACCCCGGATCGGCAGACTGGGTACCACTGCCTACCACTCTTTGAAAACCAGACCCGAAGCAAATATCCATCTCTTTTTTTTTATTAACAAATATTTGCAATATTTAATACTATTAAATATTACAAATAAAAGCTATGAAACAAATATTTGCTCCGACCGGGGATCGAACCCGGGACTTTACGCGCAACAAACCAGTCGCTAAACCGTTCGTCCACGCCTGTCGCCAAAACATGTAAACAATAATGATAATATAAAATAATAAATAAATTTCTAGTTTACCAAATAATTATTATAAAAAAATACTATTATAAATATTAAATAATTGTATTATAACAGTATAAAATACGAATTAAACAAATTTTATGCGGCTTACTATCGCGTTTATTTTGGTTTAGATTTTACAATTTTTTATTATTCCGACGCGATAGTAAGCCGCATAAAATTTGTTTAATTCATTAATCAATGTTCGCGCAAAATCTAAGAAAATACGAGTATAAAATATGTCACGGTATTCGTACGATACAAGTAGAAAATAAGAAATAAAGGTTGTGTTGCCTAGAGTGGACTTCAGAGTCCTGTTTCAAAAGTTACTTGCACGACACCTGCAAGTTCCCACAATACATTTTTACATTTAATTCAGTTTCTTTATGTTAATACTACGACTGAAGGCTTTCTTATTTCAGAAATTAACTTATTTTATGTTATTATTCATATTTCGATACATTTTAACCCAAAAATTAAGCTCCACTGTCCACGATCCCGACACAAATATATAGTAATAAATATAACCGATAATAAGCCGCATAATAAAAACTAGAATAAGCCGCATAAAATTTATTTAATTCATTAAATTTCAATCAATCAATCGTGCCCGCCCCTAACCACAGAGCCAGTATGAAGAGAATTGTGGATGTGAAGGAAGCAAGGGAGTTGTGTAAGGATCGTGGTAAGTGGCGCTCCATTGTCTCTGCCTATCTCTGTGGGAAAAAGGCGCGACAATTTGATTGATTGATTGAATTAGGTTATGTAATCTTTTTTTATATAATTTTTCAGGACAATAGAAAAGCTTTATTACTTTTCGCTTCCTATGTATGTCCTATTTTTAATAACATGACATTTCATATCTAATATAATATGAGGGGGCGCTGTAAGTGTAATTAATTTGTCGTCACTTATTTCGCCAGCACTAATGTCTGGGCATTTGATACTTGATGACAACTAGGCAGATGTACGAAGAATTATATTAATAAACAAATATTCGGATGTGGTACTATTTTATTATTGCGGCTCGACATAAGGTAGCATTAATGATTATTAATAAAAATATGTAATATACTTCAGAATTAATTATATAAAAATTAATTGTGGCAAGTGGAGCTCCATTGTCTCTGCCATATCTGTGTGAAAAAGGCGTGGCAATTTGCATTTGATTGGATAGATTAGGCATGACAACCAGGTTGTATAAATAATAATTATTCAAAAGCCTTGGCGGTTTGATTTATTATTATCATCCGATGCGGGGTAGTATCATCCAACCAGGCCGGCATAGCAGTCAGCAGCCTAATCAGCAATATTAATAGCACTTTTATGTATGTTTTTGAGATTAAAATTCTACATTATCTAGTGATTCAGATACAGAATAATGAAAATTAATTCCGTACCTGTACACCGACCATTTTATTCATAACTTGATGTATAAAATAAAGAAGAAAGAACGTAAATTCTCTACTTACACTGATTGAACAAGTTTCTCTTATAACTTGGAGGGTGGTTGTTGCCGTTAATGTCCACTCTTGTGTGAAATTAGCACTACGAGTGGATGTTTGCGAGGATTTTTCTATTTATCAGATTGCTTGTACTTTTACCATTACGTTATAAGTAAGGTTATTGACGAAAAAAAATCAGATAGGGTTAATTATATAAATATGTAAGTTTAAAGAGTGGATCTGATGTGGATGAATGCGTTAAACGAGGCAGACCCAGGAGGGTTTCCGACCAAATCGAAGACATCCTTAAGAAAGTTGGATTGTCTAGGTTGGGATGTAGACCGTAGAGCTTGTATGAAGAGAAATGTGGATGTAAAAGAAGCAAGGGAGTTGTGTCAGGATCGTGGCAAGTGGCGTTCCATTGTCTCTGCCTATCCCTGTGGAAAAGGGCGTGACAATTTGTTTGATTGATGTGTAGTTCCCTGTCTGGCGATGCAGAGTAGTATAACCACTTACAAGTGTAAAGACCGTAAAATAACTTGGTCGAGTTTCAAGATTAGTTGCCATATTTGGATGCGATGATAACTGGCAATGACTTAACTGTACCTAGTAGCAGTTGCACCCAATCATGAACCACACTTAAGCTTAACATCAGTTGACCTTAATTTTTTTCGCGAGAAGATGAATAATCAAACGATTTTATTTGAAATTTGGCTAAAAATGCATTTTCAGTGTCGTTATACGTCTGGCCGGCATAGTGATGCCGACTGAGGCAATCGTGAACTGAGGCAATCAGTTATTTCAGTTTTTGGCACTCATGGACCTTCCCTTACCATTAGGCAAGTCTAAGTCAGAAGTCGATTCAAAATAATAAAAAATATTTAAACAAATAATTAAGGTGACTGGTATAGTAGTATGGGCTTTTAAACCACGTTCTGGTACCAATAAAGATACATTGTACTTTAGTCGTCCTGTTTCTATGATACAAGCACGTTTAATAGCTTAGTATAAAAATGCTACAATAACAAATATAAATCACAATTTGTCGTTAAATAGGAATAAATGCAATCCCTTCGAGTGAACGGTCCAGTTCGTAAATCGGACCTCAATTGGTGTGATTATAAGTTAACACGCACGAGACACCTTCGACTTTGATATTTGGTACGAAACTTACACGTTGCTATATTATTGAGCTATTATTAGGAAAATTGACTTAGTCTCAAAGACATAGGTTATGAATATTTTTAAGTAGTTACTTTTTTGTGTCTCGACATTTGAGAGCACCTTGATTAATGTTAGGCTGGAGTGTGGTCCATGAATGGATGTCACTGCTACTATAATTCAATAACTTTAAGTAGCAATCACATCCACCATGCCGGCCTAGTAGGAACCGGCAGCTTACAAGCTGCTTCCGAAACGCGTCCAAATCACTTCGCGGTTTGTATCACGTATAACGTAAACTCTTTGATAACCAGACCCGAAATATTTTTAGTTTATTTGTGTATACATTTTGGATTACAGACTAGAATTTTCTACTGCGTTTCATACGTTCCATGTTTAATTTTGTTTTCAGTGTGTTTTACAGGCCAATTTATAAATAAATAAATGTGCTTCTACTTATAAGGACCTATGTTTTAACACTATACTTATGTGAACAGATTGTTTTGGGAGGGGAGTATGTTTGGCATGTACGGCATGTGTTGGGGTACCTGGGGATTCGTGTCGATTGTTTTCGTCTATATTTAAACGCTTGCCGACGTATTTGCTTATCACCTGTCAAGTGTAGGCGCCTACAATGAGGGTGGAACGTGACTACATGCCAATATTTAGATAACACTGTTCTACTCGTATTCAACATGTTTTGAGGACTTGTTCTTTACTTGTTTTTTTTGTTAATATCGTAATGAACGAGTTAATAAAAGTATATGAGAGTCATAAGAAAGCTAGGTTGCCTAGTGCCCATTACCTTAGAGCTTGTATGAAGAGAATTGTGAATGTGAAGGAAGTGAGAGAGTTGTGTCGGGACCGGAAATAGAATCCGAAACTTTATGCAAAACAAACTGTTGTACTAACCAATGCGCCCGCCTGTCGGCATCTTATGAACTTTACTAATATACTTTTGATAATCAATCAATCAAATTGTCAAGCCTTTTTCCCATGAGGATATGCAAAAACACTGGAGCGCCACTTGCCACGATCCTGACACAACTCCCTCGCTTTCCACAATCCACAATTCTCTTCATACCTAGTCCTACCTATTATGCGTCTGCCGGTTCGTGATCTCTACTCTAGAACCTTTCTTCCCCATCGGTTGTCAGTTCTTCGAGCGATGTGGAGACAAGATATTGGTTTATAGAGACAAACCAAGACAAATATCTTTTCCTATTGTAAGCTATAATATATCTACATCTAGATATGTAATCAGCCTTATTAAGTCTGTTTATTTTGAGGTGACTCGATATCAAAATACGGTATGAGATTTAGACACTGCTATCATTATTTAATTACTTTGTCAGGAGGATGTTTTCCAACCAAATTGGATATTTCCTCGAAAATGCTGGGTTGCCTAGTGTCTATAACCGTAGAGCTTGCATGAAGAGACTTGGATGTCAGGAAAACGGAGGAGTTTTGTCAGGATGGTAGCAAGTGGCGCTCCGTTGTCTCTGCCTATCCCTGCGGAAAAAGAAGTGAATATTAAATTGATTGATTGATAATATAATTAGAGAAGATATGAAAAATCTTAGAACAAAGGATTTATTACCTATTTAACTGCAGGGCCGTCTTAAGCATATTCATCGCCGGGGTGCGAAGGTCAGGGCTCCGCTCGTGTGGTCTCAGTATAGTATCTATCGAAATTTATGGCGGTCGGCATGCGCCCTCTAGGACTTTGCGCCCGGGTGCACTGCACCCCTTGAACCCCCGGGTAAAGACGGCCCTGGTAACTAGCAGTCAAGATTTTTATTTATGGACGGCACTGCAGCCTAAAATCAGATGGCGTGCTCTCATAATTATGTCGAGTAATTTTTTTTTTACATTTCTATACTAATCTACTGAAGTGTTTGTATCATAGAAACAGGACAACCAAAGTACACAAATCAAAGATACATTGGTACCGGTGGGTGGTCTCGAAGTCGTGCTCTCGGTTTGCGTAACCATATCACTGCCACTACACTACGGTCGCCTTTGTTATAAGGCCGTTAGCCCTACTGTGTTTTATTTCTGTACAGCCCAAGTGTTGTGTCTAATTATACCTCTGTCACAATCCTAATTTATGACGTCATTGAGGGATAACATTGTTGACATTTTGATGAGTAAATAGAGATTGTAGTCGTAAATTATGACTCATTGTATTAATGTAATTGTGGTTTGCAGTGTAATACCTATGCATAAAAACAACTATAATAATATTAATAGAATTAATGAATTAAACAAATTTTATGCGGCTTACTATCGCGTTTATTTTGGTTTAGATTTTACATTTTTTTTATTATTCCGACGTTTCGAGAAATAAAATTTGCCGCATAAAATTTGTTTAATTCATTAATCATTGTTCGCGCAAAATCTAAGAAAATAATAATGGAATTCTTTATTGCACGCATATAACTGACTACAAAAGTTTACAAGAGGCGAACTTAATGCCTTAAGACATTTTCTACCAGTTAACCTTTGGGAGATGTATCCGGTTATTTCATCAGTTCAGGAAGTAAAAGAAGAGATAATTAATTTTAAATATGAACTATGTATGAGAAATAAAATATATTATTATGATCCCATTTATCTTTTTTTTAAATTGGACATATTCTTAGTTACGCAAAAATATGATCTACAAAATATGAAGTCCATTATTCCAACTACTAGTAAGTACCTACGTAAAAGGAATTCAATTAGAACATCTTAAACAACTTAACAACATTGGATTATTTAAAAATAGGTTTAATCTTTCGTCATTATCATCATCAATTTCACGCCCTAATTTCCCACAGAACCACCCAGAAGATAGTTCCTTGATCAAATTACTAGAATAGCAGGGCTTACGACATAGCGAAAGAGCATACAAGAGAATTGTGGATGTAAAGGAAGCGAAGGAGTTGTCTCAGGATCGTAGAAAGTGACGCTTAAAGGTCTTTTTAAGCGTCAATTATCCCATCTTTTTGTTTAAAGTAACTATGGGGACTAGATCTGTTTTGTATAATTATGTCTAATTGATACTTATTGAGCATCAACCTAGGCCGGTATAGTAGATGTGACTGCTATTGAATTGTAGTAGTAGTGGCCTCCATTCATGGGCCGCACTACAGCTTTACAGCTCATGGGCAGCACTATCATAATGTCGAGCCACAATAATAAAAAATATAATATAAATAATATGTATACTATAGTGAGTATCTGTAGTCTACATCTAGACGGTTGTTAGAAATGGCATAACATAAATTAGTGGGCAATAATGCCGAGGTGGCGACAGAGCGGTGAACAAACGACGTTCCTGGCGTTCCTGCGATATGACGGATATGCAACTATTTAAGATATGCGACCTGCCTTCACTTCTTGGCATTTCCATTTAATTAACAAAACTTAAAATCGACTTTATCATGTAAACTTTAAGAGTTATATTTGCATAGCAAGTGTAAGAATATGTGTATAGCGACGTCTGTATATAATTTGTAGAGTTATGTCTAAAGATATCGTTATGTATAATGAGTTAGTACATTGTTAAGTATTAACTTAATTAAGATATTTTAGAAGGGCCCTGCTCTGTAGTAAGACAAATCATTTGTAATTATTTTTTTTTCAACTAATGATTTTTTTAAAAATAATATAAGGAAATAATACTTATAACAAAGAAAGATTCGCATTTCAGAATCAGCTTGAAAGTTGTCGGTTCCATTTAGGCCGGCATAGTGGATGTGACTGATACCTGCAGTTGTTTAGTTCCCTCCATTCACGGACCGAACTAAAACCTAACATCAGGCGGGGTTTTATTTCAGACAGGACCCTTTTTAGAGGCTGCCTAAACGAAGAGGAACGTGGCCTAAGCAAGACAAGTTCCTTGGCAACGCGAGGACGCTTCCGGAGGTCTGCAGGAACGAGAATGGTCTCCTGGCCTTCCTGGAGGAGATCGGGTGGCTCCGCTGAGACCAAACCGTTTAAGATACCACAAAGAAGAAGTCAAGTGCAGTAACGATCTCGTACTTACAAATAACAACCAGGCGGAGTACTGTCATATGTTGAGTCTCAATAAAAAATGCGGTATGTTGTCTCAATGTTTCTATATGAAAGAGTAAAGGTGTGACAGTTGGTTAACTTTATATGTGTGGACAGGTGTGTAAACTCATTAAAATTATTATTCTAAATGAACTAACTAAAGGATTAAAAATCAGTTTCATCGATTAAAGTGGAGCGTATGTAGATATTCTTCTCGCATATATTTATTCTTATTGTGAGATGTTATTACCTAAGTGGGTAGAATTATAAGGATCGTATGAATATGCAGAAGCCTTATTAAGAGTTCACCTAAGCGAGGTCAGTCAAGTAAATACAATATCATTGGAATTTTAACTGTGTGTCACACACGTAAAGTACACTTTAATATAACAACAATTTACATTAGTGCTGGTATTGGTACCTTGCAGCTTGGAATAAAATTCTGCATCACCTGAACCATGTCTCTCAAACAGTAACATGAAACATTAATAAAGCGGGGAAATTAAGCAAGTGTTTGCAGTGCCCATAAACATAGAGCCTGTATGAAGAGAATTGTAAAATTACGCAGAGACCATGTGCGTCATCTATCGCCTATATCATGGAGAATGTTCCGAGGAACTCTTTAACCTTGTTCCTACCTCTACTTTTCACACCCGTAATACCCGCACAGGTCGGGGAAAGCATTCGCATTTTGTAGACTGAATCGGCAGTCGAATTAAAAAGTTCGGTACGTCGTTTCTTTGTAGAACAATCGTCAAGAGAATTGCTTTACTAGCCTATGTGTTCTCTCCATGGATCCTACCTTGGATCCTAACCCTGTCAACTTTAATCATAACCAGAGTAAAAATTATATAAGTAATATGACATTTATAATAAAACTATTAGAGAAAAGTAAATAAATCCTTTCATATTAAAATATATTTTTTATTATTATAATTAACAATTATTTATTTTATTCATCATGTATCTATATGTTGAATTTATTTGTACAGTTTTTTATTATTTTCTGCATTGATAAGGGTTAACTGGCAGAAAAGGCCTAAACACATTAAATTCACCTTTTAAAAATTAGATTCTAGTATTTCTAGTTATTAAGTGTATTATTAATTATAATAAATATAAATAAATTATATTTATATTTATTATTATATTTATATTTATTATACGCAATAAAATAAATGCGCTTAATATCGGACTTTTTGGAGAACTCATTGTAGAAGTTCAAACTCCCTGGACGTTCTTGTCTGAAGCTAGTTGTTAATTAATAATTAGCCGGGACAGAAGCGGGCGGGCTTAAGTGCGACTTGGCCGGGCTAAACTCAAAAGTGGTATCTGGGGGCAGAGATAGACTAGACGTTCTAAAAGGAAAGTTAATACTAATAAAAGACCCGAATAGATTTTCTAAATACACTTGATAATGTGAATTGTTATTGATATGATGCTTTTAGAAATGATGCCTTTAGATTTAGATTTAGGATCTTTCTATTTTTTTTATAATGTAATCCTTTGTTAGATATAGCGACTTTATATTTTTTTAAATTATGTATTTTTAAAATATATTTTATTAAGTCGCTATATCTGACCCCTGGTGAGTTGCCAGATAGTAAGCAAGGGGAGCTCCAATAGCTCCAACAACTAAAAAACATTTTCCGATTGTCTATGACTCTCTGGTCGTCATAGACAATCGTGCTTTTTCTGCTATCCGATTAGGAACGATTAAGATTGTTCGATTAAGAAACGACAAGCCTATTATTTAATTGTTTATTTGAATTGTCTATACAGTTGACGAAAAGCGGATGCTTTCCTCTACGAGCGGGTGAAAATACGAGGTAGGAACAAGGTGAAAGAGAAAAAAGAATGTCTTTAGGACATTCGCTGTGGTATAGGCGATAAAGTAGATAACTATGTTGGCTTTGGTTGCTTTTTACAAATTACAGGCGTATCAATGTTGTAGTTATTGTAGTTATTTGCGGGCTCGTTTCCGCACTTGAAGTCCTCTTCGGTATCTTTGTGCGTATGAATGTTGTAGTTATTGTAGTTATTTGCGGGCTCGTTTCCGCACTTGAAGTCCTCTTCGGTATCTTTGTGCGTATGAATGTTGTAGTTATTGTAGTTATTTGCGGGCTCGTTTCCGCACTTGAAGTCCTCTTCGGTATCTTTGTGCGTATCAATGTTGTAGTTATTGTAGTTATTTGCGGGCTCGTTTCCGCACTTGAAGTCCTCTTCGGTATCTTTGTGCGTATCAATGTTGTAGTTATTGTAGTTATTTGCGAGCTCGTTTCCGCACTTGAAGTCCTCTTCGGTATCTTTGTGCGTATCAATGTCTTTCTTTTCAAATATCTGTATTTTAGAATTATTTTTTTATTTTAATACTCATTTCATTTAAATATACTTAACAAGAATAAAATATGAGTATTGGTTGATTATAAATTCAAAATTAAAAGATTCATAGGTTATTATTATTATGTATTAAGCAAATTATAAATGACAGTTATCGGAACTTCGGACTTCTATGTATGCACTTGGGTTTTACGTCAATTAATCAATCAAATTGTCACGTCTTTTTTTCAAAGGCATAGGCAAACACAATGGAGCGCCACTGCCACGATCCTGACACAACTCCGTCGCTTCCCTCACATCCACAATTCTTATTACACAAGCTCCAGTTAGGAGCACTAGGCAACCTATTAAGAAAGCTGGGTTTTAGGTATTAGGTTTTAACTTGATGTCGGAATTATACTTTAGTTATAAACAGTTAGTGTATATACAGTTGTTGCAACTTAAGAAAAAAAGGGTAACCTAACCTTTTCAGTATTGAAATACTCATGGGTAAATAGTATAAGATAATGAAATTCTATCCTTTGTTATCCTTTAAGGATTGAATTGAAAGAAATCTAAGCTCCTTGCTTAGCTTAAGTTCTAAAGCTATGCAAATATTACGAGTGCTTTAGGTTCTTGAAAGGGGTAGAAAAGACCGGTCGGGGGTTAAAAGGGGCGCTGGACGAGGGGCAAGCCAACAAAATACTATCGCTTTGTACTCTATGCTAATCCTTTAATAGGCAGGCATTGAGGCAGTCTTGGCGTTCATTTTATTATAGATATGACTTTTAGTATAAACATATTTATACGTAAATATATATTTTTAGAGCTGGCGGAGTTACAGGAGATGCCGATTGCCGATCTCACGAGAACTCAGGAACATGACATAGTGGCTCTATATGTTCTTTATCGACTATGACACGGATACTGTTTTGAGGAGCTTTTTAACCTGATTTAACAAATCGGCAATCGAACCAAAAGATTTGGCGTGTTCATTTGTTGTAGAATAATCGACAAGGGGAATGCCTTACTAGCCCATGTGTTTCGCGCCATATAATCTTGGTTCCTTCAAGCGAAGCGTGATAAAGCATTCTGATTGGCATAATGACGGCAACGGAGGCAACTGTTAACTAGGTCGGTTTCGTCATTCGTCGACGCTCTGGAACCTCCTTTAGGTTATCATCAGGCAGGTGGTGATCAGATGTCGCGTTACAATAAAAAAATCTGATCAGTTAACATAAAGACTCTTATCTTCTTAAAATGTGTTATTTGAGCGTTTAGTTATAAACTAAAATATTTCTAGCAAAAATAGTAGACCATATTAGGCAGTACAATGGTCTATACTATCACTTACCAATATTCTTTAAAACTCTCAGAGAAATAATACGGATTATATTGCATATTAGGTTAAGGTAAGGCGACTGTGGTGTAGTGGCAATGCAATGGTTACACAAACCGAGAGCACGAGTTCGAAACCATCCACCGGTACCCATGTTTCTATGATTCAAGTACCCATTTTAGTAGCTTAGTATAGAAATGTAAAAAAAGTTCTCAAATATTGGATTATAAAGAATACATTCTATTCCGTAGTCTGTTCAATAAATAATAAGTAATTAAAATTCCCGCTATCCACTATATTCCAACGTAAAGTATGTAGCGTCTAGAAGTCTCTGACCGTTGCCCTCGCAGCCCTCCCAAAAGGACGAGCCTTCACTACTAAATCATATAAGGCTTATAACTCACGCGCACGGAGACTTATTTATCATTTCTTTCTCGACCAGAACGATTTATTGAGTTATCTGTTGACGTGTTATTTGTTAGATAGGTATAATATAAGGATGCAGGAAAAAAAATGTTCTTCAAGGTATATTCATATATACTAGATATAAATAATCAATGTTACTATTGTGACTCGACATCTGACCATGATTTGCTTGAAGCAATGGTAGGTCCAAAAGTGCTGATGACTGAAAGAACCGACTCAGTTCACGGCTGCCACAGCGCCGGATGGTAAGCTAGAGTAAAGAAGATAAATGCCAAGAATAGAGGTTTGAGCTTTTATTTATTATTGTGACTTGAGATATGACAAAATCCCGCCTGATGTTAAGCTAGAATGCGGTCCATTAATAGAGGTGACTGCCACTACAATTCAATAACTGCAAATAGCAGTTACATCCACTATGACGAACTATGATTCCTAGTTGGAACCGGCAACTTACAAGCTGATCCCAAAACACGACTAAGTCACTTTACGGTCTGTATACTACCCACTGATCGGCAGACTGGAAACCACTGCCTACCACTATGTGCCAGGCTATACTGGCCTAGCGAAGATAAGAAGTCAGTTAATTATCTTAAAGTTTCTCCTAATATAAATAATTTTCTCACAGTATTTACTAATTAATTTTACTAATAACAAGAGTCATGTTTACCGTAACTTAGTTGAGTTAAATAAACAAACTTTTGCGTCTTAAAATGTCTTTTTGAATTAAACTTCTGTTTGGAGGGTTCGTCTCAAATGTGATTAGCTTTACCGTAGACTTCGATACTTTAAATAAGAAATGCTATGAAAAGAATAAACAATTTAACGTGTTTTAGTTTATACCAAATACTCTTTTAAATTTGCGCTGTTTTGTTTATGAAATCAAACATATTTCCTACTTACTGTCTCGTTTTTTGTTTAATTCAACGACTTTCCGAAAGCTTTTTTGCAATCGCGAGAAAACAATCAATTAAAGAAAAAACAGTAACCCGCCAAAACCTTTATTTTTTAATTTATACAAACCTAACCTACCTGATGCATGTATACTCGTGTATAGTTCTGCATATATACATCGTTAAAATACAATAACCGGTGAGTATCTTTTTTTATGATAAGCAACAGGAGATCCAAGAGTGACGACGACTGAAAAACCCGAGTCAGTTCCCGGCTGCCTGGCCGTTGACGCCGGCCAAAGGTGCTTCTTCACGCATCGCTTCAGGATCCAAGGTTATAGGATGGAGAGAACACATGGGCAGGCAAAGCATTCCACTTGTCGATTATTCTACAAAGAAAAGACGCACCAAACAGTCTTCAAAATGCGGATTTGAATCTGAGGAGGTCTGCAAGCATTCTAGGAAGAAATATGGTGGCTGCACTGAGAGCGAACTGTTAAAGAGTGTACAAAGAAGCCGCAAACGAAGGTCTCAAGTGCGAAATAATACTAAGTATAACAATAAGTAATAACAATAAGTATCTTTATATTGTCAGCCATTACGAGTATTTATCCACTGCTGCGCATAGATCTTTTTCAGCAAAGTCTGCACACCATCTTGTGTGTGGACGTCCTACGCTGCGTTAGTACCTTAAAGTTTAATATTTTTTCCTTCTAAAAAAATAAACTTTAGATTTTATATTCAAGTTTCAATTTAGTTTAGAGAGGCGAGTAGTTATAATCGACAATTAAAGTTTATTCCAAATTGGATTAGAGTTTCGTTACTACACAAAAGTTTCAAGATAAATTGGATAGATTATGAAGAAGGAGCCTTTCACCTTTAATCAGATTTCTCGTTAAGTGTCAAATGTGACGTCAGCAAAATTTGGACAATGACGTATTTGGTGATAAAGTGACCCCTCTAGGTAAGCATTGTACGTTAGGGTGGAGCGTCGTTGTATGGAGAAAAAAAAAGATTTCTTTATTGATCTTGAATACCAACGAAAAGTTGCATTAGGGTGTACTATTAACAAATATATTTTTGTTTTATTTTTTGGACATATGTTTCAGCCCTCTACCCTCATTTGAAAATTTAGTTTTTTTTAATAATTTTCGAAATTTTATATAGCCAGCTATTATAAATTATATGATATATATTATATGTTTTCATCATATTGAGAACATTTAAACAAAAATTAATAAGAAAACATGATTTATTTATAAAAATAACACAAATTTACATTAACAAATTATCGTGAAAATATCGATAAAATTGGAAAAATCACTGTCACAAAAATCACTTCAGTTACATTATTGAAATTTTATTATTTTGTATAAAAGTCTTTCTTCGTTTCGAAATACGGCATTATAGCTCTTGACTGAATCTTGGAGCGAATAAATCCGTCTCTCGCTTTTTCACCAGCCACAGACATCGACGCCTCAGTCACCATTTTAACACATCGCTCAACTGCTTGAGTATGACAAGGATAACCTGGAAACTTTGATAAGTTAAGGTTTTCCAAATTATTATCTGTGACTTTATAAAGCATTGGAGGAGGTGTAACTTGTGATTCACCCCATATTATTAGATCAATATAGTCCTTTGCATTGAAGTTCAACTTTGGTGTTTTAAATATTCTGATCCCAGGTTTTTGATTTTTTCTTGCTTCAATAATTCTTCTTAATCCCAATTCCTTTATGTGTGGCCGTTCGTCGTTTAGCATAGCAAGTAGAAGATTTTCAGGATGTGCAAAAAATGCATTTCTTTCAATAACCGGGTCAATGATATTCTTAACATTGCAGCTCAAACATCTTGAAAATTGAATTAGCTTAAATACATGAGTTGGGCCATCTTTGAAGGAGCTTTTTTCCTTGATGCTGAACCAAACAGGAGCATAAACTTTTACAATGTATTCTGCAAGTTCAATTAAGTTTTGTGATGGGCTACAAGTGCTTACGTAAAGTCTTAGAATCCTGTTGGCTGTTGTCAACCACCGCGAGTGAGCCATTTTTCCTGGGTCTCTATGAGACAAATCTTCAAAACAAGACCCGCTACTTACTGCATGACAAATTTGATATAAATACTTCTGATCTGTACTAAGACTCTTTTCTCGTTCTTCTGATAAAATAGGCATATTTGACGGAATAGCTGAAAATTCACTAACAGGCCGGTTGACACAATTTTCTAAAGCTTTTCCAATTGGTCCAGAATAAAGTCGAGGTCCACCTGTTGCTCCATCTAATTTAATAAATAAATGTCGAAGAGGCAATTCGTTTGCATGCATTTGACAGATGAACCACTGCAGTGGTCTTCCTAACTTTAATTCTATAAAACGTATCACTCCACTTTTCCAGCCAGTGTTTGTAACAGTGCCATCGCACCCAATTACCTCTAAGTTACCTAAATCCAGCTCGTGTTTTGCAGTGAATGAATGGATTGATTCAGCTATCGATTTTCCTGTTCCGGAATATGTCGTAAGATGCCCTAAGTATAATGATCCTGGTTCAACTATTAAAGAAACATGTTCTCTCGTAACAATTTTTTTATATAAACGTTGACCTCTTTTTTCGTAAATCAGTGTCCTGTCTTTTCTTCCATCGAAATAAATGCTTTTAATTTCTGAATAACTATGTTTGCTTTGAATTTCTTCTCGAATTCTTTTTCTAGCTCTGCGAACTTTGCTTCGGTCTATTACTTTTTCTGAATCTTCCGAGGTTACTAAACCAACATCTTGCAATACTGCACTTGCGACTGCTGCTGCCGAGCGATCGGAAATGCCATAACGGTCACATACTTTAGCTAAGGTAGGAAGAGATAGCATATTTCTTTTGGGTGTCAGTGCTGGATCCAAATCGGACCCTTTTGAAGTACTTGGCTGAGGTTCTGCGAAATCTGGAGCAGAGTGAGCTCTGAAAGAAGGTTTTGCTTTGTCCTGTGATGAAGAAAAGCTTTCTGAGTCTATTTTAAAAGCTTGGATCGATTTTTGTTTTCGTATGACCTTTTTTTCTAATTTTTTTGTTTGTATCCGGTCTAAACTGCCAATTGCCATCTTTCGCGCATTTCTTTGGTCATAAAGGAATGGTCTTTCTAGCTTAGGTACTTTTTTTTCGTAAGAGCAAATACATTTATCAAAATCATTACATTTGCAGCTACAAATATCAAACAACTCTGATATACTCTTGTTTTTATATTCTTTTAACTTCAGTCGAAAGTTCTCAGTTTGTTTTGATTTTGGATAACGAATGAAATATAAATACTTATCATAAATGCTCTGTAACAGCTGTTTTACTCGTTGAATGGTAACGACAGGCAACGAAGCTGTAGTCCATATTTCAACAACTTCACGAAAAACCTCATCAAAAACTCGTGAGATCGCAGGTTGTTTTTCATTTCCTTCTGTCTTCAGTTTATTTCTGACGAAAAGGATATACCTAATTACATCGGCTGTTGTCGGTAGCACCGACTTATTTAACTCACTCGGAGATCCAAAAATGGGACAGTCAATATCAGTTCGCGTCACTCTTTTCGACATTTTAAACATTTTATTTTACGAACAACACAATAGTCAACTTTTCGTTCTTAGCGATGTTACTTAACTAAAGAACATAATATGCGAAGGTAATTACAAATAATCATCAAAGTAAGCAAATCAAATTACAAAAGTACCAAGCGCTAAGTGCGTTCTAATAATGATAAAGTTTGTTTACTTTCGGCATCGCTTAAAGTGTTCTGTATCATGATGGTATCATATTTATGTTAGTGAATTTTTTTTTGTTTAATCTTCATTATAATATGAGTATAATAAAACATTTCACGAGAAAAAGAAAGGTTGCGTTAAAGTAATATGTTTTTTTTTAAATAGGTCAATTTTACGTATTTTTCAGATCTTTGAACCACGGTAGAGGGCTACAAGCAGGGTCCAATATTTTTATTTTTATTTTTTCCGTATATCTTGTGACCTAATGCAACTTTTCGCACATATTCAGCTAAGAAATTCGAAAAAAAGTAATGACGCTCCACCCTATTGTACGTTGTACGGCATAAATCATACGCCGCCCTATCCGTCCTGCCCGCCCGCCCTAGGGTCCACGGTGAATTTATCCGAAGTTAATATAGTGCGAGAAAAAGTAACCCGATCCTTTGGTTTGGACAAGGAAACGCACTTTCATGCTTCAAAGGTTATGGTGTGAATTCCGTCACCCCTTTTTCCGAAGTTTTTTTGTTGTCGGACAAAGTTTTCTGGTGCCCTAAAGAGTGGCCGCCGGTGTTGGTCAGTTCTCATTTCACATACTTACATTTTAAAGCAAATTTTATAAGTTAATCAATCAATCAAATTTTTCCACAGGGATTAGCAAAGACAAGGGATCGCCACTAACCACGATCCTAACACAATTCCCAAGCTTCCCTCACATCCACAATTCTCCTCATACAAGCTTATAATTAGAACTGTTAAAATCATTTACATATCTATAATATTATGTCAATTTCATTTTGTTATTTCAAATCCATTAAATCATGCCACAGTTCATACAGAGGTAGGCAGAGACAATGCGACGCCCTTTTGCAAGCTAATTTGATTATTATTATTGAGGCTCGATATATGACACCCTGTCTGATGTTAAGCTGGGGTGCAGTCCATAAATAAAAGCGACTGCTAATACAGTTAAATAACTTCGAGTAGCAGTACAATCCAATTTGTCGGCTAAGTTGCTATCGGTAAAGTTTAAGATAATCTCGAACCTCGACTAAGTCACTTCATAGTTGGTACATTTTAAAGTGGTGATTGGCAGACTGGGCAAATAACTGCCAATTGTCTGACTACCACTCTTAAATACCCAGACCTAAAGCAAATATCTGGATAATTTTTTTCTTAACTTAATTTTTATCTATTTATTTATTATATTCTTCTATCTCTAATATCTAATCTATTTATTTTATTCTTAAATTAATTAATGGGTTAAACAAATTTTTTGCGGCTTACTATCTATCGTATGGGGAGATCCAAGAGCGCCGACGACTCAAAAATCGTTTATAAAGCTTTATAAATCTAATCTAACCTTTATATAATTAATAATAGATTAGATGAATTAAACAAATTTTATGCGGCTTACTATTGCGTTTATTTTGGTTTTGATTTTACATTTTTTTATTTATTTGATTTAAAGCCAGTCAAATATCGCTCTCAATAAAAAATACAAATAATTTTATGAACGAATTATTTGTGAACAAATAACTAACTATATTTTTAGTAAAATATGACTATATTTAAAACGTATCCAAGATAGTAGGGCATCATAAGGCATAAGACAGTACGTCAACGGACCAGGAACAATAAATCAAGACAGCAGGAAATTGGCGAGAGACGCAAGAACGCGGGGTATGACGAGGATCCCAACGTGAGGGGGAGCGGAGGTCTTAGGGAACCGATTTAATTAAATCTTCCTTCGAACTCCTAAGCGCCTGGTGTTACAAACCGACGGGGTGCCTAACGAACTCTATTGTATTTAAAATAATGTGTGACCTGACTTTTTACTTGTAATTTAACAGGTAGGTAGCTCTTTTTGCTTTAACGGTTATCGATTTATTTTACTTTGACGATGAGGTGACGAATTTATTTTTCAGCAGCCGATCTTATAACAAATCTGTTATCATAATATTTTCTTAGATTTTGCGCGAACATTGATTAATGAATTAAACAAATTTTATGCGGCTTACTATCGCGTTTATTTTAGTTTTCATTTTACAATTTTATTTTATTATACCGACGTTTCGAGAGCTTGCAGCAATCGTGACCAAAATAAACGCGATAGTAAGCCGCATAAAATTTGTTTTATTCATTAATCTGTTATCAGTTTTTATTTTATGTTAATTTTTTTATTGTCACGCGACATTTTAGTCTGCTTTGAAGCCAAAAGCGCCGACGACTAAAAAACGTGTACGGTAGCCTCAGTCGTATTCACTATTATATTTACTTATAATGTAATATTAACGTAAGTATATTATATTACACATTACATACAATAAATACTACCTTGTCGTTTTTTATTTAAAAAAATATTTTTCATAAAACATAATATTAAGATATAAAGTAAATTTAATTAATTCTACCCGGAAATCTGTGAAAACTCGTAAAGTTTACGGAAACAATTAGTCCAATAGGCTTATCTTTCATAATAAGACAACCCTTCGCTAATCTAAAGAGTATTTACGACTGTGCTAAGTGCTTAGTCTACTTCAATTGCTCATATTTCATTTGGGGGGTAGTAAATTAGGCTTTATTACGTAAATAATATTCCCCCAAATATTCTCGCTAATTAATATAAGGGTTTGCCGGTTAAACGTGGATGTTTTGTTAAGTTTGTTTCTCTTTTGTTAGCTACATTGTTCAGTTATTGTAGACAAACAAGTGGATTTTATAATTGTATATATTACAAATTGATTCATTTTTTATTTATTTGTGATCTTTTGCTGTTTAGGACATGTTAGCTATATCGTCATCATCAATAAAATTGTCACGCCTCAAGTCCCACAGGGATTAGCTGAATACTTGCTGTCTTTTTACGATCCTGACAAAACTCTTTTACTTCCTTCACATTCACACAATCCTCTTCATACAGATTCATGCATAATTATGAGCATAGCATACCCCAATTTTAGATTTTTTTAGCCTCCGCCTGTGATTTCCAAAGTCTTCTTCAACCATATGCCCGCCCTATAATGCTACTCGTACAATCCCACTTGACGATTGTTTGACAAAGAAACGACCACGACTATCAATTAAATCAAATTGTCACGCCTTTTACCCCCGGGGATAGGCAGAGACAATGGAGCGCCACTTGCCATGATCCTGACACAACTCCCTCGCTTTCTTCACATTCACAATTCTCTTAATACAAGCTCTATGGTTATGGGCACTAGGCAACCTAGTTTTCTTGAGGTTGTCTACGATTTTGTCTATCGATTTACCATTTAGTTTTATCGATTCGGAGTATTAGAATGTCGGAGAAAGCGACCTGTGCGAGTGTAAAGAGAGAATGAAGAAGAGGTAAGGCTCAATATTTTACTTTTTCAGATAGGATTACAAAACATCAAACAAATTGAAGGCATAAAGTAAACTTTGTTAACTTACTAAAAACATAAAATTTTAATATTAATTTGTTTAAAATGTAACATTATATTAGCATGGTCTTATATAAATAACAACTTGTGTGTAAAATACATTTGTTCACTGAATTATAAATGAGAGGGCAACTCATTACAGATTCAGGCAAAGATAATATGTAAATCGTGTACTATGTGAGGTTGACAACAGAATTATGTACTTTTATACTTCATTGTACTTTGTTTATAACCAAAAATAATATACATTTTTTTTTATTGTGACTCGACATATGACAGCACCCCGCTTGATGTTAGTCCAAAGTGTGGCCCATGAATGAATGTCACTGCTACTACAATTCAATAACTGTGAGTAGCAATCACATCTACTATGCCGGCCTAGATGGAACCGGCAATTTACAAGCTGATCCCGACAACGTTGACAACAGAATTATGTACGAGTACTTTTATATTTCATTGTACTTTGTTTATTACCTATAATAATATACATTTTATTGCACATAATTAAATGTAAATATTGACTAGATTATTTAAAAATTCTAAAGATTTTTTTTGCCATGTAAGCAACGATTCTAAGTTTCTACGTTTTTAAACCATCTTGCTTCCTTACATCAAAAACTCTCTTCATGCAAGCTCTATAAAACCACCAGCATTTAACAGAATGTATATTTTACTCACGGACCGCTTAATGTCGGGTTTGGTAATATCCTGTACGGTTTATATGTTTGAAAATAAAAACATTTTACTAACCAATCAATGCACGGAACAACAACGGTTAGCTTGTAAAATTATTATGCTGATAATAATTATCTACCAGCTACGTGATTAAAAAAGAGAATTATACCCCAAGAAGACATTCTGAAAAGCTAGTATCCGAGACAAATAATAGACATTCTGTTAAAAGCTAGTATCCGAGACAAATAATAGACATTCTGTTAAAAGCTAGTATCCGAGACAAATTCAAGCTAATCTTAAAGCGTGACTAAGTCTCCTCACTGTCTGTAAACGGTGTATTTGAAAAATTACCACCAACTGTCTGTCTAGCGCTCTTAAAAAGATATATATATATTGTTTTTTTTTACATATTTGGCCAAGGAATTCAAAACAAGGGGTAGGTACTGTAACGTTACGAATATTCCTTAAGTTTTAGTTGATATGTTGAAGTAATAAATTTGATTTATAAATATTTAAATAACGATTCGGCTCCGAGTGTCATATTTGCATGGGTTTACAATGGGCCGGCACGGTGAAGGGCCACAAGTGATGTGCCTTTCATCCCTTAAACCAAGTCACACAAAAAGTGATGTCAACATTCGTAGTCGATATTTAAAGACTTTGTTAAGATTACTTGAAATTTAAGCGACCCTTATAAGAACGAACTTTACATCAGTGGTGCGTAAAAGGATATAACTAGGATAACCCACAATAAAAGCTGGGTTGCCCCTGTTGATCTTGTATGAAAGGAATTGTAGATGTGAGAAAAGCGTAGAAGTTGTGTCAGGAAAAAGGGATCGTGGCAAGTGGCGCTCAATCGACTCTGTCTATATAAAAGAAAAGTGGCGCTACGTCTGGCACTGCAATCTCTGTGAAAGTGAAGGCGTAACATTCTAATTTGACTTGATGAAAGCGACCGTGGTAGTGAAATTATCACGTAAACCGAGAGTCCCGATAGTTTTAAACGGTCGGTACCAATGTATCTTTGATATAGGTATGTACTTTGGTAGTCTTGTTTCTATGATGCAAGCACTGAGTTAACTTTAAATTGTGGAAATAATAATAGAATATTTTCTATCTCTGGTATGTTATAAATTTTGCAATATTATTTCTTCCCTTCAGCGGCGACTTCCTCCCAAATAGACATAAGATGAATTTGATGTTATGTTTTAGGCTCTATGGAGCTGACATGTCTTAATAGACAAAAGCTCCCAATAAATATAGATTAAAAAAAACCTCTAGTATGTTAAAACTCAATGCTTGTGATTTGCTAAAGACCAAAGTAATACCGTAATGGTTTCGCCACTGAACAGATATCGGAACGAAACCTCCATTTATTTTGTGGGTTTCGCAAATCAAAAGGGGATTTAAACTAGGTCACAAATACCTTATAACTAAGTTAGTACCTACATGGATATTTCATTTTTAAATTATAATTTATAATTACATAAATACATTTTTTGTAACTTATAACAAACTCAGTCGCTTTTCAGTAAGTTGTAGGTTCCAACTAAGCCGGCCTTTTTTATTATGTGTTAACCGTAGTAAACCGCATTCTAGTCCAACATTAGACGAGGAGCTTGATTATACTCGTATGTCTGTGGAAATGGATTCAAGGCAGTATTTATGGGTAATTTGAAGATGTGAAAGTTATCACGACTACTTTTTTTTTCTAAATTTTTCTCGATATAGTTCTAATACAACACTAGAAGGCGTTTGGTAACAAGTAGAATAGGTGGGTAGTGAGACTCTGTCATAAATATTACAGTATCTTCCGCGTACAAACAGCGCGGGAACCCTCTTTGTCGACCTCGCTGTACACCCATTGGGAAATTGGACGTAGTATAATTTATACCATGAATACTACTAGGTACTTAAAATATTGGCAATTATTGTATATATTGTAATTATATCAAATATTCTTAAATAAATAAATATTGGAAACAGACCATGTGAACTGCATAAGACTGGAAGCCAATTAGTATAAATAGAAAGTACCTACACAAACTATTTTGAGAGTTTTGTCGGGAAACTGTATCTGACAGTTTGTGCTGTTTAAAAGTAATAATATTTAATAGTATAATATTTAAGCAACACGATTTTTTGTTGTTTTACACTTGCCAGGCGTCTCGCAACGAAATCCCTTTTATTTTATTTTTTGAGGTTACGCTATATTTATGCGTTTATAAAATATTTTCTCGGCTTACCACCATGTCTCGCCCAACCACGACGGATGCAAAACCTTCGAAACGTCTGTCGGATATTAGTATAAACGCGATAGTAGGCCGCAAAAGTTTTATTTTTAGTACATATTTCAAAATTAACTAAATATATAGAAATTTTATGAATAGGTGACCACAGTACACATATAAAAAGTTCATTAGTACCGGCGAACACCATTGGAATCTAAAGAACTACACCACGGTTTCCTTATATTCTTTTATAATATTTTGTACTATACCTATTTCCTCCTGTGACTGTACTCGTGGGTTGTTCGCTGATTGAAATCTGAGTTACGTTCGACATGTTTGTTCTCTCCTTTATGTACTATTAACTTTATCAAACGGATGTTTATTTATTGACATAATTACTTTGGAACACACTATCTATAAGACTACGAAAATTAGACGCTCGTGGCGTCTTGGCTAACAAGTCCCAGGTTCGATTCCCGCTCGGATCACATAGCATTTATTTGTAAATGCTATGAATCGATTTCATAAAAATATTGTAGGTAGTTACAAGTATTTATTATTTAAAAAAACAGGCATATATTTTGCTTCGGGTCTGGTCTTTTCGTAGTGCAGACTAGAGGGGTAAAGGGGTAACAGGCCAGTCTGCCGATCCTGGGTAGTTAAAAAGGCATATACAGTCGAGTTGAGAACCTCCTGCTTTGTTATGACAGTGTTATAAACCTAATTTTAAGCGGGTGAAACCGCGGGCACAGCTAGTATATTTATAAATATGTAGTGGCAGTGCAATAGTTACGCAAGCCTACTTTGGTTGTCCTGTTTCTATGATACAAGTACTTAAGTAACTTATTATAGAAATGTATAATAAAAAAATATAAAAACATATTTGAATGAAAATATTGTAACTTGTCGTGCGAGTATGTCTGAAAGTGCCTTCGCTAGACGGCTTTTCTCAGAAACATGGCGTTCAATCAATATTTTCACATTTGAAATAACTATTATCAGTAGTGGTTTGGTATTAAAATATTTACGCAAACCAAGAAGCTTTGGTTCACAATTATTTGCCGGTACCAATGTATGGACTTTGGTCGTCCATTTTCTATAATATAACCAACGCCTGGTAGCAAGTAGTATAGGAATGCAAGAAAAATCAACATTCACAAGGTAAGTTCTTACGTAGATACCTACTTGGTAAATAATATGCGATTAGTTTAGTAATATAATCTAATTATTACGTCTCAATTTACATGAAGATAAACAGAGACAATGGAGCGCTACTTTCCATGATCCTAAAATAAAACTCTTTAGCATCCCTCACATCCCTTCATACAAGCTTACCGATTACTGCGGTCCCCTTCTTTTTTAGGAATGACCCCAATAATAAAATAGAAACAGCTGATGTAAATATAATAAGACTAAGCGATGCGTGAAAAAACAGCTCTTTACCGGCATAGTGACGGCGACTGAGACAGCCGCAAACTAAGTCAGCTTTTTTAGTCGTTGGCGCTTTTGGATCTCCCCTTGCTTACCAGCAAACTGTTAATGTAAAATAACAGGCGTAGTATGTACCGTTTGACTGTTGAGTAAATTATCACTTGTTTGTGTAGTCGAAATTTGTAGGCGTAAGCTCGTGAGTCCCGTTTAAAAAAAAGGACAACCTCTCGTAGATCCTTAACTTGAGGTGAACATCTCGCATTGTGGTTGGTTTGCGGTTAGGAGGGCGGGGTTTGTGGTTAAATTTACGCACACCGATTGGTCGATAATCTGACCTTTGCGGTTAGTCGTGTGGTTTCCAAGATTTTCACCCTCGGAAAAATATATAGGAAAATGTATTACATCAAGCTTTGTGATTGGTTGGAATCGGTAATTTTGCGGTTAACCGCGACACGCTATTCGTTAAGATAATATCAGTGGACGTATTTATTATGTTTGTGAAGGGTTTCGGTGAGTTGGTTTGTTAGGTACTGGATGTGCGGTTGGGGATGTCGATTTTCATTCGCGGTTTGTGTCTACTAATCAAACCGCTATACATAAATTGCTTTTACACCACACCTACATGAGAATGATACCTATTTGGTAATTAAATACAGATACTCGGCTTCACAAACAGATTTTCAATTGACTCATATTCCGATTTTATACTTTCAAACAACATAACTAACTTTTTACTGAATATTAAATTTAACATAAGTAAACGTCTTTCATTATAAACGCATTAAAAATAAAAATTGGTAATATAAGAACGAATATCATAAAAAAAACAGCGAGCGCCCTCTTACGAAGTAAAGACGAATCGTGTTGAAGAATTTTTAACAAAACTTACGAGTGCAAACCTTTCCGTTTTCTTCATTCCTTCTTAAGAAAGCGAGTAGCGTCTAAGAAAGTCGACTCGACACCCAAGTTCGCTACGCACACATCGACAACGCCTAGAAGTTCTTTAGGAGTAGAAAATCCTATCTCCTTACGACTTCCTGTAAACATACGACTTTTTACTTCTGAAAACAGTTGAGTCCGAGTTCAACGCAACGAAAGGACCATAAAACCC
Organism: Tinea trinotella; assembly: GCA_905220615.1. Taxonomy (NCBI): domain Eukaryota; kingdom Metazoa; phylum Arthropoda; class Insecta; order Lepidoptera; family Tineidae; genus Tinea; species Tinea trinotella. Next base: position 4,402,777 of record HG992320.1, on the reverse strand, counting down.
AAAAGTAACGTTAACTTACTACCTTTTGAATCTAGAGCTTTTCTTTGGGAACATTGTTTTTGAAACAAAAATAGCTTAACAAAGATAAATTAATAAACGAATTTGAATCTTACTAAGTTTTAATAAAGGTTAAAATTCACTGCTGATTATACGTGAATCTACTGTAGTTATTCGAGAGTGATATTTCCCCCGTTTTGTCGGCTCAGTGTGTGTGAAAGTATGAATAGAGTGTAAAAATTGTGTTCTCTTTGGGGTGCAAGTAATATTGAGGTTCACCAGTAGATGGCGTCCTACGTTGTGGTGAGGGCGGTTTTAAAGACTCGGTTGAAAAGACGAACTGAAATTGCTTTTAGAAGATTACTATTTGAGATACGTATATAAATTAATGAATAATTTCAGAATACTTTAATGGATGTTTGGAGTTTTCCGAAGTTATAAAGGAAGTTATTCATATTTTCGTAATGATTGGAAATAATATGGAATCAATCATACAATGGAGCGTCATTTTTCACGATCCTAAAACAACATTTTTTTATTGTGACTTTTTTATCTCACTGCTACTACAATTCAATAAATGTAAGTAGCAATCAGAGCAATCAATATACCGGCCTAGTTGGAACCGGCAACTTACAAGCTGATCCTGAAATGCGACCAAATCACTTCACGGTTTGTATGCTTGTACTACCTCAGATCGGCAGACTGGGCACCACTGCCTACCGCTCTGCCAACCAGACCCAAAGCAAATATCTGCCACCTTTTATTAATAACTAATATTGGTAACATTTAATTACCAATATTTTATTAAAAATTAATCAATGTTTGCGCAAAATCTAAGAAAATACTACCAATATGTGTTCAGAATTATTGAACCCAGGACTTCACGCGCAACTGACTGGGTGCTAACCGACCCGCCAACCATCCTCAAAACCTATTTGTATAAACATAAAGTTTAAATTATTATAATAATAATAAAGGTAGATTGTAGTAGTTGAAGTGAACTAGTAATTTTCTGGACTATTTATTCTGAGTTGGTTACATTAAATCGCGAATGTTATATCCTACCCTCATTTTAAACGGTTAGTTGCCTTCCCATTGTTCCAAGTACATTATAGTAAAGAGCTTTCGGAATATAATTATACTAGTTATGTATAATAATTCAGAATAAACGCCACATGGAAGGAAAGTACTGTGTAGAGCGTGTATGAAGAGAATAGTAGATGTAAAGGAAGCGTTATTTCAGGATTGTGAAAAATTTCGTGTCCATTGTCTATGCCTATTCCTGTGGTAATTTAGGCGTAATGATTTGATTTGTTGGTGTTAATGCGCGTGACAATATAAAGTCTGACTATTTCAAAATCATAAATATATTATTTATTTTTAATTTATCAATCAATTAAATTGTCACACCTTTTTTTCACAGGGATAGGCAAAAACAATAGAGCCACTTGCCACAATCCGACATAACTCTCTCACTTCCCTCACATCTTCAATTCTCTTCATACAAGCTCTACGGTCTATGCATGGAAACTAATAATTGTAAAAAAATTAACAATTAAATACTTAAATACTTATAATACTGTGGGCAATAAATATTAAGACTTTGTTCATAATTTTAAAATTCTTTATTTATTCTTCCAAATCTATTTTGTCCCCCTCAAAGTAATCCCCTCCCCCTGGCCACAATACACTTGCGCCAACGTTTTTTCCAATCCTCGAAATATTTAGTACCTATATTAATTAAAAACTACAATTGCTTTCAGAAAAAAAAAAACATTTATTTTTGGTAGTAAAGTTAATGTTGTTCAAGTAAAAACTAAGCTAAAATAACAAAAGGAGGGAGATAAAGAGAATCAGTGTTAATCAGGCGACGACCGCGTAAGGGCCGCGGTGGGACTCAAATAACCTTTCTTAAGAAAACCCATACTTACTTAGGGTTGGCAATACTTAATAAAATATTATTATAATTTTTTTTTTTAATATAATAATTAAATGACGAACAATTACATTTTACTTTTTTTTATTGTGACTCGACACATGTTGCACCCGCCTGATGTTAGGCTGGAGTGCGGTCCATGAATGGAGGTGACTGCTACTATAGTTTAATAACACTTTCAATATGCCAGCCTAGGTGAAACCGGCAACTTAGTTGTTTAAAATCAAAACGCTGATCCTGGTCCGAATGGTGATCACTTTTCGACTGGATATCCTGGGGATGTTACTTAATCACAGGGACTGAATCGTCATCCTAAACAATGTGCGGCGGTTCTACGCGCCAAAGCATCGCATGTTAAAAGGCCCTAATTCGCTTTTTCGCGGAGTACTGTTCGCACCTCGGGATGGCTTTGCCAAGTATCTTCTTATGCCCTAGATTCATCGTAGCGCCGAGCTGTCCGAATCACGCGAACTCTGGCTTTGTGCATCCTCTTTTGCATATACCACGGAGAATGTTCTAAGGAGCTTTTAACTGCCTCTACCTCCGTATACTGTTGACTGAATTGGCAATCATACTAAAAGGTTTGGTGCGACGTTCCTTTCTAGAACAATCTACAAGTAAAATGCATTACCAGCCCATGTGTTCTCCTCATCCTATAACCTTGGATCATTCAAGCGACGCGTAAAGAAGCACTTTCGGCCGGCATAGAGACGGCCGTGAATTAAGACGGTTTATTCAGTCGGCTTCGGTACTCTTGGACCTCCATCCAAAATAAAAAGCCTTTTTGAGTTGTCTTGTGTGACAACCCAAAAAGGCTGTAATTCTAAGAAGGGTTAGGCAATGACGATGTTTATTCTTTATCGCAGTCGTGGGAAATTTACGTTGAGGGGACTCCGCGATAATTAAAATATTTAACATTTTCATGTTCCCGTTGCAATTCTTAATTAACTGCTGAAACCTTTATTGTTTTCATAATCACTGTATATTTATAATCTTTGAAATAACCACAATATAACTAGCTGTTATTTAAATTTATTTTTAACTATAATAATTCGTGGTATTTTCTTAGATTTTGGGCGAACATTGATTAATAAATTAAACAAATTTTATGTGGCTCTCCGTGACCACGATGGCTGCAAAGCTCTCGAAACGTCGGAATAATAAAAAATTGTAAAATGAAAACCAAAATAAACGCGATAGTAAGCCGCATAAAATTTGTTTAATTCATTATAATAATTTAATTGAAAGCGTAGTTAGGCGCAGATCTATAATAAAAAAGATCTGGTGAGTCCATGGAGTTGATAAAAAGCGCATATAATTCCATACATGAAAATCCATATCAAGATATCTCAACCACTAAAGGCGTGGCGGTGCTGGATTAATGACGACCCGTTAAATAGACCCGTTAAAACATTGGTACCGGCAAGTGGTTTTGAACCCGTGTTTTCGGCTTGCGTAACCATTGCACTACCACTACATCACGGTTACAATTTTCATTACTGTTTTTTATTTACACTTCTAGAGTAAGCTACTAAACGTGCTTGCATCATAGAAACTGGACGACCAAAGTGCGTAGGGATATCAAAGATACATTGCTACTGGAAAGTGGTCGAACCGAAGTCTCTTGGTTTATAAGACTAATTTATAAACACGAGACCATAGTCGCCTTAAAATACAGTAACAAAACAAGCGTTGGAAAATTACATTTCAGTCTCTTTGAAAATCTTAGAAGACGAGTAATGAAATTGGATGATAATATATATGAGCAAGTAAATAATAATAAGACATTGGAGTCGAGACGTAGACGGTTATTGCAATAATTGGCATTTTGTGTTAAAACAAAAGTACAAAGGGCATGCTTGTAATTAAAAGGGCTTGTATGAATGTTACTGTAATTAGCTGTCGCTAGGTATTGTACTATCAGGGACAACTTCAGATGTTAGCTTATGTGTTTTGTTAACATGTAACTAGAGCTATAGTTTAGGACGTGTATCAATTAATCAAGTAAATTGTCACGCCTTTATCCCACAAGGATCGGCAGAGACAATAGAGCGCCACTTGCCACGATCCTAAAACAACTCTTTTGGTTCCATCACATCGACAATTCGGAAACACCCTACTTTAATGAGAGTTTGCCTCGTTTAACGCAATCACACAGATAAAAAGTAGTTATTTGCAACCACTATGCGTGCTTAGTTGAAACTGAAAACTTTCAAGATAAACACACGGCACTCTAGTTTAAGACCGGGCAGGATGCTGTCGAATGTCGAGCCACAATAGACTTTATAACATACAAAAAGTATGTTATAAAGGCGACCATGGTGTAGTGGTAGTGCAATGGTTACGCAAACCGAGTTCAAAACCACTTGCCGGTGCCAATGTATTTTTGATATATGTTGTCTGTTGGTTGTCCTTTTTTAATGATACAAGCACTTAAGTTACTTAGTAAAAAAATGGTTACGAGTTTGCGGCGTTTGGGGTCCTCCAGCCGCGTGCCTTGTATCATTTTTGTATCAGTTGTTGAAGCGGCTGACGGACAAGTCTGGAGATGATATTTTTTATTTGTAGTTTAATTATAGTTAATATACCTTTAATTGATTTGTTTCTCAATAAAGAATAGGTATTGCCTATATAAAGAAATTAAATAATAAATTATGTTTTAATCAAAGTTGACATTATGATGTGCCCTTCCAATGATGTCTCGTGCGTGTGCGAAGGGGTGTGAAATGTAAAAGGATTGTCTCAATACAATAGACACGATGTTTCTTTGAATCTACTATTAGTTGCCGACAATAGAACATTTACATTGGTGTCAATTCATTTGAGACATTATGTCTAGAGTCTAGACAATTTTCTTTTTTTATTGTGACTTGATATCTGACTTTGACCCGCCTGATGATTAGCAAGAGAAGGGTCCAAGAGTGTCGACGACTGTAGAACCGAGTCTTCACGGTTGCCCCACTCGCCGTCACTATGTCAGCCAAAGGTGCTTCTTCACGCATCGCTTAAAGGATCCAAGGTTATAGGATGGAGAAAACACATGGGTTGGTAAAGCATTCCACTTCTCGATTGTTCTACAAATAAACCTTTTAGTTCGACTGCCTATACGGTCGACAGAATGCGGATGCTTCCCCCGACCTGTGCGGGTATAATAAATGTCTACTACTAGGCAGTGCCAGATTTAGCCAGCGCGGGGCCTGTAGCAAATTTTGTCTAAGGGCCCTTGGTTTGCTTTAGGTTATCAAGTTTAAGGTATTAAATAAAACATAACTCTTACAAATAAACTTTACTGTATTTAATATGGGCAAATTTAGAGATAACACTTTCAATATCGACTTAAATTTTCAAGTGGAAGTGAAGCATAGCATAAGCGCTTCGTGTTTAAGGCATGCAAGATATTTGACGCTCCTATCTTAATTAATATTTTTTTATCACGGTCAGACAGGCTTGGAGCGCGGGGCCTTCAAATGCGCGGGGCCCGTAGCATTTGCTACTCTTGCTATGTGTGTATGCTAATGCGAAGGGATAATATTATAAAAGATACTTTACGAATACATATTATCATAACAAAGACATCTTGATCTCTTTAACTTTGACCTCTGGAGAACTGACCTCCACCTGCCTGATAGTATGCATGATGGAGGTCTTAGAGCGCAGTCAATAAAAAAAAAGAGTCAGTTCACAGTTGTCTTAGTCGCCGACAATATGCCAGCCAAAAGATTCCGTGTTTGAAAAGAATCCGCAGGTTTTTTAAAGACTCTGCCAAGAAACTCAATTACTAACTTTTCAGTTAAACCTGGCTCTTCTTAACATAAATAATAATAGAGAAACACTATCTATAAATACACAAATACACGTGTCAATATAAATGAAGCTTTACAATTAAGCGTAACTACAGTACACCGGTAGGCAGAGAACATTTGCCGATGTCACGTACCGACAGCCCCGTACTTAATTTCACTGGGACTTAGGGTGGTATGGGGGTGCGGTTTTAAATTGCACAGAGCTCGATAGTTTAACCGAACCACTTGGAATGCTGTTCCCCGTACAATTTGCTTAGATCAATTTTATCTGTTCTAGCTTTTACAGTATTTAATTATATTTAGATATATAAAGGGTTTTCCAATAGGGACTAGGCAACTATGAATTTAATTTCTTAACGCCCCTTTTCACTAATCATCGAACTGCCACTGTGAATTTATTCAGTAAACTCCACATTTTCATCATGGTAAAGTACACGAACAAACAACGTCTGCAAATTATAAAAATTATAAAAATGGCTATCGTTATCGCGCCATGATTACCGAATTGAAAGACATGGACTTGGACGACACGTGGTTTCAACAGGACGGTGTCACAAGCCACACAGCACACTAGCAGATTTATTGAAGAGTAAGTTTGATTAGCGTGTTATCTCAAGAAATGGGCTAGTCGATTGGCCGCCTCGTTCGTGCGATTTAACGCCTTTAGATTATTTTCTGTGGGGCTACGTCAAGTTATTGGTCTATGCCAACAAGCCGACGACGTTGGAAGAGCTCAGAGCCAACATTGAACCGGCTTACAATCGCGTTTGTCTATTTTAGCCTCTCCGTGACCAACATGGCAAAGCTCTTAAAACGTCGGAATAGTAAAAAATGAAAAATCATAACCAAAAATAAACGCGATAGTAAGCCGCATACAATTTTAATTCATTTAACTAATGTAGATTTATTTTTCGTATTTTTCGATCAAATCGGAGACATCCTTAAAAAAGCTGGGTTGCCTGGTGCCATAATCGTAGTGCAAAGCAAGTGGCACTCTATTGTCTCTGCTTGTACCTATGGGAAAAAGGCGGAACGATTAGATTGATTGATTGAAGCAATGAAGAAAAAGACGATTAAGATTTTTTATATATCATTTGGATTGAAGTATATTATATACTTGTACTTTAAATTATACTGTAAATATATAGATGTAAACCAACGAGGTGTATTTATTTTTGGCTGGCATAGTGACGGCGACTGAGGCAGCCGTGAACTAACTCGGTTTTCTCAGTCGTCGTCACTCTTGGACCTCCTCTTGCTTATCATCAGGCGAGTCGAGGTCAGAAGTCGTGTCACAATAAAAAAATATAAAAAAGTATTCGTATTTCCTCTGTAATTGTTGATGCAATTATTAAATATATTACATTTTGTTAGGTATTATTTTTCTCGATCCAATGGTTGCTAACTGATGCCGAACAATGAATGCTTTATTTTATCTCCCAATTCAAATGAAATTTGGCATTTAATGGCAAAGCGATAAGGATGAAATCGCATTAAACTCATTATTTAATAAAATTAACCATTATTATAAAACGTGGAATGTTTATTTGACAAACAATTTTGAATCTTTCGCTAATAAATTTAAGGTTTTTAATTGATTGTTATAATTATTCTTGTGTTGGAAAACTAAACTATATCGTTGACGATTTTTCACATAAATCCTCTAGAGCGGTCAGTTAAATACTTTGCAATGTCAATCAATGAGCATTAACAGAAATATCCCGATTTATAAATAGACTATTGATATTTTGTTGACTATTGATATAACTTACAATACTCGTACATACACCATGTGTGTTTATTTAGGTCAGAATAACTTTACAATAAGGAATCAAAACAATCAAACTGTCACGCCTTTTTCCCACAGGGATAGGCAGAGACAATGGAACGACGCTTACCACGATCCCTACACAACTCCATTGTTTCTTCATATCTACAATTCTCTTCACACAGGCTCTTTGGTTATGGGCACTAGGAAACCTAGCTTTCTTGAGGATGTCTCCGATTTGGTCGGAAAACACTGCCTTGTTTAACGCATCCATAGAAATAAAACTTTGGTCCGCTTTTAATTATTAATAATTTTGAAGTAAATCAAAACCCCATGCGTGGGTGTTCTGTATTAAAATGTGCCTGCATTAATGTTAAAAATCAATAATTAAGAGCAGGGTGTAATTAATACGGGGTGTCCACCTCCCCGTTGGAAACTGAGTGCGTGCATTATACAGGAGTGCTAAATGATACGAAGGACACTGATCATTTCAACTAAACATTAAATATATTATTTTTACATTTACGCAGCGTAGGTAGATTTCCCACTAGGTGGACTGACGACATAGTCACGGGTAACCGGTGGATGCAACTGGCATCTTGTCTTCGGAATGGCGTTCTAATCGGGAGGCCCTCTAGAACTCCTATGTTCAGCAGTAAACGCCTTCTGGCTGATGATGATGATTTTGCATTTCTATACTATACCAGCGGCACGCTATTAAGGCCGTTTTGACGTTTTTATCGTCAATGAAGTTTCGTATAATTTAATATTTACGTTTGAAGAAGTAAATTGTTATTTATAAAGATTTGCTCCTTTAGAGGTCACTGCAACTACATTTCAATAACTAAGTAAGTAGCAGTCACATCCTATATGCCGGCCTAGTTGAAACCGGCACTTCCTAATCCCATAACGCGACTGAATTACTTCCTTGTAAATGGTGGTACTACCCGTGATCGTCAGAATGGGTACCACTGCCTACCACTCTTTTATTCTTGGACACCCTAGCTTAACATCAGACCAGGTTCTGTCAAATGTCGAGCCACAATTAGTAGTGGTAATAACACCTCTATTCTGCTAATACTAAAAACCATTAAAAAATACTAAAATAAATTATTAGAAGCGTACGGAACCTTGCCTAAAGGTTCCGAAGATACTGGCAGCGTTCCGCATTTTTATAGCTAGACTAATTCTTTGTCCGAGGTAGCTGCAAACTCTTCGGTCTCCTGTGATGTCGACCAAGGCCGTCTTTACCCGGGGGTTCAAGGGGTGCAGTGCACCCGGGCGCAGAGTCCTAGGGGGCGCATGCCGACCGCCTAAATTTCGATAGGTTCCCACTAAACTGAGACCACGCGAGCAGAGCCTTGTCTTTCGCACCCCGGCGCTGAATATGCTTAAGACGGCCCTGATGTCGACTAACCTTTTTGCTATTACCTTAAAAAGCAAAATGACATAAATGACGTCATATAGTATGAAATTCAAATTAATCACGAATGCCATCGCATGAAATAATAACAATCTAGTATAATCATTATTAGTGGTTTAAGTGAAGTGATCGGACAAAATCACAATATATATTTTCCCATCTGAAAATCACTATACATTATGAAAATGGCTCTATGATAAGCTCATTTGACATTTTGGGTAGAAGTGCTCTATTAATATAGGCCTCTCAATAACGGTTAGTGGATTTAAAACGTTATCATTATGTCAAGCTGTGGTCTAGTCACTCGTATACAACTAGTATTCAAGCTGTTCACAAAACTATTACTTCCAAAAAAAATGATCTCATTATTCAATCAATCAATCAAATCGTCACGCCTTTTTCCCACGGGGATAGGCAGAGACAATAGAGCGCCACTTATCACGATCCTTACACAACTCCCTTGCTTCCTTCACATCCTCAAGAAAGCTAGGTTGCCTAGTGCCCATAACCACAGAGCCTGTATGAAGAGAATCTCATTATTACCCGACTGAAATGGGGAGTAGTTTTTTTCAAGTGTATGTAATGAAACTACTTAATACGAGTAATAATATTATAGATAAACCCAGAATCGTAGCGTGCCTTGGGCCCCGTATAAAAATTTGTTTGGGGACCCTTAGGAAGGGTAAAGATTTCTCACAAAAGAAAAATAAATGTGTGCATAAAATTAAAAGAAATCTTATTCATCCTAATTATCTATCTGTCACTTATTCCAAAATGTTTACAAACAATTCAAATTGAATATATACACTCTCCTTGCCTTTTTTTCGGCAAACTGGTTTATTAAATCATTTATAGCTGATGATGACTTTAGTTTTTCTAAAGTTTCTGCCCCCTGAGGCCCGGAGCCCCGTATAATTGATACGGCAGATACGGCGGTAGCTACGCCCCTGGATAAACCCCTTCTGATGTTAAGCTGGAATGCTGTCCATGAATGGAGGTAACTGCTACTATAGGTAAATAACTGCAAGTATATGTTCTGGTCAAGTCTAGACAAATGGTGAAAATATTTTTAATACTTACTTTATTGTATAAATGAGTTATGTTATAAAGTAAATAAATACATATAGGTAGAATAAAAAAAAAATTAAAATCAAAAATCAATCAAATTGTCATACCTTTTTCCCACAGGGATAGGTAGAGACAAAGGAGCGCCACTTGCCACGATTCCACAATTCTCTTTAAACAAGCTCTACGGTTATGGGAACTAAGCACCCCAGCTTTCTTGAGGATGTCTCCGAAAACACCCTCCTGGACCTGCCTAGTTTAACGCATCCATCTACATCAGATCTATCCATAAATCAGACATGGTAAGGTACATATACATATATGTATATGTCAGTGGCATAGCGTGGCGGGACGGCCCGCCCCGGGCGGCACATTTAGGGGGCGGCAAAAATTTAAAAAGCTATAATAATTCGTTAAAATTTGTACCTGAAATTCACATTTTTGTTGTACCTTTGATTGAAACTCTTAATAAGGGGGCGGCAATTTTTTTTCCGCCCCGGCTGACTTCCACGCTACGCCACCGGTATATGTACATATACATAAGGTACATATACATATATATGTTACGTAAATATATACCAATACATAGATACTTAAACATAAATTCCATATTACTGAAATTAAAATAATTCAACGTAATTCAAACTTATCAACTTCCACACGGCTTGTCGGCATTTTCGCTCGGCCAAGCAGAAAATTATTGATTGTTGTAGGTTGGTAATTAATTGCAAATGCGCATCGGATAAAATTAACGCCTAAATATTTTACATATTGCGACGCGCCTATTATGCATTCATCACTACGAATGTTGCAGTGAGTTTAAATTAATTAACAGAGTTAAAATAATTATAAGCATTATTTTAAATTGTTACCCGACTTATCGGATGGTTAATAGGTCCAAGAGTGCCAGTGACTGAAAAACTGCCTCAGTCGGCTATAGTATTGGATCCTTCAAGCGATGCGTGAAGAAGCACCTTAGGCCGGAATAGTAACGGCGACTGAGGCAGCCGGGAACTAACTCGTTTTTTTTTGTCGTCGTCACTCTAGGACCTCCTCTTGCTTATCATCAGGCGGGGCGAAGTCAAAAATCGTCTCAAAATAAAAAAAAACTTTGTGAAACCTATATTTATTATGCACTTTCAAAATAAATTTGGTGTATAATTATTGTAAGAGTTATCGACAATCTAGAGTATGAACTCGTCCTTCAAAGGATTTTGTCTTATAATTTTATAATATGCATTATAAAATTTATATTTCCATCAACTTCGCTATGCCATCGATTGTCGTATCACAATCACAACAGTCAATTCTACGATTTAAGATACATAATTTGACCTACAGGACGTGAAAAGGATTTTTTCATACCTATGCATAACCAGTTAAATAAAATTTTATTTATCAATTTCAAAGCGATCTATTTGATAATCTTTTCATATCAAAACAAATCTTTTATATATTTTATTAAACCATTATAATAAGATATAGAATTCATATATTCGGCAAAAAAAAGATAATTCTTCTCAATATAAGAGGTAAAATTATGAGAGCTTTGCTTATGTTTATTAAATTTCTTCTCTCGTCATCAGAAGTCATCATCACAGACGGTATTTATTTTTTCATCATTCTTGCGCTAAAGAAAACTTCAAAGATACGTCAAAATAATGCCAACAGCTCCTAGCACGGCAATCCAAGAATCAATATAAAGAGCTGCAAGGAATATCATAGTAACCAATTTTAAATAAGGTAATAAGGCGGCACACCAAATTGTCCAAAAAATAACCTTAAATCTAATCTTTACATTTTGATGCACTATTCTGGTTAAAATGAGTTGCATTGTTTTCTTTGCAGGTCTTTATTCTAGGATTGCCGTGCTAGGGGAGCAGGTCAAATTATAAAGGTAAAAGCATACATTGCCGAATAAATTATCGGAGGTAGTGTTATAGTGAATGTAAGGGAGGCATTCACATTGGCGCAAATTAATGAGGGAAAGTGTGCGTGTGTGTGTGTGAGAGGGGGGTGGGGTATATTTATTTGGAAATTTCATTTTGCAACTATGGGGATTTTGATATAAGGATTTTAATTTTCGTTGCAATATGTTAATGCCTTTTTGGTTTAAACCTCATTTTTTTATTGAATCTCGACATGTGACTCTGACCTGCCTGATGGTAAGTAAGTCGAGATTCAAGATAAAACTGGAATTCGAAGAATTTCGAAGAATGGAAAATGGAATTTATATGGGTTGACACCACCTGGAACTTAAGTACAGTCTTATAAAATGGTTGGGACGTGTAAAGAAATAAAAGTCAAAAAATTTATAATAATGTGTGTTTATTTACTTTTAAACAATTTCCGCTACGAAAATCATAACTTAAGTTGCAAATTAAGGAAAACTTTGACTCTCCTTTTAACACAGATCATATTGCACATTAAACTAAACAATGGAAGATATCAGCAATCAATCACATACTTTATTTAGGAAAAACAATTAAAACATTTAAAATAATCAAAAATATTTTTAAATTTAGGATTATCTTGTTAACAATATTATTTTTATCTTATTTGTGAAATTATTGAATGGAATAATAAAATTGACTGACGACTGGAATAAAAGTGACGGCGACTGGGACAGCCGTGAACTAACTCGTTTTTTCAGTCATCGTCACGCTTGGACCTCCTCTTGCATATCATCAGGCAGGTCGAGGTCAGATGTCGTATCATAATAAGAAAAACCGTGACGGCGACTGAAGAACCTAAAGGAAAACGTTTTTTCTAAGTTCCAAGACCTTCTCTTGCTTATCATCAAGCAAGCTATCGCACAGAGAATAATGAAATCTATACAGAATTTTAACGTTTATCAGCTGACCCTTTAGGATAATTTCTATTGAGTTTTTTTTACTCCAAGTAATATAACAAATTAAACAATTTAAATAATAATTGCAAAAGAGCAGTAACTAATAAATAATATATATTTGCAATTTAATCTTTAATTATATTAGATTAAAGTACCTAATCCTATGGACAGACGACATCTTTTTAAAAACTGATAGTGTCAATTTTATTCTATACCGGTTAGTCTGCTAGTGGTCCCACAAAACTTGGGCTACTGTTTTTTGTATGACGACAATCACAAATATGTTATGATATTTTGATTAAGTTGTGATATCGACCTTGTCTTCCTAATGGTAAGTAAGGGAATATCCAATGACTGAAAAAACAGTTTCAGTACGGTTAAGGAAATATGCCTGCCAAATAGCAAATTCAATAATCTTTTGTGGGAACATTTGCTGACTGATCCAAACTTTATACATCTATATAACTTTTATAATTGCACATCTATTGCACTTTACAAGATGCATTTACAACAAAATATACACAGTTATATTTACATTAATGTTATTATTAAAAACAAAAATTAACGTGTTAATTGTTACAAAAATAACTACATAAATAAACATACTACCTATATATATACAACAATTATTGCCATTGCAATAAATAAAAAACAATTTTGATAAATATAATTTAATGCCTAATACTCGTATTTCGTTGCAATCTTATCCTTGTCTAGCATTTCGATATCTACACTTCTGTACATTATTTATAATGATATTTTTATATTTTCCTTAAAACATAATTTAATATGGTCTCCACACTGTGTTGCTATCTGGCTGTGGACCACGTTGTCCTAAACTACTAACTCTCACATCCTCACCTCTAGACGCAGCCGCACACGAATTACCACCACCAAGCAACAGTTCACCATGGTTGTGGTTCCCATGCTGCCTGTGATTATTCGTAGTCGACGATATCTGATCCATCATAGTTTGCAATTCATTATGATGATTCTGAGTCGAATGTATCGAATTCGAATGCAGTGAATGAAAGTTATGACTCTGATTTGCAGCAGTATATAATTGACTATATAACAAACTGGCAGGTAGAACTGGATAGAGTGAATTGTTACAGTTACTGCTGCCATATGATGAATTCTGACCACCCATTAGTGAGGAAAAGTTAGCACTATTTGAATGATTAATACCAAGGTTTGTTGATGTATTTGAAGTGAGCAAATCTTCTTGGACAGGTGATTCTGGCTGAGAACTATTGTCACTTAAGGACCTCGGCCCTGTTGAAAGACTATAGTCTGTATTGTTATTGTAGCGTGGTAATAGGCTGGTGTGATGCGACGGAGATGATCCCACTAAACCGGACAACTGTTGATCGAGGTCTACACCAGTCGTGTCTGGTAGTACTGTGAACAAAAAACAAATAGTTTATAGAATCGCTGTGAACGTTTAATTTGTAGCGTTTTAATATGTTGCCATATTTTTCAGCAGCGTGCAGCGAGCGCGCATCGGCAATAAATTCATCGGCTCCATCGGACGTGTCCGAACGTTGTAAATTATAATGAGAGTCGTTTAATGTCCGTTGTTACGGTACGCGTGGTGTGCCTCGTCCGGCTCCCGACGGACTTTTAAGGAGGATGTCAGTCGTAAATTTGTTCGAGTATTTTAATTTCACCGCTTGTCCTAAAAATATTTTGATTATACATTTGTTTTATGTTATCAAGATTGTCGACTAACCTATTTATAATATAATTAGATTTATAGATTATTTTTGTTTCTATTTATCCTTTTTTATTGTACATGACTGCAACCCGCCTAATGTTAAGCTAAAGTGCGTTCCATTATTGGACAAGACTGCAACTGCAGTTAAATTCGCATCCTAATTGAAACGGCTACTTATTTCGAAATGCGTCGTCACTCTTGCACCTTCTCTTGCATCAGGCGGGTCGAGGACAGATGTCGAGTCACCATAAAAAATAAAACAAAACTAAAAAGCATAAATAGTACCACAAAAGCCGACCTAATTACTAAACAGCAATCTCTTCCAAACTGATTTTAATTTTACACAACAGGCGTAGCGCATTGCTTAACACATAGTTTGTTGCGCGTTAGGTTTTGGGTTCGATTGCCGGTCGGAGCAAATACCTGTTTTATAGCTTTTATTTGTAATATTTATCTACTTAATATATTAGTTAAATTAAAATATTACTACATTTGTCATTAAAAAAACAGGTGGATTTGCTCCAGGTAAGGTTATTAAAGAGTGGTGGGCAGTGGTGTCTGCTACAAGTAAACAAACCTTGAAGTGACTTAGTCGCGTTTCGGGATCAGTATGTAGGTGCCGGTTCCAACTAGGCTGGCATAGTGGATGTGGCCGCACTTAGCGTAACATCAAACGGCGTACCGCCACATGTCGTGTCGCAATATATATATATATATTTATAAAAGTATATGTTACCTGTGTTATTTCCACCAAAATCTTGTCCTGTAGCTGGTTGTTCTGCAACAGCTCCAGTGAATCCAAGTGTTGGTGTGTTGAATTGCGCGGCTGATGCCGGTGCTGCACACGACGGCAAGTACGGAGGATACGCGCCCGCGCCGCCGTACCCCCAATGAGTATTGCTCGAGCTCAACCCGAACTGTGACATATCTAGTGGAAAAAATAACATTATTTTTTTTTTTCATCAATCAATCAATCAAATTGTAACGCATTTTTCCCACAGGGATAGGCAGAGACAATGGTGCACCACTTGCAACAATCCTGACACAACTCCTTCGCTTCCTTCATTATCACAATTACTCTTCATACAAGCTCTATGGTTATGGGCACTAGGCATCTCAGCTTTCTTAAGGATGTCTCCGGTTTGATCAGGACCGGGGCAAGTGGCGCTTCATTGTCTCTACCTATCCCTATGGGAAAAAGGCGTGACAAATTGATTTGATTGCTTTAAAATTAATACAATGAAACTTTTATCTTGCACTAGTGTGTTATCCATGCGCCACTACACTACACGTGTCCTAAAAAAAACCCTACCCTATGAAATATTTATCCTCGTAATATTGTGAACCAAATTAATAGGATCAACGATTATGAAAGAGTCAAAAGTCCAGATTGTAAATTGTTTGAAGTATCATTGAAAACGCGCCATGGAAAACAATACTCAATATTCGCTCCACTCATAAAGATATCCGCAGACAAAGCCCAGTGTGAGTGGAACGCAAGCCCGCACGTTCTCTCTTGTTGTATTTTTTTCGAGTATTACTGGATTTTATTTTTCGGTATTACGGTTCCGTTTTTGGCCAGCGATCGGCGGAGTCGGTTTTTATACGATACGCGCTCGCTGCGTCGATTTGCGAATGCTTTTTTGCACGTTTTTATTTGGTATGCAGTTAAGTTGTTTTGAGGCAACCCTGAATTTTAACGGGCTTTCTGCGTGCTTGTTCGATTGCATCCGCAACTCAGTTGCAGGGTTGGCTCTTCGTTTTTTCCAGAGTTGATTGAATCCGCGCTTTAGTGAACGTAGTTTAGCGTATCGTTGCAACGTTTGGTGACTCATTCACTTTTGAGGTACGCCTGTTATTAGGTTTTGCAATAGACTACATTCCAATTTAGTTTCTGTTGGATTTATTCGTTTTTTTTTATGAAACGATTTTTACTTTTACTTATTTTACTTCTTTATTTTCTTATATGACTCGATATATGATAGCACCCTGCCTGATGATAAAACTGGAGGGCGATCCGTAAATGGAGGTAAATAACAACAAGTAGTATTCGCAATTATTATTGAATAAAAATCTAATGCTTAATGGAGTTAGGTCAGGAACGTAGCAAGTGGAGCTCTATTGTCCCAGGCTATCCATGTGGGAAAAAGGCGTGACAATTTTATTGAAAAATTAAAATTAGTTTATTAGTCTTCTAAATTATATAAAAGTGTTTTCAGTTTACTCATTAGCGTCAACTTGCAAATATTTCTCATTTCAAATGATCTTGTTAGCCGTAATTGTTCTATTATCTTTAAATTATAAATTTGTTTTTTATTATGTTACATTTCTATACTAAGCTACTAAAGTGCTTGTATAATAGAAACAGGACGACCAAAGTACATAATATCAAAGATACATTGGTACCGGCAAATGGTTTTGTACCTCTGTTTGCGTGACCATTGCACTGCCACTACACCACGGTCGCCTTTAAATAACAAAATGAATAAATTACACTAAGTTCTACTTACTTTGGCATGTAGTGATGGGTGGCATCCGAAATCCTCCGAGTGGATCTGGCGGGAATGGGAATGGTCGCTGTCCAAACGCAAAGTGGAACTGCTGCTGTTGCCCTAAAAGAGATAACACTACATCAGTACGATACAAGCTGCTCTTCAGCGAAACTATTATTGATGAATTATAGTCTTGAATAAATAACTCATGGTTGTAGGATTATCTTTTACTGAGACGCGACATCTGACCTCGATTTGTCTGACTATGAGAGGCCTGACGGCGTAGACGACTATAAAACCGATTCAGTTTACGATTGCCTTAGTTGTCGTCCAAGGCATGACAGGCGTAGACGAACGGTTTAGCGATTGGTTTGTTGCGCGTAAAGTCCCGGGTTCGATTCCCGGTCGAAGCAAATATTTGTTTCATAGCTTTTATTTGTAATATTTAATAACATTAAATATTGCAAATAATTGTTAATAAAAAATAAAAAAAGATGGATATTTGCTTCGGGTCTGGTTATCAAAGAGTGGTAGGCAGTGGTACCCAGTCTGCCGATTCGAGGTAGTATCACCACTTACAAGTATACAGACCGTGAAGTGATTTGGTCATGTTTCGGGATCAGCTTGTAAGTTGCCGGTGCCATATAGGCCGGCATAGTGGATGTGATTGCTACTCACAGTTATTGAATTGTAGTAGCAGTGACATTCATTCATGGACCACACTTCGGCTTAACATCTAGCGGGGTGCTGTCATATGTCGAGTCACAATAAATAAAAAATAAAATAAAAAAAGGGATCAGTTTTAAAGCAGATATTAAATAACGAATAATTATATATGTGCATATAGAAAAGTATGGGTTCAAAGAAAAGTCTTTATATGGTCTTGATAATTAAACTTTATAATTAAAATTGAGATAAAAAAATATATTTGCTAATAAGACGTGACATGGAAAGTAGATTGACGAAATAAATTTATAAATCTGATGTGGATGGATATGTTAATCGAGGCAGACACAGTAGGGGGTTCTCCGACCAAATCGGAGACATCCTTAAGAAAGCTGGGTTGCCCAGTTCCCATAACCGTTCAGTTCATAAACCCAGAACTTGTACGATAGGAATTGTGGATGTGAGGGAAGCGAGGGAGTTGTGTCAGGATTGTGGCATGTGGCCCTTCATTGTCTCTGCCTATCCCTGCGGGAAAAAGTCGTGATAATTTGATTAATTGATTGAGACGAGATATTTCTCTTGAATTAGTAAACAAAAGAAATTTCTTAAACTACAAAGACTGAATTTACTCTGAGGTAATCACAGACGTCATTTTTTAAGTGAGTGAAGTAAGGATTTGGAAATGAACCTCCGCTTTACCAGTTGCATATCGAAAACAATATAAATCTTACCCACAAAATAAACTGTGTGATAAAAATAATTTTGAAAGCCATTGTTATGCCGCGAATTCTTTACGGGTGTCAAAAATCACAGTTTCCAATATCAACTACAATATTTAAGCTATTATAATCTTTGATCCAATAGTAACAGAATTTATTTTTGCTTTCATGTGTTTCAGATCGTTTCGTCCCGTGTCGAACAATCATGTGTTGAATTATTGACGAGCCGATAGGTACGAGGTGTCGGAATTTCGTCTCCCAAAACGGGTGTTCCTAGTTATGTGCGAAATTAGTATGTCTAGTCGTTTCACAGTTTAACAACACTTAAGCTATTTAATTAGTTATTTTTTTACAAAATAAGTAAACCTTAATGGCGATTAAATTTCTCGTATTAGGTACTTTGTTTTTAGAATGGCTATGTACTCGTAAGTTGGCAGTCGTAACTTTATGTCTTTTCAGATCTGGGGTGTACTTACAAAAGTGTATAGACGTGAAGTGACTTAGTCGCGTTTCAGGATCACCTTGTAAGTTGCCGGTTCGACCTAGGCCGGCTCCATAGATTCATTCATAGACCGCACTCCATCTTAACATCAGGAGGGATGCTGATATTTTTTGGGTGCAGCAAAAAATTTTATTTGAGAACCATAATATTTTTTCAGATTACTATTGCGTTCATTTTGATTATTTATTCGATCGATTTGATTGATTGATTACCATAATATCGTATCATAAGAAATTTTCGCGCTTTTAAATTTTCTTACTTTCATACATTAGTACTCGTATCTTGGTAGGTTTAAGAAACGACTTGATATGAAAGAAGGATCTGTTTTGTAATAATGTGTAACAATAATAAAATCACCACTGTAAAATTAACAATGTGGTATCCTGTCTTCTTAAATGCAAAAGAGATATTGACTGAGAATTCACAATGGCTGTCAGAATTGCAGTTTTTTAACGCCATCTATTTAAATTGTTACTCGATAAGTTACTTTGACTGGCCAGATAGTAAGTCCAAGAGCACTGACGATTGGGAACTCAGTTTCCATTTTTCCCAGCCTCCGTCATTTAACTAACTTTCTAAAGTCATTGAACTACTGTACAAAATTACGCAAATTAATAGACACGAGTACAATTAATAGTCACTATAGATTCATCTAACGTGTTATAGACAATGTACTCTGTCTAAGTAGGTGTTTGCAAGAGCCCTACACACATAGGTATTAAATTATTCACGAGTGAACGCGCGTCCGAATTCAGTCTATCGAGTCTTTCAATATACAATATACAATATGTATTTTAGCAATTCATTGTAACATGTTAAAACATTATTCATGAATTGAATTTAAAATAAGTTGTCCCTGTGTCTATTTTTTTTTTAATTATAGGCGTGTGTTATATTTTAAGCAGTAATTTATTTATATGAAAAAATACATAGTTATTTCAGAATAAGGTTAGAAATTGGAATCAAATTATCACGACATTTTACCACAGAGATAGACAGAGACAATGGAGTTTTACTTGCCACGATTCTACGATCCTGACACAATTCCCTCGCTTTCTTCAAATTAATAAAATATAATATACCTATAATTCATAAATCCTTTAAGAAAATGATATATTTTATTGTTATTTAAATTATTTTAAATACCAAAGCTATATATTTAACACAAAACTATAACTGCAATACTCGTAGATCAGTACTCAAAATAACTACAAATAGCATAAACGATCAAAATAGCGCGGAATAATAAAGCACAATGCTTCTATTGTAAAGTCGCAGCTAATAGTATCATTCATCACAATTTTAAACAGCATTTCACGTATTTTGGTCGCCATCAAATGGTGTGGACTTTTCCGCATTTAAATTAGTCGGGGAAAATGTTGACAGCGCTACATACGAGTGTCTTTCACCGTACGCCTCTATCCAACGTACAATAGTGGTTAGGTCGTAATTACACTCGCACACACGCAAAATAGCAACACACGTTAACTTTAATGCAAAAATGAATAAGCACCGCGAAAACATTATGAACTCACTGGGATGTAGCACGCGCGCTTCGATAAGATACTATTCCATTTATTTTATATCAAGTGCCGTCAAATGATTTGTCGGCTATTTGACAGCTAGGTTTTGTCATTTAATACCTAATACTACCATTTTTAATATAAGACTGTGATCAAAAAGTAGTAAGACTTTTTAATTTAAAATTCCCGTATAAACTTTTTGGCACAACCTTAATTGACGTCTCTGCCTAATTTACGAGACAGAAACATTGTCTTTCTTAAAAAAGACCTTTTTTAAGTTCGACCTTAACAAGCGTAACTCATAAGCAGATACGTCAGTTAGGGTTGTGCCAACATAAGAAAAAAAGTTTATGTTTAAGCACGGAAAATTTAAATTGAAAAGTCTTGCTACTTTTTGATCACAGTTGATCCCTTTACGTCAGTTAATTGACTCGGTACATTCGTGTTTTAGCGTAGAAGCATTGTAGATATAATATTAAGTCGATATACTATATACTGAATTGACTGGCGACTATGTATATATATTATTAAATGTGTGTATGTATATATACACGTGGCGACTAACATATGGAAGTTTGTGAACAAAACTCTCTGAATATATACGTAGTTGTCTAAAAGGTTTCAGTATATAAATCAACTGCGCAACAATTACACACTTTCATGGCAAGTTGGAATTAGAAACTGTCATTTGCACCGTTCGAGGGGTGAACAGGGGTGACGCTACGAGTGGGAGGGAAAAATAGGGGGTGGAGGGAGACAAGGGCTACTGTGGGCCTGATTAAAGGATTACGATAGAGGGGATGTGTGTCCAGTCTAGTTACATTTATTATGCGAATTTCAATAGTTGGATTCATTTAATTAATATCATATATTTTAATTTTTAGTCATACTGGCAGGCATAGTAAAGGCGACTGAGACAGAGTTTACTTTTCAGTCGTTGGCGCTCTTTAATATCCTCTTGCTTACCATCAGGCAATTGTTTGGAATTGATTTCAGAAAAGTAGGTTTGTCAGTACCACCCGTTTCAACTGTAAAGTCCCTTAGTCGCAATTTGGGATAACTTTAAAGTTTCAACTAGACCGCCATACTGGATGCGATTCGTGGACCACTCACTCCAGTTTAACATCAGACGGAGTGCTTTCACAAGTCAGCCACAAAATAAAATTTTAATATTCTATACTAAGCTACTTGTAATATTAAAACTGGGCAACCGAAGTACATATATATCACAAATACCGACAAGAGGTTCGAACCTGGGCCTTTTTGTTTGCTATACGATTTCACTACCACTGCGAGAATTATTAAATTTATATTTGGTATGTGCAATGGTTACGCAAACCTAGAGCACGGGTTCAAAATCTCTTGCCGGTACCAATGTATCTTTGATATATGTACTTTGGTTGTCCTGTTTCTATGATACAAGTACTTTAGTAGCTTAGTATAGAAATGTAAATAACGCATCTATTATATAATAATTCCATAGTATTATAGTTATAGGTTATAAACAATGAGAATAATAATGTAAACATGAATGTGAAATGATTACGTTCCCAACACGCATGGGTGGTCTGTGCGTGTGCCGGCGCGTACCGAAAATAGCCCGCCATGGCTGTCTTAAGAAAAACATCGTTAAGTCGCGCACACGATTATTAAAATGTAGGCGGCTACTGCAGCCCGCGACTATAAACCACCCACTCGGTTTATGTGTAAAAATACATTAATTACAATACATATTGTTTGTATACAATATTGTCACATGCTTGGGAACTCTCGTTTTAGGTCAGGATCGTGGAAAGTGGCGTTACGTACTTCATTTATTTATTGAGCAATACCGTGGCGTAGTGGTAGAGCAATGGTTACGCAAACCGAGAGCACGGGTACATAGTCACTTGCCGGTACCAATGTATCTTTGATATATGTACTTTTGTTGTCCTGTTTCTATGTACAGTTTTCTTTAGTAGCTTAGTATAGAAATGTTAATGAATAATAACTAAACTATTTCCAAAATAGAGACTTGACTTACTGTAAAACTAAGTTTATTTTTATTGTGGCTCGGCATAATGACAGCACCATACCTGATGTTAGGCTGGAGTCCATGAATGTGGCCTAATTGGAACTGGCAATTTACAAGCTGATCCCGATTCTACCCCGGATCATAAAAATAATGAAAATATAGCCTAAATAATTTTTTTTTATTAATTTTACTTTATAAACCACGAATTTATTTAATTAAAAAAAGTAATATCAAAAATAAAATTGTAAGTGCATTCTATTAGGGCGACCGTGGTGTAGTGGCAGTGCAATGGTTACGCAAACCGAGAGCACGGGTTCGAGACCACTCACCGGTACAGTCAGCAGCAGATATATCTGAGCACGCAATGTGATCAAAAGTATCTATACATTCAGGGTTATCATAAGTATCTACACACCATTAGTTGTCATATTAATGTGAGCATTCAATACGTCAAAAATACACTTTAATAGTCAAAAATATTTACAAACTAACTTGTCAAAAATAAAACATGTACTATTTTAAAACAAATTTACTGAATGCATCCTTAAATCTTATTTTTTACTAATTGTATATTGCTTACATAATTGTCAAAATAAAATTGTTTTGTTGACACATTTTTGACGAGTGAGTGTGTAAATATTTTTGACTATTTAAGTGTATAGATATTTTTGACGTATTGAATGCTCACATTAATATGACAACTAATGGTGTGTAGATATTTATGATAACCCTGAATGTATGGATACTTTTGATCACGTTGCGTGCTCAGATATATCTGCTGCTGACTGTACCGATGTATCTTTGACATATGTATTTTGGTTGTCCTGTTTCTATGATACAAGCTTGGTATATAAATGTAAATAAAATAAAATAAAACTATTTGTATATCAATGGATTTAAATTAAAAATGTAAATAATTTATCTTGTTCAATGTATTAGGATATAAGATATATGTTTTCAACAACAATGAAGAGCAGCATCTAAATTACATTTAGAAGTCTCGCGAGAGCTCGTAAATTAAATAATTTAAACACGTTCCTATAGACATGCGAGTTTAATAAATCAATATGCAGAGCCCATGCAGGAGCGGGGTGTGTTCAGGAAGGTTAAGGGAGGGTTCGGCGGTTCTCTCAAACCCTTTCTTGACTAATTAATTAAACAACCGATTCATTACAGCAGCTTCCTTTGTGCCCTCACATTCGTCTAGCTACAACCTTTGTACAGTTTGCATGCTTTTGATTGTCGATTTTTTTCTTTGTTATTTTTATAAATACTTACTTAAAAAATGGAAAATGTTTTTATATGTAAACTTTCGTATTTTTTTCTTAATAAAAATCTAGTAAGAGTTTAGATGAAAAAGCATTAAAAGGAGAAAATGTAAACCTAAAGCAAACGCTTCAAACCTCGCCAACATATTGCCTCACTTACAAGTATACAGACCGTGAAGTGACTTAGTCGCGTTTCGGGATCAGCTTGTAAGTTGCCAGTTTCAACTAGGCCAGCATAGTGAATGTGACTACTACTTACAGTTATTGAACTGTAGAAGCAGTCACCTCCATTAATGGGCCGCACTCCAAATTAACATATATATTTTTTTATTGGGACACGACATCTGACCTCGACCTGCCTGATGATAAGCAAGAGAAGGTCCAAGAGTGACGACGACTGAAAAAACTGAGTTAGTTCCGGGCTGCCCCAGTCGCAGTCACTATGCCGGCAACTTTATAAGAAGATTACAAGATATCTATTCATATACTATTAAATGAATACAGGGGTTTAGGCTCTGAATATGATTTTGTCCCATTCAGTGTTGAGACCCTTGGTCCGTGGGGTCCTAGCGCTTTAAGGCTTTTTAAGGAAATAGCAAAAAGTTTAGTCAACATCACAAAAGACCGAAGAGTTGGCAGCTACCTCGGACAAAGAATTAGTCTAGTAATTAAAAGGGGAATGCTGCCAGAATCTTGGGAACCTTGTCTAAAGGAACTCCTTTTAATAATATATTTTAGTTGATATATTTTTAAGGTTTTTAGTTTTAGGTTGATTGTTATAAAACATAACATGTGTTATGTTTTATAACAATAAATTAAATTACTACAAATTAAGAATAATTTTATTTATATTAAAATTATAAAAATAATAATTTAAAATTTTATAGTTTTTTGCGTACCCTACCATATAGAACGCTTAACCCTTTTTACCCGGCCAGGCTCCACTACAGAGTGTAAATGCAATTATTTTAATTTCTCCGTTGTCGTGATAAGGATTGATAGAACATTAGGTGTGATTTGGGTTGAAATTTTCCGTATAAGCCTGTGTCATTAGTCACCGTCAGCCTTGCCTATCAACTATTTAAATTGCAACACTTGAAATAGATACTACTTTATTGAATACATACCTATGTATTACCGGTGATTTATTTATTTGACTCGACATATGACAGCACCCCGCTTGATGTTAAGCTGGAGTGTGGTCCATGAATGGATGTCACTGCTACTACAATTTAATAACTGTAAGTAGCAATCACGCCCACTATGCCGGCCTAGTTGGAACCGGCAACTTACAAGCTGATCTCGAAACGCGATCAAATCACTTTCGGTCTGTATACTTGTAAGTGGTGGCACTACCCCCAGTCAGTTTGCAATACATGAATCAATCCGATCAAATTCATGATCAAATCCGACAGTTTAAAATACATGATTTAAATAATATGGAATATATCAAAGTAAGGCACTATGTTTAAAAGTAATATATTATAAAAACATCTCATTAAATAAATTTAGGTTAGCACTCGTATATATTTTACCAAGTTATCGTAACCAAAAATGTAACTTGAGGGTTGTATTCAAAGATCAAAGAGATGGGTGAACCCTTGTTTTTCACGCCAGTTGGACACGGGAGCGCGGGAATTCTTGAGAAAACGTAGGAGCCTTCTTGAGGAAAATTTATTAATAATTACGGTCATTAGTGATGTCGTTGTCAAGTGCTTAGCGGTTTCTCTTGTTTCCAGTTTTGTCTGTTAATAAAATAAATGCATTTGTTTTGGAAATTCTGTTGTGTAGATTTTATTTGTTTTTTATTAATTTATTTTAAGTCGCTCCAACATCGCAGGTCATTAGCGACTACAGTTGATGGTCAACTTTAGTGGAATCTTACAGTGGGTTTACAGATTTTAAAAAAAGTACTCTATCAAATATATCAATGGATTTTATATAATATTTTATATCAAAATATTTTATTTATTAACAATGTTTGTACATTATATTGGTATTAATAGAAACTTAGCGTACAGTACATATATATCAAAAGTACATTCATTGGTACTGGCGGGTGGTTCTTTAACCAAAGCTCATGGATTGTGAGACTACTCTACTAAAACTAGACCTCGATTTAATTTAATTGTGTTTTTAATAGTAAATAAAAATTGGTTTGTGTAACCATTAAACTGCCACTACAGTCGCCTCAATAAATATAAACATTAGTAAAAATTGTATTTAGGACTTATTAACGATTCAG
Organism: Tinea trinotella; assembly: GCA_905220615.1. Taxonomy (NCBI): domain Eukaryota; kingdom Metazoa; phylum Arthropoda; class Insecta; order Lepidoptera; family Tineidae; genus Tinea; species Tinea trinotella. Next base: position 4,376,788 of record HG992320.1, on the reverse strand, counting down.
TATGTGTTTACATTAACTTTAGAAAACTTAATATAAGAAAGAATACTTTAATAGTCGAGGTTGTTGGCACACTAACTCCGAAGGCTGATTATATCGACGTTCTCTAATAAACATTTAACACTCTTTAAACTCTAACAGCATTTAATTTAAAACAAAATGTATGATACTAACTGGTTTTTGATCTCGGTTCTCTTGGTCCATCGACAGTTACTTTGATTGCCTTGTTGTATGTTGTAACTTGAGGAGGTGATGTTGAAACTGTTATTGTCAAGGTGAACGATTTACCTGCGAAAAAAAAAAGAAAATAATTTATTCCAATTGAATAATGGAAAAGGAATAAAGGGAAAAAAAGGAAAATAGTTAAAAAGAGGTTAAGAATGGTTGATGGTTGCCTAGTCTGCAGATTCCGAGTAGTAACACTAGTGAAAGACGGTTACGTTTTGTTCCAGGATCAGCTTGCAAATTGCCGGTTCCAATTAAGCCAGCATAGTGGATGTGTTTGCTACTTACAGTTATTCAACTCTAGTAGTAATCACCTCCATTCATGAGACGCATTCAAGATTAACATCCACTATGCTGACCCAATTGGAACTGGCTACTTCGAAGATGAGTTCGATTCGCGTCTGAGTTTCTTTAAGATTTGTACGCTTGAAAGTGGAGATATTACTCAAGGTCGGCAGGTTGAGTAAATAAACTATCCACCACTCTTAAAATAACACACATATGGCGATATTTTATCTGTATTTAATAAATTTATGATAAATATAATTTCCAATATATGTAAGTAATCACAAATTCAATTTGGTCGATGTATACGAATGATTGGATGTGGTTTTAGACGTCTGCCGCAGAAACAATCAAAATCGGTCACCAACCAACTTTTAATGGAAAACTATGATAAAATTTTCGTACAAATATTTTTACAAAGTACTCGGGAAATGTACACTGGGACTATAAATTTAGTTTGTGGTTGACTTTACTTCGACACCGACTAACGTTTTTGTTGGATGTTTTTGATCACTTTTTGGACAGTTAAAAATTTATTTCCCTTTACTTTTCAATTTGCTTTCGATTCAAATGTTTTCTCTGATTTAACTATTGATTAGTTTAAATATTAAATTTTGCACTTAAAACAGAAATTAACTTAAAATTCTTCATTGGTTTATTTTTGAAATATTTAGATAATTCTTTTTCAATAAAAATATTTACTTAGTTTTTTTACACAAAAAACTTTTTGTAAATCTGAACAACCAATCAAGTTTCATATTTAGAATCACAAAGGAAGTAATAACTTTTTCATATGAAAGTTAACCAAAACAAAAGCGCACCTCATCCAGGTCACATCACCGGCCGTACGTCACAAACAACAGTCGAGCCACTTTATCACGTCGGAACATGAGCAATAAAAAAAACATTCCCATCTGCGGAAAAACCGCAGTTAATATTAAATGACCGTCCGTCAAAGCTGTAACTGGCTGCATTGTAGAGCTTTGGTGGCCGCTCGCAATGGGATCTATCCAATACCGATTTTGTGATTTTTGCTCCCACTCCCTCTCCCAGTGGGGGTGTTGGGCGAGTGACATGTAAGCTTTAATGGAGCCTGAAGCGGCTCGCCGCCGGCTACACGTAAAAAAGGGCAAAAAAGGCTCATTCATACGTGATTTCATGTGTAGGTTGCTTCTGCGGCCGTAGCGGTGGATCTAGTTAAAAATTGAGTTTGTATACGCGGAACATTGTTGTGGTGCTGAGCTCTTTATTAAAATGAACTTGAGTAGGTAGGATTTGCTTATTTAGGGAATTTTTGTTCTTTACACTTTGGGTTTTTTGATTATTGTATGTCGTTTACTTTTCACAAATACTTTACTGTTAAGCTCTTGTAAGAATTAGTGTACAATATTCACTCACAAGAGGGACTGATGATTTAATTTAGGTAGCAGAAAAACGCTGGATACCTCTACTAATGACTGAGATGATGACGATTTATTTATATATAATATTGAGATATTTAAACTCTCAATATGAAGTCGAAATGATCAATCCAAATAATACAAACTATCATGCCTCAATTCCCACAGCAAAAAGTGTCACTTTCCACGATTCTTTCACAACTTTCTCGCTCCCCATATTTATAGAATATAAATCACTGATGAATATAATCACTAATGATTTTTTTACCAATGCCCCCAATTTAATCATCTCTGTCGTCTCTGGTTTTGTTACTTGTAAGTTATATATTCGTAGTTATGTTTAATAAATTTTTGTGTCGCTACGTCTGGCATTAACGACTGAAAGAATTGACTCTGTTTAGGTTTGCTTCAGTCACCGTTACTCGCTTCGCTTCGCTTGAAGGATCCAAGGTCTTAAGGCGGATGCTTCTCCCGACCTGCGTTAAAAAATGTATTAAGGCCAGTTTTATTTTAAGTATTTTATTTATTTTATTTCACAGTTCTTTTTCTTATACATTCTTTCATTAATAACATCGATTTTACATCTCGAACTGTCAGTCGTTTTGGCAGGTTTGCCTGACGCTCTTAGCCGCGACGCCTTGTACCAGTCGCCGCCGCACTATCATGGCGCGCCTAAATAAATAACCCTCTACTTGTACTAAAATCAACCCTTAACACGTCACAACACGAACCAACACATTTTTATGGGGATGAAATTTGTCGTAATTTTCATACAAGTTTTTATTCCCGTATTTAATGCTCTTTTGGAGTTTTTAAATTATGTGTTCTATTGTTACCGGTCTTTAGACATGATTTATTTCTTTTTATTCAGTTGTTTCCAGTAGATATTATATCTTTAAAGCATTATTTTTATTTCATTGACTTTAAATTCAATTCTATACGATATTTTATGGTGTTTATGATTTATCATCCCCGTGTTTAGGATATCACGACCAATAATTCTACCAATTCAAGTGTCAAGCCTTAATTACCAGAGGAATAGGATATGCACAATATCGGATCGCTTGTTATGCTTTTATGAGTAAGAAAGTCCCTGATTAGATCGAGGAGCAATCATTTGGGACATCCCTATTTTATTTTGAGACTCGTCTCTGATTTTTTATTTTTTATTATGTATTTTTATACTAAGCTACTAAAGTCTTAGATACAGGATAACCAAAGTACATATATCAAAGAAACATGTACGGGTGAGTGGTTTCGAACCCGTGCTCTAGGCTTGCGTAACCATTGCATTGCCACTACACCACGGTCACCTTAATTTCTTTTGTCAATCTTCTTTTATCCATCCTTTCAATATGGACCTTTGCAACATACCTTTCTCAATATTCACCACAATAAAATGTACACTGTCTTAATCAATAATAACTATTAAGTATTTTCCTAGATTTTTCCCGAACATTTTTCCGCCTTCATTCTCCCGTCTACCACGCGATGAACCCGGCACCCGCACGGTGAATACATGGATGCTAAGAAATTGTTTCATAATGAATTAAACAAATTTTATGCGGCTTACTAACGTCTCTCCGTGACCACGATGGCTGCAAAGCTCTTGAAACGTCGGTATAATAAAAATATATAAAATCAAAACCAAAATAAACGCGATCCGGAAGCGGCATTTTGTTTGATTCAATAACTAATAAAAAAACAAAAACATATTTTTATATTAGACATAATTACAAATATTTTTATAAATAGATATCTGTCCTCAACTAGCCGATGGTAAGCAGGGATCCTAAATTCTGTTTTAATACGGTGTTGAAAGCAAAAAATGTACAAGTTAATAAAATCTAGTTATTAAATTGTATAAATTACTTAACCAGTATGTAAATTAATAGAAATTGGCTAGATTCTCGTCGTCGACCGCATTCATTTCTTATATCCAATTTTTGGTTACTAATTTATATACTAATAATAGCATTGAAATATATTATAAAATAATTTAAAATAGTTTCACTAATTCATTGTTGTATTAACTTTAAATAGTTTATACAAGACTAAAATTTGTTTAATTATTTTTGTACTAACAGTTAACGAAGGTCTATAAGTGTCGAATTAAGTTTACTAAACGCTGACACTATAATAGTCTAGCGTTAATACACGTGTGCTACGAATGCAGTTACCGCTACATCTCAGTGGATGCCAAACGGAGGCTAGAATAATAGGGATATGCCTTTTGATTGTATTTTATATTTTGATTTTATAAAGGTCAAATTAATTAAAACCAATGTACATTGAGTCCTCTGTTTAAAACCACTTGCCGGTACCAATGTATCTTTTTATTATTTTCTGTACTTTGGTTGTTATTTTAAATCCAGCACGTTTAATAGCTTAAAAAAACTAAATGTAAAAAGGTAAATAAAAAAAACTTAGAGATTGTATGATTATTATTGTGGATGTGAGGAAAGAGAGTTTAGCAAATGCACTCCAGTGTCTCTGCTATTCTCTGTGGAAAAAGGGCGTGACAATTAGATTGAATTTTTTTAAAAAGCAGATATTTTCTCCGAGTTTGTGGTTATGTCTGCCCATACCTGTGGGAATTAGCGGATACGGCTGTTTGTTTCCCTTGGCCATTTATTTATTTATCATAAAAATATTGTACAAATAGGGTTCGGCTTGAAGGACCAACTTTGTCGGGACACACGCCTACGTCAAACATTATTTAACCTAATGTGAACTAGAAACAAAACCAACTACACAACCTCATTACGAAAGGGCTCACTTACATATTTTATTAGTGTTACTTTCACAGTTTACATGTGTATTCTCAGGTTACATGTTGTGTACATCTAAAAATAATACATGGGAAGCTACCGTAGAACACAGGAATCTTAAATTAGTTCGGACGCTAATTGCGAGAGAAAAAGAGAGGTGAGGATGAAAACCCTACTGCGCTAGCATAGAGCGAATATTATCTTAAGCCCATTAAGATTAGAGACATGAAAATTTAAATGATCGATTGATAGTATATATATAGATAGTAGTTTTTGATCTCAATATGTAGTTCAATAAATAAACGACTGATTCGAGTGACCCCGTTCTGACTTACTCGTTTTCATGTAGTATTTAAAACTTGGTTTAATAATTATTTAATATCTATTTATGGTTAACGAGTTTGTTAATAACTTAACCACATTAAATAAACTACAAAAGCTATAAAGTTGTCTGTGGATCTGTTCAAATTATATTTCTTTAGTTATGAATGCCTAGTGCCCATAACCACAGAGCCTGTATGAAGAGAATTGTGGATGTAAAGGGAGCAAGGGAGTTGTGTAAGGATCGTGGTAAGTGTCGCTCTATAGCCTCTACCTATCCCTGTGGGAAAAAGGCGTGACAATTTGATTGATTGACTGATTGAGTTATGATTCCTATAATGTTGATTTATGATTGATGCCTTTACATAATGTTATAATTTTTATATAACAAAATGTAATTGTAACTTTATTTTAATATATTTTACTACATTTTAAATTAATAATATCGTAAATCCATGAAATTATATGTAATATTACGATATATTACGATTCAGAAGCCTTAATAGCAGAGAATGCACCGAATAAAACCTAATGGAAGCATATCCACTCTATTCTTACGTGAGCTCGCAAACGTCCACGACGCAGACGACATTTCCTAATAGCTGGATGCAATCCAATTTGACAGCTGTCAAATACACTCCTTGCTACGTCAGCAGTTACGTCCAACAGAGGGCCTCACAATAGGATTTGTACTGTATCCAAAATCTGTACATTTCCCGTTTTCAATTGCAATGAGCAGATTATTTTAGTTATAATTGCATTTAAAACATGTTCTAAATGCAAATAAAGTTGTGTTTTCATAGAAACTTGTATTTTTAGGACCGAGAAAAATTAGATGAATATTTATTAACAATAATAATACTATTAATCAATCAATTAAATTGATTAATAGTATTATCCCTATGGGAAAAATCACACTTTTTCCCATAGGCAGAGACAATGGAGCGCCACTTGCCATGATTCACACAATTTCCTCGCTTGCCTCACATCCACAATTCTCCCCTCATACAAGCTCTTCGGTTATGGACACTAGGCAACCCAGCTTTCTTGAGGATGTCTACTATTATTAATAATAATACCGCCTAAGCCTAAGGATATTAAGTTTAGGGTATAATTATAATAATTTCTAACTTGAGCAAAATATTATTTGATGTCAATAAGAATCATATTTTTATTTATTTGCAAGCATAGATGCAAGATAATAATACTAAACAAGAAAGAAGAATATAAAAAAAAAACTTAATTTAAAATTAATCTTTTTTAAAGATCTCGTGTCAATATTTATTCACATTGAACAACCGTCCATAATCAATAATCCCTAAACGACACCAACCGTAGTTACGCAAAGTTGTGGGTTTTGCTTAGTTAACACAACTACCCCCAAAAACCAGGGTCCGACCATAAATGAAATGGTACCTAGTTTTCCTGCGCGGCTACCCAACTATGGTTAAATGTTGGGTTACCCGAATACGGTTAACCCCAGTATACCACCGTCGCGTTCGGTCGCTGTGGCCGCGTTATGGCCGACAAGGGCCTGTTTCGGTTGACGGGGGCGAATGGATACATACGGAGTTGTTGGCGGTGATTTTCCATGTTAGGAAAGCCAATATGTGTTGAATTAACAATAATGCTCTGTTGACTTTTGCTTGTTGGGATCGATACGTTTAGTTTCGTATGTGCGTTTGCTTTGATTAAATTGTTGTTACTGACAAATTATTCTTGTACAGGAACATTTTTCGTGTTGGGAGGTAACATAAAAAGATACGAGTGTTTATTTTTCCTCGGTTGAACTTTTACTAAAACCTCAAGGAGCACAAACAAACAAACTTCTGTCAAAGAACATTTTATTGGTGTAATAAAAAAATCACTCGCGTTAGATCGAATGTAATTAAACATTTCCTAATGGCATACGAGTTTCTCAAGACATTCAAATAAAGAACGTTTCAAAGGAAAAAATTCAAATGGCTTGTTAACCACAAACTGTACGCTCCGCCTTCATTGGAAGATGCTAGAGTTTTCCCACCTTATCCATTGGCTGGCGCGGAGGAAGGCGGGCCGCTTCTTTAAGTCTTCCCGGAGACTAACTTTTCATTTGCACAGAGCTGAAATATTACTTCAGATTAAAGGCACGAGGCGGAAGTTAGAGTTGCGGTTACGCGAAACGGAATTCGTCGACGTTCGGTGTTTTTCTTTTCACGACTTTGTAATAAGCGGGAATTTTCAAATGTAAATCTATTACTGGCGCGGATATTAAAATGTATTTTGTGAATGTTTTGCAATTTCCTCTCCTGCGGTTTATAGTTTCCATAATGTTGTTCCAAAACAAGGTTATTAATTTTATTTTAAGCTCCACTCTTGCCACTCTTGTCTGGTTTCAATTTACAGAATTTAATTTAAATTTATTTCATTAATTATAATATAAGATAATAATAACCACCCAGAAGCCTTCAAGTTTAATTTAAACTTGCGTTTAAACACAATGATTTAAAATACTGTTTTGCTGCCATTTAAATAAAAACGTTTTTATAAGCTAACGACTTATGAAGTAAACTACGACTTATACTAATGACTTATAAAGAAGCACCTTTGGCCGGCATCGTGACGCCGACTGGGGCAACCGTGAAGACTCGGTTTTTACAGTCGTCGGCACTCTTGGACCTCCTCTTGCTCACCACTAGACGGGTCAGGGTCAGATGTCGAGTCACAATAAAAAAAAATCTTTGTGATTTGACATCTGACTTCGACTCTCTTAATGGTAACCTTTAGCGTCAACGACTGTAAAAAACGACTCAGTTAAAGGTTGCCTTAGTCGCCGTCATAACTATATACTATATAAATGCTTATAAGTTCGTTAAAACATTTCACTTTTTGATTGTAATTTCATTATTATTACCACTATAACCACAATTGCCTTAAATATAAATTATTATTTATTTTATTATTATTGTAGTTACATCTTTATTTTTTTAAGGTGCTTCGACATATGACAGTACCTAGCTTGATGTTAAGCTGGGGTGTGGTCCATGAATGAATGTCACTGCTACTACAATTTAATATATGTAAGTAACCGTCACATCCACGGCCTAGTTGGAACCGCTACAAGCTAATCCCGAAACGTGACTAAATCACTTCACGGTCTGTAGTAAGTGGTGGTACTACCCCGGATACCACTATTTGATAACCAGACCCGAAGCATTTTATAATATCTGCATTTTTTTATTTACAAATATTTGCAATATTTAATATAATTATTAAATATCTGTCCTCGACTTGCCTGATGGTAAGCAAGGAGAGATCCGAGAGTACCATTGACTGAATAAACCTGAAAACTAAAATATAGTAGTTTAAATAATGAAGCTGTACAAACAAAGGTAGAGGTTTTGTTTATACAGTTAGAGGTTTATTTCGCGTGGGACACACAAATTCAAACAAAACATAGTAAGCAGTGGCGTAGCATCTAAAGGGCCCGAAGTGGTGCCCCGTGCACCAGGGCCCCAAGCACTCAGACCACTAAGTTGAACTTGCGATAATTTGTCCTGCCCTTAAGATATAAATATAACTAGTTAAAATGAAATACAATAATGACAATTTAGTTGAAAGCAATTTAAACTTTTAGGGAATTCTATTCCCTCAATTTAGTTTATGTACTAAATTGAGGATGTTAGGATGCTACGATCCTGACGATCGTAGCAGTGGCGCTCCATGGTCTTTGCCTATTCCTATGTGAAAAAGGACTGTCAATTTGATTGATTGATTATTTGTTCGTATAGTATTGTCAACTTTACTTTTTTTATTGTGATTTGACATCAGACTTCGACTCTCTTAATGGTAACCTATAGCGTCAACGACTCTAAATGACTCAGTTAAAGGTTGCTTTAGTCGCCGTCATAATGCCGGCCAAAAACCTTGATAAAACAGGCCTGTTGATACCTAGCTACGACAATGGGCGCTTTAAAATGTTGCTACTGTCAATGCTGTTGCCTATCTCTGAAGAAATTAAGCGTGTAATTGATATTGACGATGATGATAAGATGATAAATAGTGCCGACAACTGAAAAAACGAGTCATATCACGGTTGCCTCAGTCGCCGTCGCTATGCCGCCCAAAGATTAACTACATAACATTATTAAAATGGGCATAAAATTCCGTTTTCATTTAAATGAATCTGTTTTCAGTTTAAAAAAAGTCGAAATTGTTCAACGACTCTTGAACAATGGAATAAATTGCCACTTACAAATATGACAACATGTTTTAATAATTGGTCAAGGGCTGCAGCGATATTAATGCCAACATTTTTTTTAAATATTCATTTATATTTCTGTACTAAGCTCCTAAAGTACGATTGAAACAGGACAACCAAAGTACATATATCAAAAATATATTAGCAAAATTTAGGAAATCAAAATGAATACTTTTTGTTGTTGTAAATAAAATAAATAAAAATAAAAAGTGCCAATAAATAAACTACCCGTGATATGACGAAGGTTACAATTTACAAGGAGAATAATATAAATTAAACAATTGTCTTAAGGATTGCTTAAGACAATAAGGAAGATAATTATACAAATGTACTAATTTTTTTAAAACCCATTAATGAATTTGATAAAGTGTAATTTTTTAAAAATTCTGTAAAACCAACTAAAGATTCCACTAAAGTTGACCATCAACTGTAGTCGCTAATAACCTCCGATGTTGGAGCGACTTAAAATAAATTAAAATAAAATAAAACTACCCGTAATTATTTTACAGTGACAATAAATAAACCGTATGGGTGTTTAAGTGTAATAAGTAGACAGATAATGGCCGTTTGCTCCATCCGGGGTAGTACCAGCTTGTAAGTTGCCAACTAGACCAGCATAGTGAAGGCGATTGCTACTTGCAGTTAAATAACTATAGAAGGAGTCGCCTCCATTCATAGACTGCACTCTAGTTTAATATCAGGCAGAGTTTGTGACATACTCCACTTGATGTTAAGCTAGAAAGTAGTTAATGAAGGTAGAGGAAAGCTGCAACGAACTGTAGTTGTGTCCTATATGCCAGCCCCGTGAAACCCTCTTCATTAAGTTTTTAGAAAGATTTCTCTATTTTTCAATGGAACAATAGAGAAAGAGTTTCACGAGCTTTTGGTGCTCGTAGTGATAGGCTGCATGGTTAGTTGGTGCAACCCATCTCCTGTTCTGATGGAAATCAAGCAAAGAAACGAGCACAACATACGCCGTCGCAGCAAATATAGAACGCCGGAAGGGAGGCATTTGTTGTAGTTTTTCCATTGCACCACAACTACACCAAGGCGGCCGTGGTGTAGTGGCAGTGCAATGGTTACGCAAACCAAGGGCACGGGTTCAAAACCACTTGCCGATACCAATGTATCTTTGATATATGTGCTTTGGTGATCCTGTTTTTATAATATAATACATGCACTTTAGTAGGTTAGTATAGAAATGAAAGAAAATATATGGCTACCCATATTTAATGTTTTTTTTTCGACATACGAGTATGTATGACAGTACCCCGCCTGGTTTTGAACCCGTGCCCTTGGTTTGCGTAACCATTGCACTGCCACTACACCACGACCGCCTTGGTTGGTCGTCCTATTGGTTGCTGCTGTTATTGTTTCCAAAACTACCCCGTTTGATATTTTGTTTTTCTGTTCCCGGTTTATTTCAAATTTTTGCAACCAACAGGACGACCTCAGTCTCTCCGTGACCACGATGGCTGCAAAGCTCTCGAAACGTCGAAATAATAAAAAATTGTAAAATCAAAACTAAAATAAACGCGATAGTAAGCCGCATAAAATTTGTTTAATTTATTTTATTTTAAATGATTAAGCTATAATTAGTATACTTTAAATCAAATCGTCATGCCTTTTTCCCACAGTGATAGGCAATTACAATGGAACGCCACTTGCCACGATTCTAACACAACTCCCTCGCTTCTCTCACATCCACAATTCACATACAAGATCTACGGTTATTAGCACTAGGCAATCCGACTATCTTGAGGATGTATCCGATTACAAAGATGTTGAGAATGTGTCCGGATGACTTTAGGAATGTGCTATTTTTATTAAACATACATATTTCAAAATATGGCACTTCTAAAATGAAATATGCTCTACGTATAGTGTTTAGTGCACGTTTAGTGTGAAAATACGAATAGATTAGGTTCAATAAAATAAGTTAAATTTAATTCATATGTATATACTAATGTTGTAAATTTTGATAGCGGCAATTTAGTTTATGTAAATGTGAAAATCTAATAAAATTTGTTATGTTTAAATAAGTTATATTAAAACAATTATGTTTTAATTTTTATTAACAAACTCCATTCCGGGGTATCAATATAACCGTTTACAATATTTTTAAAAAAATATTTAGAAAAAAAGCCATATAAATATTTTAAAAAGCAACAGTTAAAAGTAAAGTTTGCAAATCTTGGGCGGAGTAAAAGTAATCGCAAAGCGGAAATAGCCGCCCAAGATTTCCCGCCCTCCGTATTTGACATTCAAACTTTCTTAAGAAGGACGAAAAAGTTTTCAATGTCACGAACTTTTTCTTTGTACTTTTAATGTAACTTTGTTTCTGCTTTTTTAAAATACCCAATAGCACTTTTTATTTGCTATTATTTATTTTAAACGTTTTTATGTATTAATGTAATAAGTTTTTGTGTTAAAATTTTATTTCATTACATTCTAACTCCACCTTTAGCACTCACCGCGACCACTACGGCCAACGAAGCGTAGATCATTGAACTTAGCAACTTGGTTTTTCATCACCGCCGAACTATTCCTTAGTTCTGCGCAGCAATTCTCGTCGTTGCCAGCTCTCACTGTCACTAATGTCCCATCTCCAACATCACCTAACGCAACAACTTTAAACGCCACTGGAAGTGTTTTGTTCGAACGCCAATGCGGAGGCAACACTGTACACACGAAATGAGGGCTCCCCGTCCTCACCAGCTCCCCCGGATGCTCAGACAGGAAATCTCCCAAAGTCCTTTCCGCGAGAATGTCTGATGTCATTTTAGTATATGTTTCATGGAGCAACGAGGAGCTGGTGTCCGGAGACACGGCCCCGCTGCTCGCGCCCGTGAGGTGCATCCTCGATATGCGAGTCCGCTGTGTGCTGCACATAGAGTCGGCACACGATGACCGTCGCTATATACCACTTTGTCTTCCCAATATTCTCAACCAGTTGTTCTCCATGCCGCAACACTAGGACCACGTCTTTATGCGAACAATAAAATCGTGAACTTTAACACATGACATTTATCGATTTCTTCTAATCTCTTAAAGTTTCTTAAAGGAGGGTGACAGCCAGATGACGATGCGTTGCTAGGAAACGAGCGCGTGGCCACTTGACGCGGTGACGTCACTGGCGGCCTTGCCACACTTTTTTCGACGGTGAATGAAAAGTTCGGCGAGGAAAGGCGTGGGGGGTACGCGGGGCTGATTTTTTCCGACAGAGGGGTGGCGCTCGGGGGAGCGGTGAAAAAACTTTTTACTAGTTTCACTGACTACGGCACTTTTTTCGTCCAGTATTTACGCGATCGTCGCACGCACGTCCCGCTCACTTTCCATTTCTAAACTATGTTTTATTTTTTAACTCTCGTTTGTCACGCGAGTTTACCATATCGTCGTTCACGTTGAAGGTGATCGAGTTAGGGAATGATAATGAATGCGAATTTCGTCGCGGAGGGTGAGACGTGAAGGGTTAGATGGGTGCGTGCGACTTGGCGCGCGGTCGTCGTTACACTCGCATTGGCCTCACACGGTGAGCGCGTACCCTCGTGCGGTGTCCGATCGCTGGCTATTAATACCAGACGTACGTCCGCGCTCGTCGACTTCGGACAAAGTTTCGCGGGCGAGTCAGTGCGGCTCCACAGCGGCAGCGGCGGCTACGAGCGAGAGGCGGTGATGGCGCGGGCGCGGCGGGTGGCGGAGCGCACTTTGCGGTCTGAGTGGGTTGGGTTTAAAGCCGCCGAAGGATAAAACATACAAATAAACACGTGTTCGCGCCGGCGCGAGCGAGAAGCCCGCCAGTGGCGGTGGCTGGAGCAGGATGGCGACCACGGTTGCGGCATTTTTCAGCCGAGACACTTGGCGAAAGGAGCACAAGCAGCAGTAGAAGTTGCAAACACTCCATCGCAATATCAGCTGAGAATCATAACATAAAAAAACCTATTGATATAATCATGTTAAAGTGATAAGACGCATCATTTCGATTTGGTTATGTCATGTCACTAAAATATATTTTTCATTCGTTTATTTAATAATAAGCCGACAGCATTACAAATATTTATTAGGGCTACCAAATTAAATATTAGTAAGGTCAATAATAGGCCTATTATATAAAATATACCAAGAAATACAGTTTTTGCCAAAATTTAGGTATAAATTAATAAAAGTAAAACCTAAAAAATCAAAATATGCAAAAAAAACTCTACAGCTTAATTACAACGAAAAATAATTATAACAAAAATAACACAATGAAACAAATAAAGCAGAATAAATAAAAACAAACAAGGAAAAGTTTTTAGCCGCCATAGAGACTCTTGGGCCCCCATCAGGTAAGTCCAGGTCAGATGTCAAGTTTCAATAAAAATAAAAAACATTAATATTATTAAAAGCAATTTTATAACCACAGTTTTATAACCACAATCCAGGCAACGTGGCAAGTGGCGCTCCATTGTCTCTGCCTATCCCTGTAGGACAAAGGCGTGACAATTTGATGTAACCACAATCTTAGAAATCGTCTTTAGAAAAACACAAACAGAATTAAAACCTCTAATCATTCAAGTATACCAACCAAATAATAAAGACCTAAGTACACATAATGTATTTAAGTATATTTAGTATATATATAAATATATGCATATATGTGTAAAGGCTTGTTTAAATGTGAACAATAGGTTGTAGCTCTCCATTGTTGCTCTTGTACACTAACTCTACCTAATTTTCATCACACGCTATTGTTCTCTCGCAATAAATTACGGCCCATTGAATTATCTCTCCAAAGAAAATTCGGTAAAGGCTCAGCTTAGAAAATACAAGAATACTTAGCATATGAAATAAAATAAAAATGTATATATTATCGTGGAATTGTCAGGTCATGTCTCTTTTTTTTATTGTGACTCGATAAATGACAGCACGCGACTCATGTTAAGCTGGAGTGCGTTCTATGAATGGAGGTGACTGCTACTACAGTTTAATAACTGTAAGTAATAGTCACATCCACTATGCCGGCCTAGTTGAAACTGGCAAATTGCAAGCTGATTCCGAAACACGACTAAGTCGCTTCACAGTCTGTATAATTGTAAGTGGTGGTACTACCCCGGATCGGCATTATTGACAAAGTCTACTGTAGACTTCGTAGCAAAAATAGTAGACTTCAGATCGCAAAAGATATCGCAGTAGGTTTAACGGCAATGGTGAGATGAGATACACGTGGCCGGAAACCGCAATGTGTCATGGAAAAAGTCATGGAAAAAGAGAGGGAGGCTTTTGCCCAGCAACGGGACAATCACTCCCAAATAAATTAATAATAATAGCAACACGTCAAAATCAACATCCTCATCATCAGCTAGAACGCGTTCACTGCTGAACACAAGCCTCCCCCTTAGAACACCATTTCGAACGACAAGATGCCAGTTGCTTCCATCAGTTATTCATGACTTTCACAATGTTGTCAGTCCACCTAGTGGGAGGCCTACCTACGCTGCGTCTTCCGGTTTGTGGTCTCCACTCTAGAACCTTACTTCCCCATCGGTTGTCGGTTCTTCGAGCGATGTGACCAGCCCATTGCCACTGCAGCTCGCAAATCCTACGAGCTATGTCGGTAACTCCGGTTCTTTGGCGAATTGGTTTGGCGAATTTAGAACGAAATCAACAATAGTAAATAAATAAATAAACGATTTGTATAAAACTTTATGAAAGTGCATTCTAAGGTCATTGCAAAACCAATTATCAAAGTCCTTTCAGAGATATCAATGTGTCTATACAACCATTGCGCGGGGACAGCACATCTCATTAAGGTTGACCGTCATGATATCGTACACAAATAAATAAATATAATATTAAATATAATTGAGGTCCATAGTATATGTACTTAACTATATTAAATATAAATATCATAATTTAATCCATGGGGATAGGCAGAGACTGGAGCACCACACCACATCCACAAATCTCTTCGTACAAGCTCCAAGATTATAGGCACTTGAGCTTTCTTAAGGATGTCTCCGATTTGATCGGAAAACACCCTCCTGGGCCTGCCTTGTTTAACGCATCCATTCACATCAGATTTATAAATTGCTTTTGTCAATCTACTTTATATATATATATACTTGTTCTAAAATTTGTGGTCCCGCCATTTGCACGTTCCTAACAAGCTCGCTATCGCTCTGGTAGCGGATTTTATCCGACTCCATCTACATTAGCTTCCACGCACAAACCTTTAAATATATAACACACATTATATGTGTTAATAAAAATAAATAAATAAAATTATAATAATAATAAAACTATAGTTTAAAATAAACTAAAATAACACGCTTATGTGGCAATGTGAACTAAATAGTAAATAACCACTTGTCACCTCATCGATACCTCACCGTAGAGACAGTATACTTTTTGCCTCGATACCTGACCTCCACCCGCCTGATGGTAACCACAATGGAGGTCCAAGAATGCTGGCAACTGAACAAAACACGGCGGCCTCAGTCGAGGTTACTATGCCGACAAAAATAGTTTATTTTTTTAATGAAATTTTATCATCAGTTTTTAACACATGTTCAATTTATATAGACGTCTGAAAGGGGGTAAAGAATAATTTAAAAAATTCCGTTACATAGTTACGTACAGAACAGACAAGCAAATAAAGGCGTGGTGATACACAAACTTAGGGTAGTACCAACACTTATTATATTTTAAATATAATAATTTGTTTTGCATTTTTATTTGTCATCAGCGCTCATTAATCTCTACTGCAATTAATCATCAACTAAATCAACTAGTTTTCATTATAGTTATTATATTTAATTTTTTTTTTTGTTAAATATAGGGGATTCTAAAAGTGATTCCTGATCAAAATAAAATACTTCATTGCTATAGATTATTAAGGCGGCCGAGAGTTAAATGACAACCGAGCGCAAGTTTATGATTCCAATTGAGGTCCTCTACGTGTGTTGTCACGCGACTACACATTTACGCCGTAGCTTATCGTAGCGACTTTTTTATATTATTATATTATATTATATTATTATATATTATATTATATTATATTATATTATATTATATTATATTATATTATATTATATTATATTATATTATATTATATTATATTATATTATATTATATTATATTATTGTTTTCTATTTTATAGTGAATATAAATTCTCAAACAATTTCATGCTTATAAAATAAATCGCAAACTAAAAAAATAAATAAATAAAATATGTGTAATAAAGGACATCATTCATTTTGGGCTTTTATTTACTATTTTTGTAATTTCCAATGACGACATAAAGGATATATGCACAATAAAGGATATATTTCAATTACATTGTAATCTTCGTACATCAAACTATTTTAAAATGTATATGCAACTGTTAATACAATTAAGCCCAAGTCCCCATACAAAATGAATGATGTCCTTTACCTAAAAATCTCAATAGCAAATAGAAGATGATTGCAGTTGAAAGCTTTACAAGTATCATATGAGATAGCCATTATCGTACTTTAGTCGCAGCTGTTATTTTCGCAAGACACCACACTCAACTTCGTCTGATACATCGGGGCCTAATGCTTCTTTTTTCGGTCTTATAATGGGTAAATTTCTTTCTAAAAGCATTTTCAACTATGTACATATATTTGTTCGCATTAGAAGTAGAAAATTACTTCTTTTCATGGTACAAAATAAAGTCGCTTTCCGCGTTTGTCTGTGCGCTTAGATCTTCCAATGTACGCTAAATAAACAAACAACCAAAACCTTTTTTTATCTTTCCGAGACGATAAGTTTTGTAGTGGTCAGACGCATTTTTTATATCATTCTTTTATTTATTCTTTATTGCACCAACTTAAAAATATGTACATAGACGAGTTTTCTTTCTTTAGTGAATAATATGTACAAAGTATATTTAATTAAAGTACGGCACCTTGAATAAACATATTGATTAAATTTAATTGTTAAGCCGTTTTCCCACAGAGATAGGCAGAAACAATAAAGCGCCACTATTCTTACAAAACTCCTTCGCTTCCCTCACATCTACACTTCTCTTCAAACAAACTCTACAGTTAATGGCACTAGACTTTCTTGAGGATGAATAATAACTCTATATGTATAAAAAAATATTAAAAATTAATATAAAACATTAATTTCATTTGACCCCTATAATTTTTATATTTCAAATTGAATGTTAAGAGGTCTTATGCGATCGGTTTATGCAGATCGGATGGTTCGCTAAGCAAATATTTACCGAGGCTCCCTTACAACACAAAATCAAACCTTTTATTTAAATATGAGTACACAGAGGGCACATTGTTTGAAAGGGTTGAGGTGGAGGCCCTAAAGGATAAAGGGAGATAGTTCAACAACCCTTTCAGCTGACCAAAGGATAAGGTCCGACGGGTGGCAAATTATTTGCCGCTTTGTTGCAACTGGCTGCTTTGATTATTTTAATGGCTGTTTTACTTTTAATTTATTTGTTGAGTATTTACTATTAAGTAATAAATTCTATATAAAATACCATTACCAATGTACTTTGTTATATGTACATTGGTAGTCCCGTGATGTGGATGGATGCGTTAAACAAGGCAGGCCCAGGAGAGTGTTTTCTGACCAAATCGGAGACATCCTCAAGAAAGCTAGGTTGCCTAGTGCCCATAACCACAGAGCCTGTATGAAGAGAATTGTGGATGTGAAGGAAGCAAGGGAGCTGTGTAAGGATCGTGGTAAGTGGCGCTCCATTGTCTCTGCCTATCCCTGTGGGAAAAAGGCGTGACAATTTGATTGATTGATTGAGGTAGTCCCGTTTCTATGATACAAGCACGTTTAGTGTTTTAGTATATAGATGTAAAAAAGTAACATTTTCCTGGCTTTAGAACTATAGCTATTTAATTAGGCTGGCTTATTTGCCCCGGTCTGGTTGTTTAAGAGTAGTAAGTAGACAGTAACAAGGAGTTACTTGTTTCGGGATCAGCTTGAAAGTAGCCGATTTCAACTAAGCCGGCATAGTAGATGCGATTACTATTGTAAAGTAGCAGGCGCCTACATTCATAAACCGCACTCCAGCCTAACATCAAGAAGGGTTATGTTATTATATATTGCTCTAACAGATTGTACAAACATTCTTTGGTTTATACGTCATACTATAATTAGTAAGGTAAATTAAATAGAAAAAATCACTCGAGCACATCAATTGTGATCGGGTGTCGAATTCGGTATCTGTCGCTTAACGAGACCGCTTTGACTAATAAGCTATACAACTTTTATTCTATCTTTTCTCGAATTTCTTCTATCCTATCTTTCACAAGCAGTTCTTTCAACTTCTGGCTCCACGTCGCTTTTGGCAGGATTAATACCACATTTAATATATATATTTTTTTATTTTTATTGTGACTCGACATATGACAGCACCTCGCTTGATGTTAAGCCAAAGTGTGGTCCATGAATAAATGTCACTGCTAATACAATTTAATAACTGTGAGTAGCAATCACATCCACTATGCCGGCCTAGATGGAACCGGCAACTTACAAGCTGATCCCGAAACGTGACCAAATCACTTCACGGTCTGTATACTTGTAAGTGGTGGTACTACCCCGGATCGGCAGACTGGGTACCACTGCCTGCCACTCTGATAACCAGACCCCAAGCAAATATCCATCTCTTTTTTTTTTATAAATATTACAAAAAAAGGTATGAAACAAATATTAGCTTCGACCGGGGATCGAACATGAGACTTTACGCGCAACAAACCAGTCGCTAAACTGTTCATCCACGCCTGTCGTTAATAAGTTTTTTTAACTGTCCCGAACAGAATATATTGGGAACCTAATAAGTTACTTATTCCAAAGGACATAGTCATGTTTCGGGATCAAATTGTAAGTTACCGGTGTCAAATAGTGGATATTTAGTAACATAGCGGATGTGACTGCTACTTACAGTTATTGAATTGTAGTAGCAGTCACCTCCATTCATGGACCGCACTCCAGCCTAACATCAGGCGAAGTGCTCTTGCATGTAAAGTAACAAAATAAATAAACATTAAATAAGTATTTTTTTAACTGTTCAGAGCAGATCAGATTGTTACGCCTCTTTCCCACGGGGATAGGCAGAGACAACGGAGCGCCACTTGCCACGATCCTGACACAACTCCCTCGCTTCCTTTATATCCACAATTCTCCTCATACAAGCTTTATGGTTGATATCATAACACTGAAATATATCTGAAAACAATCTTGTAAACCAAATAATTTTCCCAGCAATGTAAACATGTTATTTTTCATGAACCCTAGTCAGTTTATCAGAGCAGCAATCGCGTTGCTCAATGTGTAGGTAAGCCATTGTATTAGACTACTGGGCCCAGATTGCAATAAACACGATGCTTAGAGAACGCACCGGACTACGATACTCTGGACACTGCCTGTGCCCAGAGCATAGAAAACTGTAGATGCGGTCTTTGTTTTATTTATTTTTTATTGTGACTCGTAATATGATAACACCCCATATGTAAAGTAGGAGTGTGGTCTATTAATGGATGTCACTGCTACTACAATTCAATAACTGTAAGTAGCAATCACATTCACTATGCCGAAACGCGACCAAATCACTTCACGGTCTGTATACTTGTAAGTGGTGGTACTACCCCGGATCGGCAGACTGGGTACCACTGCATACCACTCTTTGATAACCAGACCCGAAGCAAAGATCCGTCTCTTTTTTTAATAAATAATAATTGCTCTGACCTGGAATAGAACCCAGGACAAACCAATCGCTGACCGTTCGTCCACGACTGTCGTCAAAAAATCTATAAATATGGTTTTTATATTGATGAAATTAATAAGATTATTCTCGCATGACAGTCGTCTATCCGGTTGCGAAGTCCGTGTGGTAAAACAACTTTCAAGAAATAAGAGAAAAAAAAGACCGCGACGGGAAAGCAGCAAAGATAGTCTAAAGTACTCTATTATTTTAATATTTGTTTTTATCTCAGATCATATATTATAAGTATATTATTATATTATATGTTCTAATTTGAGGTTTTTCTTAAGTTTTTACATATTTCAATGCGTGTTGATTAACTACGAACAGGAATTGACCCAGTGGCTTAAGAGTATATGCAATTATCATTACTAATTCATACTGTTGGAATTGTTGTTACTTTGGGATATACTACAAATACTAAACAACTAGTACTGAAGTTTTGATTTGATTTGATTTGATTTAAAAAACAAAATAAAAAAATGACAATTGATAATAACTAGGTGAGATAAGAACTAGATGCGCACTGAGATTGTTTAAATACATATTTTTTATATTACATAAATTAATTTTATAGTTGTATCAGAATACTTCAATGATAGATATTAGCAATATAATATTTTCAAATGTAATAAAAGTCTACTCTAGTGACATTGTTAGTGTCGCATAAGGTTCAACAGGGGGTGGTCAGGGGCCACCCTCGTTAGGAGCGACCCCGGTCAAAATTAATGCTGGCCATTCTCACCCTGACGCCACCCAGTTGTTCTTAAATCTAATTACCATGCCTGCCGTGCATCTGTACCGCTTTATGGCCAGAGACTGATAAATGCACAACCAAATTGTACCTTCTTGTTTTTTGTATTATATATTTTCTATTGTATATTTTAATTAAATATATTATAAATTCCTGTTTGAATTTTTTGAGGTCTTATTATATAGATAATTAAAATAAATACACTATTATATAATAAACATATTTTCCAGAATTAACGATGTATATAAGGATTTATATAAGAATAATAATAACAATAAATATTTGTTTATAATGATTTTTGATATTTTGTTAATACCGTGTATTTCGTTAATTTTAAACTTTGTGAGCTACTACATCATTAAAAGAATTAAAATATATTTATTTTATAAATACGCAACATTATTTCACATGATCGTCTTAGATAACTATCAGAAAAATCTCAATATTTAACAAAGATTGGCGTAAAAATGAGATAACAAATATAATAAATATTATTATAATGGAAATGACGGGTTCCAAATTTAAATGTAATATTATTGTTTTTATTATATTAGAACGATATTATATTATAGCCATTTTAATAGATTATTGTGTTGTTACATTAATATTAATAAAACTAAAGATTTTCATTTCGATCAATTAATATTACAAAATTAAATAATAATGTAAGACAAAAATAACAATAAATATTTATATAAGGATTTTTGATATTTTGTTAAATATATGAATTAATAAAATATAATTTAGTTTCTTATGAGCATGTATACCTTGTTAGACTACAAGTAAGCGGACAAATAAAGCAAAACCTTGCTGGCCATAAATTCCTACTGGAAAGGGTTCACGTTGAGGGCAGTTGGAATGTTTGGACCTCTTTTTTTAAGAAGGGTTGGTATTTCTTTGATTTATCATTTGTTATGATGTCGTGCGTTTATTTTGCAAAGATTCATGTTTGCGTCATATTTTTTTAATCACGGTTTCTTACACCGATATGGTAGGTATGCATTCAGTAATTATTAAATAATATTGTTTTTTTTTACAAATCTGATGTGGATGGATGCGTTGAACGAGGCAGGCCCAAGAGGGTGCTTTCCGATCAGATCGCAGACATCCTCAAGGAAGCTGGGTTACCTAGTGCCCATAACCGTAGAGCTTGTATGAGGAGATTTGTGGAACATTTTAAAAACAAATAAACGAATTTTAACCAATGTACTCGTATTTTATATTCAACCAATCAATCAAATTCCCACATCCACATCTATCCCCACAGGGATAGGCAGAGACAATGGAGCGCCACTTGCACGATCCTGACACAACTCCCTCGCTTCCTGCACATTCACAATTCTCTTCATACAAGCTCTATGGTTATGGGCACTAGGCAACCCAGCTTTCTTAAGGATGTCTCCGATTTGGTCGGCAAACACCCTCCTGGGCCTGCCTCGCTTAACGCATCCAATATTCAATATTTTAATTTTATTAGAATGCTATTGGAACCTAAATTGAAATGAGAAAATACTTATGGCATTATTTAAAGACTTCTTTATTACAAATAAATAAATGATTTAGAATAGAAACAACCGCTTACTTTAATGTAAAATTAATGGAGGGACCGTAAAACTCGTAAGGGTCTAGCCAGACTTCAGAGATACATTTTTGAAATAAAACTTCCTTTTTTCGCGTACGATAAAAACAATTCTAAACTGAAATGAACTTCTCTTTTAGCGGAGCCCTAACATGTTTGTGGAAGTTTAAAAAGTTTTGTTAGGGACTTTAAAATTGCGATTCGTTTTATTCGCACCGCAAAACGCTTAAAACAGAATTAACATTTTATAAGTTAGATTTATCTACGCTTACTTTGATGTGGGATATAATTATTTAAGCTTAGATTAAATATATTTAATCTTTTATTAGCATTTTTTATGATCATATTTAATTAGAAATATTTTCCCATGAGAATACTTAAATTGTATAATTTCATAATTAATTAATTGCCAAAATCAAATTGGCAGCTTATGCTTAACTAGAGTAAAATCTGCAAGCGAAGCCACCGCTATGCTGGCCGGTCTAGCTGAACTATGGCAATTTTTAATTCAACTTACAACATACTATGGTTAGTCTGTTGGTTATAAGAGCAAATCTTCGCAACATAAACAAAAATACTTCATACTAAAATAAACAATAGACTCAAATCTATGCAAAACTAATTAGAATAGCGAACCTTCGGTCGTCTAATTAGAAATTCCAATTAAATATTTGAACGTTTTCCTAAATTCCTTGGAGCGCAAACCATTATTGTTATCGGCGACCACCCAAGCATAAACCCTTTGATTTTTGGAAGGATATTATTCTATAACGTGCCTCGAATGCCGACCATAAAGATGAAAACGGACTCGCCTTATTCGGCTCTAACCACTTCCTAGTAACGTAAAATTTTATAAGTGTGCGTTCCAATTAGAAATGTAGATATATTTATTTTATTGTGACAGCATCTCGCCTGATGTCAAGCTGGAGTAAGGTTTAGGAATGGAGGCGACTGCTACTAAAGTTAAATAACTGCAAGTAACACTACGGCGGCCTAGCTGGAACTGGCAACTTACAATCTGATCCCGAAACGCGACTAAATCGCTTCACGATCTGTACACTTCGGATCAAAAGACTAAATGACAACCAACTGCCACCTTCCACTCTTAATATCCTTTTTTAACAAATAATTGTAATGAAAAATGTAATTAATAACTATTGCAAACAAATGCTATGAAAGAAATAATTGATTTGAACGGAAATCGAACCTGGAACTTGTACTTAGCGGGCTGGTGTTTTACCCGATACGCCACTTTTAGTGAATACAATTTTTAAATTTAAATGAAATCAGTAATTTAACGGGTAATTTTAATAAATTATTATGAAAATCCGGTTAAAGAGATATAAACAGTAATAATTTAACCTCATTTTTATAGCTCAGTAAATTGTGCCTTTCACGTGCAATTATAACGAATTTCTGTTTACGTTACAGTAATTTGTTGTTTGTATATTCTACGGATGTTAATTTTATTACTAAGTACACTTAACTATTAAATATTTATGTTAAAATTCAACCTTTTTCCTTTCATAATAAGAACTATATTTTTTTAAAGTTATGTTGTTGTAAAGCTACTTGTAAAAGTAACCGGATATATTTTATTAGGATATTTAAATATAAATCCATTTAGACTAAAACTGATGATTAGAATTTTATTTAATCATATCGTTAACCTATATCGTTTATTATTTTATCGTTTTACTTAGTATATTAAATGCATCATAATATTTATTGTTGGAGACATTATTAGTAGTGTTTGTAAAAAGACAACTATTTCAAGATCGCGGAAAGTGGCTATTCTCTCTGTCTATACCTGTAGACAATTTATTTGAATTGATTATAATATTTTATTTTTAAATTACCACCTAAATTACCATTACTGTATTCTGAGTTGAATTTTTTTAAATAAAATTGTCACGTCCTAATTTTTTCAGGAAAGCCAAAGACAACAGAATTCCACTTTCCATGATCCATTTTATATATACTGTAATTCAATGTAAATAGACTTTGAAAAAATAAATCATATAAACTTTTAAGAATACGTTTTCCCCAACCTTTACTATTTACCAGTATTTACATACTTAATTTCAAATAGCTACATGTAAAGCGTAAAGTACTTGAAACTTAATGAGTACGTCGTATTAAGTCAAATCTGAATAAACTCTACGATGCCCCGAAGACACTTAAAATTCGCATTTCAAAATAACTAAACGAAACAAGCTGCCATATCTCTAGCTTAGTAGGCCCAATTGAGCAACACACACCGCATGTTACAATTCAAATAACTTATAAACCATTAATAACCATGCTATTTTACAACCTATGTTTTTAATCGAGAATGTATTTTTGTTTGTGTTAAGAGTGGTTGATAGGCCGTTTTGTAATGAGCTTAAGAAGTTTTGTGAATTTGCATAAGACGCTGTCAGGCTGTTCTTAGAAGGGTTAGATCCTTAAGGGCTTCGCTGTTTCGACTGAGGGGCTTATCCTGATAATTATTTCAATTGTTTATGCCTGTCGACGGTGCATTTAGATGGCGTATTATAGTTTGTAAGATTGTTGTCTTCATTACTAGAGGTACTTGGGTTGTCATCCAGTGATATATTGAGGGTCGGGAGCCGATTCTAATGTTATCTTGATACGGAATTAAGATGGATTACCAGCCTGTCGGCAATTGTCTGATGGTATTATAAGATATTTATTGATACTGCGTTATATGTATAGTTCAATTGTTTGTTTTTGTTTTCATAATTATTTTTATTAAACTGTTCTCTTTTATTACGAGCTCGATATATTTAACCATCGTACGAGTATTAATGTGTTTTTTTTTTACAATTTTATACTAAGCTACTAAAGTGCTTGTATCATAGAAACAGGACAACCAAAGTACATATATCAAAGATACATTGGTACCAGTGGGTGATCTCGAACTCGTGCTCTCGGTTTGCGTAACCATTGCACTGCCACTACACCACGGTCGCCTTAAAAGATGTTTCAGAAATTTATCCAGCCTCTTAATAATCAAACTTATTATTTATTATAACTTATTATTAATCAAACTTATAATATTTTAATTATAATTTTAAGGATTCAGTTTGACATAATTAATTAAACCACTTTTTGTTAAATTTATTATGTCATTCTATCTCAAGGGTAGACAGGGAGAGAGAGAGGATCATCAAACATACAGGTATAATTTATGAAAATTTACACAAACAAATTATGCCTCTTAATTAGAAGTTAAAAGGATATATTAAACATTGTTAAATTTATATATGAGAAGTCTTAATAAACAGTAATAATGTTGAAGGCTTTGTGTATGGGAGAAATATGAAATTTTCCTAAAATTAATCTTGTGTTCCCCTTCAGTTCGTTAAGAAGAGACTATTGTTAACAATTAATATACTCATATGAAGATATTTTGGCTCATTATTTTCATATATCGGAGACATCCTCAAGAAAGCTGGGTTGCCTAGTGCCTATAATTGTAGAGCATGTATGAAGAGAATAAGTGGATGTATGGGAAGCGAGGGAATTGTGTCAGGATCGTAGTAAGTGGCGCTTCATTGTCTCTGACTATATCTGTGAGAAAAGGGCGTGACCATTTGAATAATTAATTGATTTTCATATATCTGCTTAGTTATATAATATTATGTTTCATGTTATATATAGATATTATGTTTAATCCGTATTTATTAGTTAATACTTCTACAGATCATTTTAACTTGTTTTCTATTCTTATGTTCTGAATACTGAATACTAAGTACTGAATCAATTCAGAACTTAGTAATATTTATTTATAATCTACAATGTTATAGGATCTTTTCAAACTTCACAAGCCAAAATTTTATTGTGGCCAAATAATCTTTGAAGCCAAGGGAATTTGTGTCTTTTAATGGTGGTTGACAAACTCCATTAAAATACACTATGTCAACTAGTAGATAACCAAGAACTGAAAGTGATTACAAATAAATAGTCAACCTAATAAACTGACAATATGCATTAAATTGAAATACAAAATAAACAATCTTGTCAGATTCACAACATCCAAATATGCTCAAAATTTTACCCTGTTCGTGTATTCATATCTTATGGAGGCACCACGAGATTGGGAGCCGATTACTTTTACCAATTCGATTTGTTATTGCATTAAATTGAATCGAGTTTTGCTTTAGGTTATAATTATTGTTTAAACATTAGGCGACCGTGGTATTGTAATCAAAAAATAGTCACGTAAACCGAAAGTCCTCGGATCAATAACGACTTGGCGGTTTTTACATATACAAAGTATATTTATATTAAATCTAGTAGCTTTACTTTAGTAGTTGTTTTTTTTTTCACTATGAAATCCAGTACCTATAATGCTTACTCAATATTACACTAATTTTATTTTATTTATTTATTTATCAAATGAAATCACAGCAAAATAAAAAAAAACTATAGCGTAAGACAAAGGCTGGTATAGTGACGGTGACTGAGACAACCGTAAACTAACTCTTGCTTACCATCAGGCAAGTCGAGGTTAGATGTCGAGTCACAATAAACAAAATACAATATCGTCATCATCATCAGCCAGACGGCGTCCACTTCTGTACATAGGCCTCCCCCTTAGAACGCCATTTCAGACGACAAGATGCTAGTTGCATCCACGAACCGGCAAACGCAGCGTAGGTAGGCCTCCCACTAGGTGAACTGACGACATAGTGAAAATCACAAATACTATATAAATATTACAAATTACGATTGTTATTATAATATAGATAAACCCTAGCATACTGGCCTACCATGCTAATCCGAAACTCGTGAAGTACACAAGCACCAGCAAAATATTGGTGTGTTACTGTTTTCATTACAATCTGATTTATGTAGGTACCTATATTTCAAATTGATATTAAATTCATAACCGTTAACAAAACAATCAAGAATAGAACGCAACTTCAAGAACGGTTTAATTAACTTAATAAATACGCACTCCATTTCATTAAGCGAATACGTCAAATGTTATAAGCGTCCCTCAACAATGACTCATATTGTTGAGATGTTTATCTGTTTACGTATTATATGAATACATTTTATCATATTATTGGTACCGTAAAATGAGTTAATCGCGTTTTGGGATCAGCTTGAAAATCGCCGGTTCCAACTATTGGATGTTTAATGAATTTGTTTAATTCATTAAACATATCGTATATATTTAAAACATTTACGAGTATGTTGGCCGGTATAGTGACGGCGACTGAGGCAACCGTGGACTAAGTCGGTTTTTATTCGTTGACTCTCATTGCTTCTCATACGATCAGGTAAGTCGAGGTTACAATAAAAATAAATAATATATTTTTTCATATTGTCACAGAGTCTGCAAAGAGCACAAAGAACATTCGCACCCACTATGCTGGCTTAGCTATGGGCAACTCCAATAAGTTTTTTTCGAAACGTGACTGAGTCACTTCAGGGTCTACACCTACACAATAAAAAATGTATGCATTCTATACGTAGGTATAGGTACTATATAACTTTGAATGGGTCGTTTAATTAAAGCAATTTTCATTTTGTGGTTTCATATTTACAAAACATAAATAACTTTACAAAATATTAATATTATTGTTAAAATATTCAAAGTAATTGTGACACCATCATCAGCAGCGCCTTAATTCCCAAAGGGATAGTCAGAAACAATAGAACACTACTTTCAACAATCCTGGCACAACTCTTTCGCTTCCTCCACATCTACAATTCTCTTCATTTAGACTTCATGGTTATGGATACTTACTGCAAACCCTAGTGTTTTATACTGTGAGAGAGCTTATTATTGTCACTGTACGAAAAAGCACTCGCAGCTAAGTTCAGAGACGGCATTTAGTTTAAAACTGGTTGTACATACATTTTATTTAAGCTACATGTACTTAAGTGCTTGTATCATAGAAACAGGACAAACAAAGGACATACATACATACATATACATATAATATCAAAGATGCATTGGTACCGGCAAGTGGATTTGAAGTCGTACTCTCAGTTTGCGTAACCATTGTACTACCGCTACACGGTCGCGTTTAAATACATAAATAGTCATGCGTATAATAGATTATAATATATCTTAATAATCCTCAAGGCACGTGGTACCATGGCAAAAAGCTACTTCCGTTTGTTGTTTCAGCTCACGTTTACTTGTGACCATATCCGAGACATTAATTTATGGCGACGGGGTCAGATGTCTTAAGGTTATTAGTTAACATCATTTTTTGTACATCGCTGATGGTTTTATGACCACAGGGATGTGGTGCCATGCTGTCTGCGAAATTTGACTTTTTTGCGACAAAGTAGAAAAGGTATTTTTTTTGCATCATCGAATATAATATTATCTTTATTACTCGTATTATATTAATTTCTACAGTAGTTTAAATTGCTTGTGTAAATACGTATAACTACATTCTTAAGCTGGTTGCTTCTGGAGGTAGACAGTTCCTGGATGTTACTTGAGCGGATGTTAATTGCGATTCTTAAGTAGAAGCGGCTACTGCCACAAATAAATGCTTATAAGAAATCGTCGCCGGCCATGCTAAAGATAAAGAAATCATATCAAATTATAATTGAAAGTAATTTAAAAAGCAATTTGTTTAGGCAGTAAGGAAGCATTAAGTAAAGAATACATTAGGAAATACACTTGTATATACTTATATAGGTATATCAAAATCAACCTAACAATGAAACTTTTTAATTAATCATTCAAATTGTCTCGTCTTAATTCCTACGGGGATAGGCAGAGACAATGGAGCACAGCTTTCTATGATCCTAACAAAACTCTCTTCATTCACATCCACAATTCTCTTTATACAAGCTTTTCAATAATAATTTGAAAAAGCTACAGGCTAACCCAAAATAC
Organism: Tinea trinotella; assembly: GCA_905220615.1. Taxonomy (NCBI): domain Eukaryota; kingdom Metazoa; phylum Arthropoda; class Insecta; order Lepidoptera; family Tineidae; genus Tinea; species Tinea trinotella. The sequence continues at coordinate 4,347,601 of HG992320.1, read as the reverse complement.
CCTAATAAAAAGCCACTCTAACTTGTCAAATACGACCAAGTTAACCCAATCCGTCTAAAATTACTGCCGACACGGGTAACATGCAGAATCATCATTGTTACACGTGTAAATACCTTTTACCGGCCATTACTTTTCAGTGAGATATATAAACGGACCAAAGGGGTGTCCCTTGTGAATAATTCACTGAACTCCGTGATGGATGAACGTGGAAAATATGAATTGTAATTTGAAGACTGCTTTTTTATGCGTCATATATTATACTTGGCCAATATAGGTCAAATAATAATAAATTATTCAATCAAATTGTATTGCATATTCTAGGGATAAACAGAGACAATGGAGCATCACTTGCCACAAAAAAAAACTGTATTTTAGGCTTATCATCATCAATTGACACGTCTTAATTCCCACAGGGATAGGCAGATATCATCGTCTATACCTTTTAAAGAGTGGTGGACAGTGGTGTCCAGTCTGCCAATCCGGGGTAGTACCACCACTTACAAGTATACGGACTGTAGTGATTTGGTCGCGTTTTGGGATCAGCTTGTAAGTTGCCGGTTCCAACTAGGCCGGCATAGTGGATGTGATTGCTACTCACAGTTCTTGAATTGTAGTAGCAGTGACATCCATTAATGCACCACACTCCAGCTTAACATCAAGCGGGGTGCTGTGAAAAGTCGAGTCACAGACAAAATAAACTGACTGTGGTAGCAGTCACCTCCATTCATGGACCGCACTCCAGCTTAACATCAGGCGAGGTGCAGTCATATGTCGAGTTACAGTTTAAAAAAACATTTTGCGTGCGGTCCACTACTAAATTAGAAACACTCATTTAAAATAGCATCGTCCTTATTCGCTACGAAACAGAAAGACTGCGCCCGGAAGTGAATCTGATACTTTGACCGCGGACCACCCAATACCGTTGTGCAAACCTATAAAATAGTTTTTTTCTACTATTTCCTAATTTATTGCTCCGGAACGTGGCGGAGCATTTGAATAAATAAGCTTATAAGTATAATCTTTTCATAATACGGGTTTTGTTTTTATATATATTGGCACGATCGAGAGGAGCTGGGTTGCCTAGTGCCCATAAGCGTAGAGCTTGTATGAAGAAAACTGTGGAAGCAAGGGAGTTTTTTAAAATATTTTTTCGTAACCCTTACCCCGATCCTATGCTATGCCGGCCTTATTTAGGTGGCTTAGTAAAGTTTTCGGCTTAATTAAAAGAATGTTGCAATTTTCATTACCATGATTAGATAAATATGATGTGGATGGATGCGTTAAACAAATTGGAGACATCCTTAAGAAAGCTGGGTTGCCGTAGAGCTTGTATGAAGAGAATTGTGGATGTGACTACCTTAACTAGTGATATTTACCTAGTTAAAGTTTTGTTTATTGTGACGCGACATTTGACCTTGACTTACCTGATGGTAAGACTTACCAAGAGCGCCGTAGACTTAAAAATTCGACTCAAAATACGGTTGCATTTTTCGACGTGTTTGCCTTTTTCTATTAAAATATGGGAGCTCATTTTTTTTTCTATTAATTATATTTCTCTAAAGAGTTTACAATAAAAATGTAAATTTTTAACAATTAAAACAAAGAATTAAATTACATAATATTAAGCTCCATGTAACTACTAAAGCTCTATTTAACAGCAGCGCCACGTTAAGTCGGCGGAAATTTACAAAAACTTTTTCGTTTCAACTCAAACGAAACTCAATTCGTTCAGCAGCTTGTCGCTAGATGGCGTCAATAATAACTTTATAAAATACATACTGCTTCTGTTATTAAAAAAATATATAAATTATTTAGTTCAATATTATTATTATAAGCTTATTTACCCCTTGGGTCTCCCTCTCTTTTTTCCATGACTCACGCCACTGCGGTCTCTCGCCACGAACTATTGCACGAGTCTATCTCATCTCGCCATCTCCGATTGGGCATACTGCGATGTCTTCTGCAATCTGGAGTCCATCAGGGTCATCTTTGCTTGTAATACATCACACATGCGACAGAGATGTTTCTGCCCCAGTGCAATTTGGCGGCTTTTTCGGCTACATTAGAAATATTTAAATTAATTAATGTTACTTATAACATATTGATATAATTATGAATTAATGGATTAAACAAATTTTATGCGGCTTACTATCGGAAACGTCGGTACAATAAAAATAGTCAAATCAAAACCAAAATAAACGCGATAGTAAGCCGCATAAAATTTGTTTAATTCATTAATCATTGTTCGCGCAAATTGCTGAAATAAAGTGTAAAATATAAGCAAAAAAAATACGACGCAGAAAAGACATATAATAATTTACATTATATATCTTTAACACATTAACAGCTTTGTGTACTGTTTACCTATTCTTAACCTAATATTGTTAAATAACCCATATGTTTCCATGGTTTGGCCACATGGAAAGGATGAGTGAAAGTAGATTGACGAAAGGAAATTATCAATCTAATGTGGATAGATGCGTTAAACGAGGCAGGCCCAGGAGGGTCTAAAATGATTATTATAATCACTTACAAACTTAATTTTACAAAGGGATAGGCAGATACAATGGAGCGCCACTAGCCACGATCCTGACATAACTCTCTCGCTTCCCTCACATACATAATTTACAATACCAATTTAGTTTCAATAATACCCTAACTAGAATACAATATTTTTTCATTGTAGCGGCAATAATTAGTTGGGCGATACATTTTATAACGAGTTTTATTCAGTAGTGGACGTTGGCCGGGAAAAAGCGTCCATGCATAATTACCTCCCACCCGGATGGGGTGAATGTTTCGGTGACTATAAAAAGAAGTAGAGCAGACTTAGTGTTTTAATAGTTTGTTTATTAATTATATTGTCACTTTGATCAAAAAACTCGTTCTTCCTGTCCTTAACTATGCTATCAGACGTCCAGGCTAGGGGTTTGTTAAAGGGCTATAGAGCTCTTTAAGGAACCCCTTATCTAAATGGGATAGGGCAGGTCTAATACATTATGTGCAATGTCTATAACTGAATGGACCCCAGGTTACAAAAGACACCGCGGCAGGTCTAAAAAGAGATGGAGGACGAGATAGACCCCTACAATAGGTCATCGAGAGAGATTGGTCAGCGTGAGATGAGTAAAAAATGACTGATAATAATACATAATTATTTTGATTTAAAGTTATTGATATATCTTTTAATAAACTAAACGTGGTTGTATCTTAGATATTTGGCGATGATAGTAATAAAGATGACATTTTAATACTTTTAAGCCAGTTCAGACATTTTACTTGTATTAATTATACTTTATCTAGTTAACAAATTATACTCATAGATTCGTAAACATGCCATATCCGTAGTACAGCTCTAAAAATTCCTATAAAATATATAAAACAAATAATACAAATAAAACAAGTACTTAGGTCATACATAACATTATAGAAAATATACAGAAATATATAAAAAATATATTTCGACATCATATTTCCTGTTGTTTTTATGTGGAATATTTACATTAAAGGTTTTATTATAGTGGATTTGAAAAGATATTTTTACACTATCTGCATTGATTTTACTTTTTGTGGCCGAGGTATTTTCTTACAACATCTAAGTATAAAATCTAAGTTTAACGTATATTTATGATTTTTCTCTTAATTTAAAAAGAAACACTTCATGTTAAAAATGACATAAAAATAATAAATAAATTACAATTTAAATTGGTCTACTCTATGGATGGCTCTGTGCTTTCAATCTCTTTTATATGCATTTGCCAGTGAATGACAACGATGTGTGGATTTAACCTGCGAAATGGGAGATACAGTACTTTGTACGGGTGTCGATATAATACTGTATATCTTATGTATTATTTTATTCTATTGAAAGTTTTTTTATTGGGACGCGACATCTAATCTAGACTTCGTAAGAAAGGAGAGGTCCAAGAGCGCCGACGACTGAAAAATCGTTTTATTATACGGTTGCCTCACTTGCCGTCACTATGTCGGCCAAAGGTGCCTTTTCACGCTTAGCTTCGCTTAGCTTAGTTCGTATAATCTTGGATCCTTCAATCCAAGATTATACGAACTTATAACCTGGTAAAGTATCGATTGCCGGTAAAGCGTTCGACTGTCGATTGTTTGACAGAATCCAACCTGTGCGAAAAGACGGGGGTGACTCATGCGTGCAAAGCTAGTGACCTACGTATTGCATGTAAAGCGGGTAGTTGACATGTAAACAACGAGCTATCTATCCTAAATGCTAAATAATAAATAATAACGTTTAATTTTACAATGAATGTTAAGTTATATAAAATAGCATTACGTGAAGTGACAGTGATATAAATAATACTGAATTTTATGTGTAAATGACTTAATTTCGTGAACCTAAATACAGTGCATTTTTTATCTTAGTTTTTGTGATATTGGGCGGTTTATAATAGTTTTTTACTATTAAAATTAATAATTGCTTCATTTAAATTAATTAAATGATACAATGGAGTGTGATTGGTGATTAAATGAGTGTAATTATTAAGTACAAATTCTAATTCCATCGGTAAATGTGCCACACATTTCTTCTCTCGCTCGCACCACACGAAATCGCAACTAACTCTTTCGTTCTAAACAATTATTAAATCTACGATACAGAAGCCAAATTCCAGCAAAGCCCGTATAGTTTCAATGGGCGAGTGGCGCTAACACTGCACTCCGCAACTCAGACCGCTGGTTCAAATTGAGCCGTTTAAACTTTTTTCTAAATTTTTTTTTTTTTAAGAAAATTTTTATTTCTGGTTTTACTTTATTTTATTCTTTTTTAATTTTATTCAATTTTTTTAATGATTTTAAATGTTGCTTTATTTTATAAAATTTATTTAATAATAGCAATGTATTCCAAAAGATTTAATTAAGTAAAACTATTACCTATGTATTTCAATATATGAACATTATAAGTGGCAAGTAAAAGTATATAATATCAAATATTAATTAAGTTTACATATATTATATAAATTATAATAGTGGTATTTGAAAATTTAAATCCTACTAGATTAGAGGTGATCTAATTATATAAATAGTTCCGTTTAGATCAAAACTATTCAATATGAGTAATAAAAATTATCTCACGAGGTCTCAGTGTTTAAAGAATAAAGAAAAAACCATAAATGAGCTTGAGAGTCAATTGGTAGAATTTAAAAAAGAAATACAAACATTGAGAACGGACAATAAAACGTACGAAACTCTGATTAGTAACTTACATAGTAAAATAACAATAAAGGACAAATTAATACAAACCTTAACTGTGGAACAAGAGGAAAATAGTTCAGAATTTGAGAAGCTGTGCATTGAAAATCAAAAATTAAAAAGAATTATATCAGAAAAAGAAAATGAAAACAATGATTTAAAAATTGAATTAAATAAACTAAATGACCACAACCAGACTCTGGTTGAAGAAAATTTGGATATAGAACTAATTACGAATAATGTACTGACACCATTAAAAAAACAATTGTGTGAAATGGAAAAGGAAAATATAAAACTACAAACTAAACTATTAAAATCAAAGGAAAAAGATGACTATTGTAACAAATACAGCGGAGAGTTGAAAAAGAACTTTAATAAATGTAAAAAGAATAAGCTCCTAACGATATTAAAAGAAAAAAATAAAGAACTTCAAAGAATGCAAAAAAATATAAGAAGAAAAAAACGAAATAAAAGAAGACGTAAATCAGATATTAGGAATGAACAACCTATTACAATAATACCAGAAATAAGTATGTATAATACAGCCGAAGATACAAATAGTACAAAAGTAACCAAAGAAGTTGCTAATAAAAAAATTATTCAGAATAAACTATCTCAGGATATAGAATCTAAGGAAAAAAGCATTCTGGAAGGCAAAACTACAAATATTCGATATAAAGTTAAAGTTATTGGAGATAAAAACATGAAAAATTTTGGACTAATGATGAAGAATAAATTAGGAAACAACTATGAAGTTTGTTGTCATACTTATAATGATGCGCCTATTGATTATATAATGAAGAAGGCTGCCGATTCAATAGTACAGGGAGGCATATTGACTCTAGCGGTCATTATTAAAGATTTTGATTTGAATTTTAGAGATTTAAAGAAATATTACAGCCAGGCTAAAAGTTTGATGGTTAATGCGAGAGACAAAAATATAAAGCTAATACTTACTAACATTCCTTATAAAGTAGATTTTAATAAAACTGATAATTATAACATTAACGAGTATATAGGTAAAATAAATTCTCAGTTGAATACTCTTGCTGTCTTGAACAGTATATTTGAAATTGTAAACATAAGTTCACTCTTCTATAATCGGGTAACATTAAAGCAATATAGAAGCATTATTAGTTACAACATTAATGTTTCATGTCACAATATATATTCCAAGCTAGATAAGTCAGATAATAATGATAATGATATAAATCAAAATTTTCGACTTATCACAGTGTTAAAAACAGGAATATAAAACCCAATAAGATAAATACTCAAACCAGGAAATGCAATATTAAAATAGCACATCAAAATGTTCAAGGACTAACCAACAAGCTTTTAGACTTGGAAATCCTTTTAGAAATTAATCACTTTGATATTTATTGTATAACTGAATCTTGGTTAGATCACGAATCATTGGATACACATTCTATTACAAATTATTGCATAAAAAGTAGTAGCCATCGTAAACATTTTAAAAGAGGCAATACACTTATTTATGTTAGAAAGGAATTAAAAGCTAAGAATAGGCCTGATATCGAAAAACTCTCAATTGACAAAGAGTTTGAAGCTAGTTGTGTGGAGTTGGATGACTTAATAGTTCTTACTGTTTACCGCTCCCCAAGTGCAAATTTGGATTTATTTGTTAAAAAATTAGACGAATGTTTATCTAAGTTATCTAACAAAAACGAAAAAATTATTGTTGTATGTGGGGACTTCAATGTAAACTTCCCTATAGAAGAGAATTGTAAGATCTCAAATGCCACTCATATTATAGATCTAATGAATTCCTATTTTTTAAAGCAACGCATATTTCAGTTTACAAGAATTACTCCAGGCTCACAATCTTGCATCGACAATATTTTTTGCGATGGTAATGTTGTCTTCACCTGTGTAATGTCTGGAGTAAAATCTGATCACATGGCACAATCGATTACGCTAGAAATCCATAATAATAAAAATACAAATATACATAGTAGTGCTAAATCTAGTAGAAAAATTACAGAAATAAAAATTGAGAACTTAAAGAAATCCATTCAAAATAATAATTTGTTTAAAAATAATAGTTTAAATTTTAAAACTTATTTCGCTGAATTTATACAGGAGTGTAATTTATTTATACCTGTAACAAAAAAAGTAATAAGACAGAAACCACTATCCACTAATTGGATAACTTCTGGTATATTAAAATCAAGGACCACATTATTCTATCTCTATAAGGTTGCAGCAGTGAATGAGAACGAACAACTTAGAGCATATATTAGGAAATATAGTAAAATTTATAAAAAGGTATGTTTAGAGGCTAAACGTATCTCCTTAACAAAAAGAATTTTAAACTCGAATAATATAATTAAAACTTCTTGGACAATAATAAAGGAAATTAGTGGAAAACATAAAAGTCATAATTTGTCAGAGTTAGAATTAAACATTAATAATGTAAATTACAGTGATAAAAATAATGTAGCAAATCAATTTAATATTTTTTTTAGTAATGTAGCTGCGGACGCCACAAAAGCACTAAACTGTAGTAAAATAAATGCGATCAGCTACATGAATAAAAATGAAATTACTAGCAAAGATATCTTCTATCCTGCAACAGAGTTGGAAGTTGCTAATGTCATCAAAAATCTTAAACCTAAGGAGTCAGCAGACCTATGGCATTTAACACCAAAACTACTAAAATTATTGTTAACAGAAATAGTACACCCAATAACTAAATTAATTAACGACGCAATGTTAAGCGGAGTCTTCCCAGATCTGTTAAAATGCGCGAAAGTCATCCCGCTCCACAAAACAGGGGATCGCCGTGATGTAAGAAACTACAGACCTATATCTATTTTGCCAGTGTTTAGCAAATTGTTTGAAAAATGTATGTACACGCGCATTAGTAATTATTATGAATCTAATAACCTATTTAATAACCATCAATATGGATTCAGAAAGAAAAAATCAACATCTCAGGCACTGGTAAAGTTGGTTAAGTTAATAATTGGTGCACTGGATAAGAAACAAAAATCTCTTGGTTTATTTTGTGACTTATCCAAAGCATTTGATTGCGTCCATCATGATATCCTTTTAGCCAAACTCAGTTATTATGGATTTAGTGGTAAAGATCTCAATTTATGTGAATCCTATTTAAAAAATAGAAATCAAATTGTGGAAGTAGATGGAGGACGTTCTAGTGGAGAAAACATAAAGCTTGGAGTTCCTCAGGGATCTATTCTGGGTCCATTATTTTTCTTAATTTATATCAATGATATAAGTATGTGTATCCCTGAAGAGCTCCAAATGATAATGTACGCTGATGACATTACGGTTTTGATAAATTGTAACGATGGAAAAGAGCTACCTAATAAAATAACTTGTTTAGTTGATAGCATAGAGAGATGGTTTGAAGCAAACAATTTATTACTAAACCTTAATAAAACAAAATTAATTAATTTCTCTCTAGACACACATGGCAGACAGAACACAACAGAACTTGATGAAAGAGTAAAACTTAGATCCCTAAGTTTAGTATCAACCACGAGGTTTCTAGGGGTGGAACTCGATGTTAAGCTAACATGGTCAAATCATATAGATACTATTTCAAAAAAATTGTCTTCTGCTTGCTATGCCGTAAAAAAGGTTAGGGAATATTGCAATGTAAAGGCCTCAAAAGCAGTGTACTATTCATACTTTCACAGTATCATGACATATGGTCTCCTGGTGTGGGGTACTGCGGCGGAAGCCAAACGCATTTTTGTTCTCCAGAAACGTGCGGTTCGCTTTGTTGCGGGGCTTCGGACTAGGCAGTCATGTAGGGAAGCATTTAGCCAGCTGAAAATACCAACGATGTATAGTGCTTATATTCTAAATTGCTTGTTGTACATAAAAGAGAATATTAATAATTACCCGGTTAAACCTACCCGAGAAAACTCTAGACGTAAAGCAATAATAGAATTACCAAAGCACAGGCTTAATAAAATGTCAAAAAGCTTTATATGCCATTGCATTACTTTTTTTAACAAGCTCTCGGAAGATACAAAGAGCCTTGATCTACAACAGTTCAAATGTAAACTTAAAAATATACTGATAGACAAAACATATTATAGCATAGAGGAAGCCCTTAAGGATAATGATTTTATGTAATTTTAATTACAATGACAAAGCCCCTATACAGCTGCATACAAATTATTATTATTATTAAATTTTATTATTTATATTGCACGTATTTTATATTTTGACATGAATTTTGATTTTAATTTATTTTGATTTAATTTAATGAATTTATTTTGACATGAATATAAATTCTTACAATTTTCATAACTTTTACATGCTCCGTAAATTACCTATATAATTAATTATATAATTATATTTATGACATTATTTAATGCTTTATTATTACTGTTTTGATACAATTATGACAAAGCCCCTATACAGCTGCACACTAATTACTATAAATAATTTTCACTTTTTTTATATGTTTGTTCTTTAACTAATAACTGTTATTGTTTACTTGCTATAACTGTTGCTTCGTTTATTTATTTTTTGTATCCGGAATTCGTGATCTATTCAAATTTAGAATTAAGTTTTTTTTTTATCAATATGAAAACTGTAACCCTGACTTGGCTGAGTGATCCTGTGGATTCTATAGTCTAAATAAATAAATAAATAAATAAATAAATTATATTAACTTTGTAATATGCGACATGGAGCCAGCAAACGGAAGAAAGCTACCATGAAAAGTTAGCATGGAACAATTTCGAACGCAAAGTTTGTTACTAATTTTTACAATAAGTAAATGAATTTTGTATAAAACCACATGCAAAATAACAAAAACTGGGAACTGCACAAAAAATACGAAACAATCGGCGCATATTGAATTCCATAGAGCACCTACAGGAACTAACTGGACGCGGGTGTACCGCAAACCCAAAAACCTACATCCAACTGATTTCACAAAAACAAAATAAACAAGACACATGGCGGCTTTGTAAAATCGATAGCCATCCCGACGAAGCCACTCGTCAAACTTTTGTAATAGACCGTACACATGCAAGTTTCAATTATTTAACTCAAAATACTCACAAACAAAGCAAAACTTTGTATTTATAGTATGTGTGTTGTTTTGGATTTTTTTTGTGGCTATGACAGCACCCCGCTTGATGTTAATCTGTGCGACTCCTACTAAAGTTAAATACCTGCCAGTAGCAGTCGCATCCGCTATGCCGGCTTAGTGTGTACCGGCAACTTTAAAGCTAACTCCGAAACGCGACTTAGTCACTTCACGGTCTATACATTTGAAAGTGGTGGTACTACTGAAAGTTTAGTACTTTCTGAACTTCTGGTGTACCCTGCAAAGGCTCATAGGAAGGTGAGTGTTTCAGGTTGCCGAGGTTTTGCAGTGCACTGATGATTCTGACAAAAACGGAGTGCCTCGCTGTTAAGACGCTTTCTTACCACCACTAGCGGTATCCTGGGTGTATTGTCTGAGCGGTGAAATTCACCGATGGTGAAGAGGTGGATGCAATTGCATATCAGCTCAGCACCATTTATAAAATAATTATGTATTGTGTATGTATAAAATTATATTATGTATAAAATAAATTAATATATGTATAAATATAATACATATATTAATTGTAGTTACTTAATTGAATTTTACTAACATAGTTTATAAGTTGACTGACGCTGTTACTAACATATTAATTAATTTAATGTATTTTTAATTGTAAATTATGGACACAAATGGGCCCGAAATAAAGATTATTATTATAACCCTTTTCAAGGACTTTGTCAGCACTTCTACTCGTGTGCCTTGTGGTCGAGATATACTCGTTGGACTCATATAACGTCCTACACGTTTAATACAACAAATAAATGCATTTAGGAAGCTGCTGGGACTGCCCAGGGCTTCTGCTATGTTCTCTGAGGCGATTTCTATACAATTATGCGTAAAAAGGTGACCTCGACGCTTTCGCGCAACTGACGGCTGCTGTCCCGCTGCAATCACGGGTAGCACAAACTAAAAACTATGGTACTAATATAGTTTTAAGCATTACAAGTATTATTAACGAACTAACAACTATATAATGTATAAATAGGTTAGGCAGTACATTATATAGGATTTTCCTATAGAGTTTAATTCTTCTTCTTTGGGTCTTTGGGTTTGCCTCATATATTTTATTTATTTATTTTATTTAAAATCTTAATGCACAACCAAACAAAGGCGGACTTAATGCCAAAGGCATTCTCTACCAGTCAAGCCTTTGGGGTGTTCATACACGTTATTGAATTTGAATTGAATAATAATTGTAATACTAAGACCCTAATGGTAATGGTAACATTCACAACATCTCTCAAATGGCGTATAATACAAAACTTTTAACTACGAGTATAATGAGCAATAAAAAAATATTATTTTATAAAAGACATGAAGAATACTAGCTAGAATCGCCCAAAGATGCCTGAATTATTAAATTGAATCACAAAAGTATTCGAATTTTAAATACTTTTAAGTTACAATGAAAGCAAATACACACTAAAAAACGATGCAAAGCAAATCGCAACTGATCAGTGTACCTCCACGTATCCATGGTCGTACTAATACATCGGTGAGCATAAAGAAAATTATAACTAGCATTCAGAATCAAAATAGCGTGATATCTCGAGGAGTCTTTTTTGGCGAAAAAATCCCCAAAAGTGGGTTAGTAATACGGGTTCTAACAAAAGCGATATTTGAACAATGGGTGGCTTCTCCGTTCTCCTGACTCGGTATTACACGGTGGATGTAATTAGTTATGGTGTATGGATTTAGATTTTGTTGTAGCGATAATAATTTTTGTGAATGCGTTGAATAAACATCTGCGTCGTGATTTTGAGACTTGACAAGCGCAACGCAATGCCCCAATTGTTACAAGAAAACTGATACAACTCGCGAACAATGGCTTTATAAAAAAATTGGTCAATTCGCATTTTTGGTATTATTTTACATTTGCTAATATGTGTAATTTCGTTTCTACTAGATCATAGGTTGTTTAAGTTTAATACAATAATTATAATATTGGTTACAATATTTCCTGCTTTTATTTGAAATGAATAGATAGCATACAATTACTGGATTTTAAATACATACTTAATCATTTCGTAAATATCAATTTTTAATCTTTTTTTATAATAATCTTTTTTTAAAGTTTAATATATACCTATATTTTTCAATTGGTCGGGGCTATTTAAATTATATACCTAAATAAGTTGCCCTCGTTACCAAATTATTTGACAATAAATCTAACTTAGTCCATATTTATTGTGTAACGTATTCAAATCCCATTCTAGCAGAACTGGAAGATAAAAAAACTACTGAAGAATCCTAAATAAATTAATATTAATTAATTTAATGCGCGTAGGCTCCCTACAGATCACACTCTGTGCATGATTTATTCAAACTGAATTCAAGGAAAACAATTAGTTTAATAAGACGTATTCGAAGCCTTTAGTTTTTCACTTCTAAAAAATGAATATAATGATTTACAAACCGGGTGGTTATAGGTAAGTATTCAAAATACATGTCATAAAAACAGGAACCAAATTGTATCGCAAAAACGAAAACCGTAAATGATCGTGTTCCGGTAACTTCTGGCATCGAGGCGGTAGTGACCTTCGTCAAAATACTGACATATTATAACCATTCATATCAATGTTATGCAACGAACCAAGTCAAGCGTCCATTTTAAAATGTCCATCACGAGACACGTGGACGCTTAGAAAATCCCATATTAATTACAAAGAATATAAATGAAGCGTTTGACACCGAATTTGTAAGACTACTTTGCGCAGAAAGGAATTATAATTTATTTCTAATACATTCGTTTACTGAATAAGACGTTATATATGTAGAAATTTTGATGTCTTTAACAATGATTAAACGATAAACGAAACTGTCACAAAGTTTTGCTGTCTTTTTTTTTCATTTATTGACACAACGTATGACCTTAACATCAAATAATGAATGAACAACAAATGAACAGCTGGAGTGTGGTCGTTGAGTAAATTGGATTATTGCAACATATTAATCTACCGTTATGTTGTATTTGAATCAATCGTTTTTATTTATCAATCAATCAAATTGTCACGCCTTTTTTCCACAGGGATAGGCAGAGGCAATGGAGCGCAACAAGAAAGCAGGTTAGTGGTCATTTGCTCAGACTTTCGATCCGGTCTCTTTTAAGTTTACAGACCGTAAAGTGACAAAATCGCGTTTTGAAAACGGCTTGAATGTTTCTAATTTTACCCAAGCCGGCATATTGGATTCTACGACTACGAGGTATTTAAATGTATAATAGTCCTCCATTCATGGATCGCATTCCAACTTAACATTAGGCGGGATACTGTCATAATATGTCGAGCTAAAATAAGAAAAAAATATAGGAAATAAAAATCCTTTATTTTGTTCTTTTTGAATAACTAATCTCAGGTTAAGTGGCAGAGAATGTCGCATTTGTACATAATAGTATATAATAAAGTTTAAACAAAAACAAATCTAAACAAGATCACATATCTATAGCACTTTTATATACTTATATAGCAATTTATCGTAAATTTAATATAAGCAATAATTTCGTATAACAGAAAGATATAAAATCTTTTAAGTATTGAACTATTCTCTTAGGGCTTATGTAAGAGCCATTGAGCTCTCCCATAAAATAAACTAGATTGGTTTTTCAGCCTTATTGGTTTCTCGTCGGTGGATCGCAACCCACAAGTGAAGGATTGAATCCTGGCAGCTATCGATTGGGGCACGTTCACAAAATTCTATTCTTTTTTTCTTTTTAATCTAGATACGAGCCTTGTTATCGTAGCTTTAAAGTCGAGCCGGCTACAGCTTTAGCGTTTTGGAACTTTAGCCTCAAAATAAATTGAAAGCGGTTTAGGTGAAGTTGGTAAAAATTCATGGTACATACCAATTTCGTGAAGTTTGTTCACAGTAGATTAATATAGTACAACAATCGTTATTTTATGCTTGATGTTAAGCTGGAGTGAATGGAAGCGATTGCTAATACAGGTAAATAACAGCAAGTATTCGTTGCATACATTATGCCAACCGAGTTGGAACCGGCAACTTTCAAGCTGATTCCGAAACGCGACTGAGTCATGTAAGTGGTACTATCACCTCGGATCGGCAGATTGTGCAACTGACCACCAACTCTACCTACCGAAACAACAAAATTTCTTTTGCAAGGCAATCTTATATAAAGAAATAAAAGAAAAGTACTTATTATACGACTTATTTATCTAAATTCCTTTTTTGTCTACACGCGGAGACCAATGGGGCATACTAAATTCGTTCGTGTGTATGTGAGCCTCACGGGTAAGTCATAAACTGCGGGAAAGCGGTGCGCGTTGTGGCAATGGTTAAAAGTGTACACATTTCAAACTCGAAGAATAATTCTAATATATTTTTCAAGTCAAGTAATTAAATTAAATCAATCAATCAAATTGTCACGCCCCTTTCCGACAGGTACAAGCAAAGACAATGAAGCGTCACTTGTCACGATCCTGACACAACTCAAATTTAAACACACCAATAATTTCAATATTGTGTTTTACAAAGACACTTTTAATAAAAGATGTTTTTAAAAAAACTTTTAATAAAAGCTACTAAAAGGGCTCGTAGCATAAACACTGGAGGAATAATGTATCTATCAAATCTATCTATTTATACCTTTATTGTAAAGATAAATACTGAAGACGGTTTTAAAGCATTGAGACTCTCTCTGTGTTAGATGATAACCTTTGCATTATGAAGAAGTTGTAAAATGTTATTAAATGCATTTTTATTAAATATACATTCGTACTGGATAAACAAATCGTTTACTTTAGATATTAAGTATATAATACGTAGTTCATACCTACATAAATATATTACAACCCAACGTTTATAGATTTGCAATTTCTTATTATTTCCCGCGAATGCTTAACAGCACTTCAGTTATTGTTAGTATATCCTTTAGTGAAAAAATATAGCCTACTATTTCACAGGACTTTTGTATGTCACTGTTCAGCTCTACCATACTACGTTTTATAGATGTTAGGTAATCAATCATATTCTGAACCACTGCAAAGCTTTTGGTAATATACTGAATAAAAATAAATATAAGCATAATTAAAACAGCTAATCAACATCTCGAGTGACAAGAGGGCTGGGCAATATTTAAGGCAAAGGATCAGCATTGCCATTCAGCGCGGCAATGCTGCCAGTATCCTTGGCACTTTGCCAATTGGTACCGATTTGGAATTATGTTTATTTATAATTTATCCCTTTTTTCCAGTTTTAGTTTATTTATAGTTAATATAGCGTAATTGGTAGCCATAGTTATTTTATTTTAGTATGTATGTGATTAATAAATCTTCGACATCACAATTATGACTAAAGTGATACGAAACAAAATTTTATTCGTTTGTAAATGAACTAAAATCAAAGCCATCTATTAGAAAATAACGGATACGAGCTGTTACTATAGCTGTAAAGATTAAACAAATTTGTAAAAGAGAGAAAAACATTTGGCTTGAAATGTATGAATACAGTGAGTTTACGGAACTACTAAGTTGCTAGATTAATTTATAATCGGTTTATGTGCCTACATTCAATAAGTTATAAAGTAGTATATCAACATTCATTATTTAAAATGGCGTTACAGATAACTTTAAAGTGAGTTTAAGATCGAATGAGTCACGAAAGTGGATCATCGAGTATAAACACCGCTTCACTGCCAAACGACCTTTGTAATGGAATTTCAGACTTATCAGTGAAACGCTTGAGATTGAAACAACATTGTCATGGGACAAAACTTTTCTATTGAACACACATATGTACGTACCTACTACAATATAGCAACGTTGTAACTAATAACAACTAGATTTTTGCATTCGTCGGCACTTTTGGACCTTCTCTTGCGTACAATCAGGCAGGTCCAGGTTCGATGTCGAGTCACAATAAACAATAAATAAAGACTTACTTCAATCAATCATAGAGTTAAACAATGAAGTCAGGTAGTGGGGCCTAGTCTGTCTATCCAGGTAGTACCACCACTTATAAGTATACGGACCTTGAAGGTGACTTAGTCATGTTCATGGACTGCACTCCAGCTTAACATCAGGCGTGGTGCTGTCATATGGCAAGTGAAAATAAATAAAATTAAAAATATATAGTATTTTCTTAGATTTTGCGCGAACATTGATTAATGAATTAAACAAATTTTAGCGGCTTACTATCGAGTTTATTTTGGTTTTGATTTTTAATTTTTTTACTGTTACGAGAGCTTTCCATCTCTTATTGACAACGATGGCTGCAAAGCTCTCGAAACGTCGGTGCAAAAAAATCTCCTACAAATCGGTGCAATATTTCATCCAAATATTTGCATGTAAAGAAGATAAGCGTTCAACACAAACGGTTAGCCGACCTAACGGAGCATATAATTTAAAGTTTACGAGGTCATTAGGCGGCAACATAAGGTCGACGAGAGCGGAGTTTTTGTTTTTTAAACCCATTACAATTAACCCGTGAAAAGATAATCGATTGTTTCTACGACTGACGCGCCCATTTCGAAACGTCGAGCGTTAATTCTTAACATTAAGTGCCAGGAAGTATAGAGGGGTTAAATGTTTGTAATGTACCGTATTTATTATCTATATATAACTTAATACAAATAATAAATACAGACTGTGAAGACTTAGTCGCGTTTCGGGATCAGCTTGTGAGATGCCGGTTCCAACTGAACGGCATAGTGATGGTAACTGCTGCTTACAGTTATTGAATTAAACATATTTTATGCGGATTACTAGCGCGTTTATTTGATTGTAAAATTAATAACCAAAAATAAACGCCATAGTAAGCCGCATAAAAATTGTTTAATTCAATAAAATCAATGTTCACGATCTAAGAAAATACTACTTAAAGTTATTCAACTGTAGTTGCAGTCACTATTCATGGACCGCACTTTTTTTTATTTTGACACGACATTTGACTTCGTCCTTCCTGATGATAAGCAAGAGGAGGTCCAAGAGTGACGACGACTGAGAAAACCGAGTATTGTTCTCGGCTGCCTCAGCCGCCGTCACTATGCCGTCACCTTTGGTGCTTCTTCACGCATCGCTTGAAGGATCCAAGGTCATAGGATGGAGAGAAAACATGGGCAGGCAAAGCATTCCACTTGTCGATTGATCTACAAAGAAAAGACGCACCGAACTTTTTATTTCGACGTCAGCTTAACACCGGGTTGGGTGCTGTCATATGTCGAATCACAATATAAAAAAATATTTGTACAATTTTGCTATATATATATATATATTTAGCTGAAAGTAGCAGTCGCATCCAAAATGCCGGCCTAGTTGAAACCAATAACATTCAAACATGCCCAAAACGTGACCGATGTTGGTACAGTTAAAAGTGGTGTTTTGCCTCGGATCGACAGACTGAGTACTACCAGAGGTTTTATAATATTTTAAATGTAGGTATATATAAATGATAAACTGTTTTTTTTATTGTGACACGACATTTGACCTCAACCCGCCTGATGATAAGCAAGACGAGGTCCAGGAGTGACGACGTCTGAAAAAACAAGTTTGTTCACAGCTGCCTCAGTCGCCGTCACTATGCCGGCCAAAGGTGCTTCTTCACGCATCGCTTGAAGAATCCAAGGTAATAGGATGGGGAGAACACATAGGCCGGCAAAGCATTGTCGATTGTTCTAGAAGAAAGAAAGACGCACCAAACTTTTTAGTTCGATTGATGATTCGGTCGACAAAATGCAGAATACAAATTTATACCTGCATATAAATTATAATTTTATTATTGTTTTGTTGTTTTTAGTATAAGAGCGAAATTAAAAAATATATATATAATATGTTAATAATATAAAAGAACCATTTAGAAAACTATTTTTCTTTTCTTAGGTTTTTTTTGTCATCGCGAACAGATAAGGTTTCGGTATTACTGCAAATGTGGGGGAGATGAAGGAATCGACCGATAGATAGGGAAGTGGCATTTGGCACGGGCAATTGACGATGCTGATAAGATCGCGAGCTGACTCAGCATCCTTATAGTCCAAGATGTTTTTCTTTAGATATAACAGAAAAATATCAATGAAAATATTAGAAAATCAAAAGGAATAAAGTTTTTCTTTTATTTTTATTATGACACATCTGTTCTCGACCCGCCTGATGATAAGCAAGACGAGGTCCAAGAGTGACGACGTCTGAGAAAAACAAGTTTGTTCACAGCTGCCTCAGTCACCGTCACTATGCCGGCCAAAGGTGCTTCTTATAAGTATATTTAGCATATTTCGTGACGCGACATCTAACCTCAACTTGCCTGATAGTAAGCAAGGGAAGATCCAAGAGCACCATTGACTGAAAGGAACCGATTCAATTTACTCAGTCGTAGTCACTATATTTGATCAGTCTACAAGGATTTTTTTTTTAAAGAAATCAATGAGTTTAACTTCTAAACTAAGAAATATAAATAGAAATAATTTAAAATTTATCTTCAGACAAGCTTTCCGGTTATGGCCACTAGTCACCAGGCAACCCAACTTTCTTTATTGTGGATGTGAGAGAGGCGAGGGAGTTGTGTCAGGATCGTGGCAAGTGGCGCTCCATTGTATTTGCCTATCCTTGTGGATAGGGCGACGTAGTGGCAGTGAAATGGTGCACGAGTTCGAAACCACCCACCGGTATACCAATGTATCTTTGATATATTATTGAGTATAGAAATGTGAATAAATAAAAAATAAATAAATAATATTTTGATTTTATTGTTTATTTGAATTTAAGATGTGTGTTTTGAATGCTACCTCCTAGACTACGCAATATGGTTGCTTCAGCAGCCGATGTCGGCGAGCCACGACACCGCTTCCGATATCCCAATGTAACTTTTACAGATATTTTGAGACTTTCTTTATTTACTATTTTTCTTATACTATAATAAGAATAAGTAAAAAGAAAGCTATGAAGAAGATGTAGTGATAAGGAATGCTTCAACGGTTTGGGCATATGGTAAGGATCAGTGAAAGTATATTGACGAAAGGAATTTATAAATCCGATATGGGTGGATGCGTTAAACAAGGCAGACCCTGGAGGGTGTATTCCGACCAAATCGGAGACATTCTCAAAAAAGCTGGGTTGCCCTAGAGCTTATAATCGTAGAGCTTGTATGAAAAGAATTGTACATGTAACGTAAGCCAGACGATCGTTTCTTGATAAAACTAGAGATATTCTTAAAAAAAAAGAGATTATTTAAATAAGTTTTTTCTTGTAAAAAAGGAGAATAAAATTTTAAAATGAGAATATATTATTTGCCGAAAATCATTAGTAACAAGGCAATTAAGAGTTAGGTGGTTTTATTTCGCTAATCTGCCGATCAGAGGTAAGCACTTTCAAGTGTATAGAAGTGACGGCATAGAAGATGCGACTGTTACTTGGACTTGGAGTTATATAACTGTAGAGCAGGCTTTATTTATGGACCGCACTCCAGCCTAACATCAGACGGGGTGCTATCATCAAGGGTCAAGCCATAATAATAATAAAATAAAAAAATAAACTATATAATAAGAAACCAGTAGATAGAATAAGTTTTTACAGTCAAACAACAGGTTGCACTAAACACATTTAATTACTAAAAACAAAAGCAATAAAACAGCTGTTAAGTTCATCAACCATTTAAATAAAAAACTACAATTCCACCTGTGACTTTAAATATGTTAAATATTGTATTTGTTTTAAAAGTGTATAAAACTAATGGTATCATTAGGTAAGCCGCAGGAGATGCGGAGTTTATGTTTTTATTATAACGATAAAAAAACTTTAGAAGTTTCGATGTCAATCTAAAATCTGTTACTTTATAACATAACTTAATTTGAGTGTTTACAAAAAAGACGTATATAAATTTCTTTAGAGATTCTTAGGTAGATCATTCACTAGCTTAATAATTTAATTATTATAATTGGTAGATATTAACAGTATCGTAGTAATAGGAAATCAAGTTTACGGTCCATCCTATAACCTTGGATCCTTCAAGCGATGCGTAAAGAAGCATCTTTGGCCGGCATAGTGGCGGCGACTGAGGCAGCCGTGAACAGACTAAGTTTTTTCGGTCGTCGTCACTCTTGGTAGAAGTCCAATTTCGTGTCACAATAAAAAAAACGCCTGATGTTAGGCTGGAGTGCGGGCTATGGATGGAGGTGACTGCTACTACAGTTAAATAACTGTAAGTAGCAGTCGCTTCCACTATGTCGACTTAGTTGAAACCGTCAACTTACAAGTTAATCCTGAAACGCGACTAAGTCACTTCCGTGCTTTGCACTTAAAAGTAGGTAGGTACTACCCCTGATCGCCAGACAATCAACCGTCCAGTAACTGCCTACCACTCATTGTCAAACAGAATAAGCTCAAAGAATGATAAGCTCTTTTACTGCAGACTATGTTTAAATAAGTTAGCAGGCGGTGTCTATCTAATTACGTAGAAGTGGCAATTTATTCTATCGGCAAGCTGCAGGAACGGTAAAAGAATCGGAATATTCAGTAAACTATTGTATTGTATATAGATTAATTCATATTTAAATAGGTAATAATCAGGTTGTAGTGTCCATACTGTATTATTGATTAAATATACTTAGACATTAGCTTAGATAATTTAACTGTCATTATCTACAGGTAAATTATTTAAGAATATTATATAAATTAGTAATGCAAATTGGATAGAAAAATACACGTGCATTTGCGACCCGGGATCGAACCTGGTGTCCAAGCCACACATTGAATTTTGTCAATTATTTTTTTATAAATACTTATTTATAGAGTAATAAATAATACTAGCATTGGAATATCCAAAAATTAATTAAAAAGTAGATATGTAAATAAATATAGAATATTGCAAATGAAGCAATAACAAACGGAGAAAGGAAATAAATTGAAAACAGAACAATAATTTATATTATTGAGGAACTATAATTATGTTTATTAATTGACTTTAACCAGCAAAGCGTATTAAAATGGTTGGTCACGAAACATTAACTCTACCATCAACAATCCTTATTGGTTACAATACAATTACTTACGATTACATTATTAACTATTTTGTTAATACTTTTTAAATTTCATTTGATGCATTTTAGTAAATAATATTATTTATAAAAACCCATCAGATAAAAATATAATATTTTGGCACTATCTGGTCTTCCTTTGAAATATATTTTAAGTTACTTGTTTGTTGATTACTGGTTGTTGCCAAAATATATATAAAAATTTGATACTTCACTTTATACCATTTCTGTAATATTTATTATTAACATTGTTCCCGCAAAACTTTTTACTATTTTTTTAATTGTATTTTTAGAATATTTTATGCAATTTTTCAGGGTGTTAAACAGACAGTTGGTGAACAGCTGACCGGGGTAGGTACTCCCAATTTCAAGTGTACAGACCGTAAAGCGACCTAGTCACGTTTCAGAATTAAAAGTTGCCAGTTTCAACTAGACTGGCATGGTGGATGTGACTGTTACTTACAGTTTTTTAACTTTAGTATCATTCACCTCTATTCATGGACCGCACTCAAGCAGAGTGCTGTCATAATTATGTCGAGTCACGATATTAAAAAAAAAAACTACACAAACATTTTGTGAATATCGTATAACATTAACATTACTAATTTGAATGCGTCGGACATCCAACATAAATATACATTTGTGTATAATTAGTAAAATGTGACAAGCATCAAAATGGAATACAACCCTAATCAAAGTAATTAAGCTGGTGATGAACAAAAGACGTATTTCAAAGGCGTTTCATATCTAACACGACACTGAGATTCACACACACAATACGGCGTCAGGGACAGCCTCGCATTAGGACCTCGTAGGGTGAAGCTTTATTTGTACACGTTGGACAAATTATTTAGGAAAAATAACCGGTTCCGAAATATTTTTTCGGTAAATTGGTTCTTGAAAATTGTAGTATTATTCTTTTATGAATTAGGTCATATACAAGCTATGACGCAACCTAATTAAGATTTAATAATTGCATTTTAACCATCGAGTTATATATATACCTACATATATCCATCGAGTATAACATATTTAAACATAGTATATAGTATTTTTTTAGATTTTGCGCGAACATTGATAAATGAATTAAATACATTTTAAGCGGCATACTATCGCGTTTATTTTGGTTTTGATTTTACAATTACAATAACAGCATCAACTAATAGTGGAGTAGCAAGTGCTTAAATAATTCATTCATTTTAAACCTTAGCAAACTTTGCCTAAATCGGACAACGAATTAATAATTTCCCCAAACAGACAACCCGAATGGTACTAAAAGAGTTCACGGGTATTCACAAAAGCATATACGGAACCCGGCGTGACATTAGGGGTGTCATTCGCCCGCGTATGTCGTGTTTTGTCGGTAGCCGGCCAAGCGGAAACTGCACACACATTGAGAAAACCCCCTCTAAACCTGACTGTTGGTCCCACAGCGGTTGCAACACTACTATGTTAGTATGGCCATACTATTTTATTTAAATGATTTTTTATTATGACGTCATGGAGTTTAAAAAAACTAATTTGATGGCGACGTATGCTAAAGATGCCGTGGACAGCGAAAACCACATACGTCTCCATCCTGAAATGCTTAAGGATTGAGAAATAACTATATCTCGAGAAGGAGTAAGGAGAAAGAAGGTTGCTTGTGACCGGAAGTCCAAGGGAAAAGTCCGTACGGCCCTGTACAAGCCCTGTACGGTGATCGACCAAGTTTTCCACAACCTTAATACCAGCTTAAAAGAGGCGATACACGTGGCGGAAAATAGAGTGACGTAGAGGAAAAATATCACTATATTTCTCCTCTACGTCACTCTATCTTGATAAGGAATATCAACAAGAGTCAAGAACCCCAACACTGAAGAAACGACTGTAAAGAATGATCCTAGCACGTTGTAATTTTCAAACATTCTATCTAATAGTAACGCTGTCATTTTCACTAGATTAGGCACATACAATGAAATAACACTATCCACGATCCTGACATAACTTTCTTCACAATTAGATTTTTTTAGATACGTCACTTCCAGCTATGATCGGAACTGAGATCTTTTACAGTAGGACAATCAGAATGTATTAATATATTATATGTTACGCTAAAATGCAGCTAATAGGCGATTACAGATAAATAACTGCTAGTAGCAGTCACATCCCCTATGCCGGCCTTGTTGAAACAGGCAACCTCCAAGCTAATTTAAGTGACCGTGAAGTGACTAAGTCAATTCACGGTCTATATACTTGTAAGTGGTGATACTACAAAATAAAACCAAACAAATCAAGTCAAAGAGAATGTATGAATAGAATTATGAAATTGAAGGAATAGTTTAGGAGTGTGAACAGTGGCGCTCCGTTGTATCTGCCTATCCCTGTGGGAATTAAGGCGTGAAATTAGTAATTATGATAATAGGACAAATCTTTGCTTCGACCTATCTATTCGGGAATCTAATACGTGATTTACGGGTACGGCATGTCACTCAATGCGTTCAAACATATTTTAAACTATTAAAAATATATACTTTCACGCAACGATAGTGTTATCCATGTTAAGGTAAATGCGAGCAGTGCAACAATGCATATGCGATAACAATGGAAGCGTAGAACGGAAGACATCTCTCCAAGTGTTGCCAGCTTCCTACTATGACACTTAGCTGATGAAACTTAATGGCTGAGGTAATGTATGTACCTAGGAACCTACACTTATTGTCAGTTTATAATTTTTACGACTTTTTTAAAATTTCTATACTAAGCAACTAAAGTGCCGGTACTAGCGAGTGGTTTCGAACCCGTGCTCTTGGCTTGCGTAACCAGTGCACTGCTACAATTATAACAAACAGCAGAGTTGTTTATTAGCCTTTTGAAGTTAGAATCAAAATTATCAATCAATTAATCAAATTTTCACACCTTTTCCCACAGGCAAAGGCAGAGACAATGGAACACCACTTGTCACGATCCTGACATAATTCACTCGCTTCCCTCATATCGATAATTATCTTCATACAAGCTCTACTTAATGGGCACCAGGCAATCCTGCTTTCAGGCTATATAATTTCGTAATTCACGTCAATTCCTCTATCCCACAGCTTATAACTTTAATTATGACCATAGGTATTTACTACAGGCAAGGGGAGGCATTCTAAGGGGGAGGCCTATATTCAGCAGTGGACGTCTTCTGGCTGATGATAATGACGACTACAGGCGTGGCGCATTGATTAGCAGAACAGTTCGTTACGCGTAGTTCCGGTTTCGATTCCCGGCGGAGCAAAGATTTTTATCGTTTGTAATATTTAATAAGCTTTTATTTGTAATATTCATTTTTAATATTTAATAATTAGGTTAAATATTACAAATATGTGTTATTAAAAAAATGTGGGACAAAGGCGTGAAAGCTTAATTGATTGATTGAATTAGTAAATTATACAGTACCTAACTAAACAACATTAAACAAAATTGAATGAGTTTTGAACATTGACTGGTTTACCAAGTCATTGTATGATGATCGTAATTGTGTATTTATTTTAATAATATTTTAATTAACTTATATTTTTTATAGATAAAAATAAATTTCATTAATACTCAAATACATGCCCAAATTTGATTAGGAGCAGTTTCTTTTCAAAAGCGTCATCACCCGCCCTTTGCAACATGACAATGAGATAATGTAATAAAGAATACTAGTTTCCATCCAAAACTTTTACCCCTTGCACCCAAAAATCGATTACGTAAAAATTAATAAAAACGAGGGTTGAATGGGGCACATTTAAACAGCGTGCGGATGTGAACATTTGTAGTAATAATTTGGGCCCGCAAGCCGTAGGGCGCGGCTGCTGTTGAAAGAATGATACATCATCACACCAGCAATAAATCACACATGATTCAATTAGAAAAATACGCGAGTGGGATTTTGAAATGTTAACGGCGGCGGTCGCATTTTGCAGCAATTTGACGTTTTAAATTGGTCCCCATTATTTTTATGTGCGCTTCTGTTTTTATATTTTGACGTGCGATGGATTTATGAATAAACTACTACATTGTATAAGTATATAAAGCAAAAATAAGTAATCTTTTAACTTGTCACGCCTTTTCCCCAAAGGGATAGGCAGAAACAATGGAGGGCCACTTACTACGATCCTGACTGCCCTCGCTTCCCTCACCTCGATTCTCTTTATACAAGCTCTACGGTTATGGGCACTAGGCACCTCAGCTATCTTGAGCAAATATTATGTGTACACAAAAGTGTACTTGTATCTCTATGTTTATAAGATATTCTTTCGATATATAGGATATTTAAGAATTATCAGTTGTTATGTTGACATGGATTCTTAATAAAATCGGAAACATTCTTTAAAAAAGCATGAATCCGAAGTTTTCATACGAAAAGAATTCTGGATGAGAAGGAAGCTAGAGAGCTGTACCCATCCCTGTGGGGAATTCAGGTGTGACAATAATTAAAAAAAGGACTTCGTTTTTATGCTTCGTCATATAGTGCTTCTAGTTTGCACATTTGAAAAATGTGGCAGCCGTGAACTGACTCAATTTTTTTCAGTCGTCGGCACTCTTGGACCTTCATAATGAAGGTCCAAGAGTGCCTTCCACCAGGCAGGTCGAAGTCAGATGTCAAATAAAAAAATGTTGGGAAAAGTACAATAAACCACAATAAAATATTCTCAACAAAGTTGGCAAAATCTATAGTTCATTAGAAAATGTATTAGCTAGTGGTACAAAAATGGCCTCGCAAACCAGGACTCCTCGATTCAGAACCACTGCCGGTACCAATGTAACTTCGATATTATGTACTTTCGTGGTCCTGTTTCTACGACACAACACGCAATGACATAGATTTGTGACATGCTGGCTTAAAGAAAATTGATTTTTGGGTAAAATCTATAAAAAAAGGGGCAAACACATACTTTTCACATAAGCTTTGGGGAATACTCAATAACTCATTGGCGAAATGTAACTCTCGTGAGGGGAGAAGTGGCGAGCACGTGTCACATGGCAGTAATGAGTTCCCGCTTACCCCACACTCCCCTAACACTCGCGATTCCGACAAAATGCCTTTCGCAATATACGTTTGGAATTTCACACACACCGCGCATACTTGTCAACATTATGATTTATTCACTCGCGTGTTTTGTTTTGATTTTACTCTTTTTATTAATAAACAAATTATATAAGGATGAGTTTCGTACAATGTTTCCGTCCTTATGTTTCGAGTAAATTTTTATAACTTATTCAAGATTAAATTGTTACGGAATAAATACTCGTATATTAAAATAATTTTACTTATTAAATTATATCTCACTTTCGGCGCTTGATCTGTTGGGGTTCACAGCGAAGTTCCCAGAAGCTTGATGCCTCAGGTGTGCGTTTCTCGACGAAAAAATCTCGGTAATATCTTCCTCGGAACCGTATAGATGTACTTTCGAAGCGACTTGAATCACAGGGACCACATAGAGCGACCTGAAGTTAGCTGAAACGCTACGATTAAGACGCCCACTTTCCGCCTTTGACATATTATGCACTTTGGTCGCTCAACTTCTATGATGAAAGCACGTTTTATAGTAAATTAAACAAATTTTATGCGGCTTACTATAGCGTTTATTTTGGTTTTGATTTTTTTTTATTATTCTGACTTTTCGAGAGTATGGTGGATGTGAAGGAAAGTAGAGAGTTGTGCCCATCGCTGTGGAAATTGATGTGTGATAATGATCACTGCGTGACCACGATGGCTGCAAAGCTCTCGTAACGTCGGAATAATAAAATAAAATTGTAAAATCAAAACCAAAATAAACGCTATAGTAAGCCGCATAAAATTTTTTTAATTCATTAACCAATGTTCGCGCAAAATCTAAGAAAATATCACGTTTTATAGTTTAGTAGAAGTGTAAAAAAAACATTACCAAAGTTCTAAGAAACATTGGGTTTCCAACTCATTGCTAACCTACTTTCCTGAACCTCTCTCTAATGGTTCCTCTTGTTTGGGTACTTTGAGTGGTTAAAATGTTTAATAATTAAATAAAAGAATTAAATAAAAGAAGACCTACTAATAAAACATAACAATACCAAATAATAAGGTATTAAAACGGATTATTTAAAAAAAGCGTACAACCTTTTGAAGCTGTATAATTGCATAATTCATAATCTCTTAATCGCTATTCTGAGAGTCTACCAAAATGGGACTTCCTGTTTTTAATTCTACTAAGGGATGGATCAGTGAAGAGTTAATATTTACTTAGATTTTTGCAGAAACATTGGACCAACAATGGGTTAAACACTACAGGTATTGAGTGCACTTCCTGAATGCCGCCGGCATTTACCGTACTTTATACATTTGCACAATGCCCTGGAGAAAATGGCCTCGGGCTCCGATTAAGGAACATAGAGTTAGCAACTTTTTTATACGTAATGACTTTTAATTGATTAATTAGGTATACCACATTGATGTGGTGTTTGTTTCGCGTCAAACCTCTGCCAGCAATCCTTGGAGCTCCAAGAGCTCTCAGTACATTTTACGTTCTTCATCCTTTACTTTCGCCTGATTTTAAGCAGGATCCAAGGAGGCTATTAATTAGCGACAAAAAGCAGTTGCATAGTGATTCCGACCTTGTGCCCATAGACGTAGAGCTTGTATGAAGAGAATTGTGGATGTGAGGGTAGCGAGGGAGTTGTGTTAGGATCGTGGCAAGTAGCGCTTCTCTATTGTCTTTGCCTATCCCTGTAGGAAAAACGTGTGACAATTTGATTGATTGATCGATCACAATCTAAACACTAAAAAGTGGAGGTATTACTTAGTATCGGTAGACTGCAAATCTGAGTCAACCTACCACTCTAGCTGGATAATTGTTTTTTTTAAATATATTTTTATACATTTCTATACTAAGCTACTAATGTGCCTGTATCATAGAAACAGGACAACCAAACTACATATATCAAAGATACATTGGTACCGGTGAGTGGTTTCGAACCCGTGCCACTCGGCTTACGTAGCCATTGCACTGCCACTACACCACGGTCGCCTATTATGAATTTTGAAATGTACCCTCTAAGTTTAATACACCCTATGGTAAAACCGGAAAGGTAACCCTTAAAACTCAAGCAGCCAATTACTAAGTACAATTCGAACTTTTTCCTTACGTCAAAAGTTTTGTTGAGGAAACATTGCGGAATAAGTGTGTTACATACAAACAGCGGGACATCTTTATAGTCGTATAGAAACTGTAATTTTGTACTTGACAAACTTTTAACGACGCACCGGGCACGTCCCGCTTGCTTAGCTTTAGCTTTATTTTGTATTTTTTTGACATTTCTTTACTAAGCTACTAAAGTGCTTGTATCAAAGAAACAGGACAACCAAAGTACAATTATATCAAAGATACATTAGTACCGGTGGGTGGTCTCGAACTCGTGCTCTCGGTTTGTGTAACCATTGCATTGCCACTACACCACGGACGCCTTATTGAATGATTACATTATTTGTTATTGCTCCGAGCCTGTTTGTCAAAGAGGAGTGTCAAGGAGGAGAAGACAGTGATACCCAGTCTACCGATCCGGGACAGTACTACCACAAACCGTTGTGGTGGTACTGTTAGTTGCGTTTCGGGAGCAGCTTGTAAATTTCCGGTACTAAGCTAGCTTAGTGAATCCGACTGCTAATTGTAGTAACTTGTTTTGGCCGGTATAGTGACAGCAACTGGGGCAGCCGTGAAATAACTCATATTTTCAGTCGTCGTCACTTATGAACCTCCTTGTGCTTATCATCAGGAGGGTCGAGGTCAGATGTCGTGTCACAATAAAAAAAAACAGTCGGCTTCATTTAGCCTTGTTCCTACGCCGAACGGACTGCCAAAGAGTGCCTCGAAACATTCCCCGTGGTACAGGCGATAAAGGACGAAGTATATACCCTATATTATGGGGTATTTATTTTGTTGACAGTAGGATTAACTGTAATTGACAAGGTCTTGAGTGACCTCAATACAACTGAGCCCTAAGATTAACTGCTTCTACTGTTGACATTACAGTAATTGATGGATGTATAATAAATTGTAGTACATAGAATAATTTAAACCTAATTATACCTAATTAAACCTAATTAATTTTAACATAAGATTTATAAATTTAAAAGGGCGTTTTCCGACCAAATCAGAGACATCCCCAAGAAAGCTAGGTTGCCTAGTGCCCATAACTATAGAGTTTGTATGAAGAGAATTGTGAATGTGAAGGAAGCGAGGGAGTTGTATCAGGATCGTGGCAAGTGGCTCTCCATTGTCTCTGCCTATCTCTGTGGGAGGAAGGCGTGACAATTTGATTGATTCATTGATTATAACATAAATGAGTTAGGTAAGGCTGTAAATAATCTGGCTGTCAAAAATCATATCACCATTTTTCGTGATTGGTTGGTTATAAGTTTTGCCATGACATCTTACAATGTTATCCATAGTTTACCGGACACCCTATACACTGTTTTAGTATAATATCAGGCGGGTCCAGGTCAGATTTCGAGTCACAATAAAAAATATATAGATAATACTTATTTATATATATAAATATTTGCTTAGATTTTGCGCGAACATTGAATTAAACAAATTTTATGCGGCTTAATATCGCGTTTATTTTGGTTTTGATTTTAAATTTTATTTTATTATTCCGACGAAAACCAAAATAAACGCGATAGTAAGCCGCATAAATTTTGTTTAATTCATTATATATTAATAGTTTATTATGTTACCTTTCTTTTTCAATTTTTTTGTTTATTCCTAAAGGTTGATTGGCAAAGAATTAAGTAAAAATTTAAATAAATGTAAAACTTTAAATGTAAAAGCCACAATAATAATAAAAATATATTTCTAACACTAGTATTAAATGTAATGTCGGTTTAATGTTGATTCATACAAAATCAGTGAACCAATACTGGGCTTTGAAGTGAATCCACTTAAAAGTTTGTCAAGTACAAAATCACAGTTTCTAGACGACATTAAAGATGTCCCGCTGTTTTCTATGTAACACACTTATTTCGCAATGTTTCCTTAACTAAACTTTTGAAGTTTTATTTATTAGGGCTCAGTATATGACGGCCTTATGTTAAGTTGGAGTGCTACTACAGTTAAATAACTAAGTACCAGTCACATCCCGGCCTAGTTGGAACAGATGTTCCAAGCTCATCCTGAAACGCGACTAAGTCACTTACTTATACACGGTCTATACACTTGGTACTACCCCGGATCGGTATATTGCGTACCACTCTTTGACAACCAGACCCGGTCCAAATATCCGCCTTCTTTGAAAGCTTTTATTTAACTTGCAATATTTGTGTGTGTATGTTATGGCTCAGTTATTATTTTAACAGATTAAGTACTTGTCTTTAGGTATATATCAAGAGTATTTGTGTCTACATTTTTGCAAATTATCTAGTCCTTTTGTGGTTGAATGGATTGTATACATTAATATTTATAAAATAAATGTGTTACGAACGCCCTAGATGTATCACAATTTTAGGTTTCATGTATTTTAAAAATAATATTTACATTGTAAGCTGCCGTTTAAAAATATTCTAAATTGCATTAATTAATAAATTTATATGAGTAGGCTGCGGGACAAAATCGAAGATTGACGATTTCAAGAAATACCTAACTGCAGGTAGCAGTGATAGTCTGCCGGCTACTTTGAAACCGGCCACTTTCAAGCTTTTCCCGAAACGCGCCTTAGTTATTTCACGGCCTGTTTCTACACTTAAAAGTGGTGGTTAGTACCAGTTATCCGGGTAGTCCCTGGATCATCACACTGGGCAAATGACCTCCAACTGCCTGCCTACCACTATTGTTAATAAACTGTTACAACTGATCTACAGATAATCGACCTATAGGCAGTTTTAATGCACGAATATCGTTGTGTAGTCGGTTTATTATGAACCCTTTCTCTGTCGGTGTTCAATGCGTAACATTCGGTTGCAATTAACTGATGTTTGAACACATGGGGCGAGCCAGGAAGGCGGCTTCGGCTTGGCGTGTGTTTCCGCTGGACTAACAATTATTCACCACTAGGTACATACAATGTTTCATATAAGTATACGTATAACATATTATGTACGTATATAGTTGACGTGTTTGCTTCAATAAGTCGATTGTTTAATTAAGTTAATTTGATACAATATATTCGTATATATATTGTATCTATTTCATTAAATTGTATCTAAATAAAATTATTTTGTATAGATATCTATATTTATTGTTCAGCTTTATGAACCAGACGTTCTCTACCGGTGAACCTTTAAGTCAACAGAAAGATCAAAATAAACTTTTTTCAGCTGGTTTTAGAATTAAAGGAATTATTGTGACTGGTTGTGATATTTGGCATAGAGCAATAGATTTATTTGAAGGAGACGCTCTTATGTTGTAGGTATCATTCGAATGGCATGTATGCCAATAATTAGTTTTGGCTGTCTTACCTATTAGTGAAAGCATTTAAAAGATACGATTATGACTGGAAAGTATTAAGAATAGATAAATAATATCATATAAAAAATATATTATAAAATTGGATGAGGTGCCAAATAAAATAGTAAAGTTACTATCAATCAATCAATCAAATTGTCACGCCTCTTTTCCATGGGGATAGGGAGTTACTAGTATGAAAGAAATTATATTATCATTTAAATTTTAAAGATAAATCTAACACGTATTTTTGTATTTTTGTAGACATTTAAAATATAGATATATCTGTAGCATAACATTTTAACACATTACATAAGCACGATAAGGTAAACTAATTCAAACTTCATATAAAACTTATAAGGCAAAGTAAATATGGCTGACACTAAATAGGTAGATATTATTATAGTTGTCAGCGCTCATGAGAATTAATCAGCCAGTGTCAATTAAGATTATTAATTTCTCATATTTTCATTCTCAAAAAGTTCAAATTGATTTTTAATAACTCAATTTAAAACCATTTGAACTTAGTAAAGAATAAAACTATGAAAACTCGACAGGAGCATCAACCTAATAAATATTCCTCATTATTCAAAATTCCACACCTTATCCGTCAAACAGACAGAACGTGTATTGAGTTGTTCATTTTTTTTCCGATCGTCATCAAAAATTAGAAACGCCGGCTTTAATACAAGTAACCATCAATGTAACTACCCAAAAGTCGGCAAATATTCAACAAAAGATGCCACAATACCCCAATACCAATGTTTGGGTCAAAATAATAGAATATCTTTTAAGAAAAATTCTCTATTGTGTTCAAATGTATTGTTCGTGAATGTTCAAATTTTACGAGGACTTGTACAAAACCTACCAGTAGCTACCGCGGCAACTACAAAGTATACCAATGTTTACGTACAATATTATTTTTATGACCATAATTGGAGAGATTTTCTTTGTTGATTTTTAATGGCAATTGTTCTGGACATCGGCGCTCGCTTCACTAAACTTTCTAATTTTTTACGCTATTTTTCAATGGTTTTTAATAAAAATAGTTGTTGTTAACCTTGTTCTCACAAAATTACACGTAGAATTTACTTAGATTTTGCGCGAACATTGATTAATAAATAAATTAAAGCTGCAAAAGTCTTAAAACGTCGGAATAAAAAATTTACAATCATTCACCAAAAATAAATGCGATAATAAGCGGCATAACTTTTCTAAAATTATTAAATTAAATTTGTTTTAATTTATTAAATTAAAACTATTTTGCATTTATTAAAAAAAAAAGTTTTATTTAAAACTGTTCGTGTTCTATTTTTTTATTGTATCTAAAACAATCTTTCATTTGTTATTGCGAATGTAATAATTCTTAGTTGGACGATAATTTATTACAACTATTAGTGATATTATTATATTAAATCATCAAAACCAAAAATGAGTTTTGTATTTGTTTTTTTAATGCCTCAATTATGATTTTTAACACTTTACTTAGATTAAGAAGATTAAAGGAATTTATAAATCTCATGTGAATTGATACGTTAAACTAGGCAGGCCCAAATTGGAGACATCCTCAAGAAAGCTAGGTGCCCTAGTGCCCATAACCATAGAGCTTGTATGAAGAGAATTGTGAATATGAAGGAAGCGAGGGAGTTGTGTCAGGATCGTGGCAAGTGGTCTATCCATTGTCTCTGCCTATCCCTGTGTGAGGCGTGACAATTTGATTAATTGATTAAAGAAGATGCTCTCTTATTTTTTTTACAAATATTTAAACATCTTCATCTTTTGTATTTCAAAGACATGATAAAAATAGATGATGGCAACGTAGGGCAAAAGCAATTGTTTACAATAAAACTGTTTTGTTATTGTAACGGTACTGCAACCCGCGATTGGCGGTAAAGATGAAAGACTTGAAAGGTGGCGATATCAACTGCCCTTTGTCGACATTTGTACCTACCTAACTTACCCACGACCTAGGGAACCGAATTACTTTATTGTGTTTATTTTAAATAGACGAAGAAATAGACATGTGTGCAGGTACTGAACTGTAACCCTGGTACCTATTTGTAAAATTAAGGAGCATAACTTCAAAATAATTAAACTTATTTGCAACCTAAGGTATTAAGGAGTTTAGTTGGTACTATGATAATCTTGATCTACCAATAATATTTATTTGATAGATTTGATTCCCCGACTTACTACTATAAATATATAGGTATCTTTGATTTAAGTGAGATATTATATTAAACTTCGGCATGATATAAGTACGTTTTTATCCATTATTTTATTATACATTTCTATACTAAGCTACTAAAGTGCTTGTATCATAGAAACAGGACAACCAAAGTACATATCAAAGACACATTGGTACCAGTAAGTGGTTTCGAACCCGTGCCACTACACCACGGTCGCCTAAAGTTATATTATATATAAGTAAAAAATTAATATTGTAGTCCAAAATTTTACTTTTTTGTAACAATTGATTAGATACTATTACTAAATTAAACACTTATAAGTGTCATTTTTTTATAAACAATCAACAATTGGAATACTTTTTATTCATTTACATTTCTATACTAAGCTACTAACGTGGTTGTATCATAGAAACAGGTCAACCAAAGTAAATATATCAAAGATTAATGGTACCCGCAAATGTTTTTGAACTCGTATTCCTGGTTTACTTGACCATTGCACTACCACTACACCACGGTCGCATTTGAAACGTTTTATTGTAACACAGGTAACTAAAAACTAAACCATAATATAATGTTATTTATACTAAACTTTTACCTGACTTATACCCTATGCAGTAATGACCTTCTAAATGCACCATTTGTAAAATAATAAGGTCGGGGAAAGCATCCACATTTTGTCGACCGAATCGGCAGTCGAACTAAAAAGTTCGGTGCGTCTATTCTTTGTAGAACAATTGACAAGTGGAATGCTTTGCCAGCCCATGTGTTCTCTCCATCCTATGACCTTGGATCCTTCAAGCGATGCATGAAGAAGCACCTTAGGCCGGCATAGTGGCGGCGGCTGGGGCAGCCGGGAACTGACTCGGTTATTCCAGTCGTCGTCACTCTTGGACCTCCTCTTGCTTATCATCAGGCGAGTCGAGGTCAGATGTCGTGTTACAATAAAAAAAATTACTAATTTTACGAAAATAGTTTAGAATGGTTAAACGAGGCAGGCCCAGGATGGTTTTTGCCGAACAAATCGGAGACATCCTCAAGAAAGCTAAGTTGCCTAGTGCCCATAACCATAAAAAAAAGCTTGTATGAAGAGAATTGTGAATGTGAAGGAAGCGAGGTAGTTTTCAGTTGTGTCTGGACCATGGCAAGTGGCGCTCCATTGTCTTTGCCTATCCCTGTGGGAAAAAGACGTGACAATTTGATTGATTGATATTATTATTGTAAATTATTGGCAAATGAGTCCACATAGTCCTTACATACATTGGCAACTTTAGTGAACTTCATAACTACCTAATTTATTGTTCTAACTTAGTGGCATCGAAACATAAAGAATGTGTGGTATTTTTCAAAGAGGATATAACAGTTCATAGTTTAAAGGTTTAGGAACAATGTCACAAAGAATTGTTTGAGATATTTTAGTCTTATATTATGTACTGTTTTATAGTTCTGCGTGGTATTTACTTTTAAGATATACCTATATGTTATTAATTTATTGTTTTGTCAATTGAGACTTGACATCTCTAAGTAAGTACCTCGATTCAACTTACGATTGCCACTATGCCGGCCAACGAAACTATCGAACTTATGACATTTTATAAATTTATTATACAGTATAAAGTAATACGTAGGCAGATAGTCATTTGTTTAGATTGTTAATAAAGTGAGTGTAGCCAGGCCGGCTTAGTGAATAAAACTGTTACTTGCAGTCTAATCAATAACCGCACTCTAGGCATTGTGCGGTCATTGGTCCTGCTAATGAGACGTATTTTCAATAACATAAAACAGCAAACAGTGTTAATTCGTTCAATTTAATAATAAATATTTCCGTAACTATATTTAAAGCTATCAATTAAATTCCATAAACTTTATTAAGGCGTACGCAACGTGATTGTGATCGGAAAAGCGCGGGAAAGTTGCCGCCAAAAGTTTTGAAGAAGTTTTCCACTAAGACCGCCCGCTGACCCCGCCTCCCGCCCGCTACCTGTCTCTTTCACATCATAATGCCGTGCCACTCACACCGCGAATGGTTAACCACATACAGACACGAGAGCGTTAAAATTTCATTTTGTTTTCCCGCTTAGTAAACTTTGTTTATAAGTTTATTTTCTTGAGAATTATATTTATAGAAATATCATTTTTCTTATTTAAGTTCTTGTGTTGTATTCTTTACGTTTACTAGTATTAGGCATTTAATATTGGAAATTAGGAACATAACTAGTTAGGTAAATAAAATATTCCTGATAATTCTTTTCCAAAAGATTGAAATATTTTTCGTATGTGATCAAATAAATATCTCTCTAGCAAGCAGTACTGTAAATTAATACTGAAATCACAAATATTCGTATTAAGCAGTGAAGTGTCAGTCAATTAATCTCCTGTCAACAAAATTCCATGCATGCCCGACTGGAAATGAGCGCGTGTGATGACGGGTGAGCGAGGCGCGACGAACGACAGCCGAACCGCACCTCGGCCAATTCCAAACATGAAAATCATAATTTTTCATGAGCCCGTTTATAGGTTTTCGCGTGGCCGTGGTTTCCCGCCGCCCCGCGCTCTAATTACCGCCGCCTCGCTAGCGATACGTCACTGCGGTGATTCAAAAAAATCCGCTGGTCCCTGTCGTACTCGTCGGTTCCCCACACTTCCGTCCCACTCGTGGCAGAATTTTTATAAAAACGCAGAGACCGACCGCGGCCGTCCCGCTCGTACCCGTCGCGCTGCGGCTCAACTCGCACCCTTCGTCTCCTTCCCGCTTTTTACGAGACGTAGGGGCCGCCACCCGAGTGTGGGGCGGCGACCACGCGAACGCAAAATATTGACCATCGGAAAAAGTCGCACCGTATCGCAGTCATCAGTCGAAAAGCAGTCTCGACGAGCACGCGTCCCCTTCCCGACACTTCGTCGAGTCTCGTGCTCCTTCGGCTTGCGGTCTCGCCGGCCGCGGTTATTTTTCCAAACCCCCACCCGGCGTCTTACCGCCCGACCCAACAAGTGGCGTAGACGGCTGCGCTCCGCTCATACGGCTTCTCGCGCGCAAACTTCGCACAACTTTTCTCGGTCGCGAGGAGAGCGGGACTTTCTCGACTTGCGTAAACTTTGACGTTCGATCGCGTGTTATAACTTCGGTGTCGTGAAATAATAAAAGACTTTAGTGAGGTGACCGAAGACTCAGTGTTCTGTAGTGGGTTATATTGAGTGACCCTGGAGTCGATGCACCTTCCGCACGCAAGCCCACCTGCCCTCAGCATGGCAGACGTGTACTCGCATATCCACGAGTACTATAGGCAGAGCCATGGTGACCTGGTGCAGACCGGTTCGCCAGCAGTGCTGTGCTCGGTGCTGCCAGGGCACTGGCGCTCCAACAAGTCGTTGCCGTTGGCATTCAAAGTGGTCGCTTTGGATGATGTACAGGATGGTACATTGGTGACGATCAAGGCTGGCAATGATGAGAACGTAATGGCTGAGTTGAGGAACTGCACGGCCGTGATGAAGAATCAAGTTGCCAAGTTCAATGATCTGAGATTTGTTGGAAGGAGTGGTCGTGGCAAATCATTCTCATTAACAATCACCATCAGCACATTCCCTTCGCAAGTTGCAACATACACGAAGGCAATCAAAGTCACCGTAGATGGACCACGAGAACCTAGAACGAAACAAAGTGAGTATTGTATGTATACCCTATCCATATTTAAATAATTTTATTTCATCAATATCATCATCAATTTCACGCCTTAATTCCCACAGGGATAGGCAGAGATAAGGGAGAGTCACATTCCACGATCCTGACACAACTTGTCAAGAGATTCTTGTGATTTCTTCCAGTCATATCTATGTCTTCGAAATCATGGTAGACTCTAAACATGCGCAAGAGCCGTAAGGAAGATTCTATGCGAAATGATTTATTTTTTTAGTAAATTTAGTTATTATAGTTAATCTATGATTTTAGAAAAATGTCTTTGATTTAATCAAGGAATAATCTTCAATCAATCGAATTGTGACACCTATTTCCCACAGGGATAGGCAGAGACAAAAGAGCGCCACTTGCCACGATCCTGACACAACTACCTCGCCCTTACGTCCACAATCCTCTTCATACAAGCTCTACAGATATGGACACTAGGCAACCCAGCTTTCTTAAGATTATATCCGAACAATCTTCTGGGTTAATTAATCCAATTTTATTTACTTTTGTATATTTTAATTTTTATTAATTGTATTTAGTTAACCTAAAGATTATTAAAAGTAAATTCGTATTTAGTAAAAATATTTAATTGTAGAAATTAAAATCTCGTAAAACTACATTGGGAAAGTTGAGAAATTAAATTAATGTTTGATGTCTTCGAGTGACGACATCATCCTCAATAAACAGAAATATAAAAAATCTGAATGATTTAGTGTGATTTGTAGTTGTAATGCGCGTGCGACTTGTCTGGCATAAGGCCAGACGACGCCAACTCGCGGCTTCGAGGTCAGTTTTGTGGTAGTGAGGATTTTCACCTATGCCAAATTTTATTTTCATGAAATTCTTTTCATATTTCTACGTACGGAAAGCTATCCGGAATCTACCGCACGTTTGTTTTGACGCGAGACAATAGCAAAAAGTAGGAAAGGAATTCCTCGTGAAAAGTCAAATGGTAACCATTTTTTATGTGCAACGAAACACTACAGATTTTTGAGATACGACTATGATTTTCTTCTTTTTTATTTATATTTTATAGAAAAAATATAAATTTAAGGCGACCGTGGTATAGTGGCAGTGCAATGGTTACGCAAACCGAGAGCACGGGTTCAAAACTACTTGCCGGTACAAATGTATCTTTGATATATGTAGTTTGGTTGTCTTGTTTCTATGATACAAGCACTTTAGTAGCTTAGTATAGAAATGGAAATATAAAAAGAATAGAAAAATAAAATAGCAGGGTCTATAACCATAAACCTTGTATAAAGACCTTGTATAAAGTGTATGTGATAGAAGAAATGTAGTTGAAAGAGTTCCATGGAATCGTGGAAAGTAGCACTCCGAAATGACAACCTATCTATGTAGAAATTAAGACGTGAGAATTGTTAAATATGATAAGTTTTTAGAAATTATTTTCAAATGATTTAATAAGAATACATTTCATATCAATTAATGAAAATGACACAAATCAGCAGGGCCGGATCTACCATATGGCTTTTTGGACTTTAGCCCAGGGCCCCATGGATTCAAGGGGCCCCCAGCTAAGTCAAGTCAAAAATAGACGATAATGTGAAAAATCCATAATTTTATAAAATTAAACAGATCGTAAAGTTTGCAGCCCTGCAAATCCTGCGATTAATCAAACCTATTTAATTCAAGTCTACGTTCAGGTGTTGGTACTTCGAACTGACTTTTTTTTAGTAATTAGGCGGGCCCCTAAGTAGTCCGGCTCTGCAAATCAGTTCATACAGAGTCAACGAATCCATGTCGCATTTCAATAAAAATATATTTAAAAATCCAATTAACAATTCCAAAACAATTCTACACTATTCTTGTGTTTCCTATAAATTTAACCTAATAGTAAATGTAAATCGTCTGTCAGGCCCAATAATCATTTAAATGCCGAATGAAGCTTTTAATCTCCTAACTGCTTTGGAATCGTTCACGACAACTGAGAATTGAACCCGCATACTAAAATAACACACCACTTAAGAACTAAAATTAAACAAAATTTATTTTGGGACTTAGACCCTTTTTAAGATAAAGTGCAGTCGAATGGAGGTGACTGCTACTACAGTTAAATAACTGTAAGTAGCAGTCGTATTAACTATGCCGGCCGACAATATCACCTACCACTAAAATGTACTTAAATTAATATAAATAATACAATTTAATAATAATAGAATTATTTATTGCACATAAATAACTACAAAAGTTTTCCTTAATATTTCGAATTAGAGGCACCAGTCTAACCAGCACCAGTTTTTTTTGGGACCAGTTTTAATTTAATTTAAGGTTGGTAAAGACACAATTGGTGGTCATTTGCTCCGGTCAGTGACGCATTTCGAAATCTGCTTGGAAAATGCCTGTTCCAACAAGGCCAGCATAGTAGATGCAATTGCTACTTTCAGTTATTTTATTGTAGTAGTAGTCGCCCAAATTAATAGACTGCACTCCAGGTTAACATCAGGTGGGATGCTGTCATAAAATATCCTATTATATTATGAGATAAATTATAAGAAAGAATAAAATGTTTCTCCAAAAAAAAACATGTAAAGCAAACATTAGAACATAATGAAAAGGTTTTAATGCCACAAATCTATTTTAGAAGTTACAACCTAAAGCCGAGTCTACATAAACAAACATTTGGTGCCCAAACTTCGGCCAATAATAAAAACGACAGTATGCGGAAAAACTAACATCCTGAGATGATAAAGATCAAAGCGTAGTTTAATAAAGCGATCAATGGAGACTTGTGCGTTTAATAGCGGTTGTAACTGGGGGTAATTAATCTCGAGTAAGAAGCAGCTATTTGGTAATTATAGAAACATAAGGTTTTCTTCATTAATCAACCAATCATTGTCACGCTCCCTCGCTTCTCTCACATACATAATTCTGTTAATACAAACTCTACTATAATGGGTAGGCAACTCTGCTTTCTTAAGGATGTCTCCGATTTGGTTGGATAAAACCCTTCTGGGTCTGCCTCGTTTAACGCATCCATCCACATCATATTTATAAACATCTTTTCGTCAATCTACTTTCAGTTATCCTTTCCATGTGTCTAAACAATCGCAGCACTCCTTTGTCAATCCTTGTCAATGCATCTTCTTCCATACCACATAAATCTTTCTTATAAAGCAATCTATAAGTACATTATTTATTTCATCCAATAAATTCGTATGATACATTAACGGAGTTATCCTTTTAAAAATAAAAAAATGTTAATTTTCATTAATTAAAATTGTAAAA
The DNA here is from genome assembly GCA_905220615.1 of Tinea trinotella. Classification (NCBI taxonomy): domain Eukaryota; kingdom Metazoa; phylum Arthropoda; class Insecta; order Lepidoptera; family Tineidae; genus Tinea; species Tinea trinotella. Next base: position 4,306,761 of record HG992320.1, on the reverse strand, counting down.
CCAAAAATTTTGTATTGCGACGGGAGCTGGGTGGGTGTTTGCAGATCCAGCGGTTAGCAAGTTTCGTCGACGACCGCGCAGCAGATGTAAACAATCTCCCGAGCCCGTCGTAAAGTCCTGTTTGATGTGCCCGCTTTTCCCTCCCGCTCGCCCCTTGCCCGCGGCTTGACTCTAAAATATGGATTTTATGTCTTACCTAGCGGCCAAAATATCCAACCTAACCCTTGCAAGAAACCGCTCGCCATACGGACTTAATAAAGAAATTAATTAAACTCCTCAACATTAACCCTCCCATTCAAAGTTCAAACTCACTCATAATAATAAGAGAGTCGTTTATAATATTTCAATAATATCTTTCGTCCAAATTGTGAGTCATAACTCAGTTTTCATTTAATATGACACGCGCCTGTCTCTTCCACATTAATTTATGTGTTGACACAACATTCGCCTCTCATTCTATTTGTTTAATGCGCATACTTGACACTTATGTCGTATTTTTGTTGATGCTTTTATTGTCGTAAGCGGTACCAATTTGGTAGCGATGGCTTTTCATTTCATTGGCCCATTTGCTCTTTATTGCCCTCTTATTTGTTTGGGACTTCAAAAAGATTTCCAAGAAAAATTCAACATTCCTTAATATAATTTTCAACAGAATAATCATTACATTATGCTTTTAAATGCCTAAATAATATATCTTGTTTAATTGAATACTAACGTTAACAACTGACGCTTTCCTTATGTATCGTTTGTTCCAAATTCGGAGTTATTATTGTTCTTATACGGGTACGCCGCGTGACATTCGGGACAGGTCATCCATCAAGTTCTTAATTTAAATACCCGCGATTTTGAAATGCTCGTTGGATATACTCGCTAATCCCTACTGAAGCCATGTTTACAGAAATAAAGTCAGTTTAACATCGTGTCTAATAAAAACTTACTAAAGAATGTTTGAACAATCTTTGATATATCGTAAAAACCTATCCGGATTATCGCGAGCAATGTGCAAGAATTTAATGTATAAAATGCGTAAAATAGCTACTTAGAACTTTTGTTTACCTTCGTAATAATGTACTAAGTGCTCGTAAACAATTTATCTAGTAATAAAATTCTTAATACCTGATCAATGAGATCAATTGATAGTGATTAGATTAAAAAAACGCATAAACTTAAAATAGACGCGCGTCTTGAGCTATCGATTAAACAAATAAAACGTAACGTTTCGCTTGTTGAAAGTCGTATGTCGACGAAGGGTCGTAAAAGTGTATGGCACAGAGAGGCCGCCTGACAGTAGTAAACCAGCTCGTTTGTATACAGGTTGTTGTTATATGGTAGCTAAATAAACAGCACACAGTCTGTGAGTCGCCGGCTTTATGACAATCTTTTGTGTCATTTACCAGTCATAAATAGACCTAGACTTAATGTGATGCATAAGGAAACCGTGTAATTCTCGATTTTCTATATATATTTATGAATTAAAATCATATATAATTTTTACTTCTTTAACTTATATATAATTAACGTTTCCTTTCTATTGTTCTAGATTATGGCTACGGTCACCCGGGTGGATTCAGCCCATTCTTATTGAACGCCGGATGGCTTGATGCAGCATACCTCAACTATGCATGGGCTGATTATTTTAGACCTCCGCAAATGCGAGAACAAACAACTCTAGTAAAAGGTAAGAATCTATTCAGAGTTTCAGTTATAATAAATAAGCATGAAAGGATAAAAATTGAGTAAATGTTTTATTTTTTTGTAACACGAACAAGTGTCTCTCAACCTTAAAGGCCGTAGTAACGAAAGCGGCTCAAATAAAAGAAGCAACTCTTCAACGCTGCAAACAACACCGCTTCGACCGAAGCATAACCACCCGCTGAAGTCCAAGCGAAGGGGGAAGTAGGGAGAACTAGAGAAAAAGACAAAAAAGAACCACCTTCACATTCGAGAGAGTGTGGAGTCAATTTTATTCCAATGTAGGCGCCAGAGCCACGAGCCACTTTTTGTTTCCGTCGTTGAAACGCGAGGAGAGTTGTACTCAAACACCTACGAGCTTTTATTAAACCTACATTAGCTCCGTCTGTTCTCTGAAACTCGTTCTACATTTTCGCTACATGTATGATTCCGTTGTGGTTATGAAATTCACACTTTTTCACCCTCCTTTATTAAAAAGTAAGCATTGTGACTAAAATTTCTCACTTTGAAAAACATTTTTAAACAATTTCAAAATCATTTAACAAGGAAAATTAATACGGTTCTCACTATATTTTCTGAAAGTAAGTTTAAAATTAAATTCGATACAGGAATCATCTCAATCAGGCGTAACGCCAACATTCCTTCCTGGCTGCAGCCTCCCTTCAAATTACCCCCTACTTACCCTCTCGCCCGTCGTATACTGGCTTTAAAGTGGTCTGCTCAGCTATAGCTTCGAATAGAAAAAGTGCAAAATAGAATCGAGCGAGCACCACCTCGAGGCCCTTTGTGGCCCAATCTGCGCCTCTATCGTATCCTTTTTATGTATCCGCCTCTCTTACGTACTATCGAGAATCAAAGCAAGCCGTGGGAGCTACTTTTTGAACATTGTTTCTAATGAATATTTTACGTGTCCGAATATACCTTTGTGAGCTGTATTCAGAGAGAAGCCGGAGATAGCGACGCTTCCTTATCGTGATCGAGCAAGTATCTCTACATTGCGCTTCGCACACACGTGCCCCGCAATAGATACTACCTTTGCACGTGTGTTGCATTGCTAATGTAATGCTCCGGCTCTTCAAAAAGAAAACAGACACGTCTCGTCGAACCGAATTACTCGTGTGTCGCTTCTACTTCGTAACGGTCGGGACAACGAATTCAGATAAATAAATATTGCACCCTCACCCTCTGAATGTAGTAGTAGTAAAAAACATCCCTTTTGGCAAAGCCGCCTTAAACGTCTACAGATTGTACATTATCCTTACTACGATTATGCACCCTCGTTGTTCAGGGAATCATCGGAGTACCCATGGGCTATGGCCGATCCCTCGGGCCTCGTCTCTCATATTACGTCATGTTGCCAAATCAATTCCACACAGTATATGCATCGTTCATGAACTTTTATTGATTTATATTTATATTTGTTTACAGGTAGTACAACGCCTCTAACGCCACCAGTTCCTCTTCCGGGCGCTGATCTATTTCCTTTCGGAGCACCACCAATTGGAAGTTTACCGCCGGCTGGATTACTTCCACTACCAGGATTTTTACCTCATAATGGAATACTACCGTTCCCGACTCATCCAAATGAATTAGCTAAAAGCCCTTACGATGCTATTGCAAGTATACGTAACTTACAAAGTAGCGTATCTTCGTTAGATGCTTCCAGTGCTAGATTGTCACCTATTAGCAGTAGACATTCAGCAAGCCCAAGAAGTCCAGACAGATCGAAAGCTGATTCAAAATCTGATGCAAACTCAACACATGAAGCTACTATCTCCGATGAATCTGACGAAGAACCAATTGAAGTTGTTAAATCAGCTTTCCATCCAACGAAACCTGCAAATGTAGAATTACAAGAAATGAAGAGAGTACAAGCGGCAGATTCAACAGTAATTGATCGGCCACGACACAAAAACGAATTAAAATCACCACCATGCAGGACAAGTAGACTTATATCCGCAAGTCCGACATCAACTAAAATATCAAATAGTCCTTTGTCAGCTCATAAAACAGTATGGCGACCTTATTGAAATGTTATGAATAAAGGAATATATATTTAAATGTAGCATTCGTGCATAACGCGAAGCTAGTCAATTGTGATAAAATGAGCTTGTAAATGAGACAGAATAATATCTATGGAGTGTTATAGATTCCACGTAACCAAAATTGACGAAACAAAATACGAGTATGCTAACGACTCTTGGCAAATTACTGTGTTCAAGCTTGTTTATTAGGTTAAGTAGAGATTTATTTATTTTAAGTTAATTTAGCTTTATTGTAGGACAAACGAGTCAAATTGTTCTCCCTAATGTGACTGATTATTACCTAAATACTTTAATGTTATTTTATAAATATTGTTTGTAAATAAATGTATAAATATTATATTTATCGATGTATAGAAATTATTATGTTTTAAGTATAGATCAGTACCTTATGTGTATAAATATGTAGATTACCTTGAAGTATTAAAATATAAAAGAATTTAATAAATTAAACTGGAATTTTTATTTTTGTACCATCCATTTCAAATACAGGACTATCTATCTTCTTGTTAGACCTACGAGTATATCAAAAAGTTTGGCATAATTAGAAACAATAGATAGAGTTCATCTTTTTTGATGGTTTAAAACTTAATAGGTAAAGATAGGTAGAAACAATAAAACGACTTTTCTACGATTCTGGTCCAAAACAGTATCCCCAATTCCTTGAAAGTGAACTATTTTGGAATTTCATAATTAGATTAAATATTTCAAAATATTACAATATTAAAAATTACAATCTATAAAAGAGGCAGATATTTGCTTGGGTGTTTAAGAGTAAAAGACAGTCAGTTAATGGTCGATTGCCTAGTCTGTTGAAAACCGGACTGTGAAACCAGTCAGTCGCTTTTCGACATTAGCTTGAAAGTTGCTGGTAGTAATTAGGCATGGTGCATGCGACTGCATATGGCGAGCTACAATAATTAAAAAAGGACAACAATATGAATCCCTGTTCCAAATATTTTTTCTTAACGAGACTCGACATCTAATGTCGCTCTGTGCCTGATAAAGAGGAAGGAGAAAACACAAATGCGCTGATGACTGAAAAAACGATTCAGTTTACGTCGTGACGTCACATATTTAAAAATAATGACTAAAATAATATTTACAATGAAAACGTTAAGTCACATGAGTTGCAATCACAGCTGCGACACATACGGGGGCCTACTTTAATGGCATCTCGTTTATTCCGATAAAAATGGCATCAACTCATTAAATCCCTTTACAGTTGCGCCGCTTTGTTGAGATGTATGAAATATTAATGACTTATTTCGAATGAATCGTTATATTCAATCATACTATTAATACCTAGGTATTACGGATGTATCTACAATAGAGAATTCATTACATATGATCTATTGATCATGGACAGGACTGATCACCTCTGCCTACAACAAGGTGCCACAATTCTGGCACAACTCTCTCACTTCTTGCATCCGCAATTTCTTCATACAGACTCTACTATGGTTATTGGCGGACTGCGGAGTTCTGTTTATTTTATTTTTTCAAATAATGTTCCCGATTTGTTTTAATATAGATAGAGCATTACATGCTCTTTATAAGAGAGCAAATAATAAATATAAAAAATAAGATGTGCTTTTTCCTTTAAAAAAGTAACAACTTTTTAAAACGCATATTTACTTTTTCTAATAATCATAGATCCTGCAGTGTTTTACCAGCCCACCACAGTGCTGCCAAGTCAGACCTATGCCCATGGCAAGTCTAGCTTAACATCAGGCGGGTCGACATCATCATTGATGTTTTAAATATAAAAATTAAAGAGCAAACAGTAATATGCGTTAATAAATTGGCCATCTCAAACTTACTACCGTCTTCCCCAGAATTAGCCTATACATTAAGCTACTACATAGAAGTATAAAAGGCACTAAGCGCCCAAGTACTCATAGGCACAACTGATTTTCATTTAATGAGTTTGATCCTGATTTTGATTCCATACCGACCGATTTTTGTTTGCTAGGTTAAACTTTAGTGGATGAACGATGAGTATGAAAAACGGCACCATCTTCACCATTTAAATATGGTGAAGATGGTGGTTTTGGTAAAAGAGCGGAAACTTTTTACTAAAACTCTTCCGACGGAGTCTTGAAAGATATATGAAACAACACCATTCACTTGCCTATTCTTGTGTACGCTATATTACAGCACCCCGCATGATCTTAGGCTGGCTGGAGTGCGGTCCATGTCACTGCTAACACAATCCAATATCTGTATATAGCGATACCCATCTGCCGATCCGGGGTAGTACCACCACTTACAAGTATACAGATCGTAAAGTGATTTGGTTGCTTTTCGGGATCAGCTTGTAAGTTTCCGGTTCCAACTAGGCCGGCATAGTGGATATGACTGCTACTCAGAGTTATTGAATTGTAGTAGCAGTACCATCCATTCATGGACCACACTCCAGCCTAACATCAAGCGGGGTGCTCATATGTCGAGTCACAATATAATAATAAAAAAAAAGATATACAAGTTTGTTTTTTGAATGATGAGGGACGAAACAACTTGTCTCTTAAATTTCTTATATTTTGAAAATATCTATGTAAAACAAACATAATTGTCAAAAAGAGTCGAGAATCAAGCTGATTACAAGAACAATGTAGAATTAAAACAAAACGGGATTCCGATCGAATTCTTTATTCATTTAAAATTAAGGTCGTTCCTCGAATGTTTAGTTATACACGGACGGGAGCAACGGTATCAAATTGTGCACGCAATATAGACCATATACTAATAGACCTTAATTAGTTTATAATTAAAACTCTAATTGGGGGATGTTATGCCTATGAAATATCGGATATGAATACGGAGACGGATATAGGAATAATATTATTAACCGTGAAGTTACTTAGTCGCGTATCAGGATCAGCTATACGTGTAAGTTGCCGATTCCAACTAGGCCGGCATAGAAGTGCAGTTAATAAAATTTGGTATCAGTCGCCTCCATTCATGGACGTGGACGCCTAACATCAAGCAAGGTGCTGGCTGTCATAATATGTCGAGTGTAAAATAAAAATAAAAAGTGTGCTTATTACTCTTAATCTGAAGAAACTGTTTTCATATATATGACAACTAGCTGTGCCCGAGGTTACATCCGCGTAAAATTATAACACAGTCAAAAAATGGAGGAGGTTCTCATTTCGGCTGTATATCCCTTTTTTGTATTTATAACTCGATAACTCATATAAAAATAACAGATAAAAATAAATATAGAAAAATTCCTAACAGCTGAAACTATAGTTAATTGGAAACTATAGTAAGATATAATAATTATAGTAAATACAAGGATTCTATGTTACTTCTAGTACCTCCAAAAATATGTGAACAAAGTTTCATGATAATCGGTTAAGTAGTTGTTGCGTGAAAACGTAACAAACAAATTCACATTTATAACAATAGTAGGATTGTAGGATAAGCGTAGTGTCTGGTAATAAATAGCCGTGGTAGGTACGACAAATACATAGCAATGTATGGTGTGCGAGTCAGTTGATCTGATCTAGTTAGCTGATTGCACACGCGGCCCCTGCTCCCCGCGGTCAGAACAGTCCCGCGACTCAAACAACTCAGACACAAAAGGATTCTACACATCTGGATATATAATTTTTAATGACAGAAAATTTTATAGATTGTTGTGAAATTTTGATTGTGATTAAATTACACTAAAATGACATAAAACTGCGAGTGGTTGCTACAACTATATTCGACAAGCAATTGTTTTTCTATATACCTGTACTTGGTCTTTATTTTCTTTGGAGTAGATATTATGACGTAAAATATCTATATATATTACCTATTTAATAGATAAGAATATAACGCGTTAGGAACTATTTTAATTAAGAATTTAAATCACCTATTTAAAAAAACATGTTTTGTGTTTAAATTCATATATTTTTTGCATGTAATGAAATAATATGTTGAACGCTCAATTAGATTTTTGGGTACGCAACGTAATGGCTCGGTAAACAGAGTTTACCGTCATATATTTGACATCTTATATCTTTGATGCTGTTTTATAAAGAAATAGACATTACACTAAAGAATTTTTATAAACAAGGCTCTACAGAATTCACCGTCATATATTTGACATATATCTTTGATGCTGTTTTATAAAGAAATAGTCATCACACTAAAGAATTTTCATAAACAAGGCTCTACAGAATTCACCGTCATATATTTGACATCTTACATCTTTGATGCTGTTTTATAAAGAAATAGTCATTACACTAAAGTTTTTTTTATAAATAAGGTTGTTGATCAATTAAAAACCTAATTACAAACGTCTAAAGAATATATATTATATGAAATTAAATATGTATTATATAGAGATATAAAGAAAACATTAATCCAGAATGTGTATTAATCCTTAAACATGGCTACTGAATAGAGACTCCTCATTATACCAGCCTTTGATTCAAATCTCGCAGGCGTCGAGCTTATGATTCACTTTTTGGTAGCACACAGAGACGTTAAAATCCATTCATTCATGAAAGCATACTTTAATCTCTACCTTTCACAGTACTTTGACCTTTATGATAATACTCTTAAAGCATATTATTACGTATTAAGGGCAATGTTTAAGGAGATCTATTTGAATGTATTAAAAAGCTGTGGCCTGACATGAATTACGTACGAGTGAATTTTGATAATTAACATATATTTAATCGGCGCTTTACACTAAAAAAAATAGTTATGTAAAATGACAAACAGTTCTGAAATATGTAATTTTATATCGCAGTTTCTAAACGAAAATCATTTTATTTATTAAACTTCGGAGTAAATTTTATAAAGGTGACATATTTAAAGAGATGATATTTTTTATAGAATCGGGATCCGTTCTCAGGAAAATTGTCGAACAAAAGAGCGGATTTTGAGAGCGAATGATTTTTTATCGCTTTAGCGGACCTTGCTCCGGGCTGTCGGTCTGGTGAAGACTTCGTTTCATTAATGCGATTTCCTGAACATATTGGATCCTAACAACCTTTTTTTGTTACAAACAGTTTAGAGTAAGTAGCCACGTACATACAATAAAAGGATATGAATAGGATTTAGAATTCACCATATTATAACATTTCGTAACGATTCGAAAGTTTTGTATATTATATTAATTTCTGCTATTATTATTTCCTCGCAGAAATTAAAAAGTCCTATGTCTTATTTTAGCAGTCGCGCTTCTGATAACTGCTTCTTACTGACATTTGTCTATATCATTTTTTAAAAGTGGTAAGCAGTGGTGCCCAGTCTGCCGATCCGTAGTACCACATTTACAAATGTACCTACTTATAGACCGTAAGGTGAATCGCGCTTCATAGCTTGGGAGTTGCCGGTTTTAACCAGACTGGCAGAGTGGATGCTACTTCTCTTTGAAGTCGCCTCCGTTCATGGACCGCACTCCCGCTTAGAATTAGACACGATGCTGTTATGTGTCGTGCCTCAAGAAATAAATGTCAGTTTTCACTCCATTGTATGAACTAGCGTATTACGATAATATTGAATAAAATACAATAAAAAAGTATATGCTAAAGAATAAATCTCGCGGTAATGGAATCGAACCTGGTGTACTGGGTCGTCATGGCCGCAGGGTAAATCGTAACACCACATATCGATGAGACCGGGTGCTTTTATTGTTTCACCCGTGAGCCGGAAGACCGACCTGAAAACGCTAACGGCGTTAGACCGTTTTTACCCTCTACATTCACGCCTAGACATTTCCAGGTTAGCACACATTTTTAAATGTATCTGATTTATTATTAAATTGTATTATCGAAACATTCTTCATACAAGTTCATATAAAATTTGAGCTTACGTGAAGCTGTAGGATCCTTTCATACATCCTCACATACACACATCATATATTTACACCTAATTATATTTAAACATTTATTTACAATTCTTACATTAAATAATATTCGCATATTTAACTTAACCAAATTCGTGCGCGCAGTGGAAACACGACTCCCGCGCCGTCGCACACAACTGGTTACGGCAGTGAAAGACCGCTCGCGTACCGAGGAACACTGCTCCGCCGACTGTCTCGGAAATATTTGTATTTGTGAATATTTTTGTATCTTGTATCTTAAATCTTAATCTATCATTTCATATACTCTCCTTCCTTCTATTTAATATGGACTGTGTGTTATGTATTTTGTTATATTTGTGAAATTAAATATTAAATTACTTTGAACTATATTATTCGGACTAATAATTCAAACTCCACACAAACCCCATAACTGGTGACCCCGATTAGTGAACAATAATAATATGAGTGATAGTGATAGTTCTACAAAAACAGTGATATCAAATGAGGGTAGTAACGTAACAACGCGTCGACAAAAAAAAGTGCGCGTTTCCACTGAACTACACGAGACGTCATCCGACTTTATAAATATGAACCTAAAAGTGCCTCCGTTCTCGCCTGAGGACCCTGAAATTTGGTTCGCGTTAATAGAAAGTCAGTTCGCCAGTCATGCCATAATTGAAGACGCGGTCAAATTCAATAACGTCGTCAACAACATCGATATCCAGTATGCCAAGACGGTTAAGGATATAATCCTCAACCCACCTGAGGAGAACCGATACCTGAAAATCAAGACGGAGCTGACCAGACGACTCACGGCATCTCACGAAGAAAAGGTGAAGCAACTGCTGTCTCACGAGGTTCTCGGAGACCGGAAACCATCCCAGTTTCTCAGACACCTACGAGACTTAGCCGGCCCATCCGTCCCGCTAGATCTTTTGCGTTCCATCTGGAGTACCCGCCTGCCGAACCACATCCAGACAATTTTGGCAGCTCAACCGACACATTCACTGGAGCAGCTCTCTGACCTGGCAGACCGCATTAATGAGATCAACTCACAGTGCAACATTGCGTCTACCAGCGCTCCAGAATACAGTGCCGGCGCCTCCAGCGAAATCGCAGAGTTGCGAAAAATGGTCGAACGGCTGTCTACCAAACTGGACGATTATACTCGCTCGTCCCGACAACGTTCCAGATCAAGGCATCAGCGATCATCTTCACGCAGCAAATCCAGGTCCACTTCCAACCGCAAGTATATTTTTTGCTGGTACCATACAAAGTTCGGACCTAACGCGCGTAAGTGCATCTTACCGTGCGAATACAAAGCGGGAAACGCCACGGGCAGTCGTTAATGGCGGCTGACGATTGCCCTGCCTCATCCAGTCGCCTCTTCGTCACTGACCGAGCAACCAACACCCAGTTTCTGGTGGACACCGGCAGTGACCTCTGCGTGTACCCCCGAGCAGCGCTACGTGACAGACGATCAAGGGCAGATTTACAACTCTGTGCAGCTAATGGGACCAACATAGACACTTTTGGTTATATAGAACTTAATCTTAATTTAGGCTTAAGGCGTGATTTTCAGTGGCGTTTTATTGTAGCAGACGTCACTAAAGCAATTATTGGCGTTGATTTTCTTAGTTTTTATAATTTAATGGTAGATTGTCGCAATCAACGCCTGATAGATAATTTAACCACTTTGTCATCTTATGCTTGTGTTGCAAATACTGATGTTCAGTCGGTCAAAGTAGTGACGGGCGATACAAAGTACCATAAAAATCTTAATGAGTATCCCGAACTTACTCGCCCATCAGGCACACTGACGATTCCCAAACACAACACGAAACATTTTATAGAGACAACTCCAGGTCCTCCTATATCATGCACTCCTCGTAGACTAGCACCTGATAAACTTAAGATAGCAAGAGCTGAATTTGAACTCATGATGAAAAACGGTTCAGCACGTCCTTCCAAAAGCCCCTGGGCTTCACCTCTACACCTTGCACCTAAAAAAGATAGCGGTTGGCGACCTTGTGGTGACTACAGGTTACTAAACTCTCGCACCATACCCGACCGTTACCCAATCAGGCACATCCATGACTTTTCTCATAACATTGCTGGCTGCAAAATATTTTCAACCATCGACTTGGTGAAGGCTTACAACCAGATCCCTGTACACGAAGACCATATCCACAAGACGGCCATCACGACTCCTTTCGGACTCTTCGAGTTCCCCGTGATGACCTTCGGCCTTCGAAATGCTGGTCAGACCTTTCAGCGATTTGTCGACGAGATCACAAGAGGCCTTGATTTTACATACGCCTATCTCGACGACTTTCTCGTTTTCTCCCGCACTGAGACCGAACACGAGCAGCATCTTCACCAACTCTTTACCCGATTCAAGGAATACGGTGTACTAATAAACACCTCTAAGTGCGTTTTCGGAGCCAGTCAAGTAAAGTTTTTGGGATATCACATTTCCGAGACCGGTACCAAGCCTCTCGAATCAAAGGTCGAGGCCATATCAGAATTTCCCCCACCAAAAACCGTCAAGCAACTAAGACGCTTCTTAGGCATGTTAAATTTTTACAGGCGATTCTTGCCTAACGCTGCCAAAATCCAAGCGCCTTTAAACGCTCTTCTTGTCGGTTCAGTAAAAGCATCACATCCAATTGAGCTTACCGGTGGTACTCTAGCAGCTTTTAACAGCTGCAAAGAAAGCTTGTGCAATGCTGCTTTACTCGCACACCCAGACTCCACATCTCAGCTCGCTCTAGTAACAGATGCGTCTGACCTAGCCATGGGTGCAGTACTGCAGCAACTTAAAGACAGTGCATGGACACCACTTGCATTTTTCTCGCGAAAGCTGAGCCCTTCTCAACAGAAATACTCACCTTACGATCGCGAACTTTTGGCCATATACGAAAGCATAAAATACTTTCGACATATGCTAGAAGCACGACATTTCGTGATATATACGGATCACAAGCCGCTCAGTTTTGCATTTCGAGAACGAAAAGCCAACTGTTCGCCTAGGCAATTCCGTCATCTTGATTACATCTCGCAGTTCACGACCGATATACGCCATATTTCTGGCAAAAACAATGTCGTCGCAGATACATTATCTCGTATCGACGAACTGCAGATCCCAATAAATTTAGACCATCTCGCCGAATCTCAAACCTCCGATCAGGAACTACATGAATTTCTTGGCGATAATTACTCACTTCGACTACAGAAATTAAAATTTCCACAAAGCAATCTTAAATTATATTGCGACATCAGTCAGAAGTCTCCAAGACCTTTTGTGACCAAGAGCTTTCGAAAACAACTCTTCGATAGCCTTCATAACTTCAGTCACCCAGGCCCCAACGCCACTGTTAAACTTATAGCAGAACGATTCGTTTGGCCTGGCATGCGCAAAGACTGTCGGGATTGGTCAAACTGCTTGGCCTGTCAACGCGCTAAAGTAAACCGTCACGTATCCGCACCTTTAGGTACCTTCGATTTACCTCGCGCCCGTTTTGCATTTATCCATGTGGATATTATTGGCCCTCTTCCAGTTTCTCAAGGCCATAGGTACTGTCTTACCATAGTGGATCGATTCACCCGCTGGCCTGAAGTCACACCAATGGCTGACATGACTGCAGAAACCGTTGGAAAGGCGCTTATATTATGGGTGGCCAGATTTGGATGCCCAACTGACATAGTCACCGATCGTGGTCGACAATTTGAATCTTCACTTTTTCAATATCTCGGCAAAATGGTCGGATCCAAACACAGACGAACAACCGCATATCACCCAGCTTGCAACGGCCTAGTGGAACGCTTCCACCGGCAACTCAAGGCTGCTATTATGTGTCATGCAGATTCCGACTGGGTAAATACATTACCTTTAGTCTTACTAGGCATTAGGTCTGCTTACAAAGACAGCCTACAAGCCTCATCTGCTGAATTAGTGTATGGAGAACCACTTCGTCTTCCCGGAGAATTTTTCTTGCCTTCTACTCCGGATTCTACAGATATATCGGATTTCTCAACCCGATTGCAACGTTTAGTTGCAAAATTACAACCTTCACCGCCTGCGCGGAATAATAAAGACAAGATATTTGTCTTCAAAGACTTGTCCAGTTCGAGCCATGTATTTTTAAGGCAGGACGCATTGCGAGGCGCTTTACAACCTCCCTACTCCGGCCCCTTCGCTGTTCTCGAACGTGGTGACAAGATCTTCAAGATTTTGGTTAAGGGAAAACCTGTCACAGTATCAATAGACCGCCTAAAGCCAGCCTATATGCTAGTCGACACTTCCCCTAATCCTATGCCTATTACCAAAACTACTCCTATACACAAACCCATTACCTCACCGGAACCTCCACCTTCTCAACGCGACAAACCTGATGAAGATACCGTTAGAACGACACGTTCTGGTCGCAGGGTTCGAATTCCAAATTATTATCGCCCGTAGTAACGGTCTCCGGGGGGGAATGATGTAGGATCCTTTCATACATCCTCACATACACACATCATATATTTACACCTAATTATATTTAAACATTTATTTACAATTCTTACATTAAATAATATTCGCATATTTAACTTAACCAAATTCGTGCGCGCAGTGGAAACACGACTCCCGCGCCGTCGCACACAACTGGTTACGGCAGTGAAAGACCGCTCGCGTACCGAGGAACACTGCTCCGCCGACTGTCTCGGAAATATTTGTATTTGTGAATATTTTTGTATCTTGTATCTTAAATCTTAATCTATCATTTCATATACTCTCCTTCCTTCTATTTAATATGGACTGTGTGTTATGTATTTTGTTATATTTGTGAAATTAAATATTAAATTACTTTGAACTATATTATTCGGACTAATAATTCAAACTCCACACACTACCCCATAAAGCTTTATATGAGCTTGTGTCAAGAAAATTGACGACATAATTAAGGTCACGAATAACCGGTGGATGCAACTGGCATCTTGTCGTTCGGAATGGCGTTCTAAAGCATTCTTTACTTTCTTCACGCATCACTTAAAGCCATTAAGTGATGCGTGAAGTTTTTTTTATTGTGACCCTACATCTGACCTCGACCCACCTAATGATAAGCAAGAGGATGTCCAAAAGTGACGACAACTGAAAAAACTGAGTTTATTAACGGCTGCTTCAGTCGCCGTCACTAGCCGGCCAAAGGTGCTTCTTCACGCATCGCCTTGATGATGCACCTTCCGCCGACGTAGTGACGGCAACTGGGACTGGGCGACTTTTTGCAGTTGTCGGCACTCTTGGACCTCTTCTACCTCAGGCAGGTCGACTTCAGATGACAAGTCACAAAAAAAAATTACTATAGACGCCTACAATATAAATCAGAGAAGATAAATTTATTATCAATCACACTCAAAACTCAAAAAGGGAGAACAGATAAAACTGGACAATGGGGGAAAGAAATATATCTGATAAAATTTTAATGTTAGAATAAAAGTACAATAAATTTGATTTATAGAACCCTAGTAAAATGGGGCTAATATCGAAAAATAACATGACAATAATGCCAGCTTACAAAATAGGGGTGACCAGCGGCGAGTTACTCCGGTTACCCTTTTTTTCATTTAACACCGTGTGTGACATACCTTCTATATTAAATTTCACAAACAGAATTAGAGTAATTTATAAGGTGACCGTGGTCTGGTGGTAGAAAAATAGTCACATAAAACCAAGAACTCCAGGTTAAAATAAAATACTTTTTGATATGCGTATTTTAGTCGCCCAGTTTCTATGATACAAGCGCTTTAAATATCTTATATATATACTTTATATACTTTTATATATACTTTTGTTATTTATTATTTTAAAAAAAATAACAGAAGCGTAAAAACCGTATTTATTGTTACTTTTTATTACTAAGTAAATGAATTGTTATTTTATTGCTTAGCTGTTTTACATTTCTATACTAACCTAGGTGCTAGTATCATAGAAACCTTCCACAGCTGTTTCGCTTCCCTCACATTCACAATTCTCTTCATACAAGCTCTATGGTTATGGGCACTTCAAACCCCTGTATAACTAAATATTAAATTAGATCAAATCAACACAGATTCTATTATTTTATAATATTTTAAGTATTAACAATTTAATCTAAATGCAGTACAAAGGGTTAGGTAAGCAGAGATTAGTGTATTATTAGAAATTATACAAAATAAAAAGTCTCGAACAAATTGAATATAAAAAAATCTAATCCATCTCTATAATAAACTGAATATAGATAGACTCGTTAAGAAATATATTTTTTTAATAATCTCCTTGCAGGCACGCTTTACGAACGCAAAACAAGTAGAAGAAGCCACTTAAAAAGATTGGCACTCAGCGATCCGGCATAATCTATGCAAATTACGTTAAATTAGAACTCGTCAACACGGTAGGTAGTCCTCGTTCACGTAATTTGAAGGCAAACCCTCCTTTATTATTAATATTTATTCCACTCCCCGTCCGATTTAAAGAGAAAATGTAAAAAAATATATTCAAAAGCTTCGATCCCTTCATAAATCGAACGCACGTGAATTTGGATAATTCAATTATTTATATAAAAATTGGTTTGGATACTTTTTAATCCCTTTAAAATAAACGGTTAAAATGCCTGCAAGTAGCTGAGCATCCACTATGCCGGCCTAGTTGGAACCGGCATCTTTAAATCTGATCCCGAAAGACGAAACCCAGAACAACAGACTGAGCAAATGACCACCAAAAATTTTTTTTATTGTGACTTGACATATGACAGCACCTAGCTTGATGTTACGCTCGAGTGTGGTCCATGAATGGATGTCACTGCTATTACAATTTTAATAACTGTAAGTAGCAGTCACATCCACTATGCCGGCCTAGTTGTAATCAGCAACTTACAAGCTGATCCCGAAACGCGACTAAATCACTTTACGGTCTATATACTTAAGGCCTGCCTACTACTCTTACGACTGTATACTCTCCATGCATTTGTTATTTTGTCCTAATTTACTTAACGTGCTAGATAGAAAACTTTAGTATAATAAAACACATCCAATAACACTAGCAAGAGCTATAAAATATTTTTAATGTTCGAAAAGAGAATAAAAGGGCAAACTTTTGTGGACAGACAGTAGCTTTCTTTCGCCGCCATTCGCCCAAAAACATTTATAAATATACGGGGGACCTTTAAAACAATATTTTGGAGTCATTTTATGATTTTTATTGCACGGCTCCCTTTCATCGAGCCGCCGAACAAAACTATTTCTACTTTCTATTCGATAGAGGAGTAATAAATGCTTTGTTTAAACTCATGTGCCTTCTTTTTTTGTTTACGGTAAGATTTCAGAGATTTTATAGCACACTAATTGTAACCATGTGGTCAGGCTGGTCCGAGATGCGAATATTTTTCCAACTGCTCAATTGTTTAAGGTCGAATTTGACTACCTGAGTTGAACCTCAGATAAGAGTACTTGCGGCACTTGCAAAGTAAAGTTGCACTTGTTAAAGTAAAAATTAATATGAAGATGATTCAAGCCAAGATGAGGGTAAGGGTGAGCTAGATGATGATGGTTTTAGTAGAGCGGCGGAAAGCCTTTACTAAAACTTTGAAAGGCGTCTTGGACGAAACACGAAAAAATATATTTTACAGAATAAAATCACTCAATTAATAAATTAAACAAATTTTATGCCGCTTACTATCGCGTTTATTTTGCTTTTGATTTTTCATTTTTTTATTATTCCGACCTTTCGAGAGCTTTGCAGCCATCGTGGTCACGGAGAGACTGAAGTGTTGGTCGTCCTATTGGTAATTGTAAAATCAAAACCAAAATAAACGCGATAGTAAGCCGCATGAAATTTGTTTAATTCATTCATCATTGTTCGCGCGTTAATTTATTATAACAATTTCACTATTATTACACAAGCTTTACAAAAATGTTGCACAACAAAACTCCGCTTTCAGCTATTTAAAATTGTGAACATTTTAAGACGAAGTTATTGTAGTTTTCTGATAAGAAAACAAGATTAGTTTTATTTACATTTTTTTTTTCAGAAAACCGTCGTTTTATATTCTGTCATTTGAGAGTTGTGTCAAGATCGTGGAAAGTGGCGCTTTATTGTCACAGCCTGATAAAGAGTATAAATAAATATAATTATATTAATAGAAAATTTAACTTGTTATTTTTCTTTTTGTAAATACTTGAATAATTTCCAACGTTTATAAATAATAAGTGTAAACGTCGTTAAAAAGTCATATCTACCGATCAGACACATCCGTCACCAAATCTAGTCGCCTAACCCCGACGCATACACAAATTGCACACGCCTAAATGGGTTTAGCCGTCCATCCACAGGGCAGCTAGTCATTAACTGACGGAAGCGAGTACAGCGACCAATTTCCCTACCCGGTTGCCAATTAACAGCCTTCAGGGTCTCCTCACGTGTCTCAGAACACCCCAAGGGTCCATGTTTGTTATATGATTTACTGAAGAAAGGGTTGAGGGCAAATCTTGAGGGTTTATTACTTAAGTCCGTTGGTAATTTTGGTTTAATGTCCTATTGTGGGTGTGTGTCGCTCATATTTCTCTCTCTCACACACTCAAAGTCAACTCAGATATTGTGTTATTACCATTACGAGTTACCACTTGGGCATAGTAATAATTTGTTGTGATTCGCACATTTGTATAGAACATAGGACTTATCGTGTGGAGTTTCATTTTTATTGTTTAGCCTAGATGTTTATGTGAAGGAAGCGAGAGAGGTGTGTCAGAATAGTGGTAATTCTAGGGCTCAGTTTTTTTTATAATTACTAGGCTACGACATCTTCATTTCGCCTGAGATAAAGCTAAAGGGTCAGAATCTAACACAATGTGCCTAGTGAGTATCTATGTATCTCTTTGCGTATCATGATGTTTTCAATGTAGATAATTTTATGTAGCGGCCTAGTTTCAACACATAAAAAAGTAAAATAATACCAAACGACTGCGGTAGGCCCCGAAAGCCGACAAACAAAATGTTAATATATTTTTACAACTTAAGTTATAAAGTAAAAACTTTTTTACGTCTACAAAAGTAACGGACAACTTTTTCAGATAGTTAAATGTATTGGGCAATATAAAAATATCTCTATTTGTTTAGAGTAAAAGCGGACAGTTAGCTTTGCTCTAGTATTGGTAAAAAGTAGATCCCAAATAAAAGAATGGGACCGTTAAATAAATATTTGCACTAAATTAGCGTTTTTGAAGGTTAAAAAAAGGAACAATATAGAGAGAAACAAAAACTGGCCGAGAAATTATTTTCTTTTCCTCGAATGCTCTTGTTACACTTTTAAGTTTTTTAAAAGATGTTGTAATTATTTGTAATAAAATAAACAAACAACTGGAATACAATGTATTTTAGTAACGGCATTTCTCCATATTTTTACTAATTTTATGGCTCTCGTATTTCCTAGTAAGAGAGATGACAGAAGTTAAAATTCTTGGTTAAAGTTAGTAACTTCACTAATTAGGAACAGTTAAAAAAAAGATTATTTATTTATTTATTTATTTATTAGGTTCACAAACAGAATCTTACATTATAATACATCTTATAGACTAACACAATCAACTTGCCTTATGTAAGTTCTATAAACAGTGAACACGTCATGCTTAAAAAACAATGTCAAAAAAAATATTTATTATTAACATTATTGGTGCTAGAGTGCGGTATGAAAAGCGACGACTGCTACTACAGCTTAATAACTGCAAGCAGCAGTAGCATCCACTAAAGTAAGTAGTGGTACTACCCCTGATAGACAAACTGTCAAATAACCGCAAGTGTCTGGTTACCACTCTTAATTCTGACATTTAAGAGTTTAAGAGTCTTATTATGTACTTTTATCGCTTAGTTTCTATGATACGAGCACGTGGCTTAGTAAAGAATTATAAAATAGTCAAAAGATATATTTATTTCGTCTTATGTATCCAATATAGGGCAGAGGACCTCCACAGTATTTCGTCATTGTTACCAGTCTTGAGCTTCGCGATTCACCTCACTCCAGGTCTTGACAATGCACTTAACTCCTGCCAGTAGTCGTCAGATTTTATTAATCAATAATATTTAATATTCACCGTACACAGCAAACACTCCTTACGCGCAACCACTACGAAACCTAACTTACTTTACCAATAAAATATTTCAAAAACAAATTTATACATTACACATTCACGTGTAAACAAACCTGAGTTTTATATTCAGAGGTAGAAGGTTCAATTTTATTTTTGTTCTTTTATTTGTATAAAAATGTTTGTGACACTTAGGTAACTCACTTCACCTCACCTGGCAACTTTCTTACGCTTCTACCATTATTCAATTTTAAGAACATGCATTTGGAATATCAATAAGTTAGATCGTGAATATCATAAATATAGTATTTTTGAAATTCACGTGACATAAAAAAGAAATACACTGGAAAGTAGAACGTGCACCTCGGAAAAACGGTTGTAGTTAACGGTGTTATGACAGTGTCGCGATGACAATCAATCAAACAAATTTAAACGCCTTTTTAGGCAGAGACAATGGAGCGTCACTTCCCATGATTCTGACAAAAATCCTTCGCTTCACAATTCTCTTCAAACAGGCTCTACGATTATGGACACTAAGCAACTCAGCTTTTTTGAGGATGTCTCCAATCAGATTTATAAATCTCTTTCGTCAATCGTCAATTGAGAGGAGACCCTATGGGAAAAGGCATGACAATTTGATTGATTGATTTATTGACTTGTATTTAGGAACTATTTGTTAATTATAACATTATTGTAAAAATACTTTAAAATACATTTTTATACAAACTAAAATAATCCTAAAGCAAAAATATACAGAGTTAAAAACGTTGCTGTTAAAAAGAATATAAGTCCAAATTACATAAATAAAAAAGTTTGTAGCATATTTACAATTCTATTAAAACAAAATTATTCTGTACAACTTTTTTTTATAATTAATACTCTGTGACTTCATAACCACAATTCGTTATTTTTTATTTTCTGATTTTATTTCAGACCCGATTTGTCTGATGGTAAGCAAGGGGAGGTCCAGAGGCGACGACCGACTCAGTTTACGACTGCCTCAGTCGCCGTTACTATACGCCTCGCTTGAAGGATCAATCTCTAAATCTGGATAGACATGCTGCCTCTACCTACGGACATCTCTTTTTTAAGAATTTTTACGATATTTAATTAATTTGTAACAAAATTAAATTAGGAATTAGCGTTTATTTTGAATGTCTGTATATATATAACTTAAACGTAAAGTAAGACATCAATTTATAACTACTAGATCCAAGGCAGTCATAGTGTGTTGGCAACCCACTTGATGTTATTTCCGTACACTAATTTAGATTGGTCCGAGTCAATCATTTCTCTTACCAACACATATGCAGTTAGATATACAGACAGACAGACAAAATTGTTTATTGCAATACATAGAAAGACAATATAACATGATTGGCCTTACGTACATTTGACGGCCTTACGAGTATTACTAAACAGCGATTTCTTCTAGGCAACCAAAGAGATGTGAAAGAGATATGGGTGACATTTATTTTTTTATTTTCTTTTAGTTTCTCTTTTTTTTAGTACAGTATCCTTTTTTTCTTTTTAATTTTTATTTTATTTACACTGTACGACAAGTTTTATATCTACCACAAATTGTATAACTTTTCGGCACTATATTGAAAACTGTTTGTTGCCTTAATAAAAAAACATGGATTCAACAAGTGCTAAGATTTGTAATGTTACTCGTACTTAATACATATCTATATAAAGTATTCTCGTGATGATAACATAGATATATTCTTTATTATGCAAATTCTAGCCTAAAATTATAAACCAATAGGTACAACAACGCTCGAAGAACCGATGGGGAAGAAAGGTAGAACCACGAAGACGCAGCGTAGGTAGGCCTCCCACTAGGTGGACTGGCGACATAGTGAAAGTCACGGTAACCAATGGATGCAACAGGCATCTTGTCGTTCGGAATGGAGTTCTAAGGGCCTATGTTCAGCAGTGGACGCCTTCTGGCTGATGATGATGAGGTACAACACAATAACGGCGGCCTTACTAGTACCACTGGCGATCTCATTCAGGCGACTAAAGGAAAACAATATTAAATAATATTAAGAAAATATGAGTAGTGCATACTAAAACTTAAACTTAAAGCACTATAACATATCAAATTTTATATAGCAGTTTATATTAAGATATAGGGGACAGAAAGTGTACACCATCGATGTTTAAACATCGATGGTGTACTTATTTAAAGTTCTAAGTATTAAGTCCGCCTGCGTGCACCTTAGCACGGAAAGTTATAAATAAATAAATAATTATTCCCAATTTTATGACATCTGACATTGACTTACCTGAGGTAAGCATTGCTTTCATTTCACTCCCGTTCGATAAAATACGAACCCATTTGAGCCAGATTTCATCACTTTTAAACGAATCCTAAAGATGGGTTGGTTAAAAACACTTACAATATAAAAATAAGTTGCCAACCTTGCCAGCTCGACTGTTAATTCGATGAAAATTGCGATTAAATCTAATTATTAACAAATTATTACACATTTAAATGTAGTACTTTGCACACTTTTCACAGGAAGCACAAAGTTGTGTTTTTTTAAACTGAAACGTCGGTCTACAAATTGAAATTCATTAGTACGCCGCGGTCGGTCCATCGGCGCGCGCGTTAAGGAAAATTAACGGCCCCTATATGAATTAACACCCACATTCACCCTGTGCACACTCGTAGTCAGACGAGAAAGCAATCGATAACCAAAACATGTTTTATTTTTTAAAATACTTGACTTTAATGATTTATGAAGCAGAGGTGAATGACGGCGACTGAAACAACTGTGAACTGAGTATGTTTTTGCAGTCGTCCGCGCTTTTGCTTACTATCAGGCAAGTCGAGGACAGATAATTGTCAAGGTTGTAATGTGAATTTGTAATAAGTGAGAGAGTTGTGACAAGATTTTGGAAAGTGGCTTTTCGTTGTCTCTGCTTATCGCTGTGCGTATTAGGGCGTGAAAACTTAATTAAATGACTAATTAATATAACGTTTCCCTAATCACGCGAACATAGCTTCAAAAGCGATTGTGGCCAACTTTTTAACGTCTCTTGACTAGTATGGTATAGTATGTAACATACTGATATAAACATAAATATGAGCAATTTTAACCTACTGTGAAAATTAAATAAATAAATACAAAACAAAAAGTAACAATAAAACTTTAAAAAAATTACTTGGTCTTTTTTTGAGACGCCACATTTGACCTCGACACACCGGGCCATCGAACACCAAGGATATTCGGCGTTGGCTGTCACACGTTCGTTGGTCTTCGAAAGTAGGTCCAAATACATTTGGACCTACTTGGAGGTCGATTGGAGGTCGGGAGTCGTTGGAGTCTGATTATGCTTTCATAATCTTTATTGGTAGGCGTAGTGGTACCCAGTCTGCCAATCCGGGATAGTACCGCTACTTACAAGTATACAGACCGTAAAGCGACTTACAGTTATTGAATTGTAGTATCAGTCACCTCCATTAATGGACGACACTCCAGCTTAACATCAGGCGGGGTGCTAATGTCGAGTCGCAATAAAAAAGTCTTTATTTTTCAGAACATGTATTTCTTATTTCAAATTACCAGTTCTTTATTAAAACATTAAGTTCTGAATAGTTTGCTGTTCTGTTTAAATTATATTATTTGTTGCTACTACATCATTAGTATAGATAGGTACAAATGGTAACATGGTTAATCGCACTGACAAATCAGATTACACTATCTACGTGTACCTAGTGGGTAACATCAAACAAACATGATTATTAGAATAGCTATTTGACGGGAAGGGCGTGCGTTACTCAGTTTACAGGTAATCCACAAGTGACGTTTACGACGCCCTTCCCGCCTTGGGGATGGTATGTTCGGAACATAATTAACATCTCACACGGCGTTCACACCGAATTTAGTTGATCAACTGAAAAATCGTTCGCAATTTGAACCGTCTGAACAGACTTTTATTCAATTTGAAGCAATAAATATCGGTTCAACAAAAGTTAAAGACCTTCCAACTTTTATTGATTCAATTGATAGTTTAAAGCGAATCGACTTGTCTGAACTTGTTCGTTCAACTCGTATTCAATAATCAGTCCAATTAGTCAGTCAATCAGCGCGATTGAGTATGTATTGTATTCCTCTATCACCAGTTTTTAGTTTGTTTAAAAAAACTTTAAATTATGGCGTCCGCGCCTACGAGAAAAATGCTGAAATGGACAGATAGTGTAATACAAATAGTAGACACGTGTAATATTGAGTCGATTATTTTTGAGCCGGGTGAACGCTACAGCCAATTTTTTGTTGAACGATAAAAATTTAACAACTTCACTCGCCTCGCCACAACTCCATGGGTTTTAAAATGTAAAAGTGCCCAAGAAAGACAATCAATCGAATAATATAATCAGATTTGAAATCTATTACTGATTATTTCAATTGAACATTAAAACTTTTTCGCATATCTTTTAGCCAAATAAAAAAGTAATTGATTTATTTTTTTCTTGCCGTGCTATTTTAACTCTTCAACATACCGTACTATTTTCGAGATCCATATTTCACAACAAAATGTTTACTGTTATACAAATTCGTTTCGGATCGACTTGTATAAGGAAGTAATTGTGCCTTATAGCACTGTTAAGAAAGTCTTTCACCGAGAAAGTTCCTTTGTTAGTATCCTGTTACTTTCTGACCAAGGACGATGACGGCTATTGTCAACTCATAACGGGTTAGCGGGTGAATATTACGGTGTCTGGTGTAAGGTAATTACGTATTCATAATTTGTTGAAAGGGTTATTTAAAAATGGTCCACTTTAGACCGTTAACTTTTGTCTAATATTGTAACGGGATCGTTTGAGATGACGTCAAGGCGATACAGTTATGTTTCTGATGTAACTAACGGCTTTGTAGTTTATATTACTCGTGTTATTGTAAACATTGAGAATACAGTTTTTAGTTTTTTTTATGTATTAGAACTTTCTTTTTGGGTATTATTCTTTTTAAGTTTATTAAAGGCCTTATTTACAATACTATATTTCTGTTTTATTAATTCTTTGCTACATATTTTTAAATGTTGATTGTGTGATTAAGTTTTAGATAGAAAGAATTAAAGAAAGATTAATGTAGTCAAAAAATGTTTTTAGAAAAATACCTTCTCTAAGCGTATTGTTTGCTTATTATCCAAATTGTCATAAATAATATTCCTTTCTTATAATCCACTGCCACTAGTTTTACTCGTCTATTGTATTTAAGTTCTTTGTCACTAAATTGGCAAGTTGCTAGTCTGACAATCGGAAGCTGGCGCAAAAACATGACCCATTTTTGTCATCTTTTGTTCATACTAAGATTTTATAACTGGGAGCTTTATGAAAAGCTTTTGTGTAGAAGGAGCGGTGGACTTTGTCTTCGTAGTTTTTGCTGCGAGCAAATGTATGTTGACAATGGTGTTTAAAACTTAATAACCCTATCTTAGACAGATTTATGTTTTAAATATAATTATGATTGCTACCTTCTGTGTTTTTGTATAACGAATTATTTAACTGTGGAAACTGGATAGCATTATGGGAACTAAATAGAATGATATACATGTTACGAATATAAGGTTTTCAATGAATATTCTTTCTGAAATAAAATATTTTTAAGGCTTACTATTGCGTTTATTTTGATAATAGTTGCCAGTTTCAACTAGGCCAGCATAGTCGATGTGACTGCTATCGACTGTTATTTCACTGTAGTAGCAGTCACCTCCATTCTTGCACCGCACTCCAGCTTAACATCAGGTACTAACATTATTGTATGTCGATTTACAATAAGAATTGGAAAGTGCCAATTCTTATGTTTTGGTAAACATTTATGAATTTATTAGAATTGAGAATTTGGGTATATAAGATAATACTAATAAATGTGCATCTGTAATATTTCAGAATTGAGTACTTTCGGTTTTATTGTGACTTGACATCTGAGCCCGACCCACCTAATGGCAAGCAAGAGGAGATCCAAAGGCGCCTACACGACTAATAAACCGTTTCAATTTACGGCCGCCTCAGTCACTATGTCCGCCAAATGTGTTTTACACTTTACTTTGCTTGATGAAATCAATATTTTAGGATAAGGAGAACAGATGGCCTGGTAAAGTATGGGCTTGTAGATTGTCCTACAAAGAAACGAGACTCGCCAGACCTTTTAGTTCGATTGCCGGGTTTGGAAAGACGAGGCAGAAACAAAGTCGTGATCACGAAATGAAACACATGAGAAAATCCTGCAATACCAATTTGGTATATCGCTTCATAAGCAACAGAATTGTAAATATGTGGAACAAGCTGCCGGATGACGTATTAAAGTCCCCAACTATTAACACTTTTAAAAACAAACTGGACAAGTGGTTAGGGACTATAGATATAGACTATGGTGATAATTAAATAAACTTATGAACTAAAAGTTCATAGGTTTACCAGTGCGTGATATAGGCTTATCAGCAATGAGCTGCTCGCCTATAAATTAATAATAATAATAAATTTAAAGAGTTCCTCGGATTATTCTAGTATTTTTATTCTAGTAACTTCGAATACATTAATTATGCATAAACTTTGGTATATCATAGTACCATCCCAGTTACATAATAACGACTCAATTGACGGCAACTAAAACAGTGTCGCTTTTTTCACGTAGTAGCGTGAAATCGGGACACAATCACCACAACAAAGCGAACAACGAGCTTAACTACATTTAACTTCCTAACAATTACTTAAAATAGACAAAGATGTATCGAAAAATAGTGCAACAATGAAGTATTGATAGAAAACAATGGGTGGGTTTCTTTAAAAATGTCATTCCCAGTACTGGTGACACAATGACGTATTTCTTTACTAATGAATCCCAGTCTGGCCGCTTTGTTGGGCATTTATGATACCCACGCGACACCATAATGGAATTAGTTCCACTGTTTTGCCAACAGCGTTTTTCTCGTACTAGCCCCTAATTCTACGAAGAGATGCTAGAAATTAGGACAGGATCGTTGTTAAAAAACGTTCGGAACGCGTGCCTCTGCTACGATTGCTTACTTCACAGTAAAAATAACACTGTGAATACATACTAGCTCTATTATGACGTGTTTGTTAGACTATCAATCCCGTAGTCTAAAGAGACTGAATACAACAATAAGTATGAGTGCTTATTATTGTGAATCCGCAACGATAATAACAATACAGATGCTGATAAATAGATCTTTGTATACATTACGTTACGTACGTTAAGTATAGTTAGTTATGCGAAATTTCGACGACAGGCGCGGACGTTAGCGATTGGTTTGTGGCGCGTAAAGTCCCGGGTTCGATCCCCGGTCGGAGCAAATATTTGTTTCATAGCTTTTATTTGTAATATTTAATAATATTAAATATTGCAAATATATGTTAAAAAAAAAAGAGTTGGATATTTGCTTCGGGTCTGGTTATCAAAGAGTGGTAGGCAGTGGTACCCAGTCTGCCGATCCGGGGTAGTACCACCACTTACAAGTATACAGACCGTGAAGTGATTTCGGGATCAGCTTGTAAGTTGCCGGTTCCATCTAGGCCGGCATAGTGGATGTGATTGCTACTCACAGTTATTGAATTGTAGTAGCAGTGACATTCATTCATGGACCACACTTCGGCTTCAAGCGGGGTGCTGTCATATGTCGAGTTACAATAAAAATAAATAAAAAATATCACCGCAATATTACTGACTTTCTGTCGCTATCTAAGATTACATAAGACGATGCGTGACCCAACTCTACGGTAGAGGCAGGTAGAATCTTTGGTCGCCATAAATATTTAAGACAATACCGATGATTGTAAAAGTGACGTTAATAAAGCAGGACACGCCATTTCGCTGTTGTGTACCGTGTCTCAGGGTCAACTTGAAAGTTGCCTATATACTATCCGGATAGTGGATGCGACTGACTGTGGTATTAGGGGACAATGTCATATTGTGTCGTGTCACAAAAAAACTACCTTTGAATTATACTTCTAGTATTAAAACTAATAAAAAGGTATCTTGATGTTTATGATATGACCAATTTTTAAATGAGGTATGATGAACTCGAACTTGTACAAGTATGAAAAACGATGGCAAACATTTAAAGGGTTAACAAAATAATAAGAACAAAATAAACTCCCCTCAATGTACACAAATAATTTGCATATTTACATACAAATTAATTGTTCTCTTGTAGGACTTAAATCTATACGTATTTGAAGGCGGTCTGGGTTAAAAACGGCACCAATGTATCTTTGACATATAAGTATTTACTGAGGTCGCCCAGTTTCTATGATACAAGCACTCTTCAAAGTTTAGTATAGTAATGTAAAAAACAATAGTAAAAGCTAAACCAGCTAAACTCGAGGTCATATGTCGAATCCGAATAAAAAATTATATATACTTGGATGTATGTGTATCGTACATTGTGAATCGACATCTGGTTTAGACCTGCCTGTTGGTAAGTATGGTAGAGATCCAAGAGTGCCAACGACTAAAAACCCATCTCAGTTTATTCTTGCACTAGTCTCTGTCACTATTCCGGCCAATGGTGTTTCCTTAATCATCGCTTGAAGGATCCAAGGTTATAAAATGGGAATGGGAAAGTTCATCTACAGATCCAAGGGTATAAGATGGGAATGGGAAGTTCATCTGAGGATCCAAGGTTATAAGATGGGAATGGAAAAGTTCATCTAAGGATCTAAGGTTATAAGATGGGAATGGGAAAGTTCATCTACAGATCCAAGGTTATAAGATGGGAATGGGAAAGTTCATCTACGGATCCAAGGTTATAAGATGACAATAGGAAAGTTTATCTAAGTCGCTTAGGAATATCATAAAATTTTGTTTCCGATGTAAATGTTTGTTGAGCGCAAAGGCAATGGGTAAGCATGTCGAAAATACTTAGTGGGGTTGCACCTCATTATAATCCCTACAGCATCCCTCCTGCCCTCCACGAGCCCTCTGCGACCGATATATTAACACGTCAGCGTAGAATATATGGATATGCCATCACAACTATTCATACTTGAGAAGATTTGGGTCTAAGCATAACGATTGATCATTTTCATCAATGACATTAAATAAAATGAGGTAGATACGTCACCTACACGAGTTTTAGTGTTCGCATTAGTTTGAACAATTAACCACGAAGTAGGACGGAATGATAGTTATGGAAAGCGATAAAGAGACAAATATATGTTGCTAAAGAGACAAATATAAGACAAAATAAGTTCAGATTTGCTATTTATTTTGTCATTAATTTTTATCATTAATTTTGTAAATGATAGACTTTTGATAGTCATTTGCTTAGTCTGCTATTTCAGAGTAGTACCACTACTCACAAATAAACAGACTCTAAAATGACTTAGTTGCGCTTCGTTTCCGTAGACCGACATACGGACATGACTGCTACTTTGCTATTAGAATAGGACGGGCTGTTGACTAACTTTACTGGACTGATTCAAAGGTGTCTTTTTCTTGATGGTCCGCAAAGAAAAATACACCATACTAAAGTGAAGTTGGTTAGAGAGTTAGACGTCACAAAATGGCGCCGATTCCGTCCTATTCTTATTTTAATCGCATTATACCTGTAGTTATTACTGCCAGGCGCTTCCATTTATGCACTGCACTCCAGCCTAACATTAGGTGGGGTTCTGTATGTCGAGCCCCAATAAATGAATTTTTATTTATATTTTTTTGATCTTATCCATATTAGTTGTCTTAAAATCAGCGAGTGTTAAAAGGGCGTTAGACAGTCGGCAGTGTGAGGCCGATGTGTGCATTCACGGCGGGGCCTCCTTTGTTATAATTTTCAATAAGGGTCGAGATCGAGGGGCATCGATCGATTTGCACTACTACACTTCGAATGCATCATTTGTGACTCTTCCTATCTGCACCGCGTGCTCAAGTGTGATTGATGAAGCGGAAATTTAATTTTGAACATTTCACATTTAACTATGACACTCCACATTTCCAACAACATTAAAGTTCAACAATTTAATATAATTATAACCAGTCTTCAATAAACTTTAATTCAATCAATCAAATTGTCACTCCTTTTTCCCACAGGGATAGGCAGAGACAATGGAGCGCCATTTACCACGATCCTTACACAACTCCCTTGCTTCCTTCATTAACTTGATTTCATTTGCAAAAATTATTTAATTAATTATGACTGACACAGTATCAGCGACTAGGGCAACCGTGAAATGATTTGATTTTTTTTAAGCGTCGGAACATTGACTCCTTATGCCGTAAGCATATATAAGAAGTCAGTAAGCGTAAGGAGTCAGGCAGGTCGAAGTCAGATGTCAAACAAAAGCTATTTTATCATCATGATCTTTAATTGTACGCCTTATTTTCGCAGGGATAAACAGAGAAAACGGAGCGCCTCTTTCCATGAACTTGACACAGCTCTCTAGCTTTCTTCACATGCACAACTCTCTTCACACAGACTCTGTAGTTATGGGCTCTACAAACTCCTGCTTTAAAAAAAATGTCTTTGATTTTTATTAACTAAATTATTTTAATATGTAAGCACTAAAAACTATTTTCTATATTAAGTCACTTTCTTGTATCAAAGATACATTGGTATCTTCGTGCCTTTGGTTTGCGTGACCATCGCACTACCACTACATCACGGTTGCCTTAATTGCAATTAAATAAAGCCACTCTACATGATATCAGCTGAAGTAAGCTTAGAAAAAGTTAACATATGCGTGTAAAAATAAAGCAAAGCTAATATTATCCCAACCTCCCGTTGAGTTTTAGAAATTTCTAATAAAAATTCGAACAATGCAAACTTCCCTAACTAATAACTGGACTAAATCCCTAATAAGTATGCCATTGTATGAGAGGGACGTGGATAAAGCTACAAAGAACACGTTATACCGATCTGATTTACTTTCAGAACCAATACGTATTAAACGCATTCTAATTTAATATTTATTATTACTAGTACGCACGTGTATTAAGGTTGAAAATTGCGTGTGTAATAAATGGTTTATGTGATGTTTTTGCGATAGTGTTAAGTAGAGTTGTACACGCCGGAGTGTGGTGAAGGTTTGGCCATGGAGGCTCACCGAACTTGCCGCACACCCCTTACAAACTAGATTTGCAGTCCGGTTATAATACAGTAGGCCATTCATTAAGCTGAAACTACTGTTCGGCGTATGATTTTAATATATTTTTTGCTCATTGCTTTCAATGGATTTTTTAATGTCCAAGCCAATTACGGCAGCTGCATACGTTATTTTTAGTGAAATCATTTGCCAAATCGTCAATTGGCAACTAAGTCATTATTTTAATGTTATGTCCTAAGTGAATGCAGTTTTTATTAAAGATCGTTTTCAAAATAATTAAGGTTTACAATTTTTTACGAATTAATTATATATTTTTAGAAATGTTTAATTTTTTTTTGCTTCTTATATTTCTGTATTAAGCTACTAAAACCGACGAGTGGTTTCAAATCGAGAGCTCTTGGTTTTTGAGACTATCTATCTACCTTACCACTAGACCACAGTAATCATTTTGCGCATAATAAGTTTCACGTGTTATATTCTTATACTCTTTCTTCAAAATAATTATAAAAAGAATATCTATATATATATCTTCATTGCACATTATAAAATGAGTTAATGTTGAATCTCTTCGTCGTGGCTAAGTGTAATGTCAACAAGACTAAGTGTTTTCCGTGTTTCGCGTCTTTGTGGGCCCTATAGCGTTAGGGGACACAAGCGACTGTTGCGGGGAACAATAGCGGCTAACTACCCCTTTCTTGTAAACGTTGGGGTCTCATTCGGTGGGCTTACGGGGAGGCGCGGGGTTAACCAAGCATACATTGCGATTTGGGATACCCACTGATTGAGTACCGTCAGCACTAGTTAAAATTTATAATAATATGCTAATCTTTTAATAATAATGCGTTTCTATTAATTTTTACCCCAAAATAAATAAAAAAGATAGCATATTTATAAATCTCATGTGAATGGATACATTAAACAAGGCAGGCCCAGGAGGGTGTTCGCCGACCAAATCGGAGACATCCTTAAGAAAGCTAGATTGCCTAGTGCCCATAACCATAGAGCTTGTATGAAGAGAATTGTGAATGTGAAGGAAGCGAGGGAGTTGTGTCAGAATCGCGGCAAGTGGCGTTCCTTTGTGGAAAAAAGGCGTGACCATTTGATTGATTGATTGATAGCATATTTATATTATTATGTCTCGAAATATGTCCGAGAAACACCATTCAATTAATTTTACATTCATTCATAAGGATAGGCAGCATGCAAGCCTATCGCTACGAGACTTTCTCCGTCGCTCCATTAAAAATAGTACATTCTTTTCAATCTTGTCATTTCTCTGTTCTATAATCCTAGATCCTACAAGTGCAGTGTATAGAGGCATCTCACCAGCCCGCCACAGTGAACGCCACAAAGCTGCTGACTCAATTCAGAGTCTGTAATAGCGGTCGTCTTCGCCAAGGACCGCACTCCAACTTAACGGCCCTGTAAGTACAAATAAATTTAGTCTATATTTCGCTAAGTAATATTAGTTTCTCTCATTACTTACAAGCAAATTAGAAGTATTATGCTGAATGTAATATATAGAATAAGCTAAACCCACAAACACAAACTAAGCAACAACACAGTAAACTATTTCTATCAGAACTGCCTTGGTACAGTAAAAAAAAATATATTTTATATTTAATAATTATAGTTTTTTTGTCAACCGTACACATACAAAACTACGAGTGTATGGGGTCCCGCAGACCCACAATTCAGATTTAGAAACGGGAGCCATAACCGGATCTTTGAAATTGAAATGTTTTATTTGAAACCCCCTAAAATTATTTGGATAAATGTGACTTATAAATTGATAACCAAACTCATTCTATACAGTTTTGACAATGTACTTTTTTTAAATTTATTATTCTGATTATTATTTGGTTAAATGTTTAACCGTAGAGTCGTTTAGAACAACTTTTCAAGACTTTATAGAGGTAATTTGCATTTTATGCGGAAGCCTTGGGTAAGTCGTCGTAGGGATGTTTATTTTTTTGTTGTTGTTAACATATTGTGATGTTAATACTGTTTCATGTCAAGGTAACATGAGAAATAATCTTTAATGTTGTTACTATTAAGAACCTATCAAAATAGCATTATTTACCTTTGATTTTATGTCAAACGAGGCAAACCCAGATCAAATCGGAGACATCCTTAAGAAAGCTAGGTTGCCTAGTGCCCTTAACCGAGATAGAGCTTGTATGAAGATAATTGTGGATGTGAGGGAAGCAAAGGAGTTGTGTCAGGATCGTGGCAAGTGGCGCTACATTGTCTTTGCCTATCCTTGAGATAAAAAGGGGTGACGTTTGATTAATTGATTGATTTTTTTTCATTTATAAATATGGTGCAATGACTCGCGTGGCGCATTGGTTACGTACTAGTCCGCTACGATTAAATTTCCGGTTGATTTCCGGTCGGAGCAAAATTTTTGTTTCATAGCATTTATGAGTTTTTGTAATTTTTAATAATTTATTAATTAGTGTTATCATTTTGGGTTGCGAGCCAAACTAACACAAGACGTTTATGAATGTTTGCGACTTGTGGATTAGATACCTAATTAAATATATTTTAAAAATAGAGCACACATTTGCTCAAAAAAGTATTTGTTTTATTTATTGATTTAAAACTTAATTGCACTATGTACAAAGGCGGACTTAATGCCATTAGACATTCTCTGACAGCCAAACCTTTAGGACATTACCGTATCATCGGGATTAAATTTTACTTTAATACTAATTAAATTAAACTAACTTCAGAAAATACATAAAATTTAAGATGAAATAGTCTTGATAAATCCCACTGAGAAAATGTAAGGCGTTATCACGATCCTGATACAACTTCTCCTCGTTTTATTCTTCTATTTACTTTTGATTTTTGAATCTTTTTCGTCAATCTCCTTTCATCCATCTTTCAGCTTGGTTAACGTCCAATCAAATTCGTATAATAAGTGAAAAATATCTAATATTTTTTGTTGTATATAAAAATAAAATTTGTATATATAAAATAATATTTGTATATATTTATGCGCTGTCCGCTATTGTACCACGTTGTCCCTATTATCGCAATGATATCGCGATCAATCGAACGTGGGGGCACGGGTGGTGGGCAGACTGGCGCAAATAAATGTATGTGCCGGCCGGCGGGCGGATAAATACGCAAATAATACGAAACTACAAAAATCAAAACCCATCCGCCACTCCAATACAGACGAAACAACTCTAAGGGTGCTCTACCTTAAACTTAATTATATGTTAATTAAGGCGACCGTGGTGCAGTGGCAGTGCAATGGTTATACAAACCGGAGAGCACGAGTTCCACTCGAAACCACCCACCGGTACCAATGTATCTTTGACTTTGGTTGTCCTGTTTCTATGATACAAGCACTTTAGTAGCTTAGTATAGAAATTTAAATAATAAGTAAAAAAGTGTGTAGTAAATATCTTGCTGGGGCCCGCAGTGGTCATAACAATAGAGTATGTATAAAGAGAATTGTAGATGTTGGGGAAGCGAGAGATTTGTGTCAGGATCTGTTGCCTTTCCCTGTGGCAATTAAAGCGTGACAATTGATTCTGATACTGTTTTATGTTGACGCGACAGATGGTATTTTCAGTTCTGAGGTAAGCTTAATTAAAAATGTAGCAAATACTTACATATTTTTTAATAAGAGAGTTAAAATCTTGAATAGTAGCGCTCCATTGTCTCTGCTATCTCTGCTGCTGTCTCTGCCTATTTCATTCCTTAATTTCCTTATTGAAACTTTTAGTGACGTCTTCTCCATCGATACTTTACTTCTAAAATGCACTGACAAATTTCCTCCGTTTCACTCTAATTGTCAAGCCACCCTGTCAGATAAATGTCTTACAATATTGAAAATCATGAAATGAATAAAGGTAACTGTACCAGTCGCTACCACTATGCCGGAACCGTCAACTTACCAGCTGATCCTGTAATGTGACTAAGTCACTTTGCGGTTGTATCGTAAGTAATGGTACTACCCTGGATCGTCAGACTGGGCACCACTGGTAGACAGACTCTTCGACAACCAGATAAATATCCGTCTCTTTAATTTTTTTTTAAATATTTGCATTATTTAATCTAATTATTATATATTACAAATAAAAGCTATGAAACAATTCTTTGCTCCGACCGGGAATCGAACCTGCAACTTTGTGCGTAACAATCTAACCAACGCCTCATGCCTGTTGTTCATAAATATGATTTATATATTTCATAGATATTAATTAATCATAATAGAGTATAAATCATGTCCAATTGAGTCTCGCGAGGCCATTATCAAGCCTATAGCTATTTGCCCCGAAAAACAAACTCTCGCGGGATGTGCGGAGGTGAGGGGTCGATTGGAGGGCACTGGCCACTGTTCGGGGGGCATACAATGGAGCCAACTGCGCGTTCACAGTACCCCCTCATGCATTTGCATTCGCGTACAGCTGCAAGCGGCTTTGATTCTCGATGTTGCATTATACAACTATTTTTTCACATATCAGTATTTTGTTTTATGATGTAATGCTTAAATATCCGGGAATTAAGTTTAGCACTAGTGGATTTTTATATATATTTTTTTAACTTTATTTTTTGACGACAAGCGTGATGCATTTATTAGCACACTAGTTCTTTACGCGTAAGGTCCCGGTTAGACCAAATATTTATTTCATAGCTTTTATTTGTAATATTAAATCAAATCAAATTGTCACAGGGTTAGGCAAAGACAAAAGAGCGCTACTTGCCACTATCCTGACACAACTCCCTCCCTCACTTCCCACACATCCATCATTTGAAATATTTATTGATTAATTAGTATTACAAATATTTAATAATAATAAAAAAACGGATGTTTGTTCCGGGTATGGTTGTCAAAGAGTGGTAGAGACAGTGGTGTTGCCCAATCTGCCGATCCGGAGTAGTACCACCACTTACAAGTATACAGACCGTGAAGTGACTTTAATCGGGATCAGCTTGTAAGTTGCCGGTTCCCAACTAGACCGGCATAGTGGATGCGACTGCATATTGTCATATGTCACATTAAAAAAAAGATAAATAAAACGAAATTCTAGAACTTTTTTATATACATTAAAGATATTTTTAACCGACTTCAAAAAAATGAGGTTTCTCGATTCGGCCGTATATATTTTTTTTATAAAAATATCTGCCCGTTTAGGTAACAATTAATTTAATTAGGTATGCCTGTCAAAGTTTTCGTTTTATAAAATGCGAAATACCTTTAATTGACATTTGGATGAAAGTAGACACATTTAAAACGTCAACGCTTTATCATAAAAATATTAATAAGTATTAAATATTTAAATATTAACCAATTGAGTTATATAAATACTATCGTACATAATATCTCAATGATTGCAATATTTGACCCTAAAATTACATAAATACAATACATAAATGTAATATGTCTCGAATGAACTTAAAATAACTTATTTTTTTTTATAAATAAATATTATTCGTGTAATATATTATTTGCAATCGCCATCTCTCTATACCTGTATACCTACGGTTATATACAGAGGCCGTGGTCTAGCGGTAGTTAAAAAGTCATGCAAACCAGGAGACCCCGGTTCAAAACCACTTGGCGGTACCAATGTATATTTGATACATTAATTTGACCGTCCTGTTTCTATGATACAAGCACCTTTTCCCAACAAAACCTATTCACAATGACGTTTGACGTCATAGTTATGATCCATGAACAATAACAGGGTCTTAACATGAAAATTGAAGATAAAATACGTTTCACAATAAATGTTTGAATTCAAAATTCATTGGAACAGATTTATCACACGAAAATCCATCGAGCCTTCACGCCAGCCATATTGGCGGCTCCGTTATGGCCACGATAAAAAACGCGAAAACAGACAGAACCAGCGGCCCGCAACGCAATATGACGCTCTGCAACAATAAATGGCAGTGCGGCTTTCTGCTTCATCTAGTCTAGCAAACGTTACAAAACTGATCTCTATTAAACACACTAGTATCATTTTAAAGGAGACAAAAGACAATTTAGAATAATCTTGGATCTTTCAAACGAAACGTGAATTAGCACATTGCCTAGTGCCCATAACCGTAGAGCTAGTATGAGGAGAATTGTGGATGTGAAGGAAGCAAGGATCGTGGCAAGTGGCGCTCCATTGTTTCTGCATATCCCCGTGGCGTGACAATTTGATTGGTTGATTTTTTTTGTTACTCGACATATTTATGACAGCTCCCCGCCTGATGTTAAGCTGAAGTGCGATCCATGAATGGGGGTAACTGCGACTACAGCCAATTAACTGTAAGTAGCAGTCACATCCAGTATGCCGGCCTAGTTGAATAATACATCTTTACGGCGACTGAGGCAATAAAATTATTTATTATCATCATCATCATCATAAGCCAGAATGCGTCCACTGCTGAACATAGGCTTCCCCCTTAAAACGCCATTTCGAACGACAAGATGCCAGTTGCATCCACTGGTTATTCGTGACTTTCACTATGTCGTCAGTCCACCTAGTGGGACTTCCGCGCTGCGTCTTCCGGTTCGTGGTCTCCACTCTAGAACCTTTCTTCCCCATCGGTTGTCGGTTCTTCGAGCGATGTGGCCAGCCCACTGCCACTTCAACTCGCAAATCCTTCGAGCTATGTCGGTAACTCCGGTTCTTTGGCGAATATCCTCGTTCCGTATTCTATCGCGCAGAGACACAACAAGCATCGCTCTCTTCATTGCCCGCTGAGAGATTCTGAGTATTTCCAACAGGCCAACATTTCGGGGCCACGTCTCAGTGCCATATGTCATCACTGACAACACACACTGCTTGAAGACCCTTGTCTTTAGGCACTGTGGGATGTTTGACGAGAAGATATAACGCAAAATTATTAGTAATGCAAAAAGCAATCTAAGATGCTTTTTGCAAATCAAGCTTTTTGCCCCTATATTAAAACCGCATAAAAACGAGCTTTTACGCGCCGAAAATACATCATCATCAGCCATAAGGCGTCCACTGCTGAACGTAGGCCTCCCCCTTAAAATGCCATTCCAAACGACAAGATGCCGGTTAAAAGCACCGGTTACCCATGACTTTCACTATGTCATCAGTCCGCCTAGCCAAAAATACGCCTGGTGAGAAAACGCACTCAAAGTCGTCACCTAATAAAATAATAAATATCTCTAAAAATGCAAATAAAACACATTTTATATCAAAACAGAAGCGCGTAAGATGTCATAATTTAATTTATTGACACAAGATCCCCAAATAACGTATAAAATTATGCCACCGTCCATAATATGCAATAAAATCTCCAAACAAACATAAATACACAAGCTTTTACGTTCGGCCCAAATTATGCCATCAAATGTTAACCTACGGGCGATAACACGTTTCTGACAAGCGTTAAGAGAGATGTTTTGCGAAATTTCCATACAAATCGTTTCGCTACGGTCGCCAGCACTCCTAATATCACGTACCCCGGAGTAGTCACACTTCATAAATTTTGATTTTAATATTTAGGTTGTACGTCACCCCTCGTCGAGTCGCATTTGCTGGTTTGCGTTGGGTATTATCATTCCCACTGTTGTCCAATCTCCCTGTGCACATCACCAGAGGGGATTTATGAATATCCATTGATTGTTTTTTTGTATTTATAATTAGTTAATACCCTGTCTAAACATTTAATTTATATTTAAATACGCACTACATTCTCGAGTTGATTTATGGGAAATGTCTGAACAATATAATCCAACGTAATTTTCGACAGTTGAAATAATTTTGTTTATAATACAGAACTAATATTACAACAAACCTATGTACAAATAAGTAAATAGGTATTACAAAAGTTTATCTACTTTACAGAGACCCACACTAGGCAATGCCTGTGTCGTGGGGCAGGCACTGTGGTAGGCTGTGGTACCCAGTCTACCGATCCGGGGTAGTACCACAACTAACAAGTATACAGACCGTAAAGTGATTTACTCACGTTACGGGATCAGCTTGTAAGTTGCCGGTTCCAACTAGGCCGGCATAGTGGATGCGATTGCGAGGATAATTATATTTAGTAATTGTAATTATTCAGAAATCTAGATTATTACCTACGGCAGTTGCTAATGCGCTGGAACCTATTCAAAGCAACAAAACGTGAAGTTATTTGTGACGTTTTGCTAATGGTACGACATCGCTATAACGTCATTCCGTCGTGTGACGTCACAATCCAATATAACTCTAATAGTGAAGCCACACGGTGCGGTGCTGTGCGGTCGCCGCGCGGCGCCAGAGCAACGTCGCTGCGGCGTCCTGCATATAAATATCAATGATATGCCAGACAGTGCGTTCCGGCGCCGCACCGCAGGCACACCGCACTTCGATTGAGCCAGACGCGACCAGTTGTCAGCAGGACGTGTTTATTTTAATAGGAACGGACCCAATATCGTCTGATTCTACGTCTTCGACGGTGGCGTAGTAGTAGAAGCAACAAGACACGTCTTTTCCGATCCATTTTACACTGGGAGGCTCCGCATACTATGGCTACGCAATGGTCGGCGCCGCATACCACATGTGTACAGTGGTGCGGCAAAATGTTTGCTATGTGCGCC
This sequence comes from Tinea trinotella, assembly GCA_905220615.1. Taxonomy (NCBI): domain Eukaryota; kingdom Metazoa; phylum Arthropoda; class Insecta; order Lepidoptera; family Tineidae; genus Tinea; species Tinea trinotella. Next base: position 4,267,471 of record HG992320.1, on the reverse strand, counting down.
GCACCGCACCGTGTGGCTTGGCTCTTATCGCATTAGCGTTAAGAGTTTTATTATTTTTGCATATATTAATCAAAAATAATATAACTCCTATCCCTGTGAGAAAAAAGGCGTGACAATTTGATTTGATTGATAATATTTTTCAACATAAAGGTTAAAGTTTTTAAAATATCTATTGTGTTTATATTAGTGTCATCTTTGATTCGATTTTCCCGCGACAATAAGACCACATCACACGCTAAAGAAAAATGGAGATGAGATTGAAAATAGCGGGAGGGGATGCGTTTATCGTCACTACTAGTGATGTGCATTACTTGAATTATAATAATTATAACTTTAAGAGTCATAACCCAATTATACCCAAGTCATTTAAAACAACACTGCAATGAATTTACACGTCATTACTCATTAAGTGATGATACAGGTACGTATAATTCTATATGTTCAAAAGATTTTTAATTATATAAATTCATTGATATTGGTCAAAAATTCATTAAAATGTTAAGATAAAATTCTTATTTTATAAGAGCAATGTTCAGGTCAGATGTCGAGTCACAATAGAAAATGAAGTAAATACAAAAAGTTATCGCTTCGTCAAAACAACAAACATGCAAATTGATCAAGGTAATGTACGTTTAAACTTACTTATTTGAAACTTTTGTAATTAACGTAGTACACTTTTAATCTAACATGCCTTAAAAAGTGATGGAACTATTTAGGCCCGTTAATTCTTTTATTGGATCTATCTAAAAATGTTAAATAAAAAAATGAAGAATACTACGGACAACTTCTGTCCCTCACAAACCGATCAGCAAGTCTGATGTCGTGTCAAAGTCGATTACGCTGAGAGTTCGATGGAGATAATTTCAGCAACATTATATAGGAATGACTCCAATCGATTTCAAGTTATTTAATAGGTGAACCTAATACCAGTCTGATTTAAGGATTTAAGAAAAAAATGTCAAAACAGTCATACTATGCACTTAAACTGCTATAAACTGCTATAAACTACTATAAACTGCTCACTAACACATACCACACTATTAACAACTACATAAACTTAGATTTTAATGAGTTAATCAATCAAGCAATCAAATTGTCACTTTCTTCCCACAGGGATAGGCAGACATAATGGAGCACCACTTGCCACGATCCTGATACAACTCTACGGTTATGTGCACTAGGCAACCCAGCTGTCCAACCAGGATGTCTCCAATTTGATCCCCTAGGTCTGCCTCGTTTAACTCTTCCATCCAAATGGGATTTATAAACTTTAATCAGTCTAATTTGTTGAGTTAACTCAGTGTAATACTGAGTACATCACTATAAGACAACGCCATCTTATTGCTATGTAAATAACCTGCATTGTATCCCTCCAAACAGTTTAGATACGCCCGCCACTGTGGCAGATCTCTTTATGTTCTTCTCATTATTGTCCCCGCTTCCCGCTTGTCAATAATCCCTAATGCCCATAGGACTACTATCTACGATTTCAATCTAGATTTGATTTTAAACTAACGGTTAGAGACTCTTTTTAATAGAATAAAAATAATTACTAAGAAAGCGATACATATACAACTTTTTTTTGTTATTTTTTTATTGTGGAATTAAATTAAACAAATTTTATGCTTTTAATTTTAACTGTAGTGGTAGTCGCCTTCATTTGAACAGCATTCCAGCTTGAGAAAAGGCGAGGTGCTTTGATAAGACAAGCCACAATTTATAAACGTATATTGAATAAAAAAAATACCTAACAATTCAAATGAAACACACCAAAAAGTACCAAAAACCTTACATACAACATGATAATTTTATATCAGGTATTTGCTTATCTTACTATCACAGATGATTCGTGATAAAACCGTATCATTTGCTTAAAAAGCCCCATAAAATTAAACAACACAACAAAAACCCGGAATTGTGAGGCAAAAAAAAATATATACAATGGCCTACGATTTTTTTCCTCTACATTACGGGGATGATCCTGTATTGTTTGATTGTGAATACAGATGGTGCTCAATTGATAAGGTTTAGTATTCGTTCGTCATACACATTTATGTCACAAGGTTTTGTTACAAGATGCAAACCTTACATGTAGTTGCCGAAGATATTACCGAATTGTCTCTTCCTATCCCCATGGGAAAAAGGCGTGACAATTTGATTTGATTGATTGATATTACCGAACCTAGTTTCCTATTAAAATTATATGTAAGTAGGTGTTTATTACTGAACAAAGCATTAAATATTGGATATACTTCATTTATTTTATTGTGACGAGACATGTTTTGCGATGCAATGACGTTGTAAGCAAGGGGAGATCTAAGAGTGGTGATGACAAAAGACTGTTTATAATTGCCTCAGTCGCTATCACCTCGCCGACTAGTGATGCTTTTTCGCTTTAAGGATTAAAGTTCTAGGATAGGGCGAACACATGGGCTGTTAAAGCTCTTCTTATCAATTGTTCGACAAAGAAACGACGCGCGTTGATGCTGAAACACTGAATTCGTGTGACAGAATGAGTCGGTGGAAGCTGTGACTGTACTGTGACGAAATATGTTACTGTGTCAAATTATACTTAGCTCATAATCATACTTTTATAATAAAAATTAATAATGAAATATATATTTTGTACTGTGACGAAATAAGTAACTGTGTCAAATCATACTTAGCTTTCATAACTTAGCTAATAATAATAATAATATAAAGGAATATATTGACATTGCCAAATTAAATAGTTTGCATGACAAGAATAAGAATCTAAAAGTTTTGAATTATAGTTTAAAGAAGTATTTATTGCATTTTACGTATGATGAGTTTGGTGATGTGTACGGGGGCTTGATTGGAAAATAGGCAATTTTATTTGTTAATCGGGTTTTCGTCTATATCATCAAATACAAATCAATATTTTAAAGTTTTAACTGTAACGACTACCATTTATAATATGTTATGTTATATTATATTATATTATATTATATTATATTATATTATATTATATTATATTATATTATATTATATTATATTATATTATATTATATTATATTATATTATATTATATTATATTATATTATATTATATTATATTATATTATATTATATTATATTATATTATATTATATTATATTGTTGTTTTAATATGTTGTGAATAGTTATAAACACTGTTTTGCTTCATCTGAGTCCATAGTTTATACCAAATTGGTACACCTTAGCACAGGCTTCGGTCTTTTTAGGTTAACACCGAGGAAAGACGGTTTGTCTTCATTACCTGTCTCTTAAATATGGTGTTGGAAAGTTAATTTTAAAATTGCATTATTACTAAATAAATAAATTAAATAAAAAATTAAAATTAAATAATAATGACGAAATATATATTTTGTACTGTGACGAAATAAGTAAGTTCTGTGTCAAATTATATAGACAAAGTGGTATTATTTCTATGATAGTCGTGGCATCATGATATTAATATGGCCGGCGCTATCTGTCAGTACGATCATAGGGATTTCATTCATTCACGTGGCAAAGTACATTTCATACAAGGTACTTTGACATGATTCCCACGAGTACTTATAATAGTAAAAAATAAAATTAAGGGAATAACGTATCTGAATTTAAAAGGACTCTGGTTTATTCATAAAGATTTTTAAAAGTACCGAACTATAATTTTTACATATAAGTTTTGATATAGCGAAAGTGGTCTATAGAGATAGAGAGTAGAGAGAGTAGAGATCAGATAGCGAGTTTAAATTGTTAAATAAAAATGGTTAGGTGTTTAGTATAGAATATCAAAAATACTAATTTGTAAATATTACATATAATTTTATAGGCCGGCATAGTAGGTGTGAATAAAAATAACAATAATACGATTGATATAAAGTAGGTACTTTGGTGTTTAACGAATAAATAAATGAATTGTTTGTGATCAAATCAAAATGTCACGGCTTTTTCCCACAGGGATATGCTGTAACAAAGGAGCGCCACTTGCCACGGTCCTGACACAACTCCCCCGCTTCCTTCACATCCACAATTCTCTTCATACAAGCTCTACGGTTATGGGCACTAGGCAACCCTGCTTTCTAAAATGTTACCTTTCTATTCTTGTCTTTTGATAAAACAAGAATTGTACTTCGAAATATTATCTAAAAAGTTTCACCGTTAAAACAAAATAATTTTATTATTATTATCCCTATCTAAAATACATTAGTCATCTAAAGAATGGCATATTTAGCCTTAAAGTTAGCATGGGATCGCGATGTAATACCCACAGACCGCTTTTTCGGTCATTTATTAAAAGTTACAGGGGATGTTGGGGAAGCCACATGAGCTCTAATTAAGCCTCTTTTTACAAAAACGTGCCACTCTGGGGCTCCTGACTTTACCCCCTTTGATTCACTAATGAGAAGTAGGTGATGCCCTTTGTTCATGTTTGGGATTAGGGATTCATAGAAAGATGGCCTACGCTTTATGCAGATAAGCCGTGGGATCTTAGAGGTTGTATGAGTCGAATTCAACGACAGGCACATCAGTTTGTTACGCGTGATATCCCGGGTTCGATTCCCGGTTGAAGCAAATATTTATGAATGAAACAAATTTTATGCGGCTTACTATCGCGTTTAATTTGGTTTTTGATTTTACAATTTTTTATTGTTCCGACGTTTTGAGAGCCTGCAGCCATCGTGTTCACGGAGAGACTGATAGTAAACCGCATAAAATTTGTTAAATTCATTAATCAATGTTCGTGCAAAATCTAAGAAAATATTTATTTCAAATAATAAATATTTTATTTAATACTTTTATTTATTTTATAATAAATAAATTATTTGTAGATGTAGAGTTACATTTAAAAAAAATGTTGACCTAGTGTCACATCCACAATCCTCGGCGGTAGAATCAATCAATGCCACATTTGATTGATTTAATACAATAGCAAAAGAGTATGTACATCATGCATGTGATTCCCTCAAAAAATAACCCCCTAAATTATCTATGGTAGAGTTTATGTCATTTAAGAGCGGGGTTTCATTAATAGCTTATGATGTAGTAAAGCCGTATACTCAGGCAGTGGCCTTTAATCTCCAGAAACCATTGCCCGAGGACCCCCGGTCACTCAGGCTCACAAAGGATTAACTGCTGTACGAGGATCATCTTTTACGTCATTTAATTGGGGATGAAATTCAGGATCCTTTTACTTACATTTATTGAGCTTCTTGATCTCTGCTGGATTAAAAATTTAGCTTTTTAATTTCGTTTGATTTTATTATCCTTTTTAAAAATTTGTATAATATATTTAAATCGGGATTTTTAGGATATAAAAAATTATAATAATAACTTTAAGAGTGGTAGGCAGTGGTACCCAGTCTGCCGATCCGGGGTAGTACCACCACTTACAAGTATACAGACCGTGAAGTGATTTGGTCACGTTTCGGGATCAGCTTGTAAGTTGCCGGTTCCATCTAGGCCGGCATAGTGGATGTGATTGCTACTCACAGTTATTGAATTGTATTAGCAATGACATTCATTCATGGACCACACTTTGGCTTAACATCAAGCGGGGTGCTGTCAAATGTCGAGTCACAATAAAAAATAAATATATATATATATATATCATATGTATAATAGTGCATTTTCACTATTAATTATAAATAATAAATGTTGTTAATAATTTATCTAAAACGATTAAATTCGATAATTTGATATAAATTGAGGCGACCGTGGTGTAGTGGCAGTGCAATAGTTACGCAAGCCACGGGTTAAAATCCACTCACCAATACCAATGTACTCTTTGATATATGTACTTTGGTTGTCCTGTTTCTATGATACAAGCACTTTAGTAGCTTAGTATAGAAATGTATAAAATAAAAAAAATATTACGATTTTACTTTTAGGTGTACTTATTTTACGATTTAAATATTAGGATTAATATCAAACGTATTATTATACTTATTGTATAATAATAATATTATTATACAATATCATTTATCTTTACTTGTTATTATACAATAAGTATAATAATACGTTTGATATTAATTATGGAATATAAGGTGTATTTAAACCAATAATCATTTAAAAAACATCAAGTAAAGATAAATGATTTCCAACTACGAGGTTAACTTTCATATACTTACAAAATACTGGCATGCAAATGTTTATTCCTGGTCCATAACAAATTTCAATTGGACTAAATATAAAAGGTTTTTTTTTTTTTTATTGTGACTCGACATCAGCTCAAGGTATTGTAATTTTTACCACCCTAAAGCTAACTACAATTATTTAAAAATAATTAGATACACTAAATATATTTTCTTATTATAATTACGCGTATTTTGTATTTTATACCCATATTATATACAAAATATATGTCTATATAAATATTTGAAGTCTTAAACGAGTGAATGTGAGCAAATTGGGTAACCGGAAGCCGAGGCGCGCCCGCGACTTGACCGGAACTTCCCCTCGTTGGAATGCCTCACCACCTTTACGTGTATATTTCCATTGTTACACAAAATTTTATAATATATAACGTACATAATATATAGAGTGGTAGGCAGTGGTGCCCAGTCTGCCGATCCGAGGTAGTACCACCACTTAGAAGTATACAGAACTTGAAGTGTTTTGGTCGCGTTTCGGGATCAGCTTGTAAGTTGCCGGTTCCATCTAGGCCGGCATAGTGGATGTGATTGCTAATTACAGTTTTTAAATTGTAGTAGCAGTGGCATCCATTCATGGACCACACTCCAGCCTAACATCAAGCGGGGTGCTGTCATATATCGAGTCACAATAAAAAAAACATGGTAGACATCAGGTGGTATACGCTGACGACCTGCTTAAGGACGCAGGCCGCTTTTAGCAGACTAATGTGGTGGTCTTTTGGCGAGGCCTACGTACAGCAGTTGACAACGAAAAACAATACATGATATTTTTTTATTGTGACTCGACTTGCCTCATCATTAGCATGATGTCGGTCCAAAAATGCCCCGACTGAAAAATATAGTCAGTTCACGGCTGCCCCAATCGCTGTCACTAAAACTGCCAAAATGTCTACATGTATTTAGAACTTAAATTGGACTTAACTGTGGATGTATGCCGTATGGATGTATGTATGTATGCATTTTTGGCCGGCCTAGTGACGGCGACAGCTCGTTTTTTTCAGTCGTAGTCACTCTTGGACCTCCTCTTGCTTGATAATAAGGCGGGTCGAGGTCAGATGTAGTGTAACAATAAAACAATAATTAAGTTATTGCAGTTACAATTTATTTGTAAATTAGTTTGCACTTTATTTTGAACTTGACGAGTTTCTTGTGATTTATTCCAGTCATTAGGTAAGCTTTTATAAAATCATAGTAGAGTCGAACAACGAGCAGAAGCCGGTAAATGCGAAATATATGTTTTGTTTTTGTACAGAATACATTCTCAAGAAAGTTGGTTGCCTAGTACCCATAAGCATAACCGTAGAGCTTGTATGTTGTAACCATTGTGAATGTGAACGAAGCGAGGGAGTTGTGTCAGGATCGTGGCAAGTGGCGCTCCATTGTCTCAGCCTATCCCTGTGAAAAAAAAGCGTGACAAATTGATTAATTGAACCAGAAAATTTAGTCAGAAAGAGCACAAAAAGATAACGTACCTTATATTATGTCTAATTATATTTTTCGTGCTCGTATTAACAGTGGAAACGCATTCTAAGTGAAGTCGCACCGCATGGCGGCAGTTTGTTCAGGTTTATTACAGAGATTCGACAAGGAACCGTTTATTGAGGTAGGACATTTGACGCTCAAGTTATTCCCCTCACGGTGCCTTTTTGCAAATAGGTATAATAACTATATTGTGTAAAGTATTGCCCTTTATTTCAGAGCAATTGCCAAAGTAAATGTTTTACCAACTCATGTGTTCACCCTATCCTTGGATTCTTCAAGCGAAATGTGAAATAGCACCTTTGGCCGGCATAGTGAAACGGTTTTTTTATAGTTGGCGCTTTCAGATAGGTCGGCAGGCAAGTCGAGGTCAGATATAGAGTCACTTTAAAATTAAAATAAATACTTTATGATCCTAAAAAGGGTATACAAATCATCAATCAATCAATGAAATTGTCACGCTTCAATTCCTACAGACAGAGACAACGGAGCGAAACAAATCTTTCGCAATATGGACCTTGCAGACCCCTGCTTTTTAAAATAGTGTTTTCGATTCGATCTCGACAATCTTCTAGGTATATTAACCAATATCATCATTGCAACTACAATAAAGTAGCAGTCACACCCACTAGGTCGACGTAGTTGGATCCGGCAACTTGCATGATGATCCCGAAAGGCGACTAAATCACTTCACGGTGTGGTGGTACATACTACCCCGGATCGGCAGATATTACAAATAAAAGCTATGAAACAAATATTTGATCCGACCGGGGATCGAACCCGGAACTTTACACCTAAAAAACTGGTGTGCTAACCAATTGGCCACGCCTGTCGTCAAAACTAATGCTTGAATCTTAATTGAAATCTTTTCAATATTATCTAACACCTGGGACCCTATAATACACAAACTCAAGTTCCAAGTCCAGCCAACTGCCAAACCAAATGACACCGTCAGTTATTTTTGCAAAAAAATGATTTTTTATTCATTTATGTATTTACATTTCTACACTAAGCTACTAAAGTAGAATACAACAGGACAACCAAAGTACATACAAAGTATATCAAAGATACATTGGTACCGGTGGGTGGTCTCGAACTCGTGCTCTCCGGCTTGTGTAACCATTGCACACCACTACACCACGGTCGCCTTAATTAAACCGGGAACAGAAAAACAAAATCAAAAACATCAAACAAGGTAGTTTTGGAAACAACCAATAGGCCGACCAACACCTCAGTTTCTTCGTGACCACGATGGCTGCAAAGCTCTAGAAACATCGGAATAATAAAAATTGTAAAATCAAAACCAAAATAAACGCGATAGTAAGCCGCATAAAATTTGTTTAAAATTCATCTTAACAATATCCAACTAAACATAACTACAAAAACCTTAACATAAACGTCTGCCTGTAACGGTCAAATAGGATGTGTAACTGTTGGCACACAAATCCTCCCGGGCATTGGTCACCTCACGAACCAGACAGCTGCCCTCTAACTACATACATTTATATACAGTTTAATATAATCGATGCATATACGGTTAAACATTAAGTTTTATTACAATGACCCAACAAAAGGCGTACAATCACCTCGCGTTATTTATTTGATTAATACACTCGGTAAGTATAATAATAAAGAATTAATATTAATAAAAAATGCATTTCTATACTAAGCTACTAAAGTGCTTGTATCATAGAAACAGGACAACCAAAGTACATATATCAAAGATACATTGGTACTGGTAAGTGGTTTCAAACCCTCGCGTAACCATTGCACTGCCACTACACCACGGTCGCCTATATTATTATTAATTTCTTATTATAGGTATACCTACACCTACATATAAGGAAACAATTTAAATAATAATTATTTCCTATTAAATAATTCATATTAATTACTATAAGGAATTAAAGAAAGGAGAGAAACAAATAATATTCAATTAATCAATCTAATTATCACTTGCCACGATCCCGACACAACTCCATTCACAAATAATGTTTTAAATTGTAATTTAATTTATATTATATATTTTGAATAATGGAAAATGGCAATTTCATAACACAACAGTCACATGTAAACCACTTACGTTGTCGCGGCGCCGTTTAACTAAAAAACGACACGTTCCAAAAATAAATGTAAATCGTTGTACAGTATGAAAGGAGAGGAGATTCAGATGGTCACCATTTTAGTAACACAAAACTGTCATAAAATAAAAAGTTTAACATTTTCCGTGAAGCGTTCCGTGCACTCAGATGCATTCGATAACCTTTCAGAGTAGAGCGTCCGACACAAAAGGCCCTCATCAACCGTCGATCTCCACTTTCATCGTTTTGCATCGCTCGAGGGCGGTAGTAGCAAAAAGAGTGCGGAGACCAAGTGCATGTGCTGACCCGATCATTAAATAGATTGATGGCACCTGGGCGACGGAAGGCTGGAGCGATAAATAGTGGCGATTCGAGGTAATCCTGATCGCCAGGCGGCACTGCCGATGGGCGGCATCCATTCTCTTTATTGCGCTCGTGCTTTATAGGTGCTTTATCGGGGGATTGGCGTAGGCTGCTTTGCTGCGACTTGTACTGCCATGTTGCTCACAAGACATATGGTGGTGCTGCACACTCTAAGCGGAATTATTGCTGGTTTCCGATATAGATAACCGAACGCTCACAAAGATATCGGTCTCCCTTAACGGACATTTTAAAATTTATAGATTCTACTTATTGTTGTGTGCAATTTTAACTTTTATACGCGAATTATTTAGTTTGTTTTTTGTCATGATGAATGAATATGCACTGCTTAAAACACGAATATACCATATCCATTTTTACGTTAGACAGGTCGAGTATTATTGGCTAACAGATCTAACTATTAATGGAATTAATATTTAGATAGGAATAGTTTTAAATTTTTCTTATAATTATAAAAAGTAATACAAAGTCCTTGAAATTCTTTTTTTTTTTTTTTATTAATTTTTTTTTGGACGAAAATGCAATATTGCAAACTTTTGTTAGGTATAGGTTACGTTTCAAGGGTACTATTATGTGAAAAGTAAAATAAAAGAATAGAAAATAAAGCACAGATAGGTACAATTACCAAGAGACTATGCTGTTTAGGCCAAGTCTCAAGTGTTTTTATCAAATTCAATCAAATTGTCACGCCTTTTTCCCACAAGGATAGGCAGAGATAACGTAGCGACACTTGCCACGATCCTTGTTTTCATTACAATAATATAAATCCTTGTAAAATATAGACATTTAAAAACTATAATTTAAACTATGTTTTATTTTATTTATTTATTTGGTTTTAAGTATGATATAGATTTAAGTTGTAAACATTATTAAGTTAATTAATCTAATTGCTTGTTTAGAATTCCAGCACTGTCAGAATCCTTTTTACTATATTTGTAAATTATTTTAACGCCAAAATGTATGCATATGCGTAATAGTTAGATAAAATAAAAGGATTTATATATAGAACGTTTACTAACCTATAGTAAATAATATTACCGCGGGCAAAACCAAAAAACGGGCACCCTAAACATTTTATCTCATTTATGGTTTAAAAAAAACTTTGGCGTCGGGAAACAATGGCGAATTAGTGCTGACGGTTAAAAATGAAACTTGGGCAGATAACAGCACCATATAAATACCATAGAGGGATTGTTGGCGTCTATCTGTCGGGGGTATTAACCGCTCTAACGTTTTGTTATTAATTATACGACACTTGACAATTGTCTTGCCACTTTTTATTAGATTTATGAAAATATAAATATATGGAAGTGGTGTAAATAATCAATACATATTTATTATGATTTTTTAAATTTATATTACGTTTAATTCTCTATTGACGCGAATGTTTAAAGTTCGATTCCCGGTTAAAAAAAGATTTGTTTTAATTGATTGCAGATTTTTGCTAATATAAAAATAAGGCAATTATGCATTTGCTCCGGCATAGTGTAAATAAGCAGGCAGTTTCAAGCTCTAAGCTGGCAAACTGAATGCGACTTCAATTTCCAGTTCTTTAATTGTAGTAGTAGTCGCGTCCATTCATGAACTGCATCGGGCGGGTGCTGTCAATACCAATCAACTGTTTGTATAATATATATTTTTAAATATATAAGAACCTTAATTTAGGACTTATTTCTGTATTTTACATTAAAGCGTTAATAAATTAACATTTACAATTACACATAAATATATTATATTAGTCATCATCATCAGCCAGAAGGCGTCCACGGCTGAACATAGGCCATTAGAACGCCATTTCGAACGACAAGATGTCAGTTGCATCCACCGGTTACTCGTGACTTTCACTATGTCGTCAGTCTATCTATTGGTAAACCACGCTGCGTCTTCCGGTTCGTGGTCTCCACTCTAGAACTTTTCTTCCCCATCGGTTGTCGGTTCTTCGAGCGATGCTAATATTTACGAGCATATAATTATGATTTATTTAATGCGTAATCATGTAGCTTTATTAAATTCTATAAATCTCTTACGTCCTCACTATTAACAGCTAGGGAGCATCCATACTATCCTTTCTTAACAATATTGGCAGCGGCTCAAAGTTTTACAACATTGGTCTGCCACTTAATTAATGACCATAGCATAATGGTGCAAAAAATAAATAAAAACTCACAGATAAGGCAATGCAGACATCAAGATCAAAATGTCCTTTATTAATGTCGCCTGTCAGCTCCCGTGTGCGGAAGTATCACTTACACGAATCATGTTTAATGTTATTGTTCGTTTTTTATTTATTTATAATTTTGCATCATACTTTTTATTATTACTATTTTTTTACCTACTACTTATTATTTTTCTAATGTCTAATGAGTGGTTAGTGCTTAAGTAAACAATGTAGGTGAACATTTTGTTTAAAATATCTTTTCTATTAAAATAAGCGACCGCGATGTAATGGCAGTGCAATGGTTACGCAAACCGAAAGCACGAGTTCGAGACCACCCATCGGTACCAATGTATCTTTGATATATGTACTTTGGTTGTCCTGTTTTTATGATACAAGCACTTTAGTAGCTTAGTATAGAAATGTAAATAAATAAAAATACAGATTTTATTTTGGTATTAAGCTGTGTACTAATTATAGCACACAGCTTTAACCAAATAATAGGTACATATATCAGAAAATTACTAATTGTTTTTATTTTTATTAAATAATATAGAATAAATTTTAATCATTTATTTTCTAAATTATGACTGCACACAGCTTGATGTTAAGCTGAAGAGCGACTGTTGTCACTTATGAGTGTCTGCAAACAGCAATCGCATTCACTATGCCGGCTAAGCTGAAGTGAATTCCGGCAACTTTTAAACTGATCCTGAAAACAAATTTTGAGAATGTTGCTCGCCAATTAGTCTAAAATAACATACATCAGTTATCGTTATTCTACATTATGTTTTATACATTATTTTGTTCATACAATGTATAACACCTTTTTATACACAAACTTTAAATTGTTATTTGTCTGGTACTCAAAAGATTGTAATGATAACAACCTTGTGACTATTTTCATGAATTAATTTGCAAATAAGATTATTTTAATTTACACACAATGTGTTCATTTATTATTAAAACTAAAAAAGAAAAAGGTGCGTATCACCTTTTTTATTATAGGTTTTTATATATGTGGTAGGTCGAATGCGGAAGAGTAGTTTGAATTGACAAACAGTCACATAATAAATATTTCAAAATAATAAAAAATTAGGCGACCGTGGTGTAGTGGCAGTGCAATGGTTACACAAACTGAGAGCACGAGTTCGAGACCACTTGCCGGTACCAATGTATCTTTGATAAATGTACTTTGGTTGTTTTCTTTCTATGATTCAAGCACTTTAGTAGCTTAGTATAGAAATGTAAATAATAATTTAAAAAAATAATTCGATTTGAGGAAAGCGAGGGAGTTGTATCAGGATCGTAGCAAGTGGCGCTCCATTGTCACTGCCTATCCCTGTGGGAAAAAGGCGTGATAATTTGATTGATTGATTAAAGCATTGGAAAAAGTATTGAAATCTATGACCAAAAAGGGGTTTACATAGTGAAACATGCTGTCTATAAAAAAATCTGTCCACGAAGATACAAAGTGATGAAATAATCATTGGCGTGGTTCATACACGCGAATTGGAGTGCAAGTTTGAAAAAGCCAGTAAAGGTTTGCATATTTTATACTGAGCTTCGATTGTTCCGGTTCAATCCGGGATTTTTTTGTACCTTTATCCATACATCGGGTACCGCATGTACCGATGCCTTCATCGACACATGAATGTCAATCTCTGTTTGAAAACTTCGCTTTTCAGCTGCATTTTTTGTTCTAAAAAAGGCTTGTATCAAAAAAGTATACAAACCATCATCCGTGTACTGTTTTTATTCTATTATGTTATTTTAGCTTTATTTTCCGCAGAGTTTGACTATTTGTTAAATAAATTATTAAACTTTTATTATAATGGTTTACATATCTGCTTAAGCAATCAATCAATTAGATTGTCTCACCTCAATCTCTAACGGGATAGACAGAGACAATGGATAGCCACTTTTTATAATCCTAGTACAACTTTCAGTTTCCTTACATCCACAATTCTCTTCATACAAGTTAGGTACATTACATACCCTGTTTTTTAAGAATATTTGATTAAGTACCAGTCTTATTTTATTATAAAAAAGTAACAAGTAAACAATTTCCTTTATAAAACCAGAGAGCACAAAAACATATAAGGAAAAAAGTTAAATTCCTTCCGTTGCTTAAAAAATAGTTTAAAATTACTTCAATAAAGATTCTTATACATTGTTATAGTTTTACATTGTTATTGTGGAAAAAATGATCAACGATACGAATTGCTTCGGGCATCGATCCCAGGACTATAAAAACTGCCATATCACCGGAAACTTCTTCCTATTCCCAACCATTGAATATGCAAACAAAAGAACAAGCTATATGACAAATTCGACACCACCAATTGTTATCTTTGTAACAGGAATCAGTGTCGCATTGTCCGAATACCATTTAATAAAATTTATTAACACATATTTCGCGTATCCATGTCGAAACAGGCAAAGTTTTTAGGAAGTGTTTACTTGAATCTTTTTCAAAGACTAAATCCGGCTTTTGTTGTCCGTTATGATATTAAAAGCACGTGTGGCCAAACAAAGGTTGCGTATGCGGGGGATCATTTGCCAATTTATAGCGCTTTTTGTAAATTTTGTTGAAAGCTCGCCTGGAAATTTGGCTCCGTTTCAACAAATGATCTTAACTATAAATACGATATTTCTGTTTGACTGATGAAAGCGATGCTGTGATAATTTCATGAATTCCACGCAGTTTTTTGTTCTCTTCTTTTCATGACTTTTTGCTTTATTTTGATATTTGAGTAGGTATTATTATGATAACTAGTACAATAACTGCAAGTCGAATGCCTAGTTGGAACCGGCAACGTACAAGCTGACCCCGAAACGCGACTAAGTCACTTTACGGTCTGTACACTATTAGGAAACAAAAACAAAGTTCAAACTTCAAAGGGTCGGCACATAACTTGGAAGTTAACCTGGGGGTACTACAGTAATTTTATCTTTTTTGTGCACATTCCTATACTATGCTTCTAAACATCCTTGTATCATAGATACCGGACGACTAAAGTACGTATATCAAAAATACATGCAAGTGCTTTTGAACTGGGGGGCCACTTACGAGTCCATTCAGCAACCACTATACCACGGTAGCCTTAATGAATTACTTTGAATAAACATGCTTGTAATTTACAACTACATTTTGAAGTAAAAATTATATAATGAAACTTAACGAATAAACTTACTAAGGTAGTTAACGAGGTAGTTAACGACTCAAATATCACGCACAAACACGTTACTTTTTACGCTTATTTAATCAAAGTAAAAAACAGTACCTATGTTTATTAATAATATTAATTTTGTTGAAGTGCAGTAATTGAAATTTATCAAATTAAAAGTATGTATTACACGTAAAATTAATATTTAGTCAAAATTCATACCTGAATTTACATAAAAACTTGAAAAAGGGAAATATATTTCATCATAAAATTCAAGATAAATTCATTAATATGTGAATTGGGGCCGAAATATTGAACATTGAGCGGCGGGCGGACACCGACAACAACAAATCAGAGCACCCAACCATTAGAGGTGATAAAATTTTATGAGCTTAAGCTACTTTCTGAACGAACCGTCTCGTGTGTCGCACGCTTATTTGTTATTAAGATAATGCTGGGCTTACATGGTGTATGGCGCGCGAGCTCCACAAGTTCTATAATAATAGTATTATTTATTTAAAACTTTATTTTTTTATACGAAAGGCGAACTTAATGCCCTTGGGCATTCTCTACCAGCCAATAATCATCATCAGTCAGAACGCGTCCACTGCTGAACATAGGCCTCCCCCATAGAACGCCATTTCGAACGACAAGATGCCAGTTGCATCCACCGGTGGTATTTAGTGGTATTTCATTATTATTATATATAGTTTTAATAGTTTTTACCATATTGCTCTTAAAAGCAAACAATTGTAAATTGTATGATATTTTAATTTGTGTATGACTAGTCCAAGTGTACCAAAGTCTATTGACGTTTTAAATGAATATCCCAATGCTAGTATTACCGCTATATAAATTGTACTAAAAATTAATTAGAAATAATTCAGTACTGCGTATAAAAACCACACCATAAATGTGGTTGGCAGACTATAATCTGGTATTTCGATCGTGACTTAGTAGCGTTTCGGGACGTGAAAGGTGCCGGGTAAAACTAGGCCGGCATAGTAAATGCGACTGCTACTTGCAGTTTTAAACTGTACTAGCTTGACATCAGGTGTTAACATTAGGTGTAAAATGGTTTGTCGGTTGATCAGCAGTCATAATTGTTTGGCAACTGATCTTACAGAAGTACACCTGTTTAAAATTAAAACAGGTATAGGAATAATATTCTTTTTATCTATCCTATTTTTACATATATTTACAGTCATGCGCTCGCGTTCAAAATCTTCTATCCTATCTTTACATTTCGTGCAGTTGCTTTATCCAATTTTCCTATCTAATTTTTATGACTAATTTGTACAAAAATGTACACGGACGTCCATGTAAGTCCAACAGTGCGACGTCTCACTAATTTGAGAGTGCATTTAGGCGACGATTATTTTTAAAATCGTTCACAGCGATGTTTATATTTTAAAAACAGAATGTTAACATGTTAATGCGTGCCTTACCAAAATAGCATGTAGGTGGCCGAAGGGCGGAGTCACGATATATTGTTTCCCGTCCGTAATAACGTTAAATGTTATAGATTTCTTATTATACAAAATTATCGTTTCACAAATTAGTGTGAAACATAAATAGGTTTTTTGTACTTTTTCTTTGTCCCTCCTTATGTTAGCTGGAGTGCAATCCATTAATGAAGGCGACAAACCGACCAAAGTAAATATGTATATCTTTAACCAATGTAATACCAGAAAACAGTTTTGAACCCGTACTCTGTTTTATACCTTAATGTTCTCTCACATCTAGCAATATGGTTAACTTTAAGAGAATGCCTAATGACATCAAGCTTCTCAATGTACTGTAAATTGTAATTGCAATTATTTAGTTTTTTTATTATTGTGACGCGCCTGATGTTAAGCTGGAGCGCGGTCCATGAATAAAGGTAACTGCTACTACAGTTAAATGCCGGCCTAGTTGAAACCAATAACTTACAAGCTGATCCTGAAACGCGATTAAGTCACAAGCCACTAAGTGACTTTATAATTAAAAAAATCCCTTTACTTCCAATTTCTAGCATACATCGCTTATATTTCTCAAAAATACCCAAACATTACTCACATCGACACAAACGATTTAAATGTTACATTACAATTGACATCTTACTTAGAATTTGTAAAAAATCCTCTGTCGGTCACACCCCCCGCTGAAATGCTTTTGCGGTCACAAAATGACTTTATCTCGAGTAACCATTACAAAAAAAAGAAGTCGCTAACACTACTAACAGGTCCCTTATTACCTGCTGAGTCGATAAATTTATCGACAGCTTTCTAATATAGATCTTCAACTACAATTTTAAAACATTTTTTTATAACTCTAACAACCGGTTGTACCAAAAATTATAATATACGAATTTGTAAAAAGTATCGTATAAGTAAAAGAAAAAGAGAAAAATGTGTTGCGCCACTCTTTAACTTCACATTTTACATTTACGTTTAACGGATATTTTATACAGAGCTAGAGAACATCATTCATTTTGGGTTTCTATGTACTACTTTTGTTATTTCTAATGATAAAAACATATATAAAAGGTAGTTTCGATATAATTTTTTTTACAACCCGTTTTACGATTTCGTAATAGTAAACGTAATAGAATAAGTATAAAGTAAAACTAAATTCGTAAATTGAAACTTTTTTGGTACAACCGGCTGTAACTGTTCTTATTTTGAAAACATTAAAAAACTCTCTTGCTATGTAAAGATCCTAATTGCATTCGCAAAAAGTATTATATTGTAGTAAAAAACAATCGAACAATAAGACGGCAATATTCGTAAACTAATCTTCAATTATGAAAGGGTAGCCAGTTAAAGAAAGTCGAATGCAATAAAAATAAACCTTTCGGCGGCAACTGCACACCGCCACCGAAGGGTTGCCAGATTCTATTAGCCAACGCTTTTGGGTTCCACACTTTTTACTACGAGCCTCATAAAACTCAATCGCATCTGAAAATAGCCGGGTAAAGTTAGCCCTTTGCTACGGCAATTCCATCTCTCCGGCCGATTGTAAATGATGGCGAAAAAACTAGCAACTCTCCATTGACTGTGAGCTCATAAAGTAATTTGCGCAAATTCGCAAAAGGGTAAAATTTCTCAACTTTTATTTGAGATGCCGTTACGTATAGAATGCCGTTAAAAATTCGCACATTTACCGTTAGAGTTTTTAGTTTTATAACTCTTTGCAATTTTACAATCATAGTTTGCATTTTACAGCACCATTGTGACACTAAAACAGATAGTGAGTTCGAGTAGCGTTTCCAAACATTGAATATTGAAAAGTATTTCATTATAAGACATAAAAAGGTATCGATGAGACCGTAATTAGGGGTTCTTAACTGCCGGTTTGAAAGAAATAAACCGTTTTATAACTTAACTTCCTTAACCCCACGTAAAGCCGGCCATAAAACTCATAATAAGATCGGGTCCGTGATATGAGGCGGAAATAAATCGCCATTTAAAATCAATTTGTGTAAAGGGGGTGTTCGGAAAGTAGTTTCGTTACGGGGTCAGTCAACACGGGCGGCTGTGCAGAGCGCGACCGTGGGCAAGAGGCGACCGCTATCGGGTAATGCCTCTATCTAAATCCAACCGATCATTCCGTATCCCCAATTTTATTTGGAAATTTACCCCGTACTGGCTTTACTGGTTAACTTATCTCTTTTTCTCAGATTCCTTTTACGACTTTATTTTGTAATACAAAAATTAAAGTTACCCATGCAATCAAAAAGTGATAGGCAGTGAGAAACAGACCATGAATGACTTAGTCGCGTTTCGGGATCAGCGTTTCCAATTAGGCCGGCACAGTGGATGTGACTGCTACTTACAGTTATTGAATTTTAGTAGCAGTGACCTCCAGCTTAACAACAGGCGGGATGCTGCTAAATGTCGAGTCACAATATGAAAAAAAAGTATTGTTTTGTGTTCTTCTATTTTGATTTTACATTACACAAACCATATAAGTACTCTGTCGAGAGCTATAATAATAAGGAACATAATTATTAAAATTGAGTCTGTCGTAGATCGCCGCAGCGTATCTTTTTTCTTATTGTGACGCGATAAAATAAGCACCCCGCTTGATGTTTAGCTGGATTGTGGTCCATGAATGGATGTCACTGCTACTACATTTCAATAACTGTAAGTAGCAATCATATCCACTATGCCGACCTAGTTGGAACCGGCAACTTACAAACTGATCCCGAAACGCGACCAAATCACTTCACGGTCTGTAAGTGGTGGTATTACCGCGGATCAGCAGACTAGGTACCACTTCCTACCACTCTTTGATGACAGACCAGCAAATATTCACTTCTTTTTAGTAATAACTATTTGCAATATTAAATATAATTATTAAATATCACAATTAAAAGCTATGAAACAAATATTTGCTCCGACCGGGAATCGAACCCGGGACTTTAAGCGCAACAAACCAATCGCTAAACGTTCGGCCTTGCCTATCACCTACGCCATCTGCGATCGCCGGCGATACAAGAAGACTTAAAGTGTTAATCACAAATAAATCAACATTTTAGTAGCTAAAGTAATCAGAAACGCTAATATAATTTAAGTTAAGTTTATTGAAACAATAAATTGTAAGTGCAAGGCATAAAGGGGTATTTGGAATGTTTTCTTAAACGCAGCCCATACAAATAAAATAGAGTTCAACTTTATACCTTCCATAGAGTTGGGTAACAGCCCAGGGATATTGGAAGGTGAAGTTAAAGGGTTTAAGGGGCTTAGGTTACCCGGAATCGGTTCCAGAGCAGCGTATTGGGGCTTAGGCAGTGATTTACTCTATACGTCTCGAGATTTTCTTTTTTTTTTGTTTACTTAGCGGGTCGAGTTAACCCCTCCCCATAGAGCGTTGTTCGGTAAAGATAGCGTAATGTCAAACCAAATGTGTTTAAGATGTAGCCTTGAAGTTTTATCAAGTTTCTTTTAGTTTTGTGTATTGGAAACAAAAGTTTCATTTAGTCTAAAAGAATCATAAAACTATTTACGTATATGACAGAGAATGAACGACACGTGATAGTACATTACTAATAATACTTCAAATTAATTCATACTTGTAAGTTGCCAGTCTGGACTAAGTCGGCATAGTGGAGGTGACTGCTACTTACAGTTGACTGTAGTAGCAGTCACCTCCATTTATGGACCGCACTTAACATCAAGCGGGGTGCTATCATATGTCGAGTCACGATAAAAAATATACATTATTAGATATTAATCAAACTATTACGTCTTGATTACTGCAGGGAGAGGGAGAGTTAATAAGGCACCACTTTTACAATCCTATCACAACTCTCACGCTTCCATTACCCGCTTTAAGTACAATTCTCGCCCTACAAATTCAATACTTCCTTTGCGCTAGTTCCTTCCTAGCGATGGCATTACAAGTATATAGTTAATAGTCTATACAAAATTACAGATATATCATCATCATCATCAGCCAGAAGACGTCCACTGCTGAACATAGGCCTCCAGTTGCATTCACTGGTATTTTGCTCACCGCACCGTCCTCCGGTGAGACTGGTAGAGTTTTAAAATATCCCGGGTCCAGATATATCATACATCCATATAAGTGAAGGTATGAACTAGGCCATTCTTTTGAAAAACTACCATATCGAATACATTTCGATATAAAGACATATTTGCTTTCCTTTACAATATTCTGAGTCAGAAAGAATTAATGTCATTAATCACTACGGAAGATATCGTCAACACGATAATAACCTATAAGTGCCCACATTCCGTTTGCAAACATTACTAACAATAAAAAAGCGTGAAATTTCGTTTCTCACAACATTCTTGAAACGTTCACACTATTTTTCAATTTCAAATACTACAATACTAAGTTTGACAATAGTATTTTGCGCACACATCTGAATAAAACCACATAAATCAAATTTAAACAAGATATTAACGTTCATATTGTATGGTGGAGGTGACAAAAACTATTGTAGGTGTTATTGAATAGGATTTAGAACTTTGTGGTTGTCCGCCCTTTCGAACTTGAACAACGTGGACGCATAATTCATCTAGGTTGACATTCTATTCATTAAAACGGTAACGAAGGTAAGGATTACCGTCCAAAATGCTACTGATACGTGTAACACCAAATCCTATTTCAATTTAACTTATGGTGTTTTAATTTAATTTAACCGTAGAGCATTTATGAAGAGAATTATTTAAGGCGACCGTGGTGTAGTGGCAGTGCAATGGCTACGTAAGCCGAGTGGCACGGGGTTCGAAACCACCCACCGGTACCAATGAATCTTTGATATATGTACTTTAAATGTCCTGTTTCTATGATACAAACACTTTAGTAGCTTAGTATAGAAATGTATAATAAAAAAAATAAAAAAATTGTGGATATGAGGTAAGTCAGGTAGTTGTGTCAGGATCGTGGCAAGTGGCGCTTCATTGTTTCTGTCTATCCCTGTGGTAAAAAGGTCTAAAAATTTGATTGAATAATTAATTGTTTTAATTTGTAGGTAATTTAAATATTTCATTTGACGTATAGGGTTGAAACCTTGAAACCTTTAAACTCAATGTGCGTCTATAAAAGGAGGCTACCGCCTCCGAGTGCTAGTATCAGTCACTGGTCTGGGTATTATTAAATTAATACCCAGACCCGGAGCACATATTTTCATTAGGAGACATTTATAATATCCAATTCAATAATTAAATATTATGCGTACAAAACTTTGGCAAATTTTTTGGTTGTCCTGTTTCTATGGTACAAGCACTTAAGTAGCTTAGTATAGAAATGTAAAATAAAAAATGAAAAACCTAAAATAAATATTTTTGTCATATATGTTTTTTACCAAATTCCACATACAATCACATGTCAGTAAACCCCTTCAAATCAAATCAAACACAATACAACAGAATACAGAATGATTTTCACTAGAATACGGAATTACAACACCAATAGTTCAAAGAGGTTGATTTGAAATACAAACATCGCTAATGCCATCTGGCGTTGTTTGCACGCACTATTTATCCTAAGGGCCGGTTAATCAATTGTAACTTAAGTATGGCACATGAAGGCCTACTATTTAAAATTTGTTTCTTAACGTATGTTTAACGAGACTTATTAACTAAACGAAATGTCAGATTGTGCCATTTCATTAACCGAGCCAAAAAGTATTTTGTTCAACGGTTAACTATTGTGTTACATTTAATTAAAGTTATATTTAGCTAGAGTTTCCTGCAACTAACTGTAAGTGTACGTCGAAGTATTTTCTCTTTAATTCTGGCTTTATGTGTTTCTTCACGCATAGCTTAAAGGATACAAAACTATAGAATGGGGAGAATACATTGTAGAATCAGACGATGAGTAGTATAAGCTACCGGCAAAAAAAGAACGCTGAATTATGATCTGCGCGGTATAAGAATAGGCAGATAAGAAGAGCACTGGACGACTGTGAGCTAATCCGCGCATCGTTTACAGTCATGCACATAATTATTAATGTTTTCAAATTTATAGTCATTAGAAAAACGAAAAGTAAATAGTTAATATAACAAGTTATTGCGTAGCTTAAATGCCAGCGCTCTTCTTATCTGCCGGCATATCTACGTAAATGCTTTACGCATCGCTTGAAGGATCCAAGGTCATAGGATGGAGAGAACACATGGGCAGGCAAAGCATTCCACTTGTCGATTGTTCTACAAAGAAAAGTCGCACCGGACTTTTTAGTTCGACTAGTACTAAGTCGTTAAGTTATATTCTTAGTAGAGTTTGAGTTATTATTCCTTAGTCCCCAGTATGCCCTCTAAGTTGCCTCTGTTTGCACACATTGGTACCCCGCGGGGTTATTTTTTTTACAATTCAATGAGCCGTAGTATTTTGACAAAAAGCGGCGACATGCCTCTAAGTGGATTATTCTTTTATAAGAACTATAGAAGAGATTTCACGTCGCATTTATCCGTTCTTTGTCTAATCAGGTACAATACACTCGTTACGTAGGTGTTGTTCAGTATGAATAACTTCAAAGTTTTTTATTTGTTACTTAAGAGGCTTAAAAAAGTGATATAATGTTCGGACATCTGCCTCCTTGTGGATTCCCAAAAAGATCGTTATCAAATTGTTGTTGCAATGAAAAAGTTCGACGGCTTCTTTAGCGAATGCCTTTTTATTGCGAGATTATTTGGATTATGTTGTAAAGAATACAAACGAAGAAGTATTAGTACATTAAATATTGCAAATATTTGTTGATTAAAAAAAAAGAGATGGATATTTGCTTCGAGTCTGGTTATCAAAGAGTGGTAGGCAGTGGTACCCAATCTGCCGGTCCGGGATTGTACCACTATTTACAAGTATACAGACCGTGAAGTGATTTGGTCACGTTTCGGGATTAGCTTGTAAGTTGCCGGTTCCAACATAGTGGAAGTGATTGCTACTCACAGTTATTGAATTGTAGTAGCAGTGACATTCATTCATGGACCACACTTTGGCTTAACATCAAGCGGGGTGCTGTCATATGTCGAGTCACAATAAAAAAAAGTTTTAAATATAAATAGTACCTACGGCTGGTACAATTTTTATAATTCGCAAATGAATATAGAGTACAGTCCTAATCTAAATAAGGGCGTGTCGCATTAGTTAACACGCCTGGTTCGTTACGCGTAAAGTCCCGGATTCGATTCCCGGTCGGAGCAAATATTTGTTTCACGGCTTTTATTTGTTTTAATAATTTACAAATATTTTTGTTATTAAAAAAGGCTGATTATTTCTCCGGGTCTGGTTGTTAAAGAGTGATAGGCAGTGGTGTCTGCCGATCCGGGGTAGTACCACCTCTTAATCACTTCAGACCGTAAAGTGTCGCTCGAAAAACCGACAACCGATGGAGAAGAAAGGTTCTTGAGTGGAGACCACGAACCGGCAGTCGCAGCGTAGGTAGGCCTTTCACTAGGAGGACTGACGACACAGTGAAAATCACGAATAACCAGTGGATGCAACTGGCATCTTGTTGTTCATCAGCAGACACCTTTTGGCTGATGATGAAGGTGACTTAGTCGCGTTTCGGAATCACCTTGTAAGGAGCCGGTTCCAACTAGACTACTTACAGTTACCTCCATTCTTGGAGCGCATCAGGCGGGGTGCTGTCATATGTGGGGTAACAATGAAAAAGTTGTGATCCAAGATCCAAGCGTACAAGGGTAAGTTCATCACATGATTTAAGCACAAACGAAAATTATGATATATAGTTTAGAATTACATTATGTTCCGATTATAAATTACATTTTTTATATATTTTTGGGCGCGTTTGGTTATCAAGAGGTTTTCATTGTTGAAAATTTCTATCATCATTGGCCATTTATTATATTCTTGAATGGCCCTTTCTACATCGCGCCCAAACAATACTATCTCAGATATAATGCGTTTAATGGCCTGTAATGTATAGTATAACATCAATAAAACGACAATACAACCGACTTGGGACAATCGGCTGTTCAATGTTAACATACAGTAGACAAACAGCCGGTGGTACCAAAAATTATAATTAACGAATTTGTAAAAGAAAAAATGAAAAACGGGTTGCACCACTCTTTAACTTCACATTTTATATTACGTTTAACGGATATTTTATACAGAACTATAAATATCCGTAGTACTACTTTTGTTATTTTTAATGATAAAAACATATATAAATGGTAGTATAAAATAATCAACAACCTATTTCACGATTTCGTAATAGAATAAGTATAAAGTAAAACTAAATTCGTAAATTAAAACGTTTTTTGTACAACCGGCTGTAAATGTACAGTAGAGCTAACGATATAATGTATAAAACGCGAATTGCTGCGAACAGAGGTATGAACTAGCAACAGCCGTAAATAAGGATCCAGAATTGTAGAACAGAGACAAAACGTGTTTTGAAAAGAAAGACCAATAGAATGAAAGATATAAGTAGTAAAAATTTAGGTGTTCTTATGTAGGCAACGCTATTTAGACTTTTATAAAACAAAAGAGGAAGTATAATGAATTATTTTGATAGGTAATTAAACGGGGTTTCACACTACGTGGGGTGCGCATAAGAAGTGGAAGGGCGGAAAGGCTGTTTATCAGACAGTCGGATGAACCTACTAATCTGGCACAGTGACGACGATCAAAGCAACCGTTACCTGTTTCTTTTTTTTAAGTCGTGTCGACCCTCTTGGACCTCCACTGACTTGTCTGATGATAAGCAACCATCAGGCATGTCAAGCTCAGTTGTCAATTAAATAAATAAATTATAAAGAATCTTGTGACCAATTTTCAGGTCTCAATAATTTATGTAAATAATAATAAAATAAAAATGATATATCTAGAAGGTTAGTAAATACTGTAGGAGTGTATTTTAATTTAAGGCATCTGCAATCCCATTATGATTATAGTTGATTTATAGGAAAATTCTGGGCATATGTTTGTTTTGCACGTGTCTTAGAACATTAATAGTGGGCGGTGTTTTCTTGAAATACTTTGTATAGGTATTCAATTTAAAAAAAAGTGTCACATAGAAGGTTTCTTTGGATTTTTTGGTTACGAATAATAAGATTGAAATATCAAAAATTGGTTTCAGGATGAAAGAAATATTTTTTTACAAAACTATAACCTAAGCATACCTACATGCATTTTTTTCTATATACTCTACTTGCCTCAGTCGCCGTCTTTACGCACTTTGGCCGGCATAGTGACGGTGACTAAGGCAGCCGTGAACTTACTCGTTTTTTTTCAATCGTCGTTACTTTTGGACTTCATCTTGCTTATCATCAGGCGGGTCGAGGTCAGATGTCACAATCACATTAAATAAAAACCTAAATTGCATCTATTTAATATAACGGATGTTTACACAAAACTAAACCTTCTTAGGTAATGCTCTTAAGAATTCTACCAGAGATACTAGATTTCTACTAATACCTAGATTTTGCAAAGGTTCAAAACAAAAATCATAACTATCGTATTATTATAATATTATATATGATAGTTATATATATTATATATAAATACTTGCAGTGTTTAACAGTAATAGCAGTCGCCTCCATTTAAGAACCGAACATCAGCCCCCCTAGCACGGCAATCCAAGAATCAAGATAAAGACTTGCAAGGAATATAATTGTAATTCATTTTAAATAACTTACTAGAACAATATCAAAAAAGATGTTTAAACGTTTTGTAAAACTTTACACTAAACAACGTTGAATATTTTAATAATTTTTTTTTTATCATTTTGATGTGCCGGCCTAATATGTTATTTAAAATGAGTTACAATAATATTCCTTGCAGTTCTTTATCTTGTTTCTTGGATTGCCGTGCTAGGGGGGCAGGTTGCTGTCATATGTCAAGCCTCAATAAAATTGAAGATATATTTTAGACGTTCTACCTACGATTAATGCATCGTTAACCTATGCATTAATACCTAAACCTATTGATTATTATTTTATTCCTCCCAATCATTATAGCGACGGAATTAATCATTAGAATCTAATGATTAATTCCGTCGCATAATATGTATATATTATTAGCTCCTTTATTTCCTTAGGTTTTAGAACAACGCCAATTGCAAATTATTTATCATCCAAATACAACATTTACTTGAAGAAGAATAAATTACGTGCTAAATATCAAGATAGAAGTTTATATCGCAATAAAATGTTTACGTACCAATACGATTTGAATTTTAGTAAAATAAAAGACTTCTAAAATATGCCATTAAAGTTTTTTCTCTTTAAAATAACACATCTGCTACGCGAAATCTATTCATGATAAAGATTAATAGGTTATAGCTAACCGTTTTTATTCTACACGAAAAAGGACTTTTAAAAAATTTAATGGCTTGGAATCAACAATTTGCACTTTCGGTCGTATCATTGTGCCATACAGAGGGCGTGACCGACTCCGCGTTTTTGGGACATCGTGTTTTGAGGGACTCTATCCAAATATTTACTTTTAAGATTCCTTGTATTTTTCTAAAGCAAAATTTCTTTGAATGTGACTTGTAGTCGTTAATGTCGTGGTCATGTCGGCGTGTGTAAAGACGTTTTTTATTTAATTGATTTATTGTCGTGTTTTGTACTTTCTTTCGCTTTTACATACATGTACACATTGTGTATTGTACACAATACACGTATTGATGAGATTGATACGCCCACGCCCTTTGCTGAATTTATTATATTAACTTTTTGACACATAGAATATAATTTCATATAAGTAGGTACATGATCTTTATAATTTAAATGAAGTGAAATTGTAGAGAGTGCTTATTTCATAAATGCTTTTAAAATAAAATAAATAACGTGCTATGTTAAATTGATAACTCAAGTCACAAGGCTTGATCTTAAGATCGACTATTGAAGAGAAAATATTTGATAATATTCTATGCAGAATTTTGGATTATAAGAGAAAAAATATTAAGATAAATGTCGCTTTCTAATAATCGCGATAATTATAAGATAAAAATCCGATAATCATCAAACAGATACGAGTAAGCCTAGTAATGATCCTATTGCTACCTACATATTAAAAGCATTATATAATGCTATTAAAATAAGAATAGAACGGGCTGATGACTAACTTCACTTGACTGATTTAAAAGTGTCTTTTTCTTGACGGTCCGCAAAGAAAAAGACACCATACTAAAGAGAAGTTGATTGCAGAGTTAAACGTCACAATATTCGGTCCTATTTTTGTTTTAATTGCATTATACACATTTTACAATCAAGGTAATCAATCTTTTGTTAATAATTTCGTGACTAAAAACTCGCAAACCCAAAATACGAGAAGTTATCCAACTATATACTATCATCTTCAACAACTTCTGCTTCAACTGCCTTAACTGGATGTCGATTGACTGAATCTGAATAATCGAAATTCAAAATCCAACTTAAATCTGTATTTTTGTTCTCAGTTTGCTGATTGAAATAATTAAAAACAAATATCAATTGGCTGCCTTTTAGGATTTTTAAGTTTTGGATTGGGTTAAATTAAGAAAAAAAATTCTTGAATACTAATGTGTAAAAATGGTGAAATTCTTATTCAGTAATCATTTTGAGATTACTGAATAATCTAGTTGATTGAGAATAGACAAGTGATTGCGAGCTTTTTAACGTGTCTCTTCGTGTTCTCTTCAACACTCTGTCGGAAGAGTTTTAAGAAGAAGAAAAAAATCGTTTTAGTTCAGCGGTCGTTGCAATTATTGTCATTAGCTCTGTTCATTAAATAATTATTTCATTTTGTGACGCCATACTTCTTTTTTTTGGAGATAACAAATTATCCATTTACAAATATTTTTGATTATATATAATTATTATTACGGAACCTGATTTTTTAGAGAAGTTGCGATTCCTATGTAAATGGAATGCTTTTCCAGCTTATGCGTTTTCCCCATCCTATAACCTTGGATTCTTTAAGCTATGCCTGAAGCTATTACCTTTGTCCGGAATAGTGACGGCTACTGTGGCAGCCGTGAACTGAGTCGACTTTTTTAGTCGTCGGCAGGTCAAGGTCAAATGTCGTGTCACAATAAAAAATCTTATTCAATATGACTAAATACTCATATTATCCCTAAATAAATAAATATTAATAGAATATTTATTTAATCTTTTAATATTCTAGTTTAAATAATAAAAATGTCGACAGGCTCGGCGTATCCCGGGTTCAACTTCCGGTTCCGGTCGAAGCATATTTCATTCATAGCTTTAATTTGTAATATTAATGTAATAATTTATTTAAATTAGAAATACATATTTGTTATTAAAAAGATATTTTTATTTGCTCCAGGTCAGATCAAAGAGTGGTAGGCAGTGGTGCTTAACCCGCCGAGCCGGGGTAGTAACTAACTTAGTCGCGTTTCAGAATCTGTCTGTAAGTTGCCGGTTCCAACTAGTGTATTGTGACTCAACATCTGACCTCGACCTGATATTTAACTGTAGTAGCAGTCACTTCTATTCATGAATTGCACTAAAGCTTAATATGATGCGAGATGCTGTCATATGTCGAGTCACAATTTAATATTTTTTATATCAATTTTTTATTTATTTTATTATCAACCCTACCCTAAAACTTTTTAAAATTATTTTGTTGAATGCCATCTAGTGATTATATGTGAAACTAACAAAACAATTGAAAACTCTAGCTCTTAAGTTAGTTCACTTTAATTTAATAGATGGCGCTGCCAGATAAAAATATCATAGTTCGTTAATATGTTGTTAGGTGGCGCTACAACATTTTAGATCTAAACAGAAAAAAAAAACATATTAGAATAATTATTCTATGTTGGAAGAAAATTCTAACAGGATTTAAAATCTTACTAGAACTACATAGTAGCAGGACGTGGAACTACTATTCCGGCTTAGTTGGAACCGCCAACTTACAACATAATCCCCAAAAGCGACTAAGTCTGTATACGTGTAAAATTTTAATTAATTCGACGACATTTCAGCCTTGCAACGGGGTCTAAAAGAATCAGTTCTTTTCACTACTCCATTACATTTTTTATTGTGACTCGACTATGGCCTAGACTTACCAGATGGTAAACCAGCGGGGTTAGGTTGGCCAAGTTAAAACGATTATCGTCTCTCGCGACGATTGACAAAATAATAAAAGCTAGGCTAAATCCACCAAAATGAGACTATTGATGATAATGATAAAACGTATCATCGCACAGACGATATTCGTCACAACGATTAATAGTCTCGTTTTATTGGATTTAGCCTAGCTTTTATTATTTTGACAATCGCCGACGAGAGACGATAATCGTTTTAACTTGCCCAACCTAACCCCGCAGGGGGGGTCGTAAAAGTGCCGACGGCCTAAAAAATTCAACTCAGTTTTTAGTTACATAGTTGCACAACTTTGCATTGCAGTCGGGCAAATCAATTATTAAGATTGCGACCGGTAATTGACCCCCGTCCTATATCGCCTAACGCGTGACTAGATTTTTATCCAATTTTCATTAATCAATCAAACTGTCACGCCTTCCTCCCACAGGAATAGGCAGAGACAATGGAGCTCCACTTGCGACGACCCTGACACAACTCCCTCGCTTCCTTCACATTCACAATTCTCTTCATACAATCTTTATGATTGTAGGGCACTAGGCAACCCAGCTTTCTTGAGGATGTCTCCGATTTGGTCCGAAAACACCTACCTAGGTCTGCCTTGTTTAACGCATCCATTCACATGAGATTTATAAATTCATTTCGTAAATCTACTTTCCCTCATCCTTTCCATGTGCTCAAACCATCGAAGCATTCATTAATAATTTGTAAATAATAGTAAGTACAGTAAAAAGTCGGTTTTAATCTCTTAGAATAAGAGCCACGTGTCAATAATACCTAACTAGAAATAATTACCTAGGTTGTAAATTTTAAATCAAAGAGTAGACTCCCTATCATAAATCCTTGTTATTATCCTTTACTGGCTAATTAACCGAAACATTCTGCAAGCTACAGGGATAGGCAGAGACAAAGGACACTTGCCACGATCCCAATACAACTCCCTCGCTTCTGTCACATCCACAATTCTCTATCCCTGTGGGAAAAGGCGTGACAAATTGATTGATTGATTGATGTTGCAAGCCGGCAAGATGGCAACGACTGGGTGAACTGTATACCTTCTACTGTTTAATGCACTACAATTTATTATTTGCCACCAGATTATAAACTGGACTTCAATCTGTAAGTAAGCGAAGGTGATGCGATATGCGACCTTTTTTATTGTGACACGACTTCTGACCTCGACCCGCCTGGTGATAAGCAAGAGGAGGTCCAAGAGCGCCGACGACTGAAAACTGAAAAAGTAAGTATGAGCACCGCTTTAACTGATACCGATTACATCGCTCCAAGAACCGACAACCGATGCGGAAGAAATGTTCTTTAGTGGAGACCATAAACCGGAAGACGCAGCGTAGGTAGGCCTCCCACTAGGTGGACTGACGACATAGTGAAAGTCATGAATAAACAGTGGAAGCAACTGGCATCTTGACTATTAAAAATAAACAAGGACTGTATGTGAGCTGGTCCTGGTAACGAAATACTGTGTTAAAAAGTGTATTTAAAGCAAATCACGCCCTCTTGCAAAGATATTTTTTGACCAATTCCTTATGTCAAAATACAATCAAAAATATAAAAAAGTAAAAAGGTCAGAATGGCGTTCTATGGGAAGCCTATGTTCAGCAGTGGGCGTCTTACTTCTGGTTGATGATGATGATGATAAAACTGATACAAACTTCTTTATTGCAAACATCACCAATCAACTGTCCCTCACCCGTACGACTGAGTTGCTTGAACACGCGTCGCTTAAAAAAACTTATAGGTTAGGATGGTGTTATTATGTGGGTAGTTATATAAGTACGAGTCAACAAGCAGTCGAATACAAGCCATGAAACATACTATACGCTTGTTTTATTTATCATATCTCCAGATATAACAGATAGCGAAAACAGATGGACAATGGACAGTTAAGCAGTCCACCTGTCAGCTTGTGAGTTGCCAGTTCCAACTATTCTACTATACTGGATGTGACTGCTACTTACAGTTATTGAATTGTAGTAGCAGTGACATTCATTCATGGACCGCACTTCAGTTTAACATCAAGCGGAGTTTTGTCATATTTCGAGTCACAAAAAAAATGTTTGACAAAGAAATTAAACCCGTTTAGACCCAAAATACAGTTTAACATTGTTCCTGGTGGTATTTAAAGTAAAGTGAAATAGCACGAGCTACCAAACCACGACCGCTATAAACAGCCAGTGAGCTAAGTATGAACAGAACCACAATTAATGTGTGAAAACACTTCATAAATTGTAAAGCTGATGAGGATGACCACAAATGTTTACAAACTAACCATCGTCGGTTTAGCCTCTAACTTGTGGCGGTGCAGCCCCCATGGCAAACCTCAGCGAGACAGATTCGTCAAATCCAACACTCAACGGCTAATTGATTTATACAGACTGTTCGACCGCTTATACCACAGGGGAACACTATGAGAACTCGATTTTTAAATATCATCATAGAAGTGAGTTCATCTCATAATTTATTTATTTATTATTAGTTATATAATATAATTTATTCATTACAGACATAACAGATAAAATTAAAAGAATGTTAACTATAATTAAACTATAAATAAAAAATATAATCTAATGACGTCGCATCAGAGATAGTCCCAAGGAGACTGGCAACATTTGTATTTCCCCCTTATCAAGGCTTTGGCAGAAATAATTGCCAGTCTTCCTGTCTCCAGACTTCTCCGTCAGCCGCTTGGATAACTCCTTGGCCAGGCGTTTAGCTGAAGATCCCCAAGGGCCTATCGTCTCGACCCCAAACGGCGCAAGTTCGTAACCAATACCGCCGAGGTTAGCATATTTGCGCAACTTGAGGTTATTAGTCTATGTTATTCTAGGTTGTTTAGAAATTTTAAATTCTAAGTTATATTTCATATAATGTAGATATTTGTTCGACTTAAAATTTGTTATAAAATTATCAAATATAATTATTATTAAGCATTTGTAAGATTTGTATAAAGAAGACGTTAGCGAAGATGTAAAATGGGGAACGAGACGAGATTTTAGAAGCAAGGGAGTAGTGATTGTTACATTCATTGAAAGTGGCAATCCCTGTCGAATAGAGTGACACTTTCATTGATTAATCAATTAATAACTACAATATTTCATATAAAACAATAAGCTAGTTCGATAAAATCAATATTCTTTAAATTAAGAGCAAATAGAATACAATGTTCTTATATTTAAGTAGAGTAAGAACGTAATATTTCTAATTCCTTTAAAATAACAGTTAAAAATATCTAATATTATTATTAAAAAAAAAATTATATGTAATTTAATTAAAACAATATATAAATCGAAAAAATAACGATACCTACTCGTATGTGAACAAAGAATAAGTGACTAAATGGTAAGCAGTTGCAAGTGAGTCGAGTTTCAATAGTAGCTACCTCATCGTGAAAAATCAATCGCTGCGGTCACGACTTCTTGACCCGCATTAAAGAGAATAATGAATTGTTTTATTTTTTATATAATTATTATGTTAATATTGATTATTATTGTTACATTTTAATTAAGTTTTATAATTTTATCCGGCATAGTGAAAGCGACTGAGGCGGTTTTTTTTTCAGTCGTCGTGGTAAGCAAGGTGAGGTCTTGCTAACCTCAAGTTAAGGTCAAATAACGCGTCACAATAAAAAAATCTTTGTTCACGAGAGAATCCATACTCATTCTGATTTACACAATTCTTGTTCTGTTTATATTTTTTTTAAATATTATGTATTATACTATTAACTCCATTTAACAATCAATCAATCAAATTGTCACGCCTTTTCCCCACAGGGATAGGAAGAGACAATGTAGCGCCACTTGCCATGGTCCTGACACAACTACCTCGCTTCCTTCGCATTCACATACATTTTCGTATTATTTAACAATAATACGAAAAACTGAGTATACGTGATTAAGTGGCCGTGAAGTGATAAGGTATTGTGAACTATAATCGACCTTAGTGGCTTGAACATAAGATCTTAAATAAACTGAAATTGTTATGATTATGAAGTAAAGGGTGCCGATCGTAGATTTTTCCATTGCTCGCGTCTTAGCTGAGTGTTGCGGAAAGGCGGGGCCACCACGCCCAGCCGGTAGTCCGCCCACTTAAGCTATTGAAAACTTGTAAGTGAAAAATCAGTTTTACTAAATAAAGCACTAAATATTTCTTAGTTCTTGAAAGATGGGTTTGATTTTCTTCAATATCGAAAAAATATTTTTGGTCGGCATAGTGACGGCGACTGGAGCAGCCATGAATTGACACGATTTTTTTCAGTCGTCGGCACTCTTGGACTGCCTCTTGCTTACCATCAGGCGGGTTTGACGTCACAATAATATGGGTTATTTTGACAAATAGTGTCAATTTAAATTATGTTTAAGTCAAAATACTTATTGTTTAGCAAGTTTCATTGATGTTAATGTTTACCACATAATTCATAGAATAAAATATTCAATAAAACACTACAATGCGTATCTAATTCAAATAACAAAATGAATAATTAAACGTTAACATATACTTGCGTCACTGAAAAACTAGGTACTCGTATTTTATCATACTTACCTACCTACTATTTATAGTTTATTAACAATGCTACGATCCGGTTTTTTATTTATTAGTAGAAATGTTATATATTTTAGTTGGATGGAGCGCTACAATGAAGCGCCACTTGCCACGATCCTGACACAACTCCCTCTCTTGCCTCACAAACATAAACCAGTTGTTTATGTATTTTAATTTAAAAGTAGGTATTATATTAGACCAATGATACCTATTAATTTTACTGTCGTGATATCTTATTGTAAATCTAGGACTTCTTAAATAGTAAACAACTAGTTGCATGCGCCCCTAACACTCCAAACACGAAACCTATTCTCTACATTCTAAATTGACAATTGGACGCCTATTGGTAGCTATTCCTAAATGAAACAAAATTAAAACAATGTTTCTAGTCATTAAAAGTAGATATTTGTATATTTTTAAATATATATTAAGGTAATTATCTACCCATTTAATTGTAATTATTTTAATATACATTCACACTCAAACAATTTTACTTTTTTCTAAAAATATTAAAAAACTAAAATGCAATGTTTCACAATGAAAAAGCTCATAATATTTCCCCGCAACAATGGAGCTAAACAAAAATTTAATAGCACAACTTATTTTCTTCTCTTTTTGACTCGCGGTTTATTGTTATTGTGCGAGTGGGAGAATAACACCGCGCGTTTTCCCGACAAATGAAGCGTGGCCAAACCGCAGATTGACCGCAGAGATGGAGGCAGCGAGTGACAGAATGGCCGCGGCACAGTCGTGGACCGGCAGCCGGGCTGGCAGTACGTGTGTCGCCCTCGCGCCCTACCTCACACACGATACTCGCGATAACTGAGTCACTCGCGCGGTAAATACCTGTGACTAGAATATTTGCAAAAAACATTTCTAACAAATTAACATTGACGCAACGACTTGGGAAATACGACGACTCGTTTAATTGCTCTCAGCTGTTGATAGATAGTGCGTAGGCGCAACTATTACGTTATTAACTTATTTCTATGAGATTCTAAGAAAGACTTTACCGGAACTCCTTCAAATAGTGAACGTTAAGATTTGTACAAATTCGCGCTAAAACCCGACGAGGTTAGTGACTCATCTAAAATGACTAGAGTAAAGTTGAAATTTACAAACAGTCAAGGTTCATAAGGAAAACATCTTAAGTGTTATTAGACTAATTTATTGTTCGGCCATTGAACTAACAATAACAATGAAAACAAAAATTCCTTATGGATTAGAAAAACTATAAGATTCAGTTTAGATAAATGGGGAAATCCAATGTAAACACGAAGTGCGTTTAGCAAACAACTTCTGTGAACTTTACAAACTAATCTTCGCAAATACCACAAACAACTCCGAAGTAGGGCATTATTTAAAGTTTAAACAATTAAATATTCATAAAAGTGTATATATATATCTTTATATAAAAAACGTTGAATTGTAGTTAGTTAAAGTTGTGATAGGAGAGTTGCAAGAGTGTGATGTGCTGACGTGATGCACCTTCCTTATGAGGGTAGAAGCCGACGCCGGCGAGAGATGGCCGAGGGTCACGACCCCTGGTGGATGCAGAACGTTATCGAAGAGACGCATGCTGAACACCCTGACTTAGGTAAGACCTTACACCCAAATAAAGAACAAAACGCTGAAGAGACGTTAAGAATCTTAAAACTACATTTTTGGCGTGTTGTTTCTTTGTAGAACAATCGACAACAAGCGAAATGCTTTACTAGTGGCTACCCCGTCCTACAAGTATATCCTTGGATTCCGAAGCGAAATGAAGAATCGTTGACCTACAAAGTGACGACGACTGGAGCAACCGCAACTGGATATTTCCAGTCTTCTTGAACTTTCTCAACAATTAGACAATTCGACGTTGAATCCGCAACCTTATAAAAAAGAATTCCTTACATTAATGGTTGGTAGGCAGAAATACTAGAAATAGTATAACATCAAAATATTATGTAAGGTTGAAATAGATACCTAGGTAGCTTTTAGAGTTATATTCAATTAATTAATTGACGAAAAAAAAGCAAAAAAAACGTATTTATAAATAAAAAATACAGAATTTCAAGGGAAATAGTTTTTTTTGTGACTTGACATTGACCTCGACTTTCTTAATGGATAGCAAGGGAAAGCCTAAGAATGGCAATGACTGAAAAAACCGACTTAGTTCATGGTTGCTTCAGTCGCCGTCACTACGCCTGCCAAAGAACAAATCTTAAAAGATAAATTTCTCTTTGAAAAGACATCAACGATATAAATTAGATAGTCACCACACTTGATTTATTTTTACGACACATCTGACCTTGATTTTCCTGACTGAAAGAAACTTTTTATTTACGTTTGCCTCCTCAGTCGTCGTCCCATGCCGTGATTTTTCACAATTTGCTTGAAGGATCCAAGGTTATGGCATAGTAGAGACTGAGAAAGTATTTCACTTGTCGATTATTCGACAAAGAAACCACGGGCCGAAACTTTTAGGGCGACCGCCAATTTGGTGGACAATACGTGGATGCTTCTCCGATATGTATTTTTATGAGAGAAATAATACTAGGTAGGGACAAGGTTTAAGAGTTCATCAGAACATTATCGGTCCGCATTATCGTCCATGGTATAGGACGGCATATAAAGTTGCATATCTATTTTAAAAAAGTATTTAGTAGTAAATTTTGAGTAATATACGAGTATTTCAGTTTGTTTGTTGCTTAATTTAATATGAATGAAAACATAATCATTAACATTAAATAATAAAGCCTCGTTTTGTAGAGTAATCACTGCGTAACTTGTCTTTTCTTCCACCTAATTCCACGTATGAAACTTAACAGTTTCTTTATATGAATCATTCGAATTAGAGCGCCTTAGAGCATAGGTAGAGACAATGGAAAGCTACCTACCGCGAAAAGCTTTTACATCTACAATTCTGTTTATATCACTGCTCATTGATACTGCAGACTGGAATGTCCCAGACGGTCTTATACTATTTCTCGTAGAAAAATTTAGAATATACTTATTCCGTCCAGTAGGTATTTATAGACACATTTGGACGAGATCTTTGTCTAATAGTTTCAACAAGATAATGGTCTAGATCAGAGGTTCACAAACTTTGTTTCTCATAGACTACTTTCAAAATTTTGCTGTTTCCGGTGGCCACATTTTTACCATATTATCAAAATTCGACAAAATTGTGAAGATTAGAACTAACTATGAAAGTTTCCAATAGTTTTACTATTAAAGTTTCCGACACAATGTACCTACTGAATATGGATTATGCAAGTTTTTACAAGGAACAGTCGCTGAGCTTCTTAAAATATTATCTGCCTACATTAATAGGTGAAGTCAAGCCAACATTTTAGTTCTTTACAATCGATAAATTTTCGTAGACCCCCGCTTACGAATTGTGCACCCACACTTTTTTTCACGCCAACGTAGACCCCGTCGGGTCTTCCGTCTGGGGTGTACCTGGACCACCTTGGGAATCAAAAGTCTAGATCTATAGAAAGAAGAAGCCAGCCTGAATTATGTACTAATATGTATAATTTTGATTTACATACGATTTCTGTTATTTGAGCATAAGTAAACTCAAGATTATTTAAACCAACTCATATTTAAATTTAAATTCGGAACTCTCGTGGTGAAATAATAGGGGATTACACTATTACGCAAACAAAAAACTTATGTTTCTAAATAAACAAATCAAAATTGTGTTGAATTAGTCAGATGTTTAGCATATTTTAATAATCATGCTCAGTTGGAAAATCCATGATTTGTCTTGATAATTACTGGCATTTTAAAACAATAACATTTCCTTCCTGTAATCCTTAACAACATGTCTGCTGCCTTTAATAAGTCCTTTAGATTGTAAGCACCTAGGCCCATTTTAGACATACAGACCATGGTAAACAGACATAAAAAACATTTATTGTCACCCCTATCTCAAAGGTTACATGGTAGAGAATGTTATTTAGCATTAAGCTCGCTCATTGTATTGTGTTTTTACTGTGCAATAAAGAATTTTATTATTAATAAATAGTGAGATATCCAAAAATAATTACTCAAACGTAAATTCGTTAAGAGTAAATGTTAAATTTTAAATATCATATTTAATGTGACGCTGCTTTTCCGGGCAGGACTAATATTATGTCTCCTCTATTCATATATACATAGTATGTTTTCCATGATCTGTTTTAAATATCTATATAAAGAATTTGGTAACAGAACTCAAAAGAAACAGTTGTTGGTATTTTGCTCAGTCTGCCTCGCCAGTATAGCGTTTTGGGATTAACTTGTAAGTTGTCGGTTCAAGGGGCCGTCATAGACTTAATTCATGGACCGCACTCCAGTTTAATATTAGGAAGAGTGCATTTATATGTCTTCTTCCTTTAATTAATGGCGCCTGTGTTGTTTGTATTGATACAAAACAATATCACTTTGTCAATATCAAGTATAGGCCAAAATGCCGAAAAAACACATGGCCATATCAACTCGCTGCTCCACAGTACCCCTGAGAGGAGCACACGTCAGACTTTTAGCCATCAGCCAACAAGAGCCCCCTTAAGGGATGTTATTGGCGGATGCCCAGGATGCACTGGCCCATCTGCTTTCCGTATCACTGAAGCGATATGGCAAGCCGACAAACACACGAGAAGGTAATCTGACATGGCACCCCCATTTATAAATCTGGTTCCAAAAAAAACGAAAGAAACGTCATTAAAAAAAAACAATTCTTTGAATGTTACTTTCACAAAACAATTTAAAATAAAAAGTGTCTATAGGGCGCCCATCTGATTCACGTATAAAAGTGTGTCCAACCCTTTTATCTGAGCCTCAACCGCAGTAGGTACCGGCGGTTTGCGGCTCTATAATTTGTATAGATAGGCCTCAGCTTCCGTAAATAGAGAAACCACGGACATTATTAATGGTTTTTATGTTTCTCGAGC
The DNA here is from genome assembly GCA_905220615.1 of Tinea trinotella. NCBI lineage: Eukaryota > Metazoa > Arthropoda > Insecta > Lepidoptera > Tineidae > Tinea > Tinea trinotella. Next base: position 4,228,050 of record HG992320.1, on the reverse strand, counting down.
CGTTAGACTGAATTTTTAAATAAACCAAGATGTAGTTTTAACCACGAAATTAATTTAATATAAAATAGCGTGATAATTGTCATTAGATAATAGGAGAATGTGTACGATGTCATATATATTTTCTACATCAATCAATCAATTAAATTGTCACGCCTTTTTCTCTCAGGGATAGGCAGAGACATTATATTTCTTTACTACACTACTTAACGTGCTTGTATTGTAGAAAAAGGACGATCAAAATACATAATATCAAAAATACAAGCGTATTGGCGAATAATTTTGAACTAGAGTCTCTTGGTTTGCCTGACCATTGCTCTACTACTATCACACCACAGTCGCTTTGTATTTCAAAATATGGTATAATACATTTTTATTAATTATATTTTTCACACGCTTTTATTTGCTTGACTTCTATGTATGTAACTATGTAACAGAATCTTTCAAATCAATTTTCACCCACTTTTTGAGGTCTAAATGATATGAAAATTTGTACACGTATTAAAAACCGATGACAATACAATAATTTCATTAATATTTTTTGGCCGGCATAGTGATGGCGACTGAGGCAACTGTGAACTCATCGGTTTGTTCAGTCGTCGGCATTCTTGGACCTCCTCTAGCTTACCATCAGATGTCGAGTCACAATAAAAAAAAACACTTTTTAGTTCACATTACTTATGTGTGTGTGTTTTTTTAACTATAGTTTTATTTATTACATTATATTTAAAAGAATAAATAACAATGTTTATGATTTTTTTCCTGTTAATATTATACCTAGTTGACTAGTGTAGGTTTCAAAACAATATAGTTAATTTGATATGGTTTTATCAATGCGTCTCATTAGTTTTGCCAGCTGCTGTTTATTGTGATAAACTTTTATTAGCTTAACTTGCTTTAAAGGACATCATTCATGTTGTATGGGGACTTGGGCTTTATTGTATTAACAGTTGCATATACATTTTAAAATAGTTTAAATAACTCAATTGCACAGCAATTAAAAGCAAAACTGTTATTACTTTTAATAATACGAGTATTGAAACTACAATTTATATATTGTTTCATCATTGAATATTACAAAAGTAGTACAAAGAAGCTCAAAATGAATGATGTTCTTTTTTAAACCGAATACGAGTAAAAGCCTTACCTTCAAAATGTAATTTGAAAAAGTTAATATAAGCTTTAAAGAGGCATTTTCCCAATCTACTGATCCATCCAGGCTACTTCCATTGCTTTCGGACCATGAAGGGACTTAATCGCGTTTCGGAATCAACTTGAAGTTGCCGGATTTCAACTGTGCTGGCATTGTGCTGTATACAGACAGTTTGTGACGACATTCGTGGATAGAACTCCAGCTTAACATCAAGCATAGACTTCTTGATCTAACATAAGAAATCTGAATTGTTTCAGTAACGACTGGCAGCCCCGACTTAATGTGTTCATCGCTACCACATCATTGGAGATCAAATAAGACTCTACCAGGAGGATTCAAGGTCGTGGCTTTAGGTGATATAGATGATGGTACATGGGTGACAATCAATGCGGGCAATGATGAAAACTTTTGCGCAGAATTAAAGAATAATAAAGCTATGATGAAAAATAGAGTCGCTAAGTTTAACGATTTGAGGTTCGTTGGGAGAAGTGGAAGGGGTAAGTCTGCTTTTGAGTTTTTGTATGTAAGGAAAGAGTTGGTACTGAATCAACTGTGGTGTAGTGGTAAAGAAATGGAGCAAACTATGAACTTCTGGTTCAAAACCACTCGCCGGTACCTAATGTATCTTTGACATAGGTATGTCAAAGATACATTAGCCGTTCCATTTCTATGTATCAATCACGTTCAGTAGCTTAGTATCTAAGTAATGTAAAAAATTACATTTGCAAAACCTACTAAGGCGACCGTGGTGTAGTGTAGTATCCGGATCCGGTTCCAACTTGGCTGGTATAGTGCATGCGACTAACACTTGCAATTCATTAAACTGTAGTAGAAGTTGACTCTTGAGCTGCACTGTAGCATAACATCCGGCTAGGTGCTATCATATGTCGAGCCACAATAAAAAAAACTAAAGTTAAAATAGTTGAAGGTACAATCAATCAAACAAATTGTCACATCTCTTTCCCACAGGGATAGGCAGAGACAATGGAGCGCTACTTGCCACAATTCTGACACAACTGCCTCGCCTCCCTCACATTCACAATTCACTGTTGAAGGGGTAAATAGGAATATAAATTTTGCTTTTAATGAAATCAGATTTCTTGTATCTTAGTTTTCTTAAAATAAAATCTGACTTTTTCTTACAAAAAGTTATCGATAATAAAAGCTCTGTTAAACGTTGGGGCGATTAAGCTGCCATTTTCCACAAGTCCCCTCCCTTCGCCCCTCTGCCCTGATGTGAAGACGACAATAAACAAAATAACAGAATAATAATCGTTTGTGGTTTGGAAGCGAAGAATTTCTAAATCACGAATGTGAAAATAGTAGTTAGGAAGGCATTGGGAACGGTATCTAAATGATTTGTTTGCGACCCACTTGCTACATCGCAAGTAATATGTTTTAATGCTATTTTACTTGTTGTAGTATTAGCTAAGATATTTATTTAAGTAATAAATAAGATGAATAGAGGGTTTACTAATATGATTTAAGGTATGCGCTTCGGCAATCTTCGTGTATCCGAATTAAAACATGAGACGATGATGGCAAACCGGCTATTATCGTCGCGTCGCCTCGTCGGTATTTCGACAATTATAATTATTTTTTAATTAATGTGTACATTAGTTGCTATTTCGTTTTAATTCGGAAACACGAGAATTGCCGAAAAGCATAAACTATACTCGACTCAATAGATTTGTGTTGGCTTACTTACTTACATACATATTATGGTTTCATAAATATAGAAGTTTTAGTAAGCTAACATTTGTATTGTGAAACCTCAATGTTGGTGTAGTCAATGTTGCTTACCTAGTTGTAAGCAAAGGGCGCCGATACCTTAGTTTACAGATGCCTAGTTTACATTTTATCATTATCTTAATTATCGTGTTAGCCAATAGTCGTCAACTTCTAACATAAGCCGCGATTATCCACCCGCGATTTCATCATCTTTCGAGTCATCACTATGTCGGTCAGAAAGACAGTCTCTTAAAATAAATATCTTTGTATTGACATTCAATATTAAGCTATTAAATTACTTATATCAGAGAAACAGGACGACCTATGTTAGATACATGGGTAGCGGCAAGTGGTTTTGAACCCGTGCTCTCGGTTTGCATGACCAATACACCACGGTGGCGTTAATTATAGTAAGTTCCCTAAATATGGACTAGTCGTGTAATATGGACCACCGCCCTAATTCGCTAGTTGTCGCTGCTAACTAATTGACGTTACCTACATTCGGTGACCCCGCCCCGCCTCTCAGTCTTCCTGCAACATAACGAACGTACCACCGCACCAGTGTCAGTTGCAGCTATTTTTTTGTTTTTTTAGGAATTTGATGTAGTTTTTTGATAAGTTATCTAAGAATATTTTAATGTGGTTGTTATTTATTCAGTTACAATGATACACATACTGCATACGTCATAGTATTAGGATGCATTTCTAATATAGCTTGTAGCATTACCTAGTTTCAATATTTTGTTACAAATTATTAAGCTCGAAAAGATACCCATTTGTAATATGGACTACTAAGTAAGTTCTAAATATGGACTAGTGGTTCATATTATAAGCACGTGGAATCTGTTGGAAAGACGTGGCTGCGTTTTATTCTCCAAAGGCATCCAGAAGTCGTCCATGTCGTCCGGGTACGTTTATTGCCAGATTTAGAGGTTTTAACGATGTTAGTAATTTATTTACATTACTAGAGACAGCAATGGACCAAAAGCATTACCCTGCCAATAACATTTCAATGTAGATGAGACTGGAACTCAGTTGTGCCTGCAAAGATGCCAGAAGTATAAGTCTCCGCAACGTTAACCAGACACTTTTCAGTCAACGACGATACTAAAGAAAGCCCTAATAGAACTTTCAAAGTTTTAAAGTAAATATAGTTTTAGAGACATTTTCTTATGGATCTCAAGTAGATAAAACTACTTGATGTTAATTATTTTATAATATTAATGATATAAAATATTTTAAAAATAATAAAATTATTTAGTATATAACAGTGGTCCATATTAAAAACTTGGTGGTCCATTTTAGACACCCTGTTTCAAAAGTTCCTAATTTGCGTATCGACAAATAATTAGTAAGTTTGTTAGAAAATTTGTAACTTTATTACTTTTTGATGTAAAATTGATATACTTAAATAGTTTACCTAACTATTAAAATAAAAACATTTTAATTATCATTTTAAATTTGGGTTTTATTAAAAGAAAACTATATGGTGGTCCATATTTAGGGAACTTACTCTATATATATTTTTTTAATATTACAGCGATTCTTTAAAACTTTTCCACATTTTACAATATTATAATAAATGTCAATCAACAGAATAATTAATTACACATGAAAACCGCGCCACCTCCCAGCTTATGAACATTTGTGACGCCACATGAGCGAAGCTTCGTGATTATTGCTGAATTACCTGTTATTCTATTATTTTCCATTTAATACTATAATTTGTTTTTAATTCATTCCAATTTGTACAAAGCCACAAATCAATTAGTGCGAAACATTCTGCTTTATTGTTTATTCATATTATGTGTTATATATATTATGTATATATATTTATATAAAACATTACGATGAAATGTAACTATGTTTACAACTTTAGAATTATTACATTTGAATACATTAGTCTTTTCTTAAATTTTGCGCGAACATTGATTATTGAATTAAACAAATTTTATGCGGCTTACTATCGCGTTTATTTTGATCTTGATTTTACCTTTTTTTATTATTCCGACGTTTCGAGAGCTTTGCAGCCATCGTGGTCACGGATATAATAAAAAAAATGTAAAATCGAAACCAAAATAAATGCGATAGTAAGCCGCATAAAATTTGTTAATTCAATACATTAGTCTTAATAAAAAAAATGCACTTTTATAAGGAATACAATTTATACTTTTTATATAGATACAATATTCAATATAGGTACAGTCAGCAGCAGATATATCTGAGCACGCAATGTGATCAAAAGTATCTATACATTCAGGGTTATCATAAATATATCTACACACCATTAGTTGTCATATTAATGTGAGCATTCAATGCGTCAAAAATATCTATACACTCAAATAGTCAAAAATATCTACACACTCATTTGTCAACCTCCCTGACCTCCCCCCGTCGCTCGGTTGAAAAATACACTTTTCGGTACTAATACTGGTCGTACTGATACTATGATACAAGGACGTTTAGTAGATTAGTAGAGAAATGTAAAAAAATCTGGTATTCCTACAGGATACAGACCGTATTCCTATTCCACTCGTACCACTCTCCACAATCCGAACGCAACTCTCTCCTTCCTTCCTTCACATTTCTTCCACAAGTCTCTTCACACAGGCTCTATGGTTATGGGCGAATGGTGAATAACAAAATTTTGAACGTAAAGTCGTATCAGACGAGTCTGAATTTAATTTCCAAACCGCACAAATCCATAAAATGTGTTTTGCACTTTATAGTTCCATTGTTTAATATTATGCGACTCTTTACAATAAACTTGTAGAGACACGTTTTATATAACTATTCAAGCCCACATCTTACAAAACCTAAAAAAAAACATAAATATTTTTATTGTGACTCGACATATGATAGCACCCCGCTTGATGTTAAGCTGGAGTGTGGTCCATGAGTGGATGTCACTGCTACTATAATTCAAGAACTGTTGATAGCAATCACATCCACTATGCTAGCCTAGTTGGAATTGGCAACTCACAAGCTAATCCCGATCACCGAATCACTTTATGGTCTGTATACTTGTAAGTGGTGGTACTACTCTGGATCGGCAGACTGGGGACCACTGCCTTCCACTCTTTGAAACCAGACCCGAAGCAAACATCCGCCTCTTTTTTTATTAACAAATAAAAGCTAAGAAACAAATATTTGCTAAGTCCGGGAATCGAACCTGGGACTTTTCGCGTAACAAACTGGTGTGCTAACCGAAAGGCCACGCCTGTCGTCAAAAGATGTACACAGAAATTATAAACTCATTAAATCGTAGCAAATATTAATTATTGTACAAATTTAAATTAATCAAAGCGCATTTAAATAACCCGTAGCATAATAAAATTAGTAATTCATTATTAATTTAATTTAATTAAATCGCTGTTCGGATAATTTATGTGTATTTAACATTGTTGGTATGAAAACATGTTTATACTCATTAAAACTAGACTGGCACAGTGGATGTGACTGCCACTTACAGTTATTAAATTTGGTAGTAGTCACCCACCCCTATTTATGGACTGCACTCCAGCTTAATATCAGGCAGGGTGCTGTCATATGACGAGTCACAATAAAAAAGAAAGAAACAAGATTCTAACAATCGGTTTGTAAACCCACACTTGAAATGTATTTTATTTTAGTATTTTTTAGTAGTATTTTTTTAAAAGTCTACAACTTGGGGCTTATTAGTGACTACAGATGATGGTCAACTTTACGGGATCACAGTGGGTTTACAGATTTAAAAAATATATATACTTTATCAAATATATCAATAGATTTTAAAAAATTTAGTACATTTGTATATTTATCTTAATTAGGGCAATCTTAAAGACATTACTTTATTTAAATTTTTCTCTTTGTAAATTGTAACCTTACAATCTTAATCTGTAAATTTACAATCTTATAATATATGAGATACAGACAATTCCCTATCACATCAAAGTATTTTATTTTAGTAAAAGTATTTATATTTAGTCACGAATATAATACATGACCTTCTCAACATAACCAATGTTCACTTTATAAGACGTATTACTTCCACGTTATTGGAGGTGCATTAGATTTTAGTTCACAGAGTAGAGGTAGGTATGGCATGAAACTCAACACTGTTTAGTCAAAATGTTTGACAGTAACATGCATTGACGTTGACGTCATGTGATTTTGTGATCATTTTGACAGATCTATTATATTAACTCTTTTTTGCTTGATTATTTTTTGTTATGATTTGGTAATCCAATGTAGTTGTCTTGTTATTCTACAGTTTTATGTTTTTATATACATAATATATTTTCTTAAATTACTTTTCTCTTGTGGCATAAGAAGCATGAGAGTAGTGTTTATAATGTGTAACGATTTAATCTTTTTGTAGAAATTCGACGATATCCTATTTACTTACTTATTAACGGGTACTTTTGACGATTAAATAACTATACTTCTTGTAATCGAACAGAATTTACAAGTAGTTTATATTGTTTTAGAAAAAATAATTATGCAATATTATCACAAAAATAGTTTTTGATTTCCAAGTTCACGGTTTTGAATGAATAGTTAATTACTAAATTGGACACCTTATCGGCTAGGTATTTAATTAAGTACATGGTTTTCTAAAAATTAACAAAATATTGTTATAAAAGGTTAATTATTCGTACGAAAAACATCGTACGCTCTCAACCTTATTTCGCCTAAACACGTTTTGTTCATAACGCAGAGATTCCTAGCTTTAAGGAGTGTATGTGAAGTGACGATAGCGGATAGAATGAAGAATGGCACAGAAGGGTTGTCTAGTACCGAAAACCGTAGAGATTGTATGAAGATATTTGTCGATGTGTGTGAGGGAAGCGAGGGAGTTATGTTAGGTTTTATCTCCTGGTTCTAAAACACTTGCTGGTAACAAGTTATCTTTGATATATGTACTTTGGTCATCCTGTTTTTATGATGCATTCACGTTTAGTATATAAATGTAAAAAAAAACAGAAATGGTTTATTAGGACACTGGTGAATATCTAGTTAATAATATCTAAACTAATATTTATTAATCGATTGTTAATTATAACCTTATTCTATAAAGACTAAGGTTCAAAATGCAACAAATAAAACCTACAACCATACAAGTGACATCAAATTACACCTTCCTTTTTTCATCTTAGACACAAAATATAAGTACATAAACGAGATAACCAAATCATTTTGTTTCGTGGTCATTATCGTGTTACGCTACGAGCAAGGTTTTGACATTTTTTGTCATTAGTATTTTTTTGACATGTCATTTCACTACAAACCAGATTGAGCATTGAACCGTTACATTTTAATAGTTTAATCTAATATGTACTCTGTTGATTAATCCATACTATTAAAGCTGAAGAGATTGGTGGTTTGTTTGAATGAGCTAATCTACTGTTTTTTATAATTGTGGCTCGAAACATGACAGCACCCTTCCTGTTAAGCTGCAGTGCAGTATGCCGGTCTAGTTGGAACCAGAAACTTTTAAGCTGATCCCAAAACGCGGCTGACCACTTTACAATACCGTCTGTAAAAGTGGTAGTTCTTCCTGATCAGCAGACTGGGCAGGTAACCACTAACTGTGATCTTGGATCCTTCAAGCGATGCGTGAAGAAGCACATAGTGACGGCGACTGAGGCAGCCGTGAACAATTATTTTTTTTCAGTCGTCGTCACTTTTGGACCTCCTTTTGCTTATCATCAGGCGGGTCGAAATCACATGTCGTGTCACAATAAAATAAAAACTCTGCCTACCACTCTTAAAATAGTGTAATTTAATACACACATTAGAAACCCTCTAAACTCGAACAGCCGGTTGTACCAAATAAGTTTCAATTTACGAATTTAATTTTACTTTATACCTATTTTATTACGTTTACTATTACGAAATAGTGAATTGGGTTGCTAATTTTATATCGATTAGAAATAACAAAAGAAACCCAAAACGATTGATGTCCTTTAGCTCTGTATAAAATACCCGTTAAATGTAAAATGTGAAGTTAAAGAGTGGTGCAACCTATTTTTCTTTTTTTTCTTTTACTTATACGAAACTTTTTACAAATACGTAAATTATAACTTTTGGTACAACCGGCTGTAACAGAGCTTATTATCTTTGTCATTAAACTTATTACAAAGGGAACATTCCATCAGAAAGCCTAGGCTTCTTCAATGCAATATTCCTAATACGATGTGACCGCAACAAAGTTTGTGAAAAACCTGTCATATTCATTTCAAAGTTAGAGCTGCCTTCTCTCGCAAATGTCACTGTAGATTTACGTCAAATCGTAAATCAAAATGGCGCGGCCCTCTCCTCACCATCCGCGCCCACCTGCGTCCGCGCAATATAATTGAATATTTCACGCATCTCTCTCTCAACACCTTAAAATGGCAATACAATGTTATCACAGAGTAAAGTTTTAACAGAGCAAGCGTATCTCTCTATGCGTGGTTCTGCATACTTTGTGAATGTATTTTTTTTTATTGTGACTCGACATCAGACCTCGACCCGCCTGATGGTAAGCAAGAGGTCCAAGAGTGCTTACGACTGTAAAAACCGAGTCTTCACTGTTGCCTCAGTCGCTGTCATTATACCGGCCAAAGGTGGTTATAGGATGAAGAAAACACATGGGCTAGTAAAGTAACTGGTTTTTGTGGCTCGACATATCACTCTATGACAGTACAGTTAAATGCTGCAAGTAACAGTTTCATCCACTATGCCGGCTTAGTTTAAACAGACAACTACCAAGCTTATCCCGAAACGCGACTAAGTCACTTTACGGTCTGTACACTTGTAAGAACGACCCAGTCTGTTAAAAGTAAATCACACACTTACAGCCGGATGTACCAAAAATTATAATTTACGAATTTGTAAAAAGTATTGTAAAAGTAAAAAAAAAACAGAAAAATGGGTTGCACCACTCTTTAACTTCACGTTTTACATTTAAATTTCACGGATATTTTATACGGAGCTATTTATACTCTGTGAATTATATTTTATATTCTGTGATACATTGTGTTTAGTCTCCCAACAGTTGATGAGTGATCACAGTTGATGAGAAATGTTTAATTTAATGGCGATTTTAAAACGCCATATATCATATAACTGATGTTGCCTTTAGCGCTAACATTTATGATGATTTGTTCTGTCATTGGAATCGGAATTATTTTTGTGCCCTTCCCCTAACAATATCACATAAATATCACATTTTTTATTTTACTATAAATTTATATATTAGAGTTTTTTTACTTTTGTATCAAAGAAACGGGGCAACCAAAGTACGTATATGGAATACGTTACCGTTTAAAATTTGTAATGCATTCGAGTGCGGTCCATGATTGGATGCGACTGCTACTTACAGTTAAATAACTGTAAATAGCAGTCGTATCCACTATGCTGGCCTAGTTGAAATTGGCAACTTACAAGCTGATCCCGAAACGCGGCTAAGTCACTTCAAGGTCTGTTTACTTGTAAGTGGTTGTACAACCCCGTACTACTCTGGATCGGCAGACTGGGCACCACTGCCTACCACTCTTTGATAACCAGACCCAGAGCAAATATCCCCCACTTTTTTTTTGTTAACTCTTGTAATATTATATTAAATATTACAACTAAAGACTGGAACAAATATTTGCTCCGATCGATCGAACCCGGAACTTTACGCGTGACAAACTAGAGTGCCAACCAATACGCCACGCCTGATGTCAATATATTTAAAATATTACCTACGTACTTGTAATTATAAACGTAGATAACTTATTTTTTTTTTATTGTGACTCGACATATGACAGCACCCCGCTTGATGTTAGGCTGGAGTGTGGTCCATGAATGGATGGCATTGCTACTACAATTCAATAACTATGAGTAGCAGTCGCATCCCTTATGCCGGCCTAGTTGGGACCCGCAACTTATAAGCTGATCCTGAAACGCAACCAAATCACTTCACAGTCTGTATACTTGTAAGTGGTGGTACTACCCCGGATCGGCAGACTGGGTACCACTGCCTACCACTCTTTGATAACCAGACCCGGAGCAATATCCACCTTTTTTTATAATCGGGATCAGCTTGTAAGTTGCCGGTTCCATCTAGGCCGGCATAATGGATGTGATTGCTACTCACAGTTATTGAATTGTAGTAGCAGTGACATTCATTCATGGACCACACTTTGGCTTAACATCAAGCGGGGTGCTGTCATATGTCGAGTCACAATAAAAAAATAAATAAATAAATATTTGTAATATATTAAATATTACAATATTGTATATTATATTAATATTAGTAATATTATATTAATTATTACAAATAAAGACTATGAAACAAATATTTTCTCCGTTCGATCGAACCCGGGACTTTACGCGTGACAAACTGGTCGTCTGTCGTCAATATATTTAAAATATTACCTACGAATTTGTAATTATAAATCTAGATAACTTACCTTAAATATTTACGTCATTATATTCGATATTTGTGCAAAATATTCCCGTTGCCAACGCCATCCAGCCAGTAATGAATGTGAATTATCTGCATTAGACATGTTAATCTACTCATTTTAACTGTAATTTTATTCTGTATTTATCGGCGCATTCATTGGCCCGACCACAAATAGGGGACCCAAAAAGCACTCTCTCGCATTTTGTTGCAAAAGCAATTGCATATAACTATAGAAACATTTGTTTATGACTATTAACCGCCAACGTTGATTTTAATAGTAGATGTGAGAAGTATTTGTGTGTCAGCATCGTGGAAAGTGGTGCTCTGTTATCTCTGCTTATCCCTGTGGAAATGAAAGCATTATATTTTAGGCAATCAATCAATGAATTATTCGATTTGTCACGCCTTTTTCCTACACGGATAGGAAGAGACAATGGAGCGCCAATTGCCACGATCCTCCCTCGTTTCTCTCACATCCACACTTCTCTTCATACATTAAACATTCTCTTTCCACAACATTGCATCCATTACAAATTTCCTTCGGTAATCTACTTTCACTCGTCCTTTGGGCAGCCCAAACCATTTGGAGCTCATACTAAAAATAATTGCAGTTATTTTTTTGAAAACTTTACTGAAGGAAGAATGAAAATAGAATACTTGCTATACTTGTTCCTAGATAGGTGGATTTTTTTATTTTTTTATTGTTACTCGACATATGACAGCACCCCGCTTGATGTTAAGCCAAAGTGTGGTCCATGAATGAATGTCACTGCTACTACAATTCAATAACTGTGAGTAGCAATCACATCCACTATGCCGGCCTAGAATAAACGGAAAGGTTATTACGTATTTTTTTAATTGTGACTCGACATCTGTTAGTAAGCAAGAAGAAATCTAAGAGTACCGATGACTGAAAAATAACGGAGCTTATTCACAGTTGCCTCAGTCGCCGCCACTATGCCGCCAGTATGTATTTGCATTAAGATACATATTTGTATCTACAGCAGGTACGCCTGATTTTAAGCTGGAGTGGTGCCGACAACCAGACCAGTAGCAAATAGCCTCTTCTTATTTTTTTATTTTAATAACAAATTTGTGTACCATAATCAAATTATTAAATATCACAAATAAAAGCTATGAAATAAATATTTGCTCCGACCAGGAATCGTACCCGGGACTTTTCGCGTAACGTGCTAACCAATACAATTATTAAGAAATGCTTGGCAATAGTACTGCCGCTCCCTTTTCTAAAATAAAGCGTGATTGATTTTAATTTTTCTTTTGTTTTGTCCCAGGTAAAAGCTTCTCCTTAACAATAACAGTGAGTACGAAACCGCCTCAGGTCGCGACCTACCTGAAAGCCATTAAGGTGACCGTAGATGGACCACGTGAACCCAGATCTAAAACTAGTAAGTATATAAACTGTGTTGTATTAATGAAACAAATTTCATGCGGCTTACTATCGCGTTTATTTTGGTTTTGACTTTACAATTTTTCCGACCAAATCGGAGACATCCTCAAGAAAGCTAAGTTGCCTAGTTCCCATAACCATAGAGCTTGTATGAAGAGAATTGTGAATGTGAAGGAAGCGAGGGAGTTGTGTCAGGATCGTGGCAAGTGGCTGTGGTGTAGTGGTTGTAGTAATGGCCTCGAAACCAAGAGCCTTCTGTTCGAAACTACTTGCCGGTACCAATGTTTTTTTAAATTTTTTTCTTCATTTCTATACTAAGCTATTAAAGTGCTTGTATCATAGAAACAGGACAACCAAAATGCATATATCAAACAAGTAGTTTTACACCCGTGCTCTCGGTTTGTGTAACCACTGCACTACCACTACGTCACGGTCGCCTTATATGCATCTTTAAAGTTTGGTAGCTTGGTTTCTATGATACAAGCACGTTTAGTACCTTCTTGATTCTTTTAATATAAAAATAAAATGTCTTATTATTTATTTACCCAAGGTTTTCTATTAATAATATAATTTATTTTTTCACTGTCCCATTTATCGCTTACTCCGATATCGACTGCGGTCAACACTATCGCTATTATGTCGATATCTATAGGAAGCAACTAGTGCTGTTGGATTCCCACGGCATTTCTCACGCCCCTACTATCAAAAAATATTTCATACTAACATACAAAAATAACAAGTTTTTTTTCCTTATGTGATAACAATTAATTATTTTTTAATTAGGTCGCGCTGCTTTTATCAACTAACTAACTTCTAGCTTTATGTACCCGAAATGACAATTGGTGGCCCAGGTCTGGACCGTGAAAGGTCAAACTTAGACCGACAAACTTTGTTCTTAAGTAAAACCTATCCAAAAATAATTTCAAAATAGTTTTCTGTTAATGATAAGATAAAACAAAATTATAAGTCATTTTTAAATGTAGGTTTCACCTCCATAACTGTATTATAGAAAGCATTCATTTAGTTAGGTTAAGGCAGTGATCTTCGACGATATCCTATTTTGAGGTACCTTTGACGATCAAATAACTATACTTCTAGAAATGTTATTAACTCAAAAAACATATTTAAAGAAGAAATGCTCAAAAAAGCACTTAATCTTTTTTTTTTATTGTGACACGACATCTGACCTCGTCCCGCCTGATGATAAGCAAGAGGAGGTCCAAGAGTGACGACGACTGAGAAAACCGGGTTTGTTCACGGCTGCCCCAGTCGCCGTCACTATGCCGGCCAAAGAAATGACAGAATTTACAAATACTTCATATTATTTAGAAAAAAAATATGCTATCACAAAAATTGTTTTTGATTTCAAAGTTCTCGGTATTTTTATGCGATAGCCATTAGATTTTCTTCGTAAATATGAATAGTCAATAATCAAATTGGACACTTAATCGCCTAGATGTTTAATTAGGTACACGGCTTGTTATAAAAGGTAAATTATTCGAACGCATGCTCAAGAGTGATTTGCAAATCTCAACCTTATTTCGCCTAAAACAAGTTTTGTTCATAACGCAGAGATTCTTTAACTTAAGGCAGCGTTCGTAAAAAATCTCATTAGCTTTTTCGTCGCCTTACGTTATAAAATTGTTCTCTGCTTAAACTGCTTTTATTTTAAAGCAATAAAATAGTTTAGGTGTAAGTGCCTTCTGAATATTGGCCTTCTGAATTGTCACGCCTTTTTCCACAGAGATAGGCAGAGACGATGGAGCGCCACTTGCGACAATCCTAAAACAACTCCCTCGCCCTTGCTCACATCCACAATTCTCTTCAAATTATTTTCTTTTATTATTCTTGAAATCGGATGAGTAATTTTGGAGATAAACATACAAACTTTTATTTTTTTTTAATTTTTTATTATAAATTTCTATACTAAGCTACTAAAGTGATTGTATCATAGAAACAGGACAACCAAAGTACATATATCAAAGATACATTGGTTGTGGCAAGTGGTTTCGAACCCGTGCTCTCAGCTTGCGTAACCATTGCACTGCCACTACACCACGGTTGCCTTGACTTAATCTCTTTATAATATTTATTAAATAACCCTTTTTGGGATGATGTTAAAATTGAGTACTTACGTGTAGATATGAATTTCTCTTAATAACGTCGTGGTCGTGTCTATCTATATTATTATTTTATTGAGATGTGACGTCTAACCTCGACTTGTAAGTTAATAGGTATATAGGAGAGGTCCAAGAGTGCCGACTACTGAAAAATCTTTTTTTTATTTTTTTATTGTGACTCGACATTAGACAGCACCCCGCTTGATGTTAAGCCAAAGTGTGGTCCATGAATGAATGTCACTGCTACTACAATTCAATAACTGTGAGTAGCAATCACATCCACTATGCCGGCCTAGATGGAACCGGCAACTTACAAGCTGATCCCGAAACGTGACCAAATCACTTCACGGTCTGTATACTTGTAAGTGGTGGTACTACCCCGGATCGGCAGACTGGGTACCACTGCCTACCACTCTTAAAATCCTCCTCGGTTAAAGGTTGCCTCAGTCGCCGTCACTATGCCTGACAGAGATGCGTTTTCCAATGGATGTGTACTTAAAAAACAAAAGAAAACCATCACAATACAGAACAATAATATTTAATTAAAGCCACCTTGGCCTAACACATGGAGTTCTATATGTAGGGTTGACACAATTGCAATAAAATATGCTATGCCTAAACATGGCTAGCCAAAATAGTGATGACAACTAAGGCAACTGTAAACTAAATCGGTTTTTCAATCGGAGCACTAATCCAACCAATCAATCAATCAAATGATCACGCCTTTTCCCATTGGGATAGGCAGAGACAATGGAGCGCCACTTGCCACGATCCTGACACAACTCCCTCGCATTCTTCATATCCACAATTCTTTGCCTATCCCTATGGGAAAAAGGCGTTACAATTTGATTGATTGATTGATGCGGATGGATGTGGATGAATGCGTTAAACAAGGCAGGCCCAGGAGGGTGTTATCGATCAAATCGGAGACATCCTCAAGAAAGTTAGGTTGCCTAGTGCCCATAACCTGAGAGCTAGCACTAATTCAGATTTATAAAAATGGCGAAATACAATAATAACTAATAAACAATAAATACACTACCTATGCGGCTTACTACCGCGTTTATTTAATCAATGTTCATTAATTAATGTTTGCCCAAAATCTAAGTTAATACTAATATTTTTTTCTATGTTATATACTAAGCTACTAAAGTGCTTGTATCATAGAAACAGGACAACTAAAGTACATAATATATTAAAAATACATTAGTAGCGGTGAGTGGTTTCGAACCCGTGCTCTCGGCTTGCGTAACCATTGCACTGCCACTACACCACGGTCGCCTTCACATTCCTTCTTTCACACAGTCCATTCGGCTGGTCGTGGTCAACATGTTGTACTGGGCCGCGATTCCCTTAATACTCGTACATTACGGCAACGTAAAAGCAGAAAGCCTTATACATTCATTTAATACAATGCGATTAAAATAATAATAGGACGGAATCGGCGCCATTTTGTAACGTCTAACTCTTTAACCAACTTCACTTTAGTATGGTGGCTCTTTCTTTGCGGACCGTCAAGATAACGACACCTTTGAATCAGTCAAGTGAAGTTAGTCAACAGCCCGTCCTATTCTTATTCTAATAGCTTAGTACAAGTTTTTAAATGTCATAACTGAGTAATACCAATCTGAAGGTTTGGCGGGCAACTGCAACAGACCGTGCTATTTTAAATAGTGGTAGGCAGTGGTACCCAGTCTGCCGATCCTGGGTAGCACCACCAACCACTCACAAGTATACAGACCGTGAAGTGATTTGGTTACGTTTCGGGATCAGCTTGTAAGTTGCAGAATTCAACAAGGCCGGCATAGTGGATATGATTGCTTCTTACAGTTATTGAATTGTAGTAGCAGTGACATTCATTCATGGACCACACTTCGGCTTAACATCAAGCGGGGTGCTGTCATATGTCGAGTCACAATATAAATTTGTAAATCTGGTTTTTCTTAAATAATGTGTAACAATGGTGAATTTGTTATCCAATAATGATTTAAATGATGATCGAGTATAGACAAGTGATTTAAAGCTGTGTTTCTTCGTGTTTTCACCGTTATATAATACTAAAACCATCATTATCTAATTTTCACCCTCATCTTATGATAAAGTTTTTATATGCCGCCCAAATGTGCTTTTTCACGCATCGCAAAACATCGATCATAAATCAAAATAAATAAAAATAAAGTTTAATAATAAGCTACAAACAAAAAAAACAATCAAAAAGACACATATAGGCGTGTATGGTAACCCTATAGCATATGCAAAGTCACGCAAAACTAAGGACAATTTAAAAGGAGTTCAAAATATGAGCAAAATAAGCTCACATACAAATGTTAAAAAAAACACGTTACACCATATGGAGTGCCGATGGCAAACAATAGTGAAATTATTACAATAATAACTTATACTCACGCAACTGTTTGTATTCAATTAATTATATAATATTCGGTCCAATGGACGAATCGAGATACTACGAGTATTAAAAAGATGTTCATTACAAAGATTTGTTAGTGAAAAGATGCTATTTTTTGAGGTTTTTTGCGAACATTGTTTATGAAATATAAGATTTTTGTAGCCTAGGTTATTTTTTTTTCGACGCAAGACGTTTTTAAGCAGCCATCGTCGCAGTCTTCTTGAGATTAAAATAATATTCATGAAGCAAAATGGCTCAAAACTGTATTTGTCTCTAATAAAATAAAGACTAACTATAGCTGAAAGATAGCTAGGTAAAAAATAAGATATAAAGACGTCTATAGCTTACGATAAGCTTACAATTTCATTTCACACCCAAAGAAATGCAGCTTCCTGTTTGTCAACAGATAAATGTATCTATCGCAAACATCCTTAGATTAATCCACTTCAACTAACATATCTTTAAACAAAATTAAGGTATCTAATTGTAAATAAGAGACGGACAAGACAATGGAGCGCCACTTTTCAAGATCCTATTCCAAGATCTATTTATTGCTTTCCAACAATTATATTTATCTTAAGGGCACTGCGGACCTCTGCTTTTTTAGGAATAACCCTTTGACTTATTTTCTTAAGTAAATCTTCTTTCATCCATCCTTTCAATGTGACCAAACCAGCGCCACATGCCTTTCAAAGTTTGTCATCATTTTCCAATCACTCTTATCAATATTATTTTTAACATACAGTTATAATTATTGGCCCCGGGGCCAAATGATAGTTCGTATAACTGGATGCGTACCTCTGTTCCAGAAGATCACTTTGTATTGACAGGATGAAAGGGAAACACTGATCAAAATATAACGAAGTCTTACAAGGATACTTTTCATTTGTAGTTCATGTATATTCATCAAACTGTCCCCTTGGAAGCAGAAGAAGTAATATTTACATAAACAACAGGCACATGGTTAAAATTTATATTTAATAAAGTTATTTGTAATAAATGGACAACGTTAATTAAGCGTCCCTTTGAACCCTCGCATCATTCATAAACTTCATAAAGCAATGTAAATTCAAAAAAACAATGGAATAGCAAACAAGGACTACTTAACGAATAAGCCCCTAAAATACTAAACAAGAAAGGAAGATCTCGCGTGCGCCAAAAGGACTTAAAAGTTTGGAGTTAATAGACTTAATTTGTATAGATGCCCCAACATAAGCCGATTCGGCCACTTGGACCCGTCGACCCTTACGTCCCATCTAGTGATGACTAATCATCGATATTTTTATCGTTTCCTTTTATCGATGGTCATATTTTACCCATTTAATGGAAGCTCTAGCAGAATTTAGTGCCCTTTGAATTTTAATGCAATAATTAGTATACATTATTAGATATAAAAGTATATTAATTGGTATATTAAGTTATTTTGCCGATACAACTCGGCCGGCGTAGTGGAACTTACCCAGTAGATGCCAAAATTGCCAAATTTGCTAGTGGATGTAAGGTTTATCACTTTAAAATTATTTAGAAATTTATTGTTCATTTACTATAATTACAAAAAGCGAATTTATTGCCTAAAATTCTACCAGATAAACCTCATTTTTATTTAAAAGTTAGCAAGGTGCATATGGCCGCTTGCAATTTGTTTTGCCATGACGTATTGTTCCTGTTTATAATGGATCCAATTCGTCTAAGCTTAACAAAAGTGTTAGGTTCATCGAATTCTTGTCATATATTATAATACATCGATATTGTCCCACATCCCTAGTTCTACAGTAGAATAATTAGCTCGGATGCATTTGTTTGTGTCGATACACATAATTGCGGTATCGATATATTGTTGCATTGTGTAAACTCATAAACTAATTATGTGCATTTTTTTTTTGTTGGGTAGTGCGTGGAACCTACCCAAATAATTGGCGGCGGTACCTTTCAATAGACCCAAGGCCTTTGTGCATCTGCTTTAAAAAAAACATTTTTTTTCTCTAATAAGGTGACTGACACGTTGTTATAAACTTTTTTTGTCAGGAAATGTTGTATTAAATTCAATTAGGCTTTTCTGTTTTTTAGGTGAGAAAGTCCGATATAATATAATATTAGCTACTTTCGTTCTCTGGCTGGCATACTGACGGTTCTTTTTTAGTCGTTTTCTATAAGTAATTGTTTTTGTCAATATTGTCACGTCTTAGTTGCCGGATAGCTAACTCCATCTACCCCACAACGCTATTTCCACCGACCCTGACAGACCTCCCTCGCTTCTTTTAGATCCACGATTCTTTGACTGGCACAGTGACGCTTTTCTATTTCGTTAGAACATGTAATTAATAATAAAATCTAATCTTATTGTTCTAGATACGCACGCAGGTCCTCACCTTCGGAATATACCGTTCCAAAGACCTTTTATTGATAGTGCCTCGTTGACGCTTAGAGAAATGGAAACGTACAAAACTGGCTCAACGAGAAGTTTGCGAACGTTATCGCATGAAGATAGAGAATACAAGACTAATGCCAACATCTCAACAGGTAAGAGATACTTACTTTGTTACCCGAAAAATAATTAAACGCGCTTTAAACAGACATTAAACATGAATTAAACGAATTTTATGCGGCTTGCTATCGCGTTTGTTTTGATTTTACAATAGTAATAGATAGTAAGCCGCATAAAAAAATTACATTACTATACTAAGCTTCTAAACTGCTTGTATTATAGAAACAGGACAACCAAAGTACATATATCAAAGATACATTGGTACCGGTGGGTAGTCTCGAACTCGTGCTGTCCGGTTTGTGTAACCATTGCACTGCCACTACACCTTAAGTCGCCTTAATTGATTTTACGGTTTCTTCAGTTGCCGTCACAATTAACTATTAGATTAAAAAAAAAACTTCTCTTTGCCTTTGATGTTCGCCACCTTTAGCTTACAATAGTGGTAGAGCCATATATTAAAGATCTAAATATATAAATAGCCATAGCCAAGACCTAAAATAATATTTTAAAAAAAAATTCGCAATATTAATTTCATGCAATTTGTTCACATTATAATCGCACAATTATTACATCAAGTATGTAATCATTGACTAATTACATGAGCGGTGGTGCGCGGGCGCAGCGTCAAATGCATTAAGCTTATTCGTGATTACTGCCACTACAATCATGAACCTCTAACTGACTGCCGCCTTATTTGCCGACGACCTGACGACGTCGTGCACCTTACAATTGCATAGAACTGACATTTCATATTACAAATTGTTTTATTGAGACTCAATACAAGTAAATACTCATTTTTTTGTTTCGCGAGGCGACCGTGGTGTAGTGACAGTGCAATGGTCATGCAAATCGTGATCATAGGTACAAAACCACTCACCGGTACCAATGTTTCAAGCTTAGTGTAAATGAAAAATGAAAAAAAAAAATGAAAAATTTATAAAAGTGGGCGATACCCCGTATGATGTTAAGCTGGAGTGCGGTCCATGAACGGAGACGAATGCTATTATAGTTAAATTACTGCAAGTATAATAGCAGCAGCTTTTAAACTGATCACGATACGCGACTGAACCTCGGATCAGCAGACAGTTTGATCACCAACTGTTTGCTTATCACTTTTAAAAATAGTTAGAAAGATAAAAAAATATTTACTCCTAAAACTCGCAACAGCCGGTTGTACCAAAAGATTTAATTTCTAAGTAAAAGAAAAAAGGAAAAATGGGTTGCAACACTCTCTCGTGTATGTTGTGTGTGTGTTTTCAGACAACATAATATACATACACAACATCCACGATAAAGTGTTGCAAGTGTTGCAACCCATTTTTCCTTTTTTCTTCTACTTATTCGTAACTTTTTACGAATTCGTAAATCAAAATTTTTGCTACAACCGACTGCTAGTATTATAATTAAATCCCAAGATCAATGTTAATAGACTTCACTACATTACTTCCTTCGATTATTTATTTTATTTTTGTTTATTTTAAAACTTTATGCACTATGTACGATGACAAATGGTACTAGCCATTCGCTGCCTAGTAACCTTAGGGATCAACAATCAAAAACACATACGGAAATAAGGTGTATATATAGTTTTAAAATTTTTAGTAAGTAATTATTTACCGTGAAGTGATTTGGTCACGTTTCGGGATCAGCTTGTAAGTTACCGATTCCATCTAGGCCGGCATAGTGGATGTGATTGCTACTCACAGTTGTTGAATTGTAGTAGCAGTGGTATTCTTCATGGATCACACTTCGGCTTAACATCAAGCGGTGCTGTCATATGTCGAGTCTCAATAAAAATAAATTATTGAAGTTTTGCTTATTATCCAGTCGTAGTAAAAAGAAAATTTATATTATTAGAAAAAAACTATTTCTGCTATAAATAATATTGTTTCTTATAGTGACGATTAATAATTGTTTTTTTCCTTAATAACCGGTCATAATGCTTTCCTCTGCGTAATACCCAATAAAATAATAATTTTATAATTAAAACGAGTAATAAAATAAATTTATCGCGTAATTATCTAAATTATTCAAACTTAAGACGAGATCTAGAACAAGTTTTAACATAAATCAGTCAAGATATTGCGCCTATTTTTTTCTTACACCTTTTTTTATTCTCTTTACACCTATTTTTTATTAATGTCCCTGATTTCATCAGTAAAGTTTTATTACTAATTCCTTATTTTAAAACATAAATATTACTTTCATGGCTAATTTTTATTATTTTAATTAAATTTATATCCTTATTTTAATTAAAATTAGGTATATTAGTGTAAAATTAACCGATTTTTGACTTAAATACTAAATTAACATTAATACCAAAGTAATAGAGAACGGAAGAAAAATAATCTAGTTTATATTTGTTGTTTTCACTCAATTTAGTAGTGGTAGGCAGACGGTAATATGGTAATATGCCCACTCTGATAATCCGGAGTAATACCACCACTTTTAAGTCTGCAGACCGTAAAGTGAGTCAGTCGCGTTTCGGCTTAAAAGTTATTGGTACCAACTAGGCCTGCTTGCACTTATTTAACTTATTTAACTTTACTTGCAGTAGCTTAGTATAGAAATGTCTAAAAAACATATAAATGTCGTGTCTAACTCTTGTTACGCTTGTGTTTTGGGACGGGAGCGTTTACAAGGTAATCCCAAGACGGACTTTCATCATCACGCCGACAATCTCCGTGGACTAATGACGAGCCGCGGAGTCATTACGCACATTATTAGTGAAAAACTACTGCAGAAAAACCATCCCTCATTAAACCTATTAAGGTTTTACAATAACTGTACAAATATTGTGACAGGTCATTTGCTGTTTATTCACAGCTTTTTTTACAGCTATGTATGTAAATATGTAATGGAATCTTTCAAATGAATTTTCACCCACTTTTAGGCTTTTATGTACTACTTTTGTAATGTCCAATGATGAACAAATATATAAATCGTAGTTTCGATACTTGTAGTTTGGTAGTTTGTAAAACAATTTTGTTTTTAATTGCTGTGCAATTGAGTTATTTGGAAAATAAGATATGGATTTTGTATTATCTGTCGATGAACGCCATATTTGTTCTGCTTTGAACTGTCATAATTATAGTTTGATCATTTTGCACACCTAAACTATGCAAAATAAAGGATACATTCCAATTATCTTCGTAAATCAAACTATTTTAAAATACATATACTGTTTAAAATACAAACTGTTAATACAATTAAGCCAAAGTCTCCATACAAAATAATTGATGTCCTTTGTACACGCATTAAAGACCGATGACAATACAATCTTTTCAATAAATAATCTTTTTAGCCGGCATAGTGACGACGACTGAGACAACCGTGAACTGACTCGGTTTTTTCAGTTGTCAGCATTCTTGGACATCTTCTTGCTTACCATTTATTTACTTTTTAGTGCACATTGTCATATCGTGTTTTTTAGTTTTTTTAACTATAGTTTTATTATTTCATTATTATTGTGATTCGATCGACGTATGATATCACCGATTGCTACTACAGTTAAATAACTAAGTCACAGTCGCATCTACTACCGTCAGTCACATGGAGAGGCTTATTTATTTATTTAAGTACTATACCACGAACCTGTATAGTAAGACGGACCGCTCTGTGTGAATATGCTCTATTTGTGAATGCATTATTTACGGACTTGTATCATGAACGATTATGTCAGGCCCTAATTTTATGACTGCTCGTAGGTATTATGTAAATTTCCCCATAATATAAATAAATAAATATAATAATTCGGACATAACTATTAATTGAAATATTCCTGTTAAAATTACCTAATAAGAGTAAAATTGATAAAAATTTCTTAGTTATATGAATAAAATAATTTAGGTAATTCCCTATAATTGGAAAATTCGAGAATTGCTAATGAATTGTCCTTAGTAACTAAATAATTTACCCATATTAACACTTTATCCTGCTTTTTATGTCGATTATGCTTTCGTTAAAATAGAACTCAGACGGAAAATTAATTACACAATTATAATTTAACATTTTAAGAGTGGTAGGCAGACACTTGGTGGTCATTTGTTCAGTCTGTCGATCTGGAGTGGTATCCAATCACCACTTTCAAGTGTTCAAAGTTTTCGGCTCCAACTAGGACGGCATAGTGGAAGCGACTGTTACTTGCATATCTGTTACTTGTATACTGCAAGTAACAGCCGCCTCTATTTAACATCATGTATGGAGGCGATGTTAACTTCAGCTTCTTCAGCTTAACATCAGCTGGGGTGCTGTCATATATCTAGCCCCTATAAAAACGCAATTAGAAAATTGCGTTATAAGCCTTGATATAAGTAGGTTTCTAACAAAATATTTTTAGAATTTCTAACGAATTTGGTGCAATAAAGATAGGAGTTAAGGTCGTTGATCTTCAGATAGCTTACTATAAAAAAGTACAATAACATCAAACGCGATCACGAGAAAAAACCGACTAGAAATGTCATTATGGAGATCGTGCGCCATAGATATAATTTGACTAGAAAAGACAGTTTTATATATTACTAGCTGTGCCCGCGGTTTCATTCAGTCATCAAATATCATCAGTCATATATATATATATATATATATATATATATATATATATATATTAATTAAACGTATCCTTTGTTACTTCTAGTACCTCTAAAAATATGTGTACAAAGTTTTATGATGATCGATTAAGTAGTTGATGCGTGCAAACATAAAGAAACGAACTCACATTCACATTTATAATAATACTCGTAGTAGAATAGACATTAATATATAAATTATACTCAGAAGTGAAACATTCAAACTAAAAATTGTTAGTAAACCTGACTGCTACTTTAAGTTATTTACTTACTGTTTAGTTACTTTAAGTGGCTGTCGCCTCTATTCATGGACCGCACTCCTTAACATCAGAGGTGTCGTCATGTCGAGCCACAATTTAAAGAATATACAGGTGTTTTCCTTATTTGAATTACTGTAAGTACCTGTTCTTATGTTAGGTTTCACCTAATATCTGATTTTGTATGCTTACGAAACATTTCAAAAATCGACCAGAGTTCTTAATCTAAATTATAATATTATAAAATATCTTAATAAATGACATAATCGTATTCGTTTACTAATTTTTAAGTAACGCTTTCTATTAATATAGGAAATACGCCTTTACTATGACTGGCCCTTGGCTATGTAAATTCATACAGTTCACACACCCCTTGCACACAGGTAGTAGGTTCCTGTGGTAGTGGGCCTCCTCCAGTTAAGCGCTATACATAGTTAATAACAATGGAAATGTAGATAGTCAACTTTTTTTCGTCTATGATTTGACATTTCGTAACAGCTTTGCGCTCAATAAGTACGAGTATAAAAACCTAATTAATCTTGCATATAATTATCGCCTTATTGTACTAGTTAGGTGTTTATTTGGTGAAATTGCCAATTCTATTTCTAAGTAGCTCTGCGTTTACTATCACAATTTGATGTATTTCTTAATGGCACGTCTAGTTGATGTCGTCATTTATGTTATACTACTGTCTAAGAGAGAGACGGTACGTTTATAATAGTAAATAGTTTTTTTAGAAAGAAAGTATCATTAAGATACAAAATGTAATTGGTCCATGTACACATGAATTTCTTCATTTTAATAAAATTAATAAAAGTTAACTATAAATTGAGTAGGTTTTTCCCAGTCATCGGTATTCTTGGGCCTCTCTTTGCTTACCACTAGGCTGATGTTGTATGTGATATCGCAATATAAAACTCTCGTTGAACTGAATTTCAGCAACTTTCAATATAATCTTACATATCCAAAGAAGGACTCAAAGGGTTGGGTGTCGTCTTATCTTAGGAAGGTATGATTTGCGTCCAGACAGATCACTGCTAGAAAATTTTTTGAGCTAAAGTATAACACAAGTCAAAACGCGGTTCTTATATTTTGTACACGTCTTCTGAGCACGTCTCCCCTATTTAGACCGCTATAATTTTTTGTCTATTTGACAACGATCGTCCGGTCTATAAGACTCTAACCTTAATATAGACGTTAGATTGGTGCATTAACAACACAGCATAATAAACACAAAAGCTGTGAAAATACATTGTTATTTATAATATTTCAACCACAAAATACCACCCCCATATTTAGATACTTATTTATCATATTATTTTTCGTAAAACAATAAAAAATGTGAGTGTTATTTCCGGTAGATTATAGATTTGATTGTTCAATTCCCAAGATCAATATCTCGGGCGCCATTATTGGCCACTGGATTTCAACTCCAATTGGATTACAAAATAACCATCAATCTTCACTTTTTCATTCCTTGCTGCACAATTTTAGATATTGATTTACAATGATACATTATTCTTTTATTGTATAAAATACCTTTAAACATGTTATTATTTTATAGGTTTTAGGATTAGCTACAAAACATAATTTGATTATATTTGGCCAGTACCTAAGATTTTTTAAATCTTAATTTTTATTGGTTTTAAAGTATTTTTGGCCTTTAGTCACTTAAACTCAATAATCCATGAATTAAACAAATTTTATGCGGCTTACTATTGCGTTTATTTTGGTTTTGATTTGACAATTTTATTTTATTTACAATAAAATTGTAAAATGAAAACAAAATTAAACGCGATAGTAAGCCGCATAAAATGTGTTTAATTCATTAATCAATGTTCGCGCAATATCTGAATAATCCATCTTAATCTAGCCTGATCTACACCTGAAGTATAAATTTACATAATAATTAAGCATCCTAGCTAAAGACGATATTAGTTCAACTAATAAATGCTCTTACATCTAATATATATAATCAGTTTTATTTGTTTGTTAATAATTAATTTCGATCCCCCAGTGTAAAGTTGTAGAAAAGTAATGTTTATTTAAAGACATATTAATAAATTGTTCGAGAATACATTAAAGCAAAGAAGCAATAAAAAGTATATTTTATTTGTTTTATAAATTAAATTAAAACCATATTATAAACATACAAAAAAAACTGTTTACAATAGTCGATGACGCATTCTTTTGCGGTCTAATGGTTACCCAACCTCGTGCTTACTTAAATAAAGTCAATCTCGCAGCAGGGTCCGTGTGAAAATTCGATAACAAATCTATGGTGCAGGAATCGATGGGCAATAGTTGCGGTTTCAATTCGAATCTCACTACTGCGATGTAATAAACGCTCCGGGATTAGGCCTTCGTAGTGTTCACAGGTTTGCTGCATACACAACTATAATAATAGCTACACCCTAAGTTATATATCTCTATAGAGTGCGCATATAGGCAGACAGTTAGTGGTCATATGCTCAGTCTGCCCACCCGTGTAGTACCATCACTTTCAAGTGTAGACCGTGAAGTGAATGAGTTTCGTTTCGGCATAAGCTTAAAAGTTGCCGGTTCCAGCTAGACCTAGGCTAAGAGTAATGTAACTATAGTTGCAGTCGCTTCTATTTATGAACCGCACCCTAGCTTAACATTAGGCGAGTACTGTGATACGTCGAGCCATAATAAATTAAAAAAATATATATATAATATATTTCTCTTAGCTTCTATTTATAGTAAGTAATTGTGTTATAGGTATCAAAATCAAAATATTTGTTGCTTATTTGATATTATGAATATACTCGTTTAGTATTGTTTTGATATAAAGCAGGGCCAATGTTTACATGATACACACAGGCATTGCAGACTAATTAGATTTACTGATTTCTAGTTAATCAATCGATCAAACTGTCACGCCATACAGACACAAATATCGGTACATAAGCCCGATGAGCACGCGTGAATTTTCCTATCAAATTTTTATTAATATAATTTATACGGTTATAATTGACTTATATTATTCTGTTTACTTAAGTTCGACGTGTATTTAATTTATGATCATACTTGTTTTACCGTTCATACTCGGTCATGTGCACTCCATATCTATATTCACTAAGGCTGTACCTAACAAACACTAATTGCCTGTTGTACCTCCTCCATATTTTATGTAATGACATTTTATGTTCGTTTGCTAATCAAGGATATTGTGTCTGATCCATACTAAAAACAGATACGAGTATTTGCTCTGGATCTAGATGTTTAGGCCCGGATGGTATAGGTTGGTGATTGTTTGCTTAGCCCGACTACTAACAACCACGAACCTCCTGGAAAGACAAAGATCCTAAAAAGACTTACAGGCGGTTGTACCAAAAAAGTTTCAATTAACGAATTTAGTTTTACTTTATACTTATTCTACTATTACGAAACTGTGAATTGGGTTGTTAATAATTATATATCGAAACTACCATTTATATGTTTTTATCATTAGAAATAACAAAAGTAGTACATAGAAACCAAAATGAATGTTGTCCTTTAGCTCTGTATAAAATAACCGTTAAACGTAAATGTGAAGTTAAAGAGTGTTGCAACCCATTTTTCTTTTTTTGTTTTTCTTTTACTTATACGATACTTTTTAAAAATTCGAAAATTATATTTTTTGGTACAACCGGCTGTTTGTCTAGTTTCGGAATCAGCTTATGTTATCAACGTGAGTTAATAATTCTCAATCTTGCTATAAAAATATATTTAGGTACATATTTAAGTATAATGTACTAATGTACTAAAACTATAATAAACAATGTTTAGTTTCAATCAATCAATCAAATTGTCACGATAGGGATAGGCAGATACAATGAAATGCCACTTTCCACTGTCACAACCCCCTCGCTTACATCACATCCACAATTCTTTTCATACAGGTTATGCCACAAGAAAAGAAAGTTCATAGTAGTAGTGACAGTACACTTGTGTTAGTATTTTTTTTATTGTTCCGACCGGGAATCGAACCCGGGGTTTACCGCGTAACGAACTGGTGAGTTACCCAATACGCCACGCTCGTCGTCGAAATTTGTGAATACAAAGTCAATGTTTAGTTGATTACAATTTAGTTTTTATTTTATTGTGACTTGACATATGACAGCACCCCGCTTGATGTTAGGCAGGAGTGTGGTCCATGAATGGTTGCCACTGCTAATATTATTTTTAATATTACTACTACTCACTTTACTACTGTTATGTAAATACAGTATATATATATAATGTATACTAGCTGTGCCCGCGACTGCGTCCGCGTGGAATAGTTATTTTGGGAATTATATTAATTTTTTTGTTTACCTACCTGCTCAGCTTTATTATAAATTACCTATAGCTGTTACCCGCGACTTATTTTAGACGATTAAATTACGTAACTAATAGAATATATTTTAAAGTAGTTTTAAAAAGAATATATTTTAAAGTACTTCTGCGTAAATTATATTTTCAGTTTTATTTTCTTGTGCGCAAAACTCGCAGCCGCTTTGCAGCAGCAGTCTGCCGAGAACGCTGAGTCCTTTTCTAGGGCATTACAGTGACGAAGAAAGAACGAAGGAAATGAAAACTTAATTAAACTAACTGTATGCTTAAACTAAAACCTAACCTAATAAGAATTGTAAAACCTAACCCTGAAAGAATGTAGATGACACCTACAGGTATTATTTACAACAAAACAAAAAAACTGTTATTGTGAAAATATTAGAAACAAAATACTAAACTTAAAACAAACACTACCTACTATAGAGAAAACTACTACAAAATGAAATTGTATAAAAAAGGATTTTGCACGATGATATTATATCGTAAAAACAAATTAACGCTGCATTCAACCGATCAGTAGGGAGCCGACCGCATAGTATGCTTGTCTGTCTATAAATGACGCGCCCCTCCACTTTATTAGTTTATTTAAATGTGTGAATGCAAATATTACTAACTATACTATTGAACTTCATCACGTTCGTTCCTCCTTTGTGTCTAACCAGCAACTGAATAACCAATTTCTGCATTTTCGGTGTGTTTTATCCATATTTTATATTTGCTCGTATGCGTAAATACAGTGGAGGGGCGCGTCATTTCGGCTTAGACAGACTATACCTCGTAGAGCTACACCCCCCTCCGCCTCGCCCGCAAGCACCGCCTCTCCTCACCCGCCGGTTAGCGCTCACCATGCGACGCGTGTGAATTGTGTTTCAGAGTTATTTTAAAATTGTATTATCTTATAAGATGTTTATTGAAATTAGGTGATGACAATGAGAATTTTGTTCACAGTTAAATACTCTTAATTAATAACACATTTATTTCGATAAAGAATAATATTATTATGTTAATACAACTCTGACAAATAATTTGTAATAATGCATTAATTTAGACCAAATTTGACTATCATAAAAACGGTTATTGTGAGTTAATCTTAAAAGATAGACATATACCGTCGCGGACATTTTTTTAGATAATTTAAAGAGGAATAATTCTTTATTACATATTTTTTGGGTATCTCGAACGGTTTTCGCAGCGCACGCAACGGAAACCCTCAAAGACGAATAATATTCCCCGTTTTTTCCACATTTTCGACTGTTTCTTCGCTTCTATAAGTCGCAACGTAATGTTTTATAGCCTAAAGCCTTCCTCGATAATTGATCTATCCAACACAAAAAGAATTTTTCAATTCGAAGATTAGTTCCTGAGATTAGCGCGTTTAAACAAACAAACAAACAAACTCTTCCGCTTTATTATATTAGTATAGATTTACAGCCGGTTAAACCAAAAAAGTTTCAATTTACGAATTCAGTTTTACTTTATACTTATTCTATTACGTTTACTTTTACGAAATCGTGAATTAGGTTGTTAATAATTTTATATCGAAATTACCTTTTATATGTGTTTTCATGATTAGAAATAACACAAGTACAAAATAAAATATCTGTATAAAATATCCGTTAAACATAAATGTAAAATGTGAAGTTAAAGAGTGGTGCAACCCCTTTTTCTTTTTTTCTTTTACTTTTACAATACTTTTTAAAAATTCGTTAATTATAATTTTTGGTACAACCGGCCGTTAGTATTTACGTAACAGTAGTAAAGTGACTATTAGTACAAGAAAGTATGGCTAACAAATCAATGGTACGGGGAACGTGTCGAGAAATATAATCGTATAATGAAAAAGTAAAATTAGTACAATTTACGTACATTTTGCACATGAAATTATTATAAATACATCACTATACTTAACGATACAACTTAGCCTATTCGATCGAATACAAAAACAATATAAAACAATTCAAGTACATGCGAAATTATTATTTGATACCATTAAAATGTCCGTAAGTTGGGCCCAGTGTAGTGTTGCCAGACGATCGTTATGAAAAAGAAAGTTGACCACAATACAAATCTGATTCAATTTTTTTATTGTGACACGACATCTGACCTCGTCCCGCCTGATGATAAGCAAGAGGAGGTCCAAGAGTGACGACGACTGAGAAAACCGAGTTATACTAAAGGTTTTATTTATTATTTAGACTCGATATCTGACCTCGACTTGCCTGATGCACTTTGGCCGGCGTAGTGATGGCGACTGGGCCGTGAACTGACTCGTTTTTTTAGTCGTCGTCACTTTTAGACCTACTCTTGCTTGTCATCAAGCGGGTTAAGGTCAGATGTCGTGTCACAATAAAATAAAGAAAAAGTCAAAAACTTGGATTTGTACGGACTGAACCAAATAGCAAGTGTAAAGATTTCTATTTTTTTTATTAATTAATTATAAACATTTAAAAAAATAACACTAAACATTATTTCTATAAAAAATCAAAGAATAGTCATAGCTCTATAATAAAAGAAGAAAAAAACTATTTTGTTGATTAATTCCACTAGTACTAACACCTGGCAACACTATTCGAGGTATAGCTTGCATTAAGCTTCTTAACCACAAAACCACAGCTCCTGGAATAGGCCTGGACAGTTAGCCAGTGTGTCCAGTATTTTACATGCCCTTCCACTCATTATTATAAGAGATTAATATAATTCGACCAACTAATATTACTGCCTTCTGATAAATATTAAAACTGATAAATATAGTTCCATATTGGTTTAGTTTATTTTGTATTTGTATTTCTTTTAAAGCAATAAAATATTTATTTAACTCCATATATATATTTAAAATATTTATTTAACTGTCACTTGATCGAGCAAGAGAAGATCCAAGAGTGACGACGACTGAAACATCCGAGTTAGTTCAAGGCTGCCTCAGTCGCCGTCACTATGCCGACCAAAGGTGCTTCTTCACGCATCACTTGAAGGATCCAAGGTTATAGGAAGGAGAGAATACATGGGCTGGCAAAGTTATTAAACCTCCATTCATGGACCGCACTTCAGCTTAACATCAGGCAGGGTGCTATCATATGTCAAGTCACAATCATAGTAAAAAAACACAGGGATATGTGGAGACAACAATTCCCTTGATTTTAGTATATTGGTGGGCCTGTCATTTGGTCTGGCTGTCATAAGGGTACCACTACTTTTAAGTATAGGTATAGATCGAGAAGTGACTTATTCAAGTTGCTGGTTCTAACTAGGCCACCATAGTGGATGCGACTGGTACATGCAATTATTTAACTGCAAATCACCCCTAAATCTTGGACTGTACTCTATCTTAACATCAGGCGGGGTGCTAACATAAATGTCGAGCCACACTAAAAAAAACGAAACTAGAGTTTGGATTAATTTAACCATACTTTCATTAACCATAACCACAGAGCCTGTATGAGGATCGTGGTAAGTGGCGCTCCATTATCTCTGCCTAACCCTGTGGGAAAAAGGCGTGACAATTTGATTGATTGAACTTTAATTTAATTAGTACGAATAAAAGGATGTGTTATATTTAAATATATTTCAAATACTCATGAGCATTTAAATAATGAGCCATCTAGAAAAATCAAGAATAGCTTATCAATACGGTTGCGTATGGTAGCCGCGGCTGTCGGTCGCGTGGTCAGTCTGCGGTCGTCTCTCAACTTAAAATTCACACATCGAAACCTCTCACTTTCGTCTAGTCTAAATATAAACACTGTTTAAGTGCACTTAATGACGAAAAACATACAAATACAATATAAGTTGACTATTAGGTAAAACGTTTAAATTTTTATATGTATAGACTGTCCATTTAAATTGCTATAATTAAAGTAATTATTTAGCAGAGCTAATTAATATATTCATTCGTTTATATACCTTACTTATATTATGAACGCGAAAGTTTGTGAGTATGGATGGATGTATGTTTGTTACTCTTTCACGCAAAAACTACTGAATGGATTTTAATGAAACTTTACAATAATATAGCTTATACATCAGAATACCACATAGGCTATAATTTATAAACATATTGTGTTAATAATAAATTTTAAAAAATAAAGAACATTTTCCCATACATGATTGCGTGCGTTCAGAAATTTATTTTGGGTAAACTAAGAAAAATATATCAAGCTGTTGAGAATTAAAAACAAATTGTCAATTTGGCATATCAGTAAAAATATATTGCTCAAAAACCTATGTTTTATTATTTATAAAGAGAAACGATTATATGTCCAGTCACAAAAAAAGAAAACTCAATTCACAACAAAGATTTAAATCGGTTTAAATTTTTGATTCACCCAACTTTAGTTTGGCTAATCTGTAACACAACATTCATTAACTTTTAGGCGGTATGAAGTTCGCCGGGTCAGCTAGTAATATATATATTTTACATTTGGTGATCATTTTTCTAGCCTGCCGACCGGACGTAGTACCATCACTTTCAATCGTAGTAGCGGTTCGGGATCAGCTTGAAAGTTACTGGTTACGATAAGGCTGGTATAGTGGAAACGACTGCTACTTAGAGTTATCCAACTGTAGTATAAGTTGCCTTCGTTTATGCACTAGCTTAACATCAGAATACTGTGTTACATGTCAAGCCACATGTAACACACAAAATCATTACTTTTGCCTAATTACTCGTAATCTATTCGTTTACATTTAATTTAGTTTTTTTTAAACTGCAACATCTGGCTAGACTGATCCAAGTGCATTAATGTGATTCAATAATTATACACAAAAAGCTTCAAAATAAATAATAAACGAATAAATAAATATTAGGTAGGCAGCAAATGGGATGACAGTTTTTGTAATTAATAATGTAAAGACAAAATAAATAAGTAGAGTTGCCATTTTGGCGTCAGTCTGGCTGAGAAGGTGTTTAAAATATGTGGGCATTTCATAATGGGTTGATGGTTGGTCAGGTGGCTTTAAGATCGCCGTAATGTCTCGCGTTTGCGGTCGCTCCTGCCAGGATACGCTCGTGTATCAGTAATGACTTACACATCCACTCGAAACCTTACAAATAATTCGAGCAAGGAAAAAAATCCAACCGAATCACGTACTTGCATCCTTCAAAGGAAAACGCATATCGGATAGCACCGGCTTGTTTCTTTCTCTTTTTTTCGTAATATAAACCTTTTGGTGTGTAAAAGAGATGGTCAATAATTGAGGGCGATATTGTTGGATATTTTTCGCTCAATACAATCAATTATTATTTACGTGTTGCACGGCTACCTTCTGGCGGTAATATGTATCGAGTTGAGAAAAAAGCCTTCATTGTTCAAATTATTTATGTGTAATTTTTTTGCTCTGTGTAAAAGCAACAAAATATAACAAATCGAGATCTTAACTTGTTAATTATTTTAATATATTTCTTCAAATTAAAAGTTATGATTTATTCGATGTTTTGTCTAATTCGATGGTTGGGTCTAAAGTTATAACTGGATTTAATTTTTTTTTTCTGGTTTGCATAACCAGTTACGATACAAAGATATTTATTCAGTTTTAATGTCTGTTTATAACTTTTTTTTTTTTTTTTTTTTTTTTTTTTAACTAATGATAAAAAAACTTAACCAGTAAGACAACGATATTTATTCTACTTTTATAACTACGAATTATAAGTCGAATAAAACTCGATTTATTTCCAGAATTTTATTTCTTTCTATCCGATGAAAAATGTATGAAAAAAAACATGTATAGGTAAATTATAATTAATTGGAGTAATATGGACCAAAATATAAATTGATTTTTAGAATGACTATCGCGTTTATTTTGATTTTACAACTTTCATTAGTCCAACGTTTCGAGAGGTTTGCAGCCACCGTGGTCACGGAGAGTGATTGTAAATTGTAAATCAAAAATTGTAAAATGAGTAATTGTAAAATCAAAACCAAAGTGGCACTTTCACTACCAAAATGCTGACGTTAGAAAGAACACAGAGATCCCTACTAAAACTCATATTCTTAAAACCATATCGCTCTCCTACTCACGGCCTATACACAACTACCAAACTACTTACTGTCAGACAATCATACATATTATTGACTATACTACGAACACATAAAACAACTACATTCACACCTAAAAAAACATCTATTCGCCGACGAGACCTAGTTCTTAATCCACATAAAATTAAAACAGCATTTGCAGGGAGACAGTTTCAGTTTAGATCAATATACTTATATAACAACATAAACCAAATACTTAACATATACCCCATGCTTACATTTAAACTTAAAAATATTCTTACCACATGGTTAAATACTAAAGACTACATTTTTACAAAAAACCTACTAAAGGTAATTAAATGAAACACACCAATACCATACTACTCACAACAATAGAAAATATATATAAATATTTTCTATTGTAAAATATTCATATTTTCTTATTAGCATTTATTACTGTATAAAAGATTAGCATGTATCTTTTTATTTTTATTTTTGTTGTTTCCTGTTTTGTAATTATATTAATTACGAGTATATTATATACATCTCATAGCTTGCTGAATGAGTCAGGGAAAGACGGGGTTGTCCTGTAACACAATGTCTCATACAGACCTAGACCAGGGACCTTCAATTCCCAGATTCATAATGTAGAGATTGATGTTAATAAAGAATTTTTAATAATATAAAAATAAACGCGATAGTAGCCGCATAAAATTTGTATAATTCATTAATCAATGTTCGCGCAAAATCTAAGAAAATACTAGATTTTTAGTAGGGTGGTCCCAATGCCCAGTCTGTTAATTCAGGGTAATACTTTAAACAAGTCGGCACACAGTCGCGTTTGTGAATAGTTTTTATAATAAGTTGTCGGTATCAATTAGACCGGCTTAGAGGTTGCGACTACCACTTGCAGCTATTAAACTCCAGCCTAACCTCGGGTTGCTATCTATGCCACACTGCATAAAAAGTAATTAATAAAAGATCCAAAGTAATTCGCATATATTTCTGATTGAATAACATTCCATAATCCTGAGAATAAAACTTAAAAGCCATAAAAATCCGTCAAGAATTTTGATATTTTTAACGTCGTAACTTTGTGCCTTCAAGCGGTAATGATTTAATTACACAGTGACGGAACACGGGTACTGTTCAGTTACATACGAATATTAGTTTAACTCTAAATAGCCAATGTAGATTCGATCAAATTGCCTTTTCTTGCCTTTTACCCACAGGGATAGGCGCCACTTGCCAAGTTCCTGATACAACTCCTTCATACAAGCTAAACGATTATGGGCACTAGGCAACCTAGCTCTTCTTGAGGATGTATTCGATTTAGTCAAAACACAACCTCCTGGGCCTGCCTTGTTTAACGCATCCATCCACATCAGATTTATAATTTACTTTTGTCAATGTAGAATGTACATAATTTATTGAATTACTCTATGATACCAGCTTTGGGCAACTGCAATAAGATTGAGGCAACAACACCTCACTCATCTTTGGATTTAATATTTTTATATTTTTTTGTAAGTTTTGTTTTTAGGCTGTTTTTAGTTCTGTTTTATTTATATTTGTTTAGACTAGCTTAAACTATTAAATTCTTTAGTTTTACAAACTATTTGTAAACTACTTGTTATAGATATTTAATAGAAAAATTAAAGAACTGATTAAAATCAATCAATCAAATTGTCACGCCTTTTTCCCACAGGAATAGGCAGAGACAATGGAGCGCCACTTACCACGATCCTTACACAGCTCCCTTGCTTCCTTCACATCCACAATTCTCTTCAAATTAAATCATACTCAATAATTATTTTTTCTTATTACATATTTGTTTAATTTTCACATTAGGTTAATTTTATTTATATAATAACAATGATATAAATAATTTATTATTTATTAATTAATTTATTAATTTAATTTATATTATAAATAATTTATATAATAACAGACTTATTTCTATCAAAGAGACATAGGAAACACAATATCCTGATTATTTATTTTCATCCCGAGAGAATTCTTAAGGCTTCGATGGTGTCCTTTTCATTATTATAGTTAAACAATAATAATAATTTATTAATATTGTTAATAAATAAATCAAAACGGGGACTATTTTTAAATAGCATTGGCCGCAGTACCCATAGAGCAGTCCTATTGGTTGATGCTGTTATTGTTTCCAAAACTACCCTGTTTTCATGTTTTGATTTTGTTTTATTGTTTCCGGTTTAATTCATTATTTTGCAAACATAACTGACGGTGTCAGAATCGTGGATGTGAAGGAAGCAAGAGAGTTGTGCCGAGATCGTGAAAATTGGCGCTCTATTTTCTCTGCCTATCCCTTTGGGGATTAAGACGAGATATTATTAATGATGATGTATACAACAGCCTGTATATGTTGTTCTCATTTTACCACGCGGCCTGCGATATGATAAGGTAAAGATATCTCAAGTATCGCGTGTTCATAGTATAAAATTACTCGTTCGCTCGGTTGTATCAACGATCGCCAATCGCCTGGATCTATTCCAATCTACTACGTAATTTAAACTTATATGTATTATTTGTACTTGTACGCACAATTGTAGCTGATTTATTTGTATGAGATTCCTATGATGAGGCAGCTATTTCGATTTGTAT
The DNA here is from genome assembly GCA_905220615.1 of Tinea trinotella. Classification (NCBI taxonomy): domain Eukaryota; kingdom Metazoa; phylum Arthropoda; class Insecta; order Lepidoptera; family Tineidae; genus Tinea; species Tinea trinotella. Next base: position 4,190,558 of record HG992320.1, on the reverse strand, counting down.
TATATTTAATAGATATTTGTATTATATTAATAGTAAGGCGATCCCTTACACTCTCCATCATTAGATACTTTCGGGTTTTTAATTTAATTTTAAATTATAAGAAGTTTTTTTTTTGTTAAAGCAAAAAATAAAATTTTAAAAAATTGTCACGCCCTTCTTCCACAGGGATAGGGAGAGGCAATGGTTGATCCACGATAAATAAATAAAGCAGATAAATAAATAAGGGGTCGAGACGATGGGCCCTTGGGGACCTTCAGCTAAGCGCCTGGCCAAGGAGTTGTCCAGGCGGCTGACGGAGAAGTCTGGAGACAGGAAGGCTGGCAATTATTTCTGCCAACGTATTAGCCTTGCAATACAAAGGGGAAAAGTTGCCAATCTCCTTGGGACTATCTCTGATGCGACGTCATTGGATGATATTTTTTATTTATAGTTTAATTAATTAATTATCGTTAATATACGTTTAATTTTATCATAATAATAAATGTTATTAAATAATTTATTTCTAAAATTTTATAATTATATTTGATGTTACAAATATACCTATTTATTAAACCTGAACTAGAAAGAGGTATTTGCTCCAAGTTCGTTCCGCCACTTTTAAGTGTACTTACAGTTACACAGACTAAAAGTTGCCGTACCAATCAGTCAACTGCTACTTTTAGTTTTTTAACAATAGTAGCAGTCGTATCTGTAGGTTGAGTGAGAGCCTTAAGGCGACCGTGGTGTAGTGGCATTGCAATGGTTACACAACCGAGAGCACAAGTTCGAAACCACCTTTTTTTTTATTGTGACTCGACATATGACAGTACCCCGCTTGATGTTAAGCCAGAGTGTGGTCCATGAATGAATGTCACTGCTACTACAATTCAATAACTGTGAGTAGCAATCACATCCACTATGCCGGCCTAGATGGAACCGGCAACTTACAAGCTGATCCCGAAACGTGACCAAATCACTTCACGTTCTGTATACTTGTAAGTGGTGGTACTACCCCGGATCGGCAGACTGGGTACCACTGCCTACCACTCAAATTCTCTTCATACTCGTACAAGCTCTACAGTAAAAAAGGACTTAGGTACATATATATTTTTTAGGCCGGCATAATGTGTGTAAATGCTACTTTTAGTTATTTAAATGTAGTAGCTGTCACCTTCGTTCATTAACTGCACTCTAGCTTAACATTAGGCAGGGTGGTAGTGGTAGTGCGATGGTCACGCAAAACAAGAAAGAGCACGGGTTCAAAACCACTTGCCGGTATGTATTCGTATTAACAATGTATTTTTGATATAGGTACTTTGGCCGTCCTGTTTCTATGATACTTTAGAAGCTTAATATAGAAATGTAAAAAAAGAATTTGCATTCACTATGCCGACCAAGTTTCAAGTGATAATTTTTAATACATAAATCTCTAAATAGAGCACGACACTGCAATCCAAGCACGTTGAGCAAAAGCGAAGCATTCCGTTAAGTTGTGCTTCCTGCAAAACGTTGTAAGCACATCCCGTAGTTAGGTAGCATGGTGGGGAGTAATGTATAGTAATGATAGAGGAGACTAGGCGCAAACCGCAGCACGGGAGCCGGGACGTGCCTCACTATCTTAAGTGAAAATAATCATTGTAACACGCCTTTAGCTGAGTGGGATAATACGATGGATGGATTTTTAGCAATCATTTCTTATTTATGTGTCGTTTAAGTTATACGTAAATGTAATTAAAGATTTTTTAGAAACTATCAAAAAGAAAAATACAAGACAAGATATGCAAATATAGGTAGAGCTGGATTTTGAATATATATTAGCAATACACTTGCAGCTATACACAACTATACACTTGCAGCTTAACACAGCTCTTGCAGCTATACACTTGCAGTTGTAAGTGTATAGCTGTCGCCTCATTACTAATGAAAATTAATAATAGGTATGTGTTATAGTAATAACTTCGTATGCAGTATTAATATTAGCATTGAAATAAGATAAATATAATTTTAAAAAAATATTTTTATTTTATTTTATTTTATTTATTTCTTTGTACAGGCGTACAGGCGGACTTAAAGCCCGATGGCTTTATCTTCCAGTCAACCTTCAGAAAAACAGATAGTGAAAGGCAGGTGCATGAAACAATGTTTAACATAGATACAATTTTTAGAAAAATTAAAAAAAAAAAACTTAACACTAAAGATTTAAGTAACAATAAACGTACATATATAATAGGTAAAAATACATAAATAGATATATATTAAAAATAATACATATATATATATATATAATATACAATATATAATATACAATACATAATAATATTATAATCTATATTCATCCAAAGAGTACTACGATTTTTGAGTGAGATGTTTCCTAAGTTGGCTCCTAAACGCCACTCTGTTTCGGGACTTTCTAATATCGATAGGAAGGTTATTCCACAGGCGAGCTGCCTGCACCACAAATGCTTCATCAACTGCTCCCTTATATATCACTGCCAGACCATTCTGAACCAGGCTGACACACAACAGAGGAAATTTGAGAAAGATTAGGAGAGCCCAGCTGTGGTAATGTAGTCAAATATAATCTCGTTTTTAGAATTACGTAGAATTGAAATTAGAGCAATGTAAATCTTTTTTGTTACGTTAAAAAGCTCTGTAAGCTCTGTACTCTACCACAAATCCAAAATATTTAAAAACTTCTAGAACAATCTAGTCTAGGCTAATTGTGATCCTTTTTACCCGACTACAGCGAAGACGAGGAGAAGGGTTATGATTTTTCTATAAAACACATTGTGTGTGAAAACAGCTTTTAATCAAATTATTTCCCAAACAATCAATATTAGACTATGAGAATCGAAACTGATACTTCTTAAGTACTTTTAAGCAAAAAGTAACAATAACCTAAAATGATTCATAACAAGATATACCTAGTGGCTATGGTAATAAGAATCAATTTTGTTTTAGCGCAAAATAAAAAAATCATAACTCAATGAAGTTACAAGACTTCAAACTCTACCCTTGCAATACATTTTCCTTGTGCGCTCAAAATCTAAAAAGTCGTAACTGCATATAGTTTATGAAGGTAGTTGTTACATTTCGTTTTATCACAAAATGGATTCCTCCAGTGCTGTGAACCACAGGATGTATCAAATTACACCGAGTTATGTTGTAAGTGATCACGTATAAAAAGTGTTGAAAATGAACATGAGCCGAGAGGGAGGGTTGAGAAGTGTTTCTTATAAGATTACAGTTTGTTTTATAGATTTTATAAAGCTTCTTTAAGATCTTTTTACACTTTTTGTTTTATCATATTTAATTAATAATTTCTTGTAGTTTACTGCGTTTGTACAATATAGGTAATATTTTCTTTGGAGTATTTAACAATACAAACTTTACTTATTTGAAGGACCAACAAAAGTATTTCAAGCAATTACATGTATAAATCACAAGATTTTTATTATTCTTGTAATTACCACCACTTACATGTATACAGACCGTGAAGTGATTAGGTCGCGTTTTGGGATCAGCTTATAAGTTGAAGAAATGGGATAACAGAATGTTGTCTCATTCTTCTACCAAAACGTTCATTAATTTCTTTAATGTCGATGAAAATCTGCTTATATTTTTCTGAATTAAACTATTAAAAAAAGTTTATTTTGGTTTTGATTTTACATTTTTTTATTATTCCGATGTTTCGAGAGCTTTGCAGCCATCGTGGTCACCGCATAAAATAGTAATAATAGTAAGCCGCTTAAAATTTGTTTAATTCATTAATCAATGTTCGCGCAAAATAAATAAAAAATACTATATCTTTCTGCTCTACAACCCTCTATAATGTTTTAATACGAAGTAATTTGGCGGTCTGTATACTTGTAAGTGATGGTACTACACCGGATCGGCAGACTGGGCATACATACAGGGGTCTTACCACTCTACAGATGCACCATATTATTTCGTCAATCCCCTCTATGTTCTAATTATTTATTTATTTATTATACATTTCTATACTAAGCTACTAAAGTGCTTGTATCATAGAAACAAGACAACCAAAGTACATATATCAAAGATACATTGGGCCGGCATAGTGGCGGCGGCTGGGGCAGCCGGGAACTGACTCGGTTATTCCAGTCGTCGTCACTCTTGGACTTCCTCTTGCTTATCATCAGGCGAGTCGAGGTCAGATGTCGTGTCACAATAAAAAAAACCCTGCCACTTGGCTTGCGTAGCCATTGCACTGCCACTACACCACGGTCGCCTTAAAATACAAATATGTATATCCTAAATAGACTACAATACTTAACTGATTGCCGTGCAATAATCGTTCGTAAACCGCGTGAGCATACATTGTCAAACAGTAAATAGCAAGAACAAGAGCGGCTTGATCAAAGGAAAGTGCTAATTACCGCCCCCCAACCTACCCTCACGAATAATTAACATCACTGATTTGATTGGCATACTATAAACACACGTCTTTATAATCAACAACTATTTAGATATATCTGTATATCTATGGTTATCTGTGATTTAAAATATATTATATTTTACATATATTTCTATGCTAGGCGGTAAACATAGTTTCTATGACACGTGGTTGTGTCACAGAAACTGGGCGCAGTATTATTTTTTTATTGTAGCGTGTTGCCTAGTACCCATAACCGTAGGTGGAGCATTCTGGATGTAAGCGAATCGAGGGAGTTGTGGCAAGTGGTGCTCCATTGTCTCTCTCCATTGGCTTGACACAAAATGACAGCACCCCGCCTGCTCATTAAGAAACAATCTGAATAGAAGAATGACCCAAATCAGATTTATCTTTTTTGTTACTCTTTTTTGTTTTTGTAATGCAAAAACACGTTTTAAAACTTTAAACCAAAAACTGATACAGGTTCTCTATCCATTTTAATGAAAAATAATCATTTTACATTACATTTAAGATTTGGAAAAGTATATTGCAATTGATATATGAATAATAATAAAGTAACGTTTATATAGAATCAAAAATAAACCAGAAACAACTGTATTAAAGATGCCAGTGGTCTTTCAAAGACCATTGTTATTAATTATTACCTGTGTACTGTGTCAAACCTCTCTGTGTAAAATTAAAGGGTGTTATGGGTGTGTAAAGGAGGAAATAGGAGGGATTCAGTCTCGTTATAATTTAATTCAAGTTAAATTTTTTTATTAGAGATTTTCTATTCATAATCATCATCATCAGGTAGAAGGCGTCCACTGCCAAACATAGGCCTCCCCCCTTAGAACGCCATTCCGAACGACAAGATGCCAGTTGCATCCAATGTTTATTCGTGACTTTCACTATGTAGTCAGTCCTAGTGGGATACCTACCTACGTTGCGTCTGCCGGTTTGTGGTTCTACTCTAGAACCTTTCTTTCCCATCAGTTGTCGGTTTTTGAGCGATGTAGCTAAGCTAGCCCATTGCCACTTCGGCTTGCAAATCCTACGAGTTATGTTGGTAACTCTGGTTCTTTGCGAATATCCTCGTTCCGGATTCTATCGCGCAGAGACATCAACCATAGCTCCTTCAGAGGGAACCACGCCTTTTTCCCAAAGAGATAGGCAGGACAATGGATCGCCACTTGCCACGGTCCTAACACAACTCCCTCGCTTCCTTTACATCCATAATTCTCGTGATACAAGCTCTATGGTTAAGGCAGTAGGCAACTCAGCTTTCTTAAGAATCTCTGCGATTATTAGTTAATTTAATTAAAGATATCTTGATAAAGAGATTTATAAATCAGAGGCGAGTGGAATTGACGACAGGCGTGGACGAACGGCTTAGCGACTGGTTTGTTGCACGTAAAGTCCCGGGTTCGATCCCCGGTCGGAGCAAATATTTGTTTCATAGCTTTTATTTGTAATACTTAATAATATTAAATATTGCAAATATTTGTTAATAAAAAAAAGATGGATATTTGCTTCGGGTCTGGTTATCTAAGAGTGGTAGGCAGTGGTACCCAGTCTGCCGATCCGGGGTAGTACCACCACTTACAAGTATACAGACCGTGAAGTGATTTGTTAACGTTTCGGGATCAGCTTGTAAGTTGCCGGTTCCATCTAGGCCGGCATAGTGGATGTGATTACTACTCACAGTTATTGAATTCTATTAGCAGTGACATTCATTCATGGACCACACTTTAGCTTAACATCAGGGTTTGATATCATACGAGTATATATATAATTTTGATTGTCTGTAGTTTATGGATGGTAACTTACTTTGTAATTCTAAATTGGTAAACTTAATCCGACTTTGTAGTACCATTACAAAGTCGGATTCTGTTTTTATACCTTTTTTATTGTGACGACATATGACAGCACCCCGCTTGATGTTAAGCTGGAGTGTGGTCCATGAATGGACGTCACTGCTACTACAATTCAATACTTACAGTAGAAATCACGCCCACTATGCCGGCCTAGTTGAACCGGCAACCTACAAGCTTATCCCAAAACGCGACAAAATCACTTTATGGTCTGTATACTTGTAAGTGGTGGTACTACCCCGGATCGGCAGACTGGGTACCACTGCCTACCACTCTTTGATAACCAGACCCGAAGCAAATATCCGCATCTATTGTTATTATATTAAATATTACATCATCATCAGCCAGAAGGCGTCCACTGCTGAACATAGGCCTTTCCCTTAGAACGCCATTTCGAACGACAAGATGCCAGATGCATCCACCGGTTATTCGTGACTTTCACTATGTCGTCAGTCCACCTAGTGGGAGGCCTACCTACGCTGCGTCTTCCGGTTCGTGGTCTCCACTCTAGAACCTTTCTTCTCCATCAGTTGTCGGTTCTTCGAGCAATGGTACACTTGATTAATTATTATAATATACGAGTATTGACGAATTTTTTGTGGTATTCTTCTCGTCTTACGCCTCTCCGCAGCCATGGTAGAATCAGACCATGAAGCAAGGTTTTATGGCCATGACAGCCTAAGTTTATGCCCATACCAATAGTAAATTATTTTCACTTGATTTCATTTTACTAATAAAGCTATTTTACAAATGAAAATTTGTATTTAAAGGCTTGCATTTCGTTTGCATTAATTTGTTGGGTGGTAGCGTTTTGACAGGCTGCTAGGTACCAGGCGAGCAGGGAGCCTGCGGAGGTGTTAATATGACATTACGGGCGAGCCGGGACGTGGAGGGGACACGGTAATTATGCCCACGTCACAACCAGACCTACACCCCTACTAACAGAATACCAATACACTCCTAATGTCCTAGCAGCTAATTTACTTTAAATTACATACATAACTAGTTTTATAATTATAAAAGTTTTTTTTTATTGATTGATTCCTTCTTTGTTACTTACATTACTTTTATGTGATGAATTATAAGCCACTTTTGATATTCATTTGTAGTGAAGACTATGAAGTGACCTAATCGCGTTTCGTTAAATATTATTATTGTGACTCGACATATGACAGCATCCAGCTTGATGTTAAGCTCGAGTGTGGTCCATGAATGGTTGTCGTTGCTATTACAATTTTATTTACAATTTTAATAACTGTAAGTAGCAGTCACATCTACTATGCTGGCCTTTTTTAGGCCTATTTGTAATATTTAATTATTAAATATTACAAATAAAAGCTATGCAACAATTTATTTCTCCGACCGAGAATCGAACCTGGGACTTACACCGTAACGTACTAACCATTTGGCCACACTTGCCCACATTTGGCGTAATGGCCGTAAACTGAGTTAGTTTGTTCAGGTATCGGCGCTTTCGGGCTTACCATCAAAAAAATCGAGTTGAGAAGTCGTGTCTCATTATAAAAATCTTTGCAAGTTATATTAGGTAGAATACAGCTTAATATTAATAAAATAAACACAATATTGACAGATGTTCTGATTTTGTTAATCCGATTACAATGAAACAGTGTGTAGTATGATAAAATATTTTGCAACATAAACAGTTAGTGGTTGCGTACGTACGTACCTATTTCATTTACACCGCATTATGACGTCTACCACAATTCCGAATGCAGCGAGCTTTTATTTAGACACCTAATTAAATATTTATTAAGTGCAGCTCTCATTTAAACATTAACCTGATTTTAATTTCATGTCCGGTTGCGCCAAATTAGGAGCAGCGGGAACGGACACCGCAAAATGAAGTGGGTACCTACATACGCCGATATAAGTACTCTCTACGGTACAGATATCTACGCGCCCGATACTAATTACTAGTTATTTTAATGGCGAAATTTAATTTTGCATTAAAACAACTGGTTTATTATTAATTGACGGCTAATGCGTACTGTGAAACTTGTCACAAATATATTATAAATGTGTATAATTTATTTCGAGTGAGGAATAGCACAGTGCGCGATAGATGTGGTTTTAAAGAAAATGTAGGGATAAGGATTGATCAAGGAATGCTTCGATGGTTAAGGCACATGAAAAGGAAGAATAAGGGTAGAATGACGAGAGGAAACGAGGCAAAATATAGCTTGTCTAACTATAAATGACGCGCCCCTCCATTTCATTAGTTTATTTAAATGTGTTAATTCAAATATATAACTATAATACATAATATATAACTTCATTACCGTGCTCCTCCTTTTGTGTCTAACCAGCAACTGAATGAACAAATACAATTGCATTTTCAGTGTGTTGCATTCAAATTTTATATTCGCCGTGTGCTTAAATGCATTGGAGGGGCGCGTCATTTAGGCTAAGACAGACTCTACCCTCCTATTTTCCGACCAAATCAGAGCTCAAGAAAACTGGGTTACCTAGTGCACATAACTGTAGAACTTGTATGAAGAGGATTGTGGATTTATGGGGAAAGCGTGGGAGTTATGCCAAGATTTTATCTGCCTATCCCTGCAGGAAATAGGCGTGACAAATTGATTGATTGATTAAACTTGTTTTATTTATTTGTGGTTGACAAATTAATGTATAACAAGCTTTACAATTAACTGAATAATAATACACTATTTTTAGTCTATCTACATTCAACATCGTTCACCAAATATGAATAGTTTATATTTGTAAGAGTGGTTTATATATGTGATTCCCATTTCCTTCAAAATACCATCAATTCCTACTTCGAAGTGTGGTAGGCAGTGATGCTCAGTGTGCCGCGAAGTGACTTACAGGCGTTTTGGCGGCAGTCGCATCCACCAGTGCCGGATTAGCCACGTAGCAAGAGTAGCGAAAGCTACGGACCCCACGCATTTGGGGGCCTCGCGCTGCAACGCCTGTCTGACCGTGATAAAAAAATATTAATTTAGATAGGAACGTAAAATATCTCGCATGCCGTAATCGCGCTTAGGCTTAAGCTTCCACTTGAAAATTTAAGTCAATATTGAAAGTGTTATCTCTAAATTTGCCCATGTTAAATCCAGAAAAGTTTATTTGTAAGAGTTTTGTTTTATTTAATACCCTAAACTTGAGAACTTAAAGCAAAGCAAGGGCCCCTGGACTACAGGCCCCGAGCTGGCTTTATCTGGCACTGGCATCCACTCATAGCCACCTTTCACCCTGAGTTTTTTATTGGGCAGACAATGCTTATGCCAGCCCCATGGTGACTTAAACCTTAATATAGAATCTACCCTAACTATATACAAATAACCTAGCCTAATCTACGCTTAAAATAAATATTTGCAAACTCATATATCATCTTAGCTGAAGTCGATATTGGTTCAGCTAGGATACTATTAAATGCTCCTACATCCACAAATTAAGCTTTAATGTATTTAAAAGCACCCTCCTTTCATTCACCCTGGGATTTGTAGTATGTATATTTAATTAATAGCAATTATAACAAAAGTTAGAAGTGTCTGATACCGTAATACCGATTTGCATACACGTTGAAACATGTTGTAGTTTTAATGATACCGCTTCGCCGTCTCAAGCCGTCTTGTAGCGTAAAATCGATACCTCTGTATCAGATAAAACTAACCTAAAGAAACCATCCATCGTTTACACGATGAGTTTAAATGTCATGATACGGAATCAATAATACATGTTGCGATACAAATCTCAGGGTAAAGGGGATATATAATATATAGGATGTTACAGATCTTTTACTCTGGAAGAGATCGCTTTTTAGTGATAAGGCAGCCAATACAATCATCATGTTTCAAGTCTTTTACACAAAAAGAGAATACATAGAATATAGAATACATAGAATATAGAATAGATAGAAAGGCAATTAATATTCATTTCTTTGTATGTATTCTGTTTTATTGCATTAAAGAATTTAGCATGCATATAAATAACAATAAACAGTCAAATATTTATCAAAAACAGTTTAACAATTATTATTTAAATAGACATTCAATTCAACAATATTTTTAATTATAAGTATACGTAAGCAGCGTATAAACCTAATGCGTACGTGCCACGTCTCGGGTTCACAAAATATATTAGCAAACAAAAGCTATTATATAATATATATAATATTATAAATATTTATAATATTTTTTATCAACATAGGAGTTCATTTGTTCGTCTTTCACGTAGACAATCTGTTGGCGGTCGACTCGGGCTGATACCAACACTTTCAGGTTAAGGTGAGGGAACTTAGTCGCGTTTCGAAAGTTTTCAGAATTTAGTATATGGGGCACAGGAACTAAATTGCAGAGCCTATCTAAACGCTCACAAAGAGGTACGATACTTATTTTACTTCAAAAAATTCAACAAATAACAAGTGAGTAATGGTCCTGGACCTGGCATCTTTTAATCCCAAAACTACTATCTCGGTCTATAACTTTTAAGACCGAGAGATTAGGGTTGTGTTTGCAGTTTGATCGGCGGCAGTTGTCGTCTTCATTCAGAGGCTTATCTTATTAAACTATGTGCAGAAACGATGTATAATGTATATGCCGCTCCTTAAAAACTTATAATGAATCAATTCTGTGATATACGAGTAGATATTATATGTTTCAAGTACCTACCCTTTTATAGATTCAAAAAAATGATAATTATGAAAGTTGTGTTCAATATCATAAATTGAAGATTTTAAAAATATAGTTATTTTCTTTAAATTTATCGTTTGCTTGTAGACTGAATAGTATGACTAAACTAGTATTTACATTAACCACTATTTGTATAACTTTTCGGCACTTCTTGTTTGTTGATGATGATGATTTGTGGATGTGAAGAAAGCAAGGGCGTTGTGTAAGGATCGTGGTAAGTGACTCTGCCTATCACCGTGGGAAAAAAGCGTGACAATTTGATTTGATTGTTTGTTGATTACTTTTTGTTGCTAAAATAAATAAAAAGTAAAAATAAATCAAAATTTAAGAGCAGCAGGTTTGCGACCATATTATGTGCGTGCCAAAATATACATTAAAACAAGTATTAAAAAGTATGTTACATTACAATAAGTTTCACTTTGACATAAACAAAATAACTGTCAGCCAAAATTTTAGTTAAATATTTAGTAATCGCAATTGTATTCATAATTACGACCTTACTTTCTTTATTGGCTAAAGGCCGCTATTTAAAACAACCACTAAACCTTCAACTAAACTACAAGGTTATACTTAGCATAAAGCAACTGTCTTTTTATTTATTTATTTTTTTCTTTCAAGATTTTCATGTGCAACGAAAATTATGTTGTCCTCATATAAAATCTAGAAAGCATGTAAGAAAACTTTTTTTAAGTGGAATTGGAATAAAAAAAAATATAAAAATTTGATGTTAGTTCAGCATAGTGCAAACTGCGGTACACTTTGTCGGTTTTTTTTAGTCGTCGGCACTCTTGCCTTCATCATTATCATCATCAGCCAGAAGACTTAGTAGGAGTTAAAGTGCAAATACTTTAACTTCTACTAAGTTACTGCACAGTCTATACGCTTTAATACTCCAGATCGGCCGACTGGGTAATATGAAAAGCAATAAACTGTATTTTAAATTAATTCTGTATTTTAATTTGTATATTGTTTTTATACAAATTGTATACAAAATATTACTAGTATATTGTTGTTGATTTGGGAGTTGAAATTGAAAATCCAGCCTCTACATTTCTTACAAATGTATGAATCAGCTGGCAATCCCGAGGTGCGTACGCGCAAACTTTTGAAGTTCCGTACGCGTGACCTCCATTCTAATTAGCATTTATATCTACAATAAATTTACATATATATTACAAATAAATGTCAACTTTATTGCTCTTAAAATAAAGTCTAAAGTGAACTAAATGTATTAGCAGAATATTTTTATGTTATTTCATAGAAAATATGAGGTGTCGATTGTTTAGGATTATATACAAATGTGGGTTTTTGGGGTTTCTCTAATTTGTGCCGCATAAAATCCTTATCTGAATATCAATTAGATATTTGTTTACATTTTATATTGTGGTAAAGGAAGATGTTAATTAACCATAAGTTTATTTTGTTGAGTAATTGCAAAGAATTTGGAAAGAATAGAATCTGTGCTAAAATAAGAACTAATTCATTGTTATTTATATTATGTTTATACTATGTGTTTATACTATTATGTTTATACTATTATATTATGTGGGACTGAAAGAGACAACTACTTGTACTTTAATTCCTTTATTTCAAAGGTTGGCACTACTTTTTTGCAAATACAACCACTTGTAATTGTGGTTGCCTTATAATACTGCTTAATTAAAAGTCACGTGGTAGCGGCATAATTGTTCCGTCATTCTTTTTTGAAGTATTTTATTGTCATTTGTTATTGTGTCAAATTAGGTTGTCAAATGATCATCAAAACTAGTGACAACCTTCTAAATTACGAATGTAAAAATGTATATTCATCCCCTTCTGACTTATTTTTAATGCCATAAGTGAAAACAGTATAAACGGTTGTATTTTGTAGCTATTTTAGGGCTCCTTCTGTGTCCAAATTCTTTGAGTAATTGTGTAATTTTTTATTTATTTCGGCGATCATATTGGTTGTCTAAGTCATTATAAAAACTTCATTTGCCGAACGGAATTTTCGTGTTTCTTTTTAGACCCAGGTTCATTAAAAACACAGTTCTTGGTTTTTAATACAGGCTTTACAATGTTGAACCCAATATTTAGGCAATAAATTAACTAGTTGGCGACTATGTGAACGCAGATTCGCTTAAAAACTGTCTTGTGACGGCCAACATCAAATATTTGCCTTAATATTAAAGCACTTTTCCATGATCCTAACACAACTCTCTAGCTTCCTTCGAATCTTCTTCATACACACTCTATGGTAATGCGATTTGCGGATCCTTACTTTTTAGGAATGTCCCCTCTTTTTTCAAGAGACTATCTTGCGTTGTCTGATATTAAAGTAAATTTTGCGAAGCCGGATTTGGATTGTTATTATTTGTTGTGCTTACTTCAATATATAACCAGAATTTTGTTCTATTACAGAGACGGGCGGCAACATTCTAGGCGCTAGTGAATGGAATACAGGATACTCGTCCACGGCAAGCGTCTACCCATCATATTGTCCATTACAAACCTCATATTATAAGCCAGACTCATTGCATCTACCATCAGGTAATTGTAATATTTTTTTAGAATCTTATTACATGTTTCGTATTCATGTCTTTAGTAAATAACACAGATGGATACATTTATATTGATAAAGTAGTTTAATTACCAATTTTAAATAGTTAAGTACATAGCTAATATACATAAATGTTTTGCGCAAACATTTTTAAAAAATAAAAAAAATGCGTTTAATTTTAAATAGTTAAGTACATAGCTAAAGTACATAAATGTTTTGCGCAAACATTTTTAAAAAATAAAAAAAATGCGTTTTACTATCGCGTTTATTTTGATTATTTAAAACGGGTCGACCCGCGACGTTTCTAGTCTACTTCTACTGTTTTTAATTCATTATTTTAGAATTGTTTAATTATATATTAGGAAAAATCTATAGGTATTTGCCTCTAAGCAGCAGGATATCGTGAAAGGAAAAACTTCTATGTATTCAAACCATTCACAGTCTAATATGCAACTCATATATTTACTTGTCTAGACATTGTCTATCAATAAAGTGATTGTTTATAATTATTATGATGTTATTATTATTGTGCGAATACTTTACGATATTCTTACTATCTTTAACTGTAAAAACTTTTTCTAATATTATACATCTCTAATGAGATTGATTTAATTGTTACCTAATTATTTTCAGTATTACCAGAAATCCCGCTAAACACGGACTACGGCAGTTTTCAACCTACGGCGTCCACGTTCGGTGTCAAAAATAGTCCTACAACAAATACAAGCATAGCTGAATTGAACCCTACCACCCAACGATACGACGCAAATTACTACAACACATGGTCACCAAACACTTACAATTACAACAACTATCAATACAACAATATGAATAACAATCCAACATGTTTACAAACGCACACGCCATATATAAATCCAAATACGCAAATACAATTATTTCCCCCAAATTTATATTCGACTGTAAATCAAAATCAAATACATGTTCATTTACATAGTTCAGATAAAACGAATTCGGAGCAATTCCCAAATGAAATTAAAATTAGCGATGTGGATGGTGCGATCTCAATCATTCAAGGGTCTACTGAAGGAAGTGGCCTGGTCTGTGAAGCTGCCGATGATGTGAAACATGGATTGTATGGAGCTGGTAATCAGGATGTTTGGAGACCTTATGGAAATCAATAGAGTTTATTATGATTAAAAATTATGTACTAATTACTGAGTAATAGCTGTCTAAGACGTAACTAAATAAATTGCAAATTGATTGGAAATCAATTGAGAACATGCTAAGACTTTTCATATCTATTCAACAACAATTCATTTTGCTTAAAAGTCCTAAGTGCCTTTTTACACGTTCCGGTTACCGGTTAATCGGTGCCGGATACCCGGCAGAGAAGTATACGGGCGTAATAACCATACACTTCACCGCCGAGTTCGTGTGCAAAGGTACTAAATGAGGTTTGAAGTATCGGCTCAAAAACGAATTATTTGGCTTGTAAAATAAAGAAAAATATTTATTAAAAAGAGGGGCCCAAAAAACTGGGCCTAACTTTTTTGTATTCACAATAAATACAATTTTCTCTTTATTTAAAATATACTCATTTAATCAAAGAAGGCCTAATTTTTGTGGGATCAGTTGCAGACTGGCCCTAATCTACTCTGATTAAACATTTCAATACATTATTGTTGTTATTTTTTATCTTATAGAGAATATAATAGGTACAGTTGAAAGTTTTAATTTCCGACCCATCTAAGGTTTACAATCCATGAAAAAATCAATTCAATGGGTGGACACTAAAATATAATATAGTTAAAACTTTATTGCTTTGATAAGTTTAAAGGACATGTCATTGAAATGGTATCTAAATTGAAACTCCAGACCGTACCTACCAATGTGTATACCCGTATTTCAAAAAGTGTAGGTAAGTGTCTGTTTAATATGAGGAATTCTAAATTAATTCTGCTATCAGAGTCGTTATTATAATTATAATAAAAGTTGGCCTCTAAATTCTTCCTAATACATATATCCAATAGGAATATCTGGAATAAAAACCGCAAAAATGTCTAATTTTCCCCACTTGACACTTCAATGAAGAAAGTTAGACTAAAAAGTATGAGATGTCTAATGGGGATTTTTAAGCCATACCAATAAAAAGTAGTACCTACCTACGAATTCTTTACTAAGTACTAGGTATAGGTTATACTATCAAAAGCTGACACAGTAACTCAAATGCATTTAACCAATGATATACAATCTATTCTTATAATATCAATGCATTAAACCATCCAACCGGCGCGAGGGCGCGACTGATCTCAAAAGCAAAACAATTTAAGTTTGGTATTTTTGTTCTTATTGGATTACTTTTAATCCGTTTACCTTAACATTAATTAGGTTATATTGAATTAGGTACTAACTTTTAATATTGTGCCTGTCAGATGTAAGGAATTTAAAATTCAGTTAAAATATAATAGCAAATATTATATCATAATTAGCTACTTTCTTAATTTTCCGATTCTAGCGCCCTCACATCAAGTAGGAATTTCTATTAATTAACAGTACCTCCTCACTATTAGGGTTTTAAAGTATTCTTTAAGTTCGGACCGGAGCGGACCTCTTTTTTCTTACTTAATCATCGGCTAATCTTTCGATAATATAACTACCCATATCCCAAAAGTTTCCAAGCGTATGATATGTAAATATAGAAAACTAGGTATTTAAATTAAAAATATTTGTTAAGTGTTGATAGTTTTAATTTGTACATTGAATAAAATAAATACCTAAACGTTAAGATTTTATTTGTGTTGGTTGTTTTATTTTAAAATATTAATGAGGCTACAATAAGTATGGCCATATTACCCTCTTCTGATAGCCCCCTTTCACGCTGAGATTTGTATCAGCTACGGAGTCTGAAATCTGTCTTAGCGATTTGTATCGGTTTCAACATCCATACACACATTGATTTTTGTATAGCGATACAGAATCTAGTTTTTTGGTATAATGAAGACACGTCTGAGATGTCTCCAGCTGTATTAATAGCTCTTAGTGTTTCTTTTACTGCCTGTTTGAAAAAAAGCGAAGAATATAAACTAAAAGGTCAAACAAATTAAGTTCAGAGCATCTGTACAGTATGACTAACGTACTTACATCAAAGAATTAAATCTTTGACTTACATTTATATCAAAAATAAATTGGTACCGACAAGTAGTTTTAAACCAGCGGGGTTAGGTTGGGCGCATAAAACGACAATCGTTTCGCGTTGACGATAGTAAAAGCTAGGTTGGAGCCACTAAAACGAGACGAACGTTCGTTCGGACGAGAGTCGTCGAAGGATGACAGCTGCGAACGTTATACTTCATATAAAACTCATTTATTTGGTAGGTTGGCGCACAATCGTCTGTCGTCGGACGAGAGAAGAAATGTCAATTGTCGACGATAGTGAAATTAGCGTGTTTGTATTTGATAATATTTTTTATTTATCCTAATCTTAATTTGGCGCTAATATTTCAATATATTTTATGTGCCAAAGTTGTGTATGTATATTTATAGCAATTATAATTATAATTTTAAAGTTATATTTAATATAGTAATTTAAAGTTGTATTGTATTGTATATAAATTAAAATTTATATACAATCAATCAACCAATCAAAATGTCACGCCTTTTACCACAGGGATAGGCACAGACAATGGAGCGCCACTTTGCACGATCCTGACACAGCTCGCTCGCTTCCTTCACATTCACAATTCTCTTCATACAAGCTCTACGGTTATAGGCACTAGGCAACCTAGCTTTCTTAAGGATGTCTCCGATTTGATCGGCGAACACCCTCCTTTTTTTATTATTTATTTTCGTCACTCCACATACACTCCTTAACAACCGCATTTCTACAGCGTTAATTCTACTCACATGCTTATTCTGCCACACCCAACATTCACTTCCATACATTAATGTAGGAACAAGCACCGCATTATGAACAATAATAGTAACCATTTCATGTTACTCATACGCCTAAGATGCAAGGATTACTTGATCGTCGGCGTACAAGAGACATTTGATCACCAAGACATTCATTCTCAAACCATACTCCCTTTCGCGCAACTCTTTTAGACATTTATATACTAAGCTACTAAAGTGCTTGTATCATAGAAACAATCAAAGTACATATATCAAAGGTACCGGCAAGTGGTTAAGAACCCGTGCTCTCGGTTTGCGTAACCATTGGATTGTCGCCTTTCAATCTCGGGTTCGATTCCCAGTCAGAGCAAATATTTGTTTCATACTTTTATTTGTAATATTTTATTGTGACTCGACATATGACAGCACCTCGCTTGATGTTAAGCTGGAGTGTGTTCCATGAATGGATGTCACTGCCACTACAATTCAATAACTGTGAGTAGCAATCACGTCCACTATGCCGGCCTAGTTGGAACCGTCAACTTACAACCCGATCCCAAAACGCGACCAAATCACTTCACGGTCTGTATACTTGTAAGTGGTGGTACTTACCCCGGATCAGTACACTGGGTACCACTGCCTACCACTCTTTGATAACAAGACCCGAAGCAAATATCCACCTCTTTTTTTATTAACAAATATTTGCAATATTTAATATAATTATTAAATATTTCAAACAAATATTTGCTCCGACCGGGAATCGAACCCAGGACTTTACGCGCAACAACCCAATCGCTAACCGTTCGTCCACGCCTGTCGTCAATATTTAGTTTGATTGTATATTGTTTCTTTCTTTTTTGTTTATTGTGACATCTGTCGAAACCCGCCCCGCCTGATGATAAGGAAGAGGAGGTCCACGACTGCTGACGACTGAAAAAACCGAGTCTTCATGCCGGCCAAAGATGCTTATTTACGCACGCATCACTCGAAGTAACCAAGGTTAGAGAATGGATAGAACACATGGACTGGTAAAGCATTCCACTTATCGATTGTCCTACAAAGAAAAGACGCACCAAACTTTTTAGTTCGACTGCCGTTTCGGTCGACAAAATGCGGATGCTTCCCTCGACCTATGCGGGTATAAAAAGACACACAGGTATACACGATGCACAAAGCCGCCATGTCTCTACGAAGTTGTAGGGACTCCAGAGTTCGCATGACCTATAATTCGGACAGGTGCAATGAATCTAGAGCATTGAGAAGACACTTGGCAGAGCCGTCCTAAAGGAACAAACAGTACCCCGCGCAAGAGCGAATCTAAGTCTTGTATAGTAGCAGACGAATCCCTGGCGCGAAGAACTGCCGCACCTTGTTCAGGACGCCAAGATTCACTCAAGTCAGTTTTTTAGAATCAACTTGTAAGTTCCTCTAGGTGACTGCTACTTGCAGTTTTTTAGTAGCAGTCGCATCCATTTACGGACCGCACCAGCTTAACATCGAGCCACAATAGAAATATATATAGACCAGGTTTTGTAATAAAAGCACATTGATTAATTCGTAATTCTATACAGTTTTTATTTGCTACACCATCCATGTTATTTTATTTGCATATCACAATTACTTGTATAATACTAGCTATTCTCTGCGTTTATGAACTGTGACTTGTAACTTTAGTACATTATAGGACCCCTTGTATTCCCATGTATGTAGGCATTGGGGAATATTCTCCTCATTTTCCCCCTCCATCTCTTTCTGATTATCTATCTGAAAAAAAAAACAATTTACATAATGTATAGGTTTATATATGCTGACTGTTCTTGCCTAAAAAAGTTTAGTAGAAGCGGTATAGATCCTGGCAGATGTTGGCAAAAAGAGTGCTGACTGTTGACTTACTCTTTGTATCAGCCGAGTGTAAGGATCGGCTCTGGATGACTGTGGTGGGGCAAGTCCGCTTATCTATACAGACATCCACATAATTATTGATATAGTAAGAAGGTAACAAAAGAAGTTACTTTAATGGCAGCACTCTTTTTATCCGCAGGGACTATACCAGTATATCCATCTTCGACAAAATTTTCAACCTGGAACAATACTCAATTGTAATTGGCTAAAATTCTAATCAAACAAAATTGTTATGCCTCAATTCTCACAGAGATAGGCAGACACAACGGAGTGCTACAATTGTTTGACCAAGATTATTTTCATATAATTGTTATTCATATAAGATTATTAATTATATAATTGTTGAATATCATTGTTAAAATTAAATATTCAGTTATTAATGTAATGTAATTATATAATGAATATAATCATTATTTTGTGATAACATATATTAACAGCATGCAACACATAAAAATGGCCAATATTATAATTAATAGTCCAAGTATTAAGTAACATCACAATCAAGCCTAATTATAGCAAATTTATCAATCTATCACACCTTAATGTTCACAGGTATATGCACACTGTCATTCTGTTACTCCATTAAATATACTTTGAACTTTCAGGTGGGCATGTTACTATTAACATTTATTGGACATCAAAGTTAATTTATTTGTTGTTTTCTTACAAAATAATTGCCAGCCTCTTGCACACTGCTTTCTCACCAATTATTATTTAAAATTGATTTTTTAATCTTCAACAATTCTGGGTGCCTCTTAAGAGTGCTACTATGTACCATCGATGCTATGTACCAATTGGAGTGACCTCATACGGTTCTTTGTACAATATTTAATATCACTCCAAATCGTGTTATGGTTACATCAAAAAGATGATATAATTAATCTTAAATACCTTATTTTTCAACGCCCCAGCACCTGTTGCAGACAAATGTAACAGCAAGTTCCTTCCACAGTTAATTTCCATCGATGTTAATATTTCTCCTTAATTCACCTTGAGGTTGCGGTGTCCTTAATATATTGCTTATATTACCATGCCCTAAAAAATATTTTAAATTGTAAAATTATAACAGTATGCCGAAACTAGCTATAATGTTTAAGCTATTATAAATTATTTTTAAGGATATTCTTCACAGGTTGTTTTTTCACATAAAACAATTAGGTACATTAAATAATTTTAGAATAATATTAATTTTAACTTACTTCTGCATAAATTCCACGATGAATCTCATCTGCTACTATGTAGTTATTGTATGTTTTCTTTCTCCAAACCAAACAAATCTTATATTAGGTTATAAAAATAAATAAAACAGAAATATAACATATTGATAAAAAAAAAATTAACTAAAATACATTATTAAAAGGAGTCCCTTTAGGCAAGGTTCCGAAGATACTGGCAGCGTTCCCCCTTTGAATAGCTAGACTAATTCTTTGTCCGAGGTAGCTGCCAACTCTTCGGTCTCCTGTGATGTCGACTAACCTTTTTGATATTTCCTTAAAAAGCCTTAAAGCGCTAGGACCCCACGGACCAAGGGTCTCGACACCGAATGGGACAAAATCATACTCGGAGCCTAGACCCCTGCGGGGTTAGGTTGGGCGCATAAAACGACAATCGTTTCGCGTCGACGATAGTCAAAGCTAGGTTGGAGCTACTAAAACGAGACGAACGTTCGTTCGGACGAGAGTCGTCGAAGGATGACAGCTGCGAACGTTATACTTCATATAAAACTCATTTATTTGGTAGGTTGGCGCATAATCGTCTGTCGTCGGACGAGAGAAGAAATGTCAATTGTCGACGATAGTGAAATTTGCGTGTTTGTATTTGATAATATTTTTTATTTATCCTAATCTTAATTTGGCGCTAATATTTCAATATATTTTATGTGCCAAAGTTGTGTATGTATATTTATAGCAATTATAATTATAATTTTAAAGTTATACTTAATATAGTAATTTAAAGTTGTATTGTATTGTATATAAATTAAAATTTATATAGAATCAATCAACCAATCAAAATGTCACGCCTTTTACCACAGGGATAGGCACAGACAATGGAGCGCCACTTTGCACGATCCTGACACAGCTCGCTCGCTTCCTTCACATTCACAATTCTCTTCATACAAGCTCTACGGTTATAGGCACTAGGCAACCTAGCTTTCTTAAGGATGTCTCCGATTTGATCGGCCAAATTCGGCCGGCTCCTTATTTTATTATTTATTTTCGTCACTCCACATACACTCCTTAACAACCGCATTTCTACAGCGTTAATTCTACTCACATGCTTATTCTGCCACACCCAACATTCACTTCCATACATTAATGTAGGAACAAGCACCGCATTATGAACAATAATAGTAACCATTTCATGTTACTCATACGCCTAAGATGCAAGGATTACTTGATCGTCGGCGTACAAGAGATATTTGATCACCAAGACATTCATTCTCAAACCATACTCCCTTTCGCGAAACTCTTTTAGACATTTATATACTAAGCTACTAAAGTGCTTGTATCATAGAAACAGGACAATCAAAGTACATATATCAAAGGTAATGGCAAGTGGTTAAGAACCCGTGCTCTCGGTTTGCGTAACCATTGGATTGTCGCCTTTCAATCTCGGGTTCGATTCCCAGTCAGAGCAAATATTTGTTTCATACTTTTATTTGTAATATTTTATTGTGACTCGACATATGACAGCACCTCGCTTGATGTTAAGCTGGAGTGTGTTCCATTAATGGTTGTCACTGCCACTACAATTCAATAACTGTGAGTAGCAATCACGTCCACTATGCCGGCCTAGTTGGAACCGTCAACTTACAACCCGATCCCAAAACGCGACCAAATCACTTCACGGTCTGTATACTTGTAAGTGGTGGTACTTACCCCGGATCAGTACACTGGGTACCACTGCCTACCACTCTTTGATAACCAGACCCGAAGCAAATATCCACCTCTTTTTTATTAACAAATATTTGCAATATTAATAAATATTACAAACAAATATTTGTTCCGACCGGGAATTGAACCCGTGACTTTACAAACCAAGCAACAAACCAATCGCTAACCGTTGGTTCACGCCTGTCGTCAATATTTGTATATTGTTTCTTATATATCCTCTTTTTATTTGTTTATTGTGATCTACATCTGAACTCGACCCGCCTGATGATAAGGGAGAGGAGGTCCACGAGTGCTGACGACTGTAAAAACCGAGTCTTCATGCTGGCCAAAGGTGCTTCTTTACGCACGCATCACTCGAAGTATCCAAGGTTATAGGATGGATAAAACACATGCAGTGGCGTAGTGTGGCGGGGGCGGAGGGGGCGGCAAAATTTATAAAAACTAAAATATCGCTAAAATTTGAACCTGAACTTCATATTTTTGTTGTACCTATGATTGAAACTTCTAAATAAGGGGGCGGCAAATTGTTTTTCCGCCCCGGGCGGCTGACTTCCACGCTGAACACATGGACTGGTAAAGCATTCCACTTACCGATTGTTCTACAAAGAAAAGACGCACCGAACTTTTTAGTTCGACTGCCGATTCGGTCGACAAAATGCGGCAGACTGGGTACCATTGCCTGTTACTCTTTGATAACTAGACCCGAAGCAAATATCCATCTCTTTTTTATTAACAAATATTTGCAATATTTAATATTATTAAATATTACAAATAAAAGCTATGAAACAAATATTTGCTCCGACCAGGGATAAACCCCGGGACTTTACGCGCAACAAACCAATCGCTAACCGTTCGTCCACGCCTGTCGTCATGTTGTTCGTCACCTTGATCAGGATGCCAAGATTCACTTGTCAGTTTCTCAGAATCAACTTGTTGGTTCCTCTAGGTGACTGCTACTTGCAGTTATTTAGTAGCAGTCGCATCCATTTATGGCCGCACCAGCTTAACATCGAGCCACAATAGAAATATATATATAGACCAGGTTTTGAAATAAAAGCACATTGATTAATTCATAATTCTATACAGTTTTTATTTACTTCGAGTTACTATGTTATTTTATTTGCATATCACAATTACTTGTATAATACTAGCTGTTCTCCATGTTTATAAACTGTGACTCGTAACTTTAGTACATTACAGGACCCCTTGTATTCTCATGTATGTAGGCATGGGGGAATATTCTCCTCATTTTCCACCTCCATCTCTTTCTGATTATCTGAAAAAATAAAAACAATTTACATAATGTATAGGTTTATATATGCTGACTGTTCTTGCCTAAAACAAGTTTAGTAGAAGCGGTATACATCCTGGCAGATGTTGGCAAAAAGAGTGCTGACTGTTGACTCAGACTCTTTGTATCAGCCGAGTGTAAGGATCGGCTCTGGATGACTGTGGTGGGGCAAGTCCGCTTATCTATACAGACATCCACATAATTATTGATATAGTAAGTAGTAACAAATGAAGTTACTTTAATGGCAGCACTCTTTTTATCTCCAGTATATCCATCTTTGACTAAATTTTCAACCTGGAACAATACTCAATTTTAATTGGCTAAAATTCTAATCAAACAAAATTGTTATGCCTCAATTCTCACAGAGATAGGCAGACACAACGGAGTGCTACAATTGTTTGACCAAGATTATTTTCATATAATTGTTATTCATATAAGATTATTAATTATATAATTGTTGAATATCATTGTTAAAATTAAATATTCAGTTATTAATGTAATGTAATTATATAATAAATATAATCATTATATTGTGATAACATATAATAACAGCATGCAACACATAAAAATGGCCAATATTATAATTAATAGTCCAAGCATTAAGTAACATCACAATCAAGCCTAATTATAGCAAATTTATCAATCTATCACACCTTAATGTTCACAGGTATATGCACACTGTCATTCTGTTACTCCATTAAATTTTATACTTTGAACTTTCAGGTGGGCATGTTACTATTAACATTTATTGGACATCAAAGTTAATTTATTTGTTGTTTTCTTACATTATAATTGCCAGCCTCTTGCACACTGCTTTCTCACCAATTATTAATTAAAATTGATTTTTTTATCTTCAACAATTCTGGGTGCCTCTTAAGAGTGCTACTATGTACCATCGATGCTATGTACCAATTGGAGTGACCTCATACGGTACTTTGTACAATATTTAATATCACTCCAAATCTTGTTACGATTCCTTTAAAAAGATGATATAATTAATATTAAATACCTTGCCATTTTAAACCTATTTTTCATCGCCCCAGCACGCGTTGCAGACAATTGTACAGCAAGTTCCTTCCACAGTTTATTTCCATCGATGTTAATATTTCTCCTTAATTCACCTTGAGGTTGCGGTGTCCTTAATATTGCTTATATCACCATGCCTTAAAAATATTTTAAATTGTAAAATTATAACAGTATGCCGAAACTAGCTATAATGTTTAAGCGATTATAAATTATTTTTAAGGATATTCTTCACATGTTGTTTATTCACATAAAACAATTAAGTAAATTTAAATAATTTTAGAACAATGTTAATGTTAACTTACTTCTGCATAAATTCCACGATGAATCTCATCTGCTACTATGTAGTTATTGTATGTTTTCTTTCTCCAAACCAAACAAATCTTATATTAGGTTATAAACAACCGTTTAATATTTTATGTTGAGCTGAAGTTTGACAATAATGACAGGATTTGCTTCGTCTGCCATAGACAAAATTAAGTATAAAAACGTTAGTAATTGACATTTGGGCGATGGACGAGAGTGCTGTACCAACCTAGCTACTATCGTTCGCGCGAGAGAAGCTATCGTCTGGACGAGAGTGCTAAACGATAGTGCTTCAACCTAACCCCCCTGTATTGTGTTATAAATAACCGTTTAATATTCAATGTTAAGTTGAAGTTTGACAATAATGACAGGACTTGCTTCGTCTGGCATAGACAAAATTAAGTATAAAAACGTTAGTAACTGACATTTGGGCGAAGGACGAGAGTGCTGTCCCAACCTAGCTACTGTCGTTCGCGTGAGCGAAGCTATCGTCTGGACGAGAGTGCTAAACGACAGTGCTCCAACCTAACCCCGCAGTACCTCGTCCTTAGTTCTGCCATTTTGCCCTATACTGCCATCTAGCGAGAATTTGTGAAAATAATGATATCCAAAATGACAATTTTATCATAACATCAATGAAATATTTATAAATAGTAAATTTGTGTTAGAGTAACTTGATTTTGTAATAAATAAATATATAAAAAATATTTATCCTGCTATTTTGAATAAAATTACTTTTACTTTAGAAAGTATTCAATTATATCAAGTCGTTGCGCATCACTAAAAGTCGTCAAATGACGTGATAAAATGGCGTCTCTCTGACCTGCGTTCAGCGTTAGTGTTATTTTATATTTTGTAAAAAATAATAGAACAAACTGTTTTAAAGACTTATGTTTTACTTTTTTAGTGTGACTAATTTAGTGGAAGCTTCTTTATATGCCATCGAGTGTAAGTATAGTGCATTCCGCCGGTTGCCCGCTATGATCAAAAGATTATGTTCGGAATTAAGATCTGTAAAATCTTTGATTCTGAATTTAATTCACGTGCATTTGGTTCCAGTCGAAAGAGCTCCTTAACGTTTTCGAAAGAGTGAAATGTCAGAGGAGGCCGAACGCCACGGCGAGAAGGCGTCGCCGGTTGTCGCAGGTGGTAATGATAGCGGTGCAAGCGGTCCTAATGTGGTTCGCGTGTTGTTGACCCCGGAGCAGCTCGAGACCTCCTCGGCGGAGGCTCTGCGCTCAGCATGGACAGATCAGAACTCTTACATTGATCACCTCGAGACATTGAACAAACAGTTAGAAGGTATTTAAGACAAGTTCCCTCGGCTTGTAGTGGCTGTCGTGCGCGCGTCCACTCGTACATCAATCTCGTGTAACTTTCGTGCAACATTATCGTTACTTAAAAATCGACAATACTTTAACTAAATAGTGATGAATGAATATAAGTTAAGATATTGTGATATATAATAATTATTACTGTTAATGTGTTTGGTGAATTTAGGTGTTTATAATATATGTAAGGCATGAAGAACTCTGTGTTATGTGATGGCAATGTGTCGCGTGGTAGTGTTTGGTGCCACAACATGTTAGTGTCAGTGAACAGTGCCAACAGCTGTCTGCGGCTCACACCCAATGTTGATGAGTCATACAGTTACAATAGAAAAGTAAATATCAACCTTTTTTTTATTTTGTTGTGGTGTAAATTATGTTTATGTAAACAATTGTATATTTACATTATATATCTGTGTGTTCTTCATTCTGTTAAATACCTAGCTTCTCAGCGAAGATGTCAAAATATATTTTTTTTAAATACATTTAATTCATTTATTTTGATATTCTTTGTTTAGAAGTTTACATATACTATTTAGATCTTATAAGTTAAACTAAATTTGTAATATTTGTAGTTTATTACAAGGTCTGATAAATTTGAGCATTTTCGTAAAAGTCATATGACTAAGAAGCAGTCCACTAATAGCAAATAAGAATTTGCTAGTAGACTTGCTTCCATTAAGACTGATCCTGCATTTAAAATGTTGGTGTACTAAAATTAAAATTGGTAATTATTTTCTAAATTTTCAAGAATAGTTTTAGTAACAATAAATGTTTCTATTTCATAGTTCATCAATCAAACAAAATCATGTCTCACACTTATTGAATCACATTCATTATTTTAAAATGGTGAATGCCTAATGTTCTGTGGCCCTTGCTACATATGTGGATAATTAATAGTCTATTGTGTTTACCCAATATAAGGTTGAACTTTGGCCTTACCTGTAGCAGTCTGTTTTTTATATTTATGAGAGTGGTAGGTAGATATAAATAATTTTCCCAGTCTTCTGATCCCAGGGTAACAAGTGTACATACTACAACTAGGCTGGCATTGTGGTTAAGATTGCTATCAGATCAAATTGTCACACCTTCATCGCTACTTGCCTCGATTCTGACATAACTACCTTGCTTCTCTCACATTCACTATCCTCTTCATACAAGCTCTAAGGCTATGGGCACTAGGCAACCCAGCTTTCTTCAGGATGTCTTCAATTTGGTTAGAAAACACCCTCCGGTGTCTGCCTTATTTAACACATCCGTCCACATCAGATTTATAAATTCCATTCATCAATCTACTTTTACTCATCCTTGCCCAAACCATCGAAACAATCCTTGTCACTACATTTTCTTTGAAACCACATCTATTGTGCACTGTGCTATTCCTCATTTTATTTGCTGTTGTCACTCCACATTCTACATACGCTCCATAATGACTGCATGTCTAATGCATTATTCTACTCTCATGTCTCTTTCACACCCAGCATTAATATTGCAGTTAGTAACCCTGGTAGCATTTGCCTTTATTCATGGACTCTAGCTTAACATCTGGCAGGGCGCTGTCAAATGTCAAGCCATAATAAAAAATACCAGAAGAATCAAGAAAAACAATGTCAGAGCAAATAAATTCTGTAATGTAGCCTGGGTTTTAAGTAAATGCTCAGATTTGTCAGCATAACTCTAGCAAATTATGTACCATTATAACAGGGTTTATATTAAGTAAACAGACATCTACTATTATTTTATATTAGTTATTTATTTTTAAAAAATACCAATGGTTAATCTGAAGGTCTCTTAAATAATGGACATCAAATGTTAAATAATTATTGTTATTATTACTTACAAAAGAACAAACTTTCCATGCATTTGAAATGTTGGTAGAGCTATAATTTGTCTTTTAATGAGGCCAAGAAAAAGGAAAGCAGCATTTCCATGGATTTGTCAAATTTAAGTGCAAATAATAATTTGGATACATGTTTTGATTTTTTGTAATTAGTGAAAGGAAAATAGTTCATAAAAAAATTGACCTGATTTTTTCTGCATATAGAAAAAAGAAATAACAATAATTATACAGAGTGGACCAACAAGAAAAAAATAATTGGATTAGTCAAGTAACATCTCAGAAAGAACTTAGATACATTTCATTTTCAGCAAAAATCCTCTATTTTTCCAGGATTGATTTTAAATCAATCTGGAAGATACATGGTGTGGTGGTTACTTAGAAGTGACCAAGGGGTGTTAAGATTAGCCTCTCATATAGATAAAATTACAAAATTACTAGGTTGTAAATATTGTCATTAATTTATGTATAATGTATTGTCATTTAATACATTTTATTACTGGAATTTGTCATAAAAATACTTATTCTGTTAAAATATAACAAATTGCAGTACACATTTTAAAAATATTGTACGAATGTTATATTATTATTATGTATTATTGTGTTAAAGTAACATGGAAATCTTCATTGATGTTAAGGGAAGATCCGTGTACACTAATGACTAGGAAATAATGATGAACTAATGTCAAACACTCGCTGGTATCAATGTGGATCAATAAAATGGGACATCTCCTGTTGCACTCTCTGCCACACTTACGGAAGACATTATAGTGATACACCATTGTCATATCAATGTTCTAATTTTTTCAAAGGCATCATTATCAGCGAGAAGGCGTCCACTGCTGAACATAGGCCTCCCCCTTAGAACGCAATTCAGAACTATAAGATGCCAGTTGCATCCACTGTTATTTGTGACTTTCACTATGTCGTCAGTCCACCTAGTGGGAGGCCTACCTACGCTGCGTCTTTTAATATGTGGTCTCCACTCAAGACCCTTGCTTTCCCATCAGTTGTCGGTTCTTCGAGCGATTTTAAAAAGTGAGTGTTAATCTCTAGCACATGGATGATTACTGAAACTGTGTCCAGTGAGTGTTTGACATTGACATTACTATAGGATCTTGAATCCTGCTGGGGGGAATCACTTGCCTGCAACAGATTACCAGATTAAGGCGACAGTGGTGTAGTGGCAGTGCAGTGGTGATGCAAACAGAGAGCACGGGTTCTAAACCACTCACCGGTACCAATGTATCTTTGATATATGTACTTTGGTCGTTCTATGATACAAGCACTTTATAGTAGCTTAGTATAGAAATGTAAAAAAAACATGTTAATCTGGTTAATCACAATTCATGAATGGTGATGACTCCTGCTACAGATAAATGTCTGCAAGCAGCAGGTGCATCAACTATGCATGCCTGGCTAAAAGATCTCCTGCAACTTTCAAGATGATCCCATACATCTCTAAATCAGTTCAGGGTCATCTTGAACTATCAGCCCTAGAGTAATTATCTACAGAGGCTATGGATATGAAAATCATGCATAAAAGGAAACATTAGAGCTTTAAAATAAATTAGTTTATAAAGTATTTTCAATGAATTCACACAGTTTGGTTCTTGGATCCTACAAGCGAAAGGTGAAAAAGTTGGCATAGTGTCGACGACTCAGGCAGCCGTATACTCTATTCGTTCCTATAGTGTTCTTTACTACTCTTCCTCTATATCTTCTTCTACATAGATAGCATGACACACGCACTTGCCACAGTAGTCTTATTAATTCTCCCCATTCTTACTTGAGATAAAATGAAGCTGTAAAATAAGTCGGGATTTTCAGTCATCGGCTCTCTTGGACTTCCCCTTGTTCGCTCGCCTTCAGATATCGCAATAAAAAATAAAACTTGCAGATAACTATGTAGAAAAAGCACTTTTATGTCTAGTGCTATAATGTCTTCTATTGTCCAATGTGACGTGCGTAAGTGTATATGTATGTAAAGCACTATGAAAAATGATTTAGCCTGTTTAGACACAAAAAGATCTGTTTAGGTTTTAGTATGTACTGCAATTTTAATTTTATTTAAGGCAAAATAAATAGAAAAAGTCGTGTAATGAGCTTATCAAGAACCAAACTACTGTGGTACCATTGTATTCTTGATAAATGTGATTGGTTGTCTTGCTTCTATGATACAATAAAAGGGTTCGTTTATTAGCCTTTTTAGATCTTTATGGTGCTTCTAAAATGTCTCATAGATCCTTGACTAGTAGTCTTTTACACCTGAAGCACTAGAATAGCTACTTGATAATGGCAAACATTGTATGCACCCTTTATGGTGAGATAAGGAGGTTTAAAAAGTTATGCCTGTTAAAAAAAATTAAACTGGTCCCATACCTAGTTTTGTAAAGTTGAAATATGTTAAAAACATTGAAAATAGGATTCCAAATTGTTTTTTTATTTTATAATTCAATTTTTTAATAAAAATTGTAAACCGGATCCTAAAATAATTTCAGCTTTGTAAACTTTATTATTGTTTTAAAAACATTGAAAATAGGATTCCAAATTGTATTTTAATAATTCAATTGTTTTAAAATTGAAAACAGGATCCTAAAATAATTTCAGCTTTGTAAACTTTATTATTGTTTTAAAAACATTGAAAATAGGATCCTAATCCTTAAAGTTGGATAGAATAAAATGCAAGTATAAAACACAGAATATTTTATTGATTTGGACGTTGCCGAAAATTGTAAGTAAATCAGTGTTAGGGTAGTTAAGGTGTTGTCGATTAGTGGTTTTTGTATTAGAAGACGTTTGAGGAAATAAAACCTAATATTTTAATTAAATTGATGTTTAAGTTTAAGAATTCATTGTCAAAAATAGTTAATTAAATTAATTTAGTTATCATTAGAAAACTAAATGGTGAAATAGAAATTAATATATTGAATTTGTATGTGCAGGTAACTTAGAAAAATCTAAGGAAACTGAAGATAGAATACGGCATCAATATGTGGAGTCACAGCATAGGGAGAAAGTCCTCGTCAGGCGATTGGCAACTAAAGAACAAGAGATACAAGACTATGTTGTGAGTTTTTTTTATTGAGACTTAAAGTAGACCTAGATTTGCCTGATCGTAAGCCAAGGAAACTCCAAGAGTGCTAACAATTGAAAAAAAAAACAATTCAGCATACATTTGCCTCAGCCAGCCAATAGTATGCGGTTTTTATTGGCATGTAACATCATTTGATGTTACTAGTTTGGTTAAGCGATGTGGTTACCTTGCGTTTTACACTGCCATCGTCATCATCATCATTATCAGCCAGAAGACGTCTACTGCTAAAGATAGGTCTTCCCTTTAGAACACCTTTCCAAACGACAATATCCAGTTGCATTCACTGTTTATTTGTGACCTTCACTATGTCGTCAGTCCACATAGTGGGAGGCCTACCTATCCTGCGTCTTCTGGTTCGTGTTTTTACATTGTAGTTTTATAATATCTAGTACTTGATAGTAACTGCATTTCCAGTGTAATAAATGATTTGCAGGCCTTGCTGAAGAAATTGGTAATAGAACGAACTAGAATTGTCAATCGCTTTATGCATCATGACAACTGTCTGTCATGATGACTGTTTTAAAGTTGCAAGGGCTGAAACTTGGGACTGTTTTATCCACTGAACCTGCAGATGGAATGAATTGGACTAATAATAAATTGTCATGCCTTTTACTCATGAAGATGAGCAGAGACAATGCAGCGCTACTTGCCACGATCCTGACACAACTCCCTTGCTTCTCTGACATCCACAATTCTCTTCATACAAGCTCTACGATTGCGGCCACTAGGCAACCCAACTTTCTTGAGGATGTCTCCGATTAACGCATCCACACCATAAAAATAAAAATTTGAAGACCTTAAATCGAATGACTTTTAAATTCGCTCTTCACGAATTTGTGGAATCTAATCACCATTTAAATTGTATATATGTAAAATTATTTCAGAGCCAAATAACAGAGTTGAAATCGTCCCACGCGAGCCTGAACGGGCGGCCGACATTACTTGATCCAGCAGTAAATTTAATAATATTAAGGCTTAAACAAGAGTTACATTCAACAAAAGCTAAATTAGAGGAAACACAAAATGATTTATCTGCATGGAAGTTCACACCAGATTCAAATATAGGAAAGAAGTTGATGGCGAAATGTAGGTTGTTACATCAAGAGAACGAGGACTTGGGACGTATGACTTCCAGCGGTAGAATAGCAAAACTTGAAGGCGATTTGGCGTTGCAGAAGAGTTTGAGTGAAGAAGTGAAAAAATCTCAGTCAGGTAATTGTTGCATTTCTCTACCAAGCTACTATAAATGTGTTTGTATCATAGAAACAGGACGACCAAACAAAGTACATATATCAATAAACTACAGCTTAGTAGTTTTGAACAAGTTAGTAATAAACTAACTGAATTTCTCTAGGAGTGTTATAGGAGCCCTTCATCATTGTCTACATCGGGAAGAGTCTTCAGTCTTTGTCAGCTGACAATTGTTATTTTTTATTGTCATTCGACAATATGATAGCACCGCATCCCTCCTGATGTTAATCTGCGGTGCTGTACACGAATGTGGGTGACTGCTACACTGACCTAGTGATCGGGAATCGAACCCGAACACTAGTCTTTTACGCGGAAATTTCCGGGTAACGGACTAAATGCTAAATACGTCACGCCTGTCGTCTGATTTTTTGTAAAGACGGGTGCCCGAATTTCTACGAATGCCAATTGCGTTTCATATTATTTTGTGTATGATGGCCTAAATTAGACACAAAAGAAAACTGGTGTCATACTTTCAATAAAAACTAGCCTCTACGAAGGGGGCTATCTGAAATTTCAAACCAAGTTAACATGCAATATTATTTCCCAGAACTGGACGAGTTCCTGCAGGAGTTGGACGAGGACGTGGAGGGGATGCAGAGCACGGTGTTGTTGTTACAGAAAGAGGTGCGCGCGATGCAGGGCGCTGTGAATGGCTCCAAAGGCACTGGACCACCGGCCACGCCTGGCGAACCAGGCACCCCCGGCTCACCTCCGCCTGCCAAACGTCGTCGTGCCTCCGTACTCTCTCTCGACTACAACGAGGACGACCTCGCCATAACCAACGGGGACGCAGACTAGTGCGACGTTACCGTGTTTAAACGTTACTTTAATTAAACTGTTATTAGAAAACGATCATGTCAAAGTTGATGATAAATAAAACTGATATGTGTTTATAGTGTTGGAGAACTCGTTGGAGTGATATAATGCACTATATGGCACATGATGCACGAAACAGTGGACCAATGTGATTCAAGCTGACACACGTGACGTTCATATGATTTGACTTTAATTATGTATTCTCGTAATTTATTTATAATAAGTGTATTGTGATATATGTTGGTTATTAAATGGAGCAATAATATTTGAATGTAATTTATTTTGAAAGACAATTTATTAGGTCGGAAGTGTCCATTGTTTGTACAAAAGGATAAACACCAAGTCTAATGTGAAATATGTTTGTATCATTTTTGTATCAAATTTATGTATGTTTTTACATAGAGATGTTGCTATTTTCAAGACATAATGGATTGTATATACAATGTGTTAATAAACGAATATTACTGCATCACTCGTTTGTATTTGTTATTGATTTTAGTTATATTACTACTTTTTTATCGTGGCTCGATATTAAACAGCTGATAAGTTAGAGTGGTGGAATGAAGGCGACTGCTACTACAGTTAAATAGCAAGTAGCAGTCAGGTCCACTATGCCGGCCTAGTTGTGAATTGTCAAGGTAATCCTAAAACGCCATTGAGTCGATTAATGACCTGTACACTACAGCGGCGGTGATTATCTAAGGTCAACAGACTGAGCAAATGACCACACAGATAATCCAGAGCAACCTGATGGTAATCAGAAGGTCCGAGAGTGCCAGCGACTGAAAAACCGAGTCAGTTTACGGCTGCTTCAGTCGCCGGCCAAAGGTGTTTCTTCACGCATCGCTTGAAGGATCTAAGATTATAGGATGGAGAGAACACATGGGCTGGTAAAGCATTCCACTTGTCGGTCGTTCTACAAAGAAGCAACGCACCAAACCTTTTAGTTCGACTGCCGCTGATTCGGTCGACAGAATGCGGATGCTTCCCCTGACCTGTGTGAAAAGAGCTCGGAGCGTTTTCCGTGGTATAGGCGATAGAGGACGCACAAAGCCGCTATGTGCTAAGTTGCAGGGGCTCCAGAGTTCGCGTGACCTCTGCATCACCTATAAACGTTTTAAACCAGACTTTTTATCGTGACACATCTGACCTCGACCCGCCTGCTAAGCAGAAAGAGGTCCAAGAGTGACGACGACTGACAAAAACGGATAGTACACGGCTGCCTCAGTCGCCGTCACTATGCCGGCCAAAGGTGCTTCTTCACGCATCGCTTGAAGGATCCATGGTCATAGGATGGAGAGAACACATGGGCTGCAACTAACTTGAGAGTGAAGTAAATAACATTTATATAAGAAAAATCTACATGTCGAGCCACATCAGCACCTCGCCTGATGTTAAAGTTGTGATTTCGCCGCTGACTGCAGACTGAACTACTTGTTTGTATGAGATTGATTACGTGCAAGGCGACATTATTGCGACAATCAGCATTTGCTAAGTCATGGATTATAAATATGACAAACGATTTTGATGATGTTTGGAAACAATAATGCGGCGGCTGTAGACTAGTGCGGTTCATGAGTATGGAGGCGATTTTTAGTACAGTTAAATTACTATGTTAGCCAGTTGAAACCGGAAACTTACAATCTGACCCCGAAACGCGACCAAGTCACTTCACAGTCTGTATACTTGTAAGTAGTAGTACTACCCCGGTTCAGCAGACTGTGCATTTGATTCAACCGAAGATCGAACCCAGAACTACGCGTAACGAACTGGTATGCTTACCAATCCGCCATGACTGTGGTGATAAATAATATTAAACATGAATAAAACAAGTATTTTCTTAGATTTTGCGCGAACATTGATTAATGATTAATATCTAACACCTGGGACCCCATAATTCACAAACTCAAGTCTCAAGTCCAGCAAACTGCCAAACCAGATGACACCGTCAGTTATTTTTGCAAAAATTTGAAATAAACCGGGAACAGAAAAACAAAATATGAAACGGGGTAGTTTTGGAAACAATAACAGCATCAACCAATAGGACGACCAACACCTCAGTCTCTCCGTGACCACGATGGCTGCAAAGCTCTCGAAACGTCGGAATAATAAAAAAATTGTAAAATCAAAACCAAAATAAACGCGATAGTAAGCCGCATAAAATTTCTTTAATTCATGAATAAAACAACACATTAAGTACAAACATTTTATTAGCAAAGCACCGTTCTTAAGGCAACATTTATTATAACTAAAAATCAGTGCATTTTTCCAAAACATAAAACACATTCCTTATTCTAAACAATCGTGAACATTTATAAGTATTTTAAAACCACATGTAATCCGTTCCAAACATGCATGTAATTAGACAAAACAATCAATCAAATTGTCACGCCTTTTTCCCACAGGGATAGGCAAAGACAATGGAGCGCCACTCGCCACGATCCTGACACAACTCCCCCGCTTCCTTCACATTCACAAAACATATGTAGTTTAAAAATGATTTTTCCGCATTCATGAGTTATTACAACTCAATAAAGGATGAGTGAAGGAAGATTGGCGAAAGGAATTTATAAATCTGAGGTGAATGGATACGTTAAACAAGGCAGGCCCAGGAGGGTCTCCGCCGAACAAATCGGAGACATCCTCAAGAAAGCTAGTTTGCCTTGTGCCTATAACCGTAGAGCTTGTATAAACATAATTGTGAATGTGAAGGAAGCAAGGGAGTTGTGTCAGGATCGTGGCAAGTGACGCTCAGAAACAAAACTTGTAAACTTTGGCGTCCCCCAACGTCCGCGCCCTATAACACTTTACTGTTGGTGAGGAATAACCCCAAAAAGCATATAAAAATATTTATTACCACAAATTGATTAAGTGTTTTTTTTTTATTCGATGTTTTTAAACTTTTACAACAGACGAAATACCACAATGCTTACCGGTCTATGTCAGGGATAGATATATTAAGGGCTATTTGGGTAACAGCCCAGGTTCCCCAGACCCCAATAAAAACAATAGACGTAAAGAAAAATATGAAAAATCATATAAGATTGGCCACCATATTAATTGAATCGGTTATTTCAAAAACCTCTTAAGTCACTATTTTTTCCAACATTGTAAAGAATTCCTTATGGGTAGATGCATGCATATCCTATGAATAAATCACGCAAGTTAAAACATTCCCTCCTCTTCAAATAAACCGCACAATAGACGCTCATTGCAAAAATAGCTAAGTCACTGACTTACTACGGTGTAGTACAATCACTTACAAGTGGCATCTGGTCGGAGCCGGAGCAATAATCTGCCTCTTTTTTATTAACAAATATTTGTAAATTTAATCAAATTATACAGTTAAAAGCTATGTAACACTTATTTGCTCCGACCGGAAATCGAACCCGGGATAACAGACTGTTGTGGTAACCAGTACTCCCCGCTTGTCATCACATATGATTAGTTATGACAATCCGAATATTTATATTTTATACGTATATTTATTGCGAATGTTAAAAGGAATGTTTAGCGCATTTCAATTCAGATGATATGGAATTTTACATGTTAAAAACACGTTTTTAACAAAAAGATGAGCAGGATATATTTCTTCAATAACTTATTGAAAAGTTACATGTAAAAAAGAGGTGTCCTTGAAAAGAAAATGCTACACAGACAGTGTTTCATTTTTTAAAACAAACTTATAAAGTTACAGTGTGCAGAAATGCATTTATTATCCTATATGGAGTTACTGATGCCAGAGTTCGCAGGCTTTGTGATTTACTTAATGAGGGAAAAAGCCCTAAATATAACCAGAGGATGCCACCCGAAAGCAAATACAATGTCTTCTAAATTATGTCAAAAAACCACGAGAAATATACGAGCACATTCTTAGCTTCCCTAGAAAAATACACATTATGCAGGAAAGGACATTGAATATGCACGATTGGATGTTCAAAAAATGCATTTATTGTTTAAGGTAAAATATCCAGAACTCGATATAGAGTATTTTTTTTATTTACAATACTTTAACTGTAACTTTTCCCTTAGATTTGTTCGACCACAAGTTGACACATATATAACTTGCGAAGAACTATCAACAAAAATTAAAAACAATCAAACTTGACAGAAAATGCAAAACGTTCGTTAGTCGCCGAGTCAATGATTCACAAAAAGTTTTACCAATGATTCAATACAACCACTTTTGTCAATGATTCACAAAAGACGTGCCAAGAAGTTTTACAACAAAATTTCGTCAGTTCAAGATCTATGCAAAGGATCAAATGATGTCGCAGCTATAACATTCGATTTTATACAAAATCTACCACACATACCTACACAAAATATTTTTTTATTTACGGCAATTGTGGGTTCATTGTTTTGGTATTAAGGATTTAAAAAGAGGCAAATCGACGTTTTTTTATTTTTTTAATTTACATTTCTATACTAAGCTACTAAAGTGCTTGTATCATAGAAACATGACATTCAAAGTACATATATCAAAGAAACATTGGTACCGGTGGGTGGTCTCGAACTCGTGCTCTCGGTTTGTGTAACCATTGCACTGTCACTACGCCACGGTCGCCTTATAATATACAGAAAATAATAATAATAAAGGATTAAAAATGAATGAAGGTGAACCTTTTCAGCCGAAATCTGAAGGTAACATGAGTAAAATTGAACCCTTTAATGTCGACTCTAATAATTTATCTGTAACATGGGAAAGAGTGGAAAACGTCTTTTATGATTTAGCTTCGTGCTTTATTTATTTAGGTATGTTACTTTAAGAAGGGGAGATGTTGTATATTATTATAAATGTAATTGTCGAAGTTTGACAACTGAGAGTTCGTGAAATAAATGATCTATTAAATGCATTTTTTGTAATTTTAATATAAACATATATGTAACATGTTAAAAAGTTAACATTTAAGTGCATTTTGTTTAAATTATATACCATTAACCCTGTTTTTTGCTAAAAACAGAACCGTCAAGAACCGTTTTACAGGGTTTTTTCATTAATAAGAGGTTAAGAGGTTTTTAAAATAACCGATTCAATTATAATAAATATGTTTTAAATAAATAATATTTGTTGACAAAATGACAGTTGTATAATACTCAGGCCTACCCTGACTAGTATTAGTCCAGGGGCCCAAGAATTCACGATCCGCCCCTGACCCACTCTTATATAATTTTTTATATTTTTTTTACTGTTACTCGACATATGACAGCACCCCGCTTGGTGTTAAGCCAAAGTGTGGTCCATGAATGAATGTCACTGCTACTACAATTCAATAACTGTGAGTAGCAATCACATCCACTATGCGGGCTTAGAAATGATCTAGTAGTATTTATTCTGTGATTATAAAAATAGTGTTGCGAGATAGTTCCATACAATCAAATTTAATTGTCTATGCCCTGTCATAGACAAAAATATTATAAATAAAAAATCAAATTATATAATATTTTTTTATCAATTCGATTACATGCTAGATGGTCCCTTTGATTAATTATTTGACAACCTTACATTTAAAATTATACAATCTAAAAATAATCATGCAAAATTCTAATTCTAAAGGCTAATAGAAATAGCCAAAGATGTAAACGTGAATATACGCTGATATCGTTAATTTTATTGTGGCTCGTCATTCTTTCATGACGTACCACCCCGCCTGTTATAAGCTGGAGTGTAGTCTATTAATAGAGGCGTCTGTTACTACAGTTAAATAACTGCAAGTAGCAGTAATTTCCATTATGCCGGAACCATTTATTGAGACGCAACATCTGGAGTCGACTTGCCTGATGTTAAGCAAGGCCCAAGAGGGCGACTGAAAACCCTGCCGTCACTATGCCGGTCGAAATTCATTAAAGCCCACGGTTATTTGTATTCGTTTATATTCGCCTTATCTAATTGGCAACAAAAAAAAACCTTAACACAAATCTCGATACACTAGAAACGCAAAACAACAATTTCAAAAAATCCAACACAAACCCTAATATAAAATAAAATAAATAATTTTATAAATGCAATAAAAAGTATTCTTCGAATTCCTGGGGTTTATTAGACCCATATTAACACTAAAACGTGTTTTAAGGCATATCATGGCATTATAAAACTTGTTTTAGAGCTATAACAGCCTTAAATATAGGTTTTAACGCATTTTCAAGCATATAACCTAACTAAATTAAAAAGTAACTATTTTTAAAGTAACCATAAAATCCTTACAAAAATAAACTTCTAAATGTCTAATTTCACCAGACTCGCCTAATTAAAAATCTAAAGAAAGTTTAGATTAGACCATTTAGTATGGCAAGACAATTAAACATTCGGGCCTAATCTCTGATCTAGCCTTTCTTTATTGTGGCTCGACATATGACAGCACCCCGCCTGATGTTAAGCTGATATGCTGTCCATTATAGTACTCTAGTTAGCGATTGCAACTACAGTTAAACAACTGCAAGTAGCAGCCGCATCCACTGTAAAAACGATGGCGACTTTCAAGCAGATCTCGGAAAGCTGTATCACTTACGGTGTGTACGCTTAAAAGTATTGATAGAGATGCCGGCAGATACAAAGAGCGCTTGCAATCAAGCTGCACAGGAACTTGTTTTGTTAACCATTTACTTTTCGTTTTGTGAGTGACCATAAATTTAAAAATGCACGGATTTGCTCCTACCGCAGCCGTTCAGGGGCCCGATTCTCTTATTACATGAAATGACGTGGAAATGCGTAATTGTCACGGCGCCAATATATCATTGTAATTGCACTGAAGGTTAAACAAATGTCATATGTTTTGACAATGCAGTGACTAGTCATTAGAAGACTTTTCGTTATTTATCATTATTTTGAGAAATACTTGATTTTGATAAATTTTACATATATACATTTCTTGTATAGATATACGATAAATATTTACTAATATTTTTGTGTAATAAAATACAGTATTATTGTTAGTTTAAAACAAAATAATATTAAGTCTAACAAAAAAAAACGTCAGTTGGTTATCTCCGTTGATGAACCTCAGCAAGAATGTCAAATTTATTGTGCAATTACAATGCGTTTTTGACGCAATGAATATAACGTACAAGTTACGCCGAAAGTTCGTGGACAATCTATTTCGCTGTCTTGTAATTAAGGAAATCGGGCCGCAGTGCTCTTCTTTTCTGCCTATCCGAATACTGCGCAGCTTAAAAGACAGCGCTCTTTTTGTCTGCCAGGAACTATACTACCACGGATCGTCAAACTAGGTAAATGACCACCTACCGTCAGCCTATAATGCGATTAAAATAATAATAGGACGGAATCGGCGCCATTTTGTGACGTTTAACTCTGCAACCAACTTCACTTGAACAAGACACCTTTAAATCAATCAAGTGAAGTTAGTCAACAACCCGTCCTATTCTTATTTTAATAGCATTATACCACTTTTAATTTCGATTTTTTCTGGCGATGATCATCAACCCACTTATCTAAACACTTTAATGTTTATACCCGTTTCTATGTCCATCACCTCCGCCATTCATCCTTGAGTCTTTCATGTTACCCTGGTACTTGTCATCAGCTCTAGCCCTCTCCTGCAGAATGTTAACTGTGCGATTGAGCATCTGAATTTCCTCCTGGAGTGGATACACCTGCATGTTCATTTGCATTAACTCCTTCTCGTGGGACAATTGAAGTGTGTGAAGCTGAGGATATTAAGATATAATATAAATTAATTTAGCACACCAGTCCGTTTCGCGGGAGACCCAGGTTCGGTTCCTGATTGAAGCAAATATTACTTTTATAGTCTTTATTTGTAATATTTAATAATTTGATTAAATTTACAAATATGTATTTGTTAATAAAAAAAGAGGAAAGTATTTGCGCCGGGTCTGGTTTTCCAAGATTGGTGGCCAGTCTGCCAATCCGGGGTAGTACCACCACTTACAAGTATACAGACCGTGAAGTGACTAAGTCGCGTTTCGGGATCAGCTTGTAAGTTGCCGGTTAGAACTAGGCCGGCATAGTGAAAGTGTCTGCTACTTGCACTTATTTAACTGTAGAAGCAGTCGCATCCATTCAAGCACTCCAGCTTAACATCAGGCGGGGTGCTTTTTTATTGTAACTATATGACAGCACCACCTCGCATGATGCTAAGCTAAAGTGCGGTACATGAATGGATGTCACTGTTACTACAATTCCATAATTGTAAGTAGCAGTCACATCCACTATGCCGGCCTAGTTGCAACTTTCAAGCTGATCTTGAAACGCGACTAAGTCACTTTACGGTCTGTATACTTGGATGTAACGGATCGGCAGACTGGGTACCACTGCCTACCACTCTTTACTGTCATATTTCCGCAATTAAAAAGTTTAATTACTTACATCTTGTATTCTTTTCTTCTTAAGCAATATAAACTCCTCATTGGTCCTCTTCAATGTCTCCAGCAGGCTGTTTCTTTCCATTAGTAACGCCTCTTTCTGCTTCCGTAGTTCAGACAACTCCGCTTCCATCTCCCCATTCATGCGTGCCAAGATATTCTCAGTTGACTTTGCATGTCTGGCCACACTTCTCTTTTGAGGATTTAAATTCATTAGTACTGGAAAATTAAAAAAAAAAAAATCAAGGATTTGTTACAACAGGGTACGGTCGAAACAAACGCAATATTCATTATAAGGCGACCGTAGTGTATTGGCAGTGCCATTGCACTTACGCAAACCGAGAGCACGAGTTCGAGACCACCTACCGGTACCAATGTATCTTTGATATATGTACTTTGGTTGTCCTGTTTCTATGATACAAGTACTTGAGTAGCTTATAATATAAATGTAAAAAATATAGTATAAAAAAATATTAATAAATTATGCCAGCCTCGTTCATTTTATTTATTTATTCACATTTCTATACTAAGTTACTAAAGTGCTTAACATAGTAACAGGACAACCAAAGTACCTACATATATCAAAGATACATTGGTACCGGCAAGTGGTTATGAACCCATGTTGTCGGTTTGCGTAACCATTGCACTGCCACTACACCACGGTCGCATCATGCAACTGCTACTTGCAGTTATTTACCTGTAGTAGCAGTTGCCTCCAATCATGGAATACAATCCAGCTTAACATTATGTCGAGCCACAATAAAAAACTGTAGAGCTTGTATGAAGAGAATTGTGGATGTGAGGGAAGCGAGGGAGTTGTGTCAGGATCGTGGCTCCTTTGTCTCTGCCTATCTCTGTAGAAAAAGGCGTGACAATTTGATTCATTGATTTATAGTACTAAAAATGTTTTTTTTTAAATACATTTCTATACGAAAATACTAAAGGTGCTTGTATATTATAGAGATATAACGACCAAGTATCCTATTTCTTAGAGTATATCAAAGATACATCGGTACCGGCAAGTGGTCACAACCAATGACTTTCGATTTGCGTGACCAGTACACTGCATGTGAATTATGTACATTCAGATTATTATCAGCTGGCAGACTAGCTTATCAGCAGCCAGCATGACACCTCCAGGCATTTTATTCATGGGCCTGAAACATTTTATTACTTTGTGCGTCCACAATCGCCTATACGATAGAGGTCGGGAAAAGCATCCGCACTCTATCGACCGAATCGGCAATCAAACTAAAAGGTTCGGTGCCTCGTTTTTTTGTAGAACAATTGACAAGTGGAATGCCAGCCCGCCCATGTGTTCTCTCCATCCTATAACCTTGGATCCTGCAAGCTATGCATGAAGTGGCACCTTTGGCCGTCATAGTGACGGCGACTGGGGAAGCCGTAAACTGACTGTTTTTTTTTCATTCATCTACACTCTTGGATCTCCTCTTGCTTACCATCAGGCAGGTCGAGATTAGATATAGAGTCACAAAGGAAAAGTTCACAAGGAAAAGTTTATAGACAACAGATTTTTAAAAATGCAATTATACACTAAGTTACGTGTTATGTAATTTTTACAACTTACCTTCTTTTTCTTTCTGCAAATTTCTTAAACTCTTTCTTAATTCCTCAGTCTCTCTGTTAATTTTAGCTATAGTGCGCTGCTTGACTGTCAACTCACCTTGCAACCCTTTAATAGTTGCAACCAAATAACTATCTTCCTTTAACTTATTCAGAATAATAGCAGAGTTTTGGGATAATCGACTGACAGCCGACGCAGCTCTCTGTGTCTGTCTAAAATTCGTTTGTATACCAATTGAATGTGAAGACGTATTGCATGTTTGCACTGCAGTATTGACTAAATTTGTTTTATTTAATTTAGATTTTAGTTCTGTATTAGCTTTACGATCATCCATTAGCTGTCTTTCTACATCGACTATATGATTTTCATACTTTTGTTTCATGTCACCAAATTTCTCCTGCAATGTTAGCATTATCCCTTGGAAGTGTTCTTCCTTATCTTTTAACTCTTGCTCTAAACGCGCATTCCTTTCTTCCAATAATTTCCTTTTATTATCTTCAACTGAAGATGATTTTGCTGCCACTGAAATGAAATGATCTAAAATTTAAAAAATGTATCATTACATATAGTGATATACATAGGTGCGATTTCCGGTCGGAGCAAGGATATGATTCATAGCATTTATTTGTAGTGTTTAATTATTACATTATAAATTACCAATAACTGTTAATGAAAAATGGAGCAGATATTTGCTCCGGGTGCATTTAAGAGTGGCAGACTGTTGACGGTTATGTGTCTGAAACCACCGATTTCAAGTGGACAGATTGAAGTGACTCAGTCGCGTTTCAGTATCTATGCTTGTTTACAACTAGATACTGAAACGAGTATCCCTTTATCATCGACTGCTACTTGCAGTCATTTAACTGAAGATGCAGCCATTATTATTTATTATTATTTCATTTTATAATGTGGCTCGACATACGATAGCACCCCGCCTGATGTTATGCTGCTCACTTCGGCTTAACGTCAATCAGGGGCATACGGCACAATAATAAATAAAATAAAAATTTAAGATAAACCTTGAATTTCTAAAAATAAATTGATAGAATGTCTTACCAATTAATGCAGATACAGAATCAGGATGTTTTCGCCGCAATATCATTTCCATCTCCTTACATTGCCTTTGTAGATCTTGAATCGCAACCAAATCTTTCTCGCGCTGGATTGACAAATTTTTGCGTTCATTTCTTTCTCTATTTACTTCAGCAATTAACCGATTTTCATTTTCCTTGGCTTCCTTTAATTCTGCGTTACGATTTTCATATTCTTTTCCAATTCGACTAACAAATTTCTCGCATTCAACCAATTTTAGTTCAATCCTATATTTTTGTTCGCTAATTTCCTCTAACTTCTTACG
The DNA here is from genome assembly GCA_905220615.1 of Tinea trinotella. Classification (NCBI taxonomy): domain Eukaryota; kingdom Metazoa; phylum Arthropoda; class Insecta; order Lepidoptera; family Tineidae; genus Tinea; species Tinea trinotella. The sequence continues at coordinate 4,146,215 of HG992320.1, read as the reverse complement.
CAGAACTTTATTATCATCCGTATATTTCACATTTAACATTTCCAAATTTTTGACCCTTTCATTCGTGTCTTTAAGTTCCTCAGCAAGAACATCTTGTTTAACGGCAGCTGTCTTCTTAGGTGCATTTGACACATTTTTTCCAAATTTAGCGGTTTCTTTTTTCTTCGAATCGATTACACCAGCGGAAAACGGCCGGGCTCTTTGTTTGCGCCGCGTTTGTTCATGACAGTTTTCTTTGCCGTTTTGTTTAGAAGACTGATGACCCTGTAATGTGTACAATAAAGAAGAAAGTAGCTCGTATTCATTCAACTTGCTAATACATCTACATACAGACCGTTCATTGTTTAAACAAAAGTAACAGTTAGCAAAAATAATTAATACCGCAAGTTCACGATTAACTATTAGTGAACCTATCGTAACAAGTGAAATATTTAGTCACTTTTTCGCTTTTTACAAATACATACTTATACAATACCCCATTAGCACTTTCGCTTTCTTTTGACCAAAAACCATCTTTGTACGAAACAGTTCTAAGAAATGTTATTTTTGTCACGTCAAATTAAATATTCGTTTTGGTTAAACAAAACAAGCGAATAAAATAACTGCAACTGAAGGCAATGAACTTGCGTCGGTGCCAGATTCAAGTGGAAGGTTGCCATACTGGTTCTAACACAAATACAAGACAAGCTTGCCCTCAGCCAAGATAACGCTTTAATAATTATTATGGATCATAACTTCAATATTAAGCTCAGGCATGGTGAAAGCTCGCTTACCTACATTATAAGAAAATTTTCCAACAACTATACCTACCTACTGTAACAAAATATAACATTTGAAGTTTAAGATATGATAGGCGTTAAGAAGTTTTTAAGAGTAGGCAGTCGCTACCTACTATCTGTAAAAACCGTGAGGGGACCCAGGCGTTCCTGGATCCTGGAAGTTGCTGGATCCAACTAGGCCGGCATAGCAGTTATTTAAATGTATTAGCAGTCGCCTTCATTAATCCATACACATCATGAAGGATTTAAGAAAAATAAAAATATCAAAGATGAATTAATTTAGTACCTGCGTAAGGTTGTTTACAACACGTTTGCATTAATATTATATAATAATGCAAAGAGATGTGTTTTAAATGTTAAAATTATTATTTAGGTTCTAGCTTAAGGAGGTAAAAAACTAAACGGAGATCAAATCTAAATCAAGCCTAATTTTACCTTCATATCATTTTTTTGTGACTCGACTTCAACCTGCCCAACTTACAACACCAAGAGCGCCACGACTGAGAAAACTGACTTCGTTCACGGTTGCCTCAGTCACGGTCACTTTTTCGGTCAAATCATTCTAATGTCTTGTAACAGTTTTATAATAAAGTAAGTACATCATTTTAAATGTGGTTTATCCATAATTTATTTTAAACCCGTTTATGGGGATAGCCCACTCATGAACTTGTTTATACAAGGAAAATAATAACTAAAGAGACAATTGATGGCGTGATAATGCGCTATTAATTTCAATTAGAATAATAAAATTATTTGCTAAACTGACGCATGTAGACAAAAAATGCAAAACCTTACATTGTCCCTTGATATTTAACATAAACCACCTAATATTTTTTATTGTGGCTCAGCATAATATGGCAGTACCCCGCTTGATGTTACGCTGGGTTACGGTCCATGAATAACTATCAGCCTAATTGGATCCTGTAACTTTCGAGCTGATCCCGGGAGCAAATCACTTTACGGTCTTTACAAGTGGTGGTACACATCCCGGCAGATAAAAAGAGCTTTGTGAGCTAATAAGTAAATGACTTGTGAGCTGCGCGGTATAAGGATCGGCAAATTAGAAGAGCGCTGGACGACTGTGGTGAGAGCATTCGTAAAACGATAATAACGTAGGGGAACACAAATTACTGCGCAGCGAATGCCAGCGCGCTTTTTATCTGCCGGTATCTATACTACCCCGAATCAGAAAACAATGACCAACAACTAACTGCCTACTACTGTAAAAAAATATATTATACATTTCTATACTAAACTACTAAAGTGCTTGTATTATAGAAACAGGACAACCAAAGTACATATATCAAAGATACATTGGTACCGGTGATTGGTTTCGAACTCGTGCCACTCGGCTTACGTAGCCATTGCACTGCCACTACACCACGGTCGCCCTAAATTAAAGTTTTCCTAAATATGATTAACGAAATTATTTACTTGCTGTGTTTATTTTTAGTGCTATCGGATCCGTTATTATATTGCACAACTAAATAATTTAAATAATTATATATTTTTAATTGAAACAGTAGCTATAAAAAGTTGCAAACAATGAAGTAGACATTGCATAACTTGATAACGTGATAGCCAAAAAATTTCACCTAAGCCATAAACCGCAAGTAGCATTGACCGATGCGCAAGCCCACTCCACTACTCTACTATTTCCAATTAGTTTCATTTCAAATACAAATCCAATTAGTTTCATTCTCATTTTTTTTTATTGTGACACGACATTTGACCTCGACCCGCCTGATGATAAGCAAGAGGAGGCCCAAGAGTTACGACGTCTATAAACACTAAGTTAGTTCCCGGCTGCCTCAGTCGCCGTGATTATGCCGGCCTAAGGTGCTTCTTCACGCATCGCTTAAAGGATCCAAGGTCATAGGATGGAGAGAACACATGGGCTGGCAAAGCATTCCACTTGTCAATTGTTCTACAAAGAAAAGACTAATATGAAATACTGAGGCAAATTCAACAATGTATTTCATAAGTCAAAAGAGAATCGATTTATTTCATTGAGGCATACATTGTACATAGGCGAGCTTAATGTCTAGTGACATTATCTACAGTGGGTAACAGTACCTCGCTGATGTTAAGGCGGAGTGCGGTCCATCAATGGATGCGACTACAACTACAGTTAGCAGTCGCACCCACTATGGCGGCCTAATTGGAACCAGCAACTTACAAGCTGTACCGAAACGCGACATAGTCACTTGTAAGTGCTGGTACTACCCGGGATCGGCAGACTAAAAACAACTGTCAACTGTGGCTAACAACTGTCCGCCTACCACTCTTTATTAAAGTATTTTTTTAAATAAATCTGACATGAAGTCTCAATACTTACTCAATCAATGAATCAATCAAATTGTCACGACTTTTTCCCACATGGATAGACAGACAACGGAGCGCCACTTCCTAACACAACTCCCTCGCTTCCCTGACATCCACAATTCTCTTCATACAATATTAATTCTTAAGTAATCCGTAACGAGATATTATAAATATGACTAGCTCATTTTTTAAAGAAGCTACCCAATGATACACAATAATTTATTATAACATTTATTTTAATAAATCGTAGACAATTCTTTAAAGATCCAATTCGGATTGGTTTCGAATCAATCACAAGAGTTAAGCCGCTAAAATGGTTAAGTTTGCGAGGAGCAGTATCGGTGGTCATTCAACATGGAATTGCGGAGAGGGACACTCGTGCTTTTAGTGCTGGCAGCAAGCGTCGCCGCCACACCACTCGCGGAGAAAACACAACAGGAAGGTAAGGAACATTTATTATTCTATTTATAATAAATACAGATTTGCTTAATGGTTTTATAGGTTCTTAAAAATAACAGACAATACCACGTACCTACACTGATACCTGTTTTATTCCATAAGTAATGGTATATTTTTTTAAATAATTCTATATTACAGTTTAGTGATTTCGAATATACTCGTAAATCTTAACGCGATTTTTTTGAATAATACAAGATGCCTTAATTAGCAGTTAATTATTAGGACAATGCGTTTTTTATCTTATCCATGCTAGTGATGCTAAAATTAACATCCAACTTTCTTTTTATTATTTAAATAAATTGTTATTTTAACACCGCTATCACTGTTATGACGACAAACGCACCCAAAGTATAAACCGAAAAAAAGATACCAACCAAAAACCAAGTACTTATCTAACTTTTGAATAAAAGTGTTTAGAACATATATTTCTGCAAATATTATAACTCCTATTGAAACTCCTATAAAAATTTAATTGGCTAATAATAAAAGATCGCTAAACTGCGGAAGTAACATTGGCATTATAGATGGCTAAACCGGACGAAACAGTTGGTACAATATAAAAATGCAAGAGGTCGCCTCTCCTTGGTAGTTCGTGATCAAAATAGACAATATAGGGAAAATTAACATCACTTTTAGATACTAATAAATTAAATCTAAAAGTAAACTATTTTATTAATTATAATCAGCAGCACGTAACCGCACATCTGAAGTGTATTCTTAAGGCGACTGTAGCGACTGTCCGAAAGTGGCTGTCGCATCTGCTGTACTGACCTGGCTGGCCTGCCTTGACAACCGGAAACGGCCCCTATCGAGTCACCTAGATATATGATCACCAAAATAGGACTAATCCACTTCGTACAAAGTTTGATTCGTACCACTTTGATAAAGCGGTACGAATTTGCATGGTAAGATTATAATCATATTGCTCTAAGAGATTGTGGTACGTCCTCTGGGCAAATCATATTGGTACGAATGTGACTAAACGAACTTTTTCTTAAAACTCAAGTCAAAGCGGAAAGGTTTGAGAAATGAAAAATATCAGGCCTCGTACAAAATTATAAAACATTGGAAATTAAAACAATATATGAGAAGGAAATGGCTACCAAAAAACTTATTTGAAATATTTCCCGTCTATTTCAATTCGGTTGAAGCAACCAAATTGAATTAATTTGATTAAACCATGTTTTATTGCTAATAACCCAAATTGGCAAATCACTTGGATTTCAATTGAACGGCCACACTTTATTAAAGATTACACGGTATCAACACTATCAAGAGATAGCCTCAATAATTGTCACCCAGAATGTGAAAACAAAACAAACTCTCTCACACTTAAACTACCAATAAAACGACGAATTAAGTTTTTATTAATTTACATTTCTATAATATATTAAGCTACTAAAGTGTTTGTAACATAGAAACAGGACAATCAAACTACAAGATACATTTTTATTATTATTATTTTTTACATTTCTATACTAAGCTACTAAAGTGCTTGTATCATATAAAAAGAACAACTAAAGAATATATATTAAAGATACATGCATTGGTACCGGTGGGTGGTTTGGAACTCGTACACTCGGTTTGTGTAACCATTGCACTGCCACTACACCACGGTCGCCTTAAATTCGCCACATTGGTACCTGCAAGTGGTTTTGAACCTGTGCTCTCGGTTTGGTAACCATTGCAATACATTACACCAAGGTCGCCTAATAAATATAACCATTAGGAACTTTTAGGATATTAATAAACCCACGTTAAAACGTCAGAACTCAAAGTCCAAGTGGAAATATATATATATATATATAGGTTGTTTACTTTGCAAAACTTTTTTTTATTGTGGCCCGACATATGACGCACTCTGCAAGCTAGAATGCGGTTCATGAATGGAGATGACTGCTATTATAGCTAAACCACCACAGTGCCTTTTTACGCTTCGCTTAAAGAATACAGCGTAATTTTTTTTCTTTATATTTCTATACTAAGCTACTAAAGCCTCTAATCATAGAAACAGGACAACCTGTAGTACATATATCAAAGATACATTGGTACCGATGGGTGGTCTCGGATTCGTGCTTTTGGTTTGTGTAACCATTGCACTCCCACTACACCACGGTCACCTTTAATTATAGGATAGGTATAATTAAAGGTATAATTAAAGGCCGCATAGGACAGGCCCGTAACGCATTTTTAGCAGCCGCTCCATTAATGGACCGCACTCCAGCTTAGTGCGAGAAGTGGTCATATGTAGAGCCACAATAAGTAAAAAACAATCTCGTTATTAAATGTTACAAATATCTTTGCTCCGAGCAGAAATCGAACCCGGGACTTTACGTAACCAACGCGTAACGCATTGGTGTGCCAACCAATGCACCACGCTTGCCATATTTGAGATGATATAAAACCCCGTTACAAGATCACAAACTCAAAGTCCGAATGGAAATCAAGTTGTGATAGTAGAAAGTCATTAAACATGTCACAGGAGTTACGGCTCTTGCATTTGAATGAGCACGGCCGTCCCAAGCTGTTTATTTAACGAAGCACATACTCGTAACTTTATGCAATGTATAAATAAATAATATTTTTTATAATTAAACGTGGTTTCGATAGATAAAAACTACATTCCAAAAACGTGCGGATCATTTCTCTGTCGGTACGAATGTACGAGTATCATGGTAATTTAAACAAAAATTGTTTGACCTAATGCCGATTATTTTAAGATTGGTAGGCAGTGGTGCCCAGACTGCCGATCTCGGATGGTACTACCACTTACAACTATACAGACCGTGATATAACTTAGTCGCGTCTGGGCATCAACTTGTAAGTTCGGGTTCCAACTAGGCCGGAACAGTAGATTCGTTGCAGATAAGAGATCTAAAAGTATTACTTAAGAAAATCGTAAACTAGAACGTTGTACAAATATGTAAAATATGCCTATCGCCTAGATTCTAGGCAATTATCTGCCCTGCAAGAAAATCGTGAAATAATGATGCATTATCATTGAGAATGCAATTTTAATCGCAATAATTGTAATAAAAATTGCAGTAGGTAACTCTTTTAGGTGTAACACGATTGACATTAATTCGATTTGCACGAATTACTTTATATTACATATATTACACAATTATCATTCTTCTATCAATGTCATAATATCCTCCAACATAATTTTAATACTCGTGATAACGTTATAACGTCGTATAACGTTAATACTGCTTAAGATATACTCGTATCTTGCTGCTAAGACTCGTTTAAGACAATAGTTTTTCTTTAAAACACCTATGAATTAGATTAATTTAAAGTAAATTAGTTAAATTTTCTTTCACAGCATTGCCAAAAGTTGAAGACATCTCTATTAAAGATGATCTATCTACAAAACCGCAAATAGCTGCTGTCGAAGATAATAAAGATGATAATATTAACGGAAAAGCAGAAGAACTTGCAAACGATGTTAAAGTAGATTATACTGGAGCACAAGTATGGAGTGTAGCAACAAACAGAACTGGAATAAGAGCTTTACTTGGTAGAATGAGAAGAAGACAATGTAAGTAATCAGAATTTAACTCAAAAAGTAAAACTATTTATTTATTTTACTGTTTTGATAGTATCTTCGAGATCACGAAGCTAATTTCTTGATAACGACGACTGTACAAATGATTCGGTTTTATCAGTCGTTGGCACTCTTGGACCTAATCCTGTGCAACAGCAGGCAAGTTGAGATGAGATCTCGCGTCACATCAAAACAAAAACTATTAGTTATAATTTATAATACAAGTTGTTGTATTGTTTATAGTGATCTCAACATGGGGAGGTAATCAATCAGCAGTCGATATTCTTGTATACCCAAATGCAGTGGAAAATGTAACAAGAATTTTTAAAAAAGAAAAGGTTTATTATGAAATTATGATAAACGATCTCCAGGCGAGAATCAATGAGGAGAATCCACCTTTAGGAGAGGAAGAATTACAGCTGCAAGATAGAAGAGGTATGATTACTTGACTTTTGAAGATACATTATTTAAAAGAAAATGAGTAGAATTCTCAATAGCGTTCATCTGTAGATGCCAACTAATCCAACCCTTAATCCAACTTACTAAATATTAATTTAACCTTCAAAATGCAAAGAAGTAATCCAAGGGTATATAATTTTGTTACAGCTAGAGCTTACGATTTTTGGCGTTACAGGGCTTACCGACGCCGACATAATTTGATAGGCGCTTACATGGGATACAATTCCTTTCACATGCCCATGGAATTTTGGCGCAATGCTAATTGGGGTTCGTTGTTAGTATTCAGCACCCAATCTGCTCGGGCTACACGCGTTATCAATGTTTTCTCATGTCTTAACTGCATGTCTTGCATTATTCGCAGCTGCAATGAACTTTTGGTAATAACCAAATTAACAAATGTGTTGTGTGATTTGTGTGTGATAACAAGTTTTTTGTACCCTCGCCATTTAGTCGAGGAAAATTGTGTGTTAATGTTATGTTGTTTTTGTAGGTCACCGAATGACGTGGAAACAGTATCATAGACTGGAGGATATTTACGGATTTCTAGATTATTTATCTAAAACTTATCCTTCGCTTATTACTGTAAAAACAATTGGCAAATCGCATCAGGGAAGAGATATTAAGGTAATTTACTAAAATGAAATAAAATAACGACGATGTACGCCGGCCTTTTCTTTTGAGTTTTTTTATTGTGGCTCGACATATGAGAGCACCCTGCCTAATGTTAAGGTAGGCAGACACTCCAGTGTGGTTCATAGTAGCAATCGCATCTACGATGTCGGCAACTTCAAGCTGATCCTAAAATCTTACTGAGTCACTTCACGGCCAGTACACTTGAAAGTACAGTACCCCGTATCGGCAAATTGGGCAAATTTTCACCAACAGCCTTCTTTCTCTGGCTTTCTTTCTAAATATTTATATTATTACAGATTCTAAAATTATCAAACGGTAACAAAAATAACAAGGCCATATTTATTGATGGGGGTATTCATGCCCGGGAATGGATAAGTCCAGCTACAGTTACATATTTTATTAATCAATTTGCCGAAAACTTTGACGTGGAATCCGATGACATCAAAAATATTGATTGGTAAGAGTTACTCACTATACGAGCGTACAATTACCATAAATAACCAAGTGGTAAACATTGAACCTGGAGTCGTAAACCTCCAATTGGCTCCGATACATCATTACCCAGAGTTTGTTCTTATGATATAGAACGATTTTGATACACATTTGATTAAGAATACTCATTCATGGTAATTTAAATATTATTGTTAAGATTCTTTTAATTTAGAAGAATCATGAGAGTAGAATTAACGCTGTAGAAATGCGGTCAATACGGAGTGTATATGGAGGGACGATAACGGATAGAATAAGGAATAGCACATTGCGCGATAGATGTGGTTTGAAAGAAGACGTAGTGATAAGGATTAACAAAGGAATGCTTCGATGGTTTGGGCACGTGGAGTGCTTTCGTCAATCTACTTGATTGACGAAAGGAATTTACAAATCTTATGTGGAGTGGAGTGTAAATGCATCCAGCGTTAAACAAGGCAGGCCCAGGAAGGTGTTTTTCAACCAAATCGGAGACATCCTCAAGAAAGCTAGGTTGCCTAGTGCCCATAACCACAGAGCCTGTATGAAGAGAATTGTGGATGTGAAGGAAGCAAGGGCAATCGTGGCAAGAGGCGCTCCATCGTCCCTGTGGGAAAAAGGCGTGACAATTTAATTGATTGATACTTTTAATTTGCCAGGTATTTCCTCCCTGTGATGAACCCTGATGGATACGAATACACGCACACATCTGATCGCTTGTGGAGAAAAAATAGAAAACCAGCTGGAGTGACTAGAGTTTGCACTGGCACTGATTTGAATAGAAACTTTGGGTACTTACATTTAAATTGATATTGAATCCTAAATAACGAAATTAGATAGGAACTAAATGATTGGACATAAGTTTCTAAAGTTTTGCAGACGATGGGTTTTATGTTTTTTTTTATTAAGACACTACATCCAACCTGAACTGATGGTAAGCAAGGTAAGGTCCAAGAGTGACGACGACTGAAAATTCCGGAAAACGATTCAGTTCATGGTTGTATCCGTCGCTGTCACTATGCTAGCTAAAAATTGTACGGTTTAGCTGCCAATGAATTTAGATAGGGCTGTTAGATGTCCAGTTTGACCTATGTAAAATATGTTATAGGTACAATAAATCATGTTCGAATAATTTCTCTAAATATTTAATTATTTTAATATTCTTAAATATTTTATTACAGTTACAAATGGGGAGGTAAGGGATCATCAACAAATCCTTGCAGTGAAATCTTTGGGGGAAAAGGTCCTTTTTCAGAACCAGAAAGCAGAGCTATGAGTGTGAGTTTATTTTTAGTATGATAGTGACAGTTCTCCTATTCCTTCGCGCGACTTTACACGCTGGGTTCGATTTCTGGTCGCAGCTGACTTGCGTGCACGTATAATTTTTTCTATGCAGTTTTCAGTAGCAATTATATAAGGAGACCGTGGTGTAGTACAATGGTCAATGAATCTTTGTCGTACTTAAGTCATTCTGTTGCCACAAGTACTGTTAGTAGCTTAGTATAGAAATATAAAGTAAATTACTTTTGAAATTGAAAAAAAAATCATCCAAAAATATTTCTTTTCAACAGGACTTTGTCAAAAACAGTGGTGTCAACTTCACAGCATACTTAACTTACCACAGTTATGGACAATACATTCTCTACCCATGGGGATATGAGAATGTTGTACCGCCAGACCATCAGGACTTGGATAGGGTTGGCAAAAGAATGGCAGAGGTAAGAATCATCATTAAAATTTGTATATTTTTAAGAAGCTACCCAAATCTAACTAAAAGTGCATTAATGTCTTACGTAATTGGGGGAGCACCATTTTTTATATTCTACCAAAAAATATTTATTTTTTCTTTGCGCAGATTAAGAACCACAGTACTTAATTCAGAGTTTAGAAATTCCCACCACTTGTTAGATCGTCAAGTCGCTATTCTAACGGACGGCATAGTGAATGCGATTGCTACTTGCAGCTACGTAACTGTAGTAGCAGTCGCCTCCACTTACAACCACCATTTAAGTGTACAGACAGACCTAGATGTCACTTGTTCAAATTTAGGATCAGCTTGTTAAGTTGCCAATTTCAATTGGGCCAGGATAGTGGATGCGACTGCTACCTTTATTTAACAATAGTACCAGCCGCCTGCCTCCATTTATGGACGCACTCCAGCTTAACATCAGGCAGGGTGTTGTCATATGTCGAGCCACAATAAAATACATACGTAAATTCCGATTATAGGCAATATTAGAAAGAAGAAATTCAGCCTACAAAGTTGGTTCATCAAGTGGGTTACTATATCCGGCAGCTGGTGGATCTGATGATTGGGCAAAGGCACAAGGCATCAAATATGCATACACTATAGAACTTAGTGACACGGGAAGATATGGATTTGTTCTCCCTACATCCTACATAGAGCCTGTGGCAATGGAATCACTTGCCGGTTTAAGAGTTTTAGCTAATGTTGTTAATCAGGGATAATTACATAGGATAATTTATGTTAGGATTAAAATTTAAGTTTAAAGCAGCTCCAATGACATAAGAAAACAAAGGCCATCATTCATTTTGCGCTTTTATGTACTACTTTTGTAATGTCCAACGATCAAAAAATATATAAATCGTAGTTTCGATATTTGTGTTGATAAAACTAATAACAATTTTGCTTTTAATTGCTGTGCAATTGAGTTATTTGGAAAATAGGATATTTATTTTATATCATCTGTCAATCAATGCCAAATTTGTTCTGCTTTGAACTGTCATAATTATAGTTTGATCATTTTGCACACCTAAACTATGCAAAATAAAGGATATATTTCAATTACATTGTAATATTCATACCTCAAACTATTTTAAGATGCATTTTAAACTGTTAATACAATTAAGCCCAAGTCCCCATACAAAATGAATGATGTAATTTGGAATCAATTGATAGACAATATACAATAAATTGTTAGACAATAAATTAGAAGTGTTCTGTGGAAGTTTGGCATTGAAGTGATAGAAATGGCTATTCATAATTATAGACAATTAGGAATACATCATTCTTATTAAGACTCGGTAAGGCCTGAAGGTAAGCAAGGGGAGGTCCAAGAATGCGGATGACTGACAAAAGGAGATTTAAAGGACATCATTCATTTTGGGCTATGATGGGCAATGCCCAATGAAAAAATAATATATAAGTGGTAGTTTTGATACTTGTATTGATAAAACTAATATCAATTTTGTTTTAATTAGTTATTTGAAAAATAAGATATGGATTTTGTATCGTCTCTCAATTATGAAGACACGCCATATTAATAGTTCTGCATTGATCTGTCCTAAGTTAGTTTGATCATTTTGCACACCTAAACTATCCAAAATAAAGGATTTATTCCAAATACATCGTAATCTTCGTTCAGCAAACTATTTTAAATTGTATATGCAACTGTTAATACAATTTAGCCCAAGTCCCCATACAAAATGAATGATGATAAGGCGACCGTGGTGTAGTGGCCGTGCAATGGTTACACAAAACCGAGAGCACAAGTTCGAGAGCACAAGTTCGAGACCACCCACCGCTACCATTGTATCTTTGATATATGTACTTTGGCTATCCAGTTTCTATGATTCAAAAACTTTAGTATAGAAATATAAATAATAAAAATATGTTATTATTGTGATACATTGTGTACTATGGTTTAAATTAAATCAAAATGACAATTATAATAGATTTTTCCGTACTTAGCCTTAAAATGGAATATTTGTAAGTAAGTAGTTTGTAGTATTTATAATTAAATATAATTTAAGTGCTAATTAATAAAGAATATGAATTTCAGTTGTTACAATTTATTTAAAAATATATATTAATAAAAATATTAGCTGTAAATGGTCCCCCTGCCTACCCCTGAGTGTCTGTAAGAAGTAAGGCGCTACAATATTGTGTTTTGTTTATTATATAATAATAAAAACAATATTAAGATTGTGTACAAATTACTCTGTTATATAAAACTATTTTAATTATATTGAATGAGGCATGTATAAAAAAATGTGGCCAATTTTTTTGTCTATCCTTGTAGAAATGAAGGCATGAAATATTAAAGTCATTTTAATTGATCATGTACAGATTACCTATAATACAAACAAGTTTAAATTCTTATATGGTAGTACTTGATAATACAAATAACTAAACTTTCACTTACCTTGTCCTCTTTTGTAACTGCTGCATTTTCCGAATGCTTATATTCACAATTTGGCTTTGAAACTTTAATTATAGGAATATCGATAACTTCTGGTCTATTTTTTGGCACCGGTGAAGTTACTGCAATAGGACTCTTCTTCAATATATCTTTCGTCTCTTCTGCAATGACTTCAGCTCTTCTTAATATTAAATCTACATCAGCCAAGTCACCTTCAACGTAATCCACATTGGCACCAGACAACTTATTGATTTCATTAAATATTAATTTTATTTCTTCATCGCTATCCTTATAAAGTTCACACGATTTCTCTATTTGAAGAAATTCGTTTGTTGAAACACTGTTTTCGTTTGAAGGTATCTCAGTATTATTTTTTGCCATTGCAACAGCCATTTTACTCATTAATTACATACTTTCCGTTACTTTTAACTATGTTTTTACTATCATTACGATGAAAAGTTTTCAAACACTGGAAAAGTCGCGGTTGCCTAGCAACGAATCGAATGACAGAATAAAATATTTATAAAAAGTAGTCGATTATAAATAATTAATTAACATATATTTCATAACTCATTTATTTAAAACCATTATCTATAACTGAACCAAAGTGTAAAGTGTGACTAACAAAATCAAAATAAATCTAACTACTGAATGTTTTGGGAAGTAATGACAAAAGAATATTTTAAAACGAATTAAGAGGTTGAGGATGAGGATCTTTGCCCATAAAAATAATTATAAAACAAACTGTCACAATATTGTGATTTTTCTTCGAGCGAAAAATATTTACAAGCCTGAAATTCGCCGCAATCGTGTTTTATATAAGTATTGCAATTGGTTTTTAAAATGTCTGTTCCACCTCAAGCATTTGTTAATAAAAATAAGAAGCATTTTCTCGGGATTCCCGCTCCTTTAGGTTATGTGGCTGGTGTAGGTCGCGGGTATGTATTTCCTATTATTATTAACTATATTATTACAATTTATATTTAAAATTACTTTAAAAGTTTAAATTATAATTTATTTTGTCTTCTAGTGCTACCGGTTTTACAACACGATCTGATATTGGTCCAGCCCGCGACGCCAACGATGTATCGTAAGTATTTCTCCAAGCTTTGATCTTTATTCCTGTCTGAATAGAGTCTGAATTTTAATTTTTTTATCGGAAAAAATCTGGATGCGAAAAAAGGCCTGTGAGTTGTGTTAGAAAGCCGAAGTAATCCATTCTCTCTATTTATACAAATAAAATTGTAAATGAAGTTATATTTATTTTAGTGATGACCGCCATGCTCCACCAACTGTTAAACGTAAGAAAAATGAGGAGGAAGATGATGATGAGGACCTCAATGATTCTAATTATGATGAATTTTCTGGATATAGTGGGTCGTTGTTCTCTAAGGTAAGTGTATATGTAATGATATATTATATGCATACCTTGCTACCTTCTTAAAGGTTAGCTGGTAGAAAATGTCATTAGATATTAAGCTCTCCTATGTACATGTGTTTTATTATACTGTGCAATAAAGAATTTTATCTATCTATCCAACTTCGGCAAACATTGGTGACGAGTTTATAAAATATATTTAGATTGGCTACTTTATTTTCTAAATCAGTTCAACTTTTTGGGGGCAAGAGGATAACTTTTTGGTGCATTGGTAGCACACCAGTTCATTATGCATATAACCCTGGGTTCAATTCCCAGTCTCAGCAAAGATTTGTTTTATAGCTTTAATTTGTAATATTTAATAATATTTGTTAAAAAAGAGGCAGATAAGCTAGTACCACCACTTACTCAGCATAAGTCACTTTAGTCTTGTTAAAGGATCAGCTTGTAAGTAGCTGGTTCCAATTAGGTTGGCATAGTGGATTCATGGACTGCACTCCAGCTTAATATCAGGTGGGGTTTTGTCATATGATGAGTCATAATAATAAAAACTGTAAACGTTTGACAGGCATACTGACTGACCGAGACAACTGTAAATTTTTGTTAGTTTTTTCAGTTGTTAGCACTCTTGAACCTCTCCTGCATCAGGCAAGTTGAGGTCAGATAATATTTATTTTTAGGATCCTTATGACAAAGATGATGCAGAAGCAGATGCAATATATGACTCTATTGACAAGAGAATGGATGAGAAGAGAAAAGAATATAGAGATAAAAGATTAAAAGAAGATTTAGAGAGATATCGTCAAGAGAGGTAAGGGAATAATTATTTATATATTTTAAGATATTATAATATTTAATAATATGTTTTATTAAATGTATAAAGCTTTATTTATGTAAAAAGTTCACCCACAAGGTCGACTGACAACTAGATTTCTTAAGCTGAAAAATCCTGAATACAGATCACTATGAAAATCTCCAAGGAAAACTAGTTTAAATAGGGATATAATAGGTCCCTTGTATGCTGTTTTATATTTAGAATATGACATTTTTTTTAATTATTACTACCTATTGTAAAAGCCTTCAGATTTTCCATTCCATTTCATTCATGCACTCCAGCTTGAGACCAGGCAGGGTGGTCATGTGCAATAAAAAAATTAGATACAGAAAAATAACATGCCTATATAATTTTAAATCCATAGAAGAGTTAAAATCCAAAAAGGTATTTAATTCTTCTTATTTGACTCTAGTATCATTCTTGCAGACCAAAAATCCAGCAACAATTTTCTGATCTCAAACGAGAGCTAAAATCAGTTTCTGAGGAAGAATGGGCATCAATTCCAGAAGTAGGTGATGCTCGTAATCGCAAACAAAGGAACCCTAGGGCTGAAAAGTTCACACCATTGCCTGACAGTGTGCTATCGAGAAATTTGGGTGGTGAATCCTCAACTTCAATTGATCCTACATCTGGGTTAGCTTCCATGATGCCTGGTGTTATGACTCCTGGAATGTTAACACCCTCAGGTAAATAATTTTGCCTTTGTTTGCGGATATCTTAGCAGAATCACTGGATTATGATTAGTGTGAAAAGGGGCAAAAAAACTGACACTGATTGGACATCAGGGCAAGCGCGAGAATATGACGGCGAGACACTAACTCTCTAGAACCGACATAAAACTACAGGATTCTCCCAGCATAAAATAAACTTTAAATAATAAAAACTCCTTTGTCTCTGCCTATCCCTGTGGGAAAAGGTGTAACAATTTAAACACTACTTTAAGCTCAATGTATTTGTAACTTGAAACTGATGTTGCAGAGGCATGTTGTGATGTCCGTTTTGGCGTTTTAATTGTTCATGAAGTTTAGTATAAATTAATAATTATGTTTGAAGGAGCTTATTGTCGTTCTTTATTGACACAATTATTTTATTGGTTAATCTTGCAATTAGTCCTTAAACTTTAAGCAGATTGGTTCATTGAATGATGGCGTGTAAAGTGCATCCCCCAATGGGAATACACCATTCAGTATAAAAGCTCAATTAAGGCTGTGTTTCAAAGACCATTTTCTTTTTTTATCTTTTCCATGATTTTGGAATTGTGAGATCAACGGCCAGCTGATTTAGGTGATTTTTCTGATTTTTTTTGTGCCTCTTCCTTCACTGTGTTCATTTGCAGGCTGTAGTGTAGTTCACTGTGTCTGAGGAACCATGGGGCATTAGCAATGTTCCTTAGTATTTGATTTTGGACTCTTTGAATCATAATGACATTAGAATTGCTTGCCGTTCCCCACAATGGGAGGCCATATGTCTAGATTGGTTTGAGTATGCACTTATATATCATTAGTTTGTTGTCAACACTTAGTTATGAGTTTCTTCCAAGTAACCAATACAGTCCTTTGTATATTGACACTATAAAGAACAGCAATTTTCACCTTCAAACGTAATTATTAATTTGTATGAAACTTCATGAACAGCGGTCCAAACAGCCATCATAGCGCAGATATAGGCCATTACTATGACTTATCAAATAGTAAATAAATTTTATTTATACCATTTTGTCATCCTTACAGGTGATCTGGACTTAAGAAAAATAGGTCAAGCTCGTAACACATTAATGAATGTCAAACTATCACAAGTCTCCGACTCAGTGACTGGCCAAACTGTAGTTGATCCAAAAGGTTACCTAACAGACTTGCAATCAATGATACCTACATATGGGGGTGATATTAATGATATTAAAAAAGCTAGGCTCCTGTTAAAGTCTGTGAGAGAAACTAATCCCAACCATCCGCCTGCTTGGATTGCTAGTGCGAGACTTGAAGAAGTAACTGGTAAGTAATTTTAAATAAGAGGCAGACATTTGGTGGTCAACTGCCATTGGTAATATGGGCAGTATCATAACTTTGAAGTGACTTAGTCGCGTTTCGGAATTAGCTTGATAGTTGCTGTTCCAACTAGGCCGACATGGTGAATGTGACTGCTATTTACAGATAATGAATTGTAGTAGCAGTAAACTCCATTTATTCCCCAACTCTCTAGCTTAACATCAGGCAGGGTGCTGTCATAAGGCAAGTCACAATAAAATCTTCATAGGGACTAAGTAAAAATAATTATTTACTTTATGAACTCAGATTTATTCAACACATTTTTTAGGCAAGGTCCAATCAGCTCGTAATTTAATAATGAAAGGATGTGAGGTGAATCCGAGCAGTGAGGAATTGTGGTTAGAAGCTGCTAGATTACAACCAAGGGACACGGCACGGGCTGTCATTGCACACGCGGCCAGAAACCTGCCAAATAGTGTCAGAATATGGGTAAAAGCAGCACACCTTGAGGAGGAACCTAAGGTAATATTGTATTTTTAGAGACGCTGTATCTTACATTGACTTGCTAAGTAAGTGACTACCAAGAGCGTCGACGACTGATAAAATCGTTCCTTGCTACAGCTGTCTCAGTCGCAAACACTATGCCGGCCAAAAGTTCGAAAAGTATACAAGATTGAAAAAAATCAGTGAAGTGCTAGTAGTATAATCAACTTTCCCTATCAAGGATCTTCAGTTTCTCAAAGTAAATATATAGATTCCAAGAAGCACTACAAGGTACTTTGAGATACAGCAGTACCAGCCTATAGAAGACTGGACATTTTAGTCACTTAAAAACTATCATTATCATAGAATCCATCATTGTATTCCATCAGAAACAAACTTTCCAAAGGACCACAACATCAAGTCCAATAAATATTATGATCTCATAAACGAGATGACGAAAAATGGTATTAAAACTTAGCTCTACGCAGTTTGGTACAAGAGGAATACCAGCAAAAACCTTGCATCATCTTTTAATGGTTCTTGGCCTCCCAAGGTCAGCTGTAAGTACATTTTTAGATCGTATGCCGAAAGCGGCCTTCATTCTACCGCCTGCCATGCGATGGGCCCGGCACCCGCACGGATCCACAGATGCTAAGAAATTGTTTCATTTCACTAGATTTTGATATTTTAACATTTAAGGCAAAACGTCGAGTATTCCGCAAAGCACTAGAACATATACCTAACTCTGTACGTCTGTGGAAGGCTGCAGTTGAATTAGAGAACCCTGAAGACGCCCGTATTCTGTTATCGCGAGCTGTGGAATGTTGTCCTACCAGTGTTGAACTATGGCTTGCTTTAGCCCGATTGGAAACTTATGAAAATGCAAGAAAAGTATTAAATAAAGCTAGAGAAAATGTTCCTACTGATAGACAAATTTGGGTTACTGCTGCTAAACTTGAAGAGGCTCATGGTAAGACCAGCACATATTTTTTTATAATTTATAATTGAACTCCTTAATTTTAACTGTAGAGGAGGCAGACAGTTGATGGCTATTTGCGTGAAGAAGCACCTTTGGCCAGCATAGTGACGACGACTGAGGCAACCGTGAACTACTCTGTTTTTCAGTCATTGTCACTCTTGGACCTCCTGTTGCTTATCATCAGGCGGGTTGAGGCCAGATGTTGTGTCACAATAAAAAAAACTGGAAAGATGTTGGTTTCAAGTAGTTCAACATAGTGGATTAGACTGCTACTTGCATTTATTTACTGTAGTAGCAGTCGCATCCAGCCAGATTAACATCAAGCGGGGTGCTGACATATGTTAAACTGCAATAAAAAATAATATTGACCTTTAATAATTATAATTGTTTTTTTCCTACAATACATTTCTATACTAAGCTGTCTAATGCGCTTGTATCATAGAAACTGGAAGCAAACATATTAAAGATACATTGATAACATCAAGTTTGACGACAGGCGTGGACGAACGGTTTAGCGACTGGTTTGTTGCGCGTAAAGTCCCGGGTTCGATCCCCGGTCGGAGCAAATATTTGTTTCATAGCTTTTATTTGTAATATTTAATAGTATTAAATATTGCAAATATTTGTTAATAAAAAAAAAAGAGATGGATATTTGCTTCGGTTCTGGTTTTTCAAAGAGTGGTAGGCAGTGGTACCCAGTCTGCCGATCCGGGGTAGTACCACCACTTACAAGTATACAGACCGTGAAGTGATTTGGTCACGTTTCGGGATCAGCTTGTAAGTTGCCGGTTCCATCTAGGCCGGCATAGTGGATGTGATTGCTACTCACAGTTATTGAATTGTAGTAGCAGTGACATTCATTCATGGACCACACTTTGGCTTAACATCAAGCGGGGTGCTGTCATATGTCGAGTCACAATAAAAATAAAAAAAGTGGTGTTGGAAGTTACAAGAATAAATAAAATGGTGTATCATATTTTTTCCTGCAGGCAACACAAATATGGTAGAAAAGATTATAGATCGTGCGATAACATCGTTGGCAGCTAATGGTGTTGAAATCAACCGAGAACATTGGTTCAAGGAAGCTATGGAGGCAGAGAAGTCTGGTGCTGTGCATACTTGTCAGGTAAGCAACACTAATATGGTATTTTCTTAGATTTATGCGATGATTTCACGATGTCACGAAGATGATTTTGGCTACAAAGCTCTCGAAACGTCTGAATAATAAAAAAATGTAAAATCAAAAACCAAAATTTGATAAATTTAACAAATTTTATGCAGCTTACTTTCGCGTTTATTTTGGTTTTGATTTAACAATTTTATTTTATTATTCCGACGATGGCGATGGTAAGCCGCATAAAATTTGATTTTATTCATTAATCAATGTTCGCGCAAAATCTAAGAAAATATTATCAAAACTCGATAGTAAGCTGCATAAAATTTGTTTAATTAATTAATATGAGGATGACCCAAATGTATGTTTTGTACATTTATGTCTTCCTAATCGTGTCTAAATGCGCTCGGCGTATGACTTTCCAATCTGAACACTTGACTGTGGTGGTACACCCGAATCGGCAGAGTAGACAAAGGACCATTAACTTTCAAATTGTATTTATTATATTAATGTATAACTTTTAAATAACCAATTTTGTATAAAGGTGTTTTTTTTATTGTAAATCGACATATGACAGCACCCCGCTTGATGTTAAGCTAAAGTGTAGTCCATGAATGGATATCACTGCTACTACAATTGAATAACTGTAAGTAGCAATCACTATGCCGGCCTAGTTGAAACCGCCAACTTACAAGATGATCCCGAAAAGCGACCAAATCACTTCACGGTCTGTATACTTGTAAGTGGTGGTACTACCCCGGGTCGGCAGACTGGGTACCACTGCCTACCACTCTTTAAACAATATCAACTCTTCACATAAATATTTGCAATATTTAAAATAGTTATTAAATATTACAAATAAAAGCTATGAAACAAATATTTACTCCGATCGGGAACCGAACCCGGTACTTTACGCGCATCAAACCAATCGGTAACCTTTTGGCTACGCCTGTCCTCAAATCATAAAAGTTACCTATACGAGTATGAGTAAATATATTTTTTTTGTGATATTGGTTTTGATTTGAGAGTATTGCTGTAGTAAGAGATCAATAAAAAAAAATTTTAAACTACATTCGTGGTTAATAGATATATTATTTTAATTTCAGTCTATAATCCGAGCAGTAATAAGTGAGGGTATTGAACCTGAAGACCAGAAACACACTTGGATGGAGGATGCTGAAGCAGTAAGTTATTTGCAAAAAGACTTTAAATTCCAAGGCTTCTTTATGTATGCCTATTCCTGTGTTACAGTTTAGTTATTATCTTAAATATATATATAGTGATTGCGCCGGAATAGAGCCGTCTATAATGTAATTTTAATGGCGATCGTAATAGGGTTCATTTTTACAAAATTAATAACCTGGATGTATTCAAAGTAAATTGTACTCTATCCTTATCCGCATGCAATATTTAATATAATTATTCTAGACTGGCATAGTGCATGTTACTGCTATTACAGTTATTGAATTGTAGTAGCAGTGACATGTATTCATGGACCACGCTCCAGTTTAACATCAAGCGGGGAGCTGTCATATGTCGAGTCGCAATAAATATATATATTTCATATATATATTTTAAACAAAATCTATAAAAAATTGTTTTGCTCTGACAGGAATTCAAACGCGGGAACCCACGCATAACAAACTTATGTGCAAACCAATTCGCCACGCCTGTCGTCAGGAATTAAAGACAATGATATCTACTAGAACCAACGAATACTATGTATTTGAAATTAAAAATAATATATTTTCTTCTAGTGTGCAAACGAAGGAGCGTTTGAATGCGCGCGCGCAGTGTACGGTTACGCTTTATCTGTGTTTCCCTCCAAAAAATCCATCTGGCTTCGTGCTGCCTATCTTGAAAAGCAACATGGCACCCGGGCGTCATTGGAGTCGTTACTACAAAGAGCTGTAGCCCATTGTCCGAAGTCAGAAATTCTTTGGTTGATGGGAGCCAAATCAAAATGGCTAGCTGGTAAGTTATTTTTTTAAATTGAGGCTTAATATGACAACATCTCGCCTGATGTTAAATTGAGTGCGGTCTAGGAATGAAGGAGACAGGTATTACAGTTATTTAAGGCGGCCGTGGTGTAGTGGCAATGCAATGATCACAATGAAAACACAAAGAACACCTTTCTATATTAAAAGCTACTAAAGTGCTTGTATTATAGAAACAGGACTACCAAAATACATATGTATATTATTCTCTTTATTTACAACTAGCTGTGCCCGCGACTGCGTCCGCGTGGAATAGTTATTTTGGGAATCATATTAATTTTTTGTTTACCTACCTGCTCAGCTTTATTATAAATTACCTATAGCTGTTACCCGCGACTTATTTTAGACGATTAAATTACGTAACTAATAGAATATATTTTAAAGTAGTTTTAAAAAGAATATATTTTAAAGTACTTCAGCGTATATTATATTTTCAGTTTTATTTTCTCGTGCGCAAAACTCGCAGCCGCTTTGCAGCAGCAGTCTGCCGAGAACGCTGAGTCCTTTTTCTAGGTATTACAGTGACGAAGAAAGAACGAAGGAAATGAAAACTTAACCTAGTTTGGTTAACCTGCTATGCTTAAATTAAAACCTAACCTAATAAGAATTGTAAAACCTAACCTTGAAAGAATGTAGATGACACGTACAGGTAACTGAATAACCAATTACTGCATTTTCAGTGTGTTTTATCCATATTTTATATTTGCTCGTATGCGTAAATGCAGTGGAGGGGCGCGTCATTTCGGTTTAGACAGACTATACCTCGTAGAGCTACACCCCCCTCCGCCTCTCCTCGCCCGCCGGTTAGCGCTCATCATGCGACGCGTGTGAATTTTGTTCCAGAGTTATTTTAAAATTGTATTATCTTATAAGATAAAAAGACTTATAAGATTAAAAAGACTTGATATCTACAAAGGTGCAGGGGCCGATGGCATACCTCCTATATTTGCAGCTAAATGCGCTGAGGTACTAAGCACACCACTCACCTTAATCTATAACAAGTCGTTGCAGACCGGTTCGTTTCCCAGAATATGGAAAGAATCTTTAGTCGTGCCTCTCTTCAAAGGAGGCTCGCAATCTGACATTGTAAATTATAGACCAATATCTCTCCTTTGCACTTTCGCCAAAGTATTTGAGAAACTGCTATATCCCATCATAACAAGTCATCTTAAAAATCATATATCTTCTGCTCAGCACGGCTTTACGGCCAATAGATCGACTTCAACAAATCTGATATCCTATGTGGACGAAGTATCGATGCTGCTTGATGGAGGCAATTCTGTCGATGCCATATACACCGATTTTAGCAAAGCGTTCGACAGAGTGGATCATAATATACTCCTACGGAAACTTTCGGCCGCGGGTATAGCGGGCAACATTTTGGAGTGGTTCAGATGCTACCTAACTAACAGATTTTCCCGCGTAGTTATAAATGGCTATACTTCAGATTTGTTTCTCGCCGTATCCGGCGTGCCACAGGGCTCCCATCTTGGACCTATCCTCTTTAATGTTTTCATTAATGACGTTGTTTCTGTATTCAAACACTCAACCGTTCAAATGTATGCAGATGACCTAAAATTTTATAAAAGAATATCTTCTATCCAAGACAACGATCTACTTCAAAGCGATCTTGACAGACTTAAAGCTTGGTGTGCACACAATAGCATGGAGTTAAACGCTGCCAAATGCCAAGTAATCAAGTTTACTCGTCGTAAATATAAGTCCTCATACCTGTACCACATCAACCATCTGCCACTGGCCGAAGTCAACGAAATTCGCGATCTGGGAGTAATCATCGATAGCAAACTACGTTTTAACACACACATTGACTATATAGCCAACAAAGGATTTAAGAGTTTGGGATTTGTTTTGCGCAGCTGCAAAGACTTTCACGATCAAAAAACCAAAATACTTTTATACAATGCATTCGTGCGCAGCAGCTTGGAATATGCCAGCGTTATCTGGAACCCTCACTACGATGTATACACAAAGAGGCTCGAAAGAATCCAGAAAAGATTTCTCTGGCATTTATGTCTTGGCTACAATCTAGGCAAGAAACTCCCCAGCTACCAACAACGGTTGTGCCATTTCAAACTCCAACCGCTTCAAGCCCGCAGAGATTTGACGGACCTTACCTTTTTGTATAAAATTGCTAACGGTGCTTTTGATGTGCCAAACCTGCTGACTAGAATGAGGATAGAAGTGCCATCCAGGATACCACGTGCTCGTGTATATTCTCCTTTTAAACTAGCGCGAGCGAAAACAAACCTCGGACATTTTGCACCCCTTAATAGACTGTTCAGACGATATAACGACCTATCGAAGCGGACGGCACTCGACGTATTTTCCCACAGCATAGGGAAATACAAGAGAGATGCGGCCACAGTCGTTAGCTAAATGATTAATATGTGACAAAATTGATTTGATTTTACTTACTTATTTGTCTTGATGTCTTTAATGGATTTGATTTGTATTTAGGTTAATTTGATTTGATTTAATTTAATTTAATTTGTTTTGATGTAATTTGATTTGACTTAATTTAGTTTGATTTAATTTAATTTAATTTGGTTTAATTTAGTTTGGTTTAATTTAATTTGGTTTAATTTGATTTGATTTAACTTAATTTAGTTTGATTTGATTTAATTTAATTTGATTTTATTTGATTTAATTTGATTTGATTTGATTCATTTTTCTCTTATTATTATTTCATGTTTTTTTCAATTATAAATGAATTTCACACAATTGCGAATGGAAATTGATTTGATTTGACACGAATGCTGTGGTTAACTATAATTGAAATAACACTCAGACAGTATACATTGTAATGTTAATTATTTTAGGATTAGTGCTTATTTTGTTGTTAACCCAAATAAATAAATAAATAAATAAATAAATAAATAAGATGTTTATTGAAATTAGGTGATGCCAATGACAATTTTGTTCACAGTTAAATACTCTTAATTAATGACACATTTATTTCGATAAAGAATAATATTATTATGTTAATACAACTCTGACAAATAATTTGTAATAATGCATTAATTTAGATCAAATTTGACTATCATAAAAACGGTTATTGTGAGTTAATCTTAAAAGATAGATATATACGGTCGCGGACATTTTTTTAGATAATTTAAAGAGGAATAATTCTCTCATACATATTTTTTGGGTATCTCGAACGGTTTTCGCAGCGCACGCAACGGAAACCCTCAAACACGAATAATATTCCCCGTTTTTTCCACATTTTCGACTGTTTCTTCGCTTCTATAAGTCGCAACGTAATGTTTTATAGCCTAAAGCCTTCCTCGATAATTGATCTATGCAACACAAAAAGAATTTTTCAATTCGAACCAGTAGTTCCTGAGATTAGCGCGTTTAAACAAACAAACAAACAAACAAACAAACTCTTCCGCTTTATTATATTAGTATAGATTCTATACTAATCTACTAAAGTGCTTGTATCATAGAAACAGGACAACCAAAGTACATATATCAAAGATACATTGGTACCGGTGGGTAGTCTCGAACTCGTGCTATCGGTTTGTTTAACCATTGCTCTGCCACTATACCACGATCTGGGTTGTCTTTTAGTTGAGTTTCAAAAATAATACTAATATATTTGTTACAGGCGACGTGCCAGCTGCCCGCGGTATATTGTCGCTTGCTTTTCAAGCTAATCCGAACTCCGAAGAGATCTGGCTGGCAGCCGTCAAGTTGGAGAGTGAGAATAAAGAGTATGATCGTGCTAGAAGACTTTTGGCTAAGGCTAGAGCCTCTGCGCCTACACCTAGAGTAAGTAAATATATTTTTAAATACAATATACGGCCCCTCTTTCACGCTGAGATTTGTATCAGATACGGTATCTGAGACAGATCAGAGGTTTGTATTGGTTTTAATATTGCAATAAAAAAATATTTTTTCGGTATAATGTGTAGATCTAACATGTCTACCTCCAGCGCTATTAATAGCTCTTGGATTTACTTTTACTGCCTGTCATTTACTGTAAGTAGCAGTCACATCCACTATGCCAGCTAGGTAAAACTGGCAACTTACAAGTTGATCCTGAAACGCGACTAAGTTACTTCACTGTCTGTATACTTGCAAGTGGTGGTGGTGGTGGTGGCAAGTGGTGGGCACCAATGCCTTTGATAATAATGTTATAATTACTCTACCTTCAACTGATTAAACATTTTTTTTATTGTGACACGACCTCTGACCTCGACCCGCCTGATGATAAGCAACAAGAGGTCCAAAAGTGACGACAACTGAAAAATCGATAGAATGCGGATGCTTTCTCCGACCTGTGAAAGGATGAGGTAGGAACAAGGTTAATATACAACTAATCAAACATAACATTTAATTGGCAGGTAATGATAAAGTCAGCAAAATTAGAATGGGCATTAAATAATGTCGAAGTGGCAATCACATTATCAGAGGAGGCAATAAAAGTGTTCCCGGATTATGCAAAATTACACATGATGAAAGGTGAAATAGAACAACAGATGGGCAAGGATGAAGATGCACACAATACATATACACAAGGGGTATGTAGACATGTATTATTATGTTTTTGTTATGGCATAACATGGGGGAAACATCTGTATTCTGTCGACGGAATCGGCAGTCGAACTAAAAGGTTTGGTGCGTCGTTTTTTTGTAGAACAATCGACAAGTGGAATGTTTTACTAGAACTTATGGGTTTTCCATCCTGTTACCTTGGATCCTTCGATCCTTCGATGCGTGCAGAAGCAACTTTGGCCGGCATAGTGACGGCGACTGGGGTAGTAGTGAACAGACTCGTTTTTTGTTGAGTCGTCGGCACTCTTGGACCTCCTCTTGCCATCAGGCGGGTCGAGTTACAATTGCCCCAGTCGTCGTTTTTTTTTTTGTTGTGACTTGACATATGACAGAACCCCGCATGATGTTAAGCTGCAGTGCGGGTCATCAATGGATGTGATTGCTACTACACTTAAATAACTAAGTAGCAGTCACATCCACTATGCCGGCCTAGTTGAAACCGGCATCTTAAAAGCTGATCCCAAAACGCGACTAAGTCACTTCACGGTCTGCATACTTGTAAGTGGTGGTACTACCCCGGATCGGCAGACTGGGCACCACTGCATACTATGCTGGCCAGAGAAGTTTTTCCTCGTTTCGCTTGACAGATCCAAGTTTTTTTTAGATTAGGACTCGTCATCTCGACTTGTCTGATGTAATCAAGGGGAAGTCCAGGAGCAGTTTACGGTTGCCTCAGTCGACTTTACTATACCAGCCAAAAATTAATCAAATCAAATCATTATAAATGGTTATTTAATTTTCAGTTAAAAAAATGTGCAACGTCGGTACCTATGTGGATATTATTATCTCGCCTTGAAGAGAAATTAAAACATGTAACAAAAGCTAGATCAGTATTAGAAAAAGCTAGATTACGTAATCCTAAGGATCCTGAATTATGGTATGTGTTTTTGATTCTATTCTAACCACTACATCACTCAAGTACGACACTACGGCCATTGATATTAAAAAATATTATAATCAAATCAGTATTTCAAATAAAAATGTTATCAAACATCCCGCAGTGCCTGAAGACAAGGGTCTTCGAGCAATGTATGTTGCCAGTGATGACATATGGCACTGAGACGTGGCCCTTAAATGTTGGCCTGTTGGAAAAGCTCAGAGTCGCTCAGCGGGCAATGGAGAGAGCTATGCTCGGTATTTCTTTGCGCGATAGAATCCGGAACGAGAATATTTACAAAGAACCAAAGTTACCGACATAGCCCGTAGGATTCTTAAGCTGAAATAGCAATGGGCTGGCCACATCGCTCAGAGAACCGACAACTGATGGGGAAGAAAGGTTCTAGAGTGGAGACCACGAACGGGAAGACGCAGCGTAGGTGGGCCTCTCACTAGGTGGACTGACGACATAGTGAATGAAAGTCACGGTTGGTGGATGCAACAATCTTGTCGTTCGGAATGGCGTTCTAAGGGAGAGGCCTATGTTCGGCAGTGGACGCCTTCTTGCTGATGATGATTTTTATCACCTCATGAATGATTTCTTCTATAAAAATTATCAATTTGAACCAAATTATGAAGTCATAAAATTAAAGTATAAAAATACATATAAGTATCAAGGATTTAAAATATTTAAAATAATATATGTAAAAGTATTTATAGTTTAGTAAATCTCAACCCAAAGTATACATTGTTTACGATCGTTATGTGAGTGTTGCTAGTGTTTACGGTATTGCATCGATGTATCCGAATTATGCCTCATCATCAGCTAGAAGACGTCCACTTCTGAACATAGGCCCTTAGAAAGCTATTCCGAACGACAAGACAACAATAAACAGTGGATGCCTGTTGCATCTACTGTTTATTTGTGACTTTCACTATGTCGTCAGTCCACCGTATGGGAGACCTACCTACGCTGCGTCTTCCGGTTCGTAGTCTCCACTCAAGAACCTTTCTTTCTTATCGGTTGTTGGTTCTTCGAGCGATGTATTATACCTATACATATTTTATTTTTAGGTTAGAAAGTGTACGCGTAGAAAGACGTAGCGGTTACGTGGAGATTGCGAACGCTTTGATGGCGAAGGCTTTGCAGGAATGCCCTAATGCTGGACGATTGTGGGCGGAAGCTATATTTATGGAATCAAGGCCGCAGAGGAAAACTAAGAGCGTACGTTATTTAAACATAAAACTTATTATATCAAGCCGTGTCCACATGTTTGGCAAATAGCAAACAAGAACATGTGGATGGGTGCCTGTTTCTGTTTGGCTTCAGTGTCGGTTTTCTTAAACAATCAAATGATGTTTGGTAAACAGTTTGCAATGTCTTCAAATGCTTGGTAGTAAATGAAGTATATTGTACGATTTCTGTGAATTTTGATCACCGCCTTGTTTGTTTATCCGAGAATATACTAGAAACATGTAGATGCCTGTTTGTTTTTGACATTTGTGGTCAATGTTTGGGATTTTGTTTGTATGTTTGCGGCCGTAAACTGAATTGGTTTTTACCAGTCATCGACACTCCTTGATTTCGATCAGGCAAGTCGAGGTCATGTTTCGGGACACAATTTATAAACAAAGTTTAACAAAGAAGAAGAGCACGAGTTTGAAACCACCCACCGGTACCAATGTATCTTTGATGTATGTACTTTGGTTGTCCTATTTCTATGATACAAGTACTTTAGTAGCTTAGTATAGAAATCTAAAAAGAAGAAATGCCTTATAACTTTTCTGTTGTTAATAGGTTGACGCTCTCAAGAAATGCGAACATGACGCGCATGTACTCCTTGCTGTGTCACAACTATTTTGGACAGAAAGGAAACATAACAAATGCCGCGAATGGTTTAATAGAACGGTATGGATTATTTAATTATTACATTCATTATATATTCATTCATTGTATAGCCATAGAGCTGGTAGATGTGAATTGTCGATGTAAGGGAAGCGAGGGAGGTGTGTCAGGATCGTGGCATGTGGCGCTCCATTGCCTTTGCCTATTCCTGTGGGAAAAAGACGTGTCAATTTAATGGATTGATTTATTCATGAGTCGAGGTCATGACATCTGACCTCGACTAATAATAGATATTTTACCGTAAATTGTCCGAGCTATAGGCGCTATAACTCTGGAGCCCCTGCAACTACGCAGAGTCATAGCGCTTTTGTGCGTTCTCTATCGCCTATACCACGGAGAATGTTCCGAGGAGATCTTTAACCTTGTTCCTACCACGTCTTTTCATTCCCGTGATACCCGCACAATACCCGACCAAATCGGCAATTGAAGGTTCGGCGAGTCGTTTCCTTGTAGAACAATCGACAAGTGGAAGCTTTACCAGCCAATGTGTTCTCTCCATCCTATAACCTTGGATCCTTCAAGCGATGCGTATAGAAGCACGTTTGGCTGGCATAATACATCACTCTTGGACCTCCATGATACTCTTACCATCAGGTCGAGGTCAGTTAACGAGTCACAATAAAAATACTTAATTTTCTTTGTACAGGTAAAAATAAATCCGGACCTAGGCGACGCATGGGCATATTTCTACAAATTCGAAATTCTACACGGCAATGAGCAGCAACAGGAAGAAGTTAAAACACGGTGCAAAACCGCTGAACCGCATCATGGCGAAAAATGGTGCGAAGTCTCAAAAGATATAGCTAATTGGTGTTTAAATACAGAACAAATATTATTATTAGTAGCCAAAAATTTACCTATTCCGACATAATTTTTATATGGCTGTGTATTTTTTTTTTACTTGACCGTACTGTTTTTTTGGCATTGGGAGGCCAAAGTTACTCACATATCTAACAAGATTCTATAGTATTTTTTATTACCTAGACAAGCTTAATATCTTAATATTAATTTTATTATTAATTGAGGCGTATACAAATGATTGCAAGTTGCATATCTACTTTCAAAGCATATTCTATAACGTTGGATCTTTAAAGCGAGGTGAGGAAAATCACCACTGACCTGAGTCGGATTTTTCAGTCGTTGGCACTCTTGGACTTCCCCTCGGGTACCATCAGGCAAGTCAAAGTTAGCGATTGTCTAACTAATTGTTGTCCGAGTTTAATGTATAGTTAGGAATAGTTTAAGGAATTAAATATAAATATTTGTAAATATATGATATGTTGTGATTTATATTTGAAGTTTTATTTTTTTATCTGGTTGTCCTGCGTAACTAGACATGATGCGGTTCGACGTGCGACGCAACTTTCTCATTGCGTAGCGTCGCGTTCTTTGCTCACACTATACACCGCCTTATAAAGAGAGTTTCACCTTTTGAATCCATTTTTTACTAAGTTACAAACATGCACAGACAAAAGTTCTTAATCACTGAAATGAATTAAATTTAACCAACTCGGTTTTTTTCAGTCGTCGTCACTCTTGCACCTCCTCTTGCTTATCATCGGGCGGGTCGAGGTTAAATGTCGTGTCACAATAAAATTTGATAAAAAGTAGCGGTGAAATCCATTATGGCGGTCTGGTTGAAACTGGCAACTTTTAAGCTGTACTCGAAACGCGAGTGAGTCACTTTACGTCCTAAAAGTGGTACTACCCAGGATTGTCAGATTTAGCAAATGTGCCTGGCAGTCTTAAAAAGGTAATCGATAGGCGAGTCTGAATGAAGTGTCAATAAATGTTATTTTTATTAAAAACGCCTTATTAAAAAAATTTTATGCGGCTTACTATCATTAACCAAAAATAAACGCGATAGTAAGCCGCTTATTTGCTTAATTCATTTAAGGGCAAAATCTAAAAAAAAATACGTTTTAATTAAAAATTCTTACTAAAATATTTTTTTAAAGGTAGATTTAGGCAATATATCGTATTTTACATGCCGACATAACGCATGATGATCTTCGCACGAATTATATCCGTAATAAAAATCTTTATAATATCTTTGTGAGTGCATTATTTTGGCCTTGGTCCAAATTATTTTTAAATTTGGTTTTTTTTTATTTCGATTCTCCTTTGTTTGAGATTTAACTCCGTCAAAAATTACGATACATGTTTTTTGCTTTTACTGTCCGTGGAAATTTTATTCTTCCTCCTATGTTTGGTAGAGGCTCAATTAAGATGTTTAGATATCGCAATGAGTTAAGCTCAAAGCCGTAAATAGAGATTAAGCATAAAAAATACTTTCGTAGACATGTCTACCTCACCTAGATATGTAGATTGTGAACCGATTATGTTATCGTTTTTAGTAATTTATTTAGGATACTTTATATTGTCAAATGATTATAATTTAAGAGGCGCGACGTCTGGCCTCTACACGTCATAGTAAGCAAAGAGAGGTCCAAGAGCGCTGACGACTGAAAATACCGATATAGTATACAATTGCCTTAGTCTTCGTCACTGTGCCAAACATCTCTATTAAAACGTAAATATCTATGTTTACTATTCCTTCGGTAATCGCTCTAGTTCTCTATAAATATACGCAATAGAAAATAAATGGCTTGTTATAGCCGGCATGGTGGCGGCGACTGAATCACAGTTGATGACTGAACAAAACATCTCATCTTACAGTTAAGATGAGATGTTTTTTCAGTCATCGGCGCTCATGGACTTCCCCTTGCTTACGATTAGGCAATTTAAAGTTAGACGTGGCGTCTTAATAAAAAGGTTTAATGTGCAGTCCTAATACATAAACAACGTAAAAACTACAGACCTTTTTATGCGCTTAGAAATTATTGTTTATTGATGATATTATAGTCTTTAAATCAGTTAACAATGAATATTAAAATTGGGCGTGGGTACGATAAACGCATTTTACACACAAAAATTTCTATAAATATCTTCAGAGTTTGTGTGAGTTTGAATTATAAACGTGTCTGGATAGTTGCCAGCTGTTCACAAGGTGCGCGCGCGCGGGCTAAATAACATCTTCACTTTTCACTTCTTTCACACAAAATCTTTTAAATATTCTAAACTTAATGCGTGGTTCAAGTGCTTCATAGTGATTATTAGATAGAGAGACTAAATCAGTGATAATGTCTCCAAGGTGTCCAGTGCCGCAGCTCCACGAAATAACACTCACGAAAGTGGCCAGACATTTAATTCATGCGCTATCTCAAATTACCACAGATGAAGATGTTATGTTTTCCTTCACGATGCTCTCGTCCTATTACGATATAATTGGTGCAACGAGTGATATATATCAAGATCTTCTAAACTTAATTCTTGTTTCGGAGTACTTGGATCCATCTGTAAGGTATTATGCTATGAAACTATTGCTGAACAAGAATGTAAAGTCACTAGCCACAGGCATTTTCCCTTGCCCTTATTATCATAAGGTTCTCGAAGTGATCGTTGAACAAGGACGGCAACTGACATCCCTAAATCTTAAAGGAGTTTGGGTGAAGGATGAACATCTAAATATAATGTACAAAATAATAAAGAATTTGTCTCATTTAACAGTTCTTAATATCCCGTACATAGCCAACGATGAAATATTGAGATTTATTGGTGAAAATAACAAGGTTTTGAAGCTCTTAGACGTATCTGGTGAAACTGATATTACAGAAATTGGTATAGATGCTATGATCAATGGAAACCCAGCATTAGCACAAACGTTAACTGTAGTTAATGTCGGAATGTATGGAGAAGAAAACATTTGTCACACAGACGTGGCGCTATTAATAAAACTTCTACCGAATCTCACTAATCTGGGAAGTTATTCTTTCGTCGGCAAATCTATATGGCATATCTATAATAATGATTGTCCTCCTAATTTTAAGACTAAATTACAATACGTTCACGATGTCAATACAAATTTAAGGACAATGAGAGCGATAGTTGAGTTGTGTCCAATATTAGAAACTTTGTACTTGGAGGATCCTGATAATGGTGTTTTATCACTCGTAAAAGAATTTAACTCTATAAACAAAATAAAGTTAAATAAGTTTCAATGTCACGAGCTACATCAGTTGTTAGATAAAATAGGTCATAAGATATTGACTCTCATGCTCTCCGGTTCGTCAGGTTCATTTAATTTTACGAGAATAGCAGAAACTTGTAGAAATTTGGAAACTATAGAATGTTATCAATTGCAAACTGCGACGCACGAAGAGGAAATAACATTTAAAAAGTTAGAGCACATAGAAATTATTCAAGGAAATCTGTCTACTTCGTGCCTTAAATATTTGATGACATCGACACCTAAATTAAAGAAACTTATCGTAGGCGATGAAATTAAATTAGACGACCAAGATATGTCGAGGTAAGTTTTCAAATAAACAATTTTTTTTTCGTTTGCCCAGTCTGCCGTACCAGAACTGTAAGGTATTTTGAAAGTTTAGCGAGGCCCGCATAGAAATTACGACTTGCTGCAGATATTTATCTGTGGGAACCGCCTTTAAAGGATACATTAGGCTTAATATTAGGCGATGTATAAAATGAGTCCGAATTTTACCGAGCAATTGTTACACCTTAAATGTATTAATAATGATGATTTGCCTAAAACACCTTAAAAAATCAATCAAATAACATTTAAGTACCTCACTCCTAACAGCTTATCATCATCTACACATGATAATTATTTTCTTTGTGCTAATATGTTTTTCTTATTATCATACTCATAAATTAATGCATATTCAACTTAAATAAATAAATTTATGTAACAATAAATTTATAATATCTACACTTATTATAAGCTGATCGTGTTGGTATTAGTAGATCATTCTAATACCAATAATCTTGAAAGTTAAGTTAAAATGTATACTTCATTCAATGTAGCATGAACAGATATCTACATGACAGAATGTTTTTCGAGATTTAGCCCTCCCCGATTTAAGACTAGAATATTCTTACTTAATCCATTGTTATTTGTTTTCCCTACTAGTTTTATTTCTCCAGTTCAAGGACATATAAGATTGTAATATAAATTGAATTGAATTTTTTGAACTGAAAACCACTATTAGACGTATCCAATTGGCCGTTTAATGAACATTGTGATGGTGGTCTAGAACGATAGTAATAATACGTTAATTACTATAATATAATTTCAAATAAAATTTAGCAGTTTTCATAGTGTATAAACTATCATAATATATATTATACAAAGTAAGAAGGCTTTCATATATTTTAGTTTCTACAGTAAAATTAACTTTCTTAAATTGGTAAAGATTTGTTTTTCGTAAGTTAACATATAATCTACGCTAACTACTCGTAAATATCTATACATCTGTATATTTCGTGTATACTGTATATCTATATATATAATGTATATTTTAATTTAAGGTATCTGATTAAATCAGTCAATCAATATTGGAGCATCTTTTTTCACGATTACCTTTGACATAAAAAAACGGAAAAAGATTTTTTCTTTTTTTTTTCTTTTATGTTATTATATATGTAATTATCTATTCCGAAGTTAAATAATGCATTTGTATATTTTTACTCGTAAGCAAACTATATTAAAATCACTGATCTAACTTTCATATTCATATCTTTTATTATTTATTTATTTAAATCCTTTATGGCACCAAAATAAACCTAAGCGAGTTTAATGCCAATTAGGCATTTTCTAATAACTAACCTTTCTTTGACTTATTTTTAAAACTTCTATTTACATAAAGATAACATTCTTATTGTATCTTTCAGGATTTTCCACCACAACAACTTCGAGAATCTCGAAGGTATATGGTTCCCGAATGCGCCGCGCCTATCGAGAGATACAGTCGACTTACTCATGGAGAGGTGTCCGAAGTTACACAGCCTTGGTCAACTAAGTGGTTGGCAGTTCACGCCTGATGACATGATGCTCATGAGGGCTATCATAGCAAGCACTAATACTGATCTAGTTCTATCACCTTTAGGTATATTCCAGCAGAATATTCAAGGGCGGCAATAACTGGATCATTATTATAAATTATTTACTTTTATTTTTATAATTTTAATAGCTATAGGTTAAAATAAATAACCGTTAGATGAAATTAAGATGAAAATTCGGAAGGAATTAGGGAAGTACAGATAGTAAAAATCTCTAAATATGTTATATATTTTTAAATAACTC
This sequence comes from Tinea trinotella, assembly GCA_905220615.1. Classification (NCBI taxonomy): domain Eukaryota; kingdom Metazoa; phylum Arthropoda; class Insecta; order Lepidoptera; family Tineidae; genus Tinea; species Tinea trinotella. The sequence continues at coordinate 4,111,088 of HG992320.1, read as the reverse complement.
ACTTTTTCGTTCCACTTCAATAAAAAGTTTTAATGTCTATTTTAATACTAATTAGGCCTATGGTCTTGAGGTTGAGTGTCTATTTCTAGTCATTTTTATATAAGTTAACAAATAAAAACACATTTTATATTTTACTACATATTTTTATTTAACAAGCAGCATTACATTCCCACGATATAAAAAATAAACAAACAAAATAATTACTTTATACAAATAAAATACTAAAATCCATCATTACACTCAGTGACTTAGAAAATATAAAAGTTGTATTATGGGGCGTTCTCACGGGGCGATTTTAGTTGATCAATATTTATCGTTTCACAAAAATTGACGCAAATATTGACGGTATCGTTCTCACGATTCAATAATAATCGACTCAATATTACACGTGTTACTACACTATCTGTCCATTTTAGCATTTTTCTCGTGGATGCGGACGCTATAATTTACATTTTATTCACATTTTATTTTACAAACAAACAAAAAACTGGTGCCAGAGGATAGCAATATACAATACTTGGGTACTCAATCGCGCTGATTGACTGATTGATTGGACTGATTATTCAATGCAAGTTAAACGAATAGGTTCAGACAAGTCGATTCGCTGTCAGCTATTAGTTGAATCAATAAAAGTAGAAAGGTCTTTAACTTTTGTTGAATCAATTTTTATTGCTTCGACTGCGTTGAAAGTCTGTTCAGACGGTTCAAATCGCGAACGATTTCGCAGTTGATCAACTCAAATCGCCCCGTGAGAACGCCGTGTTAGTTATAATAATTGATGGCGGTTTTCATTCTATTAGGTATTATATTATTTTGTTTTATAATTGTGCTAAAAATACTAATTCCCTAAAATTTATAAAAGTATAGTGGACAATTTAAGTCCCAAATTTAAAAGGACTCAAAAATAGGGAGCTGTAGATAATAAATTTGTTTTAGCCGAGCAAACAATTAACTGCAACTCTTGCCGGGCGGCTGTCTGTCTGTCGCCAATTCATGAAAGCGATAGAGATGCAAGGTGATACTATACCCGACAATAGATAAAGCACTTGGATCGTGTGTGACACAACGGGATGACTTGGAACTAAACCGCCAGCAAAACAATTCGTTTAATATGTTTTTATTTATATTTTTTAATGTAACTCGACATATGACAGCACCCCGCTTGATGTTAAGCTGGAGTGTGGTCCATGAATGGATGTCACTGCAACTACATTTCAATAACTGTAAGTAGCAATCACATCTACTATACTGGCCTAGTTGGAACCGGCACCTTACAACTTACAAGCTGATCTCTAAACGCGACCAAATTACTTTATGGTCTGTATATGTTACGTTTTGATATTTTGACAAGATACCAGCGCATTAACTAATGTTGGGGATAATAGGAATGCATTATTTATATCGTAATAATAAATACAATAATTACCACCTGCCCAGTGGCGTAGCGTGGCAGGGGCGGAAGGGGCAGCCTGCCCTGTGCGGCTCAGTTACGGGGCAGCAAAATTTGAAAAAAACTAAAATAAATTGAACCTGAAATTTTTTTCCGCCCAGGGGTGGCTGACTCCCACGCTACGCCACTGCACCTGCCAGTTGACTGTTTTGATCGGCTTTGGTGAGAGTCTTTTCAACTTATTTTATTATCTATTTTGATTATTAAGTCTATCTATTATGATATAAGTAAGTCTCTAAACCATGGCCGTAAAGAGAATTTAAACCTTATGAAATAGTAATGAAAATTGGATGGACAAAATTCATGCGGGAATCGAACCTGGCAATATCCGCCATGAGCCCAGCAACTGGGAGAACTGCACGATAAAAAATGATAAAAAATTTCGACACGAGAACAAACGACCTTAAGGTTGACTGTAAATTAGGTGCGATATAAAGTCCGCTTTAGTGCCTTTTCACATGTTCCGGTTGCCGGATACCCGGTGAAAAAGTATATGAGCAACGTATAAAAAGGCACTTAGTCTGTAGCTTAATGGTCAGAGCGTCATGCAGAAAGTGACAGTCTGTCGCCAACAGACACCGGGTTCGATCCCCGGCCGCAGTTGACTGTTGTGCAGACACATGAATCTTTTTATCCAATTTTCTATAATAATTTTCTCAATAATAATAGTAGTAATTCAATACTATAGTATAGTAATTCTAGCATTGGATTTTATCAAATTTATATAACAATTATTAAATTAAAACTCTTTAAAATCCAATTGTTATTTATTCTGTAGATTTACGGTGACGTTTCTTTGCTATTTCTTCTTTCATATTTTGGCATTTCATCATTTTGTATTCATCTGCACATTTTACTGTAATAGCGCTCCTGTAAAATATTTGCAAAACATTACCATCATTAGCCGGCAGACTTCCACAGCTTAACTTCTCTTTAATAGACTGGTCGAGTTTTGGACGTCCCAGATCAGAACAGTTGCAAAATATTGCCTTTATTTTAAATAATGTACTTTAAATTAATTATCGATAATACCTCGACGATGAGTACCAATACTGGAGGTATTGGTACTAACATTTTCAACAAATTTTACATATTTTTTTACTGTGATCGACAGGTCCTATTGTGCCAACAACGACTGAAATAAACGAGTTTGTTCACGGCTGCCAGATTTAAAGTTCAAATTAAAGTTTAAACCATAATTTAAATGCCAGAGCGAGAAAAGAAGTGAAGGAAGACAGATTTTATTTTTTTATTCTTTCGACATCTGACCTTGACTTGCAAGAGGATGGTATGCAAGAGGAAATCCAATTGTGACGACAAATGAAAACTTTTTTACGGTTTACCTCAGTCGCCAGCACAAACCTGAGGTGCTTTTTCACGCATCGCTTGAAGAATCCAAGGTTAAAGGATGGAGAGAACGCAGGCAGAGCTATAATTTGTCATACAGTAATTAAGTATAAGGACTATTGTGCACTATTACTCACCGTACTAAATTCTCCTTGACTTGACACTTTTCTGTGACGGTCATAATAATATCGGCCACTTTTCTTGGTTCCAAACATCGCTTTGCTGGTTTAGTCCTGAATGCCGGAGACGATTTGCCAGTGAGTGAATGTGTCCCTAGAACACTAAATATAACATTTTAAATAAATAATTTTCTATTGTCTCTGCCTATTTCTGTGGGAAAAAGGTGTGAATATTTAATTGATAGATTGATTGAATAAATAAAATTTATATTGGCGTTTCACCCCGAAATAATTTTCATTAAAAATCCGTATATTTGGATAAACACCAATTCACTTTTTGTGAATTGGCTTTGACAATAAAAACCCATCAAAATATTACTAATACTGAAAATTAAATGAGGCAGACCCAGGCGGGTGCTTTTCGATCAAACCGGAGACATCCTCAAGAAAGCTGGGTTGCCTACCCCCATAAGAGTAGAGCTTGTATGAAGGGAATTGTGGAGGGAAGCTGGTTTAGTGCCGGTGACTTTGGCAGCCGTGTCTGACTCGGTTTTTTAGTCGTCGGCACTCTTGGACCTCCATCATGCTTACTATCAGGCAGGCCGGTGTTAGATGTTGAGTCACAATAAAAAAAGCACGGGAGTCAGGTTCGTCACAAGTGGCGGTCATTTGGAAAATGGTCGTGACAATTTAATTGATTGAAAATTACCGGCATGTTACTCTGGTGGTCCCAGTTGTTAGAGGTCATGGACATCTGGCCTGTCAAACCCACATATAGTGTCTCAAGAAAAGTCAAAAAGAACATACCTTCTTGGGAAAACTGCTGACAACAGCTTCCTCGTAGCCATTGTAAATGAGCTCCAATCAATGTCATCATAAATAGATTTAGGAACTAATGTTTTGCCACTTCCAATCCTCACCTGGAATAACAATTATATGATTAAATTTATTACTGAAACCAATGATTTATAGTGAAGATAACTAAGGTGGCTTCTGGATTTCATCATGAAAGTCGATGTCAGATGTCGCGCTACAACATAAATACTAAAACTAAAAAAAAACTAAATAAAAAAAAAAGTTCTACTATCAAGAAGAATTATATTAAATGTCTAATAAACAATATCCACGTTCAAGTGAATATAATTTTTATTTTAATATATAAAAGTCAATAATGGGATAAAAAAGTTAAAGCATTAAAAAGTGTTTACTTTCTATCTTATAACCTTAGGTCTTTTAGGCGAAACGTGAAAAAGCATCTCTGGTCGGCATAGTGGAGAAGACTTAGGCAGCCGTAAACTGAGTCGTTTTTCTTGGTTCTTCCCTTTCTTACTCATTCAGAAAATGTATATTATAGGCATACAGACTGTGAAGTGATCACGTTTCGGGATCGGATTGTAAGTTTCCGGTCCCAACTAGACCGGCAAACCGGATGTACGACTTATGGTTATTAAATTGTAATAGGAGTCATCTCTATCATGGACCGGACTACGGGTTATCATCAGGCGAGATGCTATCATATACCATCTCACAATAAAAAATAGGTCAGATTTCAAGTAATAATAATTAAAACTCTTTTAGTTAACGTACCATTTCTTGCATATCAGTTTCAGCTACATTTGCCAATTTATTCGCTTTTTCTGTTTTTCTTTTCTTAATATCTAAAGTGCCATTTAAAATCTTAGGTTTAGGTGTACCATTCGTCTTAGTATGGTTAAGTATAGCGTTCTTGGATAAGTCCAATTGCTCTTGTCTCTCATTTGTAGATTCACGTAGTTTTACTAATTCCATAACGGAAGGAGACGGGGCTGCTGGTGTAGCCGGTCTGCTCTTATCATTACTAACTACTCCAACAGTACCAACATTAAGTTCTTTTAAAATATTAGCCATGTTGAATAGCGGTGCGAGTTTTATTAAAGCAGTTTTCATTTTTTCAATTATTTCTTGACAAGACCGCACTTCCTCTTGAAGTAATTTTACATCAAATTGAGGGGTTAAAGGTACATTATCAGTTTGCACTTGTTGGTCATACATCATTACTCTGCGTGGGTTTGTTTTTGTACCGTCAATTATGTTAGTTTGTGTCGTGTACGTGTGTACGGTTACTCCATTGGCACTTTGTACAATCGAACTGTTACTGAGATTGGATTCGTTTATTCTCCATGCATTTGGTATCACGGGTTGCACCTTAAGCATTGGTCCTCGAGGTTTTTTTCGTGTGTTTCCTGTGTATTTTCGTTGTATATTTCGTTTTCGTTCCCTCTTAATTTGTTTAATTATTACCTGTAATAAATACATATGTTTAGGAACATATAGTGCATCTGGATTGCCTTGATAATGACTACTAGGACTTGGCTAATTTATTGGAAACTCAAACTATAAGCCGATTAGAGAGAGAGTGGCAATTCTTTAATGATAAAATAAGCACAATTGATTAATAGTTATTTTGAAACTGGGTGGAAGCTTGGTAGCTACCAATTTTATTAGATAGGCATAATATTATAGATTGTTTAAGATTTTTGTCATACCTCCTCCTCATCGTCTTCAGATTCGCTCCAATCGTGGGCTGACCACGATGAAGCACTAGCTGAGAAATCACCATTTCTTGGACTTTGACTTCGAGCTTCATCTTCTTTAAAAATAATACGTTGTGGTTCAGGGTCAGTATCTTGAAAAATTTGTGGATAACATTCCTGAGTTGGAGCCACCTCTTGTGCTGCTTTATGAAGAGTCATCGGATGGATTTGCAACTCTAAGAATTTACGATCATCTGTGAATAATAAATTTATTAAATTTAAAAAACACAGAATTCTAGTTATAATAAAATATGGACAATAATAAACAATTTCGCCCGCGAGTAATTTTGCAACCACCATGCGTTTTTTGTAGTAGATTTTATGGTTACAGCTAATTTATTTGTTACTCTATGTTACCCTAACGTAGGTTTTTGGTAAAACCCCAAAACCCATATTACAAAATGTACAGTTTTTCGGTCAACTATCAATGTAGTGTTTCACTGTCTATAGAAAACGCGGCAAATTCCGCGCTTAATTTTGATCAAAGTTTGACACATGCTAACTTTAACGTTTCTAATTTTTAAACTTGTTATTTATATTTGTTAAAATTTACCTGAACTCATAACTATTTTTGCTGGAACTATCATATCTCCAATTGTCACGGTTATTAATTTTCCTGTAGTTAGATCTCTGGGTTTCACATCCTCGACGACTGCCTTAACATTTATAACACCAAATGAGCCGTCTTTCCATTCGACAAGGAGCCATCGAATTGGTGCACGAGGCATGATGCTTTTTCCCTTTAAATAAAATTAATAAAAATTTTAAACCCAAATAAACGGTTAAACTTAAATTGATAAGCAGATAATTAAATATCAAATCAATTTATCACAATTACACTCAATTGGTATTTTTAACACTTTTAAAGTATAATATTTATAATCTTGTTAAATAAAAACCTTAAAGTTATCACTGAAATCAATAATATACTTGAAAAATATAGAAGTATGTTTCAAAATTATTAATAGATAAAAATCACTGCTTAAACATGCTAAACGTCTTCAGAGGCAAGTTGTTACTACAAGATTCAGGTAAAAAGTGCATTACCCAACGCACCCTTATTGCAGCCCCTACCCTTAATGTGAACAATGATATTCGCTAACGGTTAAGGTTTCCCATAATAAAAAAAATGGTATACTTTTTTGCTATTTCCTACTAAGTTCTGTTTGCTCATTTCTATTTAATAGCTTCGAGAATGGACCATTGTTGTCCCACTTTAGTTCCAGTTGGGTTTTTACAAATATAAATCACGTGGGTGTTTTATATAAATCTGATACGAAAATCAAATAAGATAATGTTAACGTTAGATTCGGGATCATGATGTATTAATTAGGAAATTCAAATAGTATTGAAATTAATATTTATTACTATATGAATTTCAGTAAGTTGTGAAGCTTACTAGCTTTACAACTTACGGAAAGTTGCCGGTTTCATCTAGGCAAACATAGTGGATGGGATTGCTACTTCAGGATTTTAACTGGTTCGCACTCCAGCTTAACCTCAGGCTGGGTGCTGTCATATGTCAAGCCACAATAAAAAAAAAAGTGCAGTTTCGTCAACTGTTGCTGTTGGGCCGACGCGCAAATTGCCGGATTTAATACCACATGTAAGAAATCAATGTAAGCTTCCTTCAGTTTGCAGTTGCAGTTGAGATCCTAACCGGATCCAACCAAGTGCAATTTTCTTGTTAAACCACAAACAAAGACCCCATGAACGATACGACGACTCGTTTCGAAAGAACTCGTTTGTTTGTTTTAGACGCTCAACGCTGTGGCTTGCAGGGAAAAGCAATTTCGCTTGAAGTGTCTCGTGGCCCTGGGGTTAGATTAGATCAATGATTGGTCGCCGCTCGCTCTTCGTATCACTAGCGGAGGCAAATTAATAACCTAAGCCATAACATAAAAACAGTTGTAACTACTTACGCTAATACCCGCCATATTATTTAAATAGTCATTAATATAGTAAAAAAAAATAGTTAAGAAATTAGTAATTTAACATTACATTAAAAACAATATTCAATATAAGATACCGATTAAAAATACCTAATTTAATAAAATATCACATTACTTATTAATTTCAAGTACAAAACAAATCTAAAAAATATGCTTCCGCGGAGGTAGTTTTGAAAATTCATATAAAATTGAATTTTTTTATTTTGAACTTAATAAAACTTTGTCAAGTGAAAATGAATAGGAAGATGAAAGGCTTTAATGTTTTATAATGAGATGGGGCTGAGAATAAAGGTTGTAGACGGTGGTTATAGTAAAACGGCAGATGGACATTTCTAAAACTTTCGAAGGAGTCATGATAGCAACACAAATAAACACATTTCACAGCTTTAAACCACTTAACTATACTCGACGACCATTTAAATTATTACTGGATAGCAATGTCACAATTATTACATATTTATATTTAAGAAACGGAAGTTTAATAAATAATGTAAAGTTGCACGACTTGTCACTTGAAGTTGCCGCCAAAACTTTACTGTGTTGATTTTGTTATATATGAATGAAAGCATTTTAATCAACATACTGCTGGTGGTAAGCAAGAAGGGGTCCAAGAGCGCTGACGACTAACAGAACCATTTCAATTTACGGTTGCCTCAATACATTATAAATGTGAAAGTAACTGTTTGTTTGTATGTCTGTTTGTTACGTTTTCACGCCTAAACAGCTAAACCAATTTTGATGCAGATTTATTGTCTATAATTTATAATAAATGCTTCAGCTGGGCTGTTAATTGATTGTAGATGCGGGGATTATGTACCTAATTGATGTATGTATGTTGATTGGACTAAAATTGTTTCTATTAGCTTATACCTGATCTGATATGACAGTAAAGATCTGGAGGAACTGAAGATGGAGCACAAGTTTGCAAGCCGGGCCGGAGGCCCTGGGCACATTAGAATAATGAGGCTCCTGGAAGATTGACAGAGCACTATTTTGTTGGTTAATATTATCTGGATTTAAAACTATTTCTTTCCTATTAAAAATATATGATGATTAAAGAGTTCGTCGTACTCTTCTAAATTTGAGATGGGCAAAATCTTTAATTAATTCTTCATAATCTTAGTTTTTGAGTATATCACAAAGCAATGTGGCAGGAACTAGGGGACCCTATCGATTGCCGGGCCCTGGCCACGTGCCCAGAGTGCCCGAAGGAAAAGATGCGCTATAAGGATAGGATATAGGATGCAAGGGTTCCGAAGTTACGAGTCACGGTTTATAAACGCGGGTTAACCGCGGGGTACAACTAGTTGTTTTATAAATTAGAAATTAAATTGAATGGAAAAATTTACGCCTGGTCTGTAGTCATTTTGGTCAAATGCGTTTATAATAAAAGTGTTTATGTCATGGAAAGTGGACAACGAAAGTACATATATGATACAAGCACTTTAGTAGCTTAGTATAGAAATATAATTAATAATAAAATAAATATATCAAAGTTACTTTGATACCAGCAAGTGGTTTTGAACCGAGGACTCTCGGCTACTTAATCATTTAACCATGGTCACAGTAATTTTATTTATCCGGTTACATTTTATTTACCATTGTTTAAATTAACAAAAGATTTCTTAAAATCTACCTACGCTAATAATTTTCCAAAGTTTTTATTGTATTTTTGGGCGCAATTTGTACCTAAAATAGTCCGTTACGTCTTTTTATTATCCTCCATTATTCTAGTGTCCTTTTGTATCTGCATTTGACATCGTTTCTTTGGGTACCTACCGACATGAATGAAACCAATTTGAAAAGTATAAGGTTCGGCGCGTCGATTTAGAGTAGAAAAATCTATGTGCTCTCTCTATCTATTCAATAATCTTGGATCTTTGGCCGGCATAGTGATGGCGATTGAATTAACCGTACGTTGAAACGTTTTTTTCAATCCCCGACGCTCTTTTACGCTCAAGATCAGATGTGCAAAAAAACTGCCATTGGCCAAGAAGCCGTTTTTTTTTAAATTATCCCGACGATAGATAGCACCCCTCCTAATATAAAGGTGAAGTGCGGTCCATGAATAGAGGCGACTGCTACTATGGGTTAAATAATTGCAAGTAACAGCCTAATTGGAACTTGCCGAACAAGAAATGGGCCGTTTAAGGAAACAACCAGCTGATCAATCACTGGAAACCACACCACACTAAGAGAGTTATTTCATAGATCTATTTGCATTTGCTGATTGTAAAACATGGTTAAAACATTTTTTATATTGTGGCTCGACATATGATAGCACTAGGGTTGCCAACCATACTTTATAATAACGTATCATACGTTATTTTTGGTAATTATACTTTATACTTTTGCATACAAATAAAGTATGTGAAAATACTTTATTTTGATTGCGTAGCAAACGAATTGCTTATTTAAGTATATAAAGGACATCATTCATTTTGTATGGGTCTTGGGCTTTAATGTTACAATGTAGTTGGAATATATCCTTTTTTTAGCATAGTTTGGGTGTGCAAAATCATCTAACTATAATTATGACAAAGCAGAACAAATGTAGCGTTGATTGACAGATGATACAAAACTCATATCTTATTTTCCAAATAACTCAATTGCACAGCAATTAAAAGCAAAATTGTTATTAGTTTTATCAATACAAGTAACGAATCTACTATTTGTATTATATATTTTTTCATTATCGGACGTTACAAAAGTAGTACATAGAAGCTCAAAATGAATGATGTCCTTTAAATGATAATTGTCAAACAAGCTTTGAAATATTTAAAAATAGCATTTTTAAATTTAAATTGTTAGCATTTTAAATGCACATAAAATATGTTTTTAAGGCATAAAATTTTAAAAATACTTTATTATTCTTCCAAATACTTTATTTTTATCATATTGAATCAATGGTATACGTTTTTTTTGTCAAAAAAGTTGGCAACCCTAGATAGCACCCTGAATGGAGACACCATGTCTGTCGGCTTATTTATGTATAGGAAAAGCACTTGAAGTTTACCTCTGATTTACAGATGGTTTTGTCATTACACCAGCTGATTGCTTAGAAAATCGACATTTAATTGAAAATCTCACAAGGTTCTCAAGCATAAGTCTTTATACTCGAGAATTTTGAGCAAAACAAGTGTCTAGGAAAAATCTTAAATTAGTCTTCTAGATTTTTATTTGGAAATATCCAACATAAAGAAACCTTAATGATTGAGAATATTTAAGGATTTAAATGAAACTAAAAAGTAAATACCCAAAGTACTTTATTTCTTATTAGAAACACACAATATTAATACATATAATAATTACATAATTAAAAACAAAATCAACTCCAATAATATCATTGATAGTTTATTATCATTTAAGATCAATCACTTTGTTATTTTTTAAATTGCAATGAAAAATTATTATTGAAAATTCTAATGGTTAACTTAAGCCTAGCTTATGTATATGCCATGTTAAAAAATATTACACTCAAAATATTACATACATTATTAAAATTTCATGACTAATTATTAAACATTTTTATATGACTCATTTACGCGTTTATATTTTTATTATTCTTTCACAAGCACTTCGTTATCACGTTCGCGTAAAAAAAATATTAATTTTATTTTTGACAAGATTACAAATCACATATTAATTTTAAGAAATTAAATTATATCTTTAATTGCTACATCCCTTGTGTAACTACCAAACTACGGTGTTCACAGTTTTCTTAAATTGCCTAAAACCTTGTTAACTATTGCTCAACACCAGAAAGGAAAAACCCTACACTTTAATATTGTTTTTCTGGTATTTTAGGATACGTTTTACATTCTAATTTATCCACTGGAAAACATCAATGGAAGTCCATGAGCCCTATATATCGGGCCAAGCCCAATATCAAATACAATATGACGTTCGTCTTACATGATGCCGATCTCAGTATACTTAATGTCAATTGTGGTTTATTCTTTAACTTTAGTAACATTAATTTATTAGTCGACTGTCTTGTTATTAAAATTCTCTTGATTTGGGCTTGTGCTTGATTATTGAATTATAACTTATTGTTATTTTGACCAATCAATCAATCAAATGGTCACGTCTTTTTCCCACAGGGATAGGCAGAGACAATAGAACGGTCCTGACAAAATTCCCTCGCTTCCCACACATCAACAATTCTCTTCATACAAGCTCTATTGGTTATGGGCACTAGGCTACTCAGCTTTCTTAAGAATGTCTCCGATTTGGTCAGACAATTTGATTGATTGATTATTTTGATGTGAGCTTACTACTGTTTTACACAGTATTCTACACTTACTACACTACACATTCATCAACTTATCTAATTCAATCTTTGGTAAGATTATTGCCAGTTATTTATTTAAATAAACCATTTCGCTTTTTGTATTTTATTGCTTTTATTTAAGCGACCTCTCCTTGATTCTTCGGCGCACTTTGTTGTTATCACGTTTCTGGAAGACATAAGCTAATTAAATTTCATTCAACAAGCTTATATTTATTTTAAAATAATAATTTTAAAAAAACTACTTTCAATTCAATTGGACTAAACCAAATGGTCAAATTTAATTAAAAATAGTTCGTTTATTATACATTTGACAGCTCGAGTGTTATTCCTCAACTGATTAATATATTTATAGGATTAAATAATACTATTCAATATTGTATTAAATACACACTCCAGCTTAACATCAAGCAAGGTTCTGTCATAAGACGAGCCACAATAAAAAAAATGAGAATAGCTTTAAAATTTTCTTATAATTGTTAAAAGTAGATAAAAAGTGCTTGAAGTCCTTTTAATTTATTAAAATGATGTCGTAGGAAATCGTAGAAAAAAGACGAAGTAACGTTAATAATTTTATCGGTGCATCCTCCATTGTGTAGGCAATAAAGGTACCGATAAAAGTATTTTATAACCCAGCTACATAGTTCTTGCTGCTGCGTGACTGCTGTACGTACTAGTATGGCATTTTCTTAGATTTTGCGCAAACATTGATTAATGAATTAAACAAATTTTATAAACGCGATGGTAAGCCGCATAAAATTTGTTTAATTCTTGTACTAGTATATATTTACCTGACTAGACTCTTATCAACTTTGCACTGATAAGTAACCTCCTTAATAACATCGTTAACCTTTGTCGGGTTCAAACGCTTCTTCGAGGGTTTGGTACCACGAAATGCGTTTGATTGTTTACCAGTGAGTGAATGGGTCGCCAGCACACTGGAAAGAAAAGATGAGGCTTGGATCGTGACGTCATCGTACATAACCATGCAAACTTCCACCGAAAATTGGTTTGAACGATACGTCATAAATCGAAAACCGCAATTTACTTTTCATTCAATCAACTCAAATATAAAAATTGATCAACGAACTACAAGAACTTTTATATTATGTTACGGAACCCTTCATAGGCGAGTCCGACTCGCACTTGGCCGCTTTTTTATTGTGACTCGACATCTGACAACACCCGCTTGATCCACTATGTCGGTCTATTTGAAACCGGCAACTTACAAGCTGATCCCGTAAAGTGACTTAGTCGCGTTTCGGTCTGTATACTTGTAAGTGGTGGTATACTTGTAACCCCTTACTTGGAAGGCCCTAAAGAGGCATCGAATATGAAGATTTGAAGTTTCTTTAAGCAAGTTGGCTAAGGGTAAGTTAACAGAGTTAGGTCGCTACTATTCATGGTCTGCAATCCAACTTAACATCAAGCAAGAGTCTCGACAATGTCGAGCCTTATAAATAAATAATAAATATGCTTTTTTTAAACTCTGGCTATGTAATAGAAACATGTACATTACCTACGACAGAATAGGACACTCAACAGCTTCCTCGTAGCAGCGGTGTAAGACGACCAGTTGATCAACCGATGCACATTTCTTGGTATTATAGTTTTACCACTCCCTATTGGTACCTATAAGTATTTACATACATATAAGTATATACATACATATATGCCACCGAAACGTAGCATTCATTTTTGCAGATAACTGCTATGAATGTATGAGACGACCGTGGTGTAGTGGCAGTGCAATGGTTACACAAACCGAGAGCACGAGTTCGAGACCATCCACCGGTACCAATGTATCTTTAATATATATGTACTTTAGTTGTCCTGTTTCTATGATACAAACACGTTGGTAGCTTAGTATAGAAATGTAAATAAATAATAAAATAAAATAAAATAATCGTAAATTTTGGTCATCGTCGCTTTTGTAATTCATTAAATTGTCAGGCAAGTCGAGGTTAAAAGTCGTGTCTCAATAAAAAAATAATATGTATACATATAATAAGGTACTTTATTTATTTTCTACCAGAGATCGATTTATTATAAACTTATGATAAAAGTTTACCATTTTCCTGCGATTCATCAGTGTGGACTTCATGATATGATTCAGGTGTGCCTTTGTCTGTTTGATTTGGTTTGTTAATGTTTTAAGATCCTTTTGTATAGCCTTCACTTGAGCAGTTTTCGTTGGTGAGACGCTTTTATCGCTGTACGGCGGCGACTCTAAGATTTTGGCTGCTTCCAAGAGTAATAGGAAACCTATAATGAATAAGATAATCTATTAAGTAAATTACTCGCATAACATTAGATATGCATTGTGGCCGGCATAGTGACGGCGACTGAGACAACCGTATTCTTATTGTGATCGTCATCTGATTTCGTGCTGCCTGATGGTAAGCAAGAGAAGGGCGAAGAGTGCCGACGAGTGAAAAAACCGAGTCAGTTCACGGTTGCCACAGTCGTTGTCACTATTCCGTAAAAAAAATTGGTCAGTCGTCGGCGCTCTTGGAGTTTTCCTTGGCAAATTAGGCTCATAACCATAATCATTATATAAAAAAAATAAACAAAGCTATAGTCATGTTTTATAGCTTTTATTTGTAATGTTTAGTACTAATAAAATGGAAAATTTACTGAAAAATTAGTAAGGTTTTGCTCTGGGTCTGATATATGAAACAATTGAATTAAACGGCTGCTGCGGCTGATTGTCGCGTTTATTTTGGTTTTGATTTTACATTTTTGTATTATTTCGACGTTTCGAGAGCTTTGCAGCCATCGTGGTCACGGAATGACGATGACTGCAAAGTCGGAACTCGAAACGTCGGAATAATAAAAAAATGTAAAATAAAACTAAAATAAACGCGATAATAAGCCGCATACAATTTGTTTATTTCAATAATGTTCGCGCAAATTTTAAGAAAATACTATATGAAACAATTATTTGCTACCAACGGGAATCGAACCCGTAACTTTACGCGGGACAAACTGGTGCGCTCGCCTGTTTGGATAAGCTGTTAGGATTGAGCAAATACTAATAGCGTAATATTAGTTTAATGCTTACAATATTAAATACCAGAAAACTATATAGGTTTCAACTTAGATTAAAATATATTAATTTGTTATTGTTATAACCTTAGATTTTTAATATAGGTAATTTACAAAACGGAAATGTGGTTTTACTTATAGTCCTTTGTATCCCTTTGGCTGTTTTTTTTATCAAGTGACCATGAGAGTATCTACTTTCCTTATGTATTTTGCGAGGCTCTAAAATCTATTGTTCATTATCAGGTAGTGAGTAATAATAATTGTCGGTCCAAAATCTTGCTTCAAACTTAAAACTCGTTTTAAAGAATTTTAAACGTTAAATACCTAATATAACCTAAGAATATGTATTGCTCCTGTTCTACTTACTCTACGCGTCAATTCTTTAATAATATGTATAGAATATATTAATTAAAACTACACTAATTACCTACTTAATTATTAGGAAATAATGTAAAAGCCGGTACAGGCTACCTATTTTATTAAGAAATACTGTTGAAAGCTACAATATAGCTCCTGTCTATTAACTCGTTAATAATTTTTAATATTTCCTAGACCTAGCAGATATCTATAAGATATCTATCTATCATCATCAGCCAGAAGTCGTCTACTGCGGAACACACGCCTCCCCCTTTGAACGCCATATCTATGGAACGTAGTTATTTATTCTGTTATTAGTTAAATGGATTTTTGATTAATGTTAACTACTTAAATTGTCTTACATTATTTTGTTGAAAAATACACTAATGATCTGAGCCGCTACATATTACCTATATTATTTTATTATTAATATAATAATATAAAGGATCGTGCTAAGTGGCGCTCCATTGTCTCTGCCTATCCCTGTGGGAAAAAGGCGTGATAATTTGATTTGATTGATTGAGTTATTGTTGAAAACTACGATTTATATTTATGGCTAGCAGGACTGGGGATGTTACGTTGTGTTTGAAAGGATGGATAAAAGAATATTGACGAAAGGGATTTTTTAATCGGTGGTGGTTGGAAGGTTTGATCGGACAGGAACTATCAGACCCGAAAGTTTAAACAATCGCTAAAAATGTCCCCTGACATTTACCTAGGTATATAATTTAAACAACATTCCTAGTGCGTATGTCCTTAGGGAATTTTGCTTGATTAAGTTACAAATATAGTTAAATTTTATTTATTTATATGATATGTATTGGTTTTATATTTGCTCAATTTTTACATTATCTGAGTTAATAAAACTTGAGTCACATTACTTATCATTTGTTAAAAGTAGCTTTGAAATCGTTCCTTTAGAAAAAGTTGTAGGTAAGAAAAGGACAAACAAAATTCAAATTCTAATCCGTTTGGTGAGTTGCCATTGTTGGCGAAAACACCACGCTTTGCTAAACAATTGTTAAGTACGCGCGCGACAATGAGACGGCTTAAAAAAGCTACCTACTAAAATACAAGTTAGGTTAGGTACTATTATGCAAATCATTAATTTGTTAAAAAATCTAAATGAAATAATATAACATTATCGTCTGTTAATGTTTTCAGAAAAACACAAAAATATAATTTATTCAGAAGTAAATTAAACAAACTTTATGCGGCTTACTGTCGCGTTTATTTTGGTATTTGGTTAATTCATTTTGTTTAATTCATTAATCAATGTTGGCGCAACATCTATAAGAAAATATTATTTAAATATGCCTAATTTAATTTATTTTGAAAAAAGAAATAAGAGGGACGCTTCTTAAATTTGACATTACAAATTTCCAAAAATAGTTACCTATATAAATAATAAAATATTTTATGAGAATCATCTAAGGAAAAATAATACCGTAAGAAACTACTTTTTGGGTTTGGCCTTTAAATACGATTTTAAATCTAGATTTTAAGATAATTTTTTTTATAAAAATTAGGTATTTATGCAGGTTCTATTTCGGTCTTAAATTTTATAGTTATTAGTATTTATAATAGGAATTTAAATACCTATACTAACGAATGCATTTTTTATTTAGATCTGTACCTGGAAGTTTTCCTGTATTTCAAAAAATTATACAAAAATAAACATTTAAAATAAAACGTTGTAACGTTTTATTTTAAATGTTAATTGGTCTGAAAATAATAAAAATCTTATAGGAAAAATACAACGCACGTATTAATAAAAAATAAAACCCAAATTTATAATTCAAAAAAAACACCAATTAAAATATATTTAAAAACATTTAATAAAATATCAATGTTTTATTTAAATAAATTAAATAAAACATTAAATAAACAGCAATTGCTTGACTAAATTAAAAGTAAATAAATAGTTACAGACCTGTATCCATATTTCACTGTATAACTTTAAATATTCGCAATATTATCACTAAATTAAAAGGTTCTTTAGCAAGAACCTCTGTCTGTAACGTTTGCAATTAGACTATACTGGACAGGTAGGATGACCGTGGTGAGGCAAGCGTCCACTACCCTCTCCCACCACCACCCACCACTGTCCACCAACGTAACGGGAATAATACAAATAATTTGGCCAATACCGGAACATGTTTAAACTTTTATTATTATTTACCTAGAAAAAACAAGTAACTTATTTAAGTAGGTAAGTAAAGAAGCAAATTCGTAGAAACATACATTTACCTAGCTTATGATGTAATTATACTCCGTTTGTTATATATCTAGATCTAGAATACTCCGACAAAATTGTCCGAATACAAAATTAAAATTACATTTCAGTTTACTGTCGCCGTCACTATGCTGGCCAACAAAGCTTTTTCACGCTTCGCTTGAAATCATATAAAATGAGAAGAACACATAAGCTAGTAAAACATTTTACTGCCCGATTGTTAATCGAAGAAACGACGCACCAAACCTTTTTGTTCTAATGCTGATTTGACCGGCAGAATGCGGATGCTTCCCCCGATTTGAGAACATCACGGATGTAAAAAGGCGAGTTAGGGACAAGGTTAAACAGCTCCTCAGAACATTATCCGTGGTGTAAGCGATAAAAGTGGCAAGTAAGGCCATGTCTCTGCCAAGTTGCAGGGGCTCTAGACTTTTTCTGGCGTCAGCATATTCTTTAACCCAGACGTCTCGGCGATTCAATGAATCCAGGGTTACAAGGCCTGGCAGGCAGACAATTGGTAGTCTTTTGCACAGTCAGCCAAGCCGTGAAGTGACTAGTCACGTTTCAGAGCAGCTTAAAACTAGGCCAGCATGCCGGCCGGTTCTTGCAATTAATTAAGTGTATTAGCAATCGCTTCCATTCATGGACCGCACTACAGGTTAATAAAAGACGGGGTCATGTCACATTTCAAGCCGAAGGAAAATCTACAACAATCGGTAAGGCAGCTTTGGTGTAGTGGTAGTGAAATGGTCACGAAAACCGAGAGCCCCCGTTTAAAACATTACAAAAATGTACATTTAAGCAATAAGAAATACTTAATAATAATCATAAATATAATAAAATCCACGCGGAAAGAGGTGATCGCTGAGCAGACGCGGATAAATCGCCACGCCAAGATTCGGCCACATTCCACCGCGCGATTACATGCTTCACATCAAAAAACGTAAATGTAGATTAAATGCATATGACGATAATCATGAAACCGCTAGACGAAAGCCGCTTCAGCAGTCAAATCCTGGGACCCCTGCTCAGGGCCGTCTTTACCCGGGGGTTCAAGGGGTGCAGTGCACCCGGGCGCAGTGCACCCGGGCGCAGAGTCCTAGGGGGCGCATGCCGACCCTCATAAATTTCGATAGGTACCTACTACACTGAGACCACGCGAGCGGAGCCTTGACTTTCGTACCCCGGCGCTGAATATGCTTAAGACGGCCCTGCCCCTGCTAGCTGGGGACGCAGTGGACGAGTAATCGCTAACTAAATGCAAATTGATTATGCTGACACTAACGTACAATTATAAAAATATGCACATTTTATCTTTTTATTGAGAATCGACATTTGACCACGACGTCTGATGGTAAGCAAGGGGAACCAAAAAACCGACTGAGTTTTTCATTTGCTTTAGTCGCCGACACTATGCTTGAAGGATCGAAGAATAGGAGAACACATGTCGCAAAGCATTCCACTTGACTGAACTGTTGATTTGATCGATAAAAAGCCACCCCAGAATTGTGTGGATATCACGGGAGATATATCAATCAAATTGTCACGCCTTTTTCCCATATATAAATAAGGTAAAAATTGGCTTTGTGTTATATAGGCAATACAAAATAACACAAAACCTTAAAAATAATAGTGTCAACTATAATTTTTCATATTCCCTCCAAAAGTCTCTTGCTAGAGTAATATGTTCGAAAGTTTTACTAGTCTTTTCACCGCTTTCATCATCAACCTTATTTTATAATGGCGGTCTTATTTTTTCTTGATAACGTTTTAACAAAACAAGTTATGATTTATAATAAAATATAAATTACTTTGACACTAGTTATTTAAATACTAAGCCATACAAATTATGTATGTCAGTTTCACGTGGTGTGGTTTGGCAGGGGCTTACTATTTTGTATTTATTACATTTTTTACTTTAATATGAAACAGAATAATAAAATAGAAGCTGCTATCTTTAAGAAAAAGAAACAAGCAATTAACAAAGGAAAATTAAAGAGAACGATAAAATCTGTATTATGTAGACCTGATCCAGTTTCTTGGTCAGTTTTGTTTCATTTTATTATAATTAAAGCAATTTATGTTTTCTAGTAAATAATTAATTTGTGTACCTTTAACAGGCCAGTATTTCCCGATGAGAAACAAGAAAACGTAAAAGAAATTTTACAAAAACATAAAATTGATATACCAGAATTTAAGAAGCCAAAATGGTCTGAATTAAAAAATATCACAAAGGCAGAGCGACCTAAAAGGCCAACACTAAAGTGAGTTTACATTTGATACTTTATATTAACGGAGGAACAAATTGGGTAATTTGTTAAGGTCTCCACCAAACAACTTATGGACTGCACTTTTGTATAACCTTAGACAGAGCATGGTCATATAAACATAGGATAAATATACTGTCTAAGTCAGTATTTTATAATATAATTGTCTAATAATAAATTCTTATTAGAAATGTTTTATGGAAATTAATTATATTAAGTATTGCATATATTTGTTAATAAAAAAAGAAGCGGATATTTGCTTTGGGTTTGGTTTTCAAAGAGTGGTAGGCAGTGGTACCCAGTCTGCCAGTCATGTTACGGAATCAGCTTGTAAGTTGCCGGTTCCAACTAGGCCGTCATAGTGGATGTGACTGCTACTTACAGTTATTGAATTGTAGTAGCAGTGACATCCATTCATGGACCACACTCCAGCTTAATATCAAGGTTCTGTCATTTGTCATATAAAATAAAAAACAAACAAAAAATGTAATCATTGTCATTACTTCACACCCTACTCCCACAGAGATGAGCAGAGACTATGGAGTGCAACTTTTTCGATCCTGACACTGATCTATTGAATCCACTAAACAATTTGCAAATCACCTTTAATCCATTTCTTTTATGTGCCCAATGCTATATACTTATTTCTATCTTTGTGACATTTTTTTCATTGTGACTTGACATATTACAGCTAGAGTGTGGTCCATGAATGGATGTTACCCCTACTACAATTTAATAACTGTAAGTAGCAATCACATCTTCTTTCAATTCACACACAACTGTATTATTTACTTTATCAGCTATTATTACCCCACATGACTGCACTTCTACAGCATTCCTACTTTCAAAATCAAAGACATCATTCATTTTGGGCTTATATGTACTACTTTTGTAATGTCCAATGATGAAAAAAATATAAATAGTAGTTTCGATACTTGTATCGATAAAACTAATAACAATTTTGCTTTTAATTGTTGTGCAATTGAGTTATTTGGAAAATAAGATATAGATTCTGTATCATCTGTCAATCATAAAGAACCGCCATATTAACAGTTCTGCTTTGAACTGTCATATTTATAGTTTAATTATTTTGCACAACTAAACGATGCAAAATAAAGGATATATTTCAATTACATTGTTATCTTTATACATCAATATATTTTTAAACGTATATGTAACTGTTAATACAATTAAGCCCAAGTCCCCATACAAAATTATGTCCTTTCATAAGCTCTTTTTGTTTCAGAAAAATAGATGGTCTAATATTTGGCATAAATGAATGCTGCTCATCTATAAAAACAAATAAATGCAAAGCAGTTATATTAGATGCAGATTTAAAGCCCCAAATGTTGGTACATCATATTATAGAGAGCTGTCAACTTACAAATATACCTTTTGGATGTCTCCAAGGCCTAAAGGAGGAATGTAAAGCAAATTTTGGTATCACTAC
The DNA here is from genome assembly GCA_905220615.1 of Tinea trinotella. NCBI lineage: Eukaryota > Metazoa > Arthropoda > Insecta > Lepidoptera > Tineidae > Tinea > Tinea trinotella. The sequence continues at coordinate 4,089,998 of HG992320.1, read as the reverse complement.
ATGTTGTTTAGGAATAACTGATGATAGTAATTTGTCAGAACTTAGAGTAGCTGTGAAAAAGTTTTCTGAAACTACGCCAAAATTACAAAATGAAGTTGAAATTAAAGAAACTATTACTGCTAACATTGATAGTGATAAAGAGTTAGAAAATAAAGAAAAATTACCACCATTTGAATATTTATATAGAACTTCGAAAACAAGCAGGGTTTTTGTTCCACCAACGAGCTCGGGTGACATAGAAATAAAAGACTTTTCCGGACAAAACGTTATAAGATTGCCAAAAGAGAAAAATATACAAAAGGTTACACATTTGAAAAATGCCATTGTAAAAAGAATGATTAATAATCCAAATAGAAAAGGAAGAAAAAAAGAATAGTATAAAATATACTTCTCATTTTAAACATTATTTTTCAAATAAATCTTATTATTTTTATTTTTAATAATATTACTTTAATTTGTTTCCTAGTAGAATCCTTTTGTATCAAAGTATTATTATACAACACTTGACCTAGACTTTCGTGAACATAAAGCAACTGAAACCCACTCGTTTTAAGGTTGCCTCCATTAGTACAATGTCAGCCTCTTACTCAACATATGACAGCACCCTGATGTTGAGCTGAAGTGCGGTATATGATTAAGAAGTGATTACTACTACAGTTAAATAACTAAGGTCAGCCTAGTTGGAAGCGGCAACATACAAGCTGACCCCGAAACCCGACTAAGTCACTTCACGGTCTGTATACTTGTAAGTGGTGGTACTACCTCGGATCGGCAAAGTGAGCACCACCACCTACCACTCAGACAACAATATCATATTTGTTTATTAAATATTAGAAATAAAAGCTATGAAACAAATATTTACTCCGACCGGGAATCGAACCCTGGACTGGACGTAACAGACTGGTGTGCTAACCTCTACACCAGCCTGTCGTCAAAGATGCTTTATAATAATTCGATTAAAGAATGGGATGGAAGGAAAATTTATAAATATGATGTGGACGGATGCGTTAAACAAGGAAGGCCCAGAAAGGTGTTTTCCGACCAAATCGGAGACATCCTCAAGAAAGCTAGGTTGCCTAGTGCCCATAACCACAGAGCCTGTATGAAGAGAATTGTGGATGTTAAGGAAGCAAGGGAGTTGTGTAAGGATCGTGGTAAGTGGCGCTTCATTGTCTGCCTATCCCTGTGGGAAAAAGGCGTGACAATTTGATTGATTGATGGAAAGAATGAGTTCGGAAGGCGTCTCTGTTAAACATTCAACCATGAGCCCTTGAGATGCCGGGGTTGGGTAAAATGAAAACCAAAAACTATAAAAACAATACCAACCTTTGGACTACCACTACACCTAAGTCGCCTTATAAACACAGGCGTGGCTCATTGCTTAGCACACCAGTTCCTTACGCCTAAAATCTCAGGTTCGATTCCCGGTCAGAGCAAATATTTGATTGTAATATTAAATAATTAGATTTAATATTATATGTACATTGTACATCAAAAGTATTTGTTCGTAATAAAAAAACTTTTATTTGTGTATTTTCTTTGTGACTATAATTAACAAGTTTCTTTTCGTCATTATATGTAATTATAAAATCACGGAGTCTGACAATACGCAAGAGCCGGAAGCCCTATGCGAAAGAAATGATTTGATTTTGATGATGCCATGTTTGGGTAAAATGAAAAGCAAAATCTATTATATAAAAGTTTATTTAACACATATATACCTTATAATTATATGTCAAAAGACACAAACATGACATTCCATGTGGAATATTATACTTAAAAACTATGCAAAGTTTTCATTAATTTGATCATTACCGATCAGTAAAAAAATTGCTTTTAACCTAACACACTTCCCTCGAAAATGTTTAACTAACATTTTTTTGCATAAAGGGTTAAGTATGCAGACAGATATTTTATCTTACAAAATCAATGCATTGCATTTTTGTTTAAACCGTTCAATTTGATAAAACCACACTTCTTTTATTTTATAAGAGAAGTGGAAGAATATTTAAAAATTTACTTTAGTTTATAAAGAATTATATCCTAATATATATATAATAATAAAATATTGTATTTATCAACTAGTTATATAAAAACATTAATATAAAATATAATTGAATAACTATAAACTTCCCCAAAAATATATATTTTGCTAGCTTTTTAAAAGCATACATAATTAATTATAAAGGTGTAATATTAACAATATAGAAAAGCTCTTTCATATTAATCACAAATATAGTTAAATAATTATTATTACTAAATAAGGAATACAATATGCCACATTTTAATTTTTACTATTATAAAGTAACTAAATGTAGCATTTATTAAATCAAATTGATATCGGTTCTTTTACATATTAAAATTAAATTGATACATAAGTATCTACCAATCACATCCTTATTAGATGTCGCGTTACAATAAAAAAAAATACACATTTCCTGAATGTTTTTACCTAAAAAACAATATAACTATTTATAGCTCTATTCTGTTTGTGTATTGTTTCATTTCAATACGAAACATTCGAAGGAATTACATTCCTGTTCATACAGTGTTGTATATATTAAGAAATATATTTCCATCATCACAATAACTAGCACAATTACGCATCAATAGAAAGAACAGCCTCCCTGTTCGCGCACATTCATTATTATGTACATAAACCATTGCATTATTGAATAACAATAATCATGTTTTGACATTCTGGCATACAACACATTCAGTATAGTACAACGAATAAGACTGACCGTTTAAGTAACATTGAATCGAATTGGATTTCTCGATTTACAAAATTAAACCGAGGCCAACCCCACCGTCGTCGCATCGGGCCCATCGCTCAGAACGGCGAAGGGTAAGGACGCGGTTCACAAGGACGATATCGTGCTAAAATGATCGCGCACATCTTCTGCGCGTCTGTCTCCATCGGGTACATCGCCATAGCCTCAGCCACCTGCGCCTCTGGGAATATGCCTGACAAGTGATACACCATACGACTGCGCGCTTCCCATTGCTGCAGCCCACTGTCGGATGCACTCACTGACAGTGACATGTGCGGTCGTACGCCAACTGGCGCGGACTGCCATCGTGATGCCGCACCATGACCGCCCGCGTACATGCTCGGGTGCATGTTGCCCACGGCGCCTGGAGGCATGGCATGTGAAAATTGGGGGTCACACGCTGGGTTCGGAGTCAGCTGCCTCGCTAACTTACGATGTTGGTTATCATCGGGCTGATGAGGCTGCAGTTGGGCACGATCGAAGTGCGTGACGAGTGTGGTGTCGGCCAGGCGTGGTGTGGCAGAATGCGCGCGTGACAGTGGCTTCTTTTTATCAGGCGGCCGACCGCCTGGTGGCAGACTTAGTGTGTGCAAATTGCGATTGTTTAAAGCTCGGGCGGCGCGCTCCGACAATCTCTCGGCGACTAATTTTTGGGGTTTGCCGACGCGTTCCGGATGATAGAATTTGCACTTGTTTCCGTATGTACATTTACGGTCGTAAGGGCACGGCGGCGGCTGTGGGCAGGAAGAGGGCACGCGAAGGAACGTATCCAGAGTAGGTCCTAAGCGACCGAGAGGATCATCCGGTGGCATGAACCTGTCATTGACGAATGTGTACATGAGCAGTCTCTTTTCTATCACTGTGCGGAACTCCGGGCTTTCCATTGCGAGGTCCCTGTAGTTGTCGTTAGAGACAACAATGCCGTTGGTCTCTGTTGCCAGACGTAAGATGTATCTATCGTCATAACAGATGAGTCTTTTTCCCCCTAATTGTCTACTCGGCGTGTACACCAATATGCGTTCTTTTTCTAATCTCTCGAGTACTTCGCGATCGGTGACAGGATTGTCAGGTCTTGTTGCCTCTTTGCGCCATTTAGGTACAAACACTGTGATGTCTTTATGACCACGTGCCCTGAACCAATCCACGCATATCTCAATTCCTCGGCAGGAGAATATCTCCTTATTTCCATGACTGAAACAAAAATCATTATATAAATTATTTTTCGTACATTTTATCATCATCGCTCGAAGAACCGATAACCGATGGAGAAGAAAGGTTCTAGAGTGGAGACCACGAACCGGAAGACGCAGCGTAGGTAGGCCTCCCCTAGTTAGACTACGACATAGTGAAAGTCACGGGTAACCGGTGGATGCAACTAGCATCTTGTCGTTCGCAATGGCGTTCTAAGAGGGAGGTCTATGTTCAGCAGTGGATGCCTCCTGGCTGATGATGATAATGATGACATTTTATTATAATCCCGGTGATTGTTTTACAGTGTCGAGCCACAGTAAAACAAAGTTATTCGATTATCGTATTTCTTTTTCTTATTACTATCAACTAATGTGAATGGATGCGTTAAACGAGGCACACCCAGGTTGGTGTTTTTCGACCAAATCGGAGATATCCTTAAAATGCTGGGGTGCCTATTGATTATAACCTTAGAGCTTGTATGAAGATAATTGTGGATGTGAGGGAAGCGAGGGAGCAAGTGGCGCTCAATTGTCTGTCTATTCCTGTGGGGAAAAGGCGTGACAATTTGATTTGATTGATTATTTTGCGCCTTATCCTTTATTTATCATTTACCTTAGTTTAGCCAGTTAACATCAGGGTAACTGGCAGGAAATGTCTAGCGACATTAAGTTCGCATTCGTACACATAGTAAATAAAGTTTTAAAATAAACCTTTTTCAGAATAACTTTTTCAAAATAAATAATGAGCAATAATATATTATTTTTTTATTTTATTGTGATTCGACATATGACAGCACCGAGCTTGATGTTAAGCTGGAGTGTGGTCCATTAATGGATGCCACTGCTACTACAATTCGATAACTGTGAGTAGCAATCACATCCACTATGTCGGCCTAGTTGGAACCGGCAACTTACAAGCTGATTCCGAAACGCGACCAAATCACTTTACGGTCTGTATACTTGTAAGTGGTGGTACTACTCCGGATCGGCTCCACCATCCAATATCTGTTAAAACTGTTTTATGGAACTTCTTTATATTTATTATTATTTTGTAAATACTAAACCTCACCTCATAGCAACATTGCTCCCGTCTATAACAATATGCCTGAGTGTCGATTGTGGTGCAGCGGTCTCGGGTTCATTTCTGGGCGTTGTTAGTTGTTTGGGAGGGCATTTCGCAGCCATATCGATCAGCTCAACCAGCAAATCATTCTCAGATGAATCTGGCCCTAGCTTCTGAATTGCTGTTAAAGCCATCGCCTCCGTGTAGCCCAATTTAACAGCGTATTCTATTTTTGACTGCAAAAGATAATTCATAAATTAGGATTTGTTGATTAAAAAAGGTGTTAGATAAGTTTTTTGACCGGCATAATGGCGGCGACTGAGACGGTCGTGAACTGGATCGGTTGTTTTAGGCGTAGGCATTCTTGGACCTCGATCATGCTTCATCATCATCAGCCAGAAGGAGTCCACTGCTGAACATAGACCTCCCCCTTAGAACGCCATTTCGAACGACAAGATGCCAGTTGCATCCACTGGTTATTCGCGACTTTCGCTATGTCGTCTATGTCGGTCGATCATGCTTACCATCAGGCAAGTCGAGCTTAGATTTCGAGTCACGATAAATAATAAGGTTAGATGAGAGTGCCTTGATTGATTGATTGACGCAATACAATCACAATAATAAGCTTATGTTTTTTTCATTAAGATTCAATGGTAAGAAGCAAATAGCGCCAAGACTGAAAAAACAGATTCAGTTTAGGGTCTCAGTCGCCGTCACTAAGCGTTGCTTAAAGAATCCAGCGTTATAGGATGGAGGAAACAAGCTGGTAAGCATTACACTTACCAATTGTTTTACGACGCGCCGAACCTTTTAGTTCGAACGCCGATTGAGTTGACAGAATGCGAACAATACCTGATTAGAGCTGGGCGGTCGTGCAATAGTGACATATTCGGCGAATTCCGCGGCGAGTGTATCTGAGGGGGTGCGAGAGGCTGTGCGGTGTGCACTCTCCTCCTCGCACTCCGAGTCGTAGCTCGAGTCATCACCACGCTCGAATGGCCACCCCAAATTGGTGTCCACATATTTCTGCAACAACAAAATATATTGGTAATTTACTACGAATCTAAATTTTCTTTACAAGAACGTGGGTCGCGTGGCATATTAAACATACCAGTCGCAAAAGTCCCAGGTTCGATTCGGACCAAGGTTTGTTTTCATTTGTTTCACAACAAATGAATGCGACCGTAGTGTAGTGGCAGTGCAATGGTCACGCAAAACGGGTTCAAAACCACTTGCCAGAACCAATGTATTTTTGATATATGTACTTTGGTATAGAAATGTAAAAACATATTTATAATATATATTTTAAAAAAATGTTGATTTTACCTATAATTAAAATTGAATTCAATTTTAAACAATATGTAACAAATTTTAGCATAGGTATTATTGTTAATACTTATGCTATGATTCTACCTATCCCTGTGGGAAAAAGGCGTGACGATTTGATTGATTGATTGATATATGTTAATCTTGTTGGTGTGCTTATGGATGTTCAAGAGTGGAAAGTCAGATAGTTATCCCATTAGAATAAGAATAGGACCGGCTGTTGACTAACTTCACTTGACTGATTCAGGTGACGTTAGTCTTCCTTTTTCTTGACGGTCGGCAAAGAAAAAGACACCATACTAAAGTTAAGTTTGTTGGAATGTTAGATGTCACAAATTGGCGCCGATTCCGTCTTTATTTTAGCCGCACCAGCCCAACATTAGGTAGGATGCATTTCTAATATGAATCAAGGATGCAACAACATTTTCACTACAAGATAATATTATATTGAATACCTATATTATATTCAAAATATAAATTACAAACGAAAATGTTTTAAAAGCGGGTCGAACCTCGGACCAGGTCATGCGGTTTCGAAGCGGATCTACAGGTGATCAATGACCTTTGCATGCGCAAAACAAACACACATTATTCATTTTTCATACACAAATTATAAACGTATTGATAAGGAGCACACGGTCATTAAGGAATGTGGGGCAACGATTGCGGATGGAGTGATGCGTGAAAAATAAATGTAATATTATTTATTTATTTTTTATTAAACATTTCTATACCAAGCTACTAAAGTGCTTGTATCATAGAAACAGGACAACCAAAGTACATATATCAAATATACATTGGTACCGGTGGCCGGTGGGTGGTTTCGAACTCGTGCTCTTCGGTTTGTGTAACCATAGCACTGCCACTACACCACGGTCGCCTTAAAATAATAATTAGCATGGCAACGATTGCACTGACAATTTTAACATGTGTTAATATTTTAATTCCTTGACAAACACCTATTGTGTTTTTAAATCTTAATATTTCAAAACTACATTATAATTGGTAATAAATAACATTCTGTGAATTGGCAAAGTTGTCAGCTACTTTGTTTTAATCCTCATTTTTACCTGCTATTGTAAGAAATCTCATTCAATAGACTTAAAAAAACATTAAGATACAAATGGGATTCTTTCTGTATATCTAAAAACAATACCTATTATTCCGATTTGGAATTCTTCATTATAGGAAAGACCATGGCTATAGACAAAACGTAGAATAAATCTCAAGGTTCGTTGGTTTTATTATTTTTCTATTATTTGTATATTTCCAATAACTGGATAACATAAGCAAATTATTATCCTAATTCACCTAGTTTTCTAGTAAACCTCAGGTAAACATTCATCCGGAGCTATTCCAGATGCGGCAGAGCGGAAGGCTCCGCCCCCTTTTATACAAGCGGATGTAACTTTCTAAAAAACCATGTTGCCGTGCGCTCGCTACTAAACGAGAGTAGCATCGAGCTATGATACTTTTCTACGATACTTGGCTTTATTTAAAAAAAAACTACTAAATTAGGCCACACAAAAACACTAAAAACGGAACTTGGTACAAAATAAAACAGGTTGATAATACATTCAAACTTATGTCCAATTATCATAAAATAGAATGCTATTTCACATGTTTACTAAAGCACTAACAAGCAGTAAGTACTTAACACATTAGATTAAAATTCAAATCAAATTGTCACGCCTTATCCCTGTGGGCAGACAATGGAGCACCACTTGCCACGATCCTGACACAACTCTCTGGCTCCCGCACATCCACAATTCTTTTCATACAAGCTACTATTATGGCCACTAGGCAATCCAGCTTTCTGATATTTTGTGATACGTACTTGTATTTTCCAATGTTTTGAGCGAACAATGTTTATGAAAAATAAGTTTTTTGTAGCTTACACATTTCATTCTGATTATTTGAATCCGGCGCAACGTTACATTGTCTTTCCAGCCCTTATGATCGCAAAGGTAATGAATAAACCAAACCATCACAAAATGCTGTCAAATAAAATAATGCCGTATTTAGTTTCAATGTCTTTGCCATATTTAAATATATATTTTCACACGCCTAATTTATCAGCGTATCAACTTAATTGATGTCTAACAATTCCCCAGACACCACAACGTCAAACCCCAATGATATTTCCTTAATGCTAGTACTATATATAGAGTTAACAAAAACCCAACGGATTCTCCCGTATTAGTAACGCTAGTTTACGTTGCGACGTTCCAATTTATTTACGTTTTTTTACTCCTTATTGCTTCTACGTCACGTAATCTACAACAATGACTTGATTAGACTGAATTATGTAATATATTTCCATATATAGAATTAAATAACACTTTTTTAGTATTGTTGTTAACGTTTTGAAGTGTTCGAGCTATGTAATGCCTTGTTGCGAAGGTCATGAGAATCATCGAGATCATTAGCAGATCAAATCTGTTTGCGACTCCATCTAGAATCTAGAAGGTCTTATTGCATCAGCGGTTACTGTTTTCAATAACAAGCGATTCTTTAAAGTTTACACGCGAATTCCGTGTAATGATTATCGATGGCTCAATGTGTTAATGGAAAAGAACTGTGCGAATATTATAAACATTATCTTAAGTAGTAGATAAACAATGCTTTGGGAATATCTCGATGATTATGAGCTTTTCTCTCACCATATACACTTCAATAACACATATTTCTGATTTCTCGGTTACGTTAAAATGCATCTGTTATATATTTATATCTATATCAGCTGTTACATATATCACACGTCTTAAGCGAAACTAGCATTGTGACGGCGACTCAGCCTTAACCTGAGTAGTTAACCATCAGCCAAGTCGAGGTCAGATGTTGAGAAAACAATAAAAGAAGTTAAATTAAGTTAAAAAAAGTTAAATTTCTCTTATATTTACTTTCAATAAGATAATACTTTAAACTTCTTTATAGCATTTTTTTTATTGTTATTCGGCATTTGTAAAGCAAGAGGATGGCGTGTGAAAGGCGTGCGACATGGCTTAGTTTGAAGTTTCCTTAGTCGCCTATACTTTGTCGGCCTGTGATGCTTTTTCACGATGGTATGCTTTACCATCTCCAAGCGATCACACATGGGCTGGTAAAACATTCCACTTGCCAATTAACCGACAATGAAATAACGCGCCGGATTAGTTCAGCTGTCAAATCGTTCAACAAAATGCGGATGCTTTCCCAGACCTGTGTAGAAATCACAGGAGTGTAAAGACGGCGTGAGCATGAGACGAACAGAAATAATTCAATTAAAACTGTCCATGATTTAGAATTTTAGAAAATGTTTACGTTTAGGGTCATTTCATAAAATGTTGATAAACATGTAAAATAAATTTATGAGCCAGCCGTTGTAAATGTTTATAATAAAGATGTGACTATTAAACAAAGGTCATCGGATACAAATATTGTAAAACATTTACGTCAATACGAATAGGTACGAAAGCCGTCAGTCATTACAGACATTCTAATGTACAAAGTTTCTGTTTACGTTTTAATTTATGTCCGTCGCAATTAAATTTGGATTATGTTATTTTATTATCAAGATTCGCAGAATAAATAAAAGGAGATTTTGGACTACAGGCATGACATATTAGTCAGCATAGCACACCAGTCCGTTACGCGGAATACCCGGGTTCGATTCCCGATCGGAGCAAATATTTGTTTCAAAGCTTCTATTTGTAATATTTATAAATCGGAGGTAAGTGGAAAGATAAAACAGGGACGATTCAGAAAGTCGTTCCTTGAACTAATCTAGGACATTTAAAAAAAAGCAGGGGTCTGCAGTGTTGTAGTACTTGAGTATATAAAGTATATCCGCTTATGTCAACCAAATCGGCAGTCGACCTAAAACAGTATTTTTTTAGAACAATCGTCAAGAGCAAGGCTTTTTCAGCCCATGTGTTCTCCCCTTTCTACCTTGAATATTTTCAGAGAACCATGAATCGTTTCAGAGTCCGTGCAGAAAGCACATTTGGACAGCAAAGTGACAGCGACTGAATTTTTATATTTTTTTATCATTAGACATTACAAAAGCAGTACATAAGAGCCCAAAATGAATGATGTCCTTTCAAATTCAGAAACAGAAAGAGACTGAGTGAGTTCCTTGAGTGGAAAGCGAACTTGAGAATGTGGCTTAGATTAAAATACGGGTATTAATTGCGTTTCGAGATCATCTTGTAAGTTGGCGGTTGAAATTAGGCCACCTTATTGGATGCGACTTGCAGTTATTGACCTTTAGTATCAGTCTCTTTATGGACCACACTCCAGCTTAACATCAGGCGGAGTGTTGTCAAATGTCGAGCCCCAATAAAAAAAGCTTGTTTATAAATCTATATGTAAATTACACATATCTCTTAGACACAATCAGTTCCGTTTACAGAGGAGAAATTGTATCGGGCGTGAGCGATAAGAGCAACCAATAGAATTGTGAGGAGCTCGCGACGTAGGCCCGCGCCACCTCGAACGATCGTGTCGTCATCCGCAACAGGATGCGACTCCACACGACCGAATTCAACACTCAACAACATTAAAATGAAACTAGTTCCAACGATGCGAAACATTTTTTGGCGTATTCTATCTATTGATATCCAAAGTACGAGTACAATTTCATATGTGGAACAAATTGTCTACAGACAGACAGTCTGATGCGGTGGTCACAAATTAGTCACGGTCCTAAGCTATCAGCTGATGAGCAGCAGAATAGACAAAGTGCGGGCGAAATAAGATTTCTACAATTTTTACTGTTTTCTTAAAGTCCGTTCAATATTCGTTGACGCGGTCCGGATCCTATAAAGGCTTTTCTTCTTTTACATTTCTATACTAAGCTCTAACGTGTTTGTATATTAAAATCTAGGCGACCAAAGTACATATATACGTATCAAAAATAGATTTGTATAAAGGTTTTGAGGTTCTACCATCTTGGTCGCCTTTTTATATTAAGACCCGACATCTGACCTTGACTTGCCTGGTGATAAGCAAGGGGTAGTCTAAGAGCGCTGACGACTGAAAAACTATCTCATTTCACGGTTGCCTTAGTCGCCGTCACTATCGGCCATAGATTATGACTCGAATATTGCAGTTATTACACATAACAAATTAATTACAGTGCGTAGAAGATCAGAAAATAATTATTATTTACTATGCAACTTTCAAGCTGATCCCGAAACGCGAATAAGTCGCTTCACCGTTTTCACACTTGAAAGTGATGGTACTACGACCACCAACGTCTTGTCTACCTATGACTCTTAATAAAAAGTGATGAAACTTACTTGCGGATTATATCTCCTCTCTTTGGGTTTACTAAAAATCCATCCCGTACCACAAATATTATATATCATGTCCGAAGTCTGAATGAAGTATACAGACTTTCTGTACTATTACACGACTGATTACTATATGTTTTAATTAATATATTTTATTAATTTTCAAAGATCCGGCTCATGACGATATTAAATTATTGCGCGACGTCAATCACTCATTGTTCTTTGAATCAATATCAACACAGTCTATGTACTGAATTGAATGCGATAACAAGTAATTTTCAAACTGTAAATCAATGAAATGCTTGTCCGATAATGAGGGCAAATGCATATTGATATAATAAACATGATATTTTAAATACTTTAAACCGATTACCTTTGTTACTAAGAAACCTTATAAATTGATGACTAAGCAATATTTTTGGTTTGCAAACATGCATTTCTTGCGATATGATTAAATTATTTTTGTGTTACCTGTAGTCTATATTATTTCGATGCGATATTTTTTAAAAGAATTATACACGTCGTGATCGTGGCCTTTAAAGTTTTTATTTAGATTTAATTGCATAGGTTAAAACGGTAAGGTGATAGAAATAAATCAATCAATCAAATTGTCACGCCTTTTTCCCACAGGAATAGGCAGAGACAAAGATAGAAACAAAAATTAACCTAATCACAATCATGTCAACAATTTAAAAACTTAGGCTAACATATAAAAAACAAACATCTGCGCCGAACTGGGCTATAAAAACATTAGTAATAGTAAACATTTTAAAGTAATAAAGTAACTGTTCATAATGAAACTAAAGGAGTAAATAATTATGAAACGTTTCCAAACGACACTTTCGTTTTTTGTCGAATGGAAACTATAACGTGTAAGCAAGCGTTTCACAAGAGCCAACCAACCAATTGAAATCCATTACATCACTGTATAATCATACCGGATACAAGCGATACGTTCACATAGTCACACAACTAGTTAAACAAAAACATTACAAATACAAACAAACTTGAACTTCAATGTATTAGTAACATAAAGTACACAGAAAAGTGGATAATAATAAATGTGGTCGATACTAACTTTACGCTCTATACAAATAATTCTTTTAATGTTATTTATATAAACTTAATAACACTTTAACTAAAGGACATCATTCATTTTGTATGGGAACTTGGGCTTAATTGTATTAACAGTTGCATATACATTTTAAAATTGGTGTACGAAGATTACAATGTAATTGGAATATATCCTTTATTTTGCATAGTTGAGGGTGCAAAATGATCAAACTATAATTATGACAGTTCAAAGCAGAACTGTTAATATGCCGTGTCTTGGTGATTGACAGACGATACAAAATCCATATCTTATTTTCCAAATAAGTTAATTGCACAGAATTAAAAGCAAAGTTGTTATTAGTTTTATCAATATAAGTATATCAAAACTATTATTTAGTTATTTTTTTATCATTGGACATTACAAAAGTAGTACATAAAAGCCCAAAATAAATGGTGTCTTTTAATATAAGTTAAAGTACCTAAGTTAAATATAAGTACCTAAGTTTTGCTTTTTATTTAGTTTACAGACTCTAATGCGTACAGGGATACAATTTATTAACTTATGTATATTATTGTATGTATATGTATACGTATGTTATATGCGACAATTGAAATGTAAATAATGTAAAGTATTTTATGGTAACTTTTGTTTCTGCACCCAGCCTATCCTGTATCACAATACCAAAGATTAGCTGGTAGAAAATGCAAAAACTCGCATATGTATATAATGTATAACTGTATTTTTTTTATTAATAATTTTTTAATTTTTATAAACTTTTATCAAATTAATCTTGAAGGGAGACTTGGATATAATTTACTTGACAACATTGTTTTAAAATAATATACCTACATTTTTTAAAATTACAATGCACTTAATTAGGATGTCAAAATGATAACGGTAGAAACGGTAATAATGGTCATTATTACCATTATAAAAAGAAAGCTAGGTTGCCGAGTTCTAACCTAAGAGATTGTATGAGGAGAATTGTGGATGTGAAGGAAGCGAGGGAGTTGTGTCAGGATCATGCCAAGTGGCACTCCTTTGTCTCTGCCTATCCCCATGGGAAAAAGGCGTGACAATTTGATTGATTGATTGATGAAAACTATCCTGGACTGAGTCGGTGCTTTTATCCGGCAGCACTCTTTGACCTCCTTAGCTCACCATCAGGCAAGACGAAAACCTCGCGTCTCAATGAAATAAACCATGCCCATATAAAGGAAACAAACCGATAAAAAATTGGGTTGGCTAACCAAATTTAAGCAATATTGTACATACAAGCCTCCCGTAGAGACCTGTTGGCCTTAACGATGACCGGTTGTTAACCACATGGCCCATAAAATAATAATAATGGCGAATAATTAATGATTATAACAAAATAATCATTTACATTTCATTTAGAATGAATCGCAATTAACTCCACGGAGAATGTTCCGAGGAGCCCTTTAACCATATTCCTACCTCGTCTTTTCACACCCGTAATACCCGCACTGGTCGAGGAAAGCATCCACATTTTGTCGACCGAATCGGCATTCGAAATAAAAAGTTCGGTGCTTCTTTTCTTTGTAAAACAATCGACAAGTGGAATGCTTTGCCAGCCCATCCTATAACCTTGAATCCTTCAAGCAATGCGTGAAGAAGCACTTTTGCTTTGGCCGGCATAGTGACGGCGACTGAGGCAGTCGTAAACTAAATCGGTTGTTTCAGTCGTCGTCACTCTTGGATTTCCTCTTGCTTTTCATCAGGCGGGTCGAGGTCAAATGTCGTGTCACAATAAAAAAATCATTTTTACTATTTTGTAGCTTTGCATCCGATCTCATACGCATGTGTTCTATACTTAGCTACTAAAAGTGCTTGTATGATAGAAACTGAGCGACCAATGTAAATGACAAAGATACATCAATCTAATCGTTTTAATCGTTTAAATCGGTTTGTGGGATCATTCATCAACCACTAGACCACGGTCAATGCCCATCAATAATAATTTCGAGTTCGTAATTTTGGTCTTTCCAATAATCTTAGTTCGAGTGAAGCGTGAAAAATACCTTTCCCCGGCGACTTAGGCAATCGTAAAATAGAACAGGTTTTTTAGTCGTCAGCACTCTTGGATCTCCCCTTCCTTACTATCAGGCAAGTCGACGTCAAATGTCGCGTCTCGATAAAAAAAAATGTAAAGATTTTGTTGTTATATATAGTATTTAATCGATTACTATTTTTACACATTCAAAGACAATAATTAAGATCATTGCGAGATAAATCCTACTCGTTGTATAGAACGCATTGTTTACTTGTCATGTCGTCAATCCGGTTAACAAATGACAAACAGGCTCAGGCCCGTTGTTTACAATTAGTACCTGAATAGTATTCGTTACAAAATACACTAAGTATAAATATGGCTTTTCCATATTTATACTTAGTGTATTTCCATTTCCTCCAAAATACTGACAATTCCCATTTCCTCCATAGGTGTTTAAAATTTTAATCTTCCATAAAACGATTCCTACTTTTCTCCATAAAGGACATAATTCATTTTAGGCCTTTTGTAAAGTCCAATGATAAAAAAAATATAAATGGTAGTTTCGATACTTGTATTGATAAAACTAATAACAATTATGCTTTTAACTGCTGTGCATTTGAGTTATTTGGAAAATAAGAAATGGATTTTGTATAATCTGTCAATCACGAAGACACGCCATATTAACAGATGTGCTTTGAACTGTCATAATTATAGTTTGATCATTTTGCACACCAAAACTATGCAAAATAAAGGATATATTCCAATTACAATGTAATCTTCGTACATCAAACTGTTTTAAAATGTATATGCAATTGTTAATACAATTAAGCATACAAAATGAATGATGTCCTTTTATACCTAACAAGATTTGAATATTTTATTTTTAATTCTCATGTCTCAATAGGTAACGAGGCACAATCAGTGGAGAAGCAATACCGCTGATAAGGCCCGTATGTTGGCCCCATGCAAATGTGGGATGGGGCTAACCCCTTACATGAGTAAGCTCGCTCTTATGATCTCGTGTGCATTTTTCATGAATTTCTATAATAGTATTTCCTAATTTTAGTACTAGTATGACGCATTCTTTTTTTATCGTTTTTTTAAATTGTGACTCGACATAATATAACAGAATGTTAATGATATTTGGTAGGCATGTGTGTGTCTGGTAGGCAATTTAAATTAAATTAAATCTTTATTATATGAAATCAAATTTAATAAAATCAGCGATCTGTGTGGTTGGTTCCGACATTGTGAACAATGAACGTGAGTTACAATTGTATCAATTGCGCAACCGCTCATATTGATGACTTCATTTGTGACACCTAGTTCAGGAGCATAATTGATTTTAGAACCAATGACAACTACTTTCAACTGTGAAGCTGTTATTTATTCGACGGTATTAACTATGCTATATTTGGGTACTATAACCTGGTATGTTTCTACTACGTATGCACCCACGCTTATTATAGGAACTTGTCGATTTAGGATTTCGGCAAAGGGGATTTAACTAAGGATTTAATATTATTAGGAAGTTTATGGACAATATCAATAATTGAATTTTTTGTCATTTATCGAAAGTTTAATTTAAAAATAACAGAAAAAATAGTCTGAATTAACGATTAGAAGTTCAGAATCAGCTAGAACCCAAGAAGAGGTCGCCCTAAGTTGTGAAAATGAAATCACAGAAATATCTATGTAGCATATCGTCGTATATATTGCCTACTTTTTATGTCAGTTAGGAATAAACTTTATAATGCGATTAAAATAAGAATAGGACGGAATCGGCGCCATTTTGTGACGTCTAACTCTCCAACCAACTTCACTTTATTATGGTGTCTTTTTCTTTGCGGACCGTCAAGAAAAAAACCTTTAAATAAATCAAATCAAATTAAAGTGAAGTTAGTCAGCAGCCCGTCCTATTCTTGTTCTAATAGGGGAGAATAATCATATTTATTTATTCCTTTTTATTTTTTCTTTCATTTATTTATTCTTATATAAAACTTTCAATCAATAAAAACCCATCTTATCAATGACAATCAATATTGTGATCGTACAAAACTTGTAGTCTAATTAATCTCATTACCTTAGAATTATTACCATTGCGAAATAAATCTTTTACTCGCACTCTAGCTAACATCAGGCCCTAATAAAATAAAATGTTTTATTTTCATTGTCTTTGTATAAAGAGAATTGTGAATGTGAAGGAAGCGAGGGAGTTGTGTCAGGATCGTGGCAAGTGGCGCTCCATTGTCTCTGCTTATCCCTGTGGGAAAAAGGCGTGACAATTTGATTGATTGATTATCTTTATATGTCTTCAATAAATGTCTGTTTTCAGCCATCTCAACTACAAGTAAGTAGGTATTTTAGGATTTGAAACCTATATAGGTAATGTAATAAATAAGCTAATCACAGAACATTCAATTATGTTTTCTACAAGTAAAAAATAAAACAATGAACTGGAAACATTAAACAATGACTGTTGGGGAAAGCGGGTTTTTCGAAAATGGTTTATCGCATAATTAATGGGTAATACCAGTTTAGTGATATTATGCAAGACAAAAATCTCACTAAGCACGACAAGTTTTAGTGATGCTCTTGGATCGACATGTGACAGTACCCCGCCTGATGTCAACCTGGAATGCAACCCTTGAATGGAAGCCACTGCTAGTACACTTAAATAACTAGCACACTTAAATGTTAGCCTAGTTAGAACCGACAATTAAAATCAAAACTATCAATCAATCAAATTGTCACGCCTTCTTCCCACAGGAATAGGCAGAGACAATGGAGCGCCACTTGCCACGATCCTGACACAACTCCCTCGCTTCCCTCACATTCATAATTCTTTTCATACAAGCTCTATGGTTATGGGCACAGGGCAACCTAGCTTTCTTGGGCATGTCTCCGATTTGATCGGAAACTAAGAACAGTAAAAAGTATAATGTCAACGTAAGAAGTCGTATTCGACTCGCCTCATTAAATAGAGCTAACTTAGCGGATACATAGTATTTTCTTAGAATTCGCGCGAACATTGATTATTGAATAAAAACAAATTTTATGCGGCTTACTATCGCGTTTATTTTGGTTTTGATTTCACATTTTTTAATTATTCCGACGTTTGTAAAATTAAAACTTAAATAAACGCGATATTAAGTCGCATAAAATTTGTTTATTTCATTAGCGGATACAGTTACATAGTTCATATAGCTTTTTTGTGAGCATTGCTGTATTCCAATGCGGTGACATATAGCTGTTTTATGATACAAGCACTTTAGTAGCTTAGTATGGAAATGTAAAATATATATATATATATATATATATTATGTTTGATAGGTACTATTGTAAATAGAATTAATCTACGAATAATTATTAAGATTACAATCAGTATCAACATCCTACGTAAATACTGACGCCCATAACGGTAGCAATTAGAGATAGATATTAAGTATTAAATGACGTTAAGCTGGAGGTGACTGCTACTACAGTTAAATAACTGCAAGTAATAGTCTAGATGGAACAGCTAGTCCCAGAAGAAGCTAATCCCAGATTCAGTCGCTCCATGGTCTAGTGGTGGTACTACCCCGGATCGGCAGACTGGGTACCACTGCCTAACTTTCTTACTTTCTTCACATCCACAATTATCTTCTCTTTGATTATGCAGCCCCAGCTTCAATCACAATGTTGTAAATGTTATGTTAAATTGGTATCTATCACTTATTCTAATATTTTTTTATTATTAAGACGCGACATTTGTCATCTCGACTTGCCTGGTGGTAAATAAGGAAAGCGCAAAAGCGCCCACGACTAAAAATAAACTGTGTTAGTTTACGGTTGCCTTAGTCGCCGTCACTATGTCTGCCAAATATTACTTTAAGTTTGCCATGTTCATGATGGCACAGGGATAGGCACACACTTAATTTTCACAGGGATAGGCAGATATGTAATTGCAGTAAATTGTAGTTCACCGAAAATTTACAAACAGGGATAAGCAGATATTTAAATGCAGTAAATTGTAGTCACTAAAAATTTACAAAAATTCCGTCATAATTTATGACGGAACCACAAATCAAAGTTTCGATAATACAAAAAGTCAACTAATTATCGTGTTGCGTTCAATAAAAAATATTATCAAAAATGCGAGGTCAAAACATAGAGAGGATAGCTCGAACAAGAGGCCTTCAAATTAAAAAGTAAACAAGGATGTAAATTTTATCAGGTGTTGAATCTGAATTGCAAAGTTAGATTAACAAATATCGTTGCAACAAGTGAAAGTTACGATTGTACTGCAGAAACTAAGATATTTGAGACAATTCGTTTAAAGGCGGATGTCACCAATAATCAATTTACCACTTTAAATGATCGAACCATTAGATAAACACATTTGAAGGCGACCGTGGTCTAGTAGTTGATGAATGGTCACGCAAACCAAGAGCTTTCCGTTCAAACCACTTTCCAGTACCAATGTGTCTTTCGTATATTGTGTATTTTGGTCGTTCTGTTTCTATTATACAAGCACATTTAGTAGCTTAGTTTAGAAATGTTAGAAACACTCTCATACATACATACAAACATACAGTTAAAAAAATTACAAAACAACCGTCATAAGACCTTGTTAAGATGACAATCAGGAAGGCACGTGGTTATAAGATTAAAATCTTTGGGTTATACAATATGTTCTAATACAAGTATTGTCTTTAAGCAAAAATAATAAATTTCCTAAATAAGATGTAACAATAGTTGTTATCAAAATTGCATTTCCTAATTTGTGTTAAAGGATTATTGACAGATTTGTATTAGGGAGGTAACAACGCAATTCAGCCCCGATCGAAACCATTATTTACATACATATAGCACGTTCAAGACAATTTTCACAACGGCAAACCGGCTCCACTTCCGGGATCGCTAAATTGGCCGCGATCGTCAATGAATATAATTTATATGTCATATGCACTCAATGGACGCCATATCCTATCGCGACGTAGTGAGATAGGGCTGGCATGTAGAAGCGCAAGGGTATTTGGGAATGATCGCGCTCACCTGTGTGTTGTCGGTCGCGTACATCTGTATGTCAGTGAGATGTGTCGCATCGCATCGTGCGGTTAACGCGTGGCTCGCGGTGAGACTAGTGTGCGCCGCGCGAGCCACCGTGCGAGCGGCCAGTGAAGGGGAAGCGGGGCAAGATCCGGGTGTGCGCCCACTGCACCGACCGGCCCCCAAACGGCACAACGTTGACCTCTCGCACTCGACATGTCTCATCTTTTCTTTTGCGGCATCACATCTCACGAACCCGGAATAACGATCGCTTTCCAACTGCGTCAGTAAATAGCGCGACAGACAAAACAAATTATTCACATTATTGACGTCGAGTTAAACCAGTTATAATTAAGTTAACTAGAATATTATGCTGTTAGACCACAATGAATTCCTCGATAATTGCTGTTTCAATGACTACAAAATTGTAAACAAAAAGTAGTTGCTATATTATGTGCAGAAAAAGGACATCATTCATTTTGTATGGGGACTTGGGCTTAATTGTATTAGTAGTTGCATATACATTTTAAAATAGTTTGATGTACGAAAATTATAATGTAATTGAAAAATTTCCTTTATTATGCATAGTTTAGGTGTGCAAAATGATTAAACTATAATTATGACAGCTTAAAGCTATAGCGTGTCTGCGTGATTAACAAACGACACAAAATCTATATTTATTTTCCAAATAACTCAATTGCGCAGCAATTAAAAGCAAAAACTGTTATTAGTTTTATCAATACAAGTATCGAAACTACCATTTATATATTTTTTCATCATTGGACATTACAAAATTAGTACAAAGAAGCCCAAAATTTATACAATTCAACAGCTTTGACAGCAATTGCTCCCTATATGAATAAAAACAATTGCTCACATTAAATTACATTTAACGTAGATATTCTGCATGTTGAACTTAACAAAACAACATGTGTATATCTACTAGGATTAGAAAGTAATCAACACTTTAATAGATTCCATACATAGATTTAATAACATTTATCTGTATTATGGACAATTTGGAATTTCACCATAACTAATTAGACTGTAACTAATTTTATTTTAATATGCATTCCCCCCAATATAATAATATTGCTACCAGCCTATACAATATGAGATATTTTTTTACATTTCTATACTAAGCTACTAAACATGCTTGTATCAAAAAAAAACAGAACAACCTAAGTATCAAAGATAGATTTAAATTTATCTTTTTTTATTTGCTCTTGATTTTATTATGATTCTCTATTATTTCCACAGAGATAGGCAGAGCCATTGGATCACTACTTTCCACCATGACACAACTCTATGCCTACGCAACCAATTTTTTGTTCAAATCAAATCAAAATATGCCACAGGGATAGGCAGACAATGGAGCGCCACTTGTCACGATTCTGACATAACTCTCTCATTTCCCTCACATCCACATTTCTCTTCATATAAGCTCTATGGTTATTCCCTCTATGGTTATTCATAGACCTCTGCCTTTTTAGGAATGTCAGCTCTTGAGTACAATGTTCCTTGAATGTCAGAAACATTTAGAATTTAGAAAAGGAGTTGAATCATAATTGAAAGAAAAGGGGAATAATAAAACGTTATTTCTAGTTCTGCTCTATGGACAATATTGTTATTATCTCATTATTAGCATTTTCTCATTATAGAGAAATCACACATTTACTTTTTATATTATTAGTTTTGTCTGTCTCTGATAAAATGTGGAGACAACAGAGACATACTTATATATCTCTTTTCCTTTATTCTCAACCTAAATCAATTCCATTGTGGGGACATAGTTGGAGAACTACCCTTGTGGTAAAAGTAGAATAATAATTTAAAGGATTGACTTTATTTATTTATTTTATATAGTGGCCCAAAATTTTACAATATCCCGCCTAATGTTAAGCTGGTCCCTGAATCAAACCCAGGTACTTTATTAGGTACTAGACTGGTGTTACCAATGCTCCACACATATCATCCAATCAAAATCAAACAATAATTTATTTATTTTTATTTCTTTAAGGATAACTTACAGTTAACTAGATATATATATAAATAGATAAGTTTTAGACATGAAAAAAGGCCAATAACAAGTTACCACCGATAATTATCATAGGCCTTTCAGCTGTTGCACATTATTAAATTCTACCATCATTTCAGAAAGGCATATGACAAGTTGAAAATACAAGAAACTCATCAATTATAGTCTATCTATAACAAAAATATGACACAAAACATTAAAAAAACACAAATATAAGACAATTGTTATAAAAATATATTTTTTTATTGTACATTTTTACACTAAGCTACTAAAGTGCTTGTATCATAGAAACAGGAAAACCAAAGTACATATATCAAAGATACAATAGTACCGGTGAGTGGTTTCGAACCCGTGCCACTCAGCTTACATAGCAATTGCACTGCCACTACACCATGGTTGCCTTCTAATAAAAGATAACTATAGTTTGGTTTTAATGTAATATTATAAATACAAAATATTATTTATCCATAAGAATCTAATAAGATATTAGAAATAAAAATTGGATAGACGGCATGTTTAGCCACCCAGTAATATATTACAATAGATTTATTATGTCATATAAATTAACCTTTTAAATGAAAAGATGTTATTATTCTAGGTTCAATCACTTTTAGGAAACTGATTGTATTTTTCCTATTTTATGTAGCGAAACCTTACTAGGATTATCTGATCACAGCAAATCAGCTGCCAATTTTCTTTTACAAGTAGCTGGCCTGTTTTACCATCAACAAACCAAAGTAAATACTTTCCAGCACTTTTAATAAAAACATATTAAACAATCCAAAAGAAATAAATATAACTCATAGTTTTGATAATACGACCGTCAGTATCGACGTCCGAAGCCAGATTCTTCTGGAAACTCTCGAAACGTTCATTAATGTCGTCGTTCTTTTGATATTGACATGATGACGTTCGTCTTGAAAAAACTATAGTATTTTCCTGTGTCTCTATACCGAGTTACACTACCTATTTAATAATAAATTAACAAAACTTACTTGAATGCTTCTTAAAATTTCCCTCGGATTGAAATGCGCGTCAGCTGTTTGAACGTTGAAAGCCACATCAAAATAAACATAATTTGGACTTTCGCAATAATATTGGGTCTCTTTTTCGGTTAATTTCACATAATAAAAAGTCTCAACCAAATTAAAATATTTACTATAAAATTCCGATAAACGCTTTCGCGGAACTGTTATCAAAAACTCTTTTTCCATGGACATCTTGTAATATTTAGGAGTTGTTTACATTTAAAAAATAATAATTTCAAAACACATTGTTCGTCACGCTTTATCTCGCCCACAACCACTAATCGAGAGAAACAATCAAGAATGAGAGAATCCCATTAGATTCAATGAATATTATCGAATGACGTTAATCCAAAGTTACAATAAATGAAAATACTGTGACAGAATTGTGTGGTGTTACCAGTTTAAAGTTTAATTGGTTATTATATTTTACATAATAATTACACACACAAAAAAACAAATTCAATATCGAAGTAAAGGCAAACTTTACTTATCTAAAAACTTAACAGTAAACTTATAGTTGTATTAGGATCATGGAAAGTGGCGCTCCGTTATCTCTGCCTATCACTGTAGGAATTAAGGTGGGAAATTGATGATGAACTAATCACAATAAAACTATTAAAACAATTCTTTAATTATTGTAAAATTTCTAATTTGTTAAAAATGTGGCACCAACTTTGAGACAAACCCTATAGAATAAGAAGAAATATCGAAATAAACTTACAAATTATAGCAGAAATATTTTATATTATAGATACTTAACCATCGCATAAAAAAAGTATGCGTCTGTATGAAGAGTCATATGGGGTCATAGTGTCTATTTGAAGAGAAATGTGGATGTAAAGCAAGTATGTCAGGATCGTGGATAGTGTCTCTCTCTCCGTTGTCTCTACTTATCCCTGTGAGAATCAAGGTCTGACACTTGATTATTATGACTGTCTCTTACGACATATTATTAAACCTTTTTTATTGGGGCTCAACAAATGATGTTGAGCTTCACTCCATGTTATAAGAGACCACCCCGCCTGATGTGTTTTGGTTGAAGTGCGGTTTGGTAGCAGTAGCCTCTATGCATAATAGAGGCTACTGCTACTGCAGTTTAAATGGTGCAAGTAGCAGACCGGCCTAATAGATGACGCCGGCCTATTTGGAACCGTCAACTTACAAGCGGATTCTGAAACTCGAATAAGTCACCGTGACTTAGTCATGGTCTAGTAGGTCGTAAGTGGTGTTACTAACCTGGATCGGCAGCCTGGGCACTACTGCCTACCACTCTTATAATAATTAAAATACTCCTTTAAAAACCTAGGTTCATTCTAGTTCAAAATATAAGGAATTAAAGATAACGTGGTATTTTTCTTGGTAGAAAATAAAGATCCTCGTAATATTTTACCTGGTTTCCAACAAGACAATGAAACTTAAAGCAAAATCTTTTAAAAGTCAACCTAAGCCTAAAAAAATAATTGAAATAGTAACTACCTACTTACAAAAATTAATAAATCTTTGTGTTAAGTATTAATTTTAGACAAAAGAAACGATGTAATATTTGGTAGACGCGTTTCGGCGAAAAGGAACCCTTCGGATATTTTTTACCTACGTCGACCCAAGTGCAGGCAAAATTTTATTGTTTAATTTTAGGGTGGGGGTTGCAATTCAATGCAATAACGTCGGGTAAAAGAATACGTTATAGTCAGTACCTGATAAACCCAACTGGTGTAAGTTTGAAGTTGGATAATCATTGGAAAAATGGCATCAGAAAGGTTGTATTATTTAGTAGAGTGGGAGCATGATGAGAATACCACCCAATCGTACTGTGTAATTAATTCATCCCGGATCGTCCAGCCGAGCGGCGAGATTCACACGGGGAAATTGGTCACTGTAACTCATAATGGCGCGATGAGAAGAGCTAAAGTTTTGGACATATCGGGTGAGTTTGAGCTTCTTGCATTCATTAAATATGCGGCGCGGCGTTTAATTTTAAGTTTGCATGTATTCATTATAAATACATATATTTATGTATTTTTTAATACATAAATATATCTTATTCCAATTAGATACAAAAAGGATTTTATTAACCCGTTATTGTTTTATACAGTAAATACAGTAAATAATGTATGTTCAGTCTGCCGGTATCTTGGGTACAGGCCGTGAAGCTTGATCATATATTTACTAACTATATGATTAAAAATATATGTTCGATGCCGTGAAGTAACTTAGTCGCGTTTCGGAATTTGCTATTTAACTGTAGTAGCAGTCGCCTCTATTCACGAACCGCACTCCAGTTTCACAGGCGGAGTGCTGTCATATCTCGAGCAACAATAAAAACGATCTTTAAGGATACCTATTTTTTACAGATAATTTTGAAAAGTTGCAACAAAACTTATTAAATTTGGAGGAGACTAATATATCGACAACCATTGACATGAATAATTCTTCGATGCCACCATTGGACGTCACCATTCAAAGACTAAAACAAATGCTTTTTGTGCGTATTATAACATATTTTATTATTTAATTAATTTTTACACGTAACAGCTAATTAATATATTTTGTTCAATTTATAGAAAAGAAACAGCGAAGGAAATCTCGTTGGCAACAGAAGTTCATCAGGGTCTTCATATAATAATGATGACTCGGATGACAGCAACATGAACCTACGGCCATCTACAAGCCGAAAGTCACAGGACATGGTAGCCACTAAGGCAAAAATAAGAAAAGTCCAAAAGTTAGACGAGAACTCAGTTTCTCCTAACGCTTCGAATCCAATGATCAGTCAATCTCTTATAAATGAGTATAGTCAACTGCATCAAGATTTGTATAAAGTACAGATGCAATATTTGGAGATAAAACACTATGTGGATATGTTGTCGGATAAAGCGGATGCGATAGCTACGCGCATTAATCAATGGCAAGCTGCGTCGGGCTATGACTTCAATGACGCACCAATCAATATAACACATAGAGATACAAGCGACGAAGACGAAGAAGGGACTCCTGCGAAGGTACCCAAAGTAATGCCCAATGGCCGGAGGGTTTTGGACGATAATGAGGAAGACAGCGAAGACGAAAACGATATGGTACTAAACGTTTTGATACATCATTCTAAAATATAAATTCAGGACATTTAATTGTATTCTTTTTTAATACAGAATAGTGACATATTTTATCGTTATTTTATTTAATAATTACATTTTTAAGTCTTGATTATTTAGTAATAATTTGTGGAGAACCTAGTCTTTTTACGGTTCAAAACTTTATTTTTTTTTAAAACTACCCTATTTAATATTTATTTATTTTTATTTTAGGTAACCATTGGAAGTGGCAAAACCAAAGTGCCGCGTTATGTTTTGAATCAAATTGATTGGAGATCTCATACAATTGCTACGCGCAAGTTGCTGATGGCTATATTCCCAAGAAAGTAAGTAAACAGTAAACAAACAATCAAATTACAATTTTGGATACGTACAAACAAACAAATTGGATACATAAATATTAGATAGTATTAACTAGAAAATATTAGATTTGATTGTTTTAAAGTTAACGAAAATAAATTTATAATTTAAATATATTTAAACGAGCGTTAATATTAATTTGTTATTTTATTTTATTGTGACTTGACATCTGACCTCGGCTAGCCTGATGGTAAGCAAGGAGAGGTTAATAATTTATTAAGTTTCTTAATCTATATATTACCTGTGATAAATTTGATAGAACAAGCTTATATTGGACGATTTAACTAAGCTGAGCTTACTTTAGTAGTTACAGTAGCTAACTGTAAGTAGAAGTCGTCTTCATTCATGGACTGCTCTCTAGCTTAACAGGCATGGTGCTGTTACAATATGTTGAGCCACAATATTAAAATAAAATAAAAATATTTTAGAAAATTATAATTAATATTTATTTAAAAAACTTAGTACTAAATAAACCATTCGAAGTATAATAGTGTAACAAAGTAAAGTAAAAGTAATAATCAATCAAATATTTTTTCACAATTTTTTAATTTTTTATTTAGAGTCTTGGCGACCCACTCCTTGACTGGCAAGTCGTCGCCTGCATTCACCAACAAACCAGCCAAATTATGTTTGGACACAGCCAAGGTGCGCGACATCGTTATTACTGTCAGCGAGAAATGCAATGTTAACCCCAGTTTGGTTCGGTAAGCAACTTATGATATATTCAGCTTTTCTTAATATATTTCTTTACTAAGCTACTAAAGTGCTTGTATCATAGAAACAGGACAACCAAAGTACATATATCAAAGATACATTGGTACCGGCAAGTGGTTTAGAATCAGTGCTTACGGGTGTGTTTAATAGTTAACCGTGGTGCACTGCCACTACACTACGGTCGCCTTAAATAGAAAAATAGGTAGGTTTTGTGACGGCCACTTCGTAAACTGAACTGATCGGTTTTTACAGTCGGCATCGCTCTTGAATTTCCACTTGCTTGCCATCAAGCAAGTCAAGATCAGAAGTCGAGTCTCAATTTAAAAAATGTATAAGTCAAAAATATGCCAAACGTCGCCGTATAATCAATATAGGCTTAATATATTTTTTAAATATGCAACATTATGTCAGCAACCCGCTTGATGTTAAGCTAGAGTGCGGTCCATGAATGGAGGTGACTGCTACTCCAGGTAAATAACTGCATGTAGTAGTCGCATTTTTTTTATTATTATTGTGGCTCCACATATGACAGCCCCCCGTCTGATGTTAAGCTGAAATGCGGTCTGTAAATGAAGACGACTTTTACTACAGTTAGCGGTTGCATCCACTATGCCGGCCTGAAACACTTTACCACGGTCGTCTTATTTTCTATAGTTTGTAGCGGATTCGCGGCCCACAAGTTCTTTAAATTAATGAAATAAACGAATTTTATGCGGCTTACTATCGCGTTCGTTTTTATTATTGATTTTACAATATTTTATTATTTCGACGATTCGAGAGCTTTGCAGCCAACGTGGTCACGGGGAGACACGATGGCTGCAAAGCTCTTAAAATAACCAAAATAAATGCCACATAAAATTTGTTTAATTCAATAATAAATGTTTGCGCAAAATCTAAGAGAATCGTTTAAATTAGGTATCTTTTTACAGTGGTGCTATAACAACGAAGTGCGCTGATGAAAATAAAATGTACCGAGTTCGTGAGGCCAAGAAAATGAACAAAAAGAAGAAGACCGGCAATCAGGAGAACGTCCCACCTCAATCGGATCTGGATGAATCCCAAAATGAAACCCAATCACCTGAAATGTGATTGGGTTTGGTTAACTCTGGTGATTTTTTAATCAGCAAAACTCGATTTTTTATATATTTCTTATTATTGCGATGCCATTTTATGTTACTATTTTATTTTATATTAGATGTAAAGGAAGCGAGAAAGTTGTGTCAGGATGGTGGAAAGTAAAGCTCCGTTGTCTCTGCTTATCCCTGTGAAAATTAGGACGTAAAATTGATAACGATTAGGATATTTTTTATGTAGAAATAGCAGAAACAAGTTTAATTGAAACTGCTATATCCCCAATACGAGAATTGTATTGTACAAAATATGAATAGTACAATATGAAGTGTTTCGGGCTAAACTTGAAAAGAAAAAACTGGATAAGGATGGGATTGTGCTCCAAAATTAATTGTTTTAAAAGATAAGAACTTTAAGTCTTATATATATTTTTATTTATTAGTATATTTCAATGCTAGTGTTATTTATTTAATGAAAATTGAATAGAAAAAGTCCTACTACCTAGTCAACCATAAGGTAAATTTCTAAAATCGGAAATTTCTGAAACAGAATTTTACTAGATTTTGCGCAAACGTTGATTAATGAATTAAACAAATTTCATGCGGATTTTTCTGAACAGGCAATTGTTTCTTTTAACATTTTTCAAAAAAAACTAATGCGATTTATACCCCTTTAGTGGTAAAATCGTAAAAATTATAAAACATTTAAACATGTATTAAATTGTTTGTATTAAGGAGCTCATAATATAGATTTTAAAGGTTTTATGCTTCCATTGTAAAATTAACAGACTTAAGTCGCCCTAGAGGGGATAAATTATAGCTTGTCTAACCATAAATGACGCGCCCCTTTACTTTATTAGTTTAATTAAATGTGTGAATTTAAATACATATTACTAACTATACTTCATCAGCGTGCTTCTCCTTTTGTGTCTAACCAGCAACTGAATTAACAATTACAAATATTACAATTGCATTTTAGTTGTGTTACATCCGTCTTTTATATTTGCTCGCGTGCGTAAATACAGTGAAGGGGCGCGTCTTTTCGGCTTAGACAGACTACGAAGAACCTAAAACACTTGTTCATTATTTGTTGTAATGAGTATTTATTATGCTTCCGGGTCAAATGTATTATAATTATTGCAGTGCTGATTTAAATGTTACTTCAAAATAAATGAAAAACCTTTATTGTAAAGTCAAAAGTACTTTATTTTGGACCAAAGTTCAAGGTGACTGTGGTGTAGTGGCAGTGCAATGGTTACGGCTTTGAGTATACACTAGGATTAAGTATACCTTTGAGTATACATACGCAAACCGAAAGCACGGGTTCAAAACCACTTGCCGTTACCAATGTATCTTTGATGTATGTACTTTGATTGTCCTGTTTCTATGATACAAGCACTTTAGTATAGAAATGAAAAAATAATTAAAAACCGTGTTTTTTGTTCAGCGATGATGGGTCGATATTTTGTAGTACAGTTTTATAATAATAAGGATAACATGAATATGTATAAATGATTTCAATTGATGTTTGTCTTGGGTATTTACAACAATGTATTATATTTTATTCAATAAATGATTCACATTTAAATCTTTACTTTTATTACCTATTTTAAGTTACCATAAAAAAATGCAGTGCTTATTTTCGAACAAGTGAAAATAAGTACTTGATTATAACTTGTCGAAATTGCAGTGAATGATCCAATCGGTGCTTGTTCTTACAACAATGCATGGAAGTGAATGTTGGGTGTGGCAGAAGAAGCATGAGAGTAGAATTAACACTTTAACGCTCAAATGCGTTCATGAAGGAGTGACGATAGCTGATAGAATGATATTCTATTTCTATAGCACAGTGTACGATAGATGTTGTTTGAAAGTAGATGTAGTGACAAGGATTGATAAAGCAATGCTTTGATGGTTTGGGCACATATAAAGGATGAGTGAAAGTAAATGGCCAAAAGGAATTTATGAATCAGATGTGAGTGCTCTCCAACCAAAACTGGGTTATCTAGTGCCTATAACTGTAAAGCTTGTATGAAGAGAATTGTGGACGTGAGAGAGAAGCGAGGGTGTTGTGTCTGGATCGTCGCAAGTGGCGCTCCATTGTCTCTGCCTATCCCTGTGAGAAAAAAGCGTGACAATTTGATTGATTAATAATAACAATTTGTACGACTTGCAAGAAAGAGGAAGACAGAAGCACATTGTTATAAGACGTGTTATCAGCATTGTACTAATATTACGCTAGTGGTTATAAGTATATTACTTGTATAATATAATTTATTAACCAGGTATGCACATTTTGTAAGATAAGGAATAACTGGAATAAAATAACACTGCATTTTTTTGGAAAATTTATATATAGGTACTCGTAAGTAAACAAAGATATAAAAAATATAAAAAGAAACTATTGTGTTAGCGACCGCTTAAAATAATATACACCAAATACCATGTGGAATTGGAACTTTTTAATATTCGAATAACGAATACTAAAGTCTAATAGATAACTATTTATTACATTCTAAGTCAAGTAAATTTTAAAAATTTAAATGTCATGTCATATTCAGTTTTGACATTAATTCGAAGTGCTTGTTCGGGATTTTGTCGTGGTCTTTTTGATTTCTTAAGACTCCACAATGGAAGACGTAGAAGAATATGAAGGCAATGACGAAGCACACAATCTTTTAATAAGTGCCTTGTCAAAGCTTGATAAAACCCAGCATATTAAAGTCCCAACGCGAAGGGAAGCAACTAACCTTAATTCAGAGTTTAATTTGACCAAAAGTTCTAATAGAATTGACTTACAAAATGTAGTAAAGGTGTTAGGAAGTACAGCACAACACGTACAAATCAGTAAGAATTTGAAAAAGACCCAAGATGTGTCAAAAATATTGCCAAAGCCCTTGGAAAAACCTCAAGCGGAAAGGTTAAAAAGATCTACGGGTTATGAGCAAACTAAGGGCAGAGTGGGGAGGTGGGATCCAGTGGTAGCTAGGAACAGGACATTAGATTGTATTTATTTCCCTTTAAAGAGACCAAACACCAAATTACAACCTACCGATGAGTTTGTTACTAAATTTGAATTAAAATCACCTCTTGAGTTGGAACTTGATCAAGTAGATCCTCCACCTGCAGTTGAAGAGGAGGAAGAAGAAGAACCAGTATATCCAATGACATACCAAGAGATGGTTGAACAAAGAAAACATTTAGCTAAAATGAGAGCCCAACAATCTTTTAAAGCTGCCAAGGATAAGAGACAGAAAAAAATAAAGAGCAAAAAGTATCATAGGTATGTATCTTTTGTAATGTCTGATCTCAATTGGACTTGCCTTAGAAATGTCCAACACTCTGATAACGACAACTGATACAGTTTAGGGTTGCTGTAGTTATGATCAATATGCCGGCCAGAAGTGCTCACTTTGCTAAAAGGATCCAAGCCATATGCTAGATAAAACTGGTTGGGATTGGTAAAGATCCTGACATAAATCTTTTGTTGCCTTCACATTCACAATCTCTTCTTTATGATTTTTGCGGCAATAGTGAAGACTCAGTTTTTACTGTCGTCGATACTCTTGGACCTTCTCTTGCTTGTCATCAGGCGACTTGAGGCTAGATGTCGAGTCACAATAAAAAGAAGTATAAATTTTATGTAAGTTACTATCAACATACCTTTTTAAATAAATTACAGGATTTTGAAAAAGGAGAAATTGAAACAGCAACTAAAGGAATTTGAAGAATTACAAAAGACAGACCCAGAAGAGGCTCTCAAGAAGTTAGATGCTTTAGAAAAAGAAAGGGCATTAGAGAGACATACATTGCGGCACAAAAATACAGGAAAATGGGCTAAGAGTAAATTAGTACGAGCTAAATATGATAAAGATGTAAGTCTAAACTTATTTAGCTTTATATTTAACTCAACATTTAAACTTGCCTGGTCTGATGGCAAAAAAGTTAAAGGCCTCTGGTTGGCATGGTGATGAGGACTGACGCAGCTGTAATCTAAATTGGTTTTCTCAGTTGTTGTCACTCTTGAACCTTCTCTTGTTGTTGAAACAACAACTGAAAAAAGAGTTAGTTAATGGTTGCCTCAGTCTTCATCACAATTCAGCCAAAGGCACATGCATCACTTGAAGTGGATCCTTCAAGTGATGCATGCCTTTTGCCAGGTTGTAGAATGGCTGTTAAACAACTCCATTTATTGATAGTTCTATAAAATGTGTCTTTTAAACACTATTTGTATAGTTTTGCATATTCATTCTCACATATGCATAACTGTGGTTTTAGTAATATGAACAATGTTTATTTTAGGTTAGACAACAACTTGCAGAACAACTTTCCGTGGCTAGAAGTCTAACAAAAAAAATACAAGACTCAGAATCATCTGATGAAGAACAGAATGACAATATTCAAGATCTAACACTCTCCAAAGACCCTAAGAACCCTTGGATGCTACAAAGACCAGATAAATCCAATGTAGATGCGGAATTCGATTTTGGATATAAACAATATTTGAAAGATAAGTCTCTTAATAAAAAGGCTGATAGTGAATCTGATTCTGAAACTGAAAAAGTAATAGATAAAATGTCACTTTATAAATTGAATTTTAATCAGAATGATGATAAAATTTGGGAAGAACAATCTGATAAATTAGAAGATGATGTGAATTTGCAGGGAGAAATTATTAAAGACAGGACAGTTGAAAATTCTCATGAGAAGAAGGAAATAATTCTAAAGAAAACCAATGATAACAAGAAAAAGAAAAATGCACTTACTAAAAATCCTAAAGTTGCAAAACAACCAAGAAACATTACTGCGACTACTAGTTGGAATGTAGAATCTATTAAACCTTCTGTTAATGAAACATCAGTTCCAGATAATACAGAAAATGATAAATTATCAAACTGTTTTGATAGTTTGGAATTAGCAATGTCACAAAAAGTAAGTGACAAATTAAAACTGATTAGAAATGAAATTGAACAGAAAGGTGAGAAGATAAAAACGAAACCTAAAGAGAAAATCGACAGAGATAGTGTTAAATATTTGGAGTTCAAAACTCAAAAGAAGGCTATTATAGATGAAGAATTAGATGAGAGCACGTCAAAAGACATTGGTGAATACAAAAAGAATGAAAATTTACTAAAAGAAGCTTCAAATACAACAGTAATTAATGAACCAAGTTCAAATTACAATATTGATCCAAGTAGATTCATACAAGCCAAACCTAAATATTTAAACACAGCAGCAACTGATGCAGATTTTGATGTTGATGACCTGGATGATAGTGAACAAGTGGTACCAAAAGTTAATATTGAGGATGTTTTTGAAGATGATGATGTGGTGGCCTCTTTCAGGCAAGAGAAAGAAGATGAAATTAATAAAGACAAACCAGAAGACATTGATTTGAGTTTACCAGGTTGGGGTCAATGGGGAGGCAAAGGTGTAAGGCCAATAAAGAAAAGGAAAAATAGGTTTATTACTAAAGGTGCAGTTAAAATGCCTAGAAGAGATGAAAATAAAGGTGATATTATTATAAAAGAATACAAAGATCCAAAATTAGCTGCACACAAGATAACAGACATCCCATTTCCTTTTAAAACTGTTAAAGATTTCGAGGCATCTATTAGGGCTCCTTTGGGAAATACTTTTATACCAGAAATTGCTCATCGAAACTTAACAAAGCCAAGCAAAATAACAAAGGCGGGTGCAATAATCGAACCAATGGATGAAGAGGAACTATTGTCATCTAAAAATGTACATTATAGGAATACAAGTGTAATGCAATTGCTTGCCAAAAATAAAACTCCTAAGCAAAAAAGGAAATAAAAAAAAATACATGTTCAAACATATTGTTCTTAGGTTAATATTATAATAAAGATTTTTTTTAAATTTATTTTTGTTATATTTACTGGATCCTTATTATTGTTGTATTATTAGCAGTATAAATTTAATAGCATGTAACTGGGACTGGAAATCAAACCCAGTCACAGTCTGTCGCTCAACACGCGACTGCTCTGTCCACTAATCAACCTGTACAGGCAACAAGCTAGCAATGAAAATTAGAACACAAATGCGTACACCAGGTAAGGCAAAATCCCAGTCGCAGTTGACTTATTAGCAAGTACATAGTAATGTTTTTCTTTTTAAATACTCTAGCTAAGGTCCTAGGAACATGTGTATGCAATGCCCTAACATTAGTATTACAATAACTAAGATCTGATGACTTAGTGCCTACACCAGCGGGAATGTTAGAGCAAGACATTGTTAAATAATCTATAACCCTAAAAACTAAGGCCACCTCTAATAAAATGCTTTAAACCCTACAGATAATCAGAAATAACCCCAAAGGTCACTTCCTACAATCCCACAACACAACTCTATCGTTCACATCCACTTACTCTTTACGCAGGCTCTATCTATTATACAATATAGCTGTGCCCGCGTAAAATTAGGTTATAAACCTAACAGTCATAAAATAGGAGGAGGTCTCAATACCCTTTTTTTAGTATATCCCTTTATTTTTAATATAAAAATAACAGAAGAGAAAATAAAATCAATATGGATAAACTCCAAACAGCAAACTATAGTTAAAATTATTTCTCTTAATTAATTAAAAGTAAACTATGTTACTTCTAGTACCTCTAAAAATATGTGTACAAAGTTTCATGATGATCGGTTAAGTAGTTGTTGCGTAAAAATGTAACAAATTCATATTTATAATAATAGTAGGATAATTTTTTTTTGTATCCTACTATTTTGGGCCAAATCTAACAAACAAAAAGCTGAAATGTTGCCAAGGTCTTTGTGCCCAACGAAATTTGCAACCCGGTAGACGAATCTAGTATAGATGATATATTGCAGCAAGACATCCAACTCGACTTACCTCTGAGACCTGTAACTCCTAAAGAAATCACAACGAATATAAAAAACCTGAAAGACACGAAGGCACCAGAATTTGATCTTATTGATAAGTACATTTTAAAGCATCTTCCACGTAGGATATAAAAAATAAAATAAAAATATTATATTTATTTTATTTATTCTTAAACATTAATACTACAAGTTACATGCTAGGTCGGAGTGGAGGGGAGACTAATATGACCCCATCACCTCTAACAAATAACATAGGTATAGTTCGTTTTGTAGTTCTATACACCTCTTCATAAGTTTCATCATCAATTTCAACTGTAGTTATGGTTTCTTCAGCTTCGCCCAAAACCATGTTCAAATGTTGGTCATATGCCTGAAAATAAGAAATTTACAAAATCTGTGTCCAAGGTTGTATCTATTGTGATTTAACATCTGACCTCGACCTACAATTAAAGGCTTTGCTATTTTATTTTGTGTGTCTTTTTCTGTAACCATACCTATAGATTTGTATACATAGAACATTTCGTTATTGTAATGAAAATATATTTTTTGGTATAATATATGAAGTATAGATCCTGGCAGATAAAATAAAATGCTGGCATTGCACAGTACTTTCCTTACACTGCTTACTTTTCGTTTTACGAATGTATATGAAATTTAAAATATTATGTGCACAACTGTATAAAAAAGCGGACTCACTCCTACCGCAATCGTCCAAAGTTCTTCCAATCTGCCGATACTTATACTGTGCAACTAAAGTCAGCGTGCATATATATTCTAATATATATGCGAGTACAAGATACATACATGCAATCTTCCACGAAGTTCCCTTTCATTTCTCATTTTAACATAGATTTTTTCATCTAAACTAAGTCTGATCAAGTCCAAAGGTTCTTTTACAGTCAGTATTGGTACCTGTAAAGGAAAAGTTAAGACATAAAATGTTAAATAGTTTTGAAATAATAATGAAAAATGTCTACAATAATACAATTTTGCGGTTATGCATACGTTACCATTTCACCGTCTTCTGCCATTTTTGTAGCTTTTATTGGGATTCACTATAAATGGTAATAATTATACTAAGAAGGACATAAATTGAATATTTTGTTAGATATCAAAACGCAAATAAAGCCAGAAATAAAAACATTCGGCTGTAAAACTTTGGCATCGGTGTTTTGGTTTTCGACTAAAACCATTGGGCTTGGACTTAAGCTGATTTAGTTACTGAAGGACTTCATTCGTTTTGTATGAGGACTTGAGCTTAATTGTATTAACAGTTGTATATACATTTTAAAATATTTTAAATTACGAATGTAATTGGAATATATCCTTTATGCATAGTTTAGGTGTGCATAATTATGGCAGTTCAAAGCAGAACTAGTTTATTTTTTTAGGTGTAGTAACATTATTGTGTCAAAAGAGAAGATAAAGGACATGCCTTAAGCTAATTCGGATTATACTCGCTGCGTATTTCAACCGCCATGTTATATTCTAATTTCATCCAGTTTTTCACTGTCAAAATATTGCTTTAGTGATGTATGTTATTATCCAGATATGATTATCCAGATATGTTTTTATCGTCGTCGTTCACTTAAACGCCTCAGCTTTTAGATTATTACCACCTCGCGACACAATACAGTTATTTGACGACAGGCGTGGATAAACGGTCAAAGATTGGTTTGTTGCGCGTAAAGTCCTGGGTTCGATTCCCGGTCGGAGCGAAGATTTTTGTTTCATAGCTATTATTTGTAATATTTAATTATTATATTTAATATTGCAAATATTTGTTAATAAAAAAAAGATATAGAATTTTGCTTCGGGTCTAGTTATAAAAGAATGGTAGACAGTGTTACCCAGTCTGCCGATCCGGGGTAGTACCACCACCTACAAGTATACAGACCGTGAAGTGTTTTGGTCGCGTTTCGGGATTAGCTTGTAGGTTGCCGGTTCCAACTAGGCCGGCATAGTGGATATGACTGCTACACACAGTTATTGAATTGTAGTAGCAGTGACATCCATTCAAGGACCACACACCAGCCCAACACCACCAAGGGGGGATATGTCGAGTCACAATAAAAAAATAAAAATAAAAGCGGCCAAGTGCGAGCCGGACTTAATGCGGTTCACAGAATACATCGACTTATTAAGTTTCAACTGTATAATTCTTATAGTTTCGGAAAAAAGTGACTGTGACATACGGACGGACAGACGAATCTATAAGGGTTCCGTTTTTGTCACTTGGCTACGGAACCCTAAAAAGGGACCATCCGCCGACCACCAGGCTAGGATTTTAGGCGCGCGTAGCTGGTCAGTCCCAAGACCATGTAAACGGATGACGACAGATATAAAAAATAAACTTAAAAACCACTCACATAAAGTTAATTTTCATTAATACATTTCAAAGTAATCAATGTATATTTTCCTAGGTCCATGTAATTGTGTATAAACGATTGTCGATGCCATTTGCACAACGCTAAACTTGTCGCCATTTTATTGTTAATACTTTGGCACGCTCCCGAGCTATTAGTGCATTTTAATTTCAGAAGATTAGGCAATGTCAAGGAACATTGTACTCAAGGCAATGTTGTTTTCTTCTATGACTTTTTCGATTGGCGAATTAAAGGATTGATTTCTTGATTATATTTTTTTACGTTTGTGTTATTTTAGTGTTATAATCATATATGCAATATCGATGATCATGTAAATGTGGTTGTAACGGCACTTGAAGGTCAATTTAAATAATTAACAATCTGTTTTAATAATGGTTAGAAGCGGGTAAGAAGGCTTATTATTGTTCACTTTTTACTTTTTGTGGCTTTAATAAACATCTAATTTGTGTATTATTTTAGGCGAGATCGTGATAGGGATCGTGAACGTGAACGTAGGAGGTCTCACAGTCGGTCCGCGACGCCAGATCGGAAAAGGCGTCGTTCCAGATCAAAAAGTAGGGATAGGAGTTCAAAATCTTCAAAAAGGAAGCGTAGTCGTAGCAGAGATCGTGATAACAAACGAG
Organism: Tinea trinotella; assembly: GCA_905220615.1. Lineage (NCBI taxonomy): Eukaryota > Metazoa > Arthropoda > Insecta > Lepidoptera > Tineidae > Tinea > Tinea trinotella. The sequence goes on along the minus strand of HG992320.1, from coordinate 4,052,097 downwards.
ATAGAGACAGAGACCGTGATAGAAAAAGGTACAATTGTATTTAAATATTTATATTGCAAACATGTGAGGTTATGTTTGTTCTTATTATTGAAATTTTAAAAGTTGACAGCAGATTGGCTATTGAGTAAACTGGCCAACTAGCCAAATTTAAGGCCAAAAGTGTAATTTTAGCAAAAAAAATGTTAGTGAGAAGTCTGATATCAATATATTAGTAACTAACAATAAGTAAACTTATCATAGCTGTATCAGTGAAAAGGATTATTAACATCTTAATTTTTTTTTGTAGTGACAAGAGGGATGATAGAAGGAATGGCTCCAGCAGTAAATCATCAAGACGTAAATCTCCGGAATCATCCAAAGATACTTCGAAGGAGAAACATAATAAAAGTGACTCTGGTGAATATGATCCTGGGAGCATGGATAAGGTTTGTTAAAGTGCGGTTACATAAAGTTGCTCTTATTCAGGCAATAATTGTTCGGCAACATGAATGGATCAATAAAATGCGGCAATTGTTTCTGCAATATTGCTTCTATTTGCTCCATATTGCTTAATGTCATTGAAACGAATTATTGCTCCTTATTGCTCAATATAGTTGTTGCAAAACGTTTTGCCAAGGTGATGCTTGTTGTCGTTGCTGTAAATTGCTAGATATTGCAATCAACCATAAATAAGCAATTTTTGCCCATTTTATTGCCTTTACATTTTATATACTAGTAACTAACTGTTTGTTACAAACAAAACTGTTCTTTGGCCGGCATAGTAACGGCGACTGGGGCAGCCGTGAACAATCCCAGTTTTCTCAGTCGTCGTCACTCTTGGACCTCCTCTTGCTTATCATCAGGCGGGACGAGGTCAGATGTCGTGTCACAATAAAAAAAAACAACAACAATAACCTCTGATAGGTGGTTATAATTGAATTCTTGTGCCACAAGTTTGCAGTGATATCTGAAATTATCTGCCTCCTTTTAAAAATGTAATAAAACAATAGAAGTAATAGAACTAAAGAATTTAACAAAGGACATCATTCATTTTGTATGGGGACTTGGGCTTAATTGTATTAATATGAATTTTAAAATAGTTTGATGGATGAAGATTACAATGTAATTGGAATATAATATCCTTTATTTTGCATTGTTTAGGTGTGCAAAATGATCAAACTATAATTATGACAGTTTAAAGCAAAATAAATATGGCGTTGATTGACAGATTATACATAATTAATATCTTATTTTCCAAATAACTAAATTGCACAGCAATTAAAAGCAAAATTGTTATTAGTTTTATCAATACAAGTATCGAAACTACCATTTATATGTTTTTTCATTATTTGACATTACAAAAGTAGTACATAAAAGCCCAAAGTGAATGATGTTCTTTATGTGGCTTGCTTTCACAATTATTTTTGGTTATTGATTTTTTTTATTTTATTCTTAAATATCGAAATAATTCGTAGCAGCAAAAATTACTTTGCAACTACTACTATAGTTCTAGTATAGACTCTATGCACTATACTGGCACAATTCGAAATTGCAACTTTCAATCTTATCCTCATCGGTCATTTCATGGTCTGTATTTCTAGTGAATGATTATTTCTGGTAAACTGGGTGAACTACCAACTATTTCCATACAACTCTTTTATTTGTGTATTTTTTTTAAATATCCTACAATTCACACAGGAGGAAGAACAAAATAGATTGGAGGCTGAAATGCAGAAACGCCGTGACCGCATTGAGCGGTGGCGTGCAGAACGCAAAAAGAAGGAAATAGAGTCTGCTAAGAAGGAAGTGCAAAAGGGCAGCATTGTGACTGCAATTCAATTACCAACTGTCAAGAAATGGTCACTTGAAGATGATTCCGGCGATGAAGGTCAGTTACAAAAAAATTATAAGTTAAATATTATTGTGGCTCGAAATATGACAGCACTCTGCCTGATGTTAGGTTGCAGGTGGTCCACTCTTGGACCTTGCCATCAGGAAAGTCGAGTTCAGATTACAAGTCTCCGTAAAAAAATGATTCTTTGATTAATCAGTATACATGCGCAAAACGCTTCCATCAAATGATACGGAGTGATATGTATATTTTTTCCATCGGAACTAGTTCACTCATCTAGTTCACTAGTTCATTTAGCTCAAGGAAACGCATTCGGTAAAGAAAAGCTCCAGTTGTTCTGAAAAATCAAGATATCCTTTCTATAGATCCTTTCTATAGAATTATTTTAGATCATACACTTCACGAATGTACACAGAAACTATAATAAACAATAATTATAATCACAATTACCAATTCGCATAATTTAAAACTGCAAATATTCGTTAGAAAAATACGTTATAAAAAGACGACGAGTTGCTGCTCTCTTCAACATACTTTCCTACCATTACTCGTAATGCACGCGGTGTAAATATTTTCTTGTGCACGCGGAGAGCAATGGATATATAAAATATACTTTCACGGTATTACGCGAAAATACTAGGTACGAGTAACGAACGAGGTACGAATGTACGATGTGTTTATATCTCGTTCCATCATAGGAGTGGTGAGTGAGTGGATATGCGATGCATGACTCGGAACTAAAGGAACTAGAGACACATTTGAATTTGTGGTGAACGAGTGAGTGGTGTAGTACCAGGATCGGAAGTATATCATTTTAGTGACTCGTTCCGGAACTACCCAAGTCTATTAATCAGAGTATATACAGCAGATTATATTTGCTTTGATTAAGCAAATAATAAAAAAGGTTTTTAAAGAGAGTAAGGCATTTAATTTGTTATTATTTTCACAAACGTCACTTTCAAGAGTAAAGATCATGAAGTTACTTAGTCGCGTTTTTAAATCAACTTGAAAGTTAGTATCCAATGCTTATTTTGAGGTGATAAAAAAAATTTCAATTAAAATATATTTGTAGGTGAAGATGGTGAATCAAAAGAGAAAGCTGCTGAACCGGTTGAGGATGAAATTGATACACTTGATGCTTATATGCAGGAAGTTCAACAGGTAAAGACAAAAAATATAAGAAAAAAACATATAAATTGGTAATGAAAGAAGAGAAAAACAATTCATGCACGTCGCCAACTGCGATTAGGGAATAACCTAAGGTCCCGATTCTCTTTATACACAACAGCGAACTGATTTGTCAACGAACTTGCACTGCTTTATCAATATGACTTTCAAAATTTATTGATTTATCAAACTGTCACGCCTTTTTCACAGAGACAATGGATCGCCACTTGTCAGGATCCTAACACAACTCCCTCGCTTCCTTTACTTTCACAATTCTCTCCATACAAGCTCTACAGTTATGGGCACTAGGTAACCAAGCTTTCTTAAGGATGTCACCGATAAAAACCATTTAAACGGTAAATTCAGAAATGACAAATGTTGCCCCAATAATAATAAAACCATTTTCAAAGTAATTATACATATTTTTACATATTCGTATTGATTCGTATTAGTTGTAATTGTCATTATGCTGAAACTCTGTTTACTACTTTTGTCAAGTAAGGAAAAATGTACAGTAAATTATTATAAGTTTGGCGACGGAATTTCATTACGAGAATGCCTACCTGCGAGAATGCCAAATATCAATGCAATACCCTAAAACATATCTGAGTCACTTCACAGTCGTCTATGTACACATTGACGACAGGCGTGGCCGAACGGTTAGCGATTGGTTTTTTGCGCGTAAAGTCCCGGGTTCGAAACCCGGTCGGAGCAAATATTTGTTTCATAGCTTTTATTTGTAATATTTGAGCATTATATTAAATATTGCAAATAATTGTTAATAAATAAATGAGGCAGATATTTGCTTCGGGTTTTGTTATCAAAGAGTGGAAGGCAGTGATACCCAGTCTGTCGTTCCGGGGTCGTACCACCACTTACAAGTATACAGACGATTTGGTCGCGTTTTGGGATACAGTAGCAGTGACATCCATTTATGAACCACATTCCAGCCTAACATCAAGCGTGGTGCTGTCAAATTATGTCGAGTCACAATAATAAAAAAAAACAAAAAACATTCAAGTAGTGGTAACTATGCCAGATGGGCAGACTAGGTATGTCTTCTGTGGCAATATCAAATAAATAAATTAAATTGGCATATTTTAGGAAGTGAGAAAAGTAAATAAAATGGACCAATCCCGTGGAATGATAAATGGCCCATCTACAAACACAGGCGTAGTTATTTTAACAGGAACAGCTAAGAAGAAGGATGTCGAGGCGAAAAATAAAGGTAAAATATTGCACCTTATCCTTTTTTTACATTTCTATTATAGGCTACTAAAGTGCTTGTGTCATAGAAACAGGACAACCAAAGTACATATATCAAAGATACATTGGTAACGGCAAGTGGTTTCGAACCCGTGCTCTTGCTTTGTGTAACCATTGCACTGCCACTACACGGTTTATATTAATATTTTCTGTGGTTAACTGGCAGTTTAGCGGCATTAAGTTCGCCTTGTAACGCCCTTTTCCCACAGAGACAATAGAGCGCCCCTTGCCACGATCCTGACCCAACTCCCTTGCTTCCCTCACATTCACAATTCTCTTCATACAAGCTCTACGATTATAGGCAACCCGGCTTTCTTTGAGATATCTCTGATTTGGTTGGGGAAAACCCTCCTGGGTCTGCCTCGTTTAACGCATACATTCATGTCAGATTTATAGAAAACTTTATATTATAAAGGATTTATAAACAGCCCATGAATGCTGAAGAAGCACTGCCATAGAAGTGTGCTTTTGGCCGGCATAGTGACGGCGACTGGGGCAGCCGTGAACTACTCGGTTTGTCGTCACTCTGTTTGTCGTCAGAGGAGTTCTTGCTTATCATCAGGCGGGTCGAAGTCAGATGTCGTGTCACAATAAAAAAAGTATGAATATATTAAAGATTCGTTGGTACCTGTGAGTGGTTTTGAACGAGGGGCTCTCGGTTTGCGTGATCATTTTACTACTACACAATGGTCGCATTATGATTATACCATGGCTTAAAATTAATACTGTTCTAAATAGGAGAGCTGATAGAACAGAACCAAGATGGTTTAGAATATTCTTCTGAAGAGGAGTCTGAGGATATTAAGGATGCTGCAGCAAATCTGGCTTCCAAGCAGAGAAAGGACTTGGCAAGAGTAGACCACAACAGTTACGATTATATGCCATTCAGAAAATCATTTTATACCGAGGTACTTTATTTATTTATTGCGGATCATTATATACCACAGTACCACGCCTGGTTTAACTGGAATGCTGTTCATGAATGGAGGCGACTGCTACCACAGTTTAGTGGTAGCAGTTAGAACCACTATCCCAGCCTAGTTGGAACCGGCATCTTTAAAGCTGATCCCGAAACGCGACTGGGTCTCTTCATGGTCTGTTCACTTCAATATGGTGTGGGTATTACCCTAGTTCCACCAACTTTTTTCGTGAGACATTTTAGCGTAGGTAAAATTTGGATCTCCGTGAGTCGGGTAATCCATAAAAAAATTGGAGTTAAAACAAAAGTCGTCTGAAAAAGTCGTTGGACACTTTGCCCACAATGAATGTGGGGTCTTCCTTTGGGAGGTAATCTTTTAGTGAGTGTTGGATTCATTTGTATTTGTATTGCTTTTCTGTACAAATGACATCATTCATTTTGGGCCTTAAAGTACTACTTTTGTGATGTCGAACAAATAAAAAAAATATAAATGATAGTTTCGATACTTGTGTTGATGATACCAATAACAATTTTGCGTTTAATTGCTGTGCAGTTGAGTTATTTGGAAATTAATATATGGATTTTGTATCGTCTGTCAATCACAAAGACGCGCCATATTAACAGTTCTGCATTGAACTGTCCTAATTATAGTTTGATCATTTTGGACACCTAAACTATGCAAAATAAAGGATATATTCTAATTACACTGTAATCTTTATACATTAAACTATTTGAAAAAGTATATGTAACTGTTGAGCCCAATTTCCCATATAAAGTGAATATGTCCTTTAATATATATTTTGCTAATACTTATATAGGTCAGTGAGTTAGCAAGAATGACAGCTGAAGAAGTAGAGGCATATAAATTAGAATTGGAAGGTATTCGAGTTAAGGGCAAAGGTTGTCCGAAGCCAATAAAAACGTGGGCACATTGTGGCATAAGCAAGAAAGAAATGGATATATTAAAGAAGTTGGGTTTTGAAAAACCAACGCCTATTCAAGCTCAAGCCATTCCTGCTGTTATGTCTGGAAGGTTAGTTATAATTTTGTTTACAAATTTTACACAAGATCTGTTGAGATTCTATTAGAATATTCAATCAAATTGTTACTCCTGAATTTCCACAGGAATAGGTAGAGACCATGACATAATCTAGCATGAGACCTTGTTGGAAAAGGCAACTTTCAAGCTGATCGCGAAACGAGACTGTGTCGTTTCACGGTCTGTACACTTGAAAGTGGTGGTGCTACCCCAACAGACTGGGAAAATGACCACCAACTGTCTACCATAAAGCTGTAAATTATGAAAAATTATATTCGCGTAAAAATATATAGTAAAAATTTTTTCTATGAAGAGAAGAATTGTTTAGATTGGAATAAGGCATAGGAATTACACACTCACACTTGTTTGTGTAGTAAGTTAGACATTTTTTTGATAAACGCATCTGTCTTCCGGCGGCTTGAGCACAGCAGAAATCCATGCATTCTGTTGACAGAATCAGTCGAACCGACAAGTTCGGCGCGTTCTTTCTTTGTCGTATAACCGATCTTTACAACTTCTTCAAGCAAAACGATAAAAAGCATTACAACGACACGACTAAGGCAACCGTAAACTAAATAGGTCTTTAATTGATCGGCGCTTTTGAATCTAACCTCGGCTAATCGAGGCCAGAAAACTATGACGGTTTAAAATAGCCAGTTAAAAGTCTTGTTTTTTATTTTTAGAGATTTAATTGGCATAGCAAAGACAGGATCTGGTAAGACATTGGCCTTCATTCTGCCAATGTTCCGACATGTGTTAGATCAACCGTCATTAGAAGAAACAGATGGACCCATTTCGTTAATAATGACTCCAACTAGAGAATTATGTATGCAAATAGGAAAGGATATTAAGAAATTCGCAAAACCCTTGGGCTTGAGGGTAGTTTGTGTTTATGGTGGGACTGGGATTTCTGAACAGGTCAGGTGATGTTTTTTTTATTGTGACTAGATATATGACATCACTCGCTTAATGTTAAGCTGAAGTGTGGTCCATGAATGGATGTCACTGCCACTACAGTTCAATAACTGTTAGTAGCAGTCACATCCACTATGCCGGCCTAGTTGGAACCGGCAACTTTTAATCTTTTTTTTGCATTGTAACTCGACATATGACAGCACCCCACTTGATGTTAAGCCGAAGTGTGGTCCATGAATCAATGTCACGGCTACTACAATTCAATAACTGTGGTAGCAATCACATCCACTGTGCCGGCCTAGTTGGAACCGGCAACTTACAAGCTGATCCCAAAACGTGACCAAATCACTTCACGGTCCGTATACTTGTAAGTGGTGGTACTACCCCGGATTGGCAGACTGAGTACCACTGCCTACCACTCTTTAAAAAGTGATTTCGATTGATTCCGTATGATTTGAATCTGATTCCGAAACGCGAGTAAATCACTTCACGGGCCGTATACTTGATCGGCAGACTGTGTACTACTGCCTACCACTCTTTGATAACCAGACCCGAATAAAATATCCGCATATTTTTTTTTAATTAACTAATATTTAATTTAATATAATAAATATTATAAATAAAAGCAAAAAAAGAGCTCCGACCCGGAATCGAACCCGGGACTTTACGCGTAACAAACAGCAGCGTGGCCAGTGCTAACCAATCAGCCACGCCTGTTGTCTAATATTTATTATATGTTTTAGATAGCGGAACTGAAACGTGGCGCAGAAATGATTGTATGTACTCCTGGCCGTATGATCGATATGTTGGCAGCTAATTCTGGCAGAGTCACCAACTTGCGACGTGTCACTTATGTTGTTCTCGATGAAGCTGATAGAATGTTCGACATGGGATTTGAACCACAAGTTAGTATACTTCTTTAGTTAAAGGACATCATTCATTTTGTATGGAGACTTGGGCTTAATTGTACTAAAAGTGGGAAATGTACAATAAAATAGTTCGATACAACAATATTTTAATGTGCTTGGTAAATATCCTATATTTTGCATAGTTTAGATGTACGAAATAATCAAACTATAATCATGACAGTTCAATGCAGAAACCATTAAGTTCACTGCCAGCCCAAAAAAAGTCGTCAATCACTTTTTAATTTAAAAAAAAACATCAGGCAGTCGATCCATCGGGTCTCGACTCTCATTCAAGGTTATGGCGTGATAGCGTTTCTTCCGGTTTGATCTTCCCACCAAATGTTTAGGCATCGCAAACGTCATCAATATAATACTGTCGTTAAACATTTTGAAACTAGTAAAAAATAGAGTAAAAGTATAAATTAATTTTTTAAAAATTATCTCCTGTTGTGCTAGTAATTAGCATACATATTTTTAGTGATACTATTGTCTTAAAAAGTAAGTTGGAATTAAATAAAAAAGATAATGTTTTATAAAAAGTCGTTTTATTCATCTAATTAGATTATTTCCTGCTGAGTAAGGTTCACTTTCACCAACATGCCAACATTTTAGTTCGCGTGATATTCCGTCGTGGCGTCTCTTATTGCCACTTGTTGTCTATGGCAGTCGAGCTTCTTCTCTTGAGTACAATGTTCCTTGGTCAACTGTGTGTGACATTTATTTTTTAATATGTCTTTTCCGCGTGGTTTAGAAACTAAAAATAATCATTTTTATTTTCCAAATAACTCAATCGTACAGCAATTAAAAGCAAAATTGCTATTAGTTTTGTCAATACGAGTATCGAACTTACCATTTATATATATTTTTATCATCGGCCGTGACAAAAGTGTTACAATAAAAGTCCAAAATGAATGATGTCCTTTCCCCATTCTGTAAAATCAATCAAGCGACAACCATTCTGTATTGTCGCTATAAAGAACAACAATTATTCCTTCAAACGTAATTATTAATTTATACGTAACTTCATGAGCGGGTCAAACGTCAAAACGGCCAACATAACGTGCCGCTGGTATAAGTCCATACAGCAGAATCGTAGCGCGCCTTGGCGGGGCCTTGTATGATAATTTGTTTGGGGGCCCTTAGGAACATTTTTTTTACAATAGAAAAGAAATGATTTTTATTAATTATTATGTTTGGGGACCCCGTATAATTGATACGGCGTTAGCTACGCCCCTGCCATATAGCTTAGTCTTCTGTAAAATAGTTATGTCTTTACAGAGAATGAATGATGAAGAAGAAACACTCTTGTTTTGGTATTCTTCTTAGACCATAGACTTCAAAGGTCAAAATAAACAAAATAATTGTCTATTTAACGAGTATTATTTAGCATTTGTTATGACTGTCACGTACAGCATATGCATCGGATTCCAGCTTGACTGATGGTGTACCGTCATATGTCCTGCATATGGATATTTTGAAGGTCTTTTTTTATAAAAAAAAATATAATTGAAGATTTATAGGTAATGAAATTCTATGAAAAATTTCTAATTATTCATAAAAAGACTTTGTGTATGTTAATATAATAAGTTTTTCTAAGTAATAGTTAAAGGAAATCATTCATTTAGTATGTGGACTAAACTGTATTAACAGTTAAATATGCATTTAAAAAAATATGTACAAAGTAATTGAAAAATCCACATAGTTTATAAATGACAGTTGAAATATGGCGTGTCTTTGTGATTGAGACCGATACAAAATCTATATCTTATTTTCTAAATAACTTATAATAATAGCACAGCAATTAAAAACAAAATTGTTATTAGTTTTATCAATACAAGTATTGAAACCACTATTTATATATTTTTTCATCATTGGGCATTACAATACTAGTACAAAAGTAGCCTAAAATGAATGATGTCCTTTATAAACAAAGGACAGTTTCTAGTTAAGCAGTCCAGCTTAAAGTTTCCTAAATAAAGGACAATTGCGCGTGTTTCATTACAATGGCGGGGACTCGCATCCTCTAGCTTCTTGTTTATGTCAACTCCTTCTCGAAAAGAGCATGCAGTTAGTTGGTGTTAGTTAATCATAGACAAAGAAGACCTTAATACATCTATTTGGTACATTATTATAGGTAATGAAGATTGTTGATAACATAAGACCGGACAGGCAGACAGTGATGTTCAGTGCAACATTCCCCCGCCAAATGGAAGCCTTGGCTAAGAGGATATTACAGAAACCTATTGAAGTGCAGGTAAATCATTTAAGCATTTCTACTAATAGACAATGCTCTTTTGGCTGGCATAAAAATGTTTTATTAGTCGTCGGCGCTCTTGGACTTCCCCCTGTTTACCATTAGGTAACTCAAGGTCAGAAAGTCGTTTTTTTTAAACAAAACAATTGTCGGTTTCCATAAAAAATAAGCAAGCCTACATGTTTTAGCAGATGGTTCTAGAGTGAAGACACGTACCTAAACAGGTTCGGTGTGTCTTTTCTTTGTAGAACAAAATAATAATTTGTTTTTGGTCTCAAATAACTGACAAAAAATAGCGGGCCTGCCACGGCCCCCGCCCGTGCTCGTGTCACGTGCCTTTGTTTTACTGGACGTACCTACCGATACCTAATGAAGTGCTAAATAAGGGAGTTTGTACTGTTATTTAAAAATATATATTTATAGGTTGGTGGCAAAAGTGTGGTCTGCAAGGAGGTTGAACAGCACGTAGTAATATTAGAAGAAGAGGCGAAATTCTTTAAACTTCTAGAACTATTGGGCATATACAGTGAATATGGTAGCATTATTGTATTCGTTGATAAGCAAGAAAATGCGGATTCTTTACTCAAGGATCTGATGAAGGCTTCCTACTCCTGCATGAGTCTTCATGGTGGTATGTTTAATATCTATCCTTTTTTTTTATAATAACTGTTAATAGCAATTACATCCACTATGCCGGCCTAGTTAGGACCGGCACTTACAAGCGAATCCCTAATAGCGAACTCACTTGACGTCTGTATACTTGTAAGTGGTAGTATTACCACACGGCAGACTGGGTACCACCACTCTTTAATAATCAGACCCGAAACAAATGTTTGCCTCTTTTTTTCAATAACTAATATTTAGTTATACACACTTTCCTTTCAGGTATCGATCAATTCGACAGGGACTCCACGATTGTTGATTTTAAGTCTGGTAAAGTTAAATTGTTGGTGGCGACATCCGTTGCTGCGCGTGGTCTTGACGTCAAGCAATTAGTGCTTGTTGTTAACTATGATTGCCCTAACCATTATGAAGATTACGTGCACAGGTTTGTAAAGGGATGAAAATAAAAACATTATTTTCAAGTCTTTTAAAGTGAAAACTTCTTTCGCGGCGTTGTGGACTTTTTGTGATGGGTATAAAATATTAAACTCGCTGACACGTGACCTGATCGAAAATTCATAAGACGGAGGGAGAGTAGGAGAGGAAGTATCCCCTTCTCTTTCTACCGCGCGGCCACAATGTATGCCTTCGCCTGCTGTTTCTAAATAGTTCTGAAGTGTTAAATTTTTAATATAATATAAATTGTCATGTTTGTGCGCAATAAATGAATATTGTATTTTACCACATTAATGATAATAGTACTTTTATACTGATAATTAAAGCAATTCGTGCAAAATTATTATCATATATAAAAAATGCACAACGTTAATATTCAAGTATTCAGTTTTGCCAGCACTCCTGGAGTGCAACCCGTTGTTTTATATTTTAGCCTGGTGTTAAAAGCTTAATTGCAGTCTAACAATGGAGGCGACTGCAACTACAATTAATTAACAGCAATTAATTAAATAACTTTTGACGACAGGCGTGGAAGAACTGTTAGCGATCCGGGTTCGATTCTCGGTCGGAGCAAACATTTGTTTCATAGCTTTTATTTGTAATTTATAATAATTATATTAAATATCCAGCTACATGGTAGTTGGAGTGGGGGGTGTTAGGTTTTATTTTCGTTACGGAATTTCTTGATTCGGTCGCCGCGCGCAAAGCCCGCGATAAAAGCTATGCAATGGCTTCAAAAAATTATTTTATTTGTGCCAAATTAATAAAGTTTTTGTTTAAAAGATGCGGTCGTACAGGTCGTGCTGGCAACAAAGGTTATGCGTGGACATTCCTCACACCAGACCAGGGAAGATATGCTGGTGATGTACTACGAGCTTTTGAATTGGCTAGTGTGACACCTCCGCCTGAATTGAGACAACTTTGGGAGCAGTACAAACAGAAGCAGGAACAAGACGGAAATAAAGTGATGACTGGAGGAGGGTTCGGTGGAAAAGGTATGGTTCGCAGATGGGTCTATTGGTATAGGTAAGGTGTGGTTAAGAGATAGATTGGTGACCGCAAATGGTCTGATGTAAGGCTCGAGTGCGATCCTAGAATATAGGCAACTACTGGCACAAATTCTGCAAACTGTATTTGATACATGTATTGATAAAACTAATATCAAATTTGCTTTTAATTGCTGTGCAATCGAGTTATTTGTAAATTATGATATGGATTTCGTATTGTCTCTTAATAACAAAGACACACCATATTAACAGTTCTGTTTTGAGCTGTCATAATTATAGTTTGATCATTTTGCACACCTGAACTATGCAAAATGAAGGATATTTTTCATTGTAACATTAAACTATTTTAAAATATTATTGAATTGTTAATACAATTCAGCCCAAGTTCCCATACAAAATAAATAATGTCTTTTAATTTCTCTTTTCCATTTTGTTTTTAGGATTTAAATTTGATGAGTCCGAAGCCCAAGCTGCAACAGAAAAGAAGAAATATCAGAAAGCAGCACTTGGATTGCAGGATTCTGATGATGAAGATGTGGAGGGTGACCTTGATCAGCAAATAGAAACTATGTTAGCTGCCAAGAAGATTGTCAAGGAAATTAAGGTAATTATTTATATATATTTTTTATTTATTTCATTAAAAAATATATATAGAGAAATGAAAATCGGAAAGAAACTATTGACTTTAGCCGGCATAGTGACGGCGACTGGGGCAGCCGTGAACTAACTCGGTTTTTTCAGTCGTCGTCACTCTTGGACCTTCTCTTGCTTATCATCAGGTGTCAAACAAACAAAAAACAAAAAACTGGTGACAGAGGAATACAATACATACTCAAATGCGCTGATAGACTGACTGATTGGACTGATTATATAATGCGAGTTGAACGAACAAGTTCAGAAGAGTCGATTCGCTGTCAGCTACTAATTAAATCAATAAAAGTTGAAAGATCTTTAACTTTTGTTGAACCGATATCAATCAATGAATTAAACAAATTTTATGCAGCTTACTTTTATGCGTTTATTATGGTTTTGATTTTACATTTTTTTATTCCGACGAGCCTTGCAGCCATCGTGGTCACCATCACTTTAACTTGATTGAAAGTCTGTTCAGACGGTTCAAATCGCGAACGATTTTGCAGTTGATCAACTAAAATTGCCTCGTGTGAACGCCGTGTCCTTTTATTCCTATTGATCCTTTCGCCCCTTGGATCCTTTTAATCTTAATTCTCATGTTCTCAGCCTGGCGTTGGTGTACCAGTGGTACCACCTGGTTCAACAGCCCCCGCCGCTGGTGGAGCTAATTTGGATGGCAAATTGGAACTGGCCCGCCTTTTGGCGTCGCGTATCAACCTTCAGAAAGGACTTGGTGGTGATCAGAAGGGTGCAACGCAACAAGCAGCTGAGGCCATACTTAAGGGTGCTTCTTCAGCCCATACATTGATTACTGTAAGTATTTCATTTTGTTTTTACAGGAAAACAAACTATACAAAAGCTTAATCTACTTCAATCAATCAATTAAATTGTCACGCCTTTTTCCCACAGGGATAGGCAGAGACAATGGAGCGCCACTTGCCACGATCCTGAAACAACTCCCTCGCTTCCTTCACATTCACAATTATTTTAGTACAAGCTCTATCTACTACTAGATATCTTTCAGCCCTTGTTGATGTGATTGCTACTTACAGTTATTGAACATCAAGCAGGGTGCTGTGATAGTCGTCACATTTAAAAAAATGCTTGTATTATAAAAAATAAGCGACATATATCAAGTATCATATATCAAAAATGTACTGAAATATGGTTTTGAACCGAGAATTTATGGGCTAATTTCAATACCACTTGACCACGGTCGCTTTAAAATAAAAATACATGTCCTTTCTCAAAGCCAATAATTAGGATTAGAAACAACAATTAAAGAATTTTGAATTGAATTGAATGAAAAAAGACTAATGCACTTAGGTCTTTATCTAAGGCGCAGGAGTTTAGCAGGGTGAGGCAGGGTCTGAGGGCCTCGGGCCTAAAATTTTTATTAACTATGCTAGCTTAATATATTTTTACATTCATATATTAAGCTACTAAAGTGCTTGTATAAAAGAAACAGGACGACATATCATACATACATTAGTACCGGCAAGTAGTTTTAAACCCGTGCTCTCCCTCGGTTTGCGTGACCATGGCACTACCACTACACCACGGTCGCCCTATAATAATACAACCACGGTTTCCATTATTTTTTAAGAGCTTTTATTTAACTTCAACAATGCATAACTACTTAAATGCCGCCATTTTTAATCCAATATAGCGAACGTTACAAAATGGCGAACTAGTTCTTTTTTGTGCATTCTCAAAATATGGGTATCAAATGAAAGGGTTTGCTGAGAGGAATATCAAAAATATAACGACCTTTTAAATCCAATATGGCGGACCGCCCAAAATGGCGGACTAGTTGTTTTTTTGTGTACCCCCATGATATGGGTATATATAAATTGTGTAATGTAATAAATTGATGGGTTTGACCCAATTTAAAGTTTATTTTCTTCTTTTTAGAGTATTTAAATAAAAGTTTGTATTTGAAAATATTTTTACTATTAATTTATTAAACTTTAATATTATTTGTTATTTAACAGGCGAAAACCGTAGCGGAACAATTAGCTGCGAAATTGAACACCCGTCTGAACTACCAACCACGTGACGAGGCGTCCGTTGAAAACGCAGAAGAAGTGTTCCGCAAATACGAGACAGAGTTGGAGATAAATGACTTCCCACAACAAGCTCGGTGGAGAGTTACTAGCAAGGTAATGGATGAATGTGACTTTTTTAGAGAGTATTGGGGGTGTGGGGGAGGCGAGAGAGTTTCTTTATATAACTTTTTTTATTTGAAAAAAAATTACAAAATTCGTAAGTTAATAATAATTTATATTATGGTGTATGTAACTTCTTTAACATTTCTTACTAAGATTTTAAGTTGTGTCAGGATCGTGGAAAGTTAATTCCATTCAAAATGAATATTGATGTGGCAGATGGGTCGATTGTTTTTTGTTTGACAACATCATGCTAAAACCACAGCAAAAAACTTAATAAATAAGATTATGTTAAAATAACTTTTAATATGGTTAAGTAACTTTTATGGTTTGATGTGGATAGATGCGTTAAAAAGGGCAGGCCCAGAGGGTGTTTTCGGACCAAATCGGAGACATCCTCAAGAAAGCTAGGTTGCCTAGTGCACATAACCAATTCTCTTCATACAAGCTCTATTGTTAATGTGAAGGAAGCGAGGGAGTTGTGTCAGGATCGTGGCAAGTGGCCTTCCATTGTCACTGCCTATCCCCATGTGAAAAAGGCGTGACAATTTGATTGATTGATTGAACTCTTAATAGTGTAAGGGAGACAGCTAGTTTTCATTCGGGAGACAATCAAATTACCTGTCAGTGACTGACTCAATTTGCCGTAGCAACACCACTTTTAAGTGCACGACCATGAAGTTACCCAGTGGCTTTTCGGATCAGCGCCGGTTCGCATGGTGGATGCAACTGCTACTTGCAGCTGTTTAACTATAGTAGGAGTCGCCTCTATTCATAGACTGGACTCCAGCTTAATATCAAGCTGGATTAATGTCTGTCGAGCGAGACACAATAATAACAAAAAACTTAATTAAACGCAATTATCATCTAAAAGTAACTATCTATGGAATAAACCCATTTTAATATGTTTGCATTAAAAGCATTTTTCCTGTTTTGCATAATGCGAGGTGCAGTGATTGACCTTATTAGCAATAAACAGTTGCTATCAAAATGAATAGTAATAAAAATTTATTGCATTTTCTTGACCCTAAATTGATAAATGCACCACCTTAATTATGTACTTATTGCAGTATTTTTTCGTCATTCTTTTGTATATTTTATGATTTAGTCATGATGACAATTCGCTCTTTTAGGACTATTTTAGATCTTAACTATTTAATGAATTAATCACATTGTCACGCCCTTTTCCCAAAGGGATAGATAGAGAACATGGAGCTTTACTTGCCACGATCCTGACACAACTCCTCGCTTCACTTACATCCACAATTCTCTACAAGCTCTACGGTTATGGGCACTAGGCAATCCAGCTTGGTTAAGGATGTCTCCGATTTGGTCCTTGTCTATTAATTACAGTATAGTAGATTTATTTTACGTTGATTGGTAATTTCACTGACTTGCTGACTTTAGCATGGTGTGGATGACAGCGTACAAACTATATTGGGAGGCCTATCTACGCTGCGTCTTACGGTTCGTGGTCTCCACTCTAGAACCTTTCTTCCCCATCGTTTGTCGGTTCTTCGAGCGATGTCGCTATCATTCAATCTTCCACGATCCTAAAAAACACGATCCTAACATGACTTTCTCGCTTTTTTTAAACCTATTCAAACTAACTAGAGGACATCATTCATTTTGGGCTTTGTTATGTATAATGATTAAAAAATATATAAATGGCAGTTTCGATACTTGATAAAACTAATAACAATTTTGCTTTGTTATTTGTGTTATACAATTGTGTTATTTGGAAAATAAGATATAGATTTTATCATTTTGCACAACTAAACTATGCAAAATAAAGGATATATTCCAATCAAATTGTAATATTCGTACATTAATCTATTTTAAAATGTATATGCAACTTTTAATACAATTAAGCCCAAGTCCCCATACAAAATGAATGATGTCCTTTGACATGAGCTGAACGCATTTCTTCGACATAAGCAGACGCATTGGTCACAGTCTATTTTCGTACACTGTGACTAATGCGTAAAGTGTAAAGTATAATCGGCGGATGCAATTGTCATTACTTTATTAGTATATGTCGCGTTGCTGCGATTGGTGGACGCAACAATGCTGCTTCTTAAAATGGCTCTGATTGGAGCCCTAGTGTTCATTTGTGTGAAATTGTTTAAGAAAAATAATCGCTGCGATCATAATCCTATTATAATCGAACACACTGTTATGCCGCCCAAATATGAGGAGATTTATAAGCAGTAATCTATTTTTTTTTTGTTTTTTTTTAAATTGTGGCTCGACATATAACAACATCCCGCTTCATGTTAAGCTGGAGTACAATCCATGAATGGAGGCACCTGCTAATACAGTTAAATAACTGCAGTGGCAATTCGCATTCACTATGCCGGCTTAGTTGGAACTGACAACTTTCAAGCTGATCCCTGAGTCACTTTATGGTCTCTATACTGGATAGTGGTACTACCCTAGATAGGCAGACTGGAAAATGACTACCAGTTGTCAACGCTCTTGGGTCTCTCTTTGCCTGATATCATATTTTTTATGAACAATCAATCAAATTGTCACGCTTTTTCCCACAGGGATAGGCAAAGACAATGGAGCGCCATTTACCACAATCCTTACACAACTCCCTTGCTTCCTTCACATCCACAATTTTCTTCATACAGGCTCAATTAATGCAAAAGTGAGTCTGTAAAATAAGCTTTTTCTTTAAAAAAGAATTGCTAATATAAACTTATAAGAGAAACTTACAGATATTTATTATGCATTTATCTTACAGATTAATATAAAATTGACAAATAAAATTTTAATCTTATTTAAATAAGAACTATTTAAAATAGAATTAATTTTATATTTTTTTTCTCTTATTACAGGAGGCTCTAGCGCTAATCAGCGAGTATTCCGAAGCCGGCATAACGGTGAGAGGCACCTACGTACAACCAGGCAAACCGCCACCAGAGGGCGAAAGAAAACTATATTTAGCTATAGAAAGTTCACAAGAATTGGCCGTAGCGAAAGCAAAATCCGAAATAACCCGACTAATTAAAGAAGAACTATTGAAATTACAAACATCTTCTCATCACGTTATTAATAAAGCTAGATACAAAGTTATATAAATTTTATATTTTAGCTTTAATTATTAATCTACGCTCGATTGCAATTTTAAATAAAATGGCCAATCATTTTGATGTAAATAGTTTTGGTTGTAATGTACTGTTTTTATTGCATGACTTCTTTAATTAGGCGGTTAATATGTTTTATCTTCTTAAACTTGATGTACGTAGTTTAAACTATTGAAATTTGTTTAAGTATATTTTTGCAAAAGATGCAAATATTATGTAAAACGTTCTTTTACAATTACAAATAAAATTTATGACATGTATTCTGTTTTTTATTAATACAGTGAACTCCATATGGCGACATTTGAAGAGTGGAGTATCATAGAAACAGGACAACCAAAGTACATATATCAAAGATACATTGGTACTGCCTAGTGGCCACTGTCGCCTCATTTTATTCTGTCGCCTTCTATGCCGGCCAGCGAATAGCAACTTGTTAATTATGTAGCTGAGTATCAAACTGTCACGCCTTTCCACAGGGATAGGCAGAGACAATGGAGCGCCACTTGTCACGATCCTGACACTATTCCCTCGCTTTCTTCACATTCACAATTCTCTTCATACAAGCTCTATGGTTATGGGCACTAGGCAACCTAGCTTTTTTGAGGATGTCCCCGATTTGGTCAGCAAACACCCTCCTGCATCCATTCACATGAGATTATCGCTGTAGAAATGCGGTCGTTAAGGAGTGTATGTGAAGTGACTATAGCGGTTGGCGGGGCCGCTATAAAAATTTGTTTAGGGGCCCTTCAGAAGGGTAAAGATTTCTCACAAAAGAAATAAAAATATGTGCATAAAATTATAATAAATATATTATTATTATTATTAAAAAATAATTAATCAAATATACACTCTCCTTGCCTTTTTTTCGGCAAACTTTATTAAATAATTTGTGGCTGATGACTTTAATTTTTCTAAAGTTTCTTTTTGAGAATTTTTTGTTCATTTTTGCTTACGCACGTTGGGGGCCCCGTATTATTGATACGGCGGTAGCTACGTCCCTGACTTGGTACCAAAAGGCATTCTCCATCAGTCTCTACCTTCAGGATGTTGATCCGAAGATGAAGATACTCGTAGGAGGTAGGGTGCAAAATAAAGGTAACTACCTATATATGGAAAAAAATATTCTTACATACGTGAATATATATTTTTGTTATTGTAACACGACATCTGACCTCCGCCCGCCTGATATTAAGCAAGAGGAGGTGCAAGAGTGACGACTGAAAAAACCGAGTTGGTGCCTCAGTCGCCGTCACTATGCCGACCAAAGGTGCTTCACGCATCGCGCATTAAATTGCTATACCGAAATATTTATATAATGTAAATGAATACGTATATTTCCACACGTTAGCAAACATACCTGTCTCAATGACGGTTTTTACTATCATTATAATCTTCTCGTGATGTATTGTTTGTACTTGTCAGTCGCCAAGCGGAGTTCTAGAATAAACGATAAAAAATTATTGCGTCAAATGTCGACACTGATGTAAAAATAACATTTACTAAAGTTACCTTCGCGGGTAAATAATTATTATCTATTAGGTCTTACGTCTTATAATAATAACAAAGTAAAAACAATGTATTAAATTGTATGAATATAAAGTAAAGTATGTATGTACTCATATATAGAGGAAGGACAATTGCAGAATCAAACGTGCAATTCGCATTGGTCATCTGCGACCAGGTATCGAACCCGGTGACTGTCCTTTATTCCGCGACCGTTTTTATCTAATTTCCATTAGTTACTTATTTATACACTAATGATACCATAATTAGAATATGCTAAAAATTAAGATTGTGGACGTAACATTAGAAGCCACTTATTTAATACTTTATAAGTTGACAATGCCACTTTACAGCAGCAAGTACATTTTTATAGCTTAATTATTTATTTTTGTTTTGTTAATTATTTTTTATATAATTTATTATGACGTGCAAAAGTGCTGAAATCAGCCTACTTGTAATAAAATATTTGATTTTGATTTTGATTTTTTTCAGGGGTCAAGAGATATAAACGCAGTAAAAACAAAGTTGTCTTTTCGGCTGTTAATCGTCTTTACTACTCTTGTAATAAGGCGACCGTTGTGTAGTGGTAGTGCAATGGTCACGCAAATCAAGGTTCAAAACCACTTGCCGGTACCAATGTATATTTGGTTGTCCTGTTTTTATGATACTCGTACTAGCACTAATGTAAATACATAATTAAAAATAAATACCCCATAATACATAAATATAATAAGTTGCACAATTTAACTAGACTCTAGTAATTGTTCTGCATAAGCCACGAGCAATCTACATAAGTCCTTAACTAATTGTTATTTTTTGCATATTTCTAAACTAAAAATTAGTTTGTTTGAAAACCTGCTGAATGCTGAGCCAAGCCGGCCAAGCATTCATAGAAACAATATTTTACAATACATTGGTATCGTCATACACTACACCACGTCTTCTGTGAGACAAAATAATGGCCTTGGCTTAGCTTGGCTAGGCTGCTCTAGGCTTCAGATTTCGATAACTGGTCGTCTGCTCAGTTTAAAAAAACTGCTTAGGTCCAATTCACACGTAGCGTAGGTATTTTTATGTAGGGTACTAATTGTGTCGATAGAACTACTGAAGTATGCATCATCGCTCACATCTAACCTGTTTTAGCTGTAAGAGAATGCCTAATGACATTAAGCTCGCCAAGTTTAGTGCAATAATTATTTTAATTTTCTTATAAATATTAGTGGCCATATTATAATATCCTAATATTATAAATATCCAAAGATAGTTAGTCACTTAATATAAAAATAGTTACTTAGCTATCTATGTTCAATAACACGTATACACAGACGGAGGTCTCGTGCGCGGCGCTTCATGATAAACCGTGGGTTATCAGCCCGGGAGGATTCCACGGCAAACAACTTCATTTATCATTAAATAAACGTATTAATAAGGTCTCTGGCAATTATATTTTTTTTATGTCAAATATATCCGTAATATAATTTAGGATTGTGTAAAAATAGGAATGGGTTCATTTCCGAGGTCTGAGACAGTCAGATGCAGGAAGCTCTAGTTAATTTGACTGTCATAGCGCCTAACTGAGGTTCCTGCGGCAGTGACATGAGAATAAAAACAAAGGCCCACAGCGCTCCACTACTGCAGGAACATCCTCAGGCCTCAGTAGTATGATAGTCATTAAATTTAACGATATAGATATTTTGATAATTGTTGCACGAAGTTAACTGAATTTCATTGGTTAACTAAGTTTTAAGCGTCTTAAATATTACAAAACTTTACCGCAACTAACTGTTTATTACAGGCGCTTTACTTTAATTATTTATTTTTAAATTGTATTGTGTTTTGTCAGTATTATGCTAATAGAAAAACTTAACTGTCTTCTGCAGTTAAGGTTACCTACTTACCGTTTTTCAACTTAGTTTGTGATTCCAAAAATATTTAGAAATAAGTTAAAAATTTGAACCCGTACAGTTAGGCTTCGGTGTAAAAGGAGGGTGTGAGGCAGCCGTCCATGCCCTACGCTCTTTCCTAACTTACGGAAAGCCTGACGTGTTGCTCAAAATTGATGTCAAAAATGCTTTTAATTCGGTAAATAGGGATACCCTGCTGACGGAAATAAAACAACATATACCGGAAATATACAATTATCTTATTCTCAGTTACGCTGACCCAACAAAATTGTTATATCGTTCTAATGAACTGTCCTCGGAAGTAGGTTGTCAACAGGGTTGTGAAAGTGTGTTACATAGATTTTTTTTTTCTATAAACTTAACCTAAATTATTACCTAAGATTTTGCTATAAATACAATCAATATAACAGGAAAATAGACAGTAATTTCTAAATCTTTATATTATTATTATTTTTTTTATTGTGACTGGACATTTGACAGCACCCCGCCAAAGTGTGGTCCATGAATGAATGTCACTGCTAATACAATTCAATAACTGTGAGTAGCAATCACATCCACTATGCCGGCCTAGATGGAACCGGCAACTTACAAGCTGATCCCGAAACATGACCAAATCACTTCACGGTCTGTATACTTGTAAGTGGTGGTACTACCCCGGATCGGCAGACTGGGTACCACTGCCTACCACTCTTCTAAAATATTAATATTAATAGTTATTGGAGTAAACCTATCACATTTCTATAATTACTAAGCTTCTAAACGTCCTTGTATCACAGAAACTGGGTAACAAAATATGTTAAAATATCAATCATACTTGGCAAGTGGTTTCAAACCGGGTGTTCTTGGTTCGCGTGACTATTTCACTACAACTAGACCATAGACGCCTTAAACGTAGCTGTGATTGAAATAAAACTATTTATTAAAACTTAAATTTATATTTGGCAAAGCCTAAATCAATCAAATCCCCCATAGGGATAGGCAGAGACCATGGAGCGCCACTTGCCACGATCCTGACACAACTCCCTCGCTTCCTTCACATTCACAATTCTATTCATACAAGCTCTATGGTTATGGGCACTAGGCAACCTAGCTTTCTTGAGGATGTCTCCGATTTGGTCGGCAAACGCCCTCCTGCGCCTGCCTAAATCATGTTATATTATACTTGTACCTACTATAAATGGCTCTTACGAAACAGGCTCGAGCTAGTGTGAGGTAGGACCACAAGTAAGTAACTGAAGATACAGAAAACAACACAATTGTATTTAAAGTAACCAGTATTCTCTATTTTTATTGTGACTCGACATATGACAACACCCCGCATTATGTTAAGCTGGAGTGCGGTCCATAAATGGAGGCGACATTGCAGTCGCTGCACTATGTTCGTTTAGATCAGAGGTTCCCAAACTTTTTTTTCATAGACCACTTTTAAAGTTTTGTCTGTTCCGTTGGACGCCCTGCAGCTACACCTCTACCATATTTCCAAAACTCGACAAAAACCGCCTTTGCAAGTCTCGTATATATATGCAAGTTTTTACAAGAAACGGTCGCTAAGCTTCTTAAAATATTATACATCGATAAGTGAAGTCAAGCCAACATTTTACTTCTTTACAATTCAATCTAGATAAATATTCGTGGACCCCCGCTTACTAATTCTGAACCCCCTTTTTTTGTCACGCCCGTTGAGCCTTCCGTGGACCCCTGGACCACTTCAATCATAGGACCACTGAAATCAATAGTCTAGAATCTAGACTCTAGATGAAACCGACATTTTACAAGCTGAACCCGAATTAAGTAACTTCACAGAGTCTGTATACTTGTAAGTGGTGGCACTACCCCGGATCGGCAGACTGTGCACCAATGCCTACCACTATTTGAAAAAAATAAAACTTTCTGTATTAGTCTTTTGGAAAATAAATCAATAATTATATTGACGAAAATAACATTGGTGATTATAGTAGGCATCGTGATCAGTGACATTAAGATAGTTACTACGTGCCCTTTGACGCGCGGCATTGTAAACTAAAGTGGTATCGTTGGAAATTTCCTGTTATTCTTATCTAAATTGTTATTAACTTAATTAAGTGTTTGTATGATATATAGGATTATCATGTCTATGCTCATTTTAGGGTTGTTTAATGTGTTTTACATCCCTTATGAATTAAAAAAAAAAAATTCAAAAAATTAATTATCTAGATATTAGATGCGTTAATGCATCTAATATCTACTATAAATAAATGTACATTAAAAATACTTTTTGTCGTATATTAAAAAAAAAGATTTTTTTGTGTAATTCTTATCTGACGGAAAGGACATCATTCATGTTGTACGGGAACTTGGGCTTAATTGTATTAACAAAATATACATATTAAAATAGTTTGAGGTATGAAGATTACAATGTAATTGGAATATATCCTTTATTTTGCATAGTTTAGGTGTGCAAAATAATCAAACTATAATAATGACAGTTCAAAGCAGAACTGTTATTATGGCGTGTCTTTGTGATTGACAGACGATACAAAATCCATATCTTACTTTCCAAATAACTTAACTGCACAGCAATGAAAAGCAGAATTGTTATTAGTTTTATCAACACAAGTATCGAAACTACCATTTATATATTTTTTCATCATTGGACATTACAAAAGTAGTACATAAAAGCCCAAAGAGAATGATGTCCTTTTAACTTTAATTGCATATGAGAATGTATTATTAAGTAACAAAATCTCATATCAAATGAATAATGGCCGCAATCATTAAATAAACAATAAATAATAACTCTGTTTAAATTTTCCACGGACATTACGCTTGTTACGAATGAATTACTGTCAAGATAGCAGCTGTATCTATCTCGTGAAATTACTAAGTTGATTATACTCCACAATTCTCTTTATACAGGCTCTTCGGTTATGGGCACTAGGCAACCTAGCTTTATTTATTTATTTATGAATTGGCATATACAACAGATTGCAGACAAAATTGAACATGGAACATTTAGAAAGCAGTAGAAAATTCTAGTCAGCAATCCAAAGTGTATACACACAACTAGATTAAAAAATGTATAAAAAAAAACATGCAAATTATTACAATTAAATAAATTCAAATAATTAAAATTAGTTCAAAATAATAATAATAATTTAATAAAAAAAGGCAAAATAAAAAAAAATTAAAAGAAAAAAAATAGGAAAAAACTACGATGATTTGAATATAACAGAAACCGCCCTCTTAAATATAGAGAACCTGTCATTAAATATGTCTAGCTGTTTATGGTCAGCTCTGAGTTTTCTTGAGGAAGCAAGGGAGTTGTGTAAGGATCGTGCCTATCTCCGTGGGAAAAGGGCGTGACAATTGATTTTTTGATTGATTATACTCGTAATTACTAGTCAATATACTTTTACAATATATTCATTAAGTTTAGGGTTTGGCGTGAGAGTTGTCGGTTTCAACTATAGGCCGACTTGGTGAATCATCATCATCATCGTGATAAAGAGTGGTAGGCAGTGGTATACTTACGAGTACACAGACCGTAAAGTGATTTGATCACGTTTCGGGATCAGCTTGTAAGTTTCAGGTTCCAACTAGGCCGGCATAGTGGATGTGATTGCTACTTACTGTTATTGAATTGTAGTAGCAGTGACATCCATTCATAGACCACATTCCAGCTTAACATCAAGCGGGATGCTGTCATATGTAGAAGGCGTCCACTACTGAACATAGGCCTCTCCCTTAGAACACCATTTCGAACGACAAGATGCTAGTTGTATCCACCGATTATTTGTGACTTTCATTATTACTCGCACCCCATCTTAACATCAACTTTAACTTTACATTATAAGCCTAACAGTCTAAGGCAACCGTGGTGTAGTGGTAGTACAATAGTCACGAAAGTCCCCGGTTTAAAACCACTTGGCGGTAGAAATGTATCTTTGATATACTTTGATCATCCTGCTTCTATAATACGCGCTTTGAGTAGCTTAGTTTAGAAATATAAAAAGTTGAATCACAATATTCTTTATTTTTGAATTTTATTTAATTATTTATTTACAACACATATGGCTTTAAAAAACTACTAGTCACAGTGAGACGGCCAGCAAAAAATATTATTTATCTGGACCTAAATGGGAAACCCATTGCTGATCACGACACGTTCACAGAGCGAGGACATCTACTTTAATACGTCACATCCGTGTAACACCGCTGGGAAAAACTATTACGTCTGTAATCCAGTTTATTATTCACTAAGCTATAATTAAAAGTACATAAATTGATAATTTACTGTTAAAAATTTCAATTACATATTTTATATGAATACCTTAGTACCAATGTATCTCTGATAAGACGACAATCGATCAATCAATCAATTTTTCCACACAGGGATAGGCAGAGACAATGGGGCGCCACTTGCCACGATCCTGACACAACTTCATCGCTTCATTTACCTCCACAATTCTCTTCATACAAGCTCTATGGTTATGGGCACTAGGCAACCTAGCTTTCTTGAGGATGTCTCCGATTTGGTCGGCAAACACCCTCGGGCCTGCCTTGTTTTTTGTATTGAGACTCGACATATGACAGCACCCCGCTTGATGTTAGGCTGGAGTGTGGTCCATGAATGGATGTCACTGGTACTAATTCAATAACTGTAAGTAGCAGTCACCGAAAGTAAGTAAGTTGGTAACCATTTGTCAGTAGTAAAGTATCTTTGATATATTGTATGTTCGTCCTGTTTCTATGACACAAGCACTATTAATATAGAAGAATAAACAAATGTAGGTAAGCACTGGTTTAGGTGTCAAAATTTTAATTTCTATATTTTATTTCTATATTCTATATTTTCTATATTTATAAGTTTGAAGGCGACTTGCCACAGATAAATGTCTACAAACATCAGTTCAGTCGTTTCCGCTATGACCAGAGACATGGTGGAGATATGGCAGAGACATGGTGGAGATATGGCAGAGACATGGTGTAGACATGGCATCGACATGGTGGAGACATGGCAAGTGTGAAGCGAGTCAGTCGCGTTTTGGGATCAGCTTGTAAGTTGCCGGTTCCAAGTAGACCATCATGCTACATGCTACTTGCAGTTATTAACCTGTAGTAGCAGTCGCCTTTATTCATGAATGACAATTAAGCTTAAAATCAGGCAGGCATCTGTCGTAAGTCGAGCAACAATAAAAAAAAGCGTAATTCGAATTAAACGTCACCAAAGTCGTCAAGGTCAAGTCGGACATAGCAACAACGTTGCTTACTAATCTCCAGACGATACGTCCTTCTTTGTCTATAAACAAGTGAATATATCGTGAACTGATATTAATTTATCAGTTAATTTCTCTTGTCTTTACACATGCGTAAGGTGAGAAGTGAGAAATTATCACTTTATATTTATATGGTGATATTCATTTTTCATTGTTAACATTACAATACTAAGCTACTAAACGTGCCTGTATCATAGAAACTGTAACTGAGCGACTAAGGTAATATATCGAAGATACATTTTCACCGGGATTCTTTATAAATTATTAGCAAAATTTTAAAATGAAATTTTTAACATCGGTTAACGGCAAACAATAATAACTTTATACCCCAAAATAAAAGATGGACATGTCTATTACATTACATTTTGTTATACAACTTTTTTTTATTGTGACACGACATTTGACCTCGACCCGCCTGATGATAAGCAAGTGGAGATCCAAGAGTGACGACGACTGAAACAACCGAGTTAGTTCAAGGCTGCCTCATACGCCGTCACTATGCCGGCCAAAGGTGCTTCTTCACTTGGTAATAAATACATAAACGCTTTTTTATTTTATAAATTGATCGCTGCAAAAAGAAATGAATGTGAATTTTGGATGTGAAGGAAGCGAAAGAGCTGTGTCAGGAACGTGGCGGTAGTGAATAGTGGCACTCCGTTCTCTGCCTATCCTTGTAAAAATTGGTAATATGATTTGATTGCTTAAAACTGATGCAAAACTCAATGCAAGATATAAAATAAGAGTTTTATTACGAGTATTGTTTTTTTTTGTTCATTTGTTCAAAATTCACTAATTCTTTTGTAAATAGTAAAAAAAAAGTGTTTGAGAAACTATATAAACAAAATAATATAAGGCGACCGTGGTGTAGTGGTCACCAATGTATCTCTGATATATGTACTGTGCTAGTCCTTTTTCTATGTTACAAGACCTTTTGTGGTAAATTAATAAAATCTCTTTAATGGCATTTCCTACTTAACACATATCAGCCATCGAGTAGGTTATTTACAACAAAATTAGCTTAGACACGTGTCTTACATTTACAGTATTATGATACCACCAAAAAATATTCCAATGAAAAATAAACATTAACATTGTTTATTTGAGATAGTGATCGTATTAAAATATATTTATCGTGCAAGTGCAAATTTTCCATGGCTCGCGACAATTAATACGTAACTCGTTTACGATTGTTTTTCCAACTAAACGTAGATGCAGAATTAAACGGATTAAGTTGATATATTAACGAATAATTATATCTATCCACATTTATACTTATATTAATCCCAAGCAAGATTTCAGTAAACAACAATAATCTTTTTAATATATCCAAATTAAATTTTCACTTGACTGTTACTATGAGACTAGTTACTACTATCCTGTATTACTATACAGTCTAGTCATAGCACCATAGTTATATCTCTTAAATATCCCTTGCATCTTCATGGTGCATCATCAGATCTAGGTCTTCAATTTGATAACGCCCGAGCTGAAGGCTCATAGTGAGTAACAATTTTAGTTAAAGCACTATAGTTCTATCTCTTGTTGATTTGCTGATCTTACTCTAGGTCTCTAATTTGATAACAGCTCAGCTCAAGCCTTATAGTAAGAAACAACTTTAGTCATAGCACCATATCCCTTTAACATCCCTTGCATCCTCATAGTGCATCATCAGATACTCCAGGTCTTCAATTCGAAAAGGGCCCAGCTAAAGGCTTATAGTGAGTAACAATTTTAGTTAAAGCTCTATCTCTTGTTGATTTGCTGATCTCCTACCTTCGAGATCCAACATCAGAGTAGCCCAGTGGTACCAGTTGAAACACCCATGTATACATGAGTGTGTCAAATGTTAGGTCACAGATATGTTTAAAAATAAAGTAAATAGCGATTATGGATCTAAGATCCTTACTGCAGCTAACAAAACGAACTGATGACCTTGAAACCCCTGATCAATCTTCATCAATTGTAGCTAAGAACCATCTCGATCACGTCAGCTTTTAAACAACAAAAAAAAACGTATCGTAATCGGTCCATTCGTTTAGGAGCTACGAAGCCACAGACAGACACACAGATACACAGACACGTCAAACTTATTACAACCTTATTTTTGAGTCGGGGGTTAAAATAAAAAAATACACCGGCACGGTCAGTGGATCAGACGGCTAAAGCGCAGGCAAAACACGACACAAGCTGTATTTTTAACCGACTTGACGAATAGTCTACAAAGAAACGACGAACCGTTTAGTTCAACTGTCGATTTGGTCAATAGCATTCGGATGCTTTCACCAAACTGTGGGGATATTACGGGAGGTAGAGACAAGGTAGAGCCCCTCAGAACACTCTCCGTGATATAGGCGTTTTCATTTTTCCATATTTTCCATAGTTTCCATATTTATAATTTGGAAAACTATATTGTTAATATATCGACAGAGTGGACGAACGGTTTAGCGATTGGTTTGTTGCGCGTAAAGTCCCGGGTTCGATTCCCGGTCGGAGCAAATATTTGTTTCATAGCTTTTATTAGTAATTTTAAAAAATAACATTTTTAATAAAAAAAAATTGATGTATATTTGCTTCGGGTCTGGTTATCAATGAGTGGTAGGCAGTGGTACCCAGTCTGCCGATCCAGGATAGTACAACCACTTACAAGTATACAGACCGTGAAGTGATTTGGTCACGTTTCGGGATCAGCTTGTAAGCTGCCGGTTCCATCTAGGCCAGCATAGTGGATGTGGTTGCTACTCACAGTTATTGAATTGTAGTAGCAGTGACATTCATTCATGGACCACACTTCGGCTTAATATCAAGCGGGGTGCTGTCATATGTCGAGTCACAATTAAAATAAAAAACATTGATAAATTAAACAAATTTTATGCGGCTTACTATCGCGTTCGGCTTCGTATCGCGCTTCGTAGCGTATCGGCTTACTAGTTTCTACAATTTTTTATTATTCCATTAATCAATGTTCGCGCAAAATCTAAGAAAATACTATAAAAAACATTATTTAATATTAGTTAATGTTCATATTTTAATAAAAGCTCGACATATTGCGAAAGAACCTCGCCTCATGTAATCTAGAGAGTGGACCGCCTACTATATAAATATCGCATCCACTATGTTGGCTTGGAACTGGCAGGCCATGTTCCAAGCTGATTCCGAAACGTAATTTATGACTAGGAAAATTGCCACTAGTTACGTTTAATTATTTATTCTACTTTAGGTTACTTTAACCAAAGAAAAAAATACATTGTGTCGGCTACTGAGGCTATCATTAAATATTGTTTTTATTCGTCGGCGCTCTTGGATGTTAAGCTGGGTTCAGTCCATGAATAGAGGTGAGGTAAGCAGCAGTCTCGTCCACTATGCCAGCATAGTTGGAACCGTACAAGCTGATCCCGAAACGCGACTCCGTCACTTCACGGTCTTGTGTACGGTGTCTGTGATTGTTCGACAAAGAAATGATGCTCGCCTCGTTTCGGTCGACAGAATTCGGATGCTTTCCCTGACTTGGCGTCCGGGAATCACAGGAATTAAAAGATGAGGTAGAAACTCTGAGGTATCTTATCAAAATAATCATATGACACTAAAATATCAAGCAAGATATCATACAATTCACGATGTCATACAAATAAATAAAAATCGTCACAACAAATTTTCCCTGCAGATTATTCTGATAATAAATTAATCATGTTTTTACTAATTTTGATGAATTGCAAATTAAATAAGAAACAAATAAATAAAGCTGCGGTTACATGGCATTCGTATTTTCTACTTATAGGCACAGGCGCTGATTAAGGCCCACTTAATATTAAATAACTTTAAATTAAATTAATAAAGAAGTTAAGGTAAACAACTGGTATATAAAGTATTTATTAGTGAATCATTTTGAATAAAAACTATGTATTTATTTAAAACTATGTATATATTTTTTATTGTATAATGACAACAGAGAAAATCCTTTAAAAAAACATCGTCAATGGGCTATCTTAGAAACCTAGTAGCATAAGAAAGCTAGTTAATATTAATAAATTTATGTAATATAAAAACTATCATTATTTCTTTTAATTTACAAAACTAAAAGAAATAATGTATATTTAAACATTAGTTACTTGTGTTTAATTAATTAATCACTAAAAAATTTAGCTTTGAGCCTTCTTATGTCTATAAAAACTCGAATTGTCTAAAAAAAATCAAAGCCTAAACTAATAATGTCAACATAGGTATCAATATTTTTACAAACTGAGTTATTTTATGTAAATATTTTTTTGTTTTGTATGTAATCTTAAAAAGAAAGGCAGACATAAAACTGTAAGGCATTTATTGCCGGCTAGTCAACCTTTGGGTTGTGCAGGCAAAACTATGTATAGGTATGTACAACTATGTAAATGGCGCTATAAGTCGTATTCCGAATCCACAATAACACAATTCTGCCAGCTTAGACATAATCCAAGATAATGCCAGCGCCTATACCTCGCGCCATACGCAATCGCCAGACCTCAAATGTCATTATCGTTATTTAATTATGTAATTAGTTTTGATAATTGTTGAAATGGATTAGCGGAATAATCGTCTGGTCGAACTTATCAGTTTACACCACATATAAGCGTGCGCCGGCTTGTAATGATTGTGACGTCATCTTTGAAAGCTCTCTGCGAGTATTTGCTGACAACATCGAAATACGATAATGTTATATGTCCCGACAGAAAAAGAGTGCTGGCATTGAAGCTGCGCAGTACCTCGTTTTGTTACCTACTTACTTTTCGTCTTACAAAGGACATCATTAATTTGGCCTAATTGTATTAACAGTTTAATATAAATTTTAAAATAGTTTGATGTACGAATATTATAATGTAATTGTATAATATATCCTTTATTTTGCTTAGTTTAGGTGTGCAAAATGATCAAACTATAATTATGACAGTTCAAAGCAGAACAAAAATGGCGTTATTTGACAGATAATACAAAATCCATATCTTATTTTCCAAATAACTCAATCGCTCGGCAGATAAAAAGAGTGCTGACTTTTGAACTGCGCAGTAAGTATAAGGAACGGCAGATTACAAGACCGCTGGACGACTGCAGTGGGTGCAAGTCGCGTATATTTATAATATTTTAAAATTTATACAAAGGACATCTTTCATTTTGGGCGTTTATGTACTACTTTTGTAATGTCCGAGGATGAAAAAATATATAAATGGTAGTTTCGATACTTGTATTGATTAAACTAATAACAATTTGCTGTGCAATTGAGTTATTTGAAAAATAAGATATATTCAAATTCAAAGTCATTTATTCATTTGGTTTTTACAAACACTTAGAAACGTCATTAAGAAAGAGTGAGGGGACTCTAGCGAGTGTTCGGAAAGGCTACAGACTGAGAAGAACACTCAAGAAACTCCAGTCCGGCTTTTTTCAACTTAGTCTTATATTCTATTACATCTTTTTTATCTTGGGAACTAGCAATTCATTCACTGCCAAGCAGCCTTGTCGTCAAATAAATCTCTAATGCTATAGTAAGCCTTTTGGCACAATTTAAGTTTAATGAATTTTTTAAATTTATTAACTGTGAGATCAGGCACATTACTTGGCAGCGTATTATACATACGGATACAGTTGCCAGCGAAAGAATTACTTATTTTGTGGAGCCTATATGTGGGCACAGCGAGTTTATCTTTGTATCTTAAATTAAAATTATGACGATCACTGTTTTTGTGAAAATTATTAATGTTCTTACGAGTGTATAACAAATTCTCATATATATATTGAGAATAGACAGTCATTATATTGATTTTTTTAAATATTTCTCTTAATGACTCCCGGGATCTCATACCGTAAACAGCACGGACAGCTCTCTTTTGGAGAACGAAAATAGATTTTGTATCATCTGTCAATCAACGCCACATTTGTTCTGCTTTGAACTGTCATAATTATAGTTATAAAGGATATATTCCAATTACATTGCAATCTCCATAGATTAAACTATTTTAAAATGTATATGCAACTGTTAATACAATTAAGCCCAAGTCCCCATACAAAATGAAAGATGTCCTTTTGTCTCATTTTCAAGTGGCGCTCCATTGTCTTTGCCTGTAACTGTGGGATAAAGGCGTGACAATTTGATTGATTGATTGATATACAGTATTTATTGTAAATGATACAATAATAATAATATCATTACAAAATTATTACATTACTTATAATATATTTTATCAATGACATCAATTGAAGTGTGGCATTATCCTAAAGAAAACTAACGATAAGATCATAATCAGATAAATTTTTGCGTACATGGAAATCCCTGAAATCGGAATATGAACATTGCATATATATTTTTATGTTCACGTCAGTCACTTAATTTTTTATCGCATAATAAATGGTTTTTCCATTAGGAATACACTTCGCCACAAAGTTCTTTCCCAAGACAGATTTGCGAGTAATACTCGTATTGCATGTGATATTAACTCAGCAAAATTTATACGTTTTAGTAGTTGGTAAAAAAACTACACGACACGAAAAGACAAGATAGATACAGTAAAGAATGATCTCTGAAAAGGACATCATTCATTTTGGGCTACTTTTGTAATGCCTTATGATGAAATAATATATTAAGGGTAGTTTCAGTTCTTGTATTGATAAAATTAATAACACTTTTGCATTTAATTGCTGTGCAATTAAGTTATTTGGAAAATAAGATATGGATTTTGTATCGTCTGTCTAATCACAGAGACACGCCATATTACCAGTTCTGCTTTGAACTGTCATAATTATAGTTTGATTATTTTGCACACCTAAACTATGCATAATAAATGATATATTCCAATTACATTGTAATCTTCGTACATTAAACTATTTTAAAATGTATTTGCAAGTGTACAATTAAGCCCAAGTCCCCATACAAAATGAATGATGTCGTTTGTTTATTGTTTACTCATTATTATACCAATAATGGGTAAGTGTTAAGTTTTAGTTTTAAAACATGTTTTAGACTTACGCGATTTGAATTCATAATTAAAATAAATAAAAACGCGTTATTAAGAATATTTTATTTACATAGACGTTTAGGATTTGTTACAAGAGACAGGAAAATTTCTTTAACGCACAAAATATAACACATAGAAAAAATAAACTGTGGCAACCGTGAAGAGCTCGGGTTCAAAGCCCGGCAACTGGTATCCCATCACGCCTTTTCCTTACAGGGATAGGCAGATACAATGGAGCACTACTTGCCACAACTTCCTTGTTTTCCTCACATCCACAATTTTCTTTATACAAGCTATACCAATTATGTATTAAAAAATGCAAGTATACAATTTATTTTGTTTGCATGACCGAAGGGTATGACATTGTTGCATTGTAATTGGATGCGAAATTAAAATGATGTAATAACATTTTATATTCAGTAATAAAATTATTAATAATGCATTTTAACACGCAGTTTATTTTTATTAAGACGAGACACTAGATCTCGACTTGCAAAGAGAAGCCCAATAGCGTCGAGGACTGATATAAAAATCGATTCAGTTTATGATTGACTCAGAGGTGCTTCTTCTCTTGAAGGATCCAATGTTATAGATGTGGAGAATACATACGAGAAGGATGGTAAGCATTCCACTTGTTGATTGTTCTACAATAAAACTTTTAATTCGACTGTAGATTCGGTCCTCAGATTGTGGATGCTTTCCTGGCCTAGAAACAGTCGAGATAGGAACAAGGTTAAGGAGCTTCCCATAACATTCTTTATGGAATAGACGATAGAGGACACATAGAGCTGCCATGTTTCTGCGAAATAACAGGGTTCTTGTGATTACAGTATCACCTATTTATTACTCGTTTTCGTCACTGTAATTAATGGTTATTGTGCAGATGTTTCGATTGATTTATAAAAAATATAACAATTTAAATTTATTAAAACACGGTTAAACACAAATTGAAGATTCGGCTGAAGGGACAAATTAGCTGAAGGAAATAAAGTTATTTACCCAGCCTGCCGATGGTACCACAACTTTCAAGTGTACAGCCATGAAGTGACTTAGTTGCGTTTCGAGAATAGCTTTAAAGTTGCCGGCCGGCATAGTGGATGCGATTGCAGTTATTTAAATGTAGTATCACCTTCAGTATGGACACTGTAGCATAACATAAAACGGGGCGTTGCCATATCTTTTATTATCACATAGTCATTCATTGTTGGACATAGACCTCTTTCAGACAGCACCTTTCCACTCGAATTTTGAATGGCCCTACGAATCCAGGGGTTACGCACCACTTGAGTTACAGGGTCAAACCATAATGGCGACTGTGGTGTAGTGCTTGTGGAATGGCCTCGAACCTCCGGCTGAAAACCACTTTCCAGTACCAATTGTTTATGTATCTTTGATATAATGTACTTTGTCGCATGTTTCTATGATACAAGCACGTTGAGTAACTTAGTATAGCTAACTCAAAAAAAGTACTACAAAGTATAATTTCCTTTACTTAGCACGTGTCTACGTATTCCGATATCTTATCGCCTCTTACGCACAATTGTACTGAACTGTCTTAAGGAATTTGCATTCGAAATAGAACTTTATCGAATAAGTCATATAGTCGTTAATTGAATTAAAAGTTGAGGTTGTTGTCTGTATCTAATGAACCTTAGTTTAATGATGCAATAGGAAGAACCCCACGCGATAGGAATTGCATGTTTATTATTATAACAATTAATGTTCTTAAAAATACACTTAATATTTTTTTTGTTGTGACGCGTCATCAGACCTCTAACTTGAGGTTCAACACCTCTAAGGTGTGATTCCGTTGGGGACTGCAGACCGCAACTGCACTACTTGTTTGTATGAGATTGATTCCGTGCAAGGCGATACTATTGCAACAATCAGTTTTTACTATGTCATAGATTATAAGTATGATGTTTGGAAACAATATTAACGCGGCAGCTGCAGACTAGTGTCGCCTTGCACGGAATATTTTTTTACAAATAAGTAGTGTGGTCTGCGGTCTGCAGTCGTCAGCGGAATCACATCTTAATGGTAGGCAATGTGAAGTCCAATAGCGCCGACGATTTAAAAACCTGATTGAGTCCACGGTTGCCTTAGTTGTCGTCACTATTCCTGCCGGAGATGATTTCTTACACTTTGCTTGAAGAATCTTAGAGTATAGGGTGGGGGAACACATGGGCTGATATAGCATACTAAGAAAGGACTTACTGAACTTTTTAATTCGACTGCCGTTTCGGTCGTAAGAACACGGATGCTTCTCAAATCACCGAAGTAAAAAGTTGAGATAGGAACAAAGAGCTCCTCAGATTTTTTTCCGTGGTGTAGACGATAGAGCAAAATTATGTCACTGCGAAATTGTGAAGCTCCAGATTTATTGCGACCTCATCCTCACCTAATATTACCCCAACAGGTCGGTGAATGGAAAAGATATTTGACAGAGGAGCTTTTTGTAGTAATCTGTTAATTTATCTAGTGTCAGATTAAGCTAGCGCGGGGTTTGTAGAAAATTCAGTCAGGGGGCCCTTGGTTTGCTTTAAGTTCTCAAGTTTAGGGTATTAAGTAAAACATAACTGATACAAATAAACTTTTCTGGATTTAATATGGCCAAATTTAGAGATAACACTTTTAATATAGAAGTAGCATTTGCTACTCTTACTATGTGGCTAATCCGGCACCGAATTTATCTAATCTGTTGAATATCCCTGATTTGATCAAGAAACTTCTAGGTCGTCCCATTTTATGGTTTTAAGCGATAAATGACAAAAATATATTTCCTTAAACACAAAGTCTATTTTACATTAAATAATTTTGTCTGCATTAAGCATTAGTAATACTGTTCGCATATTAATAAACAGGTTTTTCCGTTGTATTTAAATGTATTTTTTTTGTACATTTAAATTAGAGCAATTGCAACATTGACACCTTGAATTAATTTAACTCTAATTGCTAAGACATCCTCCGATTTAAATTATAATATTATTAAATAAAGAAAAAATAGAGATCTTATATTTTTGCATGAGCTTTGGCTTTAAGGGAGAAAGCTTATGGACATGTGCATTGCTGCATTCCCTGTCCTTACCTGTGCACAGACTTGGTACTTTTTTAAATAACAGCACCCTGCCTGTTGGCTAGGGTTCATGAATGAAGATTACTGCTACTACAGGTAAATAACTGTAGCCGGCCTAGTTGAAACCGGCAACTTATAAGCTGATCCTAAAACGAAACTAAGTCACTTCACGGTCTGTATACTTCAGAGTCAAAGAGCCATGGACGAAATACGAAATAACACAATACGAAATAGATACATACTACGCTAGCCGACGAAAATGTCGACCTAGAAGAAAAGCCGCCAAACTGAAGTGGGATTGGGGAGGACATCTGTGCCGCATGGTCCGATGGGCTAAGTTTTTATTTTTATTGTGACACGGCATCTGATCTCGAATCGCCTGATGATAAGCAAGAGGAGGTCCAAGAGTGACGACGACTTGAATAACCGAGTCAGTTCCCGGCTGCCCCAGCCACCGCCACTATGCCGTCCTAAGAAACTGTAAAAGGGACTGAGTCAAGCCCAAATGGATATGGAGAGACGAGAGCGACTCCTACAAAAGATCACAAATGAGTCATCGAAAAAAGAGAGAGAGAGGGGGGGGGGGGGTTCCAAGCAGTGGGACAAGTTAAAGAGTTAATAATATTATCGTTTCATATGTGCCCATAACCGTAGAGCTTGTATATAGAGAATTGTGAATGTGAGGGAACAGAGGGAGTTGTGTCAGGACCGTGGCAAGTAGCGATTCATTTTCACTGCCTATCCCTGTGGGAATAAGGCGTAAAAAATTGATTGATTGATTGATTTCATAATAGTATCTTTTACAGTCTTTACGCCATCTACAGTCTTTAAAAATAAACTGTAAAAGTTAACAGTGGTAAATTGACTACCTGCAAAAGTTGTAAACTTTTATAGTGTGTGTGCTTTTAACTAGATGTCGTTTAGTATTATCGAGTTTTAGTTTGCCAAGCTTACCGATAGATGGCAGCACGTGTACAGTTTACACGCAAATATCAGTGAAGACCGAAGATAATGCGAGTATGGAAAATTTATTAAAGCAAATGATAAATATTATTAATAATAATAATTAAACATAATAAATAATTTAATTGTTTTAATTGTTAAAAATAATGTACTTAATATTTTATTTACGCTATTAAGTTGCTATTATTTACGCCTACGTTGAAGATTTATGAGTAATCTTAAATCAATACTAATACCACAAATCTCTATATAGGTAGGTACACGCTCTTATAGTAATGGACAAGGCAGACAGAACTTAACTATTCACCATTGCCAGGGCCGTCTTTACCCGGGGGTTCAAGGGGTGCAGTGCACCCGGGCGCAGAGTCCTAGGGGGCGCATACCGACCGCCATAAATTTCGATAGGTACCTACTACACTGAGACCACGCGAGCGGAGCCTTGACTTTCGCACCCCGGCGCTGAATATGCTTAAGACGGCCCTGACCATTGCTTTGAGTTGTGATTTGAGAGAATTAGTGACAAAGATTAAAAAAGGTATGTTACGTTGATTTAGTCACATTAAAAGAATTTAGGAAAGGAGACTGACGAAAGGGATTTATTATAAATCGGAGGTTTAAGAGAAAGAATGAAAAGGCGACGACGCAGAAGGTGCGAACCGCATAGCCCAACCAGAGAGACGTATGAAGAGATTTGTAGAAGTGAAGTTAGTAAGAGAGTTATATCATCATCATGAAAAGTGACGCTCTGTTGTCTCTATCATCCCTATGGTCGTGACAATTGATGATGATAATGATGATAACAAATAATAATAATTCTTAATACATATTTGTATTTTTCGTGACACATGGATATTAGATAATTTTAGTCATCAGGCAAAACTAAGTACAAAATATAAATTAACAAATAATAGAATAATTAATGCCTAAATAAAGACATTGTGGTAATTAACGTGACGCAATGTCATACGTTTATCCTGTATGTACTTTACGCAAATAGATACAAAGACTTATATACCACTTCAAAGAGTGGCAGGCAGTGGTACCCAGTCTGCCGATCCGGGGTAGTACCACCACTTACATGTATACAGACCGTGAAGTGATTTGGTCGCGTTTCGGGATCAGCTTGTAAGTTACCGGTTCCATCTAGGCCGGCATAGTTGATGTGATTGCTACTCACAGTTATTGAATTGTAGTAGCAGTGACATTCATTACCACACTTCGGCTTAACATCAAGCGGGGTGCTGTCATATGTCGAGTCACAATAAAAAAAATCGCTGTAAAGGCGACCGTGGTCTCGTGGTAGTGAAATGGTCACGCAAACTGAGATCCACCAATGTACTTTCGTTTGATCGCCTAGAAACACGATAAGCATAGAAATGAAAAAATCAGGAGATATTGTTAAATAATTATTTCGATTTAGTTTTAAACTAAACTAACGGTTCATTTATGTGCACCGTATGATAGTATGTGACTAGTTTTTAATACTGAAACATAAATAAAAAAGACTTATAGTGCGCGTAGCCTCTAATAATGTACCTACTCATTACTTAAGTTAGATCTTTGCTACAAAAAATTAACATAATACTAGCTATCCGTTACGACAAATATAATACAATCCTACATCTAATAAAGGCATAATTAAAAACCAAAGTGTTCTCCCCGTCCTATAGTATTGCTCGTTTCAAGCGAGGTGTGAAAAAACACCTCTGGTCAGTATAGTGACGGCGACTGAAACAGACAGTTTTTTCTCGCTTGACTCGTTTTTTTCAGTCGTCAGTACCCTTGGGCCACTTGTCGTGTCTCAAAAAAATCTGTCATCATCGCATACAGTAATAGGTAGAGTTTTTAAAATTATATTTACGTTCCAATATTTAATAAAATTTGAAAATTTATAATTAACCAGCAATTTCCAAATTTGATTGAGACTAAGGACAAAGTTCAAGTTTTGTGAAATACTTATATTTTTTTTCTCACACAAAATTTCAATACAATAACTTTTGTTTGTATTTTTTACGTCCCATTGTGATTGCATTGTGATAAGAATTTATTGATTTACATACAAACATACATTTGGAATTAATGTACACATGTAAACTTAAATGTAAGTAAATTTATCACTTTGTTGTTCAGAATAGGAAAGTTACAAGATCCTAAATTCATCGATTTAGGATCTAGATAGCCCGATTGATGAATTTAGTTTTGACTTATTTTCTATTGTTTAATGATGTAATTCTTAAATATAAATATAAAGGAAGTAGGAATAAAATACAGAAATATGGTAAAATAATATCTTTTATTCTCTTGTACTTACTTTCACGTAAGTTGTTCACAGATTTGTGAATTCCTTTCAAACATAAAAAAATAACAATATCAAATCCTACAACGATCAATACAAACATTTAGTTAACTATTATTAAAAATATTCTTTAGACTATATCACATACAATTTAACTGTTAACCTATTAAAGCTCGAGACCGTACTTACTATTCTAATCTAACTAATACAACTGAGATCCTTATCATAAGTCTAACTTTGACGAGTCCAATGTTTACAACATGAACGGCACTACAACTAGTGGAAGACTGCGGACACTGAGGAACACTTGCGACCCCGCCGGCGCTAGAACACATGTGACCGGGGAGCCGAGCCCGCTGAACAGGTTTGCTGTTGTAGTACATACTACCACGGTCTCCAGACTGGGCTCTTGGAGAAGGCACTGGTGGTGGTGCAATCCAAAGGTACTTGAGTGTGCATCGGCATTGGCGAGGCCGGAGGCGATGGTGACACATATCCAGATGAAGAGGAGGCAGTCGATGGTGCTGGACTGGGTGGGCTGGCAGGTGGAGAGCCCGCTGCTGCACGTTGCATGTCATTCAAGCGGTGGCCGAGGTGTGTCATCAGTTGTGTGCCTAACCTCACATCAACACCAGGAACGGAGGCTAAACAACGTGACACTTCATTGGCGGCATGAGTGAATCCAGCTCTGAAGCGGTCGGCATCCACGGTTGAGTTCAGGGACAATCTTCTTTGGCGACGGAGCTTGTGTAGGTGTCGCACGGTCAATTCCAAAATATCAGCTTTTTCTAATTTCGCAACATTTTCGCCTTCCGACTGAAGGGCGCTGACCATCAGTTCCTTAAGTTCATCGAGGCAACGATTGATGCGTGCGCGCCTCTTGCGTTCAAGCATCGGTTTCATCACTTTGCGATATTGATATGTTCGCGAGACTGGCTGCGGGCCGTCCTCTGCGAGCGAATACGCGATCTCGTAAGACATATTGATAGTTGTGTTATAACGTGTTAAATGCGTGTGTATCTCGTGAGCGGTGAGCACGGAATGCGGAGAAACGCTCTGGCGGGGGCTTATATAGGGGACGGGCCGGCTCACGATCGTGGGAACGCAGAGAGCCGGCGAGTTCCCACACGCGCCACCTGTGCGGAGCAGCTGCCGAGGGCGCGGGGGGCTGCCGGGCGGGGGGACACGCGCCAGAGCCCGCGCGTGCGCGCCGTAAACAATCCGCGCAGGCCGCGACGCCATGGCCCTGTAATTGCCGGCGTTAGTCACGCAGCGCGACGTTACTCTACGTGTGCACTACCGCTCACCTGAAAATTAGACCTTCATCATCTGACAATAACACTTTGTTATATTAATCTGAATCAACACTTTACACTCATAAACCTATAGAATGAAATAGATTGAAGTTAATAAACAGTAGGTACATACCTTGTATTTTTCTTTATAGCTCAATAATCCTTTTTTCTATTTTTTTTTGTTTTTATATACCAATTAGGTAATAGGATTATTAGCCAATATTGAATAAAACATTATTTTAATAGATATTGATTAGCAGTAGGTATTTTGAATTTTGGTAGCTATACTAACTGTTCTACTACCTAATAAAGGTAACCAAAGGTAAAGGTAATAAATATATCCATTTTTATGAGTGGTAGGCAGACAGTTGGTGGTCATTTGCCCAGTTTACCGACACACACCGTAAACTACTACTACTACCCTGTATCGCGTTTCAGGATTAGCTTGAAGGTTGCCGGTTTTAACTAGGCCGGCATTGTGGAGACGGCTGCTATTTGCAGTTATTTAACTGTAGGACTATTAAGCGGGGTGCTGAAATATGTCGAAACTTAATAAAAAAATTACAATATCCAAATTGGTATATGTATAATAATA
Organism: Tinea trinotella; assembly: GCA_905220615.1. Classification (NCBI taxonomy): domain Eukaryota; kingdom Metazoa; phylum Arthropoda; class Insecta; order Lepidoptera; family Tineidae; genus Tinea; species Tinea trinotella. The sequence goes on along the minus strand of HG992320.1, from coordinate 4,009,975 downwards.
TGTAATTATTAGTTATAAGGCGACCGTGGTGAAGTGGCATTGCAATGGTTACACAAACTGAGAGCACGAGTTCGAAACCACTCACCGGCACCTACATTGGTGCTTCATTTGATATATGTACTTTGGTAGTCCTGTTTCTATGATACAAGCACTTTAGTAGCTTTATATTATGTAGCTAGTCTTTTATTAGTCGATATGAGTATGTTGTAACAAGATGACTACCACATCAATCAGTTACGCCCGCCGCGTCACTGCACTTAGGCTATGATGGCAATTATAAAACCGTTTATACACTGAATTTGGGTGATTGATGAATGGCATATTTGTGAGAGAGTCTAACGTTAGCAAGTAAACGTCATCAACGCAGGGATAACAAAGCGCCACTTTCCTTGATCCTGACACAACACTCTTGCTTTCTTTAAATCCGCAAACTTCTTGATTTAAACGAATTTTATGCGGCTTACTATCGCGTATATTATTAGTTATTAATTTTACATGTCATTTTATTATTCCGACGTTTCGAGAGCTTTGCAGCCATCGTGGTCAATAACAACAACAAAAAACCGCGACAGTAAGCCGCATATTTTATAAATGTCTCTAATTTGATTAACGACCAATCATCATGGTCGTGGGTTTAAATTAAAGTAAACAACTCAATTTAAATGGCCATCAATGACCAAAAACAGTGGAGTAACAGCCTAAGGTTTGCCGGCTACTGTTTATTTTCATCAATCAAACTTTGTAATATTTATTGACGGGATAAATTATAATAGATGATTTTGACTATTCTGCTCTAATAACAAACAGTAGTAAGCTCTTTGTTAAGACTCGTGTTCGATAAAACTCTTTGTCGAAGTTACACAATCGACTGTCGATTGCGTTCCTACATTTTTTTTACCAGGTCAGGGAAATCGACCAAATCGACAGTCTAACTAAACGGTTCGGCTAGTCGTTTCTTTGTCGAATTAATGCTCTATCAGCCCAAATTATTTTTAATATTGGAATTGGATGATGATGGATGAAAGAGTTTGTCAGGATCATGGAAATTGGCGTTCTGTTGTCTCTGCCTATCTCTATGGGAGCTGAAGCATGACTATTGGTCTTATAATCATTTCTAACAAAAAAGGATAAATCAAAAACGTTTGGAAACAAATCAGTAAAAATCTAAAAAGTGAATATCAAACAAAAACAAAAGAAAATAGGTATGTAAAAAGCAGTATTTAAAAAATAATAATTGTGTATGTTTTTTCTAAATAAAAACAATTTAAATAACATGTTATCATCCGGTAGCATATTACATTAGTTCCCAAGACATACCTACACAGGTCAGTATACTATGCGAAAGTGGGCGGGATTTGAATCCTACGCATTCAAGTCCAAAGAAAAAAAGCGTTCCGTTTACATTTTATAGTTTATCAATAACTTAAACCTTTCTCTTATGTACATTGTACATGTTTTTAAATGACAATTATTAGTTTTCTCAGTTATTTTGTTATTAAGTTAAAAATATAATAAAGTATTTTCTTAGATTTTGCGCGAATAGTGATTAATCACATTGTCACGCCTTTTTCCACAGGGATAGGCAGAGACAATGGAGCGCCACTTGCCACGATCCTGACACAGCTCCCTCGCTTCCTTCACATTCACATTTCTCTTCATACAAGCTCTATAGTTATGGGCATTAGGCAACCTAGCTTTAATTTATAATGAATTAAACAAATCTTATGAGGCTTACTATCGCGATTATTTTGGTTTTGATTATACATTTTTTTTTATTCCGACGCTTTGCAGCTATCGTGGTCACGGAGAGACGTCGGTATAATAAAAAGTAAAATTAAAAACAAAATAAACGCGATAGTAAGCCGCATAAAACTTGTTTAATTCATTAAATATAAGAAACCTATTATTTTCGTAATATTTAAGTAATCTGAAGTGGGACTGGGCAGGTCATCTCTACCCCGTCTGTATGATATGATTCATTGTGGACAAAGTTCACTATTGAGTGGACTCCAGATTGTAGAAGAAATCGCGGTAGACCCTAACGGAGATGACGAGATGAAATAGACTCATACAATCTATTGATATTGATATTAGGTAAAATAAAATCTTTTCCTAAAATATCTAAGCCTACAATAATTCGTAAGTCTTGGAAAAAGGAGAGGTAGGCCTTTGCTCAGTAGGACAATTAAAAGGTCTATTAATAACAATAGGAACAATACCTAAATTGTATCGATAAGAAGAAATTTTAATGAGATTGTTTGTTTAAGTTTAGAAACAAACACTAACCTTAATTTAAAAAGTAATAAAACCTAATGACCATGTGACTATAATGGAAAATTCGTGTGAAATCTCCATCAATAATTGATAATCAAATTGCGTACACTATTTTCCATTTAAAAGACCTTCAATTAACGATTAAACATAGAAATATCTCGAATACATTAACGTTTTGTTACACAAAATTCGAAATATTCCACCGGCCTAATTGGTTTTTAAATGGAAAATTGTCAACTATTGATTATCATTAGTAATCGGTTACATTAAGTAGGTATAGCACGCGCTAATGGTTTTTGGAAATTTTAGCTAAACCTGTTATCGCTTTCGATTGACGTGTCTTTTATATTATACCCGTTTTAACAGATTTTAAAGAGGTCTATAGAACAATCCTTTCAAAATCCCGATACAAATCCCGATTCTTTATTATATTTTTTTCTAAGATCGAGCAGCAATATTCTCTGCCGTCTTTGTTTTATTAGGTATCATTATACTTATCTCTGATTATCAATCTCTTTCTTTTAATAAAACGTAGATATTATTTTTTATGCAAGTATTAAGGCGAGTGCACTGGTAGTGCAAAGGTTACGCAAACCGAGCACGGGTTCAAAAACACCAATGTATCTTTGATATATGTACTTTGGTTGTCCTATTTCTATGATACAATTCCTTAAGTAGCTTAGTATAGAAATGTAAATACAAAAATAAATAAAATCTATTCCGACAGGCGTAGCTGAACGGTTAGCGATTGGTAAAGTTCTGGTTACGATTCCCGGTCGGAGCAAATATTTGTTTTATAACTTTTATTTGAAATATTTAATAATTATATTAAATAATACAAATATTTGTTAAATAAAAAGAAGCGGATATTTGTTTTGGGTCTGGTTATCAAAGAGTGGTACAAGTATACAGACCGTGAAGTGATTTGGTCGCGTTTCGGGATCAGCTTTTAAGTTGCCGGTTCCAACTAGGCTGGCATAGTGGATGTGATTGCTACTTACAGTCAGATTGTCATGCCTTTTTCCCACAGGGATAGGCAGAGACAATGGAGCGCCACCTGCCACGGTCCTAACACAACTCTCTCGCTTCCTTCACATCTTCATACAAGCTCTATGGTTATGGGTACTAGGCAACTCAGCTAATCTTAAGGATGTCTCTGATATGGTCGGAAAACATCCTCCTGGGTCTGCCTCTATTAACGCATCCATCCTAATCAGATTTATAAATTTATTTAGCTGTGGTAGCAGTTATTCAAGTTGTGCGCTGTAATAATATCGAATATAATATATAAAAAAAGTTTAGATAAAAGTACCTAGATTAATATTACAATACGTATCGTAATTATGCCAATTTAATTAATTATGTCTAGCCACGTAAATAACCTTTGACCTTTGACCATGTTTTGACACTATTTAAATGACAAATAGGTTGGAACAATGGTATATTTGACTTGATAATATAAATAATGCGATAAACATCTTAATTAGTTATTTTTTGTAATTAATTTTATGCTTTATTTTCATATTCATTTGTATATTAATATTTATGCATTATTTGTTGGTTTAATACTTAATATGTTCTGCTTCTGTTTTGTAATGATTAACTTAATCAATATCTTATGAGGAACTGTTTTAAAGTTTTAGCATATTAATATTTAAATTAATTAGTACTTGATGAAAATTAGATAGAAATAAATGTACGCTGTTCAGCTGCGATCAGGGAACAAACTTGGCTTATACCAAAAATACGTTTTAGCTTTAAACAACAGACACAAGTCTGATCCCTAGTCGCAGTTGACCGATGTGCACGCGTGAATTTCTTATCCAGTTTCTTTCAATTGAATTAAACAAATTTTATGCGGCTTACTATCGCGTTTATGTTGGTTTTGATTATTCATTTATTTTTATATTCCGAAATTTCGAGAGCTTTGCAGCCATTGTGGTCACGGAGAGACTGAGGTGTTGGTTGTCCAATTGGTTGATGCTGTTATAGTTTCCAAAACTACCCCGCTTGATTTTTTAATTTTGTTTTTTCTTTTTTCTGTTCCCGGTTTATTTCAAATTTTTGCTAAAATAACTGACGGTGTCATCTGGTTTGGCAGTTTGCTAGTTTTGGGACTTGAGTTTGTGTATTGTGGGGTCCCAGGTGTCAATTACCAAGTTATATTAAAGTAATACCTAATACTCTAGTATATGGCCAAAATTTAAAAAAACTCTTTTCTTTACGAAATATTGAGAAACTTTTACGGCTATGGATCTATGAGTATAAGATAATATGAATGAATTGGGTATTATTTATAGATTTATCCCAAAATTATCTAAAGGAAAACACGCACAGAGAGGATAACTAGACATATTAAAATTTACACTAGCTTATTAAAATAACAATTATTTATTAAAAAGGCAATTAGAAATACCTCATTAGCAATTCAGTTACAATGGAAATTTATGAAAGAGTTTAACAATTAAGTTAATATAATATTTATCGTTTTTTAATAGTTTATTAACTCTGTGTACAGTGTACATGATAGTTGACACATAAGTACTTTTATACATTGGCAATATTTACTTAAGACAGTTGGTACTTATATAGGTAATCGTACGCATTTCAGAAAGAATAACAGAGTTTATTATAAATATTAAAAATAACAGAATTATTATTTTTAATATTATTTTTTAAAGGGATTTACCAATTGATGGTTACCCAGTCTGCCTAACTTTAGCAAAGCATGTAATGTAAAGTGTAAATTAACCAAAATGCTGCCAGTAGTCGCCTCCGCTCATCTTTGTCATGCCCACAGATCTAGAATGCGCTACGCTATCATCATCATCAGCCGGAAGAGGTCCACTGCTGAACATAGGCCTCCCCTTAGAACACCATTCCGAACAACAAGATGCCAATTTGATGACGATACGCTATGGTACTCGTACATTCTAAATCTATTGTCATGCTAATATACTTGTAAATAAATATATTATCTAATAAATGTTTTATATAGGACGCGACTGTCTTCGATTTGCCTGATGGTAAGCAACGTGGAAGTCAAAGAGTGCCGACGACTGAAAAACTGATTCTGTTTGCGGTTGCTTTACCCGCCGTCACCATGACTGCCGTAGTGTATATGTAAATACAGAGTGTCTCAAATAACGCTGCTGAAATTAAAGTGGGGCGGTAGTGCTTCCGATCCTAAAAACGACTCGACTCGAGGCGTTCTTGAGACACTCTGTATAGCTTCATAAACTTATTAAGCTATATTTAAAAATGTGATAAAAATTAAATAACAAATCTGATTAAATATTAAATTCGAGACCTCCTTTTGCTGCGTTATCGATTGGAATTTTCCTATTTATGATAATATTAAGTAGTTTGTGATGATGTAAACTATGTTATTAGGAGCACGCGTTAGTTTGTATAATTATCTGATAACAATACGTAGGTATATACATATATACATATCAATCATATCAAATTAAACCCATGTGTTACCGGATATAACCGAATTACTATAAATTACATTACAATTTTATTTATACGGTTTTAATGACAATTTAATAACAATTTTTAAAAATAGTATTTTCTTAGATTTTGCGCGAACATTGATTAATGAATTAAACAAATTTTATGCGGCTTACTATCGCGTTTATTTTGGTTTTGATTTTACATTTTTTTATTATTCCGACGTTTCGAGAGCTTTGCAGCCATCGTGGTCACGGAGATAAAACAAACGCGATAGTAAGCCGCATACAATTTGTTTAATTCATTAATTTTTAAAGATATTTATGTTTTTTTTATTGTGACTCGACATATGACAGCATCTTGATGTTAAGCTAGAGTGTGGTCCATGAATTGATGTAGCAGTCACATCCACTATGCCGGCCTAGTTGGAACCGGCAACTTACAAGTTGATCCCGAAACGCGACCTTCACGGTTTGTATACTTGTAAGTGGTACTACCCCGGATCGGCAGACTGGGTACCACTGCCTACCATTATTTAAAGTATGTGAGCTAATAGCTCCAGTAGAGTTCTAGAAAGATACTTCTTCTAGATTGTTTTGTTAGAATAGGTATTGTATTTTTTTGTGGCTCGACATCTTACGACAGTTAGCTTGTGCTGTTGGAATGCAGTCCATGAATAGAGGAATTGCTATTACTGATAACTAATTGAAAGTAGCAGTTGCTTTGACTATGCCGGCACAGTTGGGATGGGCTTTCTAGCTTCTGTAGACTTAAAAGTGGGGGACCTACCCCGGGTCGGCTGACAGGGCAAACGGCGCGGCGTACAACTTTCCGCGAGACCTGGAGCAAATAAGTATCTGCCTCATATGCTATTTTATTCTTACTTTTATTTATGATTTGGTATATAATTATTTAGAGGAGTAACTTTTCAATTGGTAACTAACTTTCACTTATTTCTGTTTTATTGACTGAATTTAGTGTGGTTGAGTTCAATAACTCTATTATCAATTATATATTTTTTTTGCGGATGCGAATGCTTCCCCCGAATTGTGCTGGTATTACGGGTGTAAAAAGACGAAGGTAGGAACAAGGATAAAGAGCTCCTCGGAACATATAATATTTAAAGATAAATAGATATTGAAATGTAATTTTAGATTTGATCAAAATTTAACCATAGAGCTTGTATGAAGATAGTTGTGGATGTGAAGGAAGCGAGGGAGTTGTGTAAGGATCGAGGCAAGTGGCGCTCCATTGTCTCCACTGCCTATCCCTGTGGAAAAAAGGCGTGACAATTTGATTTATTAATTGATCAAAATTTTGGTCATGATTTTTTACAATAAATAATTTCTTAGTGAAAATCTTTATTCAAGTAAATGCCTAGCATGGCAAAGTTGGCACGGACGTGGCTCCATAATGTGGTTATTATGCCAGGGCATGACTCGAGCAGTTCTAGCACGAGTTTCTTATGGCCTTCTTCTTGTCGTACGCCTTAATAGAATCATAGATTCAGACTATGAGCAAGTGCCCATGCTAAACCCAATGCTAACAAATTTCATTTCTTTCTCAAATATCTTTTACTTCATATGTTAATTTAAAAATATGTAAATGTAATAAATAAAACTATAGTTTAAAAAATAATTAATAAAACACGCTTATTGAACTAAAAAGCAACTGAACTCGACCAGCTTGATGGTAAGCAAGAAGAGGTCCAAGAATGTCGACTACTAAACAAACCGAGTCAGTTCACGGTAGACCTAAATGCCGGCCAAAAAAAAGATATAATTATTGTATTGTCATCGGTTTTTAATACGTGTACAAATTGTCGTATTTTTCAGACCTCTAGAGGTAAGTGAAAACTAATTCTAAAGATTCCGTTACATAGTTACATACAGACAAGTCAAGCTATTACTCGTAAAAGCGTGTTAAAAATATGAAATACCTAGTGTTTTTAGATATTAAAATATGACGCAAAAAGTTGAAAGGCTAATTATCGTAAAAACATCAATTCCTCTTAATTTGTAAACTAAAAAGCGCTTGAAGTTGTGAATGTATTAATTCCTTTGATTAGATGTTAATTGAAGCGCTTTGTGCTAGTATTGCACGTGTTCATATGGCTCGCGCCGTGCTTCTGCGCACGTTCTATCGCTTACCTTACATTACCACGTTTTGTTGCATGCGATGCGCACTGATTGCAGTACGCATAGGGTTGACACGTGATCATAAACCATTTTATTTTAGTATTTTTTTAGATTTTAGGCGAATATTAATTAATGAATTTCGCGTTTATTTTGTTTATTGATTTTACATTTTTTTATTATTCTGAATATTCGAGAGCTTTGCAGCCGTCGTGGTCACGGAAAGACTGACATTTTTTTATTCAATTAATTTTATTTTAGTATTTTCCTTTTTCCTTCGAAGCAAGCCTTTTCAGGCAATTTATTAGGTCTAAACAACTTATGAAGTTTACTGGTTGGAGAACTGAATACTTATGTACTTTCCCTCGTGAACGAAACGATTTACTCGTATTTCTAAATGTATGCACAACTTCTTCCTTTATGGCACCCTTCCTTTATAGGACTTAATTGATTCGTTAACTTATTTGTAACATGGCAACACGCTTTTATTAGCTTGACTTGTATGTATGTAACTATGTAACAGAAATTTTCAAATTAATTAATTTTCCCTCACTTTTAGATGTCAAATATTTTTTTGGCCGGCATAGTGACGGCGACTGAGGCAACCGTGAAATGATCGTTTTTTTCTGTCGTCGGCATTCTTGGACCTCCTCTAGTTTACCATCAGGCGGGTCGAGGTCAGATGTCGAGTGTATACTGATACAGCATAATACAATATTGTTATTATTATTAATGCATGCATTCCTGTCCTATAACTGAGATTGCATTTAGGTATGTATTTTAAATAGTGCTATATGAGTTTGTATTGTAAACAATGTAATATTGTTGGAGGGCTTAATAAATAAATCCGCAATCATTACCCCCCATCCACTCCTTGGGGACCACATTACTACAGGATCACTTTTTTTAGAGACGCGTCTTCTGACCTTAACTTGTCTGTTGGTGAACAAGGGGAAGTCCAATCAAGAGCGCCAACGACAAAAAAACGTTTTAACTTACGATTGCCTAGTGCCGGCCATTATTTTCCGATAGATTATGTACATTTTGTATATCGTATTTATAAAAATCATAAACCTCATTAAAAAAACACATTAATTACCCTTAGCCGTAGAGTTTGTATGTAGAACTGTGAATGTTAATAGTTGTGTCAAGATCATGAAACGTAAGCTTCGTTGTCTCTAGCTATTCCTGTAAAAATAGAAGCATAGCAGTTTAGTCAGTTATACTATTCTAAAGAATGCTAAAAGAATAAAATAAAAAAAACTATTAGTCGTCCACTGCTGGATAGAGACCTTCCCCAGTGATCTCCACAGTGGCCTGCATCTAGCGGTTTCTAGCTTCCTTTTTAGCAGGTTGTCAGTCCATCTTGTTCGTGGACACGCACGCTGCGTTTTTATGTACGTGGTCTCCATTCTTTCTTGAGGCCATCAGAAATACACTTTATAGTTAGGAAAACTGATAGTGTTTCATTTTTAAAAATAAGAAATGACGACCTCAAAGGAGAAGTTCAAGAGTGCCGATAACAGTTAAATGCGATTCAGTTAGTCCAATCATTTTTTTTATAATTTATTGTGACACGCTGATATAAGCTCTGCGGTTATGGGCATTAGGCAACTCAGCTTTCTTAAGGATGTCTTCGATTTGATCGGAAAACACCCTTCTTAGAGCTTGTATGAGGGGAATTGTGGATGTGAAGGAAGCGAGGGAGTTGTGTCAGGATCGTAGCAAGTGGCGCTCCATTGTCTCTGCCTATCCCCGTGGGAAAGAGGCGTGACAATTTGATTGATTGATTGATATTGTGATACGTCATCTGACCTCGACCCGCATCCTCGAATATCTAAGAGAGACGACAACTGAAACAACCGAGTTAGTTTACGGCTGCTTCAGTCGGCGTCACTATGCCGGATCCGGCAAAGACAAAATAGATGATATTATTATAATAAAAAAGTAAAACAATAAAACTTGTGAGACATAATAATATTAGTATCGGCGCCAAAACATATAAAAACACAATTATAATACACGCTCCAACCTCGGTATCAATTGATAAAACAACTAAGATACCAGTTTTTGCATTGACGCTTGGTGTTAAAGTACAAGCATCATGTGATTACAAAAAACATCAGATACGTAAATTATTATTTCTAATACGCAAAAATGTAGGCAGAAGAACCATGAAACTCTCATAATTGGTGTAAAAATGCTTTAATTAAGGAAGGCATGTGATCTATCGTTTGCAGATTGAGTAAAGAATATAGTTGTGTGTGATAAATTTGATTTGAAAGATGTAGGTTTGTGCATAATAATTTATAAATCCGGAGGCGAGTAGTAAGATGAAACGAGGACGCCCAGAAGATCGTGTCTTGATTAAATCAGGGACATTCCTAATAAAACAGAGATAATAGATCAACAGCTAGACCTATTCCTTCCCCACCGATCTCCACAGAGCTACTTTAAGGTCGTCAGTTCACCTTGTGTCGCCAGGTTTATTCCATCTTAGACTAGCTCGTAGGTCCAAATGTAGCCCTAATCGACTTACATCGACATTTATCGACTTACCCAATAAACAAATACCTACTAATGCAAATACCAAGACGATTACACCTAATCGTTATCTAACATAAAAATACCCACGTAGGTTAACAAGGAATAGGTTAATCACACACTTTAAGGGGAAATTAAATATGAATAAACCGGACATAGGAAGCGTGAGAGGTATTTTTTAAATTCCGTAAACAATTCTAACAAATGGAAACCGGTATTGAAGCGCGTCACTGCTGACTCGAGATGAAGCATATAATCAGATGATTGTGACGCCACTACGCAGTAATTTTCACCTTTGACTATAACGTCACTCGCGTGATTATCATTGACTCATATTTTAACGTCAGAAGTTTTTAAGATTAGATATTGTAACGCATTTTTATAGATAAGATAATTAAAAGTGTACGTGACTTTAAAAACTATTGTGCAATGTTTACTGACATTTTTATTAGAATATGCAATGACATTGAGTTGATAAGGTATTTATTTTATAGGCTTATTGCGAATATCTGTTTAAGCAAAATTGTTTTTTTTTACAGGAATTATTTTCACAAAGCAACCGCCACACGTTAAGCTTAATTCCATTATGTTGAATTCTTTTGACTTAAGTATTTCTAAATAAGAAGGCTGTTATCCTTTCGGTAACTATTGATACCTAATCCTACGGTCATTTGTGTTCAGTTGGCGTCTCGACAAATATTATCTTAGCTGCCGTCTTTTGTAGCATCTTCAAAGATATTGAATATTTCCGTCGGCAGCCTTTAAGGTAGCGGCTTTTTTTATCATCACAGTGGCGCCGAGATTTGCAAGTCGCGCCAAATATTTGTCAAGTGGGAGCCCTGACTAATCATTAACATTTGTACGACCTTTTTTGGAATTTTCATTTAAACTACCTAAGTGTTAAAGTAAGAGTTTGCTAATGTACAGTTATGTATTGAACTTTATGGTAATGTAATAAAATAAACAGCCTACTTTAACTAATTTTATAGAGGGTTGTTTTACCTTCAAAGGAACCTTATCGGAAACTGTACATTTTGAAGAGTAGTACTCGAACAAAACAATGACAAACAAAGAACTCGTGCGGTTATAAAATTCGGTACAAGTTGAAACAGATTTTCTTAGAATTTTAAATAAGAAGACAATTGTTAGTTTTTGGGAATGTACAGTGACAGGTACAGCCATGCACTTGTCTTGGGTGTAAGTAAACAAAGGAGAGGATCATGCTTTTAACCGACAGCTCCGGAGGGGGTCCGTCTAAAACTATGGCGCCAACTTTTTCTGACACTTATGTCTTAAAAGATTACATGAATGTGCAGCCGCTAAGAGGTGTTGGGACAAACGACGTGAAAGATCTGGCTTTTGTATGCATTACTTCAAGTATCTTTTGCTACGATGACTCGACACTTTGCCACTTGAGCGAGGCAACTGCCAAACCTATGTACTCAGATAAAAAAATCACCTTATCATTATATACACACCCGTGCAACTTAAATGAATCAACGCATTTGAAATACTTTATGTATTAGTTAGATTTTCCTGGAAACATTCAAATGACTATTCGTAACAATTACTCCATATATGCCTTCCCAGAAATATGTAATAAGAATTTATTTACTAAACACTCAAAAATCCTTATTACACATTATTTTATTACAATGAGAAACACATTGCAATAATACTTTGAATTGAATCAGTGACTGGAAAGGACTACCGGATTTATTTTAATGCTCTCTCTGTGTTTTCATTGTGGATCGCAGAAGCGGAGAAATTACAATTATATGCAAACGTAAGTTGAATGCGAATTTCAATTGTAAAGTAAATTGGGGGTTTTCCTGAGTCCGTTGGTTCTTAGGAAAGGATGAACAAAACGTGTCGGCCCACAACATAAGGAATCATAAAAGTATAAACCTATTCAAACTATACTTTAGCAAAACACCGACGAATATTTGTAAAGGCTTCTAGTTCTTCGAATTTGTAAAACCCTTCTGTGTTCTATTGCGATACAAAATACACGTGCTGGAAAATAACAGCCGACAAACGACTTTTTTTTTACAAAAACGGAACATGGCTATTAATTTTTCGAGGACTTTTTGGAAACAATAAAACGTGTTAATAGTTCATAAAGTCTTTTGAAATAACAGTAAAGTGCTTCGGACTTGAATAGGGAATGATTTTAAAAGTAATATTTTATTGATGTTGTGTTAAATTTCATGCTTTATTATAGAATTTTGGACGTTTTTAAAAGTCCCCTTTGTTGTGTGTCACCGCGAATTTATGGTTATTGAGATAATTATACAGCAATGAATAGAGAAACATTAAAATTTTATTCGGAGAGCTTTTAGCGTGTTCGAGTCGATTTTACACAAATTTAAAATGGTATTAAAGTTATAAAAACCACATTGACTAATCGGCTATATATCACTATATAAAAATACTTAATAACATAAATATAACACTTGACAGCTTAGCGACTAAGGCACCCTATGTAGGCTGAATGATTTTTTTCAGTAGTCAGCGCTCTTGAACTTGCCTTGCTCTCCATCAGAAAATTTAAGGTCGATGTCATCAAAACAAAAACGTATACAAGTATACTATATAATATAAATATATGTAGCTTTTTTTAATTGGCACGAAAAAAGACTAAACACTGCAAGGACTCGCTATAGAAGATTATGTGATTTAAACACATTTTATGCGGTTTTCAATCACGTTTATTTTTAGTTAATGATTGTACAATTTTTTTTATTCAAACCTTTCGAGAGCTTTGCAGCCAACGTGGTCACGGAAAGACTGCTTAGCTCTCGAAACGTCGGAATACAAAAATCATTACTCAAAATAAATGCAATAGTAAACCGCATAAAAGTTTAATTCATTAATCAATGTTCGCGCAAAATCTAAGAAAATGTTTTATATTAATAGTTTAGTCCGAAACATAGAGTAGATTAGATAATTTCTTGATCTTTATAAAATATTACAGTAATATCTACATTAATTTCTAAATATTACAAGACCTTATTAATAACACTGCATACTGAGTTACATTAATATTGTATACTAACATACAATTATAAATATTTGCGTTTGTTATACCGCCAACGCCTTGGGCATTCAGTAGCGGTGCTTCTACCATCATTAATTGCCCCAACTATCAACAGATACAATCATTATTATGTTTTAATTATTACTTCTACATGTACTATTAGTATTAGGAAATTTATTATATTTCGTAATGTTTTTTCATGTTGAGTCGTTCGAGTTGTTGATTTACGGTTCCTAAGTAATACGTTATTGCGACTGGGTATATGACAGCACCCCGCTAATATTAAACTGGAGTGCGATAAATGGAGGTGACTGAGAATGAAATGAAATGAGAATGATACTACAGTTAGATGATTGTAGTAGTAGTCACGTCTATGCCGACCTAGTTGGAACCGGCAACCCAAAACACATCGGTATACATCGGTATACCAACGTACCTACTATTTTTAGCAGAAAAATAGCCTCTAGTACGGAATGAAGAAATTCCTAGAAATCGAATATTTAAATGCCTAAGAAAGCTGGGTTGCCTAGTGCCCATAACCATAGAGCTTGTATGAAGAGAATTGTGGATGTGGGAGAAACGAGGGAGTTGTGTGTTTATCGTGACAAGTGGCGCTCGATTGTCTCTACCTATCGATTGACATGCTTTAATTTTATTGTTTCTCCTCGTCTGATGTTAAGCTAGCGCAGTCTATTGAATAAAGACAACTGCAGCCACGGACATAATATGTCAGACCTGGCCAGCGTGCCATTTTGCCTGCGTCGTTAGATGTCTCTTCACACTGTGACTGACGCATCCGGACCAAACAAGAATTAAAAAATCAAAACCTTTGATAACCCTAATCACGGTTTCGTATCTGTCAAACGAGTTGGTAGACTTATTATCTAATTAACAAATAATATAAATAAAAAAGTCATTCATTGGTTGTTACAGATCAAGTCCCGGTGATTATTATCTTAGTTAGATTACTATCTACAGATCATTGGCATTAGAATTTAATCTATAGAGATGTTTTATACTTGTACCTATAATGTTAACAAATGTAGATTTTTGTATGAAAAGTATGAAATAGGAAAGGATGAATTAAAGGCGATCGCGGAAGAGATTTATTATTCAGAGAGGAAAATAGGGACGACCCAATTATCGTTTCTTAATCAAATGTCTCCATCCAAATGAAATCAGTTTGTGGATGAGGAGGAAGTGGGAGAATTTTATCAGAAAAGTGGAAAGAGATGCTCCATTGACTGTAGGAATTAAGACCGTGAAAGCATTTCGAGTACCACTTGATGGATGGTGATAGTAAGCGATAAGATGCCCAAGAGTGCCGTCGACTGAATAAAAACCGATTCAGTGTACGATAAGTTGTCAAAGTTTAAGTAGTCGCTGCGACTGCTGCCTGCAGATCTATAGCAGCATTTATTGAAGTCCAGCTTAACTTTAACTGAATGGAGCGCGGTCCTATATGACAATACAACGATAATTAAAAAAATCAATCAATCAAATTTTCCCATGAGGATAGGCAGAGACATTAAGCGCCACCTTCCACGATGCTGACACAACTCCCTCGCTTCCTTCACATCCACAATTCTCTTAATACAAGCTTTAAGGTTGTGGGCACTAGGCACCCTAGCTTTTTTGAGGATGTCTCCGATTTTTTCGGAAAACACCCTCCTGGGCCTGCCTTGTTAAACGCATCTATCATCAACAGAAAAAAAATGATTAAAAAATATTCTTCTTAAAACATAATTGTGTCAATAAAACATATCTTAAGGTATACTATAGATTTTATAAGACACCATTATTTACGGCTAAGTTATTAATATCGTATAATCACTTAGACACGACCGCTACTGATAATGCGATGTTGCCACTGGCTACTTGGAGGCTGGTTGCGGGATGAATCATTCTCGTTCTTTTGTAATTATACGTTTTTTTACATTTCTATACTAAGCTACTTAAGTGCTCGTATCATAGAAACAGGACAACCAAAGTACATGTATCAATGATACATTGTTACCGGTGGGTGGTCTCGAACTCGTACCACGGTCATCACGGTTTTATTTATATAGAAGTAACATTGAATTACATTTCCAAAATACTAAACGTACTCATAGAAACAGGACGACTAAAGTACATATTAAGTATTAGGTTACCTAGTGCCTATAACTGTAGAGCTTGTATGAAGAAAATTGTGGATGTGAGAGAAGCGAGGGATTTGTGTCAGGATCGTGCCTATCTCTGTGGATAAAAAGCTTGACAATTTGATTTGATTGATTGACATTGGTACCGGCAAGTGATCCTGAACCGGGGTCTCTTGTAATACCATTTATCTACCACTTCACTATGATTGCCTCCATTATTTGAATACTTAGTTTAGTTTTCTATTAAATTCAAGTAAGTAATAATAGATCTCTATAAATTATTTATTTATTTATTTGCATTACTATACTAAGCTACTAAAGTGCTTGTATCATGGAAACAGGACAACCAAAGTACATATATAAAACATACATTGGTACCGGTGGATCGTTTCGAACTCGTGCTTTCGGTTTGCGGACGATTGCACTGCCACTACACCACGGTTGCCTATAAATACTCTGGAATGACCAATCTCTTTTATTGCCAATTTACCTCGACCTGCCCGATGATACTTTACGATTGCTTCTGTTACCATCAGTATGCAGACCAGAAGTGTTTTTAACCGAAGCCTGAAGGATTCAAGGTGAAGGATGGGAAGAACAAATTGTGGGCTAGTATTACATTCCACTTGTAGATCAGTTCGAATGTCGATTCGGTTAACAGAATAAAAGAAAAAGTCGGTAATTCATTAAAATTCAAATGAAAGCTAAAGATTAATATAAATAAAACAAGTATTTTCTTAGATTTTGCGCGAATTAGTTAAACAAATTTTATGCAGCTTACTTTTGCGTTTATTTTGGTTTATTTTTTTTATTATTCCTACGTTTCAAAACCAAAACCAAAACAAACGCGATAGTAAGCCGCATATAAGTTTGTTTAATTCATTAAATAAATCTATTTAATATCAAAAATGTATCTTTGATACACTTATGTATCAAAGAGATAATCTCATTGATACATAAATGTCTAGTTTAAAAAAACTATTAACGTCGGCGTTCTCTTATATCTTTTATAATCTTTAATGACTACCGTTTTTTCTATAGATTAGATTTTTAAACCGGGTCCAGATCACGACGTTCCACGATTACTTCATTTCCCTTTGCTCTAATAAGTTCCAAGCGGTATTAAATCCGAATAGGTATAATTGATCACATAATCCAATGGAATTTGTTCTCTATAGTTTTCGTAATAAGTAATATTATTGTTTGTATTAAATTAAAGGGCAATAAGGATTTAATATTATATAAATCATAATTATTTAAAAAGTTATTCTTTGTTGAGTGAATGTAGATCGACGAAAGGAATTTATAAATCTGTTGTGGATGGATGCGTTAAACAAGGCAGACTCAAAATGGTGTTTTTCGCCCAAATCATAGACATCCTCAAGAAAGCTGGGTTGTCTAGTACCGTAGAGATCGTATGAAGAGGATTGTGGATGTGAAGGAAGCGAGGGAGTTGTGTCAGGGTCGTGGTAAGCGGCCCTCCATTCTCTACCTATCTCTGTGGGAACAAAGGCGTAACAATTTGATTGATTGATTTACTCAATTTAGTAGTAATTACCAAGTGTTTTTTTTATTGTGTTACGACATTTGACCACGATCCGCCTGACGATAAGCAAGAGGAGGTCCAAGAGTGACGACGACTAAAAAACCGAGTTAGTTCACAGTTGCCCCAGTCGCCATCACTATGCCGGTCACAGGTGCTTCTTCACGCATCGCTTGAAGGATCCAAGGTTATAGGATGGAGAGAACATTTGGGCTGGCAAAGCATTCCATTTATTGTATTATATTGTATTTATTTAATTTAATTATTGTAACGTCACATGCGGTCAGATGGTAAGCAACGGCAGATCGCTGACGACAGAAAGAGGCGACTCAGTTTACGGCCCCAATGGTCATCACTTTAGACGACAGGCGTAGCGCGTTAGTTAGCACACCAGTTTGTTAGGCGTAAAGTCCTGGGTGCGATGCCTGGTCTCGGAGCAAATATTTGTTTCATAGCTTTATTATTATTAGCCTATTTATTTGTTCTACTGCTGGGCAAAGGCCTCCCTCTTTTTTTCCATGACTCACGACATTTAAAGAGTGGTAGGCAGTGGTACCCAGTCTGCCGATCCGGGGTAGTACCACCACTTACAAGTATACAGACCGTGAAGTGATTTAGTCACTTTTCGGGATCAGCTTGTAAGTTGCCGGTTCCAACTAGGCTGGCATAGTGGATGCGACTGCTACTCACAGGTATTGAATTGTAGTAGCAGTGACATCCATTCATGGACCACCATCCAGCTTAATATCAAGCGGGGTGCTGTCATGTGTCGAGTCACAATAAATAAAAATAAAAAAGATCTCTCGCTACGAACTATTGTAGGAGTCCATCTCATCTCGCCATCTCCGTTTGGGCCTGCCGCGATTGAGATTGTCTTCTGCAATCTCAAGTCCACTCAGCAGTGGACTTTGCCCATAATGCATTGGACATGCGACAGAGATGACCTGCCCAGTCCGACTTTACTTTGGCGGCTTTTTCAGCTACATCGGCAATTTAGCTTCATAGCTTTAATTTGTAATATTTAATAATTTGTAAATAATAAAGAGTGGATCTGGTTATTTGTAGGCAGTGGTGCCCAGGCTCCCGGGGTAGTACCACCACATGAAGTGACTCGCGTTTCGGGATCAGCTTGTAAGTTGCTGGTTTATACTAGGCTGGCATAGTGGATGCTATTGTACATATTCATTTAATTCTAGTAGCAGTGTAGTGGCCTCCATTCATAGACCGCAATCCAGCCTAACATCAGGCGGGTGTTCAAAAAGCCCTAATAAATAAAAAATACAAATTTACAAAGTCTTTAGTCAAAATTAATTAGTTAACAGTAGTTATTTTTTAATAGGAGCCCACTAAACCCAATTTTACTAAAAATCCATCAGAGTTAATTGGTCTAAATTGGGTTCATAAGCTTTAATGGTTCTAAAACTATTTTATGTATCTGTTAATGGAGTTTGGGAGAGTATGCTATTTGATGTTTTTTTTAAATTTGATGTAGATAGATGCGTTAAACGAAGCAGATCCAGGAGGGTTCTTTCCGACCAAATCAAAAACATCCTTAAGAAGTAGTAAGTCGTAGTAAATATTTGTTTCATAGCATTTATTTGTAATATTTAATAACAATAAATATTGCAAATATTTGTTAATAAAAAAAAGAGATGGATATTTGCTACGGGTCTGGTTATCAAAGAGTGGTAGGCAAGTGGTACCCAGTCTGCCGATCCGGGGTAGTACCACCACTTACAAGTATACAGACCGTGAAGTGATTTGGTCACGTTTCGGGATTAGCTTGTAAGTTGCCGGTTCCATCTAGGCCGGCATAGTGGATGTGATTGCTACTCACAGTAATTAAATTGTAGTAGCAGTGACATTCATTCGTGGACCACACTTCGGCTTAACATCAAGCGGGGTGCTGTCATATGTCGATTCACAATAAAAAAAATATATTACTTTCTAAAAATAAAAAGATAATGCATCAACCATTAGACTATTCTCAATGGAGTTATAAATGATGGTGTAATATGATACAGTGACAAGGTGCAAACCTGTTGCCTCAAAAACACATGAAATCCCTAAAAACCCTTTTTACGACGCCCTTGGGGGAATAAGGGGCGTATTATTCTAACGTAAATTCACGAAACTAAAAAATGTACAAAAACTGTTAGTTTGATCGTGTTATAAAGTAATACGTTATTCTGGCCGGCAAACATCGTGCCGGCGACTGAGGCAACCGTGAACTAAATAGTTTTTTTAGTCTTCGGCGCTCTTAGACATCTTAGTTACAATCAAGCAAGTCAATATCGATAAAAGAAATAGGTAAAATAATCTACTATAATTACAATAATTTGGTCATGAAATATTGACTTTAAATTAAGTAGCTCTACATATAGTTTGTACGATAAATTACCATATTCATTGATGGCTCTTGCAATAAGTAGGCAAAAAACACAACTGTATAGTACTTATAATGCATATTGTAGGTTTCCCACGTTTGCAATTCGCAGCTGACTGCCTTGGAATTTGTGAGTACAACTTTACTACTCATTTAAGACATGAATGAACAATTTTATTGATAAAATAATTACTAGGTGCACATCTTTATATTTACATATAGGAAACAATAACCTTTTTTCATTACTACTGTACCTGTGTTTACGCGTTGTACTAATACAAAAACAACATAATGAAACAAAACTCTTAAGCAATCAATCAAATTGTCACGCCTTTAGCCCACAGGGATAGACAGAGACAATGGAGCGCCACTTGCCACGATCCTGACACAACTCCCTTCACATCCACAATTCCCTTCATACAAGCTTTCAGGTTATGGGCACTGGGCAACCTAGCTAAAAAAAGCAAAAGCTAATTCGTAAAAAAGTGTTTCAAAGTAAAAAAAAAACTAATATAAGGCTCAAGAAATCCTAATAGAAAACCAATTAACAGTATAAACCCTTAAATAACAACAAATCCGTGTCGTGTCGCCGCCCACACGAAGGCTCGTAAAAAATTCAGTCCACACTAAAGAAAGCAACATGTTTATGAAAAATTCAAAAGAAAACCCACACATACATGACGGTTATTAGTATAGGAAGCGTCATCACGAGCGTGCGCGTGCTTTCGCTCGCTCCCTGGCTTATTATTATTATTATTTATTGTTGAATAATGTGAATGGTAATGCGTGGTTGTTCAGAGCCCGCATAACACCTGCCGTCTTTTCCCACAGTCCGACTCGAGAACAGTCTCGCCCGCAGGAAGTGTTTTTAGCGCGGGTGCGAGAGAGATGGAACACTCGCGTGCAGAGCGCGTGCGCGACACGCACGACTATACCCGCCACGAGCGAGACACAAATAGGGATAGGCGACTGAAAAAAGTGATTACACTGACTGACGTTTTAGATGCCTCGAATTAATGACAGTTGAGTCAATCAAATGTTTAGAGATAATTGAAAGTGTATGACTCACAACTTAAAAGCTATTATAGATGCGTCTGTCTGCTTGGATTATGTATTATTTTTATTCATTTATTTTATTTTTTATTGTGACGAGACGACATATGACAGAACCTCGCTTGATGTTAAGTTGGAGTGTGGTCCATGAATGGATGTCACTGCTACTTTAATTCAATAACTGTGAGTAGCAATCACATTCACTATGCCGCGCCGGCTTTGTTGGAATCGGCAACTTACAAGTTGATCCCGAAACGCGACCAAATCACTTCACGGCTTGTATACTCGAAGTGTTGGTATTACCCCGAATCGGCACACTGGGTACCACTGCTTACCACTCTTAGATAACCATTGGGTATTGGATGCGTTTATCTTCCGAGTTTATAAAACAGAAATATTAATGCGTATGAATTATTAAAGCAATTAAAAAAACGCTAAAATTATTGATTCTACCGAAGTAAGCGGATGAGTTAATAAAAACAAGAAGTGTTTTATTATCGCCATCATCGGCAATGTCTTGCAATTTATTATGTAAATTAATGCTTGTTGTCATCTCTTATGCATGAGCCTCTGGCAGTGAGAGGCTGGATATATTTAAAATTAATATATATAATAGTTAGTTTTAATAATTATGAGAATTAATAAATTAAACAAATTTAATGGGGGCTTACTATCGCGTTTATTTTAGGTTTTGATTTTAGAATTTTATTTTATTAGGGTTCGCGCAAAATCTAAGAAAATATTAACTATGAGAATTTTTAATTTGTTATAGGTAACCATTAAATATCATCCGAAGAAAGAGCAGCTAAACACAAAACATATATAATTAATAATAATTATGTTTATGTTGAATTAAACAAATTTTATGCGGCTTACTATCGTGTTTATTTTGGTTTTACAATTTTATTTTATTATTTCGACGTCTCGAGAGCTTTGCAGCCATCATGGGCACGGACTCTTATTCCTTAACCAATGTTCGCGCAAAATCTAAGAAAATATTACATATAGTATAATGTTGTTTCGCCTGAAGGGAATAATGAACTTAACTAGGTAAAGTTAAAATTGATTACCTAAAAATGAATTGTTGGGTAGGCGCGATTATTATGAAAGGAAATGAAATAATTATTTGCAATTAAAGCAATTTCCTTGCTTTAAGACTTCTGTAAATAAATTCGTCAAGTTCCTACTTCAAGTCAATGATTTCCCTTTATTGTTAGTACAATTTTGATATTTTCATATCAATTTAATGTAAAGTTTGTAGTTGCATAAATAAGATGCGATTACAAACTTGTGCCTATTGGTGGTTGCATAGCACTTAAAAATAATAAAGTGTATAGGTACTAGGTATTAGTCATAAGTGTAAAATGCTTACTAAATAATTATTTTGAAATCTATACAATATGGTCCAATTTTAACATTGTCTATTATTATATTAAATATAGTATAAATTATATAATGACATAAAAAAATATTCTTTAAAAACACGAACGAATAATTATTTAATTACCTAATATATATATTTTTAAATATTATGTAAATTAATAATTTACATGACATTATAAATTTCCTATTTATAATGTCATACATACATTGAGACCTGTAATTTATTACAATGTAAAATATCAAATGACATAAAATGTAATTGTTTTTTAATATTATTACCACTACTTTAGATTTCTTATCAAAATGTTAATCAAAGTGGAAAACTATTACGGAAGACATCGCAATTATCATATTATATACTTGAATAGATCGCTTGTCCATTTTTATTGTACTCTTCAATAGACACCCCGGATGCACGCAATCTCAACCCAATGAATTCCCATTATAACTGAACAATAAATTGCTCATCCTTTGGTACTCAAAAATCTCTGCTTAAGTGACCACAGATACTACAATAGTTTAAAAGGAATTTAGACTTTAACATAAAAGGTATAGGCATCATTTTTGTACATCGATATTTGCTGTTATTGTCCACCACGCAGGTCAGTCTATTAAATGGGACTCACACACACCGGATGGAAGGATAATGTTACAGAAATTGGTGATAAAAACAATTTCTTATGTTACGTCACCTTATACTTTGTTGACAACGAGGGTGGCTTTTGAGATTAGTTAAACATCAAGGCTCATTTTTTTTCGGGCGTTGGCACATGACAGAACCTCGACTGATGTTAAGCTGTATGGAGGCGACTGCTACTACTGTTAAAATAACTGCAAGTAATCACATCCACCATGCCGGCCTAGTTGAAAAGGGTATCTTTTAAGCTGATCATGAAACGCGACTGAGTCATTTTACGGTCTGTTCACTTAATAGTGGTGGTATTACCACGGTTCGACATACTCGCAAAATGTCCACCAACTGTCTGCCATTCTTAAATAAAGAAAAAATATATTAAAGATATTAAATCACCATTTATGCATTTTATGACACTAAAAAAAATTAAATATATATTTATTATAGGTTTTTTTCTTAAGTGGCGCCACATCTGACTTAATGGTAAGCTCAGCGCTGACAACTAGATAAACGTATACTAGTTCCCCACTCATCATATTTAGATTCTAGACACACTAAGTAGAAGTTTTTTCACAATTCGAATCTTAGGTTTAATCTAAAACTTCGAAAACAAAACATTCGAGTATCTTTTTGAACTATCAATTTATATCTTTCAATGTGACTTACGGGGTAAGTTAATAAGATTTTTATTTTGATTATGAAAATGAAACAATTTCTTAGCATCCATGGATTCACCGTGCGGGTGCCGGGTCCATCGCGTGGCAGACGGGAGAATGAAGGCAGCGTTTCGGACTTGTGACCGAAATGTAGGTTTCAAAGCTTTTTGTGACATGTCAACACTCACCTTCCCTGCCTTCACTATCCCCTCTACCCAACCAAATATTGTAAGACCCCACCAATGCCGCCTTCGACATACGATCCAAAAATGTGGTTACGGCGGACCTTGGGAGGCCAAGATTTTTTAAAAGATGATGCAAGGTTTTTGCTGGTAATCCCCTTGCGCCAACTTCCACTGCGTAGAGCTGAGTTTTAAAACCGTTTTTCGTCATCTCGTTCGTGAGATCATAATATTTGTTGGACTTGATGTTGTGGTCCTTTGGAATGTTTGTTTCCCACGGAACGGTAAGCTCTACGATGATAATAGTTTTTAAGTGTCGAGAGTAAACTAAAATGTCCGGTCTATAGGCTGATACTGCTAGATCTTCAGGTATCTTGTAGTGCTTTTCGAATGTATCCATGAGTATATTCCAGTCAGGTGCGTCGCGCAGGATCGAGAAAGGCTTAATTTGTGATTTTCTGAGATGGGACTCTTTCACAAAAGTAATATGTCTTTCATTTGTGGACAAACCTTTCCTAGCTCTGCCAATGCTAAGACTTACTGCTTCACGGATAATTTCCAGGACTTTATCGTGTCGCCGCGAGTAACAGCCCCTATCAAGTAGAGTGACACACCCCACTAGAATATGCCTCGCAGTTCCCACGGCAAGACCACATAATGTACAGGTCTTATCAGTGCCTTTACCCCACCTTACCAGATTGCTCTGGTCGGGCAGAGACATTTGGAATGCGTTAAGATAGAATTTGACTAACGCTGGAGACCAATCATACATTATTGTTCGCCATTTCAAGGCTGGGGGTACACATATCTCTCCTAGGGTGAGCCACTCATTCTGTACCTCTAGAGTCGTTGCGTGCACTCTATAGGCGTGTGCCTCGTCCTGCTTGAGTAAGGATTTTATCACCTCTTTATCGCTTTTCTTTTTCTCCCAACCTAATCCCTTTTTGCTTGTCTGTGCTCCGGTCATAAAAGCTTTGTGAAATTGAAGTCTCGGTTCCATCTCCGAGGCTAATGGATCTTTAGGAAGAGATGCAATTAAATTATCCCGAGAGTTAGTCAGGATTTGATGCTTAGTTATACGTAGATGTTTATATAACTCAGATGGTTTTTTGAAGCTCATTCCAAAATTCTGCTGACCTCTAAAAAGTGTAGAGGAATCAGCGCCTCGTGCCAGTCCGAGCCAAGACTTTAGCGTTTTTATGACTTCAGCATCCAGCTTAAATAGAAGGGATTTGTTGAAATCATAGACAAGAAAAGGCCATGTGAGACGGGATGTTAAGTAGTTGTCATAAATCCAGGCTTTCTTGACATTGCCGATTGGCCGCTCTTCTATTTTCTTAATGTCTTCAATGAAGCCTTCTATGACTACTTCTAAAGATGGAGTTTTTCCCTTAAAGTCAATCCTTCTGCCAAGAAATTTGAAAGGCACAGCTTCCTCCACAGGGGCTATCCTCTGCCCCGCCATGTTCAGTCCCGGATCAAACGAGGTGAACTTTGTGTCTTTTCTGCCCAGACTCAGACAGAAGCTTTTAGTTGGTTTTGTTTCAATCCTTTTGTCCATGAGCAAAACTGATCAATGTCTTTCAGTAATTCCTGACACTGTTTTGCGTTTCGCGTTAGCACTGCAAGGTCGTCAGCAAATGCTAGGATGGACTCTGAATATTTATTGTTTAGTTTAAATCTATATCCAAATTTCTTCTCTTTAGTCTTAAGTTTATCAATTAGTATGTTTATGATGATATTAAAAGCTACAGGTGATAGGCAGCATCCTTGAAATAATCCTACATTATACTTTAGAGGATCGGTATAAACACCTTTGTTTGCAATGACAAAACTTAACTTATTGTAATAGTTGGCAATTATGTCCATGACCACTGATGGAAAGTTATACCACTTTAGTGCAGTTTGCAACAACTGATGCTGGACAGATCCGAAAGCGTTTTCAAGATCTATCCAGCAGACAGTCAATTGTCGCTCGTGCTCCCTGGCATCTTTCAAGCATTCCCCGAGCAAGGTGTTGTGCTCCAAGCAACCAGAAATGCCCGGCAAAAAGCCTTTCTGGTGCTGCGGTGTAAAGTATTTGTTATTGGTCATAAAGCGCGACATTCTTACCTGTAGAACTGAAAAGAATATTTTAGACACAGTATTTGTTAACGCGATAGGTCTTGCATCCGTTGGATGAGTCACGTTTGCTGTCTTAGGAATGAGAACAAAAACTGCTTCTCCGAAAGCTTTCGGCTCTTGTTTGCTTGACCAGATTTTACCATAGATGTTATGTAAATGCTTACGTACGTGTTGACATTTTTTGAACACAATGTAGGGAATCCCATCTGGGCCTGGCGCTGATCCTGAACCTTTCTTTTTAATTTGTTCCTCAATTTCTTCAATGCTTGGTGGGCTGCATTGAAAATCAACGCTAGGATTATCAGGCCGCAGTGTAGGTGGTTCGATATATGACTCCTCTTTATGTGTCTTTGCATATGTCTCACTGTAGTATTGGTATATTTGTTCTTTGGTCAGCGAAAGTCGTCCACTTTTTGTGCTAAAGATCTTTTTTGCATAGACGAATGGGTTTTTGTCAAAAGCTACCTCGTGTTTGGCCCTATTAAACTGATTGTGATGGTCATCAATCTGGAGACTGATTCCTTGAATTAATTTCAGAATAGATCTTAAAGCTCTGGCCAACTGATGGTACAGATGATTGTCCCCCATAGTCTTCGCCCAACGAAGTTTCTTTATCAATTCCCTCTTTTTTCGTCTCATTTTTAGCTTAAAAGTATTTTCTTTGTTGTTGTGAGCATAAGCTGTTGCTGGTGGATAGTGCTCACTAAAGTAGTTATATATAGTATCTTGGAAGGTCTTTACTTGGCTATCTAGATCTTGTTTATTGCCAGGACAGTCAAGCCTGACGGCCAAATTGTGATCATGAGCCTTCCAAGTTGTATCCTTAATTGATGGGATGCTAAGACGTGTCCTGATGTTCATGGACTCCTGGTTGATACCCGATTTAGGTGTACCATGAGATGTATGAGTGTTCACTCTATCCGTAGTACAAAGTGAAGAACTTACCAACGACTGTCGTGCTTCACTCCCTTCATGGGTTTTTAAGTGTTTCTTGAACCAGGCTTGTCTCTTCCCGCACGTAGGGCATCTGAGTTCCGTGTTCTCGCCAGAGTTGTTGTTTAAAGATGTCTGTGGACAGTTCTTCCGCCCCCCCTCTCGGACTGTCCCAGGGGTATTACTCTTTTTGTTTTTTTTAGCGATTTATACAGGTGCCTGGCTTGCTAGGCCTTAGCCCCCGGCTGTCTTTCCATGCTGTCTACTGTCTTTCCAGTCGTCACCTGTCTATTCCAGTGTCACCTGTCTTTCCAGTGTCATCCCGTCTCTCCGGGCTGTCAGTAAAATGAAACAATTTCTTAGCATCCATGGATTCACCGTGCGGGTGCCGGGTCCATCGCGTGGCAGACGGGAGAATGGAGAATATTATTATTGTAGATCAATCGACAAGTGGAATGCTTTGCCTGCCCATGTGTTCTCTCCATCCTATGACCTTGGATCCTTCAAGCGATGCGTGAAGAAGCACTTTTGGCCGGCATAGTGACGGCGGCTGAGGCAGCCGAAAACAAACTCGGTTTTCTCAGTCGTCGTCACTCTTGGACCTCCTCTTGCTTATCATCAGGCGGGACGAGGGCAGATGTCGTGTCACAATAAAAATATTTTTTTTTTGTCATATTGCGAAAAAGTCCAACGGTAAAATGTGTAGTTAGCTATGAATCAGTACAAGCAGGTCTTCCTGCTCATTGGTCTAATTATCATATGCCACTACGAACCTCATTGACGTATTTTTGACCATGTTTTCGCAAACAGTGTGGTCGCCAAATGTGACCAGTAATTTGACGCCTTGATAGTTGATACTTTGAACTGAGATTCCTGCCACATGGGACAGCATGTGGTACGGTTAAAGGTCGACTAAGGTGGCCTTTTTTGCCCTTCGTTAACATTTTAGCATTGTTTTTTTAAATATATCCGCAATCAAAGTGAAACTTAATCCAATTAGTTAGTGAATCATAGAATCAAATAAATGTCTATACATACATACCCAGAAATTATTATTTGTTTGTATGTTGTGGTTTAAGTGGTAGGCAGTGGTACCTACCTAGTCTGCCGATCCGGGGTAGTACCACCACTTACAAGTATACAGACCGAGAAGTGATTTGGTCGCGTTTCGGGATCAGCTTGTAAGTTGCCGGTTCCAACTAGGCCGGCATAGTGGATGTGATAGCTACTTACAGTTATAGTTGCAGTGACATTCATTCATGGACCACACTCCAGCTTAACATCAAGCGGGGTGATGTCAAGTCACAATAAAAAAAATGTATATTAAAATTGCTAAATGTCAGTATGTACGAGTCGTACAGTACAGTACAGTACGACTATTACTTCCGTACTTTTAAGAGTGTTAATCAGACTGTTGGTAGTCATTTGCCTAGTCTGCCGGTTCAGTGTAGTACCTATTCAAGTGTACAGACCGTGGAGTGACTCAGTCGCGTTTCGTGGTTAGCTTAAAAGTTGCCCGTTCCAACTGGGTCAGGTTTGTGGATGCGACTGTTATTAGCAGTCAATTAACTGTAGAAGCTGAGGCCTCCATTCATGGACCCACTCCAATCCAATTAGTCAAATATTAAAAGTAGTTTTTTGTCGTTTTGATTGTAGTCAAGTGTTTTAATAAATATCTATAATGTTTTTTTTATTGTGACACGACATTTGACCACGATCCGCCTGATGATAAGCAAGAGGAGGTTCAAGAGTGACGACGACTGAAAAAACCGAGTTATAGTTCTCGGCTACCTCAGACGCCGTCACTTTGTTGGCCAAAGGTGCTTCTTCACGACATGGGCCGGCAAAGCATTCCACTTGTCGTTGTTCTACACTCTGTTTGTCTAAATTTAAATTTTTCATGGCTATATATTATTTTGAATTTATATTAATAATAATTAATGTAAGCGTATCGCTGCGGGCGAAGGTTGTAATGTTAACTTTAATAGCTCCTAAATTTAATGTAAAATGCTGACCAGCTAAGCACAGTAGCTATTAACGGCTGCCCACGGCTGTACAGGCCAATAAATCAGTATCTCCATCACAATTATATTCTTACTTTCAAATAAATAAAACGATTCGATCGCCTCCGTCCCTTTCACGGTTGATGCAACCAAAAGATTCGGCGTTCACAAATTATTGTAGGTTCTCGTTATTTTATTGTCGTATTTTTTCCTTTCATTTTTGAATCACGAGACTTGTTCGTATCTCGTTTTGGTACGTTGAGGTCATGCAGTGCGTCCTTTTCACTCTCAGTTGAAGTAGTTGGCTTTGGAGCACGTGCGACACGTTAAAGGCAGAAGTTTCCCACGGTCGCGAGGCTCGAGCCGGTCCCTCTCGCCCCGCTCCCCGGTGGCCTGTTGCGCGTGAGTTCACAACGGACACTCGTGCCAATAAAATAAACTACATTACTGCACGCCGTATTTGTTAATACCTACTTCGAAACTCATATTTAACAAACTTTGCTTCAACCTTTCAAACTAGATTCGATGTAGCAGACGAAATTAATGTGTTCAGCTTCCTCTCGTTCTAAATGTCAAGACTGTTACAGTTTTTTAATGTAAATGTTACGTCTAATTGCTCTCTAATACACATTTATATCAATTTGACTTATTACTGTCTACATGGACACAATAAATTGATATATTCCATGTATGTAAAAGTCATGTATGAAGATAATTGTGAATATAAAAAGCGAGACAGTTGTGTCAGGATCGTTAAAAGTGGCGCTCCATTATCTCTGGCTATCCATGTGTGTATTACAGCGCAAAATTAATAATGATATTGTTTTTTTAATCTTTCAAGGTTTACAGGAAGATAAAACTGAAATTTCAGTAATAATAAAACTAAAATACATCAAATTGTATTAACAATCAAATAATTTATCATTATTAAAAGTGTACTGATAATAAAATATCAAGCCCGGTAGCTGTCTAGTACAAGGCAGCCCTGACATTGTTAAACGCGTGACTCGATGCGCGTGCGACCGGCCGCTCGTGCTTTGCGCGCGCCGGCTCATGCCACGCAAGTTCAGCGTAAGCGGCAGCGGTTTCATATGTAGCCTAACCTTAACTATATTTATAAAAAAATTATCCAATTATAATGTTTCTAATTGTAGAAATATTGTACGATTTTTAACAACTAAATTGTAAGCCGTTTGTCTGTAGCGCTGATGACTATTTTTTTTATTGTGGATCGATATATAACAGCATCTATCTGCTTGATGTTAAACTGGTGTGCAGGCCACACCAGCTTAACATTCTGTAATAACTGCAAGTAGCATTCACATTAGACTGGGCAGTAGTTTTTTTTTGTTGTATACTGCGTTATCAGTAATTAGCCCCTATGCAGGTTTTACAGATGTCTGGTGCTGTACAACTACTAGTAATAGTAGGATTTGCTTATAAGGCTTTGGAAAGAGCTCATCTTCCACGGTTATTGTTTTAAACATATTAAATAATTTACTTCCAATTATAATTATCTAAAATTATACTTTACATAATATGACAGATACATGAATGGTTTAATTGTTATGTAATACTCTTTAGTGACTGTCAACTTTGATCGATATGCACTTTTTAAAATAGATGCTTTATTTAGATAACAAATTACTACATAATTTTTACACACTGCGGTATTTTTAAACACTGATTGATTATAGTTCTTTTTATAAATGATTAAATCAGGGCGAAACGCTAAAGCTTATGCAATGAAAATTCATTTTCAATTATTGGAGGAAATAGCAATTAATTCTATTAATATTATAGTTTTTTATTGTCATTTACTAATTGCGTTTAAATTTACCTTAAAAACTTATAATTATTTATTCTATATTATAGTATCCACCTATATGATGTAATGTTATCTATACATATATGTATATATGTGGTATTTCTAAAATGTATTAATAGACGGCATACGATGTTGTATATACATTACATAGACCAATTATTGACACCTCAGTAATAAATAATATAAACTTAAGGCCATAGTCATAAAAATTCAATCAAATTGTCACGTCTTTTCCCACGGGGATAGGCAGAGACAATGGAGCGCCATTTGCCACGATCCTGACACAACTCTCTCGCTTCCTTCACATCCACAATTCTCTTCATAGAAGCTCTAAGGTTATAAACATTATAGGTATTAATATTAAAGTTTGTTTTATACCAACCAATGTTGCTACCGTATATAAAACTAAATTTTTACGCAGTCTTTATGTATCTATACAGTTTGAATCGCAAATACAATAATTTTATAAATGTATTTAATTTTAGGACATTTAATATTTTAAGGCATAGAGATATTATTTCAAAAATCAATGTAAATGTAAAAAAAAGAATACCGTCTAATATTATTTATAATGTGTATTTATAATTCTTAGTTTATGACCAAACACAGTACTCGAAAAAGGCTTCTTCTTACTTTTACTTCTATGGTATTTTTACTATTTTAGAACATAATTTTGTTGAACAACTTTCCATGGCAATAAGGAAATGTTTTCTTATCTTTTAGAGGCAACTTCGCGGTTATCGTTGCCTCTATTAGATAACCAACTCGTGATATTTAACTTCCGCTGTTTTTGTTTTGGATTAGATAAAAATGTGGTTAAGATAACGTTATGGTTTGTTATTGTTATGACCTATGGCAGTGTCTATTTACCCTTCAAGCTTTTTTAAATCATGTTTGACTTATATTTAAATGTAGTTATTATTTATCATGTAGTTGTTTTGTTTTGTTTTGTTTTTAGGAGTACCGCTTTATGAGTCTTGTTTTAGCCATTGGACGGCTTTTTTATATTGTTTATCTATTATTCGAAAAAGTTCGCACATTGTATAATTTATTTTCATTAAAAAATTAATGTCATTTTCAAACACATTTATTCTTTTGTTTTTTATATTCTATTTTTATGTCAAATAAATTAGTGCGTCTTTACAATTTCAATGTTTCATTTTACCACGTCCTTGACCACATAGCGTCAAAAAACTTAATTTTGTTACGACTAAAATGTATAATTGTATTTTTGATTGTGGTTTGCATGACAACACTCTGCCTGATGTTAGGCTTGACTATAGTCACAAATGTAGGTGGCTGCTTCGACTGTTAAATAATTGCAAATAGCAGTCTTCTCTAGGCTGACCTAGTTTGAATCGGCAACTTTCAAGATGATCCTATAATGCGACTAAGTCATTTAAAATTGGTGGGGAGGTACTACACTGGATCAGGAGATTGAGCAACTGACCACCAAGAGTCTACCTATCGCTCTTAATAATTGATATCAATAAATTAAAAAAAAAAGATATAAAAGTATTCACATACGGTAGTAAGAACGGTGTAGCTAAACAACAAAACATTTTTTCAAAGTATGTTATCAGATTTTGCTTAAAAAATGTGTTTTTCAATAAATAAAAATAGTTCTCATTGGAGAAAAAAAATTGCGCTTACAAAGAACTTCCTGAATGCGTAGGTGCGGGAACCAACTAAAGTATAACGGCTCAACAGATCGATTATCATTTTCATACAATACTCTATCGTAAAGGTCACGCGTAATGCTATTCAGTAAGAACTAAATCTATATTGAAGAAGTTTAATAATAAGAAATGAAGAGGGAAAATGTAACTTATTTTTATACGAGATAGAATTGAAGATAGTTTGTGCAAGGTTTGTATTCAAATAGTAAAAAGCGTATTATAAAGCGATCAATATTAACAGCTTGCTATCGCAACATAGTATCTATTCGTACTAAGTTAAAGGCTAAATTTGTGTCTACTGTATTAGTATCGTAAGCGAGGAAGCACATTGTTAGGTCACGTTCACACAACTCTCCTTTTCTTGGAGGGGAATAAATAATTGCACTTTTTTCCGCCGCATATGGCCCAAGGAAACGGGGGATTGTGCAAGATCTTTCCCACGGTTCTCCCTCAGGACATAAAGGCCGAATGAGGTCAAGAAAAAATACGTGCCGGTTCAGTGCGGGGGTTTCTATAGAAATGGCAGATGCGCGGCGAATCTAGGGTTAAAATTAGTAGAAAAAAATGAATTGATAGGATGGTATATTGTAAGTTTGTTTTTGTGCCGTTTCTTACGTGAGAACGTTTCACTTTTAAATTAATTTTATTTAATAGCTCGATCGATTTAATTAGTGATATTAATTATGCAAATATACTATTCTCTTCATTAATATGTAGATTATTTTACATAACATATTTTGAATGTTAGCAATGTCGTTTTCACAAAAGTGAAATTCTTCCTTAAAGTGCACCTAATGCGTTTTCCTTGTATGGCTCAGAAAACATTTCGGGCACATATAAAAAACAGC
This sequence comes from Tinea trinotella, assembly GCA_905220615.1. Taxonomy (NCBI): domain Eukaryota; kingdom Metazoa; phylum Arthropoda; class Insecta; order Lepidoptera; family Tineidae; genus Tinea; species Tinea trinotella. Next base: position 3,977,133 of record HG992320.1, on the reverse strand, counting down.
AATCGGATATCATTAAATAAGCGAAGTATTGGTATATTTTTAAAACACACGTGCACAACCAAATACATTTTTTTGCCGCCCAAAAACAAAAATTCCAAAGAGTCGTATTTCCAAATCCACTCGTCGCGCTACGATGCCATTAAGGATAAAAACTTATTAAGAAAAAAAAAGAATTGCACCTTTTCTAAGGGCGTTGTATATTTGAAAACTCTTCGCGTTCCCACGATCGCGCACGCCAGTTGTCTCGCGTCTGCCCCTCGATCTTTTTTTTTTCTTGCTATTATAATGCGATATTATGTGTGACAAGACGGCCGAGAACGTCCGCGTGTGTAAATATACCACCGTATCTCGTTTAGATTAAGAAAAAAAAGGATTCCGTAATGGCCTGATGTTTATGTCCATGGGAATCGTTACTTTTATAACAATATGATTAAAAAAAACTTTAAATAGTACTCCTATAAAAAAACTACATAATTACACTTTTATATTCATTATATTTTCGATTAGTGGAATGCTTTATCAGTCCATGTGTTTTTTCCATCTTATAATTTTGGGCCGGCATAGTGATTACGACTGAGGCAGTTATTAAACTGGAACAGTTTTTCAGTCGATTTCTTTTGAGTCTCCACATCTGACATAGACCCAACTAATGGTAAGCAAGAGGAGGTCCAAAATTGCGGACGACTGTAAAAAACGCCGTATTCACGGTTGCCCCAGTCGCCGTCACTATGCCGGCCAAATGGTGCTTTTGGATCTCCATTTCCTCATCTTATAAAAAGGAAAATCTTTTCCATACGTCTTTTATACTTATGTTTCATGCGTGTAAGTTTAATTCGAGTACTAATAAACACATGCGTGAAAATTGTTACTATTCGAGTAATCAAAAACGTGACGTCACTAATTAAAGCAACGTGTGACACATTTAAACATTGTTTTCACGCACACTTAACCTCTTCACTACCATAGTACACAGTCAATTCATAAAGGGCATGTGCTTTCACGAGCGATAATGTTTCACTATCAAATATAATCCTTCGACGACAACCATTAAGGTCTAATTTCACTAATGTTCACAACATCAACTTGGTTAAAGGAAAATAGAGTCTATCATCAAGGTGTAGAGTTGAAAGTTATGTGTTAGAGGGGTTAATAAATGGCAATTGAAGGGAAGCAGTGTGCAAGGGACGCACATTGCGTTATAGGAGAATTTGAGATCCGTTCCCACGCGATCAAGACATATGGCTCGAGCGGGGTAGGACGCGTGATCGACGAGATGTATGAACAAAAAACGTTTCTTGGACCTAGCGGATTAACGGGTGACGTCTGCTGTACGGTAATAAGTTGCAATGTGCTATTGCGAATTAGGTTGTTTTCCTTTGCGAGTGAAGGCATTTTGAGTTTTATTTTTGTTAACTTAGTTTCAACTTAAACCTAATTGTTAAACTTTATTGACAACTGTTTGTTAATTACAATTTGTTTTGATTTTGAAAATAAAATATTTGCATTTATAGTTAAGATAGCTAGGTTGCCTAGTGCCCATAACCATAGAGCTTATATGAAGAGAATTGTGGATGTGAAGAAAGCGAGGGAGTTGCGTCAGGATAGTGGCAAGTGGCGCTCCATTGTTTCTGCCTATCCCTGTGGGAAAAAGGCGTGACAATTTGATTGATTGATTATACTTAAGATAGGATTTATTCTGAAATAATTTAAAGAAAATAAACGCATATTGTTATTTATGAGCTATAAAATAATAATTAAAGTAAAAAAATATAAAAACGGTACTTGAAAAGTTAACTAAAAAGAAAATTATTAAAAAAAAATGAAACCAAGGTCAATATGTAATGAATATGCATTCGCTGTTTCCGAATTTGAATTTTTCAATTCGTACACTCGAGATTGTTTTTTATCGAAAGGGGCAGGTGTGTAGACACATGGCGTAGTCTTGTACGTTTCCCACGGTTCGCGAGCACCCGGCAACACACACCCGACATTATATGCGACAAATAAGCATATCGGCGTAATAAGACGCTGATTAGCATTGTTACACTTTACCACTATTGTGTACGATATTAACATTATGCACTATTGCAAGTATACAGACCGTAAAGTGATATGGTCGCGTTTCGGGATCAGATTGTAAGTTGCCGGTTCCAACAAGGCCGGCATAGTGGATTTGACTGCTACTTACAGTTATTGAATTGTAATAGCAATGACATCTATTTATGGACCACACTCCAGCTTAACATCAAGTGGGGTGCTGTCAAATGTCGAGTCACAATTAAAAAATAAAAATAAATTGCTGCAGTAATCAATCAATCAAATTGTCACGCCTGTTTCCCACAGGGATAGACAGAGACAATGGAGCGCCACTTGCCACGATCCTGATACAACTCCCTCGCTTCCTTCACATTCACAATTCTCTTCATACAAGCTCTATGGTTATGGACAAACACCCTCCAGTTTTCGTTCACATGAGATTTTTAAAGAGGTAAGAGGTCTAATATTCCTAAGACTTCGCAACTATGGTTTGATTGTCAATCATATTGTCCCCACAAGGAACGCTACTTTCCACGATCCTGACTCTCTCAATTTCTTCACATCCAATTTGTACAAAATTTGTACATTGGGAATTAAGGCATGCGTGACACAACACATGATAATTAGAAAAAATATCTTCTGTTAAGAAAATATAATTTTAACAGGTTTAAAGAAGACATCGATCAATCTAGAACTTATTGTGTAATTCGTAATTAAACATGTCATTATTTATTAATTTACTTTTGTCATAATTTATGCTAAATTTTATGACAAAATATTATTAGTTATTTTACAAATTAATATGCAGATAAATAGAAATAGGCAGATTCAATCGCGTTTCGGGATTTATTTGAAAGTTGCTAAAACATTAAGCTGGGTGCTGTCATAATGTTTAACAAACAATTTAGAAAAGTTACATTTGGTGACTTTATAGGTTCCTGGTAGTGTCTTCTTCGTTAAAAAAGGTTCTAGGCAGCGACATCTGCACTAAAAATATGAAACTAATTTCACGTGAGTTACCGTAACATTTAGAAGGGGAGATGACAAGACAATGTCTAACTGAACAATAGAGTCAAGGGTCAACTTAGGGGATGTAGAAAAGATTTTCGCGAGACTTCCGAGAGGGTGTAACTGGTATAAATGTACTGCTATATTAAAATATTGTTTAGTTTGTCTATAGGCTTTGAACCAGGAAGTGCTTCTAAGTGTAGATGGATTAATTGTTAATAAGTTTTCATATTAGAAGTGTAGTGTTATAAAGTGCTGTTAAATTTTCTATATGTGTATTATTTTAAATACGCTTAAGAAATGATTTAGTGTAGTGTTTTTTATATTGTAGAGCTTAATAAGGTCTTATAATTAAGTGCCGACTTTATGTGAATAATATATGATTTTTTATATATTTTCAGTTATTAAAAAGATTTGTCGAAATAATTTACCCAAATTGTTTATTTATTTCTATTTTTGATTGCAATAAAAATACTCTTGAATTCATAAACTTTAATTCGATTATTTTTAACGCAATTTTATGTCAAAATTAAAATAAGTAGTATAAAACGAATCTTAACACCTTTTTACGTGGTCGTGTCTCCTGGCGACTAGAAAAGCTGTAAGTTGAGATTTTAATTACTATTACTACTATTCCCCTTACGCAAGTTAAAGTCCAAGAGCGTCGACCACTGAAAAAAACCGATTCAAGTTACGGTTGCCTCAGTCATCGTTACTAATAAAGCACGTTTTACTCTATTCTAAATGTCGTGTTACTCTATTTGACGTGATAAAGTTTAAACATGTTTGCAAATAAATGGCTTAATAGAACGTGTAGTTCGTTTGTTATTTAAAAAAATATTGAACATTTATGTAATCTGATTTATCGTTAGTTTTTCGATTTATCGTAATTCTATTGTTAAATTTAAGTGTTAAAAGAATTCCACAAAAGTATTATACAGTCAATATAAATATAATAAATATTGTATTGTGTATTGCTGAGTAAATAATATAAAATATTAATAGCTGTCTCGAATACTTTCGTGAATAATAGTATGTGAATAATGAGTCATGCAATAATACTTTGTGGTTTGTTTTTAAAACTTAACATTGTATTGTATGAAGGTTAGGAAATAGGCTTTTTTACAAGTTGTATTATTGAAGTAATTATTATGAGTAGCATTACATGACCACATACCGCCTGATGTTAAAGCGGTGATGTTAAGCTGGAGTGCGATCATTGAACGACTGATTGATTTCTAGTAGATATTTTAGAATAGAATACAGATGCAAAGGTATAATAAAAATAAATTTAATATAAATTTTTTGATGCTCTTTTAGCGTTTATTATTCTTTATTTTTCGACACATCGCAAATAGATGAATATTTAATTCAAATATGGAATAGTTAATTCTATAGATTCCTAAGTTATACATATAATTTAATAGTGCATGAAATATCACAAAAATGTACTTTCGAAACAAAAAAATTATATACCTAATACATTGTTAATAAAAAAAGTCACGCCTCAATCCCCACAGGGACAGGCAGATACAACGAAGCGTCACTTTTTACGACCCTGACACAACTAATTTAATTGTTAATTATAACTTTCAATATTTAGAGTAAATTATCTAAAGCTGAATGTCGTATATATTTAAGAAGCTTACATGTTAACATGACGCATATCACTGTCAACAACTAAGCTTTTATTTATACAGTTTTAATGTTAGGGTTAGGACACGCGACGGTGATGTAAGAGAGCGTTTACGGAGAAGCGATTTTGTGCGCGATTTCTTAAATAATGCGTTACTTGAGGCAAAGCAGTACTGTCCGCGCCATTCACGGTGAAATACAAACGCACAACATAGATAGACAGGAGAAAGTAGATTGACGAAAGCAATTTATAAATCTGATGTGGATGGATGTGTTAAACAAGGCAGGCCCAGGAGGGTGTTTTCCGATCAAATCGAAGACATCCTCAAGAAACCTGGATTGCCTAGTGCCCATAACCATAGAGCTTGTATGAAGAGAATTGTGGATGTGAAGGAAGCGAGGGAGTTGTGTCAGGATCGTGGCAAGTGGCGCTCCATTTTCTCTGCCTATCCCCGTGAGAAAAAGGCGTGACAATTTGATTGATTGATTGACAACATAGACGTGTATACGTTACATCGATACACGTCATCGGAGTACGATGACATCGATTTTTTAGATCATATATTAAAAAGGCGTCTAGTCTAAATAATTACAAAACCATAGATTGACATATTTTTTTTGAGTTTGCGCGTATGATGTCGGAGGCCGCTGCTCGCACCGCTTCACGCTCTGGCCCACGCACCTCGTCTACGGAGACGAGGCCTCATTATTAACTTTTGTTTCACCAACAACTGAATAAACAATTGAATGATATCACCTCCAAAGGAACGTGTTCTCTTATGAAATATAATTGTTCAGGTGTAAAAATTATGAATGGCTTGTTTACGTATTTTTACAGTCATTAATTTATTTTTAAAATAAAATGGAATTTTCGATTTTGATTCCTATTTTCCTATATTCCTAAAATCCTATTTTGATTATTTTTAATTTAAATTAATTTGCTATTGATATAAATTTCTTTTTGGAAATTTCCAAGACTGTATTCGTATCTTTTGTATGTACATACAAACAGGGCCGTCTTAAGCATATTCAGCGCCGGGGTGCGAAAGTCAAGGCTCTGCTCGCGTGGTCTCAGTATAGTAGGTACCTATCGAAATTTATGGCGGTCGGGATGCGCCCCTTAGGACTCTGCGCCCGGGTGCACCGCACCCTTGAACCCCCGGGTAAAGACGGCCTTGCATACAAAGATACATAAGGGCAATAGGCGACCTAGCTTTCTTGAGAATGTCTCCGATTTGATCGGAAAACACCCTCCTGGGCCTCCTTGTTTAACGCATCCATCCACATCTGATTTATAAATTGCTTTCGTCAATCTACTTTCTCATCCTTTCCATGTGCCCAAACCATCGAAGTTTCCCTTTGTCAGTCCTTGTCACTACATCTTCTTTCAAACCACATCTATTCGCTATCGTCACTCCATAATTTTTACAGCGTTAATACTTCTTTTGCTTCTTCTGCCACACGGTTAAAAGGATTAAACTGATGTCGCGAATCAATAAAAAAAATAAACCTTAAAAATTATCACAAACCATTTTTGCAATCTACTGAAAACTTCGCTCAATTAGTTTAATTGATGGGCAATAAATATCCGATCAATATGTTTCGTCACGTCTGATAAAATACGCTTACAATGTGAAAAATGCATTGTTCCCAACTTAAGGAATTAAAGACTCTGTTTTGGTTATCGGTTTTGAAACTAACATTATTAATAGGGAAATAATTAAATTTAATTGTTATTTATTACACAGGTAATGATCTTAACAGAATACTGTTAATATAAATTTGCTTTATAGATAATAAACATTTAACAGTATTGTAATTGCATTCGAAAACTAATTAATTCCAGATTCTCAATTGCATACAATTTGCCTCCATTTAATTTATTATACAGCTTATAATTGCCCTTTTAGGATATTTTGTGTATCATTTATCCTTGTGTATCATTGGACCTTTATTTATCCAACCCATTATTAAGTTTATTTTAAACCAATTAGAAATCTTTTTAATTAATTTTCACCAATGAAAAATGTTAACATTTCTGATAATAAAACATTACTACTACTTAATAAGTACTTATAATAATTTTAGAACCTGATGTCTATGTTAATAATTTTAATCAATCAATTAATCAAATTGTCACGCCTTTTTCCCACGGGGATAGGCAGAGACAATGGAGCGCCACTTGCCACGATCCTGACACAACTCCCTTCACATCCACAATTCTCGTCATACAAACTCTACGGTTATGGGCACTAGGCAACCCAGCTTTTTCTTTAAATTATAGAGAAATAAATAAATATACTAAAATATACTGATTTGAAGAAAAAAATTAATATACATATTAAGAAAGGATTTGTGAATTACAATAGTTAAAAACGAAGTACGTGGTATGCACTATTTTTTCGTTCGATATTTTCTAGAAACCCCATTCGATTGCACGTGTGCTCTACATTCGTGTGCCTAAAAGAGTTTTTCACCAAATTCCTTTCGGACAATAGTACACTTACACGTGGCCTTCGTAAAATGAAATTTTAGAGAAAAAAATGTTAAGGGTTCGACAATATTTGCAAGAGTTGCGAAATAAGGGTTGCAAAAAATCCTTTCTAACCCGAAAGTCCGAATTCGTGCACACACGTGCATCTTGGCAACAATGCATGAGTAACGAACAGGACCGTTCCGTCGATACCAAAACGGCGTGAATGCCGTATTATTAAAACTGAAGAAAAAAAAGATAAGCGTTCTCCGTCGAACTGCGTCAAGGAGTTGTACATCTGCCCAAATTTCTCACGGATCGCTCTCTCAGTTACTCGTGAGGTATTATTATGTTGTTCAGACAACTACACTATACGTACCTACGTATTATATTCTCGGCCACACGATTATATCGGGTATTTCTTTATAATTATGACGACTGGGCGCCTAGCGGTACATTCTCGACGGCTACTTTTTAATGGTCTAGCAATTCTTAATTAGCATATCAGGTTTTTGCTTTTAGCGCGCTCGTATCGTTTAATAAATTATTGTCTTTGCATTATCTCGATTTCGCACGACAATTCGTTACAAGAATAATTGTTAATTGCATTTGTCATGAATAAACATGCTTTTGGTTGCAGTTTATTGTTTATTAGTGTTTAGTTTCACTTCTGATATTTGTATTATTGCTTCTGAGTTTGCAACGTGATATACTAACATTCCTAAATAATTTGTGTTATTATTATATTATTTATTTAGCAGGTTAACTCAATAATTTTCAATGATTGTTTCTTAATCTTCTAAGTTATCTGCGAGCTCTTATCAAGAACTAACTAGTTACGTAGCTTTGAAATTTTCCTTACAGTTCTAATTTGCATCCAAGCATGTCTTGTAAAACTCGCCAAAAGTAATCCATAGAATTCTTATACAAATAGGAATGAATCCAATACACGCACGTGGTCGTAGTATTTTTTGCACAATACTATGAGAAAGTTTGATTGTCATAAATAACGTAAACCTTTTGTATTGATTTTCATTTGTTAAAATTGTAAAGTAGAAATTATGCACGTGCAGTGAGGTGTATTGTTACTGTCCTTTTGTTATAGAAAATAATCGTTTCCATTTTTGTTATTCTTTTGATTATGCAGAAAGAGATGAGTTTTTTTATTGTTAAGAGTATTTTTGCGCAAAAGTGTAAGTGTCGCCTTAGGCAGGAATTGACTTGTCTGGTCTTGTTCGATTTCACTGCAGGTTGTGTTTTCTTAAAATGGTATTAATTTGTGCTTTAATTTAATGCTTGCTTTAGTATGCTTGGTGTTTTGTTCGCTTGGTATTTTATTATCCCTTTGAAATTTTCTAGACTTTACTCTGTAATTTTAGAATCCTTTTTTGTTTCAATTACTACTTATATAAGGTTTAATAATATGTATAAATAAAATAATAATTTAAATTATTATTTTATATAAAACAAGCATAGAAATCTTGTACCTAATATTAATAAATTAAATTAAGAAGTTTAATAATTACATGCAGCAAATTACAATATATATTTATATTTCTTAACTGCCTACTCAGTATCCCTTGAGGCTTAAGTAATTTAATATTTCTGCGAGAAAATAATAATTCTAAAGCAAAAACACTTACTACAAGTTTTAGTAGAGTAGATGTTAATGCGTGGCTGTCGTTGGAAGCTTTAAACGCAGTAATTTGTCGTAGACACTCCGTAATTAGCTACGAAATTGTTTTATGAAATAACTGCTTTGTAATGTGCTTTAAGCGGTTTTTTATTTATGTTTTTGTTATTTATTATTGAATTTATTGGTAATTAAATTAATGTTTTTATATTTTCTACGCCTTGTTGTAAGTGGGATTATTATATCTATCTAGGTGGGAAAGAATATTAGAAATATATAAGAATAAGAGTTAATTTTAACAATCAGATGCAGGAAACTCTGTTTTGTTCTGTTTGGAAACTTCCATTTAATTAAAAAAAAGTTATTTTGACAACTTTTAAGTCTCGAATGATATTTTGTGTAACAGGAATGCCTATTTTTAAGATTTCTTTTATTTAATTATAAACCAACAGGGTCAACAGCAAAAGTTAAAAAAATAGTTTAATCATTAGAATAATTTAAGATGCCATTTTGCAACCCACAACTGTAAGTTACTTTTAACATTTCTCTACCAACTACTAAACGTGCTTTTATAATAGAAACTGGGCGACCAAAGTACATTTATACATGGATCTTAGATATTACGGTCGCCTTATTACGTATTTCTAATAATATTTAGCGAGTTAATTAATATTGTTGTTTGCGATATGACATCGATTTTTGGACTATGAAAATTGTAAAAATTGTGTTAAATATAATTTAGTAGGACATATGAACGCACGTCGTCTAATGTTAAGCTGGAGTGCAATCCATGAATTGTATGCGACTGCTACTACAGTTAAAAACCTTGAAGCAGAAGTAGCATACACTATACTAACCGCATCCACCATATCTTGTTGCTAATTTATAGTTACTATTATTTATAGATAAACTCTTATATAATCAATTACATAATCAAATGGAAATATATTTTTTAAAATTTGTTTTCGTTTAGAGTTTCTTGTCTAGACTAATCTATTTAGGTACTCCTTTTATATAACAACGTAGTTAATAAACATATTTCAGCTAATCTAATCATTATAATATATACTTAAAACGACGAGACGGCGCCTATTCTTTACACGTGTACAGCCTGTACAGTCATTAATTGTACCTATGTAAGTATTGTTAAATCATGAAATGGTAGGGTTATTTAATTGGGCACATGGAAAGGATGAGTGAAAGTAGATTGACGAAAGGAATTTATAAATCTGATGTGGATGGATGCGTTAAACAAGGCAGTTAAGAGTGTTTTCCGAACAAATCGGAGACATCCTCAAGAAAGCTAGGTTGCCTAGTGTCCATAACCACAGAGCCTGTATGAAGAGAATTGTGGATGTAAAGGAAGCAAGGGAGGGTCTCTGCCTATCCCTGTGGGAAAAAGGCGTGACAATTTGATTGATTGATTGATATTTAAAAGTTTGAGATTTTTAAGTGAAGCAGCCGTAATCTAACTTGGATTTTTCAGTCTTCAAGGCTCTCGACTAAGAAATCAGACTGTAAATGCCTTATTACTAGCAAGGGGAGATGCTGGCGATAAGGCAAGTCGTGCTGTCACAAAAAAGAGAGTTTAGTCAGGATCGTGGAAAATAAATCGCCCCTTGTTTCTGCCTATCGCTGTGTTATTGAGGCGTGACAATTGTGTTTTATTGTTTGGTGATATTTGAGTGTGATGATATTTGTTCTTAGGATAAGAAATAGAGACCTACTGAAAATAGCTCTATGAAACTGTTCTGTGATTTATTGTAGATTTATTATATATTATATAATAATATAATAACCCAAAGATTTCCTGGCAATTTCCTTGTATGGTTTGTAAAATTAAAAGGACTTCTTTCAAGTAACGAGGTCTTTGTTAGAGTAAGGTTATCATTTTAGTTATTTCTTTTAATTTTTAATGTAATTAATGTTTTTAATTTTTTAATAATTACAATATTTTTTTAATGTAATAATTTTATAATGTATTTGTACCAAATCGTACATATTAGTAACAAATGTACATGTAAGACTAATAAAGGAGTATGCAAGGTACAGGATTTCATCCTAGTTCAGAATCCTTAACATTAAAGTAAGAAACTTTTTTAAATTATAAAGAATAATAAAAAAAACAAATTAAATCTCAAATTATTCACCAGGTTATTATATGTAAGAATCTTGCAGAACAATAAAAAGGGACCATTAAAAATCCAGTAGCCGGCCGTGATCCGCCCGCGGCCCTGCACGTGCGGTCAAAATTATCAGCATAACCTTATAAGGTGAGTTGGCTTGTGCCGACTGAACCCACTACAACCAGTTACCAACCTTGTTCGACCACTATTCAGATCTCTATACTATACATACCTCTTTCTATATGTAAGTTGAATCTTAGTATGTATTTCAGATTTATATCTCAAATCATATTTTATTACTTTTACATCAAAGTGTTAGTTATATTAATGTATTTGACAACTACGATTACTTTAAATATGTATTAATTTAATCATAGTTGTAATTAATTAATGCTTATAGTATTAAATTATATTAAAAGGAAAGGTTTTGTATTGGAATAAAAAATATAAAATATATTTAATTTTGTTTTATTTAAACTCAACGATCATGGAAGACATTCGATGTATAAAAAAACCCTATTCTAAACTAACCTAAAAATATTAAAGCTCGATACAAAATTACAAATCATAATTGCAAACTCAACCTAACTCTGACAATCGAAATAGTAATACAAAATACAATAATATCACATGAATTTACATTCAATATTTAAAGCTTTCTAGGAGTTATCACAAAACTAACACTAATAATGGCACATTAGAAACTACCTAACTAAACCTACAAATCACAGACTGGTTACAGAAACCAACGAGGAGACACTGGTTTCACGGAAGACACTGAATTTTTGAAAATTGAAGAATTAAGCTTGAACCCATCTGTCTTGAATTGGATATTGTTGTTCAGCGGTCTGGCACTCGGTGTAGCAGTGAGATGTGGCGAAGTCTGTTTCAGCTTTGGAGATACTGGTCCAGAAGAAGGTGCCGGCATCAGTCCTGGCGAAGTGTACTGGCACGTAGTAGTTGTCTGGACACACTGGCACAATATCACATGTGTTGTCTGAATTGTACACAACAAATGCTGAGCCAGGAGCACAATGATTGATTTCTTCAATGATTTTGCGTTCCAAAGACTCGTTGCTCGAGTTCTGTTCATCTTCGTAGCTGCAGTCGCAAGATTTGGCGGGAACTGACTTGCGCTTTGTGGTCTTCTTGATTAGTTTCATTAGCGGTTTCAATAAAGCTTTGAATCCGCTGTTCTTCATCTTTTCACTGTTGTATTTATTCTCGTTCATTGAGTTATTCAATGCGATGATGTATTCGTCGTTAGCGTAATAAGACATTTTGTAAAGTTTGGAAATAAAGTAAATGTTAAGAGCGTGTGTTGCGAGTGAGATCACAGGCAGGAATGTGGGGCTGTTATGTCAGGCCGGGCTTATATAGCGACCGCGCCGCCCTCGTATGAAAGCTCCCTTTGTTTGTGTAAAGCTCGGTGTGCGTGTGTGGGTGGGTGAATTGCAAGTGGATTGTATTTACACAAAATATTTTTTTTCGTATACCCTTTTACGGTTCGTGATGATTTGGGATCGAGCTCTTTAAAATACAGTGACTCATAGATTTTAGTGGGGCAGTAATATTTTTGAGTGTTACTTTAGATTTTTTACACTGAAATAAACATAAATTCAGAAAAATAGAATTAGTTTATAATAGTTTATTATTGACATTTTAAACCTTTAAAACAGAATAAGTGCCTAACTTTAGGAGTCAACTAAACAAGCGACTAATAAGTTTAATAAAACAATTGAAATTAGTTAACCACGCGTCGCACACGAGCCTACATTGTTGTGGGCAAACAATAACTTTGATTAAATATGGGGGTCCTGTAAGCGTCCATGGCCGTGACAATGTTGATTGTTATCGACCCCTGACATTGGTAACGGGGTCAGAGAGTCGACCCCCTAAATACGTGTAATATTGCCCTCGTGTTTGTGCACGTGGCGTAACAAATGTTCACCTCATTGATAGAGTTAACACGCAAAGTGCATCAAGTGCTTCATTATCTTTTCAGAATATACACTCATCATATTTGCATTTTACATTTGATCCATTTTTATGATCAAGTGTTATTGTTCGTACAGTAATCTTAGTTGCCTTAATTACCGCTGACTATAGGGATGATGTTTGATTTTGTATATTAATTTTTAAAGTCAGTTAAGGAGATATATTAAAGTTAATAAAGTTAGACCATAAACTTATCCATATCTATCTCTCAATCGGACATTCTCAAGATAAGTATGTCTCATTAAAATTTTGTTTACTAAAGACTAATCCACATAAAATACCACCTACACACAGAAACCCAAATTCTACCAGTTCAAACTCGTATAGTTTTTTCTTCATACATCCAAGAGTGTATCACAAAAAAGCAAGTTTAAAAGAAATCAATGTAGCGGTGATAGTGTACTTCGGCCAATGGGGTGCGCCATCTCTGGCAGGTGCTACGATCCAAGACACTCGCGCACACATCCTTGCGATCCGAATATACGGATCCTTGAACACGTGCATTCGAGGGAGAACGACATACGACTCACGCATATGCTGAACAAGGACGGTGTATTTTTTTATATCGATGAATAGATTCACGACTCCCTCATCTCCAAAATAGGGTAACGCAAAGGCTAATTTGGTTATTGAAAATTGAGGGGTTGTTCGTGGGAATGCACGTCGCTTCTAGGTTCCCAGGGTTCGTACACACATTGAACTTTTTTTCGATGTTGCGAGATTCGGAACGGCGACAGATGGCAAGCGGTCGCCGATTATAGCGTTCTGCTTTATAATAATAAATCGTATGGGGTTTCGGAATTAAACATTCCATTTTGATGCCTCCGCTCGTTTGTGGATATAAAGGTAAGGGATGAAGATGTAAACAAGTGTAAAAGGGGTCACTGGAACTCGGTTTGGGGTGTAATTAAAAGTCTATTAGAGCCATTTTGTGATTATTAGGGATGAATTTTAGGGTTGAAATTGAGTTTTTGATTGTAGATAATTGCGTATTCTTCTGAGATTATTGTTCTTTTTTATTTCTAATTGGCGGGGATTTCTTTTTCAAGCCATTTAAACACTTTAGTGTTATGACTTTTCATGATCGCGAATTTATGATGATTTAAGGATTGTTTTCGCAGAATGATACTTTATATTATTAAATAGATATTATTGCTTATTAAATGGACTATTTATATCAAAGACCCAATAAATGGGTAGAAAAAGTCTACCACATATAAATCTTGTGGTTTTGGTGACAAAAAAGCCTGTGGGAACCAAACCCTGGACAATGGTGCTAAATAATGACACTGGCAGGTTGGCAAGATTTTGCGTCATATTTAAAAAGTTTGACTATTGTTATCACGCCATAGTGGTGCCCCATGGAGTGACAAGTGTCTGGGAACAGAAAATAGATTCAGATGAGGGGTAAAGAACCCTTACTAAAAATCTATTGTGATATTTTTATGCTCTCCACTTGTTCGGTAACTGTTTGGGGATGATAGCAAGAAATTGCCATCAAGAGATTTGAGTCTAGTTTTTAAATTAGTTAAACATTTGTTCAATTTTCAATTGGTTGTGCTCGTTCAACAACATAAAATATTTAATTAACTATCTTAGGTCTATTTATATTTAAATGTATTTATTAATATTTAATATGAAAATAATTCCATTAAAATTCAGGCGTTTTATTATTTAATTAATTTAAATTATTATTAATTTTATTATATTATATTTTATAACTATACACATCTAATAGTAAACTTAACTAATAATATATTTTAATATTTATAACTTATAATATTTAATCTAATTGTCACGGGGATTAATTCCTACAGGGATGGGCAAAAATAACAGAAAACCACTTTCCTCGATCCTGTCACAATTCTCTCGATTCCTTATATTTATAATACTTTATTTTATAGTACCTACTTTATTTCTTATAGTAAACAATGACAAATTGATATTATTATCAAAAATACAATAAAAATCAGACAAATCTCATTAAAAATATTTCTATTAAAAATAAACAAGTTTAGAAATCAATGCTTCAAGTCATGTTTCAATTATTTTTATAAAAAAAAATGAAAGAACACAAATCCAGAATTAATGTCCAGAATCCATGGAAAAAATCTGTGGGAATTTCAGTTAGGGTAGCAATACAGAGGGGGAGATTTTGAATAAATCAAAAATAAACCTGAGCCTTTTGTTGGATACACTTGTTGCGTCAAAATTACGAGGGTGGATATTTTAAGGGTGGTTTAACAATTAGCCAGGGGTGCACAGGTATAAGTTGAAATTAGAGACTATAATGCTACCTTGCGTTTTATTATTATGCTAAAAGCAGAGTTTTAAGTTTATTTTTATTTTATTGGGTTTATATGTGAGTTCACCCGCCTGATGTTAGGCTGCTGTGCGGTCTTTAAATTGAGGCGACTTCTATCTACTTCAGTTAAATATCTGTAAGAAGCTTTCGCATTTATTATGCGGGACTGATTAGATCAAAAACTCGCAAGCTTACTTCGACTTACTTCGGTTTGTAGACTTGAGAGTGGTAGCACTATGGGCAGACTGAGCGAAGTCTCGAAGACCACCAACTTTAATACCCAGTCTTTAAATTACCACGATTGAAATAAGTATTGCGTTGTTATTATTGTCTTTCTAAAATGTGATTAATTATAAATGCCCAAGACTCATTGAAGCGCTGAGCTGTCTGAGTTATTGGTGATACGAACGGCTCTAAAACAATAGTAGCATATAGTAACAGAAGAAAATAATAATAAAGAAAAATTTCAAACAGCTGAATGTATAGTTTATAGAAAGTATAGTGTATAGTCTCCATAGTACAGTTGATTGGATTAGATGTTTACGTGACTGTCGGTAATACAGTGCGATGGTATTATAGTACTCAAGGTTTGAACCAACGCCTTGCATCTATTTTTATAATAGGAAAAAAATTAACAAAACTTTTATATTTTTCGTAAAAAAAAAAACAAAATAAAATGTATACTATGTTACTTCTGATACCTCCAAGAATATGGGTACAAAGTTTCATGATGATTGGTTGAACAGTTTTTGCGTGAAAGCGTAACAAACAAACGGACATTCAAATTTATAATAATAGTAGGATAATAATAATAATATGTTAATATAATATAATAATTTGTTTTCAATTCTCAGCAGCTTGATATATTTTCCTTAGTTTACCTAAAATAATATTTCTGTACGCACGCAATTTTGTATGGGAAAATGATTTTTCTTTTATTTTAGTTATTATAAAAGAAATTTTCTAAAATAAAAGTAGCCTAAGTTACTCCTTATTACATCAGCTACCTATCAATAAAAGTCCCTGAAAAACCGGTCCAGCCATTCCAGAGATTAGCCGGAACAAACAGACAGACAGACAGACAAAAATTGTAAAAAATGTCATTTTGGTGTATGTACCGTATATATATTCATATACGTGTATTAAAAAACGGTTATTTCAATATTACAAACAGACACTTCAATTTTATTATATGTATAGATAATGTGATTAAAATAAGAATAGGACGGAATCGGCGCCATTTTGTGACGTCTAACTCTCCAACCAACTTCACGGTATGGTGTCTTTTTCTTTGCGGACTGTCAAGTGAAAGACACCTTTGAATCAGTAAACTGAAGTTATATAATCAACAGCCCGTCCTATTCTTATTTTAGTAGCATTATAGTCAGCATTTAAGTATAAAATTATATTTACGTATTTATTTATTAAATTATCTCAATTACATTCTAATTGGATAATATTATTCCAATTGGAATAATTAGTTTATTGATGCCACTTGAAGTGGTTAGTTACTTGATTCTGAGAAAATGAAAAAAATGTATTATTTAATTTAATTTTGTAAATTGCTAACTGGTAAACTATAATGATCGATAATAATAAATGCGAGACTGATTAGATCAAAAACTCGCAAGCTTACTTCGACTTACTTCGGTTTGTAGACTTGAGAGTGGTAGCACTATGGGCAGACTGAGCGAAGTCTCGAAGACCACCAACTTTAATACCCAGTCTTTAAATTACCACGATTGAAATAAGTATTGCGTTGTTATTATTGTCTTTCTAAAATGTGATTAATTATAAATGCCCAAGACTCATTGAAGCGCTGAGCTGTCTGAGTTATTGGTGATACGAACGGCTCTATGCGTTCTTTATCGCCAGAGAATTTACTGATGAGCTTTTTAATGTTGTCTTTTCGCACAGGTCGGGGAAAGTGTCTGCTTTATGTCGACGGCATCGGCAGTCGAACTAAAAGGTGCAGCGCATCGTTTCTTTGTAGAACAATCGACAAGTGGACTGCTTTACCAGTTTATGTGGTCTCCTCATCTTATAGCCATGAACCCTTAAAGCAAAGCGAGAAAATGCACCTTTGGCCGGCTTATTGACGGCGATTAGGGCAACCGTAAACAGAATTATGGAATTGTGGACGCACAATTGTCTTTTCTTTGTAGAACAATCGACAAGTGGAATGCTTTGCCAGCCCATGTGTTCTCTCCATCCTATGACCTTGGATCCTTCAAGCGAGTCGTGAAGGATCCTTTGGCCGGATTAGTGACGGCGACTGAGGCACCAACTCGTTTTTTTCAGTCGTCGTCACTCTTGCACCTCCTCTTGCTTATCATCAGGCGGGTCGAAGTCAAATGTCGTGTCACAATAAATAAAAAATATAAAAAAACTTGCTTGATGCAAGCCAAGGTTATGCGCTCATTAAAAAAAACTAACTTCTTCACAGTATAGCCTTATTAAGTGAAGATTACTTTCAACCGCCTTCTATTCCTTTTTTAGATCTCTCGTATAACAAACTGCTTTTTACTGTATTTATTTTCGGTATGCTGAGTGTTCAGTCATTAGTGGATGATGTATAAGGGGTGGGATAATCACTCCCAAATAATCTAAAACCACAGACTATTTACATTTAGATACTAATAGGAACGCAGATCCATTTGATTTTATAGTAAAATACCATCGGAGCAGGCATAGTTTTATGAGTGGCAGGCAGTTTGTGGTCATTTGTCTAGTCTACAGTTCTGTACTACTTCGGCCGTGGTGTAATGATATTGCAATGGCCACGCAAACCGAAAACTCTTGGTTCATAAAGCACATGCCAGTATCAATGTATCTTTGATGTAGTTTTTTCTTTGATTTTGTCGCACATTGATTAATGAAATAAAAAAATATTATGCGGCTTACTATTGCGTTTACTTTGGTTTTGATTCTACATTTTTTATTATTCCGAGACTCACCACGATGGCTGCAAAGCTTTCGAAACGTCGTGGTAATAAAATAATTGTTAAATAAAAACTAAAATAAACGCGATAGTAATCCGCATAAAATTTGTTTATCTTTGATGTTTAATGTATATTACTTTAATTGTCCTTTTACATGTATACTTTGATATATATGTACTTTCTGTGATATAGGTTTTTGTTTGCGATAAAGCAATCGCAACAAATCAATTTTCAAATCGAAGCGCGCTGTGTTCTGGAAAAAGAAAAGAATGGTTAGCTGGTAAAAAAGGCTTTAATATTTTTGTGACGCGGCATTCAAAAGTCAGCCTCGATTTGCCTGAGGGTAAGCAAGGGGAAGTCCAAGAGTTTGACGACTAAAAACCGAGTCAGTTTACGGTCAGCACCAGGGCCGTCTCTACCCGGGGGTTCAAGGGGTGCAGTGCACCCGGGCGCAAAGTCTTAGAGGGCGCATGCCGACCGCCGTAAATTTCGATAGGTACCTACTACACTGAGACCACGCGAGCGGAGCCTTGACTTTCGCACCCCGGCGCTGAATATGCTTAAGACGGCCCTGGTCAGCACCGTCACTATGCCGGCGCTTCTGTGCCTTTTAGGTGTCTCGCTGGAAGATTTGAATGACATTATTTAACTTGTCCCATGTATTGTGTTTGTTTGTACACAAAAGAAAATTAATATTATCTCTACATCAATTTACCGCCTCTTAGACATCATAGAAATTAATATTGTTGCGAAGTCTAGTATTGCCTGGTCTGTATCTAAAAGAACTCCTTAACGTCTCTCGAGGATTATAAAAAGTTTTTTGTTATAGGTAATAATGTTTCGACAACATATCACAGTGTGAAGAAATGGAGTAAAAATCCTTAAGATCTTTTTTATAAGAAACTGATAAAAACTGGTATTAAAAAAATATAATTTGTTTATATTCTTTCTATGATTCAAGTGAAGTGTGAAAAAGCAACTCCAGTCGTTTTCAGTCGTCGGCGCTCTTGGAACTCTTCTTGATTTCTATTAGGCAGGTCGAGGTCAGATGTTAAAATATAATAATATAAGTATTAGGTAATAGATTTATATTTTGGCCCGCATAGTGACGTTGACTGAGGCAGCCGTAAACTAAATCGGCTTTTCAGTCGTCGTCACTCTTGGAGAGGCCCAAGATGGGCTATGTCGTGTCATAATAAAAAAAAGATAATAAAGCGTGTAGATTGGAAAAAATGCATAAATATTATTTCTGTTAATTTGTCGTGCAAAGGGGACTCTACCCTTAGCACGACAACTATCGTTAAATGTTAAATAAATGATCAATCTGTCAATAGGTGAGTAACTAACTGTCTTTAAAATGAGGTGATTAGTTAAATAGATGTGTTTTGTTATAACAACCTTAATCTTAAACTCCGAAACTATACCTTCAAAAAATATTCATAGCTTTATTTTTATTCTCTGCCTATTCCTGTTAGAATTAAGGTGTACAATTTGATGTACTAAAACAGTCGATCATTATAGTTTACCAGTTAGCAATTTACAAAATTTATTAATAATATTTAATAATTATATTAATCAAAATTAATATTAAAATTAAACACAACATTGTTACTAACCAACTAACAATTAAATATAATTTAACTATAAGTAAAAAATATCATCCAATGACGTCGCATCAGAGATAGTCCCAAGGAGACTGGCAACATTTCCCCTTTGTATAGCAAGGCTAATACGTTGGCAGAAATAATTGCCAGCCTTCCTGTCTCCAGACTTCTCCGTCAGCCGGCTGGACAACTCCTTGGTCAGGCGCTTAGCTGATGGTCCCCAAGGGCCCATCGTCTCGACCCCAAACGGCGCAAATTCGTAACCAGTACCGAGGTTAGCGTATTTGCGCAACTTGAGGTTCTCAGCAGAAATCGCCGCACTTCCCGCGCTTAACGAAGTCGCTTGGATGTGAGATGGGGCTAATGTGTCTACACAAGTCGCATCCCACACCAAAGACCTGCCAAGCTTCCATGGCCCAACAGTCATTCCGTCAGGTCTCTTGCCATCGCTCCGCGCAATACCGCAGGGTTCTAAAATTGCGGGCACTCCAACAGTGACAAGAGCCCTTCGGATGATATCGTTGAGTGCCGCGTGACGGGGAATGCGACCGGCACTTCTGGCACAAGAAAGCCCGTGGTGTCCAAGATTATCCACCGGTTCTCCGCACCGACACTGGTGTTGATGGACAGTCCGGGCTCCGAGACGAAGACATACCGCCAGGGTCAGGGTATTTCTATCAAGGAGTGTCCCAACCGATGCAGACGGGAAAGCCTGCAACCAGAAACCCGACTCCCTAGTAGAGACGGCTATGAGGCGAGCCCGCTCTCTCATGTTACTGGAAGATAATATATCTTCCATTACCATTTTGCAGAGCGGCTCGTCCCATAGTCGTTGAAATTTTGGTGAAATTGGTAGCGAAATATTGGGGCACGCAACTGACCAGGCATCTCTGGCATCCGACATGTACGCCGGCTCCACGGAACCCAAAGATGGGTTTGTGATGCTCCCGTAGAGCTCGACAGTACTATATACTGACGACAGAAACGCTGGCAGTGCTACACTAGAAATTTTGCGAGTTCCCAGACCTCCAAACCGAATTGGCAGTGAGGCCTGGGCCCATGTACGGTCGTTCATTGGACAATTTAGGATTTCTGTTAGTGTATTTTGTAAAAGTTTGTCTAGTAATAGTAGTTCATTGGGAAATTTCCAAAGTTGGGAGCATCGGAGTACATATGTAAATTTGGGGGCAAACAAACAAAATCGGATGATAAAAAGTGCCATGTGTGGTTGAATTTGGAATAAGCGTTCTGAAGTTGAGTTAAATTTTGTTAATTGTTCCTGAACGTAAATTTGAATCGATTCATCAAGGATTGGTGATCCTAGAAGTCGAAGGGTTTCGTTGTTTAAAATTTTTATATTGGGTGCCAGACTATTAAAAATGGAAATAATTTTAGATTGTTCGCCAGGTGTTAATAAATTAGAAAGATACAGTTCGCATTTCGCAAAATTTGGCTCTAAACCAATGGTCTTAAAATCGTTTATAATTTTTTGTAAATCCCTAAGAACTGTATCTGCGTTTCCTGCAATCGTGCCATCATCGAGATACCATAAATTAAATTTTGAATTTAGGCTGCTTATGATCTTGTGAATTGTTAAACTGAAGATGGCAGGACCTAGTGGATCGCCCTGTTGGCAACCAACTGCTGATACTAAGGAGTGATTTTTATAAATTAATTTTGAAGGGGTGCTGTAACATTGCCAAAGATAACTGTAAATTTCAGGGGTGTGTTGTTTAATTTGTTCCAACATGGCACCTCTATCAACCGAGTTGAAAGCATTTTTGACGTCCACCTTTAACATCACATCTCCTCCGTTGTTCACTACAAAGCTCCGAGCAGCATGGACAGCAGCTTCACAGCCACCCTTGGAGCCAAAACCCACTTGCAAAGGTTGAAATTTCGCGGTCAAATTGGGTAATATTTTTTTACTCGAAATTTTGGATACTATACGGCGCAAAGTGCAGCAAAATTAAAATTAAAATAATACATTTTTTTCATTTTCTCAGAATCAAGTAACTAACCACTTCAAGTGGCATCAATAAACTAATCATTCCAATTGGAATAATATTATCCAATTAGAATGTAATTGAGATAATTTAATAAATAAATACGTAAATATAATTTTATACTTAAATGCTGACTATAATGCTACTAAAATAAGAATAGGACGGGCTGTTGATTATATAACTTCAGTTTACTGATTCAAAGGTGTCTTTCACTTGACAGTCCGCAAAGAAAAAGACACCATACCGTGAAGTTGGTTGGAGAGTTAGACGTCACAAAATGGCGCCGATCCCGTCCTATTCTTATTTTAATCACATTATCTATACATATAATAAAATTGAAGTGTCTGTTTGTAATATTGAAATAACCGTTTTTTAATACACGTATATGAATATATATACGGTACATACACCAAAATGACATTTTTTACAATTTTTGTCTGTCTGTCTGTCTGTTTGTTCCGGCTAATCTCTGGAATGGCTGGACCGATTTTGACGGGACTTTTATTGATAGGTAGCTGATGTAATAAGGAGTAACTTAGGCTACTTTTATTTTAGAAAATTTCTTTTATAATAAATAAAATAAAAGAAAAATCATTTTCCCATACAAAATTGCGTGCGTACAGAAATATTATTTTAGGTAAACTAAGGAAAATATATCAAGCTGCTGAGAATTGAAAACAAATTATTATATTATATTAACATATTATTATTATTATCCTACTATTATTATAAATTTGAATGTCCGTTTGTTTGTTACGCTTTCACGCAAAAACTGTTCAACCAATCATCATGAAACTTTGTACCCATATTCTTGGAGGTATCAGAAGTAACATAGTATACATTTTATTTTGTTTTTTTTTTTACGAAAAATATAAAAGTTTTGTTAATTTTTTTCCTATTATAAAAATAGATGCAAGGCGTTGGTTCAAACCTTGAGTACTATAATACCATCGCACTGTATTACCGACAGTCACGTAAACATCTAATCCAATCAACTGTACTATGGAGACTATACACTATACTTTCTATAAACTATACATTCAGCTGTTTGAAATTTTTCTTTATTATTATTTTCTTCTGTTACTATATGCTACTATTGTTTTAAATGTGAATGTGAGTTTGTTTGTTACGTTTTTATTTTTGGAGGTACAAGAAGTAACACGGTTACTTTTAATTAAAATAAAATATATTTTACTATAGTTTCCAATTGACTATAGTTTTAACTGTTTGGAATATATATTAATTTTTATTTTCGTCTGTCATTTTTATATGAGTTATCGAGTTATAAATAGAAAAAAGTCGAATTGAAAACCGCCTCCTTTTTTATGACTGTGTTATAAACCAAACTTTACGCGGGTGAAACCGCGGGCACTGCTAGTACAAAATATAATTGATAAAACCTTTAGTTAATTATCAAGTTGATGTTAGGTAGGATGATGTGTGGTCCATGAATTGAAGTGACTGCTACTACAGTTAAATAACTGTAAGTAGCAGTCGCATCCACTATGCCAGTCTAGTTGGAAACGCACTTTATTGGCGGCACACCCCGGATCGACAGACTAGGCACCACTGCCTAGCACTCTTAGACAACTAGAACCGGAGTATTTTTTTATATGTGTATTTATTAATAAATATTCGTACTATTCAATTTATTTATAAAATATTACAAATCTTTGCCCCGACCGGAAATCGAACCCGGGATTTTACGCGTAACGAACTGGTGAGTTAACAAATGCCTGTCGTCAATACGCCCAATTATTCACCCCGAAATGTTGCATTGTCTCTGCTCTCAAAAGGCGTGACAACTGGATTTGCTTTATTTTGATTTGATTGTAATTTTCAAAAATCGTAAATAATTTGACCGAATTTAATAATTTCTGTTAATATTAATTACGCGCACATGTTCTGCTAATCATTTAACATAGATCCTAGAAGCGAAGCGCGAAAACCACCACTGGCCGGCATAGTGACGACGACTGGGGCAACTGAGTCTGTTTATTTAGACGTAGCGCTCTAGAACCCCCATGTGCTTGCTCAGGTAAGTCGAGGTCTTAATTCTCGCCATACTAAAATTGCAGGTAAAGTCAAAGCCATTATAAACAAAATATGTATATCATTTTAACAATTTCCGATGTATTTTTAGTTTAAGCTACTTAGAGTGGTAGGCAGTGGCACCCAGTCTGCTGATCCGGGGTAGTACCACCACTTACAAGTATACAGACCGTGAAGTGATTTGGTCACGTTTCGGGATCAGCTTGCAAGTTGCCGGTTCCAATTAGGCCGGCATAGTGGATGTGTGACTGCTACTCACAGTTATTGAATTGTAGTAGCAGTGACATCTATTCATGGACCACACTCCAGACTAACATCAAGCGGGGTGCTGTCATATGTCGAGTCACAATAAAAATAATAATAATAAAAATAACTGTAATTATTCTACTTACACTATTGTAAAATAAATCTAATCTGAGAAGAAAATATAATTAAAGAAAAATCGTAGAAAAAACAAAATTGCTTCCAAGATCTTCAATTAAATAACGACCATTGAAGGTATAATCAGGTAAGTAAAGATTACAAATACGATATTCTAAGGATAATTTTGTAGACCGATTCATACCAGCACGTTCCAAGATAATTGTATAGGACGGTATTTCAAATTTGTTTAGCTTTGATTAAAAAGCCAAGGATTCTTAATTTGTATTTAATTGTTCAGTAGTTCAATAGGGTAATTTATGAAGGTGAAACTGGTTGTAATAAGGTGTACCTGTCATAAAGACATTGGTTCCTATACATGTTCCCAATGTTTGTAGTACATTTCATTGCCAAACAGTATTAGTATTAAATTAAACAAATTTTATGCGGCTTACTATCGCAATTATTTTGGTTTTGATTGAAAGTCCTGATACCCAGGACGGTGCATCAACCATGGACGGATGGACGACCAACAAACACCTGAGGTGTTGGTCGTTCGTGACCACGATAGCTGCAAAGCTCTCGAAACGTCGGAATACGCGATAGTAAGAAGCATAAATTTTGTTTAATTTATTAATCAATGTTCGCGCAAAATCTCAGAAAAAGTATTGTCGAAGATAGAATTTTCCAGGTTAATAACAGGCAGGGTTCTCTCGTTAAAATCCACTATTATCTTATCTTACCATGTATATTATGTATATGTATAAATTGACAGAAAAGCATTAAAGATATTTTTTATTTTTTTAATAAATATTTGCCGAAATAGAGACGGCGACTATATCAACCGCGAAAAAGGTCATTTTCCATAACCGTAGCCTAGTGCCTATAACTGTAGAGCTTGTATGAGGAGAATTGTGGTTGTGAAGGAAGCGAGGGGCAAGTGGCGCTCCATTGTCTCTGCTTATTCCTGTGGGAAAGAGGCGTGACAGTTTGTTTGAGTATAAGGCAAAAATAGTTTTCTTGTAGTTTAACTTTATGATTGATTTTAAAAACCACTAAAGTATAAGTTAAACAAAGTTAAATATGGATCGTGATATCGGCTCTAAGTGGGTGTAATGAGTGTAGAAGTGCAATGTTCTTATAATTAGGTACAATTGCTACTGTGCACTCCGCGACCAATCACCGTAATTGTTGTCGCGAGCCGACTCATTAGTTGACCATGACTCGATGTTTCAGTTACAACGGATCAATTTAATAATGGAATAGAATTTTCTTAGATTTTGCGAGAACATTGATTAATGAATTAAACAAATTTTAATGCGGTTACTTACTATCTCCGGGACCACGATGGCTGTAAAGCTCTCGAATTAAAAAAAAATATTTGTGATAGAACCCGAATAAACTTTTTTATTTTATTTTTTTATTTTTCATTGTGACACGACATCTGACCTCGATTCGCCTGATGATAAGCAAGAGGAGGTCCAAGACTGACGACGACTGGAATAACCGAGTCAGTTTCCGCTGCCCCAGCCGCCGTCACTATGCCGGCCATAAGTGCTTCTTCACGCATCGCTTGAAGGATCCAAGATTATAGGATGTAGAGAACACATGGCCTGGCAAAGCATTCTACTTGTCGGTTGTTCTACAAAGAAAAGATTTTTAGTTCGACTGCCGATTTGGTCGACAAGACGAGAAAAGACGAGGTAGGAACAAGATAGGTTTGTTTGATTCATATTTTTATTTATATATTAGTCATATCTTAGTAAGAATGATTAGTAAATAATTTAATAGATATCGCATCCATTATAATCGAATCCAAGTAGCATATCTTAGCATGAACGTGCAATTACTACAAACTGTTGAATTATCTCGCAAACCTAACATACTTATAGCCTATATGTATATTTTAAGTAGAATTAGGAGCAATTTACGTCATTAGTGGTTATTTAAGTTTTTCTAAGTGATTCGATTTTATTATGCGGTGTTCGCGCCGCTATTTTATTGGCCATTGCGGTTTCAAAGAGAATTAAGAATCCTTTAGAAGTTCTTTTTAGTTTTTCTAATATTGCTTGATAATTACATAATTGCGCTTTATTGGGCTTCATGTCTGCGTGTTTATTTTTATTGGAGCTCGATACTCGTACATGCGACTGTACATCGCCTGATTTTATTCTAGAGAGCAATCTATCAATTCTGGTGTTCTGGTGCAGAAAAAAAAACGTTTTTTTTTATTCTTCTGTATTCTGGTAATGTTTTTTTTTTATTTTTTTTTATTGTGACACGACATCTGACCTCGTCCCGCCTGATGATAAGCAAGAGGATGTCCAAGAGTGACGACGACTGAGAAAACCGGGTTTGTTCACGGCTGCCCCAGTCGCCGTCACTATGCCGGCCAAAGGTGCTTCTTCACGCATCGCTTGAAGGATCCAAGGTCATAGGATGGAGAGAACACATGGGCAGGCAAAGCATTCCACTTGTCAATTGATCTACAAAGAAAAGACGCACCGAACTTTTTAGTTCGACTGCCGATTCGGTCGATAAGTTGTAGGGGCTCCAGAGTTCGCGTGACCTCTGCATCCCCTATGATCCGGACAGCTCGGCGCTGCAATGAATCCAGGGCATTAAGAAGATACTTGGCAGAGCCGTCCCAGAGGTGCGAACAGTACTCCGCGCAAGAGCGAATCAGTTGTTAATAAACAACTGATAAAAAATGGATACTAAATTTTCAGGCTGATCCCGAAACGCGACCAAATCACTTCACGGTTTCTGATCTCGTTTTATTATTGTTTATTGTTACTTGACATATGACAGCAACCTGTCTGATGTTAGGCTGGAGTGCGGTCTGTGAATAGAGGTGACTACTACTGTTAAATAACTGTATGTAGAAGTCACATTCACTATGCCGGCATAGTTGGAACCGATTGCCTGTTGGTAAATAACAACCGGTCGGATTCTCGACATGGACGTTAATAAATCAGTACGGAAACTCCAAAAATTCACTCCATACAAGTATAAATAATTAAGTATAAAAAAACGGTCGTCGGAGCTCTTAGACCTTCCTTCGCTTACCATGAGGCAAGTTGGTAGATGTCACGTTTCAATATTATAAGAGGATATTTATATGTATCAGAGACAGTAGAGTAACCGTAGGCCGTAGAGCATGTATGAAGAGAATTGTGAATGTGAAGGAAGCGAAGGAGTTGTGTCAGGATCGTGGCAAGTGGCGCTCCATTGTTTCTGCTTATCTCTGTGGGAAAAAGGCGTGACAATTTGATTGATTGATTGATATTTAAGAGCTCTGACAACAGAAAAATCGTTTCAGCTTATTGTTGCTTGGTCGCCGTAACTCTGCCAGCGAAAAGAAATTCGAAAAGATGACGAATCATCCAGTGTCTGTTTATAGTTTAGTAATAATGACACATAAAATAATAATAAAGCTTTTTGTTAAATACTAATATTATTTTAGCTTAATCTCTGAATGTAATCTTATATTTAAAGTATAATAATTATTAAAACCGATGACACGAAGACATAAAATAATTCTTTTAAAGTAAAAGACGCTATTGATTGATACGGCCTTCTGATTAAAAAAACTTTAACTCATTTTTTTAACTCTTAAAATGCCAGATATTAAATATTATGATAAATCTGCTAAAAAAAGTGAATTAAAGTTTCAAGTAATATTCAAAAAATCAGTGAGCCTAAGTGGTTGCGGTAGTCAGAAATGCCGGTTATTTGCCCAGTCTGCTGATCGGGGTTAGTACCACCACTTGGGATCAGCTTGTAGGTTGTCGGTTCCAACTCGGTTGGCTTCTTGAATATTGACCGCTCTCTAGCATCATAACACCAGACGGAGTGTTGTCATATATCGAGCCAAAATAACAAAACGGACGGTAATATAATCGATTTCAAAAATGATGGACTATCAAGGGTTATTTATTACTAAATTAACACGTCTGTAAGGGGTATTTTGGATGGAAATTAACCCTTTCACGGGTATAATAACCTTTCAGGATGGAGTTACTTGGAAATTAATTTGGGTAATAATTTGTATCCAATCATGACCACTTAGTTGTGGGACGGTAGCAAAAAAGACCTGGAAGTGGTTATTAAAGGGTGGGGTTAAATATTTACCTGTCGGTAACTTTAATCAGAAGTGGACAAAATTGCTTTTTAAAGTTTATAAAGTTTAAGTAGGCAGAAAATCTGTAATTTTACTGTTATTTTTGATATGTAATTTATAATTCCGATGTGAATGGATGCGTAAAACGAGGCAGACCCAAAATTGTGTATTCCGACCAAATCTGAGACATTCTCAAGAAAGCTAGGTTGCCTAGTGCTCACAATCGTAGAGCTTGTAAATAAACATAATTGTGGATGAGAGAGTATTGTGTCAGGATTGTGGCAAGTGGCGCTCCATTGTCTCTGCCTACCCCTGTGGGAAAAAGGCGTGACAATTTGATTAATTAATCGATGTAATTTTTATTAACAATAAAAAATATATAATAGATTTATTTTAATTATAGTTTTATTTATTGTGAAATGTTGATAAAATTATAATAATAAATGAAGTATAGCTTGTCTAAATGACACGCGCCCCCCCACTTTATTAGTTAATGTATGAATGCAAATAATATTACTAACTATGCTATTATACTTATTCAGCGTGCTCTTCCTTTTGTGACTAACCAGCAACATTACAATTGCATATTCGGTGTATTGCATCCATATTTTATACTTGCTCGTGTGCGTTAATCCAGTAGAGGGGCGCGTCATTTCAGCTTAGACAGACTCTACTCCTTACACAACACTTGTAAAAATAACTATTTCAATAAATTTAATGTATGTTAAAATAACCAGGGTTTAGTCACTACTACTAACTGTACGTAGCTGAAATAATGAGCAATTTAAATGGGATATATAATTTCTATATTATCTATTTAACGAGGGCTCCATTGACGAGTAGGCGCATGTGATGTTTTATTGGTCAAACAATTATCGACGCCGCGTCAATTTCGTAAGTATATTAGACGTAATGATTATTAACGTGATGATATACGTATAGAGTGATGTTAGGTGGTTCACATAACGAATAAAAATCTTAACGTATTATTCGAAGACTAAGTGGATTAAAAATACTCGATTATTTTTGGAACGACGGCACTTTTGACGACGGCGGAAAGTCCCGGTCGGAGCAAATATTTGTTTCATAGCTTTTATTTGCAATATTTAATTATTATATTAAATAATGCAAACATTTGTTAATAAAAAATAAAAAATAGAGATAGATATTTGCTATCTCTATTCATAGACCACACTTTAGCTTAACATCAAGCGGGGTGCTGTCATATGTCGAGTCACAATAAATAAAAAATATTTGCCAAATAAAAATAAATTAATACAAGAATTATAACATATGAATTAATTAACTATGTCAGTATGATATGCCATTTGGTTCGGAATAACAACTTAAATTGTGATTTTTTCTCTCTAATATAAATATAATAATATATTTTATATGACGGTGACGATTTGGTCCTCCTCTAGCTTACCATCAGGTAAGAGTGGTAGGCAGTCGCACCTAGTCTGCCGATCCGGGGTAGTACCACCACTTACAAGTATAACGACCGTAAAGTGATTTGGTCAGGTTTCGGGATCAGCTTGTAAGTTGCCGGTTCCATCTAGGCCGGCATAGTGGATGTGATTGCTATTCACAGTTATTGAATTGTATTAGCAGTGACATTCATTCATGGACCACACTTTGGCTTAACATCGAGCGGGGTGCTGTCATATGTCGAGTCACAATAAAAAATAAATAAAAAAAAGTAAAGGTTAGATGTGGCGTCACAAAAAAAATGTATATTGAAGTGGACATGGAATGAGGAGAAGAGAAAAAAGAGGAAGAACTAAACATAGGAATAAACTGAGATAGAAGCTGGGAAATCCATGCTCCACCGACAAGACTCCTAATATAAATCTTTATAACATAGATATAAATAAAAATATTATTTATATCTATGGTTTTTAATATATTTGATTGGTATACACTCGCCTTTATATAAGTAAAAAGTGATGAAGGGTTTTCGAAATGATACAAATGATAATATAATTGTTGATTCATTCAAGTCTTGTGGCACCTTTTTTGGGCTAATGTGTGGCCGGAACATCTAATTATAGGTGATCGTTGTGAATTTGCGCTAATGATGGGTAATGATGGCCAACTTAAACGAGATCGCTCCAAAGATTTTTGAGAAATTTCAAATTACGCTCAAGTATTTTGATGATATGATGTACTGGTTATGAAGTGCGGTCGATATTATGTATGAACGCGGTTTTTCGTTTATTAAAGTTTAATGCTGCGGTAATATTTTTAGTAATCAATTATACGTGGGGTAATTTGCAGTTTCAGTACGTACGAGTTACCTACGTACATATTTTTATTATATCATCAAAGAAATATAATTATGTCAGTGATATTTCTTGGTAATGTAATAAATGGATTTTCTTTTTAATGAGATGCGATAGCTCTTAATCTCGTCTTATTTGGGGGTCTTACCTTGCCTTTTAGGGAAGGTACAAGAGCGCCGACGACTGTAAAAACCGTCTCATTATACGTTTTAGTCACCGTCACTAAGCCAGCCAAAGATAAAAGACTACTACCTCCCACTATAACTTTTGATAAATAAATTATTTATTAATTTTCACCAAGCAATTAATGCGTCGAAGGAGCGCGCCCGAAAAAACAACCTCCATCATCCATCATCAACTTATTTTTATTCCAAACGGACCTTTTACATTGGTAAACCAAAAAATGAGCACCTAAAATTACGGGTCCTAAGAAAACAAGAAAAAATCTCCACGAAGATTTATTTAAGGGAGCGTAAAGATCTGTTTATGGTATGTGCCGGTAATTAAGGGGCGGCTCACAGCACACGTGCGCGCTCTCGCAAAAACGTAATGAAAAAAACTAACCTGTTCCTTTCCAGAGAGCGACAGGTCCTCTCACACGATCTCCGTTCTTATGATTCTCAAACTGGTATTATACTAGTAAAAAATTTATTTATAAAATTATGCATTTAATCGTTGTGTTTATATTAATTATTCTTTTTATCAATTAGAAATCTTGAGTACATACCAACACGAAGAGAAAATTGAAAATGTATGGCTAAAATCCCTATTTGCAATGACAATAACTGATGCTTTTTTTTCTAGCTCCACACAAATATCCCACTTCTATTTAAGCTCGGATTATATATATGTTTTTTTATATTAGGCTACTAAATGTGATTAGATCAGGTCAACCAATGTACATAAGTATATCAAATATATTATCTTGATACTAGCTATTCAAGTGATGATATTCAATGATGATATTCAAGTGGTCTTCTTAAAGTAGCATTCCGGCCTGGTTGGAAACAGCTGATCTTGAAACGCGACTAAGTCACTTCACGGTCTGTACACATGAAAGTGTTAGTGTTATGCCCGGTTCAGACAATATGACCACTTGTCTGCCTATCACTTTTAAAATTTAATTTATTTACAATTTATTCTGAAGCGTGATTTTAGTTTTATTTCGATTGAATTTCAGTCATGTACATTTTCTTAATTAAAACAGTTTGGAGTCCACTGGTTTTTGTCTTCCCTTAATGTTATCTTATTATAGCTAAAATGACTTTGGTGTTCTGAGATAATAGTTCGAGCGTGGGGTTCCTCACCATATTTTTTTATTCCTACCATTTTTTCCATTCGACTCTGACTGCATAAAGATAAGATTTTTTGTACACTCCGGGTTATGTTCTCTTGAATTATTTATTATAGAAAATAATGTAAAAAAACCTTCTCAATGTATTGTAACGAAAATAATTTAATTCTATTTTGAGTTAAAAATAGATTATGTATTATTGAAATCATAATTGACAGAAGCTGCAAGGATTTTCAGTGAGGATTAAAAGGATCAAAGCGGTTTTTGGGTGTTGAGCTTTTGGTTTATCACTTTTTCACGAGTATTTTCATAGTAATAATTATTTTCAGTTTTAAGATCAGGTATACCTTCCTGTAGATACTATTTATAGAATATAATTCCATTACTTATAATGTGATCTGAGTTTTACCGTTTTTTATGGAAATATAGTGGAATATATGGGGTGCGTCTTTTCTTTGTAGAACAATCGACAAGTGCTTTGCCGGGCTGGCAAGTGTGTTCATCCATGTGTTCTCTCCATCCTATGACTTTGGATCATTCAAGCGATGCGTGAATAAGCACCTTTAACCGGCATAGTGACGGCGACTGAGGCAGCCGGGATCTGACTCGTTATTTTCAGGGGTCGTCACTAAAAATATAGGTTAGGTTAGGTTACTTACAGTACTATCGTAGGAGGTAGGCGTAGGAGGAGGTAATATTAAGAATATTACTTACAGTTTATGTAAGTAACCCTGCTTTGACGACAGGCGTGGACGAACAATCAGCGATTGGTTTGTTGCGCGTAAAGTCCCGGGTTCGATTTCCGGTCGGAGCAAATATTTGTTTCATAGCTTTTATTTGCATATTAATAATGCAAATATTTGTTTTTTAAAAAGAGGTGGATATTTATTTCGGGTCTGGTTATCAAAGGGTGGGTAGGCAGTGGTGCCCAGTCTGCCGATCCGGGGTAGTACCACCACTTACTAGTGAAGTGAATTGGTCGGATTCGGGATCAGCCGTTGTAAGTTGCCGGTTCCAACTAGGTCGGCATAGTGGATGTGATTGCTACTTACAGTCATTGAATTGTAGTAGCAGTGACATCCATTCGTGGATACACTCCAGTTTAACATCAATCGGGGTTGCGTTATATGTCGAGTCACAATAAAAAAAAGTATTTAGCACGTACGTTATACATGTTTTCGAAGCCTTTGTAGATAATTTCATAATTTCCATCACGTTCCAAACGACCCCCATCGCTCGAAGGCTTACTCGTGCATGTAAAATTGTTAATAAAAAAATGTTCGTGCATTCCTCAAGGATTTATGGAACAATGTTATCAAGGAATCGACTCCGTGGGTGGAAATTTAATATTTTATTTTCTACTGTGACAAGTGCATTAAAATTACTATGATTGACGAGTTTTCTTCTCTATTGTTCTCTAAAATTGTTTAATAATTTATTTAAATTGATTTAATGTTATATTGTTTTGGATTTGAATGCTTTTAATGTTCGTAACTCTTTTCTTTGTTTGTTTACACATTCATTTATTATTGAAATTATCTATTAAACTATTGCTTGAGTAACTATTATAAATTATGAAAATAATTTATAAAATTTCACACTATAAATTAATTCAAATTAAATATTGACGACAGGCGTGGACGAACGGTTGAGCGACTGGTTTGTTGCGCGTTAAGTCCCGGGTTCGATCCCCGGTCAGAGCAAATATTTGTTTCATAGCTTTTATTTGTAATATTTAATAGTATTAAAAATTGCAAATATTTGTTAATAAAAAAAAAGAGATGGATATTTGCTTCGGGTCTGGTTATCAAAGAGTGGTAGGCAGTGGTACCCAGTCTGCCGGTAGTACCACCACTTACAAGTATACAGACCGTGAAGTGATTTGGTCACGTTTCGGGATCAGCTTGTAAGTTGCCGGTTCCATCTAGGCCGGCATAGTGGATGTGATTGCTACTCACAGTTATTGAATTGTAGTAGCAGTGACATTCATACATGGACCACACTTTGGCTTAACATCAAGCGGGGTGCTGTCATATGTCGAGTCACAATAAAAAAAAATATGAATAAATTAATAATTTTTCATTACGAATAATTCAATACGAATATTTTAATTAAAATGCCTTTTTACATTTTTAGCTGTTTCAGGATCGTGCGAAGTGGCGATCTGTTGTCTCTGCCTATCCCTGTGGAAATCAGGTGTTCAATCATAATTTATGCATTAACTAAACTAATACATTCTGTCAATATTAATTATGGTTTCACGTCATCCGAAGTCAGTTAACACAACATGGAGACACGTCACCGATTTTATTCGTTTGGAATTAATGAAGGAGAGTTTCCTGTTTCTCTCACAATGATAAATCACCCAATGTGGGGTAGGTTGAAGTGATACAGAGTGCGTGCATTTAAAACTATTAGCGGTGACAGATAGTCGAGCATGTTAGAATAACACGCTTTGTATTAACTTTTTTTGATAGAACAAAAGTCAACCATATTTATTCTGAGAGAAAATTATGTGGTCTTCACTGGTCTGAAGGTGGTGGAGTTCTACGGGTTAGTAACGAGGAACAATGGTCATAGGTTAGCACACCAGTACACGTAAAGTCCCGGGTTACATTCCCGGTCGCAGCAAATATTTGTTTCATAGCTTTTATTTGGAATATTAATTATATTTAAAGAATACAAATACTTCTTCATTAAAAGAAAAGAGGCGAATATTTGCTTCGAGTCTGTTAGTCCATGAGTGGTAGGCAGTGGTACCCAGTCTACCGATCCAATGTAGTACTTACTATCTTAGATCGGCCACGGTGCAAGAGTAGCCATCACATCCACTATCCTAATTGAAACCGGCAACTTACAAGCTAAACGCTGAAACGCATCTAAATAACTTCACGGTCTGTATACTTGTAAGTAGTGGTACTACCCCTGGATCGTTAAATAATAAAATAGAAATAAAAGGCAACAGATATATCATCCCCTAAATTATCTGTTAAGTAATTAATGATAGCCTTAACGTTGAGTTTTAACGACAAGGGAGGGAAGATCGTAACGAGATGGATCTGACAACGCGTTATCAGATCAAGACGTGGTTTGTTGACAACCAACGCGAATGACATTATCAAAGATCTGCAGTTTATTCTTGCATAGGATAAGTTTCAACTACTCGTATAATGCAGTTTGTATATTTTGCTGTTTACTTTAAATTATTGTGTTTAGGTACTATTTCAAATTTTTTAATTCAAAGTATTACAGAGTAGAGTAAACAGTTTTATAATTACTTATAAATAATTGAATTATTTTAGCTCTACTCTTAAATTATTTACGTTATTTTTAGGCATTTTTTAATACTTAATACTACTTATACTAAATAATAATACCTTAGTGACAACGTAAACGTAAATTCCAATACAGTACAATAAAATATAATATTTTATAAAACCAAATTATATTTATAATTCGATACATAATTCGAAAAATATATGTCTGAACACAAATCTTATTGAATTCCATTCTTAGGTTTCAATAAATCCGCAAACAAGGTCGGGGTTGCCACATAAACTATTACATTGTATTATATTTGTACAATATGTGTAAATCTTGTCACGGTACACTTGACACGAATCGACACACCCATTGATTTGGGATTAGATCTTGCAAAAGATGTTTATCAATATTTTTCTTTAAATATTTTACAACATCAACTGGGATTAGAATCCGAAACGTTACCATTTACTATGTTCTTTTTTGACAATGTAATTTTATTTTTTATTTACTAACTTTACCATAATATTCTGCCTATAGCATTATCTTTGTTTAACATTAAACTAAACTAAGTAAAATATTTGGATTTAATAACAAAATAATTCTTATTTTGTTATTAAATCAGATATCTGTATAGACAGTTATATTTACAGATAGCAAAAATTATGGCCGGCATAGTGATGGCAACTGGGGCAACCGTAAAGTGAAACGGTTTTTTAACTTGTCGGCGCTCTTAAACCTCCCCTTGCTTATCATGAGGCAAGTTAGTCAGATGTCGCGTCCTAAAAACTGGAGCAATACTACTTCGTTTTTGACATTAGTAGGCCTTATTAGGGACTTGTAGAGTACCTATACCTTTATATCTAAGGCGACCGTGGTGTAATGGCAGTGCAACGGTCACGCAAATCCAGAGCACGGGTTCGAAACCACTCACCGGTACCAATGTATCTTTAATATATGTACTTTGGTTGTCCTGTTTTTATGATACAAGCACTTTAGTAGCTTAGTATAGATATGTTTTAAAAAAATGGATGTATAAACTTATATATGTAACTAACTATGTATGTATCTAACTTGTAAATGATTCGAAGAAAGAATCTCAAATCAATAACATTTTATGGACTTCCTTTTACACTATAAAACGGTGTAAATCTCTAAATGGGGATCGCACTAAATCCTTCCTTATCTCATAGACACCATCGCCAAAGCCTTGGTGTTAAGTTACAATACGACATTTTGTATGAAACCTTAGAAAAAAACTTACATAAATAATGTATGCCCCGGTTTATTTGGTTCAAGTATAGAACGAAGATTTACGCTTGAATTAATTTCTTTTCCATTATACAGTTTGTTATATTTTATTCTTAGTTTTGCAAACATTTTTTAATGCAACCTTTTGCGTTCAATATAGCATTGATGGTTTAATTATATTTTCTTTGTTATTTTATTTTGGTGCAATCATGTGCTTTATCGAAGATTAGCTAAGCATGCAGCTATATCTAAATAAAATAACAATATATTACTAAATTATTTATTTATAAATTAAATATATAAACTTATCATAAACCGTGATAAGGGCCAACAGTCAAACTTCATAACCCCCTTCGAAAATAACATCAAAAATAATATTAAATATATTATTTATAAAAAAACTATATTAAGTAAATATTATGTATATATGTAAAAACTAATTAACAATAATTAATCATATAATTCATATTAATATAATATAGTAAAATTCAATCGATCATTTAGAGATATTAATCTACAAACGGAGACCTTCAGGGGCACATGTGTAATAAATGTTTTGAAAATATTTCACCAACTTTGACGTGCTTTTATCTACCGCTTCTTTTACGTTTAAATGCATATATTGCAAGATTTTATTGTTATTAATCTTAAAACGTCCTAAACTACATCCTTTACACAGCATTTTAGACCGTATTTAAAGTAAGTAATAAGGTCGAATTTAAAATGTTAATTTATATCAGTAAATACGTTTTGTTTTCTAAGCTAATTTATTATCCAAAACGTGATCTTTAAGAAAAACAAAAAAACGGACTCATGCAAAAACATTTACGAGTAATTTAGGGTTGCCAATTAGTTCTTTAGCCAAATCATTTAATTAAATAAAGTAAAGTAGATTGGGAATCATAGAAATATATATGTGTATATAGATTCTAAAATTATTAAATCTAAACCTTACCCAAAATCAAATTTTGTCATGCTTTTTCCCACAGGGATAGGCAGAGATAACGGAGCGCCACTTGCCAAAATCCAAAGTATTTACTTGTAGTATTTATAAGAATAATGTTTGCAATTTACAATTATATAAATAAAAATAAAAAAACTGTAAGAAGCTTAGTTTTACTTATAAAAATCTACAGCACAGTAAATCTACATAGCTACTATTTACTACTAGGAATTATGCTTCGGTTACATAATGCGTATAGACTTAAATAGATCTAATAAGTTATGTGTAACAACCCTGTACTCTTATCTATCATCTCGTGCCACGTAATTTGACACTTTTTCACTGACAAAGGCCACATTTGCTTAGCGATACAGACAGACAGACAAACCTACAACCATAAGATCACAAGAAAAAACATAACCGCGCCGCTCCACAAAAAGCAATTAGGACTTTTTTGGTTACGACCCGTATTTCGTTCCAAATTAATATTTTCAAGAATTTGTGTAGAAAAAAATCTGGTTCAGCACGTGTTAAGCGAAAATATGTGGACTGTAAACTATGTCTTATTTCTCATAATTAGGCTGCGAACGTTTTACGATAGGAATGTGTTGCGGAAACGAAATTTCAAAATTTGATAGACGTTTATAAGTTGTCTGAGTCAGGGTGGTCTTTCGAATTGTTGGGCGATTTTGCCACATTGGTTCTTGTGTTTATTAAATCCTTCGACTAATGAACATATTTATTTCATCGATAATAAGGGGTGTATAGGATGCCTTTGTAATTTTTGGATGGCTGCCAAATTTTTAGTTATTGTTACATGTATAAATTAATTTGATGAGTTTCTTGTGGCCTTTTACTCGTCATATGCCTTTCCTAAGTCAGGGTAGAACATTGAGGTAATAATTGCACTTATACGGTCTATGGGGTAGAATCAGAAGATGAGCGAGTGCCCATGCGAAGACTATGCTCACGTTAATAAATTATTTTTATTCCAATAAAATAAAATTAAGACATATTTTTTTCACATTCCAAAGCTTATTACTCTATAAATTTGTAAAAAAAAATGGAGAGAAAAAATCATTATTTTCAAAATTTCGCGTTAAGCGCAGAACCGGGTGCGATCCTTGGGCGCTATTTATTAATTAAATTAATAAATAAGTCATGTAAATATAGACTAGAAAAGCAAGAGTTTACTTATTTATTGATTTATTTATTTCTAAACTAAGCTACCAAAGTGCTTGTATCATAGAAGCAGGACGACCAAAGTACTATGTTCTTTTTTTAAATAAAATATAGGTATTTTACAATCAATCAGAATGTAACACTTGCGAATAAATCCATAGATCAAGAGATAAGTATAAATTGAATACGGTGTCGTGGAGGATAACATCTCGCATAATAATCCGGACAGGAAGCATATTGTTCGTTTCCAGATGCGAAATTCCATCAGGAACCGTTCAATGAGGATGCCCCCAGCAATAATGGATGTAATTGTGTGCATTTCTATAGTTCACTCATGGGCGTGGTTTTGGATTGTGCATTGCAATTCTTAGGTTTACTACAGCGGCTAATGTTACAGTGCTTAGGTTCAATTCGGAATTTATATCAACAAAAAATATATTGAAGTTTTTCTATTAATGTCGTCTATCGTAAATATTCTTTGTAATTTGAGTTGTATTATGTGAGATATAAATGAGGATCCGTTAGTTCCGTGTGTGTTAGATTCGATTTCATACAAATAAAATAACTGTATTCTTTTATGTCGTATTCAATGCAAAAATAAATGGTTATGATGAAATTTATAAATTCTGGTCACTGGTCACCAACTCCTTGATTACCTAGATAAACCGAGCTAAAGGATAAAGAACAGTTCTAAATATTTTCTCCCTATTCTATTAAACCCTTCAAGCGAGACGTAAAAATAGCCGGCATAGTGATGGCGATTGAGGCAGCCGTAATGAGTCAGATTTTCAGTCGTGGGCATTCTTGGACCTCTTCTTGCTTAACTACAAGTCGAGGTTAAATATATTATAGCTAGCAATAAAAATCATGTAAATTTAAATTACGATAAATTTATCATCCATACAAACCTTCATTCATTATTTTATCAAAATATCGGATAAAAGGAAATTATATAATAATATTTATAAACATAAAAACACGTACACAATAATCTTTAAAAAAGTTGTTCTATTTTACACACGCTTTTTAGACGCGACTTCCTTTTTAAAAACTGATGATGAAAAACTGAGATGTTTTTACTGTTTTGGTAATATAGAGCGCATAGAAGCGGCTAACCTTTGAGATTATTTGCTACACACAACTAGTTACACGTTATATTCAGTTCGCAATAGATTTGTATAGCAAGAATTGTTGCATCTACGCCTTTCATATGGATTGTTTTTACAGCCGAGGATAAGAACCCTTTGTCGGGATTACACATAACACTGCAGAAAGAATAAGCGGCGGGATCGATGAACATATACTGAAGGATTCAATAGCTTTCAATAAAATGTGAACTTTGAAAAGCTCTAGTATATTTTTTGACGCAGAACTGAGAACGCATTCGTCTAAGAAAATAGTTTTTTTGTCACTTCTTCAATAAGGCCTAGCAGGTTTTATTTCTTTGTTCTTCACATTAGCTACTATGTTAAATATTTCAAAGTTTCCTACCAAAATTAGTACAGATTTTTTATAATTTGTTATGTTTCCGTAGAATGTTATGTACCTGCTACTAAGTTAACGTTGAAACATAAAATTCTAAACCTTTTTTGGAGCGATTTTGTATGCATAGGCCAATGTCGTGCATAATTTATTAAAGTAAAAAATTAAAGTGCCCTCCAGTAGGACATATTTCTAAAAAAGGTTCTTTCGTATCAATCAAAGACCATAAATCAGATTTGATATCAATATGAAGCATAATTCTGAAGGTCTGTTTTTTGCATAACCCACTCAAAAATAGCCGGAAGCCATGTGTGCACAAATATTTAAGCATGGTCGACCGACGAATTAGGGTTTTTATAAAAATCTCCAAGACTTTTTATAAATACAAAATGTGGCCTGAATTTATTTAATGGTTACTAAGTTTTTCAATTCGACCCTTTTTCGTTTGACAATGTATTTCGTAGCCCCTAAAGAGATTAGTGTCACTATTGTTAGCCGTTTTTTGGTGAACCTTTTTGGGTTAGTTTTTTAGTTGAATCGTGACAACGACATTAATAAATAACAAATAGTCTAATAAGGATACAGAAAAAAGTGGATCACTATTAATATTTTTGAATTGGCGGTGACTTTTTGCTTACAATCGATTTCTATTCAATATTAATCATAATGGCTCATAATTTTTAATAAATTAAATTTGGACGTTAGAAATTATTTTTAACGACTTATATTTATAAAAATATTCAGATGTCAGTTTTATATTACCTATTTTTTTTACATATTTTACCGCCCTGCCCTATTTACAAAGGCGAACCTAATGCCGTTAGACAATCTGTCAGTTAAACTTTTTTTTCTTGGTTAAAGTACAATCGTGTCAACTTAGCCTCAACAATTCATGCTAGTTAAACTTAGGGACTAAAGAAGAAGATTGAAAGGAGAAATGGCACAGTGATGGCGATTGAGGAAACTGAAAAACTAGTTGGTTTTTTCAGTCTTCAGCATTCTTTCTACATTACAAGTATACAGACCGTGAAGTGATTTGGTCACGTTTCGGGATCAGCTTGTAAGTTGCCGGTTCCATCTAGGCCGGCATAGTGGATGTGATTGCTACTCACAGTTATTGAATTGTATTAGCAGTGACATTCATTCATGGACCACACTTTGACTTAACATCAAGCGGGGTGCTGTCATATGTCGAGTCACAATAAAAAATAAAAAAAATCTTGAGCCTTCCCTTATCATGAAGAAAGACGAGGTCAGATGTGTTTACTTGCCACAGTAAGTTTTATATAGATTGTCGCGAATGAATTCGTGTGATTGATGATAAGCCATTGATGCTATTTATCACTAAAGCTATTCACGAGGGTTTCTGGTTACAATGTGTATTCATTGGCCCCCGAATGTGCCTTCAGAAGTGTGTCCTATAAATAATACATTTATACACTTTATTGTGTTGTTGCTGAATGCAATACTTTAAGGGTGGATGATCTCTTAAAATAACAAGTGTTTGCTTCAATGATTATCAACAATAAAGGGACCTTTAGCTGCCCCATGAAAGCCTCCGTCTAAACACCAACAATTAAACGTTTTAACCGACTTCAATTTCAAACAAATTTCAATCTTCTTAAAACGTACATTTGTAATAAAATCGCTTGTATCAGAAAAGTAATTATTTAATAATATAAAATATACTATATTGTGAAGGACTTAAGGTTGTTTTTCGAATTTGTTATTTTCAGATATGTATTTTTGAGTTTCGTGTTGAAATCAAATGTGCGTGCAACATCACAACCAAGTTGGTTCACCAAAATACAATGAAACATTCATCTATTGATACTCGTACATTTTAAATGGTTTTACACATTTATAATATGAGTTACGGTAAATAGGATCTATTGTTATTAGGTTTATATTTTCTTTAAAATGTTTTTGTATGAAAATAATGTATTCAATACATTCAATATTTAGATTATATTATCTTAGTAGTAAAATAATGCAAATCTAATAATCCGTAATAATCCCTCTCGATCATCTTCAGCCGGAAAATAACTATCTAATTTCAAGACAGTTTTAGTTTGGAGTAGCTTCAAGTCAGTTTCATGCAGGGACTCTGAGAAAAAGCCTATAGTGCCATTATGTATATCAAATAGATCTTAGTTTATTTATGACATCTGACCTCGACTTGTCTAATGTTGCAAGGAGGTCCAGGAGTCGTCCAAGAAAGCCGACGATTAAAAAAACTGTTTATTTTGTTTACGACTGACTTAGACGCCGTCACTATGCCGATGCCGATCAGAGACGTTTTTTCACGGACCTAAGGTTATAAGTAAATCGAAATTTTAATTTGCGAATTCGTAAAAAGTTACGTATACGTATAAGTAGAAGAAAATATAAAAAATGGGTTGCAACACTCTCTCGTGTATATTGTGTATGTGTTTTCAGACAACATACACAACACACAAGAGAGAGTGTTGCAACCCATTTTTCCTTTTTTCTTCTACTTAAACGTAACTTTTTACGAATTCGTAAATTAATTTTTTTGGTACAACCGGCTGATAGTCAAACATTTTTGGAGTACCGACTAATTAAATACAAAAAGGAAACCTTTTTGTAAATATCGAATACTTAATTAGGTAATAGCTTAGGGTTTTATATTTTAAATCACCTGCCCGTTGCAGATTGTTAATTTTGGGATAACCACGCCCTAAACTTTACACTCGTTTATCTTAATTAATTTTATTGTAATAGTACCATCCAATTATGTTTAATGGGATTTTATTTTACTTTAATTAACTACCCTAAGATTTTTTCCAACTTCTTTTTTTGTGACTTTTGATCATAACTAGATTGATTAACTAGTAATATAAATAATAGTAGACTATTAAAATAAACATAAAATTCAATTTTTTTTCTATAATGAAGTTCTAATAAAATTAAAAAAATCTAATAAAGAGAACGATATTGAATAAATTACAAACATACAATAGCCAATTTATTGTTTCGAATCTATTTTATCTAAATAAATAATCAAGCTTTAATTCCTACAGAGACATGTAGAGGCAATAGAGCTTCATTTCACACGATTCTGACTCTACTCACTTGCATTTCGCCCATCTATTCATTTTAAATAATATCAAATTACTCATTATAAAGGCAAGAAGTGGCTGTTATGCCTCGTTCCCACAATGCCGGACATGTTGTTAATCAAAAAACCATCGCCAGAACTTAGGTGTTTACATTAGATCGGTTTCGCAGAATCCGAATCCTAGAAATCCGGAAAACCAAGACCTTACATTAGTCAAGGTCAGACCTAGGTGCACGATGGACGACGAAGCGCTTCGCAGAGACAAAACGTACGGTGCGCATCGGAATAATATGTCGATATGTCGGTTCAATAATGTATAAAAAAATGTAAAAAAGATTTATTAACACAGTCTACTATTACGAAACAAAAAATATAGCTAATAAAATCTTTAAATATAAATAACAGTATACGAATACACCGATTTATTATGTACCAATTAAAGAATTTATTTTATTCCCAAATCCGCCCATGGAAATTAATTACAACAAATTGGACGTTTCGTCGTGTTTCCGAGAATGGTAATGTTTGAATAGAAAGCCCGCCTTGGGTTTCGAGTACCCCGCCCTAGGTTTAAAGGTCTCCGCCTTAATCACGCCCAATGTGCGATCACCGGCACTTTACTTTGTTGAGGGCGGACGAGTCTTTAGGAGTTTAATGTTTAAATTGTTTGGTAAAATGACCACTTGTAGTATCTTCGAGTTTCTTAGAATTTTTTGAATTGGATACTTATGTTTTTCTTGTATTTGGGAATTATTATATTACGGGTTTTATTATAGTAGCAGATGGAATAATTTTGTCTAAAGGAAAAGTTCTGACTGCATTCAAGGAAGTTCGGATGAACACTTACAAGTATCATCTTAGATGTATATAATTTCCTATGTCGTACTAGGTACATTTCAAAATACTACTTACGTTTTTTTTATTGTAGCTCGGCATCATCCCGTCCTATGTTAAGCTGGAGGTCCAAGAATAGAAGCGACTGCTACTACAGTTGAATAATAAGTAGCAGATCCCTAAACGAGACTAATTCCCGTTTCGGACTTAGTCGATCAGGTAGTACCCCAGATCGACAGTCTGGAAACCACTGCCTACCACTCTTAAAGTATTACAAACATTAGGTATTAAGCCATATTATGTCTGGTCCTTTTTACTAAGACGCCTGATGGGTTTAAACCATATGATTTGCAATTTCAATGCACTGTTAATCCATTGGTCAACAAAACACCGTTAAGACATTGATTGACACAAAACATTAACAAGACAAAAAAAGAAACAGCAATAAACTGAAGGAAAGAAAGAATGCATAGTCCCAATTTTATTCCTTTTGCGAGCCAAACAATAAGTGCTCTTATCTTGAGATCTCGATTGTGAAACCCTGTCGAGAGAAAAGATTCGAGATGTTATCAGATCGAGCCCTTAAGACTTAGGACCGGCTTTTGAGGCCTCATACGG
This sequence comes from Tinea trinotella, assembly GCA_905220615.1. Taxonomy (NCBI): domain Eukaryota; kingdom Metazoa; phylum Arthropoda; class Insecta; order Lepidoptera; family Tineidae; genus Tinea; species Tinea trinotella. Next base: position 3,932,599 of record HG992320.1, on the reverse strand, counting down.
GCCCAAACAATGTGGTTGGACTCATCACGACACGTGGCAATTCAATGGAGACAAATTAAGCATTGTTCATTTGTTTTTGTATAAGATCGATTTGGGTATTAAAAGACTTTGAATGGGATCATTGCTTTTGTTTTTTATTATTATTATCATTCGTGTTTTGTTTTAAATATATGAGTACACTTTGAGTAGATAAATTGTCTGGGATGTTTTCTTTCTCTTTTGTTTAATATTAAATATTATTTTGGATTTGAGAGTGATAGAAGTACATAAATATCAGTTAACAGAGGTTTGACATATGTAAATTTTATAATCTGCGATTTTTGTAGTTAAATGTAGATAATAAAGTGTTAATGTAACTTTATAATTATTAGGTTCTAGAAAAAAATAACATTATTAAAATTGTTATAAGTGTACTCTTTAAAACAATTCAACATATAATTATGATTTAGATTAGCTTTAAACATGTTATTATTAATATGAAATATTATATAATAATAAATATTTTTTTAAATTTAGGTACCTACCTTTATTTTCTTGCTTTATTTTATTTTATTTTATTATGACTGGACATATGACAGCACTCAGCTTGATGTTAATCTCGATTGTGGTCTATGAATGGATGTCACTGCTATTACAATTTTAATAACTGTAAGTAGCAGTCACATCCACTATGCCGGCCTAGTTGTAACCGGCTTACAAGCTGATCCCGCAACGCGAATAAATAAATCACTTCACGGTCTGTATACGGTCTGTATGCCTTCCTATTATGAGAAAATGGTTAAGTACCTATAGTTTAACGTAACTGCATTTTAAAGCCAATATTATTGACCTATATCAACGTAGTATTTGTTTATCAATCGCTCTGTTGTTTGATAAGATAACATATTTCTAATATTTGATTATTTATTTGGTACACAGAAATATTAAATACTTGAGACACAATTTGAAGCTTATAGGAGATATTCCAAATCATTTTTTGCCTCCAAAATTTCTATGCACAATGACATTGTACTATCTATTTTGGCCAATGTTTGGTTAGCTGCTCGCAACGCTTTGTCGACTTTGGAATCAATTTACGATAATTGTCATTTATTATGAAATAAATATGATCCTTTATCCGTGGATCTTTTGTGTGCGAATATATCCAAAAGGGACCCAATTTCTAAGACGTCTGTGTCATACATTTTGGTCCATTTAGCGTGAATAATTTTTATATTTTGGAGAATTCTTGTTAACAATGTAGTTGGGCTATGCGCGGATGGCATTTGACAATAATTATATTATAGTAAGTATATTTCTTAAAGGATATTACGCGGAAGGTTTTGACGTAAAATCATGTCAAAGAATGTTTTCTCAGCCTGCAAACAGCTGCTAAACATTGATATTGATATTTAATCGTTTGAAAGGAGATGAAAGAATGACATTTATATATTAGAAGTGAGTGGAAGGAAGAAGAAAACGAGAAAAAATTGTTCTACGATCCTTTCGGGGCATTTCGCATCATGAGCCCAGTTTCCATGCCCATAGAGCTTGCATAAAGAGTTCATGTGAAGTAAGCGATGAAGTGTTCTAAGAATCATGGAAAGCAATGCCCCGTTGTGTCTGCCTATCTCTGTGGAAATTGAGCGGACTCAATTAGTTTCACTGATAAATATATTAGGCCTTAAATAATTTTATAATAAATCTAATAATCTAACAAGATCTTCATACAAACTATATGTCTATATCCATCCATACCTGTACCCATACCAGTAGTACCCATCTAACCCAAACAACAACTGCTTTTATAGAAATGTTCCTGTTTGTATGAAGTAATTGTGGAGAGAGTTATTAAAGTATCATGAAAAGTGGCGGTCCATAATGTCACGCCCTTATTATCAGACAATTTGATTATTTTATTTTATTTCATCTACGTATTTTTGAAATCTATTGTGTATTTTTAATTTATTTTAATATCGCTAAATTCTCTAAAGTGTCACTTTTTGTATCCCATTAATAGTTAAACTATACAATGGAAGGAAATAGTTCGCCGTTTAAAGTGAATTAGTCTCCTTATTGACTCCAAAAGAGTCCATTAAACGGTCTTTTGTGCTATCCGATTGATTTGTCATTCGCGCGACTATTTCTATATTCTATTGAACGCTTCGATTCTATCTTTAACTGTTATACAGAGTGATATTATTAGGTGTTTTATATCTCACAACTTTACAGTCTGCAGTAGTGAATCTAATGGTACAATACTGAATCTGGATGGTAGACAACAGGCCAACGGGGTCAAAAAGTTTTCGAATGGAGATCACTTACAGGTAGGGCGACCCATAACATCGACTGACGGCCTGTTGAAGGAAATTACTGGATGCAGTGCACTCCACTTGATCGTAGCGAGATTTTTGAGAGATCATCAAAATAACATCTATTTAAAATTTGCTTTCTATCTAACTGCCCCTCAGTACCCTAAGGCAGAGTCAATAGAACGCCACTTTCTTCAATTCTGACACAACTCTCTCGCGTCCTTCATATCCACAATTTTTCTTCATACAAACTCTATGGTTACGGACACTGTGGACTATTGCTTTTACTAATCCAGCCATTTCAAACCTTTATAACTTTTCCACATCGTTTGATGTGGTATTTAATGTTAACAAAAAATAATACTAAGACTGGTAGGCAAACAGTTGCCGTCCGGGGTAATCTACTATCATTTTCAAGTGTACTGACTGCGAAGTGGCTTGGTCGCGTATCTGTTTCAACTTGAAAGTTGCCGGTTCCAACAGTAGGATGCTACTGTTGTTCGGAGTTAAATAACAGTTACAGTTGCCTCCAATCATAGACCGTACTCTAGGTTAACATAGGCAGGGTGCTGACATATGTCGAGCCACGACAATATTATAAAATAAAACATCCTATACAGTACGAAATTCAACAAGATTGTAACAATATAACATAAAAAAACTAATAACATTTATAATAATTTCGTGAATGAGTGTCGCCTTGTTACGCATGAGAGAATCCTTTGAAACTATCATTCGGTTGAAATTTATCTTTATTATGATTCCTATTAAGCAATAATGATCACCTTTTAAATGTGACAATGATGTTACTAACAGATGAACGAATTTTTGATATAATAGAAAATTGTATATAGGTTTCAATCAGCTTGTAAAATGTGTGGATTGCATTATTTAAAGTTAAGAATTAAAGTGGGATGCATATGATATAATTTATGACAGGCGTGGCGCATCCGTTGCGTGTAAAGTCACGGTTTTGATTCACGGTTGGAGCAAATATTTGATTCATAGCTTTTATTAGTAATATTTAGGTAATCATTATATATTTGTTAATAAAAAAGAGGCGGAGTTTTTCCTCTAAGTCTAGAGGTAGAAAAGTGCTATCCAGTCTGCTGATCCGGGGTAGTACCACCACTTACAAGTATACAAACCGTAAAGTGACTAAGTTGCGTTTCGGGATCAACTTATAAATTGCCGGTGCTAACTGAGCTGGCATAGTGGATACGACTACTACTTGCAGTTCTTATCCATGGACCGCACTCCAGATTAACATCATGTCGCGCCATTAAGAGTTAAAAATTATTAAGAGATTTATAAATCACAAGTGAATCGAAGGCTAAACTGGGGACGACCCAATAGAAAGTTCCTCGATCAAATATTTTACCTGCCTGGTGATCGAAAAATATTATTCAGTATTTAGGTAAGTATTAGGTATAAAGAGTTTTCAGGGTGCCTCAAATACCTGCTCCAAATTGTCACTGAGCTCTTAGACCAATATTTTTTATTATTATTATTTTTATTATACATTTCTATACTAAGCTACTAAAGTGCTCTTGTATCATAGAAACAGGACAATCAAAGATACATTGGTACCGGTGAGTGATTTCGAACCTGTGCCACACTCGGCTTACGTAGCCATTGCACTGCCACTACACCACGGTCGCCTTTGGCCTGAATAAAAAGAATTGTGGATATAAAGGAAGCGAGAGAGTATTGTCAGGATAATTGAAAGTGGCGCACTGTTCTCTATGCATATTGCTGTGACAATTTGAATAATTATTTGATTTTTTGGGATAAATAATATTTTATTTTACTTTATAAAATAAATGATGATTAAGCTTGAACTAGAAAGTTTAGTTAGTTGTTAAGATGGGACTGGCATAGTCAACATTGACCAAAGTCCCAAAAAAAAATTAGAATAAAAAAAAAATTTTTATAACCTTCTTCAGCGACCTATTATGATATTAATAAAAATAATTAATTTTTTTATAATACTTTAATAAAAACCGCATTAAACGCATGTGTTCTGTTGATTGTAATTATTGGGAAATAAAAATACATGAATTTCTTTTGTATGTAGCACATAAAAGCCAAATTACCTGCGGTTGAAGTTTCCTCACGAGAGCAGCTTAATTAATAAAGAAATTTCGAGAATAATATATGCCACACAATGATCAAACCACGTATGGCATCTTCACAATAACTATTAAAATACTCATTTAAAGTAAAATTATTTCACGATTGTGTTCAAGCATTGTAACAGAGTACAATTGAAACACTTTTCATTATGTCATTTATTCTTAAAACCACTTCCTAAAGATGTTGTTCGCGTTAAAGAGTAAATAAAAGTCCAGCTGCCTGGTAGACAATTAAGGTATAATCACTATATTTGGAGTGGTGGCACGGAGTTCCAATTTCCGAGAAGGCTATTGTTGGTAGCCACCCAGTAGGCGAACTGTTTGCAAACGTCCTGAATAAGCTGCCCTCAATATTTGCCTTACGAATGAAAGAAACAATGCCTCTGTCGGGAACATTTTGCATTTTCTTGCTACTCACCTATACTGGTCGTTAAGTAAGCTATTGCGTTTTGCGTCACTCAATCGTTGCACTTAATACATGGCGACCGTGGTCTTGTGGTAGTAGAAGCACCAGGCCAGTTTAGTTTTGTATATCAGCACATTGAGTATAAAAATGTTTAAAAAACAATAACAAAAATTGAACATTTTTAGATTTTGCGCGAACATTAATTAATAAATTTTATGCGGCTTTTTTTGATATTGTTTTATGATATTTTAATTTTTCAATAAAAGAAATTAAACTCATTAAAGAGTTTTGAAACACGTATGAGTTTTGAATTAAGTATGAGTAATTCATACTTTTAATACTTAAATAATATAATTTATATAAAATATATATATTTCTTATTGCTTTTAAGTGCTTGTATCATAGAAACAGGACAACCAAAGTACATATATCAAAGATACACTAGTACCGGTGGGTGGTTTCAAATTCGTGCTCTCGGTTCGTGTAACCATTGCACTGCCACTACACCACGGTTGCCTTGTTGTTGTTACACCTCAATTCTTACAGGCGCCACTTTTCAAGTCCACATCCAGACAAATCTAAGACGAATTCTTCACGTCTACAATTCTCTTCATCGTAGAATTGCAATGTACAACTTAAAATGAATGTTGTCGAATGTGTATCTACTTAGTTGTCACGTCCGCGACATCACGCGGCGGGACACGAACCCACCCGTGCTAATATTTATTTATTTTATTTCGAAAATCATTTGTGAAGCACGAACACCTATGGTTAGGAAGTTACAAGTAAATACGAACAATAAAATTAAAGCTAACATTTATGTTTGCGATTTCAATTGTGTGTTTAAAAGTAGACCTTTGTTATTATTTCGAAGAATGGCGTGTGCTGTACAAATACTGCCTTTAATTTATCCTGTGATTACCTTGTTACTTACTAGAAGGCTTTACCAGCTCATGTGTTCTGGGTTGTTAAGCTGGGTTGCCTAGTGCCCATTTTGAATGTGACGGAAGCAATGGAGTTGTGTAAGGATCGTGGTGGCGCTCCATTATCTCTGCCTATCCCCGTGGGAAAGAGGCGTGATTGATTGATTAGATTCAAGCGATGCTTGAAGAAGCACCTTTGGTCGGCATAGTGGCAGCGACTGGGACAACCGTAATGACTCAGTTTTTAAAGTCGTCGGTCTTCTCTTGCTTGCCATCAGGCGGGTCGTGGTCAGATGCCAAGTCACAATAAAAAAAATAACATTCTAAAGAGTTGTAGGCAGTGGCAGATAGTTGTTGGTGGTAATTTGCCCAGTCTACTGATCGGACTGAATAATGAGAAACATTTTATATCTGCCTCATTACTAAGCCAGACAAATGTGTTTTTCATGCTTAGCTTGAAAGATCGAAGTTCATAGGTTATGATTCGCTTTAAGATTGTGATGTGATTTAGATTTATTCTCCTTATAATGACTAAATACTTTCTGATTGGTGATTAATTAATTCAGAATATCTCATTGGATTCTAATGAAATATATGGTCTGATGGTTCAATGGACACACAAAGCGATAGCCCCTGGTTCAAAGATCGGGTTTTGATATCTATTTTTATGTACTTTAATCGCACAGTTTCTATGATACACAAACACATTTAATTGTCTAGAATTTTAATTTAGTTGCAAAAAATAATGTGAGAGAATTGTGGATGTGAGGGAATTATATGTTCTTGTCAAGATTGAGTTAGCGCTCTGCCTGTCCCTGTGAGAATGAAGCGTGATAATTAGATACATAAATAGACCAATGCAAAAAGAAAGTAATCTTTTTCATAAGATAATTTTCTATTGTTCTGTCTGTACCTAATTCGGTCTGTACATCGGTTGAAAATCTGCTTTAAGTTTAGTAATAGGAATAAATCATGTCCCAATCCACATCTTTGCTAATTACTTAAAGGCATACAAATGTCTATGTAATTTAGAATACCAACAGGATTGGCATGATTAATACAAGTTGTTTTAAAACACGTGATATAAACCTTTTAAACAGTGTCTAAAAATAGTATTAGAACTGAATGATTTTAAATGTTGACTAAATTACTCAAAAGGACTAAAACAACACAAAAACACTGGTTTAAAACATTTTGAACTTTATTTCATTACATTAAAAAACGACGGTGGCTATTATAGTGATATCAATTGATTAGAGTTTGCATCAAAATACCAAATCAGTTACGCACATCACAATGAAGAGAACTCAAAGAAATTCTTCAAAAAATTACATTCGTGAGTGGTACTTGATGAATAGTTAAAACCATTAAGCATATCTCGCTGTGCCTTTATTCGCAGCTCACGTCAATGTTTGACACTATTGTGAGTTTTCACACTTTTGGGGTTATTTTTAATTCGTCTAGTTGGTGGCGACCCGCAGCGTTATGGTTGCCCTCAACATCTATTGTTGGCACACGTGCGGTAACAATTGAATCTCGAGACTGGTCTGTTAAATGGTCGCCTTGAAAGAGGTTTGACAACCCTATTTATGTTTGTAACGCCTAATTGAATTATAGGTTCTTGTTATTTGTCTATTTATTACCTTGACTTTCAAGTCTAATGCTACAAGAATTATTGTTTAACCGTTTAGGTAAATCACGTTTTATTAAGGCTAAAGATTGAATATTCGTCGAAAATCAAAATCATTTATTATTATATTTTGCACAGCCGTAGAGCACGGGTATACAAATTTTCTATATGAAATGTCAAAATTGGCTAGTAAATTAATAGAAAAAATGTTATATAAAATTGTCAGAAAGTTGAAATTAAATCACTGTTGAATTTACAAAAAATGTCATTATTCCTTCCATATGCTGTAGATACGCTAATAACGCTAGCTCCAAAATAACTATTAAACCATTAATCTTGATAGTTAATGGTAACTAATTGGATAATTACAATATTTTTAAGTGATTATAGAAACAAGATAATATAAAAATCTAATAAAATTGTCAAGCTTTATCTCCTACAATATTTTTACGATCCTGAAACCATTTTCTCCCTTCTCTTACATCCACTAGTCTCTTTATAAAAACTCTATAGTTATTATATCCACGATTTGGTTAACGAACAATCAGTTGGTCCCCATTAGACCTTACTTTACAGAGAGTACATTTGATAATTAATACCCTTTAATAATTAGTTTTACATACAGATTATTTCATATATATATATATATATCTGTAAAGTAAGGTCTAATGGGGACCAACTGATTGTTCGTGATATATATATGTGTGTGCTTAGTTTGGGTATTCCGCCACTATTCTGTAAAACTTCGGCATAGTGCATACAACTAATACTTGCAGTTATGTCCCTATAGTAGCAGTCGCCCTCATTTATGGACCGCATTTCACACCGCATTTATTATGTCGAGTCACAATAATAAATATAAAAACTAAATAAAGCGGTTTCAACATTCAAAGCTACCAAAAATGCACATTATTTTAACATCCAATTTCTTTGAGCAAATATCTTTAGAATGCATAAAATTGTATGTACAAATCTGTAGGGTATACTCAGAAGTAGGCCAATGTTTATCTGGGACAGAGTGCGCTGTCCTTGAGAGCTCTGTATATATTTGTTTGGCTTAAACTACTTTAAGGATTGACTTGTTGTTATCTCTATAAACATAGTATGTGGGGGCTTTATTTGTTATTAGTCCCATCGTGGATAACGTCACTTTGACAGATGAGAGCTGGTGGAATTTGTCAGCTAAACATTTTTTTTGACATATTTATTTTTTACATTTTAATTTGTACATTTTCGTTCCTTAAAATGTACCACCTCATTTTGTATTCTAATAGAGGTAAAGCACAGAGATTCGCGAGTGATTTATCCAAATAAAATACTAATAGGAGACATCCTTAAGAAAGCTGGGTTCCCTAGTGCCCACAACCGTAGAGCTTGTATGAATAGAATTGTGGATGTGAGGGAAGCGAGGGAAATGTGTCAAGATCGTGGCAAATAGCGCTCCATTGTCTCTGCTTATCCCTGTGGAAAAAAGGCGTGACAATTTAATTAATTGATTGTTTAATTCTATAATAAGTTTCATTGATTCTTTATATTTATACTTTTATCGTATTATTTTTTCCTGTCTGTTTGTTATTATTGTATCTATGTAGATGATTGGGATTATTTGCCAAGATCACATAAAGATATAATTATTATGTAACTTCGGTAGCATTTTTTCTTTGGTGCTCTTTGAAATAAATTAATAGTTAAGCCTGTTAAAAATATTGTATACAATAAAATAAACATAACAAAAAAATTTGATAAGTATTAATAATGAATATGTTAATCAGTTTAGACATAACAAAAATATTTACTCAACATATTTAAAAATAGATATTATATCAATAAATTGTTATTTTGTTGCATTATTTACTATTAAAAATAATTAAGTATTTTTAATTTATTTTGGACAGTTAATACTTAGATAATAAAAATTTATTATATTTACTCATTTCATATTTCGAACTTGTAAATTTTCCTAACACCCTGATATCGGCTCCTTCCTCGCTGTCAAGTAATAGACAATTCACACGTGCTACCAAAACCCGAACATAATAAATACATATATAACATATAAATAAATATGTATACAACTAAACGCTACACGAATATCGAAAATATCCACAAAAGTTTTTGAAATCGCAGTACCTAATCAGCGACGCTCGGAATCTTCGCAGGTTCGAGGGCTCCTTCTTTGTCTCCTTCAGATTGAATACAACGAATTTTAAATAGACACTAAACCACACTCAACTCAACTTGATACTCATAAAATGCATGTCTAATTGTAATTGCTAACGTACTTCATAGGAAAAGGTATAAAAGTTTGAAAGGGCTTCTAATTATACGGCTCAGCAAGGGAAGCCAAAGTCTAGTTGTCCATTAATTTGGCATACTTCACACATAATGGAACAAGAAGCCGTTTTCACTTCCTTTACTTCATTCATTTAAAAACCGTTATACCCATTCATACCAAAAACATTTTCCAATATATTTTACTTTGTAAAGGAGTAACAATGTATTTTACGTTCATTCATAGTACATTTAAATATGAAGCAATTTTACGTAAAAAAAGTTCTAAGTACCGATCCATTACCTTCCTTACCTTATGAATATACCTTATGAATCGTAGCAAATCGCGATTTATAATACGTGCTGCAGATTGCTTCAGTCCACCAATCAACCTTAGATAGTCTGCTGCACAATAAAAAATAATAAGGTGATACCTAATATGATTCTTAGATTTTGCGTGAACATTGATTAATTTTATGCGGCTTACTATTGCGTTAATTTTGGTTTTGATTTTACATTTTATTATTATTCCACAACCCACTCGCTTCCCTCACATCAACAATTCTCTTCATACAAGCGATCAAAATATATTCGAAAATTTATGTATTTAATTTTCATGAAAAAGTATTCCTTATCTAAATGGCAAATGGATTATCATTTTAGATCTAAAATCTAACTGAAAGCGTAATCAGAACTTTTAGTAGGCAGCTTTTTCAACGCCTAAAATAACTGAAAATATTTTTGTGGTGTAGTTATGGAATAAGCAATGACTTTATAACTACTGTACATTAACCGCACCTCTATATTAAGTAGGTTTGCCTGTAATTATCACCAGTAACTAAAATAATTACTATATGAGCATTTAACTAAGCGAAATGCCGACATTCGACCCAACCGAACTTGGGCTTACAAAAATCTTTAAATATTATTATCATTGTACTATCTAAAATATTATTGTATCAATTATAATCTTTGGGTTTTACAAAAGATTTCGGCTTGCGTCTATTCATCCAGATAAACTATAAAAGTGCTTTAAAAAAACGATCGGCACTATAATGAGCCCCTATAGCTCCGCATGGGTCCGAAATTCAATCAATAGGAATTTATTGCCGAGATTTGCAAAGGCTACGCTTCCTTTTCAAATTGTATGTGGAGCTTTTTTTAATTTTTCCTTTTTTTTTGGATCATTCTAGATAATATGGCGGCGCGAGTAGAGGGTCGCGCTGGTCCGTATTATATGATAGAAAGAAATGACAGTTAAGTTACGCCCACATTTTTAATTCTTTTTGTCCGACGTTCTTCAAAGGTTTTTAAAGATTAAAGAATAAAGTAACGTGTTCAGTTACAGTTTTTGATTTATTTTTAAAACATACGATTTTATCAGCTTATAAAAAACTTTATTTTAATTCATTAAATGTTAATAGAACATTTAATTCAATTTATTACTGTAATTTAAATTGAATAGAACTTTAAAATCAATTCTTTAAATTAAATAAAAACAAATTAATGAAGACTACAAATAATAAATTAAAAGAAAATAATAAACTAAAAAAATAAATGAGAGCAATAAAATTTCATATATAAAAGATGATTTAAATAAAATCTTAAATAATGAAAGAATATCTATTGATAATAATATATTAGGTTAACGCCACTATTATTTCAGGTAAACAAGTGGCCTAACTCTAGTGGCCATCTAAACACGTGATCAGACGATATTGTTACACCACACCCAATAGACAAACGTTTTATGTACCAAAAATAATATCAACCTAAAAACTTTCCAATGCCAATAAAAGCAGAGATCATAATTCTACTTCAACTGATGAATAATAGTTAAAAAGGGAGTTCATGCAAAATGCAACATAAGATAGAGTATTGTAGCTGAATTTCAATTTTAATAGATCAGTTTAAGGTTGAAATTAAATTGTCAAATTAGAGGTATGGTGTTTTTCGTTTGTAAGTTATTTTTGAAGAATACACTTGTATCTGAAGGGGCACTTTTGGGCTATTCCTTAGAGTAGGTACTAAGATGATTATATTACGTCGATCCATCACTTTTTGGACATTTCGTAGGCTTCTATTGAAACTTTTTGCCGCACAGCAATTTCCTGTGTCCTGAGGCAAAGATTCTGCCCAAATTTTTGCGAAAGATACTTTTTTATATGTACCTTTTTACCTTTTGTAACCGTGGTCTAATAATTTTTAAGTTTTTGCGGGATAACTGCCGTGAACTATTTTTTGTGGGACATGAATCCATTTCAAAATTGGCACATTATTAGGTTTGAAATAGGTTAATAGTAAAGAAATATAAATGTAATTCGATATAAAATAAAATTGAAGTATTTTTTTATATCCAAATAAAGTTACTAATAGTAAGTATTTGTATGAAAGAAACAGGACGGTTGAACTACCTACATAATAAGAATACATATAGTACTAAAAGAGGTTTTGAACCTGGGCTCTCGATTTTCGTGACCTTATCACTACCACTACGTCTTTATCTTATATTTCAACTCCTATTTTAGAATAATAACATTCACTCTTGGTCGTCCTGTTGTACTTCACCTTTTTTCGTTTCGTTTCGTCACCACCACTATCCTCACGAACCTCCTTCAATCTTCTACTTACTACGCCTTGATAGTTGATTTAATCTGGTCGTTACGGTCGATACGTTATCTTCCTCGTGGTCTGATGCGCTACACGACAATTCTTAACTGTAATTACATTAAATTGTATTGGGTATTGTTAAAACTAAAAAGATACATTCAACATTGATTTTATTAAATAGATGTCATTGAAAATTAAAATTATTATATATTTTAGACTTCTTTAGGTAGTTTTCACTATTATTTGCAGTTTAAAAACACAGTAAAACTTTAGGATTAAAGTTAAACTTAAGAAACATTTCGTTAGTAATAAAAGTACTGTTTTTGAACAAAAACTCTATTTTCCTTAAACGTTATTTGAAACCGTAACTGAAGAATGTACGAAAAAACCTTTACGCCACATATGCATTAGGCGGAATGTATGATTTTTTGTTAGCATACAAAATAATTTTAGTGAGATCGAGCCGACAAATTCCCGTTTTTTCAAATTGCAAAATATTTTGTAACATGTGTTTTGTATTTGCTACGGGACACCTCTAATGGCGTTCGTGTTGTCAAACCATTTCCTCTTTTAAATTGCGACAAAAATTGCCACTCTTTTGCCACTTGTCACGCTTTACAGTAGGTTGACAATGGTTTGCGTATTTTATAATTAATGAATGACTTGGTGATCAAATGTCTCTTGTGCGCCGACGATCAAGTTATCCTTGCATCTTCGGCGTATGAGTTACAGGAAATGGTAACTATTATGAATGCCGAATTAGAAAAGAAAGGTATGAAAGTGAATGTAAGTAAAACTAAAGTAATGGCTTTGGAGAGAGAGGATGAAATGATAGAATGTGAAAAAATGATAGACGGAAAGAAAGCAGAATAAATCAAACAATTTGTTTATTTGGGAAGTATGTTTACTAGGGATGCGAATATCTAGTTTTTATTACACACACGAATTTATTTTATAAAAACATAATTTGAATTTATGTATGAAAGAGATACATGCAAGACAAAGAAACACTGTTCAACAAAAACTGACTAAACAAATCTACAAAATGTTAATTTATAGAGTTATCAAAAGAGATACATCGTTGTTTGAACATCCCAGAATTGTATACTTAAAACATTTTCACTCTACAATCGGAAGTATCTGAGTGGGTGACTCTGTAACCAATTACCAAGCTCTAAGTAATGATTTCCTGAGATTTCCAGTCTACTTAGCAAGTCCTCGTGAAAACTAACACTCAACACTAATGCCATTCCCTTGCCGCACCTGTGTTACCGACAAGCTTTTAGCAGTTCCGATTCCAACGACTTTTTTCTCACTTGATTATTTTTTAAGTGTCTAGTACTTTTTCGTTCACGTTAATTGTACTCATGTAGAGACTCAAAATCATTATAATCTTATTCTACCATATTTCTTAATTTGAGATTTACGTACAATCTGGAAGATACTTTTCTCTGGTTGTGACCGTACCCACACAAAAACTTTTAATATTATCAATCAATTAAATTGTCACGCCTTTTTCTCACAGGGACAGGCAGAGACAATGGAGCGCCACTTGTCATGATTCTGACACGACTCCCCTCGCTTCCTTCACATTCACAATTCTCTTCATACAAGCTCTATGGTTATGGACACCAGCTTTGTTGAGGATGTCTCCTATTTGGCCGGCGAACATCCTCCTGGGCCTGCCTTGTTTAACGTTCCATTTACATGAGATTCCTCATCTACTTTCACTTATCCTTTCCATGTGCCCAAACCATCGAAGCATTCCTTTGTCAATCCTTGTCACTACATCCTCATTCAAACCACAATATAAAAATAATCATAAATAGTTGCTCGATAAATATTATTATTAGAATCCGAAGGTTTACCTTGTAGAAATGCCTTCGGGATTATGTGTTCCTTTGTAATTGGTGCATAAGAATTTTCTTATAAGGGGTCATTTACAATGTACAACACTTTTAATTGATTATTATCATGCATTAAATTTAGTTTTCATAATATACTTTTGAATTTTATTTAACTCAATATTCACGCCTCCTTTCTGGCAAGAATTCACAGAGACCAAGGAGCGCTACAACCATGAGATAACGTTCTTGCTTCCATCACCACAATCCTCTGCATCAAGTTCTATAGTTATGTACGTTTCTGAATCTTTTTAGGGAATTGACCCGTCCTACCCGTTGACTCATCTCTAATTTATAAATCTCTTTCGCCATCCTTTTCAACCTTACAATGTTCGCCATCCTTTTCAACCTTACAATGTCCCTAAAACATCGCAACATTTCTTTAGTATTTTCTTAGATTTTGCGCGAACAAATGAATTAAAAATAATTAAACAACGAAAAACAAACGAAATAATTAATTATACAAATTTTATGCGGCTTACTATCGCGTTTGTTTTGATTTTACATTTTTTTATTATTCCGACGTTTTAAGAGCTTTTCAGCCATCGTGATTAACATTAACATTTCTTTAACTTTTCTATTATATGTTAGAATTTGAACAAAATATTGAAGTTTATTATTATAAGTTTCACTCAGCGAACATAAATCGGTCGAACAGAATCGAGCCTTCGAAGCAATGGAAAAATAAAAGGAAAACCGTGTGTTTTTTTACTTGACTTTTATGCCGCCTTAGTAAATAGATCGTGGGCTTGTTTGTCCGTTAGTGACTTGCCCTCAGACTAGAGACGCGGTGCTTTCATTAAGTTGTTGAAAGTTTGAAATGACAAGTTGATTGCTCAGTTATGAAATTATGATTGAGAGATTTTATTTGTTTGCATTTTATCAACATTTCAATAGATTTATATCTGTTTTTTTTTATATAGTGACTCGACATCTGACCTCGACACGCGGAGGTCAAAGAGTGCCGGCTAAAACCGAGTCTCCACGATTGCCCCAGTCGCCGTCACTATGCCGGCCAAAGGTGCTTCTTCACGCCTATATAATAGTATATGTCTGAAGACGTTTGATTCTTAAATATATTAAATTTTTAATGATAATTTTGGCTATTTAATTCTATATAGTAATAAAAATTGCATACAAAATTTCATGCGTGCAAATCCAAATACTTATACTTATTATGTATTACATATTTAATTCTTTTTATTAATATTTAGGAATGGTAAATATCAAATTAGGTTTCTCTAGTCGGCATAGTGATGGCGACTGTGGCAGCCGTAAACTAAGTCGTTTTGTTCAGTTGTTAGCACGTTGGACCATCAAGCATGTCGAGGTCAGATGTAGATCACTATATAAATAAACAGACTAGTCAATCAATCAAATTGTCATGCCTTTTTCCCACAGGAATAAGCAGAGACAACGGTCAACGCCCTTGCTTCCTTCACATCCACAATTCTCTTCATACAGGCTCTGTGGTTATACAGGCAACATAGCTTTCTTGAAGACAAATAATACGAAAAATAAGAAATGTAATTTAGTCGCGTTTTAGGATCAGCTAGTAAGTTGCTGGATGTGTCTGCTACTTACAGTTATTAAATTATTGTAGTAGTGACCTCCATTCATGAACCGCACCTCAGCCTAACATCAGGTGGGGTGCTGTCATATATCGAGTCACAATTTAAAAAAAAACTCTATTAATTTTAAACGAATACGTGGTCGTATCTTATCTCTAACAAATATAAATAGGACTGTTAATATTAGCACGTAAATGGACACCTATTTGTTTGTAAGCGAAGCGTGAACTTTTGTAGTGCGGATGCAACTTTAACAACTATGTTATCCAAATTTTACGCCACAACTATTTGTTTTCCACCTTCGTAGTTCCCTACAAAGGGCGCCGCTTCCAAACTCGTGAATTTTAACAAGAAAGGTGGTGTATAATTGGTACCACGTAGTTTTTGTTGAGGTATAAAAGTTTTACAGGTTCCTGAGTTTTAAAAGTCGCCCGTGTTCTTATTTTGATGTAGACTTAACTTAAAGTAAGCCGTGGATTTAGATTGAGAAGGATGAGAAGGATATAGTTTGGTACTGTCGAATGCAGAAATGTAATTGACTAATATGATAAACTATAGTTAAACATTGGCGGAAATCGTTTTCTTTATTATTATTTGTGTTGATTAATATATTTTTTTAACTTGAGACTTGACAACTGGCTTTGCATTAGGATATACAAATTACATATATATAGTCAAAGTATATATATATATATATACGACAGCGACTGTGACAGCTGTAAATTAACTCGGTTATTCAGTCGTCCGCAATCTTAGACATTCCTCTTTCTTTAATTACTCTGACCTCGATGCCTATATAAACTGCATACCATCAGGCATCGAGGTCAGAGTCACAGTTGCCGTCACTATGCCGGCCTAATAGGATTGTAAGGTTTCACAATCATTCACCCTTACTAGATAAAACAACAAGAATTAAACAACAAAAAAATAAAATGCAAATATGTAGTCCTATACAATAGCAACTTACATACAAATAAATAGTTAGTGCTGTGCCGTATGCGACTGTACTTTGTAATAAATCCAGGCGGCTTCAGTTAAGTAGCTAGGCGGCAATATTTTGGGGACTTTATAATAAGGCGGCAATGTCTCTATAGATAGTGAAAACCACGTGTTTGTAGTTGCATCGTATAAGCACACGTGCTTATACGATGCAACTACAATATAATATATATGTGATAATGTGGGTGAAGGTAAAGGTGGACTTTTTCATTAACATTCTCAGAAATATAACACTAATTAAGTTATGAGGATTGTTCTTTATTGAGAACCTGATAAAATTAACTATAATTAAACTAAAAATAAAATATATTACCTAATGACATCGCATCAGAGATAGTTCCAAGGAGACTGGCAACATTTCCCCTTTGTACAGCAAGACTAGTACGTTGGCAGAAATAATTGCCAGCCTTCCTGTCTCCAGACTTCTACGTCAGCCGCTTGAAATGAATATAAAGTTAATGCCTGTTAGTATTTTAACGAACGTTTAATTTTAATTATTTAGTTTAAAATATTATAAGAGTCCATAGAACAGAGAAAGATATAGTTTTTCTATGTTTCTCTGTTCTGATTTAGAGTCCAATAGCTTTTAATTAATTAGGCTGGAAAACTGCTTTGTGCAACTTTGTGCTTTGGCCGGCATAGTGACGGCGACTGAGGCAACCGTGAGCTGAGTCATTTTTTCAGTCATTGGCGCTCTGAAATCTCCCCTTGCTTACCATCAGGCAAGTTAATTCTAATGTAGAGCCACAATAGAAAAAAAAAACACATTGTCTAAATAACCATCTATATCTATTATTAAATTTAATAACAGTTAAAATTAACAAGTCTAACAAGTCTAGTCCTGCAAACGATTATTAGTATCTATGCAAATTATTTGCAGAAAATACTTTAGTGCATGCATACCACAATGATTACAATAATGACCAAATCGGAGACATCCTCAAGAAAGCTAGGTTGCCTAGTGCCCATAACCGTAGAGCTATGAAGAAAATTGTGGTTTTAAGAGAAGCGAGGGAGTTATGTATATCGGAATCGTGGCAAGTGGGGTTCCATTATCTCTGCCTATCCCTGTGGGGAAAAGGCGTAACAATTTGATTGATTGATTGATGCCAAACTAGAATTCACTTTTGAGTTTTATGCTAATGAATAGTTATAGCGCAACGCATATATAAAAAAAATTGGACGTTATATAGTTTGTTTAATTATAGAAAATTATATTTTTTATCTGTTTGAAGTAAGGTCTAAGCACAAAAAATATTTTATGTAGTTTAGTACTTACTAAAATATATATAAAATATAAAAGGACTTAATAAAAATATACCTACAAAATAATGTAGACATGTTCTATTAAGGCGACCGTGGTGTAGTGTCAGTGCAATGGTCACGTAAACCGACCATCGCAGTTCAAAACCAGTACCAATGTATCTTTGATATATGTACGTACTTTGGTCGTCCTTAGTACAAGCAATTTAGTAGCCCAGAATAGAAATGTAAAATAAAATAAAAAAATAATTAATAATTTTGTTAGATTTTGCGTGAACATTAATTATAATGAATAAAACAAATTTTATGCGGCTTACTATCACATTTATTTAGGTCTTGATTTTTCATTTTTTTATTATTCCAACGTTTTGAGAGCTGTGCAGCCATCGTGGTTACGGCGAGATATTATTATATATATATATTTTTTTAATATGACAGAGGAGATCATTATGGTACCTAAGCATAGTACGTACCTACATACAATATAGTACAGTACAATAAGTAGTTATACTGAGAATCAATAAAATCACATTGAGAAGATTTACAAGGAGTTTCTTGTCTTCAGAATTCCTGCTACAAATGATTAGTTGCCAATAAAATATGTAACTAGCAGCTGTGACGGAATGTAAAGTCAACACGAATGAAACGGATCAGAGCGTGAAATGTGTCGCGAAATTCAAAAAGCCATGCAAGATTTTTCAATAGAAAATCAAACTAAATCAAAGCGCATGTGTTTGTAATGCTGACACCCGTTCAGCGCGACGAATCGACGAAGAAAGCCCGTGTAAATCCCTAAGAAATAACCGAAAAACCGTGATTTTTCTGCGATTCGTCACAGCGAGTTGATTTCACGCTCCGAAGTCGTTAGATCCTTAGGGATCGTAGGTGGAATAAAACTACAATTGTACGAACAGAAAATGACGTGAGAGACGATCAACGGTGAGCCTTTGTGACGGCACGGAACGAATCGCGCTAAGAAATTTGACCGATTTATCATTCTTTAAAGATTCGGCGTCTCTACGTTTATTATTACTTATAAATGGACATCCCTTTTGCCAGTAAAATGTCACGTACGATCGAAACTCTTTGTGCGGTAGCTGTGTCTTGTATCCGAAAAATGGTTTTTGTGATTTTTTGAATAACAATACTGTGATATAAATCTATTTCTATTTAAACTATTGGCGAAAAAATCGTTATTGGATTCCAACATACATACATACATACATACTTATATAAAAGTTGCAAAACATGTAACATAAAATAAAGGACGCAATTGTCACTAAATAAATAAAAAACTTATAAGGAAGGTTGCAGTAATCTCTAGTTAATTTTAACATGCATTAAATTTAACAAAACATTTACATACCGTTGCTTAAACCACTTTGATTGACTTAGTTAACTAAATATTATTGAGTTCTAATGTTTTTTTTTGCCAGCTAATGTTAAGCTGGAGTGCGGTCCGTGAGTGGAGATGACTACAATTTAATAGCAAAACAATTAAAAAACCCTATGAAACGGCAACTTCCAAACTAACCCCAAAATGTGTCTGAGTCACTTCACGTCTGTACACTTAAAAGTGGTGGATCTCCACTTTATTAACCCCTACAACCCAGACTAGTGGACACCTGTCTGCCTACCGCTCTCAAATAGCTATTTGCATAATTTAATAATAATAGTTCAACCCTGATCTATATAAAAAATTGAAATATTTAACCCTTCTTTAAATTCTTTAACAGGTCAGGGCCAATCGACTGACATATGACATTTGGGGTACCAAAATTAAAAAAACTTTTTCACAAAATTTAGTTTACGTAATTAAATAATTTGGCTTATAAATTTTTATGATAGTAAAAAGTTTTTTAAATTAAATCACACCACAAAACCAATCAGAGAAATAAAATTCGTTCCCAAAACCTTAAAACAGTGCTATATTTAATTTAAAAAAGATTTAACTAAAAAGTCTCGTAAATTTTTAAGATTGTAATTGATACTATTGCCATTTAATTCGATATGGAAGAAATTTGCAGAAACATAACGTTTGTAACGGCACTCAAAATATAAAGAAAAAAGTTATAATATTCTATGTTGTAATTAGGTTCGCATATCGAAACAATTTTATTTTAAATTGACATTCAAATTTGCTTTACTTCATACTTATGCATTTATATGTCATATATGCCGTTAATTTATTAATAAATGACTATAATTAATTAATAAATGGCGGACTTAATGCCACAATCATTATCTACTAGCTAAACCTTGAGTATTAGTGTAAACGTTAAGTTATCGGGGCATTGCAATACTTAATGATTTCTTAAAACAAAAAAATACATTAAACTAAAAAATATATTGACACATACATAATAATAAATCTAAATAAATAAAATTACGTATACAAATGCATTTTATATAAGAACATAAAATAAATTCTTACTGTTATGGGTAGTTACAGAAAATATTTGTAAACAGAATTACCTAAAAATACAATTAAAAATTATTAATATTTTCAATTATAATAGATTATTATATGCTTGACAAATATGACATGACAAGTATGATTAAATTAATTGAAAATAAATAAGCATTTAATCAGCTTACAATTAAAATGCATCCATTTTTACGTAAAATACTGAACTAAGTATGATGATGGTAAATATTTGCTGTAATTTATTTTGCATAATTTGTGACAATATCTCAACCTATCATCTTAATGGTATAATTGAATAATTTGCATTTTTATAAAGGACCACCCATACTGCAGGAGAGTATCAAAATCGGCTGAATTCCAATTTTTGTTTTGCATTAAAGGACGCTTAATAGTGCAAGGAGAGGTCCAAGAGCGCTGACAAACTGACTTACGTTTGCCTCAGTTGCCGACGAATTCTTTTCTTACTCAAAATGTTATTTATTTTAATGTAATCATCAAAATACATTTTGAGTTCATTAGAACTTGAGGTTATAATAATATTGGCAAATAACTTTACCTAAAATATAATTACCTGAAAAATATTGTCTTGAACTAAACCTGTGTGAGATAAATCATTTTCGCATATTTGTAAAATACTCGCCTATGTACTTATTTTTAAGTTTATTTTGCGCAAATACGCTAACTTCGGTACTGGTTACGAATTGGGGTCGAGACGATGGGCCCTTGGGGACCTTCAGGTAAGCGCCTGGCCAAGGAGTTGTCCAAGCGGCTGACGGAGATGTCTGGAGACAGGAATGCTGGCAATTATTTCTGCCAACGTATTAGCCTTGTTATACAAAAGGGAAATGTCTCCTTGGGACTATCTGATGCGACGTCATTAGATGATATTTATCATTTATAGTTTAAGTATAGTTAATATACTTTTAATTTTATTCATTAAATAATAATAGTAATTATAAGTCTTTAAATTAGAAAAACGAGTCGTGGTCAAGTCGAAAGGACCACTTCTTGCGTTGCTTCTTCATTGCTGAGGATCGCATGTGTTTGGCATCCTTCACACACCGAAAAGCTAGTCAAGGTTAAAATATATTTTTTTAAAACCTTGAATACTTCAAGCGGAGCGAAAAATATCTCTGGCCGGCATAGTAATGTCGACTGAGGCAAACGTAAGTCGGTTTGTCAGCGCTCTTGGACCTTCCCTGCACAATCAAGGCAGTAATTTAATTCAAAATAAAAAAAATGAAATTCAGCCGAACTGAATCGATTTTTTTATTCTATCTTCCTTTTCCTCACCACCAGTCAAGTCAAAGTCAGATATCGCGTTTACAGTCTCCACGCGCCGTTTCGATTTTGTAATTTCGAAAAGTCGTATTAAAATAATCAAATTAGGCTGCAAAAATTGTTAATTACCGTTTGTTTTTATATTTTGTAACACTACTATAAGTTACATCACATCTAAGTAATAAAAGACAATCAAAACCAATTCGTCTCGCAAATAAACAATATCGGACGCTCCCGTCTAATATCTATTTGAAACGATTAGATACACATGTTAAATTCTTTATTGAATATTGTGAAAGTTCACCAAATTAAGTAACCGAACGCTTCGTATCTAAGAAATTAGTAACAGTTATTAAAACATAACCTATATTATTTAATTTTTAAGAATGCTTCAATTATTTTAGGCACCTGGAAGGGATGAGTGAATCTAGATAGACAAAGGGAATTTATAAATCTGATGCATTAAACGAGACAGGTCCAGGAGGGTCTAAAAGGCGTTGAAATAATAGTGGTAGGCAGTGGTGCTCAGCCTGCCGATCCGGGGTACCTCCTACAGGTATACAGACCATGAAGTGACTTAGTTGCCGGTGAGAGAAGTGAGTTAAATTGCCGGTTCTAACTAGGCCGAAATAGTGGATGATACTCCTAGTTACAGTTATATAGTACTAGCCGCATCCATTCATTGACCGTACTATAGCCTCACATTAGGCGGGATGCTGTCAATAAATATCTCGAGATACAATTTAAAAAAAAAATGCGCAGAAAATTTATTTTTAAGTGGTAAGTTCTAATTATTTTATTGCGGCAATAAGCTCGAAATATGCCACAATAAGCCGGCATAATGAAGACATTGAGGAAACTGCCAGTGACTGCAGACTGACTCTGACAGACTGCTCCCTGTATCTGGGAAGTCGATGTCACAATAAAAGAAACAGCAGCACGCTGTGCTGGAGTGAGGTCTGAGAATGGAAGTGACTGCTATTACAATTAAATAATTTCAAGGAGTAGTCGCATTAGAATCTCATCCACAAAAAGCTGCTACGTCATTTCACAGTCTTTATACTTGTAAGTGGTGTACTACCCCGGTTCGGCAGACTGGGCACCACTACTCTTTAAAAGGTATGTTAATATAAATAAAAGTAACGAAATATTTTAATTAAATTTTTATTCATTCACAAAATCGAGATCAAACGAAAGTCTTGTGTTCCCTTAACTTTATATCAGTCTACAAAAATTAGGAAAAAAACTACACAAACATAAAAAAGAAACTAAGCCAAAAAAAGAAATACAAAAAAGTTATACTTATACAAATTAATTAAACTCTAAAACACAAATTAAAATAATTGACACATGGAAGAATTCATCAAAATATCAAAACTTAAAATTAACATAAAACTAAATTACATAATATGTGAATCGAAGACATTGGATTTAAATGTTTTTCAAAAGTATAAACATTAATATAACTTAATATTAGATTGGCACAATCGGCCTACTTCTGCATAACATCAGAATAATAACCTAATGTTCATAAAATCTAATTAAAGCTTGTTCAATCTAATCTAAAATATGGTCAAACCATTATTATTACACTCAACTCAAGAACCTAAATCTATTAAAGCTCATATCAATATACTATTACATAGTATCACAGAAAAAACCTAGAACTAATGGAAGACATTGGATTACTAAACTAATAGAATAATACGAAATTAAAATAAAAGCAAATGAAAATTGGTTTTAAAAGCATAATTAGAAACAGTAACAGTAAGTACAGACAGCAAAACAGCGTGCGTTAATTTACAGTGGAGTCTATTGACTTATTTAAAGCTCGCTACCAAATTCATTGCGGTATTAAAACACTAATTTACACGGTTGGAGAAAAAACCTATTTCATAATAGATATAAAAAATTGATATGCATTCTAATAGAAAAATCTAGATGTTGTTTTTTCTCCAATCAAAATTAACTAAGTCTAATGGAAGACGATGTATTCTGCTCGCAACATTGAGAGGTTGAAAGCAACTTAAAACTAACTATTGGAAGACTCGATTTTGTTTTTCACTATTACGTTAATGTTAAGAAAAAGAATATAAAAATAAAATAATAAACTGTTAAAATTCAATAAAAACTAAAGCTATTTACATATGTTACAAATGGCACAGTTTGCCTTGATTGCAGAATAACATATTTCTCGTACCTCATTTGCTAAGTTTTCATTCATTTCTTGACATTCCTCAGCCACAATTTCAAACCTCTGTCCATTTAATATGTTCTGATTTTCCGCATTATCATTATCTTCGACTGTAATAGGTTTGACCGGTTCATTTGGAAAGAAGAAGTTAGGAAATGAGATGAGTATTGGCTCTTGTTCATAAGTGGTCTCTTGAGTTGGAAGGTCAGTCTTAGGTGATGAGTTAGTCATTAACTCGCCGAGCTTTGACCAATATTTATTCAAATTCACTCGTGCTGATGTTGCAACCTTTCGTGGAAGCTTAGGCTTTAAGTTCTACGACAAAAGAAAACAATTTATTAGTCACTTGAATTAATTAAATATTACATAAAGTTATCAAAGTATATAAACGAAGAGTTGTACAATAAATAAAATATCGTAAAATTAGTTACCTGTCGGTTTAGAAGCTTTGACCAAGGCGAACGAGGTGAAGAAACTTCCTTTTCAGGCGATTTTGGTGAATCACATTCTTTAATCAAACACATTTTGAAGTAATAAAATTAAACTTCGGATTTAAATTTACGTGAACTATTAACAGCGATCTGTGCAACGTGTGAGCGAGCGTCATGAACGTTCGGAGCTCTGACTGGGAATGATGCAAGTTGGTAGGGCAACCGGGTTTATATAGGGGTCCATTTAGCTGGCGGGTTGGTGGCACGGGCGCTAGCATGCGCCGAGCGCGGGGCAAGTAGCGCGCGCTCAGCACGCGAGTGGTAGCGCGCGCCCGACTGGTTTTTACTGAGAACTGAGAAGTTCATTTACGAGCTGATACCAAAAACGAAGATACTGCTATCTAAACTGCACTACAAGTAGACCTATGTGATGATTGAAATAAGTAATAGCTTTTCTATTTTTGGGAACATACTTTTAGGACTCAAACATTTTTGTTTACCCTCTTAATCACCCTTTTAACGATAACTAATCTACAAAAAAAATAAGAGCAATAAGCAGATTACTAGATGGTTTTCAATTAAATCATCGCGTTATTTAAATCAAAAATCGGGATTTTCTATATTTCATACATAACGACATTTCTTCTATTATGAAATAGAGTTTATTTTTAAAGGAAATGTCATTTCAAGTTGGTGGTTGGTAAAAAAAGGCACTCGGACTTAGATTTATATTTTCCACATTGTATTTCTAATGCAATTTCCATCGCATACCATTATCAGTTAGTCGGGCGCAGGTGCAACACGACGTGGGATAGATAAGTTCCGGTCAGGATTTATCATGGCTTAGCTCGCTTTACTTCCTGTGATTAAATCGCAATATCTAAGCTTATAGTCTAGTCTGAACTAAACATTTATTAAATGAAAACAATAACACTAAATGGTTTATGTATAAAAGATGGATCATATGTTTTTTTCATTGAGACGTCAAAACTGAACTCTATTTGCCTATGGTAGGCAAGGGGAGATCGAAGAACATGAGTGTTCCTAAGTTATAGGATGGGAGTACACGTGATACTGACTACAGTCATTATCATTATAATTTTAATAAAATATGATTGAATGCTTTAAAAAACATAAATAGATCAATAGGTTCTAGTTCTTCTATAAACAAATTTAAGGTTTTGGCCGGCATAGTGACGACGATTAAGGCAACCGTAAACTGTTTTTTTCTGATGTCGGCGCTCTTGAGCTTCCCCTTGGTTACCATCAAGTAAGTTGTGTTATGTGTTATCTAGTCACAATAAAAAAATATATAGTTTTCATATAAAGTCCATCTATACTATATTATAGTTTTGCAATGTTTATGTTTCATGAATTTTCTTTGGTGGGAATAATATACTAAGCTTCTTTTGCATACACCTCATATATAAAATATCAGTGTAGAGATAAATCATTTCCTCTGGACCCTATATTCCTAGATAGGCGCAATAAATTAAGTCAATACCTATGAGGCTTTGGGTTGAATTAAAATTATGACTATTCGTGCCAATTAAATGTAATTACAATACATCTTTTCTTTTTTTATACGAAGCTACTAGATACTTTATTTTTATAGAAACAAGGCAACCAAATCGGAGACATTCTCAAGAAAGCTGGGTTGCCTAGTGCCATAGAGCCTACATACATAGAGCTTGTATGAAGAGAATTGTGAATTTGTTGGCAAAATATGGTAGTAAAACTTATTCACAATAATTTAATGTGTCAATTAACCTAAGTTTATTAAATGTTACAATTAATATTAGATTAATAGTGATACTCGTAAGTGGCATACTCAAGACACTAATAAACAATAATGATTAGTAATTCTAATCATTGATTACTTTGATTATCCTTCCAGAAGTGATTTTCTTAGTGATATATTTTCTTTTTCCATTAATTGAAAGACAAGTTTTCTTATAAGAAAGTAGATTCTTAATAGAAGAAAAAAGGAAATTCATAATGACTTCTAATGTAGCAAGTTGAATAGGCAAACCAAACAAAACAACATGACAAATTAGGCAAAATTCCATTGTACAAAATGTCGTTAAAGACTAAAGACAATGTAGGTTAACTGAGCCAAAATAATGCTTTGTGCAACGTTTGTCAAAATAACTACGTATTTAGGTAAAAATAGAGAAAAGTGTTAGTAATTTTCCTGCAACTGCCTGGTCTTTCAATAAAAATAAAACATATTTAATGACTTGAAATATGTGGTCATATATAAAGTCATTAAAATTTAAATATTTGGAATATAAAATTAATACTTGAATATTTATTTTATCATTGCAAAATATGAAAAAGATACGACTTTAAAATATCTTCATTAAAAATAAGGTGTTACGGATATTTTTTGTCGATTTAATTAGTGTTTTTTAATGTTTTACGGTCAATTAGCTGGATATTTCTTTAAAAAGCTCCGTGAGAAAGCTCTGGCCTTCATATGATGATATAATAATGGAGATTTTTAAAGGTTTTTATGTTACAATTTTAAATTTAGTTAAAATGCATCCAACTCAAATACAGCATAAAAATAAATTAGAATTTTGCTTATTGGAATAAAATATTAACTAAATTGTCTATGTATTTATTGAGAAACAGGTTAAATTAAAAGAATATTAACTATAATTAAATTATAATTAAAAAAATATCATCTAATGACGTCGCATCGGAGATAGTCGAAAAGAGACTGACAACATTTCCTCTTTGTAATAACTTGGCAGAAATAATTGCCAGCCTTCCTGTCTCCAGACTTCTCCGTCAGCCGCTTGGACAGCTCCTTGGCCAGGTGCTTAGCTATTTATTTAAAATAAAAACATTCCAATAGGTATTGGCGCTAGAATTCAAACATTATTGTCATAGAAAATTATTATAATCCTGCTTCATACAAAAACTTTCTTTGTATTTCATTTATGACCATTTGCCAATAGTACCACTACTAATCAAGTATTCAGTAAAGTGACCGTAATAGGAATTAGCTTGATTGCAGAATCCAACTACAACGGTATAGTGAATGCGACTACCAATTGCAATTATTTAACTGTAGTAGCAGTCGCCTCAATTCATGGACCGTCTTTAGTTTAACATAAATTAGCTAGGTACCTACTTTAAATTTTTTTTTGTTCTTGTCCCCAATAAAAAGTTTATTTTTTTCAACCTTTGTAGAGAATAAAGTCTTTGCGATAAGAAAATAATCTATTATACTTATAAATAAATATTTAAAATGACATTTTCGAAAGATTTCTTTCCCATAAGTATCAATTTAAATAGTACCAGAAAACTTGATGAAATCGATAACCGTCAGTAACCGCCACTGAAGAATTTTACATAATATAATACTTTACTTGAGTAAAAAAATCCGTTCGACCACAACCCGACCACGTGCAGCCTTCAGTGTCAGTTTAAAAATAAAAATCTTTTTTTCTTGAGCGTGGGGTTGGGTTACAAGGAATGGAACAGTATGTGGTTGTTTTTGTTATATATTTTGTAAACCCTTACTATAAACATTTTTTGTTACATTGTTTCAGATTTTGGGCCAGTCCGTAGACTAGAGCGATTAACAAAATCGTCCTTGGTTAGGATTTACTGATACACAACAGTGGACAACAGTGATCCCGATGTCATTGTTCTATACATAATATTAAGATTATGGGCGCTGTGGACCCTAGCTATTTTAAGAATATCCCATGATCAATATATCAAATGATCGAGGATTTTTTAAAAATGGTTTAACCTGATTTAATGGTTTCTTTTATCGTCGCTAAAATAATTAAGTAAGGGTCAATCATGCAAGTCTGTTATAATACAAGATAAAAAGACAATGATAAAAAATACGCAGTCTCACACCGTGAAAAATACACTGAAAGATTAGCGAGTTTTCAATCTTACATTCTAAAGCTATCCTTTTTTATTAATTTAGGTACGATATTACTATGTATACGGGTGATAATGATATATAAGTTTTTTAAATGGTAAGGCAAGGTCCAAGAGTGCCAACGACTGAGAATACCACAGTTCACGGTTTCCTGAGTCGCCGTTACTATGCCGGCCTAAGTATAATATCATTGTATGATAACAAGTGTTATTAAAACAATTAGGATAAACCAAATCAATTGTTAACCTGTTACGAGTACATAACAGGTTAACAATAAAAAAGGGTAAAGAGATGTCCTTCCATTACTCGTTACTTTACTAAAACTTTTTGTGTATGTGTGCGTGTGTATTGTGCATGTGTGTGTAGAAGTGTGCTACCCACACGTCCAACACGCTTCGTCTATTGTTGACTTTTAACTTTTTGACTATTTGTTATTTGGGCCCTCAATTTTGACAAAGGCCGTTTCGGGGTTATTATGTCTGACCGCTGAATAGATAATCAATTTTGATAATTTCCGGTGTTTTTTGACGTCAATATTAGTTATGATTTAAGCTTGTTATTTATTAAATTATTTATTAAGCTACAATTTGGAATGCCATAACCCCTTCACACAAAATAAGCTTAAAAATATTTTTATAAAAGCATAATTAATTATTTATAAAGTATAATTAATGACATGGAGTTACGAAGTAAAGCCGACAATGACAAGAAATTAAGCTTAATTTTTCTTTAATGCGACATCTAATCCCGATTCGCTTAAAGGCCCAGTCGTTAGCACTTATAAGAGTGCTTACTGCTGAAAAAAGCTCTCCATTTACGGCTGCTTCAGTTCTAGTCACTATGTAGGCCAGAGCTGCTTTTTCTAAAATATCCACGGTTATAGGCAGAACACTTTATTTTTAATTTCTACCAAAGTGCTTGTATCATAGAAACAGGACAACCAAAGTACATATATCAATGATATTATATTGTAAGTGGTTTTGACCCGTGCTCTTGGTTTGCGTGGTCTGCTACTTCACCACGGTCGCCCTTTTTGTCTCCACACTTGGATTATCACAGATTATTTGAGCGAGAGAATTGTGTCAAGATAGTTGCGGTCAATTGTCTTTGCATATTTCTTTGCCATATGCGAGTTCTAGCCCAAGAAAATTGCAATTAATTCTTCCTAAATAAACGCCAGTACTTTAATCCGAATAATGAGCGAATGCGGGACAAACACGCTGTTTGATTGTTAAAAAGGGTGATGTACACATAACTATAGTCATTGTGCGACACGTGGTCTGCATGCGGGTTTTGTATAGAGATTCAAATTAATTATTAGGGGGCATATTCTTGGTGTTGTTGTGATTGAATTTAATATACTTAACATTATTTTAAAATCTTTTATAAGGTAGAAATAGCAGTAAAGAGTTGGTCAAAAATTCCAATTTATTACTCATACTAATTATATATACGTCAATATCTATAACCAATCATTATTTAAGGCGATCGTGGTGTAGTGGTTCAATACCACTTGCTGATACAATGTCTTTGATATATGCACTTTGGTTGTCCTGTTTCTATACACAAGCACTTTAGTAGCTTAATTTAGTAATGAGTTATAAAATAAATAAAAATTAAAACTGTATAGAAAAATAATATTTACATATTGTTGAATTGTTTGAATCTCGTGTTCAAGAATTGGTCTTCACGTTAGCGACACTAATTCTGATGAGTGCTTAATTGTGTAATAATGAATTAAACATCACTATACAAAACACTTTAAATATGTAATTTAGATACGCCGGATAGTAAATGCGACTGTTGTATATCTGCGGAAGTGGCCGGCATAATGACGGCGACTGAGGCAAATGTGAACTGAGTCGGTTTTTTCAGTCCTTGGCTCTCTTGTACCCTTGCTTACCTTCTGGAAAGTTGAGCCTAAATGTCGAGTCACAATAAAAAAGTCATAAATCCAGTATTTTATATCAAGCAGCATATAAAAAATACACATTTCTTCATCATAATAGTACATCGACTATTTTCCAAAGTTATCTAATAAATAAATGCTACATATAAGTACTCAAAACATAAGTTTAAAATGTATACAATGAGTATAAAGTATCCACACACACATTAACATAGAAAAAACGTGCGAAGGATTTAATACACATACTATAACCATACCCTTTACACATGGACATGTACTTGAATAAATAAATCTTAACTCCCCCATAAGTAATATGACCTCGACGAGCACACATACAAAAGTTATAACCGAACAAAATTCAAAATTACTCCTATAGTTAACGTTGCGTTCTGAAGAGCGTATTTTAAAATTGTTAGGTTATAGTGTTCTATAGTCGTGTGTCAAATCGCGTGTCGGGCGTGTGTGCACGCATCCCTCGTTCCCCGTTAAAGGGCGCAGGTGTGGTATCGTGAATGACGAAGCCGTGGGAACCTGCGCCAACCCCGAGTTCCCAAGCCATCTCACCACCTGCCACCTGCCGTACTACGCGTAATTCGCGGCCTGACTCGTAAATGAACGGTCAATCGTTGTGACCACGTGTGCAGCCTTTTTTCAGCCCATCCCGCCCGACGCGGAAGACCGGTATTCGAGCCCAATTAATTTTATCTTAATGATTTTCGACCTGATACGGACGTTAACGTTAATGGAGGATTTTCGGTATGGTGATTAATTTTTTAGAAAAATCGATTAACTCCGTGATTGGGCAACTAATGTTAACTTTATTTTAGAATTTTATAGGTTATTTTTTATCTCAATTATTTGAGAATATGGATCTAAAAATAAGATTTAGGCAATTTTTTTCCTAAACAAAATAAATTACAGAACTTTATCTTACTTATTTATTAATCAATTTTATTATTTTACATTGTGCTGAATTCAATTTATTTATCATTTGTTAAAAGTCGATATAATTTTTCATAAATATTATTTGAATTTTACAAATAAAGGTTTATCACAAAATTTTTACTTTTTAAACTACTTTGTTCTATAATATATACTTTGTTCCCAAATGACCTTACTGATGATGACAACGAGGGGGTGAGTGCCACCTGTTACGGATCGTGAACTATGCGACCGTTGGCATTCACCCTGCCACCCCACACTTGTCCGGAAAGGAATTTGTTTTGTTAACATCATTGAATACGTAAATTGGGCTGATGCTCTTGATAACCTTAACCTTATTATTATGGCCTTGAAGACAGATAGCTGCATTTTTTATTGTGAAATATGACAGCACCCCGCCTGATGTTAGGATGGAGTTTGATCCTTGAATAGAAGCAACCGCGAATACACTTAAATAAATGCAAGTAAGATTATAAGTTATAAAATTTATCATATTTTTAACTTTTATTTTTATAGAAATGTTTTATAGCAATTTAAATTATACCTAAAAGGATATTCTTAATAATAAAAAATATATTATGATTCATTTAAACTACTCATACTTAATAATTTTATCCGTTACATTACAACTAATTGTAAGTAATAAACTTTTTGTAAACTATAATTAAAATTATTACAAAAAGCGTGTGTTTACATAAACATACAATAGTTCACGTGTCGCGGTAAAGTCACAGCTCGTTGAGCAATGGCGGTTAAAATGAATTCAACGATCACAATTAAAATACATCTTTAATTATAATATTAACACAGTTTTTTTATATTATAACGATTTTAAGCGGTTGGGAATAATTTGGTGATGCAACATGTTTTTGTGTTATCAGTTTGACGACAGTAGCGATTGGTTTGTTGCGCGTAAAGTCCCGGGTTAGATTCCCGGTTGGACCAATATTTATTTCATAGCTTTTATTTGTAATATTTAATAATAAATGAAATATTGCAAATATTTGTTAATAAAAAAAGGTGGATATTTATTTCGGGTCTGATTATCAAAGAGTGGTAGACATACCCAGTCTGCCGTTCCGGGGTAGTACCACCACTTACAAGTATAGGTACATGAAGTGATTTGGTCGCGTTTTGGGATCAGCTTGTAAATTGCCGGTGCAACTAGGTGATGCTGCTTGCAGTTTTTGAATTGTAGTAGCAGTGACATCCATTCATGGACCACACAATTGTGGATGTGGAAAAAAGAAAATAAGAAAACGAGGATTCGTAAAGGAAAACTGGATTTTGACCCAAATAAGAAAAGGAGGCTGCCCCCAAAAACATACTTTCCACATAAATAAAATCTTGATTGTAATTACATGAATACCACCAACACTTCTCTTTTTCATTAAAAAAAATCGTGGTAATATTGACAACGCCATACATTATTTGTACCCTATAGTTAAGAGCTAACACGACGGAAACAAACAATTATATACCAAACAAATTATTACAACCGCAACGCAACATTTTTGAACGAAAAATCTTTATAATTTTACGTTGAGGAACTCCCTACGGCGACGTGACATTTTCACTGGTATTTATGCTATTATAAAATAAGCGCTCTCAAGTGCAAATTAATCTCTAGTGGTCGAGGGTTCCGTAGAAATAACCTTACCTATATTTTAATTAACTAAAGAGATATGAAAATAACCAAAGGGGTCAGGATATGAAAATAAATACATTTACACCTATTCTTTATACAATTCTATTTAATCATTTCTTACGGTTGAAGTTGCTGTTTCCAATGGACAATGGAGCGCCACTTACCACGATCCTGACACAACTCCCTTCGCTTCTTTCACATCCACAATTTTCCTCACACAAGCTCTAAGGTTATGGGCACTAGGAAACCTAGCTTTCTTAAGGATGTCTCCGATTTGATCGGAAAACACCCTCCTGGGCCTGCCTTGTTTAACGCATTCATCTACATACGATACGACTACTATTTTTGAGTTTAAGTGTGATTAGCAGTCATCTCAATTAAATGGACCGCAGTCCAGTTTAACATCAGGCGGATGCTGCTATATCTCTAGCCACAAGAAAGTAATGCAAAGGTTATAAATAGAAATGAATCGCGAACTTTTAAATGTGTGGTTGCAGGGTACAGATAAAAGTATTCCATTCACTTTCATATCACATTACAGTACTGACTAAGGGGTCACTGTTGCCGGACTCGTCAATAGTCAAAGCGCCGACGACTGAAAAACACAATCTAACTTACAGTTACTTCAGTCGCCGTCACTATGCCGCCCAAAGGTGCTTTTTATGCTTCGATTAAAGGATCCAAGGTTATAGGAGGGAGAGAACACATGGGCTGGCAAAGCAGCGATGCGTGAAGAAGCACATTTGGCCGGCATAGTAACGGCGACTGGGGCAGTCATGAACTAACTCGGTTGTTTCAGTCGTCGTCAGTCTTGGATCTCCTCTTGCGGCGGGTCGAGGTCAAATGTCGTATCACAATAAAAAAAAAGAAAATTAGTGTACTAATTTTAACAGTAAATAAAACATTTGTATGACAAATAAAAATGAACTTACCAAAGTGACGTTTTTTACGTTGGTAAACGGAACCCTAAATAGCATTTATGTTAAAGTATTTTAAAAGTTATGCCTTAAGGGACCAGTACTAATGGTTGGGTGGCAGGCGAAAGATATTGTGCTGGCTACTGCCTACTCGCCTTCAGGCAATACTGAATTTAAATTATTATTCTTTATTGAACAACAACCATTTTAATTCACATAAAGTAATTTATCGGTAGCTATATTTTTTTGTATTGAGACTCGACATATGACAGCATCCGCCTGATTTTAAAGCTGGAGCGCGGTCCATTAATAGTGGCGTATATTACTACTGTTAAATAATTGATATGCCGGCCTACTTAGAACCAGCTACTTACAATCTACAGTGTAAATTTAAGAGTGGTAGGCAGTGGTACCCAGTCTGCCGATCCGGGGTAGTACCACAGATGTGATAGATGTGATTGCTACTCACAGTTATTAAATTGTAGTAGCAGTGACATCTATTAATGGATCACACTTCAGTTAACATCAAGCGGCGTGATGTCATATGTCGAGTCAGAATAAAAAAAATTGATTTGGAAACGTGATTAAGTCACTTCACGTCACTACACTTATAAGTTGTAGTACTACTTAATTGTATGGTTACTTAAAAGTGAATTTTATATGCGGTATTTTATTCATATATGCTTCTGGCGTTCAATTGGATCCTTATAAGAATTGTGATCTTTATCTATGAAATGTATGTATTTATAATTTTATATTATTTGTGGACCTTGGTATTACTGCCGCTGGGTGTCGAATAAAGCGACTTAGTTATTTAAAGAATCGAAAAACTGACGTATAAATATAGTTTTATATCGTATGTCGAAGGCGTAATAATTTAATACTGCTGAACATAGGCCTCCCCCTTAGAACGCCATTCTGAACGATAAGATGCCAGTTGCATCCACCGGTATACAAAAAGATATACATACTTGAAAGATATAATGTATATTAAGCTCTTAATGAGCTGTAGGGCCAAATATGCACTACCTCAATCTACAATCCATGTGTACATACTTTTTTACTTTTTTGTGCCAATAACTTTGATTCGATGTAACGGCGTCCGTTGGTTTCGGCGAACTGTCAAATGTTTATGGGTGACGGGTAAACAGTGGTGCCACCTAAGAATTAAATTACCAACCAAATTCGTTCCTAAACTACCGAAATAATGCAAGTGGCTCTTTCAAAACATGGCTCCTTCTACTTCTCCCCTATATGAAGATACTTAATAAAAAAAATAATGTTCTGTGATAAGGGACATTTAGATTAAGTTAGGACACCTGGATATTATGATTCCAAGTGTTATTTACATACTTACTAATAAGATAAGACATGTTCAAGGAAATTAGGTACCTCTACCTACATGTTCATATTTAGTCATAAATGTAAACTATTTTTACAGATCAAACTACTTTACATATTTTAATGAAAATTTTGATATTTAAAAATATATCATATTTTTAAATATCAACAGTGAGATATAGAGTTTTCTTAAATTTTACGCGAACATGAATAAATAAATATATAAATAATTATATGCGAATAAAAATGAAATAAACAAAGATGCGGCTTACTTGCGTTTATTTTTGTGTAATTATTTTACTTATTTTATTTCGACGTTTCGAGAGCTTTGCAGCCAGTGGTCACGGAGATGTTTTCCTTTACCGTTCAGGCGACCAAGTTCCTATAAAAAAGAAACATAATTTAAAATAATACATAATTAAAAATTTGTATATTGTTTTTTTTATTATTATTATTGTGGCTCGACATCAGGGCCGTCTTTACCCGGGGGTTCAAGGGGTGCGGTGCACCCGGGCGCAAAGTCCTAGGGGGCGCATGCCGACCGCCATAAACTTCGATAGGTACCTACTACACTGAGACCACGCGAGCGGAGCCTTGACTTTCGCACCCCGGCGCTGAATATGCTTAAGACGGCCCTGCTCGACATAATAACAGAATCCCGCCTGATGTTAGGCTCGAGTGCGGTCAATGAATAGAGGTAACTGTTACTACAGTTAAATACCTTAGTAGCAGTCGCATCCATTATGCCGGCCTAGTTGGAACTTGCAATTTACAAGCTCATTCCGAAACGACTTCACGGTCGTTGCGTACGTGGTGGTACCACTCTTAGACAACCAGACTCGTATATTTTAAATATTTCATCTGATAATTAAATATTACAAAAAAATCCTGTGTACATACATTTAAGTACATTTTTAATTAATAATTATTTAAAAAAATTGCACGTCCTTCTTCGTGCTACGTATTGTCGTAGCCACTCGTAGATCACGATCTTTAAACAATAAAAGTAACTTCCTTTGCTTATGTTTACTGTATAGTGGAACAATTTACATGTTTTTAAATTTAAGACGCGACGTCTGTAATCGACTTACTTAATGGTAAGTAAGAGAAAGTACAAGAGCATCAACGACTGTAAAAAATACTGTTACCTCAGTTTACTGTTATTTCAGTCGGACATAACCAGAGGCGCCTTTTCACCTTGAAGGTCAAAGGTTTTAGGATGGAGAGGCACAGGAGCAGGTAAATCATACCACGCGCCGAACTTTTTAGTATGACTAACAAATCGGTGTGGACAGAATGTGAGTGGATGTTCTCCAACCTGTATCACGGAAGTGATTATCAGGAAGTATCAGATAGGAACAGGATTATATATTACATACCTATAACTAATAACATAAAAATACATATTATCTAGTTAGAAGATACTCTTCGCTCTAAATCTTGAAATTAAAAAAAAACAAACGTAAATTCACGCCAAACAAACAACCGCACAATTTACGAAAACCAATTAAGGGTGACTTAATAGCTAACCGAAATAAAAACGCATTTAACGTACGTGCTAGCGAAGAAAAAAATCTGTCGTGCGATAACCAGAGCGTCCAAAAAAAACCTATATCATTAAACACACAAAATATGTTTTCCATTTACAAAGATGCTTCAAGGCGGTTATAATTTTGTATAGTAAGAGTGTTTACTCTGTAAGAAGTGCTTGCTAACACCTGCCGAGTTTTCCCACGATGTTCTTCGTACGCCTTCGGGTACGCTCGGCTGCGCTCGGCTGCTCGTACGCCTATCGCATACAAACTGATATGATTGGAATTGTAATATTATGCGCGTGCGTGAGACGAGACTGATATTTATTGTTTAAATATGACATGCTTTTTGTACTGGATTTATTGTATTTTTTTTTATTATTATTATTGTCGACAATATATAATCACCAGTTCGTTACGTGTTAAGTCCCGGGTTCAATTCTCGATCGGAGCAAAGATTTATTTCATAGCTTTAGTTGTAATAAGTATTTATTAATTAGATTAAATATTACAAATATTAGTTAATAAAAAAAGTTTTTATTGTTACATAAATTCATGAACCGCACTCCGAAAAAAATCGTATTCCTAATGTACAAAAGTAGTGATAGGATTGGAACCAGCATTAGTATTAGCTATGCCGGCGTGATGATTTCTGTTTAAACTGTGTTTGAATAATTCAGGATTTTTGTTATGAATTTTTTTGGCTACAAAGCCTTTACCGCGTTTATTTTGATTATTTTCGGATTGAAACGATCAAAATAAACGCGTTAATTAGCCGGAAAATCTACCAGTTTACGCGCTTTAGATAGGCAATAAACATGATTTAAGTCAATTTAGTATCACTAAATGACATTTAACTGTATACACTATTTTAAATATAGTTCATAGCCAATAGAGTTCATGCCTGTATAGAGATAAGTTGGTCGCGGTCTGTACACTTACAAGTATACAGACCGTGAAGTGACTTAGTCGCGTTTCGGAACCAGCTTGTAAGTTGCCGGTCGTCATATGTCGCTTTAACATCGGGCGGGGTGCTGTCATATGTCAAACCAAAATATATTAAAAATAACTGTTGAAGTGGTTCAAACTGAAAATCATTTATAATTATTATCTCATATTATTTCAGAATACCCAGAAGCGAATAGGAAGGCTGTTCCTATATCAAATCAGGGACAGGCTAAAACATTGTTATGGACCATGCAGTGGTCCTAAGTGTCCGTAATCACGGAGCTTGTTTTAGGAGAACTGTGGATGTGAAGAAAACGAGAGGGTTGTATAAGGATTAGTTAGATATTAATGCACAATCGTTTTGGTTATGTAAAAAAGTGATACTAAAAACACAATAATAATAAACAAAAAACAATAACATGAAAGAAAAACACACAAATATAATTGCGATACAACAAAAAAACGAAAACAATTAACTAGACGCCAACTAGTTAAAACAAGTTTGATAAAAACAGTTTTAAAAACTGTATCGTGTTAAGGGACATAACAGTAATGTTTAAAAAAAGACACTTGAAGGACTAGATGTAGCCACTCTCATACCTTGTTTGTAGCGATAATTATTATCTGTTGTAATAAGCTAAATATATAGCAACAAAATAAAACGAGTTCTGTACCGTTATAATGTGAGTGCTGTTCGGAGACTATACTGTGACAAATCATTCGCACTACCAAAGTTAAATAAAGACTTGTGCATATTACTTGTAAGTATATATTTTATCTTATATTAGTATTATTGTACAGTCCAGTTAGATTGTACACTTTTATGTTGATGTGAAGTTGGTATAGGTGCAGTGGTGAACAAGAAAGACTCGCGAAGTTATGCCAAGTTTATTTATAGTTAGTTAGTTATAGTTAAGTTAAAGATAATTCAGAGTGAATCTCTTTTGTCGTGTGATCTGTTCGGCAGTTAGTCACGTACTCGTCTTTTACATACAATGTTGGTAATAAATACACACGGCTAAAGTAGGCCGCCGCTCGTACAAAAAACAATGCACGGTGATGAGACCGTATAAGTATTATTTATTTATAGTATATAGCCAAATAATGTCCCAAAAGTCACGGATGTTCATAATGCGGTACTTGTTCTTACATTAATGTATGGAAGTGAATGTTTGGTCTGGTACGTTGTAGAAATGCGGTCATTAAGAAGTATATGTAGAGTGACGATAGCGGATAGAATAAGAAATAGCATAGTGTGCGATAGATGTTGTTTGAAAGATGATGTAGTGACAAGGATTGATAAAGGAATGCTGCGGTGGTCTGAGCACATGGAAAGAATGGCTAACAGTAGATTGACGAAAGGAATCTGATGTGAATAGATGCGTTAAACGAGGCAGACTCCGAAGGGTGTTTTCTAACGAAATCGGAGACATCCGCAAGAAAGCCGTTGTCTATTACATCTCCAATCTCACACATATTTTAACATCTTTCTATTATATAATTTTATCTTAGGTCGCCATGTGACTCCTCGATTGCACTATCACCTAAGCTAGATACCGGTCCTTGAACACACACCGACACGGTCATACCAAAGTTGTTTGGCAATAAAATCATTAATAAATGTATATCTAAGATTAAAACATATTTTTAAAGGGATAAAATATGCCTACCAGAAACAAGTGAAAGACCCAAAAGTATAATAATAATAAAATCGTATTACAAAAACCAAGAGCATGTTATTGTAAAATAATTTATTTCGACCAATATGGTCTGGC
This sequence comes from Tinea trinotella, assembly GCA_905220615.1. Classification (NCBI taxonomy): domain Eukaryota; kingdom Metazoa; phylum Arthropoda; class Insecta; order Lepidoptera; family Tineidae; genus Tinea; species Tinea trinotella. The sequence goes on along the minus strand of HG992320.1, from coordinate 3,893,340 downwards.
CTTTATTATGTTTATGCGAGTGCGAGCTTCGGTTGGCACCTGCGCAAAGCTCCCACGCTTGCTCTACCATGTTGATGTGCTTTTTTGCATCCAACATTCAACTTTCCTTACAATTTTGTTTCACTTTTTATTTCCCCAAACCGTCTTTTCAATGTTAATTAATAATTGGTCGTACATATTGATTACAAACTGGTTTTCGAAGAGTTTTTTAACCTAAAATCAAGTCGTTGCTTCGGCTTTATATATTTTTTAATGTTTAATGATTTAATGTCGTAATTTTGACTGCGTAATAAAGGTTTATAATTTTAGTAGGTTTTATTATTGTTAATTATTAACTGTAAATTGGGATGGTTTTTGTACAAACAGCAGCTTGCAACATACCAAGGATAATGACACAATTACTCCCAATCAATCAAATTGTCAAGCCTTTTCCCACAGGAATGGACAGAGACAATGGAGCTCCACTTTACACGATCTTGACACAACTCCCTGGCTTCTCTCACATCCACAATTATCTTCTACGCTATAAACTTATAGTATATTTATTATTATTTTTATTTATAAATTTTCTTATGTTTATTGTTGTTGAATAAAATATGAATATTATTGTTTCGTAGCTTTTATTTGTAATATTTAATAATTAAATTAAATAGATATTGCAATTATTTGTTAATAAAAAAAGAGGCGGACATTTCGGGTCTGGTTATCAAAGAGTGGTAGGCAGTGGTACCCAGACTGCTGATCCGGGGTAGTACCACCACCACTTACAAGTATACAGACCGTGAAGTGATTTAGATGCGTTTCGGGATCAGCTTGTAAGTTGCCGTCTTCAACTAGGCATAATGGATAATGGATGTAGCAGTTATTGAATTGTAGTAGTAGTGACATCCATTCATGGACCACACTTCAGACTAATATCAAGCGGGGTGCATGTCGAGTCACAATATAAAAAACACAGATTCTTTAATCAACAAGAAGGCTTCTTATTAATATTTTATACCAATTTGTAAAGGAATACTTCGATATTTTGGGCACATGGAAAGGATGAGTAAAAGTAAATCGACAAAAGGAATTTATAAATCTGATGTGCTTTAAACGAGACAGACCCAGGGGGGTCGGCTGTGCCCATAACCAGAGAGCTTGTATAAAGAAAATTGTGGATGTAAGGGAAGTGAGGGAGTTGTGTCAGGATCGATGGAAGTGGTGCTTTATTGTCTCTGCCTATCCCTGTGGGAAAAAGGCGTAACAATTTGATTGCTTGTTTATGCATGAAGTGTGGTATTTTGTAAATAACAAACTAAGACGAGCTTATAAGGACTTTCAATATAGATGTTGTTATAATTTGTAATATACTTTTCTACATTTTAATACTTAGCTACTAAAAGTAGTTGTATCATAGAAACAAGACGACCAAAGTGCATGGTTTCGACCCGGTGGCTCCACTACCACTACACCACGGTCGCCTTATACTTATACACGTACAAATAATATAATTTATATCGACAGAATTAGATTTTCATTTGCATCGGAAAATTCGAATTAAGAATGGAGCTAAACCAACCGGATTGGCGCCGTAACAGCCAATCAAAGCTGAGAAACGTTTGTTTCAACCCACAGGCGGTACACGCACACGCCTACACAAACTTTTAAAGATACATTAGAGAAAATAAATATAGTAAAACAAAACGATTAAATATATCAATCAATTAAATTGTCACGCCTTTTTTCACAGGGATAGGCAGAGACAATGGAGAGCCACTTCCACAGTCCTGACACAACTCCCTCGCTTCCCTCACATTCACAATTTCCTTCATACAAGCTCTATGGTTAAATATATATTATATATTCGGAATAATTATAATTAAACGCTTATATACCTTACATTAATTGTAAAAAAATGTTACCTATTTAATAGATAAAATAATAAAAGATGCGTATTGGTTTGTATATCTTTTTTTTAATATCTATAAAAAAACATGTGAGTGTTATTTAGATGTGGATCTTATTGGAAAATAGTAATTAAACTTAAGGAAGTGCAGTTTATCGCCTTAAGTGGTAGGCAACCAGTTGCCCAGTCTGCCGATCCTGGATAATACCACCACTCACAAGTATATAGACCGTTAAGTGACTTGTCTCTAAATGACCTTCTTCCTCTTGCTCACATTTTGGACTTGCTTCTATTGTTTCCAAGGTTGGCTGGTAGAGAATGTTAACTAGCATTAAGTCCGTCTGTGTGCACCATAGTACGCCAAGTTATTAATAAATAAAGAAATGTATTATACTTATTTTTTGTTTATTTACATTTCTATACTAAGCTACTAAAGTGCTTGTATCATAGAAACAGGACAACCAAAGTACATATATCAAAGATACATTGGTACCGGGCGGGTTTCTAACTCGTGCTCTCGGTTTGTGTAACCATTGCACTGCCACTACACCACGGTCGTCTTTAGTTTATCAACATGAAATAGGGTTGTAATCATCGTTTGAATCAGTATCGCGCTCTATTTTCTCTGCCTATCCTGGATTGATTGATGGGTACGATTTAATTGATTACCGCATCCTGTTATAAAAATTCAGTCTAATAAAAACTTTTTAATCTTTTCATTTAGTGTCCAGCATCCGCTGCGATAACATTCCGAAAGTTTTAATTACTATGAGTCATTTTATAAACACATTTTCCTTAGCTGTGTACACTACATTATCGTCCTAAAGTATGCAATTAAAGATTATAATCTGTGACCATGATCTCCTTAAGCAATGTACGTACGATTATTTAATTACTCGTAAAAGTTAAAGTGATACGTTAATATGTGCTGCGGCAAATTAAAATATAGTTAAGGAAGAATATAAATATATAAATTGTTATTAAATCAGGTAGGTAGACAGTTGCCAGTCGGGGTAGTAGGATCGATTCCAGATTTTCAAGTGTACCTACCGACCGTGAAATGACTCTGTCGCGTTTTAGGTATCAGCTTAAAAGTTGTCGGTTCTAATAGTATCTTAAACAGTTATTTGTATAATTATTTTTCTTAATTTTAACTTCCATTAAAAGAATGGAAATCGTCGTTTTTACTGCCACAGTTGCACTTTTTGGTTAGCAGAGTGACGGCTTCTGGGGCAACCATGATGACTCGGTTTTTACAATCGTCGGTACTCTTGGGCCTCCTCTTGGTCACCATTAGGCGTCAGATGACAAGTCACAATAAAAAAATAATTCCAGCTACCTATCTTACTTAAATCATTAATACTCGCATTTTTTTTATTGTGACACGACCTATGCCCTCGACCCGCCTGATGATAAGCAAAAGGAGGTCGAAGAGTAACGACGACTGAAAATACCGAGTCAGTTTACAGCTGCCTCAGTCGCCATCACTATGCCGGCCAAAGTTGCTTCTTCACGCTTCCTTCAAAATCCAAGGTTATAGGATGGAGAGAACACATGAACATAGGTACCTACCTACCCCCAGCGCCGGATTAAGCCAGTGCGGGGCCTATAGCAAATTCTGTCAAGGGGCTCTTGGTGTGCTTTAGTTTCTCAAGTTTAGGGTATTAAATAAAGTAAAACTGTTACAAATAAACTTTACTGGATTTAATATGGGCAAATTTAGAGATAACACTTTCAATATCGACTTAAATTTTTAAGTGGAAGTGAAGCATAGCATCGCTTCGCGTTTAAGGCATGCAAGATATTTTACGCTCCTATCAAAATAATATTTTTTAATACCGTTTTTTATTAATATCAGGCAGGCGTTGGAGCGCGGGGCCCGTAGCATTTGCTACTCTTGCTACGTGGCTAATCCGGCACTGCCTACCCTTAATAAAGTTATTCATAAAAATGTTCTTAACTGTATTCTGATCATGTATAGCAGATTTGTCTTTTAATCATGATAAAAAACGAGTTGTCTGTTCCGGCGCCGGCGCAGGAAGACGTAAGTCTAACTGCGACAAGACTTCATGCTGTGAATAGATATAGAATCTATACTGTGCTCGTATTGTACACTCATTTGCAAAACAAAAATAATAATATGTAGTTTAAATAAATATGTAGTTGAATAAATTAAGTCTCTCCGTGACCACGATGGCTGCAAAGCTCTCGAAACGTCGGGATAATTAATAAAATTGTAATATCAAAACCAAAATAAATGCGATAGTAAGCCGCATAAATTTTGTTTAATTCATTAATCAATGTTCAAGCAAATTCTAAGAAAATACTAAATATGTAGGTAATTTAAATAATATTTTCACAATTATTTTGGATGTTGCAAGAATTTGGTAAGCTGGCATAGTGGTTACGACTACTGCCACAGTATAATCAGCAGGTTGTGTCTTCTAAGGTTATGACAACCAATTAATCAATTAATTAAATTGTCACACCTTTTTTTAGGCAGAGACAATGGAACGCCTATTGCCACTTTCCTGACTTGACACAACTTATTCCCTTCCCTCACATCCACAATTCTCTTCATACAAGCTATACGGTTGTAGCCACTAGGCAACTTAGCGTTCTTGAGGATGTCTCCAATTTGGTCGAAAATAAACACCCACTGGGTCTGCCTCGTTAAACGCATCTATCCACTTCGGATTTATAAATTTCTTTCGTCAATCTACTTTCACTCATCCTTTCCATGTGCCCAAACCATCGAAGCATTCCTTCGTCAAACCCTGTCACTACATCTACTTTCAACCCACATTTACCGCGCATTGTGCTATTTCTCATTCTATCCGCTATCGTCACTCCACATACAAAATTACATCGTAAGGAATCTCATGCTAAAATAATAAATAAAAAACTATAGTAAATATTGTCTATAACTGTACCGATATATCGGGTGTAAAATTATCATATGAAATTATCGCATACTTATCATATTAATATGCTTTGATAAGTTGTTGGCAGTTATTAATTTAAATTATGATCACCTCGATCGCTTACAAATTTAATAGACGTCTTACCACGCTAACGGAATTGAAATGTCACTGTGTCTATTTACCTATGAGCAGGTTTTAAATAACGTAATTATACTAAAAATATTAATAAAATCATGATAAAATAAACTGTTTTATGAATTGCCCTATATTTTTCTAGTAAGGATAACTTGGAAATTAGTAGCTCCACCTAGTGAAAAACGTTGGAACTTGAAGTTCCCTATAACAACACGTGGTGTCAATGGCGCTTGTGAATTAATTGTATAAAATCAATGCATTTTCAATTTTTTAAATACTTATAATTAAATATTAATAATAATTTAACATATCACCAAAACAGCAAATTCTAATATATTTAGGTATTTTTTTAAAATTCTAACTGATAAGAGGATGACTTATTTCGTCTATTCAATTATTAATATCTCTATCTCTTTCAAATTTCGTAGAAGTAGCGTTACAATCGTGCTCCTCACTCCTATCAACATCGATCATTGATCTTAGAAATTACAAATGCGGTAACTCGAGCGGCGCGCGCGCACACCTTCGACCTATAACTCTGTCCCTTTCACACTAACGCATTAGATGGTGCTGATGTCTCGTGCTTCTTTTATTGCTATTTTATTATTTCTTGTAGATGATCACGCGATTGTGAGCTGTCGTTCTTTGAGCACACGTCATATTTTTTGTCCTTGTCTTACAGCTGAAGGTTTGCATTATCTGTCTTGTTTCAATCGGCGCACGTCGGACTCGCTGCCGTGCGTTCGATGTTTTGGGAAGTGCAGCCGCCCGACGTTCCCACGGTCGCCTTCGGTCGACTTCCTTACGAATAAAAAAACAAACAAGAGTACTTTGTTGAAGAAAATCGACGTCTGCCGTTCGCCCGAATGATTAATACAATTTGAACGCACACGCCGCTACCTATTCGAGTTTTGATAATAATAGGCCGCTGCTTTATTAGACACACGTGGTCACCGGCTTATTATTATTGTGGAGGCTTTTTCTATGAATAACTTGTCATTAAATGTGGAAGTATTGTCCATTGTGTTGTCTTCGGTTAATTTATTTTACTTACAATAACTTTTAATTACTGTTACATAGTTTTTAAGCGTCATTTGCCCAGTCTGCCTATCTGGTATAGTACCATCAATTTTAAGTATAGACTCAGTCGCGTTTCGGGTTCAGCATCTAAGTTGCCGGTTTCAACTAGACCTGCACAAAGAATGCAACTGCTACTTGCAATTTTTTTACTATTATTATTGTTTTATTTTGACACAACATCTGACCTCACTTCGCCTGATGATAAGCACGAGGATATCCAAGAGTGATGAAGACTGAAAAAAACCGAGTCAGTTTACGGCTGCCTCAGTCGCCGTCACTATGCCGGCCACCAGCCCGAAATGTACATGACCATACACTTAGAAACTTAGCCTACCCAGCAACCGGAACGTGTGAAAAGGCACTTAAGCATTTATTTTTGTATGAATTCAATATATTGTATAAAGTCTTATTTACATCTTTATGTCGACAGATGCCATAACTCAGTAAAACGGGGAGTCTTCAATTCAACAAATTTTAGATGAAAGAATAGTATGGATTTTCTGCTAGATTATTTTTATTTTGTATTCGGTATTTACAAAATGTTCTACCAAATTATATTCCCTACCTACCAACCCCTACTACTTATAATTATGCTTTACTGTTCTCTTTCTGTGTTGCGTTTTTTATATTATTAAGCATTCAATAAAATATTCATTGCCCTGATTTATAATAGTTAATTCAACAAGGTATACCAATGGTATGTTATTGGTTATATGGTAGAATTATTGGCTCAATAAACCTTATTGGTAGTACCATTGTGTCTGCCAAATACTTTTAATGGCGAGTCGTTAATCATTCACTGGACACAGGTCGTGCGAGCGGTTTTCTTCATTTAGCAGGTCGTAAATCCTCCTTGTATGTCCTACGCTAATACACAGTCTTCGTCATTAGAGAACTATTTGGCTCCAACGAGATAGCTCATAGAACTATGTGATATGTACCTTTGTTATTGCCACTTTAGGTTGCCAGTGGGCGACTGAATCACTACACGGTCTATAAAAACAAATTATGTTTATGCGGCTTACTATCGCGTTTATTTTTGTTTTAATTTTACAATTTTACTTAATTATTCCGACGACTCTTCGTAACCACGATGGCTGCAAAGCTTTCGAAACGTCGGAATAATAAAATAAAATTGTAAAATCAAAACCAAAATAAACACGAAAGTAGGCCGCATATTTTTTTAAAAATTCATTAATCAATGTTCGCAGAAAATCTAAGAAAATTATTTTTAGCTTTTTATTTCGATGTAGTAATATTAAATAATACCCACATAATTCTTTCGCATAGAATGTGCTGGCATGTGCTTCGTGAAACAGTATTATAATACTGAACTTCTGAAGGGGCGTTTGTTCCCACGGCTTCCCCTCAAGAGATATACACGTGGCTTAAATACGTCACCGATATCTTAAGATTTCACAGCTCATTATGTTTTTTAAGCTTTGTTGAAAACTGTTCTTTGGAGAATATTTTAATGTAAATATTTTGGTTCGGTTATTGTTTAATATTTGTAGGTTTTTGATTGTTAATTGAAAAGTTAAGGGTGAGGTGTTAAAATCAAACAAAATTTAATTAAATTAATACAGTTACTTCTTAGTTGCCCCAACGATATGCAGGGACAATTATAGAGCGCTACTTTTTACGATCCTGACACAACTCTTTCGCTTCTCACGCATACACATTTCTCTTCATCCACAAGGCCTTATGATTATGGCCACTGAGACCCTAGTGGCCTTATGACTTCATTGTAACTCGACATCTGAAACAAATGTTTGACGTTTTAGTTAGTATTTTAAGAATTGAGAACTAATTATAATTAATTATAAAGTTTTATTTAACCTTACTACAATTAGCCACATAGCATTGATAGTATTTTAAACCTTAAGTCTAAAATACAGGGCTGGATTTGGAGGTGTAAAAGCCCTGGGGCAATAAAGAAGCGGAGGCCTCCAATTATTTTCCGAATAAAAGGAATATTTATTTTTGTCAAGTATTTCCTAACAAATAAAATTATTTTGACAAAGAATATAGTAGTAATTGGTAAAAATAGTCAAATACAATTTATAAAAAACTTAATTAACGCGCTAACAAATGAAACTTTGCGAGCTTTTTTCGAGTTATAATAATAATCAAACAATATTATTATGGCAAACATAATAAAATATATTGGTAAAAATGCTAAAAAATACTGTTCGAAATAATTCTCTATTGTGGGGGCCCCGGGCCAGTAGCTTCGCCTGTCCCCCTCCATCTCTGGGGCTACATAAAGGACCTTAACAAACGCGATCACAATAATTCGATGACCGAGTAAAATTTTACTTTCACACGTTTAAGCAAATTTTAGTTCCAACAATTACACAATCGTAATAATGACACTTTAAACACGATTTTACTGCATTCAAATTTAATTTTATTCAATCATACACTTAAGGTTTTATTTCGTTTGCAATTATTTTTTATCAATTGCTTCGTAAGAATCGTAAGTAGCTATCACAGTCTATGTATTGTTAGACTCTTCTTTATTTATTTGTATAAATAACGAGTTACCCATAAGGGACGAATAAGAATAAAACGCGATTCTTATTATGATATTAGGAAATATTTACATGACATTAATTATAACAAAGTAATCAATCAATCAAATTGTCACGCCTTTTCCCCAGAGGGATAGGCAGAGACAATAGAGCGCCACTAGCCACGATCCTCGCCTCCCTCACATACACAATTCTCTTCATATAAGCTCTACCGTTGTAGGCACTAATTCCTAAGCTAATTGTATTTTTGACTAATTGTATAAAATAAGGTCATAAAGCAACATTAAGTGCGCTTGTTGCCAAAATAACTATTTAACTAGATTTAATGGATATTAAAATTAACTAGAGTTCTTAGCAACTGATTGTTTAACAAGTAGAATTTACCTACCCATTGGGTCATAATAGTCATAAAGTAGTTAGTTACCAGTGAAATTAAAAAACAACCGTAAGTTAAATACATTTTTTCAGTCGTCTGCGCTTTTGGACCTTCAGGGTGGACCTTGGCTTATCATCATTAGGCAATTGAGGTCAGATTTTGAGTTACAACTTCCTTTCAATATTTTTACCACCAATGTTTCTTTTTTTAAATATGTACTTTGGTTGTCCTGTTTCTATGATACAAGCACTTTAGTAGCTTAGTATAGAAATGTATAAAAAAACATAATATACTTAATGAATTAAACAAATTTTATGCGGCTTACTATCGTGTTTATTTTGGTTTTGATTTTAATATTTTTTATTATTCCGACGTTTCGAGAGCTTTACAGCCAGAGTGGTCACGGATAGACCACGATATAAATCAAATAAAAATTGTTAAATCAAAACCAACATAAATGCGATAGGAAGACGCATAAAATTTGTTTAATTCATTAATCAATGTTCGCGCAAAATCTAAGAAAATACCATAATATACTTCTTAAAGAAAGAGGGTTGAAGAAGGTAATTAACTGGCAACTGTGCGTTCACTTGCGCTCACTTATGACATGTGATCTGTAATAGCTGCCACAAGTGACACCTGCTTACTTTTCCCACAGCCGAACGGATATCGTGTTAAGTGTCTGAAAGCGTAAAGATTACAACTTCACACAAATACATGATTATTTGTATAGTTGCATAAATTATAATTTGTTTTCTGTGTCAAGTTGTTATCATTTTACTGTACCATTATATTTATACAGTAAAATACAGAGCAGTAACATTCTTAAATAATGGTTTAAATCAATAATTAACTAGATTGATTAAGTAGATTGGCGAAAGGAATTTATAAATTTGATGTGGATGGATGCGTCAAACGGATTGTTTTGCGACCAAATTAAAGACATCCTCAGGAAAGCTAGGTCGCCTAATGTATAGGAAAACCTAGCCAACCAACCACAGAGCCTGTATGAAGAGAATTGTGAATGTGAAGGAAGCAAGGGAGTTGTGTAAGAATTGTGACAAATGTCGCTACATTGTCTTTGCCTATCCCTGTGGGAAAAAGGTGTGACAATTTGTTTGATTGATTTATTAACTATAAATAAAAATATCTTTTAGAGACGTCCTATCAGTGAGAGTCCCAAGAAGACTGGCAACATTTCTCCTTTGTATAGCTAGGCTAATACGTTGGCAGAAATAATAGCCAGCTTTCCTGTCTCCAGACTTCTCCATCAGCCGCTTGGACAACTTCTCGGCTAGGCTTTATACTACTGTGGAACCCGCCGCAATAGTCAGGGAAAGTCTATATGAATTAGCCGTCAGTAGTCACGATGAAAACGTCTGAATAATAAATTAAAAAATGTAAAATTAAATAACCAAAAATTAACGCGAAAGTAAGCCGCATAAAGGACATCATTCATTTTGTATGGGGACTTGGGCTAAATTGTATTAACAGTTGCATATACATTTTACAATAGTTTAATGTACGAAAATAACAATGTAATTGAAATATATTCTTTATTTTACATAGTTTAGGTGTGCAAAATGATCAAACTATAATTATGACAGTTCAAAGCAGAACTGTTATTATGGCGTGTCTTTGTGATTGACAGACGATACCAAATCCATACCTTATTTTCCGAATAACTCAATTGCACAGCAATTAAAAGCAAAATTGTTATTAGTTTTATCAATACAAGTATCGAAACTAACATTTACACATTTTTTCAAAATTAGGCATTACAAAAATTAGTACATAAAAGCCAAAACTGAATGTTGTCCTTTGTTTAAATCATTAATCAATGTTAGTGCAAAATCCAAGTAAATACTGCCTTTTCCCATATTTAGGCGACAGTTTCGTAATACATAATAGGTACTTACCTATTAATGTTTTTTGATCAAAATATTTATAAAATCATTATCTTTTATGAATAAAAATTAAATCAATAATAATAAAATGCAACTCAAATGATTATTCAATTAGCAAACAAACAAGACATTAATTGGAATTAAAACATCAGCATAAAAAGTACGAAACAACTTTTTAAATCGCCAATTTAACTCCATCCTCATTATTTTTTTATTCTGCATTAAAATATTAATTGTTCAATCTGCTCGTAGTATTTTTATAGTTAAGTTCTGTATTTTTATCACCGTAGAGCTTGTATGAAGAGAATTGTGAATGTAAAGTAAGCGAGGGAGTTGTGTCAGGATCGTGGCAAGTGACGCTCCTTTGTCTCTGCCTATCCCTGTGAGGAAAAGGCGTGACAATTTGATTGATTGATTGAAAATATTTTTTTCTCTGCCTATTCCTGTGGGAAAAAGGCCTAACAGTTTGAATGATTGAAAAGAACTTTTAGTTTTAATTGGGTTCTTTGAATATCTCTTTGAAATTCAAAGAACCCAATTAATATACTTTAAAATACTATACTTTTTTTAATGTGGCTCCACATACAAGACCCCGCCTGATGTTAAGATAGAGTGCGGGCCATGAAGGCGACTGCTACTACAGTATATTTAACTATAAGTAGGAATCGCATCCCCTCGGACAGACAGACTGGGCAACACTGCCCATCCATCACCTTTTACAACCAGACTCGGAACAAATATCCGCCTTTTATATATAGGTATTTATAATATAATATTTTATACCTATTATAAAAACGTTATACAAAATAGTAATTTAATACGGAACATTAGAGGCGCAATAAAAAACAATTAACCGATTAAATAAGATCGTTCGATCCGCCATAAAATTATGTTCGCATTACAAGGTACGGTACATGTTTCATTGTATACTTTTATTATAACGGTTTTTAATGCATTGCGCGAATGTTATAACAAGCGATTTCCGTACTTTCAGCAAGATTCGGTTATTTAAAGGCCTATTAAGTATCGATTTCCTTTACACCTGTGCAAATAAAATTGCAAAGGATTGCTTTACAGTTATATTAATTTATGAAATGCAATATTGTAAGGTTCATTAATTTTTAATTTTAATGACTATCCTTATTATTCAGGTTTTAAAAATAAATTTGTCATCTTTGAGGATTATTTTATTATGTCTTTTTCCACTGTATTTTTTTTGCAGAGTCGTGACATTTAACTGTGTGTTGCCTGAAAGTAAGCAAGGGGAAGTCTAACAGCGCTAATGACTGAAGTTAAAGGTTGTCTTAGAACGCCGTCACTATGCCGCCCAAAGGGAGTTTTACAATGATGGGCATATAGCTCTCCATTCTTTCTCCAATTTTTCGGTTTTTGGCTTTCGGTAGAATGGTCCGACAGTGGCTGTTATTTTTTTATTGTGACGACATATGACAGCAACCCGCTTGATGTTAAGCCGGAGTGTGGTCCATGAATGGATGTCACTGCTACTACAATTCAATAACTGTGAGTAGCAATTACATCTACTATGCCGGCCTAGTAGGAACCTGCAACTTACAAGCTGATCCCGAAAAGTGACCAAATCACTTCATGATCTGTATACTTTTAAGTGGTGGTACTACCCCGGATTGGCAGACTGGGTGCCACTGCCTACCACTCAATTTCGAATAGTTTCATTTCTTGAACATAAGTATTCCGAGTATTTTGCGTTTCATTGCTTATCTGTCACCACCGACTCATACATTATTACTTCCAGAACACACTTATAACACAATCGTTGGAGTTCGTTCCAATCATTAATTTCAATGTGTCTCAGATTGAGGACATTTAAATGTGTTGAGGACGTAATTTACATAAATATGGCGAGTCGTTGTGTGCACAGGAAGACTGCTAACTCGATGTGATTCAGTCAATTAATTTAATTCGCTTTAAATTGTTGTGAGACTTTGTAGCTGTGGTTTATTTTTGGATTTTCTTGCGTTCGTAAACTACTCATATTTAAGTTGGTAGTTTTATTGGCATCGATTAATGTTATAGCTCAATTATTTATCGGGTTGGTACAAATAATTAAATAACACCATGGAAACAGCCCATTGCCACTCCCAATCTTACGAGCTATGTCGGTAACTCCGGTTCTTTGGCGAATATCCTCGTTCCGGATTCTATTGCGCAGAGACACACCAAGCATAGCTCTCTCCGTTGCCCGCCGAGCGACTTTGAGCTTTTCTAACAGGCCAACATTTAGAGGCCACGTCTCAGTACCATATGTCATCAGTGGTAACACATACTGGTTGAAGACCCTTGACTTCAGGCACTGCGGAATGTTTGACGAGAAGATATAACGCTATATATCTATCTATATCTTCTCGTCAAACATAATGTAATTTATTATAATCCCTTATGAATGTATTTCTAATGTGTTTTTTTACATAATGGCGAATAGCATATTTGTGAAAGCTAATTTTAATATGAAAATGAAGCGGTCGCAAGTATTAGCGCAGGTTTTTTAAAAGAAATCATAATGACATTAGCATTATTGAGTTTAACGCCTGTTTTTGTATTGCACAATAAAGCACACACGTTGTAGTATGGTAAAATATTGTAGGTTATACCAGTGATAATTTTCTAAAGGACATCATTCCTTTTTTATAGGGAATTGGGATTAATTGTATTAACAGTTGCATATACATTTTAAAATAGTTTAATATACGAAAATTAGAATGTGATTGGATTATATCCAAGTTATAGTTTAGGTGTGCACTCCAGCCTGATGTTAGGCTGGAGTGCGGTCCATTAATGGAGGTAACTGCTACTACAGTTAAATAATTAAGTAACAGTCACATCCACTGTCAAACTATGTCGAGTCACAATAAAATAAAATATACAGAAAATAGTTATTTATAATATGTTTTATTTTCTACATTTTGCCATAGACTTTATAGTGCATAGGTACATTCCCATACTAATCTGCCACACAGGTGTCACAGCGATGCAGCCTGCTTAAGGGCCAATTTAAATCGCATTATTGTGATAACTCAATTGTGAATTTACATTTGCTGATGTAGAGCTTCGTAATGATAGAATTGGTGTTGTATAGAATCACTATATCAAGACTGGCTGTCCATTATATTAAGAAGCATTTAATTTGACAGTCTTATTTACTTATATTACTTATGACGGCGACTGAGTCCTATATACCTTGTTTTTCAGCGTCGGTGCTTTTGAGCTTCTTCTACCTTACTTACCATCAGGTCAAATGTCGAATCAAAGTTAGTATTTTTTTAAAGTTAGTAAAGAATCCTACTTAGTATTTTCTCAGATTTTGCGCGAAGATTGATTAACAAATTAAACAATTTTTATGCGGCTTACTATCGCGTTTATTTTTGTTTTTTATTTTACATTTTTTTGATAATTCCGACGTTTTGAGAGCTTTGCAGCCATCGGAGAGAGAGACCTCGGTGACTACGATGGCTGCAAAGCTCTCGAAACGTCGAAATAATAAAAAATATGTTAAATCAAAACCAAAATTTTGCACATTACCGCACATTATTTTTAATTTTTTATCCTATGATAAAATAATTAGATATAATATTTCTAACTATGATCTTAGGCCTATTACGCTATAATTTTTTAAATTATATTGTCTTCGTCTTAAATCTATGACAAATAGATATGAATATAAAAATATGACCTTAAAGCGAAATTTATAAATAAATCCCAAATTAAATTCAAATGAATAATTAAAATGTAATAAACACTTTCTGATGTAAAATTAATTCAATTACTAGACAATTTTGGTTAACCAATTGTTACTTGAGGAAATTAGGTTAATTCTTTAGAGGAGAAAACTGTAAATTTCATTTAAATTAATAATTTTGCAGTTGTACTGTTAAGTATTTAGTGACAACGGCTTTTTGGTATCAGCTTGTAAGTTGCCAGTTTCAACTAGGAAGTAAAACTGGCAGTAGTAGCAGTCACCTCCATTCGTGGACGGTGTTTGCACCTTTGGCTCAAGTAGGCCTCTATATGTAGTTATGATTCTTGTTTTTGTATTGTGGCTCGACAAATTATAGCACCCCGCCTGATGCTGGAGTGCGGCCCATTAATGGAGGTGACTGCTACTACAATTAAATAATTGTAGTAGCAGACGCAAACATTATACCAACTTACTCGTTATTTTCGAAATTCGACTGAGACAAAACGGTCTGTCGCACTACGCAGAATCGGCAGACTAAGCAAATAATGGCCACCCAGGCTCGGAGTAAATGTCTTTGCAATATCCCATCTCTAATTATCAAATATGACAGATAAATGCTATGTATTAAATCTTTACTCCGATTAGTAATCAAACCCGGATTTTACGCGTAATGCACTGAAGCGCTATTCGGTTCGTCAAGCTCTTAAATAGAATTATAACCCTAAAATGTCATATCTAAATGATTATAAGATCTATTATTATCACATCGATAATACAGTCAGAGCTTACTTATGAAAATGTAGCCCATTATGGTTGATTTAAATGTTATCGTTGGTCTTTTGTGCCCTCGAGGGTAATTTGTCCAATAAAAGAGCTTCCAGTCCATTAAGCCACAGTTTGCTATATACTTTATGCTATATTAACCGTTTTGACGTGTGTCCACTACTGTCCACTCATGAAGTTTCGTAAAGATTAACAACTACGTTTTGAGTAACAATTTCTGTACTTCATTGTCAATAGTGATGTTCATAAATTATAATTATAAAAATATGCTTTATCGTAGTAGGTTTCAAATAAGGGTATTTTTTTACAAGACAATCATTGTCCTATAATCTTGGATCGTTTAAACGTCGTATGTCTCTGGTCGTGTCATCCCACCAGAATGTCAACACACTGTCTTCACTATCCCCTCTACCCAACCAAATATAATATAAAATATATATATTATTATATTAAAAAATATTCGTATTTTTTTGTGACAACTGACCTCTGATCTTCTAATGGTAAGCAATGCTAATAGCGCTGACGACTGAATAAAATTTCCCTAAGTTCATATTTCAGTTACGGTTGCCTCAGTCGCAGTTACTCAACACTGACCGTGATCTGACCGACACGACTGAAAAAACCGATCCAGTTTACGGTGTTTCAGTCACCGTCACTATACCTACCGGCCAATAAGTGACAAGTAAGTATAAAATGTAAGTATATTTGTATGTACCTATAAGTCTTATTTGTCATCTCGATTGAGATGTTTCCATGTTGTTGTTTTTTTGGTGAGCAAAGGTTTTCATAGGTGCTTTAAATTAATAATATTATAAGAGCAATTTTTCGAATTTTTGTGCTTCAACATATGAAAACAAAACACCCTGCCTAATGTTAATCTGGAGTACGGTCCATGAATGAAGGTCTCTACTACAGTTATTTAAATGTAAGTAGCAGTCACAATGTCGGCCTCATTGGAAGCAACTTACAAGCTGATCATAAAGCGATTAAGTCACTTCACGGTCTGTTATCTACTGGTAAGCGGTGGTACCCCGAATCGGTAGACCAGGCACCACTGCCTATCACTCTAATAAGGTCTAATACTACACAGTCCACTAAAAAACTTAAAAAAATACAAATATTTAGCCGAAGAAAATATTTTATCTTATAATACTACTATTAATCGCGGCTTCTGGAATAATTTTTAAATATGATTATTCAATAAAGCGCCACTATCCACGATACTGCGATAACTGCTTTACATCAATAATTATTTTTCTACAAGCTCTGTGTCTATGAGCACCCTCTATTTTTTTAATAAGTTCACACGATATGTTTTTGTTATAATTTTAATTCTTTATTATCAGCGTAGGTAGGGCTCCCACTCGGTGGACTGATGACGAAATGAAAGTCACGAATAACCGGTGGATGCAACTGGCATTTTGTCGTTCGAAATGACGTTCTAAGGGGGAGGCCTATGTTCAGCAGTGGACGCCTTCTGGCCGATGATGATGATTCTTTGCCTAAATTAATAAAAGTAGTTAAGGGGACTTTTACTTATGACAATCAATTATGAAATTAAACTAATTTTATGTGGCTATCGCGTTTATTTTTGGTTATTGATTTTACAATTAGTATTATTCCGACGTTTTGAGAGCTCATGGAGTGGTCACGGAGAGACTGAGATGTTGGTCGTCCTATTGGTAGACCAAAAATAAACGCGATAGTAAACCGCATAAAATGTGTTAAGTTCAATAAGGGGACATTATATAAAAACAGCTATGGTGATCTAAACCATAGAAACGAAATGTGTTTTTAAATTTTTGCGTTTATAATTTTATTTATTTAAGGTTTCGCTGTAGCTTAAGGGTTTAATTAAAGTTGATTTTAATGCAGCAACACTAATAGTGGGCCCATTCATATTGGATGTTAACGAGCCTATAGCACATTTACAAAGAATAAATAAAGTATAAAGTATATGTACTAAAAATAAATCGATTAATATCAAGGTTAATTTTGCAATAATTTTAGTACGTTTTTTATTTACAATGTAATTTAATTTTAAATGCCTACAGGAGTTTAAACTTGTAGCGCAATAATCATGTATTCATTTTTAGTTAAAAAGTACGTCGGTCGGTAATCGTTATCATAAATCAGCATTTTTACAACAGTCCGTAAAATATTTGTTATTTGATATAATTTCATATAATTTGTATATTTTTAATATTTTTTATTATTGTAACTCGGCATACCTTGATGTAAACTAGAGTGCGGTCCACGAATAGAGTGGAACTACAGTTAAATAACTGTAAGTAGCAGTCACACCCGCTATTCCGGCCTAGATGAATGTAACATGTACCTAACAATTTATATAAGGTACATGTATACTTTTTATTAGGACGTCTGATCTCGACTTGACTAAGCAAGCAATGGGAAGTCGAAGAGCGCCAAACGACCGAAAAAAATATTTAAGTTTTTTAATATATATTGTGACTTGACATCTAACCTCGACCCACCTGATGGTAAGCAAGAGGAGGTCCAAGATTGCCGACGACTGTAAAAACCGAGTCGGTTCACGGTCGCCGTCACTATGCCGGGCAAAGATGCTTCTTCACTCATCGCTTGAAGGATCCAAGGTTATAGGATGGAGAGAACACATTCCACTTATCGATTGTTCTGCAAAGAAGTTTACGTTTGTCTCAACATAAGAAAATATTTATCAATCAATCAATCTAATTGTCACGCCTTTTTCCCACGGGGATAGACAAAGACAATGGAGCGCCACTTACCACGATCCTTACACAACTCCCTTGCTTCCTTCAAATCCACAATTCTCTTCATACAGGCTCTGTGGTTATGGGCTAGGCAACCTAGCTTTCTTGAGGATGGTCGAAAAACACTCTCCTGGGCCTGCCTTGTTTAACGCATCCATCCACATCAGATTTATAAATTCCTTTCGTCAATCTACTTTCACTCATCCTTTCCATGTGCCTAAACCATCGAAGCATTCTCTTGTCACTACATCTTCTTTCAAACCACATCTATCACGCAGTGTGCTATATATATATATTTAGGTAAAGTAAAGAAAACTAAAAGTTTTTAAAAGGAAAATAACTCGCAAACACTATCGATATATCACACGAATCCACTCATGCAAGTAAATCAACGAGTCGCACGTTTCAACATTATATTTACATTGCTTCGTACCTTTAACTACCAATGATGGATAGCGTTACTTGATTATTTTATTTACTCTTTTAAGTATAGGTAAAGTTAAGCTTGTGCGACTGAATTTGAAGGTGCGGCTATCTGTATATACCTACTAGTCTGCCACGTAATCTAGATTTAAATATACTTAAAGATACAACGATATACTTATAAAAGGTTTTAAAACAGATTTCGTATTATAAAATAAAATACTTTTGCTAACTTTTGCGATTATTTTTATATTTGCGACCTTTGGAAAGCTTTTTTTATTTCTATTATAGCTCGACATATGACAGATACAATTTAAATATACAATTTAAGCACTTAATTATTTCTTACAAAGAGTACCTAGGCGACCGTGGTCACGCAACCAAGAGCCCCTGGTTCAAAACCACATGCCGGTATAATATGTACGTTTAGTAGTTTCGTATAGAAATATGAAAGGCATCAAACGCCATGATGTTAGACACACTTATATAATGAATAACGAATAGGTAACGTTTTGCAGTAAAAACAATAGTATGTTTTTAATAAATGTTTTATAAACTGCTCGGCTGACATGTCTCAATGGAATAACACTTGATACATTCCCACGGCATGATGGCTTTTGTAAAATAAAAAATAAACCAGGGGAAAAGGTAAGACCATATTGTTTTCTTGGACACAAGATAATTGATATGAATTTTGGAGTTCATGACTTCCTCCGGCCGACTTTAAACTAACATATACTTGGACACAGAAAAACCCACTGCTTTCTGTCTCTTTCCAAGCTCCTGTCTCAACAGGGAACTGTCTAATAGTTCGCGATAGAGCTTGCATCATCGACACGACTATGACATAGTAGACTCTCATTTTCGCGCAAAACCTATTACCGTTTTTATTTATTATTTATTTATATTTATTTTTATTCTATGACCCAAGATTTTCAAAAATGCAATGGGCCGTACGTAAAAAATCTTAATTTCAATATGTTTTTAACTCAACCTAATAAGTTTCTACGTCAAATACATGTTCATGAAACCTTTTAACATTTATTAAAAAAGTTCCTACAAAAGACAGAAAATAACAAAACTACAAAACAGTTTTGTGTTTGGATTCCCATTTTCTTCGCAATAGTATAAGCTTTGAGGTTGATTATGTTATTGTTGCAACATTGAGATTGTATTAACTGAATAAAAAGCGACTGCGACCAGAGATGAAACCCAGTTTTTGGTGCGTAACTTTATTCTATCTAATTTTCATATTAATTAATACAATAATAGTACAAGGAGACCGTGGTTTAGTAGTAGATAAATGGTCTCGCAAACCAAGACCTTCCGGTACATTAGTACCTCCCCTTAAAGGAAAATGAAACAATTTCTCAGCATCCATGGATTCTTCGTGCGGAATCCATCGCGTGGCAGGCGGGAGTTCACACTCCCGCCTGCCACGCGATGGCAGCGTTCCGGACTTGTGACCGAAATGTAGATTTCAAAGCAATGTATCTTTGATATTATGTACTTTGGTCATCCTGTTTCTATAATACAAGCACGTTTAGTAGCTTAGTATAATGAATGTTTGAAAAATTCTTAGATTTTTTTGGAAAAATCCAATGTGGTAGAATAATTAAACCTTACGATTAAAGAATTTAAAGGATCATTTTAAAGGACCTAAAGTAAGTAGGTAGGGAACAAATATAAGAATCTATATAGAAAAACACACCTGTTTATTTCGTAATCTAACTGATAGATAAAACGTAGGTGTAGATAGATTTGGACATAATATTTTTTTATTACAAGTGCACGGTTAGTGTTAACTTAACGATATTTATTTTTTCATCGAGTCAACATCAATGGATAAGTCACATTGGGAGGTCGTTACTCTTAATACTTATTTAACACTAGCTGCCTAACACGGCGTTGCCCGGGTCAAAATACATCCCACGCAAAATGGTTAAATAATAAGTTTTTCCATTATGTATGTAAAATCTTTATACATACCATTAACGTATGTTGTTGTATATAGTGTATATAAAATTATATCATCAATTAACTTATCAAAATTATTAGATGTCGTGTCCAAAAAAAGTTAAAAAAATTATTTGAAAATCCAATATAGCCTATGTTACTCACGAAGAATGTAGCTTTGTAATGGTGAAAGAATTTTCAAAATCGGCCCAGTAGTTTCTGGGCCTATTTAGTACAAACAAACTTACAAATCTTTCCTCTTTATAATATATGTATAGATTTAACATGTAGGCAATTTCGTTTGGAATTGATAATTCAAAGGTTTATCCTTTAATGCTTTAAAACTATTTTTGTCATACAAATCGTAGGGTAAACGTCACAATTTTTAAAATATTGCGGCACGGAAATTTTGTCATCATCAAGCCTGACGTTAATTTTTGAATGAAATGAAGATTTAGTATTTTCTTAGATTTTGCGCGAACATTAATTAATAAATTAAACAAATGTTATGTGGCTGGTTTAAAACCACTTGCCGGTACCAATGTATCTTTGATATATGTACTTTGGTTGTCTTGTTTCTATGATACAAGCAGTAAAGTAGCTTAGTATAAATATGTAAAAAAAAAGATATAGAAGCACAATTAAAAATATATAAAATGCTGGAAATATATTAGTACATTAAGGTACAAATATGTCTAATATTAATTAATACCCGCAGTGTCGAATTAATTTTTGAAATCTAAAATTGTCCAGACTTTGAAGTTGCCGATAACGTTCGATCGTCAATAAATAATCATTTAATAATCTATTTTTGTTATCTACGAAAATTGATATGGCTAGTTAGACACGCTTTAGCCACTCTATTATAATATTTATTAAATTTAAATAAACATGTTGAAGAAGTTAGTAAAAGTGCCCAAAAGATTAGACGAAAATTAAATAACATTTGAAAGCAGTGGCGTTAAATTATCTAACCAAATGTTTTAGATGAAATTATAGTTAATATGAAGCGACGTGTTCTAATCGACTCTTGTGTAAAATAAAAATGTATAAACCCTAATTGGCATACAAAATACTTGTTTTAACATCAAAGCCGACTCTATGAATATGTAAAGTTCGTCGAATTAGCATCTAATTTACGGTATAGCATCTTCTGAGAGGTAATATAAGATGTTTTTGTGTGATGTTAACTAAACAACAATGACGTCACCGGGTAGCATACATTAGACATCGTTCACGCGCTAATATATTCAACGAGGCGATTGATGAAGTATAAAATTTCTTCGTAGCGTCTCACTCACAATGGAATTATGATAATTTATCGGTTGGCTTGTGCCGGCCGAGTGTGGGAACGCGCGCGGCACGGGCTTTCCCACGGCGCTGCTGCACGGAATTAAAAGTCGCTCCTTCAAGAATAAGTCTTTAGACTTGTGACCTTTCGCGGCGACGAGCGTTCGTGTACGCGGTGATAAAAGGTCGTATCGGTCGCGTGGCGCGCGCGAGCGCCTCAGGCAAGCGGTAATATTTAGAGTCGCACTGATCAGCAATCTCGATAACCGCTTACGACGTTTCGTTCGCCGCAACATTACAGAATTGGAGTAAGTAGCTTCACGGCTCACGGACGAGGCCGCACAATGGTTTGGCTCGAGTCTGCTTTTCTAGCGGTGTCACGTCGGTGTGGGAACGATTTTGAGTTCACGTTATGGAACGAGACACCGCCAGCGTCAGCGATACTTGCGGCTAATACTAACAAATGTTTAGCCGCCTTAGAAAATGTTTCACAATAGATGCCTTTAACGGTTTATATTATATGCAATAAACAAAACAATACATATTTTGGCAGTGATTATAGACACTTACCTAAAAGAACTGATCTTTTATGTTCCAGACAATAGGTCGGCGCGGCATATCTCCAATTACGGTTCTAAGAAGGGTTTTAACTCACAAATACAATTGCATAGGACGATGTTTTAACTACAGATAATAGTAACGTTATTATCACATTTTTAACAGTTAATTTGAAAAAATAAAAGGTATTATGTATATTGAGCATAACATAATAAGCAGACACGCAATGACTTTTACCTTTGATAGATAAAAATATCAACCTAGTAAAGTAAGTAATATTTAAAAAAAATAATAAATAAATTTCATGATTAATATTTACAGAAAATTATATAAAAAATGCATATACAATGAAGTAAAGCGCGGTGGCGTTAACAGTGGTCGATCGTCTTGTAGCCGCTACCCGCTACATGATGGGATGACTAGGGTTGTCCATATAACGAAAATTAAATTTTATATTTTGGCAGTAATTATAGACACTTACCTAAAAGAACAGATCTTTGTTGATTTGTGTTCTACTTTTATGTTATATTTCATGCATATAACATATAAATATATATGTAAAAGTATAAAAGCTACGTATGTTTCCTTAATAAAGGTAAATAAATAAATATTTTTTTTTATTGTGACGCGACATTTGACTTCGTCCCGCCTAATGATAAGCAAAAGGAGTTCTAAGAGTAACAATGACTGAGAAAACCGAGTTTGTTCACAGTTGCCCCAGTCGCCGTCACTATGCCGGCCAAAGAAAATATAAAAAATTTTTAATCTTAAAAAATCTAAAATAGATAAATAATATGATTTAAAAAAGATCTCTGCATGACATTACGAGTTTTAAAAAAATGCTGTGAATAATATAAAAATATATAATTACTCAAAATGAAAAAAGATTTATCATTTTTTTTTTCAATTGTTAATTTCTCTTTCAATGCGTGTTTTATAATGGATACTTCTATAGTAGGACTTTAAATGGAATGTTGTAAAGATGTGCATGACGGGGTCTGGGACTTTGCGTGGGGTTCGCTGGGAGATGTTGCCAGTTGCTTAGGGTGGTCGTGGGAACGCGTGCTGGCCAGGTGCTTGGATCGACCCCAGAAGAAGGTGACAGCTGTTAAATGTCTTTGCACCCCAAGACTTTATTAAATAATTGTTTTTTACATAATTAATAAAGACTAATTTATTTTATTTTGAATTTTAAAGCTTAAAAGTTAAAGTTTTTAAAGTAGAAAGGCAGTTGGTCCTTGGTAGTCATTTGTCCAGTCTGCCGTACACTTTAAAGTACAGACCGTGGAGTAGTTTTAACCTAGTTGCGGTCCGAGATTAGCCTTTAAGTTGCTGTTTCTAACTAGATCGGCATTGTGGATGTTTCATGTTACTGCTATTTATTGTATTACATAAATTTCCGATTACTCACAAAAGATATGGCGCAATATGAAGATTCGTCAGCTAAAATAATACAGGCCTTGATTGTAATTACGATTTATATATGCAGTGAATCTGTAAAAACCTTGGTCTAGTTTTTACATTTTTTCCTTATTTTGAAATTATTAAAATATATTAAGTATCTATTAATTTTATTAATATAATATGTTTACAATGTATAGATTTTATGTCCTGTTATTAAAGTTAGCATAAGTATGTTCGTATGTATTTAAATTTCCTCAATAATTATTAAATAATAAAAATACAATTTAAAGAAACAAATAATTATTATTTATTAATAAATATATATATTTAATTAATTATAAAATGTTTTACTTTTAATTTAAAATAACATTTTTTACTTGAGATATTTCCTTATTCCAAAAAAATATTCCAGACATATATAATACTAATTTATTAAATTCACCCAACAATATTAGTATTATTATATATCTTTAGCAATATCGTGAATGGAGCGACACCCCTAAGTTTATCACGGGCGTTTTGCCACAATCGCCGTAGGGCGCATATAAGCCGGTAGATACCCGGCGCGCGCGCCATTCGTTGTCAACCCGTCGCGCGCGCCGCACTCATGATCTTACCAACACGAACGATGTCTCCGTCGCACGGCGCCTTCCATCCTTTGGTGCCGCAATCACACAACAACATGCAACCTGAAGAGGAACCAGTTTCTCGCACATACCAATACCGCAAAGTGATGAAGCCAATGCTGGAACGGAAAAGAAGAGCACGCATCAACCGCTGCCTCGATGAGCTGAAAGATCTGATGGTGACCGCGCTGCAAGCTGAAGGAGAAAATGTCTCCAAATTAGAAAAGGCGGACATTCTTGAATTAACTGTGCGCCATTTGCACGGACTCAAGAGAAGAGGACAGTTAGTGTTGAAACCTGAAATGTCTTATACGGAAAGATTTCGCGCCGGTTTCACTCAATGTGCTACGGAAGTGTCACAGTTCATCACAAATGCAACAGTGGCCGCGAATGTTATGCAACGCCAAGGCCCAGTCGATCCGGAAGCAGGAGCGAGATTAATTGAACATTTGAAACACTGCATAATGAGGTTGGAGAACAATCCGCAAGTGGTGCAGCCTCAAAGGATTGTACCGAACGGCGTGGCCAGGCCAACTCCGTTGCAGGCGATCGCATCACAGCCTCAAGCGATGCTACGACAAAGTCAACCTATGATGCCTCCGATGGACGAGAAGTTTGGTCTACCAGAGAGAGGGCTGAAGAGGCCCGCGGATGTCGCGGCGGACGGTTCCCACGCTAAGCGCAATTACGCGCCGCCTTCCCCTCCGCACAGCCCCGCCTCTGAGAGCGACTCCGCCCAGTCGATGTGGCGGCCCTGGTGATCTCGCATGCTTCAAGAGTGATTAGTGTGATACGTATTTGTTGTTTGTTTTCATGTTCCTAAGGACAGTTGTGTTTTTGAAACGATGCATGGTTAGTTGTTCGGCTCGCTTTGTTTGTTTATTGTGTTTTTTTTCTATTTTTAAAATAAATAAGTTATGTTTTATTATAACAATGTGTTATTTGAATAATTCCTATGTAAAATCAACACCGCTGTCTTCCGCGTAATGATGAGCATTTAATTGTTTTAGGCAATTAGTTTTAGCACCTAAGTTTAGGCTGTGATATATGGTATGAATTGTGTAATCTTAAATGATCGAAATTTTGTAGTTAGTTCATCTCATAGATAATGTATTTGCATTACTACAAAACATTTCTTAGTTTAAACATAATTATTGTTCAGTTAATTAAATAAAAAATAATATTGAATAATGTATACATTTTTTACTTAAATTAAACCCGAATATTTAAAATCTTATTCTAATCTAGTATTTACCCAAATACCGTAGGGGTTGTATGAAGATAATTGTTAATGTGAGTAAAGCGAGGGAGTTGTGTCAGGATCGTGGCAAGTGGCGATTGATTGTCTCTTCCTATCCCTGTGGGAAAAGGGCGTGACAATTTGATTGATTGTTTGATGTTAACGCAAAACAATACTAAGATTTTAAAATTCCTTAGAAAGCATGACGCAGCTTATCAATGTCACAATATTATGATGACATATAAAAAAGCTGACTCATTGATAATTATGACCTCACCTAGAACTAAAATCAAGTATTTTTGCCAACACTCTGCTTATCAGATCGACATAACCATAAAAATGGATTAGATATGTCTAAATACTACATTTTAAGTACTTAAATAAATCAATCAATCCATATCTTTAGTTTTGTCTTGTGCCTATCAGAAATCATGCTTAATGAATGGAATTAAAGTCCAATTTTGCATTAACCAAAATGACAATTAAAATATCGTAAAACCATACTCGTACATCTATTTCTACTCTTACCTCGTCTTCACACAGGTCGAGATTGCATCTTAATTCTAATCCCATCAGCAAGGTTCTACTAATACGAAAAAGGTTCGACGTGTCGTTTCGTTATGTAACAATCAATCAGTAGAATGCTTTTCAATTAGAATTATCCTTCTGATTAAAATAGATCCTTCAAGTGAAAAAAACACCTCTGACCGGCATAGTGACGACGACTGAGGCAAACTTAAATTGAATAGCTTTCGGTCGTCGGCACTCTTGGTCTTCCCCTTGCTTCTTATCAGGTCATGCCAATGTCTAGTGCCGTCTCAATAAATAAAAAAATCCATGCCTACTGATGTAAGTCTGGTTCATTCGAAGGCCTGAATGAACCAGAGCGAAATGGAGGAATATCGTGAAGATGTCGATGGCACTGCCAAGTA
The DNA here is from genome assembly GCA_905220615.1 of Tinea trinotella. Taxonomy (NCBI): domain Eukaryota; kingdom Metazoa; phylum Arthropoda; class Insecta; order Lepidoptera; family Tineidae; genus Tinea; species Tinea trinotella. The sequence continues at coordinate 3,866,819 of HG992320.1, read as the reverse complement.
GTCCTGCATCAAGTAGTTGATGCAGAGTGATTCATTAGGAAACCTAAAAGATAGGGGTGGCTCATCGGTTCGCACACCAGTTCGTTACGGGTTCCGGGTTCGATTCCCAGTCGGAGCCCAAAGATTTATTTCAAAGCTTTTATTTATAATAATTAAATTAAATATTGGAAATATTTTTTAATAAAAAAATATATAAAAGAGAATGGAAGGCAGTAGTGCCCAGTCTACCGACTGCTACTTAGGTGCAGTTATTTAGGTGTAGTAGCTTGAGGATGTCTCTGATTTGGTCGGAAAACACCTTTTTCCGACCAAATCGACCAATTCCGCCTAAGTCTGTCTCGTTTATAAAGAATATCTTTAAAAACATGAAATAAATCATTATGAAATATGAGGTGTAGCCACGCATAGTTATTTTACAAACAAACTTAATGCAGTGTTTATACACCTCGGGCATATTCTAATGTTTCATACAAAGGAAATATTATTCATATTAATAACGTTGCAATAGTTTGCGTGTTGTAATGACATTTTATAACTGAACTCTAGACTTGAAAGCTAATTGTGCTCTAACGTAACCTGATTTGGGGGAGACTAAGTTAAGTTGTCTCAGTCGCCGTCATTATGCCAGCTAGGAAACGAAGAGTATGAATCCATGTATGAGAAACTAGGCGTCGATTCTTACAGATATAAAACGAAACGACTGTTCACTGATCTATCAAAATGTTTTTTTTACATTATCAATATTTTATTAAATTACATTTTTGGTAATGGAAAGACAGTGGCTACTTAGCGACTTCGCGTTGTGACATCATTTGGTAAAAGGTCGTGTTCAAGCGATTTCATTGCAGTGCCATAATAGAAGTAGATTACCTATCGAAAAAATGCAAAGCGGCTTCGCAAAATTATTTATTTATTAGCGGGATTGGAGTCCAGAGCCTCGATTCTTTTAATACACGACAGCGATACGACAAACTTGCACTGATTTTGACTCCTTCGTAACCAATCAGCGAATAACATAGAGCTATCGTTCCGTGGGAAACAAACATTCCCAACCACAACATTAAGTCCAATACACATTATGATATAACAAACAAAATGACGCAAAATAGTTTCAAAACTTAGCTCTACGCAGTATAAGTTGGTGCGAGAGGAATACCAGCAAATACCTTGTATCATCTTTTAAAGAATCTTGGCCTCCTAAGGTCAGCCACGGGTACATTTTTAGATCGTATGTCGAAGGTGGCATTGGTGGGGTTTTACAATATTTGGTTAAGAAGAAGAATAGTGAAGGTGAGTGTTGAAATGTCGCAAAAAGCTTTAAAACCTACATTTCGGTCACAAGTCCGGAACGCTGCCTTCACTATCCCGCCTGCGATGGACCCGGCATCCGCACGGAGAATCCATGGATGCTAAGAAATTGTTTCATTTCAATTGGTAAACTACGTTGATTTGTAATGTATTAAGAGAATCAAGGCCCAGGTGTACGTGTTCAAAGCAAAAGAGGTAGGTAGGTCACGGTAAATAACGTCCGTACGTTACTATTTATCTCGTTAAGTCATTTTAAGTACGTTAAATTTTAATTAAGTGGTCAAAATTTAAGGAATAACGTCAAATTTTAAAATATTTATTTAATAACATCCTCTAAATCCAAGAATCGCATTTGCTACCAAACAAAACCCGATCAAAAATCTTAATTAGTTCGTGAAAGTAATTTAAAGACTCCACCTTCGTGATTTCAAATATAAATTTAAACTAACCCAAAGCTTTTGAGTTAGAGGCGCAATGAAATCAGATGAGAATCTCCTTGGTAATTAAGAAGAAGTGAGCATGAAATTGATGCGTACTAATGAATAAGATAAAGAATGGGAGCAAACAGGAGTTCTCACGAGACCAACACCCGTGGTAGCGGCCGGCTATTAACAACTATTGATGGGGTTACCATGATTTTCACCACGTTTCAAGTTAGATAAATTCTATTAACATAGGAAATCTTAGACACCTATTCTCTAGGTATTATTCTCTGAGTAGGAAACAATGTATTCTTTGTTTAGAACATCAACCAATAACGTTTTTACTATGAATGACAAATAATTATAATAAAAAAAAATATATTATTTTCATTTTATTATATTAGATCTTAGAATGTATACTCTAAGCGTTATTTATTTTTATTTAAAATCTTAAATCTAGCATGTTGTTCCCGTAGAAGGTTGCAAGGCTCCTTGGCAACGGAAAAAGAAGTAAGAGTAAGTAAGGGTAGGCAAACAGTTGATGGCCCGGTCTGCCGATCCACTTATTACCACCATTTTCTCATTCGCCCTTTGATCAGCTTAAAACTTGCCGATGTTTATGTAGGCCGGCATAGTTAATACGACTGTTATAAGAAGTTATTTGCAAAGCAAGTAGCAGCTATTCATAGTACTATAATTTACTAATTATTTTTCCAACATATCCTTAATATCAATCAATCAAATTGTACGCCTTTTTCCCACAGAGACAATGGAGCGCCACTTGCCACGATCCTGACACAACTATCTCGCTTCCTTCACATTCACAATTCTCTTCATACAAGCTCTATGGTTATTATATTTTTCTTTCCTAGTACAAAAATAATAAATAATATAATATATGCAAATAACGTAATAATAAAATCAATTAATTGTAAATAATCCTTGTAATAGACAATGAATAATGGCAACAGCTTGGGGCGTTCTAGAATATAAACATCCATTGCTTATCCATGTCATGACATGCCTCCGGTAATATTTGGTCAATTATCATTACGCTTTGGAAGAGCATTTTATACATCACTCGTATGAAGGTTATATCAGTCAGCGTATCGTCGAGGTATCATTCTGAACCAAGCGACTATAATGCAGACTGTTTTGTAAATAGGAACTTGTTTTAGTTATTGTAGCTCGACAATCTCTTCGGCTGATATTTAACTGGAGTACGGTTCATGAATTATATCGACTTCTACTACAATTAAATAACTGCACTTTACCAACAGTTTAAATCTACTAAAATAAAGTCAATTAATCAATCAATTTGTTACGCCTTTTTGTCACAGGGATATGCAGCAACAATGGAGCACCACTTGCCACGATCCTGACACACATCCCTCGCTTCCCTCACATCAACAATTCTCTTTTTACAAGCTTTTCGGTTATGGGCATTAGGCAACCCAATTTTCTTGAGTAGGTACAAAGTTTTTAATTCTACGCAGTCTTAATTCTAGCGAATGAGTTGTCTCTTCGCTCCGTTGTCTTTGCCTATCCCTTCGAGAATTTTGGCGTAAAATTGATGATAGTTAATTTTAAATTTATCTCTTAATACGGAATGATAGTTTTAAAGTCCACATTAATCTTAATCGTGTGGCAACCGAACGTTATGAAGGAGAAGGCGGGTGAGCGGCGCACGCGCACCATCACGATTCTGAAATTAGTTCGGATTTACTTAATTGGAGTTTGGTGCGTGCGTGTCCAGATCCGTGGGAACAGTGGCCAGTGAAAACTATAGGTGATAGCAATAATGATGATATTGTGAGAAAGATAACTTAGGCTATGACAAGCTAGATTAGAGAGAAATTTTATATTGTTCACGCATTTATTCCAAAATTGGATAATACTGATGCTTGAGGTATCAATCAAAATCATTCCAGATTATAAAAAGTAACAAAGAAATACATGTTTCATGTTTATGACGATATATACTTAATTGCTTTAACCTTTTTTAGGCCCTTTTTTATTTATATCATAGAGGCGAATTGTTGCAAGAAAAATGCTTCAGGATTTGTGGCTGTGATGGAAGTTAGGAAATTGTGTCAGGACCGTGGTAAGTGAGCGCCATGTCCCTGTGGAAAAAAGACGTGACAATTTGATTGGTTAATTGATTTTAACCTACTCGTACTTTAGGGGGTCCCAAACGTTTCATCACCACTTTCCATATTTTTTATTTTTTATTTTTTTTATTGTGACACGACATATGACAGCACCCCGTTTGATGTTAAGCTGGAGTGTGGTCCATGAATAAATGCCACTGCTACTACAATTCAATAACTGTGAGTAGCAATCACATCCACTATGCCGGCCTAGATGGAAACGGCAACTTACAAGCTGATCCCGAAACGTGACCAAATCACTTTACGGTCTGTATACTTGTAAGTGGTAGTACTACCCCGGATCGGCAGACTGGGTACCACTGCCTACCACTCTTATTCTACACTAATATTCGTGTACATTTAAAATTATTCAACTAGTTAGACACAGCTGCTACTCACAGTATTTTAATTGTAGTAGCAGTAGCCCCTTTTCCTGTACCACACTCCAGCTTATAATCAGGCGGGTTGCTGTCATATGTTGAGTCACAATAAAAATCTACAAATAAAAACATTGGGAAGGTTGTTCCATTTTTCAATTGTTTACGAGTAAGAACTGCCCAATATACAAGTATTAAGGTTCTCGTGGTGTTAGGCTGCATGATCAGCTGATGTATCCTATCACATCGACGACAGGCGTGGACGAACGGTTTAGCGACTGGTTTGTTGCGCGTAAAGTCCCGGGTTCGATCCCCGGTCGGAGCAAATATTTGTTTCATAGCTTTTATTTGTAATATTATTAATAGTATTAAATATACTATTAATAATATTACAATAATAAATAATATTACTAAATAAAATAGTATTAAATATTGCAAATATTTGTTAATAAAAAAAAAAGAGATGGATATTTGCTTCGGGTCTGGTTATCAAAGAGTGGTAGGCACCACTTACAAGTATTCAGACCGTGAAGTGATTTGGTCACGTTTCGGGATCAGCTTGTAAGTTGCCGGTTCCATCTAGGCCGGGATAGTGGATGTGATAGCTGCTCACAGTTATTGAATTGTAGTAGCAGTGACATTCATTCATGGACCACACTTTGGCTTAACATCAAGCGAGGTGCTGTCATATGTCGAGTCACAATAAAAAAAACATGCTCTAGTGAGGCGAAAGTTTGATAAACGCATATTCTGAAAGCGGTAGAGCTTTACCCTTCCTCTTATTCATCAACTTAACTAAAATGATGCTCTCGTAACAGATTACGAGAACAAGATTACTTACTTGTTCTTAAATCTTTGAAATTATATCAATGGGAACCTATTATTCTGCAAATTGATGAAACAGATAAAAGGAAACCAGTAATCTAGGTGTTTTCTAAAATATTTGAAAACCGTAGTTATGTAACGAAGTTTTTGAAAAGTTATCTGCTTAGTACATTAGACTAATGACTATATTGCATGAAAAGCATAGATCCTAATAAAATTATTTAATCATATATATGTCTTTTTAGTTATATGTTTTTCTTTTTGAGTCAGGGTTATTCAGCGCAGAGCTGTTTACTCTGGGCGAGAAACACCCAGATGAAATTAAAAGCACCATACTGCGCTCCAAAACACCAATTGCCAACGTAGTCGAAAAAGCCGGCAAACTGAAGTGGGACTGGGCAGTTTATCTCTACATATCTGATGTTTTATGAGACTCTGAGTAGACTCCGAGATGGCAAAATGGGATAGAGTCCTACAATAGTTCGTGGGGATAGGCCACAGTGTCAAAGCTAAAAGTGTTTAACGCGTACGATCTTGAATTTTGCTCCTTGATCAAATCAAGGACAAAAGAAGTAAGAGAGTTTTGTTCATGTGGGAATAGGGCCGGGAATCAGGAGAATGAAGGAATTCTCGAAAATTAGTTGTTTTTTAATGATGTCTCCGATTTGATCAATGATAAATCTTCTAAGTCGTCCATAAAAATATGTTGCAAAATACAATAAAAATTCTTAGTAAAAGTCTAACAGAACATAACTTCTCGTATTACGCGAACAAAGGGCCATCAACACGATTATCACATCATTAATCATAAAGCATTTAATATCGGCAACTTTCGTCGGGTCATATAAATGTAATTGTTGTGTCGTGTCGGATAGCCTGAGAACAAGAACACGGACCGGATCACGTATTTATCGAGAAACGCAATCGACACTGTAAATCACTACACGACGAAAATAAATATTTTTTTATACAAATACTCTCTGCCCATCCCTGTGCGAATTAAGGCATTAAATTAATTAAGGCCTCAAGAAACTCGTGAATTATATTATATATAAGATAGCCTATACATATAAAACTTAAAAAATAGCTATTATATATACAAAAAAAGTTAACAATTACTATTCATAAGTTATGTCAAAAATAATGCTGAACAAAAATAAACGAAAACTATAATAATTTTACTTTAATACCTATAGACTAAGATTTTGTAAGACGATGCTCGACCTCGCCCCATAGAATACAGACAGTGAAGTGATTAAATCGCGTTTCGGAAAAAGTTTGTAAGTTGCCGGTTTTAACTAGGCCGGCATAGTAAATGTAACTGCACTTAGAGTTATTAAACTGTAGTAGCCGTCACCTCTCTCCATGGACCGCACTCCAACTTAATATAAGGCGAGTTGTCATGTAGAGTCAGAATAAATAAAGTAAACTCATAGTAGAGTCATTTGCGAGAAGTAACGACAATAATCAATTAATCTGCCAAGTTTATTGTGGGCGAGACAGTTCCACGGTTTGACCGGATATAACAATTGAATGCTAAATTGTTAGACATGCAATTTGATCTTAATTTTTTTTTAAGTCACTCTTATTTTCTGTTGTGATAAAGTTATTTATAGTTGGTTTTAAATGCACATTTCACTTTAATACAATCCATACAATTTCTTAGCAATAATGAATTGCGGGTGCCGTGTCTGTGACTGGAAGGTACTTGTAGGTTTAAAGGTATTAATTCATTAATATGATAAATCTATTAATATAATATAAATTTATAATCACACCAGTTATTTTCCGCGTTAAGTCCTGGGTTCGATTGGAGTGGTAGCAGTGGTACCAAGTCTGCCAATCCGGTGTAGTACCAACACTTACAAGTAATACAGACCGTGAAGTATTTTAGTCGCGTTTCGGAATTAGCTCGTAAGTTGCCTTTTCAAACTAGACCGGCATAGTGTGTCTAATTGCTACTTACAGATGCGACGTCATTAGATATAAACTATAGTTTAATTATAGTTAATATTCTTTTAATTTTATCTGTTTCTCAATAAAGGAATACACTAATAATAATTTTGATCTCTATGATGGCTATGTACCTACTTTATGTATTGTATACAGGAAACTTTATAACTGAAAAGAAACAACAAAAACTTTCATTAAAAACGTGACAATGACCAAATCGTGCTATTGTAGAATTGTCCATTTAATTGATTTGCCAGAAAAAACAGTCTAACGAAGTGATTACAGAATTTCCGCGATAGTTTTTTGGAGCAAATAAACACAAGATTCGAGTTGCGTCAAAAGTCGCGCGTGAAGACGGCCGTCATTGCGGCTTGCGCCCGCCGTCTTGTCACCAGTATCTGCACATCTATACAGGGACTATATATTTAATTGTGTAGATATTATAATTGTATACATATATTAGGCTAATATTAATTTATATTATTTTATTAAAGGCCGATTTGTTGGCCCGTTCAATAAGTTTTGTAAAAATTTATGGTTACGTTCGAAGTAACATTTGCTCCACTTTATTGTCAATAGTGACGTACAATTAATAAATTACTTATGAATTAAAATTCTATTTTGACTTGTTTTTATTGTGACACGACATTTGACCTCGACCTGGTGATAAGCAAGAGGAGATCCAAGAGTAATGATGACTGAAACAACCAAGTAAGTTCATGGCTGCCTCAGTCGCCGTCACTATGCCGGCCAAAAAAACATACATCATACATCCTACAAGCTTTAACGTCGTAGTTGTAGAGAGATAGACTTTCACATATAGAAATAATTCCAATAACTAAAAAATCTAAACAAACAAGAAAGACGAAAGTATCGAAATTAAAATTTAAAAGGAGAAATAAATAACATTATAAAAAATTAAATTACACGTAAGTACTACATTTCTATATTAAACTAATGAAGTCATAGAAACAGGAAACCAAAGTACATGTATCAAAGATTCATTTGTACCAAATGGTTTTTGAACCCGTGCTCTTGGTTTGTGTAACCATTGCACTACCACTACACCACGATCGTTTTTAATGTATCATAAAAAAAGACATTATACATACTATTATTAATACCTATTTAATTGTATTAAAACTTATTTAAAAGCAAATACTTATTATAAACATAAAAACTTGATTTAGAGTTCGTACCTGGATAGTAGGTCACCGCGGGCGATAGTTTTCCCACGGCCAAGCCACAGTCCGTGTCCAAGTATTACAGCGATGCCATTTGCATGCCATCGTCTACCGTATTACACGACTGATTTAACAATCGACATAAACCAAGGGGCCTTCAAACTGGTTAATATGATAAACATCACATTTGGTTAACCTAACTATAGATAGATAGACTAGTATTTAGTATACACGTTCTGAAAACAGGCGTGGCGCATTGGTTACCATACTAGTTAATTACGCGTAAAGTTCCAGGTTCTATTCTCGGTCGGAGAAAATTTAAGAAATATAACTATGGTGCTATGACTAAAGTTGTTTTTTTGCTATAATGCTTAGCGTATTTGATAAAGACTTAGAGTATTTGTTAATGCACCATCATGGATTCTCTCAGTTCAGCAAATCAACAAGAGATAGAACTATAGTGCTTCAACTATAAAAAGTTGCTCACTATAAGCCAATTAAAGACCTGGAGTAGGTTATGATGACCTACCTTATGATGAACTATGGCAGTGCAATATTTAAGAGATGCTATGACTAAAGTTGTGTCTTACTATAAGGCTTAGCTGGAATGTTATCAAATTCAAGACCTGGAGTACCTTAACTTATGATGAACAATGAGGATGCAAGGGATATTTAAGAGATATAACCATGGTGCTGTGACTAAAGTTGTTTAGTCATAGCTCTTCAAGAAAGCTGGGTTGCCTAGTGCCCATCCATAACCATAAAGCTTGTATTAAGCTTTTGTGAATATGAGGGAAGGGAGGGAATTATGTCAGGATCATGGCAAGTGGCGCTTCATTGTTTCTGTCTATCCCCGTGGGAAAAAGGCGTAAGAATTTGATTGATGATTTATTGACACTAATAAATAATAAACATTATTTTATATGAAAATAAAAACAACACTAAAATGGGTTAATGCCTACAAATTGTATTTATAGATTAATATTTACATAAATCAACTACATACGAAACCTCAAATACACTTTACAAATTAAATAATCAAATATGCTTTAGTAGCTAAATTAAGTAGGTAAGCATACAGTACATTAAAGTGAAAATAATAAAAACAGCCGCCGCCATTAACTGTCAACAAAAAGTTAAATCATGCATAATATGAGGTTATTTGCTTGCAACACGCATTTAAAATATTGGAATTATTTTTCAATGTTTCCTTGATTCAATGTAAATTGTTTTTATTTTATTGTGACATGACATCTGACCTGGACCCGCATGATGATAAGCAACAGGAGGTCCAAGAGTGACGACTACTGAGAAAACCGAGTTTGTTCACAACTGCCTCAGTCGCCGTCACTATTTACAAAGGTTTTAACTTTTAAACTATTAGAATAAAATATGATTTATTAAAGGGTCCTTACCTCTTGACCTTTACTTTGACCACTTTGGCCTTGACCTTTACCTAATATATTGTTTCTTGAGACTTTACTTGCTCACTATAAGGCTAATCAAGGCTAGATGTCACATTCACTATGCCGACCTAGTTGGAACCAAAGACTTACAAGCTGATCCCGAAACGCGACTAAGTTACTTTACAGTCCGTATAACTAAATAGGGCGACCGTGGTGTAGTGGCAGTGCAATGGTTCGAAACCACCCACCGGTACCAACGTATCTTTGATATATGTACTTTGGTTGTCCTGTTTCTATGATACAAGCAATTTAGTAGCTTAGTATAGAAATGTTTAAAAAAACCTTTCAGATCTTTAAATTTGGAGACACGGAATCATAGATTTGTTACTTCTTAACAATTGCTTTTATCCGTCTCGTAAGTGTTAAACAAAGCTACAAAAGTAAGTTAATTACGACTTGATGAGTATTTACGTTTGTCAAATAGTTCACCTCGAAGTAAAGAGATTGCTGTTTCTTGTTTTTATTGAGAAATCTACTTGTCTCCCGTTCCCACGGCGAGGTTTCCGGCCGCAGCGAATTTTGACTGATACGAACAGCAACAAACTTTATAAATATACAGATAGCAAACAAATCGTTTTCTTTTTTTAATATTAAGACGCGGCATTTGTTTTTCGATTTTGCTGATGGTAGGCAAGGAGAGGTTTAAGAACGCTGACGACCGTAAAATTTTCGGTTGCCTCAGTTGCTGCATCTATTTCGGCTAAAATTTATCTGTTTCGGGATATATTTTAATACCACAAAAATAACTACATTTTTTCTTAGATTTTGCGCGAACATTGATTAATGAATTAAACAAATTTTATGCGGCTTACTATCGCGTTTATTTTGGTTTTGATTTTACAAATTGTAAATTTGAATTTAAAATTGTAAAATCAAAACCAAAATAAACGCGATAGTAAGCCGCATAAAATTTGTTTAATTCATTAACTACATTTTTGTTTTTATATTATATTTATGCAGGTATACATTATTAAGTCTAATCATTAGTATAATTTAAGCATAGTTGGCACCTCTAGTATACAATGACCTGACAAAACAAGTTTGCCTTTTTGTCATTTGTCTAGTCTGCTGATCCGGACTAGTGTGTTATTTAATGCGCTAATATTCACGTTTATTAAGGCTACACTTCGCCCGATGTTAAGCTGGAGTGCGTCCGTGAGCGAAGGCGGTTCCTACTGATAATTCAATTATACAAGTTGCAAGTAGCAGTCGCATTCACTATGCTGGCCCAGTTAATTTCGTTAAATGTTATTTTATTTAAGATTATTATGCGGTCCGTACTGTTGGTCGAATGGCCACCAATTAGTCGTGCGAGGCGCCCGAGAACTAGTTCTTGAAAACTATCCATCCAATCTCGTTTTATTGCAACCACTACCGATGATGATGATCACGGATGTTTTGTTTATTTATTGTTTCTTTTTTGTTAACCGTACAAAGTGGCCGTCTATTGCCCCAAATAAAAAGGTTTAAAATTGATAATTTAATAGTTTGAGATTTTATTGCGATTGTCTTGGACTTTTAACGAAGCTACAGTTTTAATGAATCTAAATACGATTATATAATTCTATATGTTTTAACATGTATAAAAAATAAAATTAGGTAAAAATATTATGTAAAAATAGTTTATATTGTAGAAAAAATATTATAAAAAGGGTTTTAAGTATAATAAATGGAAAAATAGAGATGAAAATTCAATTCTCTCTGAAATTGTTAGGAATGAATAATAAAAATTACTTACGCTTTACTCCCAAAAGGGGTGGCAGAACTACTTAAAATAGCTTCATAATGATATCAATTTTAAGAGTGGTAGGCAGACGGTTGGTCCATTGCCCAGTCTGCCGAATCAAGGCATTTCCAAAGGTACAAACCACCCGAAGCAAATTAATGCCTCGTTTTTAAATTAACAAATGCTTGTAATATCTTATAATTAAAAATGTATGATAAACTAATGCTATGAAAGAAATATTTCCCCCGACCGGGAATTGAACCCGGGCCTAAAAAAATGCCTGAAATAACAAGCTATTTATAATATATTAGAATTAGTATTTTACATACAACCTTTACGCACTATTTGATTTTTATCGCCACTCTTATGTCATTCCATAAGAAAACTGGTTTAGAGTTCGGTCCAAACCGTTGATTTCATAAAAATTAATTCATCCGGTTTTAAAACAACTTGGGCGTTATTTTTCCCCTAAACCTTTCTATGTTAATGTTATTATGACTCAGTTACTCACATGCAAAAAATGAATATCTTTTATTTATCGAGACATAGAATTTTCTTAGATATCGCACGAACATTAATTAATCTAGGCCTTTATGTAGGTACTTTTATGAGGTTTTACTACTTTTGTAATCATTGGAGATGAAAAAATATATAAATGGTAGTTTCGATACCTGTATCGATAAAACTAATAACAAATTTGCTTTTAATTGCAGTGAAATTGGATTATTTAAAAAATAAGATATCGATTTTGTAGCGTCCGCTAGTCACAAAAACGCCATATTAACAGTTCCGCGTTGAATTGTCATAATTATAGTTTGATTATTTTGCACATCTAAACTATGCAAAATAAATGATATTTTCTAATTACATTGTAATCTTCGTACATTAAACTATTTTAAAATGTATATGCAACTGTTAATAAATAAAATTAAGCCCAAGTCCCCATACAAAATAATAGATAGTCATTTAACGCGGCTTATCATCGCGTTTATTTTTGGTTAATGATTGTAAAAAAATATACAAATTTATTTCGCCGTTTCGAGAGATTTGCAGCCATCGTGATCACGGAGAGCCATTGTGTCTCTCGAAACGACGGAATAAAAAGTTGTACAATCATTAAACAAAAATAAACGCGATAGTAAGCCGCATAAAATTCGTTTAATTCTTTTTTTTTCTTTTTATTGCGACACGACATCTGACCTTGACCCGCCTGCTGATTAGTAGGAGGAGGTTCGAGAGTGACGACAATTCAATTTTGAAAAAAATGTTGGATGCACCTATCTTCTTTATGGCGGCAGTATAGTTCACGGCAGAAAAAAATATGCAACTGTAAAATCAGTCATTTTTTTTAGTTATTGGCGCTCTTAGGACTTCCCTTGCTTACCATTAACCAAATCGATGTCAGATGTCGCGTCACAATAAAACAAGCACATTGTAAAATTACAGAATTAACATAAATTGCCAAACCCGTTAAAACCTACTTAGAAACGCTCAAATGGGAAGTCCTACCCCACTCGCCATATTCCCCAGATATTGCGTTGTCCGATTATTACTTGTTCTGTTCGATGGCACATGGTCTTACTAATCAGCAGTTCCGCTCATATATCAAAATGGCTTGATTCGTGGATAGCCTCGAAAGACGAACACTTCTATCGTTTCGGTATTCAAGCTCTGCCAGAAAGATGGGAAAAAGATGTCGCTAGATGGGAAATATTATTAGTTGCCACCTAATAATATTCATTGTATATTATTGCCGGATATTTGTACGTGCAACAGTAATCTTTGTGGTTTTCTATTTGTATGTGGATTTTCCCTTAAATTAATTATCCTATTATTTTAAGGAAGTTAATTAAATATATCTAAAATTGTTATGTAACTTTAGGAGTAGCTAATTAAAGCTAAAGCTAGTATGAAGAGAATTGTGAATGTGAAGGAAGCGAGGGAGTTGTGTCAGGATTGTGGCAAGTGGCGCTCCATTGTCTTTGCCTATCCCTGTGGGAAAAAGGCGTGACTATTTGATTTGATTGATCGATTGATAATTAAAGCTTTAGTTTTTTCATTGTTTTCAAATAATTTGTGCTAACATTATAAAACTGAATAATTGTATGAACCCACTAATCCTCGATTCAAAAAATTGTTTTAGAATTTAATAAGTCATTTATTGAGAAAAGGTGAACACTCTTTGATGTGGAGAATCTGACGATGGATCTTCTTAGAATAGCAAAAATATAATATATTTAATTTAAGCTGTTTTTAGATTGTTTAAAACTTACGCGATTTAAATCCACAATTAAAATAGAATAAAACTAGTCTTAATGCGTTTTTAAACATTTTTTACCTTCACGTTTCGCCTCTGTTGCAAATGATTTAAAGTTGAAAATATGTTTATAAATATATTGTTTTAAAATAAAATTAAATATCATGTTTTATCTTCCTATTTTTTAAGTATAAATATACACATTGACAAAATCAAATGTTTTGTCTAAGTTTTATTGACAAAGCTTCAAAGCTCGGTAAACAAATATCATTTTAGGCAAATATTTTGCGACATTCCATTTCAAACTGTAGATAACAAATTCCTACAATCTCAGTCATGGAAAAACGACCAAACAAAACAAAAAGAAACAAGTATAGTTGGGTGGTACTAGGGCCTAGGGTAAACCGCAACTGTAGGTTGTAACCGCAAAACTGGGTTAAGGGTTCGGCGTATCGTTTCTATATCGACTGTCAAACACGTAAACAAACATCTCTGTTAATTTAAATTATTAAAAATAGTAATATCCATTGGAATTTAGTGAACTTTATTATTCTCGTTTAACAACAAGTATAGTTTCGATGTATCTAATAGTTTGAAGTGTTTATTGTGTATTAGCTCGTCTTTTGTAGAATCTGTGTTAGTGTATACGTATGGTGTTAACTTCGACTTCAAACAAACAAAACAGTGAATTTCTTACAGTAAAAAGAACACACCTTTATATTACATTAGGATTTAACTTTGCCTAATTAAGTTGAGTGTTCATATAGTGTACAATTAATTAAGTTGTTTTTATTACTTATTGTGGGTGGATCTGGAAAGGAAAGGAAAAATTAAAATTGAAATTGATTTTTATTTCGCTTGTTACGATAGCGAACACTTATTTCAACCCACCGTTTAAGAGCGCAAACGGTCTAGCGGTGTTGAGAGTGGAACTATAAGTCAATGCCCACGGTTCAAAATCATACAAAACTTTCAAAAAATTTTTTATTTTTATTTATTTATATTTTGTTTCTTTTTTTTTACATTATTTTTTCCTTTCTATAAGACTTTAACTTTTGGTATATTGAAGTTAGTTAATACGTATGGCGTTGATATGTAAGCAATAGTGTATATTTATGTCAAACCATTGCAAATAAGTGATTTCTGGAGGATTAGATGGATAAGTTTATTGCACAGTAAAATAAAAACGCATGTACATAGGTGATAACTACTCCTAATTTATTTATAATTGAATACATATACAATACAATTTTATCTATCTAATCATTATATAAATAACAATATGCCGTCTTTTTGTTCCGGTTGCAAAGGTCAATTGTCTGTGACGCAGAAACGTATAAAATGTGTTGCCTGTCCCAAATTCTATCACATTGAATGTGTCAATGTTGGCCCTGAAGGTGTATCTCCAGCGACCCGCTCCAAATGGAGGTGCCCGGAGTGCGTCGTTTCAACTCCTCGCAGCGGAGATCGAAGTACTCTTCCCTTATGTGATATTGGTACTTCTGACAATCCTGACAACACGGATCAGAAAATGCAACAGGGAATTGATTCCAACCTGGTCGAACTGATCAGATCGGATATCTCTAGGCTTCTCGAATCGCAGCTGACCACAATATTAAACACTCAACTCCAAACAGCGCTTTCCCCGATCACCACACATTTAACGGAACTGCGCACATCGATGGACTTTTTCAGCGCGAAGTGTGATGCACTTTCCAACGAAGTGGTAAAACTGAAGTCTGAGTGTGACGTCATCAGGTCAAACTACCTCTTAGTAAACACTGAAGTCTGCAAATTGAACGATAAAATTAATCGGCTTGAACAACATCTAAGGGAGTGTAATTTAGAAATACACGGCGTTGCTGAGTCAAGAAGTGAGAATCTACCAGCCATTATACAGAAAATTGCTGATACGGTCGATGTTGAACTGTCTGTCAAAGACGTTGTGAGCTGTGTGAGAGTAGCAAAGTTAAACAAAGATAATAACCGTCCACGGACCATTATTGTGAAACTGTGCAGTAAAGTTCGTAGGGACGAGATACTCTCTGGCGTTACTAGATACAATAAGAAAAATAAAAACGACAAACTTAATACCTTCTCTCTTGGTCTAACTGATAACCGTTCGCCAGTCTATATTTCTGAACATCTGTCACCTTTCTATAAGTCGATGCATGCAGCTGCCAGGTGGAAGGCTAAGGAAAAGGGCTATAAGTTCGTCTGGATCCGCAATGGTAACATATATGTCCGTAAGGAAGAGGGTTCTCGATACATCCTAATAAAATCTGAAGCTTCCCTCGATTTAATAGTTTAATTGTTTTTCCTTAACAATTGTTTTACTGTTACTTTCATTTTAATTGTTTCTTAGTTTGTAATTTTAATATTTTACTTATACTTTATAATGTTAAGTGTATTTTTTCAAAATGTTAATAGAGCACGTTCTAAAACGGCAGAGATTTTCCTTAATATTTTGAACAGCGATTACGACATCGTCTGCCTCGTTGAAACCAATTTAAATGATGGAGTATACGACTATGAAATGTTCGATGACCGATATCGTGTGTTCCGTAGAGATCGCAGGGACTCCTGTGCTTCTAAGTCTGAGGGGGGCGGTGTCTTGGTTGCTGTTAAAGCAGAAATCAATGTGATTCGCCGAACTAACTGGGAAAGTCGGATGGAGGACGTATGGCTAAGTGTTTTGCCAACGGACAGGAGTTCTAAGACCCTTACATTCTGTGTCTGTTACCTTCCTCCGGATTTACCTTTAGATGACATAGACTCATTCTACTCCAACTGTCAGAATATAATACTTGACAGGCATTCTGACCACGAGTTTGTACTGATAGGTGATTTTAACACGGCCAATATCTCGTGGTCAGCTAATGTTCCATCTCATTCTTTTTTTCCGGAATTACCACGTGATCGTAAAGTGTTGTAATATTAATAAAATAAACATAAATTCACTGAGGCTATTTATTGTTGACAGACATTTTTTAAAGGATACATTAGACATCAATGACAGCTACCTACGTCATAATAAATTCATATAAAATATTATTCTAAAAAAAAAAGGTAGCAGCATACCAAAAAGATAATATTTACAACACTCCCCCGTTATCTAAGCGGTATGCAAAACATAGAGCATATATAAAAATATAATAATGTACAAAACAATAATAATAATAAGTCCCTGACTGTACCTTTTGACATATGTAAACATGTTAAGTAACTAGACCTATATCTGAAACACATTTATTGTGTTTACAGCGTGGCAAACCCTTAGTCAGGACATCCGCTAACATTTCATCGGTAGACATATATTTCAAGTTAATTTTATTATTATCTATTAACTCCCGTATGAAGTGATAGCGTACATCAATGTGTTTTGTACGATTGTGGTGCACAGGGTTCATAGCAAGTTTTTGAGCGCTCTGATTGTCGTTATATAATGTAACACAATCTAACGACTTTGGAAAGAACTCGTTCACCAAGTAATGCAGATAAACAGCTTCTTTCGCAGCTGACGACATCGCCATGTACTCAGCCTCAGTGGAAGAAAGCGCAACAGTAGGCTGTTTCTTACACTCCCATGATATGGCTGCATCTGATAATTTAAATATATATCCTGTATAGGATCTCCTATCAGGTTCATTAGCCCAATCAGCGTCAACATACCCACGAAGATTATCATCACACTTTTTAAAAATTAAACTATATTCTATTGTGCCTTTTAAATAACGCAAAATACGTTTCGCTGCTAACCAATCTACTTGTGTTGGTTTTTTATTAAATTGACTTAAGTAACTAACTGCGTATGCTATATCGGGCCTAGTATTTACTGCTATATACATGAGACATCCTATTAAATTTTGATAAGGAACATCAACAATATCCTGTTCAGAACGCTGAACACCAACGTCAATGGGCGTACTTACACTCTTGCACTCGTCCATATTAAAACGTTTTAGCGTATCCAAAATATAACGTTTCTGATTAACAATAATCTTATCATTGTCTCTACTAATATTTAGCCCTAAGCAATAGTTAAGTTTACCTAAATCTTTAATACCAAAATATTTAGTTAAACCATTCTTCAAAAGTTGTAACTCAGATTCATTATTATAAAAGATAATCAAATCATCAACATACACTCCTAATATAAGTATATTGCCGTTATTCCTTTTAATATAATATAAACAAGGTTCAATATTAGACCTTTTATAACCTATATTTACAAGTACTTCATTAAGCTTTCTATTCCATGCTCTAGCAGCCTGTTTTAATCCGTATATAGATTTTTGTAATCGACATATCTTAGACTCATCCCCTTTCTTAGCAAAACCTTCAGGTTGACACATATACACCTCTTCATCAAGATTTCCATGAAGAAAAGCAGTATCAACGTCTAGATGATGCATGTGCAAATCATGCTTAACAGCCAAGGCTAAAAGAGTCCTTAGAGACGAATTACGTATGACAGGAGAAAAAGTCTCCTCGTAGTCTATACCATATTTTTGTCTAAAACCTTTGGCTACCAACCGTACTTTGTATCGGCTAATATTACCCTCAGAATCTCGTTTGAGCTTAAATACCCATTTACATGGTACAATTTTTTGGCCAACATTTTCTTCTAAAATCCATGTTTTATTATCTAACAAAGATTTATACTCATCTCGCATTGCAGCAAGCCATTTATCTTTATCTAACCTATTCAACATGTCATTATAACTATCCGGTTCATTCTCTAGTTCCGAAGAAATATTATAACAATAACTTACCGGAGTTCTAGTTCTTAAATTATACCTTTGGGACGATGTAGATGGAATAGGTTCAGGACATGTAGAAAAATCAACAGGATCAGGATTGATAGGTGCAGGATCAGGATTAGCACAGACCAGCTCCCCCGTGATCGGAACCGTACAATCAGTATTCACCTGTATATTATCAGAAGTAAGTAAAATATCTGAATAATTAGTTTGTTTATCTACGATATCGTTCTCAGAAAAACAATTTTCTAAGAAAACTACATCACGCGCCTTAACAGTTTTTCTAATATATACAGGGTCCCTAAATCTATAAGATTTGTCATGAGAACTGTACCCCACAAAAATAAACTGTTTAGCTTTAGCGTCTAACTTTTTACGTTCACATGACGGAGTATGTACGTAAGCACGGCAACCAAAAACTCTTAAATGTGACAAGTTTGGCTTAGACCCGTACCACATTTCAAACGGAGTTTTATTCGATAAAGCTCTATGCGGGCATCTATTTTTTAGGTAAACAGCAGTACGAACTGCTTCTTCCCAAAAAGTCTTAGGTAACCCAGACTCTTGTAACATACATCGAGCTTTTTCGATAATAGAACGATTAGTTCTTTCCGCTACCCCGTTCTGTTGTGGACAGTGCGGCACAGTAGTTTCATGTTGTATACCTAATGATGCCAGATACAACTTGAAATCCCTATTAACATATTCCGTGCCGTTATCAGTCCTTAGTACTTTTATTTTGCAAGAAGTTTCTCTCTCTACTGCAGTTTGAAACTCCACAAATTTATTCTTAACTTCAGTTTTAGACCTAAGGAAGTAAGAGTATACCATTCGAGAAAAATCATCTACGAATATTAACATATAAACGTTACCTTCTAATGAAGAAACGTTAAATGGTCCACATAAATCGGAATGTACTACTTCTAACATTTTCCGACCCTTATTGTATTTAAAACTTTTAAAAGGTTTTCTACTAAGCTTCCCTTCTATACAAGCTACACAAGGAACTTTAGATGAAACTGAAAAATTAATACCTTCAGCATGTTCACGTCGCAGTTGATCCAGTCCAACATGACATAGGTGACCAAGCCTGCGATGCCACAGATCTGAATTTGAATTTTCTTCAGCTATCAAGACCTGTTCCCCTTTGGTTACATCACTATTATCTAATTTATATAGACCGCCATTAAAGGTTCCGTGTGCTAATGACTCACCACGAATCTTAACATCATCATGCATGTAAAAAGTACAGCCATTCTTATTAAACACTACAGTTATACCTTTTTCTACAGCCTTATGTACAGATATTAAATTAGTGTGTAAATTAGGAACATATAATACATCCTTAATACTATTAATAAACTTATTGTTTTTAAATAATACATCACCAACACCAGCACTAGAGAGTGTATTATTGTCTGCTAATGTAATGTCTTTCGTCATATACTTGTCATGGTAATTATGCAGCCAGTTTCTATTTCCAGTCATATGAGTTGAGGCTCCAGAGTCAATATACCATTCAGTTTTGCTCATGGTTGCTCCAACACCAAATGCAGATATTAGTGACTTGACTTTGTCCTTCTTAGACTTCACCTTCTTATGAGGACATTGAGGACTTTTATGACCAGGTTCATTGCAATTATAGCAGACTATCTTCTTCTTGCCTTTAGTTTGAGTAGGTGTAAGATTTTTAATATTAACATTTGAAGTGCTCGAACTAGCAAATACTAATTCATTTGAAGCATTACGCCTCTCCATTTCATTGAGCAACTTACTTTTAACAAGATCTACAGTTATATCAACATTCGAATTTTCGAGAGCCATTATCAAAGGATCGAAATCTGATGTTAATCCGCCAAGAAGTATAGCACTAATAGAGGCACTATCTATTTTCTTCCCAATATCATCAAGATCTTGCGCCGTATTTATGACAGCATTAATATATTCTTCAATAGAAGAAAAGTCAGAAAGTTGATATCTATACAATTTTCTTTCTAATGATAATTTACGACCCATACCTCGATCTTCATATGCTCGAGCTAAAGCATTCCAGACATCTTTTGCCGTTTCACAACTCCTTGCATGAGTTATAGCGCCACCATCCAGGGATAGGCAAATTTTCGTCATAGCTTTAAGGTCTTTAACTTGCCTTACATTAGCGGGTGTAACATCGCCATCCGGGTATCCCACAACACTATTCCACATATTTTCATGTAAAAGGTACATACGCATTTTAAATTTCCATTGTGTGTAACCTTCTTTACACGTAAGTGGTCTAATATTAGCAAAGGATCCACCAAGACCCGAATAATTGGTCATTGCAGACGAACTGTCACCACTACTGTTTGCCAACACACTCATTATGAACTATTATTTTGAGTTTCTACTATTTTAAACTCTTTATTTATTTATTAACAATCTATTTGTATGCGCTGGGCCCATAACCTGTTGTAATATTAATAAAATAAACATAAATTCACTGAGGCTATTTATTGTTGACAGACATTTTTTAAAGGATACATTAGACATCAATGACAGCTACCTACGTCATAATAAATTCATATAAAATATTATTCTAAAAAAAAAAGGTAGCAGCATACCAAAAAGATAATATTTACAACATAAAGCCACACTCTTAGCTGATTTTATTACTTTATGTAATCTAGGCCAATTCAACAGTATACCTAACAACAACAATCGCTTTTTGGATCTTATAATTGCTGGACCTATCAACATCCAAGTGAAAACTACCGATCCTGTTTGTGCACTGGACAGTCATCACCTTGCTTATTCCATCGATATTGTCTCTGTCATCTCAGATATACCCCTAAAGCCAAACACGAAGAGTCGTCTGAATTTCAAAAAATGCAACTTTACTAATATTAAAACACAATTGAAAGACGTCGATTGGTTTGAGGTTTTTTCGTGTACTGATGTGGATGCGTGCACAGAGGCTTTCTACGACAAACTTAATGCTATTATTAAGGCTCACACCCCCTTAACTAAAAATAACCGGGGCAAGTGTCCCGTTTGGTATAATAATGACCTTAGGCGCAGCCTTAAGGAGAAAAATAAATATCACAAGAGATATAAGACTCATGGTAACCCTAGGGATTACGACACTTTCTCCCTCTTGCGGAAAAGGTGTAAATCTCTGCTCAAATCGTGTTACGCCGCTTATCTATCCTCCATTGAGGATTCTCTTAAGATAAACAGCCGTTCATTCTGGAGTTACATAAACTCTAAAAAGGGTAAT
Source organism: Tinea trinotella (assembly GCA_905220615.1). Lineage (NCBI taxonomy): Eukaryota > Metazoa > Arthropoda > Insecta > Lepidoptera > Tineidae > Tinea > Tinea trinotella. The sequence continues at coordinate 3,845,132 of HG992320.1, read as the reverse complement.
TCAACCATCCCACAAACAATGCACTTTGATGACCTGGTCTCTTCTAGTGGATCAGGTGTTTGCGAGCTGTTTTCAACCTATTTTGCCTCAGTATTCGACAGTTACGACTCCTCTTCAATATTGACTCATTCACTTAACAAAGTGTTCTCAAATAGCACGCTATCTAATTTTCACATTACTAAAACTGATGTTATCAAACATATAAAAAAAATGGACAGGAACAAGAGCGCCGGTCCTGATGGAATTCCACCGCAATTTATTATTGAATGTTCCGATGAACTGAGTCTTCCATTGTCGATGCTCTTTAATGGGTCATTGCGATCTGGAGTTTTCCCATCACACTGGAAGATTGCTCACGTGGTTCCTATTCACAAGTCTGGCAATAAATCGCACTGTAGTAACTATCGCCCGATAAGTATACTGTCATGTATGGCCAAGCTTTTTGAGTCTATAGTCTACGTCCCACTGTACAACTTCCTAAGTAGTTTCATATCTGATAAGCAACATGGTTTTATGAAAAATAAATCCACACTGTCCAACCTTCTTGAATATAAAAATTATTTATGTCATAGCTTTGCCACTGTAGGTCAAGTAGATACCATCTACACGGATTTTAGTAAGGCGTTTGACAAGGTTAGCCACTCTATACTTTACCAAAAACTTTCTCATTATGGCATACATGGCAGTCTACTCCGATGGCTGAAATCTTACCTTGAAAACCGCAGTCAGCTTGTCGTCATTAAGGGATATGTATCTTCTCCGATTTGTGTAACCTCTGGAGTGCCACAGGGCTCCCATCTGGGCCCACTCCTATTCTCCGTATTTATTAACGATCTCATTGGTGCCCTCTCATGTCCATGCTTACTCTATGCAGATGACCTCAAGGTTTTCTCCTCTGTGGAAACCTCTGACCACGCATTAAAGCTCCAACGAGACCTTGACACTATATCTGAATGGTGTAGATCAAATAGAATGTACGTAAATATATCTAAATGCTTCGTCATATCCTTCACCCGTAAGAAAACCAAATCCTTATTCACATATAGCATCGATAACCAAACTCTTGCTCGCAAGAGTGTTGCTAGAGATCTTGGTGTACTTTTTGACGATCAACTCACGTTTCGCCAACATTACGACCTTGTCATCAACAAGTGTAACAGAATGCTGGGGTTTGTCCTACGCTCTACTAGGAATTTTAAAAGACCTTTCAGTTTACTTTATTTATATTATAGTCTGATAAGAAGCACTTTGGAATATGCCTGTCCGGTATGGTCCCCATTCTACTCAGTTCACATAGACCGCATTGAGAGTATCCAGAAAAAGTGTTTAAAATCCCTGTGTTATAGGCACAATCTCTGTCATAAATTAAGGACGTATGAGGAAAGACTCGCGTACTTTGACATCTTATCACTTGAATCCAGGCGCAAAAGATATGACATCATAGTACTGCATAAGATACTTCATGGTACTATTGACTCACAAGACCTGCTGTCGTCTTTAAAAATCAACACACATCATCGAATTCGATGTCCAAATATCTTCAGTCTACACGTCTTCAAAAACAATACATCCTTTTACAATCCGGTGGTCAGAATGTGCCGATATTACAACGAACTAGTCAAAGAACACGACATAGACATTTTTGACATGAAACTCTCTAAACTTAAAATATCACTGAAGAGCATCATTACGAGATGACGGGTCAACCCTAGATTCTATGGGCGCTGTTTCGATTGGTTGGGGATAATCTTTGCTGTTTATTTGATGCTCGTAACTGGCTTGTTTTTTTTTTTATATTATTATTATTGTTTTCTCTTGTATTGTTTTGAATCTGTGTTCTTATTTTTTTCTTGTTATGCTGTATGCCCTGCTTTGGGTTACAATCTCACAACTTTGTTTTTTTCTATTTTATTTTGTGCACGCTTAGGTTGTAACCTGTTTGGGCATCTATCTATAAATAAATAAATAAATAAATAAAAGGTACAAACTACCCGAAGCAAATTAATGCCTCGTTTTTAAATTAACAAATGCTTGTAATATCTTATAATTAAAAATGTATGATAAACTAATGCTATGAAAGAAATATTTGAAGCTATTTATAATATATTAGAATTAGTATTTTACATACAACCTTTACGCACTATTTGATTTTTATCGCCACTCTTATGTCATTCCATAAAAAAAACTGGTTTAGAGTTCGGTCCAAACCGTTGATTTCATAAAAATTAATTCATCCGGTTTTAAAACAACTTGGGCGTTATTTTTCCCCTAAACCTTTCTATGTTAATGTTATTATGACTCAGTTACTTACATGCAAAAAATGAATATCTTTTATTTATCGAGACATAGAATTTTCTTAGATTTCGCACGAACATTAATTAATATAGGCCTTTATGTAGGTACTTTTATGAGGTTTTACTACTTTTGTAATGTCCAATGATGAAAAAATATATAAATGGTAGTTTCGATACCTGTATCGATAAAACTAATAACAAATTTGCTTTTAATTGCAGTGAAATTGGATTATTTAAAAAATAAGATATCGAATTTGTAGCGTCCGCTAGTCACAAAAACGCCATATTAACAGTTTCGCGTTGAACTGTCATAATTATAGTTTGATCATTTTGGACACCTAAACTATGCAAAATAAAGGATATATTCCAATTACATTGTAATCTTCGTACATTAAACTATTTTAAAATGTATATGCAGTATATGCAACTGTTAATAAATACAATTAAGCCCAAGTTCCCGTACAAAATAATAGATAGTCATTTAATGCGGCTTATCATCGCGTTTATTTTTGGTTAATGATTGTAAAAAAATATACAAATTTATTTCGCCGTTTCGAGAGATTTGCAGCCATCGTGATCACGGAGAGCCATTGTGTCTCTCGAAACGACGGAATAAAAAGTTGTACAATCATTAAACAAAAATAAACGCGATAGTAAGCCGCATAAAATTCGTTTAATTCTTTTTTTTTCTTTTTATTGCGACACGACATCTGACCTTGACCCGCCTGCTGATTAGTAGGAGGAGGTTCGAGAGTGACGACAATTCAATTTTGAAAAAAATGTTGGATGTACCTATCTTCTTTATGGCGGCAGTATAGTTCACGGCAGAAAAAAATATGCAACTGTAAAATCAGTCATTTTTTTTAGTTATTGGCGCTCTTAGGACTTCCCTTGCTTACCATTAACCAAATCGATGTCAGATGTCGCGTCACAATAAAACAAGCACATTGTAAAATGACAGAATTAACATAAATTGCCAAACCCGTTAAAACCTACTTAGAAACGCTCAAATGGGAAGTCCTACCCCACTCGCCATATTCCCCAGATATTGCGTTGTCCGATTATTACTTGTTTTGTTCGATGGCACATGGTCTTACTAATCAGCAGTTCCGCTCATATGAAGACATATTAAAATGGCTTGATTCGTGGATAGCCTCGAAAGACGAACACTTCTATCGTGACGGTATTCAAGCTCTGCCAGAAATATGGGAAAAAGATGTCGCTAGATGGGAAATATGATTAGTAGCCACCTAATAATATTTATTGTATATTATCGCCGGATATTTGTACGTGCAATAGTAATCTTTGTGGTTTTCTATTTGTATGTGGATTTTCCCTTAAATTAATTATCCTATTATTTTAAGGAAGTTAATTAAATATATCTAAAATTGTTATGTAACTTTAGGAGTAGCTAATTAAAGCTAAAGCTAGTATGAAGAGAATTGTGAATGTGAAGGAAGCGAGGGAGTTGTGTCAGGATTGTGGCAAGTGGCGCTCCATTGTCTTTGCCTATCCCTGTGGGAAAAAGGCGTGACTATTTGATTTGATTGATCGATTGATAATTAAAGCTTTAGTTTTTTCATTGTTTTCAAATAATTTGTGCTAACATTATAAAACTGAATAATTGTATGAACCCACTAATCCTCGATTCAAAAAATTGTTTTAGAATTTAATAAGTCATTTATTGAGAAAAGGTGAACACTCTTTGATGTGGAGAATCTGACGATGGATCTTCTTAGAATAGCAAAAATATAATATATTTAATTTAAGCTGTTTTTAGATTGTTTAAAACTTACGCGATTTAAATCCACAATTAAAATAGAATAAAACTAGTCTTAATGCGTTTTTAAACATTTTTTACCTTCACGTTTCGCCTCTGTTGCAAATGATTTAAAGTTGAAAATATGTTTATAAATATATTGTTTTAAAATAAAATTAAATATCATGTTTTATCTTCCTATTTTTTAAGTATAAATATACACATTGACAAAATCAAATGTTTTGTCTAAGTTTTATTGACAAAGCTTCAAAGCTCGGTAAACAAATATCATTTTAGGCAAATATTTTGCGACATTCCATTTCAAACTGTAGATAACAAATTCCTACAATCTCAGTCATGGAAAAACGACCAAACAAAACAAAAAGAAACAAGTATAGTTGGGTGGTACTAGGGCCTAGGGTAAACCGCAACTGTAGGTTGTAACCGCAAAACTGGGTTAAGGGTTCGGCGTATCGTTTCTATATCGAGCAATCGATAAGCCGAATACTTTACCTGTCCATGTATTCTTTAAATCTATAACCTAGGTTCTATCAAGCAAGGTGTAAAGAAATACTTCTGGCCGGCACAGTGACGGCGATTGGGGTAAAAGTAACCTTGATTCGGTTTTTAGCCCTCGGAGCTCTTCTTGCAATTCAAAGTCATGTGTTGTGTCACAATAAAAACAAGAACTTCAAAACACTTTTACTAATAATTCTATGTCTGATTCACTTCACTGAAACGCGACTAAGAAGACGGGATCTGCTTAAAATTTGTCGGTTTGCAGTTTTTTAACCTTTGTAGCATTCGCCTCTATTAATGGACCCCACTCCAGCTTAACATCAGGCGGGGTCAATATGTCATACCACAATTTTAAAATATATTAATCTAATTATCACGCATTTTTCCCATAGGGATAGGCGCCACTTGTCACGATCCTGACACAACTCCCTCGCTTCGCTCACATACACCATTTATTTTATACAAGCTCTACGAATATGGGCACTAGGCAACCCAGCTTTCATGAGAATGTCTCCGATTTGGTTGGAAAACACCCTCCTGGTACAATCAATCGACATCCACATCCATCGTCGCATCCATCCACAAATAAAATAGATACTTTAAAAGTCGTACTTTGGCATTTAAATGTCTGCATATAGCCCTATATTGCACATTTTTTCTTACTTGGCAAAAATAGTAAATAAACTTTAAAAATATCTATGAATTACTGTAAAAATAGTTTTATTATTGTTGGGGCACCACATTTGTTTTTTTTTGAATTTACTGTTTTCTAAATAAATGGTTTTTGATGACTTAAATGTATATGTGTGTGATTTTAATAACTTTTGTGCATTTGTTACATTGTGTTTGTTTATTCTATAGAATAAAAGAGTAGTAAACAGTTACCTTAAATAAAGGGCATCCGAAATAGTGATTTTCATGTTCGTTTACTACTTGTGCCAAGTAAGAAAAAACACAGTGACGACATCCGTGGCCGAACGGTTAGCGTTTGGTTTGTTGCACGTATAGTCCCGGGTTCGATTCCCGGTCGGAGCAAATATTTGTTTCATAGCTTTAATTTGTAATATTTACAGGTATTTGTTAATAAAAAAAGAGGCGGATATTTGCTTCGGGTCTGGTTATCAAAGAGTGGTAGGTAGTGGTACCCAGTCGGCCGATACGGGGTAGTACCACCACTTACAAGTATACAGACCGTAAAGTGATTTGGTCGCGTTTCGGGATAAGCTTGTAAGTTGCCGGTTCCAACTAGGCCGGCATAATTGATGTGACTGTTACTTACAGTTATTGAATTGTAGTAGCAGTGACATCCATTTATGGACCACACTGCAGCCTAACATCAAGCGGGGTGCTGTCATATGTCGAGTCACAATAATAAAAAAACAGTATAGTACCTAAGTAATAAAGGCGTGCGTCATTTATTTTTAAACAAATATCAAATAGCACCTTTGCATATCTCAATGGCCGGATGGTGACTGTGAGACGACATTGCCACTATGTTTCCCACGCGTGCCACTTGGAATAACTAAACAAAAACACCCACACTCTTCGGCTGTCTTCTCTAATTAATAACAAAGCGATTCACTTTTTATTTTTGTATTGTGACAGCACCCCGCTTGATTTTAAGCTAGAGTGCGATCCATGAATCACTGCTACTACAAATCAATAACTGTAAGTAGCAGTCACATCAACTATGCCGGCCTAGTTGAAAAAAAAACTTGAACCGGCAACTTATAAGCTGATCCCTAAACGCGACTAAATCACTTCACGGCCACAGTCTGTATACTTGTAAGTGGTTGTACTACCCCGGATCGGACCACGGCCTACCACTTTTTACGGCTTTTGAAGATTTCCATGCCACGTATGACAACACGCGACCTGTTAAATTGGAGTGCGGAGTCCATGAATAGAGGCGGTCGCTACTACAGTTAAATAAGTTAGAGTAGCAAGCACATTCACTATGCTGGCCTATTTTGAAATGGCAACTTTAAGGCTAATCCTGAAACGCGACTTAGTCACTTCACGCTTTATGCCAAAGCAACAGGCGGACCGCGGTAGGTCAAAAACAAGTCCGCCAAACTTTCAGTGAAAATTATTTCATAAGATTCTTCTGTTAATAATAATACTTTTTAGATTATTCTTATTCTTTTATTTCACCTATAAAATTAGGTGATATATTTTTTTGACCTCTATTTTTTTAGGCAGACAATGGTGTCAATTCTCTTGCCACACGATTATCCTAAAATCCTTCTAAAAATAATTTAGACCTGTCAAGGGACTTTCGCTATTCTGGTTGTCCCATATTAGTCTTAATTTAGAGCTGTCAAAGCTTTGACAGGCTTAAATGTCAGTTTAGTTACTTAACTTAATATTTTAGGCAGTTTTCCTATTCTGTTGTACCAATTATAGGTGTAAAATTAGAAACGTCAAACTAAATTTGTTTAAGATTAGACGACACCATTTTAGGTCCCGCTTAACCTAAAAATTTTAATTCTTAATAAGAAATATGAGTAATTATGTGGTTAATGCTCTAACTGAATATGCCGAAAGGTAAAATAAGGTGATTTATGTATTTTTATTTATAGTAGCTCGCCATACGACATCATTCAATGTGATATTAAACTGGAGTGCGATCTATGGATGGGGGCGACTACTACTACTTTTAAATAACTAAAAGTGGCAGTCGAATCCACTATGCCGGCCTAGTTGAAACCGGCAACTTGAATTATTTCGATTTTCAAGTTTATCTGAAGAAGTCTGGGAGGGAACATAAAAAACACGTATCACAGCATTAGATTACTTGTCATTATACTGTATAACATTTACTTAATAACAATTTTATCATCATTATACAATTATATTCATGAAACACAAGTATTACAAATAATTAAAATCTGTCTCCTGTAATTACCGCCAAAACTCATCTATCCAACAAGATGCGTTCGGAAATTAATTGTGTTACTATTACAAAAGTACAAAGTTTTTTCTATTTTTATTAACGTTAAATCAAGTTTTTATTTACTCAAACCATTACAACATTCTATATGGTACATTATTACTTATTTATTAACATTAATTATATGACTTTCTTATTACTTCATATTATTTTTCAAAAATATAAATTTTACGTTGGCAATAATTTAGGCGTGTCATCCTAAAATATAGACATTTCTTATGTTTAATTCATTTTCGACTACAGAATTGCGATTTCTCTAAAAAAAACTTAAAATTGACAAGCTTAAAATTTAGGATAAGTTAGTGAATGTGCCAAGAGAATCGACACCAATGGATCGACAATGGATCGCTAAACCACATAAAAATGTGGTTTAATCGTTCAAGGCGACCGTAGTGTAGTGACAGTGCTTTAGTAGCTACCACTTGCCGGTACCAATGTATCTTTGATATACATATGTACTTTGGTTGTCTTGTTTCTATGATACAAGCACTTTATTAGCTTAGTATACAAATGTAAATGAAAAATATACGAGTACAATAAATAAATAATTAATTTCAAACTTTTCAAATAGCTGTGAGTTAATTCACAAATACATCATCTTTACAGACAAAAATAAAAATACTTTATTTTATAGTACGTATCTTGTAGCCATATGAAGTAACAAACGTGTTGGACACGTGTCAAGTTCCCGAACATAAAAATAACAATATTCAACAATAAACCACGTTTTATTATTTACGTAGTTTTGTAGTTTAAATGGCGGTAGGAAAGGCACAATTTTTGAACAAATGGGGTGCATTCTTTTTGAAAAAGAGATAAGATCTGTCTACCTGCTTCATAAACAGAGTACCGCAAGCTTTTAATTTTTTCAAGGGAAATTTAGTTCAGTTAAGTTTTTGACAAAATCAAAATTAGGTAATAAAGTCGGCTGAGTTCAAACGGTTATGACAATAAGCGGTAATTACGCAGCGCTTTGCAAGTTAGTAAAAGCAAAAGTACTGTTAAACATATTGTCAAGTTTTTTTATAAGGCATACATGATTGTAAACATATATTATTGTAATTTTTATGAATTGACATCTGACCTCGACCTGCCTGTTGGTAAGCATGATGGAGGTCAAAAGTGCCAACGACTAAAAAAAGCCGCTTCAGTTCACGACTGCCTCAGTCGTCGTGACTTGGCATAGTCACGACGACTATGCCAAAGGTGCTTCTTCACGCATCGTTTGAAAGAGCTATTATCATCATCATTCATCAGCCAGAAGATGTCCACTGCTGAACATCGGCCTCCCCCTTAGAAGGCCATTTTGAAAGACAAGATGCCAGTTGCAGTCTAATGCTATAGGATGCAAGTTTTATAAAAATTAAAATAGACGTGTCAAAGCTGTGCCAAGTAGAAATCCTTTTATCGTGGCAAGTGGCGCTCCATTGTCTCTGCCTATTCATGTGGGAAAAAGTCAATTTGGTTCATAATATTTGTATTTTAATATGTAATTATATAAGTATTATATAAACTTATTTTGTATGACTTTAAGGTACCATTCTTAATGGTAATGGTAATAAATTCAAATAAAGATCACCAAAATGTATTATTGGATTTTAAAATAAACAAAAATTTCAAGTACGTACATACTTTAATAGTGAAAGTAAGTAAATAATTTTATGCAATTGGAACCAAAGTTAAAACGACATTTTAATTAGCGTTAAATAAAATAGGTACATTATTAAATATGTGACAAGCGGGACCACACGAGAACACGTGGGGCATAATGAATGGCCCTGCGCAGGGTGCGGTGGAGGGCGCAGGGATCGAAGCCTTTTTTTCAGCCAAGGCAGTGAGCCGAAGAGCGCGAGTGTAGGCGCTAGTCTCGGCCAAACTTTCTCGAAGTGAGCTGTGTCGTGCGTGAAATTAAGTTTAAGTTTACGGATTTCTTTGAATTTAAGGTAATTATTTTATTTTATTAGTTTTATTATAATAGCGTTACTAAATTGTTTATTTTTATTAGTAGGTAGAGTTTAATTAATTGACTTGGTAAACTAATAAATAAAATGATATTAATAAATTTTATAAATTACTGTATTATTTTAAATTAAACAACGCATTTTAAAGATAATTATACCATTTTAAACATACTTAATTTTCTAAAATAATAAAGACCTATAATAATTGTTCAACGTGCGAACTACGTATACATTTTTGGATAGCCAGACGAAATACAATAACTTTTTTTCTATTGTTAACAGTTAAGAATATAGATAGATAGGGGCACAATGTCGTACGAGCCTGCGCCACTGTCCAAAACAGCTAAGTACAAAAAAATCACAAAACCCTTACTTGAAAGGAAACGGCGCGCGCGCATCAATAGATGCTTGGATGAGCTGAAGGATCTCATGGTTGGAGCTTTAGAGGTAAGAATTTCATTTGTGATGATAATTAGTAACTTATAAACTAATTAAAGTTGGACTAATATTCTGACAGCGGACCCACTGGGTGGCGGAACTAATAATGTTAACTAAAACTAAAAAATAGATGCATATATTGTTAAATAAGTACCGAGATTTGTACGGTAACCGAATTGCAATGTATGTTTGATAAAGAACTTTGATCGATCAGTATCTAAGATACAAACAGATTAAGATGCTCAGTAAGCTTTGTAATATATCAAAGTTCATGCATTTAATATACTTAAAGGTAGTGCCAAGCAGCGCTCTGCCTAAAACGAAAAAAAAAGCGTGACAATTTGATTGATTGAATCATATGGAATCACCGCAAAATTTAAAGTTCTATAATTTTAAAATTAGTAATTTATTAAGTATATATATGTCTAAATTTTTATGACTTAAAGACGACTCTGTATTTTATGTTTTTTTTTAATCAAAGGACACTATTATTACCTAGTATTTAAAGTTAATATGAAAGTTCTTATTTAGATAATTGGTATAATTTAACGACAAATTTAGTTTAAAATAGAATTTAAACGCTTTAAGAATTTAATTACAAACATAAAAATAGTCATAAAATCAATTAACTAAAAAACTAATGGGGACAGAATAGTGATGATGACTAATTATCTGCCTGGATGACATGTCTCGCAACTATAAAAAATTCAATCCAGAATACAACTTTAATGAAGGTACTCAAGTAGTCCTTATATGAAGTAAATTTCTCTGCTCAACATTAAAAAGCGATCAATCAACCATTCACACTGCTCATTTATTTATAAACCGTAATTTATGAGTTGTCGTCCTTCTATCGAAGAAGGCGAAACTGGAATATAAAAGTAAATGCCCCATCAATAAAACAGGAGCGTCTACTTATACTGAATACAGTTATATTATTATGTAGCGTGAGAAACATGGACACCACCTGCCACTTTGTTTCTATAAGTCTTTTTTCTTTTGTTCCCAGATCGATGACGACAACCTGAGCAAGTTGGAAAAGGCCGATATCCTTGAATTAACTGTAAACCATCTCACAAAACTGCACAGTCCTAAGGATGCCGTTCTCGAAGCGAAAAAGTTCGAAGCCGGTTTTGGACAATGCGCTGCTGAAGCGTGTAGATTTATTATGTCCGTTCCCGATTTAGACTCTAAAGTCAGTCAAAATTTAATTAGTCATCTATCAAGGCTCATATCAGCACAACCTCTCACTATACAAGTACCCGAAAGGCCACCATTTTCACCGCCAACTTCACCATCGTCCATGATCTCAGACCGTCAGCATTACTACAGCGATCACGAACGGTCATCACCAGACGCCGAAGACGTAAATTATTCTATCGATGGTTCACCAACCCACAATTGGTCCGGCAGCTCTCTGAATAATTACGGCGCACAGCACACGAGAAACAAGCAATCGCCACCATTAACTGGATTGTTAACTACTGTAGACAAACTAACACCGCATAATTATAGATCCGAGGAACATGTTCATGCGCAGAGGAGCCCTCCTTATATGAGCAGACAACCAGTTGAGGCGAAGGATGTTATACTTCAGAAAATTAGACAACACATCATGGATAAGCGTGGAAATGACATTCACTCTCAAATAGAACATGTGGCTGTTGAACAGCATTATGCAGAAGAAGCATATGCGACAGAACAAATGCATTCCTATCCGACTAACAACAATGACACACTCGATCTGAGAAAAGTGCGCTCACCAACAAAGGTAGCACATGAGAACATACAAGCGGACAAGCAGGCAGTATACCACAACATGAAGCGTTTAGACACAGTTCCCTTAGCTGTCGAGAGCAAAGTTGAGGTGAGAGCCAATGTACCGGAACATTGCGAGTCGCCGATGGATTACAGCAACTTGCCGCCGAAAAAGAAAAGGAAATTGCTCGAATATCAAGAGTACAAAAAACAAGAAGAGGCAAGACGTCGGAATGAGGTTTTTTATTGTGAGAAAAAAGGTAACCTTGATAGCGATATGGATCACGACATAGATGGTTCTGCTTGGAGGCCTTGGTGATCTTAAAAGATTAATTATTATGCTTATTAATTATGTTAATTTAATTAATTAATTTTGGGACCTCTGGGACAGTAAACCTGTATCATACTCTTGAATTTTAATTAACATTAATGTCACCTTTTAATTTGTGATATTAAAATAAAATCTCTTCCATTAAAAGCTTTAATTCGTTGTAATATAATTAAGATAAATTTGTTTTTAGTATTATATTTATATCTATTTAAAAACGTGCCTTAAATCTAGTGCTTACTCATTGTGTTAAAGATTTATTTTGTTAAAATTAATTAGTTTCCTTTTTATTTTAAAGTGCCATTAAAACTGGATCTCGTGCCTTAATGACTTAAATATTATCAAACTAGTTGTAATTATGTCTTCCAATTATTATTAGATAGGTAATTATTTTTATAATAAATGTTTAGAATACTGATATTTTGTATTTATTGTATATATTGACACCTTTATCCCTTTTCATAATTTTAAATTTGATTCGTTCGAAGTTTGTCGATCATGAAGATGGTAAAGAAAATTTATAAAAAAAACTAACATGCCTAGTTTTCTTTATTAGCGACCTAATAAATAATTTGGGTGTATAGATGAGAACGACTTTTTAATTGTATTCTTTGTACATTCCAATGCTTCAAAAATTCAAGCACATTAATTGCAACGGTCTTTAGCCGAGAATAGAATGCGGTCTATGCAATGATACGATAAGAATATGTCGCATTATTTTGGACATGTCTAATTTTTCATAATGAAAATTCCTAATATATTTTTAAAATTACATAGATAGAATTTTATAAATTTTAGAATAATCCAGTCATATTTATTACGGGTTATTTTTACGAAAAATGATTTTATTGTTAAAATTACATTTAAGTTTGAAAAGAATATAATATATTATATAGGAAAAATACCACACAACTTGTACAAAACAATTCAATATTGAACTCAAATTTTATACCACTAGCGACATCTATTATCAAATAATCATAACAAAACAATATTAAATAACATTATCTCAAAGCGCCATCTTACGAAATGCACATAAAACATTTTAACGTAATCAATTTAACACACATAAAATTACTTCTTTTCAACAACAGATGGCGCTAGAACCAATTTTTTTTTAAATTATTAGTTCTACTACTACATAAGAGATGGCGCTACTGTCATGTAAACAAGTAAACAAAAAAGTGGAGGGAATAATCGCAGCTGCTCGTGACACCAACGTTCGATTCATTCATTATTTTAAACATTGTCTAACCGGCCGGCCGGTAGGTCGTGTACGAGAGATGTTCGACCGTCATACTTGACGAGGAAAATTACGCGTTTTATAACGATTTTAAAAGAAAATATTTGACAGTTGATTGACATATTGTGTATTATGGATAGTGCGGTGAAGTGTATAGTGATGGATAAATAAGGAAATGCTTGTTGGTGAACAGTCTCCTGCTCCGCGGGTGGTAGCTGGCCTGCGGAAGCTCCGTCCTGAGTTGACTCCTGGACCAATACCGACACCCACTGACCCCAATCTTAGGATATCTGGTTAGTGCCTGAGAACAATTACCTTTTAACACCAATTCAAACATGTTATTGTTGCAATAAATTTCATTTATTTAGTTTTACTTAAATTAGGATAAAATGGGAGTCGCTATATTAAAATGTCATTACCTAATTATATTTTATTTTGTCATATAATTGAGAATCAAACGAACTTACCTGTAAGTGAAGTTCGATGATAATTGTACGAACTTCCTTAGTGCTCCGCCGATTTAAACAAAGTAGTATTCGCATTCGATGGCTACTCTCACACGTTTAATAGTAATCAGTTTTTTTTTTTTTGGATGAATATACGGTTGTCCAAGCCTCGATTTCTTTAAGACATCATTCTGTTTATAGTGTTCCTGTGCTTACAAACCTGAAACTCACCTACCTATTTACATGTAGAGGTGGGAGGGTGTGGCTTTCACAATCGGCGGAGCACTAAGGAAGTTCGTACAATTATCATCGAACTTCACTTACAGGTAAGTTCGTTTGATTCTCAATTGTACTTTACTTCCGCCGTGCTCCGCCGATTTAAACAAAGTAGATATTTAAAGGTTGAAGGTTTGTGGACTGAAATGGAAGTATTACCAGACATTTGGATGATCAGAACTCCTCAATCACATTAACTTAGTTCTATAACAATTATTTCTTAAATTTATATAATTATGCGTCCTCTAAGTCATTACAGTGATCTAGTACAAGTAATTAATATATATATAATATATATATATATTTTATTTTTTTTAAATCAATTTTTGCAAAAGTGTTGGTATTTTCGGACCATCCAACAGTTCTACGAATAGTGTCAATATTCTCTCCTAATGTTTAAATAGTAGATGTTGACAAATGACCATTACTATGATTTTCAAGTGTATGTCATAGATATCAAGATATAAAGTGTATCTTTATTTTAATTGCTTAAAGTTTGTTAACGAACAAGATTTTTTTATTTTTCATTTATATAACTGAAAGAGTTTTGTGCAGGGCAGATAAACTCTCTTTTACAAAAGATATTTTAGGATTTATACAATAGAGGCAATAATAAAGTTGGTTACACAACCAACTTTATTATTATAACGACCTGGCCCTAGGTTTATTGAAATTTATTATTTATATTTTAACTTGCAATATTTTAAATAATCATATTATTATATTTAATTAAAGATGAGGATTATCCTTTATGAGCGGTTACAAGAGCTAACAATGTTATCACATTGGATAACAAATTAAGTGAAATATTTTCATTTGGATATAATTTATATAATAATTCTTAACCAACATTGGGTTCTTAAATCATATTTTCGAGTTTGTGGGCGAAACCTAAAAATCTCTTAGATAGTATCTTAACACAAATGTCAGTGGTAAGTTCATTTGGTAAATGAGGGCTATTGCTGAATATACCAATTTACTGAATTATAACTATAGCCTTTATTAGAAGTATTAGAAAAAGGTTAATAAATAAGAATAAATAAGAGAAATCTTATCTATCTGTGAAGTGTAATGTATCTGTATATTTGTGATACTATTTTTTTACTATTACAATAATCTACAATTAGGTATGTATTACATTGCTTCAAAATGTTATTGACAATGAAGCACCTGCACTTACAGGCAATATACCGTGTAACCTGGAGAAAGGATACTATGGTTGCAATGGTCAATATGAGCCAACTATAATTACCCTAGGTGCCTTGTTACAAAATTTAGAAAAGCTTTATTATAATTGAAAAGGGTGGAAAACGAATGATATTTGTAAAAAGTCCTGTATGGAAAACGTCCATGAGATTGTGAAAGAATCTCTTGCGATGGCATAGTGGTCTGGTCGCCAACAAATATATAACTTACACTTATGATTATGTGTAGAGGCAAACAAATCTTTTTTAGAAATACCAAAACCTGAAATAATCGTGTAAAAGGCATATTTTGCCGTTTTTCACTAGGTTCTATTGTTAAACTGTCTTGAAGCAGTGTCAACTGATTTTATTTGAAGCAGTATTGTTTTTGATGGTATATAATCTGTCTATACGCACATACTTGCATGCTTACACCACTGCTAAATTAGTTTAGCTAGACTATCAAGATGTGGTGTTGTTAATTCTTAACATGATAAAGCAGTTACTTACTTTTATTACATGTAAATGATTTTAAAGCAAAAAGACAGCCAGTAAATTTAGGTAATTATTGTGTTCATTTATTTATTTATGAATCTTACCGAACCCTATTAGTGGTACAACATAACCGCAATTTAACAATAATGCATCTGCATAAATTACTTATTTTGGCTGATTAATTGATTCTTATAAAAGTGAAACAAATTATTTTGTCACCAGGATAGTTAATTATTGGCACCTTGTGATATTGGTACTTGGCTATTATATCTATTATTATTTAATGCATTTCCATAGTTCAAGTTGTTTTGTATGCGCATCAGCTATATTATGTTACACCTGAAGTCCTGGACATGCTGCATATAGCATGCCTGTTATAGTGGCCAACTTTGAATAGGACGTGTTTTGTTCCAACTGTCATGTTTTCAGAACCTATTCTCATTCATTATGCTTGTGGAATTAATTTACTTTTAGTTGTGTTTATAATAAAACATAAACTTACCAATATATAAGTCTCCTTTGTGGCCATTAGACATGATTATTATGTCTTTATCTAAATATTTAAATATACTAATGAAGTTTTATTATATTTATGTATGGGTGTCAAAATCATCTTTAATATCAATATTGGTCATGTATAAAAATCCAGAGCAGTTATTAATAATTTAAGAGCAGTACGTATTTCCTCAATTTAAAAAGATGTTAATTTTTTAGGATTAAAAATAAAACTTTTTTTTTTTTATTTATTTTTTTTTTATATGTATTATTTTGGAGACAATAAAGTGAGGATATAAATTAAATGGACTCTGGTGAGCTCAAGATAAATAGCACCTTTACATAACAGTTCATTTATTGAACTATTAAAGTCAGCAATTTCTTCCTTAGAAATTAGGCAACCTGACCAATTGGAACCTGACTTATTGTACAGGTATTAGATTTATACAGGTATTATATTAAATGGAATATTGTGTCCCAGATCCATGAAAAATAAATAAATATGTCAGAGGGTACCTTGTAAAAATATTGTAATCGTCTGTTGACGCTGTTTGTTGTTGCCTTTCGTAACAGCATATTGGTAGCAACCACCTTCTCACATAGTCTTCCGAGGGAGTCCCCAGTAGTTTAAAGGATTTTATTTATTTAAAAAATCAGTGGTCGAACTTGCTGCGGCTTTACTATTTCCCATTTTATCACCAAAAGTCCAAAGTTGACTTCAAAAAGGGATATTTCAGGAGTTGAGTCCTGTGCTGCATCTCTGGCAACTTCACCTGAACTAGCCTGAGGCTAAAAACCTTCTTAAAGAGAAGTTCATTGAAATAAGTTTTTCAGTATCTTTCTGACATTCTGAACATTTTTATATTAATAAATGGCGGTATTGATATATCTATATAACACCGTATAATTTTATTCTTAATACTGTGATCTACTGTATTTGCATGGCATGGCAAAATAGTGAATACTTTTTGTTTTATCCCTCTTCAGAGAGGGTTTATTGATTGCATATGTGACCTCAGGGTTTATTTTGCAAGGGTTAACCATTGTGTTAAATACATTTTCCCTCTCTCTCTTTTTTTTTTTTTTTTTTTTACACCAGACTAACTTTTTGACCAACGGTCTGTGGGTTCTAGTTGTGTATGGCTGGTTCTGGCACTCACGTTCTTTGGTATGGTCTAGAGCAGTGTTTCCCAAAGTGGGGCCCACGCCTTACAGGGCAATTCGATAGTTAAGGAGGGTAATTTCAAAATGGATTAGACACGACTTCAACCCTTCTGCTTTGGGTTATTTATATGCAATGCTAGATATCGGTGACCAATTTAACAAAAAAGGCAATTTTTTAAAAAAATATTGTATTCATTTATATTTATTAAGGGTAAAATACATTTTTTAAAGGTTGGGAAACACTGGTCTAGAGTGTCTAATAAAACAAGGTCAAGAGTTTATTGACCTCGAATCTTTATTGAGTTGGTGCTTAAAAGCATAAACCCTGGGTAAAAATGTTGTAACCTGAATTAGGATTCTCATTATATATAGTACATTTTTCTAATAAAAATCATACACATCAATATATGGACGACGTAGGTTCACCCATGCTCAAGAGGTAATAATATTGGTTTGTGACGATGTAATTCCTCGAAATACATTCAAGCACAATAATAAAATAAATTGCGACGTTGCAGTTCTTCAAACTACACTCAAGCACAATAATAAAATAAATTGTGACGTTGCAGTTCTTCAAACTACACTCAAGCACAGTTATAATTAGTTGTCACATTATAGTTTTTCAAACTACCATCAATAACAGTAATTATAAATTGTGACATTGCAGTTTTTCAAACTACACTCAATCACAATAATAATTCATAAATAGTGGACGTTATAGTCTCACGAAGTATTAAAACATTTTGGTTGCAACAAATCCACTTATGTAAAAAATCCAGTATCGGTATTTACCTGAATCGTTTTGTTCATGCAGGTAAAACGAACAAACGTGGATGAGGGCGACCGTGATGGCGTCGTATTCGTGGAGCTCCGTTTCTCCAACCATCTTATTTTCTACGGTATTTGCCAATTTGCTTGTTCGTTTTCAGCTTCTTCTCGTTGCCTTTTACCCATTTAGAGTAAGATTGTATAATTATTTACACTAAAATTTACAATAAAATGCGGACAACCGATAAACACGTGCATCTCGTAGCACACGAAATACGGAATGATGTCTTAAAGAAATCGAGGCTTGGACAACCGTATATTCATCCAAAAAAAAAAAAACTGATTACTATTAAACGTGTGAGAGTAGCCATCGAATGCGAATACTACTTTGTTTAAATCGGCGGAGCACGGCGGAAGTAAAGTACAATTATAATCAGTAAAGCTTTTCCTGTTTTGCATTAATATTCCTACATCGACATGTCCTGCCTACTGCGTTACTGTTTTCTTCCCTACCCGCAATACCTTAAACTGATAATTTATATAAATAAAATAATTTATATTGTAATATAAGGATAAATACAATTTATATATAAAATCAGAGCTCCCGGATTAAAACAGGTACCAATGTAACTGATATTATTACGTACTTAGGTCGACCGGTTTCTATGATATAAGCACATAGACATAGTAACTTGAAAAAATGGATATCTCCTATACTTTTTTATTGTGCCCCAACATGTGACAGCACCCCTCCTGATGTTAAGCTGGAGTGCGGTTTATGAATAAAGGCCACTGCTACTACAGTTTAAGACCTGCAAGTTGCAGTCGCATACACATTTTTCATTCGATTCTCGAAAACTAAGCAAAATATCGAAAAATGTTACGTCTTACGTTTCGTTCTATTTCTTTGAGTTCTATAAGAATCATATTACAATAATAACATCATCATCACGCCCTAATTCCCACAGGGATAGGCAGAGACAAAGGAGCGCCACTTGTTACCTAGATACAACTTATTTATTGGACCTCGACGCATAACAGATCCATGCCTGATGTTAGGCTAGAGTGCCGTCCATGAATGGAGGCTACTGCTACTATAATAACTGCATTATTTGCATCCACTATGCCGGCCTACTTAAAACCTTAGTGATGGTATATTATTTACTGTCCCGGATTGTTATGGTTATGATAACGGATATCTTTATAGTCTGCAGGATTTCCCCTTTTATACATTTTAATCAATCAATCAACGTTAATTGTTTACCTACGAGAATAACAAATCACTGATTTTTCGTTGTCAAAAATATTATTCAGATTAATATATTATATTATAAAATTTGAATAGATAGAATAGATGAATAGACATCATTTTGCTGTTGAGAATCGGGGATCTTATTATGTGTCAAAATTATTAAAACAATATTTAGAGTAAATTACACTTAAGTGTAATGTTTTCTTATTAGATACAATTTAAAATTTAAATAAATAATAATTAAGTAAAATAGATACTTAATAACCTAATATGGCAAATTAAACAATATACAAAACGACTACAATTAACAAATAACTTAATTGAGTTCAGATACTTACTCATCGTTTATATAAAAAAACAATGAAAATTGGCCAACATTACTTCACGGTCTGTATACTTATACCACCGGATTGGCAGACTAGGCACTGCCTACCACTAAACAACCAACTAGACCCAAAGCAAATATCCGAACAAATATTTGGTGGAGTGGTACCAAGTCTGCCGATCCGGGGTAGTACCACCACTTACAAGTATACAGACCGTGAAGTCATTTGGTCACGTTTCGGGATCAGCTTGTAAGTTGCCGGTTCCAACTAGGCCGGCATAGTAAATGTGATTGCTGCTCACAGTTATTGAATTGTAGTAGCAGTGACATTCATTCATGGACCACACTTCGGCTTAACATCAAGCGGGATGCTGTCATGTCAAATCACAATAAAAAAAAATGATAACATTATTTAATACAAATATGAACAAATCTTTTAATTTAATTAAAGTATAAATTTATTTAAATTACATAGTAACTACAGCCAGTTTTTTATTATTATTATTTACTATACTAAGTTACTAAACGTGCTTGTATTTGTATCATAGAAAATAAAAGCAATCAAAGTGTTTCGTAGTATGTACATCATCATTGGCCGGCATAGTGACGGCGACTGGGGCAGCCGTGAACTAACTCGGTTTTTTCAGTCGTCGTCACTCTTGGACGTCCTCTTGCTTATCATCAGTCGGGTCGTGGTCAGATGTCGTGACACAATAAAAAAAAATATCCAATCAAAAAATTAAATTCGATTCTATATTATTTTTGGGTCTAGTTCGTTGTCTAAGAGTGGTAGGCAGTGGTGCCTAGTCTGCCTTTCTGGAGTAATAACTCAGTCGCTTTTCGGGATCATTTGCCGGCCATCACTAGGCCGTCATAGTGGATGCCTCACTGCTTGCAGCAATTTAACTGTAGTAGCAGTCAGCTTAGTTCCTGGACCGCACTCTGGCCTAACATCAGTCTATAATATGCTGAGCCACAATGAAAAAACTAAAATAAACTTGATAACCTTGAAAGGTCAATTTTGTCAACCCAAATGTAAACAAGGAAACGCTTATCACTTCATAATCTTGTTATCATACTTTTTGTATCAACCAATACACATGTAATCTAAATCTCAAGTGTATCAAGTTCTTGGTAAAAAAATTATGATAAAAAAATTAACTTGCCTATGTACAGTCGGCAGCAGATATATCTG
Source organism: Tinea trinotella (assembly GCA_905220615.1). NCBI lineage: Eukaryota > Metazoa > Arthropoda > Insecta > Lepidoptera > Tineidae > Tinea > Tinea trinotella. Next base: position 3,824,279 of record HG992320.1, on the reverse strand, counting down.
AGCACGCAATGTGATCAAAATTATCTATACATTCAGGGTTATGTTCCTTGTTGCATCTTTTTACTTTCGTAAACAGATTCGAAATAAAACATTCGGCATTCTTTGTATAACAATCGACAATTGGAATACTTTACCAGCTCAGGTGTTCATTCTATAATCTTGGATCCTTTAAGCAAAACTGACGGCGATCGAGGCAACCGCAATTTTTGTTATTTATTTAGGCTCGACCCAGTTCAGCTTAACATCATATTAAACTGAATTGATGTTAAGCTGAAGTGCGGTAGTAATTGCAAATAGATGTCACATCCACTATACCTAGTTGGAACCGAAGTCACTTTACAGTCTGTACATTTGTACTACCCGAATGTGACTGTTTTCAGTGGTCGTCGGTGCTCTTGGACCTCCCCTTGCTTATCATCAGGCTAGTCAAGGTCGAATGTCGCGTCCTAATAAAAAAAGTATTATAAAATGATTACAATGATACGTTTATTTTGTGATTAAGAAAGTTAAATATTGTGAAAGATAATGATTGAATTTCATATCAATATTATTGTTTTTTGTCACGCAGAACCGCAGTAGTTTGATAATATTTATAAACTCGCTTAGCTTTTCTGATTCCTGTTTATTCTTTTTCGTATATCTAACAGTATCTCATGGTTTACCTGGGCCGCAGATTTTCGTAATTCCCAACAGCGAAATGACCCATTCACGAGCCGCCACTGCTTTATCAACGTGACTTTTATACTAATCAATCAATCAATTGAATTGTCACGCCTTTTCCTATGAAGACAATGAAGCGCCACTTGCCACGATCCTGACACAACTCCTTCGCTTCCCTTACACCCACAGTTCTCTTCTAGGCAACCTATCTATATGGCACTAGGTAATTTATTGCGACGAAAAATCAGTGATATTGCGATGTTATTGTCTCAAACGCTCGTCTTAATATATTTTTTTAACTAATTGATTAATATTTTTTAATGACTGCCAAGAAGATTGTTTCTCGTTATTCTTTGTTAGTTTCAAGTGTATAGACCGTGCAGTCATTTAACTATAGTAGTAGTCGCCCCCATTCTCAGACCGCACTCTAACTTAATATTTTTTTTTATGGTGACACGACATCTGACCTCGACCCGCCTGATGATAAGCAAGAGGAGGTCCAAGAGTGACAACGACTCAGCCGGGAACCGAGTCAGTTCCCGGCTACCTCAGCCGCCGTCACTATGCCGGCCTAAGGTGCTTCTTCACGCATCGCTTAAAGGATCCAAGGTCATAGGATGGAGAGAACACATGGGCTGGCAAAGCATTCCTCTTGTCAATTGTTTTACAAAGAAAAGACGCACCGAACCTTTCAGTTTGACTGCCGATTCGATCGATAGAATGTGGATGCTTTCCCCGACCTGTGCGGGTTAATACCCCGCCTGATATAATATCAGGCGGGGTGTTGTCATATGTAGATCCACAATTCAATGTCCCAAAAGATCCAAAAAAATCTAACCACAAAAAAATATCTTTGTTACAGGAGTTTTGCGTCAATACTACGGAAATGGGATAGATGATGAATGGGCATGGGTAAGAGCGGCTGTGCGTGGAGGTTCTCTCTTGGCCTGGAGAGATGGCACGTTACCAAGAAGGTCAGCAGCGCGATTGCCTCTGAGGCATCTCCATTTAAGAGCTGCACCTCACCTACCACACGCCTTCCAATTGTCTAGGCTAAGGGATGATACCGCCGTTGCCACTTTCCAGGTATGTAGTGTCTTAGTTTTATTAAAGGGAGAATCTAGAGTGCTGACGACTAAAAAAACCTTTTTAAGGTGATCTCAGTCGCCGTTTTTCAATAAATACATCTTTTAAACGTTAAGTTCGTAACGGATGTGGCTGATTTTTTATCAAAATTGTGGCTCGAAATATCACTGTGCCCCGCCTGATATTAACTGGTGTTTGGTCCATGAATGGAGGTAACTGCTAGTAAGGTTTTTTAACTAAATAGTAGTCGCATCTACTAGCATTAATTCAGCGACTTTCAAGCTGATCCCGAAACGCGACTAAGTCCCTTCACTGTCTAAACACCTAAAAGTGGTAGTAATACCACCAACTGTCTGGCTACCACTCTGCTTCTTGATGACACAATATAAAGTCTGCATATAGTAGTAGTATCCTATGAGTCAGCATAGTGAATATTCCTAGTCCTTGGATTATTTAGTCCTGGAAACCTTTAGTCCATTCATTTAGTAGATTTCCAAAGAAAATAAGAGATATTAGCTTTTTTAATGAGACATTTGACCTGAACTTGCCAAGGGGAGGTTCGAGAACGCCCTCGACTGATAAAAACGATTATCCTAGTCGCCGTCACTATGCCTGCCAAAGTAACATCAATAAAAGGAATAGCGAGAGGAACTAACTGCAAAAGAATGTTTATTATCGTTGATACAAACGTTGGTAATGTTCATCGATTTACATTTACGAAATCACGACTAAGGTAATAAAAACAACATTAGAAGCTCATATATTATGTGACTAGATTAATACACACTCGATACGTTATAGAAGAAAGCCAGAGCAATCACAATCTTTAATTTTAGTATCAGGGTATCTACGTGAAGGCCTGTAGATCCACTATGACGGCCTCGTTGGAACTTACAAGGTGATCATGAAAAGCGACTTCTTCGAGTTGAGTAATGTAGTGTTAGTACTCGTATAGTACCTCATTCAGTAGTAACACTGATAACTAAGGATTACTGTAATCACAGGCTCGCTCAACGTATCATGCCACGCGTCTGCTCTTGCCGACGGCTGTCGTGTTCTGCCTGATACGCTCGAGATTGTGTTACGTACATCTAGTAGTTGTCATGCATATGTGTGTTCCTCATACACTACATCTACATATACACTTAAAAATAAGTGGTACCACCCTAAATCGGCAAACTGACATACCTCTCTTAGGCAATTCATTCGTGAACTGCTCTTCAGCTTAACATCAGACAAAATTATCTCATTTGTCGACCTAAAGTTTCAAGCAATCAATCAAATTATCACGCCTTTTATTCAGGATGTCACAGGGATAGGGAGACAATGAAGCGCCACATGCCACTGTCCTGACACAACTCCCTCGCTTCCCTCACATCCACAATTCTCTTCATACAAACTCTACGGTTATGGGCACTAGAGAACCCAACATTCTTAAGGATGTCTCTAACTTGGTCTCCCTGCTGGGTCTGCCTCGTTTAACGCATCTATCTGCCCAAACCATCGGAGCATTCTTTAGTCAATCCTTGCCACTACATCCTCTTTCAAACCACATCTATCCCGCACTTCAAAAAAGTTTTAAGTTACAATAAAAAGGGATTATGTGAGCCTCGTTCTGATTAATCAGTTTTTGCGGTTTATTCCTAAAGTTCAATTTAAAGTCTAATTTAAGATTGTAGATATGACGCAAAAAGTAATAACATATTATAGTGGCTGAGGTCAATGGGAAGGGGGTCAAGGCATATAAAGCAAAAACTATTATCGTTGTTCTGCCGACGGAAGCTATGTGATGTTGAGTAAGCTATCGTTGTACTCGACATCATTCCACCTGATGTTAGGCTGGGGTGCGGTCCATGAATTGAGGGACTGCTACTACAGTTAAATAATTAAGTAGCAGTCGCCGTTTAGTTCGTGCCGGACAGCCCTCTGTCTAATATTATTCTGAAGAAGCACCTTTGGCCGGCATAGTGACGGCGGCTGAGGCGGCCGAGAACAAACTCGGTTTTCTCAGTCGTCGTCACTCTTGGATCTCCTCTTGCTTATCATCAGGCGGGACGAAGTCAAATGTCGTGTCACAATAAAAAAAAAATAAAAAAATTCCTGGAATGTGTTCCATGAATAGAGGCGGCTGCTAGTACAGCTAAATAGCTGCAAGAAGCAGTTGCATCCACTATTCCGGCCTAGTTGGAAACGTCAACTTACAAGCTGATTCTAAAACGCGCCTTGAACGGAATTAGTACACTTAAAAGTGGTGGGTTTTCCCTGAATCGGCTAACAGGGCACCACTGCATACATCTCTTAGGCTCTTAGCCAGTACGTAGGACTGCCGACAGAAGCTATGCTTTGTAATTAATGTTCATGCTGATGTAATTCTCTTTCTCAACTCCCCCCTGTCTCTCTTGTTCTCTCCATTTTGACGACAGGCGTGGCCGAACGGTTAGCGGTTAGCGATTGGTTTGTAGTGCGTAAAGTCCCGGGTTCGATTCCCATTTGGAGCAAATATTTGTTTCATAGCTTTTATTTGTAATATTTAGTAATTATATTTTAAATAATGCAAATATTTGTTAGAAAAAAAAAGAGGCGAATATTTGCTTCGGGTCTGGTTATCAAAGGGTCTGGTAATATACAGAGCGTGGAGTGATTTGGTCGCGTTTCGGGATAGTTGAAACCGGAAACTTTAAAGTTTTCGGTTTCAACTTGGCCGACATAATGAATGTGATTGCTTATTATAGTTATTGAATTGTAGTAGCAGTGACATCTATTTGTGGACCACACTGCAGCTTAACAGCAAGCGGGGTGCTGTTATATGTCGAGTCACAATAAAAAATAATACTTTCTGCCCGCTGATGATGTATAATGGGTGGATTATGAGGTTCCAAAATAGTCTTTAGGTTACAAAACACAGTATACGAGTATAAACGTGGGTGGAACCGCCAAGTACCATTTGTAGTAAAAAAAGGAGCTATGCAAAATCTAGTTACACAGAAATCCTTATAAGTAAATATTCATTCATATATAAAAGTCGTAAAGTTCGTAGTGTCAACATTGACAAGGTCGACAACTTGCGAGCGCTTGTACTCGTAAAATATGCTCGTAAACGTAAAAACAACCAATAAAATATGTACTATGTAAACGCTTATTAGCTTTACTGTTCAGCAAATAGACGTGTCCTTCGTTATTTCTTAGAAATACTAATTTTATAGTAAGAAAACAAAACAGTGCTAATAACGACCTGGACAAAATTTAAATAAGATTATAAGCTTATTATCGCGTTTATTTGGTTATTTTGGCTAGTCTCTCCGTGACCACGATGGCTACAAAGGTCAAATCAATAACCAAAATAAAAGCGATAGTAAGCTGCATTATTTTTTTTAATTTCCTTAATCAATGTTTGCGCAAAATCTAAGATTATACCAAGATTATAAGCCTTCTTGGAGAATACTTAGAGAGTGTACTCTTTTATTTGCTAACAAGAATATACAAGACCGTTTTAGGGTATGCAGAAGCAAGCCTAAAATAGAGATATCTTTAAGTAGCTTGTGTATGACCCATTTGCAAAGAACAACAGTTGTCTGTATGTTTTCAATCATTCATGTACTACAAATAATTAATGTAGTTTTAAAATATATTAGTGGTGCACAGTCTGCCGATCTGGGGTAGCACTACCACTTACTCTTCTGGATCTAAGTCTTCTGGATCAGCATGTAAGCTGCCGGTTCCATCTAGGCCGGCTTAGTGAATGGTTGCTCATTTAATTGCAAGTGGCCTCTATTCATAGACCGCACTCCGGCTTAACTTCAGGCGGGTGTTGTCTTCGAGACACAATAAAAACTGTATTTATTATTAGAAAAATATTCTTTTATTTTTTGATAAGTCGTAATGTCGTGTCTTATCACAGTGCGTGTGCTAACGTAATCGGAGCGACGCCATTGTTAACATTAATTAATGACACATTAAACAATGCATTAGAGTAATGACCATTTAATGCGCTGGCGGTAATCAAATACATTTTTTGGCCGGCATAGTGATGTATCTATAAGGCAAGTCGAGGTTAGCTGTCGAGTCTCAAAAACAAACATTGTAGTTCTGACGAAATTGTCATAGTAAGTCTGATGGTTTTTAACCCCCGACACATAAGTTTGACGTGTCTGTGTGTCTGTATGTGGCATTGTAGCTCCTAAACAAATGGACCGATTAAGATGCGTATTTTTTCGTTTGAAAGCTGACATGATCGAGATGGTTCTTAGCTACTGGATAGTACTAGCTAGATAGTTATTCAAGGGCATCAGCTCGTTTTATTGCAAATAGCTTTTGTTATTATGGCTCGACGTAGGGACAGCACCCCGCTTGATGTTATACTGGAGTGCGGTCCATCAATGCATATACAGTTAAATAAATGCTAGTAGCAGTCTCATCCACCCTAAATCCCGCCTAATTAAAACCGGCAACTTTGAAGCTGAAACGCGACTAAGTCACTTTAAAGTCTGTACACTTTTAACATCAGTACTCGTAGAATGAATAAGTGGTAGTGTTCACCTTTTTTTTACACCCAGGAGCAATCTCGGATTCTCGCAATCGCAATCCAGGAGATTCATAGCTTGTTTTATTCGTCCAAAGTACTTGAGGTATATACAAAAAACCATGTGGTTTTTAAAATCACGTTCAACCCGTTAAATGATAATAAACTTAACGGACTTTGTACCACTTCTCTTTAGAGGTCACCTAGCAATTACAACGTCTTACAAGACGTTTGAAAGGGCCCCTCGTACTTTACCTTTCTCACGATTCGCTCACTTTAATAGATCTCTATTAAATGCAAGACCCGTAAATCATAGTCCTTTATATTGGGCCACTTTTTATGCGTGTTCCTTACCATAATAAGGGCTAGATACGTGAAGGTGTTGACACGTAAAGGGAACACGTTTTGACGAAACAAGCGGGCTCTATAGAAACTATTCGAACTAGTTTCTTTTCGCTTTTTTAATACGTATCGTATGACTCACTACTTTGATTTATAAATTTATGTAAATTCATATCCGATACAATATGTGAACACGAGAAACCGTGCATATGTTAATATTGACTTTTCCATTGTTACAGGCATGCAATGCAACAGAATATTCCCGTTGGGTTCGAGCGCTGTGTGTTGAAATACTTCGGCAAACTCCATTGCCTCAAGTGCGATTTCTGGATGTCCTACCCGCCGCTGACACGGCTAAGAAAGAGCCTCTCCTGCAGGACACGCCTGTCTGTCCTCCCAAAGCTCCTCCGCGAGCTCGACGGCGCTTGCTCTCTGCAGAAACACAACTGCCCCGAAGGGATCACTCCCCAGCAGCAACAGATGAGGGTATCGTCGTAGAAGACGACGACTACGACTCATCATCCGACCGCAGCCTAGATCTCTCCCTTTCATTGGACGCTCTGAAAACCACGGACGTCGTGGATTCGCCCATACGCACCGCAGAAATCATTAAATGTAACAATTGCAATAAACTAAGTCAATCGCAAACAAATTTACATCACACGTTGCCAAGAGCGGCAAGGCAGGGGGAATCGGAGCAAGGTCGTCATCGTTACTTGAAACGATGGGAAGGATCGGCCGGCGGTGCTGAAAGAGGGCGATACGCAATAGAGGCAGCCAGGCGGAAAGCTTCTTCGTTGGAAAGTCGGGCGCGCTCTTGTTCTCCTAATGCTCAGGAAGCAATCGCCCAGTATGTACCTGTGCGTGAGCGTAGAGCTCTGTTTGAATCGTTATCTCAAAGTGGTGGTACCTTAGCGCGTAGTAGTGAGCAACTAGCTCGGACTGTGACAGTGACAGAGACAACTCCTCGGCGGGCGGCATCGTTGCATGACCTGCAAGGGCCGCCCACGAGGTCAGTGAGTGATTTAAGACAGTTCTTCGAAGCGGTGGCGCGCGGCGCGGGTGGAGCCTCCTGTGCAATAGTGCAGAGGTTCAGTGCGCCGCCGAATCCCGCGTCGCGCGCCTTCGCCTCCCTTACGTGTGCCTGAAGTGATCTTCAAAATTGTATATAGTTTTTAATGGCGTTGACCGCCACCTATCTCACTAAGTCGTTTATAGTAAGACTGTTATAAAAGTATTGTTATAAATTACCTAATATAAAATGAAATTAAAAGAACATATATTACCAATCTTACTTTGACTTTTATTTAAACCCGTGATGAATGACGGTGGCCGGTAAAACGGAAATGGAATTGTTTGGGGAGTAATTTAACAGACATTAATGGTACGTTATGAATGGTGTCGTATTTTTCAAACATTCCAATCATTTAACACAAAAAAAGATCCAATGTGTTAACAATGGCACAGCAGTGAAATGTCACTCGCTGCAGGGAGCAGAAAGGTCGTTGGGTTTCGATCGTATTGGGAGGCGTGTCCTCAGTTTCGGTTCTCAGCTGCGAACGTGTACAAACGGCCCGACTCTTGCAAAACACAACCACTGCTTACCGATTGCAATCATTGTTTCATTTAGTTTAAAATAACATTATGTTATTTTGGATGTTTCACAATGGAGTATCGGGCTTGTTATTTTAAAACTTATATTAAAAATATATTGATACTTTAATAAGACGTTATCTGAAAATATAATACCTACATTCGCACTACATTCACTAGCACACATCTTGGTACGTGTTCTCCTCAACCTATACTTTGGATCATTCAAGTGAGGCGTGAAAAAGGACCTCTGGCCGGCATAGTGACTGCGACTATGCAACCGTAACCGCGGCTTTTTCAATCGGCGGTGTTTTTAGACTTGCCCTTGCTTATTATCAAATTGAATTCTGTGAATGAAATCAATTATTATATTCTTCTAGTAGTTTTTATATAAAAGAAAACAAACTGTCATGTCCTGTCTGTCGAATATTTTTGGTGTGTGATTTTTTACTTACGATTATTATTTACGAATAAACTGTTTAGTTTAAAATGAAACAGGCTTTCAATCACTCCATAACTCACAGGTTATGGGCCCAGAGGAAACCAGACCAGATTAAAACTATAACGCTGTTTGAAAGTCTGTGAAAAATTTTATATGAAAAATTGAAATAATCGTATACGGATGTGTTGTGATATTGCGAAATAAAAATGAATGTTAACATGAGGATCGAACTATTGTCCAGGGACAATTATGACACATGGCGCTTTCAGGTGAAAGCGTTATTGATCAAAAATGAAACATGGCAATATGTAAGTGGCACTGAAGTGAAACCTGCGGACACACCAGATAATGAGCAGTTGGTGCGGTCGTGGCTGTTTGGCGATGAAAGAGCCACAGCGGATTTAATATTGGCAATAACTCCCAGTGAGTTGAAGCATATACGAGGGTGTAATACTGCACGTGAGGTATGGCTTAAGCTGGAGTCAATATATGTATCAAAGGGACCTGCAAAGAAGGCATCATTGTTAAAACAATTGATGTTGCAAAAGATGAGTGAAGGCGATGACATTCGCGAACATCCGTCAAAATTCTTTGAAACTGCAGACAAATTGGGTGACATGGACATCAAAATAAATGAGGATTTGCTAGCTATAATGTTACTGTACAGCCTGCCATCGAGTTATGAAAACTTCAGATGTGCGATTGAGGCGAGAGACGAGTTACCAAGTCCAGAAATTTTAAAAATTAAGATAATGGAAGCAGAGGGCTCGAGAAAACAATGTACTAGTAATGTACCGGAACCAGTTCAAGGTGCTTTATATGCAAAGAGGTATAATAATAAACATGCAAGAGAAACAAAGAATTGCAGTAATAAAACATTCAACTTCAAATGCTTTAAATGTCACAAGTTTGGGCATAAAGCGAGTGAATGTAAGGTGAAGAAAGGTGGTCAACAATACTCGAGATATGTAGTAGATGACGAAGAGAGTCAGGAAGCTGTTAATGACAGTTTCGTTGTGTTAAACATTGATAAAGTGAAGCCAACATCTATAAAGAGTACCAGTTGGGTGTTAGATAGTGGTTGTACATCTCACTTATGTAATGACAGTAAAAAGTTTAACACTAAATTTCAACATATTAATGGCAAATTAAACTTAGCGAACAATTTATCGACAAAGGTTTGTGGAAAAGGAAACGTAAGTTTGTCTACTTTTAATAGTGTTAATAATTCTGTAAATTCTTTAAATTTTAGAGATACTTTATTTGTACCTGATCTTAGAAGTAACCTAATCTCAGTTGCTAAAATCACTGATAAGGGTTATACTGTTACCTTTAAAAAGGATTCTGCTTTTGTTACCAATTCAAATGGGGATGTTAGGTTGACAGCATGTCGTAGGGGTGATTTGTATCATATTCAGGATGTTGATGTAGATGCTTGTATGGTTTCTTCAACTGATGATGAATTATGGTTATGGCATGAGAGAATGGGTCATGTGAATGTTATAGATCTTGTTAAAACATTAAATAAATGTGGGTATAAAATAAATGTGTCAAATAAGAATGAATTATACAAATGTGACGTTTGTGCAAAAGGTAAACTGAGTGCTTTGCCATTTTATAGATCGAGTGGACCATGTAATAAAAAATTAAAAATAATTTACTCTGATGTTGTGGGACCAATGAGGCATGCGTCTATTGGAGGTGCAAAGTATTTTGTCACCTTCATAGATGACAGTACACGTTGGTGTGAAGTTTACTTATTAAGCAAGAAAAGTAAAGTATTAACAGCATTTAAATTGTTTAAAAATTTTATTGAAAAAATGACAAAAGAAAAAATTATGTATTTGCACAGCGATAATGGTACTGAATATGTCAATAAAGATTTTGACGAGTATTTACTGAACGAAGGCATACAAAGGAGACTAACTGTTGCTTATACTCCACAGCAAAATGGCATTGCTGAACGTATGAATAGGACTATTGTTGAGATGGCAAGGTGTATGCTTATTTCTTCTGGATTATCACCTGGATTTTGGGCTGAAGATGTAGTGACAGCATGTCATATAAGAAATCGTTGTCCAAATAGCAGTCTGAATGGAGTGACTCCTTATGAAAAACTATATGAAATACCAATAAAGATTGATTATTTTCATTGTTTTGGTTGTAAGGTATATGTTTTAGATAAGAATCCAGCTAAAGATAAGTGTGCTGCACGTACTAAAGAGGGAATAATGGTTGGTTATCCAAGAACATCAAAAGGATATAGGGTATGGATGCCTAAGGAGAGAAAAGTAATAATAGCAAGAGATGTCAAGTTTATAGAAAATACTGAAAAGTATAGAAAACCAAATGAGATAGATATTGAGGTGCATAAAGGTTTGCATGAAATAGAAGAAGTAAAACCTGATCAAAGTGGTTTGAATAAGATGGAAGATGTAAAATCTGATCAAAGTGATTTGGATAAGATGGAAGATGTAAAGTCTGATCAAAGTGAAGAAGATAAGACTGAAACAGTTGAAACGGATAAGAATATTATATTAAAACGAGGACCAGGAAGACCTAGGTTACAAAGAGGTAAATGTGGAAGACCTAAAAAGATATATAATATGTTAGAAACAATAAATAAAGACGAAACAAATGATGAATTTGTAGGTTTTGGTGAAATTTCTTTGAAGAATGCATTAGAAGGAGAGGATAGAAGTAAATGGAAAGATGCTATCCTGTCAGAAGAGAAAAGTTTAGTAAAAAATGACACTTGGAACATTGTAAAGAAAGAAAAATCATGCAACGTAGTAGGTTGTCGCTACGTATTCACTACAAAATATGATATAAATAAAGAGGAAGTGTATATGAGTATTTCTAAGTTACTGAAAGAGTCATCGCAGATCTTGATTAATCAGGATTCTGAACCTTATGTTAAGGAGAAGGCTCAAGTGATGTTACGAAATATAGAGCAAGGGGGTGATGTTTGTTTGTTAAAAAAATCATTGTATGGTCTTAAACAATCAGGAAGGCAGTGGTATAAGAAGTTGGATGGGAAGCTGAAAAAATTAAACTTAGTACCTACTATTAATGAACCATGCTTGTCTGTTACAAAGAGAGATGATGGTATGATGTTAATTGTAGTTATGTATACTGATGCTATATTGATAGCTTCGAAAGATGATAAATGGTTAAAGCCATTTAAGTATAAGTTAGGAAAAAGTTTGTATTAAAGGATTATACCGAATTGAAAGTGTGCGTACTTGGGAGGTTTAATTCTTTTATATTATAAATGTTTGTTTTAGATTTTTATATTTGTTTAAACATGTTGAATATAAAATTGAGGGGGTGTGTGAATGAAATCAATTATTATATTCTTCTAGTAGTTTTTATATAAAAGAAAACAAACTGTCATGTCCTGTCTGTCGAATATTTTTGGTGTGTGATTTTTTACTTACGATTATTATTTACGAATAAACTGTTTAGTTTAAAATGAAACAGGCTTTCAATCACTCCATAACTCACAAATTCGAGCAATAATAATAAAGAATTACATTAAATACACGTAGTATTAAATACGTTTAAATTGCACTAGGTCGTGGTACCTATAGGCAGTAATCAGTTAATCAACCTTATAAACGATGAACATAGGAATACGAGCAAGATTCTTGTAATAGTAGTAGGCAGGATTGCCATAGATGCGGGCAGTAATGTAATAGAAGAGGCCTACAGCATGTAAATACAGGTTGAAGAAAAAGATGAATTATGACTGTTATGTGACATGTGACCTTTTATGGTGGCAGTGACCTTTAATGGTCACGCAAAATGAGAGCACGGGTTTAAAACCACTCACCGGTACCAATGTATAATATATCTTTGATATATCTACGTACTTTGGTCGTCCTGTTTCTATGATACTAGGCACTTTAGTTACTTTCTTTACTACCACATTTTTTTCCATTAATCCACATGGTTAACCACATTTTTCAATAGTATTTCTAAGAGTTTGCAAGCCCTTAGTTTCCACACTCGTGATCGTGAACGCGGCATCCGCACGAACAGTTAAACAAACCAGTCAGAATCTCGTGAATTACGTACAATATGCCCTTTCCATTCAACTCTAATAGCTAATGGAAAGCGACAGTGGTTGTGAATGAATTGCATGAATAGGACAATTTGCAACGGTTTCGTATTATGGTGCTAAGTAAATACTTTTTAATAACGTAAGAATTTTTTATTGTCTCCGTTTTGTTATGAAATAAACAAACAAATCAAAATAATAATATAAACAAATTGTCACGCTTTTTTCCAATCGTCACAGCGCCACTTGTGACTATTCTGACACAATTCCCTCGCTTCCCTTACATCTGCAATCCACTTCATACAAGATCTACGATTATGGACGCTAGGCAACCTAGCTTTTAATTATAATAAGGATCGTGGCGAGTGGCGCTCCATTGTTTCTGCCTTTCCCTGTGGGAAAAAGGCGTGACAAATTGATTGATTATTCAGTAATTATTTAAAATTAGGAGAATCTATTAATTATTAGTCACTCTCAGAGCTTGATGGTTACTGGGGTACAGAGCGTGGCTATCCAGACAGAATATTGCTACTATCCTACGTCCACATGTAGTTTTAAGAGAGGTGAAGGTTTTATCGAACGTTATCTACCCTACAGATTACAAAAAAATCCTAGTACTATGAAAGTGTTCGATTTTTTTGACAAAACTTTTTGGTTCCATTTTATTTTAATACTTGACAAAAAAAAAATTTTTAAACCATAATTAATAATAGTTATAGAAGTTTATTCACGCCTATAAACCCTATTGAGGGGGTAACAGGAAAACAGCTGAGCTCTGACGATTTTACGAGGGAATATAAACCCCCGACTTAAACATCTGCTATACACTTTAATAACAAAGAGTTTATTTAACACGCCAGATTAAATTATCATTAATAATCATAATCAATTATAGATTAATGTTACATTAACGTAGATTTATTGAATATTTTTATTAAACCAATAAAACTAATTAGAAAAACAAAATTATTGGAGAGAGACAGAAAGAATATAATTTAATACTTACATTTAAAATATTAAGTAAGTTAATAGAACACTGAAACTAGAAAAAAGAATAAATTATTGGAGATACAAAAACACTTTTGATCAATTAATTTTGGATAGGTAAATAAAAAGATATCGTTTGCGAACACAGGTGTGTACCACGGATTCAGCGGTCGCTTCCAATCAGGACACTTCGCGATCCCTTGGCATGAAAGACTCTTGTCGCACAATCTCTGTCTGGACCTCCTGCGATCTCTTTTTGAGTCCACATTTCAATCAACCAATTAATCAAATAGCCACGCCTCTTTCCCACGGAGATAGGCCAAGACAATGGAGCGCCACTTGCCACGATCCTGACACAACTCCCTCGCTTCCTTCACATCCACAATTCTTCTCACATTATTATTGCTACATACAAAAACACTTATAGAGCAATGTACAAAGACAATGAAAGTAAAATCTCACACGCGTTATTGTGATTTTTTGTATTGTGCCTTAGACATATGACAGCACTCCGTCTGATACTAAGCTGGAGTGCGGTTCATTGATGGAGTCGACTGCTACTACGGTTAAATAATCACTATGACAATCTCGTTAAAACTGGCAACTTTCAAGCTGATTCCAAAACGCGTCTGAATTACTTTACAATTGAATCTGTACAATTGAACGTAGTGGTAAGTACTAACCTGGATCGGTGGCTGGTAGCGTACGTATTATATTACTACGTTAGTAATATTAATTCAGTGCTTGGAGGCACTACACCACTCTGCCTACCCCTTTGAATCACACAGTACAGATTCCTGCCGCTATGCCTTTTGCAACCCATGCCGTGCTAGGGGGGCAGCCCTAGCACGGCATGGGTTTTGCCCTAGAAGCAAGATAAACAGCAAGGAACATTATTGTAACTCATTTTAAATAACTTAACAAGCTGGCACATCTTAATATTTATTAAAACTTCAACGTTGTTTTGTGTAAAGTTTTATAGAACGTTTAAATGTCCTTTTCGATACACTGTTCTAGTAAATTATTTAAAATGAGTTGAAATAATATTCTTTGCCGGTCTTTATCTTGCTTTTTGGTTTGCCGTACTAAGAGGGCAAACCAAAAAGTTCATTGTATTATTTCTACACACAAAAAATACTTTGAAAGTATGTATATTTAAAAGACTATATACATAAGACCTCACACGTGTTTAACAAAGACGTGTCCGCGCAATTCTTCTAAACTGGAATACAAGTTAATTATAGTCATTAAAACAGTCTTTGTGGAGTTTATTAAAGGATCATCATTTGACTCACGCAATGTTTATCACAAGGAAGTCTTTAAATAAATTATATATACCTACTTACTTGATATTATTTTAGATACGTTTTTTTATATTTGCATGTTGACGAAATGAATTCATAAATTTGCTCTGGATAGATGCGTTAAAGAAGGCAGGCCCAGGAGGGTGTGACAACCTCAAAAAATCTGGTCGGCCTTGTGCTCATAACCGTAGAGAATTGTGGATGTGAAGGAAGCAAGGGAGTTGTGTAAGGATCGTGGTAAGTGGCGATCCATTGTCACTGCCTATCCCTGTCGGAAAAGACGTGACAATTTGATTGATTGATATTAAAGTATTGTACTCGTGTATAGTATCATTAAATTTAAATGCTTATTTATACTTATGACGTATTAAAAAGTATTTTTTATATTATCCTTTAAATATTATTATAACAAACCGCACTTACTAGTATGTAGACAAAACATACACACACACATACACACAGCAATGCAAAATGTATTGTCATTACTCATTAGAATGTGAACTTATCTAATCCTAAAAACTGAAGCAGTGGTAAGCCGTATAATTGAGTATACATTAGTCCTATCATGTATACTCACATTCACAATTCTCTTCATACAAGGCTCTATGGTTATAGGCACTAGGCAACTTAGCTTTCTTGAGGATGTTTCCGAAGAAGAGTTGGAAGCGAAGGAGTTGTGTCAGGATCGTGGCAAGTGGCGCTCCATTGTCTCTGCCTATTCCTGTAGGCAAAAGGCATGACAATTTGATTGATTGATTGTTGACTCAAAGGTTGGTATTTTTCCCAGTTTGCTTACGCGGTATCATCACTTTCAAGTATACAGACCGTGAAGTAACTTAGTCGCGTTACGGGATTAGCGTGAATGTTCCAACTAGGCCGGCATAGTGGATGCGACTGCTACTTACAGTTATGCCATTGTAGTAGCAGCCTAGATTCATTCCGCATAGATTAAGATCAGGCAGGTTGCTGTCTATGTCGATTCACAATAAAAATCATTGAAAACCATCGTGTAAATTGGGTAATATTAGGGCGACCGTGGTGTAGTGGCAGTGCCAATGCTTACGCACAGGTTTAAAACCACTCGCCGGTACCAATGTATCTATGATATATGTACTGTGGTTGTCCTGTTTCTATGATACAAGTAATAGCTTAGTATAAAAATGTGAAATTAAATTATAAATATAGTAATTTAGAGTAAGATTCCATCTCATCCAAATTCTATCACAAATTCAGTTGCATGTACAGACAATTTTATTCCACCCCAATGTCTACTTGAATTAAACACATATCCCTGCTACCTGTACGCCTTATCCCGGCGAGTCCTTTGTATATTTTTTATACTTATCCTACTATCTCTTTTGTCGATTATATTTTTTGTCCATCAACCTCTACCATGGGAACAACAGTTGACTCGACATTTGAGACACAATAACAACAATTCCTCTAGATTTTCAACGTTATGGTACCAGAAATAAAGCATAAAATTCTTTAACAAAATCATACATCAATAAACTATTCTTAAACCTCGTTGATTTTATATATTAAATTCTATGCTTAATAATTTAAGGTTTAGTATTAAACTTAGGGTTTTATTACAGTTAAACCAGGCTGTAAGGGACGAAGCCTTGATAAAGGTTTTAGATTGAATTACGAGCTATGTGAGGGTGCAACCATCATTCGACATGGGCCGCATTCCTTCTGCTAATTTGGTAGTATTAAAAACACGTGTGAGGAGAACATAGGTTCTTTGTTGAATGTTTAGTTAAGTAATGCTTTTTAAAATAAACTAATTGAATTATTTGTTAACATAATAATGTATCACACATGCTGTTTAATCCCACACTACCGTTATTTTAAATCAACATTGTTTTTCTAAATAACACAAATAAATAATACTTTTTGAAAAGTTTTGTTTGTAAGTTGTTTTAACTTTTGTTAATCCCACCAAATAAATTAAATTAATACATAATGCCGTATAATAATTATATATCTTGTACATCTAATGATATGATTGAACCCCTCTGTGAAAGATAAATTCAGCTATATATGTGGTAGGTACTAAACTATCGGAAGTCACTACATAAAAAGAACACTTTGTCGGACAATTTATATTAAGTTGTTTACATTTAGCTGGATTCGGCAAAAAAAACGAACCCAGCACGTTAAGTCAATGCCAAGCATCGCCTAAATTTCCGAACCGGTGATATGTGAAAGAGTTCATGCAGATATCGAGGTATAGTGATGTGGCTTGACTCTAGCGTGACTCTAGCGATAGATAGACCACTATATCTGGCACAGTCAGATATAGTGGCCCAAGATAAATCCAACTTGATGATTAAAGAAACGGTAATAACAAAATAAACGGTCCTAGTAACAGTGTAGCGTTTGAACTCCGAGCAAGATTACGAGGTAATACGGTCAGTGAATGCACGGGGCCTTGAACGTGACTCTTTGATATAGTTTTTGGTAACAGAAACGGAGCAAGGCCGATATCAGACATTCACAGTACTTATCAATTTGAAGTTGATGGAATTTCGTCATACATAGATAAGTGAGCGACTAGTTTCCAATAGTTTAGATACCTTCATTTTTTATTTTTTATACCTTATTTTAAAAAAATACTATTTTGTTATTTCTTTAGATATTGCGCGAACATTGATTAATGAATTAAACAAATTTTATGCGGCTTACTATTGCATTTATTTCGTCGAAATAATAAAATAAAATAAAATTGTAAAATGAAAACCAAAATAAACGCGATAGTAAGCCGCATAAAATTTGTTTAATAACTATAACTATTTTATATTAAGGTACCAAATTGATTGTATCATAGAAACAGAACAACCAAAGTACAGAAACTGATACATTGGTACCGGCAAATCGTTAACTTTGAGCCCGTGCTCACAGTTAGCGTGACCATTGCACTACCACTACACCATGTTCGCCTTCCTATAAGTTTTTATTTAATGCAAATATCTTTTAACATATTTATATTGTTTAATTGTTTTTTTATTATTATAGAGATTTTTTAATAATAAAAGTCCATATAATATAATTACAATAAAAAAAGTGAATAAAACCAGCAATGTACATCGTTTTTGGGGTAAAAATAGGTCGTGTTTCACGGTATGTGTCTATTATGAAAGACAATAATAGTTGATAGTTTTGTTTTGCCGCCAATTTAATTGTTGACGAACCAGTTCCATTATATCGACGTATGTAGGTCAAGCTGTTCGTCACCAAAACTATTTATACAAAATACACAATTGGTACTTAAAACTATTATATTTTTCATAAAAGCTATGTTAAAATTAATCGCTTTTTTATGTGTTAAGAACACGTGTAAAGTTTAGATTGTTTAGTTTTAAAACTAGATTCATATTTAGATTAGTATTTATTGTTTCACTGATTGAATTGTGGATGTCAGGGAAGCGAGGGAGTTGTGTCAGGATCGTGACAAATGGCGCTTCATTGTCTCTGCCTATCCTCATGGGAAAAAGACATGTCAATTGATTGATTGTTTCACTGGTTTTATTTTGTAAAGTTAAATAATTATTTATTTAAAACTTTTAAAGGTTTTTTGTCTCTGCCTATCCCTGTGAGAAAAAGGCGTGGCCATTTGATTGATTAATTGACTTTTAAGTTATAAGTACTTAGTATTTCTTAATCTGTGAAAGGGACCATTTCTAAAGCTTTTAAGCATATACCTATATTTCAGAGCAACTACCTAATTAACCAATACTTCTTTTATTGTGTCTCGACATATGACTGCACTTCTTAGCATGTTAAGCCGGAGTGCGGTCCATGCTAGCAAGAACCGGCAACTTTAAAGATGATATTAAAACGCGCCTTAGTCACTTCTTTATTGTCTGTACACTTAAATGTGGTGGTACTACCCTGAATTGGAAGACTGGGTAAATGTATACCAACTGTCCGTGTACCAATTTTACACAATCCCCCCCTACTATTCGTTTCTTCATCCTATAACCTTAGATCGTTTGGGCCAAAATATCACCCCTGATGGGCACAGAGACCAGCAGTGACTGAGAGAGCTGTAAATCGAATCGTTTCCAGTTAGACCTCCTCTTGCTTAACATCTAGTAACTAGTCAGTAGGTATAGGTCACAATAAAAAAGTCCCTGTCTTATATTGGCTATTCTGTATACCCTTTATTTTGTGTTAATATTTTTTACACTGATAAAAATTAATATCGTTATCTAAATATCGTTATCAAAATACGTCAATACAACGTCTTTTTAACTTTCTATTAGTTTAGTCGTGTAATATTTTTATCATACTTATAGTAATATCATATAATATTTAATCAAAATCACTTGTCAATTCATAAAGAGTGAAGTATAATAAATATAACTGTATAAATAATTTACTTTTATATTGTTTATTGTAGCAAAAAATGTATTTAACTACGCAACATTGTCTACATATTAGTTCATAAACTTACAAAGAACCTATTCTTAAGTTTGCTACGAATATAAATTGAATTGGCTTTGGTCACTTTGACATTCTGGAATGAACAGTGAATAGCTTTTGGATTTTTATTGAATAAATTTAAATAATAATATTTATAAATGCTACAGGAATCATAATACTTATACCCTTCATAGGTACAAGTTATATTAAAAGTAATTCGAAACTGTTTATTTATTTATCAATTAATCAAACAATGGACCGCGCTAGTGACAATTTATGTCTTCCATATCTAGATTAGATAGAGGGTCAATCTAGATGTCAATTAAGACGGTTAAAGTCGAGTTATCCAAAAGATCTTTACCATCAAAATTTTGAAAAAATATTTTCATAGAAATATCAATCAAATTGTCACGTCTTCTGCCCACAGGCTTATGCCTGACAAAGGACAAAGGAGCGCCACTTGCCACGATCCACAACTTCGTCGCTTCTCTCACATCAACTGTTCTCTTCATACGAGCTATGTACAAGCTTTACGGCTATGGGCATTAGGCATCCTAGCTTTCTTGAGAATGTTTTTGGTCCGATAGAAATATCATACATAAAAATATCATCAGTTTTTTCATTTATTTACATTTCTATGTAACTAATAAGGCTACTAAAGTGCTTGTATCATAGAATGAGGACAACCAAAGTACAAATATCAAAGATACATTATCGGTGGGTAGTCTCGAACTCGTGCTCTCTGGTTTGTGTAACCATTGCACTGCCACTACACCATTGTTTCTCTATTGAATTTATTTCGATAACAATCGATTTATTTAGTTTTATAATGAAATCCAGAATAGGTATGCGATTTGTTTGACACATACAAATATAGTTAACTGTTAAAGTAGCAATCTGGAGCAAGCGAATGGTCATTAGAGCTTTTGTATATAATCTATAAGATCTGTTCTACTTTAAGTTATTGTTGTACTTGATTAAGTGAATATCTCTTTGTTGATCTATTGTATCCTAATTACTTACGAATACACTTATATGTTTCTATTAAAATTAATTGGAATTCGATGGAATTTAGGGCTTTAGATCGATCATTAGAAAGCGCTTCATAAACGAATAATTTCTATTAGGTCAGTTGTTGATCACTACTTTTGAGTTTACAGTCCGAGAAGTGACTTAGTCACGTTTCGGAAGCAGCTTGAAAGTCGCAGGTTCCGCATAGTAGATGTGACTGCTACTGCAGGTAATTAACTGTAGTAGAGTCGCCTCTATTCATAGACCGCTCTCCAGTTTAACATCAGGTAGAGTGACTAGGGTGATGAAAAATGGCATAGCTATTTCTGTCAAAACAAATGTGTGATAGTTTAATTTTAGTTAGATAAATACGCCTCTACATCTAATGAAATGGCAAAAAATATAGTTTAACTAACTATAGTTTTATAAAAATATAGTAGATGTTTATTTAAATAATAATAAACTATGACGACTCTGTTTCAATAAAATAGGCGCCATTTTTATTGTATCTCGCAATATGACAACACTCAGGCTGAGTAGTAGTCGCATCCACTATGCTGGCTTTTTTCTTCACTACACAATTCTTTTCATACACAATCTCCACGGTCATTGAAAAACAGCTTTTTTTTTTAATTCTAGGAGTTTTCATTTAAACGTTTTTGTCAACTTCGGCTTATAAAGCTCTCGTCAATCTCTTTGCATCCACCCTTTTAAGATTCCCTAATTTAGATTTTTTTTCATTTCTATACTCAATCAGACAAATTCTCACGCTTTTCCACGATCCGCAATTCTCCCTCAAAGCTCTACAATTATGGACACTAGGGAACCCAGCTTGTCTCCGTCTTGAGGATGTCTATGTTTTGAGGATATCTCCGTATTTCTATACTAAACTACTAAAATTTGTATCATAGAAACTAGACGACCAAAGTACATATTATATATCCAGGCAAGTAGTTTTAAGCGTGACCCGACCTACACCTCGGTCTTTCTTGATCATTGTCGCCAACATCTCTGCGAATGATTAATTAATAAAATCAATTAAAAATAATAAAACTAGGTCAGGGCGTTTAAGGTAGCGTATCTTAGAACTAGCGCCATATGTTTCTAATCTAAAGTTCCAATTTAGGTAATCCGGGGTGACCTTAAAAAACACTACATCACTCAATAAAGAATTAAATTTATAAACAGTGGCATGAGATAGATTGTTCGTAATTCAATATTAAGTTCATTTTTAATGTGACTCGACATTTGAACTCGACTTGATCGATGGTAAGCAAGAAAGGTTCAAGAGTACCGACAACTGAAACGGCCAGGTTGACACGTTCGTCTCAGTCAGCGTCACTATTCCGGGCTAAGGAAAGAGAACCTAATCTAAGCAAGTTAAAGACTTGCAAAGAAAATCATTGTTACTCATTTTAAATAACTCACCAAAACAGTGCATCAAATGCCCAAAAAATATATTTAACGGTTATGTAAAATTTTAAACAAAACTTTGAAAATTTAAATGAATATTTTTTTAACATTCATGGTTTCGGCCTGATTAAGTTATTTAAAATAAGTTACAATAATATTCCTTGCAGTTCTTTATCTTGCTTCTTGAATTGTTGTGCTAGGGGGGCTGCCCATTCTATCATTTTGAACTGCCCATTCATTTATTACACCGCCTAAGTATTATTCGCACTAATATTGTACAATGAAATAACTGCCCACTTTTTATTGCTGGTCAATGTTTTGCTGTCACATTAAATTGGCAAGCGCCGAAAAATAAAAAATTCAAATTCAAATTGTCACGCCTTTTTCTCACAGAGATAGGCAAAGACAAAATT
This sequence comes from Tinea trinotella, assembly GCA_905220615.1. Taxonomy (NCBI): domain Eukaryota; kingdom Metazoa; phylum Arthropoda; class Insecta; order Lepidoptera; family Tineidae; genus Tinea; species Tinea trinotella. The sequence continues at coordinate 3,802,015 of HG992320.1, read as the reverse complement.
GCGCCACTTGCCACGACACTGACACAAGTCCATCGCTTCTTTCACACCCACAATTCTCTTCATACAAGCTCTACGGTCATGGGCTCTAGGCAACCCAGCTTTCTTAACCCAGGTTCTGCTACGATTTACGCATCCGTCAATCTACTATCACTCATTCTTTCCATATGTCCAATCCAGCGAAGTATTTCTAATCTAATATCCTCACCATCACACCATCCTAATATTTAAATATCACTTCCAAAAATTATTTCGCCTTTTCTATCCTTTCATTACTAATTTATAGACTGTTTTCAGTTTGTTTTAAATACGCGCACATACCATATTAGGTTAACATTTCATTATTAGTCATACACAACCAACTAACTCATTTAAATTTTACTCAACGCCCGCGTACTGAGTCATTTGTAAAGGAGAGTTATTAATTTTGGACGGCACTCGAAGGGCGACTGTTGACACATCCATTAAATATTAGAATTAATAACAGAAATGCAGTCAGTTCAAGTTTTTATCGTGACTCGACATATGACAATGCCCCGTCTAATGTAAAACTAGAGTGTGGTTTATAAAAAAGTAAATTTATTTTATCGCACGAACATATTCATAAATTTAATTAAATGGTCATGTCTCAATTTTTAATTCTCACAAACATTACACGATCTTTCTGAAAAAAAAAGTTATTTATAGCACCCCGCTTGATACTGTAGAGTGCAGTTCATAAATGGAGGCAATTGCTACTACTGCTGTTAGTCGCATCCACTATCCCAGCTTAATTGAAATCAGATAGTTTCAAGCTGATCCCAAAACACGACTAAGTACAAACTTCAAGGTTTGTACGCTTGAAAGATGTGTTAGACCGAGCAAATAACCACCAACTGTCTGTCTACCAATCCTATTTTTTTAGCGTAGAACTTATAAAGTAGAAGTCAATTGCGTGCCAGATAGACACAATTGTTCTTCCGCAGGCGAATAACAAAGTCAGTAACCACAATTCTAGTTTACAGTATTGTGCAGAAGCATAAAATAAGACAGGAAACATACCAATTAGCGATTAAAAAGATTATCCTTGTGTCTTGTTTGTATAAGAAAAAGGTAAATAAACATTGTAAATGAAAATGTCTCCAAGTCCCGACCCACTTTCTACGATACCGGTCTATTAGTAGACTTGTTAAATAAACAAGACTTACTTAACCCATACGAGTACTTTCGCCTACACGATCATCCACGATTATACTTTAAAGCTACTAACATTGCATCAAATATAAACAATTTATAAACCATATAGGTTTATAAATTGTTTTTTTGCTGCGGTATTTTAGTACTATTAATTTGTTATTATTTATGTAGTATTTTTGCATTTTCCAATTCAAACTGTAGAAAATTAAAAAAAATTAAATGTTTAACTATTAAATAACAAAATACGTGAATTTTTAAAATGGCCGCTGGGGACTAAAAAATATCGAATTGAGAAGGACTGATGGGCGAGATGAAGATGGACGAGATGGACTGACAACCTGCTAAAGGTGGCAGGATGCTGCTGAATGCAGGCCCCTTCCTGCAGTTTACTGTGGAGATCGCTGAGGAAAGCCTATGTCCAGAAGTGGATGTCTAATAGATGTAAGAAGGAGAAATTTTAATTTACATAAGCTTTAGAATATGGTAAAACGGGTTACTAAGCCTATTAAATTTATCTACACATTTCGGCTCTGTTGCAAGGGCCGTGGTCACGCTCTTGCAACCCGTTTTATACCCGTCATTAATATATTCTAATTACGAATTTAAATCACGTAAACTTAAAACTTACACACTAAACATAAACATTGTTTCTGAAGTTTTCCTTTGTGGGCAACTTTACTATGCTATTTCACTCTATGTTTAAACTCCAAGTTAAGTTTATTTGAGTTTTAACAAGTTTCTCTAAAGTTAGACTACATTGTCTAGCGTAGACACATATTACATAAATACCTTTTAGACGCCGCTTTGTTTGTGATTTATAAGTAAAGATTAACAGCGCGTTTTGTTGTACCCAGGCCCAGTTGTTTGCTTCATTATTTTATTTGGCGATTTATTCTCTTTTCCAAGCGAAGTCTATTTATAAGTGGTCTGTGAGTGTAGGTGTATTTCTCACTATCTTTTTGTGTATTGACATTTACATAATTATCCTACAGTTTCGTAACAAATCTTATGTTTGGATGAGTTCATTTGACAGTTGACAGAGCCCTTCAACTTTGACTCTTTATATTTGTTCTATTTATTTACGAGTACAATCATGGTAATCGGAATATAATAGAGAGACAGAGTTTCTGTTAACATTCTAATTTTAAAATAAAAATGATAATAGAAACTCAACTACAAATTACAATTTCAAACATAATCTACTTATTCAAGGACTTATTCGAGAAACAAACAATTCAACACTTTATTATTTTTTTAATTTTATTATACATTTCTATACTAAGCTACTAAAGTGTTTGTATTGTACATGTATATACATTTTTATATTTATTATACTAATATCATATGTATTTATATTATATGAATTATTCGTGTAATACATTTTATCTAATTATATAAATATATAGGTATAATCTGTGTTCTGTTCGCTCACATCTAACCATTAAAGTCATTAAGGTCGTCAATGTATTGTAAATTTTGAGTGCAAAATAATATTTATTATTAGATTTATTGCGGCTTACAATCGCGTTTATGAGTGGCCCAATTTGTAAAAGCGACATTTTGTGGTTATGACTAATCATCGCTAAACGCATGATTACATAATTGTAATTATGAAGTGAGTTTAAAATGCTCATGTTTATTGCAACTAAAACAAGCTTGATAAAAATACCCATGCAAGTAGGGCGTACTATTAAATTAAACGAGGGTATAGTAATGAATTAAACAAATTTTATGCGATAGGCGGTTATTTTGGTTTTGATTTTACAATTTCATTTTATTATTCCGACGTTTTCATTTCAACCACCGATATTTTCGACGGTGGTTGGCGATTATCTAACACCTGGGACTCCCATAATACACAAACTCAAGTCCCAAGTCCAGCAAACTACCAAACCAGATGACACCGTTAGTTATTTTTGCAAAAAATTGAATTAAACCGGAAACAGAAAAACAAAATTAAAATATCGAACAGGGTAGTTTTGGGAACAATAACAGCATCAACCAATAGGACGACCAACACCTCAGTCTCTCCGTGACCAGGATGGCTGCAAAACTATCGAAACGTCGGAATAATAAAATAAAATTGTAAAATCAAAACCAAAATAAACGCGATTATAAGCCGCAAAAAATTTGTTTAATTCATATCAAAGTTCGCGCAAAATCGAAGAAAATATTATGAGGGTATAGTATCATTGATAGGAATACTTTTGTAGCTCAGTACTTAGAGACAATAACTTTTAATAGTAGTACAAATTTTATTAGTATGTATACTTACTAATAAAACTAAAATCACATTAAAACTTATTTTATAAATGTGAAATAGTAATAATAATTTATGGTGACGCATTAAACCAAAAGAAAAATCATGATTTTGCTTTTAAAAGATAAGTAGTTTAGTAATTATCTAGTTTGTACTTTAAAGGATAAGAAAGTTTATCGCGTGTAAATTATTAGTTAAATAGTTTTGTTAATTGCATAATGTGATTGGAATTTAAATCACTATCATTACTATTACCATATTAGCTATTATTTAACACTAGAAAAATGCAAAATATAAGTGCGCCTAAGTGCGTATGTATTTACAGATATTAATTCAACCTAGTTATCTTGTCAACTCCTTATCTCGATGTTATAAAAATATTAATATGAATTTTGAATGCATTGAAAAGAATGAAAGTTGGAAAAGCGGCTGGGTGTGACAGAATAACTGTCGAAATGCTGAAGGGCGGTGGTCAGCTGGTGGCTTTCTGGTTGTGTCTCCTTTTCCGTAAGTGCTGGGTGAACGGTCTTGTACCAGGTGACTGGCGCAAGGCTGTCATAGTACCACTATACAAGGGGAAGGGATCGCAACAGGAACCCAAAAATTACCGCGGCATCAGCCTTCTCAGTATTGTTGGCAAGTTGTATGCGAAAGTATTGATTGAAAGGGTGATGCATGAAACAGATGATAAAATTTGGGATGCGCAAGCGGGATTTAGGAAAGGGATGGGATGTATGGATCAAATCTTCTCTCTGAGATGCGTCAGCGAAAAAGTGTTGGCAAAACACCAGAAGGTGTTTTGTGCTTTTGTTGACCTTGAGAAGGCCTATGATCGAGTGAACAGGAGTGAATTGTGGCAGCAGCTGTCCGGGTTTGGGTTGGGGGAGCGTTTGGTCCGTGCACTGAAATCTCTCTATGAGGATTCCAGTGCATGTGTTCGAATTAACGGGGCGCTATCTGACTGGTTTGGCATCTCTAAAGGTGTCAGACAGGGATGTGTAGCGTCACCATGGCTCTTCAATCTATTCATGGACAGTTGTCTGAAAGAGTTGCGTGAAAGGAAGTATGGTTTAAGAATGAATGACTTGGTGATCAAATGTCTCTTGTACGCCGACGATCAAGTTATCCTTGCATCTTCGGCGTATGAGTTACAGGACATGGTTACTATAATGAATGCGGAATTAGAAAAGAAAGGTATGAAAGTGAATGTAAGTAAAACAAAAGTAATGGTTTTGGAGAGAGAGGATGAAATGACAGAATGTGAGATAACGATAGACGGAAAGAAAGTGGAACAAGTCAAACAATTTGTTTACTTGGGAAGTATGTTTACTAGGGATGGAAAGTGTGATGAAGATATTGAGAGAAGAGTGCAAAAGGGTAACGTAGTGAACGGTGCCATCCATAGTATAATGAACAGCCAAATAATGTCCCAAAAGTCACGGATGGCTGTTCATAATGCGGTGCTTGTTCCTACATTAATGTATGGGAGTGAAAGTTGGGTATGGCAGAAGAAGCATGAGAGTAGAATTAACGCTGTAGAAATGCGGTCATTAAGGAGTGTATGTGGAGTGACGATAGCGGATAGAATAAGGAATAGCACACTACGTGATAGATGTGGTTTGAAAGAAGATGTAGTGACAAGGATTGACAAAGGAATGCTTCGATGGTTTGGGCACATGGAAAGGATGAGTGAAAGTAGATTGACGAAAGGAATTTATAAATCTGATGTGGATGGATGCGTTAAACAAGGCAGGCCCAGGAGAGTGTTTTCCGACCAAATCGGAGACATCCTCAAAAAAGCTAGGTTGCCTAGTGCCCATAACCACAGAGCCTGTATGAAGAGAATTGTGGATGTAAAGGAAGCAAGGGAGCTGTGTAAGGATCGTGGTAAGTGGCGCTCCATTGTCTCTGCCTATCCCTGTGGGAAAAAGGCGTGACAATTTGATTGATTGATTGATAATATGAATTTATATCTAAAAATATTAAGAATTATTATTATTATTTAATATTAGTTATCTTATTATAAAATATTTGTTTCAGTATAATAAATAGTTTTTTAATAACTTTTCTGTACTTAGGTAGGTTCTGTGCTGTTATTAAATATTTTCGCATTTAATTCTGTTATCAATTTTATCACATTATAATATCGCAAATATTATCTGTTATAAAATATATTGTTAAATAATTTTTATATATTGAATGTAGGAAAGTACATAATTTATACCTACATAAATTCTGTGTGTATTTATTTATTTATGTATTTAAATGTGTTTATATTTGTATGTATGTATATATTTTATATGTGTATACATGTTTTATTTTTTTTTCTTTTCTCTGTTGACTTTCCTTCTGCTCACATTTTGGACTTGCTTCTATTATTCCAAAGGTTGGTTGGTTTGGTAGAGAATGCTAACTAGCATAAGGTCCTCCTGCGTGCAAAATAGTACGGCAAGTTATAAATAAATAAATAATTTATTTTCCTGTTACACCAGTTAGGTAAATGTCGATAGTGTTTTTAAAAGACTACCTGTCACTTTAGAGTTAATTGTATTGATAAGGTATTTGAGGGTTAACGACTGGTTTCTTATCTGCTAATGACATTGACTCAGTTTCTTCGCTATGCGAATGAAGGGTAGTTTCCAAGAAAGGTTAATCACATTTAAATGTATTTGTGATTCATACTTTCAACTATTAGTTCAGGATACAATTTTACCATAATATAAAATATGTTGAAACATTTCATTTCAACCTGAAAAATGTATATTTTTATATAACTTAGGCCGGCGTAGTGGCAGCGAGAGGCAACCGTAAACTGTAACGGTTTTTGTTAGTACTTTTCCCCATCAAGGAATTCGAAGTCAGTTGTCGCGAATCAGTAAAAAGCAGTATAATTATTAGTTAGTCATTATATTTTAACGCCTATTATATTTGTCTCAAACTTTTAAGACAACTGACAGGAAGTAAAAACGCAGTCGTATCGACTTGGGGTGGTTTTCCTCAGATCCACAAGCATCACAAATAGGCAAGGGTGCAGAATCAAAAATTTCGCATACTAGGGAAAAGTGCTCGCTAGCCGAACGCCGGTAACTACTCGTAATTATGAAGCTCATCCCGACACGAAAACATATCATGTCCAAGGCGCTTTACATTTGTACGCGCTAATATCTATAATTCCCGGCAGATAAAGTGTGCTGGTATTTAAGCTGCGCAGTCACTTGTTTTGATACCTACCTACTTACTTTTCGATTTTCCAATTTGCATTAATTTTAAGATATTATTAACTATGTGCACGACTGTACAGCTGCATAGACTTTCTTTCAACCACAGTTGTCCAGCGCTCTTCCTACCTGCTGATCTTTATGCTGCGCAGCTCAAAAGTTAGCGCTCTTTGAATCTTCCGGCACCTCTACCACTCTCTCTAAAAGCTCTCGGTCTTTGTGTATACATCCAGTGCTAGATTAAGCTAGCGCAGGGCCTCTAGCAAATTCTGTCAAGGGGCCCTTGGTTTACTCAAGTTTTGGGTAATAAAAAAAAACTGTTACAAATAAACTTTCTGGATTTAATATGGGCAAATTTAGATATAACATTTTCAATATCGACTTAAATTTTCAAGTGGAAGTGAAGCATAGTCTAAGCTCTTCGCGTTTAAGGCATGCATGTTATTTTAAGCTCCTATCTAAATTATTATTTTTTATTACGGTCAGACAGGCGTTAGAGCACGGGGCCCCCAAATTCGCCTCATGCTACGTGGCTAATCCGGCACTGTATGTATACATCTAATGTATGCTCAAAGCTCCCGGTCTTTGAGCATACATTTAATAACTTTAATTATACATGGGGCCAATTTGTCAGTTATGTTGAGGCGCCACGAAGAGCGGTTCAAGTAATTTATGAGTGGTGCTCATGAAGCATGCGTTTTCCGCCCGGATGTCAGTTTTATATGAAGGGTAGTGATTTCCGTTATTTGCATCATACTGACCCCGACTCCGTTCTATATGACCGTTTAATGACAACAACTCTGACAACGTCAATAGATTTGTCCTAGATTTGCAATAGAAGCTGCCCACCCTATTCACTTATGGAAATAAATAAAAAAAACTTTGCACTATTCTTATTTTAAATTATACTAAACGTACTTGTATCATAGAAACAAGACGATCAAAGTACATAGACACATCGGTACTGGCAAGTGGTTCTAAAGCAGGAGTTCTTGGTTTTCTTGACTACTAGACCACGGTCACCTGGAAGGAAGGAATTATAGAATTGCATTTTTTTACATTTCTATACTAAGCTACTAAAGTGCTTGTATAATAGAAACAGGACAACCAAAATACAGACGACAGGCGTGGACGAACGGTTTAGCGACTGGTTTGTTGCGCGTAAAGTCCCGGGTTCGATCCCCGGTCGGAGCAAATATTTGTTTCATAGCTTTTATTTGTAATATTTAATGATATTAAATATTGCAAATATTTGTTAATAAAAAAAAAGAGATGGATATTTGCTTCGGGTCTGGTTATCAAAGTGTGGTAGGAAGTGGTACCCAGTCTGCCGATCCGGGGTAGTACCACCACTTACAAGTATACAGACCGTGAAGTGATTTGGTCACGTTTCGGGATCAGCTTGTAAGTTGCCGGTTCCATCTAGGCCGGCATAGTGGATGTGATTGCTACTCACAGTTATTGAATTGTAGTAGCAGTGACATTCATTCATGGACCACACTTTGGCTTAACATCAAGCGGGGTGCTGTCATATGTCGAATCACAATAAAAAAAAAATAAAAAAAAACATACATACATCAAAGATACATTGGTACCGGTGGGTGGTCTCGAACCAGAGAGTGGTATATGTAACCATTGCACTGACACTACACCACGGTCGCCATGGTATCATAGAAACTAGACGACCAAAGTGCATATATTAAAGATACATCGGTACCGGCAAGTGGTTTTTAAGCAGGAGTTCTTTCTTGACTACTAGACCACGGTCACCTAGGAAGAAATTATAAAATTCCAATTTTTAGTGAGAGTAAAAAAAATCTGCTAATCAAGTCTCGTGAGAAAATTGTTTACACTGCGCTTTAAGGATACATGATTGTTGCTTAACTTTTTTTTATTGTGACACGACATCTGACCTCGTCCCGCCTGATGATAAGCAAGAGGAGGTCAATAAGCCTATGCGCTTGCGTCGAAATCCTTCTATTCTGTCTTTTACTGTACGTTTTTCCAACTGCTTGGTCTACGTTTTTTTTTTATTGCATGTAGCATGTGTACGCGACAGTCACCTGGTGGTAACCGCTATTTTGTCATGATTCAATGATTGTTTGAGTCAATTATTTACACCATAAGTATAGACAGAGACAACTGAGCGCAACTTTCCACGACCCTGACACAACTCTTTCGCTTCCTCCATATCTATCTTACTATTTTTTTTCACATTTCTATACTAAGCTAATAAAGTGATTGTATCATAGAAACAGGACAACCAATCAATCCATCAATCAAATTGTCTCGCCTTTTTCCCACAGGGATAGGCAAAGACGGAGCGCCACTTGCCACGATCCTGACAGAACTCCCTCGCTTCCTTCACATTCACAATTCTCTTCATACAAGCTCTATGGTTACGGCACTAGGCAACCTAGCTTTCTTGAGGATGTCTCCGATTTGGTCGGCGAACACCCTCCTGGGCCTGCCTCGTTTAACGCATCTATTTACATGAGATTTATAAATTCTTTTCCTCAATCTACTTTCACTCATCCTTTCCATGTGCCCAAACCATGGTTCATATTAAAGATACAATGGTACCGGTGAGTGGTTTTGAACCCGTTTTGCCTAACGGTTTGCCTAACCAATTGCACTTCCAATACACCAGCTTAAAAATTTAAGTTAAATAAACATATTTTGTAATTTTGATTTGCTAATGATGCCTTAACCTTGATCAAACTAAGTTAAGATACGAATAATATGAAAGCTTTTAAAGTGCTGAATCTATTATTGTAATGATTGCAAAACACCGTTTGAGATTCCAGTCATAGATTTATTCCGAACAAGTTGACATTACTGTCAAGTCACTTATCTACCAAAGAATTTATGCATTTGACTACTTAAGACATCTTATCATTAACAACAATACTTCTGATAGAATTGTCAAATGCTAAATTATAATAGTCGTTATAATAGGTATAGACCCCGGCAGAAAAATTGTCATTTAAGCTGCGCAGTAAATTGTTTTGGTACATACTTACTTTTCGTTTTTTCGGTGTGTATAAATTTAAAAATATTATTTATCTTGCGCTCTTTATATCTGCCGGGATATATAATACCTATTGAAATAATGACGTCATATTATCAGGGATATTCCTTCTTTAAATATACGAACACTTCCTTGAGTTACTTATCGAAGCTCTAAAGCGGTCATTCCCAGACTTTTAAACAATGGAGTAGTAACTTTTTTGTATTGCAACGCAGCTATCTGATCTCACCTTGTCTGAAGTCCAAGCAAGCAAGGGAATGTCCAAGGGCACCAAAGAGGAAGCCTTAAAACAATCTGTGAAATTGTACCGCAAATGTCACATTCCAGAACCAAAGCGTGAATTGTGACATTTATAGTTTGAAATTAAGGTGAACTGCATAAAGTTGATGTATTTTATGGTTGTATGAAACGCGTGAACTTGACTTTTTGAAGCAATTAAGGAAAATTTATACTATACGAAGCAAGGTCAATGGGAGAACATTTGTGACAGGTTAAGTACCTATAACTGTTTCATGGTTTAACTTCAACATAATAATGGTTTTAATTGTATCTAATAAAACCTTGGTATTTAAAGCGCGAATATTGTTTCTGAACATCAAGGATACCTTCTCTTTGAAGCCTGTGAACTTAATCGAATTGAAATACATGACAATTGAAATTAAAAACACAATAAAGTCGAGTCACAATAAAAAATAAATGTTTTCAATGTAATTCAATAACAAATACTATAATCCACTAATCTGATAAACGTTATAAAAGGACTAGAAAGAAACTGATCTCCAAACAGACGCTTCTTCTAAAGAGACAAAACCGTGTGTGTTAGAAATTGATACATTTTAGACGCTTAAGACGCTCTTCGACGATATCCAATTTTGAGGTACTTTTAACGATCAAATAACTATACTTCTTGAAAGGTTATTAACTAAAAAATATATGTGTAAAGAAGAAATGCTCAAAAAACACTTAATCGAACAGAATTTACAAATTCACTTTATATTATTTAAGAAAAAAATTATGAAACTTTATCACAAAAATAGTTTTTGATTTCAAAGTTCTTAGTTTTTTAAGCGATAACCATCAGATTTTTTCGTAAATATGAATAGTCAATTACTAAATTAGACACTTAATCGGCAAGATATTTAATTTAGTACACGGTTTTCTGAAAAATAACAAAATGTTGTTATAAAAGGTAAATTATTCGTACGAAATACATCGCACGCTCAAGAGTGATGTGCAAATCTCAACCTTATTTCGCTTAAAACTCGTTTTGTTCATAACGCAGAGATCCTTGCTTAAGTCCCGGTTTCGATTGCCCAGGAACTATACGCGTGAAGATCTGGTGAGCTAGCCAATGTGCCACGCTTGTCGTTAAAACCAAATAAACAAATGTATTCTATGTGTAATCATAAATAAAATACCTATTGCACATTTGTACAGTTGATCGTATAGAAAGTGCGAGTGCGTTCACAACAGTGCATTATGTTCTATGAATAGAACTAATCACCAGCTAATGCTAACTGCCACTTAACAAATAGGTAGTCGTACAAACATAGCAATAGGTCAAATAACTTTTACTTTCATACTGTTTATATTTATTTTATTTTAACACTTTATTAGTTATACAATATGCCCTTAGGAATTCTTAATCAGTTGGGGACAACAGAGAAATGTTAACGTGATGACCCGTTTTAAATAGGTTCAAAACAACCAATACTACTCGTATTCACTAAGAAATAAATACACATATATTATTGCACTAATATGTTGTATTTATATGTGTTACTAATACATATAAATAATACATTTAAAATACATTTTGATGACAGGCGTAGTCCAGTTGGTTTAGCACGCCAATTGGTTGCGTAAAGTCCCGTTTTTTTCTCGGTCGGAGCAAATATTTGTTTCATAGCTTTTATTTGTAATTTTTAATAATTAGATTAAATATAACCTGCCTTTAAGTAAGAGCCCATTCAGGGCTCAGATGTTGAGTCACAATAAATAAAAAAGTTCGGGCCTACGTCTGTATTCCGCAAATAACTGTTATTGTTTTTAACTTTAAAATTATGCGATACAGCACAATTTTAAAGTTAAACGAATTCTTTCGCACAAAACTAATAAAATAATAATAACAACGAAAGTCTCCAAAATTTCAATACATCAGTAACTATGTCAGCAGCTGTAACCTCTTTGCAAAGTAAACCGTTGATATAAACCACAAAGGACAACAAAACAGTTTTTACCTGACCTATTACAGCAATAAAAATGTAATGACCAATAAAACAGCCATTGTTATGCTTTGTCTACATTACAACGTCACTCAATAAAAAATCAACTGCATTTTGTTCATCGAGCAAAAAAATCAATTGTCTGTCGTTATGTTTTGTAAGGAAGGCGCCTCTGGTGAAAAGAACTCTTTGCCACTTCAAATATTTCCGCGGTTCTTTACTCTTAAGAATTGGTGATTGCCGTGTTTTTTTCTGCAAATTAGGGGTTATAGGTGAGACTTGAAGGTACTCAAACTAGGAAAGGGAAGTGATCTAACACATTTTTTTAACAAATTTTAAAACGTTAACTAACCTTTTACCCTTTTTACCCCAATCATTCAAAGGAATCAAATCAAGCGGCCACACAAAACTTATCAACACAGTCAAGTCTTTTACTATCCCTGTGGGATAAACAGACCAGTTTCCACAATCCGGACACAACACAGAACAAATTGTAGATTTCTTTATATGTACAATTCTCCTCACACAGGCTTTATGGTTACAGGCACTGCAGATTCTTGCTATTCAAGAGGAACAATCTTCCAGGTCGTTCCCTATTTATCGATTAACTCTTTCTTTTGTCAACCTCTTTTTATCGATTTCTTATTTTTTTCTTCATAATAAATTATTTTTTCTTAATAATTAAAAAGGAATAGCACAGTGCCCGATAGATGTAGTTTGAAAGAAGATGTAGTGACAAGGATTGACACAGGGATGCTTCAATGGTTTGGGCACATGGAAAGGATGAGTGAAAGTAGATTGACGAAAGCAATTTATAAATCTGATGTGGATGGATGCATTAAACAAGGCAGGCCAATGAGGGTGTTTTCCGATTATATCGGAGATATCCTCAAGAAAACTAGGTTGCCTAGTGCCCTTAACCTTAGAGATTGTATGAAGAGAATTGTGGATGTGAAGGAAGCGAAGGAGTTGTGTCAGAATCGTGGCAAATGGCGCTCCATTGTCTCTGCCTATCCACATGGGAAAGAGGCGTGACAATTTTATTGATTGATTGATTATTTTTTCTTACATAAAAAAGTAGAAACTAAATAAAGAAACAAACATGTGAGCTTACGAATGTATTATATGTAATAGTGTAGCCAAAGCCCACCTAACTGCAGAACATAATATCGTATACCGCTAAAAACGTAAGCAATAATTTACGGTAGAATGTCCGTAAACAATAACCGTGACAATAATGAATGAAGTTTGTGGGAGCCATGACTTTCACTCGTAATGGCACTTTGTGGTATTTCATTAAATTATTATAAATCTATCGTAAAGTGTCGTGTGTTCTTTAAGTGCATCATCAGCCTTTACATTTACAACCTTTAGTTTGAAATTGAGATAATTTTATGCTGTATCGCCGTTGTGAGGCCTTTTACCTCTATTGCCCTAAGGTTTTCTTTGAGGAATTTTACTTCATTCTTCAAAGAAAATCTACACGTCTATGTATAGAAAGACGAAACGGATTTGTATAGACTAAATACATATTATTTATATTCAGTCTATGTTAATCCTTTGGGGATAAATGCATAATTTTAGTACACAAATATGGTATTAGAAAATGAAAATGATATTAGTAGATCAAGAAAATAGTTGTTATTGTTAATTAGTTTAAATAATTATGCTGGTGATAATATTAATGTTAATATATATATTCAGGTCAAATTAATTCACCATCAAATTATCACTCCTCAATTTTTACAGGGATAGACAGAGACAACGAAGCAACACTTTCCACGTTCCTGATACAACTCTCTCGCTTCCTTCACGGTCACAATTCTCTCCATACAGTTATAGACAATTCTGTTTGTTTTAAAATAGCAATTCTTTAATTTAAATATTAATGTAATAAATATAAATTTTATTGCGTATATGGAGGTTCTCTGGGATAAGTATCAGTGACATGATCCCATCAGCATCACTTGGAAATTTATGGGCAATCATGATATTTAATGTGTTTCATAGAATAGAATAAACAGTCATTTAAATTAATGACTTCATCTAACTTTACAAACTCTTCCATATTATTATAGTGATACCCATAAACAATATTAAAATACGGTCTTTTAAATAAATTTGCATACATCAATTCCTTTATTTCCATTCAACAAACCAGTTTGTTCAAAAGTAATTTTTCACAATTATTACAACTGCATCGAACACAATGCCAATATTTCCGACTCATTACCTCTATCGTACTATAACCGCTTCTGTACTCACGTACCATGAATCTATAGGTCTATGCAAATCCATCAGGAATAGGGTCTCCCATTGCGATTCCCACGGACGGCCAACTTCGTAGGGGCAACATGTTATAAAAGGAATTTGTTTTGTAGAATTGTCCCCCTAAAAGTTCTTTCTGTTGGAGTATTTTTTTAACCACGGTGTCGTTTTAATGATGCCACCTTTAGATTCTTGTTTACTTTGTCCTTTTTATCTATTTCATTGTCTGTACGTTGAGGGGTGGTGTCTTTGGACAAGGAATGAAAAATACTTTTTCTATAATTTAAAACGATCGCTATCTGATCTCCTCTTACCGTTATTTATTCAATTGTACGTTGGGTTATAAGGTTAATTCGTGTATTTGTAGGATTTTCTAACATTTCACATGTTCGTTTATTGCGTCTTTTATTATAATATTGACAAAAAGTTCTTAAGGTAGTGATAATTTAAAGTTATAAATACCATTTTCGATATCTTTATCAAACTGTTTGATTTTTCAACAATATTATTTTTACATTTTCATTTCTTTTAGATTAATTTGGGGTTATTAGGATTACAATTTACAATTTATTTTTGTTAACTATCATGTAACATTTATATTTATAAATAATAATATTTTCTTAGATTAATGAAATAAACATTTTTTTTGAGGCTTACTATTGCGTTTATTTAGTTTTTGATTTTAGAATTTTATTTTATTAGTCCGACATTTCGAGAGCTTTGCAGTCATCGTGGTCGCGGAGAAACTGGATAATCACTCGAACCATCAGAATAATAAAATAAAATTGTAAAATCAAAACCAAAATAAACGCGATAGTAAGCCACATAAAATTTGTTTAATTCATTTATGAATATTTCTTTTGAGACAGTATGTTTACGCACCTATTAGGTTTTTACCAAGTCTCCTCTATTATTCAATAAAGTATCCAATGACGCCTCCGCCTGTATCTAATCCTGTCAATTCATCTTAAAGAGTGCCTATTATTGGTAACTCGGGTCAACCTGACCCGCATTAAGGAATAATAGGACATTGAAGCGTGGGTTTCCGAGACTGATGTCCCATTGTGTCTTCGGGCTGTCAATCGAGAGGACTGATCACCGTGAAATCTGTTCACGCTTAGATCTTTGGACCTACCGCAGCTTGTTTCATGTTAGATGCATTCCGTACTGCATGTACTTAGTTATTCTTTAGTTATTGATATTTTAAATGCTAACTGTTTTTTTGAATAAATTTGTTAGAAGTATTTAAAATGATTATTTAAATCTTATGTTGATAACGTTAATCTGACCATAATAACAGACTAAGGTCTAGGAGCTGACCCTTAGATCTAAATATAAAACAAGCGTCATGGATGAAGAAGATAACACGTAATTAAATAAAGTTAAATAAACAATATGATTATCTTTTAGAGTTAATGTGTGTAATGCTTAGATTAATTATGAATTCAATTGTGATTGGTTTTTAAGAAAGACACTATGTTGCGTTTGAAAGAAAGGATATTAGGTAAAAGATTTATAAATTAGAGGCAAATAAACATGCAGATTAATTAAATAGATAGTTGAAGAAAAAGCGAGAATATGTATCGGCAAAACCTGAGTGAAAGTGACGTCTCGTTATCTCTGCCTAGATCTGGTAGAATTTAGGCGTGTCAATTAAATTTATTAAATTACTAAAATAAGAATAAAAGGTAGACACGCCTATATGAACATACATGTATATATAAACTATTGGAAATGGTTATAGGTAAAGTTAAAGAACTTGATATTTGTAACATTTTCTATAAAATGAGTTAATAATCTTATTAGCTAAGTTGCCTAGTGCCCATAACCATAGAGCTTGTAGGAAGAGAATTGTGAATGTGAAGGAAGCTAGGGAGTTGTATCAGGATCGTGGCAAGTGGCGCTCCATTGTCTCTGCCTATCCCTGTGGAAAAATAGCGTGACAATTTTTTTTTATTATAAAAAATATGATCAATAATAAAACATTAACTTTTAAAACAATTATTATAAATTAATATTTACAGTAGTTCATTCCTTGATCGTTCTAATCAAAAATCTGTTGACAGGTCTTGTTCTGTGAGTTGACAAGGGTTAGCAAATTATTCAGATGTGATGACTAAAAGTGACGGATTAGAAATTGCCCTGTCGTAAGATTTATACAGCGGGATTGACGGAAATAGGATTTTTGGCAAAATATTATGGGTATTTTTAAATTTATGTGTGGCTCGACATATGTTGGAATCCCGCTTGATGTTCTGCTCAAGGCAACTGTTACTATAGTTTAATAATTGCAAGTAGCAGTCGCATCCACATGATCCCGTGATCCTGATCCCGATCCAACTAATCCCGAAACGCGACTTTTGTCACTTCACGGTCTGTACACTTGAAATCGAATATTAGGCAAATGACCACCAACTGTCTGCCTAACATTCTTAGGTGTCATTAGATTAATTCTCGATCTTGATCCATTTATTTTTGTGTATATTTTGTTCCTAACTAGTTATTTGCGTCTAAAATTAAATTGAAGGTATTTTTCATAAAGTAGGTTAAAAAATAAATAAACTTTGATCTGTCTTATAGCAAGGGGAGTCCCAAGAGGTCGACAACAAAAAAAAAACAATACTATTTCTGCTGCAGCAAAATGCAAGTCAGAGCAGCCATTTTTATTGAAATATCCAAGGGCATAGGATGGAGAGAACATTTGGGCTGGTAAAGCTTTCCACTTATCGATTGTGCTACAAAGAAACAATGCCGTGTCGATATCGATATAAAAAAGTAAACACACAAAATAAATAACCGTAGTGTAGTCGCAGTCCAATGGTTACACTAACTGAGAGCACGGGTTCGAAACCACCCAATGTATCTTTGATATATGTACTTTGGTTGCCCTGTTTCTATGATACAAGCAATTTGGTAGCTTAGTAAAGATATGTAAATAAATTTAGTAAAATAGCCATAGTAATTTGATATAACAATTGTAATTTGATTCGGTATTTTTCTTCGTGAAAGTGTCTGTGAAAATATCTGCTTATTAAATTAAAAGTGTGCAAACTGTACGTGATAAGGTAAAACGATATGTTTTGATTGCAACGCTATTGCAGTAAGTGAAAATTGGTAAAAACGTACCCATGTGTCTAAAGATAACATTTCTTTTAGTTAATTTATGGCATATTCCTGCATAAATAGTAACGAAATGTAGATAAAAAAGAACTAGTACATCTGTGGGGACATACGAGTATATGCCTGGTTAGCACAGTGCACAGCGCGTTAGCGTGCGAGTCAGCCTACACAGTAGCTTTAGTGCAGCAACTCGCACTGTGTGGAAGTATATGTCTACGGTTGCATCTTTTGACGAACGCATGCAATCTACAAATGACGATAGCTATATTTCGTATATTTGTGATGTTCACATAATCGTCTTACAATCGTCATCGTCAACAAAACAGTTTTCTTTCAGTAGCATCGCGAAAGCACTTGTATTCATATGGACAATGAGGATGACGATGCGATAATAGCATACACATTAATTAGATGACGACGACCCAGGCGTAGATTGTATTAGCTTAAATACATCGAAAGAAATGAAAACTTGTTTATTGCTGCCAAAAAGTCATATAAATAAGTCATTTTATGACCGTAAACCACTACTCTACCACTACACTACGGTCATTATAAGACCGTAGTGTAGTGGTAGAGACCATTTTACTCAAGGTCGCATTCGAGAGTTAAATAAATGTAAGTAACAGTCACATACACTATGCCAGCCTAATTGGAACTGGCAACTTACAAGCTGATCCCGATACATGACTAAGTCACTTCACGGTGGGCACCACTGCCTACCAGTCTTTGAAAATTCCGTATCTATTGCAAAATACTCATACATTATTATATTGTCTAATAGAGCTAATACTATAGTATTTAGTTACTAAATCGATTTGTAGAATATCAATTTCATATTATTAATGTAATAGTTTTTATAAGAGCCGATCCGGGGTAGTACCACCACTTACAAGTATACAGAGCTTGTAAGTTGCCGGTTCCATCTAGGCCGGCATAGTGGATGTGATTGCTACTCACAGTTATTGAATTGTATTAGCAGTGACATTCATTCATGGACCACACTTTGGCTTAACATCAAGCGGGGTGCTGTCATATGTCGAGTCACAATAAAAAAAAAATATGAAGTCGCAAGTGTTTGTTAATTGGCGTACAGGTGCATTTAAACTAATTAAAGAATATAATGTTGTATGACGACAGGTGGTTATTAAAACTAGTAAAAGTGGAAACAAAAATGCATTAATTACTTTAAAATACACGTACAGTACGAGTATTAGTGCGGGCTACACACAAATCATTCTTTGCAATATATAAGGACCGCGTTTTGGTTTCTGTTACAGATCATTAAAAGTGAATTAAACAAAGTGTATGCAAAGTGTATGTATGGCTTACTATCGCGTTTACAACGATGGCTGCAAAGCTCTCGAAATTTTGGAATAGTAATAAAATAATGTAAAATAGTAAACCAAAATTAACGCCGCATAAAATTTTATTTAATTCATTAATCATTGTTCGGGCAAAATCTAAGAAAATATTATTATTAAAAGTATTACTGCCACTATTTTTTTTTTGGTAAATTACTATAAACCCGCCCAGAAGGTCTAATAATATGACAAGTGTGTTCAATTCGGCTAATGTCAATCGTTCGAATGTCACTTGACTTGATTCTTGATTTACAACTTACTGTAAATCGTTACTTATTAGACAGGCAGACTTATAACAGGCAGCTAAAACCTTTTAGTGGTCTTTGAGATTTGAATATTAATGAATAAATAACAGTGGTGTATACGCGGTCCTCACATATTGCAAACGAAAATCATCCGGCATCCTGAACTAGATGAGATTCCCACGAGTGTTACCAAAAAATATGTTCAACAAAGAAATTAGAATTTGCGAAAGTCATGCAAGTGCTGCGTAACGAAACATTGACTTCATTAACTCCATTTCTATTTACACGTCTCACAAATCATCAATTCAATTATGAACTTTAAGTCATTAATATATAAGGTGCTTTATTGTTTTCTTTTGTTATAGTTTACATACAAATGGCTGTCCAGATCTTGCGACAGTATAACACAATGCATTAGTGGTTGTTTATTGCACAATGGCAGCCACCCAGCGATCTGAATCAAACATTCTCTTACAAGATTATTTAGATAACAAACATTTTCGTGCTTAGAATTCTCCGTGATAACAATGTTGCGACAGGGTTTGCGAATTACATGGATTTGTTAGAGTAAGATGCATTGTTACGGGATTCGCTTTGAAAGTTTATATTTCAAATTTCATTATTTCAACATGATATTAAGCTAATAAAAGATAGGACGGCATAGTGGGTGCATCTGCTACTTGCTGTAATTATACTGTAGTAACAGCCGCTTTCATTAATAAACCACACTTCAGTTTAAGACTGGGTGTCCTGTCATATGTTGAGACACAATAAAAAAAATCCTAGATAAACAAAATACCTAATCACGTACAAGTATTTTTACAACTTTATCTAAGTAAAAATCACATAAAAATAAAGTTATTAAAACAGGTCCAAATACATTAAAACAGGATTCAACAAACACTTAATAATAAATATGCATAACAAAATTTGGTAAAATTCCAAGAAATAAATATAATATGGAATGAATAACTTCGAATGACGATGATAGATTAAACTTAATAAAACATAAATAGAGCACGAAATTAAACGATAAATATAGTTACATGATTTATCTTATGTATTAAATCATTTTGTTGTTATATTTAGAGTAGAAAAAAAATGAAAAGGTAAACTTACTTTAAAAAAAACTATAGATGTTATTGAAAATGTATTCTCACAGTTGAGTTGTTTCCAAACAATCGCTTCTTAAAGTTCAATAGATTTATCACGAGTTTAACAACAGGGACGATATCGACGGAATTAACAAATTACATTATATTGTATGTAAAGTTTACCGACCAAATCTGAGACATCCCATTGAACTAATATTACTAGCGTTAGTAAAAATTAGTTCTGTGAGACATCCTCAAGAAAGCTGGGTTGGCTAGTAGCCATACCCGTATTAGCTTGTATAAAGAGAATCGTGGATGTGAGGGAAGCGAGTTATGCCAGGATCGTAGCAAGTGCCAATTTGGTTGACTGATATATGCGTGGATCAAAGAAATTATTAATACCGTGGCAATTATTTGAATATTTTTATCTTAAATGATTTAAGTGTACCTTTATTATTTATTCAAATTAAACCTTCATTAAAAAATATTTTAATTACAATGTGCCAGCTCAGACAAGTGTCCAAATCATTTGTGTCCGAAACGTCTCCTCCCCAATATAATATATTAAAAAAAAACAATTAAATTGTCACGCCTTTTTCCACAGGGATAGGCAGAAACAATGGAGCGCCACTTGCCACGATCCTGACACAACTCCCTCGCTTCCTTCACATCCAGAATATATTTTATTGTTACACTTTTTTATTACAAAACATTTTTATATTATTAATTATATTGTTAATTTGATTAGACGAACCATATGAACCATGATTAGACTTAGTCGCGTTTTGTGGTCAGCTTAAAAGTAGCCAGTTCCAACTAGGCTGACATAGCGAATATGACTAATAATTGGAGCCATGTAACTGTAGTATCACATACCTTTATTCATTGACCAGCTTTACATTAGGCGGGGCATATTAAAATAAAGAATGAAAGAAAATTCGTAATAGAAGTAAATCATGAATTTTAAATTCGTGATTTACTTCTATACTAAATTCGAACTGTTACAAAATTTAATTTATATTTTATGCGTCACATTTACGTCACATTTTCAATTGTTAAATTTTTAAGTTGGACCGCGTTTTGTAAGAAAAATCTGTAATGCGTATTGTTAAGTTACCTTTTTTAGGTCAGAGCTGTTAGCAAACGCATCAAGTACCTTACGTACTTATTGTTGCATTTTTTTCTCAGTAATTTGGTTAAATTATATATCTACCTTGTGTGTAGTAATTAGGCAAGCAATATTGGCAAATTAAAGTAATTAACTAAATCAGTATTGCAGTGTCTTAATTGTGTATTGCGGTGCCTTGTTAGTTTCTCAAGATTTTTCTCTGTATTTGTTTTTTTATATTGTGACACCCGTCGGTTATTTAAATATTATCATTTTAATTATAGCCCAATAAATTATGTAGTTATTTTTTTTAAAACAGGGGTCCGCAGTCTATAAACAAAGAGCTTGTATAGAAAGAAGTGTGGATGGGAAGGAAGCAATAGGATAGTTGTGTCAGAATCCTGGAAAGGGCCTCCCGTTGTCACTATCTATTCTTGTGATTATTAGAGGGTGAAATTAAAGAGCCTGCAGTGTTTATCTTGTTTCTACAACATTATTACCTACCTTGATTTACAATCTACACCCGAGAAGGGGTCGAGGGTCGAGGCAAGCATCCGCACTCAAACTAGAAGACTCTGAGCGTACTGTCGTTTCTTAGTAGACCATTCGACAAGTGGAATGCTTTACCAGCCCCCGTGTTCTCTCTATCCTACTACCTTTCTTTAAGCGTAGCGTAAAAAAGGACCATAGGCCGGCATAATAACGTCTACTAAGGCAACCAAGATAATCAGACAAATAATAATAATAATAAAATATTATTTACATTTCTATACTAAGCTACCAAAGTGCTTGTATCATAGAAACAGGACAACCAAAGTACATATATCAAAGATACATTAGCACCGGCAAGTGGTATTGAACCCATGCTCTCGGTTTGCGTAACCATTGCACAGTCGCCTTAATTAATAAGGTCTCAAACACGCGTTTTATGCAATACGCTTTTAATGAAAATAATAGAAAGGTGTCAGCAGCAGTGGCGTAGCGTGGAAGTTAGCCGGCCGGGGCGGAAAAAAAAATTTAGAAGTTTCAATCATAGGTACAGTAAAAATATGAATTTCAGGTTAAAATTTTAACGATTTATTTCAGTTTTTATAAATTTTGCCGCCCCCTAAATGTGCCGCTCGGGGCGGGCCGCCCCCTCCGCCCCCGCCACGCTACGCCACTGGTCAGCAGATCTAATAATTACTTACAGCAGATCTAATAATTTGACATGTTGAAAAAATTTACAACATGTCAAAAAATATATATTATATAAATATGTATATAAAAAGATATTGATTTTATTGTAATTATAAACAGTTGCTTCGTAATAACCAACACAATGATATTTATTCATCTAGCTAATATTAAAATTTCGTCACTAACATCTGAATACAATATATTATAAGCATTAACAAATTTAAAAGTCAATAATTGCGTTATATCTACTGCATTTGTCCTATACTAATATCAAGTTTATTATATAATTGAAAGTTTTTAAGTTTAAATTTAAATTGTAGTTTATTTCTAAATAAGACTCGACATATGATAGCTGTCGTTGAGCTCAAGTGCGGTTCATGAATGTAGGCAACTTCTGTAATAGTTATTTAAAACAAATTAGATAATAAAATAGATCCTTTAAATTTAGGAGTTACTAAATAAAAATCATCGAAAAATGCACACAATAACTTTTCAGTGTTTTGTACCTACATCACGTATTGATTTAATAAAATAAACTACAATTTGGGGTGAGCTTCTTTACGTTGAAAGAGGGGCCTATGGATTTGCCAGACTTAATACGCCACTGATTTGATCATAATAATATGTGGTAAGATGTCCTTTAAAAATCTACTGTTTTTCACTTGGGTAGAAATTTATCGCATTTCGGAATTAGCTTAGACCTCGCGGACTGTATAGATCCCGGCAGAAAAAAAAGAGCTCTGGCATTGAAGCTACGCAGGAACTTGTTTTGTTATTGATTTAAAACTTAATTGCACTATGCACAAAGGCGGACTTAATGCCGTTTGACATTCTCTGACAGCCAAACCTTTAGGACATTAAGACAGTATTAATGGTAAGTAGGTGCAATATAATGAATACAGTTACCTATACTTATATATACTATACTTATATATACTATACTTTATACTTACTTTTCGTTTTATGAATATGCATATTTTTTTTTTAACATGTTTAATAAAATATTATTAAACATGTGCACGACTATATAGATAGGCGGACTTGCTTGTACCGCAGTCGTCCAGCGCTCTTCTAATCTGCTAATTCTTATACCGCGCAGCTCAAAATTCGGCGCTCTTTTTGTCTGCCGGTGTCTACTATCTTGAATAAGCAAATCCTTATAACGCTGTCATTAAATTCACGATGTGAACATCATAATTAAATTGCTATGACGTATTTTGATTGAGCAAACGCAATAAATGTCATTCGGTCAATTACTCCGCTCATCCAAATAAGGGAGATTTCATGCGGTGTAGTATGTGTTTAATTATAGAAATTATGTAATTATGAATGTGTTTTGAAGTCTTTATTGTTACCGACTTGTCTTGCAAGCAGTTCACAGCCGCTACCATGATTGTAACTATGTTAATATTGTAGTAAAGTACATCTACATCTTATCTACATCGTTGGATCAACATCCTAAAGGTTCGATTGGTAGAGAATGCTTTTGGCATTAAAATTAAAGCTTGCAGTTATTTAACTGTTAGCAGCTGTCCGTGTTTGGATTAAAGGAGCAACTAACCTGTGCGCTGAAATCTCTATGAGGATTCCAGTGCATGTTGAACAGCCAAATAATAGTATTTTATTGCGCGAACATTGAAAAAGAATTAAACAAATTTTATGCGGCTTACTATTGTAAAATATAAATCAAAATAAACGCGATAGTAAGCCGCATAAAATTTGTTTAATTCATTAGCTAACTAATGTCCAAAAGTCACTGATGGCTGTTGATAATGCGGTCCTTAAAGTATGAAAGAGAATGTTGGGTGTGGCAGAAGAAGCATGAGAGTAGAATTAACGCTGTAGCATTGCCGTAGAAATGCTGTATTTGAAGTGACGATAGCGGTTAGAATAAAGATTTGCACAGTGCGCGATAGATGTGGTTGGAAAAGATGTTGTTACATGGATTGACAAAGGGATGCTTAGATGGTTTGGGCATATAAAAAGGATGAGAACTCAAGTTAATTAAAAGTGAACAGCAGTGTATTAATTTAATGTAGTGGGAGAACTCAAATTAATTAATATTGACCTGCAGTGTCCTAATTGGACGTAGTAGGAGACCTCAAGTTAATTAAAATTAACCAGCAGTGTATTTGAAGGCGACCGTGGTGTAGTGCCAGTGCAATAGTTACACAAGCCGAGAGCACGGGTTTGTGGTACCAATGTTTCTTTGATATATGTACTTTGGTTGTCCTGTTTCTATGATACAAGCACTTTGGTACAGCTTGTCTAACTATAAATGACGCGCCTTTCCACTTTATTAGTTTATTTAAATGTGTGAATGCAAATATTTCTAGTGCTCCTCCTTTTGTGTCCAACCAGCAACTGAATGACC
This sequence comes from Tinea trinotella, assembly GCA_905220615.1. Lineage (NCBI taxonomy): Eukaryota > Metazoa > Arthropoda > Insecta > Lepidoptera > Tineidae > Tinea > Tinea trinotella. Next base: position 3,777,359 of record HG992320.1, on the reverse strand, counting down.
AATTACAATTGCATTTTCGGTGTGTTGAATTCATATTTCATATTTGCTCGTCTGCGTAAATGCAGTGAAGGGGCGCGTCATTTCGGCTTAGACAGAGTATAGTTTATTATAGAAATTAATAAAAAAAAAGGTTGTAATAGGAGAACTCAAATTAATTAATATTGACCCGCAGTGTATTAATTGGACATAGTAGGAGAACGTACGTTAATTAAAATAAACTCACAAAGTCTGTTAAAAATTGATAGTAGAGGCAAACCATAAGATGAACTGAATAAAGGTCATAATTATGTAATACTTTTTGCACGAAACTGACCTGTTGTGCAGTAAAATTCGCAATGATCTTATCTGGTAACCACCCACTGGGCTGGATACCTACAGCTAGCTATGATTTGTTTTTAATGTGGATTGACATATTACAACACCCTGTCTGATGTTAAGCTGGAGTGCGGTCCAAGAACAGTAACGACTGCTAATACAGGTAAATAATTATAGTAGTCGCATTCTCTTCGCCGATGTTCTTGAAACTGAAACGTTCGTCTAAGTCACTTCACGTTCTGTGAAATGGTGGTACCTACTACCCAAAATCAGGAGACTGGGTAAATGACCACCAACTGTCCACCTTTCGGTAACGTTTAGTTGCTTCCATTATACCTATCCCTTTGAGAATTTCATTATTTGTCTTTTAGACTCATCTTTTTTTTTATTGTGACTCGACATATGACAGCACCCCGCTTGATATTAAACTGGAGTGTGGTCCATGAATGGATGGATGTCCCTGCTACCACAATTCAGTCACTGCAAGTAGCAGTCACATCCACTATGCCGGCCTAGTTGGAACCAGCAACTTTCAAGCTGATCCCGAAACCTGACTTAATCACTTCACGGTCTGTATACTTGTAAGTGGTGGTACTACCCCAGATCGACAGGCCGGGCACAACTGCCTACCATTCTTAATCGGGGATCTGACAAGAGGAGATCCAAAAGTATGTAAAAACCCAGTCGCCGTCACTTCGCCGGCCAAATGTGCAATGTGCAGCAATTATTATTGTTTAATAATATGTAAAGTTCAAGCTGTGTATACATACAGGTTATCAAAGTGCACTGATGGACCGCACATGAGTTATAATTAGAACATATCTGTCTCAGTCATCTGCACATACATTCATTTAAATGCAATAAAATACATTAATTATAAACTGCAAAAACTACTACAGCTTTGTTGCATTGTTTATAGTTTTGTTGTTCGTATTATTTATTACTTTGTTGTAAAAAAATGTTCAATAGGCGGACTTAAAGCCATGTGGCTTTCTCTGCCAGTCAATCACGTTGTGCACATACCTAAATTAGGTAGATGAAGAAAAGTTTATAGCATAAATAATAAATGCAGAACTTGATTATTTACGAATAGAAGATAATTATGTAACATTAGTATTGTATTTTATATACTAAATATGTAAATAAAGGTGTGTATTTGTATTTCTCTATCTCTCTCTTCAGTCGTAACTTCAGTGTTGAGGTTCGTGAATCTCGTTAATATTCTGCTTCACGTTCGCTCCTGTCGGTCCTCTCAGCGCATATATCTCTACTCCCAAGACTCTCGGAGTTTTGCCCTCAAAGTTTTCGATAGAGTAGCCAGTTATTGATGGCAATGTAGTTATAATTAATATTATTGTAATTATTGTTTTAAGTTTGTTTATTCAAGAGAAAACAACCGTCATTGATCAATTTTTTCTATTTATTTTTTAATTAAGACGCCACATATGTCTTTGACTTAGCTGATGGTCAAAGAGTACTGACAGTTAAAAAAACCGACTCAATTTACTATGCCATCAGAGGTGCATTTTCACGTTACGCTAGAAAAATCCAAGTTGATTAGGATGGGGAGAACACAAATAGAAAAAAACTTAAATGCAATGACATACTCGTATAATGTTGGTATTTAAGTATTAATATGTATAATAAGTCTATTTTGTACTACAAGAATGTAATGGATGTCATACATAATTAAAATATGACTAATAACATTAATGAGCCAACACCAACAGTTCCTTAAATGGACCGTCATTGGGTGTGAACGTTGAATATATATTTGAAATTATTGATTGACGAAAGGAACTTTTAAATCTGATGTGGATCATGGATGGATGCGTTTAACGAGAGTGTTTGCCGACCAAATCGGAGACATCCTTAAGAAAGCTGGGTTGCCTTTTAATAGTAGAGCTTGTGTGAAGAGAATTGTGGATGTGAGGGAAGCGGGGAGTTCTGCCAGGATTGTGGCGCTCCTTTGTCTCTGCCTATCCCTGTGGGAAAGGCGTGACAATTTGATTAATTTATTGATATGTAAGTGGTGGAATACTGTATACTTCTACCCCGGATTAGCAGAATGGGTGCCACTGCCCACCACTCTTTGATAACCAGATCCGAAGCAAATATCCGCCTCTTTTTTTTTATTAAAAAATATTTGCAATTACAAATAAAAGCTATAAAACAAATATTTGCTCCGACCGGGAATCGAACCCGGGACTTTACGCGCAACAAACCAATCGCTTACCGATCGGCCACGCATGTCGTCGTCCTCATCATGCATTCACCTAATGTCAATGCCAATAAATTTAGATTCTAGATCACATCCAGGCATTGTATGGTGGCTAGATCTAGCCGCCAGCTGCGCGGTCACCCAAGGCCCAGTTGCGTAACATTATGGTTTATTCATGTATTAAGTACGCACAAGAATGTGGTTTATAGTATTTGTTGTAGTATGAGAGGTGACGTCTAATTATATTATTCAAACCTTATTCTTATTTGTTATAAGAATAAGGTTTGATAACAGCATAATAAACATAATATTTTCTTGGATTTTGCTCGAACATTGATTAACGAATTAAACAAACTTTATGCGGCGTTTATTTTGGTTTTAATTTTACAATTTTATTTTATTATTCCGACGTTTTGAGAGCTTTGCAGCCATCATGGTCACGGAGATTATTTAATTCATTCAGCATATACATAAGTAGTAAATACAAAAAATAAAGCATTAATAAAGCCACTAATAAAGTCTAACAACCAAGAATAAAGTCGTTGTTCAAGAGTGTTAAGTCATCCAGCCAGTCTGCCGACTTAAATTAAAAGTGTGGTTATATTTATATCGTGAAGTGACTCAGTAGCGTTTCGAAATTACCAAAAAAACGGTCTATTCCGGTAGGCCGCCAATATATTTTTAGTGTGACTCGGCATCTGACCTCTACCCGCCTGATGGTATCAAAATATGTTTCGCAGTAGACTTAAGGTTTCTCAATTTTACTTTATACACATTTAAATCTATTCCGTATGCCAAGTAAATTACAATCCACCTATATTTATTTGCCATACTTTATATTGTTTTTTTTTTATATTTCTATTACTTAGTTACCGTTTATAAAAAAGAGACAAGCCCTAACGAGGTTTTTGCGTGCAAATAATATCTAATATTTTCTAACAACTTATTTTAATGTGATGTGTTATATTTTGCTTATTATGATAAATGCTTTATTATTTTCTATGTTATATTTTTTGTAGTAATTAAGTCTTATTTGTAAATAAAAACAAGACAAGTCTTTACAAACATAATATAATAATTACTTTATCGCATTAAACTATAGTATAAAATAATATGTTAGAGAAGTTCTGTTTTACTTACATTTCATCGAGCTTCGAATCACAACGATTTTTACTACAAAAATGTATCCTAATTTCGAGCAGTCATATCTCTGTCTATAATGTCTATTCGCCCTCTGAATACATTTAATGTTGTTGACAGAGCGGACGACAACGTTTATTCACTATTACATGAAGTCATTTGATTGTTTATATCTAGTTTGCGCTGAGACCCTGACACACACAGACTCAATTGGATTAGGAATTAGGAGCAGAGATTCGTCCTTGTTGCACGTTACCTACGATAATGGAGCTCCATTCTTACTACAATAAATTTCTAATTTAGGGTACAGAAAGACAGTCAGATAACTGTTTTTATTGTAAAGAACTGAATACATTGATTGTCAATGAATATGTAATATGATTAGCAACCAACCTTAAGGTAATGAAACAGATGTGGGTATGGGGTGCTAAGATAGAGGTAAAATACTACGATTTGTAATAATACTAAAATACTATTATACATTATTAAGATATTATATAGCACACTGCGTGATAGATGTGGTTTGAAAGAAGATGTAGTTACAAGGATTGACAAAGAAATGCTTCGATGGTTTGGGCACATGGAAAGGATGAGTGAAAGTAGATTGGCGAAAGGAATTTATAAATCTGATGTGGATGGATGCGTTAAACAAGGCAGGCCCAGGAGGGGGTTTTCCGACCAAATCGGAGACATCATCAAGAAAGCTAGTTCGCCTAGTGCCCATAACCACAGAGCCCACACCTAGTGCCATAACCTGTATGAAGAGAATTGTGGATGTAAAGGAAGCAAGGGAGTTGTGTAAGGATAGTGGTAAGTGGCGCTCCATTGTCCATTGTCCCTGTGGTAAAAAGTCGTGACAATTTGGTTGATTGATTGATATCAAGATATTAAATATTAATATATTTTATACACTATATACATTAATAAGATAATAAAAATAATTATATATTTATACACAATAAATATACATTTGGCGGGCATAGTGACGGCGACTGAGACAACCGTGAACCGACTTAATTTTTTTTTAGTCTGCACCATCTTAGGTTCATTTTAGGTTCAATACAACACCATCACCAATTATTATCATACAGGTCGAGGTCAGATGTCGAGTCACAATAAAAAAACATAAGGAACATAATACTCATTCTGTACCTATACATATGAGTACATAGATTAATACTATAAATTGAGTAAGATTAAATTAAATTAAATTAATAATTTAATTAATTTAATTTAATTAAATTATTAAATTTATTTAATTAATTATTATAATTAATTAATTAATTAATTATTTAAAATTAATTTAAATAATTTGAATTTAATTAAGTAAGATTAATACTAATTTATAGAATAGGCAATCATAATAATAATAATTATTAAAAAAATTCAGTGTTCATTTTCTTTGCATATCCTTGTGAGAAAAGGACGTGACGATTTGATTGATTGATTTAATAAAGGAAGGAGCGTTTTTAGTTTCAATTACTTTAGGTAACCACTCATTTCAACGGTTTTTGAAACGTCATAGTTATTAAAATGAGTTGTTTGTGAGTAGACTAACAATGATTTTATTGGAATGTGAATTCTATAATAAAATTACCATTTATGTGTGTAGGTACTTCCGACTGTATTCACGTCAGGCATCTATTAAAGTTATGGCTAGGATATTTAAATAATGTGATGTTATACACAGGGCCGTCTTTACCCGGGGGTTCAAGGGGTGCGGTGCACCCGGGCGCAGAGTCCTAGGGGGCGCATGCCGACCGCCATAAATTTCGATAGGTATCTACTACACTGAGACCACGCGAGCGGAGCCTTGACTTTCGCACCCCGGCGCTGAATATGCTTAAGACGGCCCTGGTTATACAGTGTGTTTTTAAAAACGTAGACCACTTTGGCTCAACAGTGACTATGAAGCTTTATGTAGGTAGGTCTTTGAGCACAGCATTAATCTCTCTCATCAGTCTTTTCATCAATATTGAGATTTCCGTCAGTATTTTACTTAAGCCGGCATAATAACGGCGACTGTGGCAGCCGTGAACCGACTCGGTTGTTTCAGTCGTCGTCACTTTTCATCTCCTCTTGCTTATCATCAGGCGGGTCGAGGTCAAATGTCTAGTCACAATAAAAAGGCTACCGTATTGTTGTAGTAGCGAAATAGTCAACTAACTAGTTGACCATTACTCAAACCAAGGTTCTAAACCACTTCTTGCCGGCACCAATGTACTCAACGCCGCATTTAAGCATAAACTACATAGGCCTAGGTTTGATATAATATGTATTTTGGTCGTTGTGCTCACAACTGTAAAACTTGTATAAAGAGAATTGTGGATGTGAGAGATGCTAAGGAGTTGTGTCAGGATCGTGGCAAGTGGCGCTTTATTGTTTTTGCCTATCCACGGGAAAATACGAGCCAATTTGATTAATTCATTAATTAATCGGTCGTCCTGTTTCTATGATACAAGCACTTTTAGTACCTAAGTATAGAAATGTAAAAATATTTTTATTTATTTATTGTGACTCCACGTATGACAGCACCCCGCTTGATGTTAAGCCGAAGTGTGATCCATGAATGAATGTCACTGCTACTACAATTCAATAACTGTGAGTAGCAATCACATCCACTATGCCGGCCTAGATGGAACCGACAACTTACAAGCTGATCCAGAAAGTAAGTGGTGGTACTACCCCGGATCGGCAGACTGGGTACCACTACCTACCACTCTTTTAATATATATATAATGTTAATATTGCATAATATACCTACACCGTTCGTATGTATAATTATGTAGGCATGATGACATTTAATTATTATTCCGTATTTGTATTCATTTACAACGTTTATGGAATTATTTTAAAATTAATTATCTATTGTTCTCTTATTACCATGTCTATGTGTACACTATTATTATTATTATTATATAATAGGTAAATAAATTTATAAATATGAAACTTTGTCTCTCATAGTAATTTGCTTCCGCCAAGAACCTTTGTTTTAAACAGAAATGTTAAGAAGTCCTGGTGGCATTCCACTGATCTTTAAAAGAACTGATGAAATCTTTCATTTTCTTTCTACAACGATTCCGTTTAAAAAGTCCGAATAATCTTTGAATTATTTGGTTACATTGACGAAATGTTATGTTTGTTATAATAAAATTGAAATTTGTCGCCAAACTTTAAAGACTTGTGACTTATGGCTTGATTCTCAGCAAAATAGGTTAGACGCTTCTTATCTTTGTAGAACAATCGACATGTGGTATGCTCCGTGTTCTCCGCATCCAATAATCTTGGATAAAACAACGCGAGTAAAAGCAGTAATCTTTTTTGGCCGGCATAGAGACGATGACTGAGGCAACCGTAAACTCTCCGGATCCTTTTCAGACGTCGACGCTCTTGGTTAATGCTAGTTAACATTCTTTACCAGCCAACCATTGGAACAATAGAAGCAAGTCCAAAATGCGAGAAAAATGAATAAAGTCATTAAAAATTAAGAAAATAGATAAACACATACATAAATAAATGAGTATGTACATATAAATATATACCCTACATTCATACAAATATGAACACATTTAAATATATAGTCTCTATTAATACATATCGACAAGCATAAAATTATTATAACAGGTACATACTTAATCGTTAGAAAAAATATTTAAAAAAAACATTAACAACGATCATCCTTCCAACCGGGCGATTAGTGTAATACATACACGGTATCCGTTGTCGAAATATTTTAATAAGGTTTTTATTTACATATTTTTTGCTAACCTTACTCATTTCCAGTTTAAAACAAAACTCGTACTTTTAACAATAGGATTAGAGTTCACAGTTGTGTAAGTTGTTAAGTGAGTATAGGTAGGGTGACAACAATTTAAATAAATTACACAGTGCACGATAGATGTGGTTTGAAAGAAGATGTAGTGACAAGGATTGGCAAAGGAATGCTTCGATGGTTTGGGCGCATTAGATTTACGAAGAGAATTTATAAATCTGTTGTAGTAGGATGCGTTAAACTAAGCGACTTAAAAAAGCCTGGTATCCATAACCGTAGAGGTTGTATGAAGAAAATTGTGGATGTGAGGAAAATTGTTGGATCCATGAGGATCCAAGGGATATGTAAGGGTGTCCAGGATCCAACTGGACTGTGATAAAATTGAAGACATGATGATAGATGTTATAGTTGTTAGAAAATGCCTAATAGGCATTAAATAGGTACTCGCCTATGAACCTATTTTTAAGTTTATTTTGGTGCATTAAAGAATTTAAATAAATAAATAATAGACAGAGATTTGTTATAGATATATCTATAATGATTTGACTAAAAATGTTATGACATTATAGATCTGGAGTCCCTGATGATGGACCACAAGGATGCAAGGGGTTCTGTCATGCACTCACGTTTGATTCACAATTTATAAATGCGGTTGGAACAGATGGTAGATATAATAGCTGGTTTATTAGAAGTAGTATTAGTTCATTGCAGAAACTATTGTCACTCTATTGTATAGCTGTGTATTACAATGAATTGCACCACTTTCCCTGTTCGATGTTGCAAGTATCATGTACTGAGGTTTACTTAGGAGGCGTGGCGGTTTGACTAATATTGTCGGCATACAGCAAAACCAATAATAGTTTATAACTTTGTGATTGCTTACGAGTAGTTTGAGGTCGTTCGCTAATTGTTTTTTTTTTTACATTTCCATACTAACAGCCGGTTGTACCAAAAAAGTTTCAATTTACGAATTTAGTTTATACTTATTCTATTACGTTTACTATTACAAAATCGTGAATTGGTTTGTTAATAATTTAATATCGAAACTACCATTTATATGTGTTTTTATTATTAGAAATAACAAAAGTAGTACATAGAATGAATGAAGTCCTTTAGCTCTGTATAAAATATCCATTAAACGTAAAATGTGAAGTTAAAGAGTGGTGCAACCCATTTTTCTTTTTTTCTTTTACTTATACGATACTTCTTGCAAATTCGTAAATTATAATTTTCGGTACAACCGGCTGTAAATGTGCTACACAGAAACAGGACGACCAATGTGCATAATTATCAAAGATACATTGGTACCGGTAAGTTTTCGGTTACCACCACATCACACGGTGGTAGCCATTTTTGAACCGAGGTATATGTATGAACCGTAGTCGCCTCCATTCAGAGACTGCTCTTCTGGTTATCATCAGGCGGGTGCTGTCATATGTCGTGCCACAATGGAAATAAGATATTATAATATATAGATATTAAACTTTATTATGTTAATAATACAAGTTATAGACAGAAACAATAACTATTACTTTATCTTAATCGATAAGATAAGTAACATACCTATTAAAGTAACCAGTTTATATAGAGTGTTCAATTCTGGCCTATATCTTAAATAAACATCCTGTATGATAGAAATGTATGCGTAAGGTGAATATGAGTACCTATAATTGATAAAACTTAACTTTTAAACACTATTTTGTGTAGAAATACAAATAATAAATACTTTTATATTAGAGTTTTAGGATCGTTTGAGTTGCATAAAAATATAAGAGTCGAGATCTGGCCTTGACTTTCCTGATGGTAAGCAAGAGGAAGTCTAAGAGAGGCGACTGTAAAAAAAGATTCAGTAAACGATTGCCTCAGTCGCCGTCACTATGCCGGCCAAAGAAGATTATATATTCATATCTTTTTTTTATCCCGAGGTCCCATTGTCTTGTGATCAGCACAGCAATGCTCGAGGAGATTGTTGGAGTTGCTGGTCTTATATCGGGCGAGTCGGATGGGGCAATAGTCCGTCACAGTATCGTGACCCGGGCTACGTACATGGACTAATATCTAGCAGCCAGCGAAGTACTCTCCGAAAACACTCCTCCCTTTTACCTTGCAATTGCTCACTATAAGACAAGGCCAGATGTCGCATTACAAAAAAAACTATTAATCAAACAAACAGGGTTTATTTTAGTCGCTGCCAATCTTAGACCTCTCCCTAGATAAAAAATAAATAAAAAACAAAAAATAAAATTCATGCTAAACAAATTAAAAATTAGCATAACATAATTAAAATTAAAATGATCTGTCAGACCTACTCAGATTTAGATTTTATTTCTTTAAGTTACGGTTTGACGAATTTCTAAATGACATATTATTATTACTGTTTTTGTATCCATTAATGGATACTTAAAAACCATTAAGTATCCATTAAAAGCTGTAAGTTTATTCCAAGATTACTCATATAATCCAATTTAATATCCGTTTTAAAGCTGGGTTGGCTAGTGCCCATAACCGTAGAGCTTGTATGAGGAGAATTGTGGATGTGAAGAAAGCGAGGGAGTTGCGTCAGGATGGCAAGTGGCGCTCCGTTGTCTCTACCAACCCCGTGGGAAAGGAGCGAGACAATTTGATTGATCAATCAAATTGTCTCGCTCCTTTCCCACGGGGGTTTGATTATTGTCCGTTTATTTTTTAATTTTTATACTTGGCTACTAACGTGCTTGTATCATAGAAAAAGGTCGACCAAAGTATAATATAATATATTAGAGATACATTGATACCGGTTGTGGTTTTAAACCAGAGTCCTATATAATTATAATAAAAATAGCGCTGGCGTTCAAGCTGGGCAGTAACTTTTTTTGTTACTTACTTACTTTTTGTCAGTTAATTGTGTATAAAGGACATCAACATTTTGAGCTTTTATGTACTACTTTGTAATATCCAATAATAAAAAAAATATAAAAATGGTAGTTTTGATACTTGCATTGATAAAACTAATTTTGCATTGATAAACGTCAATTTTGCTTTTAATTGCTGTGCAATTGAGTTATTTGGAAAATAAGATATGGATTTTGTGTCGTCTGTCAATCAACGCCATATTTGTTCTGCTTTGAACTGTCATAATTATTGTTTGATCATTTTGCACACCTAAACTATGCAAAATAAAGGATAAATTCCAGGTAGATTGTAATCTTTGTTCATAAAACTATTTTAAAATGCATATTAAACTTTTAATACAATTAAGCCCAAGTCCCCATACAAAATGAATGATGTCCTTTTAAAGTATTGTCAATAATGAACACGACAGAATAGATGCGCGGACTTGCTCCTACCGCAGTCGTCCAGCGCTCTTCTTATCAGCCAACCTTATGCTGCAACCCTCAAGACAGCGCTCTTTGAATCTACCGGAATCTATACCACTCTTAAAAATAACCAAAAAGAAAACATTATTTACGTTATTTTTGAAAATGTGATATCCGTTTCTCATATTACATTGCCTGGAAATAATTCAGAAAGGTAGACATTTAAATTAAAATAAAGTATTCAAAATTGCTTAAATGAAGATACCTATAATAATGTTGAGGCTCAAATTCCGTAACCCCAATGTTAAAATCTACACTGAAGCAAAATACTCGTATCTACTGTAGTCGCAAAGGACCATTGTTGTTAGAGCGACTTTAAATAAAGAAAAAACAGTTTTCTCTTAAAAAAATGCTAGGAGAGTGTATATTTAATTTGTTTGTAAAAATTTCGGAAGAGTGACATATAGATAATTATGGTGAATAAATATTTCTTTTAATTCTAAGTCTTAAATGAACAAATAAAACATTGACCTATCCTTGTATAGCAAAATCAATCATAATACGTTTCATGTATAATTTGTATTGGCACACACGATTGGTACTTAATATTGTTTCAAAACAATAAAGACATACGTTTTCATTATCGCCATTTTGTCTGACATTTGAAACCTCAATATGTCATATCTTCATTTATTATAAGTACCAAGCGCCAAGTGTAAAATGACCTTTAAAACCTGTTTTACACTTGTTCATGAAGTTTTAAGGCTATACTATAATATGTACAGTACATACCCATAATAAATATTAAAATATTTATTAATTATTCCATGGAATTAACCAACATATAAAAACTATTATAAGATGCGACCGTGGTGTAGTGGCAGTGCAATGGTTTCGCAAAAAAGTTTTAAACCACTTGCCGGTACAAATGTGTCTTTGATATATTATATGCACTTTGGTTGACCTGTTCTAATGATACAAGCAAGAATTTTAATAGCTTAGTATAAAAATGTAAATAAAAGAAAAATATTCCTCTATGCCGGTACAAATTAGGCCGGTATAGTTGATGCGACTGCTACTAACAACTATTGAACTCGCCTCCATTCAGGGACCACACTCCAGCTTAATATAAGGTGTGGTGCTGTGAACTGACTTGTTTTTTTTTCAGTCGTCGGCACTCTTGGACTACCTCTTGCTTATCATCAGGCGGGTCGATGTTAGAGTCAAGTCACAATAAAATATATATTTCATTTCTATACTAAAGTACATTATTTGATAATTATATGAAATATACATTGATACCGGCACGTGCTTTTGCGGCACGGGGGTCTCGGTTTGCGTGACCATTGCACTACCACTAGACTACGGTCGCCTTGTTTGCTGTTAGTTCAATTTTCAAAAATTAATTCGATAAAAACAAATAAAATCGGATAAGGTGAAATAAGTCACTTCCGACCGCAAAATTCAGCAAACACGTTTAACACAGTAAGCTTCTCTGCCTATCTATCTCTTTTGGAATAAAGGCGTGACATTTTAATTAATTGATTCACTGTGATATTATTGCTTGTATTGTAATAAGGCTTTATACCGGTTAATGAATTTTTGCTGGACGTTTTATATTTTAGGGTTTTTATATTAAAATTTTGCTTTTTTGATTATAGTTAAGGAAGTAGAGTTATTGTTTTTCTTCTGTTTTCATTCGTGAAGATAATTTATACGCCATTAGAAGGTTGTCATAAATGCATATTAAAATGACAGTTGGTCGTTAATAAATACGTTCATAAAAAATGCATTAATATCAAATCAAAATCAATTTTTTTCCCACAGGGATAGGCAGGGACAATGGAGCGCCACTTGCCACGATCCTGACACAACTACCTCGCTTCCTTCATATTCACAATTCTCTTCATACAAGCTCTATGGTTATGGGCACTAGGCAACCTAGCTTTCTTGAGAATGTCTTCGATTTGGTATTAATATGTATTAATATCTTCTAATGTATTGGTTTATTTTAGAATTTAATGTTATTTCAGTTGAAATGCATGACAAAATGATTTAGTTATCCCGATTTTTGGTAACCCGGCATTGGTTGGCATTGGTTGGTACCACCAATTTCAAGTAGCTCACCCGCGGATAAACTCTAAGGTTCCCGGTTCCAATTAGGCCGGCATAGTAAATGCAACTATTACTTGCTGTTATTTAACAATGCTTTAGCCGTCTCCATTTATGGTCTGCACTCCAGCTTAACATCAAGCGAGATGCTGCCACAGGTCGAGCCATTATTAAAAAAAAGAATTTTTAACAATAATTTATAGCTGCTACATTTTTTATTTATAAAAAAATACATATATTAAATAGGAAAATATTATATTTGCACTTGATGATAATTTTTATTCTATTTAGTTATGAGTTAAGATTGATTGACAACAACACGATTTGAACTTATATATTTCCATTTTGCAATATTTAAATAAGTTATTTAAATAGTATTTTTTATTGTTAACAAGTCGAGACGGATTGTTGTGGTGTTGCTATGAATTGGTAAATCACATGTTTTCAATAAAACTGCTAATATTGTTATTTACAATAAATATTGTAAAAACACGAATTTTACATTTGCTATATAAATATGTAATCAATAAATAAAATAGTACAGTTGTATAGTTCATTACTTATTGAGAGTTTTAGTCAATTATTTAATATTTTTAATAACTAATATTTGGTGACCGTGGTGTAGTGGCAGTGAAATGGCTACGTAAGCCGAGTGGTACGGGTTCGAAACCACTCACCGGTGCCAATGTATCTTTGATATATGTACTTTGCTTCTCCTGTTTCTATGATACAAGCACTTTAGTAGCTTAGTATAGAAATGTATAATAAAATATATATAATAATATATAACTTACTTTTAGTAAGTAATTAGGTTTAATTTGGTTTTAAGCGAATAATTAATAAAATATTGATTTTAGAATGGTATATGACTTGGGATGCTATGATCTTTTGCGACATCTTTAGAAACCTGCGAAAAATTGGGCTGGAATCGCCTATATGGATTACACACGAACTTGTTATTATGATATCTAACTAAGCCGGCATAGTGGATGTGACCGATACTTACAGTTAATTGACTATAGTAGCAGTTACCTCTATTCATGGACCGCACTCCAGCTTAACATCAGGCGGAAGTTTGATTTAAACCTATTTATTGCCTTATATAAACGTCTTTCAAAAAAGAAATCGTCTGTACGTAAAATAATTGTGAATTGACATTAAAGGGTGCCGTGATAAATCGTGATCAATTGTGTGTCGCGGAATCGAACGGCGGACCGTGACCTTCCATCATACTCTCTACAGTTTGACATCTGTCCAATCAATGCAACAGATACTAAGAAATGTTATGCCATGCAAAGCCTAAGGCTCTATTCTGGTACAATATTAAATTGTACAATAATTTAAAAACTATTAGGTGAAAAAATAAATCAAATTGTGTACAAAATAAAAACGCATTAAGTCTCTTTATTTCGTTCGGGTCTATTTTTTGTGTAATAGATGTAATTTTTTTTGTGTATACATGTACAAATAAAATCGGCCCAGTTTTTGTGTATACGGTTGAAATAATTTGTATACACTCACATATAATATTATTGTAATTATTGTTTCGATAAATTTAAACGTCAATACAATTCCGATTTTAAATTATATTGTTACAATATAAAACATCCTAAAGATTGTCTAGTGCCCATGACCATAGAGCTTGTATGAAAAGATGTGAGGAAGTTGTGTCAAGATCGTGGTAGGTGGCATTCCATGGTCTCTGCCTATCCATGTGAGAAAAAGTCGTGACAATTTGATTGCTTGATTGATTGATACAATATAACTGTACTAAAAAATGTAAGCAAAAAGAACCTTTCCTTTGGCCAGCATAATAAAAGCATAGTGAACTGAGTCGGTTTTTTCAAGCGATGCGTGAAGAAGCACCTTTGGCCGACATAGTGACGGCGACTGAGGCAGCCGTGAACAAACTCGGTTTTCTCAGTCATCGCCACTCTTGGACCTCCTCTAGCTTATCATTAGGCGGGACGAGATCAGAAGTCAAGTCACAATAAAATAGAAAAAAAATAATTATTAACTATTAAATATTACCTGATACACAATATCAAATTTGAGCATATCAAGAATAGCTTCTTCTACATCAATTTTTCTGTAAGTATATGTATTATTCTTTATTAATGCATTTTCAATTGCTTACAACTCTAAATTGATAACGTATGATGAATAAGGATGTCACATAAACGAATTAATACGATTGACAAGCTGCGCTTACGAGTATAAAAAACAAAGTTATACTCTATTGTCATTTGTTTCTCAAGTATCACCTACACTTTCACTTACAGTAAAAGTTATCGATTTTCTACAATACAGGGTGTCCCAATGCTTTGTCACTCGGATAGAAATCATCAGACTGATTCTATAATGTATAATTGACTGGATATCTGATTTTAACTTACTGATGATAAAAGACTTAAAAGCCTCTCAATTTACGGTTGCCTCGGTCGTCGTGACCATGGCCGGCGTGATTTTTTCATACGCTTTATTTGTAGAATCTAAGGTTAGGGAAAACATATAGGAAGACAAAGCATTCTAGTCATGTTGTAAATTTTCCGATAAAGAAACGACGTACCGAGTTCGGCCGTTGATTCTGTCGACAGAATGTGAATGCTTCTTTAAACCTGGCTTGCTTAACATAGGTAAAAAGACAAGATAGGAGCAAGGATAAAGAGTCCTTTGGAGGATTTTTACATCTCTTTACTAAGCTACTAAAGTACTTGTATCATAGAAACAGGACAACCAAAGTACATATATCAAATATGTAGGTACCGGTGGGTGGTCTCGAACTCGTGCTCTCGGTTTGCGTAACCATTGCACGGCCACTACACCACGGTCGCCTTGAGATATTATTTAGAATGAATAATTTTTACCTTTGAAATTAGGAATGACTATGTTTAAAGATGCCTCAACTGTGAACCGAATTCCTATTTTAAATTATCAACATGTATTTTTTACCGATAGATAACGATGAATAAACAATCTTATAGATGCACATCTTAAATATTTTGTGTATTTTCCATCAGGTACCCATTATAAAATAAACGCGGTACACCCTGTTTATTTTATAATAGGTATAGTTACCACATAACATACAACTTTTTCTATAGTTACATCTAACTTTGTGTATAATGCGGAAGATAGTAATAAAAAATTGCTTGTAATAAGAAGAGAAACAAGGAAACATCGTGATAAAGCTTGTTAATCCGTCAAGTTTTTTTATAATCAATCGACTAACTCAGTCGCGTTTCAGGATTAGTTTGAAAGTTGTCGGTACTATGGAGCCCCTGCAACTACGCAGAGACATGGCGGCTTTGTGCGTCCTCTATAGGAGAATGTTCTGAGGAGCTCTTTAACCTTGTTCCTACCTCGTCCTTTCACATCCGTAATACCGCACAGGAAAAGCATCTGCATTCTATTGATCGAATCGGCAGTCAAACTAAAAAGTTCGGTGCATCTTTTCTTTGTAGAACAATCGACAAGTGGAATGCTTTGCCAGCCCATGTGTTCTCTCCATCTAGGATCCTTCAGGTCAAAATTCGTGTCACAAAAAAAAACTTTCTATTATTTAACGGTACCACCAGTTGCGTCTATTCATGTCTAACATCAGGCGAAATGTTGTCATATGCCGGGTTACAATAAACAAAAAACGCAGCAAGTCTAAATAGTTATATAAAGAAGAAGTAAAAAGATCTTAGTATATTCCACTGCCCATGGTAACAGCTGACTCGTGAAACCAGTTTATATGGCATAGTTGCAGACAGGTAAGGCGCCGCGCTGTCTGACTACACGACCTTACCACACGTGGCCCTATTTACGATATATTACGCAACATTGGTAAAAGTTAAGATAATTTATGCATGGAAACGCCTATGTAAGCGAAAGTTTCCGAGGAACTATGTATGGTTGGTGCAAATAAAATTGAGAAATAAGGCGTAAAAGTTGTAATTATATCCAGAAAAAAATCGACGACGATAAATTTGAAATTAAAATGGGCAAATCCGAGATTGCATTACAGGTCGAAATAAGCATCTGCATTCTGTCGACCAAATCGTCAGTAGAACAATCGAAAGTTTACCATATCCTATAATTTTTGATTTGTCAATCGAATTTTCAGTTGACGGCGCTCTCGAACTTGTTTTTATCATCAGGTAACTCAAACTATCGATATCCTTGGCGATATCAGTTTAAACAGTAAAATCATTTTTTATTTATTTAAATTTTCTTTTATAATTAATATGGTAATGAATTAAACAAATTTTATGCGGCTTAGGTACTATCGCGTTTATTTTGATTTTACAATTTTATTTTATTATTCCGACGTTCCGAGAGATTTGCAGCCATGATCACGGAGAGACTGTTCGCGCAAAATCTAAGAAAATATTAATACGGTAATAATACTTACAATAGAAATAATTATTTACCTAATAATAAATAAAAAACATATAACCAGCGAGCACAGTAGCCTGGTCTTATGCTCACTGTTTGCAATGATATTAATTGCAAGTAATGTTAACCGGGGATGTGGACTCAGCTGTTAAAAGCACTGCACGAAAAAAAGGAAGCATAGAATTAATTCACCGCTAGCACGCGAGCAAGTAGGTGCTCCGTGTAGCTCAGTGGTCAGAGCGGCAGTTAGTGGCAGATACCCGATGTGCTTATTTATCCAACTTATATTACTAATTAATACAGAAGAATTTTAACCATTAATTGGGTAAATTTTGCGAACTTTGATGTTCAATTTCTCTCGAACCACTCGAGCCGACTACTTAGAGTAAAATCCGAGGAAGTGGTTACATTGTAGAGGGAAGGAAGTTTATGGAACCAGATGACAACTATCAGATGAAATCATTAATTGTTTAATCATCCGTGGCGACAAAAATAAGACGACCATGGTCTGGTGGTAGATAAATGGTGTCGCAAACCAAGAGTTTTCGGTTCAAAGCCATCATTCGGCCATCATCATCAGCACGAACAACAAGATGTAAGGTTCCCAAGGTATATTTGATATAATATTATGTATTTTTGTTTATATGATACAAGCATATTTAGTACAAGTAGCTTAGTATAGAGATGTAAAAAATCGAAGTTAGGTCTACCCGCGCAAACAAATCAAAAATTATTAATACTTATAAAAAACAACAAAGAAGATAAAAACAAATTGCTTAATTAAATCCTAGTCAAAAGGTAAGTCAATTATAACTGTCAAATTAAAAATAATTTTGGTTCATGTCACGACATTAATTTGTATGGATAAATTTAGTTATCAGTTAATGATCAAAATATTACATTAAATATGAACTAAAGACAAAAAATACATCAAAAAGTACCGCTACAGGATTTTGTAGTTACAAAAAAACAATGAACCAATAAGGTGATCTTTAATGATATTTGACAAACCCAATAGACTCCGCATAGGAGATCAGACATTAGAAGCTCTTGTTCGATGACTAAAGCAAAGAACCAAAGCCTTTATTAGCCGGCATAGTTTTACGACTGAGTCAACCCGTATATTGAAACGGTTTTTTCAGTCGTCGGTCCTCTTACAACTTCATCAAACAAGTCAAGGTCGGATGTCAAATACTTATAAAAATAACGTATTCTACTAATTTTTTACACAATCAATCAATCAATCAAATTTGCCAGCCCATGTGTTTTCTCCATCCTATGACCTTGGATTCTTCAAGCGATGCGTGAAGAAGCACCTTAGGCCGGCATAGTGACGGCGGCTGGGGTAGCCGGGAAATAACTCGGTATTATTAGTCGTCGTCACTCTTGGACCTCCTCTTGCTTATCATCAGGCGAGTCGAGGTCAGATGTCGTGTGACAATAAAAAAATAAAAAAATTGTCACACCTTTTTTCCACAGGGATAGGCAAAGGCAATGGAGCGCCACTTACCACGATCCTTGCACAACTCCCTTGCTTCCTTCACATTCATAATTCTCTTCATACAGGCTCTGTGGTTATAGGCAACCTAGCTTTCTTTATACACAATCAATCAATCAAACTAGCCACGATTCTGGCACAACTCCTTCGCTTCCCTCACATCCATAATTCTCTTCAAATCTTGAGGATGTCTTGTATTATTTTATACACATCACGTGGAAGTTGCGACACGCGACATGCTTTAACATTTGAATAAGGCATAAATTCAATTATATATGCATTTGTCATATTTAAATAAAATAAAAGATATTATTAATTTAAACACAAAACAATATCCCATAATATTATTAAATGACAGTAAATTGGTATTAAATAACATATTTCGCGTAATACGTAATGGCGTCATGTTATCCCTTTTTATTGTGACTTGACATATGACTGCCTGTCAATAGAGGCGACTGATAGCTAGGTTATGGGATAAGGAGAACGCATGGCCTGAAAAATCATTCCAATTGCCGATTGTTCTACGAGGAAACGTCGCACTGAATACTGAATATATTTAGTTCAACTGACGATTCGGCCAACAGAATCAACGGGGCGGTTATCACGGAAGTAAAAATACTAGACAGGAACAATTTTACAGAGCTCTTTGTGGCGATACTCTTTGACGAGTATCTTGTGGCCTTCTTGTCGTCATGAATCAGACGTTAAGCAAGTACATGCTAAGACCGTGCCCATGCTAATAATTATATTACCATTATTACTTAAGAGTGGTAGGCAGTGGTGCTCAGAGCAGGGGCTCCAGAGTTCGAGCGACTTTAGCATCTCTTATAATTCGAACGAACAGTTCGGCACTGCAATGAATTCGGGACATCGAGACGTTTGAGACATGTGACACGAGACTTCAATTCACTAATCATAACACGCCTAATCACAATACTCTATGTTCAGAGTAGTTAAAAAATATTTTTATTACGATTCCTAATGAAGCTGGGTCTAGTTGTCTGTGGTTTGTGATTCAAATTGATTGGCAATCACTTGTGTCATAGTAAAAAGTTTATGCAAATTAGCCACGTACGTTTGAGATAAGAAAGAAAATATTAACAGTTAGTGCGATGACCCTTGAAGTATTTGATGACAAAAAAATTAGATGTACATCGGAATCTAAGATGTGTGTATGATTTTTCTGTGAACGGTACTCTTCTACATACTAAAAGTGATTAGAATAGAATTATATCATTTTATTTTAGAAAATATAGAAAAACTGTTTTGTGATGGCCAGGCATAGTAACAGCAACTGAGGCAACCATAAACCGAACTGCTCTGATGGACGTCCCCTTGCTTACCACCAGGGAAGTCGAGTTCAGATGGCGAATTTGAATACAAAAAGTACATACACATTATCATTACTATTTAGCACATATTTCTTCAAACAGTTTTACCACCCCATTGAGGAATAAGTCATGATTTTTATACTGGTAACACATTTTTACATTTATTTACACAAATAAATATAAATATATTTTCACTCTTTAATGGCACTATACATACATATTATATACACTTCTCGCAAAAATTAAAGGAACAAGAAAATTTTCTAAATTTTTTGGCAATTTTCAACAGGCTGTATTTCAGTGAAAAATGGTCGTACAAGAAATGAAAATACATAGCTTTTGAAGCTTAAAGACTCTAGTTTTCGAATTTTTAGGTTAAAAATTTTTTGGAGCACCGTTAGCCCTGAAATTCTTGCATAAAGCACGAATAAATAATTTTAAAATATTTTCATAATTTTCTTTTCGCTCTACGGACATGGAAAATTTTTTTCAAGCTAGACCAATGCATAAGTCCTATATTCTGTTTATTCAGCTTTAATTTGTTTTTTGCGAAATTCAGATACGATCATTTGTCTTCGAGATATCGAATTTTGAATGCATTCACATTCTGTCGACAGAATGTGAATGCTTCTTTAAACCTGGCGTCCTTAACATGGGTGAAAAACCAAGATAGGAGCAAGGTTAAAGAGTCCTTTGGAGGATTTTTACATCTCTTAACTAAGCTACTAAAGTACTTGTATCATAGAAACAGGACAACCAAAGTACATATATCAAATATGTAGGTACCGGTGGGTGGTCTCGAACTCGTGCTCTCGGTTTGCGTAACCATTGCACGGCCACTACACCACGGTCGCCTTGAGATATTATTTAGAATGAATAATTTTTACCTTTGAAATTAGGAATGACTATGTTTAAAGATGCCTCAACTGTGAACCGAATTCCTATTTTAAATTATCAACATGTATTTTTTACCGATAGATAACGATGAATAAACAATCTTATAGATGCACATCTTAAATATTTTGTGTATTTTCCATCAGGTACCCATTATAAAATAAACGCGGTACACCCTGTTTATTTTATAATAGGTATAGTTACCACATAACATACAACTTTTTCTATAGTTACATCTAACTTTGTGTATAATGCGGAAGATAGTAATAAAAAATTGCTTGTAATAAGAAGAGAAACAAGGAAACATCGTGATAAAGCTTGTTAATCCGTCAAGTTTTTTTATAATCAATCGACTAACTCAGTCGCGTTTCAGGATTAGTTTGAAAGTTGTCGGTACTATGGAGCCCCTGCAACTACGCAGAGACATGGCGGCTTTGTGCGTCCTCTATAGGAGAATGTTCTGAGGAGCTCTTTAACCTTGTTCCTACCTCGTCCTTTCACATCCGTAATACCGCACAGGAAAAGCATCTGCATTCTATTGATCGAATCGGCAGTCAAACTAAAAAGTTCGGTGCATCTTTTCTTTGTAGAACAATCGACAAGTGGAATGCTTTGCCAGCCCATGTGTTCTCTCCATCTAGGATCCTTCAGGTCAAAATTCGTGTCACAAAAAAAAACTTTCTATTATTTAACGGTACCACCAGTTGCGTCTATTCATGTCTAACATCAGGCGAAATGTTGTCATATGCCGGGTTACAATAAACAAAAAACGCAGCAAGTCTAAATAGTTATATAAAGAAGAAGTAAAAAGATCTTAGTATATTCCACTGCCCATGGTAACAGCTGACTCGTGAAACCAGTTTATATGGCATAGTTGCAGACAGGTAAGGCGCCGCGCTGTCTGACTACACGACCTTACCACACGTGGCCCTATTTACGATATATTACGCAACATTGGTAAAAGTTAAGATAATTTATGCATGGAAACGCCTATGTAAGCGAAAGTTTCCGAGGAACTATGTATGGTTGGTGCAAATAAAATTGAGAAATAAGGCGTAAAAGTTGTAATTATATCCAGAAAAAAATCGACGACGATAAATTTGAAATTAAAATGGGCAAATCCGAGATTGCATTACAGGTCGAAATAAGCATCTGCATTCTGTCGACCAAATCGTCAGTAGAACAATCGAAAGTTTACCATATCCTATAATTTTTGATTTGTCAATCGAATTTTCAGTTGACGGCGCTCTCGAACTTGTTTTTATCATCAGGTAACTCAAACTATCGATATCCTTGGCGATATCAGTTTAAACAGTAAAATCATTTTTTATTTATTTAAATTTTCTTTTATAATTAATATGGTAATGAATTAAACAAATTTTATGCGGCTTAGGTACTATCGCGTTTATTTTGATTTTACAATTTTATTTTATTATTCCGACGTTCCGAGAGATTTGCAGCCATGATCACGGAGAGACTGTTCGCGCAAAATCTAAGAAAATATTAATACGGTAATAATACTTACAATAGAAATAATTATTTACCTAATAATAAATAAAAAACATATAACCAGCGAGCACAGTAGCCTGGTCTTATGCTCACTGTTTGCAATGATATTAATTGCAAGTAATGTTAACCGGGGATGTGGACTCAGCTGTTAAAAGCACTGCACGAAAAAAAGGAAGCATAGAATTAATTCACCGCTAGCACGCGAGCAAGTAGGTGCTCCGTGTAGCTCAGTGGTCAGAGCGGCAGTTAGTGGCAGATACCCGATGTGCTTATTTATCCAACTTATATTACTAATTAATACAGAAGAATTTTAACCATTAATTGGGTAAATTTTGCGAACTTTGATGTTCAATTTCTCTCGAACCACTCGAGCCGACTACTTAGAGTAAAATCCGAGGAAGTGGTTACATTGTAGAGGGAAGGAAGTTTATGGAACCAGATGACAACTATCAGATGAAATCATTAATTGTTTAATCATCCGTGGCGACAAAAATAAGACGACCATGGTCTGGTGGTAGATAAATGGTGTCGCAAACCAAGAGTTTTCGGTTCAAAGCCATCATTCGGCCATCATCATCAGCACGAACAACAAGATGTAAGGTTCCCAAGGTATATTTGATATAATATTATGTATTTTTGTTTATATGATACAAGCATATTTAGTACAAGTAGCTTAGTATAGAGATGTAAAAAATCGAAGTTAGGTCTACCCGCGCAAACAAATCAAAAATTATTAATACTTATAAAAAACAACAAAGAAGATAAAAACAAATTGCTTAATTAAATCCTAGTCAAAAGGTAAGTCAATTATAACTGTCAAATTAAAAATAATTTTGGTTCATGTCACGACATTAATTTGTATGGATAAATTTAGTTATCAGTTAATGATCAAAATATTACATTAAATATGAACTAAAGACAAAAAATACATCAAAAAGTACCGCTACAGGATTTTGTAGTTACAAAAAAACAATGAACCAATAAGGTGATCTTTAATGATATTTGACAAACCCAATAGACTCCGCATAGGAGATCAGACATTAGAAGCTCTTGTTCGATGACTAAAGCAAAGAACCAAAGCCTTTATTAGCCGGCATAGTTTTACGACTGAGTCAACCCGTATATTGAAACGGTTTTTTCAGTCGTCGGTCCTCTTACAACTTCATCAAACAAGTCAAGGTCGGATGTCAAATACTTATAAAAATAACGTATTCTACTAATTTTTTACACAATCAATCAATCAATCAAATTTGCCAGCCCATGTGTTTTCTCCATCCTATGACCTTGGATTCTTCAAGCGATGCGTGAAGAAGCACCTTAGGCCGGCATAGTGACGGCGGCTGGGGTAGCCGGGAAATAACTCGGTATTATTAGTCGTCGTCACTCTTGGACCTCCTCTTGCTTATCATCAGGCGAGTCGAGGTCAGATGTCGTGTGACAATAAAAAAATAAAAAAATTGTCACACCTTTTTTCCACAGGGATAGGCAAAGGCAATGGAGCGCCACTTACCACGATCCTTGCACAACTCCCTTGCTTCCTTCACATTCATAATTCTCTTCATACAGGCTCTGTGGTTATAGGCAACCTAGCTTTCTTTATACACAATCAATCAATCAAACTAGCCACGATTCTGGCACAACTCCTTCGCTTCCCTCACATCCATAATTCTCTTCAAATCTTGAGGATGTCTTGTATTATTTTATACACATCACGTGGAAGTTGCGACACGCGACATGCTTTAACATTTGAATAAGGCATAAATTCAATTATATATGCATTTGTCATATTTAAATAAAATAAAAGATATTATTAATTTAAACACAAAACAATATCCCATAATATTATTAAATGACAGTAAATTGGTATTAAATAACATATTTCGCGTAATACGTAATGGCGTCATGTTATCCCTTTTTATTGTGACTTGACATATGACTGCCTGTCAATAGAGGCGACTGATAGCTAGGTTATGGGATAAGGAGAACGCATGGCCTGAAAAATCATTCCAATTGCCGATTGTTCTACGAGGAAACGTCGCACTGAATACTGAATATATTTAGTTCAACTGACGATTCGGCCAACAGAATCAACGGGGCGGTTATCACGGAAGTAAAAATACTAGACAGGAACAATTTTACAGAGCTCTTTGTGGCGATACTCTTTGACGAGTATCTTGTGGCCTTCTTGTCGTCATGAATCAGACGTTAAGCAAGTACATGCTAAGACCGTGCCCATGCTAATAATTATATTACCATTATTACTTAAGAGTGGTAGGCAGTGGTGCTCAGAGCAGGGGCTCCAGAGTTCGAGCGACTTTAGCATCTCTTATAATTCGAACGAACAGTTCGGCACTGCAATGAATTCGGGACATCGAGACGTTTGAGACATGTGACACGAGACTTCAATTCACTAATCATAACACGCCTAATCACAATACTCTATGTTCAGAGTAGTTAAAAAATATTTTTATTACGATTCCTAATGAAGCTGGGTCTAGTTGTCTGTGGTTTGTGATTCAAATTGATTGGCAATCACTTGTGTCATAGTAAAAAGTTTATGCAAATTAGCCACGTACGTTTGAGATAAGAAAGAAAATATTAACAGTTAGTGCGATGACCCTTGAAGTATTTGATGACAAAAAAATTAGATGTACATCGGAATCTAAGATGTGTGTATGATTTTTCTGTGAACGGTACTCTTCTACATACTAAAAGTGATTAGAATAGAATTATATCATTTTATTTTAGAAAATATAGAAAAACTGTTTTGTGATGGCCAGGCATAGTAACAGCAACTGAGGCAACCATAAACCGAACTGCTCTGATGGACGTCCCCTTGCTTACCACCAGGGAAGTCGAGTTCAGATGGCGAATTTGAATACAAAAAGTACATACACATTATCATTACTATTTAGCACATATTTCTTCAAACAGTTTTACCACCCCATTGAGGAATAAGTCATGATTTTTATACTGGTAACACATTTTTACATTTATTTACACAAATAAATATAAATATATTTTCACTCTTTAATGGAACTATACATACATATTATATACACTTCTCGCAAAAATTAAAGGAACAAGAAAATTTTCTAAATTTTTTGGCAATTTTCAACAGGCTGTATTTCAGTGAAAAATGGTCGTACAAGAAATGAAAATACATAGCTTTTGAAGCTTAAAGACTCTAGTTTTCGAATTTTTAGGTTAAAAATTTTTTGGAGCACCGTTAGCCCTGAAATTCTTGCATAAAGCACGAATAAATAATTTTAAAATATTTTCATAATTTTCTTTTCGCTCTACGGACATGGAAAATTTTTTTCAAGCTAGACCAATGCATAAGTCCTATATTCTGTTTATTCAGCTTTAATTTGTTTTTTGCGAAATTCAGATACGATCATTTGTCTTCGAGATATCGAATTTTGAATGCAAAAGGATCCTTTTTCACTCAACTGCCAATATCTCTGAAATTACTGGTCACCCAGCGAGCGGACAAAAAGTTTCGTTATTTGCAGAAAATTTCCTACAAAAATTTGTCATGGTCGATTGGAAAAAAACTTTTTTTCCACCTGTAACGTTAACGTGAAAAAAGAGCAAAAAATGCCATTTTCCCTTTTTTTGGTTAATCGACTGTATCTTCGGCAATATTGGGGGAAAAGCTTAGGTTAGAAGAATTTTTTTTAGGTCTAATGTACCCCAAAGGCCCTCCTAAATTTTTAGATCGCTCGGTTCAGCGGTTTTCCTGGACTGATTGATAATTGATAACTGATTCACCGCTGGCATTAGCGTTATCCAAAGCATACCACGTGGCGGTTGCACGGTCGGATTTACGCTTCTTTTGTGCTTACGCACGTGTGTTATGATTCTTCGGAAAAAATGAGACCCACAGGTCGTTCAGCTCCACAGTATTTAACGACTCCAAACTCATTTTCTAAAGTGTGAAATGTGTGTGTGTGTGTGTGTGTATGTGTGTATCGTGTTCAGTATCGCGTGTTCCAGCCTCTACTCCTAATCACAGCAATCTTTGTCGCATATTCGAAATGCAATTTCGGATCATTCGTTGAGGGATCTGACGCCAAACTCTTATCAAAGCGTTTTCTAATGCTGCTAAATTATTCAGATTGGGATAATTTTGACGCAATCGGCGGCTCAATATGTCCCAGACGTGCTCTATGGGATTCAGATCAGGACTCATTGCAGGATGCCTCAACAATCTAATGTTGTTTGTCTGAAAGAATTGACGGGTGATATTCGCTGTGTGAGGCCTAGCATTATCCTGCATAAAAATAAATCCTCTCCTGTTTCTTGCTAAGGGTAACACCTGAAGTCGCAAGATTCGGTCGATGTAACGCCTAGCATTGAGAGTGTCTCGAACAATCACTAAAGGAGTTCGAGAATCCCGTGAAATTGCAGCCCAAACCATCACCGATCCCCACCGTGAGCAGCTATGGGACGAATAAAACACTGTTCATAACGTTGACCTGAACGACGCCAAACTCGAGGTCTTCGGTCGTTACCATACAGGCAAAACCAAGACTCGTCGTTTTCAATCGTAAAAATTTTTTTTCAATTTTTTTTTGGATTTCTTTGTTAACCAATCTTCAGAAAACTCAAAATTGAGTAAAAAGCCGAAAAAAATGAAATTATTGATTTTTAAAAAGATTAAGTCAAGTTTAAGGAACAAAAATCTTGTTCCCTTAATTTTTTCAAAATTTCAACCACTCGGTCCAGGAAAACCGCTGAACCGATCGATCTAAAAATTTAGGAGGGCCTTTGGGGTACATTAGACTGAAAAAATTTCTTCTATCCTAAGCTTTTCCCCCAATATTGCCGAAGATACAGTCGATTAACCAAAAAAAGGGAAAATGGCATTTTTTTGCTCTTTTTTCACGTTAACGTTACAGGTAGAAAAAATTTTTTTTTACAATCGACAATGACAAATTTTTGTAGGAAATTTTCTGCAAATAACGAAACTTTCTGTCCGCTCGCTGGGTGACCAGTAATTTCAGAGATATTGGCAGTTGAGTGAAAAAGGATCCTTTTGCATTCAAAATTCGATATCTCGAAGACAAATGATCGTATCTAAACTCCGCAAAAAACAAATTAAAGCTGAATAAACAGGATATGGGACTTATGCATTGGTCTAGCTTGAAAAAATTTTTCCATGTCCGTAGAGCGAAAAGAAAATTATAAAAAATTTGTAAAAAAAAATATTTGTGCTTTATCCAAGAATTTCAGGGCTACCGGTGCTCCAAAAATTTTTTAACCTAAAAATTCGAAAACTAGAGTCTTTAAGCTTCAAAAGCTTTGTATTTTCATTTCTTTTACGACCATTTTTTACTGAAATACAGCCTGTTGAAAATTGCCAAAAAATTTAGAAAATTTTCTTGTTCCTTTAATTTTTGCGAGAAGTATAGTTATTTTCTACAACGACAAACATTAGTAAACAAAAATATTATTCATTAATAAAAAGTCCGTGTATTGAAGTTAATCTTGAACTTGAGGTCATATCACTGTATGTATGAAACCACGATGACTGTAAAGCCTTTAAAACGTAATCTTTTACTTCCTAATCGTTTATTTCATAAACTATATGCAGGCGATCGTATGATTGACCAGTTTCGTGTGGTCATGGCTGAATTTGACGATGAGTTAGTATATGCTAAGCTATGGCCAATACCCATACTCTTTAATGAATTATTCTTAATATTCTCAGAAAATACTGTCTGTATATATTTAATAAATATTTTTAATAGAATGAAGTAAATTGAAAGCCTAATGTGTTTCGATTAGTAAAGTGCAACAACGATCAATTGACACCTTCTCATATTTATTGGCTATTGACATGAACAGCATGTGAATAGATTAATAACGATAATATTACAACTCCTAAACAATGGAATGTTAATAATAACTAAACAATGTCATATGTTAGTTCAATGAACCTATGCATGTAAGTGTACACTCAACGGTTAGAACGATTAAGTCATCTGCACATTTGGTCACGATATAAAACTTAATGCAAAAAGATCAAACTTTAAATTAATAGATCAATCAATAAATCATTCGAGTTCTTTTAGATTTTGCGCGAACATTGATTAATGAATTACGCAAATTTCTCTCCGTGACGATGATGGTTGCAAAGTTCTTAAAACGTCGGAATAATGAAAAATTGTAAAATCAAAACCAAAATAAACGCGATAGTAAGCCGCATAAAATTTGTTTAAATCATCTATTCTCACAGGCGTGGTAAATAATAATGATACTTATAATAAAGAGCACAATAAAATAGGCAAACTTAACACTAAAAAGCATTCTCTACCAGCTTGAGTTTGGGAGAGACCCTTTTCACGATTCCTTCACAATTATTTTAAATTATACAATAATATTACGTAAGCACATCTTTGATAAATTAATTATTAAATTATTTACTTTGATAATCGGTATCGCGTGGTAAAATATCAATCAATCAATAAAATTGTCACGACTTTTCCCCACGATCCTGACACAACTCCCTCGCTTCCTTCATATTCACAATTCTCTTCATACAAGCTTTATGGTTGTGGACACTAGGCAACCTAGCTTTCTTGAGGATGTCTTCGAGGTGGTCTTAAAATATAATCCAGTTTATCAATTAGTATCAATATAATACAAACTTTATAAGTCCTTTTGTGACTGAAGAATAAAAGTAGTATTAAGGCGACCGTTGTGTAGTGGCAGTGCAATGGTTATGCAAACCGAAGAGCATGAGTTCGAGACCACCCACCGGTACTAATGTATCTTTGATTGAGTTGCAAGAGATGATGGTAAGAGACCGGATGGTATGAGTTTGATTCCATGGAAGATGGGCCGGGTGCTGGTATGGGATGCAACCTGTTCAGACACGCTGGCACCTTCCCATCTACATGGAACCAACAGCCGAGCTGGTGCGGCTTGTGAAGCGGCTGAAAAAGCTAAAGCGTGCAAATACAGGGGTCTAGGCTCCGAGTATGATTTTGTCCCATTCGGTGTCGAGACCCTTGGTCCGTGGGGTTTTAAGGCTTTTTAAGGAAATATCAAAAAGGTTAGTCGACATCACAGGAGACCGAAAAGTTGGCAGCTACCTCGGACAAAGAATTAGTCTAGCTATTCAAAGGGGGAACGCTGCCAGTATCTTCGGAACCTTGCCTAAAGGGACTCCTTTTAATAATGTATTTTAGTTAATTTTTTTTTTTTTATCAATATGTTATTTATCAATTGACTTGTCGTCTATGATATTATATCTGTCGTTAAAATAAATAATTAAATTATCGTGGCAATGTTATATAGAGACCATACAGAAATAGTCCTAAATCAGTTGTCAGATCAATTTAATTGGGTACCATTAATGCTTTAGAATGTACATAAAATGAATTGATAGTGCAATGATAGTAGAAATATTTAAGTAGCTACAATTGTTAATGACATTCCTTTGTTAAGAAATAGTTTAAAATTATGAATGCTGTTATGCCATTTTAACATTTGGGTCGCTTTAATTGAGTCGTGTTTTGTGAAATATTAATCTGTTTGTTGTGTAAGAAGTAATATAGTAATGCATTGTTTTATATATGAATTAGGAGTGGGTTAGATTATTTTTTTATTGTGACGACATATTGCACCCCGCTTGATGTTAAGTCGAAGTGCGGTCCATAAATAAATGCCACTGCCACTACAATTCAATAACTGTGAGTAGCAATCACATCCACCATGCCGGCCTAGATGGAACCAGCAACTTACAAGCTGATCCCAAAACGAGACCAAATCACATCACGGTCTGTATACTTGTAAGTGGTTGTACTACCCCGGATCGGCAGACTGGGTACCACTGCCTACCACTCTTTTTTATACCCAGACCCGAAGCAAATATCTATCTCTTTTTTTATTGTTAACAAATATTTGCAATATTTAATATAATTATTAAATATAGGTTAAAGTAAGGTGCCCAAAATATAGAGTAAAATATTTTTTGTCTTATTGTGGCTCCATGTTTATTAATTAATTAAAACTCATTTCCAATAAAAACATATTCATCAAACGTCTGGTAGTCAACCTCTCTAAACATTTGTATCGTGTTAAGTTTAAAAAAACATCGAAGTTTTCAAACATAAACGTTTACTGTAACATATTCATTGTAATTTATAATAAATAAATATAACAATTTATAAGAATTGAGTAGGAAGCTTATTATTAAAATGATACCATTTAAACGCATGATCATAGTTTTTAAATAGTCTTCCGCCTCCGAACCTAGGCCTTGGGTGCATCTCTTACAAATGTAGAATTAAACAATTTGTTTAAGACATAAGACGAGGTCGACACACACACGCACCATGTTGCTATTAAGCCATCAAATCACTGCTCTGTGGATGCAGGTATTATACATAGTCACCGACATGAAAAGGTAAAGTATAAAGTACTTATTAGTCTTATTACTGTGGTTCGACATATGACAGCACCCCGCCTAATGTTAAGCTAAAGTGCGATCCATGAATGGAGGTGACTATTAATATACGAGTAGTTATATAATTGTAAGTAACAGTCACATCCACTGTGCCGGAAGTTGAAACCGGCATCAAAGTCACCTCAGTCCTGTATACTTGTAAGTGGTGGTACTATCCCGGATCGGCAGACTGGGCACCACTTCCTACCACTCTTAAATAAACACGAGTACTTAGGCGATGTGTAGCTTAGTGGTTAAGCGATAGATGCTGTGTTAAATTTCGCTTATAAAGTAATAGTAGGTATTGCATTGGAATTTTATGTTAAACCCAGTCCTTTAAAATTAAGTATCTGACCTAACTATATACTATCTTACAAATAAAAAATAAATAAAAGGATTATAACGAATCACCATCATCAGCCAGAAGACGTCCACTGCTGAACACAAGCCTCCCCCTTAGAACGCCATTCCGATCAACAAGATGCCAGTTCATCCACCGGTTATTCTTGACTTTCACTATGTCGTCAGTCCACCTAGTTGAAGGCCTACCTACGCGTCTTCCGGTTTGTGGTCTCCAACAAATCGACATTTTTAATTCGAAAATGGTAAACATTACAAAACACCTACGGTACAAGCATCTTGTACACAAGAGTGCAGAGCCCGTGAGAAGTGTCATACGGTTTTTTTCACCATTGTATTTACGAAGGTTAAATGCCATAATTACATACTGCTATTACACCACAATTTAATGATTAAAGACTAAGCCATACAGACACACAATACACTCACTCTCTCTCTGCTGGAAATAGTTCTCCTTCGCCAGTGATCTTTACTCCACAGTGACCTGCAGGAAGCAGTATTCTTTCACCTTTAGCAGGTCGTCAGTCTATCAGACCAATTTTCAATGCAGATGCTTTTCTCGTGAGTAAAAAGGACTCATAGAGCCGCCATGCACTAGAACATCAATGAGAAGTGACTCGTGTATCCAATGTTTTCGTCTAACGTGTTGTCGACAAAGTTTTCTTCTACGGTATAATATTGCCATAACAATTAAGCGTCTCTATCTCCTGTCTGTCAAGTCACGTCCAAAATTTACTGCAGAAGTAGTCTCCGTAGTATCTTGTGAGTGACTGAATCGGTGTGCAGGATACGCAAGACAAAATTCTTGTTTACTCGAGACAAAATGCTTATCTAGTGAAGAAAATGTCTTATAATATGCAGCCAGTCCTTGGTGTGTTCCTAAGATTTTATAATTTTAGGAACACACTGCATCATCTAGATGCGGGACGCGCACGGTTTACAAAATCTTAAGTGTGTTATCAATCGATTTACATTTGTTTTGTGACGTCATTAGACCGGTAAAGGTAGAAAAGCTTTACCGGTGTGGCTTCAGCCTAAATGTGAACAATTACCGACGCGTTACAAATAGCTGTGATTAATTAGAATGATTTATAATGATTATTTTTATAGTATTTTGGTGGATAATTAATGTGATGTTGTTCACTGTTTTTAATACTGTCGCGTGTTTCCTTGTATTGCGCTAAAACTATTAAACAAGAAACTATAATGAAATAAACAAATTTTATGCGGCTTACTATCGCGTTTATTTTCGTTTTAATTATACATTTTTTTAATATTCCGATTTTTTTATTATTTCTTCGTGACCACGATGGCTGCAAAACTCTCGAAACGTCGGAATAATAAAAGATTGTAAAATCAAAACCAAAATAAACGCGATAGTAAGCCGCATTAATATCACTTGCAAGTGTATAAACCGTGAAGTGACTCGAGATCAGTTCAGGTTCCAACCAGACCAGAATCATTATTGCGACTGCCACTAAGAGTTATTAAACTTAAAATAAACTTATATAAACTTTAGTAGCAGTCGCCACACTCTAGTTTAACATCAGAGGGAGTGCTGTCATTCGAGTCACCATATACAGTTTTAGTTTAACGCTAAATTAAGGACAAAATCATTAACCGCCCATTACGTCATCTATTTCAGTCGTTATTGAGGATATCCGTTTGGATTTTGCAATTTGATTTGTAGAGTCCCCTTCTTCCTTTCTAGTATCAGCTCGTAATTCAATTAATATTAATTCTAACGCAATATGCACATAATATGATAATTTTAAAGTCACGTTGTTTTAGTCGTCAATCAAGCGTTAACCTAAAGACATGTTTAGATATAGAATATCTCTAGATCTACTTTGTTCTATGTTTGGTAGCACCATGCAGTCCTAATTGGAACCGGCAACTTTCAAGTTGATTCCGAAACGCGACTAAGTCACGTTACGGTCTGTGCACTTAAATTCGGTAGCTTGATCTGATATAATAAAACTTACAAAAAAGTAAAAACAATATGCAGAAAAAAAGGATGAGTAAAAGTTGGTGACGAAAAGATGACGAAACAAAAATTGACGAAAGAAATTTATGAATCTCATGGGTGTTAATTGACCAAATCAGACATCTTTAAGAAAGAGCTGGGTCGCTTATTGGCCATAACTGTAGTAGAGCTTGTATGAAAAATATGTGAATGTGAGGGAAACGAGAGAGTTGTGTGAGGATCGTGGCAAGTGGCGCTCCATTGTCTCTGCCTATCTGTGTGGGAAAAAAGCGTGACAATTTTGATTGATTGATTGATAAAAAAACAATCAATTTGTTAAAACTAAATTCCCATAGGAACAGACATAAACAAATTAATAGAGCGCTACATACCACTATGTTGATACAACTGTATAAACCTTGGATCTTTAAAGCGATGCGTGAAGAAGCACCTTTGGCTGGCATAGTGACGGCGACTGAGGCAGCCGTGTACTAACTCAGTTGTTTCAGTGATTGTCACTCTTGGATCTCTTCTTGCTTATCATCAGGTCAAATGTCGGGTCAGAATAAAAAAAACTGTCTCGCCTCAACAATCGCAAAAAAAAATTAGATGCGATATTTGACCTCGACTTTTTTGATGATTGATATTTAGATATTATTTATTTATATATTATGAGTATGTAAACTTATCAGTTGTGTAAATTAGGCTTTAGTTATTGTGTTCCCATGGTCACATTGTCATCTTATACTCTAACATTCGCAAGGTTGCGGTAATTGATAGTTGCTTGCGTAAATGTGAATAAACACTTGTAAATAATATGTCTTATTTATATGATGATATGTTAATATAGATGTATAGGCCTGTATATATATATATATATATATATATATATATATATGCCTATACACCTATATCAACCCGGTCGCAGCAAACATTTGTTTCACAGCTATAATTAGATTAAATATTATAAATATTTATTAATAAAAAAAGGAAGCGGATATATGATCCAGATTTAGTTGTCAAAGAGTAGTAGTAGGCAGTGGCACCCAGTCTGCCGATCCGTGGTATTATAGGTACAGTGTACAGACCGTCAAGTGACTTAGTCGCGTTTCGGGATTAGCTTGTAAGTTGTCGGTTTGAACTAGGCCAGCATGGTAAATTCGACGACTGCCACAGTTATTTTACTATAAGTAGCAGACGCCCCCATTTATGGAACGCACTCCAGCCTAAAATCAGGGAAGTGCTGTCATTATGTCGAGTGAATAAAAAAAACAGTGCTATCTACCCCATTAGCAACTGTCTGGGATAGTAACTAATCCGGATTAAAGATTTGTAAAAGTAAAATTGTCATTTTTTATGCTGATTTAACATACAATAGTATTATTATGTTTGCTCAGTTTATGCAAACAACAATTGAATACTTATGAGGTTTTTGCTCTACTTTATATTATTGTTGTTTGTGTTTTTATTTATTTATTACGTACAATATAATTCTGCTCTCGCTGTCATATTTTATTATGTTTAGGTTATTTATGTTTATAATTTAAACCATTAGGAATTATCTATGTAATTAAGTCATCTCGGGATAGTGGCCAGTATCGCTTTATTGTCTCTAGTATATCTCCCTGTTGGAAAATGGTGTGATAATTTGATTAATTGATTGAATTATCTTATTATTTATTTTAGCCTTTTTCGAATAAAATAAGTTGTTTAACATAACGATAAACGACAAAACATAAATAAAAACATGTTTTATCGAAATGTTTAATTATTCGAAAGTAATTATGAATTATGTAAAGCCAAGTAAATAATGAACACAGGGAGTTTAATATTAATGTCATTGTTTCCTGCGTTGTAAATATGAATATTAAAGGTGGAATGAAGTTAAGAAAATCATGATTACATTTGATAATACAATCTTTAGCAAAAACTATTTAAAAGACCTACTATCTAAAGTTCATCTTTAAATAGTTTTGTTTTTTCATTAAAACCTCAGTTGTCCACAAAGACCTTTTAGTAATATCTTTATGTCTGGACAAATAATCCATGTGCCGTCGTATACAAGGGTTTTAAATCAGAAAAAATGGCGCCAAATCCCCGACGCCATGACAATTTGTGCAAAACAGACTTTTGGATCTCATATATCTGTCGCTAGACACAATACGTACTGTTTAATGTTTCTTTTGTCTCAACGTTTTATTGATTTTATAATGTTTTCATTTGCACTCGACTTATTATTTATCTAATAATAAACTAGTGGAATGCTTTATAATGATAATAATTAGCTAATTAAATTACACAAATAAAATACAAACAAATAGTTCTTAAGGTTATTTTTACTGTCGTGTTGTCCACATCTTGCCTCACTCCCTCAGTCCGGCGAATAATTTATCTCCTACAATCAATCAATCAAATTATCACGCCTTTTTCTCACAGGGATAGGCAGATACAATGGAGCGCCTCATATCCACAATCCTTTTAATACACGCCCTACGGTAATCGCCATTTTTTGAGAATGTCTGCTACAATCAATACAGGGAATAATCCTTAGGAATTTCAATACGATGTTTTTATTTTCTAAATGTTACTAGCGGCCGTACCATGTGTTCTATCACTTCTATAACCTTGACCAATCTGCTGTCCTCCCTCTCGCGTGAAAATGCACCTCTGGTCGGCATAGTTAAGGCAACTGAGGCAACAGTAAATTAAGTCGGTGTTTTCAGATATCAGAGCATTTGACCTTCCCTTGCTTAATCGGGCAACTCGAGGTGAGATGTCGAGGCACAATGAAATTTACAATGAAAAGATATTTATTTATTTATCTATTTGTATTTCTCTACCTTTTATAGGCGGAGAAATAAAAGTCAATTTCCACGATCCTGACATGATTTGTTTTGTAATTTCATTAACTATGCCCGATAGGATACACATAGGACATAGGTACAAGAAATAAAATAATAAAAAAATCCTATCTTAGCATTATAAGTGCTGAAATTTTATTAGTATTTCGGTAAATAAAGCTTACAATAAAGTAACTTATCTATTATATTTTAGGATGAAATACAGAATTTTACGATCACCATCTGTCTTCATTGTTCAATCCAGATGTGACCTCTGGGTGGCTATTTTACGATACTTTTATGGATACTTACGAAAATTTGAGACTATAAAGTTTAATAACGCAGAGCCCTTTCTTATAATAATTCTAAATTAGAATTATGTAATTCACTAAGAATAATTTATAGTTTTATTTTTATATGTAATGTCACTTTCAAAATATTGCTTTTACTTTTATGTTTGTTACTTTGTACTATTTTATGTGATTCCACTACGTCACATTTTATGAAATAGTCATAAATAAAAAGTGAAGTGATATAAAATCTACCATTCAAAGTATTAATATATGACTTAGTTTTCAATGAAAACGGTGAGATTTGGAAAAACTTTATTTTCTTTTTATACATGTTAAATTTTGGAAATGGATAAATAAAATTATTCTAATAAAAATATTAAAATTAACGTCTTTAACGTGATATGCAAGAAAAAAAAATATTGGGTTTTGAAACTTTAAAATTATTTTAATATAATTTAATATAAGTATTTACTACGGGTAAAGAAAATTATACATACCTACCCTTATGCTGATACTAATGCCAATAATTAAAAAAAAATATATAAATATTTAATTAAACTAAAGTAGCTACACATGTGACCGTTCAAATTAAAAGTACATAAAATATTTAAATTCATTGCAGTTTATAGCCTAATTATTTTAATAACCAATTTAAAAATAATTAGTTTCTAATTTATTGCGCACGCGCAACGTTCATCGGCGCGTAATTAGGTACATAGGTAATTATATAAAGCATTACGTGTACAATAAGAACATTAGACAGGTTTTCCAAGGCGACCGTGGTGTAGTGGCAGTGCAATGGTTACACAAACCGAGAGTTCGAGTTCGAGTTCGAGACTTACCGGTACTAATGTATCTTTGATATATGTACTTTGGTTGTCCTGTTTCTATGATACAGTTTTCTATGATGACAGATTTAGTAGCTTAGTATAGAAAAGTAACAATAAAAATATTACAATCAACAACTCTTTATCGAAACTTTTTAGAGGCAAGACTTGATATACTTGATCTTCAACAATTTTCCCCGAGAAGACTATTCTAGCACATTCGAGATACATTCGAAATGTTTGAACAAACACTAGATTTCTAGTGATAATAATTATCGTTGTTTTGGGCAAGTACTGTTTTTGTGGTTATTGTAACTCGTCCTGATCTCGCCTTTACACAGCTGGAGTGCGGTCGGTGAATGGGGGCGTCCAGTACTACAAGATAAGAAACTGCAAGTACTGTTTACCACTATGCCGGCCTCAGTCACTAAACAGTGTGTACACTTAAAAGTGGTGGTTCTACCCTAGATCAGCAGACTGGAGACATTGACTACAATACATTAAACGTTTGTCTAGCTAAAAAACTGTTAGATAATGAAGGCCAATATGAATCAGCCGACAATGGTTTTAAGGATTTACATCAGACGTTTTCCATGTGTGCTTTTATAAGTAGGAGAAGAGGTGGAAGAGGTAGAATTATATCCATAGGAATAGCTACTTGAATGAACACTAAAACCAAAATCCTTTTTACATAAGTGGCTCAGTTCACGGCGACTACGATCTCGTGTATGACTTTTTCGAATGATAACAGAATTGCCCCAAAAACCTGTTTCATAATCTCTATCAACGTTGACAACTTTGATCCTTTCTAGCTACCACATTAAAACTCTCGCTTTTGTAAAAAAAAGGACCTTCCATAAATCATGTATCGTAATAAAAAATCGGGTAGGTATAATCCCTTTGGCTCACAGATTATTATACCAAATAGACATAACAAGGGAGAGCAGTAAGGCATATTTAATTAATCCTGATTTCTTTTTCTTAAAAAATCTAAAGAAGTGGGGTCTATTAGTTTGTTGTCTGCGAATAGGGCTATTTTTTTAGGCAAGTTATATTTTAAGGGTTAAATGAGTCGCGTTGATTATAATCAGTGATGGAAAGAAGGGTTGTCGATATTTTAAGGCAGACAGATGGTGGTCATTTGCCCAGTCTGCCGATCCAGCAGTGCAATGGTTACACAGCAGTGCAATGGTTACATCAAAGATACATGTATCTTTGATATATGTACTTTGGTTGTCCTGTTTCTATAATACAAGCATTTTAGTAGCTTAGTACTTACAAGCTGATCCCGAAACGCGACTATACTTGTAAGAGATAAATCTTTCGCCGGCATAGTGACACGTCTGAGGGAACCGTAAACCGAAGCAGTTTTTTTAAACCTTGCCAAACTTACCATCAGTCAAATTGAGGACAACACGATTCAGTAAAAACCTCTTAAGAAATATCTGTTTATATTTTATTTACGTAATTTAATTAAATAACAATATAAGAATTTAACACCTATGGAAAACAATTAATCATTTTCAAATACAACAAAAAAATAGATGTTAAATGTTTCTTAGAAGGATACATTGTCAACACTATCAGATTTGGCTTCTCAATCTTTCACACCCTTTAGTTCATTGGATTTTATATCTTAATCGTTAGGTTTAGAATTCACATTGTGTTGTATATATTGTGTAGATTTTTTGTGATTTGTTAACCCTCGGTAGAACATGTCCACGTGATGTTAATACTAAATAATGTCCTTGGGAAAGATTGGAATCTTTGTACAGAGGTGTCTAAAACTCAATAATAAGATAATAAAAAAGTTTACGATCTTTTTGTAATTTTATAAAATTTTGCTTTGTATTGCTTATTTTATTTGTAAAGCGGGTGTGATTAATTTTATTCAGCTTTTTATTTTGCTTTAAAAGCAACAAAACTTTAATATAATAATTAGGTTTTTTTTATCACTTTTTTAAATGATCTACATTTTCAATGGTTTCTCGTAATTTTTACTGATGAAGTTTTTAATTTATAAACTCGCGATAATTAAAGATGTCCCTTGAACAATAATTTAAATAAATAACCAACTGTCTGTCTACTATTTTCTTTTATGCATAATATCCTCAATTTATAACCTACAGTATACAAATCTTCTATGCAAGATAAGTAGACACAATGAAATAACAAATTATATCTAATGTAAATTTAGGCAGAAGCAATAATCTATATCTATAGTTTCATGTTGTTTACCTTCAGGTCAGTGTTCTTAATCTAAATAAATATTATTGAGGTTGATATCATTACTATTGATGGCCCAAATAAGGCTTCGAAGGCACTAACTTGGAGGTGCGACCAACGCAACTAGGTTAAACAGCAATACGGTGACCATGATTGACAGAAAAATATGTATCATTAATTATGTTAACAATTATTTTTGGCCTATGATATTAAAGTATTTGAATAATATAATATGCATATAAATATCCGTATTGTATACAATTTCTTTTTTTTTGGAATGAAATATAAAATTGTAAAAAAGTGACACCACCTAAATTTTTTAAATTATTTATTTTTCTAGTTAGAAAAATGAGTTATAAAGCATGTGTATGCAGTGTCTATTACCATAGAGTGTATAAAGAAAATTGTAGATGTGTAGGAAGCTAGAGAGTTGGGTCAGGATCGTAGTAAGTGACGTTTCGTTGTCTATTCTAATCTGTATAATCTTGTGGGAAATGAGGCGTGATAAATTATTTTATTGAGAGTTTTAATATATTTTTACTATTAATAAACTAAAAATACTACTATTATTAAGATTAATCGTTATTATTATTTAACTTTGATAAACAGTTTGATAAACGCTTGGTGAAAATTTCGTGGACGCGCCACGGCACCCTCGCCTGTTATCACTCTGTTTGCGCCGCGTCGCACACTGTCATATCTGGACATATTGCGAGTAAAAAGGGATACAATCTAGAAATACTTATAGTAACAGAGAAGGTTGACGACAGGAAACGATGAGCCGACCAGATCAAAGACTATATGCCGATGCACGTTGCTTTACACTAGACCAGAAACCCATGGTCGATGAAAAGGCCTAACAGAGAAAGCCTTTAGGGTCTTAAGATCCTCTATGTTACGATAGCGAAGAGACGAAAGAGATATTTTTTTTAAAATGGTACAGGTTTATACAAAAAATATTTTGTTGTATTTTTGGGCAAGTTATAGCAAACATAAATCATGGTTACACCAGTTGCATGTTTTTGCTTGGGTAAAGCTTCAAGTCCTCAAAAAGGTCACAGGTGGGTGCGTACCATTGATCTTTCTACTTTTGAGGACAACTGTATTTAATAATTCAATTTTTTATTTCATTATCGTATCGATGACAATACTTTCTTGAGTTCTGAGTACAAAAACAATAAGGTTTTTAGCTTTTCAGGTTACTTGGTTAAAGAAACTTTTAAGCTGTAATGTTTTAATGTTTTAAGTTTTTTGTTGGTATTTTATTAAATTAAATGCAGCTTGATCCTTGCTGCAGGAAAACGCATGTCGGTACCAATGTGCCTTTGATATATGTATTTTCGTCGTCTTGTTTCTATGATACAAGCACTCTTTGCCAGCTTAGAAACTACATATTTTACTTATTAACCAATCAAATTGTCACGCCTCAATTCCCACGGGATATGCAAAGACAATAAAGTATTAGTTTCCACGATTCTTACATAACTCTCTCGCTTCCTTCACATCTATAATTCTCCTCATACAAACTCAAATGTTACCGCAGTAATATAAGCAAGGGTTACCGCGAATCCTTGCTTATTTAGGAATGACCCGATTAGATCAATCAATCAATCAAATTATCACGCCTCTTTCCCACGGGGATAGGCAGTGACAATGGAGCGCCACTTGCCACGATCCTGACACAACTCCCTCGCTTCCTTCACATCCACAATTCTTCTCATACAAGATTAGATCCTATATCAAATATATTTGGTTGTAACATATAGTTGCTTAAAGTTAAAAGATTATCGAAAATATTCAATTACTATCAAAAGTATCAATAACAATCAGAGTCTACATAATTAATAAATACCGTTAAGAATCACCAGAAAAATGGATTCAA
Organism: Tinea trinotella; assembly: GCA_905220615.1. Lineage (NCBI taxonomy): Eukaryota > Metazoa > Arthropoda > Insecta > Lepidoptera > Tineidae > Tinea > Tinea trinotella. The sequence continues at coordinate 3,736,033 of HG992320.1, read as the reverse complement.
AAGTATTATCTTCAAATCCCATCTGAGACTTTTTAACTACAAATTACTTTTATTAGAAATTATAATAGATCCTGTGGCTCGTTTATTTTAATTGATTTTATTGTGTTTTATTATTACGAGGGACCTTATTTATAGGCATGTGCTTATCTATAACTTTGCGTATTATATTTAAATTAAGAATTAATCAATCAAATTGTCATGCCTTTTTCCCACAGGGATTGGCAGAGACAATGGACCGCCACTTACCACGATCCTTACACAACTCCTTTGCTTCCTTCACATCCACAATTCTCTTCATACAGACTCTCATTCATTCTCATATTTAAACTAGTTCAAATAAAATATATAAACAAATGAAATTTAATAATAATGTCGATCATATGCTAACAATAAAAAATAGTCAGAGCCTAATAATATATATAACTATTCTGAAATTAAATCAAATAATAGGATCGTCAGGCCTCAATTCTGAAAGAGAACGAGGCGCCATTTTCTAGACCCTAATACTAAACGCAGGCTTCCTTCAAATCCACAATTCTCTTTATAATTCAAATAATTATAAAATCTATAAATAATATAAGTAAAAACTTGTTTTCTTAAAACTTGTTCAATTTTTATAGGTTTATAGGTTAGCGTACCTACTAACCTATAAATCGTTAAAATCGATTATCATTAACAATTGACATAATAAAATCTGTTACTGTCAAAGTAAAGAAATTTCCTTGCGTTTAAATAGATTAGTATCAGAAGTGATGGATGAGATGTGCGACTGCTTTGATCGATCGATTTTAGCAGTATAATTTTCGCGGTTAGTCCCTGGACTTAATACCGTTACTGATACTATTTTCTACTGTGAATCCATCTGACCTCGACTTGCAAGGGGATGTTCAAGAGCGCCGATGACTGAATAAACCGACTGCTTTATAAACCGATAAATAAATAAGACTGAATAACTGCAAGTAGCAGGCACGTCCACTATGCCACCCTAGTTGGAGCCGGCAACTTACATGCTCATCCCGAAACGCGACTAAGTCACTTCACGGTATATATAGGGTAGTGAGTATCACCACTTGTAAGTGGTGATAATACCCCGGATCGGCAGGCTGGGCACCACTGCCTACCACTCTTAGACAACCAAACCAGGAGCAAATATCCGCCTCTTTTCTTTATAGTAGTAGAATCTTTATTCCAGCCTAATATCAGGCAGGGTGCTGTCATATGTCGAGCCACAAAAAAATGGCTCGTTGAATACATTAAAAAAAACGGAATTGCCTGTAAAACCTGCATGTTTATTTAAATCTCGAACGTTTATTTTAAGCAGAACTATTTAAAAAAATAGTTAACAAGGATCGTGTCGACAATTTTTTGTTTGGATCCACATTTCATACACCTATTATAAAGTATACATAGGAGGCATGTATATCAAATATTAAACGTAACGTAAGAGTATTATTAAACATTAAAATATTTTCATAATATTTAATAACATTGTTATCAAATTAAATAATTTATGTATATACATAGATATATATTTTATTTTTTCATGTATTTTTACCAAATCGATGATATCCTCAAATAAGCTGGAAGAACTTGTATAAAAAGAATTGTGAATGTGAGGGAAGCGATGGAGTTGTATCAGGATCGTGGCAAGTGGCGCTCTACTGGCTTTGCCTGTTCCTGTGGACTTTTTCCTGTCACAATTTGATAGATTTTCAAGTCAAATTTAAAAAATACATTCACAGTACTTTCGATTGAGTCTTAGAAAAAGTCTAGACTCGAGAACGCAAACCTCGTCAAACCTTTGGTCAATCAATCAATCAAATTGTCACGTTTTATTCCTACAGGGATAGGCAGAGACAATAGAGCGTTACTTGCCACGATCCTGACACAAATCTCTTGCTTCCCTCACATCCACAATTCTCTTCATACAAGCTCTACGATTATGGCCACTAGACAAACATAGCATTCTTAAGGATGTCTCCGATTTGGTCGGAAAATACCCTCCTTTGCCTGCCTCGTTGATTCCATCCACATCAGATTTATTTCCTTTTTGACAATCTACTTTTACTCATCCTTTCCATGTGCCTAAATCAGTATTCAAACTTATTTAAATCCACATTAGATACTTAATTTAAAAGATACATATATATGATTTTAAAATGTTAATAATATTAACTATAGATACAGCTCATAAATATATAAAACTATAATTAATAAGGATTATAATCAAATGATTTTTTTATTACTCAGATAAATTGGTACGGAGGCGTCTCTTTCGAGGCTACTGATAGTGATCTTAAAAATTTACAATAAACATTATGAATAATTTATTAATTTTAAGAAGTCATTGCGTTGGAGTTCCAAATTTGTATTTATTGTTTAAATTGTATTTGTATAGTTTACTTTAGATTTGAATTACCTCCCCTTGCTTACCATCATGCGGGTCGAGGTATATTTTTTTCCTTTTTGTCTACTTTTCTAATAAGCTTTTCTAATCGCTTGTTAACTATAAATGACGCGCCGCTCCACTTTATTAGTTTATTTAAATGTGTGAATTCAAATATTACTAAGTATATTACGTCTAGCTAGCAACTGAATGATCAATAACAATAGTATTTTCGGTTTGTTTCATCCATCTTAAATATTTGTTTGTGTGCGTAAATGCAGTAGAGGGGCGCGTCTCGGTTTGCGTAACCACTACTATTGTGTAATTCCACTACCACTACGGTTCCATTTTTACTAGTATAGGCACAGATATTGTGAGTTTATTTAGTAGTGAGTGTATACAAATGGCAATGCAACGAATATTATAATAACTGTTACCCTTACCCTGTAATTTTAATTTTATTGACAGTTATTTAATTCCTATGGGTCGTTAAGATACATACATAAAATCGTAGGAACTGATGAAATAGAGGTTTTTCTGTAACATTGAAGGTAGAGATATCTATATCCGAAAGATACATTTATTTTTAGATGCATCGTGGACTAGTAGTCCGTCTCAATAACACAAAAATAATAATTACAATACGCCAAGTAATAAAAATATAACTTATTGTAACAAGGGAATACGAAAATAACGAACGTACTTACTCATAACCCCAAACAGAAATAGAATAACAAAAACATATCCTGAACTTAGGATTGAGTGTACCAAATATTAAAACGATCATTAATAAATATTACATAATAATAATGATATTAAATCTTTAATTCAGACCGTAGTCCATAAGGTTAGTTACAATGAGAAAACTTAAAAACAATGTTAAATAAAAATCAAAATAAATATAAAGAAAAGTAAGACTAATAAAAGGTCTAAGTCCAGTATCTCAGTATATGGCTGTCAGCGTCCAGCCTAGCAGATATTACATCCAGGAGATTGTTGGTACCGCTCCGCACCCTTCGCATCAGGGACGCTATCCTCTTTCTTATTATAGCATTGAAATCATCAACATGCGCCTCAGCAAACATTCCTGATGCGCTACAGAACAGCGGCAAATCCAACAGCATCCTGAAAAATAATATCGTCTGTTATTTATTTTTTATTGTGTCTCGACATATGACGGCACCTAGTCTGTCAAAGCTGAAGTACGATACCGTAGACAGTTATTTGATAATAATTTTACGGCATATAACATATTCATTACTATTTTACGTGCATATCGGTCAACTGCGACCGAGTTTTTTTTTCCTTTTCATTTGGCTTCTTCTCGACGGAGCCTGCCTTTTAGTTGTAGAATCAATAACATAAGCAGCCGAATAAAAATAAATATTTTTGATTTTAATTGTACTTTTTGCTTTGAAATTTGTTCGAATAACAAACATTAAAATCTATATACAGAAACCACTGTCTCACAATAAGAATATAAGAATAAAGAATATAAAGTTAACTGTTGGTTAAATGTTTAAGAACCTGTCCTTATAGAGGCTATAAGAAATAAACGAGGTGTTTCAAAATACACGAGTAAAATATTTTTTTAATTTTATGGAAGCAAGGAGCGGCGTCTAACAAGCTTTTAAATTTCGAACTTTTGAGCCGGTAATTCGAATGGTAGCCGGTAATAATCGATCATATCGATTTGACTTTTTTTATTAGTATCTTGTTCTCGATTCGTGATACGAAGGATAATAAAATAAATGATAAATCGGTCATAGATACACAATTAAGTTTTTTTTTTTGTAATAAAACGGTTGAGATTGTTTTTGTTTATGTTTTAACGTTCCTCTTTTTAACTAACGCGATATATGATACATTTTGCAATTTCCATTTTTATTTTATTTTGTAAAGCACATATGTTAAATATTGGTACCGGCAAGTAGTTTAGAACCGGGGGCCTTCAATTACGTGACCAATTTGCAATCACAACGCTACTACTCTCTAGCTAGCTTATACTAAGCGTTACTTTTGATATCAAATCGCATAAATTTAATTTTAATTTGTTTTAATAGATAATAAATATATGGTTATAAATAATATTATGAATGTGAGTGCTTGTATGACACATTTAGAACAGAGATATCAGCCAACTGGTGGGCAGTAGGTTCAGAGTTCCTATTTTTATCCTCATATCCTTGGTTAGTCATTGCACTTTGTTTTTATTACTTTTTATGTAAGTACCTAATATATTGAATTAAACAAATTTTATGCGGCTTACTAGAGGCTGAGACCACGATGGCTGCAAAGCTCTCGAAACGTCGGAATAATAAAATTGTAAAATCAAAACCAAAATAAACGCGATAGTAAGCCGCATAATTTTTTTTTTAATTCAATAATCAATGTTCGCGCAAAATTGTATATATTGTATACTAATATATTGTACCTAATATAATATATAGTACTTACCACATAGTAGCTAGCATATTTTTATGTGAAGTGACAATAGCGGATAGAATGAGGAATAGCACATTGCGTTATAGATGTCGTTTGAAAGAAGATGTAGTGACAAGGATTGACAAAGGAAATTTATAAATCTGATAGGGATGGATGCGTTGATGAATTGGCACACGTGGAACGAGGCAGACCCTGGAGTGTGTGGCAAGTGGCGTTCTATTGTCTCTGCCTTTCCCTGTGGGAAAAAGACATTACAATTTGATTTATTGACTGATATTTTTCATCGTCATGTCAGCTATCTCCCCCAGCGATATCCATAGTGGCCTGTCGATTCGGTAGTACCACCACTTACAAGTATACAGACTGTGTAGTGACTTAGTCGCATTTCCGAATAAGATTGTAAAGTTGCCGGTTCCAATTGGCCTTACAGTTACTTAACTATAGTAGCAGTAACCTCTATTGATAGACCGCACTCCAGCTTAATATCAAGGAGGTGCTGTTACATGTCGAGCCACAATAAAAAAAATGTAATAACATTGAACTATAGTTAGATTCATTCCAGACAGTTTTAATCAATGACTGTCAGGCCAATAATTAACTGCGGAGTTTAACTTTTAATCTTTTTGTGTCTGAAACATGAGGACAGACAGACCGTGTTGTTTATTTGCTAATACTCGTATATAGTTTTGCAAATTGAACCGATCAGCTTTAATTACTTAGAACAATTGATACACATATTAAAAAAAAATGAAAAAATGTTCATTAGTTTGACCACTACTTTTTTTTTATTAAGACTTTTAACTTTGACTTGTCTGGTGAAGTAAGGAGATGACGACAAAAAAACGTAGTATTTTGTTAGATTTTGCGCGAACATTGGTGATTGGCACAAAATATAATTGTGTATGTTTATGTATGTTTATTTGTTCCTACATATATCTATACTAATATAATAAAGCGGAAGAGTTTGTTTGTTTGTTTGTTTGTTTGTTTGTTTAAACGCGCTAATCTCAGGAACTACTGGTTCGAATTAAAAAATTCTTTTTGTGTTGGATAGATCAATTATCGAGGAAGGCTTTAGGCTATAAAACATTACGTTGCGACTTATAGAAGCGAAGAAACAGTCGAAAATGTGTAAAAAACGGGCAATATTATTCGTCTTTGAGTGTTTCCGTTGCGTGCACTGCGAAAACCGTTCGAGATACCCAAAAAATATGTATGAAAGAATTATTCCTCTTTAAATTATCTAAAAAAATGTCTGCGACCGTATATGTCTATCTTTTAAGATTAACTCACAATAACCGTTTTTGTGATAGTCAAATCTGGTCTAAATTAATGCATTATTACAAATTATTTGTCAGAGTTGTATTAACATCATAATAAATTATTCTTTATCGAAATAAATGTGTTATTAATTAAGATTATTAAACTGTGAACAAAATTGTCATTGACATCACCTAATTTCAATAAACATCTTATAAGATAATACAATTTTAAAATAACTCTGAAACAAAATTCACACGCGTCGCATGATGAGCGCTAACCGGTGGGCGAGGAGAGGCGGTGCTTGCGGGCGAGGCGGAGGGGGGTGTAGCTCGACGAGGTATAGTCTGTCTAAGCCGAAATGACGCGCCCCTCCACTGCATTTACGCATACGAGCAAATATAAAATATGGATAAAACACACCGAAAGTGCAGTGATTGGTTATTCAGTTGCTGGTTAGACACAAAGGAGGAACGAACGTGATGAAGTTTAATAGTATAGTTAGTAATATTTGCATTCACACATTTAAATAAACTAATAAAGTGGAGGGGCGCGTCATTTATAGACAGACAAGCATACTATGCGGTCGGCTCCCTACTGATCGGTTTAATGCAGCGTTAATTTGTTTTTACGATATGATATCATCGTGCAAAATCCTTTTTTATATAAATATATTCTATTAGTTACGTAATTTAATCGTCTAAAATAAGTCGCGGGTAACAGCTATAGGTAATTTATAATAAAGCTGAGCAGGTAGGTAAACAAAAAAATAATATGATTCCCAAAATAACTATTTTACGCGGACGCAGTCGCGGGGACAGCTAGTGTATATATATACTTGTGATACTTGTATGTAGTTTATGTAATTGTAGTTTGTAGTATATTTGCACCCGCCTATAATGCCAAAGGTTAGTTGTTAAGGAATGCCTAATAGGCATTAAACTTGCCTATGTACCTATTTTTAAGTTTAGTAAGTGCAATAAGGATTTAAATAAAATAAATTACTGAGTTAAACAATTTTTATGCGGCAAAAAAATGAGTCGTCCTCATTTCAATCTTTCACTCAACTCCGATTTGTAAATCTCCTCCGTTAATATTTCTTCTTTCATCCTTTTGATGTAGCCAAACGGGCCAAACCACAAATAATCTAATTTAGAGTTTTCTTATATATTTATTACGCGAATATTGATTAATGAAATAATAAATTTTATGCGGCTTACTATCGCTTTTATTTTTTGTTAATGATTGTATAATTTTTTTATTACATTTTATTATTGTGACGACATTTTACCTGGACCCACCAACCTGATGATAAGCAAGAGGAGCTCCAAGAGTAACGACGACTGAAAAAACCGAGTTAGCTCACGGCTGCCCCAGTCGCCATCACTATGCCGGCCAAAGGCGCTTCTTCTTTGCAGCCATCGTGGGACTTTACAGCCTATTTAAGTAGCCAAAGAAGCGGCCAAACTTAAGTCCAGAACTACCATAATCTGTGCACTACTCTGAGTGGCCTCCAGATTGAAAAAGATCGTGAAACATTAACCCAGTGAAATAATAAAATAGGCTTATAATAATATAAAAAAATTCAATATGGATTGTATAAAATAGATCTATTTATCTACCAATAAAATAAATCAATATTTTTTAAATTTATTTCTTATGTGGTTCGACAGCTCTCCTCCTAATGTTAAGTTGGAGTGCGGTCCATAAATGGAGATGACTGTAAGCAGCAGTCACTAGTGGAACTGGCAACTTACAAGCGACCAATTCTGAAACGCGACTTAGTCCCTTCTCGCTCTGTATACCAGTGGTACTACCACGGATTGGCAGACTGGGTATCACTGCCTACCACTCTAAAAACTTACTAATATAGAATTGATTTTAACGATAAATCTCAAGGTTACAACTACTTAGTATTTTTTCGACAACCACGCATAGCTTCGCAACTATGTAGTTAACATTAAAAAAACAAATTGATCGTACTTTGCAAATTGTTACATTGTAAAAGAGATCACGTCTACGGTGTGTGTTTGTAACTCCAAGGACGTACCACAAAAAATAATGAAAATGTTTATATAGAATTAAACAAATTTTATGCGGCTTACTATCGCGTTTATTTTGGTTATTGATTTTACAATTTTTTATTATTCCGACGTATTATACGAAATTGTAATAAATAATAATTGTAAAATCAATAACCAAAATAAACGCGATAGTAAGCCGCATAAAGGACATCATTCATTTTGGACTTTTATTGTAACACTTTTGTCACGGCCGATGATAAAAATATATATAAATGGTAGGTTCGATACTTGTATTGACAAAACTAATAGCAATTTTGCTTTTAATTGCTGTACGATTGAGTTATTTGGAAAATAAAAATGATTATTTTTAGTTTCTAAACCACGCGGAAAAGACATATTAAAAAATAAATGTCACACATAGTTGACCAAGGAACATTGTACTCAAGAGAAGAAGCTCGACTGCCATAGACAACAAGTGGCAATTAGAGACGCCACGACGGAATATCACGCGAACTAAAATGTTGGCATGTTGGTGAAAGTGAACCTTACTCAGCAGGAAATAATCTAATTAGATGAATAAAACGACTTTTAATAAAACATTATCTTTTTTATTTAATTTCAACTTACTTTTCAAGACAATAGTATCACTAAAAATATGTATGCTAATTACTAGCACAACAGGAGAAAATTTAAAAAAATATATTTTTTACTTTTACTCTATTTTTTACTAGTTTCAAAATGTTTAACGACAGTATTATATTGATGACGTTTGCGATGCCTAAACATTTGGTGGGAAGATCAAACCGGAAGAAACGCTATCACGCCATAACCTTGAATGAGAGTCGAGACCCGATGGATCGACTGCCTGATGTTTTTTTTTAATTAAAAAGTGATTGACGACTTTTTTTGGGCTGGCAGTGAACTTAATGGTTTCTGCATTGAACTGTCATGATTATAGTTTGATCATTTCGTACATCTAAACTATGCAAAATATAGGATATTTACCAAGCACATTAAAATATTGTTGTATCGAACTATTTTATTGTACATTTCCCACTTTTAGTACAATTAAGCCCAAGTCCCCATACAAAATGAATGATGTCCTTTGTTTAATTCAATAATCAATGTTCGAGCAAAATTTAAGAAAATACAATGTTTATATAGTTTTAATTATTGTCATGCCTCAATTTCTACAGGGTTATAGGATCTAGGGTTATACAATGAGGAGAACACATGGGCTGGAAAATCATTCCACTTGTTGTTGGTCTGCTAAGAAGTTCTAAGTTAAGTTCGACTGGCGGTATAAAACCTTTAACTAATAATGGAACTAACATTCCTTTACAAGATGCAGGGGTGAATGTGACTGTGGACTCTCGTATATAGGACATACAAAAAAATTATATGCACACGTGTACGGGAATAAAACACCAACGTAGTGAAAGTCTGCAGTTTGTGAGCATCAACAGGACGGCGCCAACCCCTACATCCGTTTCGACAAACCGAAGATCCTCGCAAAAGACGACTGATACCCAGGATGGTACGCGAGGCTATTAAGATTAAAAAAACATCCTAATTTCAATAGAGATGGTGGTTGGCGATTATCAAACACCTGGGACCCCATAATGCACAGTCCCAAGTTCAGCAAACTGCCAAACCAGATGACACTTGTCAGTTATTTTTGCAAAAAAAAGAGAATTAAACCGGGACCTGAAAAACATCAAACGGGGTAGTTTTGGAAACGATAATAGCATTAACCAATAGGACGACAACACCTCAGTCTCTCCGTGACCACGATGGTTGCAAAGCTCTTGAAGCATCGGAATAATAAATTGTAAAATCAAAACCAAAATAAACGCGATAGTAAGCCACATAAAATTTGTTTAATTTAATAATAACGAAGAATTACTATTACAAAACTTTAAAGTAAAACACTTAAACTGTCAAAGACACCGATATATAATTTTCCGAATGAACTGAATGAGGTACTTGATATGTAAGCCACATAATAAAAGAATAAAATATAAGAAATATTACACTTTCACCTCTCAAACACTTTCTTGTTTGTAATAAGTTTAATTTTAAATTCAAGGTGAGACATTTTGACTTATAAAAGTGACTTCGAAACTTGTTTACGTTGTCTTCTTACAACAAATCGGGGACATTACAAAAAACAGGGGTCTCCAGTGCCATAACCAAAGAGCACGTAAAAAAAAAATTATGAATAGATATTGGTGTCAATTCTCTTGGCACACGATTAGCTTAAAATCCTGAATTGTGTTTTTGCTTATATAAGATAGGAGGCAAATAAAATTAGCAAGTTTTAAATTTAGGTTAAGTTGGTGAATGTGCCAAGAGAATCGACACCATTGTTACATTTTTAAATTTCTATAGGTATTTTCATTGTAACTGGACATGTGACAACACCCCACCTGATGGTAAGATGGAGTACGTTCCATGAATAAAAGCGACAGATATACAGTTAAATAAACGTTGTAGGCAGTCGCATCCACTATGCCTAGTTGAAACCGGCAACTTTCAATCTGAATCCGAAACGCGACTAAGTCACTTCCCGGTCACGGTCTGTACACTTAAAAATGGTGTTACTACCCCGGAACGGCAAGGTGGGAAAATATTTGCCTATCACTCTTGAATTTGTTGTATAATATTCCTAATACTAATTTTCTTACGAAAACCACATGAATCTCATATTACAATTGAATTGCGTATTCAGTGTTGATGCTTAATAGATGTTATGTTAATATGGCCGCCCGGTTATGTTTAGTTCGTAAAATTATATAAAATTACAAAGAGACCCGGTCTCTTGTATTACGTCTTTGAAATCAACACGCAAAATATACCAGTGAATAGACATGGAGTGTTAAATTTTTGGATTAGCCTATTCTATAGAAATATGTATATCCTACATATTTCCTACATATTATTATAAATGTGAATGTGAGTTTGTTTGTTTCGTTTTGACGCAACAACTACTTAACCGATCATCATGAAACTTTGTACACATATTTTTGGAGGTACTAGAAGTAACAAAGGATACTTTTAATTTAAAGAAAATATTTTTTTTACTATAGGTTCCTATTGACTATAGTTTCAGCTGTTTGGAATTATTCTATATTTATTTTTATTTCTGTCTGTAATTTTTATATGAGTTATAAATACAAAAAAAGGGATATACAGTCGTCACTCTTGGACCTCCTCTTGCTTAACATCAGCAGGTCGAGGTCAGATGTCGTGTCACAATAAAAAAACTATCTGGTCCAAGGAGGTCCAAGAGTAACGACGACTGAGAAAACCAAGTTTGTTCACGGCTGCCTCAGTCGCCGTCACTATGCCGGCCAATATAAATAAATATCAATAACAAAACAGACGTACTGATTGATTAGGTTCACTGGATTAGACTTATTAATGGAACTAACAAATAACGTATCTGAAGCAAGAGAGCTATGTCAGGATCGTGAAAAGTAGCGCTTCGTTCTCTCTGCCTATACCTGTGGGGATTAAGGTATACCGATTAATGAAAATGAAATGGAGTAGTTTAAATTACACAACAATGACAAAACACTAGTATTAGCTTCCTGTTTTTTAGCAGGTAATTTTGATGTAATACTGACAATTATTGAGATTTAACAAAAACGATAGATTTGTTGTATTTTTTATCTATAAACAAAATGGGTCAAAACCCTAAATAATTTGTATACAACCCCTATTAGAAAGCAATCTTACATAATACATAATTGGACGATTACTAATTAATATTATTATGCGTCACGGATCATAATTTATGCTAAATGGCAATAATATTTATAATTAAGTTAAAAAATGCGTTTTTTATTTATACTAGAATTATCTAATATTGACTAGTATTTAAAGAACAAATTTAATAGGTAAATATTATGTAAAAACGTACCTATACGGGTATTACTTAATTATGTTGGTTGGTATTGTTGCTTAAGCAAGTTATTTGCTTTTTAATTATTTTATGTCAGATCTTTTTTACATGCGCAGTTTAACACATATGTACTTATTTCATTATAATTATTTTACAGTTGATATACTGTGATATACAGTTGATATACTGATATACAGTTGATATAATGACTTTAGATTTATTTCTAATTTAAATTCATAATAAAAATGCATTAAATCTGCAATTAATCATAATTAAAACCATAAAAATTACTTTAACTAGTTGCAGCGTATTATCATTGTAGAGATTCAACCGCTGCCTGCAGTTATTTACCTATTGTAGCAGTCGCCTCAATCCGTAAATCGCACTTCATATCATAATAGTAATAAAAAAGAATGAAGAGTAATATGAAGAGAATCGTGGGTGTGAAGGAAGCGAGGGAGTTTTGTCAAGATCGTGGCAGGTGGCGTTTCATTGTCTCTGCCTATCTACATGGGAAAAAGGCGTGACAATTTAATTAATTAATAATAAAAAGCTATATTAATACACAATCCTTACGACAATTTACTGTTCTTCATTTAAACAACATTTGAATTCCGAATCCAGTTTTGTAAACATTCCAAGTACGAAACGGACCAATTCCATCGCATAAAAGCAATTACACACGCGACCGCCGTTAATGGTGGCTCTATGTTATTATTATATCATTAGTGCCCGTTACACACTTGAGTCGAAACTGGGACTTGGGGGGAAAAAATCACTGTACCTATATAATCGACACCGCGACGGAAATATGCGATACGAAGAATCTTACACTTCAAATACGCGCATTACATATTATGTAAAGTAGCACGTTAGATATAAATATAGATATAATCATATTATCAGCGTACCAGCGGACCGACCGCATAACTCAGTGATAATGCGAACGGGCTTCGTTTTGACAGTTGAACTCCATTAATGAGCTTTAAAATTAAAAAGAAAGCTAGGTTGCCTACTGCCCATAACCATAGAGCTTGTGTAAAGAGAATTGTGAATGTGAATGTGAAGGAAGCGAGTGAGTTGGATCATCAAGATCGTGGCAAGTGGCGCTCCATTGTCTCTGCCCAACCCCGTGGAGAAAACGCGTGACAAATTGATTGATTGATTGATAAAATTAAAATTGCGACCGTCCAACACATTATGAATTGATCTTCATTATAAGTTCAATCTTATTGAAACTTATTGTCCAAATGAATAAAAGTTGTTTTCGACACCAATAGCAACGGCGTAACTTTTTGACAAATGACAAACGGGAATGAATGTCATTTTCATTCCCATTGAAGTTGCACGTTCGGCCTCCAGGGCTCCAAGAAATCAATAAAATAAGTTCGAATCTTGACGAGGAAGACTTTTATACAGCAATGACCTTGGTATAACATAACGCAAATTCACATTCGATTCGTTAGGTTGGCAGAATTGATATTACCTGCTTGATGAATTAAACAAATTTTATGCGGCTTACTATCGCGTTTATTTTGGTTTTGATTTTACAATTTTTTATTCGATTTTACAATGTTTGCGCAAAATCTAAGAAAATACTATTACCTGCTTGCTTTCTCACTATGTTTCCTCTGATGCTTGTCAGCACTCTCGGATGGTTAGAAGTTTATGGTGTTTCTAATGTAAATTAACGAGTGTACGAGTAAAATATTGACAGGATATGAGAAACTGGCCTTGATGACAGATAATTTCAGTTAATGCGCAAATTTTTTGTTTGTATAATTTTAGGTCATTTGTTTTTCTTGTGAACAAAATATGTATTAGGTAGACGATTATTTATGCCTGTGATATATAATTATGTAGGTTTATTATTTAAACAAAGCCTTTTGAATACTTATCATTATAAGAATTTTGAATCCTTACGTACCCGGAACTACTATTATCTGATAATCAACTCAAAAAAACTGGAGTTTCTGTATGGAGTTTCTGTAGGAGTTTGAAATATGATCTTGATATCTATATTGTGGATATCACGAATATAGTAACATGCCATACAACAAAAGAAATCTCTTTAAATAGATCTTATTGCTGCGTAAAAATGCGAACTATAGGAAGCTATCCAATATATAATAGAATAGAAAAGCCAGTGTTACGACTGAACTCACAATTAAAGATGATCCGCGGTAGCTGACAGTTGATGTTAACCCAGGATAGACCATCACTTTCATGTGTCTCATATGTTTCGAGATCAGCTTAAAAGTTGTAATTTCTAACTACACCGGCATACTTATGAATGCGACTTCTACTTGTAGTTATTTAACTATAGTAGCAGCCTTTATTTATGAACAGCACTTCAGCTTAACGTCAGCTGGTTTGGTAACAATTCTAGTCATATTTCGAACCAAAATAAAAATTAGAAAATTTAACTAATTTCGCGTTTATTTTTGGTTATTGGTATTTGGGTATATATTTATCACTATGAAAGATTAACATAATTTATAATACAATTAAACTTAATTAAAAGTAATAATTAACTAATTAAACTATAAATAAAAAATATCATCTAATGACGTCGCATCCGAGATAGTCCCAAGGAGACTGGCAACATTTCCCCTTTGTATAGCAAGGCTAATACGTTGGCAGAAATAATTGCCAGCCTTCCTGTCTCCAGACTTCTCCGTCAACCGCCTGGACAACTCCTTGGCCAGGCGCTTAGCTGATGGTCCCCAAGGGCCCATCGTCTCGACCCCAAACGGCGCAAATTCGTAACCAGTACCGAGGTTAGCGTATTTGCGCAACGATGCGATGTTGCGATGTGGGATGGGGCTAATGTGTCTACACAAGTCGCATCCAACACCAAAGACCTGCCAAGTTTCCATGGCCCAACAGTCATTCCATCAATTTGATTAACTAGTTACTGCATAATCGCTCAATTGGCAATTGCAATGGAATGAATTAAAGAAGTCGTAAAAAGTTAACTAAGAGGCCTTGTCTTTGGATTATGTTTGACAACAAAAAATCACACAAATTGATCAGACGAGTCAAACTGGTACTAACTTTAAATACCTTGTCAGATTACGCGCCAATATTCAATTAAAATTAAATCCGATCAACGATTGTTTGGATTATTGATGGCTGTTTCTAAAGATTATGCGTCTTTTTAGTTTCGATCTTTGTACAAAGTAGCCATTAAAAACTCCGAATTGAACTAATTTACGAATCATCATAAATCAAGGTTGCGGTGATCTATAACGAAAACAATAGAATTAATGTTTTAAAATTGGCATACATATAAGATTAAAATAACAATGAAGTTTTTTTAATATTTATTTATTTAAAAACTTTATTACATTTTGTATAAAGGCGAACTTAATGCCGCTAGACATTATCTGCCAGTTAACCTTCGGGACAGTCGAAAAGTTAAATGGGAGTATGAGATATAAAACTGAATATTGCAAATATTAATGGCGAAAAATAACCAATAAGACGTTTATAAACACCTGCGGTTCCCTCACATTTGCCAGTACCAATGTATCTTTGATATAAGTACTTTTGTCGTCCTGTTTCTATGATACACGCACGTGTAGTGGCTTAGTAAAGAAATTTAATAACTATACAACCAGGATAAGTTTGCGGGGACAGATGTTTTTTTTAATATTGTACAAAAAATAAAAATAAGGATAACTTTAGGTAAGTACCTGAGCTCGCACCTTCCACTCTTCCGCAGCTTCCAATTCCACTCTTTTCATTCCCTCTCACCACACCTCTTTCCTCTCTAAATCCTTTTCTGTCGTTGCTGCAAAGGAACGAATTATCTCAAAATATTAAACAATCCCCTGAACGTGCAATATTCAAGAGTAATGTGTGTGTACAAACACTACCTTTCTTCTTTCATGACATGAGTAATTTTAATTTATGTGTATTATTGTGTTATAAATATAAATAACTTATTTATGTATATATTGAGTAAAATTATTGTGACACGACATCTGACCCGCCTGTTGATAAGCAAGAGGAGGTCCAAGAGTGACGACGACTAAAAAAACCGAGTTAGTTCACGGCTGCTTCAGTCGCAGTCACTATGCCGGCCAATGGTATAATGTTATATTTTCTTAGATTTTGCGCGAACTGTGATTAATGATAGCATCAACCAATAGGACGACCAATACCCCAGTCTCTCCGTGACCACGATAGCTGCAAAGCTCTTGAAACGTCGGAATAATAAAAAAAATGGTAAATCAAAACCAAAATAAACGTGATAGTAAGCCCCCTAAAATTTGTTTAATTTGTAATAATTTTTTATTTTTTATTGTGACACGACATTTGACCTAGACCCGCCTGATGATAAGCAAGAGAAGGTCCAAAAGTGACGACAACTGAAAAAACCGAGTTTATTCACGGCTTCCTCAGTCACCGTCACTATGCCGGCCAAAGGTGCTTCTTCACGCATCGCTTGAAGGATGCAAGGTCATAGGATGGAGAGAACACATGGGCTGGCAAAGCATTCCAATGTTGTTGTGTATTTGTTGATTTAATGTTGCAAATTGTCATCATACAATTGCACCTTCCGTACTATTAATACTGATTGATGTCCTTAAGGTTTGGTTGGCAGAAAATCCATTGGCATTAGGTCCGCTTTTGTACATAGTGGTTTTTTTTTTTTTATTGTGACTCGACATATGACAGCACCCCGCTTTATGTTAAGCCAAAGTGTGGTCCATGAATGAATGTCACTGCTACTACAATTCAATAACTGTGAGTAGCAATCACATCCACTATGCCGGCCTAGATGGAACCGGCAACTTACAAGCTGATCCCGAAACGTGACCAAATCACTTCACGGTCTGTATACTTGTAAGTGGTGGTACTACCCCGGATCGGCAGATTGGGTTAAAGTAAATAAAACTAGAGTAATATATAATGAATAAATAAGACGTTTTATTACATGTAAGTATACATAGAATGCTTGTGGTCGTTGATTGTAATATTAACCGCAAACTATAGTAAACGTAGTGGTGCAGAAATGCGTCCTTGAAGGTCACTAAGCCACACCTTGCCACGTGTCTTCATAAATCTAAAACACCGAGTGAGGAACGCAACCAATTTCCATACCGGTTATAAAAGTACTGTCGTGCACGTAATTGCATATTATTTTAAAAGACTACTTCTTGTAGTGTCCCATTATTCTTCTTTTAACTGCTTTTAACACAGATAATAACACCTAATGATTGATGCCAAAATGTTTTGTGTACAAGTTAAAATAATATGAGTAATTGCAAGGTTCATTTTTAAACATTTTTTTCTGCGCATTGTCAAAATTGCTCTTGTTAAACAACTTTAAAATTATGCTGTTTTTTGTTACGAATATTAATTCATATACGTTTTATTAATAATAAATTCTTCAAGCGAATCGTGAAAAACATAGTGGCCAGAGATGTCTGGCCTGCATAGTCACGGCGAAGATCAGATATTGCGTCACAATAAAATATAAATACTAGACGACTGCTACTACTAAAAGGCGAATGCGGAGCAGTTGGGAAATGGTCACAAAGGGGGGCATTCCCCTGTACCAATGTACACGTAGTAGCAGTCACCTCCATTAATGGACCGACCTACAGCTTAATATCAGGCGAGGTGGTCATGTGTCGAGTTACAATAATTTAATAAAAGTAAGAATAGTAGAATTGATTATGCCAAAATATAAAAAAATGATGTTTTGGTGTAGATATAAATTGTTTGCTGTACTTCATAAATAAATCTAAGGCTTCTCGATGTCTTCTTATCAATAGACAATTCGTGATAGTTGGTGTTTGTGAAAAAAGTTGGAACTGCAGCAAGATAGGTAAATGACATCAAATAATTTTTAAATTGGCTACACTTCACAGGCCAAGTTACTAACATATAGACTATGGTGACTAACCTATTAACCATTTATAAACCTCTGACTCTACTAGTTTTAAAGACCGCGGTGTAGTGGCAGTGCAATGGTCATATAAACCGAGAGCACAGGTTTAAAACAAGTTGCCGCTACCAATGTATTTTTGATTTACGTACTTTGGTCGTCCTGTTCCTATGATACAAGCGGTTTATTGGCTAAATAAAAGAATATATCTTTTTTGTTATTATAAACTTATCCAAGCGACTGTACAAATATAGTTTAGCGCGCATTAGTGGATGTAGTGACAACGGAATACCAATATATTGTGAGATTTGTCGTTTTCATAATCCTTTCGACCAACGGAGTTACTGAGGTTAAAATTACAACATTATAAACTCAACAGCCTTAATACAGGCATTACATAACTTTAAGAACGATTAGATGTTTATTGGCAATGATATTTACAAGATAATTAGTAAAATAACTATTAAGTAAATAAAATATTAATGAATTAATCAAATTTTATGCGGCTTACTATCGCGTTTAATTTTTTTTTATTATTCCGACGTTTATTATACAGAACATCGTGGTCACGGAGAGACGATGCAAAGATCTCGAAACATCGGATTAAAAAAAAAGTAAAATCAAAACCAAAATAAACGCGATAGTAAGCCGCATAAAATTTGTTTAATTCATTAATCAATGTTCGCTCAAAATCTAAGCAAATACTAAATAAAATGTTATCGTAATCAAAGGCGACCGTGGTGTAGTGGTAATGCTATGGCCACGCAAACCAAGAGCACTGGTTTAAAACTACTTGCCGGTACCATTGTATCTTTGATACATGTGCTTTGGTCGTCCTGTTTCTTTAGTAGCTTAATATAGAAATGTAAATAAAAAAATACATATAAAAAAGTTTATAGCTAAAGATGTGATTCCGACGGAGACTGCAGACCGCAGATTGTTTGTATGAGATTGATTCCGGGCAAGGCGACACTAGCCTGCAGCCGCCGCATTAATATTGTTTCCAAAAATCATATTTATAATCTATGACTTAGCAAATGCTGATTGTCGCAATAGTATCAACCTCATACAAAGCAGTAGTGAGAATTGTGGACTGTGAAGGAACCGAGCGGGTTGTACTAGTGTAGAAAAGAGCGCTTCATTTTCTCTGTTTATTTGTGGGAATTAGGATATGACGTGCAATACCTCAATCTCTATGTTACTACTACAAATCTTTCAAAAAGTCAAAATAAAATAATCGGCATTTTTTTCATTTACTTCAAAATATTCTTCAGATAAGCTTTAGATAGGCCGGCATAGCAGATGTGATGTGACTACTGTTTGCATACAATTTAACTTCCGCTAAGATATCGTGATATAATCAGCGTCAGCTTAACATTTTTTTAAAATCAAGATTCGAAATCTGACCTCGACTTGCTCTATGGTAAGCAAGAGAAAGTCCAAGTGTGGTGATGAAGAGGCAGACCAAGAGTGCCGACGACTGAAAAAACCGATTTAACTTACTCTATCGGCACCACAACAATATGGTGGTGATCGCTTGTATGTAAATTCAAACGAAAAAATAACGGGTCACTTTTTTTTTAATTATATATATTTATTGAGAGCTTTTGTCTATTAAGACATGTCAGCTCCATAGAGCCTAAAACATAACATCAAATTCATCTTAAGTCTATTTGGGAGGAAGTCACCGCTGAAGGGAAGAAATAATATTGCAAAATTTATAACACATCTCTGATGCTGGTTCAGATAAAATACTCTGCGCTAAACCAACATTAACTACATTCAGTTTAAATTCCTTCACCAGCGCTTCCCTCAACGGGTCATACAAATATTCTAAACGATCTTTATAGGATTTTATTACATAAATATTTCATAAGTTGTTATTTGGGTCGAGATGATGAGAAGTGGAGCAACATTTATAATTACGACATAAAGATGGGGTTTAGTAATTAATAGGGTCTTAATTCGTTAATTGACTTCATTAATATTAATGAAAAAATAATAAAATATTGAACATTATAGTTTCGATTTAATATAGGTAGTAATAGCCGACATAGTGATAGCTACTGAAACAGTCATGAGCTGAATCTTCTCCAGCACTTTTGTCGGACCTTCCCATACATAAGGTGTAAAAAATCTCTAGCAAGCTAACATATTAACGGCGACTAAACGCTGGAGTGTGCTCCATGAATGGAGGTAAGTAGCAGTCACATCTACTATGCCAGCCTGTATACTTGTAAGTGGCGCCTTCCACTTCTCTGAATATTTGCCCCTTTTAACAAATATTTGTAAAAATAAAATTATTAAATATTACAAATAGAAGCTATGAAATAAATATTTGCTCCGACTAGAAATCGAACCCGGGGCTTTCCGCGTAACGGACTGGTGTGCTAACCAATATTCCTGTCGTCAAAAACAAAGTAATTATAACAATAAACTATAATAGGTAGCTTTAAATTTTCCAATTAAAATAAATTAAGAATAAAAAATTAAATTTAACATAATGTTCGAAGCTTTAGTTAATAATTATAAATGTAATAACGGCATGTGTTGGCATGACCTGAATTTTAATGTCAGAATATATAAGGAATTATATTATAAAGATTTATAACCTAATTATAATATTTCTGCTAAGAGCCTCAAGCTGCGTAAATACACTAACCTCTGTACTTTTTACGAATTTGCGCCGTTTGGGCGATTCGTTTTCAAGACGCCTGGCCAAGAAGTTTTCGAAGCGGCTAACGAAGAAGTCTGGAGACAGGATGGCTGGCAATTATTTCTGCCAACGTATTAGCCTTGCCATACAAAGGGGAAATGTTGCCAGTCTCCATGGGACTATCTCTGATGTGGTGTGATTAGATTTTTTTTATTTTTTTTATTGTGACACGACATTTGACTTCGTCCCGCCTGATGATAAGCAAGAGGAGATCCAAGAGTAACGACGACTGAGAAAACCGAGTTTGTTCTCGGCCGCCTCAGCCGCCGTCACTATGGCCGTCACGGTGCTTCTTCACGCATCGCTTGAAGGATCCAAGGTCATAGGATGAAGAGAACACATGGGCAGGCAAAGCATTCCACTTGTCGATTGATCTACAAAGAAAAGACGCACCAAACTTTTTAGTTCGACTGCCGATTCGGTCGATAAAGTGCGGATGCTTTCCCCGACCTGTGCGGGTATTACGGGAGTGAAATGATGAGGTAGGAACAAGGTTAAAGAGCTCCTCGGAACATTCCCCGTGGTATAGGCGATAGAGGACGCACAGAGCCGCCATGTCTCTGCGTAGTTGCAGGGGCTCCAGATTTCGCGAGACCTCTGCATCACCTATAATTCGGACAGCTCGGCGCTGCAATGAATCCAGGGCATTTAGAAGATACTTGGCAGAGCCGTCCCAGAGATGCGAACAGTACTCCGCACAAGAGCGAATCTGCGCCTTGTACAATAGCAGGCGAAGCTCCGGCGCGAAGAACCGCCGCACCTTGTTCAGGATGCCAAGTTTGCGGGAGGTGGTCTTGATGGCCCGCTCGATGTGGTCCCTGTGATTCAGGTCGCAGCGAAGGGACATTCCTAGAATGTCTAGTCTGTCCGAAGCACTAAGGGAGATGTTACTAAGAGAGGGAAGGGGAGTAAACGGGGATTTTTTCATCGAGAACGCGCATACCTGAGTCTTGCCTGCGTTGAACTGAACTAGGTTCTTGTCGCCCCAGTGGGTAATACGATCAAGAACCCGGTTCAGTCCCGCTACAACAGACTCTCTCATATCGGCTATCTCCTGTTTGCCAGCTGCGGGGCGGGCAGTGTAGCGTCCATGCACCGTGCTGTCGTCCGCATAGCAATGAATGCTGGATCCAAGGTCCAGCATGTCATTGATATGCAGAAGGAACAAAGTCGGCGACAGCACGGAGCCCTGAGGGACGCCGGCATTCACCGACATCCTGCGCGATGCGCTTCCATCCACAACGATGCGTATGGAGCGCTCACGCAGGAAGTCAGCTATCCAACCCCGCAGACGGTCAGGTAAACCGTATGCCTCGAGCTTGGATAAAAGGCCCCTGTGCCAGACCCTGTCAAACGCTTTGGAGATGTCCAAGCCGATGGCAAGGGCTTCTCTATTACCATCCAACGCTTCACCCCAGACGTGCGTGGTGTACGCCAGAAGGTCACCAGTTGACCGTTTCGGCCTGAAGCCATATTGACGGTTATTCGCTCCATGACCTTGCATAGCACTGAGGTTACAGCTATCGGACGGTAGTTCGCCCGGTCTGAACGGTCGCCCTTTTTTGGGACCGGTTGCACATTGGCCTCCGTCCTCGTCAAGACGGGAGTCAATTCCGCTGCACAAGTCTTAAGCACAAGCGCTGGGACACCATCGGGACCACTGGACTTTCGGATATCGAGCGATCGTAGCTCCATGCGGACATCGCGTTGTCTGATACGGATCTCAGGTATCGTATGCCCGCATGGACGCAGAGTGGGTGGTTCTGCACCACGATCGTCGATACGCGAATTTGTGGCAAAGACTTCGGCCAGTAGATCGGCCTTTGCCTTCGCCGTATGCGCCAGTGAGCCATCAGGCTGCCTCAGCGGTGGCAGTACAGAACGACAGAAGTTAGATTCTACAGTCTTGGCGAGACTCCAAAAGCTGCGACTACCCGTTGGGTGCGCTAATAGACTCTCGCCAATCCTGGAAACGCGCTGTGCCTCCGCTTTTTTAAAGACCTTTCTGCAAGACTTGGTGGCACGATTATAGGCTGCTTTCAACTCATCCACGTGAGGGTCATGACTTTTTCGACCCCTGGCCCACGCACTGTGAGCTGCGTTTTTCGCTGAAACAGCAGCCGCGCAGTCACTGTTGTACCAGGGCCTGCTCCGGTCGTTACGAGATGCACAGTTGGATGGAACGTAATATTCCATCCCTAGTGCTATCTCATCAGCAACGGCCGAGGCACACGTGGATGGATCCTCGGAGTTGAAGCAGCGCTGCCACCAAGGGAGCGAAGCGAAATAATTTCGCATTCCCTCCCAATCCGCTGATCTGTAGGGCTGGGTAACCAGCTGCGTCAGGCCATGCAGAAGGGCGAAGGCATGAGCGGCCCTTCCCGCGTGGTCAGTCCTCTGGGACCCCAACCACACCTCATTGTGTGCGTTGAAGTCCCCCAAGACAACGACCTCCGCGGTCGGGAACCGCTCCAGCGCTTGTCGCCCGGCTCAGAGAATCGAAGAGCCGGGTTGTCTCCGAATCCCCGTGGTGGGAACGATAAAGGCACCCGTAGATCCTGGCTTGGGAACCAAGATCCACGTGTACCCAGAGGATGGACAGGGAAGGATCCTCCAAGCAAAGCAGACGGAGACAACAGATATCGGACCGGATGTACACACATACCCCGGCTTTCGCGAGGAATCTTTCCTCAAGCGAGTAGCCGGGGTATTGAAGGTACGAGGTGTCAGCCGGAGCCTTTATCTGCGTCTCCGTCAAGAAGAGCAGAGTGGGCTGTGCCGTCTCAAGATGGTGATGGACGGCACTGAGATTGGCGTGGATTCCACGTATATTCGTGAAATCCACGCCAAACTCCTTTGTAATGGGGGTTTTTGTTGCCGCTGGAAAAACTCTATTTTTCTTGTTGTGTGCTTGCATATGGGGGGGGGGGGGGGGTCGTGAAAATGTTGGGGGTTGTTTCTTCGGCAGAG
Source organism: Tinea trinotella (assembly GCA_905220615.1). Taxonomy (NCBI): domain Eukaryota; kingdom Metazoa; phylum Arthropoda; class Insecta; order Lepidoptera; family Tineidae; genus Tinea; species Tinea trinotella. The sequence continues at coordinate 3,712,423 of HG992320.1, read as the reverse complement.
ACGAAAGTGCAGCTATCCGCTTAGCCACATGCATCCCGGCGGTGTGAGTTTGCTGATCCGTCGGACGGAAGGGCCCCCGTACCCTCCCGGAAGTGATCGCCTGGACCCCATATCCGATCACCAATCGGCAAGACGAATCACCCCGAGATTATGCGCCGCATGGTGGGGCAGCCTCCCTCCGTGGTTAGCGGTGGGCTCAGGCCCCTGTACTATACGGCGGGCGGCCAGCGGTGAACCGTTGCTACGGGTCTCCCTGGCCGACGGGTCAACAAACTCTCAGCGGGATACTGCAGGTCAGCAGGATGCCACTGTCCCTAACCGAATCCACAACCCCCAACGCAACTGGTGCTACACAAATTAGTCCCCGAACGCGACTTGGTCACTATGGGGGGATTTGCACCTGTGTAGGGTGGTAATTTCAACCAGCTGAGGACACTTAATGCACCGGAAGTGTCCTCTCCCACTCTGGGATAATATGTTTCATTTATAGTTTAATTATAGTTAATATACTTTTAATTTTAAAGAGTGGTAGGCAGTGGTACCCAGTCTGCCGATCCGGGGTGGTACCACCACTTACAAGTATACAGACCGTAAAGTGATTTAGTCGCGTTTCGGGATAAGTTGCCGGTTTCAACTAGGCCGGCATAGTGGATGTGGTTGCTACTTACAGTTGTTGAATTGTAGTTGCAGTGACATCCATTCATGGACCACACTCCAGCTTAACATCAAGCGGGGTGCTGTCAAATGTCGAGTAACAATAAAATAAAATAAAATTATAATATTAATTATATTTTAATGACTCTAAACACTGTGGAAATTCAAGGCGACCGGTGGCCAAGTGATAATGACAAGGTCTCGCAAACCATAAAAGGGTAGTTTTTACCACCTTGCGAGTACTAATGTATCTTTAATACCTATAAGCACTGATATAGAGTAAAATAAGGTAGATATGTCACCTACACAATTTGTACCAAAAAAGTTATAGATTACCAATTTAGTTTTACTTTATACTTATTCTATTACGTTTACTATTACGAAATCGTAAATCGGGTTGTTAATAATTTTATATCGAAACTACCATTTATATATGTTTTTATGATTAAAAATAACAAAAGTAGTACATTAAAACTCAAAATGAATGATACTTTAGCTCTGTATAAAATATCCGTTAAACGTTAATGTAAAATGTGAAGTTAAAGAGTGGTGCAACCGATTTTTCTATTTTCTTTTACTTATATGATACTTTTTACAAATTCGTAAATTAATTTTTTTGGTACAACTGGCTGTTAGAGTTGGCAAATGGCACGAGTTTAAGCTACATTCTCTTCATACATGCTCTACGGTTATGGGCTCTACCCAACTTTCTTAAGGACGTCTCCGATTTCCCGAAAAACACACTCCTGGGTCTGCCTCGTTTAACGCACCCATCCACTTTAGATTTGTTAATACCTTTCGTCAATCTACTTTTACACGTCCTTTCCATGTGCCTAAACCATCGAAGCATTTCTCTGTCAATCCTTGTCACTACAACTTCTTTCAAACCAGATCTATCGCTCATTGTGCTATTCATTTTTCTATTAATTTATTACAATAACAATTCAAATCAAATTGTCACGCATTTTTCCCATAGAGATAGGCAGAGACGATGGAGCGCTACTTGCCACGATCCTGGCACAACTCCCTCGCTTCCTTCACATTCACAATTTTTTATACAAGCTCCTATGGTTATGGGCACTAGGCAACCTAGCTTTCTTGAGGATGTCTCGTTTAACGCATCCATTCACATGAGATTTATAATTTTTTTTACAATACATATATTTAAATATTTAATACAATAAATCCATAACACCCAAACAGGCCATAAGTTTATATTAACCGTTATAGTTACGTAAAATTTCGATTGCAACAGAAAACTACCGTCTGAAGTAAAATAAATGCGATCGGGTTATTAGTACAATGACACATAGGTGTGCTTAGCTTAACCACTAATGTAACTCACTTTAAAAATACTAGTGATATTTAAGATCGAGTTTGTTGACCTGAATTCAATGTAGTAGTTTTCGAAACTATAAATCTTAATAAGATGTGTAGACATGTTTAAGGTTTCCAAAAAATGTAAACCTTCTAAATCCATAGTATTTTCTTAAATTTTGCGCGAACATTGATAAATGAAATGTAAAATCAATAACCAAAATAAACGCAATAGCAGGCCGCATAAAATTAATTTAATATTTATAACACCAGTAAGTATACGCATAATAACCTGACAAATCATAAAAAAACCAAGTTATCCATAAAACTTACGAATTATTTTATCAAAAATTTATACAATGACTTTTTATTATTAAATACGCATTTAGTTAAAATTATAACAACCGTGTATGGTTTAGAATTTAGAAATACGCTGTGATAAAAATACGTGTATAGAAATGCACTCATACTCAAAATGTCTTCTATGTAATTTAATCAATCAATCAAATTGTCACGTCTCTTTCCCACGGGGATAGGTAGAGACAACGGAGCGCCACTTGCCATGATTGCCTTAGCTATTATTTGTATATAAAATATTATAGTTAAAATTATATACGAACACTGTCTAAAATAAAAATTAAACTTTATGTTTTATTAAAAAGGTTAATAATTTGTTTTTGTATGTGACTGTTACTTTCGAGTCACAAGAGTGTGATTAGATTATGCATCATATAAGATGGTTTATTAGTCAAAATTCTTGATAGACCACATAATAAAACATCAAGTTTAAAACCCACATATGCAATCATTCAAAATAAAATTAACACGAAATACATTAAATTTATTACTTGCCTACTCATTAATTACTTGTATGTAAATTACTTCCCATTATGAAATATACTATTTTTTATACATATTTATTATAAGGAGTGGTATAAATCCCGGCAGAGAACACTGACTTTTGAGCTGCGCAGTATAGGGATCAGCAAATTAGTTGAGCGCTGGACGACTTGGGTAGGAGCAAATCCGCGCATACAGTCGTGCACGCAAAATTTTAAAATTTATACACACACGTAAAACTATAATATGTAAGTATAACAAAACTAGTTTAGGAGCTCTTTATATCTGCCGGGATCTATAAAGTGTAATAGCATTGGGATAGGTAGTCTCGTGATGTGCTAAGGCTACCAACCGAATTCACGTAGGAAGTCTTTGAGATGACCTAATCGCGTTACCAGTCAAATTAATCTATACTAGTAGATTTCGAATCAAGGCGGTTTTGTACCACCTATCGGCATAGTGACGGCGACTGAGGCAGCCGTAAACTGCAACGGTTTTTTCAGCCGTCGCGTCGGTGCTTCTATACTTAATCTTTATTATAAAAGCACCTTGCCTGCTGCAAACTTTTTAAAAAATTTTGCATATCAATTTCTTTTCATCAGTTAATCTCAATTATCCCTGGCATCTTGTCGTTCAGAATGGCCTTTAAGGGAGAGGGCCTATTTAGCAGTGGACGTCTTCTGGCTGATGATGATGATGAATCTTAATTGCTTTGAGCCTAACTTGGATTAATCCCCTTCCTAATTTAGAAGTGGAAAGAATAATGTTTGCGGACGGACGGACAGACACCAGAGCTGTAACAAAATGCATCTCAGTTTCGCATACTGTATCAAAGCATAAAACTATATTATAAATAATTATCAGCAGTTAATAATGTTTAGGAAATAACTAGAACTAGATATGTTGCATAATTTTTCAAGTTGCCAATAACAGGTGTTATAGGTAGGAACAAATTTGTTATTATTACACAATACATACGGCGACCGTGGTGTAGTGGTAGTGCAATGGTCATGCAAACCGAGAGCACGGGTTCAAAATCACTCCCGAGAACCAATGTATCTTTACTATGTACTTTGGTTGGTATACACCCGACCTGATATTAGGCTGGAGTGCAGTCCATAAGTAAAGGCGACTGCTACTACATTTAAATAACTGTAAGTATGCCACATCCACAATGCCGGCCTACTTGGAACTGGCAACTTACAAGCTAATCCCGAAACACGACTAAGTCACTACTTCACAGTCTGTATACTTGTAAGTAATGGCTTAATTTCAGCTTGTTTGCCGGTTCCAATTGTGTTTGCGACTGCAACTTGCAGATAATTAACTGTAGTAGAAGTCGCCGAAGTCGCATCGCACTCCAACTTAACATCAAGCGGGGTGCTGTCATATGTCGAGCCACAATAATAAAAATATTATTAGATTTTTTTTCTATTTATTATTTTCTCTTTTAATTTAATAATACTTCACAACTTACAACTTATTATATTATATTTTACAAACGGGATCCTTATATTCCCAAAAATAAATTAGGTTCAACAAAATCACAAATCAAGAGCCTTTGTCATAGTTTTGCCGCAAAATAAATCGCTTTTACAATTTAATGACCCGTTGTCGCATAAATATTGTCTACAACGTCCAATTTTTTTGCGCATACGTTCTTGATATGCGAAAAAACGCGGTAAAGTTTTTTCGTTAAGTTTTTGTTTGGATCAAAGAGGTCGGTATACGCACTTCAATAGCACACAGATTACAAAAACACTATTCAACTTAACTCGTAAACTGTTACTCTACTAATAAGTTAATAATAAACTTTATTAGTCTGTATCAAATAGTAAGTTATGGTATAAAATAAATAAAGAAGGAGCGTTTATTTTTTTGTTGTATTAGAGTAATTGTTTGTAATACAGGTGTTTGGTCACGATGCAAACATTATGATTATCTATACATATAAATAAAATTGGAGTGTCTGCTTGTAATATTGAAATAACCGTTTTTTACTACGTGTATATAAATATATATACGGTACATACACCAAAATAACATTTTTTTTACAAAAAAATCTGTCTGTCTGTTCCGGCTAATCTCTAAAATGGCTGGATCGATTTTGAACGGACTTTTATTGGTAGGTAGCTGATGTAATAAGAAGTAACTAAGGCTACGTTTATTTTAGAAAAGATCTTTTATTTTAAAAAATAAAGTAATGTTACTGTACTAATCTATACTAATATTATAAAGAGGAAAGATTTGTAAGTATGTTGTAAGGCTCAGAAAATACTGGACCTATTTTAAAAATTCTTTCACCATTAGAAAATTACATTCTTCGTGATTAACAAAAAAAACTAAAAACTAAACTTTTTGAAAGCCTATATTGGATTTTCAAAAAGTTTAGGGTTCCGAACTACTTACAAATTTGATCTATATTTATTTTGATAAGGTAAAAAATGAATCAATTTTATATATCTATACTAATATAATAAAGCGAAAGAGTTTGTTTGTTTGTTTGTTTAAACGCGCTAATCTCAGGAACCACTGGTTCGAATTGAAATATTCCTTTTGTGTTGGATAGATCAATTATCGAGGAAGGCTTTAGGCTATAAAACATTACGTTGCGACTTATAGAAGCGAAGAAACAGTCGAAAATGTGGAAAAAACAGGGAATATTATTCGTATTTGAGGGTTTTCGTTGCGTGCGCTGCGAAAACCGTTCGAGATACCCAAAAACTATGTATGAATGAATTATTCCTCTTTAAATTATCTAAAAAAATGTCCTCGACCGTATATGTCTATCTTTTAAGATTAACTCATGATAACCGTTATTATGATAGTCAAGTTTGGTCTAAATTATTTGTCAGAGTTGTATTAACATAATAATATTATTCTTTATCGAAATAAATTACAAATATTTAACTGTGAACAAAATTGTCATTGACATCACCTAATTTCAATAAACATCTTATAAGATAATACAATTTTAAAATAACTCTGAAACAAAATTCACACGCGTCGCATGATGAGCGCTAACCGGCGGGCGAGGAGAGGCGGTGCTTGCGGGTGAGGCGGAGGGGGGTGTAGCTCTACGAGGTATAGTCTGTCTAAGCCGAAATGACGCGCCCCTCCACTGCATTTACGCATACGAGCAAATATAAAATATGGATAAAACACACCGAAAATGCAGTAATTGGTTATTCAGTTGCTGGTTAGACACAAAGGAGGAACGCACGTGATGAAGTTTAATAGTATAGTTAGTAATATTTGCATTCACACATTCAAATAAACTAATAAAGTGGAGGGGCGCGTCATTATAGACAGACAAGCGTACTATGCGGTCGGCTTCCTACTGATCGGTTGAATACAGCGTTAATTTGTTTTTACGATATAATATCATCGTGCAAAATCGTTTTTTATACAATTTCATTTTGTAGTAGTTTTCTCTATAAGTATAGTATTTTGTTTCTAATATTTTCACAATAACACTTTTTTGGTTTTGTTGTAAATAATACCTGTAGGTGTCATCTACATTCTTTCAAGGTTAGGTTTTACAATTCTTATTAGGTTAGGTTTTAGTTTAAGCATACAGTTAGTTTGGTTAAGTTTTCATTTCCTTCGTTCTTTTTTCGTCACTGTAATGCCTAGAAAAAGGACTCAGTGTTCTCGGCAGACTGCTGCTGCAAAGCGGCTGCGAGTTTTGCGCACAAGTAAATAAAACTGAAAATATAATTTACGCAGAAGTACTTTAAGATATATTCTTTTTAAAACTACTTTAAAATAAATTCTATTAGTTACGTAATTTAATCGTCTAAAATAAGTCGCGGGTAACAGCTATAGGTAATTTATAATAAAGCTAAGCAGGTAGGTAAACAAAAAATTAATATGATTCCCAAAATAACTATCCCACGCGGACGCAGTCGCGGGCACAGCTAGTACACTATATACAACAACATTCGTTTAATGGAAGGTACAAACATTATGTATACATACATAAGAAACTGATTATGTAACTATGATTATGAAGCACCTTAGGCCGGCATAATGACGGGGCAAACAATTTATGTACAAAAAAATGTTATAAGGTATACACTTAAACAAATAAAGAAATCCGTTATCTTTTTCAACAGTTGAATGTACTAAACAAATAAATCATAGTTAAAGTGATGTCTTCTTCACAGTTAAATATTTACACTTAGATGGAACTTAAATTGTTATTATTACATTAAAAGACATAAAAAGCTCTAAAAATATATTTAACCAAACTATAACTTATCAAATAATCAATCAAATTGTCACGCCTTTTCCCCACACGGATAGCCAGAGACAATGAAGCGCAACATACCACGATCTACAATTCTCTTCATATTAGCTCTACGGCAACCCAACTTTCTTGAGGAAGTTATGTAATTAAACAAATCCTCTGACCATCTTAATGCTGGCTAACTTTTTACCACGACTAAGGCAACCATGATCTGAGTCGATTATTAAAAATCATTTAATCTCTAGAACCTTCATTCCCTTGCAAGACTATCCCTTTCCTTCCAACAGACAAGACGAGGTCAGATGTCGCGTTACAATAACAAAAAAATAAAAAAATGTTAAAGAGATCGGAAGTGCTGTGAAAGTGTGTCTTGTTTAATCAAACGGTTAAACACTTTATTTAGCACAATATTGACGTTTGACCAGTGTGCACAAACTTACACGGATGACTTAAAACAAAACTCAGTAAGTGCCGTTCGTTGGTGTGTCTTAGTAACTGGTAAATATTATTTATGAACACAAGATACATGCGGGGGAGCGTAAACGTGTAATTGTTTATTGAAATAAATCAACAAAAAGACTTCTAAGATTGGGTTTAGGGGGCCGACCACTTCATAGGAATGAAAATGAAATTTATTCCCATTTGTCAAAAAGTTACGCGGTCGCTGTTAGTGTTAAAAACAACTTTTATTCATGAGACAATGAGTTTTATTGAACTTGAACTGTTAATGATAATGAACATCAATTCTTAGTGTGTTGTGCGTTCACAATTTTAATTTTTAAGCTCAATAATGGAGTTCAACTGGTAAAAAGAAGCATATTCAGCCGCTGCTTTCGGGACCCCAATTGCTTAATCCTTCTTTATATGCATGTTTGTTCACGTGCGAGAATTCCTAAAAGCAGCAATATCAGATGTGCAAATGTAGCTGGCTACTCGATTTAATCGCATTGTTTAAATAATTGCTAATATGCAACAATTTATAGAACCACGTGTGTTCAAAAACCATGAAAAAATTGTGGTTTTAAATGTGTTTTAATCACGTCAGGCCGGCATAGTAGCGACAATATTTTATGCTTTACAAAAAAGCCCATATTATTATCATCATCATTAGTTATCTATCTATAAACCGTATAATATAGAGCCCAGGTAAGGTTGCAGTTTTAAGCTCAGCGTTACTCAGGCAAAGCCGCTTTATCGATATTTGTGGTTTTTAACAACGTAATCAGTACAGTAGCACGTAAACACGAGCGGCGCGAGCGACGAAATGAAACCGAATCGTATTGACCGCTGCTGGCGCCGCTCCCGTCGCTCGTGCGCCTCTCGTGTCGAATTGCTCCGTCCCGCTCCGCTATGCATATCAACGAAAGGAATTTCTAAATTTAATGTGGATGAATGCGTTAAAACGTTCCGACCAAATCAGAGAGCTTAACCGTAGAGTTTGTAAGAAGAGAATTGTGGATGTGAGAGAAGCAAGGGAGTTGCGTCAGGATCGTGGCAAGTGGCGCTTCATTTTATCTGACTATCTTTTTGGAAAGAAGGCGTGACAATTTGATTAATATAATAAAAAACAGCTGTTCTAATTTATTGTGTTTAATAGTGTGTTTTGGTTTTGGGCAGTACAGTAGTTCTCAGGTGAAAGGTACTATTTACTGACCTGACTTACCGACCACTGTTCATGTTCGCTCTAATGACTGTATTTGACGTTTTGGATTATTATTACTTATGTTTTAGTAACAGTTTTATTCAATATATCATGTAGATAGAGAATACTTGATATTAAGAGCACGTTATCTCGTATTTATTCATCATCATCATCAGCCAGAAGGCGTCCACTGCTGAACATAGGCCTCCTCCTTAGAACGCCATCTCGGACGCCATCTGGCTGATGATGATGATGATTGTCTGTTAACAAATCCGGCTGTCGTACTGAAAAATTTTGCACGCCATTTATTTGTTATACCTTCGACTAATCCAATGCTTACCAGCCCATCTGTTCGCCTTTCCTTTAGGCGAAGCGAAGCGACGACAGGCGTGGACGAACGGTTTAGCGACTGGTTTGTTGCGCGTAAAGTCCCGGGTTCGATCCCCGGTCGGAGCAAATATTTGTTTCATAGCTTTTATTTGTAAGATTTAATAGTATTAAATATTGCAAATATTTGTTAATAAAAAAAAAAAAAGAGATGGATATTTGCTTCGGGTCTGGTTATCAAAGAGTGGTAGGCAGTGGCACCCAGTCTGCCGATCCGGGGTAGTACCACCACTTACAAGTATACAGACCGTGAAGTGATTTAGTCACGTTTCGGGATCAGCTTGTAAGTTGCCGGTTCCATCTAGGCCGGCATAGTGGATGTGATTGCTACTCACAGTTATTGAATTGTAGTAGCAGTCACATTCATTCATGGACCACACTTTGGCTTAACATCAAGCGGGGTGCTGTCATATGTCGAGTCACAATAAAAAAAAAAAAAAAAATACAGCAACTTGTCTAAAACTAATATAACTTCACTTGGCCATTCCATTTCCTGCACATTCAAATTCTTCCACCTTTAATAACTTTTAAATTCTACAAGCTCTTCCAACATTATTATTAACAATCTAAATTAGATTATAATAAATATCTCTAACACTTTTTTACCCAAATAAACATATCAAAACTTTAAAATCATTTCTTACTAAAACTAATATAAATCCAAACACTTCCGTAAATTAAAATAATAGTTTCCAACTAAAAAACAAACAAATTTGTCAACAAGTGAAATATAAACATTAAAAAGATTTCCTGTAGGATATTGTGTGCTTCTGGGAACGGAACCTTGGACACATGTAGACACACACATGAAAGATAGAGGTAAATAACCATACACATCTTATTTAATTTTTTTATTGCGGCTTGATATATGTCGTTGCTAAGCAAGTGCGGTCCATGAAGAGAGGCGTACAGTCAATTGCAAGTAGCAGTCGTCACAATAAATAAAAATATGTATATACATTTTTCAATTCTCACGCCTTTTTCCCACAAGGATAGGCAGAGGCCACTTGCCACGATCCTGACACAACTCCCTCGCTTCCCTCACATCAACAATTTTCTTGATACAAGCTCGACGCCCTACGGTTATGGGCACTAGGCAACCCAGCTTCCTAAGGGATAACTCTGATTTGGTCGGAGAACACCCTCCTAGGTCTGCCTCAAATAACGCATCTATCTACATCATATTTATAAATTAAAGGCATAAATTACAATGTATAATGCAAAGTTAAGCACTCCAAGTGCACTCCAATGATTAGAGCGCATGTTAGTATAGTAACTAAAAGTAACAGTCGCATTTACTATACTTGCCTATTTAGAACCGGCACCTTATAAAATGACAAACTTACATTGATATTTGACATCTTCGTAACCAATCAGCGAATGACAAATCTACGTTGACTAACATAGAAAACTACGTTTATTGGTACTTGTCTATTTACTATATTAGTTGGACATGGATGGCGACGCGATTTTAAAGTTATTTCGTCGCCATAATGTATTAAGAAAATCGGGCCCAGTATACTTGAAAGTGGTGACACTACCATAGATTGGTAGACTGGACAAATGACCACCATAAACAACTACCGTTTTACCACAAAAAAAACACGCTTTAGACGTGCATTAAACATGTTTTAGGGGTGCATGTCAGACTACCTCCTCATGTGTCTGTCTGCTTGCTTTATCGCTTCGGTGATACAGAAAGCAGATGTGCCTAAACGTCTGACGCGTGGCGCTCCTCTACGTGTCCCAGAGGGCACTGTGGAGCAGCGAGTTCGGCATTTGGCCCATACTTGATATTGGCAGAATGAAATGGTTTTGTATTAATACAAACTACACAGACGCCATTAACTAAAAGAAGAACATGTTTTAGCTCAATTTAGTGCCGCAAAATGACGATTGATTTGAAACAAATATTTAAGAACTGTTCAAAATATTTTTTGAAGTAAGACCGCTAGTCTCTGAGTAAATATCCTCCTCTTCTAACACCTGGGACCCCATAATTCACAAACTCAAGTCCCAAGTCCAGCAAACTGCCAAACCAGGTGACACCGTCAGTTATTTTTGCAAAAAATTTAAATAAACCGGGAACAGAAAAACAAAATATCAAACGGGGTAGTTTTGGAAACAATAACAGCATCAACCAATAGGACGACCAACACCTCAGTCTCTCCGTGACCACGATGGCTGCAAAGCTCTCGAAACGTCGGAATAATAAAAAATTGTAAAATCAAACCAAAATAAACGCGATAGTAAGCCGCATAAAATTTGTTTAATTCATCCTCCTCTTCTTTTATTAATTAACAAATGTTACATTTATCAAAGTCATAAATCACGGCATAGTGATAAGAACAATTACATTTAACTTTAGTAATATTAGTGTACCTACATTGCATTTAATTTTATCAGTGAAAGTGGTAATTAATGTTTGTATGATAAGGTCGGGCCCGCATTAGTACAATGAACCTCGGCCTCTCTAGACAACTAGAGAGCTTAATAATATTACCCAACTAGACAACTAGGCATTACTTCATACTATTAACATAGATAATATTCGAGTTTATTTTCTCGTAATTTTTTATTTATATTTTTGACGACAGGCGTGGCCGATCGGTTTGCGATTGGATTGTTGCGCGTAAAATCCTGGGTAGTTAGTTAATCCTGGCAAAGTTAAAAATATTTATTATTTAATAAAAAAACTTTGTGTAGATTTTGTGTTTATTTAAACTTGTCTTTTCGAAAGTTGTGCACTAAAAACCCTGATAAGATAATTTTGCATCGATGTTTTTATTTACAGGAACGCCACTTGCCACGATCCTAAAACAACTCCCTCGCTTCCTTCACATTGGCAATTCTTCTTATACAAGCTCTATGATGTAACCTGATAAAACATTCTTCAATAGTTATTTGTACTACAACGTTAGGTTTCAAAATGGCTTTACCAACAAGAAATGGACTATCATAGAAACACAGTTGAAAGGGATAGACACATCACCTCTACCGCTGAAAAAGTGTATGAAAGTACCTTTTCTGGTTCCACCATCTTGACGTAACTTACTTGCTTCCTGCACATCCATAATTTACTTCATATATGTTTTTATAATTTTAAATAGGATAACAAATTTTATGATTATCATCAATTTACACACAGGCATTTTCACGTTTCTAACACAACTCTCTCGCTTCCTTCACATCCACATTCCCTCATTGTAAAGATATATTTTTGTTTATGAAAATCCAAAATAAATTATTTAAAAACCAATGAGGGACATTGCGAGCGGTAATAACCTCTGCAGGAAGTCCAGTGCGATTATCTCGGTCATACAGCATGAAGGTCATTGATAAATGGTTTGCCATAACAACAGACACGTGCGATGACACGGGATTTATGTATAACCAATCTAAATTTCGCGGGAACACGAAAAAGGTTGAGGTCACATGTACATTCTGATTCCTACAATGAATAATAACATAACTGACAATTATAGACTTTACATTTATTTAGTTAAATATAAAAATGACTTTATGTAATCGCCAGTCTTTGCCAGTAAACCTGCAAGACAAACAGAAAGAGTTACATATTTTCTTATCAATCAATCAATGCAATGATCACGCCCTAATAATCACAGTTATAGACAGTTTTGTGTGTATATTTCAATGGGTTCCTGGTTAGTTTAAAATGGTAATTAGACCCGGTAGGTGGCGCTGCTGTCGGTATGATTTGCTGAACAATTGATGACATTACAAAAGTTTGAGCGGTACTTTTTGTTGCCTAGCTAGAAAGAATAGAAAATTATAAGTTACCGGCCTTACTTACTAGATTTTTATATATAGATTAGATTTTAAATAGATTTTTTGAAGAAAATGAAGAATTAAATAATTTAAACATAGAGACATACAACACGTAAAATCATCCAAAAAGGACGACTGAACCGTAGATTCCTTAAAAGTAATTATAGAATCAGCAAACTTAAAAAATGTAAATTTTAAATCTAATAGGTATATCATATTATTTAATGTAGCACTACTTTTCCGGGTAGGACAACGACGCCTGTCAGTTCCGCTTGTAAAATATAGGAATGTAAAAGCAAAAGCTATTATTACTTTATTCCTAAAAATATGTATACAACGAATTAAATTTAAACAAAAAAGAACTGTGCTTTACAAAAACTGATAATTCATCATGTAAAATATAACGTTATTTGATTAAGGGGTCCATTTGTATTCTGCTAACGAGCACTTTACAATGCTTCGCCAAATCTCGCTGTCGCTGATTGCTGCAAATAATCATGCTGGGTACAGCCACCTAAAATTAGCCAATCACGTAAGTTATTACATTTCTGAGTTAACATTTCGAGGTATTTGAATGATGTATGTTATTATCGACGAAGAGTTTTAACTATTTTTTATTATACATTTCTACACTAAGTAAGCTACTAAAGTGCCTGTATCATAGAAATAGGACAACCAAAGTACCTATACCAAAGATTAATTACATAATCATAATTTAAAATATATATATTATTGCACTATTTACAAAGGCGAACCAAATCCCATAGACTTATTAATCCGAGTTTTTAAATTGAAAAGAAAGGGTGACGCGCACAATAACTGGCAAAAAAGATAATTCATTCTATATGTACAAATTAAAATCTAATAACGTGTAAATACGCTTTAATAACAATATTCGAATATAATAATAAGTACAGAGAATTGTGAATGTGAAGGAAACGAGGGAGTTGTGTCAGGATCGTGGCAAGTGGCGCTCCATTGTCTCTGCCTACCCACGTACCACGTAAGGCGTGACGATTTGATTGATTGATCGATAAATAGATACATACTAATTAATTATTGTTATGCACCAATATTTTTAGTTATTTATGTATTTCACTATCATTAGTAGTACGGAGTCTATAAACATAAAAGCGAGAAAGTTGTGTCAGGATCGTTGGAAGTGTAGCTCCATTGTCTCTGTCTATCCTTTTGAGGAACATTGTAGCGCCGTGCTTTTACACGGTCTTACATAATTCATTTTTAAGCTAATTAATTATGTTATACTAGTTCTATTTGTGTTTATTTGTGAATAATTGCGTTACATACCTTAATGTTAATATTTTTATCACTTATAATATACTTCTGTAAACGGGTTTTTACGTATCGATAGTCTTTATATTTTTCCACATATTTCACTATTTATTTTATTAGATTATCACTGAAATAAGCCTGATAATACACTTTTTCTACTTTGTTTACATATTTTGACATTTATGTCATCGATACGTGACAACCCGGTATTTTTCTTAATTTGGTCCAAAATACGCCTGTATGAAGGCTATTTCACAAAAATTGACCACTTTTGGCATAATATCGTTTTTATTGCATTTGAAATTGGATTATTTTACCAATTTCATTTGATTTTGGAATGGAAAGATTTTATGCCTATATAAGCAGGCAAAGCCCAGAATTCGGCAGTCTTCCTCCAGTCTTGTATTGACTATAGTATTATTATAGGCCTTGTTCTGGGGCTAGTTAACCCCAGAACCTTGCAGTGCCTCATCATAAAGTACGTCATAAAGATTTTCACATCCAAATTCATATGGAATATTAAATTTATGGATTAATGGAAGTTTAACATTGAACAATTTTGGTAGCCCACAATCAGTTTAATTAAAGGATTTGTGGAAAGGATTTAACCCGGCTAAGTTGAGCCCTGTATGCAACACGCATACAGCTGGGAGTACTCCTTTACTTTTCTAACTTGTGGAATAATGCTCCGCAAAATTGGTGACCCCGACGTGATGTGAACACGCAACCAAGCCGTGACGTCGAAGACGCATTGCTTCCCCTGTTCCAAGACGTTTGTACAGAAGCACGTGGAGGCTTTGACTATACGCACAGAGTACTAACATATCCATGAGAGGTCTGTCTATTCTGGTGCACGTACCACGTGGCTTTTCCATACTTGGTTAAGGGGGGGAGTTATGTAACGACATGACCTATAGAGGGCGTTCCATAGTAACTGCGCTAATGGATAGATGGCGCTGCATGTATCGCCACAACATAATGTTCGCAGATAGCCACTTGAACCAATGAGATTGGCGCCCAACTTTATTAACTTATATATCTAATAAATTAAATATAACGTATGTTATATATTAATAATATTTAATTTTCTTTCAAATTCAAATTTGGGCTTTTCAGAAGTTACCACAAACATTATTTGGCTTAAACATTTCGAAATAAGTTAGAACTCACCTATCCCATCGCTCATTATTATTTATTTTCATTTATAGATAATTTTAATTATTTAATTTTTTTCCTGATATTTTTAATCTCTTTAACATGCCGAAAACTAAAGATCCCAGTACCTCTGGTCCTGCGTCTCTTAGTATAAAACCATGCTCCCACCAGTTCGTTTTACCTCAACCTCCAATAAACGAATTAAAAAAAATCTCTTTTAATGGAAAAACTTGTCCGCGAACTTTTATTCGTGATTTAGAAGAATTTTGTATCGCGAGGAAACTTTCAAAAGAAAATCTTCTTGATTTTGGCTTTGAATTATTTACGGGTGTGGCATTACATTGGTATCGTTTCCAACGCCAATTTAACCCTGATTTATCGTGGAAGGTTTTATGTACTACATTGATTAAAGATTTTGGAGAAAAAGACTTTGATTTTAAATTATTAAATGCAATTAATAAAAGAACACAAGGGGCTGATGAATCAATAACAGTTTTTGTTTCAATTATTTTTGCCATGTTTTCTCAATTATCCGAAGAGATAAGTGAACGTGAGAAATTAACAATTTTATTGAGGAATATTAAACCTTGTTATTCTACTTTTATAGCGTTAAATAATGTAAATACGGTCCTAGAGTTAATTTCAACGTGTCAAAAATACGAAGAAATTATCGATCATAAAAAAAATTTTGAAGAACCTCAAAATAATCTTGGTGCTTTCAATGCAGATTTTGCATATAAAGGCTCTTCTTCTGTTACTGTTGACTTACCTCAACATTCGAAAGTTTTTAAAAATAACGCTAATGTTGTTTCGACTACTAATGATTTTCAAACACCAACTTCGTTTTGTAAGCGTTGTCGTATATTGGGACATTCTTTACGTGAATGTTCTCAAACACATATCGTTTGTTTTAAATGTGGTCTTAAAGATTTTAAATTTTACAATTGCCCTAGTTGCAATTCAAAAAAGAAATTAAAATCTACTTTACCGTCAAAAAACTAACTATTGACTTGGTTAATAAATTCGACCCAGAAGACTGGCATAATTGGTTATCTACCATTAAAAACTTTTTAAGTTGTTACAGAACTACTTCAGTCCTGTACGATAATGAAAAGGATTACACTCGTCCTTTTATTAACGTCTTTGTTAATAATAGTCCTTTATCTGGTCTGCTTGATAGTGGCAGTTCCTTGACTATTTTAGGGAGTAATTCTCATCTTCAAATTATTAAACTGGGTTTTACATTATCCAAGTCTGTACCTATTATTATATCTACTGCCAGTAATTATAAACTTAAATCTTTGGGACATTTTGATCTCCCTTTTACTTTTAACGGGCAAACACATTTAATTAAAACATACGTGTTTCCTGAAATTTCCCCATCCCTAATACTTGGGACGGATTTTTGGAAAAAATTCAACTTAGTCCCTAAATTATTATCTTCAGCTTTTAATACTACGGGTCAATGTCTTACTATTTCTGAAAATGACAAGAAGATTCTACCGTATGAGAATCTTTCTAATTCTCAAAAAGCTATTGCTGACGACTTGATCTTCAGATTTAAAAGTATTTCTTTTGAAGAAAAGGGCGTACTAGGTCGTACTGACCTGATTTGCCATAGAATAGATACCGGAGATTGCCCTCCTATTAAACAACGTGGTTATAGACTTTCTCCTGAAAAACAGAAAGCTCTTATTAACGAGGTTGATAAAATGCTGGATTGGAAGGTGATAGAAAAATGTGAAAGCCCTTGGTTATCACCAGTACTCATTACCCCCAAGAAAAATGGAGAATGGAGATTTTGTGTAGATAGCAGAAAATTAAACTCTGTTACTCGGCGTGATGCCTACAGTCTACCCTTGATTAATGAAATACTTGATCATCTTACTAATGCTAAATTTCTTTCTAGCATTGATATTGCTAAAGCCTTTTGGGAAATTCCTTTAAACCCTGCTGATAGAGATAAAACAGCGTTTTATGTACCTGGCAGAGGCATGTATCGTTTTGCCGTAATGCCTTTTGGTCTGACTAATGCTCCTGCTACACAGCAGAGACTCATGGACACGTTGTTCACACCTGAATTTGAAAACAAGGTGTTTTGTTATCTTGATGATATTGTTATTATTAGCGAAACATTTGATGAACACATTTCATTATTAATCAAAGTTTTTGAAAAACTTTCTTTCGCTAAACTTACTATTAATTTTGAAAAAAGTTTATTTTTTAGAAATGAACTTAAATATTTAGGTTATATTGTGGACGAACATGGTTTACGTGCCGATCCAATGAAAATTAATTCTGTTCTCGAATATCCTGTTCCTACTAGTCGTAAAGAAGTTCGCAGATTTCTGGGAACATGTAGTTGGTTTCGACGATTTATTTCTAATTTCAGCTCTATTGCTGCTCCTCTTAATAAACTAACCAGCAATGGTAAGAACGCTCCTAAATTCGTTTGGAATCAGGAAGCTTCTCAAGCTTTTCTAAAACTAAAAGAAGCTTTAGTAACTACTCCAGTTTTAGCTTGTCCTGACTTTAACCTACCTTTTTCAGTTCATACTGATGCTTCGAACTTTGGTATTGGTGCAATGCTTACGCAACAACAAGGTTCAAACGAAGTAGTCATTGCTTATATGAGTAAATCACTCAATAAGAATGAACAGAACTATTCCACCACTGAGAGAGAAACTCTTGCTGTTATTACTGCACTCGAACACTGGCGTTGTTATCTTGATAATGGCAAACAATTTACCGTTTTCACAGATCACGCTGCTCTCCAATGGTTTCTTAAACTTTCGAACCCTTCGGGTAGACTTGCTCGTTGGACTATACGCTTATCATCCTTCAATTTCTTACTTAAACATAAAAAAGGTAAAGAAAATGTTGTCCCTGACCTCTTGTCACGGTCTAGAAATTTGACATCCGATATTGCTACCTTAAATGTTTTGACTCTCACGGCGCAAGATCACTATAATAAAGTTCTTAGCGGCTGTCAAAATAATCCTGATAGTTTTCCTAACTATTCTCTTAAGGATAATAAACTGTATCGTCTCACTCACTCTCGTAATGTGATAAATGATGACTTTATTTGGAAAGAAGTTCCTCCCCCAGATTGTAGATTAAACTTGGTTAAATCTTATCACGGATTACCAGGTGAACCTCACCTTGGCATCTTTAAAACTTATAAAAAGCTTTCGTTGCTATATTATTGGTCAGGTATGTTTAAAGACATATCTAAATTTATTTTAGATTGCGAGAATTGCCTTGCATATAAACATCCTAATCATTCACCTTATGGTCCTATGGGTAAACCTAAGATTTGTTCAAGACCTTTTCAATGTATATCTCTTGATTTAATGGGTCCCCTACCTATGACCAGAGGACGCAATCAATACATTCTAGTTGTTAATTGCTGTTTTTCTAAATATACTTTAATTTTCCCGCTTAAGCGTGCTATTTCTAAAAATATTATCAATTGTTTGGAAAACTTTGTGTTTTTAGTTCACGGTGTTCCACAAACAATTATTATGGACAATGGTCCACAATTTCAATGCAAGGAGTTTAAATCACTTTTAAATAACTATAAGATACCATTCGTGTCGTATTCTCCTCACTATTGCCCACAGGTCAATCCCACTGAGAGATATAACAGAACCATTGGTACTGCTCTAGCCTCTCTTGTTGGTGATGATCATAGAAGCTGGGATATTCATTTATCAAAAATTCAATATGCTATGAATAGTACGGTTAACGCAGTAACGGGATATTCTCCGTCATTTTTAGTTTTTGGTAGAGAAACCATAAATTGTGGATCTATATATACTCCTACTAATGTTATTGATGATTATACATTTATGCCACGCGATATTTACGCGGATAATATGGGGCTTTTGTCAACTATATTCGACAAAGTCCAAGTAGCATTATACGCTTCTCATGCGAAAAACAGTTCTCGGTATGATCTTCGTCATCCTTTTAAAGAATTTAATATTGGCGATTTCGTCTGGCGAAAGAATTACGTTTTAAGTAACGCTGGAGCCTACTTCAGTGCGAAATTAGCGCCTAGATATATTCGGAGCAAAGTTGTTCGTAAACTTTCTCCTCTAGTTTATATTCTTGAGGATAATAACGGGTTACGAGCTAAATGGCATATTAAAGATATTAAAAATTAGATCATATATACTGAAATTTTTCTTTTCATTATTATTCTTATTTATTTTACTTTATTATTTTAATAACTTTAATAATTTTATTATTTGTTATTACTATAACATGCTTAAATAATAATAAAATGTCTTCAACTCTACTAAGTTGATAATAATTAAAAATGAAAATAATATTTATTATTTCATTTATTATTGTACAATGTACATATTGTACATTTTGCCTTTAATCCTATTATATGGATGGCATATTTCATATTATTATTATTTATTTTTTATGTATTCAATGTGTTGTATACCTAATATTTATACTGACAGTTCTTGACATTGGTTTTTATTAGTTTGGTTTTCCGAAGCCAAAAGATACTAAGTCCATAATTCTTTTTTAATTAAAATATTTTTTGGTTTTCCATAGTCAAAAGAAACTAAGTCCACAATTTTTTAGTTTGGCTTTCAGAAGTCAAAAGACACTAAGTCCAGATTTTTAAAATTTTCCTAAATTTAAAACTTTTTTTAGTTTTCCAAAACCAAAGGAAACTAAGTCTATATAGCTTAATTTTTCCTAAATTGCATCTGGCAACGGACTTTACCTAGTCCTACCAGATTTTTATTTTAACCCTACCATCTCGACAATTTATATTGACGATTTCTTTTAATCCTACTAAGTTGATGATTTTTTCAAACATACTTTCGAGCTTTATAGCTCACGTTTTGAATTTAAAATGATAAATAAAATTATTATAATTTTATTTATTTTATATTTTACATTTGTACTTTATTGTACATTTTGCCTTTATTCCCATAATAGGGGTGGCATAGTTTATATTATATTACAATTTTTTTTTGCTTTTCATCTTCAATTAACTGAATTTATTTCGACTCCTTCATTTCACTATGGTCATCCATTATTAAAGGCTATTAAGCTATTTTTTATATAAAAAAAAATATAAAAAAAAATATTTTTAGAATGCTAATACCCTTCAGCATTCTATATTCTATCATATGAGCGGATGATAACTCATTTTAAAGAAGCCTAGGTCAATTGTGTGCGCTTTTAATGAGCGTAACGCTATGTTCGTTTGAACATCCCATATGGGAAAACTATTAGAGCTTTTCTTAGCTCAATTATGTCGAAATACCAATTTGACTATAATTTTAATGACATTACTTCGTCATTTGTATATATTTTATCATCTCATTATACTAGGGATTTCATACGAGAGCGGAATGATAGACTCTATAAAAAAGCCAACTGTCGCGTAATAAAGGTACTTCTCTTGGAGTAGGAGCCATAAGTTGTGAGCCCTACCCCTTGCTCTGGAAGAAGACAGCGTGAATGATGAATGAATGACTTATGAAAGGATGATATGAAAGAGTAGAGAAGATGCCCATAACCTCAAAATTTTTCTCTGAGTATAAAAATTTTCTGGGGTCGTGGGGGAAATGTAGCGCCGTGCTTTTACACGGTCTTACATAATTCATTTTTAAGCTAATTAATTATGTTATACTAGTTCTATTTGTGTTTATTTGTGAATAATTGCGTTACATACCTTAATGTTAATATTTTTATCACTTATAATATACTTCTGTAAACGGGTTTTTACGTATCGATAGCCTTTATATTTTTCCACATATTTCACTATTTATTTTATTAGATTATCACTGAAATAAGCCTGATAATACACTTTTTCTACTTTGTTTACATATTTTGACATTTATGTCATCGATACGTGACAACCCGGTATTTTTCTTAATTTGGTCCAAAATACGCCTGTATGAAGGCTATTTCACAAAAATTGACCACTTTTGGCATAATATCGTTTTTATTGCATTTGAAATTGGATTATTTTACCAATTTCATTTGATTTTGGAATGGAAAGATTTTATGCCTATATAAGCAGGCAAAGCCCAGAATTCGGCAGTCTTCCTCCAGTCTTGTATTGACTATAGTATTATTATAGGCCTTGTTCTGGGGCTAGTTAACCCCAGAACCTTGCAGTGCCTCATCATAAAGTACGTCATAAAGATTTTCACATCCAAATTCATATGGAATATTAAATTTATGGATTAATGGAAGTTTAACATTGAACAATTTTGGTAGCCCACAATCAGTTTAATTAAAGGATTTGTGGAAAGGATTTGACTCCAGGAGTTGCGTGAGTACCCTTTAAGTCACATCCAAACATTTGGGGTCCAGGTGCCACGTGTCCTGTCATCAGTGTTCCCTGGTCGAGTGAGCCTCCAAGCCGCCGACCTTTATTGGGATCTATCGTATTGTGGACGTCTTAATGTCGTCCACATAGATTATATATATATTTTATAAAATTATCTGTCATTTATATAGACATTGTAATTAGTATTTAGTTATTTTTAATATATTATCAATCTAATTCCAGTCTATTTATTTCACGACAACATGACGTTTTTTTAGATTACTATACTAATCTCCTAAACGTTCTTTAATCTTAGATCGTTATATAAATCATTACGAAAATACATAGTGTAATAAATACATAGTAATTTAACATCTTTAAAATGTGTTTACTGTTAATAATTAGTGCAATCAAAATTTAACATTGGTCCGAATAGTGACGACGACTGAGGCAACCGAACCCTGGAACGAGTTTTTCACCCATTTCGCTCTTGAACCTCTCCTTGCTTACTAGAAGTTTGTTCTATTATGAATATCGAACGAAAACAAAAAATGTAGGAAAGAAACAAAACAAACAATAAACCAGACATGAATCTTATTTGTTAAAACGTCCATCGAATGGCCTAATGTTTACCACACACGATTGTTTATTTTGAGCCTGTTTGCCACATTTGGCACGTATCCTATTTCACTTAAAAAACTATGTGCACAAAAAGATCGTACACATTTATACCCTCCTTGAGATGATTAATAGAGATTGAGAGAAAATTTTGATAATTTATAAATATTGATCGATTTTAAATATTATTTCTAGCACGTCGTCATGATGATGATGATGAAAAACTGGGTGGGTAGAGATTGGGAGGAAAATTTGATAAATTATTTATATTTATTGATTTTAAATATTATTTCTAGCACGTACCTATTTTTCATTATTGAAGCTCGACATATAGGTATAACATGACCAGCACCCGACTGATTTTAAGCGGAAGTAAGGATCAACAAATGAAGACATCGGAGACATGCTCTTTTTTATTAACAAATATTTGCAATGTAATTATCAAATATTACATATAAAAGCTATGAAAGCATTCATGTATGGGCATTTTTCTCTCCTTATAAATTTGAACATGACCCGCACATGTCAAATTGGTTTCCCAGAAGGACTTGAACCGCTCATGACCCATAAAAGGCATAAAATATCTTTTAAATAACGATATTTTATATCTGTATATCTTTTATACAGATATAAATCTGTATATCTTTTAAAATAACGATCAAGGAATCAAATTACGTGCACTCAGAGAATATCTTTTCACTCGTCCGTTAAATTGTGGTTTACACTTTAAATGCGTGTAATTTATTTTAATGGATACCTGTTAGTGTATTTGTTGGGTACTTAAGTGCGCCCTGATTGGTGGGTAATACATTTACCGGTGGTCGATTTAATTTCGGCCAACCGCATCGCTGCATCGCGATTATCCACCAATCGCGTGGCTCGGCGCTCGTAAAGTTGTCGAGGCCACGAACGCCGCACGTCAGAGTGCCATATTGTAACGACTGCAACGGTCCGTGCAATTTAAAATTATAATTTAAACATAGTACAAATTAACAAATTATTAGTAACAACCACATAAGGGACGACGCATATCTGGACGACGTGTATGTGGTGGCTGAAGGCAAAGAGACCTAAGGTGAGTGGATTATTTCACTAATTAAGGGAGGCACGTGTGCCCCGACATTTTTAAAACCTGCGAAACCAGCGCAAAACTCAGGTGGTTAAGGAGCTAACATTTATGCTTCCTGAATACCACATTTTTTGGTCCATCGAGCGAGGATATTCGCATTATACAGTCTATTATAAAATTATAAAACTTAGATGTGCTTAGGTTAAAAATGGCGCATTCAAAAAGTGAATCGCAGTTAAGTAAGTTGGAGATTCAATATAGATCTCTTACGTTAAAAAAAGAATATATTTATGGTAAATTGCAAAGAATTTACAACTTATCCAAAACTGTTGTGAGCAATGAAAATGATAAGGAACGTTTTCTTATTCAGTTCTCCGAGGTGGATAGTATGCGCAACGAGTTCGAGTCAATAATTATGAGCCTTATTGATATCGAACTCGAACTAAATTCAAAGTCGCAGCCATCGACGGCAGCATTAGATAGTTTTGATGAGTTATTATATAGGTGTAAATTAATTGCGTCAAAAATAAATGTTAACCTGGATGTTAAAAATACGAGTATTAAATTAGATAATCAAGAATCAAACTTAGTTCGTCCTTCCTTACCTAAAATAGCCTTATATCAATTCAACGGTGATTATGAAAACTGGCCCACATTTTATGACACATTTATATCTTTAGTTCACAATAGAAATTTCGAAGATATAGATAAATTTCATTACTTACTTTCCTGTGTTAAGGGCCCAGCCTTAAATATAGTTAAAAGTTTGCCTATTACAGCTGCTAATTATAGTCTAGTGTGGAACAGTTTGTTAGATAAATATCAGGATAAGAGGTTATTGTTAGGTAGATATATAAATAAATTAATAAGTTTTACCCCCTTAAATAAAAATAATATTGATAATTTAACTTCATTTATTGAAACATTTGATCAATCCTTTAAAGCCATTAAAGCCCTTGAAGTACCTAATTTAGAGGATTATTTGTTTTGTCATATAGCATTAAGAGGGCTTGATAATTATACTAAACAACTCTTTGAGGAAGGAAGAGATCAGAAATTATTCCCAACGTTTGTGGAATTAATTAATTTTGTACAAAAACAAATCAAAGTGTTAGAACATGCATTTCCCACATCCAGTGTTCAACCTATGCACACTCCAGCTATAAATTCTAATAAAAACTCTAATCAACCTAGAAATAATCCAACTTATAGTAATAATAAATATAATAATAGAAACTCACCTAAATCAGCCTTACAAGTTAACCGTGTTAACAATAATAATAATTATAAAAATAATAAACAGTTGTGTTATCATTGTAATCATGATCACATGATTTATAGATGTGAGCAATTTCGTAAATTGCCCGTCTATGCTAGGATTGACCGTGTCAATGCCTTAAAACTATGTACTAATTGTTTAAAAAATAATCATGACACTCTCAATTGTAAAAGTAACATGTCTTGTGGTGTGTGTACGTTACCACATCATTATTTATTACATCAGGATAAGTGCATTAGTGCTGGGGACGCTCTGCCTACCCCTCACTCAGCTAGCACGGCCGTGCCGTCTAGTGCGCAGCAAGCCCTAGTTGTACACTCCGTGAGTGATACTGCTGTTGTTGATCACGTATTGCATTCCGTGAATGATTACGTTGATTACAACGTTATATTGGGCACTGCGCGTGTGCATGTAACTGATTGTTCAGGTCAGTATTTAGACTGCCGTGCAGTTCTAGATTCTGGAGCTCAAAGCTCCTTTATTACCTTAGATACAGCTCAACGTTTGGGCTTACGTCGTAAAAAATGTCCTTTTACAGTATGTGGACTAGGCGGTAAGGTTATAAAGACTTTCGGTATAGTGCCGTGCACTATACAACCACGTCATGCGGACGTTCCGACTTTCGTGGTAGACATGGTAGTGGTGGATAAGGTGTCATCCGAGATGCCTAACATTACACTTCCTGATAACATTGTTGATCGTTATCAACAGTTTAAATTAGCCGATCCTTGGTTTTATAAAAAATCTCATATCGATATTCTGCTCGGTAATGATATCGTGTCAGAATTGTTGTTAGATAGGCCGTTAAATATTGACCCCAGGTTACCTAATTTAATTAATACAACATTTGGTTATGTTGTTAGCGGTAAATTATATTCTAATATAAATAATATTAAAAGTTCAAATTTATTTCATATTAACTTAGAAGAAGACTCTTTGGACAGTACTTTACGATCGTTCTGGGAAGTAGAGGAAGTACCGTGTACTACTATTCTCAGTCCGGACGACCAGTTAGCCGAGGATATATACGTACGTGAACACAGTCGCGAAGTGACCGGACAATACGTCGTACCGTTATTACTGAAGCCCGGCCACTCGCCGCTCGGCGAACATCGTAATATAGCTGAGCGCAGACTGCTTAGTACAGCTATGCAATTCTCTAAGCGCAAACATCGTTACAACCTTAAACTCGTCGTTGAAACATCGGCGAGCAGATGATTTGGTATTCACGTAGGTTATTTCTCGATGCTAGCGCCGCAACGATGCAGACGGCGTGAGTTGGTACTACTTTCTGACAATTGATCTTGTAATTGGCATTCTCTAAGTAAACATCGACGAATACATCGTTGTTTTTCCCTACATCTTAGACAACATCTTCGATTTAATCTGTCAACTCAAAAGCTACTAAACGTATAGCTTTTCTCTCGGGCGAGTTCATATAATTTGCAAAATTTTGTGATAATTAGTGAAGTTAAAGTGATTCTGACAATTTACTATGGCTGCTAGGTTGTCTTGCATTTTATTCTTATTGGAAGAAGCAAATAGAAGTGACCAGTTAGAAAAAGCGTCAAGCGCGTGAAACACGCTTTCAGCGAGTAATTAACACAGAGGCGTAATAGGCTGCATTGATGGCACTTTTGTTTCACCATTGTGTTCCAATGGTTCGACCAAAAGAAAGTGAAGTCATATTTTGTAGAAAAGGTTACCATGCAAGGAATGTTCTTATAGTAAGTGTACCTAAATTTTAAAGCTATGACTATTTCTTATCAATATTTTTTATTCAATTGTGCCTATGAGTTATGTCCGTACACATTTTATTTCTTATTACCTTTTCAGATAAATGACAGTGATTTAAATATTCTGCATGTAGATGCTATTTTTGGAGAAGCTACCCATGACAATTTTATCATCTAGAACAACTGTACAACACTGGAGGAACTGTATATTTGCTTGGTTTGTAAATAACCTATAATTATCTTGTTAAAAATCTTCATCAGTATACAATAATTTATACAAAAATTATTTCCAGGTGATTCTGGGTATGCTCAGAGACCATATGTAATGACACCCTGCAGTAATCCAGATAAAGATAGTTATGATGACCTGAAGAATGTTATAATAACCTACACAGCACAGCAAGGAATAGTGTTGAGAGAGATCTATTGGTGTGTTAAAAGGTAGATTTAGGTGTTTTTTAGTTCATCGTGTATTGCACTAATAAGTATTGACAGGTGACAGGGTGTTTTTTGAACAAATCAAACACATCCTCAAGAAAGCTGGGTTGCCTAGTGCCCATAACCATAAAGCTTGTATGAAGAGAATTGTGGATGTGGAGGAAGCGAGGGAGTTGTGTCAGGTTCGTGGCAAGTGGCACTCTATTGTCTCTGCCTATCCCTGTGGGAAAAAAGGCTTAACATTTGGTTGATTCTAGCTTATATATTTATAAAATAGTACTCTCAAAAAATTATTTATTAAAGATTTAATGAAATATAGTAAACAAATAAAACAACAATAAAGCTTTTCTTAAATAATGTGATTGTTTCTTTACAAATACTTCTATAATAGTGTTCATTGCTTCAGCATGCGAAGCCCAAGATTGGGCGAGCTGCAACACCGACGCGGCCAAGGTCTGTTGGCCCTGCGCAAATGATTCTTGCGCTCAGGCTGTAATTAGCTCTGCTTTGGCACACTTTTCCTCAATAGCGATAAGCCGCTCCGTTGGGCTCACCATCTCAGAGCATCGATGAGAAGGAGGGGAGCGGCGCAGGAGACGATGGCGTGCAGCTGACTAGTGCTGCGTCTGCCGTTGGCGGCATACGGTCGCAGGAGAATGGCAAGGGATGCGGCGGGACGCCACCGATAATATTTTCTGTTGTTGCGTAGGAGCTGCGTTTTTGAAAATACTGTTATGTATTCAAATTTCCCTGTCAACATGTAATATCATAATGTCAACATGTATGGATGCAGTTGTTACATACTTAATGTGTTGGTTTCTTGTCCACTCTCCTTCATAGGTGATGGACCTTCGTTAGGTATACACTTTTCTGGAACCTCCTGTAAAAATGTTACTACCTTACTATCACGTACACATTTATTACATAACATACTATATATTTTATACATATTACAAAGTAGAGGAAATGTATACATACTAATATACTATATGCAATACTAATGCATGCTATATATTCAAATTACCATGCATTTATTAGCTCCATAAGAAGGCTTGTTACTTTGCTGATGAGTGTTGGCCGTACGAGAGTGCCCCTGTGGCCAACCACCTTTGGGTTTCTAGTAGAGTGACTAGTTTCTCTCCACTTGAGAGGGTGCTGCATTACAAGACACTGAAAGTTGTGAAAGAATTTAGCATGATAACACAATTGTAGTTAACAATTTAAAATTGAACTCGTGTACTTACTAATTTCTGATTCCTAAAACTGAAACCGAACGACGCGACGCCAGGCACCACTTGACTTTTAGATTCTTTGTTTTCATAGTATCCACTTGAGGTTTCGAAAAAAAAACACGAATGACGCAACCAACACATTTTACTGTTTATGTTTATCAACAAAAAAACTTGGCCGAATAATATGTCAAAGGTATTTAAACATTCTGCCAACGTAACGAATATTTCACATATTTTCACGTCTATTATTGAAATAATATGTTAGTGTTATTTTATTATGTCTAACAATAGGTAATTAATTATTATTTTATCAAAAAAGACCCATAATAAGACGTAATGTTGTAGTCGAAATTGTATCGATTGATAAATGAATGCTTTTGCACGTCTCTACAACATCCTAGCGTACAACGTTGCGCTCACGCATCCGAGAGATCGACGGCGAGTTGTTGACACTTAGTGAATACCAAAAAAAACAACGATGCGAACAACGGCGATATGTAGGATGTTACATCTATGAGCTCGTCGCTGTTTACATCGGTGATGTGACGCTTAGAGAATTGCACTCCAGAACGCCGCCTCACGCGCGCTCCTAATATACATCGCGCGTATATAGATTTTATGAAGGAATACGAGTCACTTAATCACATGGAAATATATAATAGCGAAATTAACAGTAAATATTTAATTCCTCATCATTGTATTTATAAACCTAGTAGTACATCAACACCAGTACGTGTGGTGTTTGATGGATCCGCTAAAACTAATTCTAATTTATCACTTAATGATATTTTATTAACCGGCCCTAAATTATATCGTGATATAGCTTCAATAATAATTAATTTTAGACTATTTAAATATTGTTTTGCAAGTGATATCTGTAAAATGTATCGTGCAATATTAATAAAACCTGAGGATCGTATTTATCAACATATATTATTTCGTGAATCAATTGAAGAGCCGATTAAGGAGTATGAATTAAAAACAGTAACTTATGGCCTTAGTTGTTCACCATACTTAGCAATAAGAACATTGCTTCAGTTAGCTATGGATGAAGGCGAACGTTTCCCTTCAGCTAAACGTGTTATTCAGGAAGGTATTTATATGGATGACGTATTGTGGTCCTGTGAAACGTTTTCTCAGGCCAATGACCTACAAAACGAATTAATAAATTTATTAAAATGCGGCGGTTTTATATTAAAAAAGTGGTCGAGTAATTGTGCCGATCTACTTGAACGCTTTCCTGCCGATTATCTTGAAGGCTCGTTAGCGTTTACTGGTGACAATAATAATAATAATTTTTCAATTAAAATATTAGGACTACAGTGGGCACCTTCATTCGATGAATTTCATTTTTCAGTTAATAAAACTGATTCCTTAACAACTAAACGATCAGTTTTGAAATTATTAGCATCGATTTATGACCCCGTGGGTTTTATTGCCCCCTGTACCTTTGTAGCTAAATGTATTATGCAAGACTTGTGGAAGCTTGGTGTTGGCTGGGACGAACGTCTGCCAACTGAGATGTGTGAGAGATGGCTCAGCTTCATCTCCGAACTGCCACGATTGTCGGAACTTCGCGTCGAACGGCACGCACTTTTACCAACATTTAAAAGTTGCGAATTAGTCGGATTTTGCGATGCCTCAAGTCGAGGATTCGCGGCGTGTGTATATATTATAAGTCACGATGATCGGGGAGATGTTAAGGTTCGTTTATTAATATCTAAATCCAAGGTTGCACCGGTTAAACCGGTGACAATTCCGCGTCTCGAGTTAATGTCTGCGGTCTTGCTTAGTAAACTAATAAAATTTCTTAAAACAACTTTAACTAGAATTAAATTAAATCAAATTACCGCTCTTACTGATTCCACTATTGTATTGTCTTGGTTACAAACCGACGCATATAAACTTAAAACTTTTGTTAGCAACCGTGTTGCTCAAATTATTGATATCATTCCTCCGAGTAATTGGCGGCACGTTAATAGTGAAAATAATCTCGCTGATATCAGTTCGCGTGGAGCGTCTCCCGCACAACTGCTTCAGTGCCGTCGACAATGGTTAGAAGGAGCGGAGTGGTTGTATGGTAATATGGATAAATGGCCAGTATCAACATATACAATTAAAAATGATAGTCAAATACCAGAGTTGAAATTACATAATAATACTTTTAATCTTCTAACGCAAACTAATGAATCATTAATTGAATATTGTGAGAATATATTTAAAAAATTCTCTTCCTTTTCTAAATTACAACGAGTGTTTGCATGGCTGTTGCGATTTATTCATCGCACCCAGCGGAACGTTTCCGTAGCAACACGCGTCACGTTAGATACGTATGAATTAAATCAGTCTACTGATTTAATAATTGGTTTGGTTCAGAAGGCTTATTTTTCAACGGAACTTAAACAGTTACGCAATGGTACAACGTATATTCCTTCTTTGCGTAAACTGGCTCCATTTATCGACGACCATGGTTTCCTCAGGGTGGGGGGTCGTCTCGCAAACGCTGAGTTACCATACAACACAAAACATCCCCTTCTTCTACCAAAAAAGAGTAGATTTACTTTTTTACTTATTGAATATTATCATAAAAAATATTTACATGTTGGTCCTAGGACGTTACAACATTTGCTTAATCAGAATTATTGGATACTGTGCGCTCGTAGTGTCATACGTTCCATTCTGTCAAAATGTATGATTTGTTTTAAGGCTAAGCCTCCTCAAATTCAACCGGAAATGGCCTCGTTGCCAGCTGCTAGACTGCTGTCCAATAAGGTTTTTGACCATGTTGGTGTTGATCTAGGCGGTCCATTTTTTATAAAAGAAAGTTTGCGTCGTAACGCAAAGGTTAATAAAGCTTATTTATGCCTATTTATTTGTTTTTCAACTAAAGCTGTACATTTGGAAGTCGTTACTTCACTGTCAGCTGATTGTTTTCTAGCCGCCTTAGATAGGTTTGTTGCTAGACGCGGAATATGTTCTTATATTTATTCTGATTGCGGCACTAACTTTATAGCTGCTAGCAAATACTTAACAGAAATACAAAAGACATTTAAATCTAATACTTTTCAAAATGACGTAATTGGAGGTTGCGCTGAAAGACAAATAGTTTGGAAATTTAATCCACCCAGTGCACCAGCCATGGGCGGTCTCTGGGAAGCGGGAATAAAGTCTGCAAAATATCATATTGTAAGATGTGTGGGAGAAAAATCCTTAACGTTCGAGGAACTCTCCACAATCTTTTGTAAAATAGAAGCAATTATGAATTCGCGCCCTTTATGTCCTTTGTCAAATGACCCGGGTGAAATTGAAGCGTTAACGGCTGGTCATTTTTTAATTAATAGACAATTGACTTCAATACCTGAATATAACTTGCCTGATACGTTCACATCTAGATTGTCACGTTGGCAATATTTACAACATTGCTCTCAGCAGTTTTGGAAAAAGTGGAAATGTGAATATCTTAACACATTACAGCAAAGAGCCAAATGGTTCACGTCCCCTCCTAATATTAAGGTAGGAGACTTGGTATTGGTCAAAAATGATCAAACTGCTTCATATAAATGGCCTCTGGCTAGAGTAGAAAGAATTCATCCGGGTAAAGATGGTATAGTGCGCTGTGTCACTATTAAAACAGCTAAAAACACGGTTCAAAGGCCAGTTAATAAATTAAGTCCATTACCGTATAATAATTAATCTTAATTTGTTTTTAGCATTAAATTAAGTTATATTTTATTTACATTTTAATTTAGAAACTAACGTTTAGTTTAGGGATAAATAGTAGTTTACTAGTTTATCATTCTTTTTAATATATATAGTCTTGTGTTATTCGCTAGTAGCTAAAGCACATCTAAGATTTTTAATTTCCTTCCATCATTATTCTGAATCTTCAATTCTTTGTGGGAAACCATCATGCTGGTTTCGGTGGGGGGAAATGTTGGGTACTTAAGTGCGCCCTGATTGGTGGGTAATACATTTACCGGTGGTCGATTTAATTTCGGCCAACCGCATCGCTGCATCGCGATTATCCACCAATCGCGTGGCTCGGCGCTCGTAAAGTTGTCGAGGCCACGAACGCCGCACGTCAGAGTGCCATATTGTAACGACTGCAACGGTCCGTGCAATTTAAAATTATAATTTAAACATAGTACAAATTAACAAATTATTAGTAACAACCACATAAGGGACGACGCATATCTGGACGACGTGTATGTGGTGGCTGAAGGCAAAGAGACCTAAGGTGAGTGGATTATTTCACTAATTAAGGGAGGCACGTGTGCCCCGACATTTTTAAAACCTGCGAAACCAGCGCAAAACTCAGGTGGTTAAGGAGCTAACATTTATGCTTCCTGAATACCACAGTATTGATGATTTTAATGTATTGAATTTTTCATGTTTTTTTTATTGTGGCTTGAAATAGTGACGGCGACTGAGGCAGTCGTGAACAATCCGTTTTTTTTCAGTCGTCGTCACTTTTGGACCTCCTCTTGCTTATCATCAAGCGGGTCGAGGTCAGATGTCGTGTCACAATAAAAAAAGTCAGTCAGCCTGATGTTAAACTAGAGCGCGATATGGACCAAAAAAGACAATGCGAACGAAAAGAGTGGTAGAGAATTTGCGCAGTGTACCGACGACCGTGAAGTGATTCAGTTGCAGTCAGAATCAGGTTGAAAGTTGCCGGGTCCAACTAGGTTGACTTAGTGGATGCAACTGCTACTTACAATTATTTAAATGTAGTAGCAGTCTCATCCACTCTTGGGCAGCATTCCAGCCTAAATAAGGCAATTTGTATACCTTTTTTTTAGAACTATTTAGATTTTCTGTTATTATTTTTTTGCTAAGCTACTAAACTTGCTTGTTTACACTGGACGACTAACATATGACTACTAATATCTTAGATACATTGAGTTTGAACCGGGGACTCTCAGTTTGGGTGACCATTTCACTAGGCCACCGTTTCCCCTAACTTGCCATGACTTTTAGATCTAAATTACGAGTTCATAGCCCCCATACAATAAAGCCAATACATTTGAAAGAGGCCATTCTTAAGACAGTAACTGTTGGAATTAATCCAAATATAGGATTAAAAGACATATAATTCGAGATAATGGTCAAAAGCATGTGAACAATTCCACTTCCCATACTATTTAATTGAGATGACATTTCGTCAACGGAAACTTTAAAATAATATTCTATGATTATAAGTAGCCGCTATAGGAATGTTCGTCCTCATTTATTTTTGCCTTTTACCAAAATTGCGAATAACTGTTACTCAAAAACACAGACCACAAGACACGAGACTCAACTCAACAACTTGGTTATATTGTTCTTTAATTAAAGGAAAGGAATTATAGTCCAGTCAAATATTTATTTTCTTTTCTAATTTGTGATGCGCGACATATAACAGCTCCTCGCCTAATGTTAAGCTAGTGTGCCATCATTTATTTATTTATTTTGACTCGACATCTGAGACCTCGTCCCGCCTAATGCTAAGCAAAAGATGGTCCAAGAGTGCCGACGCGACGGCTGAAAATGTATGCCCGGGTGGCGATCCAAAACGCGACACGGTCACACTTCACGGTTTGCACACTTAACAATCTTGACTACCCCGGGAGGACAGACTGGGCAAATTACTGGGCAAAACTGTCTGCTCTATTACCAACTCTATTTTATCGTTCATATCTATGACTCTTACTATCTCTTTTACTTGTATTTAAAGTCTCTCACCTACCGATCGAGTCTGTCGTTTATGCGCCGTCTATTGGTATGTGGTTTACGAAATTACACCAAGGAAACAATTTGGCAACATCTTTTTTATGTTGATTATTGTATTGTTATTGAAATTGTAAGGGATTCAAAGTGACCTGCCTCATACAACTGTATATGCCCATTTTGTGGTTTTTGCAATATTAAAATAATTGCCCCGTGTATTTTTTTATGTTGTTCGACATTTGACCGCACATCGCCTGATGTTATTTTGAAGTCCGTCCGATCCATGAACAGAGGCGACAGCCGCCACAGCTAAAGCTAAGAGAAGTCGCTTAACTATGCCGGCCTGGATGAATACTGACAAGGTGATTTCAAAACTCAACAGACTCTCTTTAGAAAAACAGCTATATATTATATATATTTTACAGGAGGGTGTTTTCCGACCAAATCAGAAACATGTTCAAGAAGAAGACTGGGTTGCCTAGTGTTCATAATCGTAGAGCTTGTATGAAGAGAATTGTGGATGTGAGGGAAGGGAGGGAGTTGCGTCAGGATCGTGGTAAGTAGCGTTCCATTGCCCCTTGCCTATGGCAATACTGTGTCTTACTGTGGAAAAAAGGCGTGTCAATTTGATTCAATAATTAATTGGCATCGATTTAAAGATTAATAGTTTATTATAAATACCTATGATTATTTATGTGTTGTACTTTTAATACAGTTTATTTATTTATTGTTAAAATAAATATACTGTATTAAAATTCAAATTCAATATATTCAAAAAAATTTTCAAATTCAAATATTTTATTTTATTAAGACCAATTGGTCTTATTTCTATATTAGTGTTCCTCCATAACGAACATATATTATATATCTTAGATACATTGGTTTTGAACCCATTTGGGTGTATAAATAATGGTGTTTACAAAATATTCCAAATTCCTACCTAACAAAC
Source organism: Tinea trinotella (assembly GCA_905220615.1). NCBI lineage: Eukaryota > Metazoa > Arthropoda > Insecta > Lepidoptera > Tineidae > Tinea > Tinea trinotella. The sequence goes on along the minus strand of HG992320.1, from coordinate 3,677,751 downwards.
AGTCATTCACAATAATAATTTAATAAAATAATGAACATTCAAAAGGAGAAATAAAAGACAATAATGTATAATAAATTTTTCAAATAAATGCAAATAATAAATAGAAATAAATGTCAATATAATTTAATATTTAAAAATGTCATAATATAAGGTCATTGTTGGGTCATTGTCATTCATTTAAAAAGTCGTGAATACGGTAATAGCATTTTTTTATTAAAAATATTTTTAACTTATATTTAAATAAAATAAAATTGAGATCTATTAGGCAAGTGTTTTGACTCGTTTTCTGTTGGTTCCTAATGCGAACTGCCAAAGAATGCCTAGCGGCATTAACTTCTCCTTTGTACATAGAGCATAGAATATATATACTCGTATATTTCAATAACAAATTGTGATATTGATACCTAAGAACTCTACAAATTAATCTTCATTATAAAAAAATAGCGATTTAAGACATGACAATGGATGAAATTGATTATCACAAAAAAAAAAAAATTATGAATAGATTTAAAGTTCCCACGTGTAACATCATACTCATACAAGTGCCAATCAAAGTAATTTAGCAAAGTCAATGTCTTAGTAAAACCAAATCCTAAAACTAAATCCTAAAGAATTCTATTAACTTGTATACTTTATATAATTCCTTAGTAAATGTGGTTATATTCTTATCGCAGTCTTATGAGATTCTCTTAACCCGATCACATTTTGTATATCTTTTACCCGCTGATTGATTCTTCTTTATTTAACCTTTGGTTCCTTCAAACTAGGGACAGCAAAAGCGCTCTTGTCTACCAAGCGGGCGTAGGTATTTCAAAGACACTGCCGACATAAACTACTGTATTTTTCTTGAACTGTGGTGATTAAAAGAGCTATTGGACTTCCCCTTGTTTATCATCAAGCAATTTGTGGTTATAATATATTGCGTCCTAAGATTTAGCACAAAATTAACTTATACTAATAAAATAAAAAATGACTATTTCATTACAACGAAAACTTATAGAACAAGATCCCTAGGACTGTAAAAACCTGTGTTACTGATGATCCATGATCTTTCTTGAACGTAAATAATTTTACACTTGATTAATCAAAATTAAAACAAATTAAATATTTTTTATTATTCAACTTATCAATTTTGAAATTCATTACTTCCTCGATCAATATTATGAGCAGAAAAGGTCTTATAAATTTATCAAACGGAGGATTTGCGAATAATTATGAATGTAATTAAAGCCTACCTAAAGCCTCATAAGTGGGTATGAAAACAATGGAGACAGGGTTAACGCTCCTCGTGGGAGGCAACAATTTGTGTACAGAACTCGCGGTATAAAATTTCCCAAGATGTAAATAAAAAGATCAACATTATGTTAATTTACTTTTCTTGGATCAATGAATTAAACAAAGTTTATGCGGTTTACTATCGCGTTTATTTTAATTTTACAGTTTTATTTTATTTTTATTATTCCGATGTTTCGAGAGCTTTGCAGCCATCGTGGCCATTGTAAAATCAAAACCAAAATAAACGCGATAGTAAGCCACATAAAATTTGTTTAATTTGTTATTCAATGTTCGCCCAAAATCTTAGAAAATATTATTTTTTGCATCAATTGAATGAAAATAAAAGCACTGTAAGTACTTCGATACTAGGTATGTCGCAATTTCGATTCCTGGTTGAGATAAAAAAAATGTTTAGTAGTATTCAGCTGTAATATTTCATAATTAGATAAATCAATAACAAAATGATACAAATAAAGAGTGATGGACAGAAGTAATCAAAAGTGGTACAACTACTTTTAAGTGTAAAGACCATGAAATGATTTGGTCGCGTTTCACGACCAGCTAGAAGGTTCAATTAAAAAGCTAAATTAGATCTGATATAGTGAACCTATAATAATTTTTTTATTATTATTGTATTAGCAGTTGCATTCAGCTTGACATTAGACAGGATGCTGTCATACAAGTATGTAGGTAGGGTCACAAAAATTTACTAATAGTCACTCGTAGGACAAAGGGAAATATTGTGATTCAGAGGGAATCCAATGTGTAATTGTAAATGACAATAATAGGACAATGTAGGTACTTTCAATATCCAGTATTAAGTACAATAGTGTAATAAGGATAATATTAACAAATATACAAAAAATATATAGTTTTGCTCATAGAGACAGCGCTTCGGAGTTTTGACCGGAAAGTACATATAAATTTGTATTACTTTTTTATATTGTAAAGTGTCTCTGACCTTGCACTTGTGATTTTTCAAAAATCTCACTACTTTTCACGTCTTAAATCCCGAAGGGATATGCAAAGACATGGAACACCAAGTTTTTATAATCCTGACACAACACTCTCGCTTCCTTTACATCCACAATTCTTTTAATATAGACTCTATGGTTAAGTTATGCGGACCCCTGCTTCATCAATATGTTTTCAATATGTCTTATGTATGTGGCTTACCCTAATCCCTACATCTTTATTTTAAATCTCACAAAAGTATAAATAATAATGAATAAATTACAATGTTTACATCTTACGCAAATCCAATTTACAAACGCTCTAAGTAATTATCATTATGAAGTGAATAGCACCACGTGCCAAAACATTCAGGACTGTAGGTGTATTAAGCTTCATAAAGATTGAGAGGTCACCGAAGTTATTTGAAGGTTCAAATTCTACATTATAATATCTTAAGCGGTTGTGAATTTAGATGAAAAAACAAGTGCAGGTAAAATCATTATTTCAATCAATCAATCAAAATGTCACGCCTTTTTACCACAGGGACAATGGACAATGGAGCGCCACTTGCCACAATCCTAACACAACTCCCTCGCTTCTTTCACATTCACAATTCTCTTCATAGAAGCTCTATGGTTATGGGCATTAGGCAACGTAGCTTTCTTGGGGATGTCTCTTATTTGGTCGGCAAACACCCTCCAGGGCCTGCTTCGTTTAACGCATCCATTTACATGAGATTTATAAATTCTTTTCGTCCCTATTTCGTAATTCAATAATAATAATGGCTTTTGTAATGTGTTAGTCATAATAATAAAATGACTAATTAATAGTTAACGTATATACACTTGTTAAACAAGGCAATTTGCTAATCTTTAGCTTTGTAACTCAATTTAAAATAGAGATGTATTTGTTATGTACATTTTTCTATTACACATAAGTACAGTTGGAAATTTAATTGGAAACCATTGTAGTATACAATTATTATAACCGTCTTTTTTGTAAAGATAAAAGAATATATTTAGTCTATGCCAATTATTCTTTTAAAAATATCTTACAATAAAAAAATATACATATATTTGTATTCAAAACACATAGACGAATATTTGGTGCATTTTGATAACTGCATGCATTGATAAATTCTTCTTTACATCAGGATTAATATTCATAAAATAAACATTTATAAATACACAAACAAACAAAAATAAAGGGCAGAGCATACAACTTTAACTAGCTGACTTTTGTAGATTACGGGCAATAGTAGACACCGCTGTCCAGAGAGACGATCTCGTAACTGCAATGAGGACCATTACAGGACTTTATTGGTTGAATGTGTAACGCGACACTAAGCAGACCAATCATACATGTCTTATTAAAAACGTCAAAATGATATTTATTATGGTTAGAAGTTACGTCAGAAATATGGCATGTTAAAAACAAAACTTTTTTTTTTGTCGACTGTACTTTTGACATGATGAATGACTATGAAAATTGTATGACTTTATTAATTAATCAAATGAATATAATGTATGAAGTTCATACACTGCTATATTTTTAATCATTAAATGACGTCATATTAAAGGTTTATTGACACTGTTATTACTAATTAACACATGATTATTATACCTACAGGTTGTCAAAGAATATAAATAGACAATTGTCACCAGGACCAGGACCAGGAGAACAATTGTTTTTTAGTAAGTAAATTTACTTTAATCGTCCGTTCTACTATTTTAGCACTTATTAGCTTAGTTAGTATAAAAATGTTAATAAAATTATGATGAACTATTTTAATTTTGACCATTACTAGTTCTAAATTAACTATTGTAAAATAAGCCCTAGATGATTGTTTTATTACCTATAATTTTTCATATATTTTAATCTAAATTATCACGCAAAGAGAGAATATAGAGAAATCATTAATTTCCATTATCCTAATATAACTCTCTAGCTTTCTTGACACTTACAATTCTCTTAATAAAATTAGAATCTTTACTGTTATGAGAACTGCGATACTTAAACAATATTTATTTAAAAACAATTGAATATTTTAAAATGCAATTACTGGCGCGCCAGGAACTGTAAAGCTATTGTTACAAAGCACGTTTCAGGCTCCAGTGCCTATTTTAGTTGGCAAATAACCAACTTACTTGGTAAGAATTACTTTTAGTTTTGGCAAGTGTTACTAAGTGCTTAAATTGTAAATGCATTTGAAAATATCACTCCTCTTATATTTTTGTTTATTAGGACAGAACTTTAAAAGTTAACTGTTAAGTTTACTTACATCAAATGTTATTTTTAATTTTTATTGTCATTTGACATATGACAGCACCCCGGTTGATATTAAGCCAAAGTGTGGTCCATGAATGAATGTCACTGCTACTACAATTCAATAACTGTGAGTAGCAATCACATCCACTATGTCGGCCTAAATGGAACCGGCAACTTACAACCTGATCCCGAAACGTGACCAAATCACTTCACGGTCTGTATACTTGTAAGTGGTGGTACTACCCCGGATCGGCCGTTGCCTACTCTTTGATAACCAGACCCGAAGCAAATATCTCTTTTTTTATTAACAAATTATTGTAATTTTTAATATTATTAAATATTACAAATATAAGCTATGAAACAAATATTTGCTCCGACCGGGAATCGAACCCGGGACTTTACGCGCAACAAACCAATCGCTAAACCGTTCGTCCAAGCCTGTCGTCAAAATGTACCAAAACGTGGCATTATAGTACCTAGATAGAAACCGAAATTCCATTAATTCCATATTCATCGTTGTCCACGGATGATAAAGAATTTAACAAATATTTTTTATTATACATTTCTATACTAAGCTACTAAAGTGCTTGTATCATAGAAACAGGACAACCAAAGTACAATCAAAGATACATTGGTACCAGTGAGTGGTTTCGAACTCGTGCAACTCGGCTTAAGTAGCCATTGCACTGCCACTACACCACGGTCGCCTTAAATTAATATCGGCTTTGTTGGCCTGAGTCAGTTTACGACCTTTACTTTTTCATAGTGTTTAGTTAATAATATCCATGCAATTCCCAGAATTGCTTTCTCAACATATCTTTTTAAAAAATATGTTGTCCAAATTCCCTGACGACTATTGGAAAACACTAATACTCGTAGTAAAATAATAACAAAAACAATCAACCAAACTTTTATTTTAAAATCTTGATGAGAGACACAATAAAGTATTTTGTACTTATTCATAAGTATAACTACAAAATACTTTATTATATCTATCTGAAATAATAATATCAATTGCTTAGTAGCTATTATCCAAGAGTGCCGACGACTGAGCCGACTTCAGGCAAACGTGCTTTCCAAGAATATAGCATGTGAAAAAACAAATAGGCGGGAAAAGCAATGCACTTGTTTATTGTTAGACAAGTCTTTTATATTGCACAATAAAGAATTAAATAAATAAAACGTAGAATATCAAAAACTTATTTAAAAGGTGAATACCACACGGAAATTAACACAAACAAAGGTAATACCAATATCTACCAAACACGCATTATAGAATAACTAATAATTTATTACAATCAATCTATTCAAACTATACAGGTTGTAACAAAAAATTCTAAGGTTATGTTTTTTTTGTCCATTTTCGTGCCCTCAGTGTTGAGAATCGTAACTCTCGTTATATTCTTCACTACTTACTCTCCTTTATGTCACTCCATGACCTCTCATTTAAGGTATTTTTTTACTAAGCTACTAAAGTGCTTCATAGAAACAGGCCAACCAAAGTGCATATATCAAAGATACATTGGTACCGGCAAGTGGTTTTTTTGAAGCTGTGCTCTTGGTTTGCGTAACCATTGCGCTGCTACTACACCACGTTCGCCTTATTGTGTGTAGAGTATTGGTTTCGACTAGATTATAGTGTTTATTAACTTCGTACACAAGTAGTTTCCTAATGATCCGTATACCATATTGAGATTTTCCGATTCAGTTATTAATAGTTACATGGCATTATTGGGCTTATAGAATGGAGTGGTAGAATAATTTAATTTTAAAATTGTGACTTTAATTATTTCATTATACTTACATAGTTTTTTTATAATATCATTTTTTACACAATTTTATTATAATTTTGATATTTTCCATTATTCAAATTTAGTTCCTAAAATATCTTAATGTCACGCCTATTTTCAAATCTCTCACATCCCGCGCATCCACAACTCTCGCTCTGTACCTAATTTGATCTCTATTCCCAAAAAAACACCATATTTATACATCCTGTACATCACATTTTATGCAAAGTACAAAATAGGACAAGGGCATTATTGTATTGATGCATTCCACATCTATGATTGTTTATAAACCTACACGTTGTTTATTAAAATATCTGCTTATATTTTAACCGTACTGCAAATTTTAGATAGTGATGTTCTGTATATTTTTTATCTATGATTTAGTAGATGTTTGAGGAGCAATAATGCAAAAGTCGATAAGTCTAATCTCAATGGAATCTTGTATTATAATATATTATTATTAATACTTCCTTACGTAAAATTAGAATCTGGGATGTCATTTACTGTCATTCTTTTTATCGTAAACATGAGCATCCTTCTGAAACTAGTCATGATAATATTTTCTTAGATTTTGCGCGAACATTGATTATTGAAATAAACAAATTTTATGTGGCTTACTATCGCGTTTGTTTTAGTTTTGAATTTTTTACCATTCTGTAACGTTGGAATAATAAAAAAAATGTAAAACCAAAAATAAAAGCGATAGTAAGCCGCATAAAATTTGTTTAATTCATTAGTCATGATAAAAAAAATAATGGCTTAATATTTGAATCATCATAATATGTTATGCTGTCGTGCGGTCAATGAATGGAAGCGAGTACTACTACAATTAAATAACTAAAAGGCCATCTTCTATGCCGGCCTAATTAGGACCGGCAACTTTCAAGCTATGACCGAAACGCGACTGAGTCACTTTACAATATGTACTCTTGAAACTGGTAGTACTACCTTGGATCGGCAGTCTGGGTAAATGACCACCACTTCTTATATATATTAAAGTGTTGTTGGTCTAATTCTAAGTCCATCAAAAGATTTTTTAATTTTTTTATTGTGACTCTATGACAGCACCCCGATTGATGTTAAGCTAGAGTGTGGTCTATGAATGGATGTCACTGCTACTACAATTCAATAACTGTGAGTAACAATCACATTCACTATGCCGGCCTAGTTGTAACCGGCAACTTACAAGCTGATCCCGAAACGCGACCAAATCACTTCACGGCCTGTATACTTGTAAGTGGTGGTACTACCCCGGATCAGCAGACTCTTGATTTGTGCAAACTTTTACCTACACTGCTAGACCACAATCGCATTAAACCAATTCACCAATAGATAGTCGGATTAATAATTCCAGTTTTGTTTACTAGCTTCTAACATTAGTGTCTTAGTAGCGTGCAATTTTTGCATCCACACATTGCGCAAGTGACCTTAAATGATCGTGACTCAACGCCAACAGAATCCAATTGCACGGGATCCATTGTTATTTAAGCAAATCAACTATAAAATTAACATGACGATGCATTTAAGGCAAATACTGCGTTAATTTAGATTTAAACTTCATTAGAGTTGTCTTATCATCATTAATTTTACGGCTTAATTTCCAAAGAGATAGGCAGAGGCAGGTTCCTGAAACAACTCTCTTTTTTTAGATTTTAAATTTATTATTGTGACTCGACATATGACAGCACCCAGCTAAATGTTGGGCTAGAGTGTGGTCCATTAATGGATGCCACTGCTACTACATTTTTTATTAACTATAAGTAGCAGGCACATCTACTATGCCTGGTAACTGATCCCGACAGGCGACTAAATCACTTTACGGTCTGTTTTCTTGTAAGTGGTGGTACTACCCCGGATCGGAAGACTGGGGGACTCTTTATTTCTATGCTTATTAAATTACAATCACGATTTCTAAAAGTGATTGTATCATAGAAAATAAGATACGATTTGTACGATTTGAAAACACCCTCATGAAATTGCCTCGTTTAAACGCACCCATCCACATCAGATTTATTCATGAGAAGAAGACATAGTGACAAGGATTGACAAAGGAATGCTTCAGTGGTTTGGACACATGGAAAGGATGACTGAAAGTAGATTGACGAAAGGAATTTATAAATCTAATGTGGATGGATGCGTTAAACGAGGCAGACCCAGGAGTGTGTTTTCTGACGAAATCCTCAATAAAGCTAGGTTGCCTAGCGCCCATAACCCTAGAGCTTGTAATAAAAGAATTGTGGATGTGAGGGAAGCGAGGGAGTTGTGTCAGGATCATGGCAGGTGACGCTCCATTGCTCTGCCTATCCCTGTGGGAAAAAGGCGTGACAATTTAATTGACTGATTGAAGGAAAATTACTTTTAAATTCCGAAGAAATAATTATAATAGTAAATAATGATATTTGGAGTGCGTATCGGATCAATTTCACAACACTGGCAATGATAAAGCGAATACCTACCTCTTTTGGGAAATAGATTTTAAAAGCTTTTAAATTACAATTGCTTTAGAGTAACAATTTAACTAACACTATAATTTTTACAATTTATTCCCGTTTCACAATGCGATTTGGTTCCATGTTAAGAGGGTTATAACAAAATGTATTGTTAAATTAGCATATAACAACAAAAACAATCATAATCAAGTTAAAATGAACATTGCAATTTAATAATATTAGTATCATAGTACCTAATTGAGGATTTTTAAATTTTTCTTTTGGACACGACATCTGACCTCGACTCGCCTGGTGATAAGCAAGAGGAGGTCCAAGAGTGACCACGACTGGAATAACCGAGTAACCCCCAGCCGCCGCCACTATGCCGGCCTAAGGTGCTTCTTTACACATAATTTAAAAGCTCTATTAGATTAACTTATTATAAAATATTTTCCAATAAAAATAAGATCTTTACGAATGTTAGTAATTAACATTTGTGAATATAAAATATATATAATTTTATAGTTTAAAAATATATACCTTTCAAATACATCCTTATACAGAATGACGATAATGTCATATGTTAAGTTATACTCATGTCCTATAAGTTATATATCCTAGTTGTCCCACCGTGGAACAACTTAGATAGGATCAACAGAAACAAATTACAATACTTATTGTAATACATATTATTAGTTTTGTAATATTATGTATTACACCATTTTAATGTTCATCCAAGTACTGACTTTAACTAGTAGAAATTTAATTTATATTAACGGTATTTCCCTAAAACGGTAGCTTAAGTGTTTTCCAACGTTATTAGTTAAATTATTTCTAAATTTATTTATTTCTACTAAGCTACTAAATTGCTTGTATCATAGAAACAGGACAACTAAAGTACATATATCAAAGAAACATTAGTACCGGTGAGTGGTTTCGAACCCGTGGCTCTCGGTTTGCGTAACCATTGCACTGCCACTACACCACGGTCGTTGTGTAGCCAAAATTTGTTCCTAGTTTGGGTAAACCCGATCCAAACCGACTTGAGACAAATGTACAAATGGCGGCCATATAACTAAAAAGCGATCCAGGGTAGTACCACCACTTTTTATTGTAGTGACCGTGAAGTGACGGAGTTTTGTAACAATTTAAAAGTTACCGATTCCATCTTGCAGTTATTTATGGTCATGTTTTCAGCCACAATAATAAAATTAAATAATTGATTATATCAATCAATCAAATTGTTACACTTTTGCCCACAGGGATAACAGAGACAATGGAGCGTCAATTGCCACGATCCCGACACAACTCCCTCGCTTCCCTCACATCAACAATCCTTTTATACAAGCTCTGCGGTTATGGGCACTAGGCAACACAGCTTTCTCGTGGATGTCTCCGATATTGTTAAAAAACATCCATCCACATCAGATTAATAATTTCCATTTGGCAATCTCACTCATCCTTTCTATTTGTCCAAACCATCGAAGCATTCCTTTGTTAATCCTTGTCTCAACATCTTCTTTTAAACCAAATTTAAAGTCCCGTAAAGTTCCCGGTCAGAGCAAATATATGTTTCATAGCTTTTATTTTTAATATTTAATAATTATAATAAATATTGTAATATTTAATAATTATATTAAATATTGCAAATATTGTTAATAAGAAAATTGGTGGATTTGCTTTGGACCTGGTTAACAAAGAGTGGTAGATGGTACCAGTCTTCCGAACTGGGGTAGTACCACCACTTACAAGTATACTGACCGTGAAGTGATTTGGTCGCGTTTCGGGATCAGCTTATAAGTTGCCGGTTCCAACTAGGCCGGCATAGTGGATGTGATTGCTACTCACAGTTATTGAATTGTAGTAGTAGTGGCATCCATTCATGGACCACACACCAGCTTAACATCAAGCGGGGTGCTGTCATATGTCGAGTCACAATAATAAAAATACATCTCACGTTTAATTACTCATAGATAAATTGATAATTTTTTTGCTACAATGAACACGGTTAGGGCAGTTCTAATTGCTGACATTTGCAAGTCTGATGAATCAGGCCAAATGAACAATGGGCAGTTGGGGACCAATTATATACCTGTATTTGTACCTATTAAAGTTACTTCCTAGCACGTATAACAATAAACTAAAACAATAATTATGTATCTTAGATTGAAATCATATTTTAAGGGTTTTTTGCAAGTGTTTCGTGTGAATAATTTGCCCGTTTTTTACTGATACAATGTGGAACAATGTTTTGTATACTGATATTATAATTTTATATTAATGTCGAAAATTACTTATTTGTTAATGAATTAAATGAATTAAATATGCGGCTTTGATTTTGGTTTTGATTTTACATTTTTTTTATTATTTACGCGATAGTAAGCCGCATAAAATTTTGTTTAATTCATTAATCAATGTTCGCGCAAAATCTAAGAAAATACTACTTATTTGTATATTAGAATTTTATGATAATCACACAACACGGGCCGTTATTTACCATGATGCTAAAATGACTCTTTTACTACCTTTAAGTACATTGAAAAATTTTCATAACACTTTACTTAGTAAATCGCTTATTCACAGACCTCTAAAAGGAGGAAGTACTAAATTTTTTCAGTATTTTTCATCTCTCAATAACGCCGATTTGTAATCATTAGCGTGGTCATTTTTCTAGACTGTCTTTATTTTTATTATATTATTTATTTCACCATCATCATCATTCCTGTGATGACTAAGGAACACCGCTGAGTGATACCGCTGGATCTTTCCAGACTGTGCCATTCCTGTTAACTTTCTGCCGTACGCATCCAGGGGTTCCCAGCCATTCTACGAAGGTCGTCGCTCCACCTATTAATAATGTATGAATAGTCTGCGTGTAGAAAACTGTGAATTTGAACTCAGCGACTGTATAATACTCGTAAGGAACATATTTTTTTCTGGACCTTCGCCAAAATATCTAATGTATTTGGACCTCACCAAAATATCTAACGTATTTGGACCTTACCAAAATACTTGCCGATTCCTGAGCTAGGGTCTATTTATGTGATTGAAATTTCTATGACAAATATTTTTCGTAATAATCGTTTCTCATGCGCGTATTCTGCATGAGATGCGGATTATTTTAGATTATTTTTTATTATGTTCTTGTTTTAATGGCGTCTCGGCATATGTCAACACTCCACCTGTTATTAGGCTGTGGTGCAGCCCCTCAACAAAGGCGACTGCTACTACAGTTAAATTGAAAATCTGGAAGTAGCAGTCGCATACACTGTGCGAAACATAGATATAAATAAAGAATGATTTTATATATATCTATGGTGACGATACTATACGATGCTAATTAGAATAAGAATAGGACGGGCTGTTAACTAACTTCACTTGACTGATTCAAAGGTGTCATTTTCTTGACGGTCCGCAAAGAAAAAGACACCATACTAAAGTGAAGTTGGTTGCAGTGTTAGACGTCACAAAATGGCGCCGATTTCGTCCTATCCTTATTAATCGCATTGTACTAACTTTTCAGTTGATAACAAAACGCGCCTAAGTCACTTAAAAACGGTTAAAAAACGAATTGGCAGACTAGACAAATAACCACCAACTCTCTTTAAGTTTAAACAAAACTGTAGAAAGGGAAACAGTTTCTTGGAAATAGGTCTTCCGATAAACTTACATTTCCTATGATATGCTTTCGTGACTTTATGCCGTGTAAAAATGAATGTAAAAGTGTACGTCACGCACTATTCGTTGCAAATATTCGATTATTATTTTAGATACCTATATGCATTTGTTTAGTGTGTTATGCGATGAAGATTTATTCTTTAATTTATTATTAAAATAAGCATTTTTTATTTCTCCCCATCCTATAAGTTGGATCCCTCAAGCGATTGGACTAAATAACAGTTCAGCGCAGGACAATTGAAACTGGAACAAAAAGGAGGATGCTTTTACGCGAGGAGATATCGTTAATTAAAAACACTTTGACATTAAAATTATTATATGTAAGATATGGTATAATATATTCTGTAAAAGTTAGGGAATAAATAGGCTTATTATTATCATTGTGATAATCTATACTTGAAGTAAGAATTTTAAAAGTATAAAATAAGAAAAAAAGCGTAATTGTGTTAATTAGATTCAGTTTGCGGAATAGAGCGTTAGGAAATAAAAGTATCGGAACATAATTATATGTTATCGGCGCATTGGAGCGTAAAGAGAGCATTGGGAAAGTAACCACACACTGACATTTATTACTTACATTAATGCATACTTAAATTATACATTAACACATTAATACAAATTGTTTTAACACGCTCTTTTTTATTGTGACTCGACATATGACAGCACCCAGCCTGATGTTAAGCTGAAGTGATTTAAGCTCCATGATTTAAGGTAACTTCTACCACAGTTAAATAACTGTTAACAGCAGTCACATCCAATATGCTGCCCTTGTTGAAACAGGTAATTAAAAGCTGATCCCGAAACGCGACTATATCACTTTTTTTTTGTCAATATAGTTTTAACCACTCTTTGGTTAAAACTATATTGAGTTTTAGATAATCTGATCTAAATCTTGCACTGGCAGTGAGGGGACTAAAGCAACCGTAAACTGAGCCGTTTTTTTTTCAGTCGGTTAACCTTCCGCCAAGTCGAGGTGTGAAATTGAGTCACAATAAATAAACTTTTTTTTTATTGGGACTCGACATATGACAGCACCCCGCTTGATGTTAAGCCGAATTGTGGTCTATAAATTAATGTCACTGCTACTACAATTCAATAACTGTGAGTAGCAATCACACCCACTATGCCGGCCTAGATGGAAGTTCTAAATCGGAAGGATAATAAGAGACGATCCAGAACTAGATTATCGATCTAATCGGGGATATTATCAATCAATCTAACAAACTGCCATGCCTTCTTCCCACAGGGATAGGCAGAGACAACGTAACGCAACTTGCCACGATCTTGACACAACTCCCTCTTCCTTAACATTCACAATTCTCTTCATACAAGCTCTATGGTTAAGGACACTAGGCAACCTAACCTAACCTCGGGATATTATATTTTAAAAAAGACAATTCGTTTAAAGTACTCAACAAAACAAAACTCAACAAAGTATTTTCCAGAACGTTGTACAAAAACGCAATATTACGGAAATTCCGGATACTCATATTGCATTCTACGTCATTACATCTTAACTGACCAAGTTTACAAATATACGAACATGCGCACGCGCCACTCTATTAATACCATTTGATTCAACAAAAGAATACAAAAATCAACAAATCAAGGGCCGAACTCACAATCCAAGTTAAGGTTTCAATGCAGTTGAAGGTAACTGTAACTATGTCTTTGGCCGGCATAGTGACGGCGACTGAGGCAGCCGTGAACAATCCGGTTTTGTCTGTCGTCATCACTCTTGGACCTCCTCTTGCTTATCATCAGGCGGGTCGAGTTACTGAAACTGTAGTTAATTTTTACATAGACATTATGCCACAATTAATAGGAATTGTGGATGCAGGGAAGCGAGAGGTCAGGATATTGTCAATTGGCGCTCCATTATCTCTGTCTGTCCCTGTGGGAAAAAGAGCGTGACAAAATGATTTGATTTCTAAAAAAGAATGTATAATTTGACATATACGATTGATACATTATTTTTTATTATTTTTTACTTTTTATCATAGAAACTTGGCGCCATTAAATTAATCTATTACTGAAATTAAGTTGTTTAGCAGGAAATGCAGAGACGACCTTGAAAATATTGTAAATAATGAATCATTAATTTACGTGTAAATTACCCAATTACTACCGGTGTCATAAATTTTTGAATTCACGTCATCTTTTCATAAAATTCTTAGGCAAAATGAGTCAGAATAATGTCTAAGGCAGAGGTTCCCAAAGTATGTGTCCCCATTGTAACGGGATTTTATAGGATTATGTTTATCGTAGAACTATGATTTCATTCATTCAGAGTATGTCTCTCCAAAAATTTAAATAAAATTAATAAATTAAAGTAAAATGATTTTTAACTTCTGCAAAAAAACATTGTAATCTCATTCATGTTTTTCGTTAATAATAATATAGTTCATTGTAGATTATCTTTGGATAAATGAAATAAATAAATCATAAATACCAAAATAATATTTCTACTTCTAAAAAAATATAAATAATGGAAAATATAATCGAGGTCGGAGACATCCTTTAGAAAGCTGTTTCCATAACCATAGAGCTTGAATGAAGAGAATTATTTGTGGACGTAAAGAAAGCGAAAGAATGTTTCAGGACCGTGGCTCCTATCCCTGTGGGAAAAATTCGTGACAATTTGTTACATCGGAAAAGATAAATAAATAAACGGGTCACAGGTTATAGGGACAGTCTTTTATATACGTATTTATAAATAAAAAATATTTTTAAATATAAAATATCATTTAAAAACTAGTTACATCAAATTACTTTATACATAAAATAATCGCATTATTTCATATATAATACGAGAAAATGAGGCATCATTGTGTGATGTCTCAATTCCCACAGGGATAGGCAGCGACAACGGAGTGCTACTTTTTACGAATCTAACAGCACAGCTCTCTTCACATTCACATTCGTGCATTAATAGATAGGTAGTTATTAAAGTTTGAGTAAGAATGATCGAAATTGTAACAATGTGACAATTATTTTGTTTGTTATCAAATGTCTCGCCACAGTTTTCGATAAAATGGCGCCAAGATACTTAAACATAAAAGATTTATTATCTAAAATTTTAATTGTGTGATTTTTTGTATGTATGTGTAAGTCCTCTACATGTTAAAATATTTTATTGCACTACTTTTGGCAAACATAATAAGGTATCTGGAATGTTGCTAAAACATTTTTTTATATACAAACTTGTTTTGGGTGCAAAATACTGTTGTTTTGTTAAGCTTTTTTTGTGAAGAATATATAAAAGAAGTTTTCATTTTAGGACGATATTTACAACTTATGTTTATACGTATGTATTATGTATATATATATGTATTTACGTATTATGTATATACACTAGCGGACCCGGCAGACGTCGTCCTGCCTGGAAAAGCAGCGCTACGATAAATATGATATTTTATACATATATTTATTGTATTTAACAATAAATATATTTTTTAATTTTGCGCTTTTTAATCACTTCTTACAAAACTACGGTTGAATCATCATATTTGGATATCTCACTGTTTACTATGCTCTCTATTTCTAAATTATTTAATACTTTTTTTTCTTTCTAATCTTGTATGGAAGTACGGCCGGTAATTATGTTTTCAAACCATTCAGCAACCCATTGAAATAAATACACAAAATTTTATCCACTACAGTTAAATAACTGAGGGTAGTCGTATCAAGTATGTCGGCCTTGTTGGAACCGGCAGTTTTGAGCCGATCCAGAAACACGACTGAGTCACTTTACGGCCTATAAAACGAAATTGGTGATTACTGCCCTGGATCGGCAGACCATCCCAAGACTGTGTTAATGACCAGCCTTGCTAACACCCAGATCTTAATTTTTATTTACTTGCAATATCCAAATGTAATTATTAAATATTACAAATAAATGCAATCATATATATAAATGGCAATTGACGCTCCATTGTCTCTGCCTATCCCTGTGGGAATAAGGCGTGACAATTTGATTGATTGATTGATATAAATCTTTATCTTGACAGGGAGTTGAACCCGGGACTCACCTATGCGTAGTGGACTAGTGTGTTAACAAATGCGTTTTTTTTTTACATTTCTACACTAAACTACTAAAAGTTCATGCATAATAGAAAGAGGAAGTCGAAAGTACATTATATCAAAGATACATTTGAATCAGCAAATGGTTTTGAACCGAGGATACTTGGTTTGTGTGACATTGCACTACCACTACACCACGGTGGCCTTATCCTTTAATTATACACATACCTAACATAAATAAAAATAACTTTAAAAGCATAGATACAATATAATTAATTTGTAACCTAAAATTTATGTTCAGTTATAAACTCTCATTAAAAACGATACTTATTTTTATGAGGGGCATTTCTTGGGTGCATCTAAACAAATCATAAAATAGTCCTTTGTATTAAATAAAAGTTTTAAGTTATCAACTCTACGTTAATTGGAAGAAGAGCATTTCTAAACGTAAACAAACAATCAAGGACTTTGATATGGTTGTAAAAATGAGGTTTATTTATAAATATACATAGATACTTGTTTCTTTTAGAGTGGTATAGATCTCAACAAATAAAAAGATTGCTGTCTTTTGAGCTTTTGAGGCGACTGAGGCAGCCGTGAACTAACTTGGTTGTTTCAGTCGTCGTCACTCTTGGATCTCCTCTTGCTTATCATCAGGCGGGTCGAGGTTATATGTCGTGTCACAATAAAAAAAAACTGCGCAGTATTAGGATCGGCAGAATAAAAGAGCTTTGTACGACTGCGGTAGGAGCAAATCTGCCTATCTTTACAGTTGTGCACGACTGTAATGTTTTTAAGGACATCATTCATTTTGGGCTTCTTTATGTAATGTCTGTCCACTGATTAATAAATATATAAATGGTAGTTTTGATACTTGTATTGATAAAACTAAGTAATAACAGTTTTGCTTTTAATTGCTGTGCAATTGAGTTATTTGGAAAATAAGATATGGATTTTGTGACGTCTGTCAATCACGGAGACACGCCATAGGTTTGAACTGTCATAATTATAGTTTAATTATTTTGCACACCTAAACTAAGCATAATAAAAGATATTTTCCAATTAAATTGTAATCTTCATACCTTAATCTATTTAAAAAATATATATGCAACTGTTAATACAATTAAGCCCAAGTCCCCATACAAAATGAATGATGTCCTTTTATACACATTCGTACACGAAAAGTAAGGTAACAAAACATGTTACTTCGCAGCCTCAATGCCAGCGCTTTTCCTATCTGCCGGGGTCTATACGGAGGCAGAAAATCATTAAAGTATTTTTTTTGTCATTGTGAGATTTAAAAGGGAAGTAAAACTATTGTCTCAGATATGTTTGTCAACCATGAAGGCCACAACCGAAGTTCCTGGATGACAAGGAAACAATTCGTCACTATGAAATTAGAAAAATATTCAATTTGATTGGTACGCAGTACACAGTGTAGGCAGTAGCGTGAAGTAATATTTTACATATGGTAAGCAGAATTAAAAACTTGCCAAGCTTGGACTCTTGACGACTGGCGTGTCTTAGTGGTGTACTACCAGTTCGTTGCGCGGGTGTCACGGGTTCGATTCCCGGTCGGAGCAAATATTTGTTTCATAGCTTTTATTTGCTGGTAAAGAATTCCAATTGTTGATTGTTCTACAAAGAAACGACGCACCGAACTTTTTAGGTCGACTGCCGATTCGTTCGACAGAATGTGGATGCTTCCCTGACCTGTGCGGGTATTACGAGAGTGAAAAGACAAGATAGGAACAAGGTTAAAGAGCTCTTCGGGACACTCTTAGACCATTATAGACCAGCTTGGATATGTGAATCGAATCACCAGGATATGTTTTTTTTTAGATTTCTGCCGAAGCAAGCGCTGCTACTCGTTCGGAATGGCGTTCTAAGGGGAAGACCTATATTCAGCAGTGAACGTCTTCTGGCTGATGATGAAGCGCTGCGATCCCTTTACTATACCTCCACCATGTACTTCGCGCATAGCCAATAGCTTTGAGTATACATTAGGGCAGCCTTTCCCAACCTCTCCAAGGGCGGAACCCCAGCGCCACCTTACAATGATCCGCGGACCCCTAAAACAACTTACTTGCATTACTTACATAGGTAAATCTATAATATTTTATTCTTAAAATCTCAATTAAACTCTAATGCAGTGTTTTTGTTTGCTAAGGCTAGCTACCTATCACTTGACACATTATTCCATCCTGACACTGAAAAAGGCAAAATGGTCTGACTAAATTCGGCTGCACCACTATGGATAGGGACCCTCTGGATAGGGACCCCAGGTTCGGAAAGGCTGCATTAGGGTATACTCCCAATGTATACTCAAAGGCCAATAGTAAGTAAAACGAAATTTATTTGTACGTTAGCGCCATCTACTGTTAAATAGCATAACTAAGAATAATTACCATTCTTTATTTTCACTGCCATCTATTATTGAATAGTAAAGTTTAGTAGATTAAAAAAATACACACTAGATGGCGTTGCTATTTGTTGTGTCATGCTCAAGACTTTATACTTATATACCGGTTTTATTTTTATTATTGGGACAGGTAACATTAATTTTACCTATTATGTAAAAAAAATTGCAAAGTTAAAATCAAATAATTTTAATTAATCACATATAAATGTTTAATTTCGGTGACTCAAATGTCAGCTGCGGTGTCCGAGTGGTTAAGGAGATGGACTTGAAATCCATTGGGTTCTACCCGCACAGGTTCGAATCCTGTCCGCAGCGAGTGTTTTTTTCTTTTTTTTAGCGAATAAAATTATTTATTTAAAAGAAAATAAATTCTTAACCTCTAAATATATATAATTAATAACTAGCGATGGTCGTCTACAATTTATTTTAATATTGAATATTTAATAATATTTAATATTTGTATCATATTCGAACAATTAGCGACAAGGTCTACTTTATTTTAAAAGGAGTAAAAAACCAAGCCATTTGAGTGTCTCCTTCGAGCCGGATTTGAACCAGCGACCTATGGATATCGGCACCGTTTGTCAACCACTACAGTCCACCGCTCTACCAACTGAGCTATCGAAGGTATGACAACAGGAGTCGTAATTATCTATAACTATCAACTTATTTAATGTTGTTACATCCGAGGCGTGCTGTTTAATCTTTCCGCCCCGCGAAAATCTAGTGAATTTATGTCACCATACCCTCCACTGTTTGGATCGCCTCATTATGGTATCTTTTTATGGTATCCTCCGACTCTAATGCGTCAAACAGCCTTTAGTATCCAGCTACCTTTTTTTATTGAGACACCTGACTTTGACTTGCCTGATGGTAAGCAACCGAATCAGTTCACGGTTGCCTCGATCACCAAAGGAGCTTCTTAACGCATCGCTATGCGATAATTTAAAAACAAGAGGTCTACTCTTACCAAGTTTACGTATAGATGGCAGCTTAGTCATCCATGTTTTTTTATTGTTTTTTATTGTTATTATTTTTTTACATTTCTATACTAAGCTACTAAAGTGCCTGTATCATAGAAACAGGACAACCAAAGTACATATATCAAAGATACATTGATACCGGTGGGTGGTCTCGAACTCGTGCTCTCCGGTTTGTGTAACCATTGCACTGCCACTACACCACGGTCACCTTAATGTGGTTTGACATAAACCACCCTGTCTGATAATAAGCTGGAGTGTGGTCCATGAATATAAACAACTGCTACTACTCATAATATATGACTGCTGCCATAATAAGTCACAAGAAAACATTCATTTTATAAGTAAGCTTTATTTCAGGCGCCGTCGACGTAATCGTAATCGTAAATTGTTTTTCAGGCGCTTTTGGATCTTCTTTTGTTTGCCATATGCCGTGCCGTGTCTTAAATAATAATAATACATATTATGTAGTTAGTTGTAGTTATTTGCGGGCTTGTTTCCGCACTTGAAGTCCTCTTCGGTTTCTTTGTACGTTCATATTATGTAATAACTGGTTAGTTTCTTGACTACTATTTTTATGGATTCACATAGGTACTCTTAGAATATTGAGCACTTTCAAGACTTAAAAGGTTAACAACCTTCTTAAAACAATATCTATCTACTTTGAATACAAGGCATTATGTATAAAGAGCACTTTTTTTGTTGTGACACGACATTTGACCTCGACCCGCCTGCCGGTCGCAGTGCCGACGACTGAAACAACCGAGTTAGTTTACGGCTGCCTCAGTCGCCGTCACTATGCCAGCCAAAGGTGCTTCTTTACGCATCGCTTGAAGGATCCAAGGTTATAGGAGGGAGAGAACACATAGGCTGGCAAAGCATTCCACTTGACGATTGTTCTACAAAAGAAAGACGCGCCGTACCTAAGCTGCTGTATCTAATTCCATTCAATAAATCAATCAAATTGTCACTATTTTTTCCACAGGGAGAGGCAGAGACAACGGAGAGCCTCTTGCCACGATCCTGACACAACTCTTTCACTTCGCTCACATCCACAATTCTCTTTATACATATTATGGTTACTAGGCAATCCAGATTTTATGCATTTGGTCAGGAAACATCGTCCTCGTTTAAAGCATCTATCCACATTGTATTTATAAATCCTATCGTAAATCCACTTTCACTCATCCTTTCCATGTGCCCAAACCATCGAAGCATTTCTTTGTCAATCCTTGTCACTACATCTTCTTGCATTTTTTTTTATTGTGACAACCCCTCATTTTGACTTGCAAGGGGAAGTCCAAGAGCCTTAGTTGCCGTCACTTTTCGGCCAAAGATATAATAGATGTAGAATATTTTTAGTAACTTCGTATAGAAATATAAACAAAAATAGAAATCTATATAATAGTATATTAGGCCGTCAATTGAGTTTTTTTTTTTCAATAAACGTGTTACCTTTTTCTATATACAAAGGTCACGTACCCTCCCTTACATTGCGTGCTGGGACACGAGGGCCGTGACATGCAACGTTTGCCAATTTTTGACGCCTGAAAAAGTATCGATATCGATATTTTTTAAGGCGTTATAAATAGTACATTCGAACTCTAAGCTAGTTTTAATTCCTAATTATCACGCCTTCATTCTATTTTCACAGGGATTGGCAGATACATTAAAAAAAACGTCATATTTTATAATTTTATGTATTATAAGGCACATGCAGTCGGTGTTTGATAAAAACTTTAGCATAAATTACAACAGGCGCCATACTAACTAATGCTATATTAAAAGAAAAGGCGTAGATATAATGTGATTAAAATAAGAATAGGACAAAATCGGCGCCATTTTGTGACGTTTAACTCTCCAACCAACTTCACTTTAGTATGGTGTCTTTTTCTTTGCGGGCCTTCAAGAAAAAGACACCCTTGAATCAGTCAAGTAAAGTTAGTCAACAGCCCATCCTATTCTTATTCTAATAGCATAATATAGCTTGTCTAACTATAAATTACGCGTCGCTCCACTTTATTAGTTTATTTAAATCTGTGAATACAAATTTTACTAACAATATACTACTATACTTCATCAGCGTGCTCCTCCTTTTGTGTGTAACCAGCAACTGAATGACCAATCACAATTGCATTTTCGGTGTGTTGCATCCATATTTTATGTTTGCTCGTGTGCGTAAATGCAATGGAGGGGCGCGTCATTTCGGCTTAGACAGACTATACGCGCTTCGAAGGAGGCACGTTAAAACTATCCTAATAAGCAAACTTGGACTCAGTGTTGAACTCATGCAGGGCAACATATATTTGTCTCTTTTTCGCTTTTAATAACTATCATTCCGTCCTACTTCCACTTGTCTGTATGCCTAGTCTTGGTTGATCTTTTAAACTCGTGCCATTTGCGACTTAAACTTGTGTAGATGACGTACTAAACTTGTGTAGATGACGTATCTACCTCATTTTACTTAATATCATTGTGATGTCATGTTGTTCCTATCTGAAACAAACAGTATCAGTTCCCGGTTGCCTTGGTCGCCGTCACTATGACGTTTTAATAATAATTAAAAATGTAATAAATGCAAAAATGTAATTTAAAGAGTGGCAGGCAGTGGAGCCCTGTCTGCCTATCCGGGGTAGGTCCACCACTTAAGTATACAGACCGTGAAGTGACTTAGTCGCGTTTCGGGATCAGCTTGTAAGTTGCCAGTTTCAATTAGGCCGGCATAATGAACGTGACTGCTCCTGACTGTAGCAGCAGTTACCTCCATTCATGGACCGCACGCCAGCCTAACATCAGATAGGTTGCTGTCATACCACTGACTACCGCTCTTAAATTTTATGTCTTAATCAATGAATACATTTTTTTTGTCATAGGTAGTAGGCACAGTTGCTGGTCATATTTGTCCAGTCTGCCGATCCGGAATAGTACCACCACTTTCAAGTAACCTCGAAGTAACTCAAACCGTGAATGCGACTTCTATTTACAGTTATTAAACAGTAGTAGCAATCGCTCCATTCAAGCCCCGCCTTTACGAAGCACATTAACTTAAAAAAAACCTACACAAAAATAAACTGCAAAAAAAAAAACGAAAGCAATTTGGTAAAGGTTAATCGATATGGGCAAACAAAGCCGCTTACCTGCACACCCCTAACTGTGGGGTGGGTCGTGATTGTGTGCGAAAGGCAAAGGTCACCCCCATCCTTATAGTCTGGTTACACGGTGCGAGACCGCGAATGAGGGTACGATACGAACACCAGTCAGAAGCAGAAGTTTTTATAAAACTGGTAATTTGTTATTTCGTTCATCTTAATACATATAATATTATTTCTTTTGTACGTGTGTTTGAACCACATCGCTCGGATAACTGACAACCTATAGGAAAGAAAGGTTCTAGAGTGGAAACCACGAACCGGAAGACGTAGCGTAGTTACGCTTCCCACTAGGTGGACTGACGACATAGTGAAAGTCACGAATATTCGGTGGATGCAAGTGGTATCTTGTCGTTCGGATAGGCGTTCTAAGGGTGAGGCCTATGTTTAACAGTGACCGCCTTCTGGCTGATGATGATGATGATGATGACATGTGTTTGTCACCTAACTTCTCCTAAACGGCTGGACAGATTTGGATGAAATTTTGTGTGTTATTTCAATGGGTTCCTGGATGGTTTGAAAACACAATTGGGCCCGATATGTGGCGCTGCTGTCGGTATGCCACCAAATTTAATTTTACATTAATGAATAATTATGATTAATAATGATTAATGATGATAAAAAATAATAATGATCAATTTACATTAATTAATTTGAGCGGTACTTTTTATTGCCTTACTACCGATCATACTTCCACCATAGAAGATTTGGAAGAAAATAAAGTATTAATTTAATTTAGACATAGAGAGCATAATAAACACTGACATACATTTCTTTGGCCGGCATAGTGGCGGCGATTGAGGCAGCTGTGAACAAACTCGGGTTTCTCAGTCGTCGTCACTCTTGGACCTCCTCTTGCTTATCGTCAGGCGGGTCGAGATCAGATATCGTGTCACAATAAAAGAAAAACCAAAAAAGATGTATTAACTTTCGATTCGTTAGAAGCAATTATGCAATTGCAAACTTAAATAAATGTATATGTTAAAATATCAAATTTAATGTGGAGCTGCCTGGCAGGACGACGTCTGCCGGGTCTGCTAGTGTTATAATAAGAATAGATTGAATAGTGTCGAGGTAAATAATGTATCGTAAAGGATTGATAGTTCAATATTTTAAAGAAATAACGTTATTTTATTCAAGTCATGGTTAACAATAAGCAAACATTTCTCATTAGAAATTAACAATTCGAGTAGTTTTAAATACAACATTAAAACTACTATTAAACAATTGTCCATAATTAAGACCAGTTTTAACATATTTCAATTACAAAATAAAAAAAAATTAATTTAAGTTTTGTTTTTGTTTTAAAATTTGTTTTAACAATCAAACCAACTTTAGCTTTGACGACAGGCGTGGACGAACGGTCTAGCGATCGGTTTGTTGCGCGTAAAGTCCCGGGTTCGATCCCCGGTCTTAGAAAATATTTGTTTTCATAGCTTTTATTTGCAATATTTAATAATAATCAATATTGCAAATAATTGTTAATAAAAAAAAAGAGATGGATATTTGCTTCGGGTCTGGTTATCAAAGAGTGGAACGCAGTGGTACCCAGTCTGCCGATCCAGGGTAGTACCACCACTTACAAGTATACAGACTGTGAAGTGATTTGGTCCGTTTCGGGATCAGCTTGTAAGTTGCCGGTTTCATCTAGGCCGGCATAGTGGATGTGATTGCTACTCACAGTTATTGAATTGTAGTAGCAGTGACATTCATTCATGGACTACACTTCGGCTTAACATCAAGCGGGGTGCTGTCATTTGTCGAGTTAAAATAAAAAAAAAGCTTAATAATAAATCTAAAATGAATAATCATTTCAGTTTTTAAGTTATTTACTGTTCCACAAGTTCTCCTAGTCAGTCACTAGAGGTAACAGTCTGCGTTTATGCGAGTAATTAATATCGTGTAACCAGCCCCTTATTTTGTATCCACCAATATAGGCTCATATAAATTCATGTACCTAAACGATTTCGCATCTGATATCTTGATTCCGTATTCAATAAAAACTGATAGCTCAAGTTAACTGTTTATTGTCTAACTTTTTTTTTCAATAATCAATAAATCAAATAGTCACGCCTTTTTCCCACAGAGATAGGCAGAGACAATGGAGTTCCACGGCCACGATCCCGACACAACTCCCTCGTTTCATAATACATATTCTAATAAAAACGGTTTCAAAATCACTTTGGTCGTTCTGTTACTATTATAAAGCAAGCACTTTAGAAAATTAAAAAAAGAAAAAAAAAACAGTAAGCACTTGTAATAATAAAACACATGAAAAATAATAACTTCACTCTCGCCTTATCCCTGAATGTTGTAATCGAAGTAATATCAAACTATGAGCAACTGGCAAGTGTCAACTAACTGATTTTGAACCTGAAGTTTTTGGTTTACGTAAACATTTCAATACAGCTAGACCATGGTCGCCTTAATTAATGCCACTGGACATTTAATCCCAGGGCACTGTTCCTTCACCGTACCAGCAGCGACGGTAATCCTATACCGAAAAGTTTATACAAATTGTTTTATATTTTGGCATCGTTCTTGGTTTTGAAAGCTCTGGACTCACTCTTAGATACAACAAAAATATACATTGTTATTTATTCGTTCAATTAATAAACATTGTTTGCATGGATGCGTTAATCGAGGCAGACCCAGTACAGTTCAGCAGACCAGGGAGTTCTCCGACCGAATCTGAAACATCCTCAAGAAAGCTGAGTTGCCTACTGCTCATAACCATAGAGCTTGAATGAAGAGAATTGTGATTGTGAGGGAAGCGAGGGAGTTGTGTCAGGATCGTCGTAAGTGGTCTCTGCCTGACATTGTGGGAAAAAGGCGTGACAGTTTGATTTGATTCAATCAAAAACAATGTTTAATAAAGTTTTAATTTAATCAGCACTATAATATTTTCTTAGATTTTGCAAGAACATTAATAAATGAATTAAACAAATTTTATGCGGCTAAATTTTGGTATATATGAACCTTAGAATTAGATGGTGAGGTTTACAGGGTGAAGGACACTAGTTTTGGAAAGAATAACAGCATCAACCAATAGGACGACTAACACCTTAGTCTCTCCGTGACCACGCACGATGGCTGCAAAGCTCTCGTAACGTTGGAATAATAAAATAAAATAAAATATAAATCAAAACCAATATAAACGCGATAGTAAGCCGCATAAAATTTGTTGATTAATGAATAATCTGCACTATATTTGTATTACGTTTTGCTACTAGTTCCTTATATAGATTTGAAACAAGAGCTAACTTCGATAGCAACACAACAATAGCATAAGCGGTTCAAGAGCACTGACCTATTGTATGCAAACAAAACGGAAATAGGCTCCGATACAAATACCACGAAACTTAAATTTAAACTATTGTTTGACTATTCTACGATTAACCAGAGTTTCGCCAATTTCAAAGCAAACAAACAATAAAAATATAAATTTTAAACTAGACAAAGTACTTTTTTTATTTAATACAATTTACTCCGTTCACATTAATTATTCAGTAGAATTTTGCATTAACTGATAAAGTTAATGTACAAGTATACAGACCGTGAAGTGATTTGGTTACGTTTCGGGATCAGCTTGTAAGTTGCCGGTTCCATCTAGGCCGGCATAGTGGATGTGATTGCTACTCACAGCAGTGACATTCATTCATGGACCACACTTCGGCTTAACATCAAGCGGGGTGCTGTCATATGTCGAGTCACAATAAAATAAAATAAAAAAATAAAGACAATTCAAAGTTCTATGCCTCACCAATAATTGACAAAGAAATTGAATGGCATCGTTTGTGACTTTTGAAGTTTAACAAAAGTTCATGGTAGTGTATTAATAGCTTATACAACAACAAAGATCGTGAATTGTTCGTTCATGCAAATTGTAAGTTATCGATCGTTACATACCTACTTAGTATTATTTGGCTTGTTATCCGCTTGAGTGCGCCGCTCGCTCGGCTGCAACTCTTTCAGCGCAATGACGTCACAGACGATCAGCGGGAATCCTCTTACCAAGGTATTGTCATACACATATTTAATTATCAACGTGTGCAGTGCGGCACACGCATTCTCGTTCCGAAGAACGACCTAAGCCAAATGCATTCATAAAGGAATATTAAGCCATATTACGAATGTCGGAAAGACGACAATGAAACTTGTCTATATAGTTTATTAAGTCGTTGCATAAAGTAGAAATGAGGGAAATTTCGGCCGATCCTGCGTTTTAGTACGCATGCGCCAAAGAACCTCTGTGGGGGTCTTTCAGTGAAAGAGTGGCGGCGCGCCGGCTGGCACGCTAGCCCCGTGATAGATGACGGTGATGCCGTTTCATCGAAAACATTTACCGATAACATTAAAATTATCACTAAAAGTTGACAGATAATTGGTTATTTAATAACTTTTATTGGTCAATTATGTCAGTTGATGAGTGTGTAAATGCAGTTTTTGTTGTAAACACGTGAGAGACGCTTTGTCTTCCGTCACGAGTGTTCAGACTGTTTTGAAAGCGTTTTTGCTGGAATTGTTTTGATGTTCGCCAGGTGAGTACAGTTTGAGGTCAGGGTCTGTCCTTCGTAAATGTCATTAGTGGTAACATGTTCATGTGGGAAATTGGCCCGAGTTCGCGTGACACGGAGGAAATCATTCAGCAAATTGATGGGTGCATTATTGTAGATTTTTTTTACATTATTTTAGTACGTAATCTTCATATTTACTGTCCTTTAACACGCAGAAATGTTTAACTTTTGAATAATTGAATGCGATAATTGTACAATTTAATTAATATTTATTAAAATAATTACCTAGTTCGTAATCAAAATATAAGCAATTATACTAATTCATAATTCATAGAAAAGCTCCTAACACCGATTAAATTGTATTAATTAAATATAACATAGTTACATAATCGGTAACCAATACATAAGATATAGATATACATAATCTATACTATACTGCCCTTTAGTAAACAAACCTACAACGCAAATAACACTAACTACACGCGTGGATGATATTCCAAAAGCCACCAAGATTTCACCAGATGAATTCAACACAAAGCCGAACCACCGTTGGGCATGAGTTAACACAAAGTCAATCTTTGTAGAACAATCGACAAGTCGAATGTTTTACCAGCCTTGGATCCTTTAAGCGATACGTGAATAGTGACTTTTGGCCGGCATAGTGACGGCGACTGGGGTAGCCGTGAAGACTCGGTTGTTGCAGTTGTCGGCACTCTTAGACCTCTTCTTGCTTACCATCAGGTCAGATGTGTCAAAAAAAAATAAAAAAACAATAAGCTAGGAATTTTGTGTCAGAATTCATGAGTATCCATCCTGGTACATTAATCTCGAGGGCAGACTAGGTAGTGGTCATTTACTCGGCAGACCCGAGGTATTGCCAATTTTAAATGTAAAGCGAATAAATCATCAGGGTTTTGTTGTATCCCGATCAATATTTAAAAAACAATGTAGGACGTCTACCTACAAGATACTCTGACAACGAACAATACAGGCAGGCCGCTTCGAGTGAATGAATCTTTTTTGAGTCGTCAGCTCTTTTAAACCTCCCATTGCTTATCATCAAAGTAAAGTGAAATCAGATGTTGAAACTCAATAAAAAAAAGTTCACTAGAAAAGGCCTATGTCCTGCAGTTTACAACTTAAATCTGATAATGATAAAAAAAAAACATAAATAACTTAGCTTGGAATTTCGCGCCAAGCCAATCTGTCAATAACTATGATCCTGAATGCATTTGCATCCTTCACAGAAATAATCCTCATCAAAACGTAAAACAAATGGAATTTAAATTTAAAAACAATATTTGACTCAACAACTATTTTTACAAAAGAACATTCTCTTTTATTGGAGTTGTGAAAAAGCACCTTTGAACTAAATCGTCTTATCCAGTCGTCAGCACTTTTAAACATCTGTTCACTACCAGGCAAGTGGAAGTCAAATGTCGAGTCACTATTGAAAATTATATTATTTTGAATAATTTTTACGAACGGATAGAAACCGGAACGAGGATATTCGCAAAAGAACTAAAGTTACCAACATAGCTCGTATGATTCTCAAGCTGAAGTGGCAATGGGCTAGCCACATCGCCCGAAAAACCGACAATCGAAGGCGAAGAAAGGTTCTAGAGTGGAGACCACGAATCGGAAGACGCAGCGTAGGTAAGCGTCCAACTAGGACTGACGACATAGTGAATGTGACGGGTAACCAGTGGATGCAACTGGCATCATGTCGTTCGGAATGGCGTTCTAAGGGGGAGGACTATGTTTAGATGTGGACGCCTTATGTCTGATGATGATGATTACATGACAAAGCAAAGAATAAATTACAATTAACGCCTGTGAATGGGGTAGAATATACAAATTATAATTTATGGTCCTACAACAAAGTGTTCACCTCTGCCCTAAAGGCCAACCTTACTAAAAAGATTTAGTGCCTTTTTACAGCAGTTGCCAATTTTGCATTAAAAATATAACCTCTGCTTTATCATATTCGTGTAGTGGTTCAAAAATTTTGAATACCGGCACAGTAATGATTGCAAATAGAGAAACTGTTAATAAATGGAATTAGAATAAGAATATAGTGACAAGGAATGACAAAGGAAGGCTTCGATAGTTTGGGCACATGGAAAGGATGAGTGAAAGTAGATTGACGAAAGGATTTTATAAATCTGATGATTTATAAATTCCTTTCGGATACGTTAAACAAAGCAGGCCCAGTAGTACCACCACATACACAGACCGTGAAGTGACTTAGTCGCGTTTCGGGAACAGGTTGTAATTAGCTGGTTCCAACTTAGTCGGCATGTTGGATGTGACTGCCACTTGCAGTTGTTTAAATGGTAGTAGCAGTCGCATCTATTCAAAGACATCACTACATCTTAACATCAGTCGGAGTATTGTCTTAACGTGCTACCCAAAAAACAATGTAGTTTCTAAAAAAATAATGAAAAACAAGGGACAAAGTTTGTGGGTTCAAATAATTTAGGTCTGATTGTGGAAAGAAGGAATGATTAATGAGAATGTTGAAAACCTCTTTATGGCTCCATCAAGCCCCTCTTCACTTTACTGAATAGTTGAACTTGTTGTATATGTATATAATATAAATAGATAGGTAGGTTTGGCGACCGTGGTGTAGCAACCAAGTCACGCAAACCAAGATCATCCGGTTCAAAACCACTTACCGGTACTAATGTATCTTTGTATATGTACTTTGTTCTATGAAACAAGCGTGTTTAGTAGCTTAGTATACAAATGTAAAAAAAATCTAAGTCAATCTAAGGAATGCAAAATTAGAAAATACATATTGACCAAAATAATAATATGATTTTTAGTCTTTTTTTTTTTAATGAAATAAAACGCCTTAATTCCCAAGCAGAAATAATGGAACTTCTGCCAAGTATGGAAAAATATACCCTCAGACCGCGCTCTTTATGTGTGAAAAAATACACACATAAAGAGCGCGGTCCCTAAATCTCACTTCAAACGGTTGTCAAAGCGAAAAACCGTTTAACACTAAGCGAAGTCATTCATCAGTCTTCGTCAGTCTCGTAACACTTTAAACGTGACGCATTTCAAACTTTACTTCACAAATTAAAACAACTTTTTTAGAGTAATAATGTTTTATTTACGATTCAATCAATCAATCAATATAATAAAATGTTACGCCTTTTTCCCACAAGGATAGGCAGAGACAATGGAGCGCCACTTACCACGATCCCTACACAACTCCCTTGCTTCCTTCACATCCACAATCTTTTCATAATTCCCTTTATAATCTTTATTTGCGATTATAAACAATATATTGCATTATTAAAAGTCGACAAAACGCTCGCTGCACCACCTTAAGGGTGTCGAAAAAGGCACGTTATGCGAATACATACCAAATAGACACGGATTCTCATAGATTCAGCATAGATCTCGCGATTCGCGGCAAAGGGATACAATGGTATGAACTACTCTTGCGCACGTAATACGGCTCATTCTCGGCTGCTTCGACGTTAGCCTATTGAAGGCGAGTATTTTTCTATAATCCATTTTTTTTTATGATCTGCACCTTTTCTATTGTTTTTTTTTTTGTTACAAAATATTGGCATTAGAAGCAAGGTATTTTTTGTTTTGTCGATTAGTTGAAGGTAAAAGAGGCGTGGCTTATGCTCCTGTTAATGATGTTGCACAGATTTGGTCTATGGTACAATCAAGGTTTGGTTTTTAGAAGCTTGAAGTTGGAATAACAAAATTGAACTCTAATCCAACTCAACATTGGTCTGTAATCATAACTCGGTATAGATTATAAATACAAAGATGTTTTTTGTTGTGGCTCAATATCTTATGAGGAAAAGGCGTGACAATTTAATTGATTGATAGATTAAAAATTGGTATTATGAAAGAATTTGAAAATAATAAAATCTGTGCATTGTCTCATTTATATAATGTTTATACCACGTGTGACTGAAAGAGACAACTACTTGTACTTCAATTCCTTTATTTCAAAGGATGGCACTACTTTTTTTTACAAATACAACCACTTGTAAATGTGGTTGACTTTTAATACTGCCTAATTGAGTATTTTATTGTCTTTTGTTATTTTGTCAAATTAGGTTGTCAAATGATACTCAAAACTAGTGACAACCTTCTAAATTACGAATGTAAAAATTTATATTCATCCCCTGTTGACTTCTTTTTAATGGTTTATGCTCCATTGCCACGAAATAATTGACACGAATAATTTATTCCCCATTGCCACTATTTTCTATGCCCTACTGCCACGAAAATAATATTTTTTAAATAATTTCCCCATTGCCACGAAAATATATGCTCCATTGCCCCGTTGCTTATTATCTCTACAAAATTAATATTGTACAGTTAGAAAAAAAAGGTAATACTAAATTATTTGGAGTAATTATTAATAAATATATTTTATTCTCTTTAATATAAAGGAATATATTATTTTAAATAGGTATATATAATAATATACTATTTTTGTGGAATATTTACTATATATCGTTGGCAACTACAGCAGGTAGATTAAAGGTGCACGTGCATTCGTCGTGATGAAATAGATAAAAAACAATAGATCACTGAACAATGAATGCCTGGCTAGGTAAAATTTTACTTGTCTTAGTATTTCTATATGTATAGAAATTTTACCTGTCTTAGTACGACAGGTAAAATTTTACCTGTCTTAGTAATTATTATGCTTGTTTAAATGATATACAGATTAGACGATTCTATTGCGGTGTGCCGATTTCCGTAAGACATAATAATTTGATAGAATTAAACACAAAAATTGACAATACAATTAAGGATCATTTAAGTGGATTAATAAGTTTGGGTCATTGTTTGGAAAAAAATTGTAATGTAATTAAAGGTTAATTGTGATTGTGATTTGTCAATATTGATTGTAATAACTGTTCACAATTAATAATGTGGTATTTTTCATGAGTTATTATTTAAATATATAATTACAATATTTTAAATTTAAAAAAATTGTTACAGTTATATATTTACTTTAATTACTTTAAACATCAGAGGGCGTATCATGGCGTGTTAAAGCGTCAGTCTTCCGGGGTAGAGAGAGGGATGGACCTATATAGGTCCCTCTTTCTCGCTCGAACGACTGACGTTTTGATACGTCATGGTAAGACTACAGGTAAGATTACATTTTTGTTTTTAGGATGGCATGTTTACTTCTTATAAAAAAATGTATTCCTAATTAGCGTATGTATTTTGTGAAAAATATTATATAAAAATTGTATGGTTTATTTACTTGTACACATGTAAATAATTTATTAAAATTATACATCTTGTTAAATTGTAGTTTTTTATGGTATTTTGTAACGTTCGATTTTATTTGTATACAATGATTATTTTACTAAGATTTTTACAGACAAACCTTTAACTAAACGTTTTAATCAGTATTTAGTTGAGATTTATTTGTGTGTTACATATTTTGAAAAAGTTTTTAATATTTTTTCTTATTACGAAAACAAAATCAAACTAGGCAATGTCAAATGTAATATTATGCTGTCTGTACCATTATTTAATTTGAGGTAGGTACTTACTTTTAATTCGTGGCAATGGGGAATACATTCTCAGCAACGTGGCAGTGGGGAATTTTAAGTAGGTATTTTAAAATATTAAATTGCCACGCGTGGCAGTGGAGCATAAACCTTTTTAATGCCATAAGTGAAAATAGTATAGACGGTTGTATTTTGTCGCTATTTCAGGGCTCCTTCTGTTTCTTAAGTCCAAATTCTTTGGTTTCACGCAATGATATTTGTCAAAAGTGCTTTCCTCCGTCCAGCTATTGGAAATTTTTTTCTTCGTTGAATTCCATACAAAACTGACAGAAGCCCGATAGCGTTACGCAATACCAATTTCCGTCAAACTGAACGCGATATTTGTCACGCTGGCTTGTCAGAAAATAGCCCTGCTAGTTATATACACTCTATCAACCGTCAGCTGTTAATGTTTATGAGATTTCTTTTTTAACCGACTTCCCAAAAGGACGAGGATACAATTCAGCCGTATGTTTTTTTGGGACTCGACATCTTATAAGCTTACAAGCAGGCAACTGAAGAAACCTAGTCAGTTCATGCCGGTCTCTATGCCGGCAAAAAATGCTTCTTTGCGCATTGGTTGAAGGATTTAAGGTTATAGGATGGGGAGAAATCATGGGCTGGTAAAGCATTCACGTCGATTCATCTACAAAGAAACGACGCATCGAACCACATTATTTATTCACGCCTTTATGTGGCGCCTTTATTAGGCTGGAGTGTCGTCCATGCATAAATTTCACTGCTACTACAATTTAATATATGTGAATAGCAATCACTTCCACTATGCCGGCTTAGTTGGAACCGGCAACTTACGAGCTGATCCCAAAACGCGACCAAATCACTTTACGCTCTGTATACTTGTAAGTGGTGGTACGACCCTGGATCGGCTGATTGGGTACCACTGCCTACCAACCAACCGCTAATATTCTAAATATAGTAAATAACACAAACTAATAATCCATTTAACAAACTAACTACTCACAAACATCAATGCTGGAAACAGAACACAGAGCGAACAATACAATAATTCTGCCTGCTCTACACAAAGCGAGCCATTCACAAACAAAATTTGCACCACACAATACACGTCCTATTAAATAGTTCCTATTAGAATATCCGCTTTTGACAGCTATAACTTGCTCGCAATTAGAAATCTTAATAGGCTTTCTCAAGTCTATAGCTACTGTATGTATACTGTACTGTTAGTATACTGTAGTATACTGTTAGTTTATTCATTGGCAGACAGTGGTTTCCAGTCTGCCGATCCGGGGTAGTACCGCCACATACAAGTGTACAGACCGCTTGTAAGTTGCTGGTTTCAACTAGGTCGGCATAGTAGATTTCGGCATTTTATTAGAATGTCTCTGGTATGGGTCGTGGGTCTGCAACGTTTAACGCATTTATCCACATCAGATTTTTAAATTTCTTTCGTCAATCTACTTTCACTCATCCTTTTCATGTGGCCAAACCATAGAAGCATTATTAATTCTTGTCACTACATCTTCTTTCAAACCACACCTAGTGCGAACTGCGCTATTCCGACTTACTTGGATTATTATAATATTTACGACTTGAAATATTTATTTACGAATAATAAAATAACATATTCCGCATCACATATAAAGCTATATCTGTAACATAAACTAGGCAGTTCCGGATGTTCCCGATACAGCCTGCGCAATATAGTTCAAACGCCAAAACTTTATATCTCTGTTGAAACTGGGGTGTTATTGATACCTATGCATAGTACGAGCCGTAATATAGCCGATACAAAAATTAAATAATATCAATGGTTAATTAAACAATTTTTATGCGGCTTACTATCGCGTTTATTTTGGTTTTGATTTCACAATTTTATTTTATTATTCCGACTTTTCGATAGCTTTGCAACCATCGTGGTTACGATAGTAAGCCGTATAAAATTTGTTTAATTCATTAATCAATGTTCGCGCAAACTCTAAGAAAATATTATATATCAATATTATTACGATTTTGTCTAAATACTTATAAGAAACAAAGTTTTGTTTTGACGTAGTTTAAACATCAAGTGTGGTAGGCAGTGGTGCCCTGTCTCCCGATCCGGGTTAGCATCACTGAATCTATGATAATCTTTGAAGTGACTTAGTCGCGTTTCGGGATCAGCTTGTAAGTTGCCGGTTCCAACTAAGCCAGCATAGTGGATGTGACTGCTACTTACTGTTATTGAACTGTAGTAGCAGTTTCCTCCATTCATGGACCGCACTTCAGCTTAACGTCAGGCGGAGTGCTGTCATATGTCGTGTCACAATAAAAAAAAGATCACGACATCACGACAAGTAAATTTACTATGACTTAATCGACGAAATGATAGAAAATAGATTTTCGTCGACATTCGTGTCGACATTTCACACAGCGGATGTCGGTAAGAGAAACTTCAGCAAAGTTCTATCATGAATTAAAGTGATGGGGAAATAGTTTCAGAAACCAAAATAACTTGCTGGCCAATAAGAAACCAAATAAATGTACTTTGGTCGTCCTGTTTCTATGATACCAAGTCCTGTTCTATGTCGTCTGTTCTTGGCCTCCTAAATGTTGTGCCTCATGCAAAATTGGGGCTAATAGTCTTAAATTAGGCTGATTGAAGACCTGGAGTACCTGATAATGGACCATGAGGAACCAAGGGATATACGATTAAATATATAATTTATCTTTATTTTTTTATTATACACTTCTAAACTAAGGCACTAAAGTGCTTGAATTATAGAAACAGGACAACCAAAGTACATTTAACAAAAATACTTAGGCCGGCATAGTGACTGCGGCTGGGGCAGCCGGGAACTAACTCGGTTTTTTTAGTCGTCGTCACTCTTGGACCTCCTCTTGCTAATCATCAGGCGGGTCGAGGTAAGATGTCGGGACACAAAGGAAAAAAATAAAAAAATACCGGTGAGCGGTTCAAATTTTGAACCCGTGCTCGTAACCATTGCGGTAACCATTGCACTGCCACTACACCACAGTGGCCTTAATAGTTAGGCGGGTATAATAACATCATAAATAAGTAGAATTAAATAGACACATCAAAATATAATTTTGACATTCATCCTCTTGAGTTCTCGGCTGCGTTAACTCTGAACAATAAATCATGATTACAAGAACAAATTTGTCATGTAAGATGAGATTTGCCTCATATATCAGGCTTGAGGAGTTGTTTAAAATACAGTGTAAAAGTTATGTACATAGAGAGAGCGCGTATGTCTCTTGGTTTGTTGAGCAGATGTAAAGATTGGAATAAGCAAAAAGCTTTAAGTATAAGCCTTCAAACAAAATTATATCTTTGCAATATATCTCAGAATCAAATGCAGAACTACGCCAAAATCATACGTCCGCAGCAGTGCCTATATCGGTACCGCTTATCCATCCATCATTTATTTATTGGTGGGTATACATAATTTTCTTTGTGGGTAAAAGGCTATATAAAAAAATAATGTGATGTAAAGAAATATAAAGTCGTGGATTTATTGAATTAAATAACAAATAAGAAAAAAAAATACGATTTAGTGTAAGAGAAGTAATTTTATTAAATTATTGAATTACAATCAAATTGTAAGGCCTAATTTCCCACAGGGATAGGCGGAGGCAAAGGATCTAATTCACGATCCTGGCACACCCCTCTCGCTTACTTTGCATCGACAATTACCTTCATATAAGCTCCATAGTTATGGGCACATAAATATATTTTGAAAAAATACAAAGTAATATATTTTAATAATGTTTAAATAAATAAAAAGTTAATAAGTTAGGTATATAAAGTAATAAAGGTAAAAAAACTAAAGAGCGTTTGGAATATAATGCCTTAGATATTGAAGAATTCCTTCAAGGGTAACATAATTTTATTTTTAAAATAATAGTTGTTAACACTTTTATAAAAGCATTAATAAAGCTTGACTTAGCTGGGAATCGAACTTGAAGAAAAGTTAATTGTTCATACTTGCGATTACGGTTCATACTACGCCATGCGCGCACTGCGTTATTTATTTATATGTAAGGGGTAAATAAAGTTTCTTTGGCATTCCCAAGTGGTGGACGTTGCCAAAACTCTTGATAGCACTTACAGTCCGATAGCTGTAACACTGACAGTTACCAAATGCACCCTTCAAGTAAAGCAGAAATCATTCAATCTATCAAATCACGCCTTTTTCCCACAGGGATAGGCAGAGACAAAGAAGCGACACTTTTTTTTTTATTGTGACACGACATTTGGCCTCGCCTGATGATAAGCAAGAGAATTAGTTCACGGCAGCCTCAGTCACCGTCACTATGCCGGCCAAAGGTGCTTCTTCGCCACAATCCTGATACAACTCCCTCGCTTCCCTCACATCCACAATTCTCTTCATACAAAGTAAGAACGTATTATATTTAGATAAAAATACAATCAAGGAAGCAAGAGAATTGTGGTGAAAAATGGTGCTTCATTGTCTCTGCCTATCCTTGAAAAATTGATGACGATGAACAATCCATTATTAGGCCTACAAAAAAACCTAGGTAAAACTATTTATATTGAGTACAACGACAAAGGCGATTTAGTTTAATAGGTTAAAGGAGCTTTCTGATTGGATCATTAAGAACTCAAATCGGAAATGAAACTATTCCATTGGTCAATTTAAATTGATTTGTGTTAATCTGTAATGGATAGTGGCGCGCTGCGGTAAAATGTATTCGGATGCGGTAGTGACGTCATAACGGTCACTTCCTCGCAGCATTTCCTGTGATAAAAACTACGATGTACATGGGCGAAATTATTCACGTAAAGAAAAATCAATGAAACTGTATTATAAATTATGTAAGGTACATCATTCATATTGTATAGGGACTTGGGCTAAATTGTATTAACAGTTGCATATGCTTACATATTTAAATAGTTTAATGTACGAAGATTACGATGTAATTGGAATAGTTGTATCCTTTATTTTGCTTAGTTTAAGTGTGCAAAATGATCAAACTATAATTATGACAGTTCAAAGCAAAACTATTAATATGGCGTGTCTTTGTGACTATACAAAATCTTATTTTTCGAATAACTCAATTGCACAGCAATTAAATGCAAAACTGTTATTAGTTTTATTAATACAAATATCGAAACTATCATTTATTTATATTTTTTCATCATTGGGCTTTACAAAAGTAGTACAAAAATAGCCCAGAATGAATAATGTCCTTTCTTATTATAAAGTTATATTTAGAATTAACAAAAGAAAGTTTGCGCATATGGAAAGGATGAGTAAAAGTGTCAATCTATTAATCTGATTAAGGAATTTATTAATCTGATGTGGATGGATGCGTTAAACGAGGCAGACCCAGGAGGATGTTTTACGTCCAAATCGGAGACATCCTAAAGTAAGCTGGGTTGTTTAGTGCCCAAAACCGTAAAGCGTGTATTATACAGAGGATTGTGAGTGTGAGGAAGCCGAGGGAGTTATGTTAGAATCGTGGCTAGTGGCGCTTCAATAACACAACTCCCTCGCTTCCCTCACATCTACAATTCTTTTCACACAAGCTCTACTATTATGGGCACTTGGCAACCAACCTATAATACACTCGTACTATATATTGTACATGTGCAAGGTATACGAGTCTCATATAAGCGGAGTCATATAAGGAGTCACGAGTATACACGTACGTATATTTTATTAAACATCGCAACTTGCAGCAGATTTATGCTACTATATTAAATATACTTTAGGTGTTAGTTTTTGCACTATATTTTACAGCAACTGTGCGGGACCGGGTCGACTAAATCGAACCTCCGCAGAACTTGGAAACGCGGCCGTCGAAAGACGAGCTCAGCCGTGACGACGAAAGTCGATCTACGGGTTTCCAATTCTACGGCAGGCTGACTCCCGCGCTCACCAGTGGTCTCTCCAGAGGACCAACGTAAGTTAGCCTAGAGCTGGAGAGTACCGGTGAGTTTGGGCTTGCCGACGAACGGTCCGATGCACCGAAGAAATGCCGGGGTGCACGATGGGTGGTGAAGCGATGAAATGAAACACCAGATCTTGAGAGTTCAGGCTTCGTTCCTCTTCTATAGTCCCCAGTCTTGGTCGGATGGCGGTGAGGTGGCGTGTGCGGCGGTGGTGATCTTCGAACTGATTTTTGCGTGCTAGGCCGCCTATATTTATTCGCCACCTCTCCCGGCGCTCGGTGACTCTCGCATGCCGCGACGCGAGAGCCAATGAGCGTCGAGTATTCGCCGATCAACCAAGAATGCGGATAAGAAAATTGCACGAAAATACTATTTATTTATATTTACAATTCTCTTATACTATTAACAATTATTATTATATCTATATTAATCTATAAACTATTGGAATTTACATAAATCTAATAAGAAACCATTCTTCTATACTATAACTATTCTAAGTGACTATTCTAAGCTCTAAGTGGTGCTAACTAAGTGCTTATAACTATACAAAGAGCTTAAATCTATCCTATTCCTATTTACAATGTCTATAAACTCTATGCCTAGCCTTAAATCGCGTCCGAATAATCCAATATGCTTAAGTAGCTCTATACACTTTACATTGGTTACTTTTACCAATTTAACTATCTATAAGTGTAGTAGAAGCTATAATCTATCTAAATACTAAGACCTAAAGTAGAAAAGTTAATACTTAAACTCTATAATTAGGTCCGAACATTCTAGTATGCCTAATGCTGACTAGGTTTTAATATTACCTCTTATTTAAGTGTCTTTACATAAAATGAGATATCGTCTATCATTCTATATTAGAACTATCCAATTCCACATAAAATAATAGGTATCACTATAAAACTATTAGCACTGCAATGGCAAGGATTCTAGTCTATTGCGCCGACCAATGGCAGCGCTTACATTATCAGCTAATGGCGTGAAAGCAGCGCGCCGTTATTGCACCTTAGCTTGGTATTTTCCTATTGACTATTCCTGTTGGAAAATACCAAGCTGTACTAGAAAAGGCCATTGCAGGTTTTCCTGATCTATAAACATAATTACATGATCAAAATCACATATCTATTCTATGCTATACGATAACGTGATTTGATAAATTATGTTACCAAATCACACATCTATGTGATTTGGTACGTATATCGACCCTGTAGTGGTAGATAAACTATTTGTTCTTTTAAAGAACCGAACTTAATAATTTAAGCCCTAACTATTATATTTCCCTGAAGCAGGCGAAATCTATCTTACTAATATTTAGTGTTTGTGGCGGGCTAAATTATTATCTATTGATACGTTATGCTAGTCTATATACGTAATAATAGATTCGTATTCTCGAATGTGCTAATTATGTGTGATTAAAAACTAAGCTAAACGTGACGCGACTTAAGACTAGACGTCTACTTATAACTATGTGCGATACGTCTTGTTAACTATACTTTTTTAACGGCTTATAACTAAACGAGTTATATCTAAAGCGCCTACCTATGCCTATAAGACGACTCATATCTAGAACGCCTACCTATTACCTAACGGCTTATGTCTAGAACGCCTACCTATTACCTAACGGCTTATATCTAGAACGCCTACCTATTACCTAACGGCTTATGTCTAGAACGCCTACCTATTATTGTAAGACGACTTATATCTAGAACGCCTACCTATGACATTGCGACTA
The DNA here is from genome assembly GCA_905220615.1 of Tinea trinotella. Classification (NCBI taxonomy): domain Eukaryota; kingdom Metazoa; phylum Arthropoda; class Insecta; order Lepidoptera; family Tineidae; genus Tinea; species Tinea trinotella. The sequence continues at coordinate 3,637,074 of HG992320.1, read as the reverse complement.
TCTATCTACATTGACGATCAGAGCAGAGAAACTTGTAGTGACGTCAAAAGCAGAAACCGAGGAAATGCGCCGTCCTGTCGATAGCTCTGAAAAGAGCTGTTTTAGCACCCGTATAACACGTAGTAGCTCTGAAAAGAGCTGTTTGTGAGAGAGGAGTGCTGTGCCCAGTTTCTTTCTTGACGCGACGTGAAGTCTTCAAGATATCCTTCAAGGGTCCTTTGTTCTTATATGGCGTGGGCGTAGCGACGATGGGCACAGCGATGACGTCCTCTCTCTACGGGTGCGGGCGGCGCATTGAGCGGCTGCGCTCTGTGCGCCCTATTTATAAGCGCGCCGTGAGACAGGAATTTCGTCGACGTGGGAACATTCGCGAACAATAGCATTCCAACGGTACGCCTACATGCGAAACTATTTGACTATTCGGTTGAATACCTATCTATATACAAAATGCAATGTCGTATTAATTAATAAACTATATTTACATGTGAGGCGTCGTGCACATACTCCCGCCGTGCAGTGACGTAGGCTGCTGTTGGTTGACTATGGCGCTGCATCCTCTGCTACCGGTGTCACGACGTCTGGCTTGTAGTCGGTTGGCAGGACGATGAGCTTCTTTGTGGGACGCCTTAGAACTCCACCCTTAGTTTGCACGTCCACGGCTCGTACAATGTTGTCCTTGCCCGGATATGTTGCCACTACCTTACCCCTTGGCCATGTATTGCGGGGCAAGGTATTATCGCAGATCAGGACGACGTCTCCTAATTTTAACGCCGCTCCCTTGCTCCTTGGCTCCCGCCGATTTTGTAGGTCGGGCAGATATTCTCTGAGCCATCGCGACCAGAAATGATTGGCGAGTTGCTGAGCCCGGCGCCAGTGAGATTTATGGTTCAAATCTCGCTCGTCGAAGGTTCCTGGCGTTTGCACTTGACCTGATCCTCCTATCAGGAAATGATTCGGAGTTAGAGACTCGTCGTCTTCTGCGTCTGTTGATACATGGGAGAGTGGTCTGCTATTTACTGTGTATTCTGCTTCACATAGTAATGTGTGTAGAACCTCTTCTTTGGGGTGGCGATTCTCTAAGACATTATATAAGGCTGTCTTGACAGATCTCACTAACCTCTCCCAAGCCCCTCCCATGAATGGGGCTCCGGGCGGAATGTACTTCCACACTATCGATCGTTTTGAAGCTTCATGTTTCAACGCCTCTCGGAGTTCTCTATCTGCGCCATGGAGGTTAGTCCCATTGTCCGAGTATAACTCTGTCGGACAGCCTCTTCTCGCTATCATACGTCTTAGTGCTTGGATTGCTGAGTCAGCAGACAGGTTTGCAGCAACTTCCAAATGTACTGCGCGAGTCGTCAGGCAAGTAAATAGAGCCACGTATCTCTTCTGATGGTGGCGTCCTACTGTCACTGATAGTGGTCCAAAATAATCGAGCCCTGTATATGTGAAGGGTCGTTGATGATGAGCCAGCCGGCTCTTAGGGTGGTTGCCGGTTTGTGGCACGGCTGGTTCGGCTTTCCTTATTCGACATTTCAAACAGTTCTTTACTATAGTTCGAGCAGTTGGTCGTAGGCGAAGTATCCAGAGGTGTTGTCGAACCTCGTTAATTAAAGTTTCGACTCCTGCGTGATTTAATTTTTCATGAATATGCGCCATATATAGTCGAGTGTATATATGGTCGCCATGGAGGACTGATGGCTCACGCTGACTTGCTGAGATTCTCGGAGTTTCGGCTATTCTTGATTTCAGGATTATTTTCCCAGCTGCATCTATTTCCACTGCTAGTAGACGAAGTTTACTATTTTTCTGGTCTATTTGATTCTCAGATCTTAACGCGATTAATTCTTCTGGGAAGGATTCTTCCTGCGCCGCTTGTATCCAAAGTTCCTCTGCCCTCTTGATGTAATGTGTATCAAGTGGGGTCTGGGTACTCGTACTATGTAAGGATGGGCGTGGTTTGATAACCTTCTTCTTTTTCTCTTTCCCATACGTAGGGTCTTCCTGTGACCTTCTCGCCGTCCTTTTGTAATTTACTTTTTCGTTAAGACTCTTGAATCGATTTATTGCTTCTAGTACTCTCGCCGTTGTTCGGATAAGACGCAACCACGATGAAAATCGTTCTATTTTGGGTAGCGCCTCTAATATACTTGAAGACTTTGTCGTTATATGGCAAGTCCTTTCTTCGCCAGTTTGATTTAATACCTCTATCTTCTCCGTAGGCCAATCTTCTATATTTTCACGCAAAAACTCTGGGCCTGTGAACCATCGATGATTGTGGTCAAAGTGCGGGGGCACGTCTCTGGTAGCGTCATCGGCTACGTTATGTCGAGTCGGGATCCAACGCCACTCGTTAACTTTGGTGCATTCCTCGATCTCGGCGACCCGATGAGCCACAAAGGACTTATATATTTTCGGCCCAGCCCTCAACCATGATAACACGGTTCTGCTGTCCGTCCAGAAGAATCTACTTTCTATCATTATCTTGTACTCCTCTGCGACGGTGCAGGCTAGTCGACAGCCTATCAGAGCTGCTTGGAGCTCCAGCCTTGGTATGGATACGAGTTTCAGTGGTGCTACTCTGGCCTTGGCTGCTGCTAGAGTCACATGAACGTTTCCATTGCTATCTATTGTTCGCCAGTAGACGGCTGCGGCGTATGCCCTCTCGCTGGCATCTACAAAGGTGTGAAGCTCGTTCACTACATTTTTCTCGCTTAGGTGTGGGTGACAGCGAGGTAAATGGATGGCTTTTAGAAGTTTAATGCCTTTTACCCACTGTCTCCAGCTCTCAGCTAAATGGTCTGGCAATTTCTCATCCCAGCCGGTTCCTGTTCGCCAGGTCTCTTGAATAATGTGCTTCGCCTGGACTGTGATAGGCGAAACTAGGCCCAGTGGGTCGAATACCGACATGATTGTCTTTAAAGCTTCCCTCTTTGTTGGGACCTTTAAGTCATCGGTGATCTCCTTGGGTACCCTAGCAAAGTTCAGGTTAAACCCTAAGGTATCCAATTTAGGCCGCCATATAAGGCCTAATATTTTCTCTATTCTATTTCCGTCTTCTAGATGACGATCTGTTATTTGGCTTTCTGTAACTTCTTGAAACTCCGCCACAACTTCGTCGCTATTAGAGGTCCAACCTCTTAAGTTGAAATTCGCCTCGCTATGTATTTTCTTTACTTGTTTAGATATTTCGATGGCTTCGCCAATGCTTCTAAAACTGTGTAGATAATCATCCATGTAGTGGTTGGATATTATTGCTTCTACAGCTAGCGGGTACTCTTCTCTATATTTTTCAGCGTGCGTGTTTTTTATGTATAGTGCGATGCTGGGGGAACACGCCGCACCGAAGATAACTGACCGCATTCTATATTCGTTGGGTGGGCCCTCCCGCCGGTCAGCGCGCCAAAGGAATCTAAGGACGTCTCTGTCGGTCTCTTTTATTCCAATTCTCAGAAACATTTCTTCTATGTCGGCGGCTACAGCTATCTTATGTTGTCTGAATCTCATTAGAACTCCAGGTAACGATTGCAATAAATCAGGGCCAGTAAGGAGGTGCTCATTAAGGGTCGTCCCTCCTGTGCGTGCGGCCGCGTCGAATACAACACGTACTTTTCCTGGCTTTGCTGGGTGAGTAACCGCGAAGTGAGGCAGGTACCATGTCTTTCCCGGTGTAGGAACAGCGGTGGCGGGTTCGGCGTAACCCTTTGCTAACAGGTTTTCTATTTGTTTGTTGTATTCGATCTTCATGTTGGGTTCTTTGTCTAATTTCTTTTCTATCGTGTAGAGTCGTTTTAGAGAATTATCGAAGTTGTTCGGCAGTCGAGACTCCTTTTCTTTCCATAATAGCGAAGTTTCGTAGCAACCTGACGGTAACCTCACGGTCTCTTTGTTCAGCAACTCTATAGCGCGTTTCTCGGGATCCGCGCGTGTTTGGCGGGCCGTTATCCCCAATCCGTCTATGGCGAAATACTTTTTTATCTCTTCGTTGATATCTTCATCTGAGTTCTGAGTGTATACTCGTTCGACCACGTAATTTAATCTATGTCCCAGCTGTCGAGTCGTTGCTCCGTGCAGAACCCAACCCAGTTCTGTTAAGGAAGCTACGGGTTGGTTAAGCGGTCCTGTCTTCGTCTGCTGGGCCATTAACAGGTGCCAATTATCTTGGCCTATCAGCAACGTAGGCGTTGCTTTCCCATGGTGCAAGTAACTTTCCACTTCTTTGAGATGACGACATCCTCTTATATCTTCAAGTTTTATTGTTTGCGGCGACAGCTTGAGTCCCTGGATCGTGCGAGCCTTCAACTCGAAACTCTTCTTTTGACCGCTAATATTGATAGAGACTCGTCGAGAGCGCGTCGCCTTTGTTTGTTTCCCGGCGACGGCTTCTATATTTAAGGGGTCGATTGGTCCCTTTGCGCCGATACGCTGAGCTATGCGTTCATCTATGAGGGTGACCGTTGATCCATCGTCAAGCAGTGCGAAGGTGTCGACGGATCCTTTGGGTCCCGTTAACTTGATCGGAACTATTTTCAAATATGTGTAAGTACGGGAATAAGTAGAAGCCACTACTTCGTTCTTCTTTGTGCTAGGTGGGTCGAAATGTAGAAGAGAATGATGAGTTCTGAGACACCCGTCTTTCTCGCACCTCTTCTTGGGACAAGTGTGCTTGGCTGCTTTATATTGCAGGCAGCGATAACACATTCTATTCTTCCTTGCCAATTCCCACCTTGTCTTTGAGTCCGCTTTCTTAAATATCTCGCAGTCGTGTTCTGCGTGGTTTTGTTTCTTGCAAAGAAAACAGCTCGATGCCTTTATGGGTCCTCTATGCCTATTGTTGTCGCAACTCTCAACTTTCTTTTGTTGTTTCACAGTAGTCTCTTCTTCGATGTAATTTGACCGCTGAAACCTTCTATTTGATATAAGAGTTTCGTCTGTTATGACTTCTGGTGGGGCGAATCTTCCACACATCTTCGCTTCCCTTTTGATAAATTCTTCGAATTGAACAAGGTCTGGCTCGTCTTCGGCTCTATTACTTGAAAAATCGATCCAGCGGTATCGTAGAGCAGGCGTCAATTTGTCCACTATGTCTTGAATTATCTCCGGGTTATACAGGTAGCGCGATTTCTTTAATATTTTAAGTGTAGCTACGCTGTTTCTAATCTTGCTTGCGAAGAGACATATATCTCTAGGTGAGTCCGTAGTTCTCCCAATGCCACGTAGTTTAGCCATCTCCGCCTTTGCGATGGCGTCTGCACGTCCGAAACTCTCTTCTAATTCTATCATGATTTCTCGAGCGTCGGCATTCGCTATTAATAGGGGCTGCACTGTTTCCTTCGCTCTTCCTCTCAGGGCTCTTCTTAAACGGGCCGTGTTCTCGACCTTTGACAAGTGCTCGACTGACTCATCGAATGCTGCTTCAAACGTCAACCATTGTGTATATGAACCGTTGAATGGTGGGAGGTCCATTGTATATCTTGTGACATTTTGCGTGGGTTGACTGATACGGCAAGCTTGTGTAATTGCCATAGCTAAGTCTGTGAGTCCTTGCGAAGATCCGTGAGGGTTCGTAGGAGGTTGTTCGGTCGGCTTTAGCTCTTCCGACTTCGGTTGCGATGCCTTATATTTGCATTTGTCCCTTTCTTCCTTAATAAGCGATTTCACTTCTTTTCGTGAGTGTGAGGTGCTTCTTCTATTTGCTTCTGCCGTGACTCTGTCATCCGACCAAGACTTGTTGACAGAGTGTTGAGAGATATCGTCTTCTTGCTGTGACTCGTTGGAGCTATATTCTTCTGACTCGGAGGCCTCGAGTTGTAATCTATGTGCTCGGAGTTCGCACAGCTTGAGTTGAGCTAGAGCTATATCTTCTAGCGCCTGGGCGAGTCGGCGATTTTCGTCTCGTCCCTCTTTTGATGATCTCTTCTTTCTATGTTGCGGCGCGGCCATGTCATAAGTTGAGGCTAACGGCGCAGGTATTGAGGCGGTCGGCGTAGATGCGTAGTGTTCAAACGACGTAGGTGCGACACGTAGCTCGTATTGAGATGTGATTTCGTGTCTTGAAACATGTGGCGTCGGTGAGCTTGTACGTATCGTAGGCGAGGTTGTGCGCTGCTCTGGCGAGGTTGTGCGCAGCTCTTGCGAGGTTGTGCGCGGCGCAGGCGAGATCTTGTGCGACGCTGGCGAGGCCTTGCGCGGCGCTGACGAGGTCTTGCGCGGCGCTGACGAGGTTGCTTGTGGCATCGGCGATGTAGCGCGCGGCGCGAGCGGTGCAGGGGTCATCGGTGGCGTGCGTCTGACAGGGCGATAGTCTCGCGACGACGGGATGTCGAATGACTCTGCGTGTGAAGCCTCGTCTTGGTCTCTCCCCCTCTTCGATCTGGTGATCGGCATCGTGCACGGATCCGGCTCGAAGGACCAAAATGTGCGGGACCGGGTCGACTAAATCGAACCTCCGCAGAACTTGGAAACGCGGCCGTCGAAAGACGAGCTCAGCCGTGACGACGAAAGTCGATCTACGGGTTTCCAATTCTACGGCAGGCTGACTCCCGCGCTCACCAGTGGTCTCTCCAGAGGACCAACGTAAGTTAGCCTAGAGCTGGAGAGTACCGGTGAGTTTGGGCTTGCCGACGAACGGTCCGATGCACCGAAGAAATGCCGGGGTGCACGATGGGTGGTGAAGCGATGAAATGAAACACCAGATCTTGAGAGTTCAGGCTTCGTTCCTCTTCTATAGTCCCCAGTCTTGGTCGGATGGCGGTGAGGTGGCGTGTGCGGCGGTGGTGATCTTCGAACTGATTTTTGCGTGCTAGGCCGCCTATATTTATTCGCCACCTCTCCCGGCGCTCGGTGACTCTCGCATGCCGCGAAGCGAGAGCCAATGAGCGTCGAGTATTCGCCGATCAACCAAGAATGCGGATAAGAAAATTGCACGAAAATACTATTTATTTATATTTACAATTCTCTTATACTATTAACAATTATTATTATATCTATATTAATCTATAAACTATTGGAATTTACATAAATCTAATAAGAAACCATTCTTCTATACTATAACTATTCTAAGTGACTATTCTAAGCTCTAAGTGGTGCTAACTAAGTGCTTATAACTATACAAAGAGCTTAAATCTATCCTATTCCTATTTACAATGTCTATAAACTCTATGCCTAGCCTTAAATCGCGTCCGAATAATCCAATATGCTTAAGTAGCTCTATACACTTTACATTGGTTACTTTTACCAATTTAACTATCTATAAGTGTAGTAGAAGCTATAATCTATCTAAATACTAAGACCTAAAGTAGAAAAGTTAATACTTAAACTCTATAATTAGGTCCGAACATTCTAGTATGCCTAATGCTGACTAGGTTTTAATATTACCTCTTATTTAAGTGTCTTTACATAAAATGAGATATCGTCTATCATTCTATATTAGAACTATCCAATTCCACATAAAATAATAGGTATCACTATAAAACTATTAGCACTGCAATGGCAAGGATTCTAGTCTATTGCGCCGACCAATGGCAGCGCTTACATTATCAGCTAATGGCGTGAAAGCAGCGCGCCGTTATTGCACCTTAGCTTGGTATTTTCCTATTGACTATTCCTGTTGGAAAATACCAAGCTGTACTAGAAAAGGCCATTGCAGGTTTTCCTGATCTATAAACATAATTACATGATCAAAATCACATATCTATTCTATGCTATACGATAACGTGATTTGATAAATTATGTTACCAAATCACACATCTATGTGATTTGGTACGTATATCGACCCTGTAGTGGTAGATAAACTATTTGTTCTTTTAAAGAACCGAACTTAATAATTTAAGCCCTAACTATTATATTTCCCTGAAGCAGGCGAAATCTATCTTACTAATATTTAGTGTTTGTGGCGGGCTAAATTATTATCTATTGATACGTTATGCTAGTCTATATACGTAATAATAGATTCGTATTCTCGAATGTGCTAATTATGTGTGATTAAAAACTAAGCTAAACGTGACGCGACTTAAGACTAGACGTCTACTTATAACTATGTGCGATACGTCTTGTTAACTATACTTTTTTAACGGCTTATAACTAAACGAGTTATATCTAAAGCGCCTACCTATGCCTATAAGACGACTCATATCTAGAACGCCTACCTATTACCTAACGGCTTATGTCTAGAACGCCTACCTATTACCTAACGGCTTATATCTAGAACGCCTACCTATTACCTAACGGCTTATGTCTAGAACGCCTACCTATTATTGTAAGACGACTTATATCTAGAACGCCTACCTATGACATTGCGACTATCTATCTACATTGACGATCAGAGCAGAGAAACTTGTAGTGACGTCAAAAGCAGAAACCGAGGAAATGCGCCGTCCTGTCGATAGCTCTGAAAAGAGCTGTTTTAGCACCCGTATAACACGTAGTAGCTCTGAAAAGAGCTGTTTGTGAGAGAGGAGTGCTGTGCCCAGTTTCTTTCTTGACGCGACGTGAAGTCTTCAAGATATCCTTCAAGGGTCCTTTGTTCTTATATGGCGTGGGCGTAGCGACGATGGGCACAGCGATGACGTCCTCTCTCTACGGGTGCGGGCGGCGCATTGAGCGGCTGCGCTCTGTGCGCCCTATTTATAAGCGCGCCGTGAGACAGGAATTTCGTCGACGTGGGAACATTCGCGAACAATAGCATTCCAACGGTACGCCTACATGCGAAACTATTTGACTATTCGGTTGAATACCTATCTATATACAAAATGCAATGTCGTATTAATTAATAAACTATATTTACATGTGAGGCGTCGTGCACAGCAACTATATTTTGTAATATTAATTTCATAAAGTGCTTGGTTACTTTATATTTTTCATGAAGTTTAGAGGGGAATTAGGGAATTAGGACTTAAAAGAATTTTGTTGGCTACATATGTTGGCTATTAACCTTTATCAATTATGTTTCTTTGATCTTCTTTTAAATAGTGATAAATTATATTTTTTTAATAATATTTATATACTACTAGTGGAACCGACAGACGTTGTTCTGCCCGAAAAAAATAATAATTGCAGCGCCACGAACCACGTTTAATTATGAATCTAACCTATCCTCGACACACACATAGAAATCGGTCCAACCATTTAGGAGTTCAGTGATATACACAGGGATAGTATAATAAAGATATAAAAAAACAATATGTTCAAATAAATTATAGCTAGATAGAATTATCTATAGTTGGTACTGTTATGTAGTTCACATAAAATATCAGCAAAATTATAGAAAAATATCTGGCAACACAAAAAAAGATCTAGAAGAATGGCAACAATTACTGTATTGTTTTCCAAGAAAGTAAGAATTGCAAGACAAAGGGGTCGCAATTTCTTTTCATTCTTTTCCTTGACTTTTTGCGAAAATCTTTAGTTTTTTACTAAAAGTAAAAATATCAGAAGAGCCGTAGAACTTAAAATTTTTCCTTAGTTAAAAACGAGTGTTTTGTAGGTGTTTTAGTTAGGATACACATTTAGTGATTATTATATGTATCCTCGGCTTATTGTAGGGGCTTCACTGTTTATTATTTTAGCAAAATTGTAGTAGGTAAAGGTAAAAATATAAAAAGATATACTTACCTATCAGGCAAGTCGAGGTTAAATGTCGAATCATAATAAAAATAAATTACTAATTTAAAATTATCATTTATTATTTAAACGTATAAGAGTTTATCATAATAAAAAAATAATTAAAGTGAACTCTGTTTTTTATTAAAATAGAAAAGTTAATTTATTTTTACGAGGTCTATAACATTTAAAATTCATATTTTCACCCGAATGCTACGGCCGAGTTACAATGGCCTTGACAATGGCTAATACTAGAAACTCTTTTCTACGTGCTAAGGTCGCGTTTAGTCGCGCGATTTCTCGCCCAAATTTTTGAGCGATTTCTAGCACGATTTATCGTGTAGTGCAAACGTTTACACTGGACCAATTCTTATAGTAAAAACTCTTTTTTATCTTTGTCAATCGTCATGTTAAAACCCCGTCTATTGTTAGGCTGTAGTGCGGTCTATGAATGGTGGTGACTGCTACTACAGTTAAATAACTGCATGTAATCACATCCACTATGCTGGCCTAGTTTATGACATACATACAGTATGTCGAGTCACAATAATAATGATAGAAAAACTGAAGTAACTACAAATATGTTTCCAACAAACTCTAATTGAACGGATGTATGGCCAAACGAATAAAGACATCGCAGATAGCCTCAAAGGAATGTAAATTGACATTCCATTCAAACAAAGCTTTTCTATTCCCCCATTCAAAGGAAACGATGTCAGAAAACATAATTAAAACAATATCACCCACCATCCTACACATGCAGAGGTTACACGATCTAAAAAGCTATAACCATTCGTGATTGATCAAATAAATATCAGTCACGAATGACCACGACTTTTTACTTTTTTACATCTGACCTCGACTTACTTAATTACGCATGTGTCAATTGTAAACCTGAAAAAAACTTATAAGTGAGTTGAATAAAATTATAGTTTAAACCATTGAATAATGTACTTTTTTAGCTCAGATACAGCTAGTCTTACTATAAATGACGCGCCCCTCCACTTTATTAGTTTATTTAAATGTGTGAATGCAAATATTACTAACTATATTACTATACTTCATCCAGCGTCTAACCAGCAACTGAATGACCAATTACAATTGCAACTTCTGTGTGTTGTATCCATATTTTATTTTGCTCGTGTGCGTAAATGCAGTAGAGGGCGCGTCATTCAGGCTTAGACAGACTCTACTAAAATTTATGGATATTTTTATTGAAGTAAGCTTTAATAAGAAAATGTAGTTCACATTTTTAGGGTGTGAACTTCGCACGGAAAGTTTAGGTAATAAATTTAAATGAAAAAATAACATCCCAATATAGTTTGACTGAATGAATGCACGTGTAACCTCTGCCATATACAGCTTACGTAGTTGCTCAGTTTTTTTTTATTTGATTGGTTTTCAACTCTTCGACGGATTGCTTTACCCACTCATTTTTAAAATTAATTGTTAAATAGGTAAACATTATGTGGGCGATATGAACTACATATTGCCCACATAATGTTTACCTATTTTATAATTAATTTTATTTATAAAATAGGTAGCAACTGCCTACGTCATTAACACCTACGTTCTTAAATAAAGTAAGCATTGTTATCTTTTTATTTTATTGTGACTCGACATGTGACAACACCCCGCCGGATGAATGGAGGTAACTGCTACTACAAATCAATAGCTATAATACTGGTAGTTTTCTTACAAGTGTACAGATTGTGAAATGACTTAGTCGCGTTTTGGATCATCTTATAAGTTGCTGGTTCTAACTTATTTAACTGCAGTAACAGTCGCCTTCAATCTTGGACCACATAACACTCCACTTTAACATCAGACAGAGCGCTATTAATGTTAAGCTTATAAAAATATCATGCTTGGTAACTCGTATTAATAGCACAAACAATACAAAATACAACGCAAAAGAGAGAGAAACCTTTTAACGAAATCCTTCTGAAGCATTATGGTATCGAAATTAACTCCTTTTTCAGTATCGTGGGAGGCTTTTTAGTTGATTAGGCCCTTTGAAAATATTTGTGTCATGGCCTATTTTGAGACATCTAACAACATGTACCTCTTTTGTGGGAAAGATAACATGGTTTTGTTGGAAGGATGAATGAAAGGACATTGACGAAAGAGATTTGTAAATCAAAGTTGAGTGGAAGTATACTAGAAACTAGACGATTGTTCTTTGTTTAAATCTAGGACGATCTTAAAAACTAGAGATTATAGGAAAGAAAGAAATGTATGAAAATAATTGTGGATGTGAAGGAAGCGCGAGAATTTTCCAAGATCATGAAAAATGACGCTGCGTTGTCTCTGCCTTTACCTGTGACTTACAGGATTTTGATTATTGATTTTATTAAAAAAATGTATATTTGATTTTAAGTTCTTATCATTATTACATATATTAAAATTGTGACTCGGAATTTGTTTTTCCTATTCTGTCCTGTCCTGTTTTCTATGCCAATCTATGAGCGTCGACGAAAGGAAATATCATATCTAGTCCAACTTGATGCGATTCCTTAACAAATGATTTACATTCCTGCGACTTGATGGTAAGCTAGAAGGAAATTTTATGAGTATGTTTTAACATCATTGAAGTTCGTTGAACCATCTAAACCCAAATTGTACCCACAGAATCATTGAACCAACTATCCCAATGGGCACTGACCTCTTCTTGCCTGAAGATGAGCAAGATTGCCAACGTTTAAAAAATCGTTTTAGTATACATTCACAAATGGTTTTTGTTTATGTTTCGATTGAAGGTTACTCACCTTACTCAAGGTTGATCACTCTTCACCACGACAATGCGAGCTCTCACACATCGGCTCAAACAACTGCATTTTTGAGCACCCAAAACATCGATTTGATGAGTCATCCGCCGTATAGTCCTGACTTGGCACCGAATGATTTCTTTTTATTCCCGTACGTATAAAAAAAACTTAGAGGTCAACGTTTTTTGACACCTGAAGAAGCGGTTGCTGCATTCAGAATGCATGTTTTGGAGATACCTCAATCAGAGTGGCAAAAGTGCTTCGACAATTGGTTCAAACGCATGCAAAAGTGTATAAATGTGCATGGGGAATATTTTGAAAAACAATAAAGTGATTTTTGATGATTAATATTTGTTTTTGTTCTCTAATCCCGAAACATAAAAGGCAACCCTCGTAGTATATGGAAAACCAATGGGCGGGTAGAGCATTCCACTTGTCAATTGTTCTACAAAAACAAAAAAAAAACTTGAATGTAATTTTACATTCTTCTACCAATCCTGTAGATATTTATTTATATGTTACGATGTTTGCAATTTATACTCGTATGTTACGATAAATATTTACAATTCAATTATAGCCCTTTTTGAGTTGCGTTCAAATTAATAAGGTTGGAGATAATCCGATTATTCCTATAAGTTAACTAACCACTCGCGAGGAAATTGGTTTAACAGGCACGCTAAGAGGCTTGCTTGGAGCTACGAAATTTCAATTTTTAGGTTATTTTCGCATTTTATATAAAATATTAAATTATCTATACATTATATAACATTTTATAAACTAACTGAGCAACCCGCATAGTGACAGCGACTTAGGCAGCCGTGAACTGACTCTGTTTTTTCAGTCGTCATCACTCTTGGACCTCCTCTTGACCTTATCAGACGGGTCGAGGAAAACAAATTAATATTTTTATTGTATTGTCTGATGATAATAAAAGGAGTCATAGTTTCTGATTATAAGTAAGTCAAAGGTAAACGTTTTTTCGTCAAGGTATGTCAATTTAGGTACCTTCAACAAAATCTGAGGTATTTTACAGTAAATTATACATTAAATTATTTGCAATAAATTATTTAAATAAAACTTGTTTAGGAATTTAAGGAGTTTGGTTTGTGAACTAACTTTTCGCGGTATCATAAATGATCGATCATCCAATTAAAGTATTACGCCTCATTTCCTACGGAGATAGGTAGAGGCAATATAGCGTCATTTTATTTTGATTGTGACATGACATCTGACCTCGACCCGCCTGATGTCGGAGGAGGTCCAAGAGTGACGACGACTGAAAAAACCGAGTTAGTTCACGGCTACCCCATTCGCCGTCACTATGCCGGCCAAAAAACTTTCGACTATCCTAACATAAATCACTCATCAAAATGCACAATTCTCTAATTACTACAATACATTCAATCGTGTATTTTTTTTTCGATTTAAACAAATTAATAATTTTATAATAATTGTGTTTTTACATTTCTATACTAAGCTACTAAACGTGCTTGTTATGTATGGTAGAAACAGGACGACCAAAGTACAGAATATTTTGTCGGGGAAAAATTCTTTTCGCATATAGTATGTAACTTGTTATAAAATATCTTTAGCTGTACTATTTGTATTTGGCTGGTTTTCATGACATTAAAAAGGTGACATTTCCAAAAAAAAAAAATTTCAACAGCAAAGGGATCATGTCTCTACCTACAAGATGGCATAAAATCTACAAACAAAATACCACATATATACTCTAATTTAATGTAAATAAACTGAAAAATAAATGGTCCTGAATATTCATATAAAATGCGAAGAAACTTTTTCCCCGAACTAATATATTGCACCGACGAGTAGATTTGTTCAGTTAGCTATTGGTAGGGACTATTTACTTACCACTAGACCACGGTCGCCGCCTTAGACCATTTTACTGATCAATAATTATTTAGCATTAAAAACTCATCAACACAAATATTGATTCAACAATATCTCACGTATTGATAATATTGTTCCTGGCACAGACTGTTACTGTACGCGGAACTTGAAGACTTGGAAACAAAAGACATTCTCTCCTTTGAAGAATCTCGTCAATGTAAAACAAAAGAACTTCTAAGAAAATGTCGAAATGTCATGGAGTTTTCTTATCTCAAATTTCTTTGTTCAGATAATTTATTGGAAGATTTATTTGGTAATGTCAATAGGATTTTACAATAGATACTGGGATCTAATTTTAAAAATAACTTTTAATTAAGTTTTATTTATATAATTAAGTACTTATTTAGTTCTTTATTTGCCCGGCAAAACTCCCGTTGCACGTGTTGTTTGCCAAGTCAAGTTAATAAAATAGCTTGACTTGTAACATAATCTTTTAGTTAAATTTTCACTCACTTCTATAGGTCCGAATAATTTTAAAATTTGTACACTTATTAAAAACCAATGACAATACAATAATTTCTTAATTTTTTTTTGTGGCCGGCATAGGGACGGTGACTGAGGCAACTTAAGCGTGTTATTTTAGTTTTTTTTCTAATTATAGATTTATTTAAAATTTCTTTTAAGCAATGCCACAATATGGTCGCAGTCTTAATTGAATTAACTAAAAAGTTATATATATTTTTTGTAGCTTTATTTGCAAAAAAAATACAATACTATTTTGTAGTACAAAAAACCAGCCTTTTTAAAGATATTTGTCGACTATGAACATGTTCAGGTCCAAAATGGCCGACTATACAATACAGTTCCCATTTGTTTATTTATTTAAAACTTAACAACTAGTTAGCATTCTCTACCAGCAAACCTGTAAAACAATAGAAGCATATTGACGAAGGTCAATATGAGACAAATAGATTAACATAAATATCTACTTATTAAAATAAAAACCTTTTCTAAAAGCTTTGAATTTTCTATTCAATGAAACAAAAATATACAAGCTTAGTGATTAAAAAGGCCACTTCATTAATTAACAGCAATCTAAAAGGCAGTCCAACTTAAAGGTTCGCTCCCACGTTTCTTCGTAGAATAATAGACGAGGTTAAATGCTTTACCAACCCTTGTGTTTTCCCTATATCTTTAGATCCTTTAAAAGATGCGTGAAGGACCACTTTTGGCAGGCATAGTGACGCCGACCGAGACAAGTCAAGGTCAGACAAGATGAGGTCACATCCACTATGCCGGCCTAGTTGGAACCGGCAACTTACAAGCTGATCCCGAAACGCGACCAAATCACTTCACGGTCTATAAACTGGTAAGTGGTGGTACTACCCCGGTTCGACAGACTGAGTACCACTTTCTACCACTCTTTAATAACCAGACCCGAAAAAAATATTTATCTCTTTTATTTATTTTCTTTTATTAACAAATATTTGCAATAATTAATTAAATAATTAATAAATATAAAAATAAAAGCTATGAAATTAATATTTGTTCTGACCGGGAACCGCACCAGGGACTTTACGCGCAACAATCGAATTGCTAACCGTTCGTCCACACATGTTACTCAATAACAAAAAATACCTCTTGTGTATCTATATAGCTGCGTAAACTCTTAGATAATTCATACTATCTACCTCAGCCCCCCTAGCACGGCAATCCAAGAAGTAAGATAAAGACTTGCAAAGAATATCATTCCAACTCATTTTAAATAACTTACAGTGTATAAAAAAAGATATTTAAACGTTCTGTAAAACTTTATACAAAACAATGTTGAATACTTTAATAAATATTTTTTAAACATTTATAAGTGCTGGCCGATTACGTTTTAACGTTATTTAAAATGAGTTACAATAATATTCCTTGCAGTTCTTTATCTTGCTTCTTGGATTGCCGTGCTAGGGGGGCAGATCATACAAGTATAGATAGATATACTTGTATGATCTGAGCTATCTACGCTATTATTTTTGTTCTCATACAAGCTTTATAATTTAAAAGAGATGTCAGTAGCACAACTTGATTATGAAAAGCAATTTCATGCATTTAATAAAATGGGGTTTATTTGAAGCGAGCAACTTGGATAGAAAATTGATAATTTTCTTGTTTATTCAACTGTTAGGATTTTGTGGGTAGATGATATTTACGCCTATATTTTATTTGTTTAGGGGTGGAAAAATATTTAGTGATTGTTTTGAAAATACAAGTATTTAAAAGAATATAACAGGGAGTTACAGAGCTTTTATAAAGACATTTTTATTGTGGCTCGACATATTATGACAGCACCCCGCCTGATGTTCATCATCATTATCATCATTATCATCATCAGCCAGAAGGCGTCCACTGCTGAACATATGCCTCCCCTATAGAACGCCATTTCGAACGACAAGATGCCAGTTGCATCCACCAATTATTCGTGACTTAACCGCCTGATGTTAAGATGATACTAATAAATAGCTGTAATAGCATTTACATCCAGCTATTTATGTCAGGATCGTGGAAAGTAGATCCGTTGTTGGCAATATCTGTGGGAATTAAGTCGTGATAATTTGCTATATAAGAGAAAAATACGCCTTTAAGATAAGTGTGGATGTGAGGGATGCGAGGGAGTTGTGTTAGGATCGTGGCAAGTGGCGCTCTATTGTCTCTGCTTATCCCTGTGGAAAAAAGACGTGACAATTTGATTTGATAACTGAATAAAGTAGCATAAATTAGGTAAGCAAGGGGAGATTCAAAAATACCATTGACTGAAACAATCAGCTCAGTTCACGTCTGCCTCAGTCGCTATCACTATATGCCAGTGTTTTTATTATCAACGTTTTTTTGTAAGTCTACATTTGACCTCGACTTGCCTGATGGTAAGCAAGGGGAAGTCCAAGAGTGCGAACGACTGATAAACCGTTCAGTCGTCTCAATCACCGTCACTTTATCATTTATTAAAATTATCTTATTTTGTTTCAGATAAACGTGTGAAGTGTTAAGTTCTAATGAGAAAACTAAAGCAATAACTATTTAATTTAATATCAAATAAAACCAACTCCTTATAACTTCCATTAACTAATGTGTTCTTAATTTAAAATTTAAAAAAATGTATCAAATTCTATTGATTCTAATAAGAAAGAACGGGCTTTTGTTGTCCGTACAAAAGTACGGTCGGCAAAAACTAGCGGATTGATGTGAGAATGTCTCAACGGAATACGACATTGATGCGACCGTTCGTGATTCTGGCCTTGCCCGGAATGTATTTGCTGTATAAGTACAACCAGTACCGTCAGCAGCAAATGGAGACCGCGCGGCGCCGAGTCACCGAGCGGGAGCTTATGCATCTCAATACTAAAATTGTAAGTATCCACAATTACTTTTTCCTAGTTTCTACACAAAAAATTATATTTTTTTTCAAATTAGTGACAACGTCTGTAACAACCATATAAATTTAAATAGGAATTTAATACACATATAAAGGACATCATTCTTTTTGTATGGGGACTTGGGCTTAATTGTATTAACAGTTGCAAATACATTTTAAAATAGTTTGATGTACGAAGATTACATTGTAATTGAAATATATCCTTTATTTTGCATAGTTTAGGTGTGCAAAATCATTAAACTATAATTATGACAGTTTAAAGCAGAACAAATGTGGCGTTGATTGACCGATGATACAAAATCCATATCTTATTTTCCAAATAACTCAATTGCACAGCAATTAAAAGCAAAATTGTTATTAGTTTTATCAATACAAGTATAGAAACTACCATTTATATATTTATTTTTTCACTATCGGACATTACAAAAGTAGTACGTAGAAGCCCAAAATGAGTGATGTCCTTTAAGCGTATTTTATTTTTTATAATGATGATAATCCTGTTTATATTATAGTATGTATGTATATGTTATACATGTTATTTATGTATCTAAGTATATACTAATGAGTATATTTATGTAGATATTATATATATGAATTAATTTATATATTTTTCATATGTATTAAGTTACCTACTTTAAATTCGCACCCGACCTCTAATCTACATTGTCCAATCAACAGCCCAAAGGTTTGACTGGTAGTAAGGATAGGTCGGCATAGTGACGGCGACTGTGACAGCTGTGAACTGACTCGGTTTTTAAAGTCGTCGGCACCCTTTGATCTCCATCATACTTATTATCAGGCAGGTCGAGGTTAGATGTCGAGTCACAATAATAAAAATGTTTATATTATACTATTTCACTATTATTCTTTGTTTATTAAAAGGATATCTTGTAGATAAATGAAGTAAAAATATTTTATTCCATTTATCAAACACTTCGTCGTAACCTTATTTCTAAATTTTCTCTGCTAAGGCCGTGACCCGTTTCTGTCTGGACCTTATCCTTGATTATGGCGCGTCACCTGTTTCACTGGTATGTATAGCGTCATAAAAGGATTTAGGATAAGGTCACTTTGATTAGGAAACGGAAAATTGGGTATATCCTATCTAATACGTATATGACAAGGTTTCGCTATATTTTATTAGAGACGAACTAAAAGATCGGATTCTGAGTGACCGGATCGGAGACCTTCTTAAAAAGCTTTCAAATTTTAGGGTCAGCAGTGAACTTGTAAGAGAATAGTGGAAAGTGGCGTTTCTATTGTTTTGCATTTTGCGGCTTGTTTAGGTTTATTTTATTATATATTTTTATTAGTATTTAAATTTAAACATAAATTTAAAAATGATACTAATTTTAACATAATTGGACCACACTCGAGTTTAACATCAAGCTGGGTGCTGTCATATGTCGAGTCACAATAAAAAAATGAACATAAAACAAAATAGACTTAATTCTAAAACCAAGATTTGGAAATTGGAATTCATAGGTTTAGATATCTAATAAATTTACATCAAATCAATGACTATTAACAGTAAATATACGTAAATATTTTAGTAAAATATATTCTGTATAAGAGGTTATAAGACCTTGAACATACGGGCTAGTTTAGCCGTGTTGGGCAGACCATCAATCTTGTCGAGAAAACATTTTTTTCCGACGCGAGGTGGAAATTAAACGTGCCAGCCTTATAATGAATACGCTAAACGATTTTAGGCAAAATAACGCTAAAAATGTTACTCAATAATGATCCAAAATGTTAAAATATGTCTATGTATTTTTTGTTATGTAAAATGTAAAGTTTTGAACATCCCATTTCACCACACTCTTTCATTTTACACAAAAAGAGATTACACACACACACACCTTCATCTGTTAAGTTATTATTCCTAGTGCAAAACTTTAAAAAGTTAAAATGTACTTTCCTTTCTAACCATACCGAATAGAAAAGTTAATTCTAGGTTAGACGATCCTAGTGCAAAACTTAAAAAAGGTAATGTGTACTTTTCTTTCTAATCATACCAGTAGTAATGTTAATTATTTGGTTCTTCCGCTGACCTAACTATAAACGACTCTAATAAAATATTTTTTTTAAATTTAAATGTTTTAAACCATTTGTGTTAATTAATTGTGTTATTTCCTTATTATTTTGTAAGTTAAACATATTCTAACACTTTATATTTTTATTGTTTTAAATAATATAAACGTTTTTACATAAGTTCACTCACGTAGAGTTTAATTCATATTTAAAAATATACGAATATCCTCAAACATCTTTATAAGATATTTTTATTGAACTAAACAATATTTATGGGACTAACTATCACGTTTATTTTTGGTTATTGTTTTACAATTTATATTATGCCGATGTTTCGAGAGCTTTGCAGACATCGTGGTCACGGAGTCGCATCCACTATGCCGGCCTAATTAGAATCGACAACTTGATAAAAGGTTTTTTTATTTTGACTAGATATATGACAGCACCCTACCTGATGTTAAGTCCATGAATAGGGGCGACTACAATTTAATAACTCTAAGTTGCTGTCACATCTTTACCTTAGTGTAAAACTCTCATAATGCTGAATTAAACAAATTTTATGCGGCTTACTATCGCGTTTATTTGGTTTTCAATAATTATTTTGGTTGTAAAATCAAAACCAAAATAAACGCGATAGTAAGCCGCATAAAATTTGTTTAATTCAATAATCAATGTTCGCGCAAAATCTAAGAAAATCTCATAGTGTTTCAAGTTTTTTTTTAAATCTATTTTAATATTCAATGTGGCTGGTATAGTGACGACGACTGAGGTAGCCCTGTTTGATTTCCCTTTGATTACCATCAGGCAAGTCGAAGTATAATGTCGCGTCCCAATAATAAAAGATATTACGCCAGATAAAAGATATTAAACAGCTTTATATTACCAATACTTATAGGAGATTCAGAGTTCACGCGTACTCTGGAGCCCCTGCAACTACGCAGAGACATGGCGGCTTTATGCGTCCTCTATCGCCTATACCACGGAGAATGTTCCGATAAGCTCTTTAAAACTAAAATACTATTATACTATGAATACTATGAATACAAAATACAAAAATACAAAATACAAAATACTATGAAAAATACTATTAGAATACTTAATATACAACCTAAATTAGGGACAAAGGTAGCTTTTTAAAAATGCAAAACCCTTGTAATCTTGCTAATAGATTAAGGTACGGCCTCGATTTAGTAAGGGAACGTCAAACTGCTTATTTCACAAAATACCTTAATTGGCTTTTATTTTATTAGTGAAATGTTCAGAAACCCTTTTAACCTTCCTTTTACGTATTCAGTATTATTTTTGCATAAACTAAACTATTTTATAATTCAGTTAGATTAGAATTTTGACGACAGGCGTGGCCGATTGGTTAGCTAGCAGTAGTTTTTTACTCGTATCGAACTCGGGACAGTTCGATTCCCGGTCGGAGCAAATATTTGTTATTTAATAGATTGTCTTATATTAAATATTGCAAATATTTGTTAGAAAAAGGCGAATATTTGCTTCGAATCTAGTTATCAGGAGGTTGTAGGCAGTGGTATCCAGTCTGCCGATTTATTACCTAATTAAATTGTACAGTACAAATATTTGTTAATAAAAAAAGGGTCAGATATTTGCTTCAAGTCTGATTCTTTAGGAGTTATGGTGGTTACTTGCCCAGTCTTTCAAGTGAATTTACTCAGTCGCGTTTCGAGATTAGTTTGTAAGTTGCCGGTTCCAAGCAGCAACTTACAAGCAAGTATCATTTCTAGTGTTTTCTTAGATTTTATCTTAAATTTTATGCTATGCGGCTTACTATCGCGTTTATTTTGGTTTTGATTTTACATTTTTTTATTATTCCGACGTTTCGAGAGCTTTGCAGCCATCGTGGTCACAGAGAGACTGAGGTGTTGGTCGTCCTATTGGTTGATGCTGTTATTGTTTTGAAAAGTACCCCGTTTGTTGTTTTGATTTCGCTGAACCGATCCCGGTTTAATTCAATTTTTTGCAAAAATAACTGATGGTGTCATCTGGTTTGGCAGTTTGTTGGACTTGGGACTTGAATTTGTGTATTATGGGGTCCCAGATGTTAGATAATCGCCAACCACCCTCTTTGTTGAAATTAGGATGTTTTTAAATCTCAATAGCCTCATATTATAAATAAATCCTATGAAAATATACAAATTCTATTTGAATCTTTAAATACTAAAACATCCCATTCAGAGGTTAAAAATACCTTTCCAATATAAACATAATAGATATAGAAAGATATAAATAATACAAAGTCAAGGTAAGCCAGTGCCCCAGATTCCCTCACAATTTCACTATTTTAACTCAAAATAAATGATTTAAATCATTTTTTCTGGTTATTTCTTTGAGTTTTGATTCAATATGGTTTTAGATAAAGATTTTTGGATAGAAATAGGCCTCGGTAAAGTTAATCTGCCATATAAGTACTTTAATGGAAACTTTCGACAAGTAGAATGCTTTACCAACCCCTTATCTTTTAATCTTGGAACCTTAAAGCGAATAATAATAATAAAAATATCTCGAATTTGTACGATTCCGTTAAAACTTTGTCATTGCTCTTGCACAGTTTTGCAGATAGAGGGGTTTCAGGCCAAGCAACCTCAACTTTCATACAACCTGAGGTCACATGAGTAGATACAGAGTTCAAAACAAATTGTGGTTCTTTCAACATTGCAGCATCAATGAAATCACCTAAATAGGGTATAAATTCGCTTTTAAGTGCGACGAAATTCGCATCTTGGTGTCGTGCCTAAGGTCGAGGCAACGTCTCTCCTTGAGCTGCCGCGATTTGTGTCAGAGCGCTTTAACTCCATTGAGTTAAACCCAATTATTAGGTACAATAGTACATAAAAATAATAGAATGTTCAACCCACGGTTACTTTTAATGGAATCCAGTGCATTCACTATTTAAAAACCATTGAGCAAGTTTGTTAAAGGATTATAAAACATATACACGGGTAAACATCTCTCCAAACGTAATTTATATATTTGAGAATAAATATATTCGTACATATATTTTGTAACCAATATTCGCGAATATACTACCACCATTATTACTATACCAATATTATATTACTACCACAATGTTTTTCTGTAAGTTGTTCGCCAATCTCTACACAGGTATATAATAAGCGAAATTCATTTAATATAAATTAAGAAAAAAACATTCATCTGTCACTATCAATAAAATTTTTTTTGTGTCATTTCATTTTATACAAATAAACCGAACCAACATGACTTTATTTTTAAACAACAGTAGGCAAATTTTTACAAGTGTATTGAAAACAAAGACATCCCCTGGCTTTATTCATTGTGTTCATAAATCTGGAAATCCATGCGACGAACGCCACGATTATGCAAAATCATGCAGACGAGCTCTGAAGGATATACCGCCGGAGAAAGACCCCGTATGTCCAAAACCATGCTTCAGACATGAACCACGAATGAATAGGATTCTTCATAAGATAAAACTGAAAATTCTAGAAGGAGGATCTAACTTTGGTGGTATGTTAAAATTTCCCACATGGTACTTTTATGAATACTTCCATCTTAACCAAATCTACTATTTTATAATTAAATGTTATTGTTTCTTGCAATTTTTAGTTCTAATGATAAATTTTGTCCACTACCCATTTTTTTTAATATATAAATATATAAAAAAGTTGATTCATATAACATGCACATTTATGTATTCTGTGTGTGTGTATTAATATAGATTTTATTTGTCTATATGATGTGTAAATAATATTGTATTAATTTATTTATTAAATCTGGTTTAACATATACAATATTTGTCAATATACCAATAACTTGTATAGCAATAACTTAGGATTTTATGTCTTCATCAGCACCATTTCGAAAGATTCTTCCAAAGCCCATAGAAGATGCGAAGAAACCTAAACCAAAACAGAAACAGGTGGCTGTTTTACCAGCACCCCAAAAGCCACGAGTACCATCAAAGGTGAAGGAGGAAGTGAATGAACCACATCCTGGCATACAAATTTCAATTTTGGGCGCTGAAACAGAGATAGGCACATATTTAGCTTTGTTACTTAAGCAATGTCCTGCTATTAAGAAGTAAGTTTTTTTGTGACTCATGACACCACCCCGTCTGATGTTAAGCTGCTAGGAGGTGACTGCTACTACAGGTCAATTACTGCCACACCCACTATTCCCTCCTGGATAGTAAATTGGCCTTGGACCGGCAATTTCACTAATTGATCCCGAAATGCGACTTAGTCGTTTTACGGGACAGACTGGGACGCACTGCCTACCACTCTTTGCAAACCAGGGACATGACGCGTAACGCACTAGAGTGCTAACTAATGCAGAAATCAGGAAATTCCGAGGAAGTTCTTGTCTTTTCACACCTGTGATATCCGCACAGGTTGGGGCAAGCAACCGCATTCGGTCGACCGAAACGACAGTCGAACCTAAAGGTTTGGTCGTTTCTTTGCAAAACAATGGATTAGTGGTTGATGGCCGACCGCGCAACTTTAATGGGATTGACAATGAAATTAATTCCCATTTGTCAAAAAGTTACGCGATCGCTGCTAGTGTCAAAAACAACTTTTATTTATTCAGACAATGAGTTTCAATTAGCTTTAACTGTCATAAGCACGTTTGAACCTCAGAAACCTATTTTTCATTCAACATGACACTTGTAGGTATTGCCTATAACATATAAATTACTTTCATTAAGAATTTAAATTTAAATTTGCGGTCTCTTGCTACCAACTATTGTAGGAATCTATCTCATCTCGCCTTAATTTTAATAATAAAATACGCTGTACATTAAATAATTTACAACTATAAATTTTAGAGTTGTATATTTTTTGTTAACTGGAAATTACTATCATTTTGAACACAATTTTTCCATCCCTTTTCCACAAAGTCCTTTAATTTTATCGCCACAATCAAGCTCTTGTATCCTGTTTCAATAAACCGTTTACATAACGCCTACAGTCTCGAAACTTGTCGGGCATTTATTCGAGAGACCGTGACGTCATTCGATATGCTCCATGAAATCAGCACTTGTACTCTAGGGACGTTACATTTCGCAAGCAGCAGTCCCAACATCAATTCAACCTTTTAACAAACTCTAAGGTGTTTAATGTGACTTTGTTAATCTGATTTAAATTATATTTAAAGGACGTCATCCCTTTTTTATGGGCCTAAATTGTATTAACAGTTGCATATACATTTTAAAATAGTTTGATTTAAAAAGATTACAATGTTATTGGAATATATTCTTTATTTTGCATAGTTAAGGTGTGCAAAATGATCTATCTATAATTATGACAATTCAAAGCAGAACTTTTAATATGGAGTGGCTTTATGATTGATACAAAATTCATGTCCTATTTTCCAAATAGCAAAATAGCAAAATTGTTATTAGTTTTATCAATACAAGTATCGAAACTAACATTTATATATTTTTTCATCATTGGACAATACAAAAGTAGTACATAAAAGCCCGAAATGAATGATATCCTATGTCTTTGTTTCCAAGAGGTTGTCAGGTTGGTAGAAACAATCTTAAATCTTCGATGCATGGATGGAGGCGACTCGTATCCAATCGTCCGTAATTGTCTTCATCTGGTCTGTAAAGTGGTGGTACTACCCCGGTTCGGCAGTCTATTAATGACCACCCTGGCTGGTACTACCACAACCCTAGCGTTGGTGGGTCATAATTTATGAATAATATATTTTTTTCCTTTTCTGAATTATAATTATATGTAGGCTACCAGTTTCTTGTGGTCTTCTTCTTGTCATACGCCTTTTCTAAGCTATGGTACAATCAGACTATAAATAAGTTAGTCTATCTCAAGGCAAATATTAAATTTACATATTTAAAAAAAAGATGGGAAGCTCTGATCGCTTTTATTGAAATACCAAATGAAAATATTTCCTATCAATGGACAAATAAAAATGCAAAACGTCTGCCATAAAATTCCACACCGACATTTCCCTCCAGACATTTTCTATGTCGTGAAAATAAACATGAAGTAGACGGAGTGTCGTCATAAGATACGGTTCGTGGAACTCTACCCAATCCCTCGGGGCGCATAGTTTCTCGGGCTGTCTCAATTCTTAAGGTTTTATTGCTAACACAAGTTGACCATTCAATAATCATCATTTCGTTTTATTAGGTCGCTCTTGAGCAAACCTAAACGACCGTTAATCAATTTAAATGTCAGAATTTAATTGTTTCTTTATATTAGGTTGTTCGGAAAGTCATTTCGTTTTTTCCCGCCAGAGGACTTAATTACGTTTTTTCGAAACTAACTTCACACTTAAGCCCCATAACCATTATATGTCTTGAGAGCTGATATTGCAAGGCTTGTGTGTGAAAAAGTTCTATTAATTCTACCCAGTAGTTTTTGGTTGGTGACCTTTTAAATATGGAGAGCAATAAGCAGCATTTTCGTCATATTTTACTTTTTTACTTCAGAAAAGGTAAAAATGCTGTCCAAGCGAGAAAAAAATTGACGGATGTGTATGGAGAAGGCGTGTTAACAGTACGCCAGTGCCAGAACTGGTTTGCAAAATTTCGATCCGGCAATTTTGATGTCGAAGATGCACCACGGTCTGGAAGGCCGGTCGAAGCTGACAAAGATGCGATAAAGGCATTAGTTGATGCAAATCGGCGAATCACCACACGAGAGATCGGTGAGAGGTTAAATTTGTCGAATTCAACTGTTTATGGCCATTTGAAAGGCATGGACTTAACCTCGAAGCTCGATGTGTGGGTGCCCCATGTCCTTACCGAGCGAAATTTGTGTCGTCGTGTTGACGCGTGTGATTCGCTCCTCAAACGTCTAGAAAATGATCCATTTTTGAAGCGGATTATTACTGGGGACGAAAAATGGGTTGTATACAACAATGTTAAACGCAAGAGGTCATGGAGCAGAAAAGATGAACCGGCTCAAAGCGTGTCAAAAGCCAACATTCACCAAAAAAAGGTGATGCTCTCCGTTTGGTGGGATGTCAAAGGAATCGTTTTTTTTGAGCTTTTGCCGGACAATACAACGATTAATTCAGAAGTCTATTGTCATCAGCTGGATAAATTGAATGATTCACTTAAAGAGAAGAGGCCCGAATTAATCAACAGGAAGGGTGTAGTGTTCCACCAGGATAATGCGAGACCTCACACAAGTTTGGTCACTCGCCAAAAACTTTTACAGCTTGAATGGGACGTACTACAACATCCACCATATTCTCCAGATCTGGCGCCTTCCGAATACTATTTGTTCCGGTCCCTGCAAAATTTTTTGGATGGCAAAACCTTTACCTCAAATGAAGATGTCAAAAACCACCTGGACCAGTTTTTTGCCAGCAAGGACCAAAACTTTTATGAGAGGGGAATTATGTTACTGCCAGAAAGATGGCAAAAGGTGTTGGACCAGAATGGCCAATATATAATTTAATAAAATATTTATTCATTATACGAAAACTGTCTTTCATGTTCCCCAAAAAAAACGAAATGACTTTCCGAACAACCTAATATATATTTTTGTAACAAAAACCTTTTTTGGCTGAGATAGTGACGGCAACATAATGTTTACAACTAAATGTTTAACAACTAAATGTTTTTTCTCTCTTGGAGATCTTCGACCTCCCCTTGCTTAGCATCAGGCAAGTCAAGGTCAGATGTCCTTGACTTGCCTGATGATGTAAAGGCATTATGTTCGCCTTGTATAGAAAAAACCGCGCACATCGCGGTCGGCTAAAAAATAAAAAGAAAATCGGAATCGGCATCGTATTTTTTGTATCCTATATTCCTATCTTTTCATCCTGTAGTTCTTTTAACTACTTTGTCCACGTCGTACGAGTATATTACCGAGTTACCATATATGCAATACTTGCAAGCTTCAAATTGCAGGCAAATTAACATGCTTTATTTTTTCTCTTATTAGGTTTTTGGACGCATTCCAATAATAAAAAAAATCCAAAAAAATAATATGCATCATAAAATTTGGTTATATACAGGGTGTCCAGTAAACAATGGATAACCTTGTAGAGGTCATGGCAAACGTTAACATAAAACAATATTTAAAAAATAAAAACTCATGTGATTCATAAGAAAGGATTCTATTATTTTTTTCCTCTTTACTTTACTTACTACGGCCACAAACAAACTTTTATAATATTTTTTTGTTGTAGTGATTCACAATTATCGTTTTAAAGGATCTGATATTCACTGATTTAAAAAAACACACTTGAACATGTCTTTGAACATTGTTTACCGGAATTGAAAATTGAAATAATATTATGTTATAGAAGTATTTTAAATTGGGGGGTTTTTTCATAATGATTGGACAATAAAATGTCAAAGTTTTAGAGCGTACTTTTACATGTCTTTATCTAGACAATTTCAGCCTTTGCTACTACAGTAAAGGCTCATGTTGAGATTTTACGACCAGCCTTCGGGTCGGACCTTTTTAATGAAACTTTTTATTGGTCCTGAAACTCGTTTTAGTATTAACGTGGTTCGTTTGAATTCTTTATCATAAATCTTGTGAAGTTTATTTCAGGAGTGGGTGGTAAGATAGATAACACATCGGTTTCTAATTTATTGACGGTACTTAGGATTATACGGCGTTCTCACGGGGCGAATTTAGTTGTTCAATATTTATCGTTAAACAAAAATCGAAAGCAAATATTGACTGTAGCGTTCTCACGGTTCAATAATAATCCATAATTACGTTTAATTTACATTTTATTTTACAAACAAACAAAAAACTGGTGACAAAGGCATACAATACATACTTAACCGCGCTGATTGACTGATTGGACTGATTTTTCAATACGAGTTAAACAAACAAGTTCAGGCGAGTCGATTCGCTGTCAACTATTTATTGAATCAATGGAAGTTGAAAGATCTTTAACTTTTTTGAACCGATGTTTATTGCTTCAACTTGATTGAAAGTTTGTTCAGACCGTTCAAATCGCAAACAATTTTGCAGTTGAACAACTAAATTCCCCCACGTGAGAACGCCGTATTAAAATTGCGTTGTTTGAATCAAATGCCTGATTTTTTATATTAATAACCATAAACTGAATCGTATATACGAACAGCCTATTTACTCATTGGACTAATTTCAGGTTGCGTTTGTACGAGTCGACTGTATCTGAGTGTAATCGTAATATTTGTAGTGTTGCTTGTGACTTGAGTCATATTGATACTACTTGTGGTGTACAGGCGTTCTGTTGTGATCAATTAGAAAGATGTTTGCAGGTAATTCAAATTTTATTTATACTCGGTACTGGTTACGAATTTGCGCCGTTTGGAGTCGAGACGATGAGCCCTTAGGGACCTTCAGCTAAGCACCTGGCCAAGGAGTTGTCCAAGCGGCTGACGGAGAAGTCTGGAGACAGGGAGGCTTGCAATTATTTCTGCCAACGTATTAGCCTTGCCATACAAAGGGGAAATGTTGCCAGTCTCCTTGGGACTATCTCCGATGCGACGTCATTAAATTATATTTTTTATTTATGGTTTAATTATAGGTAATATACTTTTAATTTTATCTGTTACTCGTTATTAATAGTATTTATACTGTGACGATATTTATTTAAAAAGACGTGATTTCTCACCTCGACTTGCCGGGACACAAGACTGTTTTTTTTTATTAAAAAGTTTTCGATGCCTATCACGTTCATATTTTAAAGGATTAAAGCGTACGCATTTTTTAAATTCGTAAATATTGTTCGCGGAAAGCCCTAGAAATTACCATACTCTTTTGTCGTCATGTTAGTATTTACCTCCAATCAAACCCTTTCGTATGTTAATTTGATCTATAAATTTTATAACAGATAAATTCCTTGAGCACATCGATGCTCTTGAGCATGATTTCGATAAAGTTGAGACAAAACGATAAATTAATTTTTAGTAACTATCACTTCATTACCATTTGATTTGATTATTCTGCAGCTTTTGAATAAGGAATGAAGTTATTATATCAACGCGGTCATTGTACTATGAAATTATGTTACTTTTCAACTGAATAATGTTTCTTGAATTTACAAAACAAACGTTGCTTTGTTGTCCAAAAAATTTTGCACAAAGCTCGGGGCGAAATCTACGTATTATTTATACATATTTGTACGATTTTTATACAAACACTTTTGAACTTTTATGTATTTTTAACAGTATGTTTTTTAACTTTGGTACGTACCTATTTAAAATTACTTATACTTACTTGGTATAGTTTTATCCAAACCGGAGCGAATATGACTCATTTTCCATGTGACTGGCTTGCATAGTGATTGCGACTCAGACAGCTGTTTTTTATTGTTTAGTTTGAAGTGCGTTGTTAATGTGATGTTTTAACGCACTTTTATCAATGGACGCTACTACAGTGACCACCAACCACTCCTTATTACCCAGAGCCCGAGCAAACTGTTTCATATTTCTTTATCAACATAATATGCAATGTAATAATTAAATATTACGAATATAAATCAATCAATCCATCAAATTGTCTCGCCTTTTTTCCACAGGAATAAGCAGAGACAATGGAGCGCCACTTGCCCCGATCCTTACACAACTCCCTTGCTTCCTCCACATCCACAATTCTCGAATGAAACAAATTTTTGCTCCAACCGAGAAATGAACTCGGGAATTAACGTAGCAGACTGGTTTAATGCATTTGTTTTGTATTGAAAATCGGATTATAGCCCCCCAGCATAATATAGCAGGCCTTTGCCTGTCAACTAAGTATATTCTAAATATCAATTTCGTAAACCATCATCATCCGCCTGAAGGCGTCCACTGCTGAGAATAGGCCTCCCCCTTAAAAATAAGATGCCAGTTGCATCCACCGGTTATTTGTGATTTTCACTATGTCGTCAGTCCACCTAGTGTAAGGCCTTCCTACGCTCCGTCTTCCGGTTTCTGGTCTCGACTTCCCCATTGGTTGTCGGTTCATCGAGCGCTGTGGCTAGCCCATTGCCACTTCAGCTTGCAAATCTTACGAGTAACGTCGGTAACTCTGATTCTTCGGAGAATATCCTCTGTCGGATTCTGTCGCGACTCTGAGCTTTTTCAATAGCTCAATCATCACTGGCACACACTGGTTAAAGACTGGTTCGTAAATACTATATTGAAATATTTGTATGGGTTTTGTGGCATGCATTTGTCACAGTACAACGACCTAATATTAATTCTTAGTAACACAAAATCGATAGTGAATAAATATAAAATGATGCTAGAATGCTCACAAACCCTTTTTAATTGACAAATAAGCTTTTATTGTATGTACTAGATATTATTGTATGTTTTATTATTGTAAAAAAATAATAAAACAAATAAAAATAAAGATAGTATATTATTGTTAATTACACCAGGGCAAAGGATTACACAGGATCCGGGGTCGAGTTACTGGATCAGCTTGTAAGTTGACGAGTCCAACTAGACCGGCATAGTTGATGCGAAAGCTACTTGCAGTTATTTAACTGTAGTAATAGTTATGAACCGCATAAATGTAGTAACCATTTATGGACCGCACTCCAGCTTAACATCAGGCGGGGTGCAGTGCAGTCGAGCTTCCTTCAATAAAAAAAAAACGGTCTGAATTAAGACAGCAACTTTTATGATTCTTACACAAATAAAAATAATAAAATACTTGAGATCCTCGGTTAATAATATATAGGGGGCTCAAGAAAGCTATTGCCCATAACCTTAGAGCTTGTTTGAAGCTAATTAAGGAAGCGAGGGAGTTGTGTCAGGATCGTGGCAAGTAGCGCTCCATCGTCTCTGCCTATCCCTATGGGAAAAAGGCGTGACAATTTGTTTGATTGGTTGAGGGGGCCACGAGTTAGGGTGACTATTACTAAAGTGAAATGAATTGAAGTAGCAGTCGAAAACTAAACCAGAAACAAGGCTGGGTCACATTACGAGTGGTACTTCATTGAAAGTGGTGGTACCACCCCGGTCGGAAAGACTGTATAATCTGCCTACCACTCTTTAAACTGCATCTATAATGCACAAGACAAAGGATGAATTTCACGATCTTGCCCCTTTTTCTGTTCCAACATTTTTTTTAAATTTACATTTCTATACTAAGCTACTAAAGTGCTTGTATCATAGAAACGGGACAACCAAACTACATATAACAAAGATACATTGGTACCGGTGGGTGGTCTCGAAATCGTGCTCTACGGTTTGTGTAACCATTGCACTGCCACTACACCACGGTCGCCTTTTAACTAAGTTCCACTAAATGTTAATGACAACGAGTTATCCTTTGTTTCCTTTAAAATATATTAGCTTACGTAGAATCAATACTTTTGTCTCCGTTTCCTTGCGCTAGGTTATACGAGTACGAATAGAACGGCGCCGATGTGGCTCGGGGATTATAAACTGCTATTATTTATTATTACTAAGTATATACTACTCGTATTATATGTATATATTTTTTATTATAATGGCTCGACATACTCGGTGTATGAACCATATAAAAAACATTATCTCTGACTATGATGGGGTAATTTTTTCAATCAATCAATCAAATTGTCACGCTTCTTTCCCACGGAGATAGGAGCGCAATGGAGAGCCACTTGCCACGATTATGACACATCTCGCTCGCTTCCTTCACATCCACAATTCTCCTCATACAAGCTCTCTTCTTATTCTTCTCATATTTTATAATTTATAGTTATTTACCTCCTATAATTTAATCGTATAATTTATAGTTATTTACCTAAACTTGAATCCCTGCCTTTGTTACATCATATTACTTGTATTAGTTAGATTTACGAAAATAATGTTTGGTACAGTTTGAAAATTGAATGGTTTTATACTTTATACCAACAGTGGCGTCTACCCGTCTGAAAGGCGATGGGGAGTGGCCATATAAATTCACACGAGATGGCAGGCAAATTGACAGCCCCGGAACAGGCTAATGTAGTTTACTCTTTGTAATACTATAGTTAAAACACTAGTTTCTTTTATAGATTTCTATAAACTTTATTACTTAGTGCCTATGTATTCATAGCAATGCGGTCCACAAATGGAGGCGACTGCAACTACAAATAAAAAAACTGCTAGTAGCAGTTACATTACGATAAAGATCATAAACTAAACACTAACAGCCGGTTGTGCCAAAAATTATATTATTATTTACGAATTTGTAAAAAGTAACGTATAAGTAAAAGAAAAAAGAAAAATAGGTTGCAGCATTTTTTAACTTCACATTTAAATTTACGTTTAACGGATTTTTTATACAGAGCTAAAGGACAAAATTCATTTTGGGTTTCTATGTACTACTTTTGTTATTTCTAATGATAAAAACATATATAAATGGTAGTTTCGATATAAAATTATTAACAACTCAATTCACGATTTCGTAATAGTAAACGTAATAGAATAAGTATAAAGTAAAACTAAATTCGTAAATTGAAACTTTTTTGGTACAACTCGCCGTAAAACTAATTTGTATTTGAAATGTTTTTATTTGTGCATGTGTGCGTAATTATTTTAAAATACATATTATTCATCAAAATGTACTCTTTTCCAACAGAACACGGACGTTGTTGTCATGTTAGACACGGACCCGATGAGCGCTGAATGCAATCAGTCAGCTAGATTTTATCATCAGGCTCCGTATGTGAAGAGATATGCCGACGCAATCGCAGCAGAATGTCCCAAAGCTTTTGTTATAGTTTGTGCAACGCCTATTGATTGCATGGTCCCGCTTGTTGCTGAGGTTATTATAAGCTTTTCTTTTTTTCCTATTTCATTAAATAAATATCATTTCTAATGTAGTCTACACTCAGTATGTTCTTAGATTTTGCGCCAACATTGATTATCGAAACAAACATATTTTATGCGGCTTACTATTTTGGTTTTTGATTTTACAATTTTTTATTATTATTCCGACGTTTCGAGAGCTTTGCAGCCATCGTGGTCACAGGGAGTCTCGGTGGTCACGTGGTCAGTCCGCATAGCTCTCGAAACGTGGGAATAATAATAAAAATAATGTTAAATCAAAAACCAAAATAAACGCGATAATAAGCGCCGCATAAAATTTGTTTAATTCATTAGTCTACACACTATACAGTTTGTTGTTGCATTCTGCCGTGAGCCAGAAAATTGTATCAGTTGCCATTAATAATGTTGCAAGTCGAATCGTCTTTCCTAGCAATCTGCAGGTTCTCTTAATACTAGACAGCGAATAGCTTGGCAACAAACTTGCACTTATATTTGGCGTAACCAACCAACGTAGTTATGTTACCTATTGATTTGTTATTCGCTGATTGGTTATCTGCGAGAATGTCATTTAACAGTGAAAGTTCGTAGCCAAGTCATTTCGCTGTCTAGTTAAGAGAATCAGGACCCTGGGCTCAGTCTCGATCGTGACGTAGTCCGTGGTTACGTAGTCTTACTGTATATCAAAGTAAACAAAATATAACAGTAAATGAATAACAGTAACAGTAATATTTAATATCTTTTTTAACATTACCCCACTTTATCCCCCAATATTATTATTTTTATTATATTATTAATATAAAATATCTATTATATATGGAGCTCCTTGTCTTTCTCCTTGTCCTTGTCTTTAAGGATCCTTGTCTTTTCACACCCGTGATACCCGCCCGCACAGGTCGTGAAAAGCATCCGAATTCTGTCGACCGAATCGGCAGTCGAACCAAAAGGTTCGGCGCGTCGTTTCTTTGTAGAACTATCGACAAGGGGAATGCTTAACCAGCCCATGTGTTCTCTCCATCCTATAACCTTGGATCCTTCAAGCGATGCGAGAAGAAGCACCTTTGGCCGGCATTGTGACGGCGACTGGGGCAGCCATGAACTGACTCTGTTTTTTCAGTCATCGGCACTCTTAAACCTTCTTTTTCTTACTATCAGGCGGATTAAGGTCAGATGTCAAATCACAATAAAAATTAAAAAAATATCGTTAACCTACTGTTTGAATACATACATTTACATTTCCTAACTTCGACTTTGTATTGACATTTCTATGAAAAACATAATCCAAGAAACAAACAATCTTAATAAACTTCTTAATTAGAACATTCCTACGAGAACATTATACGAACATTCCTATGTATTGATACTGGGAGAAATACCATGAATAACAAGCTAATAACACAGCTAATATCTTCTATGTTCTAGTAATAATGATGGCAACATTATGAGTAGTGTTTCCATATGTTCTACATTTTTTGGGATTCCCCATTCAGTACCCTCAGAGCTAAAAAGCCAAAGTCCTAAGTGGGACGCGGACACTTGTAATTCTGTCTACTAGTAGCCTATTTCAACTTGTAGCTAACCAGCTCTCAAATCAGCATAAGGAGTCTTCTCATAACTTCAGATCATATTGACAGGGTTTAAGGCAAACGTTAAATGAGACAGTTTTTTTAGTCGACGACGCTCTTGAACCTCCCCTTACAATCACCTAAGTAAGTGCTAAGTCTGTCGGTTCTCAATTTATAAAACAAAGAACTGAAAATTGGTTATAGTTTCGATCATTATAAAAATAACCTTTTTTTGGGAAATAATTGCGAAAAGAATACAGTGATCCTATTTAAAAAAATGAAAAGATTAATTTAAAAAATGATTTGTGAAAGAGTCAATAAAGAAAGCGTGATTTAGATACATGGAAAGGATGAAAGGAGATGGAAGAGAGATTTATATTATATTTTATTACTGTCTCGGTAATAACTTTTTTTGGCCGGCATAGTGACGGCGACTGGGGCAGCCGTGAACTAACTCGGTTTTTTCAGTCGTCGCCACTCTTGCTTATCATCAGGCGGGTCGAGTTCAGATGTCGTGTCAGAATAAAAAATAAAAACATTTCGATTTGCTTGATCGATTGATCAGTTTACCATTGCCTCAGTCGCCGTCACTATGCCGGCCAAAATTAGGACGTTCCAACTTTTTCTCGCCTTTTTCTATTTTTTATTAGTCCTAATATATATGTAAAAGTTTGGTCACACTATTAATGATCCTAATCACTGATTAAATTTCTAAATCGTAAAACAAGCATTTTGTTGTTTTATTGGGCATAATGTTCCTTACGAGTAAAGTTTTCGTATGCTTTTAGTTTGGTTGAGGTAACTATAAGGAAATGGCTTCGGAGCTATTTCTCAACTTTACTTTGCGATATTATAAGTTGGAGTGCTGTCCATGAA
This sequence comes from Tinea trinotella, assembly GCA_905220615.1. NCBI lineage: Eukaryota > Metazoa > Arthropoda > Insecta > Lepidoptera > Tineidae > Tinea > Tinea trinotella. Next base: position 3,601,242 of record HG992320.1, on the reverse strand, counting down.
TGGAGGCGAATGTTACTTGCAGTTTAATAACTTAAAGTAACAACTGCATCCACTATGCCGGCCTAGTTGTAACCGGCTACTTTCAAGCTTTTTTCGAAACGCGACCGAGTCACTTCACTGTCTGTACACTTGAAAGTTATAGTTGTATTTACAGGTTTGGAAAACTGTGTAAATACCTACCCACTACCCGTATCTCTATTAACCTTCCTAGGTCTAGTGGCACTCTGTTGTCTCTGCCCATCCCTGTGGGAATTAAGGCAGTATCCACACAGGTTCAAAAGCATCCGCGTTCTGTCGATTGAATCGACAGTCGAACTAAAAGGTTTGGTACGTCGTTTTATGTAGAATAATCGACAAGTGGACTGTTTTACCAGCCCATGTGTCCCCATCCTATAAGATTGGATCCTTTAAGCTATGCTTAAAGAAGCATCTTTGGTCGGCATAGCGACGACGACTGGGCCAACAGTGAACTTAGTAGTTTTTATTCAGTCGTTGGCACGCTTAGATCTTCTCTTAGGCGAGTCGAAATCAGATGTAGAGTCGCAATAAATAAATGGTGTGACAAATGATGATGATGAAGACTATATTCATAAACAAGGATGTACAAAATCAGTTAACCAAATTATCATGCCTTTATTAGTATGGAAGCGTTAAGGCAGGCCCAGTAGGATGTTTTTCCACTAAATCCTAGACATCCTCAAGAAAGCTGGGTTGCCTAGTGCCCTGAACCATAGAGCTTGAATAAGGAGAATTGTGGATGTGAAGGAAGCGCGTTAGTTGTGTCGGGATGATTGATTGATTATTACTACATGGGTAGGTAGAGACGACAGTGTACAATAATGAATGAAAATGCCTAAGTTGTCAAAAAATCTCAAAATTAAATAGGGTCGTGGTAGATCCTTAACTAATATGTATATAATTTCGTGCCCAATAAATGATATTTCTCCCTGGTAACGAAAGCAATAGAGCGTGCAAATAATCTACGTCATGACCCAAAGAAATTAACCGAACGGACGTCTTTGACGTAAAAACATCCTTACAAGTAGCGCAATTTAGGTTGCGAAAATGTATAAATGTATAAGAAATATTTCGCCTTTATATTTCTATAATGGGGAAGCATGACTGCTAAAAAAACTTGGTATAAAGCGACCAATGGTTTGTAAACCATAAACAGGCGATTCAATTTCTCAAATGTTGTTATTGTACAGAATATAATTATGAATTAAACTCTGTCCATGTGACTGATCTCTTCCTAAACGGCTAGACAGATTGATTTTTTTAAATTGTGTGTGGTCACGTGGGTCTCTGGATGGTTAAGATTCACAATTTAACCCAATAGATAGCGATACAATGAATTTTCTTACTTTCGGGCAGGACAGCATCTGTAAGGTCCGCTAGTTTAATTTATTTTACCGTCCGGTGTCTACAAGCACGTGCTCGGTAGATGTGGTTTGAAAAAAGATGTAGTGACAAGGATTGACAAATAGATGCTTCGATGGTTTGGGCATATGGAAAGCCTAAGTGAAAGTAGATTGACGAAAGGAATTTATAAATCTGATGTGAACGGATGCTTTAAACGGGGCAGACCCACGAGGAAGGATGTCTCCGACAACATCATAGATATCCTCGAAAAAGCTGGTTTGCTTAGTGCCGCACTGTGCCGCATCGAAGCATTCCTTGTCATTAAACCTCCTTCAAACCATATCTATCGCGCACTGTGCTTATATACACCGGTTGTAGACACTAGTAGTGTTCATAAACGTAGAACTAGTATGAAGAGGATTGTGGATGTGAGGAAAGCGAGTTATAGCAGTATCGTAGCGCGTGGCGCTCTATGGTCTCATGACAATTTGATTGATTGATTGGTGTCTACAATACAGTTCTTACCATATTTAAATTTTCTCAGGTTCTAGGTTCCGCGAATCTATATTTGACCAAATCGCATCATTATTTAATGTAGCTTCTTAAATTTAACCTTGCTCTTTATTATTATTCGAATGTCAACTTTTTACTTCAGAATCTTAGGTCGTTTCTTAGACACAATCGATAAATGATCCCTTTCCAGCCCATGGGGAGAACCATCCTGTAACCTTTGATCTACAAGGCGTGTAAAGCGCCTCTAAGGCTGTCGTAAATGCGTCGGCTTTTCTTAGACATCGAAACTCTTGAACCTTATGAAATACGTTGCTTACCATTAAGCAAGTCAATGTCAAATACAAAATGAAATCTGAATCCTTAACCATTCGCCTAAAGTCGCTGACCTATCGTTTCTGACGTAAAAGTACGCCGGTGACGCAATTTGGTCTCGGGAAACCTATAAAAACATCAAATGGTTTATTTCTTTATTTGGGAAACAGTCGGGGGGCCTATTCCGGGGACGTTTGTGGAATTGCTCCCATTGTTTTTATTACATTGCCTCAATTATTAGAATAATATTTTTATGGGTTATTCTTCTATCTTTTGTCTATTTTTATTGTTTTGTTTGTGCGTGTTTTTAATTTGACTTCTATTGAAATGTTATTTTTTTCCGTTGATCGTCCGGATTGTGGTTATCCAGAGAGAGTTTGATTAGCGTGGGGATTGCCAATTGGGTGCAGATTGAAGTGTGAACGTTTTAAGACGTACCGAAATCTGACCAATTATCTTCCAATGACAGCGACCGAAACCTACAAATATACGTGCCATCCGAAACATGATTGGGGTTGAGATATTTTAATTTACACTAGAGATCACTTATCTAATTACTTACTTAATAAATTGCTTAACCCGCGTAATCGAATGATCTGCGTGATTCTCGGCTACTACCAGACCCATATTTTATTAAATCCCGTAACAGATAGGCCTATTTCTGACCTAACTTATAGTATTAGTATTACAGAAAGGTTTCAGTCCTCGTCACTAGATTTGCAGGCCAAATGTCCTTTCTCATGCTTCATTAGAAGATTTTAAGATTAAAGCATGAGAAGAACACATGAGCTAGTTAAACATTCCACTTATCGATTATTCTACTAAGAAACGACGCGCCGAACCTTTCTATAGTTTAAGGCGACCATGGTATAGTTGTAGTGCAATGATCACACAAACCGAGATCACTCGAGATATATACTTTGGTCGTCCGGTTTCTTTAATACAAGCACATTTAGTAGCTTAGTATAATAATGTGAAAAATTCATTGCAATTTTTAATACGTTATGTTATTTAGATTTTCAAAGAAACTGGCTGGTATGATCCTAAGAAGCTATTGGGTTCCATGTCTGTACCAGAAATGAGAGCCACCACTTTAGCAGCCAAGGCTCTTGGGTTGGATCCTAAGTTTACAAGAGTTCCTTGTGTGGGTGGCTCTGAAGGATATTCACTAGTGCCACTTTTCTCCAAAGCTATAGATGGTTTTGAATTTCCAACGGTAACTACAGCTATTATATATTTTTTTACATAATTTTTAATTAAGTAAAAATTAATTTTTTTTACATGCTCGACATGTAACCGCACCTCGTCTGACGTTTAGGTAGGGTGTGGTCAAATAAAAGAAGCGACTGCTACTACAGTTATATAACAGCTAGTAGCAGACGTATTAAATATTCCAGAACATCGCCATAAGATAAACCAGAACATCGCCTGAAAAAAATCCTTTCAAGAACCAGGTGCGATTCTTGAAAGGATTTTAACTCTTGTGATCAGAGCAGTCGTATCCCCTTTGTATTCTTTAACCTCTGAGGCTGCCGTGAGGTCTACTTTCAAGCTGATCGCGTACTGCAAATAATCCGTTTCATTGAGACTCCTAGACTGTTCGATCACACTAAAAAGGAAATCCTATTTTCTCTAACATAACTTAATCTTATTAGAAACGTATGAGTCTACGTTTCTAATAAGATTAGGTCAGGCAGACAGTTAATGGTTATTTATCCAGTCTGCCAATCACCCCTTTTAAGTGGACGCATCTTAAAGTGATTTAGTCGGGTTTACGTTAAATGTTGCTGATTGCAACTAGGCCGATATAGTAGAAGTTACTGCCACTTGCAATTAATTAACCGTAGTAGTCTCCTTCATTCAGTGCCTTCACTCAAGCCTAACAGAGGGCAGGGTGCTGCCATAGCACTGTGATCAAAAAGTAGTAAGACTTTTCAATTTAAAATTCCCGTGCTTATCCAAATTCATAAACTCTAAAAAAAGATTTTACGACGGGCAAAATTTAATGCAACTTCTTTGCTTTTAGAGTTTAACGCTAACAAGCGTAACTTATAAAAAACTGACCCTCCTGTCGCGTAAATTAGGCAGAGAGGTCAGTTAAGGTTGTGACAACATAGGAAAAAAGTTTATGCATTGGATAAGCACGGGAATTTTAAATTAAAAAGTCTTACTACTTTTTGATCATACTACAGTCGCGCTATAATAAAACACAATTTCATAATAAATTCTTTATAGAAACACGCAGCCATGATGACTGAAACAGTAAGATGTGCTCAGGTAGCTGCAGTACAAAACGATGCAAATGCTGTGTCTTTGGGTGAAGCCCACGCATTAGCGAAACTGGTTTACAGCGTATGCCATGCCCTTCTCTGTAACGATTGCCCAATAGTGTCAGGGTTTGTGGAGACTGACGGAACACATGCAATTTCACCAGCAAGGTTATTTACTTTCTTAATCAAATCATGTAATACAAAACGGTATACTTTGCACAACAGTGAGTCAGTCAATAAATTTAGAATTGAGTATTATTAAAACTATAATTATAGATGGATAAAAATCTTTATAAGCAGAATATGTCATTAGTCAATGCTCTCTTAATATATCTACAATAATAAAGTTAAATTATATCCTGACAATTTATCGCCTAATTTAAAATTACTGCATTAGGCAACTAGTGGTATTAAAATCACTCGTATTATCATCGCTTCCTAAAGTCTTGTCATAAAGTACAGAATCATAAATAGTATACAAGTGACGAGCACAAAAGAGTCCTCTGTTTTGATAAATCCGTTAATTTGCTATTGTATCATATTTTAAAACTATATTAAAGTGTTCGTTTATTGTCAGCATGTTTAATTGTTCTACTGTTGGGCAAGCCCCTAGCCCTCTTTTTCCAACACTCACGATTTGCGGTCTTTCGCAAATGTAGGAATTTATTTTATCTTGCCATCTCTGTTTTGGTCTACCGCAATGTCTTTTGTAATCTAGAATCCACTCAGTAGTGGACTTTACCCATAATACATCAGACATGCGGCAAAGATAACCTGCCCAGTCCCACTTTTCCTTTAAGTGTTATTTACTTGAAAATGTTAAATATGTGATAGTGGAATGAAATCCTCAACAGATTTATCGCCAATCCAGTGGAGCTTGGCCGAACAGGAATAATGAAATCCCTAGGACTGCCGAAACTAACACCTTTTGAATCAACTTTACTTGTGCATACGCTGGAACAACTGAGTAGAGAAATGTGTTTAGTTCGAGATTATTATGAGAAAACTAAGGGCTATTCTTCAAATTTGGGCAAAAAGAAAACTGTCTTTTTTGATCATCTGATGTACAAACGAATTGAAGATTGTGCATATTCTAACCTATAAAAATTCTGCTGTTGGTTCGCGTTTAAATACTAAATTAGTAGTTTAGTTTAATAATAAAAATTGTAAGTAGTTTAGTGAAGTTTAAAAATGTTTGTATTTGTGAAACGACTCTTGTACAAGTTTTTAATAAAATTGTTATTTTTTTATGATTTGTTTTTTTTTTCATATTATTCCTCTTCCGTTTAGGAAAGTAGTTTGCATACTAATTTATTAAAAGATAAAATAGACGAATATTTACTGTTATTAGAGTGGTAGTACCACCACTTTCAATTGTCGACTGTACTGCAGTTATCTTACTGTAGTAATAGTCGTCTCCATTCTGTTTAACATCAAGCATTAGATTAGATTAGCTAACTTATGTTGGAGTGCGGTCCATGGATTTTAATGGACCGCACTCCAGATTAACATCAGGCGGAGTTACAATATAAAATATGCTATAAAATAAATCTTTGCTCCGTCCGGGAATTAAAGTCAGGAGTTAAAGTGTGGCGTGTTGCCAAATGCGATGCGCGTATCTTTTCTATTGACTACTAGTAATTTAGGTTAATTTAGTTCATTTTTTTCTCCTAATTTCGGACTAATTTAACCAACAGGTACCTTGCAGTAGACGTTGCATTGAACAGGCATGGTATTTATAAGAAGTTTGATTTTCCACCGCGTATATCCGAATACGAGACGAATCTTTTAGTTAATGCCTTCGACGTGATTAAATATAACGTATCTCTCCCTATGGAATGGCTGAAGGAATGTAAGTCGTCTATGCCGAAACAAGGTCAAATGGATAAACCATTTCTAGGTAATGTCGGTTATGAGCGCATACAACAATGTGTCAAATACATGGTTTAGTTTGGGCTAATTCTGGCTATTTGTATTAGGTATTATGTGATGGTAACTCCTAAAATATGTCAAGTTATTGGTTTTTGCTTGTCCTTTTCTGACCTATTATGTTTAATGGAATATAGTAGCTCATAAAGCACATCCGTTCTCCAACTAAAAAAAGGACATTTTATTTGTAGTTTTTTGTTCACGTTTTAGTGTCATGTTCTATGGAATACTATAGCACTTGTTCTGTCTTCTATCTGGCATCGAAAATATTTTTTAGTCATTTATTCATCATGCAATTTTTTTTTTGAAATAATTTATTAATCTAGATGGACTATAGTTTAATTGAAAATTTAATTGTATAGAAATATTTAATGAAATGTGTTCTTCAAATAATTATGGAGTTATCTTGCATACCCTACATCACAATTCTTCAGTGTTGGTTCGTTAAAAAAATAGATAAATATTGTAAAACCATTTGTAAAATGTAAAAAAATGTTAGTACTAAATTTTTCGTTAAAATCATTAAAAATTGTAATATTTAACATTTTATAAAAATGTGTAAAAATACGAAATACGATAAAGGTTTTTTTTTGTAATTTATATGACTATACTTTTAATAAAAGAGAAAATGTTTTGTAAACTTTATTTAATAAAAATATTATTATAATATAATTTTTATTTTTATTTATCACAGCTCCCTTTTTCATTGGCACATTTATACACATCTCATACAATTATACATTTCAAGAACAAAAAACATCATAACGTATCTATTTAATAGAACAAAGACAGTTCCATAGCTAAATAAAATGTGTACGAAGAAACCAACGGGGTTGTTTGGACAAATAACGATATCGTCATTATTTGTCCAACCAATAAAAAGCTAGTCTAAAAACACTAAAACAAGACTATTGACGATAATGATGTAACGTATCGTCGCGCACGATATTTGTCATAACGATTAATAATCTGATTTTGGTGTTTTAGCCTAGCTTTATATTATCTTGTCAGAGACGATGTCGTTTTTTTTTTGTCCAACCTAACCCTGCAGTGGAGTAACAGTGGAGCCAGTCCTCTACCTCATCATCGTAAAGAAGCTCACATAAAGTAATAGTTTCTATTAATAGGTGTAAATTATACCTACCACTGTAGGCAGTATTTCCCAGTCTGCCGATCGAGGTTAGACCACCACTTACAAGGAATATAGACTATAAAGTACATATAGCTTTTTCCAGCGGCACCCCATGATAGCCGTTTTGACGTTTGATCTGCTCATAAAGTTTCGTATAAATTAATAATTATGTTTGAAGGAACAGCTGTTGTTCTTTATAGTGACAATAAAGAACAGAAATTTGCTCCTTCAAACGTAAAATTTATTTTATACGAAACTTCATGAGCAGGTGAAACGTCAAAACAGCCATTATAACGTGCCGTTGGTATAGTCGCGTTTCGGGAACAGCTTGTAAGTTGCCTGTTCCACTTAGGCTAGCATAGTAAGTGCGATTGAACTGAAGTATTAGTCATCATCATCATCATCAATCTAACTTCTGTCGTTCTGTACTGCCACCGCTGAGACAGCCTGATGGCTCACTGGCGCATACGGCGAAGGCGAAGGCCGATCTACTGGCCGAAGTCTTTGCCTCAAATTCGCATATTGACGATCGTGGTGCAGGGCCACCCACCCTGCGTCCATGCGGACATACGATGCCTGAGATTCGTATCAGACAACGCGATGTCCGCATGGAGCTACGATCGCTTGATATCCGGAAGTCCAGTGGTCCCGATGGTGTCCCAGCGCTTGTGCTTAAAACTTGTGCAGCGGAGTTGACTCCCGTCTTGACGAGGCTATACCGGCTCTCGTACGCATCGGGCTGCGTGCCTCGGGCTTGGAAGGGGGCCAATGTGCAACCGATCCCAAAGAAGGGCGACCGCTCGGACCCGTCAAACTATCGTCCAATTGCTGTAACCTCAGTACTGTGCAAGGTTATGGAGCGAATAATTAATATTCGCCTCATGGCCTACCTGGAGGGTCACCAGCTGATCAATGACCGTCAATATGGCTTCAGGCCGAAACGGTCAACTGGTGATCTTCTAGCGTACACCACGCACGTCTGGGGTGAAGCGTTGGATGGTAATGGAGAAGCCCTTGCTGTTGGCTTGGACATCTCCAAAGCGTTTGACAAGGTCTGGCACAGGGGCCTTTTATCCAAGCTCGAGGCATACGGTTTACCTGACCGTCTGCGGGGCTGGATAGCTGACTTCCTGCGTGGCCGCTCCATACGCGTCGTTGTGGTTGGAAGCGCGTCGCGCAGGATGTCGGTGAATGCCGGCGTCCCTCAGGGCTCCGTGCTGTCGCCGACTTTGTTCCTTCTGCATATCAATGACATGCTGGACCTCGGATCCGGCATTCATTGCTATGCAGACGACAGCACGGTGCATGGACGCTACACTGCCCGCCCCGCAGCCGGCAAACAGGAGATAGCCGATATGAGAAAGTCTGTTGTAGCGGGACTGAACCGGGTTCTTGATCGTATTACCCACTGGGGCGACAAGAACCTGGTTCAGTTCAACGCAGACAAGACTCAGGTATGCGCGTTCTCGACGAAAAAATCCCCGTTTATCCCCTTTCCTTCTCTTCGTAACATTTCCCTTGGTACTTCGGACAGACTGGATATCTTAGGGATGTCCCTTCGCTGCGACCTGAATCACAGGGACCACATCGAGCGGGCCATTAAGACAACCTCCCGCAAACTTGGCATCCTGAACAAGGTGCGGCGGTTCTTCGCGCCAGAGCTTCGCCTGCTTCTTTACAAGGCACAGATTCGCTCTTGCGCGGAGTACTGTTCGCACCTCTGGGACGGCTTTGCCAAGTATCTTCTTAATGCCCTGGATTCATTGCAGCGCCGAGCTGTCCGGATCATAGGTGATGCAGAGGTCACGCGAACTCTGGAGCCCCTACAACTACGAAGAGACATGGCGGCTCTGTGCGTCCTCTATCGCCTATACCACGGGGAATGTTCCGAAGAGCTCTTTAACCTTGTTCCTACCTCATCTTTTCACTCCCGTAATACCCGCACAGGTCGGGGAAAGCATCCGCATTTTATCGACCGAATCGGCAGTCGAACTAAAAAGTTCGGTGCGTCTTTTCTTTGTAGATCAATTGACAAGTGGAATGCTTTGCCTGCCCATGTGTTCTCTCCATCCTATGACCTTGGATCCTTCAAGCGATGCGTGGAGAAGCACCTTTGGCCGGCATAGTGACGGCGACTGGGGCAGCCGTGAACAAACCCGGTTTTCTCAGTCGTCGTCACTCTTGGACATCCTCTTGCTTATCATCAGGCGAGACGAGGTCACATGTCGTGTCACAATAAATAAAAATAAAAAATAAAAAAAATCATCAGCCATCATGCGTCCACTGCTGAACATAGGCCTCCCCCTCAGAACGCCATTTCGAACGACAAGATGCCAGTTGCATCCACCGGTTATTCGTGACTTTCACTATGTCGTCAGTCCACGTAGTGGGAGGCCTACCTACGCTGCGTCTTCCGGTTCGTGGTCTCCACTCTAGAACCTTTCTTCCCCATCGGTTGTCGGTTCTTCGAGCGATGTGGCCAGCCCATTGCCACTTCAGCTCGCAAGTCCTTCGAGCTATGTCGGTAACTCCGGTTCTTTGGCGAATATCTTCGTTCCGGATTCTATCGCGCAAAGACACACCAAGCATAGCTCTCTCCATTGCCCGCTGAGTGACTCTGAGCTTTTCCAACAGGCCAACATTTATGGGCCAGTAGCAGTAGCCCCTATTAAAGGATCGTACCTCAGCGTCATCAGGCGGAGTGCTGTTGTATGTTGCCCCAATTAAAATAAAATAAAAATCCTATTTGTGTGATAAATGATTGTTATGGCTATGCCGTCAATGGGTTTAAAGTTTTTATCACCGACCATTTCTTGCATAAGGAGGCGTTGGATTTGTCTCCAGAAACATTTTCCCAGCTATTCTGAAAAAGATAAATAAATAGAATTAAAAACTTTTATGTACAAACCTCATTTATTTGCATTTATTTATTTGCATATATATATAAATAAGTTTTGGCCCCGGTTCGATTCCCGGTCGAAGCAAATATTTGTTTCATAGCTTTTATTTAATAAATACAAATATTTGTTAATAAAAAAAGAGGTGGTTATCTTCTCCGGGTTTGTTTATGAAAGAGTGGTAGGCAGTGATGCCCAGTCTGCTATTCTAGGGTAGTATTACCACTTACAAGTACACAGACCGTGACATAGTCGCGTTTCAGGATCAGCTTGTAAGTTTCTGGTTTCAACTAGGCCGTCATATTGGATACAGTCTAATACTTAAATATTATCAATAAACCCTATAAAACAAATCTGCTCCGACAGGAAATCTGTCCTGACCCGGGAACGCGTCATCCAATGCGAAACGCATGTATTTTTTTAAAAGTATTTTTCGGTATTAATTTTTCCTTATTCGTGTTTTCCTTTGTTTTACCGGTTTTAAAATCCTATATCTTAACGGGGCTACATTATTTTTAATAACACTTGACAGCTGGCCTTGATTTGCCTAATGATTTGCCGGCATAGTGACGACGACTGAGAAAACCGAATTTGTTCTGCTGCCTCAGCCGCCGTCACTATGCCGGCCTTCTCTTTCTTACCATCAGGCAAATCAAGGCCTTGGACTTCCTCTTGCTTATCATCAGGCGGAACGAGGTCAAATGTCGTGTCACAATAAAAAAATAAAAAAAGAAGGTCCAGCGTACTGACGGCGCTCAGCCGTGAACCGAGACGGTTTTCGCCGGCAGATGTCGCGTCACAATAAAAGAATGCACTAACGACTGTATAAACTATTTTGGCTTACGGATGCCGAACCTATTTATAGAAAATATCACTCATTACACCGTGATATTTCCTTGTAACGTATGGACTAATTTATAGAAAATATCACTTATTACACCGTGATATTTCCTTGTAACGTATGGACTAATTTATAGAAAATATCACTCATTACACCGTGATATTTCCTTGTAACGTATGGACTAATTTATAGAAAATATCACTCATTACACCGTGATATTTCCTTGTAACGTATGGACTAATTTATAGAAAATATCACTCATTACACCGTGATATTTCCTTGTAACGTATGGACTAATTTATAGAAAATATCACTCATTACACCGTGATATTTCCTTGTAACGTATTTATTTATATTTATATAAGTATACAAAAACCAAAGTTAATTTATTCCGAGCCGTATCACCTAGACACATTTTGACGTCTCGCCATTCCCCACATAAAACACGTTTATGTTAGGCACGCATTTCGTTATTGCACACCTAAATCTGCTTGTACCTGGAACTCTTAGTAGGATACATGCGATGTACGTGCCCCGTATATTGGGGTCGTAAATCTGAAATAAATTCAGGCAAAACTAGACTCTATTTCTTGTTAGTTTGCCTCTAAAATTGAATAGATTTTCAAAATAGATTATTTTTCCGTTTTTTTCTTCCGTGTTTAATTAGTGTAAAATCATTTGCTAAATGACTTATTTATTAAAATGGCGATAGCAATGAAAATCACCAATACGGTTGCCTGATCTCTCCCAGGCAACCGAAGGATAATATTATTCTAAATTTTACGTATGGGTATTTTAAAAACGAAATCAAATAAGAGTAAAATTAAATGTAGAGTTCTGTTTAATTACTGTTTAGTAGTCTAAGAGAGTAAAATTATGAATGTGAGGGAACTCGGGAGTTGTCTCAGGATCGTAAGTGGCGCTCTATTGTCTCTACCTATCCCTATGGGTAAAAGGCGTGACAATTTGATTTGATTTAAAATAGTTTTTTTAAGCAATGAATCGGCAACTCAAATGGTGACAACGAAGTTGCTGTAATTAACCTATCGTAAGCATCTAAAGTTTCCCAAGCTTTTTTAGGCCAAGCCCTTAAAATTTCTAAATTTTTTACGTCCTTCATAAATAATTGTTAACCTTTAAAAAAATGTTCTCTTAAAAATATATATTTTTTTAAGAATTGCCTTTTTTTGTCATCGCATATCTAGCATTGCATTTATATAACCCAAAGCGAAAGGGTTAATTGCCCCCCTTAACTATCAAATTTCCCCGTCTGTGTGGCGTGGGCTCCACGTTGGGAATCACGATCTAAACGGATTAATTTTTGTTATTTAAAATCACGAGTGATTTTAAATAATTGCGGTATAGTAAACCTAAAGTGCAGTGAGTCGTAAATAACATGAGTATTAACCTAAAGTGTGATAAATTGCATTATAATGTTTTTAATGATTTGTTTTCTAAGTTTTTTGTTGTTATTTGCATTATTATTTAAGTAAATAGTTTGATTGTTATTTCCGTTATTTTAAAACACATTTATATTTAAGTATTGTTATTTTGTAGACTGCGTATTTTGTTATATTCTGTAACTGACCCATATATTCGGTAATACATGAACAATAATTGTTGTATGTATATAATGATGGTATGATCATGTAGAATCGATAAATTAAATAAGAAATATATTAAAAAAAAAAGTACATTTTATATTTTTTATTGTGGCAAAAGATCGGTGTTGTGTCAGAATCGTGGAAAGTAAAATAATTATCTTTTATTGTGACTCGACATATGCTTGATGATTAAGCTTGATGTTAAGTTGGAGTGTGGTCCATGAATGGATGTCACTGTTACTACAATTCAATAACTGTGAGAAGCAGTCACATCCACTATGCCGGCCTAGTTGGAACCGGAAACTTACCAGCTGATCCCGAAACGCGACCAAATCACTTCACGGTCTGTATACTTGTAAGTGGTGGTACTACCCCGGATCGGCAGACTGGGTACCACTCTTTAACCTACTTTAATCTACTTTTACAACCGATTAAATAGCAAAGTTAAAAAATAAAAATCTTTACGGTCTCTGTGCACCGAAGCCCATGTAGCCATTGTTTTGGAACGTGCATTCCGGTGAAGGTGGTTTCCATCTCCGACAAAGTGTGGCTGGAAAACCGATTGGGTTCCTTACAGACTCCGCGTAGTAACGCCACGCTCTGTTATGGCTGCAACCATCTGAAATTTTTAGATGTATGAAGTAAAGTAAAAATAAGTAAGAAGTCTTTTTTTTTGTGACACGACATCTGACTTCGACCCTTCTGATGATAAGCAAGAGGAGGTCCAAAACTGAAAAAAAAACGAGTTAGTTCACGCCTGCCCCAGTCGCCATCACTATGCCGGCCAAAGGTGCTTCTTCACACATCGCTTGAAGGATCCAAGGTTATAGGATAGAGAGAACACATGGGCTGGGAAAGCATTCCACTTGTCGATTGTACTACAAAGAAAAGACGCACCGAACTTTTTAGTCATGATATTTATTTATTATTAGGGCCCCGATTCTCTTGTGCCAATTCATGTATTACTCATAATTTTGTATTTGTCGCTATGTCCTAGATGCTATTTATGATACATGATCTTTTCTTTGTTCTATGTTCTAAATACGTATATGGTAACGATGTAATTTGTAATCTTCATGTATATTTCTAAGGCACTCTTTCGCCAACCTTTGACTTGTGCAGTTCACTCAAATATATCAAATTACCACCAACACTTCGTCGAACATAGCCGACAACTAGGCAAACTCTTAATATACGACTGCAAAATAACGAAATTGCACTGATACGAGTATTTGACATCAACGAATCAACGAATCGTAACCTCAATAGGTAACTACGTTGATTGGTTAACTATGATCAGTGCAAGCTTGTTGTCAAGCAAGGAATTTGGACTTAAGAAATAAAAGGACCCCTAAAATACCTACAAAATATAACCGTTTATACTATTTTTAGTAATGGCATTAAAAAAAAGTCAAAAGGGTATGAATATAGATTTTTACATTCGTAATTTAGAAGGTTGTTACTAGTTTTGATGATCATTTGACAACCTAATTTGACACAATAACAAATGACATTAAAACACTTCAAAAAAGGATGACGGAACAATTATGCTGCTACTCTTGCTACCACGTGACTTTTAATTAGGCAGTATTAAAAGTCAACCAAGTGGTTGTAATTGCAAAAAGTAGTGACAACGTTTGAAAGAAAGGAATTGAAGTACAAGTAGTTGTCTCTTTCAGTCACATGCGGTATAAACATGTGACAATGAGACAAATAATAATGAATTAGTTCTTATTTTAGGACAGATTCTATTCTTTCCAAATTCTTTGTTTTATGACGTCCGCTAGGCAGAGATTTTTGAATAACAATAATATTACATAAACTCGTATATTACCTTTAGCTTAACCTATCGTTAAATATTAGATATTTTATACTCGATAATATCTTAATTAAGGTTAAGAACGTTATGTTTTACCTACATTGTACCTCAGTATGTTGCGGTTAAACATTGACCCTTAGACCACACATTAGTACGTTTTATACTTGTTAGGTACAGTAGCTAGTCATAAAATAATTAAAGGACATCATTCATTTTGGGCTTTTATGTACTACTTTTGTAATGTCCAATGATAAAAAATATATAAATGGTAGTTTAGATACTTGCATTGATAAAATTTTGCTTTTAATTGCTATGCAATTGAGTTATAATTTGTAAAATAAGATATCGTCCAGGGCCGTCTTAAGCATATTCAGCGCCGGGGTGCGAAAGTCAAGGCTCCGCTCGCGTGGTCTCAGTGTAGTAGGTACCTATCGAAATTTATGGCGTCGGCATGCGCCCCCTAGGACTCTGCGCCCGGGTGCACCGCACCCCTTGAACCCCTGGGTAAAGACGGCCCTGATATCGTCTGTTAATGAACGCCATTTTTGCTCTGCTTTGAACTGTCATAATTATAGTTTGATCATTTTGCACACCTAAACTATGCAAAATAAAGGATAAATTCCAATTACATAGTAATCTTCGTACATCAAACTATTTCAAAATGAATGATGTCTTTTATTTTCATTCTTCAAAACAAGGAATAAAATAAAACATCTATTTGATGATTTATATTCAATGGGGATTACTAGAAGAAAAAAACGCGTAAGCGCAAAGAAGACTAATTTTCCCCATTAGACAATTTTATGCGGATAATTAGACTAAAAAGTATCACGTGTCTAATAATCCCCACCTATGGGGATTTCCTAATGGTGGAATTCGTATGGACCGCTAGTAATATTAATAATATTTTTATTTCGGACATAAATCCATATCCTTAAAATTGTTTAATAAAAAAATGAAATTATAAAAAAAAAAATATAAAAAAAAGAAAAATATAAAAAAAAAAAATTTTCTGAAAAAAATCCTCAGTAAGTTCAATAATAATGTTATGAATTAAGTTTGTGGTTAAAAGATTTTTTTATTGCGGTGCAACTGCTGAATGGAGGTAACTGTTATAATTGTGGCTCGACATGTGGCACCTCAGATCATTCAAGTATACTTATAAGCACCCAGCTTAATAGAGTAAGTACTTACGCAAAACAATTTCCTAATGCAATTTAGATATTTAATAGTTTGTCATAAGAGTCATTTTAGCTCTATGTTTTTCCTCTATCATATCGCATGAATGCTGAGATTACACCGTTATTGTTTGGTCTAAAGCCGTATTATTCAACATGAACTAGTTTCTCTTAAAATGTTCCGTTGAGCTTTAATAACTTTGGAAATATTTTTTCATATAAAAGTTCACGTATGTTATGCCTCGCAGATTTTCTATTGCTATTCAGAATGAAAGCTGTATAAATGTTTGTAGGTAGTAAATTTAGGTAACTCTGTACTGAAAAGATTTGGTAGTAATACGAATTTGGCGTCCGTCCGTGGACAATTTATTCCTTCTTCTTCCATGTTAGGTAAAAGATCAATCCTTGTGTCGATGTAAAGATCTTGACGAGATAAGCGGAACGGGTAAAACAGTAGGTGAAGTGAAGTACATGAAACAGTTCGAAAAATTCGGAGAAGTTACACAGTAATTGATAGGATTTATACTGTATAGATTCGGTTTCTAGGTTCTTTAATAATCATTCATTGTTTTTTTTTATATATTGTGACACGACATCTGACCTCGACCCGCCTGATGATAAGCAAGAGAAGGTCCAAAAGTGAAGACGACTGAAAAAACCGAGTTTATTTACGGCTTCTTCAGTCACCGTCACTATGCCGGCCAAAGGTGCTTCTTCACTCATCGCTTGAAGGATCCAAGGTCATAGGATGGAGAGAACACATGGGCTGGCAAAGCATTCCACTTGTCGATTGTTCTACAAAGAAAAGACGCACCGAACTTTTTAGTTCGGCTGCCGATTCGATCGATAGAATGCGGATTCTAAGAGAAGTGCGGGTATTACGGGTGTGAAAGGACGAGGTAGGAACAAGGTTAAAGAGCTTTTCGGAACATTCTCCGTGGTATAGGCGATAGAGGACGCACAAAGCCACCATGTCTCTGCGTAGTTGCAGGGGCTCCAGAGTACGCGTGACCTCTGAATTTCCTATAATTCGGACAGCTCGGCGCTGCAATGAATCCAGGGCATAAATGTTTTTATACATATCGCTAATACATTAAAACATTTTAATTTCATTGTGTTTATTAAACTTAGCAAAATAACAAATAATACCACACGTCTAAATAAAATAATGAAAATATACTAAGCGACTAAAGTGCTTGTATCACAGAAACAGGACAACCAAAGTACATATATCTGGCATACATTGGTACTGGTGGGTGGTATCGAACTCTTGCTCTCGGTTTGTGTAACCATTGTACTGCCACTACACCACTGTCGCCTTAACAAGTATCTACATCACATAGTACAAATTAAACGGCTCAAATCTAACCCACACAAGTGGAAACACGATAACACGTCTCCCCAAGATAAGAAATATCGAAGTATACAAAAATGCGCTGAAAGCCGAAACTTTCAATTGGGGCTGATAAAGGCTTGTTTTCCGATAAGTAAGCCTCTATTGACATTTTGCTCATGTGTTTGATCTTTGGATCGGAGCCAAAAATCCAGTATACCGTAAATACAGTATACGTTAAGTATGCTTGGTATAACTGCCGGCAGACAAAAAGAGCGCAAAATTTTGAGCAGCGCAGTATCAATTAATCAAATTGTCACGCCTTTTTCCCATGGGGATAGGCAAAGACAATGGAGCGCCATTTGCCATTCTGACACAACTCCGAAGCGGATAAAAAGAGCACTGGATGCCTTAGTAGTAGTAACTACTTGTACTAAAGCAAAATATAATATTTTTATTATTAAAACAATCTCATATTCTTATGTAATACAATTTTTCACAGACCATTAACTCTGCAAGGTTGTGTCATGAAAATATTCAAATTTAATTCATACTCAGGTTAAAATATGGACACACGCGATCCTCATTTGTATATTTATGAATTTTCATACTTTACATACATATTATACATACAAACATCCGCAATATATTTATATAATATAAGCTCTACGGTTATAGGCTCTAGGCAACTCAGCCTACTTGAGGATGCCTCCGATTTGGTAGTAAAACATCATCCTGGGTCTGCTTTGTTTAACCACATCAGATTTATAAATTTCTTTTTTTGATCTACTGTCACTTATCCTTTTCATGTGCCCAAACCATCAAAGCATTCCTTTATGGATCCTTGTCGTGCTACATCTTCTTTCAAACGACATCTATCGCGCACTGTGCTATTCCTCATTCTATCCGCTTTCGTCACTCCACATAGATTCCTTAATGACCGCATTTCTACAGCATTAATTCTACTCTCATGCTGAAGAGTAGAATTAAACTCTACTCTTCTGAGTAGAATTAAACTCTACTCTTCTGAGTGAAGCGAGGGAGTTGTGTCAGGATCGTGGCAAGTGGCGCTCCATTGTCATTGCTTATCCAAGTGGGAAAAACGCGTGATAATTTGATTTGATTTATTTGATAATTTGATTATTTATTAAATAATTTTGTGTACATATATGTACACAAAAACAAACATTTTTAAAATAAAATACAGAAAATACTCAATACCCTTCAGTTTATTATTAAAAATATAAATCTTAAACTTACGAGTTTATCTTTCTAGTTGAGCTGCTATAAATCAAAACACATTAATATCATTCTCCCCTTCCCATCTTACAGTCCTGAAGCGAAACGTGAAAAAACACCTTCGGCTGGCATAGTGACGGCGACAGAGACAACCGTAAAAATAAATGTTTTTTCAGTCGTCGGCAATCTTGGAGCTTCTCAGACAAGGCAAGTCAAGGTCATTTTACGCGTGCCAAACTTTGACTAAACTTTGTAAAAAAAATCACCAAAACTACGTAAACGCTTTGGTAATCGGTGTGCTGACCAAAGCGCCACGCCTATCGTAAAAATAGCAAGATATAACGCTATTGCGTTTTGATTTGCGTCATCCAAGCCATAGTCCCCAAGCCCGTGACGTCATAGCATCGATCGTACCCAACCTCCAAAACCAAATACGTTTTGTTACTCATAGATACATACAATTTGTGTACAGAATTTGGGCAAATATTTAGTTAGGTAATCAGATTGGTGATAGGTTATTTATTAGTTAAAAATAAGGCAGATTTTTGTCTGGGTGTTTAGGAATAGTAAGCGCGCAGTTGGCTATCTAGTGTACTACCACTTTCAAGTCTACAGACCGTGAAGTGACGTCGTGTTTCGGGATCAGCCACCCGGGTTCGATTCCCGGTAGCAGCTGAACAATGTTCACGCGTTAATTCTTACATCTATCTTACATTCGTCTTATTTCATTATTATCTTATTTAATTATTTTCAATAATAAATTAATTTTCTAACAAATCACAAGTGAGCGGTTTATAAATATCCAACTGGTACTCGTGGCAATGTATCTTGGAATCTGTAATTTTGTCGTTATGTGTCTATGGTACAAGAAAGGTTCACAGCTTCTTTGTGAATATAATAATTTTATCGACCTCCAGATTTTTTCATACAAGCACTTTTAAAAGAAGGTTATAAGTGGCCAGTTTAGTGGCGGTGACTGAAACAACCGTAAACTGAAACAGGTTTTTCAGTTGTTTGTGCTCATAGACCTCTCCTTACTTACCATCAGGCAAGACGTACTCAGATGTCGAGTATCAATAAAAAATACTTATTCAATTTACTTACAAATATAAGCCAATTCTCTATTCCTTAATAGCTGGTCAAACCAACAACCTGGTTGGATCCATTGACCAGGATTCACGTAGAAGTCTACATCACCTATCGCTTGCGGAAACCCAAAGACACCAGGGTTCGTGTGGAGTACGTCCACAAATAAGGCGTCGCCTCTTGCAAGATGCCCTGACGAGTTGGTTAAGCTGTACCCTGGGTATGCTGGGTCTAAACCTGGGAAAAAAATATGTAATAATTAATTAAATTTAAAGCAACCGTCCCAAAACCACTTGTTGGTAGCAATGTATATTTGATATTTGTACTATGGTTGTCCTGTTTCTATGATACAAGTACGTTTGGTAGCTTGGTAAATATGCTGTTATGACTCCATGACTGCATCCCTTCTGGGATATGTAGACAATGGACCGTCACTTTTCACGATCTTTACGACATATCTCTAAACCTAAAGAACCCTTTAAAAAAATCTTTATCTTGGCTATCCCAAAATGACTCTACAGCAGCCATCACCTCGCTATCATCCTCAAATTTCTTGCCCCTGAGGTGATCCTTGAGCCGAGAAAAAAAATAAAAGTCGCTGGGGGCTAAATCTGGAGAATAAGGCGGGTGTTCGATCAGTTCGAAGCCTGCTTCTCGAATGGCAGCCATCGCAACTTCGGCTTTGTGTGCAGGACTAAATATATCGACTTGTTAGGAGACTATGTAGAAAAATAAATTAAATTTAAACTAAAATCGGTGTTTTATTATACTAATTTTATCATTACTTTTTGATTACCCCTAGTACATTATCATAATGTATACGTTGAATATTACCTGTAATGCGGCCAACTGTTATCATTTGTTTCCTGAGCTCTTTCCCAGCGAACCCAGCTGCCTCGGCCCCCAACGAGAACCCAATCACATGTAATGATGATGCAGATATACCACGCCTGTCCAGGAACTGTATGAACTCAGCCAACCTCGTGCCCATGTAACGTGTGTTCCGTACCGCTGAAACGTACCTGTGATATTAACTCATTTAAATATAAAATTGTGTAAAATTTTAATTGTACAGACTTTAAAGTCACTTAGTCGCGTTCCAACTATCCGGCACAGTAGATGCTAATCCTACTATAATTATAAATGTGAAAGTTTGTGAGTATGGATGGATGGATGGATGTTTGTTACTCTTGCACGCAAAAACTACTGAATGGATTTTAATGAAACTTTACAATAATATAGCTTATACATCAGAATCACAAATAATTTATAAACATATTGTGTGAATAATAAATAAAATAAAAGAAAAAACATTTTCCTATACAAAATTGCATGCGTTCAGAAATTTATTTTGGGTAAACTAAGGAAAATATATCAAGCTGTTGAGAATTGAAAACAAATTATTATATTATATAAACATATTATTATTATCCTACTATTATTATAAATGTGAATGTCCTTTTGTTTGTTACGCTTTCACGCGAAAACTACTCAACCGATCATCATGAAACTTTGCAAACATATTCTTGGAGGTATCAGAAGTAACATAGGATAGGTTTTATTAAAAAAAATACGCAAAATAAAGAAGTTGTTTGTCAAAAAAAAGTTGTGTATACAATATACATATATACAAAAAAGGGATACAGTCGAATTGAGAACCTCCTCCTTTTTTATGACTGTGGTTTATAACCTTATTTTACGCGGGTGGAACCGCGGGCACAGCTAGTAATAATAATAAAACTGATTTACATACGTACATATGTACGTATGTACATGTATGTACATACGTACATATGTACGTATGTACATGTATGTACATACATCAGTCTGTAATTAAATATTAATCACCGTGAAGTTGGATGTAAAAAGTATTGTTAACTTACCAGGGAAATGCAATTAGGCGAGCCCAATCGACAGCTATGAAATTGTAATCACCACGGCTGAGATAAGCTGCGGAATTAAATACATATTTTCATGTAAACGTATAAACGTGAATTCATGTATTTCTAAGTAGGTTTATCAATTAAATTGTCACGCCTTTTTCCCACAGGGATAGGTAGAAACAATGAAGTGCGATTTGCCACAATCCTGACACAACTCCCTCGCATCTCTCACATCCACAATTCTTTTCAAATAAGCTTTACCATTATGGACACTAGGACACCAAGCTTTTTGAGGTATATCAATGTTGTGATATTGTTAAAACTGCAAACGAAATAAAGTATTTTTGTCATATTTTTCGTTTAGGTTTTGTTATTTTACAATGTTTATAATTTGTAAAGTAGCATTTAATATTGGATAGAAAAAATGTGTCGCTTACAAATGCACGTCTGCTTTTTGTTTTTTTTTTATTGTGACGACATCTGACCTCGACCCGCCTGATGATAAGCAAGAGAAGGTCCAAAGTGACGACGACTGAAAAAAATGAGTCAGTTCACGGCTGTCTCAGTCGCCGTCACTGTGCCGGCCAAAGGTAATTGTGACTATGACAGCACCTCGCCTGATGATGAGGTGATAGCTACTTAAAGTTAAATAACTTTAAGTAGCAGTCACCTCCAGTATGCCAGCCTAGTTGGAACCGGCAACATACGAGTTGATCCCAAAACGCGACTTAGTCACTTCACGGTGTATAATACCCCCAGGTAGACCTGGATCGACTGCTGCTGCGGGCCAAATGTCAAATTATTTCATAATAATATTTTGTTCATCTTCAACATACCATCTCTAATAGTAGTGGTGCTAGGTCCAGTGACAGACTCCGAAAAACCCATAACGTAAATAATGGTGGGATTGGTTATATTAAAATTAGTTCTCGTGATACTTGACGCATCACCGTTGATAAGTGTTTGAAATGTCCGTGGATTTGATCTGAAAATAAAGGCTTAAGTATATATTTTTATTGTGACTTGACATAAGACAGCACCCCGCCTGATGGTAAGCTGGAATGCGGTCAGTTAAGTAAGTAGCAGTTACTTAACTGATCCACTATGCTGGCTTACTTGGAACCGGCTGATACCTAATTGCGACTAAGTTACTTTACCGTCTGTATACTTGTTAGTGGTGTGGTGGTACTACTCCAGATCGGCAGACTGGGCAACACTGCCTACCACTCTTAATAGGTATCTATATATTATTCCTATTATGACTCGACATCTGTTCTCGTCTTGATAGTGAAGTGAAGTCCAAGTCCAAGATCAGAAGCACCGACAACGGAACAAATCGACTCAATTCACGGTTGCTTCAGTCGCCTTTACTATGCCGGCCAGTGCTGTTTTTCACACCTCGCTTAAAGGATCCAAAAGTTATAGGATAGGGATGATACATAGGCGGTACTACCCCAGATCGGCAGACTAGGTAAATAACCTCCATTTGCCTGCCTAACAGTTTCAAAACTGCTTAGTTTTACTATTATATATTCTGTTGTAGGTATTATATATTCTAGTTTTACAGTTATGAGCCCTAGAAAAAGTAGCTCTCTTGAGGATTCTCCGATTTGGTCAGTCAGAACACACCCTCATAGGTTGTAGAAGAGAATTGTGGATGTGCGGAAAGCGATGGAGTTGCGTTACGATCGTGGCAAGTGGCGCTTTATTGTTTCTGCCTATCCCCGTGGGGACAAGGCGCATAAATTTGATTGATTGATATATATTTAAATACTTACCTAGTAAATAACTTATATTTGATATCAACAACATCGTCTTGTGGACAACAATAACTGCAGCGACCAACTGGAGCTGTCATAAAACACACCTCCGTTATACCTGCCAAGAAAACATCGGTAAAATTGTAGACTTTGAAGGTTTTCTCAGGGTTGTGGCTAGTGATAAGTAATGAATAGTTAAGAATAATTTTGTTAAGTAGGGAATATCAAATGGAGTCTTAGCTAGCCTTCGCTCGTTATTTGGTTTTCGAAATAAATGTTATCTAATAAAAATAAATACTTGAACTTAGATTAAGTTGTTATTTTTAAATGTGCATCATTGAATTAAATGAACAGGTTTACTTTACAATAACTTTGACCTTTTAATATTATATAAATTAAATTATCAAATTATATAAATTAATGTAAATATTATATAAATTAATGTAAATATAGATTCCTACTTGTTTTTTATTTAACAATCTGCAATAACCTATAAATGGTAAAATAAATGTCATTTTACTTCGATGGGTTTTGGTATATTGAGAGATTCCATTCACAGATACGTGGATGGATAAGGAAGGATGAACTGGAGGTTGTTTCCAGATGGACTCAAGGACATTTTTAAAAAGAAAGTGATCGTTTTTTGCCATAGAGTATAATGGGAGTTGATGAGAGGGAGTTGTGTCAGAATGGCTGGCATAGTGACGGTGACTGAGGCAAAAGTAACAGGGTTTTTTTCAATCGCCGGGCTTGTGGGCTTGCTAAATCTGGGCTCCTATCTCTGATTCTCTAATGACGGCCAATGACTTGAAAACGAACTTGTACTGCTTTATCAACGTGACTTGTAGTTATCTAAATAATAATAATTAAGGCGACGAAATAGCAGTGAAATTGCGTTTATATTTGGCGTCCTCGCGAGTATCTACTTAATCAACGAATAACAAATCAATAGGTCTCTACGTCGTCCGAGACAATATAAAAAGGTTTGGTCTCTACCCATCCCTAAGGGAATGTGATCAGTAGATTGAATAAAAATTAATAATTTTGGTATAGTGTAGAGATGCCGGCAGATAAAAATAGCACTGACATTGTAGCTGCGCAGTAACTTATTTTGTTTACTTCTTACTTTTCGTTTTTCAAATGACTATAAAGGACATCATTTATTTTGTATGGGGACTTGGGCTTAATTGTATTAAAAGTTTAATATGCATATTAAAATAGTTTTATGTACAAAGATTACAATGTAATTGGAATATATGACTTTGGCCGGCATAGTGACGGCGGCTGAGACAGCCGTGTACTGACTCGGTTGTTTCAATCGTCTGCACTTTTGGATCTCCTCTTGCTTATCATCAGGCAGGTCGATGTCAGATGTC
The DNA here is from genome assembly GCA_905220615.1 of Tinea trinotella. Taxonomy (NCBI): domain Eukaryota; kingdom Metazoa; phylum Arthropoda; class Insecta; order Lepidoptera; family Tineidae; genus Tinea; species Tinea trinotella. The sequence goes on along the minus strand of HG992320.1, from coordinate 3,576,708 downwards.
GAGTCACAATAAAAAAATAAAAAAATATATCCTTTATTAAGCATAGTGTAGGTGTGCGAAGTGATCAAGCTATAATTATGTCAAGATTTTTAATATGGCGTGTCTCTGTGATTGACAGACGTTACAAAATCCATATCTTATTTTCCAAATCACTCAATTGCACAGCAATAAAAAGCTAACTTGTTACTATTATAGTTCAGTTTAGTTTATTATGTATAGTTTAATCAATACAAGTATAGAAACTACCATTTATATATTTTTTCATCACTGGACATTACAAAAGTAGTACATAAAATTAATGATGCCCTTTTAAAATATGAATAATTATGTGCAGGACTGAAAGATGTGTGGATTTGCTCCTACCGCAGTCGTACTTAGACTGCACATACAAAAGTCAGCGATATTTTTTTCTGCCTGTGGTTATACGAATGTAGTTGTACCAATGTAGTTGTGTAATGACATTAATTTCGTTCAATGTGAAGTAATAGTTGTCGTAAGATGTTTAATGAAATCGTGCTATCAGATTTTGCTATAATTTTTGAAACAATTAAACGAAAACAAGAATTAACGTTATTCACACGCGACCAGACGGCATACTCGAATGAAATAATATATTTGAAGGTATATTTAAATCATTTTACATAATTATTTTTAGTAAAAAGACTGAGGCAACCATAAACTAAGTCTAGTTTTTCTGTCGTCAGCTTTCTTGGACCTCCCCTTGCTTAACATTAGGTGTGTTTTTTTTGTGAGATATTTTCTTTATTGTGAGATGTCGTGTCACAATAAAAAAAATATGATTTATAAATCTTAGCATAGCCTAGGTACTAACAATTTATAAATAATTTATTTTTTTACAAAATTTGTAGGTAAGGTGTTTTTGTTATATTTTATTTGGTCTTAATTTTTACACTATTGGGTCTTTTTATTGTGACTCGACATATGACAGCACCCTACCTGGTGCTAAACTGCTCACTGCTACTACAATTCACATCCACAATGCCGACCTAGTTCGAACCGGCAACTTACAAGCTGTTGCTGGAACGCGACTAAATCACTTCACAGTCTTTAAACTTGTAAGTGGTGGCACTACCTCGGATCGGCAGACTAGGCACTCTTCGTACTATAAGTACCTACGAATACGAATAGGCTTTTGACATTTGACAACATGCTAATATATCAAATTGTATAGGACACATCCGTATAAATCAATGAATTAATCAACCATAAATATAGATAATAATTCATAATCGTGATAGGTTATATACGCATTGTTATTATAAGGATAAAATACATAATTAATACACATCACCGGAAAAAAAATCTTAAAGGCGAGGTAAACAAGTTGTTTTGACGTTACACGGAATTGAACTAGGAACTCTCGTTAATTTTGATGCCGTGTAGATGATGAGCTATGTCTGGTTTTAAAGTTAAATAAATATTAGATGGCTGTTTATAATGCGGCGCTTATTTCTACATTTTTTTATTTTTTTATTATTATTTACATGTCTATACTAAGCTACTAAAGTGCTTGTATCATAGAAACAGATACATTGGTACCGGTGAGTGGTCTCGAACTCATGCTCTCCGGTTTGTGTAACCATTGCACTGCTACTACACCACGGTCGTCGCCTTAAATTTATTTATTTATTTATTTAAAAACTTTATTACAATTTGTATAAAGGCGAACTTAATGCCGCTAGACATTATCTGCCAGTTAACCTTCGGGACAGTCGAAAAGTTAAATGGGAGTATTAGATATAAAACTGATAACTTAATATAACACAATATAGTACAATATAACATAACACAATACAATATAATATAATATAATATAATATAATATAATATAATATAATATAATATAATATAATATAATATAATATAATATAATATAATATAATATAATATAATATAATATAATATAATATAATATAATATAATATAATATAATATAATATAATATAATATAATATAATATAATATAATATAATATAATATAATATAATATAATATAATATAATATAATATAATATAATAAATGTATGTATAGATGTGACTGTTGGGTGTGGCAGAAGAAGCATAAGAGTAGAATTAACGCTGTGGGAATGCGGTCGTTAATGAGTGTATGTGAACCAGGGTCGTCTTTAACCTATTGGAGGCCCTTAATACATTAGAATAATAGGCCCCTGTAAAATTGAAGAGGTAGTAACCCTTCAATGAACAACAAAAAGGAGCAGTTTTAAACCATTGATCGGTTATTGATTTTTATTTAAACTTTTATTTAATATTTATATAATATTTAACGGGCTGCGGTGTAGTTGGTATAAGCAGGTAGGTATTGTAGTCATTATTCTTTGATTTTTTCGGAATAAATATGTTTTTCAAATAAATATTGAATATCGTTTAAGGATCTGGTAGGGACTAGGGATCTATCGACTATCGATCGCGGGGCCCTGGGCATAAGCCACAAGTGCTATATGGGAGAAATGGACCGTGAACGGTTTGCCTAGTGCCCATAACCGTAGAGCTTGTATGAGGAGCATTGTGGATGTGAGGGAAGCGATGGAGTTGTGTCAGGATCGTGGCAAGTGGCGCTCAATTCTCTCTGTCTTTATTAATATACGGAAATATTACGTTGTACAAAATATATTTTAATTCTTCTTGTTTCTTTATTTCTAACCTAACTATCCCTGATTTTACGATAACTTGTGTGTATTTTTTGTAATTGCGAAACCCCTCTGACGTAATCGTTGAGCTACTTAAGTGCTCTTTAAGATAAGGGTAAAATGCTACTTAAAGTTTTTAATTACTTTTAACAATCTGTAGTCTTTTTTGTTGTAAAATATATAGAAGAACAATGCATACATTCTTGAACTATTTTAGATAAATTTAGTAAAAAACATGGTTTCTTTTAAGCATTTTTTTTTCTTTAGTACAGTATAATATTTTCTTTTTATAATTTTTATTGTTTACACTGTATGACTAGTTTTATATCTACCACAAATTGTATAACTTTTCGGCACTATCTGGTATTTTTAAGTTTATTGTTCGTTGATTACTGTTTGTTGCCTAAATAAATTACTAAGACAATTAAATCTAATATTGTTTTCTGGGGTTCAGAAACATTCGGATTAAAAAGAACAAAAAAAAATGCCGGTATGAATATAAGACTAATTCCGTTTTGATTTTCACCCAAAAGTTTCCTGGGAGATATTTATTTTAGTTTATTATGTTTAGGGCGACTGTGGTCTAGTGGTTGTGAAATGGTCATGCAGACCTAGAAATCCCGCCCCGGTTCAAAATCATTGGCTGGTATCTGTATCTGAGATATATATTTAATACGTTTGTCACCCAGTTTCTACGATACAATCAAATTTAGAAGTTTACTATAGAAATATATTTTTTTAAATATATTTTTTTAATAATTAAGAATAGAAAAATAATTACCAATAAATATCGAAGTAAGATGGCACGCTGTCACACTTAACATTTTCACAACAAAAAATTCTATTTCAAAAAACAAAAATTAAAAACTAGAAACGCCGCAGGCATTAAAATTCATCTAGCTTCTAGGAATTGCGCAATTTTCCCTTCATCACAACTCGTGGGAACTCACCCCCTAGTTTCAACACAATGGCTTGTCCGCGGCTCGTTAAAAACTTTGCCCTGAATTTTTTCACTCACCACCCTATCCGAGGAGAGGCAAAACCAAACTGACCGAGCCTTTTTCATCATACTTGTAAACACGGAAAATATTTTATAATTTAAATAATTTTGTTCAAACGTGTAATTTTAAAAATAAGATCATTCTTTGAAGTTAATAAAAATGGCCTAGAACTTAAATTATAATATAAATGTAAGAAAAATAACAATGCGTGCGTTCAGATGTTGCGCGTCATTATTTGCAACTGGTAAGTAGAGTTTTTAGCACGATAAAAAATCGCTACCAAAATTGTGTAATAGGTTTTTGTGAGAGTAAATCGCTACAACTGTTATATCGAATCGATTTATAATTTACTGCAATCGATATTAATTTTATAAAACCTTTTACGGTGACTAGATGTAATTATTTTTTAATTAGCAATAAATCATATTATAATTTATTGTATATTTTTTATTACGGTTCCACGTGTGACAGCATCCGGCTTGATGTTAGCTGGAGTGCGGTCTATGAGTGAAGGTGACGATAAATAACTGCATGTAGCACTCGCATCCACTATGCTGACCTTATTGTAACCGGCAACTATTAAGATTATCCCTAAACCCTTCACGGTATTGAAACTGTCTCAATCTAATTACTAAACATTACAAATAAAACCCGGAATCGAACCCGGGACTTTACGCGTATCAAACTGGTTCGCTAACCAATGCGCCACGCCTGTCGTCAAATTAGGTATGTACATGAATAAAAGTGTATTCAACATGCCTAATTTTACGACAGGCATGGCTTATTGTTTAGCTAATCAGTTCGATACGCGTCGCAATAGCATACGCAGAGCAAATATCCGCTCCTTTTTTTTTATTAACAAATATTTGTAATTTTTAATCTAATTTACGAATCACGAGTGATGGACACCAGTGGCGTACCGATCCGATATGGGCGCCCAGGGCAAGCATCGAGGATGCGCCCTTCGTAAGTTACCTTAATGTAAAATAAACATATAGGTACCTACACTTAATAAAACATATTAAATCTTGCTTAATATATTCTTCAACTAAGCTTCACTATCCTTTAGGCTTATCTGGAAGAAACCTAGAAAAAACTCTACCTTGAACTGATTTTCCTTGGTTTATTAATATTTTTAAGATTTATAATTTGCAAATCGCGCCCCCTTCGGATGGCGCCTAGGGTACGTGCCCTACCTGCCATACCCTAGTTACGGTGGTATGGTGGACAATGGGGTGGACACGAAAAGAGTGGTAGGCAGTGGTACCCAGTCTGCCGATCCGGGGTAGTACCACCACTTATAAGCATACAGACAAGTATTAGTCACGTTTCGGAATCCCACTTACGCTACTACCCCGGATCGGCAGACCACTAGACCACTCTTAAAATAGTTGCGCGGTATATTGGTTTATATTGAGGTTTTGCGGGAACTATGTTAAACAAATAAATATTTTTGTGGTTTATTATCCAGTTTATTTTGATAATTCTGATGCCCGATATTATGCCGCAAATGTATTTTAATACAGGTAATGTAACCTACTTATATCGTATTGGCAATCCATGAATTAAGAGACCAACCTTCATACAAACTTGTTCATTTAAAAAAGTACAAAAGTGAGCTTTTTAATGCGTCATCATGAATTTATTTTTGTTATTATTTGCAATACGCGGACCTACCTACTCACTGACATACTTATTAAAGGTTACTTTTAAATTTAAAAATACTTAAAGTGTCTGCGAGCGTACCACCATTTCTTATAACATTATTATTTTAATCGTCAAATGTCAATTACATGCTTATTTGAATAAAGTTACTATTGGCAGTTTTGTGACGTCACATCCGCTATTCATTCATAACGAATTTTTATTTACTTTAAATTTTAGCTGTTCTTAATTTAATTATCGTTAATTAACTGTAAGTACCTAGTTGAATTAGGTACCTACATTATTCGATTACAAAAGATAAATTAGTTTTTAATATTCAAATGCAAAAGAAATACGTTTTTGAGCGTAAAATCTATGCGAATGTACAAATGAATTCATAATTCATTTGAGATTTGAAAGAATAAAACAAATTGCAAATAAGAGGTGATGGTACGAAATTAAGTAATCTTGTTTTGTACGTCAAATATGCTTATTTTTAATTTATCCTTATTTTTTATTAATTGGTGGTAAGCCCCTGATTATTATATTATTGTGACCCGACATATGACAGCACCCTGCCTGATGTTAAGCTGAATTAATTAATGGAGTTGGCTGCTACTACCGTAAGAAAGTCCTTTCAAGATAGATATCATTACTGTCATGCTTCGGTAGAAAACGTCACTCGAAGATTTGAAATACATAGATTATAGAACGCCTAACAATAAAGAAATATAAAAAACAGGCAAACCGAGATCACGGGTTTAAAACCACTCGCCGGTACCAATGTATCTTTGATATAATATATATCTTATGACCTTGGATCCTTCAAGCGATGCGTAAAGCAGCATCTTAGGCCGGCATAATGACCTCTTGTTTATCATCAGGCGGGTCGAAGTCAAATGTCGTGTCATAATAAAAAAAGCGATTGGTCGACTCCATTTATGAACTGTTCCAGCTTAACATCAGCCGAACCACAACAAAAATGTCTAGGCATCTATAAAGACGGCCGTGGTGTAGTGGCAATGCAATGGTTACACAAACCGGAGAACACGAGTTCGAGACCACCCACCGGTACCAATGTATCTTTGATAATGTACTTTGGTTGTCCTGTTTCTATAATACAAGCACTTTAGTAGCTTAGTACAGAAATGTAAGTCAAAAATAAATAAATACTCTGCTATATGAACCAAACCAATTCTATATTTATTAAATTTCACACCAATCAACGTCAAGTCTGAGATTCGTAATATTGAATACGATGGAAAATTATTCTTGCTTCTAATTAGTTTTCTAACCATGATGCTGCGAAATTACATTTTATAGTTATTAAGTCTCAACCCCCGTGTTACCACGAGACACGCCTGTCACTCTGATGAATAATCTTCCAGATGAAATTGCTTATTTAGGCTTTAAATATTTTAATATTTTACACATAAGGCGACCGTGGTGTAGTGGCAGTGCAATGGTTACACAAACCGGAGAGCACGAGTTCGAGACCACCCACCGTTACCAATGTATCTTTGATATATGTGCTTTGGTTGTCCTGTTTCTATGATACAAGCACTTTAGTAGCTTAGTATAGAAATGTAAAAAAAAAACACTGGCAACTTGTTTTTTTTAACATATGACATGACCCCGCCTCGTATTAAGCTGGAGTGAGTTCCATGAATGAAGGTAACTGCTACTCACACTTAAATAACTGTAACAACTAGGCCGGCATAGTGGATGTGATTGCTACTCACAGTTATTGAATTGTAGTAGTGTGGCATCCATTCATGGACCACACTCCAGCTTAAAATCAAGCGGGGTGCTGGCATATGTCGTCACAAAAAACAGTAACATCCAATATGCCGGCCTAGTTGGAACCGGCAACTTACAAGCTGATCCTGAAACGCGACTAAGTCACTTCACGATCTGTATACATACTTGTAAGTGGTAGAGAACCTCGGATCGGCAGACTGGACACCTGACTGACACACTCTTCGATAACCACTCTTGGACCTCGTCGTCACTCTTGGACCTCCTCTTGCTTATCATCAGGCGAGTCGAGATCAGATGTCGTGTCACAATAAAAATAAAAAAGACCCGAAGCAAATGTCAACCTCTTTTTTATTATTAACAAATATTTGTAAATTTATTCAAATTATTATAAATCACAAATAGAGCTATGAAATAAATATTTGCTCCGACCGGGAATCGAACCCAGGACTTTAAGCGCAACAAACCAATCGCAAACCGTTCGGCCACGCCTGTCGTCGGAAAGTTCTAATGAGTCTAATTAGTTATATAATAGTCTATGCCAGAGGTTAGAGTTTTGCTGGTTCCGCTGGACTCCCTGCATAGCTACCTTTCTACCATATTCAGTTTTCCCAAGTAACAGTCGCTGAGCTTCTTAAAATATTATCTGCCTACATTGATAGGTAAAGTCAAGCCAACATTTTATTTAGTTCTTTAATATGGAAACCAGATAAATTTTGTAGACCCTAGCTTACGACTTGTGAACCCTCATTTTTTTTCACGTAGACCACCGTCGAGTCTCCCCTGGACCACTTTCGGAATTAATGGTCTAAGCTTTAAGGTAAAATTAAATTAATTAATACCCACCTATGTTGAAAAGGTCACATGCATAATAATATTCATTTTCATTGTTTCAGGATAAATTGCTCAATAAATTAGAAGAAAATGACCCAGAACTTGCAACATCTCCTGAGGAAGAAGTATGTATTATATTTGTTTTATATTGTCGTGACAAGACGACACGTGTGGCGCATTCTGTATTAACGCGTTGGTAGAGTCTGTCTAAGCCGAAATGACGCGCTCCTCTACTGCATTTACGCACACGAGCAAAAATCGCGATACCTCAGAAATGATGATTCTCACACAAAAAGTATGGAAAGAATTGTTGTAGATAATTTTATAATCTACAATTTTGTCTGACCTATTTTTTTTATAAACTTACCGTTCACGAGAAAAATCCAGAAAACTAAAAATTTTGACATTCGACCTTAAATAACTTTTTTAGCACACATGGGATCGATAGGGACTTTTGGTATTTTATTTTTAGTGGTGTACCCAAGGTTTCCACCAATTTTCAGCTCTGTGAGAATTTTGTTCAATCACTATTTTCTTGTCTATTTTGACTGGACTAGTAGTTGGCCATTTAGTTGCTGGTTAGACCCAAAAAGAGGAGCTCGCAGATAAAGTATAGTAATATACTTAGTAAAATTTGTATTCGCACATTTAAATAAACTAATAAAGTGAAAGGGCGCGTCATTTATAGTTAGACAAGCTATATTTAACAATGCGGTTTCAATTACCGTTCGGAGCAAAGAGTTGTTTCGTATAATTTATTTGTGATATTTAGTAATTAGATATTACAAATAGTTGTTAAGAAATATATTTATTTAGCGTCCGGTTGTTTAAATTAGTGATCATTTGACAGTCTGCCGGTCTGCAGTAATACCATTTTTAAGTGTTTAGACTATGAAGTGACTCAGTCGCGTTTTAGGGATAAACTTGAACCTAGGGAAGCAAGGGAGTCGTCGTCAGGATCGTGGCAAGTGGCGCTCCATTGTCTCTGCCTATTCCTGTAGGAAAAAGGCGTGACAAATTGATTGATTGATCTTAATGTATTTTGAGTTTAGACAGCTGAAATAAATATTTTTCTTACAAGGTGTAATTTATACAACAATATCTCACTTTCTTAAAAATCTATATTACAGTGAGAAACGTTTTAGAAAACTGAATGAAATTTGGCAACTTTATATAAATTCAAGGTTGTAAATATTAAATACTCTTACTGATTCCGTAAAGTATTCGTTTATTTTAAATTGGCATAATTCCTTGCGAAACTTTAATAAGGGTATTCTAAAAATAGGTCGTCGCATTGTATTATGAAAATTTTAAATATTTAAGGGTGTTTATCTTTTGGCGAATCTAACGACAGCTCACATAATATTATTATTATTATCGTTTTAGAGTCTAGCTAGAGTAATAAAATAAACTATAAACGGCTCTTTTATGTTGATTTGACGTGATCAACACACTGCCTGATGTTAAGCTGCCTCCAGCGTAACATCTAATGAAGTTTAAAAAGCCGATTAAAAATAAGTTGATATTCAATCAGCTTTTGGTGTGTCAAAAGTTGTATAACGATGAATTAAACAAATTTTATGCGGCTTACTGTCGCGTTTATTTTGGTTTTGATTTTACATTTTTTTATTATTCCGACGTTTCGAGAGCTTTGCAGCCATCATGGTCACGGAGAGCTTCATTTTTGTTTCATTCATTAATCAATGTTCGCGCAAAATCTAAGAAAATACTTTGTATAACGATGTTAAACTAACTGCAGTGCGGTCCATGAATAGAGGTGACTGCTACTACAGTTAAATAACTGTAAGTAGCAGTCACATCCACTATGCTGGCCTAGTTGGAACCGGCAACTTCCAAGCTGATCCAGAAACGCAACTATGTCACTTCACGGTCTGTATACTTGTAAGTGGTGGTGACTGCTACTTCCAGTTATTAAATTGTAGTAGCAGTAGATAACATCCATTCATGGACCACACTCCAGCTTAACATCAAGCTGGGTGCTGTGATATGTCGAGTCACAATATAAAAATAAATTAAAAAAAGATGTCAAGTCACAATAAAAAGAATAATAATTTATTTTAATCTTCCAGTGTGTAATATGCGTGAACGCAAAAGCTACAATGCAAACATCGCCCTGTGGTCATCGTGTCGTGTGCCGGCGATGCTTCGTGAAGACCATTCAAATGGCAGTCAGTCAGAGATTGCTCCCGTTGAGGTGTGTCATATGCCGCGCGAAAATACTCCGTCTGCGGCAAGCACCACGGCTTGTCACCAGCAAGAGTTGGCAGGTTAGTAAGATGAATACTTTGATCGTGTGGAATAGTTAACCATAGAGCTTGTATAAAGAGAAATGTGAAGAAAGCGTGGGAGTTGATTTATTAATCTCTTTCATCTATCCTTTTAATATGCCCAAAACAACGCGACATTAGACTTGGGTAGTTCCGGAACGAGTCACTAAAATGATATACTTCCGATCCTGGTACTACACCACTCACTAGTTCACTGCAAATTCAAACGTGTCTCTAGTTCCTTTAGTTCCGAGTCATGCATCGCATATCCACTCACTCACCACTCCTATGATGGAACGAGATATAAACACATCGTACATTCGTACGGAATCATACCTCGTTCGTTACTCGTACCTAGTATTTTCGCGTAATACCGTGAAATTATATTTTATATATCCATTGCTCTCCGCGTGCACAAGAAAATATTTACACCGCGTGCATTACGAGTAATGGTATGAAAGTATGTTGAAGAGAGCAGCAACTCGTCGTCTTTTTATAACGTAGTTTTCTAACGAATATTTGCAGTTTTAAATTATGCGAATTGGTAATTGTGTTTTTGTATTGTGTAACGCGTGAATAATTATTGTTTATTATAGTTTCTGTGTACATTTGTGAAGTGTATGATCTAAAATAATTCTATAGAAAGGATATCTTGATTTCTCAGAACAACTGCAGCTTTTCTTTACCGAATGAACTAACCGAATGCGCTTCCTTGAACTAAATGAACTAGTGAACTAGATGAACTAGTGAACTAAATGAGTGAACTAGTTCCGATGGAAAAAATATACATATCACTCCGTATCATTTGATGGAAGCGTTTTGCGCATGTATACGCGACATACTCGTACTTTTCCCAATCTTTGTTACTGCATTTTTTTGTTATATTGACTCAACATCTGACCTTGACTTGCCTTATGGTAAGAAAAGAGAGGTCCAAACAGTGCCAACTACTGACAAAACCGACTCAGTTCACAGTTGCCTCAACAGCCGTCACTATGCCAGCCCAAAATCGTACATTTGAAGTTCTCAAATCACATCATGAAGTTAATCAACCAATATATTTTCTTATCTTCTCCTAATCTTGATTATTCTCCATGCAGAAAGTAAACAAATACCCATTGATTACATTATTATTACATCAAAATTAAAGCCTACATTTTCATTCATCATCATCAGGTTCGACTTCTGGTCGTTCACTTCTCAACATAAGCCTTCCTTTTAGAACGTCATTCCGAATGACAAGATGCTAGTTGCATCCACCGGTGGATCGTGACTTTCACTATGTCGTCAGTCCACCTAGTGAAAGGCCTACCTACTTAGCGTATTTCTATTGTAAATCCTTAATTCGTCTGTATCTCACCATTAAAATAATTGTTTAATTTGCTATGTTTTAGGTCACAAGTGGGAATGGCAAGTGGGGTGTCCCAGATTCTGTATCCAGCTACTCGGTGGGCGCACGTTCGGTTCCAGCATCAGCTTCACTTTATTCAGTCACGAGTGGCGAGTCTTCCCTTTCAGGCAAGAATTTACATTTTTAATAATTTTTGAATGCTTCATGGTGCAAATAAATAAAATTAAAAACATGAACATAGTGACACGAAGGCGACCTTATTACTTAATAAGTCACAGATATGTTTAAAAGTAAAGTAAATACGGATTATGCGTCTAAGATCGCTACCGCAGCTAACAAAACGAGCTGATGACCTTAAAACCCCTGATCAGATCTTCATCAATTGTAACTAAGAACTATCTCGATCATGTCAACTTTCAAACGAAAAAGACCGCATCGTAATCGGTCCATTCGTTTAGGTGCTACGATGCCACAGACAGACACACAGATACACAGACAAGTCAAACTTATAAAACCTCTCTTTTTGAGTCGGGGTTTAAAAAGCAATCTCATCCAGGAAAACTTTGGGTTAAAAGGAAATCAATTGATATTTATATTTGAAATTAAACCTAAAAGTAATTATTAAATAATATTAACAAAAACTTAACTAGTTAAAGAATAAATAACAACGTGCAATTTTTTTGATATTGTGATTTGACATTTGACCTCGACTCGCCTGATGGTAAGCAAGAAAAGGTCCAAGTGTGCCGACGACTGTAAAAACCGAGTAATGGTGATAAACTTTCTGAGATGAGATGTTTCTTTTTCTGATCAACAATTTTCATTTTTGTAATATACACTAATGTGTAAGACCTAAGTATCCTTAAGCTTTACTTACAATAAATTTCATCATCTTTTTTTCAGGAGTGTCTTCCGTGTCGAGTAATAGCGCTGGCAGCGTAAATGGTTCATGTACCACCAAGTTCTGCAGCGGAGCAAAATGTGGTGGCGCATGTCTTGGCGCTATACCAAGAGTACCACAACCGAGTCAATCTGCACCAAGACAACCTTCTTCAAGCTCGTTAAGACGTTCTCAACATCATAGCATGAAGGTAATACAAAAAATCATTTGGCAAAGAAGACTGCCGGTTTTTCTTTCCATACTAGAGTAATAATTTATATCCTTGTAACAGGTTCGCCTTCAAGAGTATCATCAAATGCATAGTTACACTGGAGGTCCAATAGGAGAGCCGTCAGGACGTCTGCCTCCGATTCGCGAGTTCCAGAGGGAATTCCGAGAAGGACGCCGAGAGAGTACTGCTGTTGAAGCCTCTGTATCTACGAGAATAAGGTTCAAACTAAAGTTTATTATAGGAGTTATAAACAAAGTTAGGTTTTTTATTTTTTTAAATCAACTTTTGATGTAGTCATGTCATGTCTTGAAAAATACGTTACAATATTTATTTCTTTATTATTCCAGGTGTGCCCAAAAAATTGTAACGCAACTCGAGGCATCACCACCGAAAAAATCACAAAACTTCTTCCGACAATTAAAGTCAACAAACAAAGAGAGTGAAGACAAATCGAGAGATTCTAGTAGAGAGACTGAAAAGAAAATAGAGAACCCCAAATCTAAACCAAAAAAAGAAGACAAAAAGAAGAAAGAAGAAGAAAATAAACAAGAGGAGAAGAATAAACGAGACGAAAGTAATGACAATAAGAAGAATGAAATAGCCGAGCGTAAAAAGGAAGAAAAAATGAGGCTAAAAGCAGAAAAGGAGGCTAAAAAGGAAGCAAAGCTTCTAGCAAAAGAAGAAGAAAGGCAGGCAAAACTAATAGCCAAAGAAGAAGAAAGACAAGCTAAGTTGTTAGCCAAAGAGGAAAAGAAAAAAGCCAAAAAAGAAGCTAAGTTAGCTGCGCAATCGGAGAAAGAGAAAAATAAGTAGTATACAAGTCAAGGTACTTACTATTCTAAAGTTGTCTTTAGAATGTATAAGATATTAGTCGGCTTACTATCGCGTATATTTTATAATACTCTATCCGTACAAAAGTATGTATTAAATGCAAACTGCTTATATTTACAATTATCCCTATTTGAATCGGAACGTCTTTAACAATATTTCAGCGTATATAGTCTGTAAATATTTCCGCTGTTGGTTTTCTATATCATAATAACAAAAACAATTATTTCGGCCCATTACTTTATTTATCTATCTAGTGTTAATTATAATTAATTATAACCCCAAAACAATTTAAATAAAAAGTAAGTCCAAAAACTAAAACCCGATACTGAAAAATTTAAGTTTTTGTTTCTATACTTTAATCTTTAAATCTATACTTTAATTTATACTTTAATAAATAATCTTAGATTTATGCTAGAAAAACTGGTGAGATATCTTTTAATACATGAATTAGATGTAAACTTTATAAATAATAGAACAAATTGAAAAATAAACGCGATGGTAATTCGTTGAAATTCTTATATCTAAATAGATTTTTAATAGGTACTGTTTAGGTGGTAGTCCTAAACTTGTAGAAATGTAGTTGTCTAGAACTGGAATGTTGATAAATCCGTCTTCATTTTATTAATGAACTGATTTATTATTTTTATTAATTTGTCAATTAATTTTATTTAATAATTTAACTAGATTTTATATTGACTAGTCTATCTATACATTTGTAGTCATGTATAATAGTTAATTTATTAAAAAATATTTATGAATTAATATTAAGTCTTTAGAGAGTCCACGTGGTTTTTTTTTATTAATGTTTTTTGTATATTCTTTTTGGTTAAAGTATAGTAGACTCATTAAATTACATTATTGTCGATTTTAGTAATTAAAAGTATTGTAAATAATGTTAATGGAATGGTTATGAAAAGCAATCAAAATTCCTAGTTGTTGGGTCATAGTTGGAACTCTAAAAACTGTGAAGACTGAATGAAAGGGATATTAAAATCATATCTTTTTTGTAATTTTATTCTGTAAAATTAGTTAGGAGCTTCGACAAGCAGCCAAATATTTAACTTATTCACTTTTTCATAGTTTGGTAGCTCTTCTAGATTTACATGCAAAACAAACAAAATTCTTTAAAATTTTAATTTAAAAAAGGTATGTAGTATCGAAAATGTTTTGGGTATCATTTTTCGTTTCGGGATCAATTTGAAAGTAGCTGGCTCCAACTAGACCAGTTTAAGTAGCTCCTATTTGAAATTATTTAAATGTTGTAGTAGACACCACCTTTTATGGACCACACTCCAGCTTAACATCAGAATGCTGTCATATTTTAAAAATATATATTTTATTTTATTGTGACACGACATCTGACATCGACCCGCCTGATGATAAGCAAGAGGAGGTCCAAAAGTGACGACAACTCAAAAATAAGAGTTCATTCCGGCTGCGTCACTATGCCAACCAAAGGTGCTTATTCACACATCGCTTGAAGGTTTTCTTTAAATGTGCATCTACAATTTTAAGGGTTCTAATACATAAAATGTCATAAAATAAAAAAAGCTAAAATGTTTTTAAAGAATTTTGTTAGTTAATACATAATTAACTATAAGTATGTAAATTATAATTATGAATATGTAGGTTTTAGCAGTAGAAAAGTACTTAGTACTTTTATTTTTTATATTTCGACTAATCTCTCTGTAAACTTAATCGGCCTTAAAAAGAAATAGAATTAATATTACATACGTGAAATATAATTAATGAACTTTTTATTATCTAATAATCATGAGAAATTTAGGATTAATATAATTGTTATTACAACAAAAAACTGAGTTGTGAGATAAGAACGAGAAAATCTCGATTAGTAACCGCTAGATGTCGCTGTAAAAATCATTAAACTTGTTATATCTACTTTGTTAGCATCCATTAAAGTTGATATTTATTGCTAGATTTAAAAGCTATGATTATGTTTTTGTTATCGGAATCTCGTATAAGTAGATATCCTGGCAGAAAAAAAGAGTGCTGAATTTTGAGCTGCACAGTATAATGATCGGTTAATAAGAACGAGTCCGCGCAATCATTATGTCGTGCTCATAATTGACAAGATTTAAAAATGTATACACATTTGATTAACGAAAAGTAAGTAGGTAACAATACACGTGACTGCGTAGCTTGAATTCCAGCGCACTTTTTGTCTGCCGATATCTATACCCAAGTGCAGCCTTTAAGGTCAACGCACACCATAGTGTTAAAAATTTAAAAAAACGTCCTCGGAAAATCTAAAGTAAGTAAGTATCTAACCAATCTAAAACCCTGTAGGTTGACTCTTTAGATGTGCCTAAAATAATTAGAATAGATTAAAACGGGTCTTAATGAGTTTTTGACGACAGGCGTGGACGAACGGTTTAGCGACTGGTTTGTTGCGCGTAAAGTCCCGGGTTCGATCCCCGGTCGGAGCAAATATTTGTTTCATAGCTTTTATTTGTAATATTTAATAGTTCTAAATATTGCAAATATTTGTTAATAAAAAAAAAGAGATGGATATTTGCTTCGGGTCTGGTTATCTAAGAGTGGTAGGCAGTGGTACCCAGTCTGCCGATCCGGGGTAGTACCACCACTTACAAGTATACAGACCGTGAAGTGATTTGGTCACGTTTCGGGATCAGCTTGTAAGTTGCCGGTTCCATCTAGGCCGGCATAGTAGATGTGATTGCTACTCACAGTTATTGAATTGTAGTAGCAGTGACATTCATTCATGGACCACACTTCGGCTTAACATCAAGCGGGGTGCTGTCATATGTCGAGTCACAATAAAAAAAATAATAATAAGTATTATTGCAAAATATTAGGTACCTAGGTGGAAACGGCCTGATAAAATAAACTAAAGTATCCTTGAATCCTTCAAGCGATGCGTGAAGAAACACCTTAGGCCGGCATAATGACGGCAACTGAGGCAGTTGGGAACTAACTCGGTTTGTTTAGTCATCGTCACTCTTGGACCTCCTCTTGCTTATCATCAGGCGGGTCAAGGTCAAATGTCGTGTCACAATAAAAAATATATATATATCAAAGATATATAAACATTGAAAAATTGGGGTATAGATTGTCTGTGGTGTACGCTGGCCTTTATGTTATTCATACTTATCTAGTTATGTAGAATCATATCAAATGTTACATAGTGTACCTAAAGTTGTCATTATTATTTTTTAAACAGTCCAAACAAATTGTTGGATTTCAAATATTGTCAATCGTTAGAAAATTTTCTTGTGAATTAAATAAACATGTTACAGTACGTTGTAGTTTTTAATTTCTTAACACAAAACATACCTACTTCACATTAAGAACAAGGACTTTCAAATAAAAAAAGAAATTTGAAAAAATATTCAGTAGTTTTTTTTTATAGCATATTCAAAAAAAAAGTTATTTGGCAGATATTATACAAATTCGCTCTTGCGCGGAATACTGTTCGCACCTTTGGGACGGCTCTGCCAAGTATCTTCTGAATGCCCTGGATTCATTGCAGCGCCGAGCTGTCCGAATTATAGGTGATGCAGAGGTCACGCGAACTCTGACGCCTTCTATGGACTATACGCCTCTACAATGGGTAATGTTCTTGGGGAGCTCTTTAACCTTGTTCCTACCTCGTCTTTTCACTCCCGTAATACCCGCAAAGGTATCGAATCGGCAGTCGAACTAAAAAGTTTGGTGCTTCGTTTCTTTGCAGAACAATAGACAAGTGGATAGCTTTAACAGCACGGTTCTATACGGGTTGTCCCGAGTGCGATTTCCGTTCAGAGCAAATATTTGTTTCAAATCTTTCATTTGTAATATCATAATTAGATTGAATTACCTAATATTTCTTATGTTAATTTAAAAAGAGAACGATATTTGCTCCGGGTTTGGTTGTCAAAGAGTAGTAGGTTGTGGTACACAGACTGCCGATCTGGGGTAGTATCACCACTACAAGTCGCGTTTCAGGATCCACTATGGTTGCTTTTCAGGATCCACTAAGGTTGCGTTTCAGGATCCACTACAGTCGCGTTTCAGGATCAACTTGTGAGTTGGCGGTTTCAACTAAACCGGCATAATGGATATGACTGCTACTTACAGTTTTAACTGTAGCAGCAGTCAACTACACTCATTGACCGCACTTTAGCTTAACATCAGGCGGGATGCTGGAGAGGATGGTTACTACAATAGACCACAACCATCCATGTTTGTAGTCGTTAAACTGCTTGATATAACCGAAAAAACTCTCTTTCTTAGTCTACCCTCCAACACCCAACCTACCGTGGGCCAATCCCATAGATCCTGTTCCATAGGAAGAACCATCAATCAAGCGCTCCTCTTCTATTTCCACTCTTTCCATTCCCTCTCACCACACCTCTTTCGTCTCTAAATCTTTTTCTGTCACTGCTGCAAATCTATGGAATGAATTACCTCAAAATATTAGACAAGCTACTAATTGTGCAATATTTAAGAGTTATGTGTACAAACACTACCTTTCTTCTTTTCCACATCTTTTATGACATGAGTAGTTTTATTTTATTTTACGTGTATTATTGAGTTATAAATATATATAACTTATTTATGTGCTAATATTTTAAAATAATATCTTAAATAAGTTCTTAAAAACCCTGAGCTTTTAATGCACGATTATGGAGTTTCATGAATAATTAAAATATGGAGTTACTCTACTAAACTAAATTTTATTCAGAATAATCAAATTGCCAAGACTCATGGAATAGGCAGAGACAATGGAGCGCCTGCTCTTTCTACGTTACTGCCAGAACTCTCCTGCTACACCTTCTCCTTTCACTCCCGTATAGGTTGAGGAAAGCATCCGCATACTGTCGATCGAATCGACTTCGCCTATCCCCATGGGAAAAAAGCCGTGACAATTGATTGATTGGTTATACCCAAATATCAGTCTTAATTTTAAGTTATATATATATATTTTTTATTGTGACTCGACATATGACAGCACCCCGCTACAATTCAATAACTGTGAGTAGCAGTCACACATCCACTATGCCGGCCTAGTTGAAACCGGAAACCTACAAGCTGATCCCGAATGCGATCAGCTTGTACTACCCTGGATCAGCAGACTGGGTACCACTGCCTAACACTCTTTTATAACCAGACCCGAGGCAAATATATATCTCTTTAACAAATATATGCAATATTTAATATAATTATTTCAAATAAAAGCTATAAAACAAATATTTGCTCCGACCGGGAATCGAAACCGAGACTTTACGTGCAACAAACCAATCTCTGACCGTTCGTCCATGCCAGTCATCTAAAGAAACAATGATAATAAAAGTAATGATTAAACCATAATCAATATATTATCTACACATTAAGTTACAAAACTGTTTATTTATTGTAACTGTAAAAACTATTTACAATTAATCTTTGTAATTCTCTCCAAGGCGAGCATCAACATTCTCTCCAGCTCGCCTGTTATGACGAAGGTATTTGTTAACCATTGGCCTGTAGTAGAAGGCCTGGTAATCTTCCCTTTCTGCCATTTTCTTTTTGATTTCTTTCTCCAAGCCTACGAGTTTTGCTTTCTGTGCCTGTTCATCTATGGCATGCATGAATTTCTCATACTCCTGAAATTAAATAGTATATAGACATATTATATATTTTTTATGCAATACTTGTTCGTACATTAATGTATGGAAGTAAATGTTGGGTGTGGCAGAAGAAGCATGAGAGTAAAATTAACGCTGTAGAAATGAGGTCATTAAGGAGTGTATGTGAAGTGACGATAGTGGATAAAATAAGGAATAGCACAGTGCGCGATAGACTTGAAAGAGGATGTAGTGACAAGGATTGACAAAGAAATGCTTCGATGGTTTGGGCATGAAAAGGATGAGTGAAAGTAGATAGATGAAAGGAATTTATAAATCTGATGTGGATGCGTTAATCAAGTAAGACCCAGAAGGTTGTTCTCTGACCAAATTGGAGACATTCTATAGAAGGCTGGGTTGAGATAGAGCTTGTATGAAGAGAATTGCGGATGTAAAGGAAGTGAGGGAGTTGTGTCAGGATCGTGGCAAGTGGCACTTCATTGTCTCTACCTCTTCCTGTGGAAAAAGGCGTGACAATTTGATTGAATGATTAATGTACATATTATATCATAGATACATTGCTACCAACCAGTGGTTCTGAACGGGGATCTCATAATTTGGGTGACCATTTATCTTTGAAAGCATAGTGATGGCTACTGAGGCTGCTGTGATCTGAGTCGGTTTTTTCAGTTGTTGGCGCTCTTAGAAACCATTAGGCAAGTAAAGGTCAGATGTCTAGTCACAATAAAAAAAAAATTAGTCTGATTATAATAGTTAGTTTCTTGCACAAACAAAACTACCAAAGTACATATTCAAAGATACATTGGTACATGCAAGTAGGTGAGAACCAGGGACTCTCAGTTTGCATGACCGTTCACAATCACTACACCTTCTAATATGTCTTAAATACATCAGTATTATAAAGTAGTTTTAATTGGAGGCTCAAGATATGTGACGCCATGGTCACATTTTAATGTAGAGGTATTGCTTTACCTGCTGAGGATTGTTGTGTATGTAACGAGCAATAAATCTGGTTATGGGATGACGGTGGTACTCCCAATATTTGGGCTCATCATCACATTCTGTAATTGGTCTCAACTCCGCTGGCCCTATGAAGACGTTTGCATAGAAGATTATGGCAGCCACTGGTATCACTCCAACCATTAAATAAAGATGGAACATATCCTTGAACTTGTGCCATTGCCATCTAAGATAAAAAATTAAAAAAATATTATATTAATTCAGTAAGCTGATGTTTTTACTATGATGAAACATTAGGATTGATATTGCTGGCTAAGTTAATCCATTCCATTCAACAACAGGAGGCATAAAAACTTATTTGATACCTATATTTTTTCATGAATGTAGTCGTAAAAAATGGCAAAACAATTAATTCTATGGCATAGGAGAGTTACTTATATAATAGTGATATAAGGGTATCCCTTCTCTCCTCCTGAGATCTTATTTCTCATCAATAAAACCTGTTATTTAAAACCTTCCAAAATTGTTTTTTTCCTTTTAAACATTTATTATTATTAATAAATTGATTTGTCACGCTTTTTTCCCACAGGGATAGGCAGAAAAACTGGAGCGCTGTTTGCCTCAATCCTGACACAACTTCCTCACTTTTCTCACATCCGCAATTCTTTTCATACAAGCTATATTTTTGGTCGGAAACCACCCTCCTGGGTTTGCCTCGTTTAACGCATCCACCCATGTGCCCAAACCATTGGATTATTTTTAATGGGAAATTTAAATGGGATTATTTTTAAGAAGAGAAAATAATTTGTAATAAATATAACCTCTAATGAACACATCAATTATGCAACGAAATTATACATTTTGTGATTAAAATGACATGGCACAAGCATATAAAAGTTGCAATAGAGCTTATAGAGGAATCATTGTGCAGAATTAAGCAGATAAACAAAAAATAAAGTGTTAGATAATCATTGAAAACCTACCTAGATGGCTGAATAACGAAAGAGCGTTGTTCGCCGCATAAGGTATTTTTAATAGAGAAATTCACATTTTGTACTAAAACTGGAGTCTTAGTACTTGATTTTAATATATTTATGCCGATAGATCGGCCTAAACAGCTCCAAGACACCATTTCTCCCCAGAAAACCTTTATTATGATTATTGACAACCTGACGCCTGACAACTAAAAATAGCTGCCACACAACAAATTATTATTATTTTTATTAATTCTATCTCAATTATTTATATGTCTACCTTTATATACCATCATTATCATAAAAGAACATAAACGGTTGAATAATTATTATATAAACCAATGTTATAAATTCCTACAATCCTTTTACTTAAAGTTTTATATTTTTGTGCTAGCAACTAATAACGTAGTTTCCGCCAGTTTGGCGGGCAGATTCATGTTACAGATTTTGGCGTTACAAATTATTAGTAAAGCTTGTGTTTTTGTAATGCTGATGAGTAATAAATAAATTGAGTATAAATAGTATACTTAATGTAGCCAAGAAAAAAACATTAAAAATCATTTTATTTAATCATCTCTCTACGACTCCGTCGGAAGAGTTTTAACTAAGTTTTTCTCCCGCTTTACTAAACCCAACATCATTATCCTCATCCTCGTGTAGTCTATGAAACATTGTTGTATATACTTCATCATACATTCACTGAAGTCATGAAAAAATTAAAGCGCAGGTTTTGCTAAAGAACTTGTTTCCGAGCCCTATAAATATTAAAAAACAAGGACTATTTGGTACGCGCGCTTTTTAAATCTTAGTATCGGATTTAAATTATAACTTAAAATACCTAATTAACATATAGTATACTTTGATTATCTAATAATTTTAGGCTATAGTGCAAGACCAATATACATATATTTTTTAGAAGATATTATATCTTTAGTTAAATATAAATAATTTATTACCATTAGGTGTATATAAGTATGTATTCCATGCATTACTTTATATAATTTCTAAAAGTATATCTACTATGAAAAAGTAACACTTGTTGCTGTAAGCCATATTGAACCAAAGCACGATTTCTGTTAAAATTATTGATTTTTTCCACTGAGCATGCTCCGTATTAGATATCACGTCACCGAATCGACGCAAACAACGTTTTTTTAACTCCCACACTTACTGATACGCATTCTTCAGTAATATTACGTTAAAATACATTGTTATTGTTTTTATTATGTTGAGTGTTTAAAATGGAGGAACTATTGCAAGATATTTTCAAAGAAGCAAATGGGTCTAAGTTAGCTTCTTTAAGAAAATCTTGCCAGGATGCCTTGGGTAAGTAGTTATTAGTTTATTTCCTTTCTAATAATGAAGATCGTGCGCTGAATTTCTTAATCGTCAGCGCTAACGATCTCTCAGTTTTTATTAAGACTTCTACATAGTATGCGAGGGGAAGCCCAAGACGAAATATTATGAATGAAAAAAACGATTCGACTTAAGGTTGCCTCATTTGCCGTCACTATGCCAAACCGATCCCGAGACATAAACCCCGGTTCGGCAGACTGGCAAGGTCCACAGAACAAATAATTATTATATTATATATTAATCAAATAAATATTTTATTTCATTTCAACATATGAATGAAACTATTTATATATATAAGTGTTAAATAAAATTATATTGTATTTAAGTGTTATAAATTATAAAATTTCAAGGTCATAGTATTTTCTTAAATTTTGCGCGAACAATGATTAATAAATTAAACAAATTTTATGCGGCTTACTATGGCGATTATTTTGTTTTTGATTTCAAGGTCATTATAAAATTTTCACAAAGCCGTCCTTCGAAATGTTATGTTAACTTGCAAAAATACCCAGGGGACAACTCTCAAAAAATGTAGAGTTAAAAAATTGCATAGCAATAAAAATGCATAACATATTTTATTACTATTTATATAAGTGAATTTATTAGGTAAGTCCAATTAATTTTGACGGCAATATTTGTAGGAATCTACTTAAATATTGATAATTTTAATTTAATAAAAATCCTAATGTTAATTTTAAAATGTTCGCGCAAAATCTAAGAATATATTATACTGGCATTTTTTAAATTATAACTCTAGCCAACTTGACTTGGCTAGAGTGCCAACGGTTGAAAAAACCGACTCAGTTTACGGCTTCCTCAGTAGCCGTCACAATGCCGGCCAATTTTTTTTAAATACATCACATTTTTTTTTCAGAAATCCTGTGCATCCAAGAGAGCAGCAATCGTCATCCATCATTTGAAATAAGGAAAGCGTGCCTCTTGCCACTTCAGATAGCATTGGAAACTAAGAGATCTAAGTTAGTTGCATTTGCATTGAGTGGATTTCATGTAGGTTTTTTTTTAAATATATTTATTGTAGCTCGACATATGGCAGCACCCCGCCCGATTTTAAGCTGGAGTGCGGTCCATGAATGAAGGTGACTTCCACCACGGTTAAATAATTAGTAAGTAGCGGTCGCATCCACAATGCCGGCCTCGTGGAACAGTAACTTCCAAGCTGATCCCGAAACCCGACTGGCCACCACTGCCTACCACTTTAAATAGATGTCATAGACCGCACTTCCGTTTCATCGCGTTTTAAATCACAACAATGCTAAAGCGTCACAGGTTACTGTACTGCAAGTTAGCCACATAAGTAGCATTTTCTGGATTGTAATGTGGCCAAATAGATCGTACTTTCGGCTCCAGCCATTAGAACGCCAATGCGAACTACAAGGTGCCCGTTACATCCACCGGTAATTTGTCGTTCATAATGGGGCGTTTGCCATAATCTCCACGCTTGGGGATACAGCAGTATACAGCAGTAGTATACTCATCGCACGTTAAGAGGACACTAATGCCCATTCTCTGGTGAGACCGGTCGAGTTTTAGGATATCCCGGGTCAGCCAGAAAAAGTAGTAGAAGATCCAGCGTCACAAAATACATTTTACATCCAAGCGACCTCGTTAAGCGCGGGAAGTAGGTTGATTTCTGCTGAGAACCTCAACCTGCGCAAATACGCTAACCTCGGTACTAGTTACGAATTTGCGCCGTTTGAGGCTGAGACCCTTCAAGCGCCTGGCCAAAGAGTTGTCCAAGCGGCTGACGGAGAAGTCTGGAGACAGGAAGGCAGGCAATTATTTCTGCCAACGTATTAGCCTTACTATACAAAGAGGAAATGTTGCCAATCTCCTTGGGACTATCTCTGCGACGTCATTAGATGATATTTTTTATTTATAGTTAATATACTTTTATATTTATCTGTTTCTCAATGAAATATTTGGAAAGTTAGCATTAGTTATAAAGTTATATTTATTTTGTTGTCCTACCTAATATAAGTAACTCTTTAATTAAGTCATATTCATTTTTTTTTTATAGAAAATACTTCGAGATGACAGATTTCACCGTGGAATTGAACCTGAAGACGATTCCCTGTGGATGCCATCACAATTACTCTGCGCTACATCAAGTGTTATGTATCATATGCCTGATACTCAGGTAATTAGGGTTTTCAGACATTTTGATGGTGGCGGCAGGATGGGACCATAAAAAAAAATACAAAAAAAATTCGATGAAAGGAGTTTGAAAAATATGGAACAAAGTTTGGCCGGCATAGTGACGGTCACTGGGACGGTCACTTATCATTTATCACTTATCAGGCGGGTTGTGGTCAAATGTCGTGTCACAATAAAATAAAAAAAGATCAAAGAACAATCCCAGAGGGTCATCCCAGTTTTATCTTTCGCCTCTATTTTATAATGATATAGTTTATAAGTATGTTTTTCATCTATCCACAGGTGCAGGTGTTTCGTATGTACCTCTCCCTTGCTTTATCACCTCGTCGTACACTAAATGGCCGCTTGTGTGTTTGGTTCTGTGGCCGATGTGCAGAAGCAGCAGCAGCGGCACCTCATGTAGCCGCCGCAGCCAGAGCAGCTGCCTCGCAAACTATCAGAGCCTACTGTGCACAACTAGGTGAGCTACGCCTGAAGACTGGTATTCAATTTTTTTTATTATGAGTTGACTACATGTCACATACTGATTCATCATCATTATCATCAGCCAGAAGGTGTCCACTGCTGAACGTAGGCCTCCCCCTTAGAACGCCATTTCGAACAACATGATTGAAGATGCCAGTTGCATCCTCGGGTTATTCGTTACTTTTGCAATGTCGTCAGTTCACCTAGTGGGAGGCGTACCTACGCTGAGTCTTCCGGTTCATTGTCTCCACTCTAGAACCTTTCTTCCCCATCGGTTGTCGGATCTCCGAGCGATGTGGCCAGCCCATTGCCACTTTAGCTCGCAAATCCTACGAGCTATGTCGGCAACTCCAGTTCTTTGGCGAATATCCTCGTTTCGGATTTTATCGCGCAGAGAGACACCAAGCATAGCTCTCTCCATTGCCCCCTGAGCGACTCTGAGCTTTTCCAACAGACCAACTTTCAGAGGCCATCACAACCCATCAATGGAGGCAATTGCTACTACAGTTAAATAACTACAAGTAATAGTTGCATTTAAAATGTTCTAGTTGGCACTTGCAACTTTTAAGCTGATCCTGAACGTGACTGTTCACTTCATCACTTCACGCTCTTATCTTTAAACCTATGAGGATATTCATTAAAGGATTATTTTAGATGAAGAATGTCAGGAACTGATGTCAGAAGGCTCTCCTTTGGGCAGAAATCACATGGTAGCTGTGAGCTGTTACAGCGAAGTTATACCTGTTATACAATACTTATGTGGACGACTCTCTGAAACGCAACTGTAAGTACATACAATGTAACAATGTTAATGATAATGTAAAACTATTAATTTTGAGTTAAAGTTTTGCATATTTAGTTTATTATTTAGGCAACAAACTCCGACCCAAAGAATAATACAATAATATAAATGAATAAAAATATAAAACTGTAAGTAAATATATTCAGACAGTTTATAACTCCTACTAACAAATTTAAATCGGAAACAAAAAACGAACGAAAACGAAAAAAAAACTTTAAAATATTACAAAAAACCTGTATAAATAAAGAAACTTTTTAGCAATTACAAAAATATGCAATTTATTTTTTATTTATTTAATAATAATAAAAATAATGAAAAAACTCAAAAATTATATTGATTTTACGTATTGGACAGATTTTTATTTACATATTTATATTATGTATAAATTTTAAAATTAAAATATTTATTAACATAAAAAAACAACAATAAATAAAATTTAAAAAGTCAATTTTAAATAGAGTATTATTTTTTATATTGGAATGCGCATCTAACCTTGTCTTGCCTGAGACACCAACAGGTCTGACGACTGTAAAACGTTTCAGTTTACGGTTGACTCAGTCGCCGCAACTATTCCAGTCAAAACATAAGTATCAATAAATTTATTAGGTACATATACTAAACCACAACTTTGTATTACCTCGGGTAAAAGATGTCGGATTTCAATACTTCAATAATCATCAAATACTTATTATTTTCAGTATACCAAAACAGAATCCGTCGTCATTATTCTTTCTTGACTGCTTGCTGACACTTATGTCGAGTCTATCAGAACGTGTGAGTTCCAACTCTCATTTTACAACGTTCCTTTGGCAGAAATTCTGTCCGTCATTGATATCTTTTTTGGGAACACCTCGTGTGGATAAGAATATTAAGTCAAGGTATAGTTGCCTTTTTTATTTTTTATCATTATATTCAAAAATAATACTTAAAAGTTATAGGTTATGGATGGTTTTTGAAGATATAGTTGAATGCGATTAACGTGATTTGAAAGAAAAATGTTCCGAGGAGCTCTCTAACCTTGTTCCTACCTCGTCTTTTCACACCCGTAATACCCACACAGGTCGGGGGAAGCATTCGCATTCTGTCGACCTAATCGACAGTTGAACTAAAAGATTCGGTGCGTCGTTTCTTTTTAAAACAATCGACAAGATTAATGCTCTACCAGCCTAGGTGTTCTCTCCCTCTTATAGTGATAGCGACTGGAGCAGCCAAGAACTGGCTCGGGTTTTACAGTCGCCGGCACTCTTGGACCTCCTCTTGCTTACCATCAGGCGGGTCGAGGTCAGATGTCACAATAAAAAATGATCTAGTGGCGAAGATTTAGGCACATTAAAAGAATGGATGAAAGGAGATTACCTAGATATGGGATTAGTGGATAGATAAAAGGAGACGACCTAGAAGATTGCTCTTTGATCAAATCGGCGCCATCCTCTAAAAAGCAGGAGCCCATAACCATAGAGTCTGTATGAAAAGAAATGTGGATGCGAATCACCATCATCATACCTTTAGATGTACTCACATATTGAATGTTTCAGGGAACATGAAGGCCATTTGGTAGACGATTCTGGAAGAGGATCTGGTGCGTTGTCATGTGCACCTAGTTTTAATAGCAAACAAGCTAAAGCTGTTTATAGGTAAATAAAGTTTTATCCACAGTTTTGTCACCCCTCTCCCAAAGATTTTTGTCTGGTAGATTTTCTACAAATATAACTTTGTTTTTATTGTGACTCGACAAAACCGAATCTTTACGGTTATCCCAGTCGCCGCCGTCAACTATTTCGGCGAAAGGTCGCGTCGGCGGCGCTTCTTCACGCATCGCTTGAAGGATGGAGAGAACATCTGAAATCTCTCTAATATACGATCGACTAAGATATTCATAAATATTTTATTAACATTTGAACTCTTTGCCTCCATTTTCATGGCCAATGAATATATAATCAAGCGATAAATCAGTTTAATAAAATTATTTCCTTATTTCTAGTATCGCAAATCAACTAGTCCGTTTGGTAGGGTCAACGTCGAACCTACGACCAGTACTAGAAGCTCTATACCATAGAATGGTTTTATACCCGCCTGTGTCACATCGAGTTGAACCTTTGAGATCTGTCCGTGATCTTCTGCACAGCCCAAAGAGACTCTGTCAATTGATACTGCTTAAGAAAACTGATCAAGGCTTCGAGAAACATGGAGATGATATGGCTATTTTAAGATTGTAAGTTTTTTTTATTGTGACTCGACATCTGACTTCGTTTTGTCTAATAGTAAGCGAAAGTAGGATAGGTCAAATATCATTCGTCTATAGTAATCTATCCCTATATCCAAAATTTCTTGAGGACCCATATTAATATAATTTTTAATAAAAGTATATTTATTGTTTGATTTAAACTTATAATATTTTCTTAAATACCAGCTAATAGATCGTTGTTTAAGGCAAAATTAATTTTCACTATTTATTTTCAAATCAGAAGCACCCATTACACCAATCATACCCTTCTCATTCTTAGTCCGAACAAAAAGGGCCATCAATAACCTCCTAAATAACAAACATTATTTCAGATTAATGGACGGCATAGAAGATTGTGGTCGAAGCACAGATGCAGAAGTCATGACTGCAGCAGTGGAATGCATCGTATCTTTATTAGATGCTTTGGAAAGACTGTGTACTGATAATTTAGAGTACATGAGCTCAGATACTGTCAGCGTTTTGTTGGAGCATTGGCCCAAATTACATAACGCTGATTACACAGGACCATTGACCTATCAGCACTTGGCTAGATTACCCAGTCCTTATAGGTGAGTCATCATGATCTTAATTATTTAGATGAAGTTGACAAACTTTTATTAAGGCGACCGTGGTGTAGGCACGGCTATGATACAAGCACTTTAGTAGCTTAATATAGAAATGTATAATAATAATAAAGTATTAACATATTTTATTAATGAAACCATCATATCCTTGTACAGTATTTGGATATAACAATTTATATGTGTGCACAAATGCCAAAGAGGCAAAAAGCTGTTTTGTTCGGAGTATATCCCATTTAATAATTTAGTAGGCATAATAACCGCGAAATTAAATATACTGAAAATAAATCTTTGTTTCAGAGATGTTGTAGCAGTACTTCAAAGTAATGAGGAAAAGACTGAAGATTCTTCAGGTAATAAAAAGGCAGGAATAAAATTATTTAAGGTTTTAACATTTTGCTTTTAATTATAACTTTAAATAATAGCGGGAAGTATTATTTTAATTATAGACTTGTAAGTAAATGGATGTTTAATAAATATAAATATTAAATTAGTAGATGCAGAATATTTTTAAATATGCAATCTTTATTTTTGGTGTCATAGCTCTGTATGGCATCTTATTTTGTTTTGAGCATGACGTTACTTATTGTCAAGTTTATATATGTAAACTTAATTTCACATTAATTTTACAGATACATCAGGCCCAGAAAACAACAGTTCTGTAAGCGACGGTGAAGCAGATTCTGACAATGACAACGTTTTCTTGCCATCACGACCATCATCCAATGACACAGAGAGCGACCATTCAACTGATAAATCAGTTAAACATATACCAAAAACATTGAACCTAGGCAGATGCAATATAACGGAATGTAACGTTGACTTGGAAAGACACAATGCAAGGCAGTTCGTGAAGACATTACAAAATTCGTTATTGCCTAAATTGTTGCATTTAAGAACTTGTATCGAGGTAAGTAGTTGTCATTTGGTATTATTAGTATTACAAAGACTATCAGCTTGCCCAGATACGTATTATCAACGCATGTGGTTTATGGCTGACATATGTTTAAAAAGTCTATTTTTAATTTGGTATACTGTCTCTATTGAATAAGTCTACCACACAGTTGGACATAAAATTATAAAAAAGATTTTGTATTATGTATTTGTATTATGTATGGAAAGGAAGAGTAAAAGTAGATTAACGAAAGGAATTCATAAATCTGGAATGGTTTTGCATTAAACCAGGCAGGATGTTTTCGGACCAAAGACATCCTCAAAAAAGCCTAGTGCCTTTGACCGTAGAGAAAATCAATAAATAAAAAGAAATATAAATGTGGAAGCGAGAGTTATGTCAGGATGGGGTAAAAGGTGTGATTTCATTGAAATATCTAAGATGATTTTTCTTTGCTTTCATTTTGAATCATTGTTTATTTAAAATTTATAACCTGATTTTGGATCTGAATACTGTAAAAATTATGAGATCTGTTATTCAATAAGATTTTTTTACTAGGTCGACGAAGCAATGCAGGATTTCGCATCTAAATGTTGTCAACATAACGCTGCACAGCCGCCTACAAGTTCAACAATAATGAATGCTGATGGCATCTATTTGGCTACTTACACTGCGTTGCTATTGAATTTGAAATTGAGTCGATTAAATTATTATGATGAACCAGATGTAAGTGAAAAAATAGTTTTTTTACTAAAGGTATAATGAGAATGATAGAAATAGTAGTTATTTTCCCAGACTGCCGGCCTGGGGTGGCACGTAAGATGACAATACCATTCGCCTTGAACTCTTGCTAAACATTAAACTTCGTTCGAAAAATTATTTTGGTTTGAAAATCTATGGTTTTCAACCCGTACTCTCGGTTAGCATAACCATTGCACTACCACTAACCACGGTTGCCTTTTACTCGTATACCGAAAAGTATATACTCGTATAGATTAAAGATAGGTACATTTCATAATATTATTAACTAAGTCGATTTAATTGGTTCCTATCCAACTTGCTAGCATGTTTTTTGAATAAATATTACCTTAAAATGTCATATTGCAAATTATCATCTAAAAATCCATCACAAAATCACAATCTAAGAAACCAGTCTTTATAAAGAGTTTATTTTTACAGAAAGTAGTATTACCTCAAACAGAAGACGGTTTCGTAGAAGAAGTACAAGACAGTGGAGTATTGGTGTATCTATCAGCTACATGGCTACGTGAATTATACCAATTAGTACTAGCTACTGACTTGTTGGCTTCTACACGAAATTCTAAAGCCGATTTTGCTCTATTACATTTGCTATCAGGTAATTAAATATTATATGCAATATGTTTTTCTTTTACAGCATCAATCCATTCATTGCTAGACATTTTTTTATTGAGAAACAGTTTCTGACCTAGACTTGCATGATGGTAACCAAGAGCGGCGACAACTAAAAAACCGTTTCAGACTACAGTTGTTTCCGTCGCCGCCACTATGCTGGCCAAAATATCCAATCTTAGTATTTTCTTAGATTTTGCGCGAACATTGATTATTGAATTAAACAAATTTTATGCGGCTTACTATAGTAAGACGCATAAAATTTGTTTATTTCAATATCCAATCTTCCTTAAATTTCCTCAGTTGTGGATCAGCCTACTCTGGAAAGGTCTGGCAGTAGCATCTGGCAAGTGGTCTTTCCACACTTTTCTTTCCTGCTCGCGGTTTTTAATTTCGAACACACTTGCTCCATCTCTCTTCTCTCTGGCGACAAAAGTTCCAGTCTTATGTATTATATAAAGCTTTTCAAAACAATATACTTACTTTAAAATATTGACAGTAAAACAATATACAAAATGTCATGCAATTAATATATTTTTAACTTAACAGATTTGGGTGGACTAGAACAAAGTCCTGTGATGTCAGATTGGCAGAAACTAAAGGAGGTATCTATGATCTACAATACAAACAGTGACACACCACAGCGACAAGCTCATTTGAGATGGGCTAGAAGGTACATCATATCGTATTCTAGGGCTAGAAATTACCTAAAATAGTGAAGGGTACTCTAACCCCACCAAATACCTACAAAGCTAAGGCACATCCATCATCATATCTGCGCCTAAACTTAGTCCATTTACTAGTCTCATAATAAACTCAAAGTATATTAATAAATAATTTAAACTTAACTTAAATTGTTACAATCCCAATCTGGAATAGACTGAAACAATGCACTATTTTCAACAATTTTAACGTACCTAACCCTCTTTTAAACATAAAGGGTTCTTTAAAAAAAATTCTTCCACGTTTCTTATCTGTTTTTACCTAAGTTTTTATTAACGACCTGTTGCACTTTTAGAATCCTCACATGCATTTGGGATTCAATGGTGACAGTACTAAGTGTACCTCTTACTGGATATAGGAATAAGAAGCAGAAACTACATGGAATCCTAAGAAAGAAGATGAATACATTTGGTAAAAGGAAAAGAATTGCTTGGGAAGGACTCACTATATCTTGTTTGGAAGGGTTACATAAGGTTTGTTTGATTTTAGAAAGAAATTCACGAGAATATCTCTTGTTGGTAAACTACAGTTTTATTAAAAGGCCCTGGCTCTGATTCCTAATAGAACTAGAAAAGTGATACATTTGATCACATTTTCACCATGATTTTTGTCGTGATTTTACTATGGGTCATGATTTATTAGCAAATACCAGAGATAAACAATCCTATAAATGAGAATTTTATAAGTGCCTTAAAGCAATCATCTGTGTCTATAAAAGCTTCCATGATCGGATGTGCGGTCTGTAAATAAATGAATTAAAAAACTTTGAATGCTTGATTTCATTGAATAACGAATCCAATTGAATATTTCAGGCGGCCAGAGTAAGTAACACACTTGGTCTACAAAATCGTTGCAGTAGTATTTTGGCATTATTAGCAAATTCTGCAATATCACAACCACCGAATGGGAAGATACTTTCTACTCATGCTTTGTCATTGGATATTTTAATCACTGGTAGGTAACTGATTTCAGCACATGTACCCTTTTTGACATTGTGTACGCCTGGTCTATTTATTTCGTCTGGTTTTAAATATATAATATACATGAATGGATTACGATAAATTAAACTATAAGTATATAATATTTTATCTTATTCCAATAAAAACAATTTCGTTTCATTGTTTCGAGTACAAAATAGATTAATGTAATCGATATTAAAAGTAACTCTGGGATTGATGGTTTTGGTACAACAAAAACGATCAAGTTATGTTCCATTTTTTATTTTAGGTGGCCTTGAACTTGGTTCTAAGGCACCAGAATGCTGGGAGCACATATTTTCAGCATGCCAATATGTTTCTTCATTTGAGCACACCCTTTTCGGCCAACAAGGGAATAACACAACACCTATCGTAACAATGCAAACAGGTAGAAATAAAACTGTATCTATGTTACAAAGTGATGCAAATAAAATGCCTAGTTTTGGGGATAATAAAGATGATGAGACTTGGTAAGTATTATTTTTTACTTACATTATTGTATCATAGAAACATGACAACCAAAGTATCAGATATAATAATACCGGCAAAATGGATTGAGCACAACTCACGGTTTGCGTTACTAAACCACAGTCGCGTCGCCTTGAAATTATTACAAGTTTAACAAGATTTAATAATAGTAAATATTAAAAGTGAAAATCTTTTTTTTAACTGTTTACGTATCTCGAATTTTTTATCAATTAAGTATTTTCTGAAGCAACCACCCTAAGTTTTCCGTTCCTTTAAAGAATTCCCTATTTTTTATTTATCTATTAATTTTAATAAAGTTATTTAAATTCGAATCATAAGTTGTGGCTATATGCAATTTAAGTACAGTAGCTTCTAATGGATTATATGACATAATAGTAAAGTTGAGATTTCTATAATTATCTAGAAGTAATAATAATTGTAAATAAAGATTTGTCTAGTTAGATCCTGGGGGCCAACCACCCAACATGCATTAAAAACAAGCATGTTTCAAGACAGTACTGTTTTGAGTATAAAAAAGATTACTCAATTTCGTACCACCATTTTCTATTTGCAATTTTGTTTTATTCCTTCAAATTCATTCTTATTCGCATAGATTTTACGCTCAGAAATGTTTTGCTGCTGCATTTGAATATTAAAACCTAATATTATGTTTTGTAATTACCGCGGTGGTACGCTTTGGAGGAATAATTAATGATGTGACGTCACAAAACTGCCAATAGTAATTTTATTCAAATAAGCATATTTGACGAACGAATTGATTTTTGATTTCATTAACTTTTGCTTTACCACTGTCACTTGCTTAATTTTGTTTCAGTGTTGATCTATTCAATTACTTACAACCAGCATTTGACAGTAACCAGAATAATGAAATGTCTGTTGCAAAAATCGTTGAAACATGTCGTCAAGAGGTATAAAACAACAATTCAGTATCATTTCAGAACCAAAATCTAATATTCTATTTTACTCGTAAATAATTAATGTGTTTCTTCTGTTAAACATGAATAATGGTGCATATACGACCAGAGATTACCATTAAATATGGGATAAACTGACTGGTCCTACGCATACGGAAAAACACTGATAACTACCATAATACTTCAAATGAGTTTATTATTTGTAATATATTATATATATTGTAATATTTGTATATTTGTAATGTTTATTCATTGGTCTAAATGCATTCAACTGTCGTATCAAATCCAATTGTCACGCCTTTTTCCCACAGGGTTAGGCAGAGACAATGGAGCGCCACTTGCCACGATCCTGACACAACTCCATCGCTTCTCTCACATTCACAATTCTCTTCAAATGTCCACCTGAGTCTGCCTCGTTTACCTGTCAAACTAAAGGATATTACGATTACAATTGTTGATCTTTCATAATTTTAATTTATAATTTCTCATTAATTCCAGGGTGGCATGGTGATATCAGGTGCAGGTGCAGCCCGTGTGTGTTGTGCACTCACTTCGGCTGCTGAATCATTGTTCACAAGATTAGCAGCCACGAGTACTTTGCCAACATTAATCAACGCTTTACAGAGATTAGTTCGACTACATCATAGGCTGGTAAATATTATTTTTAACCTTTCTAAAGGAAATTATAATTCGCCAACCAATTCATTATGGGCCAAATCAATCCTTATTAAATTCATATAAATAAATAATTATACGTCGATATTTTTGCTAGTGACTGTCTTTAAGCGTTTCCTGTCATGTTATTTCCAGCTCTTCTATACAAACGATCGTAACAAAAATGATGGTAAATGGTTCCAACGTAAAGGTGTGACAAGCGCCCAAAGTTCTGGTGAGGCGACACGGGCTTTGTGTAGAGCTGGTGACGTCACGTTACGCTGTTTAAAAGCCGCGAGACCTTTAGCCCATCGTATGGCTGTTTGGACTGTTGTCGGACCACATTTTATGCAGGTTCGTTCTTTCTAATCTTGGGTAATAGGATATTTTACCAATATATTATTGAGTTGATTTCCAACATTTCTGGCAGAGTAACCTTTGTAAAGAAGGTTAATTCTCACAGATTTAACCTACTTTACAAAGGTGATTAATATTTTTCCCAATTTGCAAAATAAGAGACAACATGCAGACTTTCACGGTAATAAAAACACTTATAATTTATAATATTTTCTTAGATTTTGCGCGAACATTAATTAATAAATTAAACAAATTTTATGAGGCTTACTATCGCGTTTATTTTGGTTTTGATTTTACAATTTTATTTTATTATTCCGACGACAAAGCTTTCGAGCTTTGCAGCGATCGTGGTCACGGAGAGACACGATAGATAGTAAGCCGCATAAAATTTGTTTAATTCACTAATTATTTAGTTACAAGCAAGCAACGTATTGAATTAAAGCGAAAGCATCAGTAGTATCTGTGTATAGCAAGCCTACGAGACAACCCTCACATATACTGAAATCAGTGTTGCATAATAACAGCGCGAGATACTCGACTCGCTCGACCTAAAAGCGGCTGTTGTTAGGCGCATTTAATAAAATATGCTGTTTGATAACCACGGGTTAAAAATAGTAACTTTAGTTGTCTTACTTTTTAACCTCTGGTTAGGAAACCCCAATGCGTGGTTAGCAGCCATACAATGAACTGATGATAAACATAAAGAATTTTCAGATATAGCGCACAGAAAATTTGTAATTTGTTTTGACTGTTAAATAGTTTAAGATATCTTGTTTATATTCTACTAGCTGTAAGTCAACCATAAATTATTAAATTAATAAAAAACAAATTTCTGTGCAACCACAATACCACTATCACCTGTCTTAGTACTACTTTACTCAAGCTATTGTTTCTAATTTAAAAATATTTCCTATTAACAGGCGGCATGTCACAAGGATCTGCAAATATCAAGTCTAGGCATACAATGCCTTCACGATTGTTGTACTGCATTATTGAACCATCAGCCTGAGTTACCGCACTTCCATTTTAATGAGGCACTTTTAAAACCTTTCGAGAATTTACTCTGTTTGGAGTTGTGTGATGCTGATATACAGGTAAGGAAATTATTTGCAATTATAAATAAAGCGACGTATGCAAAACATGTGAATCCGTCTGCAAGTCAAACATCTTACATCAATCATTAAGGCGACCGTGGTGTAGTGGCAGTGCATTGGTTACGCAAATCGAGAGCACGGGAAATTACCAATGTATCTTTGATATTATGTAGGTACTTTGTTTGTCCTGTTT
This sequence comes from Tinea trinotella, assembly GCA_905220615.1. Classification (NCBI taxonomy): domain Eukaryota; kingdom Metazoa; phylum Arthropoda; class Insecta; order Lepidoptera; family Tineidae; genus Tinea; species Tinea trinotella. Next base: position 3,540,431 of record HG992320.1, on the reverse strand, counting down.
CTATAATACAAGCACTTTAGTAGCTTAGTATAATGTAAAATAAATAAAAAATAATCAAATTCTCACGACCTTAATCCCACATTATATGATTCTGACACAACTCTCTCGCTGCACTTTTATTTACAAATCTCCTCATACAAGCTCTATCAAAAAACTACGCACGATCTTTTAGACTGTCTCAATATTCCTTTCATTACATTTGACTTATAAATCTCTATTGTTAATCTTTTTCCACTGATCCGTTTCACCAATATTATAATTAAAATTGACGGGTTGTTAATATACAACAAACCTAAAATTTGAATTTAAACAAATCTTTTTTAAAATTAATTCAGATATCTTTCTACTTTATATACTATTTCTATTTCAGGAACAAATCATATCATGTATCTGTGAATTTGTTGAAACCAATAGAATGGAAATCAGATCTGGTTGGAGACCACTCTTTAACACATTACGTGCTGCTAACAATTCCAGCCAATACGCAGCCATTTTGGAAATATTCAAAGTCTTCCTTAGTACAGATAACACTTTAGTGTTTGCTAATGCAGCTTTAGATTGTATTTTATGCCTACTAAGTCATATTAAAGGATTACACTATGAGGAGACACAACAGAACGATATTAAGCCAAAAGAAAAGAAGCCAATTCAGAATAAGCCAAATATAATATTGAAGTTCTCAAAACATAGCAAGTTTATTCCTTTGAATGAGGAAAAATCGGAAAAAGTTATTGTAAATATGTGCCGAGAAGCTCTATATCATTTAGAAAACTGTGCTGATATTTTGACAATGATGTACAATATGCCTAAGTGTCCTATTTTTAATACTGGAAACAGAATTAAAGGTGATTTGCCATTATCAGTTGTAGATCCTATAATACCGAGTAACTATTTAGATGTATCCAAATATATTACTAATGAAAACTGTGAAGTAGATGTGATGTCTTATAGAAAGTTATCAACAAGTCTTCCACCTTCAAATACTACAAATAATTGCCTTCTTAAACTTGATAGACAAAGCAATATACTCAAAGTGTGGTACGTATTAATAGAAGGTCTGATATCAGCTACAGTAGTTTGTTCTAAGAAAAATCAACCAGCTGCAATGGAAACTTTATTCAAACTACTTAGAAATACAATCGACGTTCCTGGAACACATTTTGGCTTGCATTGCGTTAACTACATTCTATTACCTGCTATTCAGAATTGGTTAAGACAAATGGCTAATGTACATACAAACTGGGATACTGTTATGCCTAACTTTAAGCAGTGTTGTGGACTTACTACTGATACCATCGTCATTTACACACACCACCTACAACTAATGAATTCTGGTAGAGGTAATGACGATGATAAAATAAACGGAGTTGATATAGAATTGATTGAAAATGTTGAACTTACATTTGCTTTGAAGCAACTGTTGTTAATTTTAGTTGAATGCATTTCATTGCCTCAAGAAACTATAGCACGATTAGGTGCGTCTTGTATACGTCATATAATTTTAACATCTGGACATTTGTTAACTGACAATCAATGGACAATAATTTGTACAAGTCTCCATAGAGCATGCAATGTCAGTTTGGTACCTTTGAAGCAAATAATTTATGCATTTAAAGAGAATTCAAATAGTTTTTATGGAGACTTAGCTATGGTTAAAGTAGCTGCTAGGAGAGATGGTTCAATTAATGATAATGTGAGGTTGCATGCGATGGCACAACAAGTTTTCTATAATGACCAAATGAAAGTTGATTCACATAAATTAGTCACCAAGAATTCGTCACAAAACCTAATGTTAATAGACGATAGAAGTTACATTTTCCTGATTTATTTGCAAGAAACTATTAACTCGTTGAACTCCGAAATGTATACAGTTCGAATACCACACAAAGGATTAATCGTTGGTTTATTAGCACACCAAATTTTAGTACAAATAATTGCCACAGTTCTCATACAATCTTCCTCAGACGTATTCCAAGGCATTAACAGTATCCTATTAGATAGCATAAAAACTGGGGGAAATTTATGTAATAACAAATTTTATTTGAACAGTGAGAATGTGTCTATACTTTTGAAAAGCCTAGAATTATCTTACATGAGAGCTGTTCATTTTGATTTAAGACCTGGTTTAAAGTTTCTAGTACAAAAGGTATCTAATTTAGATTATGCTGCAAATTTGTATAAACAGACAACATCATCATGGTTAATTAAAATTATTGCTTTAACTGATATATTTTTTAATGGTATTCACAAATTCAAATTGAAACCGGCTGATGTAGCTATGATTTTGCCTACCCATACAACTACTTTAAATCTGACTTTAGAATATGATAGATTTGTACAAAATATATTTGACTTGAAAACTACTTGGGAATTACTATGTAATAATTATGTAAGTCATCTTATTAACGTATCAGATTTTGATCAAAGTAGTAGCGAGAGAAAAGTGTCCTGTAGTACGGAAGATTCCGATTCCTCTACAAATAATTATGAACAATATTTTGCACAAACTGTTGAACTTAATAAGGAAGATATTGTGGAAAAAGTTGACGAAACAGAAGATGGGGAGAAACCTAAGCCATTCACATTTGCTGATTTTAAAAACAGCGCTGATGAATTAAATAATGATGAATTAGTCGATGATAAACATTACGAAGAGCACAAAGAAAATGTACTAAATAAAAATGAAAGCGATAATAAAACCGAAAACCAAGAACCAGTTACAAATAATGAAAACAATAAAACAAAAACCCCTGCTAAAATTAAAAAGAAGAGTATGTTGAAGGAATCTAAAATGTCTACTCCTGATAGTTTGAAAAGGCGTAAAGTCAATATAACAATATGCGATGGACCAGTTTTTAATGATAAAGACAAACATATTGAACCTATTATTCCACCTCAACCAGTCCCACCTGAAATCGAACAAGAACGCATGTTAAGTATAGCTAAGGTAAGTTTATAGTGGATTTTAAAGAATATTAAAATTAAACAAAATAAATTTGATCAGACTTGATTCCAGTTTTTTTACTTTTTTTTTTTCATTGTTACGCGACATGTGTCCTTGACTCAAAAATGACTTAGCTCACAGTCTTATTCACAGTCATTATCCAGATCTAAAAATCTTTTAACGCTTTTCTTAAATTATACATACTTTCTGTTCTACATATATATATTCCCTTCTGGATACATATTTCTTCTATTTAATTTCACAGGACGCAGAAATACGAAGAAATTGTTTCCAGAACATTCTACTAGCATATTTGGAGCTAATATTAACATTGCCAGCGGAACGATTCCAGCTTATTAGTCCAATACTACAAGAAGGATTTCTTCAATTAGCCAAAACTGTTACTGACCCACAGTTGCTCGATAGAATTAATATGTTTTTTGATAGAAAGGATTTGGCTTAAAGCTCACTTCAACAATCAGAGATTATCAGGTTAGGCTAGAACTCGTCGTAGAAAACATATTATAATTTTATTATTTTTAATCTAAATAAGACGACAATAGATTATAACTCAGATTATAAATGTCTAACTTAAAAAGAAATACTGACCATGTTATTTTTTATTTAAATAACAACAATATTTATAAATAAATAATAAGATATCAATCCTTTATTGAGAAACAGATAAAATTAAAACTATGTTATTTATAATTCAACTATAAATAAAATATATCATCTAATTATGTCGCATCAAATATAGCCCCAAGGAAACTGGCAACATTTCCCCTTTGTATAGCAAGGCTGATTCGTTGGCAGAAATAATTGCCAACCTTCCTGTCTCCAGACTTCTTCGTCAGCTGCTTGGACAACTTCTTGGCCAGGCGCTTAGGGCTTATCGTCTCGACCCCAAACGGCGCAAAGCACTATTTATCATTAAGTATACTCTGATTTTAAAACCAACTTTGACGAATAAAATTACATACAAATTAGTCGATGAAACTATAAGAAAATAATTAACTTAATAATAATGAGATCAATGATAAAACTAAAGATACATACAGAACTATATATATATAACTAAAAACAACGGCTTGTTTGGTCAAAGGAAATCCAAGAACAAGATAACATTGATTAATGAATTAAACTAATTTTATGTGTGACTCCGTCACCACGATGGCTGCTAAGCTCTCGAAACGTCCGATATAATTTAAAAATACTTAAAATCAAAACCAAAATAAACGCCATAGAAAGACGCATAAAATTTGTTTAATTCTTTAACTTTCGGTCACCTTAATGGTCTTCAATATGACGGCCAGAGTTCGTAGTTATTTGGTGTTAAACTACTTATTTATTATAATTTTAGTAGTTAGGAATTACTTTTTATTATATCACTAGTCTTTATACTAGCTTATTAGCTATATCATTGGAATATAAAAGGCCTGTTTCCGCCACTAGGTGCCTAATGAAATTCGAAATGTTGTCTAAGAACACAAACTCTTTAAACAAACTTTTTTATAAAGGCTTAAAATATTACAGCGGTCAATGAGTGTAGGTAACTGGTACTACACTAAAAAAGCTGTAAGTAGCAGTCATATTCACTATGCTGGCCTGGTTGTAATTAGCAACTTACAAGCTGAACCCACTGAAGCCGAAGATTCACGCTGAGATTTGTATCGCAACATGTATCATTGATTCTGTATCATGATACTTATCTGAACGTGTAAACGATGGTTTCAAATTCAACGTTCAAACAATGGTTTGATCTCGACATGTGACCCCACCCCGCCTGATGTTAAGCTGGAGTGCGATCTATGAATGGAGTTGACTGCTACTACAGATGTAAGTAGCAACTGTAAATAGCAGTCATCACATCCACTATGCCGGCCTAGTTGAAAATTACGGAGTCTTTCTAAATACACTATAATTTCGTTATGCGGAGACTTAAAAACTGTATACAAATATAGACAAATTCGTGTTATAGGTAGATATATATATATATATTAGATAGAAAATATTTAATCATCACTAAAATGACCATATAGATTGTCATGCTGTTAATTTTTTAATATCTACATTGTTGAGTCTGTCTAAGCCGAAATGACGCGCCCTTCCACTGCATTTAAGGCACACATGCGATTATAAAATATGAATGCAACACACCGAAAATGCAATTGTAATTTGTCATTCAGTTGTTGGTTAGACACAAAAGGAGGAGCACGTTAATAAAGTGTAGTTAGTAATATTTGTATTCACACATTTAAATTGACTAATAAAGCGGAGGGGCGCGTCATTTATAGTTAGACAAGCTATACCTTAATGTTGTTATAAGTGATCAATTTATTGTGATATATTTAACTCTTAATTATATTCCACAAATTATATTGATCAATGTTATGTCAAAAATAAAGATCATTATATAGATCTTAAAATTGTTGTTTTATTAACATATTTTGTTACAGCTCAACATTTAAATAATCTACATAGAAATCTGTCAAAATTAATGGGTATTTTTTTTATTGTGACTTGACATATGACAGCACCCCGCTTGATGTTAAGCTGGAATGTGGTCCATGAATGGATGACACTGCTACTACAATTCAATAACCGGGAGTAGCATTCACATCTACTGTGCCGGCCTAGTTGGAACCGGCCTAGTTGGAACCGGCTTATCCCAAAACGCGACCAAATTACTTCACGGTCTGTATACTTGTACTACCCCGGATCGGCAGACTGGGTACCACTACCTAAAACTCCTTGATAACCAGCGGGGTAAGGTTGGGCAAGTTAAAATGATTATCGTCTTACGTCGGCGATTGTCAAAATAATAAAAGTTAGGCTAAATCCACTAAAACAAAATTATGAATCGTTGTGACAAATATCGTCTGTGCGACGACACGTTTGATCATTATCATCAATAGTCTCATTTTTATGGATTAAGCCTAGCTTTTAATATTTTGACAATTGTCGACAAGAGACGATTATCGTTTTAACTTGCCCAACCTAACCCCGCAGACCCGAAACAAATATCCAAATATATATTTTTAAAACAAATAAAAAAATATATATTGGTTTCATAAATGCTATGAAACAAATATTTGCTCTGACCGTGATCGAACCCAGGACTTTATGCGCAATAAACTTTATGCGTCGTCAAAAAAGTTAGGTGAAAGGAAAAGTGAGGGCAGTAAAGGGGATCATTGATCAAGGGGACCCACCTAATGGTAAGCAAGAGAAAATCCAAGAGTGCCGACGACTGTAGAAACGGAGTCTTCACGGTTGTCTCAGTCGCCGCCACTATGCCGGCTAAGTTCTGTGCTGGCAGCAGATGTATCAACTGTGGCGGCACTTTTGTTTTAGAAGGCTTAGCATCAGGTAAGTAAGGCAAAATGGAAAATAAAAAACAAAATTATTTCGTATTTATTGTTTATTAACTTTATTTATAATGTATATTACATTTTTCAGTTTACTACATTCTATATTTGCATTTTACTTGGTTTTATTGAGTACAAAAAAATTAGTACATATATGCGTCGGAAATATCTGGAACACCTGCCATTTCTCCACCCTGCCTACACCTTATCTAGCATTCTATTTTGTACTGGAATCTTTATTTGAATGGAGCTATTTGCAGGCCTTGATATTTTCTACGCGCTTATAATAAACAATATCTATGTACACCTATACAATACGCCGACACGTATAACAAAACAACATTGTTACAAAATTAAGTAAAATTAGTCTTTGGCGAAAAATAAAGCAGTTCGTAAGTAAGCAGAAAAAAAAAAGGTAGATAGGTATGCCTAATTACTTCTTATCCTCTTTGTCGGTATTCGTTTCGTTTGATTCATCTTTGATTTCCTTCCTCACTGGTCCTGTTTTCTGGATAGGTACAGCGCGTTCATTCTTGTCAGACAACGGTTTCCTTGGCGCTGTGACGGTAAGCACTCCATCTGACGATAAATTAGATTGAACAGTTTCCGGATCCGTACCCTCAGGCAATGCGTAACGGCGAACAAACTGCCGAGACACGTAACCATGTTCATCCTGCTTCTCCTCGTGCTTCCCTTCCACCACGAGGTAACCCTCAACCGTCTTTACGGAGATCTCGTCCGGCGCGAAATGTTGGACATCCAGGCTCACTTGAAACTTGTCCTTATCCGATTTGATATTCGATCCAAGGTCCCGTGCAGCAGCCGCCAGGTGTCTCCACGGACGGTAATATTCCCGAGATATCAGCGGAGCGGCCACAGCAGTCAGTATATCGTCAGGAGACAGACCCAAGCCAAAATGCTGGTCAAACAAACGGCGCGGGCGAGACAACTCCATGTCATACAAATATGGAATTAGAGACATCTTAATTGGGTTCACTTCTCGTCAACGATTATAATTTCTCAAACGAAGTAAATACAGCGCTTCACAACCGCAGATAGACTTCACTCGGATTCGAACTTGTTTAGTCCAAAAGACTCGTACGTTGCTTGTTTACAAACTGATTCTGAGCGACTGTGTCCCAGTCTTATATATGAAGCGCGTTAAGTAGTGAAAATTCTGGTAAATCGAGAAAATAGCGCAGTAGATATCAAACGATAGGAATCTTCCGGAATTGTTACTAATTTGCACTAGATGGCGCTGGCAATAAATATTCTACAAACTGATTTTTAAAATATAAATAAATAATTTTAATAAAATAAATGTAATTAGTATATTAATAAAACAAATGACGTAATGTTATTACTAAAACACCTAAAACGAAATCAAAATTAATATTAAATAATAAAGGCCTAGAAAATTCTGAAAAGATGTGTTTTAACTATTTACCAGTAGATGGCGCTTCAAGTTTTCTAGAATTTAATCTAAATAATGAAAGTCTTTCGATAATAAAAGGTGTACTTGAGACTTGGGTTTACTAGTATATTCCATTTCGATCCAGTTATTTTTTTGGGAACATTCTGAATTTTCTGAAGAATTTATAACTTTTGTAATATTTTTAAATGACATCAAGATACAATTCGACTGCATTTTTATTGTGAGTTACATCGTTATTTCAAAACTGTTTTCTAGGTGAAACGATTTTGGATATTTTCATTTAAAAGCTGGTGCTTCCAATGTGAATTAATATTATTTTTAATAATAATTTACATTTGATCCTGCGGATCTTAGTAGTTCTTGATTTATGCTTAATATCTACTTAATTCGTATTTAAATGACTTCGACATTATTGATTGTACACCGATTTCTGATTTCTTCATCAAGTGTGGATCTTAAAAACCTTTTTTTGTTTGCAAGAGTATACTTCCGAGGTGGTTTCAATGTAACCAAGTCAGAATGTTATGAGGGGATCCCATGGCAATGAAAGGTTTTCGTCATCATCATGACAGCACAGGCCGATGTTTTTTTTTATTGTCACCCGACATTTCACCTCGACCCGCCTTATGTTGGCAAGAGGAGATCCAGGAGTGACGAACGACTGAAACAATCGAGTTAGTTCACGACTGCCTCAGTCGCCGTTACTATGCCGGCCAAAGAAGTTAAGTTATGTTAAGCCAGATAGCGGTCCATGGGGTGCTAAGTCAGACAACCTCCTCGTGTGTCTGTCTGTTTGCCGTATCGCTTCGGTGATGCGGAAAGCAGATGGGCCGGTGCATCCTGGGCATCAGTCAATAACTTCCCTTAAGGGGGTTCTTGTTAGCTGATGGCTAAAAGTCTGAAGTGTGAAGTGAAGTGCTCCACGTGTCCCTCTGAGAGCAGAGGGCACTGTGTGGAGTAGCTAGTGTGCCTTGGGGTCGTGGGTGTGTATGTGTAGGGGCGCTGCACACCCGGACACACAGCCCCGAGAGGACGGCAGCGCAGTGCGATCATAGCGTTGCCGTAAAAGAGAAGGAAAACAGGCGGTTTTCCTTCTCTTAAGTAGGCGGAGCTTAATAGCTGGCGTCGAGGGGGTGATCCGTAGAAAGCCTTACAGGTACTCCCGGGCCCCCTTCGTATACGCGCCGAGATGGTCGCCGCAGGAGTTTAGTGCGCACCACATAACCCCGTCACTCCCCTTTTGGTGGCGGGGTATCCGAAGGGATTCTCCTGCGATAACAAAAAAAAAGATAGCGGTCCATGGGTAAAGATGACTGCATCTACAATGGCGGCACTCTTGTACTAAGCTTAGCATCAGCCAAGAAGAGGTACAATAGAATACGAAAAACAAAACAAATGATTATTTGGTAAATATTGTTTATTAACTTCATTTATAATGTACATTTTTATGTTACCTACATTCTATATTCACATTTTATTTGGTTTTAATGACTACTAATATTTACTAATTACAAGAGTACATAAAGGTCATTTGTTCTTAGTTGTTTACGTCTTGTAAAACTTAATTAAATACTTGATAATTACTAAAAATTAGATAATTAAATAGTATTAAGTATACATCAACGTGAAGTATAGCTTGTCTAACTATAAATGACGCGCCCCTCCACTTTATTAGTTTATTTAAATATGTGAATGCAAATATTTTTGACTATACTTTATTAACGTGCTCCTCATTTTGTATCCAGCAACCAAATGACCAATTACAATTGGATTTTCGGTGTGTTGCATTCATATTTTACATTCGCACGTGTGCTTAAATGCAGTGGAGGGGTGCGAGTCATTTCCTAAAAAAAATAATTAAACATATTTGAAGTAATTTACATTCCCCACAAGATGGCAGGGAATGGACAGTTCTGCGGGGTTAGGTTGGGCGCATAAAACGACAATCGTTTCGCGTCGACGATAGTCAAAGCTAGGTTGGAGCCACTAAAACGAGACGAACGTTCGTTCGGACGAGAGTCGTCGAAGGATGACAGCTGCGAACGTTATACTTCATATAAAACTCATTTATTTGGTAGGTTGGCGCACAATCGTCTGTCGTCGGACGAGAGAAGAAATGTCAATTGTCGGCGATAGTGAATTTTGCGTGTTTGTATTTAATAATATTTTTTATTTATCTTAATCTTAATTTTGCGCTACTATTTCAATATTTTTTATTTGCCAAAGTTGTGTATGTATATTTATAGAATATAATTATAATTTTAAAGTTATATTTAATATAGTAATTTAAAGTTGTATTTAATTATAGTTATTTAAGCATTGAGATTTATTAATATGTAAATATTAAAATAATTAAGGTTATCATGCTGTGTTTTTATTTATTATAATGAAATTAATAGTCCTATTCCTACTTGAGGCCAAAAAATAGTACATATATTGTGCTGCACATAAGATTGGCCTTTAACACCTATTTTCATTTACATTTATATACAATCAATCAAAATGTCACTCCTTTTTCCCACAGAGATAGGCAGAGACAATGGAGCGCCATTTGCCATGATCCTGACACAACTCCCTCGCTTCCTTCACATTCACAATTCTCTTCATACAAGCTTTACGGTTATAGGCACTAGGCAACCTAGCTTTCTTAAGGATGTCTCCGATTTGGTCGGCGAACACCCTCCTTTTTTTATTATTTATTATCGTCACTCCACATACACTCCTTAACAACCGCATTTCGACAGCGTTAATTCTACTCGCATGCTACTTCTACCACACCCAATATTCACTTCCATACATTAATGTAGGAACACGCACTGCATTATGAACAGCCATTAGCCATCCGTGACTTTTGGGACATTATTTGGATGTTCATTATACTATGGATGAAATGTTCACTACGTTACCCTTTTGCACTCTTTTCTCAATATCTTCATCACACTTTCCATCTCTAGTAAACATACTTCCCAAATAAACAAATTGTTTGACTTGTTCCACTTTCTTTCCGTCATTATCATTATCTCACATTCTGTCATTTCATCCTCTCTCTCCAAAACCACTACTTTAGTTTTACTTACATTCACTTTCATACCTTTCTTTTCTAATTCCGCATTCATAATAGTAACCATTTCCTGTAACTTATCGCCGAAGATGTAAGGATAACTTGATCACCAAGAGACATTTGATCACCAAATCATTCATTCTCAAACTATACCTACTTCTTTTCACGCAACTCTTTTTGACATTTATATACTAAGCTACTAAAGTGCTTAGAACAATCAAAGTACATATATCAAAGATACATTGGTACCGGCAAGTGGTTTAGAACCATTGTCTCGGTCTCGGTTTGCGTAACCATTGTCGCCTTTCAATCTCGAGTTCGATTCCCTGTCGGAGCAAATATTTGTTTCATACTTTTATTTGTAATATTTTATTGTGACTCGACATATGACGGCACCTCGCTTGATGTTAAGCTGGAGTGTGGTTCATGAATGGATGTCACTGCTACTACAATTCAATAACTGTGACTAGCAATCAAGTCCACTCTGCCGGCAAATGGCCGATTCCTAAGTTGGAATCGGCAACTTACAAGCTGATCCCGAAACGCGACTAAATCACTTCACGGTCTGTATACTTGTAAGTGGTGGTACTACCCCGGATCAGTACACTGGGTACCACTGCCTACCACTCTTTGATAACCAGACCCGAAGCAAATATCCACCTCTTTTTTATTAACAAATATTTGCAATATTAATAAATATTACAAACAAATATTTGCTCTGACCGGGAATTGAACCCGTGACTTTACAAACCAAGCAACAAACCAATCGCTAACCGTTCGTCCACGCCTGTCGTCAATATTTGTATATTGTTTCTTATATATCCTCTTTTTATTTGTTTATTGTGATCTACATCTGACCTCGACCCGCCTGATGATAAGGAAGAGGAGGTCCACGAGTGCTGACGACTGTAAAAACCGACTCTTCACGCTGGCCAAAGGTGCTTCTTTGGCACGCATCACTCGAAGTATTCAAGGTTATAGGATGGATGCAGTGCAGTGGCATGCAGTGGCGTAGCGTGGCGGGGGCCAGAAAAACTAAAATATCGCTATAATTTGAACCTGAAATTCATATTTTTGTTGTACCTATGATTGAAACTTCTAAATAAGGGGGCGGCAAATTGTTTTTTCGCCCCGGGCGGCTGACTTCCACGCTACGCCACTGAACACATGGACTGGTAAAGCATTCCACTTATCGATTGTTCTACAAAGTATACAGACCGTGAAGTGATTTGGTCACGTTTCGGGATCAGCTTGTAAGTTGCCGGTTTCATCTAGGCCGGCATAGTGGATGTGATTGCTACTCACAGTTATTGAATTGTAGTAGCAGTGACATTCATTCATGGACCACACTTTGGCTTAACATCAAGCGAGGTACTGTCATATGTCGAGTCACAATAAAAAAAAAAAGACGCACCGAACTTTTTAGTTCGACTGCCGATTCGGTCGACAAAATGCGGCAGACTGGGTACCATTGCCTATTACTCTTTGATAACTAGACCCGAAGCAAATATCCATCTCTTTTTTTATTAACAAATATTTGTAATATTTAATATTATTAAATATTACAAATAAAAGCTATAAAACAAATATTTGCTCCGACCGGGGATCGACCCCGGGACTTTACGCGCAACAAACCAATCGCTAACCGTTCGTCCACGCCTGTCGTCACCTTGATCAGGATGCCAAGATTCACTTGTCAGTTTTTCAGAATCAACTTGTAAGTTCCTCTAGGTGACTGCTACTTGCAGTTATTTAGTAGCAGTCTCATCCATTTATGGACCGCACCAGATTAACATCGAGCCACAATAGAAATATATATAGACCAGGTTTTAAAATAAAAGCACATTGATTAATTCATAATTCTATACAGTTTTTATTTACTTCGAGTTACTATGTTATTTTATTTGCATATCACAATTACTTGTATAATACTAGCTGTTCTCCACGTTTATAAACTGTGACTCATAACTTTAGTACATTACAGGACCCCTTATATTCTCATGTATGTAGGCATGGGGGAATCTTCTCCTCATTTTCCACCTCCATCTCTTTTTGATTATCTATCTGAAAAAAAAAACAATTTACATAATGTATAGGTTTATATATGCTGACTGTTCTTGCCTAAAAAAGTTTAATAAAAGCGGTATACATGCTGGCAGATGTTGGCAAAAAGAGTGCTTGACCTACTCTTTGTATCGGCCAAGTGTAAGGATCGGCTCTAGACGACTGTGGTGGTGCAAGTCTGCCTATCTATACAGATGTCCACATAATTATTTAATAGTAAGTAGTAACAAAAGAAGTTACTTTAATGCCTGCACTCTTTTTATCTGCCGGGACTATACAGTATATCCATCTTCTACTAAATTTTTAAACTGGAAGAATACTCAATTGTAATTGGCTAAAATTCTAATCAAACAAAACTGTTATGCCTCAATTCTCACAGAGATAGGCAGACACAATGGAGCGCTACAATTGTTTGACCAAGATTATTTTCATATAATTGTTGAATATCATTGTTGAAATTAAATATTCAGTTATTAATGTAATGTAATTATATAATAAATATAATCATTATATTGTGATAACATATAATAACAGCATGCAACACATAAAAATTGCCAATATTATAATTAATAGTCCAAGCATTAAGAACATCACAATCAAGCCTTATAATAGCAAATTTATCAATCTATCACACCTTAATGCTCACAGCTATATGCAGACTGTGATTCTGTACTCCATTAAATTTTATATATTGAATTTTCAGGTGGGCATTAACATTTATTGGACATCAAAGTTATTTTTATTTGTAGTTTTCTTACATTATAATTGCCAGCCCTTTGCACACTGCTCTCTCACCAATTATTATTTATAATAGATTTTTTAATCTTTAACAATTCTGGGTGCCTTTTAAGACCACCATGAGTGCTACTATGTACCAATTGGAGTGACCTCATACGGTTCTTTGTACAATATTTAATATCACTCCAAATATTACAACTCCTTCAAATTAATATTAAATACCTTGCCATTTTAAGCCTATTTTTCATCGCCCCAGCACGCGTTGCAGACAATTGTACAGCAAGTTCTTTCCACAGTTAATTTCCATCGATGTTAATATTTCTCCTTAATTCACCTTGAGGTTGCGGTGTCCTTAATATATTGCTTATATCACCATGCCTTAAAAAATATTTTAAATTGTAAAATTATAACAGTATGCCGAAACTAGCTATAATGTTTAAGCTATTATAATTTTTTTTTAAGGATATTCTTCACAGGTTGTTTATTCACATAAAACAATTAAGTAAATTTAAATAATTTTAGAACAATGTTAATTTTAACTTACTTCTGCATAAATTCCACGATGAATCTCATCTGCTACTATGTAGTTATTGTATGTTTTCTTTCTCCAAACCAAACAAATCTTATATTAGGTTATAAACAATATAACAATTTAATGTTGAGCTGAAGTTTGACAATAATGACAGGGCTTGCTTCGTCTGCCATAGACAAAATTAAGTATAAAAACGTTAGTAATTGACATTTGGGCGATGGACGAGAGTGCTGTCCCAACCTAGCTACTATCGTTCGCGCGAGAGAAGCTATCGTCTGGACGAGAGTGCTAAACGATAGTGCTCCAACCTAACCCCGCTGGATTCTTGTCGATCAAGGGACAATGCTTGCTTCCATGCTTAATCCCCGGATGGCAAAAAGATGGTAAAGGATTCAGAATACTACTTAGGCCGCCATTAATTACAAATATAATATAAATAGAGGCTAATGAATACAGCCAATTAAGTAAATGATTATCTTATCATGTTATTTAGACAAGACTAGCAACAGTACATTAAGAAGTTAGGTTAGCTGTTCTAGTATCCTATGAATACATAATAAATGGTATTCCGGAATCATTTCTAGATACCCGAAAAAGGAATGATATTTAAAAAAAAACGTAGATATGTTACACGCGCTCCGAACGAGGCACTTTTAAATTATGCTAATAAGCAAACATGAACTCAGTGTTGCAATGCAGAGCAAAATATATTCGTCTCTTTTTTGCTATCGCTCCGTCTGACTTCCATTGCTGCCTACGATACATTGGCCTGGTGTAGAAGGAACAATAATAAGTAATAATAGTTAACAATAAACAACTAAGATCTTTAACTTCAATGTATGGTTCAAGCCTAAAATATTTAAAAACTATGAACGAATTATAATTGAGAATCAAACGAACTTACCTGTAAGTGAAGTTCGATGATAATTGTACGAACTTCCTTAGTGCTCCGCCGATTGTTCCGTATTTAAACAAAGTAGTATTCGCATTCGATGGCTACTCTCACACGTTTAATAGTAATCAGTTTTTTTTTTTTTTTTTTTTGGATGAATGTACGGTTGTCCAAGCCTCGATTTCTTTAAGACAACATTCTGTTTATAGTGTTCCTGTGCTTACAAACCTGAAACTCACCTACCTATTTACATGTAGAGGTGGGAGGGTGTGGCTTTCACAATCGGCGGAGCACTAAGGAAGTTCGTACAATTATCATCGAACTTCACTTACAGGTAAGTTCGTTTGATTCTCAATTGTACTTCAATTCCTTAGTGCTCCGCCGATTGTTCCGTATTTAAACAAAGTAGATATTTAAAGGTTGAAGGTTTGTGGACTGAAATGGAAGTATTACCAGACATTTGGATGATCAGAACTCCTCAATCACATTAACTTAGTTCTATAACAATTATTTCTTAAATTTATATAATTATGCGTCCTCTAAGTCATTACAGTGATCTAGTACAAGTAATAAATATATATATAATATATATTTTTTTTTAAAATCAATTTTTGCAAAAGTGTTGGATTTTTCGGACCATCCAACAGTTCTACGAATAGTGTCAATATTCTCTCCTAATGTTTAAATAGTAGATGTTGACAAATGACCATTACTATGATTTTCAAGTGTATGTCATAGATATCAAGATATAAAGTGTATCTTTATTTTAATTGCTTAAAGTTTGTTAACGAACAAGATTTTTTTTTTATTTTTTTTATTTATATAACTGAAAGAGTTTTGTGCAGGGCAGATAAACTCTCTTTTACAAAAGATATTTTAGGATTTATACAATAGAGGCAATAATAAAGTTGGTTGTGTACGACCTGGCCCTAGGTTTATTGAAATTTATTATTTATATTTTAACTTGCAATATTTTAAATAATCATATTATTATATTTAATTAAAGATGAGGATTATCCTTTATGAGCGGTGACAAAAGCTAACAATGTTATCACATTGGATAACAAATTAAGTGAAATATTTTCATTTGGATATAATTTATATAATAATTCTTAACAAACATTGGGTTCTTAAATCATATTTTCGAGTTTGTGGGCGAAACCTAAAAATCTCTTAGATAGTATCTTAACACAAATGTCAGTGGTAAGTTCATTTGGTAAATGAGGGCTATTGCTGAATATACCAATTTACTGAATTATAACTATAGCCTTTATTAGAAGTATTAGAAAAAGGTTAATAAATAAGAATAAATAAGAGAAATCTTATCTATCTGTGAAGTGTAATGTATCTGTATATTTGTGATACTATTTTTTTTACTATTACAATAATCTACAATTAGGTATGTATTACATTGCTTCAAAATGTTATTGACAATGAAGCACCTGCACTTACAGGCAATGGTTGCAATGGTCAATATGAGCCAACTATAATTACCCTAGGTGCCTTGTTACAAAATTTAGAAAAGCTTTATTATAATTGAAAAGGGTGGAAAACGAATGATATTTGTAAAAAGTCCTGTATGGAAAACGTCCATGAGATTGTGAAAGAATCTCTTGCGATAGCATAGTGGTCTGGTCGCCAACAAATATATAACTTACACTTATGATTATGTGTAGAGGCAAACAAATCTTTTTTAGAAATACCAAAACCTGAAATAATCGTATAAAGGGCATATTTTGCCGTTTTTCACTAGGTTCTATTGTTAAACTGTCTTGAAGCAGTGTCAACTGATTTTATTTA
The DNA here is from genome assembly GCA_905220615.1 of Tinea trinotella. NCBI lineage: Eukaryota > Metazoa > Arthropoda > Insecta > Lepidoptera > Tineidae > Tinea > Tinea trinotella. Next base: position 3,523,594 of record HG992320.1, on the reverse strand, counting down.
AAGCAGTATTGTTTTTGATGGTATATAATCTGTCTATACGCACATACTTGCATGCTTACACCACTGCTAAATTAGTTTAGCTAGACTATCAAGATGTGGTGTTGTTAATTCTTGACATGATAAAGCAGTTACCTACTTTTATTACATGTAAATGATTTTAAAGCAAAAAGACAGCCAGTAAATTTAGGTAATTATTGTGTTCATTTATTTATTTATCAATCTTACCGAACCCTATTAGTGGTACAACATAACCGCAATTTAACAATAATGCATCTGCATAAATTACTTATTTTGGCTGATTAATTGATTCTTATGAAAGTGAAACAAATTATTTTGTCAACAGGATAGTTAATTATTGGCACCTTGTGATATTGGTACTTGGCTATTATATCTATTATTATTTAATGCATTTCCATAGTTCAAGTTGTTTTGTATGCGCATCAGCTATATTATGTTACACCTGAAGTCCTGGACATTCTGCATATAGCATGCCTGTAATAGTGGCCAACTTTGAATAGGACGTGTTTTGTTCCAACTGTCATGTTTTCAGAACCTATTCTCATTCATTATGCTTGTGGAATTAATTTACTTTTAGTTGTGTTTATAATAAAATATAAACTTACCAATATATAAGTCTCCTTTGTGGCCATTAGACATGATTATTATGTCTTTATCTAAACATTTAAATATACTAATGAAGTATAATTCCTGTTTTTATTATATTTATGTATGGGTGTCAAAATCATCTTGTAAAAATATTGTAATCGTCTGTTGACGCTGTTTGTTGTTGCCTTTCGTAACAGCATATTGGTAGCAACCACCTTCTCACATAGTCTTCCGAGGGAGTCCCCAGTAGTTTAAAGGATTTTATTTATTTAAAAAATCAGTGGTCGAACTTGCTGCGGCTTTACTATTTCCCATTTTATCACCAAAAGTCCAAAGTTGACTTCAAAAAGGGATATTTCAGGAGTTGAGTCCTGTGCTGCATCTCTGGCAACTTCACCTGAACTAGCCTGAGGCTAAAAACCTTCTTAAAGAGAAGTTCATTGAAATAAGTTTTTCAGTATCTTTCTGACATTCTGAACATTTTTATATTAATAAATGGCGGTATTGATATATCTATATAACACCGTATAATTTTATTCTTAATACTGTGATTTACTGTATTTGCATGGCATGGCAAAATAGTGAATACTTTTTGTTTTATCCCTCTTCAGAGAGGGTTTATTGATTGCATATGTGACCTCAGGGTTTATTTTGCAAGGGTTAACCATTGTGTTAAATACATTTTCCCCCTCTCTTTTTTTTTTTTTTTTTTTTTTTTTTTTTTTTTTTTTTTTACACCAGACTAACTTTTTGACCAACGGTCTGTGGGTTCTAGTTGTGTATGGCTGGTTCTGGCACTCACGTTCTTTGGTATGGCCTAGAGCAGTGTTTCCCAAAGTGGGGCCCACGCCTTACAGGGCAATTCGATAGTTAAGGAGGGTAATTTCAAAATGGATTAGACACGACTTCAACCCTTCTGTTTTGGGTTATTTATATGCAATGCTAGATATCGGTGACCAATTTATCAAAAAAGGCAATTTTTTTTTTTTTTTTAAATATTGTAATCATTTATATTTATTAAGGGTAAAAAACATTTTTTAAAGGTTGGGAAACACTGGTCTAGAGTGACTAATAAAACAAGGTCAAGAGTTTATTGACCTCGAATCTTTATTGAGTTGGTGCTTAAAAGCATAAACCCTGGGTAAAAATGTTGTAACCTGAATTAGGATTCTCATTATATATAGTACATTTTTCTAATAAAAATCATACACATCAATATATGGACGACGTAGGTTCACCCATGCTCAAGAGGTAATAATATTGGATTGTGACGATGTAATTCCTCGAAATACATTCAAGCACAATAATAAAATAAATTGCGACGTTGCAGTTCTTCAAACTACACTCAAGCACAATAATAAAATAAATTGTGACGTTGCAGTTCTTCAAACTACACTCAAGCACAGTTATAGTTAGTTGTCACATTATAGTTTTTCAAACTACCATCAATAACAGTAATTATAAATTGTGGCATTGCAGTTTTTCAAACTACACTCAATCACAATAATAATTCATAAATATTGAACGTTATAGTCTCACGAAGTATTAAAACATTTTGGTTGCAACAAATCCACTTATGTAAAAAAATCCAGTATCGGTATTTACCTGAATCGTTTTGTTCATGCAGGTAAAACGAACAAACGTTGAGGGCGACCGTGATGGCGTCGTATTCGTGGAGCTCCGTTTCTCCAACCATCTTATTTTCTACGGTATTTGTCAATTTGCTTGTTCGTTTTCAGCTTCTTCTCGTTGCCTTTTACCCATTTAGAGTAAGATTGTATAATTATTTACACTAAAATTTACAATAAAATGCGGACAACCGATAGACACGTGCATCTGGTAGCACACACGAAATACGGAATGTTGTCTTAAAGAAATCGAGGCTTGGACAACCGTACATTCATCCAAAAAAAAAAAAAAAAAAAACTGATTACTATTAAACGTGTGAGAGTAGCCATCGAATGCGAATACTACTTTGTTTAAATACGGAACAATCGGCGGAGCACTAAGGAATTGAAGTACAATACAATATTTACACAAAACAATAGAATGTCTTTTAATTAAATGCGATAAAACAAATACAAACTAATTATGGCACAAATGAACTCACAACAATGAATTTTGTAGCAGAATGACCCTACTTGTAAATACATTTAATTTATTATTGATTGTTTTTTATGTGGCTGGAAATTAGACAGCACTCCGCCTGAACTAGTGTGATCTTAACGAAGCGACTGCTAGTACCGTTAAATAACTGCAAGTAGCAGTCACTTTTGTCATGCCGGCAACAACAACTGATCCCGAAATGCGACAAGTCACTTCACGATATGTACACTTGAAAGTGGTCAGCTGTACAATGACTATCAACCGACTGCCTGCGTTAAATACCCAGACCAAGCTTGCAGACGGAGCAAATATTGTTTTTTTTTTATATTTGCATACATTTGTAATATCCATTGGCGTAACTAGGGTATGTCAGGTAGGGCACGTGCCCTGAGCGCCATTCCGAAGGAGGCGCGAATTACGAATAATAAAACTTAAAAATAATAATAAACCAAGGAAAAATCAGTTATAGTCTAAAGAACGATAGAAGTTTAGTTGAAGAATATCTTAAGCAAAATCTAATATGTTTTATTAGGTGTAGGTATATGTTTATTTTACACTTAGGTAACTTACTAAGGGGCGCATCCATGATGTTTGCCCTGAGCGCCGTATCTGATCAGTACGCCACTGATAATATCTTATGTAATTATTATTCAATATTACAAAATTTACTATGAAACAAATCTTTGCTCCGACCAGCAAATCAAACCCAAAACTTACGCGGAATGGACTGATGTGTAAACTACTACGCCACGTGGATCGTTTACAATGTATTTTTTCTACTAGTAAAAATTGTTATTAGAGACTGCTTAGTGCCAACAATAAATGATTATGAACCTAAACATAACAATAAAGCAAAACCAAAGCCTAATAAAAATAAAAATAATAAGCCCTTCGTTTCTACAAGTATCTTTACAATGAATTAACTACACAATAATTGTAAAACATAAATCTATTAAAACATTTGTTATTTACATTATTTTACATATCTACAACGTTATTTAAAAGTCGAAATGATGCGCGACAAATGAACAATATTAACAATTTATTATTTCTAAAACATTCAACAAGATACACTACCTAAGCATCCAATTTAATAAAACAGATATAATTAATGTTGTTATTGAAAAACTAAAGAGAACAGCTTTATTTATATATGTATGAACAACTAACGCATACGACAATGCACTTAATACTAAATCGCTTGATATTAACGCACTTTCACGATTGATCAAATCAGCTATCTTCTCCGCTTCCAAAACACAAACTTCTAACTGCAAATCAGTTGGGTAGTCTAAAACACTCTCAACGCTAATAAAAATCTCCATTTCAATCGACAAATAGCCTCGTAGTGCGCATTCAGCTATAGTAACATGTCTTTCTAAAGATTTTAGAACATTGTTTAGTGTGACAACCTTCTCGGCAAATTTTACAGCATAAACTGCTCTATCAAATTGTTTGTTGGAGTAAAGGATTCTTAAAGCTCCACCACATTTTGGACAACAAGCGCCTGGAGCTGTGAACGCTAAACAGTTTGGTCTTTTAAGTGGAGGACACAATATTCTATCGAATTTGCATTTTGGTTCAACGACGTTTGAAATCGTCCCCACTGCTAAACATGGACCGGGATAATCAACGCTCACGTATTCCGCCCAAGCTGCACATTCCGAATTATATGTCACACCGTCTACTCCACATACTACGCCGAACTGGAAAAAAATTAATAACATATAATATATTTGAGATTTTGCAATACTTTCTTGATAGGAAATCTGAATTATAATTATCAAAATATGTTAGTCAATGTAGTTAATCTACTTTAATTTAGGATTAAAGATGCTACAGAAACTAGATTGTTGTAATAAACCTATGAACAAAGTTAAATTGTAAAATATTTAACAAAAAATCCAAACGGAATGCTCTACCAGCCCATGTGTTCTCTCCATTTCATAATTTCGGATCCCATCTTATAATCGACCATAGTGACAATGACTGAGGCAACTATGATATGAGACGGTTTTTGCGGTCGTCGGCGCTCTTGGACCTCTCCTTCCTTGTCATCAGGCAAGTTGAGGTGAGATGTGAAGTCTCAACCACAAAAAAATCAAATACTACATACCATCGAACATCCTTGTTGGCATTCTCCCCAATAAGCGAGTTCTTTTCTACTCGTAACCATTGAACAAGGATTCCTATGGGTATAGCCATCTGTGTCACAAACTGGATCTGATTCGTTACTGCAGTTTTTGGTTTTCACTGAAATAAAGTTGTAATTAATAGCATAATTATTTCAATTAATACTTGTAACGGTGCTGATTAGATCAATTTTAATTGTTTCGTATTATTCTGATTTATTATTTCAATCAATCAAATTGTCACGCCTTTTCCCTACAGGGATAGGCAAAGACAATCGAGCGCCATTTGCCACGACCCTGACACAACTTCCTTCACACTCACAATTCTCTTCATTCAAGCTCTATGGTTTTGGGCACTAGGCAACTTAGCAGTTAATTATTTAGGAATGTGAAATAGTTGGGATTACGTATGGCCGTTTTGACGTTTGACTGACTCATGAAGTATCGTATAATTTAATACGAAAGGAACGTTTAAAGGAACAATTGTCGTTTTTTTATAATGACAATAAAGAACAACAATTTGCACCTTCAAACGTAAATATTAATTTATATGAAACTTCATGAGCGAGACGGACATCATAGCGTGCCGCTTTTTTTTATTGTGACATCTGACCTCGTCCCGCCTGATGATAAGCAAGGGGAGGTCCAAGAGTGCCGATGACTGAGAAAAACGAGTTTGTTCACGGCTGCCTCAGTCGCCGTCACTATGCCGGCCATTCACGCATCGCTTGAAGGATCCAAGGTCATAGGATGGAGAAAACACATAAGCAGGCAAAGCATTTCACTTGTCGATTGATCTACCAAGAAAATACGCACCGAACTTTTAGGTTCGACTGTCGACTGTCGACGGGAGTGAAAAGACGAGGTAGGAACAAGGTCAAAGAGCTGGTATAGTATAACTCGATCACATAAAGAATAGGATTTCTACTTTATAAATAGAATACTTACCGCATTCATATTGTTGATGTGGTATTTGTTGGTGTGATAAGTAAATGGTGGGTCTTGGCAAACATTTGCGTGAGGCGCCATGGCAATTAGCAGTTGCACACGGGTTTTGGTAACTAAACAATTCAAGGTCTGGCGATTCTGCGCATCTGGAATAATAAATATATATATATATATTGATTTAGTAATAGGGAAAGCCAGGTTTTCATAAACAATTTTTATTTTCCCAACTATCATCTAAAATATATACAAATATATAGGTATGTAAAACGTAAAATCAAAAACGTAAAATCAAAACCAAAATAAACGTAAAAGTAAGCCGCATAATTTTTTTTTAATTCATTATAAAAAAAAACTTTTTATTCTTTTTTTATTGTGACACGACATTTGACCTCAGCCCGCCAGCACGATGCGTAAAGGTGCTTCTTTAGGCATAGTTTGAAGGATCCAAGGTTACAGGGTAGAGAGAATGAGCCCATGTAGGGCTAAAGTGACCTTTTTTATTGCAGACTTCCCCACTACGTTAAAACGATTTAAGTGATTTGGTCACATTTCGGGATCAGCTTGTAAGTTGCCGGTTCCAACTAGGCCAGCATAGTGGATGTAATTGCTACTCACAGTAGCACAGTAGCACATTATTGAATTGTAGTAGCAGTGACATTCATTCATGGACCACACTTCGGCTTAACATCAGGCGGGGTGCTGTCATATGTCGAGTCACAATAAAAAAAATCTTGCAGTAAGGTGCCGGTAACAATAATCTTTTTAAAAATATATTATAATGAATAGAACACTTACTTAGCTAAACAGGCGTTGGGGTACAACTTATTGTATGTGTAGACTGGCATGTGATGAGGTGGACAGTTGCATGGCAAATGTGTGAGTAATCCATTACGCCCATTCCCGCATGAACGACCAGCACACACTCGCTCGCCAGCGGTGCAGATGCACTCGTTGCATTCTATGAAGTATTTCTGACCTAAGGCATAAATATAACATAAAATGAATTAAACAAATTTTATGCGGCATAATATCGCGTTTATTTTTGATTGATGACAGTACATTTTTTTGCTCCGACGTTTTAAGATCACGACTACGTAGTCTCTCCACAACCACGGTGGCTGCAAAGCTCCCGAAACAAACGCAATAGTAAGCCACATAAAACTTATTTCCATTACATCCACAATTCTCTTCATACAAGCTTCAAGGTTTTGGGCACCTAGCTTTCACGAGAATGTCTCCGATTTGGTCGGGAAACACTCTCATGGGTTTGCCTCATATAAATAGAAAATTCCTTTCGCCAATCTACTTTCACTCATCCTTTCTATGTGCCCAAACCATCGAAGCATTCCTTTGACACTCTTTGTCACTACACCTTCTTTCAAACCACATCTATTGCGCACTGTTCTATTCCTCATTCTATTCTCTATCGTCACTCCATATACACTGGACCTCCTCTTGCTTACCATGCCTGATGCTCGAGGTTACAAAGAAGTACTTACCATGTACGACCTCCTTATCATGAAGCAAGCATGGTGACAACGAAACACAGGGCATGGGTTGGCAGTCTACCAAGCCGTTTGTACCACAGCGGCAAACCTTATAACACGCTTGCCTTGGATCACTCGCCATCGGTATACGCACCCAGGAACCCAATGGTGCAAGACCTGATCCGTATGCACCTAAAAACAAAGATTAATTCCTTTACATATGACAGCACCCCGCATGATGTTAAGCTGGAGTGCAGCCTATAAATAGATTTTTTCTTGTAGCTCGACATATGACAGCTCCCCGCCCGATGTTAGGATGGATTGCAGTCTATGAATAAAGGTTACTGCTATTAATGTTAAATAGTACTGTAAGTAGAAATCACTTCCACTATATAGGCCTAGTTGGAACCAGCTACTGTCAAGCTAATCCCGAAACGTGACTGTGTCACTTCCCTATTTTTATAAACAACTGCCTATTTTTTTTAATAACAAAAACATTGTAATAATTCGACATCTGCTTTAACTTGCCTAATTTACTATTATTATTAAGTAAACTGACTAAGTCGCCGTAACTACGCCGGCGAAAAGTCCTTTCCACGCCTAGCTTGAAAAATCTAAGGTGGGGAGAACACATGCCTAAGCATTCAATTGCCGAAAGAAATCCCAAAAAATAGATGTTTTGGTCCCTCGAAAAATGACAGCACACCGCCTGATGTTAAGCTAGAGTCCGATCCATAAATGGAGGCGACTGCAACTAAAGTTAAATAACTGACAGTGACAGTCGCATAAATATACTACGCTAGCCTATTTGAAACCAGCAGCAATTGCAGCCAGGTGCAATTGGATAGCAATAAGCTCAAGGTAAATAAAGTTTCGATAGAATCCTGTAAGCATTTTGTAATAATTAAATGTAAGATTTGCAAGCTGCTGGCTATGTGGCCAGCTTGAAGAACCGAAAACCGATGGAGAAGAAAGGTTCTTGTGTAGAGACCACGAACCGGAAGACGCAGTCCTCCCACTAGGTGAACTGACGACATAGCATCTTGGCGTTCGAATTGGTGTTGTAAGGGGGAGGCCTATGTTCAGCAGTGGACGGCTTCTGGCTAATGATGATGTTAATGAATGTAATGATTACCTAATTGACATCCATCTACACATGTGAATTTGGGGCAGTTACTGCCCAACACACAATTTCTCTTAACCACACATATCTGTTTGGAACTGCATGGATTGCCGGCGCACGGGGACCTTATTGCTTCCGTCGGTGACATTAATGCTGGAATGATACCTGTAATATATTCCAATATAAATAAATATTTTAGGATTATTATTAAGGATTAGGATTCAGAAAGAAAGAAGAATTGTGGATGTGTGGGAAGCGAAAGAATTGTGTTAGGATCGTGGCAAGCTGGCAAGTGGCGCTCCATTATCTCTGTCTATCTATACCTGTATAAAAAAGGCATGACATTTTGATTGATTGATTATTATTAGGATGAAACGCCTGGTTTTATCAACACTTTAGGAAGCCCCGTGTTGACGACTGAATAAACCGACTGAATTTTTAAGTTGGAGTGCTATCTATGTATGGATGTGACTACTACTTCAGTTAAATAACTGTAAGCAGCAGTCAGATCCACAATGGATGCGATGGAGTTGTGTCAGGATCGTGGCAAGTGGCGCTTCATTGTCCAATGTCTGTGCCTATCCCTGTCGGAAAAAGGCGTGACAATTTTACTGATTGATTGATTTTCACTTACTAGGTGAAGAAAATTCAGTTCTCTGCACACACCCATCGGAGTCGCTAGCTGGTGTAATTCTCTCACAAATGGATCTAGCTGTTAATCTTGGATCAGTTCTGGACCAATCAACACACGCTGACACCACGTGCAAACAATCAGATGGGCATAGGAGACTGCTTTGACCCTGAAATAGAAATACTTCTTGAGTATTGTTAAACCTAAGTTCAGTCTACGAATGAAGACGGCTGCTACTTGCGGTTTAATAACTGGGTACCACTGCCTACCACTCTTTGATAACCAGACCTGAAGCAAATATCCACCTCTTTTATTATTAACAAATATTTGCAAGATTTAATTAATATAATTATTAAATATTACAAATAAAAGCTATGAAACAAATATTTGCTCCGACCGGGAATCGAACTCGGGACTTTACGCACAACAAACCAATCGCTAAACCGTTCGTCCACGCCTTTTGTCTCCAGTCCATTTGGCCTTGCTGCAAATAAGAGGGATACACACGAACAATCCACCGAGCCACACCTCGCTTTATCACTAGCAATGCTCAGTTGGCAATATGTGAAAAGTAACATCTGTCCACTTCGTTCGAAGGACCGACAACCGATGGGGAAGACAGGTTCTAAACTCTAGAGTAAAGACCACGAACCAAAAGACGCAGCGTAGGTAGGCCTCCCACTAGGTGGACAGCCGACATAGTGAAAGTCACGACTAACCGGTGGATGCAACTGGCATCTTGTCGTTCGGAATGGCGTTCTAAGGGACAGGCTAATGTTTAGCAGTAGACGCCTCCTGTCTGATGATGAACCTCTGTTTATATATTGTTTTTAACTGCAAAAATTACATGTAAAATAAAATGTAAATTACCCTTCTTGTACATGGCTTAATATACAATAAGCAAGCAACACTTTTCCATAGATCTGTTGGGCATTGTGATGTATTGCGGATTGGCAGTTGTATCCCCGCGATTTCTACTATTCTGAAATTATAATAAAAGACATCATTCATTTTGTATGGGGACTTGGGCATAATTTTATTATCAATCAATCAAATTGTCACGCCTGTTTCCCACAGGGATAGGCAAAGACAATAGAGCGCCACTTGCCACGATCCTAACACAACTCCCTCGCTTTAAAGATTATTTCATTATCGTCATCATCGGCCAAAAGGTGCCCACTGCTGAACATAGGGGGAGGTAGACATTTCGAACGACAATATGCCAGTTGCATCCACTGGTTATTCGCGACTTAACTATTTAATTCTTAATTTTATTTTAAAATATCAAATAAATGGCTCCACAGATTTATAGCACGCTGCCTGATAGGAAGCTAAAGTGCGCTCTATAAATAACTTCAACTATGCCCACTATGCCAGCCTTTTTGGAACCGATAACTTGTAAACTAATCCCAAATTGCGAATTCATGGAAAGTAGTACGAATCCGCAGACTGGGCAATTAATGTCCACTTCACCCATTGTGATCATATACCCCTCTGCCTTTTGTTTAATAATAACAAGTTTTTGCTCTGACTGGGAATCGAACCCGGGACTTCACACGTAGCGGACTGATGGAGAAATTTTATTTATATTGATAACTATGATTGATTTTTAGTTTAGTTAAATAAATCTTACCCATTTTCATGTTGATTTGCCACGTCGATGTGCGCTGCCAAATCTGACATAGAGTTACATGATCTAAACAATGTGGTTGGTCTGTTATTCATTTGAGTGCAGTAGGTCAGACCATCACAACCAAGGGAACAAGGTTCTTGCACTAAAAAGGTAAATCAAACTTTAAAACTTCTTGTCTTTATTCATTTATTTTTATTATACATTTCCATACTAAAGTGCTTGTATCATAGAAACAAGACAACCATAGTACATATATCAAAGATACATTAGTACCGGTAAGTAGTTTCAAACCCGTGCCACTGAGCTTACGTAGCAATTGCACTGCCACTACACCACGGTCGCCTTTTGACCTTCAATCTTGGATTTTTTTATTGCGACTCGATATATGACAGCACCCCGCCTGATGTTAAGCTGCAGTACGGTCCATGAATGGAAGTGACTGCTACTACAGTTTAATAATCGTAAGTAGCAGGCACGCGTTTCGTATTAACTATTCCGCTTATGCTTCTTTTTATGGTGCATAATAATGGTCATTGTACGAAACTCTCCGTGCCTTACTGATGGTAAAGTATAAATATAAAATCTTACGTTCTTGGATGCACTGCGCAAGTTGGATCTCCTGTGGATTAGCGAGGCAATCTAGTTCGAATTTTCTCCAATTATTTTGCCAGTCGGCGTCAAATGTTGAGAAACAGGAACGTTTACACATTATGGTGGTCGCCTAGAATTAAGAAATATACCTAATGAATAATAAGTTACGGGCCTTCACTAGTTAACTATATAAGTAGTTGGGCCACAACTAGTGATGGCCCGTCGTTCAACTAGCGACGATATTCACATTGATATATTAATATTTATTCAATTTTTCGTACGATTTTCAATAAAATCACCGTCATTGGAATTCACTAAAAATAGATGGACAAACATTGACAAAAGTTCACCTTATAACAACAATTTAATTTAGCCGCATCATTTGGCATCACTTCCATTCCATTGACTGCGGCATCTTTCCTTAGGAAACACTTCCAGAATGGATCTTGCAGCGATGGAGAGTTGCAGGCTTGAACCAAGTCCTCAAATACCCGGTTATTCTTTTTACTTGGGCCTAAGATATCTCTGCATGCCTGACGACATTCCACATTAGGAGTTTCTTCGCAACAAGGCACATCTGAAAAACATGGATGAAATATAAACACTAGAACACTAGCCAACTGTAAGATTAAACGGTCGTCGCTTTTGGACCTCTCCTTGCTCACCATTAGGTAAGATGAAGTCAGATGTCGCGTCTGAATAATAGGGTTCATGGCGTATTTGCTTGAGGTTCTCAGCATAATAATTAAATTTGAACGAATCTTTTTAACAAGAACGCGTGTTTTTTGAGATGGTTAAGTTTTAATATCTAAAATTACATCGGATATTACAAATAGTTGTTGAAAATGATAAAAATGAGGTAAATATGTATTTGCTCCAGGAATTGATATTTATGAGTAGTAGGTTGGTGGTCATTTGCCCAGTATTCCAATTCAGGACAGGTCCAGTAGTATCCTGGAGTATCCCAATAAAAATAGGCCTCCATTCAGCCTAATATCAGGCGGATGTTTTTTATCTTAGGTCTACATTTACTTCTTCTATCGTAGAGTTACATCTTTAAACTAATACTTACATGTAGATAAATTGCTGTATTCAACTGAGGTAGTGAAATTTCTAAAGCACTGTAACAAATCTGGCGATTGATCACATATATCTAGGACTCTTTCTTTTGCATTCGCATCGACTTGGGTCTGACCGATGCGCCACAATGCCTGATGGCATACCTCATGACATGTCATCGAATGTGTTTGAGCTGGAATATTGTTTAGACAAAGATTGTAGATTAGACGTACTCGTATCTTAATAAAAGGGTTAGGCTTGTATGAAGAGAATTGTAGATGTAAGGGAAGCGAGGGCGTTGTGTCAGGATCGTGGCAAGTGGCGCTCCTTTGTCTTTGCCTATCCCCGTGGGAAAAGGCGTGACAATTTGATTGAATCATTGATTGGAGCTTGTAAGCGTGTACTTTGGTTGGACAAGCTATGATCCAAGCACGTTTAGTATACCCTCACATTCATTTTGTCTGAAGCCGGGCTTCACTAGACTGGACTTGAGTTTTAACTCCAATTATCTGAAGAATCTTCCGTCACACGAAGAATCTACGTAGGTAAGAATCCACCTACGTAGATTCTACTGAATGCATCAGTACTCTCACAAAAAAGTTTTTTAGCTTAGAATGTTCTTATGAATTTATTTTATCCATCCTTTCTCCCAATATTTTTTAAACCAACGCAACATAGCTTTTCATAGCAACATCCTTTAATTCATTCTTATGACGCACAACTATGTTCTTAACCCTATCCACAGTCATTATTCCACATACACCCATTAATGACCGTAATTCTAAGGCATGCTTCCTATTTTCATGCTTCTTCTGCCATACCCATATCGATTAACGATGTACCAATAGTATTAATGCTAAAATTCTACTCACAACAACACCATTGCGCTTCCTGTTGTGTCTGAACACATTCAAATAGATCCAGTTCATCAGATTTTCTGCATGAGTTCTGCAATACGCTGGCATCAGGGGCAGTGACGCATGCCTGTCTGCACAGAGGTGATCGGCCACGCGCACAGCAAACACGACCCCACCAACCTACTCCACGGACAACGTCTGAAAATTTTTGAATGAAAATTACTTTTATATGCATCGATCATATATCATATAGATATAGTCTGTCTAAGCCGAAATGACGCGCCCCTCCGCTGTATTTACGCACACGAGCAAATATAAAATATGGATAAACACACACCGAAAATGCAATTGTAATTGGTTATTCAGTTGCTGGTTATACACAAAAGGAGGAGCACGCTGATGAAGTATAATAGTATAGTTAGTATTATTTGTATTCACACATTTAAATAAACTAATAAAGTGGAGGGGCTCGTCATTTATAGTTAGACAAGCTATACACAATTGCCGCTCAAAAAGCAACAAAATAAATGGACTTGCATTTGTTCTTGCACAGTCCGAAATGATGTATGTGACATTACATTCGTGACAAGTTTTAGCTTTAAAACAATGTGATAAGGTTTAGTTTACAATTTACATTCAAATTACTTACACAGTTTATATATGTCTATGTAAGTGAATTCTGTAAAATGTAAATGATAAATGTAAACAGTTTAGTATAATTAGTATGAACATGGGCTTAGCATTCCCTTGCTCATAGTCTGATTCTACCATAGCCATAATTTCTGTTTACAAATCATTGACCACTAAAATAATATCAAACTCACGCTCTTTGTTTTTTTATAATTAAAATAATTCGAAATTCAAAATTAAACGTACCTTTTATAGTTTCGTTCATACATATCCAAAAATCAGTCTGAAAAGAGAGAAAAAAACTCTATAGCTATTCAATTAAGTTGGGTAACTTAATATTTGGTAACTAAATCCTCGACAATAGAATGAGGCTCGACATCACCAACGTTTAAACGAATGTTATATAACGTTTAACAAGAACATAATTATTTATGTATATAATTATGTATTGAGTTAAACAAATTTTATGCTGCTTACTATCGCGTTTATTTTGGTTATTGATTTTAATTTTTTTTATTATTCCGACGTTTCGAGAGCTTTGCAGCCATCGTGGTCACGAAGAGACCGACGCGATAGTAAGCCGCATAAAATTTGTTTAATTTAATAATCAATGTTCTCGCAAATTTAAGAAAATACTATAAAATTATTATTATGTGCTATTTATTTGTCAATGTATTTTCTATATAATTATTTTATTACTTTTTCACCTTAATAACTGGCGGGGAGTGTGTAGCGGCTTTAAGTCGCCTTTAAACATAGAGCATAAATAGTATTTTCTTAGATTTTGCGCGAACATTGATTCAATAAAAAAAATGTAAAATCAATAACCTAACCTAAACATAAGCCGCATAAAATTTGTTTATTAAAAATAGTGCACAAAGTTTTATAATAAAATATCACACGATTTTTATTTGCGTTAGTTTTGATTGTTTTCATTTACACAATTTAAATTTATAATAAGAATAGACTAAAAACATAATTTAATCTATTTAAAAAACACAAATCCCACATTACTTCTTTATTTAGTGGTTTTAATAATGGCGTCTGATTGTTCATCAAAACTTACGATGACTGTTCCCATTTCCATGTTACCCATTAATTAAACGTAGTAAAAGTTTTGGTAAAACTAGCCATTACTAAACTAGATAGGCGGTTTATTGACGAATGAAATTTATAAAAAGCGCTTCGTATTGTAAAAGCAGTGTCGTATCGATTTACAATTTAATTCTTGTTGTTAAATTAAGCTTTACAAAAAGATTGTTTATTCCCGATTTCGATTTCCAGTCGCAGCAAGGATTTGTTTCATAGCTTTCAATTGCAATAACATTGGATATTGCAAATATCAATCAAGAGTGATTTAAGAATGGTAGGAAGTGGCACCCAGTCTGCCGATCCGGGGTAGTACCACCACTTACAAGTATACAGACCGTGAAGTGATTTGGTCGCGTTTCGGGATCAGCTTGTAAGTTGCCGGTTCCAACTGCGTCGGCATAGTTTTTTTTTATTTTTTTTTTATTGTGACTCGACATATGACAGCACCCCGCTTGATGTTAAGCCAAAGTGTGGTCCATGAATGAATGTCACTGCTACTACAATTCAATAACTGTGAGTAGCAATCACATCCACTATGCCGGCCTAGATGTGATTGCTACTCAGAGTTATTGAATTTTAGTAGCAGTGACATCCATTCATGAACCACACTCCAGCTTAACATCAAGCGGGGTGCTGTCATATGTCGAGTCACAATAAAAAAAACGGATAGGCAGATGCAATGTAGGTCTACTTGCCACATACAAATATGTTTTTTGATAAACACAAAATGAGGGAGATAATTGCTCCGGGCCTAGATATTCAATGGTGGTAGACAGACAGTTGGTGGTTATTAGTCGGTTATAACGCGACAAGGTCGCTTTGTAATATTTCATAGAGTTTGTATGAAGATGTGAGGGAATGTATGAAGATGTGGGTGCGAGGGAAGCAAGAAGGTTGTATAAAGTGGTGTTTCATTGTATCTGCTTATCCCTGAGTGAGTTGAGCAGTGAAAATATACAATTTAGCCGGCATAGTGACGCCGAATGTGACAATCGTTCCCCTTGCTTACCATCAGGCAAATCGAGGTTTGATACCCACACAGGTTGGGGAAAGCATTCCCATTTTGTTGACTGAATCGGCAGTCGAACTAAAAGGTTCGGTGCATCGTTTCTTTGTAGAATGCTTTACCGGCCCATGTTTTCTCTCCATCCTATGACCTTGGATCCTTCAAGCGATGCGTGAAGAAGCACCTTTGGCCAGCATAGTGACGGCGACTGGGGCAACCGTGAAGACTTGGTTTTTACAGTCGCCGGCACTATTGTTCCTCTTCTTGTTCTCCTTCAGGGATGTCGTGTTCAGATGTCGGGACACAAAAAAATAGATTTCGCGTCTCAATAAAAAAACTAACATGAACATATCAAATCAAATAAAATTATCACGCCTTTTTCCCATGGGGATAGGCAGAGACATTAAATCGCGACTTGCAACGATCCTGACACAACTCCCTCGCTTCCTTCACATGAAAGTATACGAATGTAAAAAATAACTTACTAAATGTGGCCCACAGAACTTGTGAATATTTTGTATTCGATCATCTCTTGTTGGCGAATCGGTTGTTTTTTCTACTGATGACATCTGTAACAAAGTTAAATTCATTGTTTTTTTTTGTATTGTGTCTACATTTGACAGCACCCAGACTGATGTTATTCTGGAGTGCGGTCCATGAATGGAGGCAAGCGCTACTACAGTTAAATAACTAAAGTTGGAACCGGCAACTTTTAAGCAGATCCACTTAAAAGTTGTGGTATGTCCACTATATTATGACGATCATCATCAGCCAGAATGCGTCCACTGCTGAACATAGGCCTTCCTCTTAGAACGCCATGTCGAACGACAAGATGCCAGTTGCATCCACCTGTTATTTCTAGTGAGAGGCCTACCTACGATATATGTATAAGAAGACGCAGCTTCTTCCCCATGGTTGAAAACAATTGGTCGTTCTGTTTCTATGATACAAGCACTTTAGTAACTTAATATAAAAATGTATTATAAAGAGAATCAATTTAATTTTTTATTCGCATCTATGTTAAGCTACTTAAGTGCTTGTATCATAGAAACGGAACGACCAAAGTACATATATTATAGAAACATTGGTACCGGCAAATGGTTTCGAACCACGGGCTTTTGGTATGGGTGACTAATGCACTACCACTACACCACGGTCGCATTATAAAACGCAACCCTCTTTAAATCAATATTTATGTCGTATTTTATTTAACAAGACTAATCAACGGAAGTAGCCCGCATACTATAAAACTAATATACCATACTCAAAAAAATATGTACTCTGAACAAGACTCATTTCCTCTCTTTTAGATCTATAGAAAATAAAAAGGATAGAATTATCATTTGAATAATTATGACATGTTTTTAAAGAGTTAAGAGTAAGGGTGTCTTTATGGATGTTAACTTGATGTTAGCGTCCCCCATAAAAGTCCATGTGGGTCTTAAAATTAATATAAACATATGTCATCTGGTGTTAAAACATTAATTAAAGCACTATTAGCTTGTGAACTAGAAAAATATCATTAAAAAAACTGTCCGCGGTTTTGCATCAAAGCAAACGTGTATTTACAGATCAACATGTGTCGGAAATATATAACTACGTAGTTTTTATTAGTGCAAATCGCAATTGCCCTATATATTTTTGTTTTATTACTATACCAGCGGCACACTATGATGGCCGTTTTGACGTTTGACTGTTCATAAAGTTTCGTATAAATTACTATTATGTGTGAAGGAGCAAACGGATGTTATTTATTGTCACTACAAAAAACAACAATTGTTTCTTCAAACGTAATTATTAATTTATACGAAACTTCATAAGCGTCTCCAAATTTCAAACGTCAAAACGGCCATCATACATATAGCGTGCCGCTAGTATACCTACTATTATATATATATATATATATATATATATATATATATATAATATATATAATAGACTCTTTTACAAGCGTCTTGACTTTCGGATGATGATTAAATATTTAGACATTACTGGTATTGAAGAATGGTTGACAGACATTTTTTTATTGTGACTCGACATTTGACAGCACCCAGTTTGATGTTAAGCTGGAGTATGGTCTTTGAATAGTTGTCACTACTACCACAAAACAACTGTAAGTAGCAGTCATCTTTGTAACTAATCAGCGTATAACAAATTAATAGTTAAACTACGGTGATTGCTCACTGCATTTTCGTCAGCATAATTTATTAAAAGAATCGGGATCCTGATAGAGTCCAATAGGGGAAACCAAAAGCGTCGTCACTATGTCGGCCAAAGGACATCAATGAATGATGTTCTTTGGTCACTATTCGGTAAAAAAGACGAGAGCGTTGTATGTTCACCACAATTTATGAAGAGAATCGTATCCCAGGCAAGACGAAGTCAAATGTCGAGTCTCTATAAAAAAGAACAACAAATGTCATATAAAAAACTAAACTAACAAACTTTAAAAACAACTATTAATTTCACAAAGCCATTACTTATAAAACAAACGTAAACACGTAATAAATTTCAATTAACTTTACGATATAGTTCTGTTCCAAATGAATAATCATCCGTCCCAAATGGCATATTTATTTTCGTTACAAACGGAACTCCACAGACCTAAATAATACTTATCGTCTTACTCCGATACAAAAGGTTATCGTAAAAGACCTCTTGTCTCTCTGCACAAACGCATTTTATTATTAATATATATATATTTATTTACATTTCTATACTAAGCTACTAAAGTGCCTGTATCATAGAAACAGGACAATCAAAGTACATATATCAAAAATACGTTGGTATCGGTAGGTGGTCTCGAACTTGTGCTCTCCGGTTTGTGTAACCATTGCACTGCCACTACACCACGGTCGCCTTAATAATTGATAAAGTAAATTAAAATGTTGCTAATAGTACCTACTTACATTAAAATTGCTTGATTTATTAGTGAAATAAGCTCCTTTGGCCGGCATAGTGACGACAACCGAGACAAACGTGCCATTAGGCAAATCGAGGTTAAATGTCAATCTCAATAAAAGAAATAGATACAATGATTGGTTCGGGTAGTTTCTTTTAACATCCATCTTGAAGGTGGCAGTGCAATGGTTACCACCCACCGGTACCAATGTATTTTTGATATATGTACTTTGATTGTCCTGTTTCTATGATAAAAAATATATAAAAAAAGAATACCGTTAGTTTACAATCTATCCATGGTAGATTGTAATATAGACATGTTATAATAGTTTTATGTAGTTAAATATGGATAGATAATAAATCGAATATATAATCTAATCGAAATATAATCTATCGAAAATTAATACGTTATACTCGTATTGTATGGTTCAGTCGACAATTTATCGACAGTTTACAAACTCGCAAAATAGATTATAAATCTAACGGTACCTATTCACAATTATACGGTTATATATATATATATACATATAGCGTGCCGCTAGTATACCTACTATTATATATATATACTAGCTGTGCCCGCGACTGCGTCCGCGTGGAATAGTTATTTTGGGAATCATATTAATTTTTTGTTTACCTACCTGCTCAGCTTTATTATAAATTACCTATAGCTGTTACCCGCGACTTATTTTAGACGATTAAATTACGTAACTAATAGAATATATTTTAAAGTAGTTTTAAAAAGAATATATTTTAAAGTACTTCTGCGTAAATTATATTTTCAGTTTTATTTTCTTGTGCGCAAAACTCGCAACCGCTTTGCAGCAGCAGTCTGCCGAGAACGCTGAGTCCTTTTTCTAGGCATTACAGTAACGAAGAAAGAACGAAGGAAATGAAAACTTAACCAAACTAACTGTATGCTTAAACTAAAACCTAACCTTGAAAGAATGTAGATGACACTACAGGTATTATTTACAACAAAACAAAAAAAAAGTGTTATTGTGAAAATATTACAAACAAAATACTATACTTAAAACAAACACTACCTACTATAGAGAAAACTACTACAAAATGAAATTGTGTAAAAAAGGATTTTGCACGATGATATTATATCGTAAAAACAAATTAACGCTGCATTCAACCGATCAGTAGGGAGCCGATCGTATAGTATGCTTGTCTGACTATAAATGACGCGCCCCTCCACTTTATTAGTTTATTTAAATGTGTGAATGCAAATATTACTAACTATACTTTAAACTTCATCACGTTCGTTCCTCCTTTGTGTCTAACCAGCAACTGAATAACCAATTACTGCATTTTCGATGTGTTTTATTCATATTTTATATTTGCTCGTATGCGTAAATGCAGTGGAGGGGCGCGTCATTTCGGCTTAGACAGACTATACCTCGTAGAGCTACACCCCCCTCCGCCTCGCCCGCAAGCACCGCCTCTTCTCGCCCGCCAGTTAGCGCTCATCATGCGACGCGTGTGAATCATAAAAACGGTTATTGTGAGTTAATCTTAAAAGATAGACATATACGGTCGCGGACATTTTTTTAGATAATTTAAAGAGGAATATTTCTTTCATACATATTTTTTGGGTATCTCGAACGGTTTTCGCAGCGCACGCAACGGAAACCCTCAAAGACGAATAATATTCCCCGATTTTTCCAGATTTTCGACTGTTTCTTCGCTTCTATAAGTCGCAACGTAATGTTTTATAGCCTAAAGCCTTCCTCGATAATTGATCTATCCAACACAAAAAGAATTTTTCAATTCAAACCAGTAGTTCCTGAGATTAGCGCGTTTAAACAAACAAACAAACAAACAAACAAACAAACAAACAAACTCTTCCGCTTTATTATATTAGTATAGATATATATATATATATATATATATATATATATATATATATATTTATCTCGATTTATATGCCTTCGATTTATACATCCATTCAAAAAGTTGTAAGTATAAATACAAAAAGAAATCGCTTGAACAATTGTTCATTGTATACAAATGAGATGTCGTATAAATAAGTCCATAACACCATCAGCCCATCACATTAACAAACACCTCTCATTATGCCACGTGAATCTCAATGGAACACAACAACGCACTCACATTAACAGATAATTGCAAAGACATCGTGGCCATTTTTATTATAACGAAATTATTTTATAATGAATAATGGAATCGCCATGGTAATCAAATCATATTACCACCTCTCGATTATTTCACATGCACAATTCTCCATAGTTTTTTTTTATTGTGACACGACATTTGACCACGTCCCGCCTGATGATAAGCAAAAGGAGGTCCAAGAGTGACGACGACTGAAAAAACCGAGTTGGTTCACGGCTACCCCAGTCGCCGTCACTATGCCGGCCAAAAGTGCTTTTTCACGCATCGCTTGACATAATGATTTTTTCCCCTCTTCCTACTCTTTGTAACACCTCCCCCAATACCTCAATATCCTATGAATGTCCCTTCGCGGCAATTTGAATCACAGGGACCACACTGAGCAGACCATTAAGACCACCAAACTTGGCAACCTAAACAAGATGCGACGGTTTTTCGCGGCAGAGCATCGCCTATTACTATACAAGGCTCAAATATGATCTTGGGCGGAGTACTATTCGCACATCTGGGATGACTCTGGGATGGATCCTAGTCTTGGAGCGATGCGTGAAAAAACACCTTTGGCCGGCATAGTGACGGCGACTGCGGCACTTACTCTGGTTAGTACCAAAGTTGATTATGTTAGCTTACTACTAAAAGTAAAAGAATAAAAATAAATATTCAAAACAAACACTTTAAATAAAACGCACCATCCTTACAACATCCTTTAAAAACACATTAAAGAACATTGTTATTCAAGAAACGCAACAAAAAGATACGAAATTCCTCGAAAAGAAAAAAAAACAACACGCACACACACACACACACACACATCGGTATTCAAAATAATCAATTTATTATTCAATACGTAAAGCCTATTTTGTCATTGGACAATCAAAAGTGCGCCTTAAATCTCAAAGATATCATTTTAAGCAATACAATGGAGAGAACAATCGTGGTCTTAGATATGTATTTGTTTATTAATTTAATAAAGAAACAAATGAAAAATAGCGAGAAACATTTTTTTTTAAATTTGATTCTTTTTTGAAATGTCACCTTTTTAATGTCATGAAAACCAGCCAGATACAAATAGTACAGCTAAAGATATTTTATTACAAGTTTATACATACTACATGCGAAAAGACATTTTCCCCGACCCAATACAATTAATAAATACATAATAATAATTATATTTGTGTCAAGATCGTGGCTAGTGGCGCTTTATTGTCCTTAGAGCGTGACAATTTGATTGATTGGCAATAAAATTTACTCAGTCGCGTATCGGAAAAGTTGTGCTGGTTTTAACCAGACCTTATTATGGATGCGTCTGCTATTTGCATTTGTTTCACTTCACTTCACATCAATCAAATTGCAGTCAAAAAAAGAAAAAAAATATTTAAAAAAACTTAATTTATCATCAATCAATCAAATTGTCACTCCTACTTCTCACAGGGATAGAAGCGCCACTTGCCACGATCCTGATACAACACCCTCGCTTCTTTCACATCCACACTTCTTGTCATACAAGCTCTACGGTCATAGGCACTAGGCAACCCAGCTTTCTGTCTCAGATTTAGTCGGAAAACACCCTCCTGGGTCTGTCTTGTTTATTTCTTATATACTCTTGACAATTTCATTTAAATAGATTATACAAGACCCTTCTATAAATTGAACATCAAGGACCATCAAATGATCCATTGTAAATCGAGACAGGTGACACGTCCTGTAGCAAACGTGTTTTGCATACAAGCAAACTATGAATTGATTGAAACAATTTGAATTTATAGCTTGTCTAACTATAAATGACGCGCCCCTCCACTTTAATAGTTTATTTAAATGTGTGAATGCAAATATTACTAACAGGCGTGTGAATGCATATTTGACGACAGGCGTGGACGAACGGTCAGAGATTGGTTTGTTGCGCGTAAAGTCCCGGGTCTAATATTAAATATTGCAAATATAAAAAAATAGATATAGATATTTGCTTTGAGTCTGGTTATAAAAGAGTGGTAAGCAGTGGTACCCAGTCTGCCGATCCGGGGTAGTACCACCACTTACAAGTATACTCGTACAGACCGTGAAGTGATTTGGTCGCGTTTCGGGATCAGCTTGTAAGTTTTCGGTTCCAACTAGACCGGCATAGTGGATGTGTGACTGCTACTCACAGTTGTTGAATTGTAGCAGCAGTGACATCCATTCATGGACCACACTCCAGCCTAACATCAAGCGGGGTGCTGTCATATAAAAGAAGTCACAATAAAAGAAAATAAAAAAAATACTATTATACTTTATCAGCATGCTCCTCCTTTTGTGTCAAACCAGCAACTGAATGACCAATTACAATAGCATTTTCGGTGTGTTGCATTCATATTTTATGTTTTTTCGTGTGCGCAAATGTGGTGGAGAGTCATTTCGCCTTAGACAGACTATACCTATGATTAATCACTAAAGGTGTTCCATTATCTACTATCTGTATTGACTAATAATATACCTTTAACTCTGAACATATTTACTAGATTGAGAATTTAGTATAAAAAACGTATGCTACGATGGTGTTGAAAAAATGGATGAATTGACGAGAAATCGGAGGGGGATTAAAAAATAAAATGGTGACAACACAGGAGAATAAGAAAATTAATCTTAATTCTTTCTTAATTGTATTGGGTTTTTTTTAATGTCCGTAGTGCCCTTTTCTCATAGAGTCAGAATAAAGAGAATCATGGAAGTAAAGGAAGCAAAAGTGTTACTACTATTACTGTGGGAGTTAGGGCATGATTCCCACGATTCTTAATGAAAAATCATACATATGTTGAACAAAGAGTTACAAATCAATGTATAAGGACATCATTCATTTTTTATGGAGACTTGGGCCCTATTGTATAAACAGTTGCATATACATTTAAAAATAGTTTAATTTACGAAGATTGCAATGTAATTGGAATATATTCTTTATTTTGCATAGTTAAGGTGTGCAAAATGATCAAACTATAATTATGACAGTTTAAAGCAGAACTATTAATATGGCGTGTCTTTGTGATTGACCGACGATACAAAATCCATATCTTATTTTTCAAATAACTCAAATGCACAGCAATTAAAAGCATAATTCCTATTAGTTTTATCCATCGATGGTTTTATCAATACAAGTATCGAAATTCCATTTATATATTTTTTCATCATTGGACATTACAAAAGTAGTACATAAAAGCCCAAAATGAATGATGTCCTTTAACTAAACTATTAATATTCAGTGCACATCGAGTTGCAGTCAGTTTGCATAAACCCACAATGACGGGGATAATAAAATTTAATGGACTCTACAAAATGGCGTATCTCTATTGAACACTATCGCCAGGTTCCTATAGCTGTCAAACGGATTGTTTTTGATACGAACAGTTGAATCATCAACCAGCCGTAGGTCAATACCATTATTATTAAAAACTATCGCAAGTCAAGTTACTACACTAGTACAAAGTATGAAAAAGAGTCAAAATGTTTTTATATTATTTTTCAAATGTTTTTATATTATTGTTGATAAACTATCGTCAAGGTTACGGTTACCGATGACGAACCGTAAGTAGTCGTATTTACTGTGCCAACCTAGTTAGAACCGGCTTTTTTAAGCTGATCCCGATCACCTCACGGTCTGTAAACTCTAAAGCTGTCTGCCTACCACTTTTAACATAGCATTCTTGGACTGCACTTTAGTTTAAACTGAGGTGTGTTATCCAATGTCGAGCCATAATAGTGGATAGACGCGACTGCTACTTTAAAGAGTGGTAGGCAGTGGTATCCAGTCTGCCGATCCGGGGTAGTACCACCACTTACAAGTATACAGACCGTGAAGTGATTTGGTCACGTTTCGGGATCAGCTTGTAAGTTGCCGGTTCCATCTAGGCCGGCATAGTGGATGTGATTGCTACTCACAGTTATTGAATTGTATTAGCAGAGACATTCATTCATGGACCACACTTTGGCTTAACATCAAGCGGGGTGCTGTCATATGTCAAGTCACAATAATAAAAAAGCATCTATTATGCCGGCAAAAGTCAAATTTACATTGAATTCAATCGAATCCTCGATTTTAATCAAATATACATATTTACAGGGTACAGGGACCTTCAATTCACAGATTTATAATGTAAAATTTGATGTTAATAAAAAGATTTTTTTTTTTATATATTTCACGAATTAGAACAGGAATAAACAGAAAAAAGTATACATTTCACAGTTAACAAAAATAAACAGTCCCGTTGTATCCGCCCGCGTTAAATAAAATAGGTTAATAAGTGGGAACCTTTAATGATTACCACAAACTCAGTCAACTGCTGAGTTGACAATCTGGCGTAAGAAACTCTACCATGAGTCAACGTCCATTTAGTTTGATTGATTTAATTGATAGCAGTCTCCTCCATTCATAAACCACACTTCTGCTTAACATAGATTTGATAATGAATACCTATTTGTGGGGACCGTGGTGTAGTGGCAGTGCAATGGCTACGTAAGCCGAGTAGCAAAGGTTCGAAAGCACTCACCGGTATATAACAATGTATCTTTGATATACTACTGTATGTATCTTTGATTGTCCTGTTTCTATGATACAAGCACTTTAGTAGCTTAGTATAGAAATGAATAATAAAAAATATATAAAAAATCTTGTTCATATTGTTTACTACAAGTAACTAACTAATACAGTTAAAAACTCATAATATAACGGTGGTTATTTTGGATCGCGCTGCCATGCGGACGCTACTGCCCCAGCTAATCAAAGGAGAGAATCAAATTGCTGCCTCGAAACTACTGCTTTGATGTTCCACTGTGAATTTGTCTTTATGTTATTTTCTTCTTTTGATTTACGCTCGCGACTAGTTTTTCGCTTGAAATAACTTGACTTTGAACTACGTGCTTGCGGTTGGGAAATACAAATACAATTTCTTTATAAAGACAATTATATTTACATTTTCGTGAATACTGTTTTGTTTACATAGAAGTGACATGGTATAGTGGGAGAAGACTACAACAATAGGTAAATCCTGGGTTCGATTCCCAGTCCGAGAAAAAATGTACTTCGTAGCATTTCAAAGAAGATAAACTGGTTATGGGCACTAGGCAACGCAGCTTCCTTGAGGTAGTCTCCGATTGTATAATTAGTTATTTATGTCATTTATATATATCCCGCAATGCGACTCAGTCACTTCACGATCTGTACAATTGTAAGTCCGTCAGTTGGGAAAATACATACCAACTGACTGTTTATCAATCAATCATATTGTCACGCCTTTTTCCCACTTTAGTATACAAGCACATGATATATAAGCACTTTAGTAGCTTAGTATAGAAATATATAATGAAAAAAATACTTGCAAGTTTTTTGACTGTGGTAGCAGTCGCCTCTATTTGTGGACCGCACTTCAGCTTAATATTAGACGAGGAGTTGTCATATGTCAAGCCACAAAAAATATATATACTACGGGCCTAGCACGGGCGTGTTCGATAATCTACTATACCAGCGGCATACTACGATGTACTATGATGGCCGTTTTAACGTTTTTTTTATATTTTTTTTTATTGTGACACGACATCTGACCTCGACCCGCCTGATGATAAGCAAGAGGAGGTCCAAAATTGACAACCGAAAAAACCGAGTTTATTCACGGCTGCTTCAGTCATCGTCACTATGCTGGCCAAAGGTGCTTCTTCACGCATCGCTTGAAGGATCCAAGGTCATAGGATGGAGAGAACACATGGGCTGGCAAAGCAATCCACTTGTCCACGTTTGCATCTTTCATGAAGTTTCGTCATAAATTAATAATTATGTTTGAAGGAGCAAATTGCTGTTCTTTATTGTCAATATAAAGAACAACAATTGTTCCTTCAAACGTTATTATGAATTTATACGAAACTTCATGAACGGTGAAAACGTCAAAACGGCTACTGGTATAATCATCGTCAGTGCTGTCTAAGATGACTACAAGTAGGGATGACATTGTCAATATATACAGAATGTATCCTGTGTATACACCCTACCCTACCACCCCACTTTATTTTCGGAAAGCGTTTTTGATACACCTTATATACCTTATCGACTGACGGCTGCGCTAAGCCCTTTTTTATATTTATATATTAAGCTACCAATGTGCTTGTATCATAGGAACAGGATAACCAAGTACTTATATCAAAGATACATTGGTACCGGTGGGTGATCTCGAACTCGTGCTCTCGGTCGCCTTTATATGTAATATATTCAAATCGGTAACTAAAGTATAGAAAACGGCAAATAAAGAGAATTCAATTCAGCAAAATGTTGTCAAAATGAAAAGATTGCGAGAAGTAAATCGTTTCGGAGACCTCTTTTACGGTTTGTAGATTTATGTTACGAGTATACTAACGTGAAATAGAATTTTGGTAGCTAAGAAAGGGTTAGTTCGATTTTTACCCTTTACTTTCGTTCCTCAACACTCAACTACTATGTAATATATTATTCGTTTTTTTTATTGTGACACGACATTTGACATCGACCTGCCTGATGATAAGCAAGAGGAGATCCAAAAGTGCCGACGACTGAAACAACCGAGTTAGTACGCGGCTGTCTCACCCGCCGTCACTATGCCGGCCAAAGGTGCTTCTTCACGCATCGCTTGAAGGATCCAGGGTTATAGGAGGGAGAGAACACATGGGCTGGCAAAGCATTCCACTTGTCGATTGTTCTACAAAGAAAAGATGCACCAAACTTTTTAGTTCGACTACCGATTCTGTCGACAAAATGTGAATGCTTCCCCCGACCAGTGCGGGTGTTACGGGTGTGAAA
Source organism: Tinea trinotella (assembly GCA_905220615.1). NCBI lineage: Eukaryota > Metazoa > Arthropoda > Insecta > Lepidoptera > Tineidae > Tinea > Tinea trinotella. The sequence goes on along the minus strand of HG992320.1, from coordinate 3,495,869 downwards.
AGACGAGATAGGAACAAGGTTAAAGAGCTCCTCGGAACATTCTCCGTGGTATAGGCGATAGAGGACGCACAGAGCCGCCATGTCTCTGCGTAATTGCAGAGGCTCCAGAGTTCGCGTAACCTCTACATCTCCTATGATCCGGACAGCTCGGCGCTGCAATGAATCCAGGGCATTGAGAAGATACTTGGCAGAGCCGTCCCAAAGATACGAACAGTACTCCGCGCAAGAGCGAATTTGAGCCTTGTATAAAAGCAGGCGAAGCTCCGGCGCGAAGAACCGCCGCACCTTGTTCAGGATGCCAAGTTTGCGGGAGGTGGTCTTAATAGCCCGCTCAATGTGATCCCTGTGATTCAGGTCGCTGCGAAGGGACATCCCTAAGATATCCAGTCTGTCCGAAGTACCAAGGGAAATGTTACGAAGAGAAGGAAGGATACTATATAAACATATTTAAGTAGAGTGGGAGGCAGACAGATTTTATTATTATTATTATTTAGTGCTTGTATCAAATCTTTAAATTATAATTCGACATATGACAGCACCCTGCTTCTGTAGTAGCAGTGACCTCCATTCATGAACCGCACTCCAGCTTAACATAAGTCGGGGTGATGTCGAGTCACAATTTAAAAAAAATACCGGTTTCAAGGCATAGTGGATGTAATTTATACTAACAGTTATTTTATTTTATTTTATTTATTTTACATTTCTATACTAAGATATTTCAGTGCTTGTATCACAGAAACAGAACAACCAAAGTACATCAAAGATACATTGGTACCGGTGAGTGGTTTCGAACGCGTGCTTTTCGTTTGTGTAAACCATTGCACTGCCACTACACCACGGTCGCCTTATTTAACTGTAGTAACAATCACATGCATTCATAAACCGCACTGACAGGTGGGTGCTGACATATGACAGGTCACAATTAATAAATCGGTTTTTATTTTTCTGTCTTAACATTCTATTAACGATAAGTCGAAGTTAGATCTCAATAAAAAAAGCTTATTTTCTATGTAAAAGTTTTTATTTTTATTGTGACTCGACATATGACGGCACCCCACTTGATGTTAATTTGGAGTGTGGTCCATAAATGGATGTCACTGCTACTACAATTTAATAACTGTAGGTAGCAGTCACATCAACTATGCCGGCCTAGTTGGAACCGGCAACTTACAAGCTGATCCCGAACCGCGACCAAATCGCTTTACGGTCTGTATAGTCTACCACTCTTTGATAACCAGACCCGAAGCAAATATCCACATTTGTTTTATTAACAAATATTTGCTCCGACCGGAAATCGAACCCGGGACTTTACGCGCAACAAACCAATCACTAACCGTTCGTCCACGCCTGTCGTCAAATCAGATGAAATATTTGTCTCAATGGGCACAATATCTGTGTCGCTTTATCTACTGAGTTAAGAGGGGTTGCCATCCCTGTTATCGTTATCCGTTCCCGCGAACGTTGACTTGGATCTCGACAGCTCGTTAATCATGGCAGTCTTGATGACTTTACCAAACGTTATAAACAACATACTCGTATCTTACAACACTCTAATATGTCTTAGTTGGTCTGATAATTAAGTTTTGCTTGATACGGAATATTTCGAAATATTGTAGTAGTTAGAGTCGTTGTAGTTATTTGCGGGCTCGTTTCCGCACTTGAAGTCCTCTTCGGTATCTTTGTGCGTTCTTCAACGGTTCTCCTCCTTAGAGTCTGTCTAAGTTGAAATGACGCGCCGCTCCATTGCATTTACGCACACGAGCAATTATAAAATATGGATGCAGCACACCGAAAATACAATTGTAATTGGTCATTTAGTTGCAGGTTAGACACAAAAGGAGGAGCACGTTGATGAAGTAAAATAGTATAGTTAGTAATTTGAATTCACACATTTAAATAAACTAAAAAAGTAAAGGGGCGTGTCATTTATAGTTAGACAAGCTATAATATTAAATCTCATGTGAATGGATGCAATTAACAAGGCAGGCCCAAAAGGCTGTTTGCTGACCAAATCGGAGACATGCTCAAGAAAGCTAAGTTGCCTAGTGCCCAAAGCCATAGAGCTTGTATGAAGAGAATTGTGAATGTGAGGGAAGCGAGGGAGTTGTGTCAGGGTCGTGGCAAGTGGCGCTCTATTGTCTCTGCCTATCCCTATGAGGAAACGGCGTGATTAATATTAAATATTGTTAAATGAAAACTGTTGACTCAGAGTTACATTGTTTTTATTTTTTTTATTGTGGCTCGAAATTTATGACGGACAGACGGCAGATACGGAGACTTAAGAAAAAAATCGTTAACAAAAATACAATCTTTGCAAACATCCATAGTGCCTAATGAAGTTTTAATAGATGACAAATGGAAATAAAGCATTTAGAAATGCAATGTGTCGTCTTACAAGAGAACAGACATAAAAGGAAAGTTAAATTTAGTTCTTTGAAGATACATGGGCGGAGTTGCATTTATTGTGGGTTGCTCTTTGCTAAATTGTTATTTAAATGCTCGCTCGACATATCACGGCACCCCGCCTGATGCTAAGCTACTGCTACTACAGGTAAATACTTACGAGTAACAGTCGCACCTACTATGCGGGCTTAGATGGAACCTTCTGTCTGTACACCTAAATTCGGTAGAACAAACTGTTTCAGCAGACTGGGCAAATGTGGTCATGTGGACCACCTTAACCTATAATATGTCTGCTTAACCACTACTGCTTTTATAGTGGTTAATTTATAGTGGTTAAATATTACATCAATCAATCAATCGATTGTCACGCTTTTGACAACGGAGCGCCAATTTCCACGATCCTGATACAACTCCCTCGCTTCCTTCACATCCACAATTCTCTTCATACAAGCTTTACGGTTATAGGCACAAGGCAACCCAGCCGCCGTCACTATTCCGGCCAAAGGTGCTTCTTACCATAAGGCAAGCAAATCTCAGACATCAAGACACAAGTTAAAAAAATATTAATTTAACATTAATATTCACGCTCGTTTAAAAACAAGTTATAGTTATGTATCATCACAGGACGTTTTATAATTATTTTTAATATTGAAAATGGTTACTATGATATATCATAGGCATTTATTTTAATTACATTATTTAGATATCGTACAATGGGGTCAACCATAAAACAATGCTAGAAACACATTTATCATTTACATATATTTAATTGTATATTTACATATAAGTCATAATCAATTTTATGTAACTTATTGATTTTCTGGAATATTCCATCTTTATTTACTACCTTAGATCATATAAGTATCATAAAGGTATTATGATACTTATATGATATAAAGGTATTATTATATGATCTGAGTTTACTACTAATTATAGTAAATATGTAGTTGTTTTCTAAACTGCATAATTTATTCAGTATCTAATAATAGTAGTGGCGTTTTAAGGGGAAGACCTATGTTCAGCAGTGAACGTCTTCTGGCTGATGATAATGATGATAAATAATACTAACAGTGAACTACACCAAAGTGGTAGGCAGTGGTACCCAGTCTGCCGATCCGGGGTAGTACCACCACTTACAAGTATACAGACCGTGAAGTGATTTGGTCACGTTTCAGGATCAGCTTGTAAGTTGCCGGTTCCATCTAGGCCGGCATAGTGGATGTGATTGCTATTCACAGTTATTGAATTGTAGTAGCAGTGACATTCATTCATGGACCACACTTTGGCTTAACATCAAGCGGGGTGCTGTCATATGTCGAGTCACAATAAAAATAAAAAAAAGTAACAATAAAAAAACTATTTTTTTCTAAATAAGGCCTCTGCTACTTTTATTTAAATAAAACTAAAAAAACACGCCTGTATGACAATGTTAAGTAGAGTGTACTTTTTTATTGTAACTTGACATCTGAATTTGACCCGCTTGATAGTAAGCAAGAGGAGGTCGAAGAATGCCGATGACTGAAAAAACTGAGTCAGTTTACGGTTGCCTTAGTCGACGTCACTATGCCATCCAAATAATATCTTATGTATTGTCATCGGTTTTTAATACGTGTACAAATTTTCAAATTATTCAGTCCTCTAGATCGTCTATTCAGTCCTCTAGTGGGTGAAAATCAATATGATAGATTCCGTTCCATAGTTACATACATACAAGTCAAGCTAATAAAAGCGTGTTAATAAAAACGCGCTGAACATTTCATGCTCTCTGCGACAAAATAATCGTATTGCTTGCATGCCCTAATAGTGGTTGCTTTGCGTTTCAATCGAACGCATTGCAACAAACCATTTCAGCTTATCCAAAAATAACATCAGCTTCAATGCACATAACTAAATCAAGACCTATTTGCTAATTATAAATCATGCAATGCTTTTTGGGATTTTGTTAGCCTAGTCTGCCGATCCGGGTAGTGCCACCACTTTTAAGTGTACAGATCGTGTAGTACTTAGTTGCGATTCGGGATCCACTTAAAAGTCGGTTCCAACTAGTAGATGCAGATGCTACTAAAATCGTCATTGAACTTTATAGTTACATCAGAAAAACGAGACAATATTCCTACAAGGATATTGTCTCTGCAAAACCCTGTGGGAAAAAGGCGAGACAATTTGATTGATTGATTTTTGGTTCCAAGTGCATAGAACTTTGGTGGAGTCTAGACCAATCATGGATGCACTCCAGCCTAACATCAAGTGGTGTTGTGTCAGCTACAAGAAAAAACCAACAGTAAAAATTAAAAATAGATTCACTAAAACTGTTTGTAATTTTAAATATTTAATGTGGGGATCTAGAACGTTTAGTTTTAAGTGGCACCCCCGCGTATGTCCATAGATGACAGGGTGGACAATAATGACTTAATGACTATGACAGTCTGTCTATTATAGGATGGGGAAGTCCAGGGCAATGACACTAGGAGTAGGAAATAAAAATAAATTAACTTTTTTATTCGAGCGTTGTTTTTGATATTATGTGTACCTACAAACATCACTTTCTATTCCTTTCATCTTAATCTACTCTGCTATATCTAATTTGATATTACAGTAACCTAAAACTTTTAGTTTCAATATATTAAGTGCATTACCTATGCCGGCTTGGTTGGAAGTTGGAACCGGCAACTTACAAGCTGGTCCCGAAACACGACCAAATCACTTCACGGTCTGTATAAAATGTTCTGTCTTGTTTATCTAATTTTCATGATTAAACTTCACATTATTTTTTCAATTGAAGACCTATTGACGTTCTCCGAAGAGTTGATAACTTAATAAATTCTGTTTTAGTCCTGATATATACGTAGCTACCTATATTGAAATGTGACAATCAGATTCGTCCACATGAATCACGAACACGTACCAGTCCTAATTCACTTGCGGCCGCTCATTCCCAGCACGTACAACCAATGTGCTCTTGGATACTCAATTTATCATCCCTTTGTCACATTTAAAAAAAGTATTTAATAAATGCATTTGATGAATTTATTGGTAATGTTTTTTTATCTACATTTCTTTACTATGCTACTAAAGTGCTTGTATCATAGAAACAGGACAACCAAAGTATCTACATATATCAAAGATACATTGGTACCGGTGGGTGGTTTCGAACTCGTGCTCACGGTTTGTGTAACCATTGCACTGCCACTACACCACAGTCGCTACAATGATTATGAATACAAAGTTACAAAGAGAATGAGGCAACCGTGATGTAGTGGTAGTGCAATGGTCATGCAAACCGAGATCACGGGTTCGAAACCACTTGCCGGTACCAATGTATGTTTAGTTTGCACCCAGTCAATCACAGCACAACACAACAAAGGATAGCTGGTAGATAATGCCTAAGGCATTAAGCTCGCCTATGTACCTTATTTTGTGCAATAAAGAGGTTTATAAACATATCTTGTATATTATGTACATATTATGTACTTTAGATGTCCTGTCCCTAAGCACTTTGGTAGCTTAGTATAGAAATTAACAAACAATAAAATATAAGAAAAGAATAATGGATTTTGTAAATTAAAACACGATATCTGATCTTTGATATTGTGAATGTCAAGGAAGCGAGGGAGCTGTGTCAGAATCGTGGCAAGTGGCGCTCCATTGTCTCTGCCTGGGAAAAAGGCGCGAAAATTTGATTGATTGATATCTGATCTTTACTTGTGTGATGGTAAGAAAGGAGACATTCAAGATCGCCGACGACTGAAAAAACCCATAAGGTTGCCTCAGTCGTCGTGACTATAATGGCAAAAGAACTGAAGGAAGAAAGTTAAATATTATGGTGCCGGTAAGTTTTGAAACGGAGGCTCTTGGTTTGCGAGGGCCTTCCACAATCACTACACCATGTCGCTTAGTATTTAGTTTTCTATTAAAAACATTTGCCTAACAAATTAGGTAGTTCTAGCCGTGGTTAAAGATGCATTCTGACCACCCACTAGGAATCCTGTTCTCTCGTTACTTTATAATTAAGTGCTTAGTAGAATTACTTATAAAATACTTCATTACATTCAAGATAAATTATTTCAAACTTACGCGATTATTGGAATAGATTAAAACGGCTTTGTCAGTGTAGTATGTTGTAATTTAAAAAAACTAAGCAGTGGTTTACCGATTCGATACGGCGCTCAGGGCAAGTATCGAGGATGTGTCCTTCCGTAAGTTACCTAACTGTAAAAATATAATATATCTTATAACATATCTTAGACAAGCCCCAACTATCAACAACTTTAAACACCTACTTACCAATCACTTTTTAAATAAACAAACCTTATAACATCCTTATTATCTCATACATGTGTTTAATTTTATGTATATTTGTGTATATGTTGCCTAATGTATGTATTGCTTATATTTATATGTATATATATATATATATATATATATATATATATATATATATATATATATATATATATATATATATATTTATAACAAATGTCATTTAAAATAATATTAAATCTTTATAATAAATAGTTTGCACCCAGCCAATCACAGCACTACACAACAAAGGTTAGCTGATAGATAATGCCTAAGGCATTAAGCTCGCCTATGTACCTTATTTTTGTGCAATAAAGAGTTTATAAAATAAAATAAAATAAATATAATAAAACATATCAAATCTTGCTTAAGATATTCTTCAACTAAGCTTCCACCGTCCTTTAGACATATCTGGAAGAAACCAAGTAAAAGCTCCTTAAATCGAACTAATAATTGCGAATTGCGCCCCCTTCAAATGGCGCTGAGGACACATGTTCTACCTGCCATACCCTAGTTACTTCAATAAAACTAAGACCCCTTTCTACAACCTTGGATCCTTCAAGAGAAGCGTGAAAAATTTGGCCGGCATAATGACGGCGACTGAAGCAACCCTTAAATGAAACGGTTTTCCTAGCTTGCCATCAGGCATGTTAAGATAAGATGTCGAGTCACAATAGACCCGTTTGAATCTAATAATACAGAAGGTATAAGCAGACTCTGTCGATTGTCTGGTCTGCTAACCCGAGTCGTGCATATACAATCAAGACCGTCAAATAACTCGGTCGTGTTTCTGGATTCATGTTACCGGAGTTTAGCTAAAATACATATAATATTTTTTAATTATGGAACTGCATTTGATGTTAAGCCCCCCCGCCTGATGTTAAGCCAGAGTGCGGTTTATGAGGCTACTACAGTTGAATAAATAGTTGGAACTGGCAACTTCCAAGCTGACTCCGAAACGAGAGGTCTTGAAGGCTTGAGGGTCTGCCTGGGAACAGACTGGGAAAATGACCACCAACTGTCTGCCACTCTTAATACCGAGCACACTCCAACTCAATAAAGAGCGGTATGCGGTCAGAACTGAAGGCGGTCGAAAAGCGGAGAACAGAAAAACATCACTTTTATGTTCATTGTATAGAACATAAAAGTGATGTTTTTAGAGTGTGACTTGATTGGTATGAGCCAATCGTTGTACTTGGTCCCAGCCATGCGCAGGCGCATCGTAAACACGTTGTAAACATCGAAAATTGTCATTGATCATGTCAGTGTATCGCATTAACTAAGATATATTGCAATGTTCAACATTTAGTTCACTTTTTATTGCTTCCCGATGACCTTGGTTGTCTTTCTTCATAAATAAATAACTCAACTTTTATTTGTAGAATATTTATGTACTAACTCAAATATTGTTTTATATTGTGTCTAGACCAGTGTTTCTCAACGCGGGGCCCACGCCATACAGGGAGGCAATTCGATAGTTAAGGGGCAATTTAAATATGGACTTGACACCACTTTAACCCTTATGCTTTGGATTATTTCAACGCAATGCTAGATAACGGTGACAAATTTTACAAAAAAGGCAAATTCTTAAAAAAATGCTTATATTTCTTAAGGGAACAAAACAATTTTTAAAGGGTAAAATTATGTATGGGGGGCATATAAATTTTAGGAATGTTAAGGTGGGACATGGCCTCAAAAAGGTTGGGAACACTGGTCTAGACTAACTTCGACTTTCCCGGCAGATAAAAAGAACGCTGACTTTTGAGCTTTCAGTATAAAAGTCGGCAAATTAGAAGAGCTCTGGACGTCTGCGGTGGAAGCAAGTCTGCCTATTTATACAGTCGTGCACGTAATTAATAATATTTTAAATTTGATACATATCCAAAAAAACGAAAAGTAAGTAGGTAACAAAACAAGTTAATACGCAGCTTAAATGCCCGCACTCTTTTTATCTGCCGGCTACACTAGTTAGCAAGAAGTAGTCTCAAAGCGCTTGCGAATAATAAAACCGATCCAGTACACTGTTGCCTCAGTCGTCGATACTATATGTATACTGGCCAAATACATATATACCACGGAGAATGTTCCGAAAAGCTCTTTAACCTTGTTCCTACCTCGTCCTTTCACACCCGTAATACCCGCACAGGTCGGGGAAAGCATCCGCATTTTATCGACCGAATCGGCAGTCGAACTAAAAAGTTCGGTGCGTCTTTTCTTTGTAGAACAATTGACAAGTGGAATGCTTTGCCAGCTCATGTGTTCTCTCCATCCTATGACCTTGGATCCTTCAAGCGATTCGTGAAGAAGCATCTTGGGCCGGCATAGTGGCGGCGGCTGGGGCAGCCAACAACCAGGAACCAGGAACCACTCGGTTAGTCCAGTCATCGTCACTCTTGGACCTCCTCTTGCTTATTATCAGGCGGGTCGAGGTCAGATGTCGTGTCACAATAAAAAAAACAGGAGTAGTAATACAGGAGGATCCACGCTTAGTTTGAAGAACCCAACGTTACAACACATGGGCTGATAAAGCATTCCACTTGTCGATTGTTCTACAAAGAAACGGCGCGTTGAAGCTTTTAGTTCGACTGCCGATTTAATCGACAGAATGCGAATGCTTCCTTTGATCAATATGGGTTTTGCGGAAATAATAAGATGAGGAGGTAACGTAATCAAAACCGTGGTACAGCCGATAATTTATTTATTGTGACTTATTGTATGACAACACTCCGCCTGATGATAAACTGGAGTGCGGTCCATGAATGTAGGCGGCTGCGTTACTTTACGGTCTGTATACTTAAAAATGGTAGTACTACCCTGGTAATCACCAACTGTACCACTATTGAAAAAAACTATAAAGACAATATATCGTTTCTTTCCTACAGTGTGGAATAGGTCGGTGTCTTTGGCAGTACGTTATCACGATTGGCAAAGCTGTTTGTTTGTGAAAGTTAGCAATAGCTTAAGGATTCCATGTGAACAGTGGCCAGTTCAGATATATTATCGCGAACATGGACTATCAGAAATCTAATGTTGATCATATTCGAAGTCATGGTTGGAATCTATATGGATATTTTTAAATGCATAATATCAAAGATACATTGGTACCGGCAAGTGGATTTAAACCGGTGGCTCTCAGTTCGCGTGACCATTTCACTACCACTAGACCACGGTCGTCACGGAGTGACAAATATATCTTATATAAAAGATAAGTCTCAGCACGTATTGTACCTATTTTCAGTTTGGTAAGAGAGATTCCACATATATTTTTTATTGTGACTCGCCATCTGGCCTTGCTAGATGGTCAGCAAGGAGAGATTCAAGGGTACCGATGTCTTAAAATCCGACTCAGATTACGACTGCCTCAGTCACCGTCTCTATGCCGGCCGGAAGGGCTTTTTCGCGCACCGGTTGAAAGACTCATTTTGGTGAAAGGATAATAGACATAAGCACTACTTACAATTTAAATACACAATAGAGACGAGCTTTGCATTTATCTAAATCTAGTTATCAATAATTTATCGATTCCTAATTAAAAACATAAATAGTTTAACGTTATTTTTTAGTTAATATGTAAACAGGTATCTTATGTGCAAATGACGTTTAGGGCGTAGTTTTTTAAACCAATAAAATATGAATTCAGAGAAGGAAGTCTCCGTCATATGTGACACACCAAAGAAACAGAATTAAATACGTACGCATTATATTTTGAATCTTTTTTAGACTAGTGTTGTCACTCATCCTCACACATCACACATTGTTTATATTTATTGACACTAAATAATTTTAATAAACTTAATGTATTTTAAACATTAAGGAAACATACAATTATTCAATTCGTACAGTTTCAGTACAAAATCGTTTCTTTATAGAAAAATTAGAAAAAACGTGGAAGCCCATGTATTCTCCCTATCCTATAACCTTGGATCCTTAAAGCGATACGAGGTGCAACAACTTTGGTCGGTATAGTAAAGACGACTGAGCCGTGAACTGAATTGGTTCTTTCAGTCTTTGGCACGCTTGGACCTTCCTTGCCGGACAAGTCGATGATAGATGTCGAGAATGTAAAATGTCAAACCTACATATTTATCAAATGCTTTTATTATTTTGTTAAATACTAAATTAATTATTACACCCACATCCCTAACAAATAATTATTAATTTTCGTTTTATTCACTCCCTGTTATTCCCGGTTCCTGGAAATGTACGACAGCGGTACTTATGTGACGCGATTTCTGATTAGAGCCGACGCCTTGCCAGGAATACATTTTGTATAATATTTCAATAACGCAGGAAGTAATATGTAATGTTTGATGAATAATTCATGCGCACCCATTGTAATACTTGTTTTATGGTGTAAATATAGAAAGAATAAAAAGATTAGGGTTGATTTATTTTCGTATTCAAGAATTCCCTTGTAGGCTACATACTTTTAATCCATCAAATCTTGTACTGTATGAAGATGTGTGTATTTACATGAATGTGTGTGTAAACATAAACAATATAAATGATTCAATTCTGCTGACAAGCTTCGAGATTGCGTTCAAACTCTATTCCTTTTTTTTATTGTGACACGACATCTGATCACGACGACAAAAGAAGGTCCAAAAAGTGATGACGACTGAAAAAACGAATTAATTCACGGCTGCCCCAGTCGCCGGCCAAAGTTTAAATTTGTAACACCAATTTTGAAAAAAATTTGAATTTTTGAAAATTTGAAAAAATAATGATATTTTGTAGACACTACTCGTATAATTGCCTTTTTATTTTTCTACTTTAAGTTTGTTACTTTTTTAATAGTCTCATTAGTATTTTTCGTTAATCGTGTTTAAAAGATTCATGTTTAGCTTTATTTTGTTTCTTTTCTTGATCGCAATTTTCGTACAAATGTACTTGTAATTGGCAAACATATGTACCTATTTTTAATTAAATATTAAGTTTCCATTGATGTATATGTTATGCTGTAAGTGTACCTTTTAATAATCAAATAAATATTACTATTGCTATCTACTACGGATGATGTACTATTTAAAATCCCTATAAAATCATAAATCCAGGTTAAGACGAAATCTCTACATTCCAACAATACTATACTAATAAAATTTATACTACTTGAAACTATGAATTATTGGACTAAATTGAATGTACTAGTAAGCTCGTAACTGCACTTCTAAGAATGTACGATGATGCATAGAATACATAAACGAATCGTGGTCCACTCGACACATATTAAATAATGAATGTACTTGTAAGTGGTCGTACTACCCTGGGTACCACTGCCTACAACTCTTTAGTGATTTAGTCGCGTTTCGAGATCAGCTTATAAGTTGCCGGTTCTAACTAGGCTGGCATATTGGATGTGACTGCTACTTACAGTTATTGAATTGTAGTAACAGTGACATCCATTCAAAGTCCACACTCCAGCTTAACATCAAGCGGGGTGCTGTCATATGTCGACTCACAATAAAGAAAAATGTGTGGTGCTATGTATGTACGTATGTATGTGTAAGGTTCTCTAGAAAATCCAGCACAAGCTTTAAATGATCTATTATTGTCTTTCACATTTTTTAAATATATTTTTATTGTGACTCGACATATGACAACACCCCGCTTGATGTTAAGCTGGAGTGTGGTCCATAAATAAACGTCACTGCTACTACAATTCAATAACTGTAGGTAGCAGTCACATCCACTATGCCGGCCTAGATCACTTCACGGTCTGTATACTTGTAAGGGGTGGTACTACCCCGTATCAGCAGACTGGAAATGCCTACCTATCACTCTTTGATAACCAGACCCGAAGCAAATATCAGCCTCTTTTTTTATTAACAAATATTTTTGCAATATTTATTATAATTATTAAATATTACAAATAAAAGCTATGAAACAAATATTTGCTCCGACTGGGAATCAAACCCGGGCCTTTACGCGCAACAAACCAATCGCTGGACAATCGGCAACGCCTGTCGTCAAAGAAGTTTATTTCTTGTATTTTGGCATATTCCATTTACTTTACAAATTAGTAATTGGATGGAAACTGATGAACTGATCGAGTGACCATTCGCACTGATATTTGACATCTTCGTAACCAATCAGCAAATAACAAATCAATAGGTAAACTACGTTGATTGGTCACTTGCGACCGCGGCGCAATTTCACTGCTTTTTCGTCGGGGTTGATCGTAGTCGACCGATGCACAAGTTTTTTTACTAATTTACAAAATAAATATATATTTTTTCTAGCCAAACGTAAAGTTGAAGATGATTAATGACTGGGTTGTATTAATTTTCTAGTAACCTCGTTCTAAAAAAAGGTGTGCTGGATTAATTCAATTTGTATCGTAAAAACAGGACCAAAGTACATATTATATCAAAGATACCTTGTTGCCATTGCACTGCCACTATACCACGGTCGCCTAATAATAACAATCAATTTCAAATATATATTTTTTCACTTTCAAATAATAAATTAAAAAGTATCCTATCAGTAAATATATTCTAAAATAAACATTGCAATCGTATTATTTTATATTCCTTTAAGTTAAGCTACATTAGGAGTATTTAAACAATCATTAATCTAAGTCGTTCTCTGTAGCAAAGAATAAAAAGTTACCTTTAGACAAACATTCTTGCATGTGTCGTCGCCTTTACTGCAGCACGCCGACAAATCTGAAACAATCAAATTTAGATTGAGACACAGCATCCGTACCAAGCTTAGTTCCCATTCATCCTAAACAATTATTAAATATTGAAAATAGTATGTTTAGAAATTGTGGGCTTAATTTTTTTTAAATTCAATTAATCAATCAAATTGTCACGCCTTTTCCCACAGGTATAGACAATCCTTTTCATACTCGCTTTACGGTTATGGGCACTGGGCAAATTTAATTTAGTTTTAATTAATCAAAATAAATTATAATTTTTCTATCTTATTGTCATGCCTAAATAGATAAACAGAAACAATAGAGCGCCATTCCGCGATCCTGACACAACTTTCTCGCTTTCTTTACACGCACAATTCTCTACATGCTTTTTTAAAAGAAAATCCGCAAATCAAGGAAAAAATATTTAAACCTATAATTTTAATATTTTATCGAGTAAATAATAAATATTTTACAATGAGTTTCAAACTTTTTTAATATATCTATATATTTTGAGCTTTTTCAATCTTTTTTAAATATTTTACAATATCTATGAGTTTATTTAATCTTTTTGAAACCTATCTTTTAATATTTTACAATATCTTTAGGCCTAGGTTATGGCTAAATAAAATTACTAAGCTGTTTTCTAGTGTCCAAATTAGCTTTAAAGTTTCAGCGAGTTAAGAAGTAGAACATTTCTTAGTGTGAAAATGTCCAAATGTAAACTGAACCCATTCCCTATAGCCCTGCGTATGTCAAGCTCAATCAGACGGCCTGTAACAGCTGCGAGCGTCCATCACACCAAATAGCCCTAACAAAACCACACAGATACTTTCATGCATTTCGTTTTACCCCTTTATTTTAGTCTTATTTTAGCAGGATATTTTTTACCACAAAATTAGCATGATGTGTTTTGGCATAGCAACGTTTCTTGACTCTGTGGTCAGCGCTGATGATGAAGTAAAAGGACATCATTCATTTTGTATAGGGACTTGGGCTTAATTGTATTAACTTAAATACATTTTAAAATAGTTTGATGTACAAAGATTACAATGCAATTAGAAAATATCAATTGTTTTGCATAGATTAGATGTGCAAAATGATTAAAGGTACTATAATTATGACAGTTCAAAGCAGAACTATTAATATGGCGTATCTTTGTTATTAACAGACGATACAAAATCCATATCTTATTTATTAAATAACTCAATTTTTATTAGTTTTATCAATACAAGTATCGAAACTACTATTTATATATTTTTTCATCATTAGACATCACAAAAGTAGTACATAAAAGCCCAAAATAAATGATGTCCTTTACTGCTGATTTTTTTATTAATAATACTTAATAGTTTTTTTATTGTGACTCGACATATGACAGCACTCCGCCTGATGTTAAAATGAAGTGCATTCCAGGAATAGAGGTGACTTAAAGTACAGGTTAAAACCAGCAAATTACAAGCGACTAAGTTACTTCACGGTCTGTATACTTCTAAACTGAAATACAACTTACATTTGTGAAATAAATTGCATCTATTTGGTGTGTGCATGTTCTGTTAATGTTCCACGTCAATTCAATATGGCGGCAGTGAATAAATTATTGCATTGCTAGTTTCACGTGCCGCCCCCGTTTTCGAAAGGAGTGATGGTGATAGTTTGTCCAGGTAACTACTTTTTGGTTCATTTTAATTGTGGCTCGACATATTCTGCATGGAGGCGACTACTAATATAATTAAATGACTGTACTAGTCGCCGGCCTAGTTGAAACCAGCAAATTAAAAGCTGATTCCGTGATCAGCAGTCTGAATAACCCACCGCTTGCCACTCTTCTGGGTTCTTATTTCAATCATTTTTGAGACGAAATACTGTTCCTAAGACCAATAATTCGGGTACAGTTTAAGAAAGGACTATTTTAATTATAAGTAGTACGTTCATATTTGTATAAGTACAAGTTATCGATATCAATATTCGAACGTCACTATTATTTGGGCAGATATTCTTTTGATAATGTTATTGGGTTTTAAATAGAAAAGCATTTCAAAATTCGGATTATTCTCTATAAATATGGGTTCCATAGGGAATGTCTTTTGTCTTTAAATCCAATTCTGATTGTTTAGATCTCAATGATATTTTATTTATAATTTTCTCTGTAGATATTCGTCATATTAAAAACACTGTAATTGTCGAACATTCTCTTTATAGATTGATTACTCGCCCTACAATAAGAATAAATTATAATTTACACCGGATGATTATCTACCGGGATTCGAACCCAAGACTTTCTTAACAGCTTATTAACCACCACTCGGATCTTCGAAAGAAATAAGCTATTATTCAATCTAACGAGTTAAGTAAAATTGTAACATTACTTATAATTAATTTACGTTTGTATTACTTGGCCAACTAGCTGTAAGCTAGCCCTTTATTTTATTGAAATCCTTTATTGCACCAAAATAAGTACATAGGCGAGTTTAATGCCTATTAGGCATCGATGTCAATTAGGCATTCTCTAACAACTAACCTTAGGGATGATGAGAAATTATTGGCAGGGTGCAAATATACTACAAACTACAATTACATAAACTACATACAAGTATCACATGGGTATTAATAAATAAATCACTCACCTTGTAAATACACGCAGTTTTGTGTCAAAATAACAAATATCAACAACCATCGCATCTTCAAAGAACATGGTGTCCATCTATTTCGTATTATGAAACTCATTTTTATTTATTTACTTTTGTTCATTTTCTTATCACTATTCACATCAAGTCACATTACTTTCACTTTAGGATAAGTTTTAAATATGTTTTGCACACCAATTCTTTAGACTAAAGTCAAAAGTATTGTCGATGTATTCTTAGTTACCTAACTTATGTTTGCTGTAAAGATGATGGATATGTATATTTAATTATTTTAAGGAAACACCTGAGGTTCACTCAATCTAACCTCAGCGTTTAGACATGTACTCTTTCTAGGAAATAGGTAGTGGTCTCGAAGCACGGAGGTATAATTCTCGACTTGCCTGATAGTAACGAAGAGGAGGTTTAAAGTGCCGACGACAACTGAAGAGACTAAGTTTACGGGCGTTCAAGTCGCCTTCAATGTGACTGTCAGTGATACTAAATAGTAAATAACTTTACCATTGATTTATTTGTGTAATAGACTGCAGAGCTAATCGTCATTGCCGCTATGAATATTTTGTCTATAACAGGTTTCCCAACGTGGGGCCCACGCCCCACAGGGGGGCAATTTGATAGTTAAGGGGGGCAATGTAAATTTAAATTCAATGCTAGATGTCGGTGACAAGATTAACAAAAAAGGCAAATTCTTAAAAAATGCTGTAATTTCTTAAGGGAACAAAACAATTATTAAAGCTTAAAAATTATGTGGGGGGGGGGGGCATAAAAATTTTAGAAATGTTAAGGTGGGGCATGGCCTAAAAAGGTTGGGAAACACTGATCTATACTATTAATGAACGTCTACTCATCTTATGAATAGAGATGAGATGAATTTG
This sequence comes from Tinea trinotella, assembly GCA_905220615.1. Classification (NCBI taxonomy): domain Eukaryota; kingdom Metazoa; phylum Arthropoda; class Insecta; order Lepidoptera; family Tineidae; genus Tinea; species Tinea trinotella. The sequence goes on along the minus strand of HG992320.1, from coordinate 3,479,010 downwards.
AACAAAGAATAGAATAGTATTACAAATAGATTAAATCAAACTGAATACCAAACTAAATTATCCAACACGTCTGCCACCAAATGATTCTTTGGCAAGTATTCCTGTTTAAATAGCTAACAAAAAAAGCCGATCACTGGAGAAAATAATGCGGAATAGTTGAGTGGTAGTAAAATTGTCACGTAAACTTAGAGCACGGGTTCGAAACCACATACTGGTACCAATGTAGCTTTGATATATATGTACTTTGGTCATCCTGTTTCTATAATTCAAGCAGTTTAGTTACTTAATTTTGAAATGTAAAAAGTAAATAAATCTAATAGACAACTTTCATAGACATGATTTGTCAGCAAAGAAGTACACGATTACCAATTTCGCAAAAGTGTGCATTTTTCACCGCTCTTAGACTTAAACTTCTACTACTTAGACTACTAATACTTGCTTACTATAAGAAAAGTAGAGATCTATAATAAGTGTCGAGACTATTATAAAAATCACATTTCGCAAACAAAACAAAAAAAAACTGTTTTTATTTAACATTAAAGTCTACTTTAAACTTTGAGTAACTTTTAAGTACAATTTTATTGGCCATAAACTAAAAGATTTGAGATAGGCAAAAGGCGTTGTATGTCGGCACAAAAGTTAGCTAACAAATCACTTGGGACGAGGAAATTGCAGGCAAAGTTAGGGAAATGCCTCACATAAGCAAAAGTCGAAAGGAAAATATATTTATTGCCCCACGTGGACGCGTTTGGAAAATTCTAGAGGAAATAAAAACATACGAAACTTTCCCTAAACAAAAATACGAGTAATAATTTAATCAACTGTTTCACGATCAAAGTGTAATAGTAGTGACGGCGTCTGAGGCAGCCGTGAATTAAGGCCGTATTTCAGTCGCTGGCACTCATGGCATCATAAAAATATTTGAGAAAAATGATTTCGAATTATACTTTTTTTTATTGAGACTTGACATCTGATCCGGGCCCGCCTAATGGCAAGCAAGAAGAGGTTAAAGAGTGCCGACGACTGTAAAAACCTAGTCTTCACCACTATGTCGGCCAAAGAAAATACTATCACTCAGTAAAATTATTGACACAATTTGGTTCCATTTTTTAAATAAATTTGTAAATGCTCTATTATGGCTCGTCTTATGACAGCGCTTCTCCTGATAAATGACGACTTCAACTACAGTTTTCTAATAATAAATAACTAATAACGCGATTTTCATGATTCCGAAACGCGACTCAGTCACTTGACAGTCTGTGGGTACTTAAAAGTGAATATCACAGTCTGCCCCGGATTGGCAGACTGTGTTGTAAAAGTTATTATGTAGTTTAACATTTGATTTACATTTTATCATAACTCAATTTATGACATCAAAGCAACTATAATTAGATTTGTTTGTAGAATATAAGAGGTAGTAAAATCACAAACTTTGCTTTTGATATTTTTATCTCTGATAAGGAGGTCGTCATTTCAATGTCAGGAAAAAAGCAGGGAAAATTCTGTACATTTTTAGGATAAATATTAGACAAATTAAACTTATAACTTTGCTTATACTTATACTTTATACTTTTTTTTTCTATTGTGACCGACACAGCTTGATGTTAAGCCGAAGTGTGGTCCATGAATGAATGTCACTGCTACTACAATTCAATAACTGTGAGTAGCAATCACATTCACTATTACGGCATAGATGGAACCGGCAACTGACAAGCTGATCCCGAAACGTGACGAAATCACTTCACGGTCTGTATACTTGTAAGTGGTGGTACTACCCCGGATCGGCAGACTGGATACCACTCTTTAAATATATTACTTATTCATTAAAAGCAATATTTTAGCATATTTTGTAATTTATAACTTAATTTGTTTATTTAAATCTTTGGCCGGTATAGTGAGGACGACTGAAGTAACCGTAAACTGTATTAGTTTTCGAGTTGTCGGCGCTCTTAGCGTAACTATTTTTAGTTATCTTTGATATAAATTGGTATTTTTGCGGTCGCGCGTTAAAGAGTAAAACCACCACTCTACATGCAAAATAATATCTAAAATAGAGAAGAGAAAAAATAGAAGAGGACGAGTATACATTTTTACATTCGTAATTTAGAAGGTTGTCACTAGTTTTGATGATCATTAGACAACCTAATTTGACAGAATAACAAATGACATTAAAATCCAAAAAAGGATGACGGAACAATTATGCCGCTACTCTTACTACCACGTGACTTTTGATTAGGCAGTATTAAAAGTCAACCACAATTACAAGTTGAAAGTTGAAAGAAAGGAATTGAAGTACAAGTAATGTCTCTTTCAGTCACACGTGGTATAAACATAGTATAAATGAGATAAATAACACTGAATTAGTTCTTATGTTAGCACAGATTCTATTCTTTCCATATTCTTAGAACTAGGTACTACTCTGGGTCGGCAGACTGGATGAGGGGACCAATTGTCTTCCTACTACGTTTAAAGCATAGAAGAGCCCAATCAATCAAAATGACACGCCTACCACAAGGATAGGCAGATACAATGGAGCGCCACTTACCACGATCCTGACAGAACTCCTATAAGAATAGCTTAATATAGGTAATATAAATTACTTATTAACGAGGTTAAAAAAGATAAAATGTATTCTTTCCTGTTAAACGAATACCGTGACACCAGGAATTTGTGTCGTCCCTTGGGAACTTTAATTTTACTCTAATAATCCCGTTTATACACTAGGCGTCTGTGATCTGACTATTTGGAGTGATTGGTGCGTCATTTGTATATTTTGTATAGTTTACTTTATGTCTTGTCTTTACTTTGTGTGATGTGACTATTTCATAAATTTAAAAAATACTTAAATTATAGATCAAGTCATCAACGAAAATATTGCCTAAATATACTATTTATGTTTATTTATTTCTTCTTTTTTTTCTATACTAAGCTACCAAGCTTATATCATAGAAACAGGACAACCAAAATACATATATCAAAGCTACATTGGTACCAGCGACAGATCTCATAAATACATTTTTATTTTGCTTTATTTATATATTCCATGGTACAGGCAAGTGGTTTGAACCCGTGCCTTTGGTTTGCATGACTATGGCACTACCACTACACCTCAGTCGCCTTGTCGATGTCACATGTCGAGTCACAATAAAAAAAAACACCCAAAATCGTTCGTATCTCTGTGTACAAAGGGTTTTACTTCAGGACTTTATTTAGTGACTCCTGTAGGGTAGCGACATTAATTTTAGTAATTAGAAAGACAAGAACTTGATCCTCTCGCTTCCCAGCGGATATGAAACTTAATCACTGTTTGTATTAAACATTTAGTACAAAAATAACACAATTTTATTTTAAGTAGAATTCTTTTGCGTTAGAAATTAATTTGATTATGTTTTTAGTCAGTCAAATTGTATGGTTTACACAGAGCTTGGTAGAGAGAATTGTAAATGTATACGAAGAAAGAGAGGATCTGGATTGTGAAAACTTTGTTATTATTTATTTTATATGTATAATTGTGTATATTTATAACTTATTTATGTACTTAAGTGTATTAAAATGTAATTATTATTATGTATTTGTTGTTTTATTCTTACAAATTGTCATCATTATATTGCACCTACTTAACATTAATACTGTCTTAATGTCCTAAAGGTTTGGCTGTCAGAATGTCTAACGGCATTAAGTCCAAGTTATCAAAGAGTGGTAGGCAGTGGTGTGGTACCCAGCCTGTTACGATTAAATAAATGGTTTATAATAAAAAATATTTGAAAATTTAGTCAAATTAAATATTACAAATAAAAGCTTTGAAACTAATATTTGCTTTAACCGGTAATCGAACCCGGGACTATCCGCGCATTGGCAAGTTGCTAACCAATGAATGCCCGCCGTCTGTGGCTGTCCATTGGCTAGGCATATCCCTGTGGAAACTAAGGCGTGATAATTTTATTTGATTGAGATTTTATTTATTTTATATATTATAATATTTATTTATTTCTAAACTAAGCTTCTAAAGTGCTTGAATCATAGAATCAGGACGACCAAAGTACATATCAAAGATACATTGGTACCGGTAAGTGGTTTCGAACCCGTGCTCTCGGTTTGCATGACCATTGCACTGCCACTACACCACGGTCGATTTTTAACCTGTTATTTGCAATTAAAATTTACCAAACCCAAAAATTTACGTTTGTTTTTTTATCACATGTTTTTTAACTAGTTTTCGTGCTAATGCATTAAGATAATTTCAAGTAGTATTACTAACTTAAACTCGCTTAAACTACGTATGACTATTAAGATTTCTTCACTATTTCTGCCTACTCCACTTCGGGAATAAGGCGTGAATGACGGAGTTAATACAATATTTTTGTATTGTATTAACTCAATTAAAACGAATGTAAGTGCGGTGCGAAGAAGGTTTGATAATTAATATTAAGTAATGTAGTGACAAAGATTGAGGAACTTATTCCGCCCCCATAGTGACGGCGACTGAGGCATCCGTAAGTTTTTTTTCAGTCGTCGGCGCTTTCGGACTTGCTTACTATCAGATCGATTTGACTAGATTTGACTTGGTTAATGTCGAGAAATACTGCGTTAGTTTTTGGACATCAGACAGATAGATGACAATATTCAGATGTTAATTAAATTATTTTTTACGAAACTATGTACGTAGATGTAAATGTTGTTGGCGTATTGAAAAATGAGTTATTTAAAATGATGTTATATTTTTAGACCTCTCTCCTGTTTGGCATACAATATCACTTCAAAGCGAACTCCCGGCACATCATATCTTTATTATACACACCTATTTCCTTCTAGCAATCACTCATCTTTACAACAATAACAAAAACTTATAAAACAACACAAGAAAAAATTGAAAAAAGTTTTCGACAAATTACAAAAAGTTTTCTGTTAAAAAATAAAGTTCGCGTTCTCACGTGATTTTGGCGCGAAACCCTCACACGCACATTAACTCCACACAACCATACTCGCGCTACTTTAACGCACAACTAAATGGTCCAACATAAATTCATTCAACTTTCAGCCAGCCGGTATCCCTATCCCGTTTCGTTGAATTGTTTTTTTATACAGCTATCCCTCTCGCTCGCTTCCGCCTGAGGAACCCTATTGAGCTCGTTAGTCATTAATTAATTCTGCATAAGAAAAATTACTTTTAATTTAGATGGTGGCACAGATGTTACCAATTTCAAGTGGTGCCATATTTACGCAAGCCGCCCGCCATGATTAAGGCATCTTTGGGATTCTGCCATTTTGTAAACTTTTGAAACAAAAGTAATTATGGATGAAAGGAGATTGACGAAAGAGATTTATGAATCAAAAGGTTCATATTTTTCAAAATTATATCAAGATTTTTTTTTTATTGTGACTGGACTGCACCCCGCCTGATGTTAAGCTGGAGTGCGGTTCATGAATGGAGGTAACTGCTACTTACAGTTAAATAACTGTGTGTAGTAGAGTAGTCACGTCCACTATCCCGGCCTAAAGTCGCTAGTTAGTCACGTTCTGTGTCAGGGTCTGTACACTTGCAAGTTGTGGTACTCCCCCGGATCGGCAGACTGTGCCCCACTGCTCACCACTCTTCATATTATTTCAATATTGATTCCTCAATCAATTAGGAGATATTCAGAGACTGATAGGGATAGGCAGAGAAAACGAATGTCGTTTTCCATTCTAACACAACTTTCTTGCTTCCTTCGTGTCAATAAATATATATATGTAGAAAATTGAAGTGGGTTGATACAGAAAATGCACTTGGCTATAAGTGAAATTTATTATTTGCCGAAAAAGTTTTCGTGGAAACTTTACGACTCGAGAGAACCTTAAGTTAACCAACGGAGCTCGTAGTAAAGTTGCTTTTTATGGTACTACTCTCTAACAAATTATCGTAACGAATGAAAGGCTCTACGATATATTGAAATATGGTTCGATGCAAATACATATATAATATTTGATACTTTGGCCCGCTAGTAAATAGTGTCTATGATATAAACACATTTATATACTATGAAATGAATTGAAAATGCCATGTTTATTTGCCATATTTATTCCTTATCATTTCCTTTATCAGTTATTTATTCCTTTATCGATTTGTTTTTAATAATGTATGTTAATTATTTTATAAACTTTTTTGTGAATGAATTAAACAAATTTATGCGGCTTACTATCGCGTTTATTTTGGTTTTAATATTACCATTTTATTTTACTATTCCGACGTTTCGAGAGCTTTGCAGCCATCAGCCACGCGGAGACCACGATGACCACGGAATAATAAAATAAAATTGTATAATCAAAACCAAAATAAAAGCGATAGTAAGCTGCAAAAATTTGTTTAATTCATTTTTCAATGTTCGCACAAAATCTAAGAAAACTTTTTTGTGGCTCGTCATTTAATATCACCCCGTCTGTTGTTAAACTAGAGTGCGATCCATGAATGGAGGTAACTGCTACCACAGTTAAATAACTACAATATATAAGCAGCCTACCTACTGTTTGGCAACCAAACCCGGAGCAAATATCCGCTTCTTTTATTTTATTAACAACTTTAAAAAAATATTAAATCTAATTAGGTATTACATATTACAAATAAACGGTATAGAAACAAATTTTTACTGCGGCCGGGAATTGAACCCGGGACTTGCGCGCCTGTCGTCATAAAATAAGTCAAGAGATATAGGCCTCCCCAGCGATCTCCAACAACCTAGAATCTTTCCAGTTCATCTTGTTCTACGCTGTGTGTGCCCGACTAAGATTTTGTAAGACGACGCACAGCCCGCCTCTACTCGTCTTACAAAATCTTAGGTGCCCGTGGTCTCCACTTCTCGGCCGCATGGTATACCAGTATGCCCTTTAATTTAAAGTTAATTTTGTCTCTTATTTGACTTAATTCAATCTTTGTCTAATTTTAAACGATTTTGTTTACAAAATAAACATGTGTACTGAAACTCCGAGATAAAGTCTGGACGGAAATTTGATCGAAAGGATAAACAATATTTGACATTGAGATAAAGAATGATGTAAGGTTTAATTTTGTCATTTATTTTGCAATTGTAACTAATAATCTAGATTCTACATTTATGATCAAATTGGCACTCTTTATTACCCATAGGCAATGAATAATATTTTAAGAGAGACGTAGATATGTCATACGCGTGTGCAGGTCCGTCATTACCCGGGGGTTCAAGGGGTGCAGTGCACCCGGGCGCAGAGTCCTAGGGGGCGCATACCGACCGCCATAAATTTCGATAGGTACCTACTACACTGAGACCACGCGAGTGGAGCCTTGACTTTCGCACCCCGGCGCTGAATATGCTTAAGACGGCCCTGCGCGTCTGGAAAGAGGCACGTTTAAAGTTAAAACGACCTATGCAGTAGCGTAGCGTGGCAGGGGCAGAGGGGGTACATTTAGGGGGCGGCAAAATTTGAAACAATTAAAATATCTTGTTAAAAGTCGAACCTAAAATTCATTTTTTGTCGTATCTATGATTCAGGCCGAATTGAATTTGCATGCTTTTTTAGGTATTATCAATACGAGTACTGCAAAGTCTTTTTGTTGCACCATCCATGTCAATGGCATCACATACCTCTTGCTCAATATACATGATAGTCTGATATAATGAGCCGAAAAACTCCTTAGCCAAGAAAATCGTATTAGTGCAAAAAATGGCTCCCTAGATTTTTGTAATTGTACTCGATTGTATTAGTGAATGACTTTTTTTAAAACAATACACGATAATGATTATTGTTTCTGCCGAAATGTTCTGTAGAATTTTTCATATTTAGTCTGATGATCATTGAAATTTCTAAATAAGGGGGCGGCAATAGCTCTCAATAACTATCATTCCGTCCTACCTCCACTTCGTCGTGGTTGACCGTTCAAACTCTTGCCATTTGCGAACCCTAAAACTAGTGTATATAAGTATAACATTCCACGATCCTAACATAACTCTCTCCCTTCCTCTTCAAATCCTTAACACTCTTTATACACACAGGCCTCAGGACAGACAGACAGGAGCTAACATAATTTTACAAACCAAAACGCTTAGAAATATTAGCTAATTAATATTAGTGTTATTGCTATATGATTTTTAATAAAAAATAAGTATTAGTTTAATATATAAATAATTTACTACATTATGAAAAAAATATGGTCGGGGATAATGATGACTAATCATTATCATTAAGTCGACGCTATTAGATTTACTCTTGTTTACCATCAGGCAAGTCGAGGTTTTTTTTTTTATTTTTTTATTGTGACTCGACATATGACAGCACCCCGCTTGATGTTAGGCCAAAGTCCATGAATGGATGTCACTGTTACTACAATTTAATAACTGTGAGCAGCAATCACATCCACTATGCCGGCCTAGATGGAACCGGCAACTTACAAGCTGATCCCGAAACGTGACCAAATCACTTCACGGTCTGTATACTTGTAAGTGGTGGTACTAACCCGGATCGGCAGACTGGGTACCACTGCCTACCACTCTTTGATAACCAGACCCGAAGCAAATATCCATCTCTTTTTTTTTTATTAACAAATATTTGCAATATTTAATACTATTAAATATTACAAATAAAAGCTATGAAACAAATATTTGCTCCGACCGGGGATCGAACCCGGGACTTTACGCGCAACAAACCAGTCGCTAAACCGTTCGTCCACGCCTGTCGTCAAAAGGTTACATTAAAAAGTTCTTGTCCACAACTACAACCTAAAAGCTTTTCTTTCACTATGTTTACAGTAAAGTAAATAAACATTTCTAAAATTCAAACGAGCTGTGTGTCATTATCTTTTATTACAAAAAAAACGAATTCGTCATGGTTCCTTGAGGCGCCACATGTCACCACTTGACTAACACAAAGTCAAGTGGTAGTCTTGTTAAGTCATTTAGAGGAGCTTTAATACGATAAAATAGAAGACGGTTAACTTTATTTAAGGTTTTCGTTCACTAAAATTTAGTAGAGTCAATTAGAGTAGATTGTTTTTTATGCTAGAGTACTGTCCTTGAATGAAGAAAACTGCTACAACAAAACAGCCTCCACTATACTGGCCTAGTTAAACAGGCCACTTTTAAACTGATCCCGAAACGCGACTTTATGGTTTGTACACTCGATTTTTTTAAACCACCGCACCGTTCAATTCTATTATTTCTTATTAGATTTATTTTGTATACCTCGGCAGGCAAGGTCCTTTAAAAAATAATATATTTTAATATTTCCTATTGAGTTTAATTTTTTATTCCTAACAATTAATATTACATTTTGTTTTGTTTTAATATTAGAATATATGTAGACATATAGGTATGTATATTTATAGATGTATACAGTTTGTCTACCTACCACTCTAACTCCAAGATTCTAGTATTTTATTAGATTTTGCGCGAACATTGACCAATGAATTAAACAAATTTTATGCGGCTTACAATCGCGTTTATATTGGTTTTGATTTTTCATTTTTTTTATTATTCCAACGTTTCAAGAGCTTTGCAGCAATAGTGGTCACAGAGATTTTTTTATTTTAAAAATAATCTAATTATAATTTAACTGGCTATATAAATCTAATTATGTACATAAACGTCTATTGTACGAGCAGGTGGCCTAATTTTATGCACGCTAGTTTAGTTTGTTAAAACATAATTTACTTTTATATCTTTCTTTTTGGTTTATAAATCAATTTAAACAATTAGCAGACGCTAATAAAACTGAATTAGTGATAGATATCTCTGTTAGGCTGGCCGCACGTGTACGTTTTCCAAATTTTCCGAATTCGAGTACTCAAATCAATATTAAATGCATTGACTACGGCCAACGGTCGATATTTTGCCATTCGGAAAATATTTCGTACGTACATTTCGAATGAGAAACCATATGAAAAAAACCTAACGACGTCATGCAAAGCACTTGCATAGTTTCTAAGTTTTTAATCGATTAGAAATAAAACTCAAAATTATATTTTTTTGCTATATTTTTTATATTTTCTAGTACCACCACTTTTAAGCGAAATGAAGTGACTTAGTCGCGTTCAAGATCAGTATTAGGCCGGCATAGTGGCTGCGACTGCTGCTTGCAGTTATTTAACAGTAATAGCAGTAGCATCGATTCAAGGACCACACTCCAGCTTAACATCAGGCGGGGTGTTGACGTATGTCGAGCTCCAAAAAGAATAGGTATCATATGGTTCAATAATTCTTTAACTAAATGATTCCTTTTTTCCTTTGAATGTATAAGGTTAAACTCGTAGTCGGCATAGTGACGACGACATATTTAGCTGAGTCATCCGTAGGTCGCGTCACAATAAAAAAATTGAATTAATAAAACAAATATACTGACAATCATTCAACTACATTTAATATATTTAAAAAAAATGCTAAATTATTTACATAAACATGTTTCACGAAGTTATACCTGCTTTAAAAAAACTACAAAAAAAAGGTTTAATATTACAAAATAAATACATCACATAATCTAATTAATCAGCTAATTTATATATTTAAAAAGCTGAGTTTGATTGATTGTACCCTAGAAGTAAACTAAAATGATTGTGGAAAAGTATTAAGAATTATTATATAATAATAAAAATTATTTAATCCTACAAAATGTCCAAGTTACTTCTAATTAATTATATTTAGGGCGGCATTTGACAACTACCTTTTTATTGTGGCCCGACACATGCCAGCAATGTAGTAATAGATGCGAGTGTTACTACAGTTAAATAACTGCAAGTAGTTGTCGTATTTACTATGACTTTCGAGCCTATATCTAAACGCGACTAAGTCACTTGACGGTCTTTTGCCCAGTCTGCCGATTACTACCGGAGCAAATATCTACCTCATTTTTAACATCAAATATGCTTTTTCAACATTGCCAGGATTTGAGCAGTAGCCGTGTCCACTACGATAAATAAATTTACAAAAAAAAACATACATTACAAAAAATATATACAAACTTCTATAACTTAAAACCTAAATTAAAAATATTCATACGGGGTTATGCTTCAGCGCTGTTGTCCGACAGCGGAATTGCAAACTTGCACTGATATTTGACATCTTCGTAACCAATCGTTGAGATTGTAATGGATGTTTAAAAAAATGTTTATTACATGCTGGACACAGACTTGTTTTATTATTACTTTACATCAACGAACGAACGTCAGAAAAAATATTGTTTGTTTTTCTTTTTTTATTTAATCAAATTTTCACGCCTTTTTTCCGCATAAATAGACACAGCCAATATAGCGCCATTAGGCACGATCCTCCTTCGCTTCCCTCGCATATTACTCAGGATCGGCAGACTGGGCAAATAACCACCAACTGTCTACCTAACACTCTTATTGTTTATTCATATGACCGCACGCCATCAGCTAATAACCTGGAGTGCGATCCATGAGCTGAGGTGACGGCCCACAATAATTATTTGTTATTTGCGATATCTGACCTCGACTTACTATGTTATTAGAATAATAATAGGACGGGCTGTTGACTAACTTTACTTGACTGGTTCAAAGGTGTCTTTTTCTTGACGGTCGGTAAAGAAAAAGACACCATACTAAAGTGGAGTTAGTTGGAGAGTTAGACGTTACAAAATGGCGCCGGTTCCGTCCTATTCTTATTTTAATCGCATTATACTTATCACCAATCGAGATCAGGGGGCCGACCGCACAACTTCAATGGACAAATTCATCCCCATTTGTCAAAAAGTTACGCAGTCGCTGTTCGTTTCAAAAACAACTTTTGTTCCATTCGGACAAGAAGTTTCAATAAGCTTGAACTGTTATTGTAAATAAACCTCAATTCTCTGTGTGTCGCAATTTTAATTTTAAAGCTCATTAATAGAGTTCATCCGTCAAAACGAACCCCATTGTCATTGAGTTACGCGGTCGGCTCGCTGTTTACGGTTGCCTGCAAAGAAACCAAACTATCTGCAAGGTTCATAGTTTTAAGGGAAAATTAATAAGAAGTAACCAGGACCAGTAACTATATAGAAATAACTATTTAATATGGTGCATCTTTTTGTTTGATGGCGGCCTGGACACATTTGGCCATCGTGGGTGAGGCGCGGCTAATCGCATCAGTCATGTAGTAATCTTCTAATTGCTTTAATTCCACGTCTAACTTTCCAGTCACTTGCTTTTGGAAATCCTAGGAAAAAAACATAATTTTTAAACTCAATCAATCAATCAAATTGTCACGCCTTTTCCCCAGGATAGGCAGAGACAATAGACCACCAATTGCCACGATCCTGACACAAGTTCTTTGCTTCCTTCACATCCACAATTTTTAATATAATAAAAAACCTTTAAACAGGATATTCTCGTCAACAGTGACGTTTTGAAGCGATGCAAACGTAAAACGGCAGTCGCTGGCTGTGATTAAGATTTTGTATCGCTATTATCGCGATGTTGTCGTGTAGTCGCGGTACATACGCGATTCAGCATCTATCCATGTCTGTGGATACTATTGCAATATTTTTTTAAATTGTGACTAGAATTATGACAGCACCTTACCTGTTGTTAAGCTGGAGTGCGGTCACGGAATGGTAGTAACTACTACTACAGTTACCACTATGCCGGCCTAATTAAAACCGGCAACTTATAAGCAGATCCCAAAACGCGACTAAGGCACTTAAAGTTCTGTATACGGCTTAACATCAGGCAGATTGAGATTATAGCAACCGCCAGGTATAACATCGCAATCGAAATATCTTGCTTCTGTCTTCTTACGCTTCCTTCACATGCAACTTTCTATCCTTCACATACATAATAAAGTATATTTCACCTTAGCGAGTGCCCGCGCCTGTGCGAAGTAATTGTTGTCCTGTACATGGCCGTATGTAAGTAATGCTGGACTCAGCTCTGCGAGACGGCCGCGTACTTCGTCCAAGTTGTCATAGGGCAGTGGTGTGCCCAATACTTCTGATAATGCCCTGTAACAATGAATGATAATATTCAATAGACTTAAAAACTTTTTGATTTTAATTTAATTTTTTTTTTTTTAATCTGATGCCGAGAGTAGACTTAGAGCCTAATATAACCTACTTGGTATACTAGGCAAATACACATCAAAAGACAAAAGACAAATCGATAATTTATTTCTTCTACTACCTTATAATCTTTTCTTAAATTTTGCGCGAACATTGATTATTGAATTTCCGTGGCCACGATGGCTGCAAACCTCTCGAAATGTCGGATTAATTTAAAAAAAATGTAAAAAGCCGCTTATAGTTCTTTAATTTATCAATCAAATCGTCACGCCTTTTTCCCACAGGGATAGGCAGAGACAATGGAGCGCCACTTACCACGATCCTTACACAACTCCCTTGCTTCCTTCACATCCACAATCGACAAAGCTAGGCAATCTAGCTTTCTTGAGGATGCCTCCGAAAATGTAGTGACAAGGATTGACAAAGGAATGCTTCGATGGTTTGGGCACATGGAATGGATGAGTGAAAGTAGATTGACGAAAGGAATTTATAAATCTGATGTGGATGGATGCGTTAAACAAGGCAGGCCCAGGAGAGTGTTTTCCGACCAAAAATCTTTAATCTATTACCTTATAATCTTCCAGTCCTCCCTGGCCCTGCCTGGCGCAGTGACAGCAATCAATGTTTGTTGTGCCCTGCCCTCTGCATTGACATAGGTGGCTTTCTTCTCAGTGTATGCCGCGCCTGGGAGTACTATGTCAGCTATACTTGCACCATGGTCGCCGTGGTGACCTGAGGGTTGAACAAACAAAAACACATCATTCATTTTGTAAGGGGAATCGCGCTAAATTTAAAAAATAAATAGTATTACCTCTTTAAAGTGTACAGACTTAATGAATTAAACAAATTTGATGCGGCTTACTATCGCGTTTATTTTGGTTTTGATTTTACAATTTTATTTTGTTTTATTATTTTGACGTTTAGAGAGCTTTGCAGCCATCGTGGTCACGGTGAGTCTCTCCGTGACCACGATGGCTGCAAAGCTCTCGAAATGTCGGAATAATAAAAAATTGTAAAATAAAAAACTAAAATAAACGCGATAGTAAGCCGCACTGTTTACTACTATTTTATTCTATAAAATAAACATACACAATGTAACAAGAGTTAAGAAAATCAAACACATTTACATGGAAACGGTGAACTCACAAATGACAAATGGCCCCAACAATTATAAAAAATCTATATTCGTATTGATTCGCGTCAGTAGTACAGTCGAACCTCTATAAGTCGAACATCAAGGGAGACGCCAAAAATTTCGAGTTATAGAGTTTTCAACTTATGGAGGATTTCGACTTAGGCGGATTTTGATTCGACATAAAGAGTTTAAGGTTTATTCTTATAAATTTTGAGTTAGAGAGGTAAAATAAATAGAAATTCAACTTGCAGAGGTGACAAACATATTTTATTTATCAACATTATTTCAAATCATTTTAAAATAAAAAATATGGCATTAAAAAAGTCAGTAATTTTTTTTTGCTTTAGATAATTTGGTTGTTCTCTATCTATAGCATTGGTAGAGCATAGCATCTATAGAGGTAATAAATTCCAAATGATCAAGTTGTAAAGGTTGTAAAATAAAACGTTGCTATGTTCAAGATACAGAGGTCAAATTTAATTTTTCGAGTTATAGAGTGAAAATGTGTACCAAAATGGCTTGGAGGGACTCGGTGATTATTTCGACTAACAGAGGGTCAAGATTTCATGTAATGGAGGTTTTGGTGTTTGAAGGGAAGGGAACAAAACATTTTTTCGAGATTTGGAGGTTTTTGACTTATCGAGGTTCGACTTAACGAGGTTCTACTGTAATTGTTTTTATCGTTAATCCCTCATTATACCGAAAATTTGTTTACTACTTTTGCCAAGTAATGAAAAATGTACAGTACCTTGGTAAATAACAACAGCTCCCTTTGGCAATTGATCCCTGGACACTACGCCTGTATCAGCACCCAAGAGGTAAACCAATTTGGGTCCTTTTTGTAGAGCTGGACCAACGCCTGGCCTATAACCAACGTCTAGGGCAGCCGCGGCGGCCGCTGTACGTTGGAGTACGTTTAATACCTATAAACACATGAATGTTTTTTAAGACTGTTAAGAACACCAGTCTGTTACAAGTAAAGTCCCGGGTTTGATTCCCAGTCGGAGCAGATTTGTTATAGGTTTTATTTGTAATGTTTAATAATTCGAATGCATATTAAAAATATATTTGTAAATATATTTTTAATTGACTTGCCTCAAAAGCAAGGGGAACTCCAGGAGACACGACTACAGTTAATCTGACTCAATTTACAGTCGCTCAGGTAAAGTATTCTACTTACTTAAACAAAACTGTACTTATACATAAAAAGTTCTTAAGAAATCCATTACCTTCCAGTTCTTATCCTCTAGTTTATCCTGCAAACGCAAAGCCAACTCCTGTGTGTATGCCAATAGAGCTGGTCCATCCTTTGTCTTCAACTGATCTGAGCCGAGTATAACGACTGGTCTCTTCGCCTTCTCTAAACGTTGAAGAACTTCACTACGTGATGAGCCTGTTGCTAAGTCCTTTACATCAGACGCAGATTCACCTACGTGCTACAAAATAAAATACAATCACGTAAGAATAAATGAAGAAAATACATAAATCGGTCCCAAATACGTTGGTCACCCTACTCGCTGCCTCTTTCTCGTCTCTGATTGGATGGTTTTAATTGAGCACCAAGTGAACCAGTTATCAATGCTGATCGTATAAATACTACAGGTAAATAACTGCAAGTAGCTGTCGCATTCACTATGACGGCATTAACAAAAGAATTAAACTGATCTCGAATTGGGTTTTACGATCAGATTGAAACGCGCTGCGTGCTACTACTCCGGATCGTCAGACTGGACTATTTATCAACAGTCCCCGTGGTACAGTCAACAGCAGATATATCTGAGCACCAGTGGCGTAGCGTGGCGGGGGCGGAGGGGGCGGCCCGCCCCGGGCGGCACATTTAGGGGGCGGTAAAATTTATAAAAACTAAAATAAATCGTTAAAATTTGAACCTGAAATTCATATTTTTGTTGTACCTATGATTGAACTTCTAAATAAGGGGGCGGCAAAAAATTTTCCGCCCCGGGCGACTGACTTCCACGCTACGCCACTGCTGGGCACGTAATGTGATCAAAAGTATCTACACACCATTAGTTGTCACAGTGTGTAGATATTTTTGACGCATTGAATGCTCTAATTAATATGACAACTAATGGTGTGTAGATACTTATGATAACCCTGAATGTATATATACTTTTATTCACATTGCGTGCTCAGATATTTCTGCTGCTGACTGTACCACGACCCATACTCTTTCCCTTCCTTCAACAATTCACAATTCACTTTATATTATGGTTATGGTCCCCTGCTTCTTTAAGGATTCCCTATTCTGTTTTATGTGATTACTTACAAAGTATTCATAAGTGAGATCAACTTTAGGCCCGATGACAGCGACATCTGTGTCCTTGTGAATGAATGCCTTGCGAATGCGTGAGTTCAGTAATGGCGCCTCGAATCTCACATTTGTACCAATTAGAAGAACAAAATCTGCTTCTTCCACATCTACAAATGAGAAATATATTTATTTAAACATGCCAAACTCAGACTGTAAGGCGACCGTGGTGTAGTGGCAATGCAATGGTTGCGCAAACCGTGAGCACTGGTTCAAAACCACTTGCCGGTACAAATGTATCTTTGATAAGTACTTTGATTGTTCTGTTTCTATGATACAAGCACTTTAGTAGCTTAGTATTGAAATGTAAATTTAAAAAAATAACAAAATCATACCAATTCCAAAACTGGCGATATCGATACAAGGCGTGGAATTAGTCCGTACGGGAATTACACGTAAATCCCGGGTTGGATATGCTTAAAAGTCGCACTGTGCTGTTCTGTCATATGTCGAGCGTCAATAAAAAATAATAATAATACTTACTAGCAATTTTAGTATTGAGCAAGTAGGAGGAGCGTAAATCCGTGCCAGCGCCCTCTAGTGGGAAATATTGTTCGGTGCAAATATTTTCACATCCCAATCTATTGAATAAATCTTTTAATGCTACAAGTGATTCTGCGTCGGCTAATTCACCAGCTACTACCAACATCTAGAACATAAAAACGTACAGTGCAGTTAAAACAAGAACAAGTTTCGAGACTAATGGTGGAAACCATTGAATATTCCATTATTAAGTTCCCATTCTGTTTTCGATCGTTGATGCTCTTAAAATTACTTACCATCAGGCAAGTAAAATTCAATGGTTGGATTTAATTTTAAAAAGTTTAATGAATTAAACCAGTTTTATGCGGCTTAGTATCGCGTTTATTTTGGATTTAATTTTACAATTTTATTTTATTATTCCGACGTTTCGAGACCTTTGCAGCCATCGTGGTCCCGGAGAGACTGAGGTGTTGATCGTTCTATTTGTTGATGCTGTTATTGTTTCCAAAACTACCCTGTTTGATGTTTTGATTTTGTTTATCTGTTTCCGGTTTAATTCTGACGGTGTCATCTGGTTTGGCAGTTTAATTGTAAAATCAAAACCAAAATAAACGCGATAATAAGCCGCACAAAAGATTTTTAATTCATTAATAAATGTTCGCGCAAAATCTATAAAAAGTTTTTTAAAACTCACATTGTCTGGTGCACAGTTTTGCATAGCCTTAGCCGTTGCCACGAGAGCATCCTCCCAATCCACGCCCTTCAAGTTGCCATTGGTGTCCTTCACCATTGGCGTTATAAGACGCTGCCTCTTCAAGCCATCACATGCGAACCGAGACTTGTCTGAAAGCCACTCTTCATTGATTTCCTAAAACATTAACATGGAGTTTTTTAAACTCAAATGTAACCTCAACTTTTAAGATAGTCCTCTTTGTAGAGGAGACAGCTACCTTTACTTATGTCTCTGCCTATAAAGAAAAAAGCTTCTTTAATGCTGCCTATAAAGAAGTTGTTTTTGGATAAACCAAGGACTTTAAAATTAAAAGGCCTACTACTTTTTGATTACAGCAGTAAAAGATACGGTATAGCGAAGCTCGTAGTAGGTGAGAGAGCTTATTATTGTGACTGTACTTTCGCGAAGTCACGTTTGCAGCTAACTTCGGACACGCCATAACAATTAAAACTAGCTGTATCAGATTTATTAAACAGACAAAATGGTTGCCTCACTCACCTCATTTGTTTTGGGCAAAATACGTAGAACTTCATTAGTACGTGTTGTCACCACAATATTACTGCCAAGTGGGTCCAACACATCCACAGAGTCAATCTGGAACACATCATCATCATCATCAATTACACCAGTTAATTCCCATAGGATAATTGCATTTTCTTTACATTTCTGTACTAAGCTACTAAAGTGCTTGTATAATAGAAACAGGACAACCAAAGTACATATATCAAAGATACATTGGTACTGGTGGGTGGTCTCGAACTCATGCCTTTCTGTTTGCGTAACCATTGCACTGCCACTACACCACGGTCGCCTTATTAGTTAGCACATAGAGGTGTTCCAGGTTCGATTGCCGGTCGAAGCAACTATTTGATTTATATCTTTTGTTTTTTTTACCAAGCTACCAAAGTACTTGTATCATAAAAACATTACAATATCAAAGATATATTGGTACCGATGAGCTATTTTAAAACCATGCTCTTGGTTTGCATAACAATGGAACTGCCCCCACATTACAGTTAACTTATTATATCAAGCTGATTTTGAAACGCGACTGAGTCACTTCGCTAATAGAACAAAGTAATTATACATTATTCCAGGTAGCCACGTAAGAACCAGGTAAATGATAACACTCACCTTTCTAGTCTCCCATGGGCGAGCCGCAAAACTGTATGGTTTTGATGTGAGAGCTCCAACAGGACATAGATCAATTATATTGCCAGACAATTCAGATAGGAACATCTTTTCTACATAGGTGCCAACCTAAGACAAAAACAAATAAAATTCATGAATTGTTTTCATACAATCATTCATTAATTCGGCTTACTATCGCATTTATTTTTGGTTATTGATTTTACAATTTTTTATTATACACATTTCGAGAATTTTTGCAGCCATCGTGGTCACAGAGATCAATGTTCGCGCAAAATTTAAAAATATACTATTTATTTGGTATATTTATTTGCTTTTCTTTAATTTAAAAAAATGACAATAGTTTCGGCAGAAAACTGCAAATGTCAATTATAATTGACACTACTAACTACACTACTAACTACTACTACTATTGTAAAGCTTGTGTTTCTTGAATTATGTAATAATGGTGTGATTGTTATCCATTTATCATTTATAAGTTCATCCAGTAATAGACAAGTGATTTAAAGCTGTGTAACATATCTCTTTGTGCTCCCTTCAAGACTCCGTCAGAAGAGTTTTAGTAAAGTTTTACCACTGCTTTATTAAAACCATAATCATCATCCTCATGTAATAGATAAAACACTGTAGAGTTTTATCTTTATTTACTTATTATAATTATAGACATTATAACTATTATATTTTATGGAAGACTAGGCTATATGGACTAAGTTTCCATTGCCTTCCCAGAATGAAAAAAATTTAACTAATGAAGAATTAAAAATGGTCAAAATTCATTAACTTTGGACAGGATGCTGTCATATATTGTGATACTACTCTGCCTGACATTAAGCTGAAGTGCAGATCATGAATGTCAACCGCCCAACTGAGTTGTCAAAGAACTTTCATTTTGTATGGAAAATTGTATTAACAGTTGCATTTGCATTTTAAAATAGTTTAATGTACAAGGATTACAATGTAATTGGAAAATATCCTTTTTTTTGCATAGTTTAGGTGTGCAAAATGATCAATGACAGTTCATTTAATAATTATGACAGTTCAAAGCACAACTGCTAATATAGTGCGTCTTCATGATTGAGAGACTATACAAAATCCATATTTTATTTTCCAAATAACTCAATTGCACAGCAATTAAATGCAATAATGTTATTAGTTATATTAATACAAGTATCAAACGAAATTACCATTTGTATATTTTTTTATCATTGGGCATATGTATGAAAATAGCCCAAAATGAATGATATCCTTTTCAAATTATAGTATAAATGCAAATGTACTAAACAAAAGATTACCTGCATATCATTACCACGGCCAGTTGTGCCTAAATCATCAATGCCAGCAACCTCAGATGCAAATCTAATGCAGCGTGTACAATGAATGCATCTTGTCATTGTTGTCTTGATCAGTGGGCCAACATCCTTGTCTTCAACAGCTCTAATAAGAAAACACAGGTTACATTATTATTAAATTAAAGGTGTAGTGGTAGTGCAATGGTCACACAGAGAGCCTCTAGTTCAAAAACCACTTGGCGGTATAGCTTGTATAACTATAAACGACACACCCCTTCACTTTATTAGTTTATTTAAATGTGTTAATACAAATATTACTAACTATACAACTTTATTTTCTTAACATGCTCCGCCTTTTGTGTCTAACCAGCAACTGAATCACCAATTACAATTGCATTTTCTGTGTTGCATTCATATTTTGTTATAAAAGTCTGCCAAACCAGGATGTCTAAAGTGGTGGTACACTTTAGACATCTGTGACGTAACTGTCACGTTTCAGGAAAATTAAACTATCAATCAATCAAATTGTCACGCCGCTTTCCCACAGGGATAGGCAGAGACAATGGAGCACTTGCCACGATCCTGACACAACTCCCTCGCTTCCTTCACATTTACAATTCTCTTTAAACAAGCTCTATGGTTATGGGCACTTGGCAATGTTCAGTAAAATTACCAGCTCCAAAATCTCTGTACCATTATAATATTGTTACAGGTAATGAAAAATTTTGTTCGAAAAAATAATTATAAGGTTTTATAAATTTTCCAAGATATGCTCCAAATAGGCTTCTTGATGTTTCTTTTAGTTTTACTATCCCATCTTACTACATTAAGTATTGATTTAAAATAATAAACCAAATGATAAATTCAAACCTTTAACTTACCTCTTCCCAGAGAAGTGTATATCAGTAAATCTGCTCTTATCTGATCCAAATGCCATAGACTGATCCTGAAGATCACATTCACCACCTTGATCACAAATGGGGCAATCCAATGGATGGTTTACAAGGAGGAACTCCATCACACCTTCCCGAGCCCTCCTGGTCAGATCAGAATTGGTCTTTACCCTCATACCTTTCATTACAGGCATAGCACAGGCTGCTACGGGTTTGGGTGACTTCTCTACTTCAACCAAACACATTCTGCAATTGCCAGCTACAGCTAAGCGCTCATGGTAACAAAAACGTGGAATTTCTACACCTACTTGAGCTGCAGCCTAAAATATTAAACAAACATATTAATTTAGGCAAAATTAAGGAAATTAATTTATAGCACAAGAATTGATTGATTATTGTTCACATGATTATAAACAAACTTTCTTTGCAATCAAAGAATTTTAAATATTCATCTGTTTATATTTTATTTCTAGATTTTATAAAAAACACAATTAAAATTTTTAAACAATTATTAATTGCTTTTACTAAATATAAATAATATAATACAAAATAATATATTGATAACTATTTGTTGTTTACCTGTAAAACTGTTGTTCCAGGCTCTACATAAACAGGCTGATCATCAATAAAAAGCTCAACTTTTTCAGGCTGGTCGGCATATCTGCGAGATGCTACAGCAGTTAAACGTGACGAAGAACCGAAAGACGGCAATGACAGCGCCCTGGACAGCGGCTGGCGCCACATTTTCTGAACCAAAACAAAATCACTCTTCACACACTTGTTCACACCTAATCTTAAACTATATTACTCAACGAACTGTATTATTTAACTCTATAATGACTAAATATTGTAATTAAATCACATAAAGAGGTGAATTGTAAGTAAAAGGTTCGATAAATAGGTATTATTGTTACATAAGTACAAAATTCTAACCTATGCGAATAAACTAAAATGAAATGGATTCAACTACTTTTAATGCTTTGAAAAATTTGTTAAACCGATATTGTATGTGGGATTTCTATTATATTCCAATTATATGTTTACCTAAATGTATTTTTTTAGAAATTCGCGTTTACAAATTAAATGTCAGAATCTGACATTTGACAGATCGAAAAACCCATTTTTTTTTTAAGGCATTGGCCAAATGCCATCAGCCAAACATTATATCAATAACTTAAATCTAAAAGATTAAAGGTTAAAACATTGTCAAGTAAAGATGAAGATGAACCACGCGAGTGATTCATCAAATGATGATGATGAGAATGAGGTTGATGATGATCGTTTTAGTAAAGCGGCGGAAAGCCTTTACTAAAACTTCAGAAGAAGTTTTGGAGGGAACATGAAGAAACACGTTTCACAACTTTAAATTACTTGTTTATACTTGATCAACTTAAAAACTATTACTGGATAACAATTCCACCATTATTACACATTAATATTTATGAAAACCACAATCTTTTCAAATAATTCAAAATTGCACGTCCTGTCACTTGCAGTTGCCTGCCAAAACTCCGAAAAACCCATTAACCGTTCAAGTAAATATGTTATAGATAGGTAAACAATTATTATAAATATGTATAAGAATTTTAATTTTGTTATATCTCTTTGATTATCTAATGTTATTAATTATAATTTTACCCAATTTATTATTGGATTTTATATCCAATGCTCTTGGTTTATACTTTAAAAACAATACTAATCTGTCTTTGTCAGATTTACCATCTCTTTCCTTCCCGTCATTTTCTGCCGGAGCTCGTCCCGAGGAGTTATACGAAATTTCTATATAAATTAGAAAAATGGCTTTCGGTGACGTAAAATCCGCACAAGGGGTGCAGCAGTTAAACACATATTTAGCCGAGAGGAGTTATATATCTGGGTAAGTCGATATCACGTTATTTCTAACCCCCAGCGCATGTGAACACGTCAACCTCCACTTTTCAATTTTATAACCTCTATTTTTAGATTTTAAAGTCGTAACATAAGTTTTGCATAAAATTACTTATATTTTATATAGAATTACATTAAGCAACATTCTATTTGCAATTTCAGCTACACTCCTTCCAATGAAGACGTAAAAGTGTTCGATCAACTTGGTAAAGCTCCGGTAGGTGATGTACCTCACGCTCTTCGTTGGTACAATCACATCGCATCGTTCAGTCCAGCAGAACGCAAGGCATGGGGCGCTGGTGTTACTCCATTAAATGCTGGTGCCAAGCCCACGGCACCAGCCGCCAAGCCCACAGCTCCAGCAGCCAAGCCTGATGACGACGATGATGATGTTGATCTGTTTGGATCCGGTGATGAGGAAGAAGTAAGGAAAATGTTCTTAAAATATGCAAAATTGAAATAGGGTAATAGGAGTTATTAGACGGTATGCCTGGTTTTGTCTGATACCCTCCTATCAGTAAAGTTCAAGTTGATTCAATAAACAATCAGATTGTGACATTATTACACAGGGATAGGCAGAGACAATGGAGCGCCACTTGCCATGATCCTGACACAACTCCCTCAATTCAATAATGTTAACACGATATGATTACTAATAAAAGTACATTTGAATTTAAACTAGAAGTGGCTGTCAGTCTACATACTATATTCTACCAATTAAAAGTTGTGTCTACCCCAAATAGAATTAGTGGTGAACTTCAGTTTAACTGTGAACTAGTTAGTGCTCTAGGCTCTTACAGCACAGGCTTACCTTTGTAATCCACTTGTAATTTATTTTATAATTTTCACTCTTTTTGACATTTAGACATACAATAAAGTGTATTAACTGTACTAATTCAAACTCCTATTACAGGACAAAGAAGCCGCAAGGGTCCGTGAGGAACGTCTCAAAGCTTACAACGAAAAGAAATCCAAGAAGCCAGTCCTAATTGCAAAGTCATCCATCCTCCTTGATTGCAAACCTTGGGATGATGAGACAGACATGGCCGAGATGGAGAAGCTTGTACGTTCTGTCGAAATGGATGGTCTTCTCTGGGGAGCATCAAAACTTGTGCCAGTCGGCTATGGTATCAAGAAACTCCAGATTATGTGTGTCATTGAAGATGACAAAGTATCAGTTGATTTGCTGCAGGAAAAGATCCAAGAATTCGAGGACTTTGTCCAATCAGTGGACATTGCTGCCTTTAATAAAATCTAAGCCATAACTTTTTAATAAAACTGCATTTTATTTTTTTATAAATTATTTTAATTATGTCCTTATCACAGTATACATCCATAAATCCCAATCGAGGTTTCATTAGCCTATGATATAAAGGTGGGTCTACGCTAGCGAGCAGAACGTTCTGTGCGGCGACCTACAATCTATAATGAACCTTCCAACGATGATTGTCCTTGAACGTAGTTTTTTGCAGTGTGCTCGTGGCACACATGGACAATTAGCTATTGCTGTTGCAGCGATTATCAAACTCAAAGTAGGTAAAAAAAAGCTAGAGAACGATAGTGTACAAATTATAGAAAAACAGACCCAGCCAATAAATCTAATAAAACATTTGGCAACCAGCAACGCCATTTTTGTATTTATGCCATAAAGAATTTAATTGAACCGTAGCGTGGCGAGGGCGGCAAAATTAAAATAAATCGTTAAAATTTAAACCTGAAATTCATATTTTTGTTGTACCTATGATTGAAGTTCCTAAATAAGGGGGCGGCTGACTTCTACGCCGCAGAACCGTACATAGTAAAACGAAATACACTTGAGCTCTGTCGCTAAACACGAGCGGGATGCATTTCAGTTCGCCAAAAAACTGGTAATCGGCGGAGCACGAGCCAAATGTTCGAGGCGTGCTATACGAATTCATGCTTGGCTTGTCTAGCGTATACACACCTTAATAATTTATGAGAAAACTTGCAATCATTTTTTATAGAAGATACCAAATTTTGGGCAATTATTGGCTATTTTACTTCATGTTCATTCATATTGAGTAAAGCAGATATTCAAATCAGTCATTACTAAAATTTTAGATTGCAGTAGGGTTCCCAACTCTCCCAGGAGACTTCAGGAATAATGTTCGAGCTCCCAGCCAACATTAATATCTGGTTTTTTTTTTCATGAAAGCTCGTCACGTTTGTTTTCTTGATTCCAGTCTCTAATGCTTCTTGTAGCGCGTATTTAGTGTAAGGGTACAAGAAAAGGATCAGAATGAAAATATTGTTACTATTTTATGATTATGTGCTAAAAAACTCCATAAAATATTAAATGCCACTGAAAATAGTGTAAATATGGTCCTCCTGGTTTGGTTCTTTAAGAGTTGGGAGCCCTAGATCGCAACCATCATTATCACAGCGGAGGCCTTTGTAGATGATACTAAATACAAATTGTTTTTGACTAGACTTAAGCATATTAGTGTTAATTCTTATAATAAAAATGCAATTTGTGTTAAGAGCAACAAACAAAATTATGTCTTTATTTTAAAAGTAGATATCAAAGATAAATACTACATGATTCACACATTCGAATGTTTCTGTCTGATTTTGTGAATTATCCACCACCAATATTTGTGGGGCGAACATGGACGTCAATGATTTCTTTGGCATACTCTCTCTTGTCAGTGCTGCATTGTTTAAATTGGTATAGAGCCGGCAGATAAAAAGAGCGTTGGCATTCAAGCCTCCCAGTAACTTTTTTTTTTACCTACTTAGTTTTCGTTCTTCAAATGTGTATAAAAGACATCATTCATTTTGTATGGAGACTTGGGCTTAATTATATTGACAGTTTAATATGAATGAAACAATTTCTTAGCATCCATGGACTCTCTGTGCGGGTGCCGGGTCCACCGCGTGGCAGGCGGGACCCGGCATTTTAAAATAGTTTGATGTACGAAGATTACAATATAATTGGAATTTATTATTTATTTCGCATAGTTTAGGTGTGCAAAATAAATAAACTTTAATTATGACAGTTCAAAGCAGAGCAAATATGGCGTTGATTGACAGATAATACAAAAAAACATATTTTATTTTTCCAAATAACTCAATTGCACAGCAATTAAAAGTAAAATTGTTATTAGTTTTATCAACACAAGTATCAAAACTACCATTTATATAATTTTTCGCCATTGGCAAAGTAGTACATAAAAGCCCAAAAATAATGATGTCCTTTTAGAATTTTATCAATTATGAGCACGACAGCATAGATGCACGGTTTTGCTCCTACCGCAGTCGTCTAGCGCTCTTCTTATCGACCGATCCTTATGCTGCTCAGATCAAAAGTCATCGCTCTTTTTATCTGCCGGGATCTACATGTATATGTGCAGTATTAAAAACATAACAAATAGCTTTAATGAACTTCCTTGGCTTCGGAGAGATATGACTTAAGCCTCTATTTTATTTGCCATGTCTATCAATATGCAGGATACCGAACGCTCGTGTTTCTAGCCAAGACAATGGGGTTTCATTATCATTCAGCATGTTTTTAGTACCAATACGGCACTGCATTAAGAGGCCCCAAGGACCTTCCCTGATTTAGGACTGTTCAACCGTTCAAAATTACATTTAAGTTTTTGAGCAAAGAAATAATTTGTTCCTATGTTCTTCTGACATAACGAAGGCGATTGGGACAACTGAAACGGTTTTTTCAGTCGCCAGCGCTCTTGGACATCCCCTTGCTTACCATCAGAGAAGTCGAAGCCAGATGGCGCGTCTCAATAATTTAATAAATCGAATAATTATAAACGTGATTACTTCTTTTAAGCAGTCCGAAATCATTAACCGCACAATCAGCTAAGGGGTGTCTTTTTGAGCAGAGCAAAGATTAAGGTTGTGTAATCATGGGCGATGCTATCCCCAAATCAGGCAGCCTTCGAATATGTATTGAGATCACCGACATTAGCTTTAACAAACATATTGGGTATATCACTACCAAAATATATTTTATTATTAAGAGCTAGTGCTTCGTATCGTTTTAGTTCTAAATACTCATTTGTCAACAGCAACTTATTTGCTTCGGCTTGTTTAATTATGTGGTAAAAGTCTGCATCGGCTTTCGTTCTTTGTTTTGCTTTATGAATGCTGTCCTCGATGAGTTCCATCTTCTGGAATGATTCTTTCTCCATGATTTTTTGATCATACTTTATCTTGGCAACCTGGGCTTCCTTCTCGGCTTCAATTATTGCTTTCCTGCGTAGTGTCTCTGCTTCCTTTTCGACTACCTACAAAATATTAGATGATTTTTATTTATAATTGAAGACCACCACCCACACCAAGAAGTCTTTGTTATATAATCCTAAGTTCTTGAGTTGCGCAACCACTAGACCACGGCCGGGGTTTTGGGTTCGATGCAGAATGCCAGGTATTAAGAAAGCAAAAGACTATACTCTGAATTCAACATAAATTTAACTGTCATTTCTATTCAGTAACATTTCTGAGACTGATCCCAAAATAAGATCAGCTGGATAATACCAATCCAGGTCAGCATACTGTTGAAGCAATCACCAGCAGTCTCAAACTGCCTATAAATGTGCAATAAAAAAATTGACGAGGTTTATGCTACCTTCTGATGTTGAGCAGCTATCAACAATTTGGACTTCTCCCCTTCCATCTGTTCATAGTTTTTTCTAATAACTTCAGGTATCTTTGGCTTAGTCACTCTTACGGCTTGCACTTGCAATCCTGGCGCCATTTCATGTATATCACGTTGGAGTGCCTGCAATAATTTAAGTCTAAAATAATAGATGTACAGTAATCTGTAGATGAACTGCTAATTATCTACAGATCAATCTGTAGATAAGGCGACCGTGGTGTAGTTGGTAGTGCGATGGTTACGCAAACCGAGAGCACATTTTTAATACCACTTGCCAGTGTCAATGTATTGTAGCGACCGCGCTACATGCGTTGCATGTGTCGCCAGCACAATATGTTCGCAGATAGCAACTTGAACCAATGGGATTGCGCGTCCAATATTCGCAAAACGGTTTCATCATCATCATCATCAGCCAGAAAGCGTCCACTGCTGAACATAGGCCTCCCCCTTAGAACGCCATTCCGAACGACAAGATGCCAGTTGCATCCACCGGTTTCCCGCGACTTTCACTATGTCGTCAGTCCACCTAGTGGGAGGCCTACCTACACTGCGTCTTCCGGTTCGTGGTCTCCACTCTAGAACCTTTCTTCCCCATCGGTTATCTGTTCTTCGAGCGATGTGGCCAGCCCATTGCCACTTCAGCTTGAGAATCCTACGAGCTATGTCGGTAACTTTGGTTCTTTGGCGAATATCCTCGTTCCGGATTCTATCGCGCAAAGAAACACCGAGCATAGCTCTTTCCATTGCCCGCTGAGCGACTCTGAGTCTTTCCAATAGGCCAACATTTATGGGCCACGTCTCAGTGCCATATGTCATCACTGGCAACACACATTGGTCGAAGACCCTTGTCTTGCAAAACGGTTTATCGACAAAGTATTAGTACGCTCCACGTACGCTTACGCTCAGTTACCCGGCTAGTGGAGGCCCTGTATGCAACACGCGTACAGCAGAAGATCTCCTTTCCTTTTCCCTCCTACATTAATATGTGGAATAATGCTCTGCATAAATATCTTTGATATATATACTTTGGTTGTTATGTTTTTATGATACAAGCACGTCAAGTTAAAAATTTCAATTTTAAATTAGATACTTCATACTATAATTACATTTATTTATTTTTATTGTGGCTCAACACATGAGTTTGCACTTCAGCTTAACACCGTCTGGTGTTAAGCTGAAGTGCAGTCCATGTATGAAGGCGAATGCTACTACAGTTGAAAACTGCAAGTAGAGCTGCTTATTATCCACTGTATATGTTGGGACTGGCAACGCTCAAGCTAATTTCAAAACGTGACTGAGTCACTTTTCAGTCTACATTTAAATGTAGTACTGGTATAGATCGCGTCACGTAAGTTGGCAAGAGTAGTCAGATGCGCAGAAGTTGTTTTTTAGGTACGCGAGGGACGCGGGGCATGAGGTAACAAAGTTTCGTGCGTGCGATTGGCTGGCCAGTCGATCATCGACTCCCGCGTGGCATCCACGCTCCGATTGCTCCCGCGTACATTTGGGTGCACTGAAATTTGACCACTGGTTTTCGTATCATACTAATAGTTTTACTACATATTAATCCCTCGCCACGTCTGTCTGTTCGCGATAAACTCAAAAAATTAATCAATTAAATTGTCTGTTAACTTATTATTTTTTATGAATCTAAAGAGACCCTTTTTTATTGCACGGCCAGTGTACATGCGCAAACGTTCCCCCACTACGTTAAAATCTTGCCAAGTTACGTGCCTCGGACTATACCATACTACCCTGAATCGGCAAACTGGGCTAATGACCACCAACTGTCTACTCATGACTCTGCTTGTATATATACAGTATATCAAGTATCTGTGATACAAGTAGAGTTGTTATAAATAAATACTAAGAGTATTTTTTTAATTTTTTTATAACATTTTTTTGTTGGCAGTCATAGTGACAACTGTAGGATAGTGACAACTGTAAGGAAGGTCTTTTTTTAGTCGTAGGCGCTCTTAAACTTTCCATTGCTTACAAGAGTCTTAATAAAACAATAACATTATGCATACCGTACGTAAATTCTCATCAATCTGATCAAAGAGATCAATATAAACTTCATGAAGTGTATGTGCACTGCAGAATTGATTTAACTCATGATGTACTTTATTAAATATTAATGTCTTGTCATAATCAGCTGTGTAATTCCGCACAATGTCTAAAACTGAAATTATTAAAATAAATAACTATAAAACAAAAACATGATATTTGAGTCGTTAAATTTCAAACATGGCCATCTCCGACTCATATTCGATTTTCAAATTTTACATTTAATA
The DNA here is from genome assembly GCA_905220615.1 of Tinea trinotella. Taxonomy (NCBI): domain Eukaryota; kingdom Metazoa; phylum Arthropoda; class Insecta; order Lepidoptera; family Tineidae; genus Tinea; species Tinea trinotella. Next base: position 3,449,186 of record HG992320.1, on the reverse strand, counting down.
AAGAGATAAGAGTATATTAAAAACTATATGAATTCAAAATTGTTTAAATCCGCCCTATAATTATATAAAATGCAACCGTTTTATCGTATTTTACTTTAAATGTGGCTATATTCCCATAACCTAACGCGCCATATCGATTTCGACTAATCACAGCGCAGGGTTGTGTTGATGTGATTTTAAAATGTCATCTTTTACATTAATAAATAGGTACTCCGTAAAGATTTTATATTATTCTAATAGGAAAAATGCACAGTAAAACAGTTAAATTACCTTCAGGAAACTAGAAAGAAAACAATATCAAAGAAAATCATAAAACGGAATTTAAATACTAACAAATTATAAGTAATTACGTTTTCATTTTTTCACGTGAGACTTTTCGTATGGTACTTTAGATCCTAGCCAGGGTTATCAAAGGTATATTTGTTAAAATTATTTTCGAATTTTACAATGTTACATTTAATTAATTTATGATAAGTTATGAAAACTTATAATGAATCCCTTACCCATTCTAGGATCCAATTTATTAACAACCTCAATCCTTTCAAAATATATCATAACACCACCGCTTGTACCACATGGTACATTCTTCACTTCATCCGTTTGTAAAGTTGTCTGCAAATTAAATAAATGCATTAACCCTCCATATACAGAGGATGAAATTCAAAACATATTCAAAGGACATCATTCATTTTGTGCTTTTATGTACTACTTTTGTAATGTCCAATGATGGAAAATATACAAATGGTAGTTTCGATACTTGTTGATAAAACTAATAACAATTTTGCTTTTAATTGATGTGCAATTGAGTTATTTGAAAAATAAGATATGGATTTTGTATTATCTGTCAATCCATGCCATATTTGTTCTGCTTTGAACTGTCATAATTATAGTTTGATCATTTTGCACACCTAAACTATGCAAAATAAAGGATAAATTCCAATTACATTGTAATTTTCGTACATTAAACTTTTTTTAAATGCATATTAAACTTTTAATACAATTAAGCTCAAGTCCCCATACAAAATGAATGATGTCCTTTGTACCCATCATAAACGGGTGATAGAGCATCAAAAGTAATCATGATATCCTAATTTCCAATTCCAACTGATAGGGATCTGGTTTTAAAAATTGAATTAATTGGATCCATCCCTAAGTAAATTGATTCCAGATAAAGAGTCATCACAACTCATTTTTTAGGAGTTTAGTTACATTCTCTGTTTTTTTATTTATTTATTGTAAAGGCTCTATCTACCAGCCAGAATGATAGAATAGCTAGTAAGCTGCCCCCCAAGCAGCTTATCTCTGATTTGATCTAAAGATATTACTAATAATTTAATAATAGCACAAACTTGAAAATATGTTAATTACCTGTATGGGTTTATATATAGTCAAAAGTGGTATCATCATATGAAATCCTGGCTGGCTTGTCATTGGCAGTAATGCACCGCCCTGGAATAAAATAGTAACATTGAACACATACTTATATATAAGATATAAGTATGTATATATCGCTAACCTAACATAATTACTACAAACAATATCCTTAACCCTTAGAAGGCAACCTATGTCGAATACATATTAAGACGACCGTGGTGTAGTGGCAGTGCAATGGCTACGTAAGCCGAGTGGCACGGGTTCCAAACCACTCACCGGTACTAAAGTATCTTTAATATATGTACTTTGGTTGTCCTGTTTCTATGATAGAAACACTTTAGTAGCTTAGTATAGAAATGTATAATAAAAAAATAATAATAAAATAATTCAGTGACTGTGTACTTGTCATTCCTGCAAGTACACAGTACTTGTACTACTACTTACACAAACACAATATGACACAAACGTGAATTTGAATATTGTGTACTAAAATATGTACAAGTTAAATTAATGTACTATAAATAATGGTTTCCGACCAAATCGGAGACATCCTCTGGTAAATATTACCAAGGTGCCACATACACAAGCAGACAAAATAACTATATTATTTCCGAAATATATTTAATAATACTAACTGGCAGAAAAAAGACATAGATTTAGGTCCGCCTTTTTTCGAATTTTAAATAAATAACATAGCTTGGTCTATATGTACTGGACTCTAAAAGTCTTTAGGGTGCCAAAAGCTGAATACAATGGCACAAAATATCATTTTGGCTACTTTCCCTGTTAAGTGCTATTACTAGAAGCTAGTTCCGCAGTATCTCACATTTCCGACGATATATAAAACTAATTATAACCAATTACCATGCATTATTCACTTGTAATTCAATTTACACCTTATAAATATAAAGATATACTTAACTATGATGTGTATAGTGATATAAACTGGTAAACAAACTTAATAACTACAAGGAAAACAATACTTACTCGATAATAAACGCCGACATATCCCTCTTCCACTTTATGAAGGGAAAAATGCACTGTTATTCCTATAGTTAATATAAATATCGCTAATACAGAAGATTGATCCGCCATCCCTAGTAACATAAAGCGTCAATCAATAGTTTTAATATCTAATTTTAATAGCACATTTATTGATAATTTTAAGTTGATTATTAAGGTATAAATGAGAACTGACCGTTTAAGATACAGAAAAACTTTGTAAAATTACTTTAGTATACTGGTAATACAAAAATTATAATAATACAAAGCCTATTCTAAAGTTTCAATAACATAGTAAGTATTTTTTCAGTTTAATTATAATAAAGAATTTGTTCAGAAACAGAACGACTCTCCTAAGACTTCTTCGGTCTGGAAATGACAATATTTTTTTTCTATAATTACACTAGGCACACACCTTTCAGGACTAATTTTTTTCTATATTGTTCAATTCAAGGCAAAGGAATTGTAGTCATACAGCCTGAATAACGTTAGGTTGAACCACACTTGTGATGATGATGAGGATCTTGTAGAGAACACAAAATATCTATTCACAGTATTTTACGACATCTTATTTATAATGAATAAGACCGATTGTAGTATCTGCCAGGCTGGATGTAAACAGCCATATAATGAGACATTGCACCAGAGATTATATCTATGATATGAAATCATTAACAGTTTTATTATTATTTTCTTTACTTTTTTTCTGTGTAACTAACCTTATGGAGTACGGTCTAAAATAAAGATTAATTATTATTAATATTGACATAATGGAAGTAAATATTACCAACGTAATTCCATACGTCATCTCACTTAGGGACACGCGAGTTACTCAATGAAAGCCATCAGCGCTGCAGCCTTTACTTGTACGTAACGTAATATCTATGTGTATTAAATAGGTTGTACGTAGATTTACATAATCATAAATTAGTATATTTGTAATTTTCTTTTAATAGTTGCTATAAAAAAATATATTTTCTTCTTACTTTTTAGCTAAAAAGGGCAAAGCAAAAGTCCCGCCTCTGACCAGCTTAGTTGCTTACATAATTAAACGGCCTTAAACAATACAATTTATTTTATTAATAATATATCAAACAACAATTAAACATCTTCATTTTCTGCCGCATCAACATAACTCTTTCCATCTGCATGTATGCCATCTAACACTGCAGACATAGTAGATTTTAACACGCGATATTCCTCCAGCGCTTTCGCACACAATTCTCCTTCAGGGGAATTCCCTGGCTCAATGAACAACATTTCCAAGCTGCCTTTTAGTAATTTCTCTGCTGCCACAAGTTCATCCTAAAACAAACACGTTGGGAATATGACTAAAGTTTTTTTTATTGTGACTCGACATATGACCGCCTTCTGCCTAACAACATTCATAAGTGGAGGCGGTTGATACTACAATTGAATAACTGCAAGTAGCAGTCACATCCACTATGCCAGCCTAGTTAGATTTGAAAACTTTCAAGCTGACACTAAAAAGCGGTTAAGTAATTTAAAGCGGTCTCTACACCTGAAGCCGACCGCGCAACTTTAATGGGAATGAAAATGAAATTCATTCACATTTGTCAAAAAAATACGCGGTCGCTGTTAGTTTCAAAAACCACTCATTGCCAGAATGAATAACATTCGTACAATGAGTTTGAACTGTCAATATAAATGAACAGCGATTCTCAGTGTGTTGCAGACGGCATAGTGACAGCGACTGGAGTATTTTACGGTTACCTCAGTCGCGTGTACTATGCCGGCCAAAGGTGCTTCTTCACACATTTGGACCCTTTTCCAGGTTTCTATGTCTGTTTGTATTTTAGATTTGGATATATCGAATTCTGATTTGGCTCTTTTAGCCTGTTGGGATGGTCAAGAGTACGGACGACTAAAAACCGACTAATATCTTTGGCCGGCATAGTGACGGCGACTGAGGCCATATAATGAGGATTTTTTCTTCCTAATATCTTACCATATACGCGGAAGCTGTGATCTCTCTTGCATCAAATAACTTCTTAGATAGTTGCACCATACCCACATGGAGCTCGTACATTGTTATTGCTGAAAGAAGTAAATAAGTCTAAACAATAGGTACAATCTATTAATAGAAATGTCTGGGAATGAAGCTACTATAAGCAGCGATATCCTTGCAATTCCTCCCCATCACACTGCGTTCCTTTCCAATTCATTATTACTGTCTCCAGGTTGTGGAATGATCTTCCTCAACACATTCACGAAGCTCCTAACAGAATTATGTTTAAAACTACTTTTGTTTCATATTGCTAATAATTATGAAAAAACATCAATAATGCCATCAAAAACAAAACTCGCAACTCAGATCTTCTACCGAAAAAGTTGTGAGATCCGTGTAATACCAAGTCGGTTGATTTATTCAGTTCCTAGTTAAGGGACCTTCTGTCTTAAGTTATTACGTAATTGTGGCGACCGTGGTGTAGTGGCAGTGCAATGGTTACACTAATCGAGACCACCCACCGGTACCAATGTATCTTTGATATAAGTACTTTGGTTGTCCTGCTTCTATGATACAAGCACTTGAGTGGCTTAGTATAGAAATACATATTGTAGTAACCACATTAGTATTAAAAATCTTTAATATTTAAATAAAATAGATTGACCTGGCCACACTAATTCTAACCTAAACTAACCATAAGACCGTGGGCCTCGTCCCTTTATCGTGTCAAGTCGTTTCTATGAAGTCGGCCGTCTCTCTATAGGAGGTTGTCTCTGCCGTGGGCGATGGTGTGGCTACTATTCCAAAACAGACTTACCTTTAGTTCTAGATATACCAGGACTGACTTTCTCAAGTACAGGCAATATTTCTTGGCATAGTTGAATTTTTCGTTTCATTAGTTTATTTGTCGGGTGTGGTTCTCTGTTTATTGTGTCTCTAATGACGCCTGCGAGCTTTTGCTTTGCATTCATGAGGAGGTAATGGTTTGGTGCTAATAATATTGACACGTTTCTAATGTATTCTTCGAGCTCCTTCTCGTCCTTTTTATCTATAAAGAAATAAAATACGTTACAAATCAATATTATTTCTCTTTGATGACTTTTTACGTTTGGATCAAGATCGTTCTATATTTTATTTTTATTGTTACTCGACATCTGACCTCGACATGCTTGATGGTAAGCAAGAAAAAAACTAAGAGTGCCGACGACTGTAAAAACAGAGTCTTCACGGTTGCCCCAGTCGCCGTCACTATGCCGACCAAAGTTGCTTCTTCGCGCTTCGATTGAAGAATCCAAGGTTAAAGAAATGGCAAGAACACATAGGCTGGTAAAGCCCATTGTCATGGAGTGGCCATTGTCTCTGCCTGTCCCTGTGGGAAAAAGGCGTGATAATTTGATTGATTGATTGATATTTCTACTAATAAATTTAATAGCAATACATACTTATAACTTCAAATTTCTCCGCACACATTCGAACTTTCGTAGCTATTTCATTGTTTTCCACTTTGCATTCATTGCAAATCCATTTTCCTAATGGATTTTTTGTAACATATCCTATTTTGCACGCAGGACATTTCGCAGAGCTGATGTGAGTACCCATCTCTGTGGGGTCTGAACATCTTAAGCATGAGCATTTGAAATATTTACCGATCAATAGGTATTTTTGTCTAAAATCTGTGCACTGGAAGAATGGAGAAAATATATTTTTAAATAATTCAACTTGTAATGCGACTTCCACTTGTAGTTTTGTAACTTTAGTAGCAGTCGTCTTAATTTTTGGACGTAAGCACCAGTCTCACCGGCGGCGTGAAGATTATGGTAAGCCCCCCATTATGAACGTCACAATACCGGTAGACGCAACTGGCGTCTTGTCGTTTAGTTCGCAATGGCGTTCTAATGGCTGATGATGATAATGATCTTGACTTGGATTTGAAGATACTTGGACTAATATCAGATATAAAGATCTGGAGGAAGGACAGGATCCTGTGATGTACTTACGTCAATCAATCAATCAAATTGTCACGCCTTTTTCCCACGGGGATAGGCAGAGACAACGGAGCGCCACTTGCCACGATCCTAACACCCTCGTTTCCTTCACATTCACAATTCTCCTCATACAAGCTCTACGGTCAATAGAGAGACATAATTTTTAAACGCGGGTTAATTTGCGGGCATACTTAGTATAGTAGAATATAAAAATCGAGTGAAGTCCCGGGTTTGATTCTGGGTCGAAGCAAATATTTGTTTCATAGTTTTTATTTTGTAATTTTTATTAATTGGATTAAATATTACAAATATTTGGTAATAAAAAAAGGGTCGAATATTTGCAAAGAGAGATAAGCAGTGGTACCGAGTCTGTAGATACCACTTACCGAGTCTACCCTAAAGTGAGTTGTTAGTTGCTTAAGGCGAAGCGCTGTCATATGTCGAGTCACAATAATAATAATAAAGCAACAAACCTGCATAGGATCTGTATAATTGTAATAAATCGTATCTCCTTTTTTGATATCAACACTAGCAGTTATTATCATAGTGTTACTGTCATTTATTGATAACTGAGTATTCCCTATACAATCGTGAGCTAATAAAGCAGCCTTCAAGTAAAGGCCGCGCAAGGCTTCGGCATAACCCAAGGCCGGTATAGGGGGGCCTCGCACTTCAAAGCTGTTCACGTCTATAGCACCACAGACCTTTTGTACCAAATGCTCGCACGTCTCGTCTTTTAGAAGTCCCAATCTTTCTATAAACTAAAGGATTAAAAAATAAAGTGAGTTTAAACGCGAAGTAGTCGCATCCACTATGCCGGCTTAGTTGGAACTGGCAACTTTCAAGCAGATTCTGAAACGCGACTAGATCACTTCTCGGCCTGTGCCATTTAAGTGGTGGTACAATGAACTGCCTCCCAGACCCGGTATTTTTAAAATTAGCAGTACTACAATGATTACTGAAACCGAGAGTCCCCGGTTCAAAACCAGTTGTCGGTACCAATGTATCTCTGATTTATGACTTCGATCATCCTGTTTCTATGATACAAGCACTCTAGGTAGCTTACTAAAGTAATGTAATTTTTTTTTAATTTTAAATAGTGTTACCCAGTCTGCCGATCCGAGCCAGTACCACCACTTACAAGTCGCGTGACCAGCTTGTAAGTTGCCGGTTCCAACTAGGTCAGCATATTGGCTGGGACTGCTATTTACTGAATTGTAGTAGGAGACACTAAACATTTATGAACCGCATTCCAGCTTAACATCAAGCGGGGTGCTGTTATGTGTCGAGTCACAATTTAAAAAACATCACCTTAACCGTACTTTCTGTCAAATTCCATATATTGGTATTTTTCCTTTCATTAATATGATTTTCCAGTTGCATTAATTCATTCCAAGCTTCCAAATCTGTTTGCTTTTTCAAAATGGACCTTAATGTAACCAGCGAACCCACATTTTGCACCATCAACATAGGTCCCATTCCTTGTACCCTCAACTTTGCAAAGAAGTCGCATTCTTTTTTGTTATGCCATTCTAGAAAATTCATTATACAGTCATTTTCACAATATATCTAACCTACTGCTTACCATCAGGAAACAAGGAAATCAGATGTCCAAGAGCGCCGACGACTGAAAAACTGTTTTATTGTAGAAAGTTACAGTCACCGTCACTATGTAGTCCAAATAAGCCTTATCACGCTTCATTTGCTAGATCCAAGATCATAGGATAGGGAGTTTTTGACATTTCGACTGCCGATTCAGTCGACAATTTGGATCGTGACATCATAGTGACGTAGCACTGTACTGGCACTGGCCATCTCTTACTTTCCTTGAATATGTCACGTTTTGTTACTTTAACAAGGTTTCAGCGCATTAGCAACTGACGCGGATGAAAACTGATTTAAACCTTTGAAAGATAAAACGGGTCTTTACGATTCTATTCATTATATTTTTTTAGATTTTGCGCGAACATTGATAACAAACAAAATAAACGCGATAGTAAGACGCATAAAATTTGTTTAATTCATTCATTCTGTTCATGTAAAACGAAAACGAAACGAACTCCTAGAAAATTTCCAAGGGTTCTAGGTTCACCAATTGCTAAACATCAATTTGGAACGGTAAGGTGATTTCAGAATTTCAATGTATCTGTTGTATAAGGAGAATTGTAGATGTGAAGGAAGCGAGGGAGTTGTGTCAGGATCGTGACAACTGGCAATTCATTGTCTCTGCCTATCCCCGTGGAAAAGAGGCGTGACAATTTGATTGATTGTTGTATAATCTGAAGAGGGATAGTGAAGAGTAAACTAAAAGAGTGATAGGCTAACAGGTGGTAGTCATATCTGACGATTCGGAGTAGTATCACCACTCTCAAGTGTACAGACTGCGAAGCTACTTCGCGCGTTCCGTGATAGGTCAGTTCCAACTAGGAAGACATAGTGAATGCGACTTCTACTTACTCTAGTTAACAGTCGCCTCCCTTTATGGATCGCAATCCAGCCTAACATCAGGGTGCTGTCATATGTAAAGCCACAATAAAAAAAAACTTGAGGGAATTAACTAAGAGTAAAAAAGATCAACCAGTGTCTATGATGCATAATACAAGCTCGTATAACTGACGAGCCAGGTAATCTCTTACATACTATTTAATTCAGTAGGGCATCCATCTCCTGGGCAATATGGTGCTAAACCGCATCCCTTGCAGAGGAGGAATTTGCTGATGAGCGGGAGGTAACAATTGAAGCAGACCAGTGCTGTATCACCGTGTGGACCAATCACGAATGGCTGGTCTGTCAGTATAGTTTCACCAGATTTTATGTCTTTTGCTGCGACAAGATATCTATAAAAGAATATTAAAATTGTTTAAAGGCACGTAAACGGCGAAAATGAATACAGAAAGGCATTTAATAAAGAGAAATAAGTATTTAAATCTTATGTGGATAGATGCGTTAAGCGAGGCAGACCAACGAGGTTCATCCTCAAGAAAGCTGCGTTGCCTGGTGTCCATAACCGTAGAGCTTGTAGGATGAGAATTGTAAATGTAAGGGAAGCGAGGGAGTTGTGTTAAGATCGTGGCAAATGGCGCTCCATTGTCTCTACTCTCTACCTATCCCTGTGGATAAAAGGCGTGACAATTTGTTTCTGTTTTGATTTTCATTAAGTTATTCAACTTGCCAAAACTAAAGAACTGGCACTTTAAATCGGTGCCTTTACTTAGATGAAACAAAAAATTGTTAATGAAAAGTGAAGCAGTATTTGTTCCGGGTTACTTAGTTGTTTATGAGTGGTAGGGGTAGGCAGACAGTTGGTGTTTATTTCAATACTAGTCACTGCCAAGCTTTTTATGAGACATTAACATAAACAAATGATAATATTAATTTCAGTTAACAAATTACTTTATTCTTCTTTATTTACATTTTCCAGCATAAAAAACTAAATTAATATTAAAATAAACATAATATTTAAATTAAGCTACCTAAGCGCCTGTATCATAGAAACAGGACGACCAAAGTATCAAAGATGCACCACGGAAATCGTGGTGGTGTTTCCAAACCCGTGCTCTCGGTTTGCACTGCCACTACACCACGGTCGCCTTATTTTATAATTTTTTATTTCGTAAGATTTTACGCAAACATTATTTATTAAAATAATTTAATTTTAAACACTTACCGCCCAAGTTGGTCTGACTTTTTAATTTCATATTTTGTTATAATTTCTGTAACTCTCATTTTGTAAGATTATTAAAATCTTACAACCGAACGAACATGCGATGCGAACAGGCGGGAAACGAAATTAGAATGTTCCAGATTGCAGTTATATTTAGATGATAGGCAACTTGTTATTTTAGCGAGAACAATTTGGATTCGAATAATAAGATCGATGTTGACAACCAATTAAATGGATTATTTAATTTAGGCCATTGTAAAAAATAAGTTACGCAAACCGAGAGCACGGGTTTAAAACCACTCGCCAGTACCAATGTATCTTTGATATATATACTTTGGTTAATATTTGTCCTGTTTTTATGATACAACCACTTTAGTAACATAGTAGAGATGTGTAAAAAAATGTATATTGAATGTTTTAAGAACGCTTCCGAAAATAAAATGCGGTAGTGGTGTACGATTTATTTAAATAAAATTGAATTGAATTGTGAATGTGAAGGAAGCGAGGGAGTTGTGTGCCGCTCCATTGTTTCTGCCTATCCCTGTGGGAAAAAGGCGTGACAAATTTGATTGATTGATATATAATTTAATAGTATTTTAATAATGCAGCTGTTTTTAGAATCGGGTCCATGGTAAAACACTACCATCCCACTTTATTTTCGCAAGTTTTTTTTATTTTGTATAAGTTTATTCTATTTTTTTCATTGTGACGAGCCATTTGACCACGACGGTAAGCAAGGAAGAGTCCGACTGAAAAAAACGATTCAGTTTACGCTTAACCCTGAGGGCCTAAAGACAAAGGTACCATAAGTGGCGGCGACTAAGGCAGCCGGAAACTAACTTGTTTTTTCAGTCGTGGTCACTCTTGGACCTTCTCTTGCTTATCATCCGGCAGGTCAAGGTCAGATGTCGTGTCACAATAAAAAAAGGAAAACTACAGAATAATTATTTATGTCGAATAGATGACTCGACATCATCTCGATCTCTCCCGCCTGATGGTAAGCAAGATGAGGTACAAGAGTGCCGACCGAGTCAAAAACCGAAGTCAGATCACGGTTGTCACTATGCCGTCCAAACCAAAGGTGCTTCTTTACGCATCGCTTGAAGGATCCAAAGTTATAGGATGGAAAGAAAACATGTCCTGGTAAAGCATTCCACTGGTCGATGGTTCTACAAAGAAACAACGCAACGTACCTTTTAGTTCGACTGCCGATTCAGTCGACAAAATGCGGTAGCTTCCCCCCGACCTGTGCGGTTATTACGGGTGTGAAAAATCGAGGTAGGAAGAAGATTAAATAGCTCCTCGGAATCGTTGGCTATTAGGGGTCCTAGTATTAACCCTTTAATTCGCAATGTTAAGTGTACTTAACATCCAAAACAAAAAAAATCCTTCGTATTTATAACTGGCAGCCTAGTATTAATCTTACTACTCAAAAGCGCATTTATTCAAGTAGTAAGATTAATACTAGGCTGCCAGTTATAAATAAGCGAAAATTCTTTTTTTGTTTGGGATGTTAAGTAAACTTACCATTGCGAATTAAAGGGTTAATAAAACAATACAATAAATAAAACAAACACATAAATAAAATAATTTTCGTTTATTTATGTACAATATTTTCAAACCTTCGAAGGTATTAAAACACAGTTATCCTGTCAAAAATATACACACGTAAAAACAAGGACAAACCGTCTATGGCAGTCTTATAACTTAAAAATACACAACAAATATTTAACTTAATTAAATACATTTTTATATAAAATGTGTATTAAATAAACAACATAATAATTCTTCATTTATGACTATTGTTTTCCAGACCAATAAAAACTTAAAGACAGAGCGCTAAAGCTAGGAACTCACGGCACGCATTGAAAACACACGAGGCTGCATGTCAGCGAGAGATAAACCCAGGTTGCGCGATTTAAAATCGCAGTTTGCAATCGATTTTATGTCTTCTTTTTATTGTTTATTAAATAATTAATCGGTCCACTTAAAACTCATTTTATTCTTTCTTTTATTGTTCAAACTTATCAATTTGACACGTGTTAATATGTTAACGGTCAATGAATGTTAAATAAGTAGTGATCTTTACCCCCAGACCGCGCGATTACACTAGTTGGTCGCCGCGGCAGCGACAGTAGCAAACGATCGCTGTCTCCGCGGGTGAAAATCTGGTCGTGATATCTAAAAACAATTTAAACATACAATTTTACATACTACGGAAGCCTCGAGAGCCCGACACAAAATCGCTCCGTGAGTTTCAAGCCTAACACTTAGTCGCCTCTCTGACGTATCGACACATGCCACTGATGCATGATGTTTCGACTTGTGCTAGTTACCTTTTTATGATATAATACAATTTAATATTTTCTACCTGAAACATTAAGTTACATACCTCAGTTACGAGACTTATATTTGTATATACTTGTAACTGAGGTATGTAACTCAACGCTTCAGTTACAAGTATAAGTCTTGTAACTGAGGTATGTAACTCAATGCTTCAGTTATAAGTATAATAGCCGGTTGTACCAAAAAAAATTCAATTTACGAATATAGTTTTACTTTATACTTATTCTATTACGTCTACTATTACGAAATTGTGAATTGGGTTGTTAATAATTGTATATCAAAACTACCATTTATGTATGTTTTTATTATTAGAAATAAGAAAAGTAGTACATAGAAACCCAAAATGAATGATGTCCTTTAGCTCTGTATAAAATATCCGTTAAACGTAAATGTAAAATGTGAAGTTAAAGAGTGGTGCAATCCATTTTTCTTTTTTATTCTTTTACTTATACGATACTTTTAATAAATGCGTAAATTATAATTTTTGGTACAACCGGCTGTAAGTGTTGTAACTGAGGTATGTAACTCAATGCTTCATTATAAAACTTGTAAATGAAGTATTGATTATTCGATTTAACTCGCCCGCTGTCATTAATCTTCCTAGATATTGTTGCAACATATACCTTACCTTACGCGCCGCATCTATATCAAAATAGAACTAATAGAATTCTATAATAATTAAAGTTTGGTATCGTCTAAGATATAATTGACTACGCGATATAAAAATATACCTATGTACAATAAAAAAATATATTTTTCCTCATAAATATATACCTAAGTACAAATTGGAAGAGTGGATAATACCATACATTGTATAATAACGTTCTAATGCAAGATACCTGAAACAAATAAGATAATTTTTAGGAGCAGATTAAAGAGTAGACCACCAGACAAGAGACTCTGTTTCGAAATAAGTTTGAAAGTTGCCAGTTTTAACCAGGCCGGAATAGTGGATGCGACTGCTACCTGCAGTAGTACAACCGTAGGAGTAGGAGACCTGTTGGAGCCGCCTTCAATTATATAGGTAGACTCCAGCTTAACATCAGGCGGGTTGCTGTCTTATATCAAGTCAAATCATTCAATCAATCAAATTGGCACGTCTTTTTCCCACAGGGATAGGCAGAAACAATGGAGCGCAACTTGTCACGATTCTAAAACATCCCCCTCGCTTTCTCCACATCTACAATTCTCTTCATAGAACCCAGCTATCTTTCTTGAAATAACCCATCTTGTAATGCAATATATTTTTATTATTTTTATTAACCTAGTGGCGTACGCTGTAGTCAACAAGCGTAACGGACATTTCGAACGAGATAGATTAGTGTGGTTACCTTACAATTAGCCAAACTATTCTTTTTATATTTTTTTTTTATTGTGACTCGACATATGACAGCACCTCGCTTGATGTTAAGCCAAAGTGTGGTCTATGAATGAATGTCACTGCTACTACAATTCAATAACTGTGAGCAGCAATCACATCCACTATGCCGGACTAGTTGGAACCGGCAACTTACAAGCTGATCCCGAAACGTGACCAAATCACTTCACGGTCTGTATACTTGTAAGTGGTGGTACTACCCTGGATCGGCAGACTGGGTACCACTGCCTACCACTCTTTGATAACCAGACCCGAAGCAAATATCCATCTCTTTTTTTTTTTATTAACAAATATTTGCAATATATAATACTATTAAATATTACAAATAAAAGGTATGAAACAAATATTTGCTCCGACCGGGGATCGAACCCCGGACTTTTACCGGGACGAACGGCTGTCATAGTTGCCGTCACTGATATTAATCAAGGAGAGGACCAAGAGCGCCGGTGACTTAAATAACAGTTTCATTGCAATTGCCCTTAGTCGCCTAAACTAGTTTCAAGTTTAGGCGACAGGCGTGGCTTAGTGGTTAGCACACCAGTCCGTTACGCGTCCCGGGTTCGATTCCTGGTAAGCGCAAATATTTGTTAATAAAAAAAGATATTTGCTCCAGGTCTAGTTTATCAAAGAGTGGTAGGAAGTAATGCCAAGTCCGCTGATCCGGGATACTACCGCCACTTACAAGTGTACAGTCCGTGAAGTGACATAGTAGCGTTTCAGGATCAGCTTGTAAGTTGCCAGTAGTAGCAGTGGCCTCCATTCATGTGGCCACAATAATAATAAAAAAGTACATACCCGATCATAGTAAACTATCACTTATTTTGGCCTGTTGTGCTGATGCTATGATTTCCTGCAGACATCTAGCAAACTCTGTTAATACACAGATGACAGAGTCGGTTGTCTCCTCTGAGGTTGGGTCGGGTGAGGCCGCAGCCAACAGACACTGGCATGCTGCTTCTATCACTTCACTGGTCATCAAAGTGCACGGTTGTCTGTGAATGATCCATTAGAAATATTTGTTATTAATTAAGGCGACCGTGGTGTGGCAGTGCAATGGTTACGCAAACCGAGTACCAATGAATCTTTAATGTACTTTGGTTGTCCTGTTTCTCTAATAAAAGCACTTAAGTATAGAAATGAAAAAATTGTGACGACATAATATGACAGCACTCCGCCTGATTATAAATTGGATTTCGGTCCAAGAATGGACGGCCTAAATAGAACCGGCAACTTACAAGCTGATCCCAAAACCCGACTAATTCATTTCACGGTCTGTATATACTCTAAGTGGTGGTACTACTCCGGATCGGCAGACTGGGTACCACTGCCTACTACTTTTTAATAACCAGACCCGATGCAAATATTCGCCTCTTTTTTAATAAATAATATTTGCTGCGACCGGGTATCGAACCCGGGACTTTAGGCCTAACAAACTGGTGGCAAACCGATGGCATAGAGGATCTACTATTACTACGGTTATTTAACTGTAGTACCTCCATTCACGAACCCCACGCCAGCTTAACATCTGACCGAGCGACACTTATAAAAACTGTATACTATGTAAAAATTAACAAATATTTCATTCGAGATTTAAGAGGGTAACCAGGTATAATTTTAAATCAATATAATATTTTCGATTCCTAGATTGATTCTTATGAGAATCGGGGACATTTAAAAAAGGAGGGCCCACAAGAAGGATGTAAGAAGAGAATTGTGGGTCCGAAAGAAGCAGGATCGTGGAAAGTGGCGTTCCGTTGCCTATTCCTGTGGGAATTAGGGCTAAAATCAATGATGTTACGGGTTTTTAGCCTTGACCTGCCTTAGGTCGGTCCAAGACTGAAAAAAAAACGGTCTTAATTTTCCTAGATTTTGTGTGAACATTGATTATTGAATTAAACAAATTTTAATGCAACTTACTATCGCGTTTGGTTATTGATTTTACATTTTTATTATTATTTTGACGTTTCGAGAGCTTTGCAGCCATTGTAGTCACGGAAAGACTTTATTTACAATAAAGAACGCGATAGTAAGCCGCAAAAAAGTTGTTTAATTTATTAAACAGGTCTTAATATAATAAACTTAATGAATAATTATACTTACTTCCCAGGCAGAAGTGGCGTTAGGGTAGGCACAGCGTGTGAGGTGGCTGGCGGTCGTCTCCCACCATCTTCAATGTTACGGCAACCGACGCATTTGCAATTTGCCGAACAGGCAATTTTCGCCTGCAAACATAACACAACCTGAACCAACTGTAGTAAAACATATTTATAGTCAATTACTAAAAATAAATAAATAATAAAACTCAACCAGTGTTGCATACCGTAAGTTGTTAAAGAGTGGTATGAAACAAATATTTGCTCCGACCGGGAATCGAACCCGGGACTTTACGCGCAACAAACCAATCGCTAAACTCGTTTGTCCACGCCTGTCGTCAAACTTGGTACAGTTCGTCTACTTTGGTACAGACCAGTGTTTTTGAACCGGGGACTCTAGGTTAACGTGACAATTTGCATTGCACTACTAAAACACAGTCGATAATAATACAAACAAGAGCTTACCTCGTAGCATTCACAATAATTCTTAAGACAACCACTCCGTTTACAATTGCATCCTTTGTTATGCCTTCGTATCGCCAAAGGACCACCCGTACTCGTCGCCTTGCCAATTTTGGGCCTAAAACATAAGTTAATTACTCAATCAAATTGTCACGCCTTCCTCCCACAGGGATAGGCAGAGACATTGGAGCGCCACGTGCCACGATCCTGACACAACTCCCTCGCTTCCTTCACATTCACAATTCTCTTTATACAAGCTCTATGGTTATGGGCACTAGATAACCTAGCTTTCTTGAGGATGTCTCCGATTTGGTCGAAAAACACCCTCTGAGGATATATTTTTTGGAAAATATACAATTTATACAAGGGGCACACTGTGATGGCCGTTTTGACGTTTGACCCGCTTATGAAGTTTCGTATTAATTGATAATTACGTTTAAAGGTGCAAATTGCTGTTCTTTATAGTGACAATAAAGTACAACAATTGTTCCATCAAACGTAATTATTAATTTATACAAAACTTCATGAGTAAATCAAATGTCAAAACGGCCATCATAGCGTGCCGCTTGTATAGTAGTAAGCTAATAGTATATTCCAATGAAGCAGGATATGATTGTCTTAGATTTTGCGCGAACATTGATGAATGATATAAACAAATTTTATGCGGCTTGCTAGAGCGTTTATTTTGGTTTTTGATTTTACATTTTTTTATTATTATTCCGACGTTTCGAAAACTTTGCAGCCATCGTGATCACAGAGAGACAAATATCAAAATAAACGTAAGCCGCATGAAATTTGTTTAATTCAGGATAATATTATTTCGTCATTTATTGAAATTAGACATAAAACATTTATAATTTAGGGCACAGGATGTATCCTTAAGAATACGCCACGCATGTCCTAAAAAAAAGATGATATTATTACCTAAACGCATCTGGATTCCTATCCAAACAGCCCATAATGGCGCTCCTTCGCACATCCTCGTGTTTTAAATTATTGTGACAGTTGTTGCAGTTGCAATTCTTACAGAACTCCCCATTCGCGAAGCATTCACAGTACAATTTCAGACATTGGGACTTCGTGCAGTTACATGGCTTACGGGGCCGCGAAGCTAATTCTGCAAAATAATTAATTAAAATAATTAAACCCGGAAGAATAAAACAAAATCATCAACCAATAGGACGACCAACACCTCAGTCATCGTCACTTTCCTTTGTATTTAAGTTATCCTTAATATTTGTAATTAGAAAAAAATGAGGCAGATGTTTGCTTCGGGTACAAGAGCGCTGACGACTAAAAAAATCGCCTAGTCTTCAGTCGCACTCACTATACCGGTCAAACTTAATTTATAATTATAATAGTATTAATTCAACTTACCTTCATTAGCTTTCTGTATTAAAAGTTCATCATCCAATAGTTTCTTTAATGCAGCCTCCTTGAAAAAAAAACAAACATTAGTTTAGAAATCAAATTGTCACGGCATTTTTCCAAGGGGATAGGTAGAGACAATAGAGCACTACTTGCCACGATCCTGACAAAACTCTCTCGCTTCCTTCACATTTATAAATTCTATTCATACAAGCTCTAAGGTTATGGGCACTAGGCAACCCAGCTTTCTTGAGGATGTCTCCGATTTATTCGGAAAACACCCGCCTTGTTTAAAGGGATGGTTTGGGCACATGAATAGGATGAGTAAAAGTAGATTGACGAAAGCAATTTATAAATCTGATGTGGATGTCTCCCATTTGGTTGAAAAACACTGTATACAGTTTATAACTTTTTCAAATAATTTTTTATTTAAATTGCTATACTGAGCTACTAAATGTGCTTGTCATAGAAATAGGACAACCATAGTAAATAATGCATCAATGATACATTGGTATAGGCTAGTGGTTTTGAATCCGTGCTCTCGGTTTACGTAACCGTTGCACTTCACTACTCCACGGTCGCCTTATAATAGTTTTGTCAATTTATTAGATTTTGTAAAAAAAAAACTATCGCTTGAAGGATCCAAGTTTATAGGAGGGAGAGAACACATGGGATGGTAAAGCATTCCACTTGTCGACTGGACCACTGCACTACTACTACTACTAATATTTCCACAGAGAAACACAAACTTATTATTTTGTTGGAATTTATTCGCATCTGAGCGTTGTATATTACGTGGCTAAATCCACCTACGCTTTACTTAGATTTATGACAAAATTTACACCTGTTCTGTTTCTATAGTGTTCTCTATGTCATCAAATAAAGTTCTAGAATGATCTCTTCTCTCATCCTGCGTAACAAAAATCTATTTATACTATCTATATCTTTTTTTATATTTTTTATTGTGACACGACATTTGATCTCGACCTGATGATAAGCAAGAGGAGATCCAAGAGTGACGACGACTGAAACATCCGAGTTAGTTCGCGGCTGCCTCAGTCGCTATCACTATGCCAATCTGTACGTCCAATGAACCGGACTCATACCTCCTCGCAAAGAAACGAGCCAAAAGAGACGTATCCAACAGAGGCTATTTGTCACTTTCTAATAGCGTGACAATCAAATCAATCGATCAAAATGTCATGTCTTTTTCCTACAGGGAAGGGTACACCAATAGACCCTGATTGCCACGATCTTGATACAACTCCCTCGCTTCCTTTACCTCCACAATTCAAGGTGACAATGTTGATTAATAATAAGATAGTCAGGTGCTATCCTATCCATATTAACCCATAACCATAGAAAGCTAGGTTGCCTAGTGCCCATAACCATAGAGCTTGTATGAAGAGAACTGTGAATGTGAAGGAAGCGTGGGAGTTGTGTCAGGAAGTAGCGCTCTATTGTCTCTGCCTATCCCTGTGGGAAAAAGGCGTGACAATTTGATTGATCGATTGAAATATATTTGAAAAAAAAAAGCCTGCATTAAAACTTCCGGTCAGAGCAATATTTTGTTTTATGGTTTTATTTATTATACTTATTATTAATTAGATTAAATATAACAAATATTCGTTATTAAATAAAATGAAGCAGATATTTGCACCGAACCTGGTTGTCAGAGTGGTGGGCAGTTGAGCCCAGTCTGCCGATCCGGGGTAGTACCACCACACGAAGTGTACACTTGTAGTGTACACACTTCGTGAAGTGACTTAGTCGCGTTTCGGGATCATCTTGCTAGTTTCAACTAGGCCGGAATAATGGATGCGACTGTTAATTGCATAATTGTAGTAGCAGTCACCTCCATTCATGGACCGCACTCCAGCTTAACATCAGGCGGGTTGCTGTTATATGTTGAATCTTTAAGGCATTTTAATCGATTCGGAACCAATACAATCGATTACATTTATAAAAATCTAACGTACTAAATTCGCCTAATTGTGACGATACTTATTTTATAAGTAAATTAATACTATAATAAGTTTATAACAAAATGTACACCTGTTCATTTTCCATAGTGTTCTCTATGTCATCATACAAAGTTCTAGAATGATCTCTTCTCTCATCCTGCGTAACAAAAATCTATTATAGAATGAAATCAAGAATGTTTTTTCTTCGATAGTAAAAGTTGGCATTTTAGTGTCGTGTTAGGATATCTCTATCTATCTATGTATCTATTTAAATCTATCTCTATTACTAGATTACTATATATTAATATATATCTAAATCTCAATCTATCTGTCTATCCACTCGTTTTAAATCGTGTGGAGAATCGAGGTCCTCATTGAATATCGCCATTCTCCTCCATGTCACGCCATAGATCAACTCATATAAATTGATATTAGGGCTGTGAACTACTATACCAGCGTATAGGGCTCCGCCCTTTCGCCCTTTTATCTTCATACGGCCTTGAACTATATGAACGAATAATAAAAAAGCTACATATAAGTAATGATCGAGAAATCTTTATTCATCTTTCTTTCCTTCTCGTATATGTGCGATGATATAAGCACATAATAAAAGTCTGTAAGTTAAATTTGGTAGGCAGTAATGCGATACGGGGTAGTATTACCACCTACAAGTATACAGACTGTGAAGTGACTTAGTCGCGATTAGGGATCAGCTTGCAAGTTGCCGGTTCTAACTAGGCTGGCGTATTGGAACTAGGCTATGCTAATTGCGTGCCCTTCCCCTGCTTGTCTGATAGTAAACAAGGGAACTTAACATCAGGCGAAATGAGGTTGCACACCCCTTTCGCAGGAACCTTAGGCCGCTTAGGCCGGCATGGTGACGGCGGCTGGGGTAACCGGGAAATAACTCGGTTTTTTCAGTCGTCGTCACTCTTGGACCTCCTCTTGCTTATCATCAGGCGAGTCGAGGTCAGATGTCGTGTCACAATAAATAAATAGTAGTAGTAGTAGTAGTACTTTAATTTTTATTGTTTAATCGAGACGCGACGATCTCGACCTCTCACCTGACTTCGATTTCGCAAGGGGAAGTCCAAGAGCGGTAACGATTGAAAGTCACTATGCCGGCCAAAAATGCTTTTCACATTTCTCTTAAAGGATCCAATATTATATGATAACAACAACAAATGGGCTGGTAAAGCATTCCACTTATCAATTGTTCTGATAGAATTAAATTTAAAAAACAAACCTGTTGCCGCGCCTCCTGTGCCTTCCTTAATAGCTCATGCAGCGTTTCCTTCGACTCATCCTCCACATTTTCCTGCTCTCTCGCTTCCTCATTGTCACTCCCCTGTGTGATGGGTGCTAATAAACTTTGCGACGGTCGTAGTTGTACCTAAGAAAAGCGACCAATTTTAACAGAAGGCCCAAAGCGCGCTATACACGCTTATGCAAGCGTTTAATTTTTATTATTATTCCATTTCTATACTAAGCTACTCAAGTGCTTGTATCATAGAAACAGGACAACCAAAGTACATATATCAAAGATACTCTGGTACCGGTGGGTGGTTTCGAACTCATGCTCTCGGTTTGTGTAACCATTGCACTGCCTTATCAAAGTTGATGGTAGGCCTCCGGGATAACGTTTAATGAAAACATCATTTGGCAGATGGGGGATGGGGCATAATCGTGCGGCATGATAGTACATTACAAATGACTGTTGGTATTGTCAAATTAAACAGAACTGAGATATTATAAAACATCAAAAGGACATCAATTATTTTGGGCTTTTCTGTACTACTTTTGTGATGTCCAATGATGAAAAAATATATAAATAGTAGTTTCGATAGTTGTATTGATAAAACTAATAACATTTTTTCTTTAAATTGCTGTTCAATTGAGTTATTTCTAAAATAAGATATGAATATTGTATCGTCTGTCAATCACAAAGACACGCCATTTTAACAGTTCTGCTTTGAACTGTCATAATTATAGTTTGATCATTTTGCACACTTAAACTATGCAAAATAAAGGATAAATTCCAATTATATTGTAAAGTTCGTACACATGTTAATATAATACAATTAAGCCCAAGTCTCCATACAAAATGAATGATATCCTTTCATCGTATCTCATAGAGTTGTACAAATAATGTAATTTATATACAATATTAAATATACAGACGAACACAATATAATTAAAAATAATACACCATATTACATAATTTAAAATATTCACTTTATTTATTTTGGTATCATAAACTTATACATCTAATAATGTAATGTTATAAGAAGAAAACAGGCACATTCTGAAATATAATTTGAGATTCAAAATAAAAGGTGTTGCAAATTTAAAATAATTGGTTTAGTTCCGTGTAAAAACAGTATGCATATCTAAAACATGTAAATCAAATCAGTATACAGTCTTTAACTTTAAAATAACGTAAAATACAATCCAAAAATTAAATGGAGTAAAATAAAATTGTGCAATTTCTTTTATAATACTGGCAATACTTTCAGAAGCTTTAAGCCTTTGCCTCTTTAAACTAGAAAAACGATAAAATAAATTAATTATACATAAATAAATTATTATTAATAAATAAAAATCCTTTAAAATCATGGATTCTAAATCGTAAATAACATTCCATAGGAATCGACTTAGGTTTTAAGCGTCTCCAGGGCCATTGGTCGCCATTTTGTTTTGTTCATTAGATTTCTCACGTTTGTCCAAAATAATGTTGACTATGCATAACAACGTCACTTAAACGGTGGCATTCCATTTAATTTCACATATTTTTGATCTTGAATTGCATTTCAGAGTGTAGACCTGGAGTATTATTATAAACAAATAATTGTAACTCAAATATAAAAATTAAACTAATAGAGAAGTGCCGAATAGTTAATAAGTGATGAATTACACAAAATTTATGCGGCCTACTTTAAAAAAATTCACTAACTAGCATTCAAATAAAAGTAATAAAAGTAAATACTATTTTTCATGCCCATAAGAAATCATTATTGAAATCCGTTTTATTATCTAGTAATCAAACTTTGTTTTCTACGTGGCACTCTTGAAACTCCATCATGCTAACTATCAAAAAGATCGAGGTCAGATGTCGAGTCAAATTTAAACAAAAATGTCTAGCAATGTTCCTCATATCCGATCTTTGACAGAACTTTTATTTTAATGAATAAAAAATTATTTCATCGGCCATATTTGTTAGTCTACTACGCGGTAGTCTCTACCTACCTATTCTTTGCTTCCTGCACAACCCAATTTTAGACACTAATGAACCGTAGACACTTAATAACATAGATATATGTTCTTAGATATTGCGCGAACATTGATTAAAGAATTAAAAAACTTTTGTGCGGCTTACTATCGCATTTATTTTGGTTTTGATTTTACAATTTTATTTTATTATTCCGACGTTTTGAGAGCTTTGCAGCCATCGCGGTCACGGAGAGCCATCGTCATTAGTCTCTCCGTGACCACGGAGACTAATAAAATAAAATTAAAAAAATATTCGCGCAGAATCTAAGAAAATATTTACGTCTGTGGTTTAGGTTTAAATTATTTAAACTGACCTAATGCTTACGTTTAAAAAACAGTATCTATTTATGAAAATAATTTAAAAAAATCAATTGACGCCAAAATTAAAAAAAAAATACAAGGCGAAACACTACGGCAACAGAAGACTACGGCGTTACTAAAGTTCGGCAAGACCCTGAAGAGTACATAACTTCATAATAAAAAAAATTGTTTCAAATAAATAAATTAAATAAAAATTGTATTACTAACAATTTATTACAATTTCTATTAAATAAAAATCTTTTCAGTATATTATAACATGTTTGCTTGAAAATACACTATGTTAGCTCGTCATTTTAACGTAGGTCTACCACAGTTTACAAAGATACAGATTACAAGGTTACAGATTACAAAGGTACAGATTACAAAGGTCGGACTTGTTTCATAGCATTCTTATGTAAAAATTCATTTTTTTTATTGTCACTACGACATAAAACATAGGATTTTTTTATACGACATACGACATAGGATATGTGACCCTGCCTAATGTTAATCTGGAATGTCGTCTATGAATTGAGGTGACAGCTACTACAGTAAAATAACTGTGTAAGTACATTCGGTATAGTGAATTAGGCCTAGTTGAAACCGGGAACTAAGTCACTTCACGGTCTGTAAACTTTTAAGTGGTGGTACTACCCCAGAGCAAATATCCATCTCTTTTTTTAATAACAAATATAAAAAAAATGATTAAATGTTACAAATAAAAGCTATGAAACAAATATTCGCTCAGTCAGGGAATCGAACCTGGGACTTTCCGCGTAACGGACTGGTGTGTTAACCATTATGCCACGTCTGTCGTAAAAAAATTCTTGATTTAGATATTACAAATATTTGTTAATGAGAAAAAGCAGTTAATATTTGCTCAGCATTTGCTTATTTAAGGTAGTACAACATCACCACTTTCAAGACCATGAATTAACTGATTTAAAATAAGTCGCTTTTCGAGAGCTTTAAAGTTGACGGCACTAACCATTCATTGTGAATGCGACTGTAGTAGTAGTCGCCTCCATTCTTCGACTACACTCCAGAATAACATAATGCAGCATACTGTCGTATGTGAGCCACAATAAAACAAAAACATACATCATACATTTTTATTTTAATGATATTAAAAATTAAAATAACCTAAAGCAGCCTTTCCAAACCTTTTCCAAGGGCGGACATTACCGCCACATTACCATGATCCACGGACCCCTAAAAAAACTTATTTGCAGTACTCACATAGGTAAATCTATTTTTTTCTCAAAATCTCAATTAAACTCTAATGCAGTGTTTTTGTATGCAAAAACAAACCTATTACTTGATACACTATTCAATCTTGAAACTGAAAAAGGCAAAATGGTCTGACTAAATTCGGCTGCACCACTATGCTTTCGTAATTTTCTTGTTTTGTCCGCGGACCCCAGGTTGGGAAAGGCTGACCTAAAGTAATACTAGGGCCATCTATTGGTGATCTATATGTTCCTGGGCCTCTAATGAACTAAAAGCAGTTGAAAATTCTGTTAAACCTAGACTTTTATTACAACTGGGCGACAAAAGTACATTTTATGACTACAATTAATATTAAAAATATATTAAATTAGTTTACTTTTATGAAATAAAATATTTTGGCGGCTAACTCGAAAGCTTTGCAACCATCGAGGCAGGGAGACATTATTGACATTTGTTAAAAAAACTTTTTACTTTTACTTTTGTTTTGGAACTCTCATGAAAATATCAAATTATAAAACGCATCATCTTTCAAACCACAACTATCACGCAATGTGCTATTCCTTATTCTATCCGCTATCGTCACTCCACATACACTCCTTAACGACCGCATATCTACAGCGTTAATTCTACTCTCATGCTTCTTCTGCCACATCGAACATTCACTTGACAAAGGAATGCTTCGATGGTTGATGGTCACTCATCCAGGATGAGTGAAAGTACATTGACGAAAGAAATTTATAAATCTTATGTGGATGGATGCGTTTAACAAGGCAGGCCCAGGTGTTTTCCGACCAAATCGAAGACATCCTCAAGAAAGCTAGGTTGCCTAGTGCCCATAACCATAAAGCTTGTATGAAGAGAATTGTGGATGTGTCAGGTCGTGCCTATCACTGTGGAAAAAAATGTAATTGATATAACAAATATCCTTGTCTCTTCAAGTTCACGATGACTGCAAAGCTTTCGAATCGTCAGATCAAAATAAACGCAATGGTAAATTCTGTTGAACAATTTTAACAAAAATACTAAATTTACTTATATTTCACTATGTTTTGGTAATTATGTATGAATCATTATACGACCTTTCCCTCTTAGCAGATCTTCTTCTTGTCGCGTATTTCTTTCTCGGCTTCTTTATTTTTTCATCTATTTCATCTTCTAGTTGTTGGTCGATTTTCATTTTTGGTATATTTAGTGTTGTCCTCAACTTTTCGGCGACATTTGTCCGCATCAAGAAATCATTGTTCATCTGAAACCGTTCGCACTGTGTTCTTGCGTGTTGTCAATCGAACAAGATCGAATTTTGTAAAAATATTGTATGTATTTCCACAAAAAACATTTCCCTCGCGGCTCTCGATCTATTATTATCTTTCATTTCACTCTCACCTAATAATATATATGAACACACTATCTCTTTCTTTATAGCAATAACCTAACCATTTTAAACAGTCACAATTCTAAAAGTTGCGTTTCATAGCATAACTCATACCAACAAAACTACAGTGAAGTGAAGCCACCTACAACTACAGTGAAGCCACTATTACATATTTCTACGAATTGTGTATTTACTTGAATCGAAAAGGTTCTAGCGTATTATCACATTACTTTATTTAAATACTAGCTGACCCGGCGAACATCATACCGCTTAAAAGTCAATGAATGTTGTGATACAGATTAGCCGAATTTATTAATTTAAATCGATTTAATATTTTGTTGTGAATTGAGATTTTTTTATTGTGACGAAATATAATCGTTTCTCTATTTAAATAAATAATACAACATAGGTTTTTGAGCAATATATTTTTACTGATATGCCAAAATTGACAATTTGTTTTCAATTCTCAACAGCTTACCCTTACATTATATTTTCCTTAGTTTACCCAAAAAAAAATACTGAACGCACGCAATTTTGTATGAGAAAATGTTTTTTCCTTTTATTTAATTTTTTATTCACACAATATGTTTATAAATTATAGCCTATGTGTTATTCTGATGTATAAGCTATATTATTATAAAGTTTCATTAAAATCCATTCAGTAGTCTTCGGCGTGAAAGAGTAACAAACATCCATCCATACTCACAAACTTCTGCGTTTATAATATAAGTAAGGATTAAATATTGTTGTAAGATACGTTAATTTTAATTATATTAATGAAAGGACTTAAGAAAAGCTTTGCAGCCATTGTAGCCGCGGGGAGACTGGTTACAATGGCCAAAAAGCCTTTGACACGTCAGATATTAAGCAGCATAAATCTTTCATGTCATGAACAATGTTAGCGCAAATCCGAAGTACAGCTAGTTCCAAAGATTATGAAGTGTCCAAAATTATCTGCGAAGGCGACTTCGCTCTGGTAGTCACAGTAATAAGCTCTCTCACCTACCTCGGAGCCATGGCGGTCTAGTATGTTATGTATTGCGCATCGAATTGCGCCTAACTTAAGAAACGCCTTAAAGTTTGAATGGAATTATACCAATGTAAATATCCCGGCATATAAAAAGAGCGCTGGGATTCAAGCGCAGTAACTTGTTCTGTTGTTTACTTACCTTACAATTTACGAATGTGTATATTTTTTTACATATTATCAATCTCTATATATGCGCGGACTTGCACCCACCGCAGTCGTCGAGCACTCTTTTTATCGGCCGGGTTATAGACAATTGGTGTACTTTTATTATAACAATGTACACTTACCACATTTTGTGTTATGGGCGCAATCTTTACTAACTTCTTGGTAGGCATGGCTGAAAAAAATACTTAATTTAAATTTATTTCGGATAATGTTCATATGTATAACAATATAAGAAATTATTACCACTGCATAAATTAATTAAAAAATTTGGACGAAAAAGTCATGTGCATTGATTAACGCGACTGAGGAAAGAACCGGGGATCTGTTGCCTAACATGCGTTCCCTCTGACTACTCTGAACTACATACACCATGAAAGCAACCGTAGTGAAATGGTCACGCAGAAAATAAATTAAACAAAGGCATCATTCACTTGGGTATTAATTGTATGTAAGAGAATTGTATGTAAAGGAAGCGAGGGAGTTGTGTAAGGATCGTGGTAAGTGGCGCTCCATTGTCTCTGCCTGTCTGCCTGCCTGCCTGTCAGGCGTGACAATTTGATTGATTGATTGAACAGTTGCATATACATTTTAAAATAGTTTATTGTACCAAGATTACAATGTAATTGGAATATATCCTTTATTTTGCATAGTGTGCTAATAATCAAACTATAATTATGACAGTTCAAAGCAGAACTGTTAATATGGCGTGTCTTTGTTATTGTCAGACGATAAAAAATCCATATTTCTGATTTTCCAAATAACTCAATCGCATAGCAATTAAAAGCAAAATTGTTACTAGTTTTTATCAATACTGGTATCGAAACTACCATTTATATATTTTTCATCGTTGGACATTACAAAAGTAGTACAAAGAAGCCCAAAATGAATGATGTCCTTTTATGCGGCCTACTACCGCGTTTGCTCATAACAATCAATAACCAAAATAAACGTGATAGTAGGCCGAATAAAAAATCCATGTAGCTTGATACATGTACGTTGATCGACCTGTTTCAATGATACAAGCAAGCACTTTTAGTAGCTTACTATAGAAAGTTAACAAACAACATATTTTTTAAAATATGAAAGTAATTACGCCTTGATCACATAGGAGCTACAAAGCTTAGGGGTCAGAGTTACTAGGAACTACGTGGCGCGTTAAGCGACCGACACCGGCTTCAATCTCCTGTTGACCAATACAGCGTTAATTTGCCTATCCAATTATTAACTAATTTTTGCAGTAATAATTCTATCTACCATTGGACTATGCCAAAAATAAATAATTATTATTACCTTTATTACTTTTCTGGTTTAGTACAAATTGTCCGGAAGTGTTCGTGTTGTCCATCGACGTCATTTGAACAATATTTCCTAAAAAAAAATATATCCAAATTGTGACGACATATTTAGGCGACCGTGGTGTAGTGGCAGTGCAATGGGGACGCAAACCGAGAGCACGAGTTCGAGACCACCCACCGGTACCAATGTATCTTTGGGCCGCCGCACACGGGCCACCGGCCACAGCCACAAACGCAGACACGAGAAGCCAGAAGCAGCCACAAAGGTAGCTGAAGCGCGCGAGTCCAATTAAAATGTAAGAAAACTACAGGAAATATGCCGGTTGCGGCGATTTGTGGCTGTGGCCGGTGGCCCGTGTGCGACGGCCCTTTGATATATGTACTTGATATAATGCTTAATGGTAAGCTACTGTGAACCCTGAATTGAGTTGACTGGTTCTACAGTTCAATAACTGTAAGTAGCAGTCACATTCACTATGCCGGCGTGGTCACTGAGTCCCTTTACGGTCTGTATACTTATAAGTGGTGGTACTACTTAAGTAACGTAAGTCGAAATCGGTCGCCCTGATTATGTAGTCAGGGCGACCGTGGTGTAGTGGTAGTACAATGGTCACGCTAACTAAGAGCACAGGTTCAAAACCTCTTGCCGCTACCTAAATTGATATATATGTGGGTAGTTTTAAGAGCCCGCATTCAGTGGATGCACGACTGAATGCGGCAGTCGAGTATCGAATACATTGATAACACGTAGTGTGCTGTTTTACTTCTAATAATTTCCATAAAAGACACAATAATTGGCGACGAGGAATCTACGCGTGTCTGGTTACAATATAAAAGTGTATTGTAATAAAAATGACTACGCAACAATGTCTGTTTGGTGGAAATTTAAACTTTGATCACCACGTGCACAATTGGGGTATATTCAAAAGCCGTTTTCTGCAATTTTGCGAAGCCAATGCGTTATCTGAGGAACCGGATAACAAGAAGCGAGCCCTATTGTTGTCCTTTTTCGCCGAAGATACCTACCGGGTTGCAGCGGAGGCCGTATTTCCAGAGTTCTTGGATAGCTTAACCTATAACAAAGTGATCGAAGCATTGGATCTACATTTTGTACCAAAGAGAAGCAGTTTTGCCGAAAGATATAAATTCTATAAGGCTGAACAGAGACCCGGCGAAGATCTGGCGGATTGGGCAACCCGAGTGCGCAGCTTGGCGCTGCACTGTGGTTTTAAATCAGAGCTAAATACAGCACTAAGAGATCGCTTTGTGTTGGGTTTGGAGAACATCAGCGAGAAAGAAAAATTATTTGCTGAAAGCATCGACACATTGACTCTGAAACGAGCATTAGAGGTAGCACAATGCGTTCAATGCGCTCGTGTGGCACTGCAGGAACAGCGCGGCCAAGGCAGCGGCGATGTGGTCGTCGGCGGCGCCGGAGCGAGGGGTCGGCAGGACGCCGAGTTCCTTGCGGCCGCGCCGGTGTTCGCTATGGGAGCGGGCAGGCCAGCGGCGCTTGGCGGCGCGCGCAGGCCGGCGGCGGTCGGCGGCGCGCGCGTTGCAGTCGGCGGCGGCAATAGTGAGACAAAGTGTAGTGTTTGCGGTTATAAAAATCATAATAAAATTGAGTGCCGTTTTCGCAATTATACGTGTAAAAAGTGCAATGTTAAAGGTCATTTAAAACGAATGTGTAAAAGTAATAGTCATTTGTTAGCCCTGGATATCGATGGTATGTACAATATTAATAATATACGCTGCATTGATGGTCGGCCTATGCAACAGATGGTGTCTGTCGGCGGCAAAGATGTGTTGTGCGAGTTTGATAGTGGTAGTGCCGTGTCGGCTATGCCATTATATTTGTATAATAAATTGTTTAAAGGTATTTACACTATTATCCCTTGTTCGGCATCTCTTAGTTGTTATAACGGAAGCAAAATATTTCCAATAGGTTATATAAAGCTGTCGGTGACCTATGAAGGTTGTACTAAGTTAATTAATGTTTATATTATTAAAACGGTGCATGCGCAGACTCCGTTACTAGGTCGCGACTTTATTAGTAAGTTTGATTTGCAATTAGGTAAAATTAATTATTGTGAGCAAGTTAACATTGATATTAGTTATTTAAAAAGTAAATACAGTAAAGTTTTTTTGGATGTTTTAGGATGTTATAATAAAGGAAAAGTAAGGTTAATATTAAAGTCTGAGGCTAAACCGATTTTTTTTAAACCCAGACCCGTACCTTTAGCGTTAAAACCTAAAGTCGAGCAAGAAATAAATAGATTAGTAAAATTAGGAATATTAGAAAAAATTGATTATTCCGAATATGCCACGCCCATTGTTCCAGTATTGAAAAGTGATGGCAATATAAGAATATGTGGGGACTATTCAGTAACATTAAATAAAATATTATTTGTAGATAATTATCCTTTACCACGAATTGAGGAATTATTTTCGAAATTACACGGTGGTCGGCATTTTTCCAAATTAGATTTGTCAAGTGCTTACAATCAGTTGTTATTGGCTAATGAGTCAAAACAATTAACGACAATTAACACACATAAAGGACTATTTAGATATACAAGATTAGTGTTTGGTTTGTCGAGTGCGCCGTGCATCTTCCAAAAAACAATTGAATCGTTATTAGATAACATTGAGGGCGTGTGTTGCTTTATTGATGATATACTTGTGACGGGCCCCACCAAGGATATACATTTACATAGACTGGAACAGGTGCTCAGTAGGTTACAAGAGGCAGGTTTAACATTAAAAGAAGAAAAGTGCAAATTGTTTGAAGATAGTGTAGAATATTTAGGTTTTAAAATAGACAAGTACGGTTTACATAAATCTGAAAATAAAATTGCTGCAATAGTAAATATGGCCTGTCCCAGGAACGTTTCAGAACTTAAATCTTTTTTAGGTATGATCAATTATTATAGAGCTTTTATACCAAACGTTTCAAGTATGTTAAGCCCATTACATATTTTACTTAAAGACGGGGTAAAATGGATTTGGGGACCAGCTCAGTTAGAAGCTTTCAGTAGGGTTAAACGTGAGTTGATGTCTGAACGTGTGCTTGCGCATTATAACCCTGATTACGAAACGGTGTTGACAGTAGACGCGGGGCCGGAGGGCCTCGGCGCCGTGTTGTCACAGCGTCAGCCAGGCAGCGCCGGAGCGGGTCTCGAACAGGTAGTGGCTTACGCTTCGCGCTCCTTGACAACAAGCGAGCGTAATTATGCTCAAATTCAAAAAGAGGCGACTGCTATTATTTTTGGTGTTAAAAAATTTCACCATTATTTGTATGGACGTGCTGTACCATTTATTTTACGCACTGATCACAAACCTTTAACATCAATATTTGGTTGCAAAAAGGGGGTACCGGAAATGGCCGCGAACCGTTTACAA
Source organism: Tinea trinotella (assembly GCA_905220615.1). Classification (NCBI taxonomy): domain Eukaryota; kingdom Metazoa; phylum Arthropoda; class Insecta; order Lepidoptera; family Tineidae; genus Tinea; species Tinea trinotella. The sequence continues at coordinate 3,417,517 of HG992320.1, read as the reverse complement.
CGTTACGCTTTGTTTTTATTTGCATATAATTTTAAAATAGAATATGTTAAGAGTGAAAATAATGTGGCTGATTTCTTATCTAGATCGTGTACTAATGAGGTTGTATTAAGTTCGAATGCAACAAATAATGACTCATCGATGTATATAAATTTTAATGTTTTAATGAATGAATCATCGCCGGTCACCGCTAACGAGATTCGTGAAGAAACGGCACGCGATAATATATTGAAATTGGTCGCGTCGTTTATTAAAAATGGCTGGCATCGCAAACCTAACAATGTAGACCTTTTACCATATTACAAATGTCGTCTACAATTGAATATGGAGAACGGTTGTATAATGCGCGGGCATAAAGTAGTGATACCGCAAGTTTTTCGCGAAAGATTATTAAATGAACTACACAGTTCTCATTTCGGCATCGTGAAGACTAAATCGGAAGCTCGATCTAGAATGTGGTGGCCTAAGATAGATTCGCATATTGAGGAGCTCGTAGGCGCATGTACCATATGTAATGCGCTGCGCAGTGACCCGCCCAGTAACACGCAGTGTTGGCCGCGCGCGGGCTTGCCTTGGGACAGAGTGCATATCGATATGTGTGCTGTGGCAGGATACAATTTCCTTATAGTGGTCGATGCGCATTCCAAATGGGTGGAATGTTATCACATGGCGAAAACCAACACTCATTTTGTTGTTAGTAAGTTAGGCAAAATTTTTAGTAGATTTGGATTACCGCGTACATTGGTCACTGACAACGCCAGTAATTTCACTTCAGTTCAATTTAAACAATTTTGTGACGTAAATGGTATTAAACACTTAACAATAGCGCCTTATCATCCGGAATCGAACGGACAAGCGGAGAATAGTGTAAAGACAATTAAAAGAGGTATTAAAAAGATTTTAGCGTCAAACATTCATTTGTCTAATCCGATGTTTGATAGCATGTTAGCAAAATTTCTTTTCGATTATAGAAATTCAATACATTGTAGCACAAAGATGTCACCGGCACATATGATGTTTGGTCGTTCGTTGCGAGGCCGACTTGACTTGTTGCGGCCGCGCAATAATATGTACGATAATAATACATCGATATCCAGCGCTAATAGTACGTGCCATAATTCTCAACAGAAATCGAACAATAACAAAAAACCGAGGAAAAGGAACATTAAATTTAAAGTTAATGATAACGTGTTGGTTAAAACATTCTTCAATAACGGCAATAAACACAAATGGGTGTCTGGCATTATTGTAAGCATAATTGGATCAAGAATGTACAGGGTGAAGCTATATGAGTATGACACAATCGTGAAGAAGCACGCCGATCAACTATGGCTGAAAACAATGGCAGAAGATTGTATACAACAAAAGCGTAATCCACATTGGTTAGCTGAGTATAGTGGTGCAGTAAATACAGGGGAGGGGCTGTGCGGCGTTAGCTCGGACAGCGAAGCTCAACAGCTAGCGGCAGCGCCGTTGATGGTGACGGCGCCGGTTGCACAACAGCAGAGTGCTAATAATGACGTCACCTCTCATAGTGGACGGACCCGTATTCCAAATTCGAAATATAAAGACTATCATTTGTATTAGTTTTATAAGGCTTTATATTTGTTTGTTTTGTTAATATTTAGGGTTGTTTGTTTATTAATTATATTTAGGAAATAGGTGGAGGGATTGATATATATGTGGGTAGTTTTAAGAGCCCGCATTCAGTGGATGCACGACTGAATGCGGCAGTCGAGTATCGAATACATTGATAACACGTAGTGTGCTGTTTTACTTCTAATAATTTCCATAAAAGACACAATATAAATATATATATATATATATCTTAGATATATATATATATATATTTTTATATTATTTAGATTTTTTTAGATATTTTTTTTATTTTGTGACTAGACATCTGACCTGGGCCGGCCTGATAGTAAGCAAGAGGAGATCCAAGAGTGCCGACGACTGTAAAAACAGAGCTGTCCCAATGCCGGCCAAAGGTACTTCTTCACGCATCGCTTGAAGGATCCAAGGTTATAGGATGGAGAGAACACATTCTGGCTGGTAAAGCATTCCACTTGTCGATTGTCCTACATTGATATCCATATTTATCAAAGATATTTTGGTAGCTGTAAGTATGTAACTTTGGTCGTCCTGTTTCTTTGATACAAGCACTTTGGTAAGTTAGTTTATAAATGTAATAATTATGAAATGTGTTACCTTTGTTATCAGTCAATACATAATTTTTAGATGCTTCAGCAGAGGTGTGGGCCGGTCCTTCATTATCCTGTATTTCAGTTTTTACAGCAGGTTTTGTTACTAATCTAATATATTGTACCTGTAATACGAAAAATATGAATCAATCAATCAATGAAATCAAATTAAACCGGTGCACCAGCCCTGGGCGATAGTTTCATGGGGTGTTTGGATAGTTTCATCATATAATAAATATGATCGAAAGTAAAATACTTTCTCCACGAAGCGCTCACCGTTGACTTGTAAGGAAAAAGCGCCACACAAGCCCATACCACAAGTGAACTTTATATATTTGTGAGTTTTTAAGTAATTTTTCTCAAATGCCAAAGAAAGGGGCACCACAAGTATCCGCCCGATTTGATAAAATCATAATTCCGCTGGCTGGTATAGTAAATGTGTATGATACTCACCCCTTTTCCTGGCAAATGCACTTGGTGCAATCTTGTTTGCGGTGGTCCACTTGTCACATTTATTATGTTGTTTTGGGTTGTCTTCACCTACAAATTATATTTTTAATTTGTTGTTAAAACTAGTTTTTTTACATACATACTAAAGTTTTACTTACTATCAACACATTTTGCTATCCAAAGTGTCATTATCATCATCAGCCAAAAGACGTCCACTGCTGACTAAAGAGAGGCCTTTGGTCAACGCCATTCCGAACGACAAGATGCTAGTTGCAAAAAAAATTGTCAAGCCTCTTTCTCACAGGGATAGGCAGAGACAATGGAGCGCCACTTGCCACGAACCTACACATCTCCCTCGTTTCCTTCACATTCACAATTCTCTTCATACAAGATCTATGACACTAGGCAACCTAGCTTTCTTAAGAATGTCTCCGATTATTGCATCCACCGGTTTTGTGACTTTCGTCAGTCAACCTAGTAAAAGGCCAGCCTACGCTTCGTCTTTCGGCTCGTGGTCTCCACTCAAGAACCTTTCTTTCCCATCGGTTGTCGGTTCTTCAAGTGATCCGGAGTGTACCACAACGTTTTATTGTACAGATGGTGGAGTAACTCAAGATCAAATTAAAAGTTGCTGGTTCTGACTAGGCCTCCATTTATGAACCGCACCCTAGCTTAACATCATGATGGAATCAGCAACTTACAAGCTGATCCCAAAACGCGACTAAGTCACTTCATGGTCTATATACTTATAAGTAGTGTTCGAACCCCGGATCAGCACTCTTTGACAATCACACATTTACAAATATTTGTAAAATTGATCACATTACAAAAAAGCTATGAAACAAATATTTGTTTCATATTTGCTCCGACCGGAACTTTCCACAGAACAGACTGGTGTGCCAAACACCCCCAAACGCCTCCATTTACTGACCTGAGCTGGTTTTGAAGTAACAGACTTTATCATCATAGCTTGAGGATTCGCCGGTATTAATACTTTCTTAGCAACTGAAAAAAAAGATTAAATGACATCACCCCGCCTGATATTAAGCTGAAGTGCGGTCCATGAACTAGTGACTAAATAACTACAAGAGTAGCCATCATGTCCAGTGTGGAACCAGCAACTTCCAAACTGATCCCAAAACGAGACTAAGTCACTTCACGGTTGCACTATCCCGGATCTGCAGCCTGGGCACCACTTGTCGACTACTCTTTAACCACCAGACTCCGAGCAAATATCCGCCTCTTTTATAATAACATATTAGTAATATTCAATTTTATTAAATATTACAAACAAAAGCCATTACGTTTTTATTTATTTAAACTTTTTATTGTGACTTGACATATAACAGCACCCCACTTGATGTTCAGCTAGAGTGTGGTCCAGGATTTGATCTCACGACCAAATCACTTCATAGTCTGTATACTTGTAAGTGGTGGTACTACCCCGAATCAGCAGACTGGGTACCCACTGCCTATCACTCTTTGATAACCAGACCTGAACCAAATATCCACCTCTTTTTTTATATTATCAAATATTTGCAATATTCAATATAATCAATAAATATGAGAAATAAAAGCTAAAGCAAACGGGAATCGAACCCAGGACTTTAAGCGCAACAAACCAATCGCTAACCGTTGGTCCACGCCTGTCGTCATCTGACCTTGACTCGCCGGATGGTAAGCTAGTTTTTTACTTTTCGCTTATTGGTTGAGATTGGTTGAACACAAGGTATACGTGGTTTGGATTTCCGTAAATCAGCGGCAAAGGCTCGCTTGTTTGCTAACGTTCTCCAGGAAGAACAGAAGATCTTTCACATTCCTGCAGACCTCTGGCAGGTAACTTAATCCATCAAGGTACCTTCTTCCTTTTTAATACATGGTCTGTTCCACTTGTTGAAGATTCGAGAAACGATGCGATGAACCTTTTAGTCAAATAAGACAACGAATATTATTTTTAAAATTTAAAACGTAAATTTACCTGTGTTATTGGCAGGTAGTATTTTCTGTGTAGTGATCACTTGTTTGCCTTTTGGCTGCATTGACAATAATTGTGTTGTCTGTCCCTACAAAATAATTATAGTATTTAAGTGAATAAAATATATCATCATCAGCCAGAAGGCGTCCACTGCTGAACATAGGACGCCATTCCGAACGACAAGATGCCAGTTGCATCCAATAAAGTATAGAGTATGTATATTATTTAATTAATAAGGCAACCGTGTTGTGGTGGCAGTGCAATGGTTACACAAACCGAGAGCACGAGTTCGAAACCACCCACCGGTACCAATGTATCTTTGATATATGTACTTTGGTTGTCCTGTTTCTATGATACAAAATAATTTAACAAAACTTATTTTGTAACGATTAATGGCATCTGAACTCAACTTGCCTGATAGTAAGCAAGGGGAGATCCAAGAGCGCCAATAACTGAAAAAACCGGCAGTTCACAGTTGCCTCAGTCGCCGTCACTGTTCTCAACTGTTCTACAAAGACTTGCGTTTTTAGTTCGACTGCCGATTTGGTCGACAAAATGCAGATGCGACAAAATTACTTATCTGACTTAGATTTAGCTCACGGTAAACAAAGGAGCGCCGAAGACTGAAAAAACGGCTTAGTTCCCCGTTATCTCAATCGCAGGCACTACTATCGCATGTAATAGGATGGGGAGAAGACAAGTTAAAGCCTCAACCACACAGGCGCGTTATTATTGGTCAATAATACCGGATGTGTTATTGCGATACCTGTTTTAGTACAATATTAGGACGGCTACGTAGTTACACACTGCTGCGATAATAACGACGCAGAAGAAGTGGAACGGGACGCAGTTGTGTGCAAGGCATCGAGACGCATTATCGCAATAACGCATCCGGTATTATCGACCGATAATAACGCGCCTGTGTGGTAGAGGCTTTACCTGTGTAGTCGAGCCCCCCTATTACCTGCTACCTGTGTGGTGAAGGCTTAATTCGTTTATTTGTATAATACTCACTGCTTTAGATTGCACGACTATTTTCCCCTGTTGCTGTTGCGCAGCAGGTGGAATCATTTTTAATACTGCTGGCCCATCACCTATAACATTAATTATATAATAGGACATCATTCATTTTGTATGGGGACTTGGGCTTAATTGTATTAACAGTTGCGTATGCATTTTAAAATAGTTTGAATTATCAAAATTACAATGTAATTGAAATATATTCTTTATTGAGCATAGTTTAGGTGTGTAAAATGGTCAAACTATAATTATGACAGTTCAAAGCAGAACTGTTAATATGGCGTTTCTTAGTGATTGAAAGACGATACAACATCCATATTCGTACTTTTCAAAGCAAAATTATTATCGAAACTACCATTTATATATTTTTTTATCATTGTTATTGTAACTTGACATCTGAACTCGACTCGCCTGATGGTAAGCTAGAGGAGGAACAAGAATGCCGACGACTAAAAAAACAGTTCACAGTGGCCTCAGTCGCCGTCACTATGCCGGCGACATAGACAAATAGAATTAGAAGAAAAACAGTTTGACAGATTATGAAAGTTCGCATAAAATTTGTGCCACATCAGTTTTCAGGACCAAAATTAACATTCAGCTAAAGAATAAAACGATGAAGTAAACATATGAAATTATCAAAATCTATAAGTGTTTAGTTTTGTTAAGTAAAAAGTTTTATCACGTTTGGTTGGCCATTTGTATATAAATAAAGCTAATAAAAGCGTGTTACAATGCCATTAGAATAAGAATAGGACGGGGTGTTGACTAACTCCACTTGACTGATTCAAAGGTGTCATTTCTTGACGGTCTGCAAAGAAAAAGACCATACTAAAGTGAAGTTGGTTGGAGAGTAAGACGTCACAAAATGGCCCCGATTCCGTTCTAGTCTTATTTTAATCGCATTATAATAAAGAATACTATTAAAACGCATAATACATACCATGTACAAAGACTTTTGCTAGAACAGGTTTAGCGCTTGGCCCCATATTGCTTGTCCTTATTAATTGAGTCTGAAACATGCAAATTAATAAAACAACATATTTTTTATTGTGACTCGACATATGACAGCACCCCGCTTGATGTTAAACTGGAGTGTGGTTCATGAATGGATGTCACTACAACTACAATTCAATAGCTGTGAGTAGTAATCGTATCCACTATGTCGTCCTGGTTGGAACCGGCAACTTACAAGCTGATCTCGAAACGCGACTAAGTCACTTCACGGTCTGTTTACTTGTAAGTGGGTCATGAACAACAGAATAAAGCGCATAAATAAATAAAATACATACCTTTACTTGATCACCTTCACTTTTCACAAAAGAACCACCAGAATTTTGGACTATTTTTAATTTTTGACTACCACTTGGTACCACCACAAGCTGTTTCCCAATTTGAGCTAAAACAAATTGAATCACCATAACAATCATTTTTGGAGACTTGTATAACAAAGTCAGACGCAGCATAGGTAGTCCTTCCACTAGGTGGACTGACGACATAGTGAAAGTCACGAATAACCAGTGGATGCAACTGACATCTTGTCGTTCGAAATGGCGTCCAAGGGGAGGCCTGATGATGATAAAGTCGCCTCCAGCTTAATATTATTCGATTTTTATTATTTTTATATTTTATTGTTACTCGGCATATAACAGCACCCTGCCTGATGTTATGCAGGAGTGCAGTCCATGAATAGAGGCGACTGCTGCTAACACAGTTAAATAACTGCAAGTAGCAGTTGCACCCACAATACCAGCCTAGTATGAACCGGCATCTTACAAGCTGATCTCGAAACGCGACTAAGTCACTTAACAGTCTCTACAGTAGTAATGGAGTATATTGTACAAATTCTGTGAATTTTAAACATTCACCATAGTCTTCGTTTCTTTTTTTTTTCTTTGATTTTCGTTTTGCTTAAAAATAGATCAACTCAAAAGTACTAGCTGCCCCACAAGCTCATCGTCCGCCATGTTTGCTGATCCGCAATATACTAGCACGTTCGCCAAGATTGAAGATGCCTGATTGTGGTGTAGTGGCAGTGCAATGGTAACACAAACCAAGAGCACGAGTTCGAAACTAGTCACCGGTACCAATGTATCTTTGATATATGTACTTTGGTTGTCCCGTTTCTATGATACAAGCACTTTAGTAGCTTAGTATAGAAATGTAAAAAATAAATAAAAAAATTGGGACTTTGTTGGGCCCTGAACACCAAGCATGTAAGGTGGTGGTTACATTTATTATAATTTATAACATACCTAAAAGTGTTTGTCCACTTGTGTTAGCTTTCATGAGAGCTGACAATGGTATTTTCTTGATACTCGTTGAGATTGGTTTTGGTTTGACAGGTTTAGGTGCTAACGTTAAATGCTTGCCACCAGGGAATGTTGCTTTCAGTTGCAGAGGCTTCGGCGCTATTGGCACTTGCCATGGAAGCGATGCCGTTTCACGATATGCTGATTTCTGAAAAATTAAATATATATTGTATACTAGTGGACATGATAGACATTGTTTGGATCGAAAGTAAATAGAGCTATTATAGCGCCACCATCAATCAATCAAATTTGGAGGAAGGCCTTCCTGGAGGAGATCAGGTGCCTCCACTGAAGGATAACCGTTGAAGAACGCACAAAGAAACCGAAGAGTACTTCAAGTGCGGAAACGAGCCCGCACATAACTGTAACTGTAGGCAGAGCCTTGCTACGATCCTTCCCTTACACCCCACAATTATCTTCATACACGCTTTATGGTTTTGGGCACTAAACAACCAGCTTTCTTAAAGATGTCTCCAATTTCTTCAGAAAACACCCTCCTGCATTTACCCCTCACTTAACGCATCCATCCACATTAGATTTATAAATGCCTTCCATCAATCTACTTACTATGCTAATAGGATAGGAATAGGACGGGCAGTTGACTAACTTCACTTGACTAATTTAAAGGTGTCTTTTGGTGACCGTCAATCCGCAAAGAAAAAAACACCTTACTAAAGTGAAGTTGGTTGGAGAGTTAGACATCACAAAATAGTGCCGTTTCCGTCCTATTCTTATTTTAATCGCATTATATATAAAATGTATATTACCTGAACTTTAATAACATTTGGTGCCGATGTTACTATATATTTACTTTCCACCTCTTCAACATGCTCCTGCTGCACATCCATTTCATCCGTGATTGTTTCTGTATGTGACATCTGCAGAGAATTTTTACATTTACATTTCTATACTGATATCATAGAAACAGAAAACCAAAGTACATAACATCAAAGATACATTAGTACCGGCAAGTGGTTTTGAACCCATGCTCTCGGTTTGCCTAACCATTACACTGCCACTACACCACGGTCGCCTTACACATACAATTTTAATCATTTATTTAATTAGGTATACAAACATTGATTTATATTTAATTAAGTACATTTATAGGCAGATTTTCAAAGAAAAATGTATACATACAATTAGTTAAGCCTACTAAGCAAAATAAATTAAAGAATCTTTCAGAAAAAAAGAAAAAATGTTCACATGAACAAAAAAGAGAGACATTATAATTTTAATTAATAATTTATTTAAAACAATGACGAACAATGGAGTCAGTTCACGGCTGCCTCAGTCGCCGTCAAAGGTGCTTTTTCACGCATCGCTTGAAAGATCCAAGGTTATAGGAGAAAGAGAACACATGGGCTGGCAAAGCATTGACGATTAGTCTACAAAGAAAAGACGCACCAAACTATTTAATTCGGGTGCCGATTCGGTCAACAAAATGCGAGCCTTATATAAAAGCAGGCGAAGCTTTGGCGCGAAGAACCGCGGCACCTTGTTCGGGATGCAAGTTTGCAGGAGGTGGTATTGTGTATGGGACTATTATAAATATATGATCTATGCCTATTGAACATTTTTTGGATCCTTCAAGCAATACGTAAAAAAGCAACTCTAACCGGCATAGTGACGGCGACTGAGGCAATCATAATCACGTATTTTATTTTGCTTTTAAAACCTACCATTAACATAATCTTACCTCAGTTGTCCTAACATCCTCACATGTAATGAATTCCGGCACAGACTGCATGAAATAATTTAAAATAGTCAAAGAAGGTTGGTTAGCAGTTTAGCACACCACTCCATTACGTGTAAAGACCCGGGGTCGATTCCCAGTTAGAGAAAAATATTTGTTAATAAATAACTAATATTTGCTACATAATTAAAAACAAGGAGGCAGATGTTTGCTGCAGGTCTAGTTAAAAGCGGTAGGCAGTGGTGACCAGTCTACAAGTATACACTTTGCGACCACACCAAAATCAAATCACCCCAGGGATAGGCAGAGTGCCACTTTCCATGATGGTTTCTATGATTTTTTGAACAAATAGTCTGATAGTCTATTTTAAAACTCAGATTATATAAATTGTATAGAAATAACTTACCTCTTGTGACTCCAGACCTTCATCATCTAAATGTTCTTCCATCACAGTCTCACAAACTTCTTCATTTGTAATTTCATATTCAGAATTCAGTGAATACTGGTCATCTATTATATCTGAAACTGTATTAAAAAATTAATTTAAATTATTCTAACAATAAGTCCCAATTCCCCATACAAAATTAATAATGTCCTTTATTAATAAATAAAAATTAGCAACCAGGGTCTGAGAAAATTGTGGATGTAAAGGAAGTTTGTTGTCTCTGCCTATTCCTGTTGGAATTAAGATATTGATGATGAAAAATAATTATACATATAATTTACCAATTACTTCTTCACTCCCTGTCTCCATTAGTAATGATTGATCCTCAAATTCCATCAGTTGTTCATTGCATTGCAAAACTTCTACCTCTTCAACACTTCTAGGTTCAGGAAAATCAACCTGAAAATCATTGAAACCATATCAATGTATTTCTGCATTTTTGTCTCTGCCTCTATCCCTGTGGGAAAAAGTGTGACAGTTTGATTGATTCTTTATTGTGACTACATATGACAGTATGCAGCCTGATGTTACACTGGAGTGCAATCCACTACACCACAGTCGCCTTGCAAATATAATAAGTTCACATTCATTCATAGTGTTGATTTTAATATATTACATTAAAGAAATGCATTAAATAGAATGTGCTGCCAACCCCCCTCCCTAACCCTGCCTCTCCTCATATTGATGCAACATTTCAAAAAATTTGAATTTCATTAATATATTTGATCAATAATATTGAAAATCCTGCAAATGTACAATATTATTGTTAATATCAATAATATTGATCATGTGCATATAAATAATAAAAAATAAACATTGCCAGTATAAATAATTTGCTGTCATTAAAACTTCATCTTCCCTATCTCTACTAACTGTACTAACACAACAGAGCGAGCTCTGAGTCATATAAGGGAAATAGGGAAGGGCTTCATATTCCAGCGAGGTCTACAGATAATGTGACCGAGTAGTAAAAGCCTTAAACCTACTTTTAAGTCACAAGTTCGAAACACTGCACTCCATTCTCCCGATTGCCACGCAATGAACCCAGTGTGGTTGATTCAGATGCTAAGAAAATTGTCTGTACTTTCAATATTTGCCTGCTGACAATCTCTACTCCAACATTCTATGGATTATAGAGCTTGTTTGTAGCTTTTATTATTTTAACACAGCTTTTTTTTTAGTTTACTAAAATATATGAACGCAGAAAATGATTTTACCCAAATATATTGTAAACGCAACTTGAAGTTAGGTATACATATATTATTTGTATCTTACTTTTATTGCACAAAAATACTACCAAACCATTTAAAAAAAAATAGTTTTTTTACGTCAGTGTGCGTTTATTTAAAAGTATCATTAATATATGTTTCAAGAACAGTTATAATGCATTATTTAGGTGTGAATAAGTTTAAATAATGTATTTTAGTACAACTGTTTACTCACCTCAATGGCACTTTCCAAATTTAAAGGATCGTCCAAATTATGTTCCATGATAGATGAAGAACTATGTAACTTATTATTTCTACGATTTGGCACAACGTATTAGACACAGCAACTTAAATAAATCCAAATAAACAAACAAAAAATTCCAGTTCAAAAGAGGCCGCCATTTTAAAGTTGTCAAATCCAAAATATCCCTCGCAAAAGTCTCACAGTTGCAAACAAATTTGCTAAGCACAAAATCACCAACTCAACGTGATATCCCTCGTTATATGCGAACATAAAATAACACTATAATATATTACACCCTTTAATGATGTTTTAAACATAAATGATTGCTTATTATTCACAATATTTTGAAATAAAAACACAAAATCCCATGGCGCTATTTTAATTTCACAATTGTCAAGAATAAGCGCTACCAACATATAGAAAATATGCACAATTATTGCCATAGAATATAATTCTTAAGTCATAATATTAATTAAATAGTGACCTATTCGCCGCTCTTTAAAATATTTTTTATTCTTAATAATAATAATAATTTCGTTTCAACCAATATAAATCTTTCCTTCGTTCGAAACTTAGTCCATACAACCTAGTCACGCCGCTCGGGAAATTGGTTATCGGTTATTTGATTAACCGATAACCACAGCCTTGTCAAAATTAAAAACAAAAAATTCGTTCAAAAACCTGACATTGAAAATCAAAATGCTCATCATTTGTAATTTTTTCATAATATTATTTCACTACTAATAATCTGTTGGTTAGCGTTAACATAAATTTCTTATTGAAATTGAAACAAAAAGTGTACTGCCAGGCCAGTAGACCTAATCATATTAAATATTCCATTGTTAATTTCATAATACTTCCGAACGTACTATAAAGTGCGGTCTTCGGAGAGCATTTCTATCGTATTTCCTTATAAATTATTATTTAAATAGTGTGGGTAAGATGACTTATAATCTGCAAACTGTAAAACAATATCTATTAGAATTAAAAAACTTCGGTGGATCTCATAAAGACCAAGCTGATAAGTGAGTATCCTTTTTTATACAGCAACTCTACATTTTTGCAATAAATATGCTTAATAGTAAAAATCTATTCACATATAATTATCGTTTACAGATATCGTGATATTCTTACTGAAATTCTTAAAAATCCTGAAGTAGAATTGGTGGAGACTTTAAAAGCTTTTGTTGAAGCAAGTAAGTTACTTTGTGCTTATAAAAAATCCATAAAACAAACACCTTGCATAATCCTGACTCTCTCCTTCACATCTGCTATTCTCTTCATGCGATCACTAACCTAATACCGAGCTCCTAGTAGCAATAAATCAATTAATACTCATGCTAGAGGCAGTGGCATAGCTTCTAAAGAGCTAGATGAGAGTGCCAACAACTGCAAAAACTAAGTCAGTTCATGGCTGCCTCAGTCGCTGTCACTGTGCCAGGCATTGCTTGAAAGAACCAAGGTTGGGGGCTAAAGCATTCCACTCTCGATGTGGTCCCTGTGATTCAAGTCACAAGCAAAGGGACATATCTTGTCTGTCAGAGGCACCTAGGGAGGTTTTACAAAGAGTAGGAAAGGGGGTAAATAGGTGTTTTGAGAACACATGAGTTGTATTTGTGATTGTCAGGATATAGTTTGTATGAAGTAAACATTCTCAGATCTAAAGAACCTGATGATCTTTTAGATTTACAAACCACCTATAGTTTTAATGGAAATCATTCTTTACTCCTGATTACAGAACATAGTTGTACATGTGTATACTGACAAGTATTGACAAATCAAACAAACATGCTTTTCTTTCTCCTTTCCATTCAATCAAACTGAGCCATGACAACCCATGGTAGAGGACAGCTAGTTATAAATATAAATTGCTTTAGTTTAAGTGTGTTTACAAACCAGACGTATTTTCGGCGAGTATAAGCTTGTTTAAATGTTGTTGTATACACATTTGAAATTCATACGATCACATTATAACTACCCTATACCCGCCAAACTACGCCTGATGTACAAACGCACTATGACAATCAATTAAGGCCTGAAACCCCTACCAAACAACTTTACAATTAAACTAAGAAGACCATAGCAATGTAATAATTTTATTTAATTGTGGTAAAATTAAAGTATCATTTTATTTAACAGTTGTAAATGAGAATGTAAGCCTAGTGATATCACGTCAGATTTTAGCTGAAGTGAGCACACACCTCTCTGTGTTGCCAGACAAGATATCCCAAGAAGTCTCACACTATTGTTTGGATATTGTACAACCCAGGGTCATCTCGTTTGAAGAACAGGTCTGGTTTTTTGTTTACTTGACTTGTATGTATCTAATTATGTAACAAAATCTTTCAATATATTTTTTTGGCCGGCATAGTCATGGCGACTGAGGCAACCGTGAATTGACTCGTTTTTTTCAGTCGTCGGATACAAGTTACAAGAATAACTTGTAGCTTATTCCATAGTTTCACCACTCTATTTGTGAGGAGGTGCTTATGTAGAGTTTATTGCATTTTGTTAATTAGTTGTTATGTCAATATTAATGACGACTGAGGCAGCCATGGACTGAGTTGGGTTTTTTTTTCAGTCGTCTGCGCTCTTGAACTTTCATCATGCTTACCAACAGGCAGGTTGAGGTCAGACTACAAGAATGCTCTCCATTAATGTTTACAATTTACAGGTTGCATTCATAAGACAACATTTGGCTGAAATATATGAAAGGGATCAAAACTGGAAGGAAGCTGCCAATGTACTGGTTGGCATACCACTTGAGACTGGACAAAAGTAAGTTCAACCTTTAATAAAAGTTAGTATTGCAGTGCGCGAGGATGCTTCCGAAGGTCTGCAGGAACAAGAAGGGTCTCCTGGCCTTACTCAAGGAGATCGGGTGGCTCCGCTGAAGGAGAACTGTTGAAGAACGCACTAATAAACCGAAGAGTCAACTTCAAGTGCAGTAACAAGTTTGCACATAACTACAACTGGTATAGCAGTGAACTCCGCATCAGAACCTCTCGCCTAGCTTACGAAAGCATGCTGCCTGAGTGCCGCTTGTTCTAAGCGTGCAATGTGGCGAGGTGTGCACAATACATGTTAAAGAGTAGGCCCAGTCTGCTGATCCGGGATTATATCATCACTTACAAGTAAACTTACTGTGAAGCTTGTAAGTTGCTGGTTTCATTAGTGGATAATATGACTGCTACTTACAGTTATGTAACTGTAGTAAAAGTCTCCACCATTCATGGACTGCACTCCAGAAAACCAGACGTGATGCTATCACATGTCAAGTCACATTAAAAAAAGCTCAGCGAATGTCCTGGACAAATAGTGCTAAATATGATAACTTTTGGCTCATAAATTAAACTGGATGTTTATGTTTTAAGGATATAGGTCATGCGCACGGGAGACGCGAAGATGTGTCCGTTCTAATGACTCGGTAGTAGTTACACCTAGGATGGCATTATTTGGTCACCCATCACTGTATTATGTTGGCTCATAGTTTTGCATTTTATAATTCTGTTTTATTCATCTCTGAGTTTGATACGATAATAGTAATAAATGGTGCAAGCTATGAAAAAAATTACCTTTTTTTTATTGTCCACATCTGACCTCAGTCTGCCTCAAATCGTCTTAATTCTTTATACTGAATATTTACTTAGATTTTGCGCGAACATTGATTAATGAATTAAACTTCCTTTGTCTTTCCGTGACCACGATGGCTGCAAAGCTCTCGAAACGTCGGAAAAATATAATAAATTGTAAAATCAAAACCAAAAATAAACGCGATAGTAAGCCGCATAAAATTTGTTTAATTCATTTTTATACTTATTCATATTTATCAATTATATATATATTCTTTCAGACAATATTCAGTTGATTACAAATTGGAAACCTATTTAAAGATAGCCCGCCTCTATCTGGAAGTGGATGATCCAGTGCAGGCTGAGGCGTATGTAAACAGAGCCTCATTACTGCAGACTGAAAGTACTAATGAACAGTTGCAGATTTATTACAAAGTTTGCTATGCTCGGGTATTGGATTATAGAAGGTATGTATTCAGTGGCTGAAGACTATAGGACCCTGATCACTAAGCAAGCGGAACTTGCAGCAATTAATCTTACTTTTGAGGCATAAATTGACTATACTTAACGTGCAGTGAGTATACTGCGATCCTTGAGCTGCCTGCCAAGCGTGGGGTTTATAGCAACCCCCTCCCGCCCACGAACGATATGAACAATAAAATACCGGTGAATGCACCTGGTATCTTGTCGTTCGTAATGGCGTTGAAATTAATTTAAACTTGTAGGGATTACCCTAAATTCATTATGTTCTTTGTATAGTGTTGCCATCTTTAAAAGTCCAATTTTTTTACACACCAAGGCCTTTTTGTATAAATAAAACTTATTTCATTTAAAAAATCTTTGTAGGAAGTTCATAGAAGCTGCTCAGCGCTACAATGAGCTTTCGTATCGTGACATAATACACGAAGATGAAAGGATGACCTGCCTCAGGAATGCTTCCACGTGCACTGTCCTTGCTTCTGCTGGTAATGTAATGTTATTAGAAATTATCGATTTTTTAAAATAATTTAGCTACTAACAGCAGTTGTACCTAAAATTGTTTCAGAATTTCAAGTACAACTCCTGTTTCGAAAGCACAATCTTTATATACGAATTAGTACATTCAATGGAGATGAAAGTAGACCCTTACCTCCGATTTGCTTGTCTATCAACCGATTTACATGTAAATTTGGAATTAGGCTCATCTTACCCTTAGTTTCAAAGGTGACATTGGCCCGTGGGGCGTTTTTTATTTTTAAGAGGTAAAAACCACCCCTTTATTTAAAAAATTAGATTTAGCCATTTTAACTTGTTAAAATATAGAGAGTGAAATGTTTTATTATTCTCTGACACGATTATAACGTGTTGAACCCTTTTCCAATCCTAAAAAATTACAACCCCCACAAAGGATTCCTCACCTTATAATTATAACTCAAAACCAACGCGGCTTGTCATTACGATTGCGCCTACAATTCTCAACTAATTTTAATGAAACTTATTACACTCATTCTATATGCAATTACCTCAAATGAGTTCGAAGATAAGCAAAATCGGTCAATTAGTTTAGAATTGGTGGCCGTTTAAAATTTTCATAAAATTGTATAAAAAAACTATTTTCATGACTTTTCACCACGATTACGCCTACAATTCTTAATGAATCGTAATGAAACTTATTACACTCATTCTATAAGCAATTACCTCGAAGGAGTTCGAAGATGGGCAAAATCGGTCAATTAGATTAGAATTGGTGACCGTTTAAAATTTTCAAAAATGAATTTGTTTGTTTTTTTATTGCTACAATTTTGTTTATATAAAATTATCGCTAAAATGCATTGTTTTTGAGATATTGTAAACCGTTGAAAAACGTGGGAATTTCTGAACTTCCAATCGCCAACTTGAAAAGTATTGCTTTTTCGACAAAAACTTCATACTACATTTTTTTTTAAAAGAGTCAGTTAATCGATTTCTGGTATTATTTTGACCGAAAAAATTTCTACCCCCGAGAAGGGGTGCCATTGATAGACAAGCAAATCGGAGGTATTATGCTCTATTGACTGCACTAAATAGACAACACCACCAAGCAGTAAATTATAGTTAAGGACATCATTCATTTTGTATGGGGGATTGGGTTTAATTGTATTTTAAAATAGTTTGATGCACAAAGATTACAATGTAATTAGAATATATACCTTATTTTGCATAGTTTAGGTGTGCAAAATGATCAAACTATAATTATGACAGTTAAAAGTAGAAATGTTAATATGGCCTTTGTGCCTTGACGATACAAAATCTATGTCTTATTTTCCAAATAACTCAATTGCATGGCAATTAAAAGCAAAATTGTTATTATTTTTATCAATACAAGTATCTAAACTACCATTTATATATTTTTTCATCATTGGACATTACAGTATTGTCCTACAGTATAACCCATTAAGTTTGATTTATCTGTTGTAAGTATAGATTTTTTCCCCAAAGTTTGGAAAACAAACGAGAAATCGCACATACACATTTATACCGGGCTACTTTAACAAATTATATCTATGCTGTATTAACTATTTATATTCATTAAAATTTATTATTGAATATTTTAATCTTAAAATAACATTAGAAAAATTATAATTTTATTATTATAAAACCTGGGATGACCTGGTTGCAGGTCAACAAAGATCTCGTATGCTGGCAACACTGTTCAAGGATGAAAGATGTCAGCAATTGCCCGCTTATCCTATATTAGAGAAAATGTACTTGGATCGCATTATAAGGCGATCTGAGTTGCACGACTTTGAAGCACTCATGCAAACGCATCAGAAGGTAAGGAATATTTAATATTATTTTTATTGTGTCTAACAAGAGGAAGTCCGACGACTGAAAAATACCGATTTAGTTACGGTTGCTTCAGTCGAAGTTACCATGCCGGCTAATGGAAATTGCGGTTTAGTTGAAGCACATTAAAAGTATGTATGAAGATATACGAAAGTGATTTAGAATTCAAAGGTACATGGAATAATAAAACGGGAACGTAATAGAAGATTGTTCTTTGAGGTGACCGTGATGTGGCAGTGCAATGGTTACGCAAACCGAGAGCACGAGTTCGAGACCACCAACCCATATCAATGTATCTTGTACTTGTATCATAAAAGCAAGTCAACTGTTTTTATGATACAAGCACTTTAGTAGCTTAGTATAGAAATGTAAAAAAATACAGGATATTTTTTAAATAGCATAGTAGGGCTTTTATAACGAAATTTGTGAAAGATAGCGAAAGATTTATGCCATGAGTTTTTTATTTTATTTTACTAAAGTGCTTGTATCATAGAAACAGGACGACCAAAGTACATATATCAAAGATACATTGGTACCGGAGAGTGGTTTTGAACCCGTGTTCTCGGTTTGCCTATCCCTGTGGGCTATTTTCATTGATTGATTGATTATTACTCTTAAATTACACTTACATATGCGACATTTAACAGGCATCAACTCAAGACGGCACAACAATCCTGGACCGCGCCGTCTTCGAGCACAACTTGCTCTCTGCCTCTAAACTCTACAACAACATAACATTCGAGGAGCTGGGCGCATTGTTGGAAACACCGCCAGCAAAGGCCGAACGGATCGCCAGCCACATGATAAGCGAGGGACGCATGAATGGATACATTGATCAAATTAACTCCATCGTGCATTTTGAGAGTGAGTAGCTTTATTTATTTGATTTAATTACTTCATCATCATCAGCCAGAAGGCATCCACTGCTGAATATAGGCCTCCCCTTTAGACCGATTTGGATCTTGGACGTCTTCTTGTTTTTACCATCAGGTAAATCGTCGAGTCACAATACAAATAACATTCTATACACCATTAAGATTTATTTTTAAATAATCATCAATTGAATTCTCAAAATTTCTAGAACAATCCAGAACATTCTGCGAGACAATGGAATGATACTTTTTATGATTCTGACACAACAAAATGATTTAAGAATGGTAGGCAGCGGTGCCCAGTCTGGCTATCTGGGGTAGTACCAACCACCACTTACAAGTATACAGACCGTGAATGTGTTTCAACAAGGCCGGTATAGTGGATTTGACAGTACAGTTGTAGTAGCAGTCCCCTCCATTCATGAACCGCACTCCAGCTTAACATCAGGCGAGTGCTGTGAAATGTCCAGTCACAATAAAAAAATTAACTCTCTTCCTTCACATTTATTTCTTTCATACAGACTAGTTGGCAAAGGGAGCCTTTACTTTTTTTTTCAAACAAAACGTTTAAATCTTCATTAATTTACAGAGCGTGAAATACTGCCTCATTGGGACAAACATATCCAGAGTCTCTGCTACCAAGTGAACAGCCTCATTGAGAAGATAGCAACAGCTGAGCCAACATGGATGGCCAAACTATTGGAAGATGAAATGATACAATAAATTTTATACTCTCTTATTATCACTGTTTTATTTGTTACTCTTTTCCTATGCCTGATTCGGTAAAATTTGATTGATTCGTCGATCAATTGATACGGTGATTGCGGAGCGATATTAGTCGACTTTTTGGCTCCTACAGGTAAATGACGTAGGAGTCACATCTACTATGCCGGCCTAGCTTAAACCGAAAACCCACAAGCTGATTCCGAAACGCGACTAATTCACTTCACGGCCTGTATACTTGTGTGATTGTAGTACCCAGGATCGGCAGACTGAGCACCACTGCCTACTACTTTTTGATAATCAGACCCTTCGATACTTTAAATATTTAATTAAATATAAGAAAAAAACTGTGAAACAAGTATCATATATTTTTATAACATTAAAAATATATGAACGATGCTGGAGCAAATAAATTATAAGTATTTACATTTTTGGCCACATCGGGTGCGTGAAAATAGGTGTTACTTATAATTATGCCAACCATTCTGTTTACTGTACCGACGGTCGAATCTTTTGAAGTAGTTTCTCCGTCCAGAAGTAAAATGTTTTACCGCCGACGGCGACTGGGGCAATCATGAAACAAATCTTTTTTGACTATTCACAAGAGATTAATTGATACAATCCTCTTGAAATTTCTTGTCACCCTTATAACTGTACATTTATAATGGGCTCTGTCGTGTATCACAACATCTATCATAGACTCCGAATCATGATACAAATCTCAACGTGTAAACGATGGTTTCAAAGTATCCAGATACAGGGGTATTGGTTTCACGCCACTGGCTTAGAACGGTATAGCGGGTCTGAATAGTTGAGAGAGTTACTTATTGTGACTGCGAGAAGTCGGGCTAGCAGCCAACTTCAGAGACGCCATAAAGTTCGAACTCAGCTATACGAGAGATGAAGAAATAAAACGCAATAATTGATCGGACTAAATAATTATTTATTTTTCTCAATATATTTGGAAAACACACCTGAAGTGCTATTTACATGGATTACAACATTGATTAGTGTGCGCCTCTTAGACGAGACTATATGCCAGCTATAGATTCCAAAATATAAGAGCTCCCTACGTAATATTACAAAAAAAAACACATAAGAAAAACTGTAATAAACATTCAATACGAAGCAATGTCCTTGTCTATTTATTTATTTAATTAATTAACTCAGTAAGCGTTTATAACGCTACCACACTTGAAGCAGAGGAATGGCAAATTATATATAACGTTACGCGTTCTCTAATATAAGAGATACAATATGTGTTGTAGGTCTACGAACTAAATGGTGGATTCAAATTGCTTAGGAGGAAGTAGGTGAGAGTTCAAGTGCAATGCCGAACTTGTGGCCACCAGAGTTGAAGTTCTGGCCATCGATGCAGGTTGACAGTGTTAGGAAAATACCTGCAAATACAAAAAATATATATATTTATTAACAATTTTTACATTTCTATTTAAAGCTACCAAACGTGCTTGGCTCGTAGAAATAGGACGACCAAATTACATATCTCTACTCCAAAGCAACAGTGAGATATATCACAAAAAAATACTTTAAACATAATTAGCTTTAAACATTTCTTGATCTTTAAACAACTTCCACGCTCCCTTTTTTTATTATACTAAGCTACTAAAGTGATTGTATCATAGAAACAGGACAACCAAAGTACATGTATCAAAGATACATCGGTACCAGTCAGTGGTTTCGAACCCGTGTCATTCGGCTTACGTAGCCATTGCACTGCCACTAAACCACGGTCGCTTTTACATCTACAATTCTTTTTATACAAGCTCTATATGGTTATGGGCACTAGGCAACTCAGCTTTCTTGGAAGAACAGTGAGAAATCTTGAAAAAATAGTGATATAGAATTCTCTTAGATTTTGCGCGAACATTTATTAATGAATTAAACAAATGTATACGGCTCTCCATTACCACGATGGCTGCAAAGCTCTCGAAACTCGAAATAATAATAAAAATGTAAAATTATTATCAATTTACTCTTGGGATTGGCGTATGCTATAAAGTACTAAGAAAAACACAATTCTTATTCAATTTCCGCGTTTGTCAACATATGTTACGTCATTCATAGTTATTTAAAGAGTACATTAAGACATGCTTATCTTGTATAGTAACATCTGACACAATGATAAGAAGCACCTAACTTATGTTTGTCAAGTCATGTGACAATCTTTTGTATAACTTTAATTGTGGATTTATAAATCTAATGTGGATAGATGCGTTAAACAAGGCAGACCCAGGAGGGTGTTTTCCAATCAAATTGGAGACATCTTTAAAAAAGATGGGTTGCCTAGTGCCCATAATCCTGCCTACTTACTACTCTTAGAATATCTTAGTTTCCGGGGCCACAAATCTTATAATAACTCTTAGATCAAAAGAGACATCCCTAAGAAAGTTGAGTTGCCTAGTGCCCCTAATCGTAGCGCTTATATCAGTGTTTCCCAATGTGGGGCCCACGCCCCACAGGGAGGCAATTTGATAGTTAAGGGGGGCAGTTTAAAAATGGACTCGACATGCTAGATATCTTTTGATAACATTATTATAGTGAATTATTCCTAAAACTTATCATTTTTTTATATTTCTTAAGGGAACAAAACAAATTTAAAGGTTAAAAATTATGTATGGAGGGCTTAAAAAGGGCGACCAAAATGTAATCTTGAGCATTATCATCAAATATCAAGCTTCAATTCCCACCAGGATAGGTAAAAAAATATAAAACGTTGACTTTTTTATTGTCACTCGACATCTGACCTAGACACGCCTGATGGTAAGCAAGAGGAGGTCCAAGAATGCCGACGACTGAAAAAACCGAGTCAGTTCGCGGCTACTCCCGTCGCCGTCACTATGCCGACCAAATCTCTTTTTTAACTTTTTTATTTACCAAGTTATAAAGCCTGTCTAACTATAAATGACAAGCGCCTCCACTTTTTTAGTTTATTTAAACGTGTGAATGCAAATATTTCTAACTATACTATTATACTTCATCAGCGTGCTCCACCTTTTGTGTCAAACCAGCAACTAAATTGCATTTTCGGTGTGTTGCATTCATATTTTATGTTTTCTCGTGTGCGCGAAGAATGCGTTGGAGGGGCGCGTCATTTCGGCTTAGACAGACTATGCTAAAATGCTTGTATCAGTGAATTTGCACATTATGAAATGTGCAATTTAATTGATGTCAACTGGTTTTTAAGAGGCGGATATTTGTTCTAATATTTGGTTGTCAAAAAGAGGTAAGCAGTGATGTCCAGCCTGCTTAGTCGTGTTTCGGGATCAGCTTGTTGCCGGTTCCATTAGGCCGGCATAGTGGATGTGACTGGTATTTACAATTATTAAACTGTAGTAGCAGTCGCCTTCGTGCATGGACCTCACTCCAGCTTAACATCAGGCGGAGTGCGGTCACATGTCAAGTTACAAATATAAAAAATAAATAAAGTTGAACCCTTACCTTCACGGAGCTTCTGAGTGTAGCCGAGTCCGACGAGTGAGGTGTTTGTCACTTTAGCGTAGATGGATGCGTCGGCGTCCAGGTTGTATTTGGCTGCGACTGCGAAGAGGGTGTCCTTGGAGGCAACGGACCATTTCAAGTTGACACCGCACTCAATCTGATCTGACACCTTCTGGTAGACGGAGCCGCCGAAATCAGAGCCGTTGTCACTAAATAGATGGATAAGTAATAGTATAATTTCAATCAATCAATCAAATCGTCAAGCTTTTTTCCACAGGGATAGGCAGAGACAATGGAGCGCCACTTGCCACGATCCTTACACAACTCCCTTGCTTCCTTTACATCCACAATTCTCTTCATACAGGCTATGTGGTTATGGGCACTAGGCAACCCAGCTTTCTTGAGGATGTCTCCGATTTGGTCGAAAAACACCCTACTGGGCCTGCCTTGTTTATCGCATCCATCGACATCAGATTTATAAATTCCTTTCGTCAATCTACTTTTACTCATCCTTTCCATATCAAAAAACAATAATAATAATAATTGCAAAAAGTAGTGACAACCTTTGAAAGAAAGGAATTGAAGTACAAGTAGTTGTCTCTTTCAGTCACACGTGGTATAAACGTAGTATAAATGAGATCAATAACACTGAATTAGTTCTTATTTTAGCACAGATTGTATTCTGTCCATATTCTTAGACTCCGACGTACATCTTTAGAGTAGACTAGGAGCTTTGTATGACAGACTCAATCTAGTAGTAGAGCGAGCGGAGACCATTATCATGAATCTGAGAGTTATGTAATTTGAGCAGCTGACTGTACTTGGCCTTGGATACACAAATAAATAGTGAATAACAATAAATTCTATTTATAATGACTCTGTTACGAGTGGTTCGTATTTTTTTACTTCTGATATGGATATAGAATTGTGGATGTGAAGGAAGTGAGAGAGTTGTGACAGGGTGGTGGAAGAAGCGCCTTGTGGAAATTGAAACGGGATAATTTGTTTGCAAATATTCGAGTTACGGAAATTTGGTGTGATGGATAATTTCATAATTTTATTATCAATGCGGTGCTTGTTCCTACATTAATGTATGGAAGTGAAGGTTGGGTATGGCAGGAGGACCATGAGAGTAGAATTAACGCTGTAGGAATGCGGTCGTTAAGGAGTGTATGTAGAGTGAATAGCGCATAGAATAAAGAATAGCATAATGCGTGATAGATGTGGTTTGAAGATGTAGTGACAAGGATTGACAAAGGAATGCTTTGATGGTTTAGGCACATGAAAAGAATGAGTGAAAGTAGATTGACGAAAGGAATTTATAAATCTGATGTGGATGGATGCGTTAAACAAGGTAGTTCCAGGAGGGTGTATTCCGACCAAATCGGAGACATCCTCAAAAAAGCTAGGTTGCCTAGTGCCCATAACGACAGAGTCTATATGAAGAGAATTGTGGATGTAAAGAAAGCAAGGAAGTTGTGTCAGGATCGTGGTAAGTGGCGCTCTATTGTCTTTGCCTATCCCTGTGGGAAAAAGGCGTGACAATTTGATTGATTGATTGATATTATCAATAAAAAACAAAGTGCTCGAAAGAAATATTTTGTTGCGTATCCCTGAATGTTACAAAATTTCAACCTTCTCCATAGAGTGAGCATTTATCTATTAACTAATTCACGAATAAAATATACTTACACGTTGGTGTGTACAGCGAACTTATCGGTCTGGTAACCAATGGCAAAATGGTTCTTGTTGAATGCTGTCTTCTGTGTGTCAAATTGGGCCAACACTCCGGCCAACCATCCCTCGTAGTGGAGGACAGCTGTGGCGTCGACCACTGGACCTTCCATGTCAAGATCAATACTTGTGTTGGCAGCCACCATGTCATTGACGAAAGATGACTTCAACTTGGCTGCCTTCTGGCTGTTAAACAAAGAAAATATTAACAAAAGAAAAATTTAAATGAAACTCCTAATTATGAAGTAACTATTGCAATATTTCTATCAATGTTTTAAAATGTGTGATAGTTAATGGTGGTGGTATTCATAAGTCTCAAGAAGCTACATTTCAAGTAAAGGTCAAGGCCAAAGTGGTCAAAGTAAAGGTCAATGTTCATTTCCTTTTATGCCTATTTTCTTAACTAAATAGCTTTGAATTTTTAAATCGTGGGACGTCTGCCAGGCGTCACACGATGGCTCACTTTTTTTAAAGTACATCATCATCAATTTCACGCCTCAATTTCAATTCAACCTCAGCATAGAAGCATATATAGCGATTTAAATAAGAATAGGACGGAATCGGCGCCATTTTGTGACGTCTAACTCTCCAACCAACTTCAGTTTAGTATGGTGTCTTTTTCTTTGCGGACCGTTAAGAAAAAGACACCTTTAAATCAGTCAAGTGAAGTTAATCGACAGCCCGTCCTATTCTTATTTTAAAAGCATAGTACGTATTTTATAACGAATGATGCAATTAGAAGCGAAACGGTTAATAACCTACGAAATTTTATAACCGTGCGTTCAAGGCTAATGACCCCCGCCGTAAGTACATAGTATGATCATTATTATTCAAACAAAGTATAAATTTAGTTACAATCGACAATAAGGCGATTGTGGTCGTCCTAAACCACTTTCCGGTACCAATGCATTTATGATATATGTACTTTGGTCGTCCTGTTTCTATGATACAAGCACGTCTAGTATAATCTTATCCCGGAAATTTATAGAGAATTTCCTCTCTGTATTCTCTTTCTTTTATACAATCTTTCACTTTAATTTTTCTTTATTTATACTCATTCGTTGCTTTACATACATCTTCTTACTTACCCGCATTTATTCGTCTACTAGCTTTAACTGCTAGTAGATCCTACCACAGGACCCTGATACATAATGGCGACGAAAAAGTAGTGAAATTGCGTGGCGGTCGCAAGTGACCAATCAACGTAGTTTACCTATTAATTTGTTATTCGCTGATTGGCTACGAAGATGTCAAATATCAGTGCAATTTCGTCATTTCGCTGTCGTGTTTTAAGAGAATCGTGGCCCTGGTGTGTCGAGGTCATATTTCGCGTTACAATAAAAAAGAATGTAATGGGTTACTTGTTTAAATGTTTCATTCATAAATAAACCACCATTGAACAATGGCAAAGTCTCATTATTACATCATCATACTATGCAAATACGCTGTAATAAATTTTCAGTGAATCCCCACGGTTATTTCCCGTGGGGATTCACCATTTGTATAGTTAGGAACATTGCGTAAGTTTAGATAAATGAGTAAATGCATTTGATTGGTTGAAATTCGCATTGTGTTACAAAAATCACCTTTTTCAATGATGTTAACTGTCAAAACTAAAGCCTATTTGATTTGCAATATCATTATCCCACATGTATGGAAAAAATAACCATTTGTCTTTTTGTTATTGGGACCTCGATTTGCTTGATGATAAGCAAGGTAAGGGTAGATCCAAGAATGCCAACAACTGCCACAGTCGCCGTCACAATGCCGGGCAAAGGTGCTTCTTCGCCCATAGCTTGAAGGAAGGGAAGAACACATGGGCTGATAAGAATTCCACTTGTCGATTGTTATACAAAGAAAACAATGACAAAGCTTTTATTTATTTAACTATTTGGACCTCTGCTCATAATTTTTAACATCAAAGCTTGTAAGCCTGATAGCTGCTGCACTCCATTTTTATTGATGAGGAGGAATTATAACTGTTTTTATCAGAACCAGCTGTCTGTGTCAAGCGCGGATCTGTTGAGGGCACGATGGGATTGCTCACAACCCTAGAAGACCAATGACTCAGACATTAAAACACAAAAAGATTTTGCTATTCTTTTTGTAATTTTCATGAGCCATCCATATTAAAGGTTAATAATTCACTAGTGTTTCCTCATGGCTTTGGCCACCTGGAACTATACACTGTACAAATCCTTGTTCAGGATCTCATATATTTTGTAAACATTTCTTATATCAATCATGAGAGAGTTCATAATTCAATTTGTACTTGGCTGATTTTTAGGTGGCTGTGAAAACCTTTTTTGACTGGATCCACGTCTGTTCTGTATTTCAATGATCTTGTAAATATGGATCGACATAACAAAAATCATATATATTTACCCGGAGTGTGGGGCGAAGGATCCCTCAAGGGTGACCTTGACTCCAGGGGCGATTTTCTCTGCAATGGTGATTTCTGTTCCAAGCACATTCTCAGTGTTCCATTTCTCAATGAATGTCAATCCCAAATCGCTCATTGTGTATTTAGATTGGAGGGTACCAAAGACCTATGAATAATACAATAACTCACTGTAATATTAATACAATAACTGATTGTACTTTATGTGTTTTAAGTGCTTAGGTAGCCTTGGCCAAGTATTGGGTAAATGTACAAGTACACATGTTTAGGAAGCATTTGTACAGACTGTATATTCAAGTGTACAGACCATGAAGTGACTGTCACATTTCAGGTTGCCAGTTCCAACTAGGCTGGCATAGTTGATACAATTGCGATTTATGGACTGCACTCTAGCTTAACATCAGGTGGGGTGCTATTCTGTCACATGTATTTAATGATTACTGCAGTCATTGAATCAAATGGCATACTAATTATATTGATTTTATGTGAATAAATAATGTTCCTTATTTAATAACAAGTCAGTATTTCAATTTTGTCTGAAAATTATCATGGGTACATTAGGCTATGATAGTTTTCATCTTGTTTTTTTTTTAACCAAAGTTTCTTGTATTTAATTGTTAATTTGCAGGGACTTGTTAACTATAATTTTGTTTATTGTAATATGCGAGAGGGATATTGGCATAACACATATTGGTAGTTTCTCGGATTTGCTCAGAGTTAAAACAGTATTTTATTTATTTTCAACATAGTTTAGTCCTAGTTTACCTTTCCAGATTCCTGGGTGCTGGTGAGGCCGCTGTTGAATTCTACTCCAGATTCACTCTTAGTCTTAAGATCTAACTTCATGAGACCAAAATGGTATCCCTTGCTGAAGAGATCGCCGGCCCTTTTGCCCAAATCGGAGTAGAATGGAGGTGCCATTTCCTAAAAATATTCAACATTAAATATTGCACAAAGTCTTGCTGCTTGGCCTTGGACATAATATAATGCGACTTATTTATGTGCTAAATAAAGTATCATCTCTCAAATAGTGCCAGTTATGTCAGGGTCAGTATGCCACGACCAAGCAGCAACAAATTAATACACTACGATACTCTAGTATGATTACATAACAATAGATACATACAAATCAAACTATATTGGGTAAATCTATTGCGATTAATAAACAAAACGATGTAAATTAATACCGGTTACGGTAATTAGGTAATTGTAAACTTGACCTTTACCGCCGGGTGCCAAAATTTATCATGAACATAAAATCACATGCACACCCATCATCACATTTTGACTGTCCTCAACAACACTTAAATCGCACTGTTTTAACAATAAACATAGTATTAACCCCACGTAATAATATACGTTAACAAATAGAAGTCACAAGGAACCAGAAACAGATGCCGAATTAAGAAACGTGGCGCAGAGACATCCCAATATAACCGGCAAAGCCAACACACGTATTTCACTATAACCTACACCGATAATAAGCACATTTAAATCACATATTACACAGAAAAGCCTTTCAAGCACATTTATACTTACTATTGTTTTAATTTAAAGTAAATTAAATTGAATTAGCTGAATTTATTACTGGCAGGCCCCCGCACACCGAACCACAGCGAAATCAAACTCCCGAAATATCCTTCAGAGGGCGTCAACGTGTGATCAATGTCGGAAGTAGAAGTATTGACAGAATCTCAAATCATGTTTTTATAATATATAATAAATCTAATATTACAATAAAGGCTTTAAATTTCTATAATATATTTATACAAGAATTATTGTGAGTTAATATTTATGTATTATACATTATAAGGATATAAGATAAGCGCGGCAATTTTGAATAGAAGGAAGTTTATATTTAAGTTGAGATATATTATATTTTTTAGGTAACTCAGAAATCAAAATGTATTAGAATATGTTTGTTTTAAATTATTCTTTATATTTGATACGATTAACTGGTAAAATTATACTGTTAAAAATCTAAAGGAAGTTTTTATAATTAACTGCGCTAATGCGGCTCGTTATTTGGCGCATGCGCAAGTCGTGACGAACGAAAATTAGGCGGCACGGCTTAGGCCCGGTTTCTTGATGGATAGTTATCTCAACTAATCGTAAAATAATGACAGATAACTTACTATTGACTGAATTTCGAAAAAAATGCGTTTCTTGATGGATTGTTAGGCATGCTATTTATTATATGACGTCACTAATAACAATTTATTTTGACCACTCAGATGTGAGTGGTCAAACTATTTAATCTCTAGTAGTATGCGAACTAGTGTCATAATTGACATGTTTGTATTGCATTTTTTTTGCAAATTATCTCAATTAAAACGAATTTGAGCATTGAAAATGCATTTTTCCTATTGTGAAAATTCATCATTCATTCACAAACAATTTTCGGATGAAGATTGTTTTATGGCAAAAAGACATAAAAAGACTTTCCGTCCCAGGAAAGATAATTTTAGATTGTGGGATTAACATGATATCAAAGAAAGATTTCGGATTAATAAAAAAACATGCACGTGGCTCATAAAAGAATTAAAAATGTTTCTTGAACGCCAAACAACAAGGTAAGAAAATAACTTTATATTCAAACTGATAGGAGAGGTTATTTAAAGTGTCCTATATCTAATTAGGACAGGGTCCCCGTAAAAGAGGTAATGCTAAGAAATCACGGCGCAATTTAAGGCGACCGTGGTGTAGTGGCAGTGTAATGGTCATGCAAGCCGAGAGCACGGGTTCGATACCACTTACCGGTACCAATGTATCTTTGATATATGTACTTTGGTCAATATAATTCTTAGCCTTAAAATAACATAAAAAAACCTATACTTTTTTGTATGACCCATTTTATGTTCTTATTGGTCATGCAAAGTTTTAAATAATCATTAACATACAGTTCCAACCAATTACTGAATATTAATCTAAATTATTTTCTTACAGAATTCATGATGTCAGTATAAAGGATCAAATATTATTAACAATAAGATTTAATGCCACTGGAAATATTGGCCCTGGAGACATCCTCAAGAAAGCTGAGTTACCTAGTGCCCATAACTGTAGAGCTTGTATGAAATTGTATTGTAAATGTGATGGAAGCAAAAAAGTGATGGGAGTTGTTTCAGGATCTTGGCAAGTGGCACTTAATTGTGTCTGCCTATCCCCGTGGGAAAAAACTTAAAATTTGATGGAATGATTATTTTTTATTCAAAACTAAAACATTCTTCAACCTTACCTCAGAATATGATCCACATTTACATTGCCACTTACAAGTATACAGACAGTGAAGAGATTTAAACACGATTCAGGATCAGTTGTATGTTGCCGGTTTTAACTAGGCCGGCATAGTGGATGTGATTGCTACTTACAGTTATTGAATTGTAGTAGCAATGGCATTCATTCATGGACCACACTCCTGCTTAATATCAAGCGGGTGCTGCCATAATGTCAGTCACAACAAAAAATATATACCTAAATATTAATATCATTTCAGATTGGAAAACGTAAGTTAATGCCAAAATGGCTACAGAGCTCACACCAAGATCCTGGAGATTTAGATTGAACAGCTTACCATTGAGGAAGTTTGAAGTGCACATTAATGCACAATTTGTCTCCGGCGCTTATTAAGTTCTAAGTCTTTCAAAAGTCCCTACTAGATCAAAACAATCTAGTATGGTCCTTACTAGATTGAAGCTACAGATATTGTGAAAGGTCTATAACCCCGCTTTGAGGGCCAGTTTTCTATAATGTTCATCTACAAAAGTATATAAAATAAAATTATTAATAATAATACAGGTTTTTTTAATCTGAATAATCCAATCAATCAATCAATCAAATTGTCACGCCTTTTTCCCACAGGGATAGGCAGAGACAATGGAGCGCCACTTACCACGATCCTTACATAACTCCCTTGCTTCCTTCACATCCACAATTCTCTTCATACAGGCTCTGTGGTTATGGGCACTAGGCAACCTGGCTTTCTTGAGGATGTCTCCAATTTGGTTAGAAAACACTCTCCTGGGCCTGCCTTGTTTAACGCATCCAACCACATCCGATTTATAAATTCTTTTGTCAATCTACTTTCACTCATCCTTTCCATGTGCCCAAACCATCGAAGCATTCCTTTGTCAATCCTTGTCACTACATCTTCTTTCAAGCCACATCTATCACGCAATGTGCTATTCCTTATTCTATCCGCTATCGTCACTCCACATACACTCCATAACGACAGCAATTCTACAGCGTTAATTCTACTCTCATGCGTCTTCTGCCATACCCAACCTTCACTTCCATACATTAATATAGGAACAAGCACTGCATTATGAATAATCCAGTCATATAATATTGCATAAATATAACATAAATTTATGACTTTAAATATAAAAATCAATCAAATTGTCATGCCACAGGGTTAGGTAGAGACAATAGAACGCTACTTGTCATGATTCTGACATAACTCTCACGCTTCCATCACATTTACAATACAATTTCATACAAGCTCTACAGTTATGAGCACTAGGTAAGCTTTCAGCTTTCTTGAGGATGTCCTTTACTATTATGTTATTCTATATAATATACAAAACCTATACATATAAATACTCATTATAAAAGTTTTGAAAAATAAAAGATAGGATACAGAGAAATAGGTATAATTAAATTGTCATGCTTTTTTCCCCACAGGGATAGGCAGAAACATAGAATAGTATCAAAACTGAGATATAATATAGATGTGCGCACTTGCTTCCACTGCAGACGTCCAGCGCTCTTTTAATCTTCCTATATTTCATCAGCTCAAAAGTCAGCGCTCTTTTGCCGGAAACTGTACTAGCTGTTCCCCACAGTCAAACCCGCGTTTATAAACAGTAATTCGTAGCTTGAGTACATTACAGGACGCCTTGCATCCCTGTGGTCCATCATCAGGTACTCCTCGACCATATTGTCATATCAGCCTAGGTATGAGCTTAATGTAAGAAACAGTTTGTTAAATCAGCATAATTATGTCTGTTACATATCCCCTGCATCCTCATGATCCATCATCAGGTACTCCAGGCTTTAATTTGATAACAGCACAGCTAAAGGCGCATAGTAAGAGACATTTTTAGTTAAAACACCATAGTTATATCTCTTGCGGTTTTACCTATGTGAGATGATCCATCATCAGGTTCTTTAGATCCAGAGGGTTTCCTACCTATTTTTATCCATTATTATTGCCACAATCCACTAATATATCTACAAACCAATAAGATATCTAAAAGAATATTACATAATATGTATTGGGAAATAAAGTTTGACTTTGACAATATTTTTTTTATTGGCATAAGGATAGAGTATTTAGTGCATTTCTGACCCAATTAATTTTAAAAAATAAGAAAGTCGCAAAACTACATGTCAAACGGTAATCAATGCCTCAATGAATTTAAAAATATTAATTATTAATAGTTACGATCTGTCTGTTGATAACAATAATAATTTTTTTTTTCAAGAAACACATTTCGCTGATTACTATTTTTTAGTGAATTTACTATAGTTGCTTAACTAATTATAAAAGTTACAAATAGACAAATTTCACCAACCATCAAGAAACCGGCCCTTAACTGCAATGAAATAACCTAGGAGTTTGATTCCTAGGTTCATACTGCGGAAATATCCGATTGGAATTTGAATAAGAATTTTTCACTCACACTATTACTTGAAAAACGTTCAAAAAACTTCATAAGGTTGGAAAAAGAGAATGAGCCAAGTGTTGAGTTTCCATTGTTACAGCAAGGGCAGGATATTCTTTCACCACTTTCATCCCTGCATATGATCTTCTCGCCCCTTGTACCATCCTTACAAAAAATATTAGAATATCAGTTTTTATTATTTCCCACTCTTTCTAAATAGGTATATATTTAGTTTAATTTTCCTTTAATATCTATGAGGTTCGACACAATAAAAAATGGGTAGTTTGGTAGTTCTAATGGGGTGTACATTGTACATTGTAGAAGGGTTGGGTACTAACTGCATTTAGACATGGTACTTTTTCTGTTGTAAAATCTGCAACTACTTGCGGTAATTTGAAATAATTATTAATACTATTCATAAAAAATTGATGGTATAACATGATTACAAAAATGTTTACATAATGGAGTGACACTAACAGAATTTATTTAAAGATTTGTGTAAATCTATTGGGTTCAGGTTTGATCGAATAATATACACCTATGGATAGCCCGGGCTAAAACAAACGCCTGAAAAAAAAGTTATGACTATTAAAACAAAATACATGGCAAATCCAATCAGTATTTAGAATAGCAAAATCGTTGCACTACTATGTTACTTTATTTAAATTGTGGATCGACTTTTGACAATACTCCGCCTGATGTTAAGTCGTATCCATTATCCAATACGTTGGAACCGGCAACATTAAATCTGATTCAACGCGACAAAGTCCATTCACGACAGGCGTGGACGAACAGTTAGCGATTGGTTTGTTGAGCGTAAAGTCACGGGTTCGATTTCCGGTCGGAGCAAATATTTGTTTCATAGCTTTTATTTGTAATACTTAATAATTATATTAAATATTGCAAATATTTGTTAAAAAAAATAGAGGCAGATATTTGTTTCGGGTCTTGGTTATCAGAGTGGTAGGCAGTAGGTACTCTGCCGATCCAGAGTAGTACCACCACTTACAAGTATACAGACCATAAAGTGATTTGGTCGCGTTTCGGGATCAGCTTGTAAGTTGCCGGATCAAACTAGGCCCGCATAGTGGATGTAATTGCTACTTGAATTGTAGTAGCAGCAGTAACATCTATTCATTGACCACACTCCACCTTAACATCAAGCGGGGTGTTGTGATATGTCGACTCACAATAAAAAAAAAACGGTTTGTACAACAGGCGTTCCTCGTCTTGCCTTAGAATAGGAGATCAATTTCGAACTCTCGCCTTCGACATTACATTATAAAGGCGATTGTGGTCTAGCGATAGATGAATCGTCTCAAAAACTTGGTATATTTGATATAAATCTAATTTAGTAGTAGGGCACGGAGAGACTGAAAACAGTCTCTCCGTGACCACGATGGCTGCAAAGCTCTCGAAACGACGGAATAATAAAACAATGTAAAATCAAAACCAAAATAAACGCGATAGTAAGCCGCATAAAATTTGTTTAATTTGTTTAATTCATAAATCTAATTTACCAAGTTTGCATGGTGTCAGTCGTGAACTGACTCGGTTCTTCTCAATCATCGGCAGTCTTGGCCCTTCCTCCGTCATGCTCACCATTAGGCAGGTTGAGGTTTCAGTGCACGTCACTATGTCGGCCAAAGGTGCTTCTTCACGCATCCAAGGTTATAGGATGATAGAGAATTTCATGTCTTACAAAGATACTTTTTAGTTCGACTGCCGACACGCTCGACAGAATGTGGGTGCTTCCTCCGACCTGTGCGGATCACGAGAGCTACGTGGATGCTCTAAATCTTTATAGCTAAAACAACATTAAAACCACGCCAAAACCTAAACAAAACAAAAACACTAAATACACAAGTGGACATAAATAAGAACATGTCTACTAGAAATAAAATATGTAGGTAAATATAACAGTTCTAATAAAAATAACAGTGGTATAAAAATATTTCTGATTTTGGATCAATTCCGAGCAACGTAATTTCTCGAACTGCCTAGCAAATTCGTTTTATGTTTAGTACATTTAACGTTACTAAAATACGATAGCTACATATGTATACAATTAAAGCTTATAAGTCAGGACAAATCGCAAACTCTCGAGTGTTTATTTTTGATTCGCAGCGATCAGACGACTCTAGTGATACGCTCGACAAACCCTAAATATTTTAGTCGATTTAATTGAAATCTATTCACTGAAAATGTCTTATGAAATACGAAATAATGAGAAATATGGACGTTATTTGGTGGCTAATAAGGATTTAGAAAGTGGTGAACTGATATTTGTTGATACTCCTTTCGCAGTCGGACCTAAACCGGGTAAGGTGACTTTTTAACCTATAGACTCTATTACTTATAAGGATTTCTTTTAAAGATGTAAAATTCTTTGTTCCTAAAGAAGTTAAGTTAAGAAAGATCTAGAATTAGTTTCTGGTGTTGTTTTGCCGGCAATAAAATGCTCCGGCCTAATTCTGTACGCGGACGTATCTCTGAGATGTATTACTAGTTTAAATTACAACTGTTGTTCTTTGTTTAAAATCTGGGTTTGTGCTAAATTTAGCTATCTATTTAATAACGACAATTTCATTCATATTTTTTTGATAAATAGGTAATATTATTTACTTGTCATATTTGCGTTTAACCACAATGTCTATTGTCTATATATTCCTACCTATCCTATGGGATTTGAAGCGTGACAATTTGATTAATTTCTTGTAATTACCTCAATTGAAGTTTTTGAAACTGTCATCACACTTACTTTCCTGATGGTAAACAAGGGGAGGTCCATCTATGAGCTCCCCGACGACTGAAAAACCTTTCTTCTTTATGGTTGCCTCGGTCTCCGTCACTGTACCAGACAAATACTTTTTATTTTTTTAAATTGTGACTAAATATATTACAGCACTTAGTCTGTTAATAACCGTAGCGATTGCATCCCCTATACCGATCTACGAAACGCGACTGGATCACACTACTGTCTGTAGGTACACTGTGGTGGTACTAACCCGGATTAACAGACTGGGCAAATACCATAACAGTACGCCACTATACATTAAAATCCGTCATTTAGAGCGTATAATATAATATAACTTTTCCGAATTTGCGCTTAAAACGGATTCATACAAAAACATTTTTTTATTTTTTTATTGTGACTCGACATATGACAGCACCCCGCTTGATGTTAAGCCAAAGTGTGGTCCATTAATGAATATCACTGCTACTACAATTCAATAACTGTGAGTAGCAATCACATCCACTATGCCGGCCTAGATGGAACCGGCAACTTACAAGCTGATCCCGAAACGTGACCAAATCACTTCACGGTCTGTATACTTGTAAGTGGTGGTACTACCCCGGATCGGCAGACTGGGTACCACTGCCTACCACTCTTTGATAACCAGACCCGAAGCAAATATCCATCTCTTTTTTTTTTATTAACTATTTACTATCTATTTAACATCTAACTATAAACATACTAACTATTTAACATCTATTTTTTAAATATTTATAAATATTATTAAATATTTGCAATATTTAATACTATTAAATATTACAAATAAAAGCTATGAATCATATCTAAAGAGCTTTAAAGTCGTCTTTTGAGCATTTAGCACGTGCGTAGCCTCTATAATCATATTCTTCTATATTATCAGATATGGGATATTTACTCTTATATCAATTTACAGATACACCCCCATTATGCCTTGGTTGCTATTGCCCTGTGTCCAATCAAACTTGTTCACGTTGCGGCTGGCCATGTTGCGGATCTGAATGCGAAAACGCGCCTCATCATCAGGCAGAATGTGAAGTTTTCTCTCAAGTGAAGGTTCGCTTTCAATCGCCAGAAGATTGGACTGTGAGTTCATCAATGCTGGATTGTATTACGCCATTAAGGTACGTGTCAGCCAAATAAAATAATATTTATTTCAATGGACATCCAAATCGGAGACATCCTCAAGCTTGGTTGCCTAGTAGCCAAAATAGTAGAGCTTATATGAAGAGAGTCGTCGATGAACGCGAGGGAGTTTTGTCAGGATCGTGGCAAGTTTAATCAGGATATATCATAAGTTGTCTTAACCTGTCACGGTTACGGCTTAGAACTGGGCGAAATTTTACAGCACTTCTTATCTGGAAAGCATTTAAATACGTCTTATGATTGTAAGTAATGATTAGACCAAAGGCGGCTGCCCAAACGCGCTCTAATCCTTCAAACCTGTAGATCCTTTGTTGAGGCTGGAATTCCTAATTCACCATCGTACAGAATCGTACATTAACTCAAGTACTAATTACTACCTAATTACAGATTGCTTCTAGCCAAAGAAAAGGATGAAGAACGTTGGCAAAAAGAGTTGGAACCAATGGAGACGCATACAGAAGAACGGAAAGACCGCCCAACATGGAGAGTAGACCAAACAAATATTGCTGATTTTCTAATAGATCATTGCAAGCTTTCGAATCGTTTTAGTAAAGAATTAGTGCAGAGAGTTTGTGGAATACTCGAGGTATGCAAACATTTAAGGCGACCGTGGCGTAGGTACTGGTAGTGCAATGGTTACACAAACCGAGTGCACGAGTTTGAAACCACCCGCCGGTACCAATGTATCTTTGATATATTTGTACTATGGTTATCCTGTTTCTGATACAAGCACTTTAGCTTAGTATAGAAATGTAAATTAATAAATTTGCGTTTTTATGACATCTCTCGACCTGTTGTTAAGTTGGACCGCACTCCAGCTTGCAAGGTTATATAACTGTAAGTAGCAGTCCAATATGCCGGCCTAGTTGGAAACGACATCTTTTAAACTGATGCCCAAACGCGACCGAGTCACTTCTAAACTTTGACAGCTCCCCGCCTGTTGTCAAGTTAGAGTGCGGTCCATAAATGGAGGGAAGTTTGAGCATTACGGCATATCAAGATTATTTAAATTTACTTGTGGTCCTTACCTTATCCTTGCAAATAAAATCGAAAATAAGGTGTTTGTTGGGGCTCTAAAAATATGGACTAGAAAAAAATATTTAGTCTATATTGTTGTTGGACCTCAGATCATATAAGTATATCAATCAATCAATGAAAACGCCTTTTTCCCACAGGGATAGGCAGAGACAATGGAGCGCCACTTACCACGATCCTTAAACAGCTCCCTAGCTTCCTATACATCCACAATTCTCTTCATACAGGCTCTGTCATTATGAGCACTAGGCAACCTAGCTTTCTTGAGGATGTCTCTGATTTAGTCGGAAAACACTCTTCTGGGCCTGCCTTGTTTAACGCATCCATCCACATCAGATTTATAAATTCCATTCGTCAATTTGCTTTCACTTATCCTTTCCATGTGCCCAAACCATCGAAGCATTCCTTTGTCAATCCTTGTCACTACATCTTCTTTCAAACCACATCTATCACATCTATTCCTTATTCTATCTGCTATCGTCACTCCACATACACTCCTTAACGATCGCATTTCTACAGCGTTAATTCTACTCTCATGCTTCTTCTGCCATACCCAAACTTCATTTCCATACAATAATGTAGGAACAAGCACAGCATATTATATTATATATATTATATTATGATATATATTATATTATATTATATTATATTATATTATATTATATTATATTATATTATATTATATTATATTATATTATATTATATTATATCATATTATGATCTGAGGGTTGTACTAATGAGTAATTTGGATTGGAGATATGCAAGGCTTAAGGGGTCAAACGGGGCGTCAAAAGTCAGAATGATCTGCAAATTGATCTGCCTTGCGAGTTTGAAGAATTCTGTAGAAATAGTCAATTCCCTTTTTCCTTAATAATGGTAGTAGATTTATAAACTGGTTCGTTGAAATATTACGATGATACTTATTGTCCTATTAATCAAAAATTCAATTATTTTTGAATTAACCTTCGTTATTCTGACATATAACGAATGTCAGAATAACGAGGGCTCCGCTTCAAGGGCACTGTCTTCAATTTTTAAGGAAATTGTGTAAATATTGAGTATACCAGAATAATGAGTATGATCAGCTAGAAGGCGTCCACTTAGAACGCCATTCCGAACGACAAGATGCCAGTTGCATTCACTGATTGATTATCTTAATATTATTTTCAGGTAAACTCAGTAGAGATACCGTCTCGCAATGGTTTCAGTATCCGTGCAATTTACCCTAGGTTGGCGATAACAGCGCATAATTGTGTACCCAACATAGTTCATACTATATTACAAAGTGACTATCAGTAAGTATCTATTTTTTAGCATCAGTAGGTAATCATTATCTTTTATCATCAGAAAACTTTGCTCTTTTGTAATCATGACAACTGAAAGTAGAAAAACTTACCATAAAAGTCCACCAAAGGCTTGTATTGTTTTTTTTACTGGAGATCGACACATAAGAGCATCCCGTCTAATGTTAGCCTGGAGTGCATTGGATAAATGGACGCGACTACTACTACAGTTAAATAACTGTAATTAGTTGCATCCGCTATGCCGGTCTTGCTGGAACCAGCAACTTACAAGCTGATTTCCTCCGACTGGGAATTGAGCCCGGGACTTTACTTATATCTTGTTCAGCTGCGCCTTATCCCTAATTCCAGCAATCATAGTACTATCTCCTTACAGGAAGTTGTACCATCCGTGGAGATGCATCCAGTCAAACTTTTATTGTGCCCTGACACCAATATTCAGGTGTATGGCACCGTCTATCTTTTATTTATTGTGCCACGGCATATGAATGCACGCCGCTTAATGTTAACTAAGCTGGAGTGTGGTCTATGAATGGAAGCGACCACTTATATATCTGGAAGTAGCAGTCGTATCTACTACTTACAAATATACAAACCGTGAAGTGGCTTAGACGTATCGAGATCAACTTATAAGTTGCCGATCCCTACAAAGCCGGCTAGTGGATGTGACTGCTACTTAAAGTTAAATAACTCCTAAATGGTTATTCAACTGTATTAGCAGTCACCTCCATTCATGGACCGCACTTCGGCTTATCATGAGGCTTATATCAAGCTACAATAAAATATCATCATCATTATCAGCCAGAAGGCGTCCACTGCTGAACATAGGCCTCCCCCTTAGAACGTCGTGAAAGTCACGAATAAGCGGTGGATGGCATCTTGTCGTTTGGAATGGCGTAGGACAAGATGCCATCCACCGCTTATTCGTGACTTTCCCTGTGTCGTCAGTCCACCTAGTGGGAGACCTACCTACGCTGCGTCTTCTGGTTCGTGGTCTTCACTGTAGAACCATCCTTCCCCGTCAGTTGTCGGTTCTTCGAGCGATAAAATAATAACCTCTATATTTCAGAGTTCAAGTAAGGGCAGCAGTACCATTAAAATGTGGTGACCAACTCCATTTATGCTACACACATTCTTTATCGCCAACAATGGTCCGTCGTGAATTCCTGCTGCAATCAAAGTTCTTCACGTGCGATTGTAACAGATGCGCTGATCCAACAGAATTGGGAACCCACATGAGCACCTTGAAATGTTCCAAGTGTGATAACGGAGTTTTGCTGCCCAATAATCCTTTAGGTATGTTTTCGTTCTTATTATCCGACGACAGGCGTAGACGAACGGTTTAGCGATTGGTTTGTTGCGCGTAAAGTCCCGGGTTCGATCCCCGGTCGGTGCAAATATTTGTTTCATAGCTTTTATTTGTAATATTTAATAAATTGCAAATATTTGTTAATAAAAAAAGAGATGGATATTTGCTTCGGATCTGGTTATCAAAGAGTGGTAGGCACTGGTACCCAGTCTGCCGATCCGGGGTAGTACCACCACTTACAAGTATACAGACCGTGAAGTGATTTAGTCACGTTTCAAGGTCAGCCTGTTAGTTGCCGGTTCCAACTAGACCGGCAGTGTATGTGAC
Organism: Tinea trinotella; assembly: GCA_905220615.1. Classification (NCBI taxonomy): domain Eukaryota; kingdom Metazoa; phylum Arthropoda; class Insecta; order Lepidoptera; family Tineidae; genus Tinea; species Tinea trinotella. The sequence goes on along the minus strand of HG992320.1, from coordinate 3,376,846 downwards.
TGCAACTTACAGTTATTATTGTAGTAGCAGTGACATCCATTCGAATATATATTTTAGTCATACACAATTTTTTGTAATTAATATCCAACGGCCTAGTTACTATAATAGTTTTTTCCTATTATTTTATTTATAGTTTTCATTCAATGACCGCACTTCAGCTTAACATCAGGCGGGTTGCGATCACTATTTCGTGCCTCAATTAATAAATAATAATATATTTCTTTATATTTTTCTATAACCGTAGAGCATGTATGAATAGAATTGTGGATGTGAAGGAAGCGAGGGAATTGTGTAAAGATCTGTGTGACAATTTGATTGATTGATATTTCTTTATAATTCATAGACAACGAATCACCGTGGAGTTGCAACGAGAAGAACTGCGGCTTCACAACTTCCAGCAATGCCATCAGCAAGATACTTGGCATAGTTCAATCTGAGATTGACGCATTGGATTTAATGGAACCAGGACCAGCAGCTATTGAACAACGTGAGGCATTACTTAAAAAGGTAATAATAATCTAATTGAATCCTTTTTTATTGTTACTCGACATATGGCAGCACCCCGCTTGATGTTAATCCGAAGTGTGGTCCATGAATGAATGTCACTGCTCCTACAATTTAATAACTGTGAGTAGCAATCACATCCACTATGCCGGCCTAGTTGGAACCGGCAACTTACAAGCTGATCCCGAAACGTGAACAAATTACTTCACGGTATACTTGTAAGTGGTGGTACTATCCCGGATCGGCAGACTGGGTACCACTGCCTACCACTCTTTGATAACCAGACCCGAAGCAAATATCCATCTCTTTTTTTTATTAACAAATATTTGCAATAATTATTATAATTATTAAATATTACAAATAAAAGCTATGAAACAAATATTTCTCCGACCGGAAATCGAACCCGGGACTTTACGGAACCAATCGCTAAACCGTTCGTCCAAGCCTGTCGCCATCATAATATTATTTAGTTTAATTTAAGGCGACCGTGGTGTAGTGGTAGTGCAATGGTCACGCAAACCCAGAGCACGGGTTCAAGGCCACTTGCCGGTACCAATGTATCTTTGGTACAATATGTACTATGTTCGTACTGTTTCTATGATACACTTTGGTAGCTTAATATAGATGTTAGTAAATAAAAAATATATTAGTATAATTGCTTTTTGTTTGGTCGAGGTCCAAGAGTGCCAACGACTTAAAACTCGACTCAGTTTACAGTTGCTTTAGTCGTCGTCACTGCCAATAACCTTGGTCTTCACGCATCGCTTGAAGGAGCAAGGTTATAGAAAAGGACGAACGCAAATTGTAGAACAAGTTACGAATGCTTTGCCTGCCCATGTGTTCTGTCCGATCTATGAACTTGGATCCTTCAAGCAATGCGTAAAGAAGCACCTTTGGCCGGCATAGTAACGGCGACTGAGGCAGCTGTGAACAAACTCGGCTTTCTCAGTCATCGTCACTCTTGGACCTCCTCTTGCTTTTTATCAGGCGGGTCGAGTTCTGTGTCACATTAAAAAAAACACAACTCCCATTTGCCCTTACATCCACAATTCTGCAACCCAAGCTGGGTCTTGAGGATGTCTTCGATTCGGATTTTGATGTCTTTTCGATAGTTACTTATTTAATATATACATATTTACAGTACAAAACGGTATTTCATCCTCGCCATGCCCTGTTACTCTCAATAAAGCATGCGCTGGCGCAGTTTTACGGAAAGGTTGAAGGATACATGATAGATGACCTACCCGACGTAATGCTGGAAAGGAAGGCTGAGTTCTGCAAATTGCTGCTAAAGACATTGGATGTTATTACACCTGGAGAAAGTCGTATGAGAGGTAATAAAAGGAGATTATGATCTAGTAGTGCGAAAGAGGTCTCGCAAACCAAAAGTCCAGATTTAAAACTACTTGCCGGTACCAATATATCAGTACAATTCAATATATGTAAATAAATAATACGTACTTTAATCGTCCTGCTCCCCTAGCACGACAATCCAAGTAGCAAGATAAATACCTGCAAGGAATATTATTGTAACTCATTTTAAATAATTATTATAATAGGCTGGTACATCAAAATGTTCAAAAAAAAAGATTAAAGTTTTCTACATTGTTTCGTGTGAAGTTTTACTAAACCTTTAAATATATTTTGGACATTTTGATGCACTGTTCTGCCCCCCTAGCTTGACAATCCAAGCAGCAAGATAAAGACTTGCAAAGAATAACATTCCAACTCATTTTAAATAACTTACTAGAACAACAGTGTATAAGAAAGATAATTAAACATTCTGTAAAACTTTACACAAAACAACGTTCGATGTACAACAGGCGTTTGATCGAGTATGGCATCGGGGCTTGCTATACAAGCTGAAGAAAATCGTACCACACTCAATGTATGTTATTTTACAAACATACCTTGTAGACAGAGTGTTCCAGGTTAAAGTTGGGGATGCTATATCCGGCTTTCATGAGATTCGTACCGGAGTGCCTCAGGGATCTGTCCTTGGCCCTGTCCTCTTCAACATATTTACACATGACCTTCCACAGTTACCGGGTATTACAGTGGCGACATGACGTTGCTTTTCTCTCGTCATCTTGCGACCACGTCTTGGCCAGCACAGAGCTTTAAACACAAATGGACCTCACCGATTCATGGTTATCCAAATGTCGTATCAAAGCTAGTGCCCAAAAATCACAACACATAACTTTCACTTTGGGAAAAGAAAACAAGGATTGCATAAAATACCTGGGATTTCACCTAGATAGAAGAATAACATGGAAAAACCATATCAAGATCATAAGAGACGAGATAAACTATCGATACAGAGATCTCTTATGGCTACTAGGAAGACAGTCTAAATTGTCCGTCAACAATAAGTTACTCGTGTACTGCTCTATCCTAAAACCGATTTGGACATATGGCATCCAACTATGGCATACTGCTAGTAAAAGTAACATCTCTAGCCTTCTACGACCGCAAAATATAATTTTACGCGTAATAGCTGGTACGCCATGGTATGCTCGCAACACCGAGATCCACGACTATCTGAAAGTACCTACCAACAGTTTCTCAAGAAGTTGAAAGACAACAAAAGAAATATTTAGAGCGTTTAAAAACTCACCAAAACGCCCTCGCAAACCAGCTGGCAACAATAATGCCTACTAAAAGATTAAAGAGAGCCCAAGTGCTCCTTAATAAGGAGGACTAGTAGCTATTACTACTGTCACTCCAACCGCCAACATTACACGAAACGCATCTGATTATAGTTATTCGACTGATGGCAGATATATCTAAACATAAAAAAAAACACGTTGAAAACTTTAATAAATATTTTTTTAAACGTTTTGATGTGCCGGCCTAATAAGATTTTTAAAATGAGTTCCTATGATATTCTTTGCACATTTTTATCTTATTTCTTGGATTGCAGTGCTAGGGGGGCACGTAAGTTATTTAAAATGAGTTGCAATGATGTTCTTTGCAGGTCTTTATCTTGCTTCTTGAATTCCCGTACTAGGGTGGCTGTAGTAGCTATTTTTGTCATGACTAGACTTGCCTGACTTTTTCAATTTAGTTAATATGTACGATAACTCAATACTTAGTTCAGGGTTATCTTGGTCGCCCCTACTATGCCAGCCGAAGCTTAGTATATACATGTAAAAACATATCACTAAGGTTAGTTCACTTTACGGTGTACATTTGATAGAGGCGGTACTACGTGAGTCAGCATACCGAGCTAACAAACAGCCTAAAACTCAACTATAGAGTTTGTATGGATGTGAAGGAAGCGAAAGAGGTGTGTCAGAATCGTGGAAAGTTCCTGACACACCAAGTTTTGACGACAAGTGTGGCGTAGTGGTGTGCTACCAGTACGTTACGCGGATGTCCCGGGTTTGATTCCCGGCCAAGGCAAATACTTTTTGTTAACTGTAATAACTGAAGTTAGCAATCACATCCACTATGCCGGCCTAGTTGGAACCGGCAACTTACAAGCTGATCCCGAAACGCGACTAAGTCACTCCACGGTCTGTTTACTTGTAAGTGGTGGTACTACCCCGGATCAGCAGACTGGGTACCACTGCCTACCACTCTTTGAATTACCACTACGCACTCCGTTATCTTTGTCTACCGTGGTGATATTATTGATTGATTATTTAGACTCGTTTGTTTTCCTTTCAAGGCATGATGCTCTACGAACTCCACGCACCGCTTTTGTACATGGCTCGCAACGAGTTCGCTGCAGGCGTCATCGACAAACATCAGCTCAGGGATCGTCTCCAGGAGCCAATACAATGTCTGTCTGACGCTGCGACGATTTTAGGGAGAGAGGATTCTGAGAGTCATGAGGGTATTATAGGGCAGATCGCACAGAAATCTTTGGAACAACTTAAAGAAAGTTTGGATTGTATTTAAAACATTAATTATGATTGTAGGAACTATTATAGTTGTTTATTTGCACCTAGTAGAGCAGTGAATGACACTGCTAAGATGCGCTTTATTCCTTAGTTTTGAATAATAAATAAAATATTTAAATACATGTGTCGTTTTATTATATAATGCGATTAAAATAATAATAGGACGGAATCGGCGCCATTTTGTGATATTCTAACTATCCAACCAACTTCACTTTAGTAGGGTGTCTTTTTCTTTGCGGACCGTCAAGAAAAAGACAACTTTGATTCAGCCAAGTGAAATTAGTCAACAGCCCGTCCTATTCTTATTCTAATAGCATAGTCCCTACTGTCAGGGTACGAGCTAAATAAACGCGGTGGGAATGCAGTTGTGACGTCATGGTCACGTGTCTATTATGAATAGTGAAGTAACATGCAAAATATTGATAACGATAAACACGCATTTTCCTCAAAACGCAAATAGATTTAGCTTATAAAAATATAAATGTGTATTAAATTGAAGTATAAACATTAGACAGCAACTATTTTTAATGAATTATGTATTCATTTAATTTTGAGAATAGTGACTGCATGTTTTTCTTTTCACACATTTTAATCACGTTTCTAATAATGATTCTAGCCTGACTACGGATGACGACACTCTTTTATTCAATTACCATACAAATTTTTCAATAATCAAACAAAGAAAATAGGGACAAGTTTTTATCGATATTAAATGACATCGCTGAGCTATGAGCGTCACTAAAAGCGGCTATTATGATACAGGTGGGGATTTTTAACTTACGAAACAAATTAATGACTTCAATTGTATGGAGAATTGCTGTCAATGAAATCAAATATTTTTATTTTATTATACATTTCTATTATATAAGCTACTAAAGTGCTTGTATCATAGAAACAGGACAACCAAAGTATATCAACCATCATATATCAAATATACATTGGTATAGCGTGTCTAATTACAATTGACGCGCCCCTCCACTTTATTAGTTCATTTACATGTGTGAATGCAAATATTACTAATAATACCTCATCAGCGTGCTCCTTCGTTTGTGTCTAACCAGCAACTGAAAGAGCGGAGGGGCGCGTCAATTCGGCCTAGACATACTCTACCGGTGAGTGGTTTCGAACCCGTGTACTCGGCTTACGCACTGCCACTAGACCACGGTCGGTGTTTATCAAGTAGTGATAAAGGTATTCTATTAAAAAAAAAAAAAATGTTTAAAAATAATGTTTAATTTAAACTTTATAAAACAATATATAGTAATTTTTGAGGTGTTGTGCAAACATAGTCAAGAATTAGATAAAAGAGTATCCAGAAGACAATGGCTTCAAAAGGCTGAATTAAAATACAAAAACAACAACGCGATAATCCGCTAAAATCTTGAAATTTTTTATTTCAATCTAATTGTCACGCCTTTTCCCACAGGTATAGGCAAAGACAATAGAGCGCCACGAACCTGACACAAGTCCCTCGCTTTCCTTACATCCACAATTCTCTTCATACAAGTTCTAGGTAACCTAGCTTTCTTGAGGATGTCTCCGATTTTGTCTGTGAACACCTTCCTGGGTCTGCCTCGTTTAACGCATTATTTCTAAGAGTTAAAATCTTATTTTCTTAGGAGCCTTAGGTTTGTCTTCTGCTGGTTTCACTGGTACATCCTCACTGCCTATGCCTTCTAAATTATTTACATTATCATATGTGTCTAATCTTATGTTTGATTCCACTCTCTTATCTTGACTCTGAAATTTAAAAAAAAGTTTAGGATAATAGTTTTGTAATAAATACTAATTTGTGAGTAATCTAAACTAATAAAATAGTTTTATGTGGGCTTATTGTATATATATATTGCTGTGTTCCAGGCAGATAAGCGGTGGTAAGATAACTATGACAATTTTCTTAAAGAACAGAAAATATCTTTAGAAAATTGAAGGTGTGATTTCCCTGTAGAAGGAATTTGCTAATCATTTGCTGATTGCTGAATGAACGACAAAGATTTGTTTTATAGATTTTATTAATATTACTTTATATTAAAAAGAAAGTGTACTTTTGGTAAGGGTATGGTTGTTAAAGAGTGGTATGTAATGGTGGCCAGTCTGCCAATCTGTGGTAGTACCACCACTTACAAGTATACAGACCGAGTAGTTACTTCGTTGCGTTTCAGGATCAGTTTGTTCCAACTAGGTAGTGGATGCAACTGCTACTTGCAGATATTCAAAGTAGTCGCCTACTTTAATAAACCACGGTTCAACTTAACAGGCAGTAAGAAGTAATATTTTGGGCCATTTATCATTTCTAAATTCTCCCAAGTTATTGAAAATGATATCTTCTGATACTTACAGTTGGGCAGTCCTTTCTAAGATGTGTAACATCACCACAGAGCTTGCAGCCCCCACCATTTGGATATAGTCCTTTAGGGTTGTCTGGACACTGTCTTGCTATGTGACCCTGGGGACAGAATAATAAATCTTTATACAAATTTATGTTAAAATCCACATTTATAGTCACTAAACTATATTTTTATTTGCTGACAAACCAGAAGACTTCTGTCTATTCTTCCCTAAATATAGGAGAATAGCTCCAAAAGATTTCGTATTTTTTTTATGTTTTTAGTTTATTATGAGTATATAATACTATCATATGAGAAGGAACCAAGCTAGAGATGACCATTAGTTATGGTTCGTCACTCACATGTACATTTTGAAGAACAGGCAAAGTAAGCAATATGGTGTTGCCAGGAAAATGAAAAATTACAATCCATTGTTTTTGTCTGTGGCAATGAAGGAGAGATAATTTAGGTTAAGTAATAAAAATAAACTAACCTGCTCTTTACAAATGAAGCATGTGGCAAATCTGAAGCCCTGATCTTTTTGCACTTTACATTCATGTGATCTATGTTCTGTGGATCCGCATTTAAAACAGATGCCATCACCTGCATCTATTCCAGGGACTTTGGACTTCAGTTCGGGACAATCGGAGAGGTTATGACCACCTTTTCTACAATTGTAACAAACATCCCTCTTAATCCGAGCTAGGGCTTTCTCAGCTCGCCTCCGTTCCAATTTTATTGTTCTTAGTACTTCACTTTTGGGAATACCTGAAGTAAAAATAATAATACATCATAATAAAATTGCATTTGTGTTTTGCAACTCCAAAACACAAATTGCCGATGTAGCTGAAAAAGCCGCCAAACTGAATTGGGACTGGGCAGGTCATCTCGTATGTCCGATGCATTATGGGCCAAGTCCACTACTGAGAGACTCCAGATTGCAGAACACTTCGCGGCAGGCCCAAACGGAGATGGCAAGATGAGATGGACTCCTTCGACAGTTCGTGGCGAGAGATCGCCAAATGTGAGTCATGGAAAAAAGAGAGGGAGGCCTTTGCCCAGCAGTGGGTTAGATAAATAGGCTAATAATAATAATAAAATTGCAAGGGTTTTTTTTTATTATGGTCGCAATATCTGACATAGACTTGACTGTTGGTAAGCAAGGAAAAGAGCACTGATGACTGACAATTTACAATTGCCTAAATCACCATCACATTGAGATATATGTTAAGGTAAATGCAGAAATACAAATTATGTTATCAGCAATATCTAAACTTTTAAAAGTGAAATAATTGACAAAGGAGTATAATGAAGTTTATTTTCTGTCAAGGTATAACTGGGTTAACATGTTCACAGTCTCACAACCCCTATCGGGATTGCATGAGTCTATAATTAGGAGTCCGCGACCCCGAAAGATGATGTTAAGCAGTGAATGGAAGCGACTCCTAACATAATTACATAGCAACATAATTATTTATTTGTCATAAATCCATGTGAAAATGATTTCCATATTTTCAAAGTTCATCAAAATATAAGCAATACTAATACCCTGCGTGGATATTAATTATACTATTCATGCAGAGACTCCTGAGTACAGACTCATGCGACCCCTATAGGGTGAACGGTTAAGATTAGCCCAAATGTGAATAAAAAGGAATGATAAATGTTTATTTACTTTTACTTTTTGTATCTCATCCCAGCAAGAGGCATGTTTCTGGTTTTCCAAACTTAAGAAAGCTCAGAGAGGCAGTAATCTCTTTAGTTATGGACATAGCATCCATTTATTAAGATCAATCAATCAATCAATCAAATTGTCACGCCTTTTTCCCACAGGGATAGGCAGAGACAATGGAGCGCCACTTACCACGATCCTTACACAACTCACTTGCTTCCCTCACATCCATTTATTAAGAATGTCCCTAAATTATACCTTACAAATATATCAGATCCAGATACTTCCATACATTAAATGGGCGCGATGGGCCTGGAAACATTCCAGCTAAAATGCTAATAATTAATAGGTAATTAGTTCAAATAAAAAAATACAATTCGCAAGCAGGATGCCTGCTTGCGATAAATAAACAAAAAAATACCTTTATTAATCATGCTCTGTTTTAATTCTTGTAAACGTTCTGCATCTTTCTTCATGACTGGGAACCCATCATACCTTTGCAGTTCAACTTCTTTACCATTTATTATTATTCGGAAACTGTTATCATCTATAGGTTTCCGTCTTACTGCCTTTCCATCTTTATTTTTAGGTTTTTTACTATTCTGATTAGTATTACTTGTTTCGTCATGACCTTCCGAGCTTTTATTTTTCTTCCAATTCATTTTATTAATAGTCTGTTCATGTCTTGTTTGTGGTTCTGTGTTTGTTTCCTCCATATTTGTACTGTCATTTTGTTTTTTATTTTTATTCTTTTTCTTTTTATGTGGTAAATCAGTTTGTCCCGTTGGAGTGTTTATTTGTTCTGAATTAAATTCATTGGAATTATTATCTGTAGAAGTGTTACCATTTTTAGATTTATTTTTCTTTTTACTTTTTTTCTGTGCAGATGAGATATTATTTGTATCGGTTGGAGTGTCTATTTGTTCTGAATCCAATTCATTAGAATTATTATCTGCAGACTTATTATTTTTAGATTTATTTTTCTTTTTACTATTTTTTTGTGGCAATGAGTTATCTGTTTGTTGTGGAGTGTCTAATTGCTCTGTGTTTGGTTCATTAGAAATATTGTCTGTAGATATGTTATTACTTTTAGATTTTTTCTTTTTACTTTTTTCCTGTTGCAACAAGTTATCTACTTGTTCTGTTGTGTCTACTTGTTTAGTATTTTCATTACAAGCATTCTCTGTACTATTTTTGTTCTTTGATTTATTCTTCTTCTTTTTTGTTTTATCTTTAACTGTTTCTATTTTTGCTCTTTTTCCCTCTACAGGAAAATCACACCATGTAGATTTTCGTTTCGATATTTTCTGTTCTTTAAGAAAATTGTCATAGTTCTCTTGCCTCCGCTTATCTGCCTGGAACACAGCAATATATATATATACATATACAATAATTCAACATAAAAATATTTTATTAGATTAGGTAAAATACATTTTAAATAATTATTATATAGATTATTTCTTTAATTTCACCCACCTCTTGCCTTTTCTTATTCTCCTCTGCCTCTCTTTTGGATTGAGCCAATTGCTCTTTCATAACTTCCCATGGTGTACCATCTTCAGGAGCTCTCTCGTTTGAAGCTTTTGAACCTTTAGCTCGGGCAAATCTGGTCATTTTATATATATATAAACAAATACAAAGTATTAAGGTTAAAATCTAATAACCCCCAAATTGCACGTTTTGACAAATTTGACAATTTACTTTTTAATTACATAAATTTGGCAAACGCTACTCTGTGATATCAGGGCTTGTTGATTGTGCTAAATAAATAAAAAACAATCACAATCAATCACGCCTTTCCCACAGCGATAGCAGAGACAATGGAGCTCCACTTACCACGACCCTGACACAACTCTCTCGCTTCCCTAACAAATACAATTCTCATAATATAAGCTCTTCGGTTATGGGCATTAGGCAACGCAGCTTCGGGATGTCACCAATTTGGTCGGAAAATACCCTCCTGGCTTTAATATCAGATTTATAAATTCTTTTCGACAATCTACTTTCACTTAACCTTACCACGTGGGGATGGTTTATCGAATCATTCTAATGTGAAAGCACACTAAATATGAAACAATTTTATGTTCCGAATGTGAATCGAACCTGGTGCCTCGAACTTATGCCCAGCGTGGAAAGTGAAGTTTTAACAACTTCTTATTTGTTTAAATCACATTAACACGTATTCATGTACTGCACGAATCTTTTGTTTTTTTATTGTGACACATCTGACCTCGACTCGCCTGATGATAAGCAAGAGGAGGTCCAAGAGTGACAACAACTGAGAAAGCCGAGTTTGTTCACAGCTGCCTCAGTAGTGGTCACTATGCCGTCACAAAGATAGACAAAAATACATTGGTGTCAATTCTCTTGGCACACGATTATCCTAAAATCCTCCTAAAAATAATTTAGACCTGTCAAAGGACTTTCGCTATTCTGTGTGTCCCATATTAGTCTTAATTTAGAGCTGTCAAAGCTTTGACAGGCCTAAAAGTTAGTTTAGTTACTTAACTTAGAATTTTAGGCTGTTTTCCTATTCTGTTGTACCAATTTTAGGTGTCAAATTAGAAACGTCAAACTAAATTTGTTTAAGATTAGACGACACCATTTTAGGTCCCGCTTAACCTAAAAAAATTAATTCCTAATAAGAAATATGAGTAATTATGTGGTTAATGCTCTAACTGAAAATGCCGAAAGGTAAAATAAGGTGATTTGTGTATTTTTATTTATAGTAGCTCGCCATACGACATCATTCAATCTGATAGTAAACTGGAGTGCGATCTATGAATGGGGGTGACTGCTACTACTTTTAAATAACTAAAAGTAGTAGTCGAATCCTCTATGCTGGCCTAGTTGGAACTGGTAACTTAAATTATTTCGATTTTAAAGTTTATCTGAAGAAGTCTGGGAGGGAACATAAAAAAACACGTATCACAGGATTAGATTACTTGTCATTATACTGTATAACATTTACTTAATAACTATTTCACCATCATTATACAAATAAATTCATGAAACACAAGTATTACAAATAATTAAAATCTGTCTCCTGTAATTACCGCCAAAACTCATCTATCCAACAAGATGCGTTCGGAAATTAATTGTGTTACGTTTACAAAAGTACAAAGTTTTTTCTATTTTTATTAACGTGAAATAAAGTTTTTATTTACTCAAACCATTATAACATTCAATATGGTACATTATTACTTACTTATTAATAATTATTATATAATTTTCTTATTATTTCATATTATTTTTTAAATATATAAATTTTACGTTGGCAATAATTTAAGCATGTCATCTTAAAATTGACATTTGTGTAAATTCATAGAACAACAAGAGAATTGCGTTTACGCTAAAATTACTTATAATTAAAAAGTTAAAAATTTAATTAAAATTGAATGTGCCAAGAGAATCGACACCATTGTTATTGTTCCGGCCTAATGTATACATAAAATTATTACACTAAAACATAATAACTCTGGGGTCTATTAAAACCACAATATTATTATAGAATATAAAATTTCTAGTATATTGTATCACGTAAAATAAAACATGCTGTTTTATAATAAAAAATTAAGTTGTTTACAAATATTAGAAATACTTTTTTTGCTCTGAACAATCATTACAATAACAAAAACCAGAAGAACACAACATCAAAATGACCATTAGCCAATGATTGTATCAGATCATGGTATTTGGTTTGAAGTTATATTGAAGTATAAGTTCATGTATTTGGTTTGAATGAATGAAACATTGTTCTATATTTTTTAAAAAATTACAGATCATTTTTAACTTAATAAATCTGCATAGTCTACCAATGTTATGTCACAGATTTGTGATAACAGAATACAAGGGGTTAATAGCCAAATATAGAAATAAAATTAAAAAGGTGTTTTAATGTTTTTTATTTAGTTTTATTTTTTGGATGTAATTTAGCATTAATTAATTTAACCCAATCTTCATATTGTTTATTGTCTTCTTCACCTAATTCATCACAAAATTGATCCAAATCTTCTTCTGTAACATCATCCTCTTCATTTTGTGAATATTGTTTTATTTTCTCCACTTTTGATACACTCTGTTTTATTACTTCCTGAGGTTTACCATCAATAAAAATATATTTTTTTGGTTTTTGTTCATTTTCCACTTTAGTTTTTTTGTTTGAATCTAGAATGCTTTCTGCATTTATAGTATTATTCGGAACATCTGTATGTTTCGTTCCTGATTCCTTTTTACTTACTTTTAATTTCTTTGAATTATTTGGGTCATTCGTTTCTTCATTTGTCTGATTATCTGAATCTTCCTCTTGTACCTTCCTTTTAGATTTTTTACCTTTTATATTATTATCAATTCTCGGTTTCTGCTTTTTATTACCTTCTATGTCTACTAAAGTTTCTTTTTTGTCCTGTAAGGGAACTTCAATATCTTGATCTTGCTTCGTTTTTCTAGATTTTTCGTCAGATACCCCAACTTTAGCTCTTGATTTCTTTTTACTTTTAAATTCGGTTGCAACCGATGTTTGGCTATTATCTTTCAGAGAATTTTTTGATGTACTATTAAGATTTTCCTGTAATTTTTCATCATAACTAATAATGTTAATTTCCTTTTTAGCCTTTTTGCCCATTATAAACTTCTGGAAGTAATAATAATAATAAATTTATTCTATAAAATTGTCATATAAACGTGAACTACTAATACTTCTAATAAAATACATATTATGTTAAATTACCTTCGAGGTTATGACCTAAATAAAATTCAAACAAAAGATTGTTTGTGTAATATATCAATGTTAAAGTGTTTATTTTATGTATATTTTAAACAAATATCTAAACGTTAACTATGTTAAACAGAACTTTGCTAAAAATCACCAACTATAAACAAACCAAAACACATTTATCAGTTCTTTTTCTTTCTTCCTGTTTATGGCTTTAGTATTTAACTTGCCAGTGTCAAAGTAAAAATATATGGTTCAATGTTAATACATTGTCAAGTAAAGATGAACATGAACCACGCGAGTGATTCATCAAATGATGATGATGATAGTGAAGTTGATGATGATCGCTTTAGTAAAGCGGCGGAAAGCCTTTACTAAAACTTCAGAAGGAGTCTTGGAGGGAACATGAAGAAACACGTTTCACAACTTTAAATTACTTGTTTATACTTGATCAACTTAAAAATTATTACTGGATAACAATTCCACCATTATTACATATTAATATTTATAAAAAACACAAGCTTTTCAAATAATCCAAAATTGCGCGTCCTGTCAGTTGCAGTTGCCCGCCAAAACTCCCTATTTATCAGTTTTTTTTTTTTTTTTTTTTTTTTTTTTTTTTTTCTTATAATGGCTTAGTTTTTAACTTGCCAATGTCAAAGTAAAAAGTTAGGGAAAGTATTTACATATTTAAAGGAAATTATTTACATAGAGAAAATATATCGATATAAAGGGAATTTCGTAATAAGGATTGGTTTATTTCTAATGAATATTTATAAATGAATATTATTAAGGATTAAAAAGTTATATATACATACATAAATAAATTTACTAATTTTACTATATAAAAGAAGTGAAAAAATATGTGTAGGAAATGGAATATTAAGTGAGGTGAGATGAGTTATGAAATCTGTTCTATCATACAAAGGGCATGCGAAAAAGATGTGGTTCAAATCGCCCACATCCTTTCCGCACTCACACCTATCACTATCAATAATATTAAGTCGTGCTAAATGAGATGGGGTGCAAACATGACCGATTCTTAAACGTATAATACTAGATGTGCACATTTTCTCTAATTTTAATTTAAAAAACCAGTGTTTAATTGGAATGGTGGGTTGAATTTTGTGATACATTCTGCCTTTCGAAGATTTATCCCACGCATCTGCCCAAGCGATCCTTAGATCAATTTGGGGTATGCTTAATAAATCTATCATAAATAATTTGTAAGGGTGAATATCACCACACATTACAGCTTCATTTGCCAGCGCATCCGCCCTTTCGTTTCCGGTTATTCCACAGTGACTGGGTACCCAACTAAATTCGACATGTAGTCCCTTATTATTGCATTTATTTAAACTTTCCCTTAAATCCAACACCGCGGGGTGAACCTTAGTGTTTAAATAAAAGGGAAATCTTGCCAAAGATTGTAAAGCACTCAGTGAATCGGTAAAAACAACACTCCTCTTTAATCTCATCAAAATAATATACTCCACTGCTTTGAGGAGTCCAAAGCATTCACCTGTAAATATTGATGTTTCTGGAGGTAATTTTATCTTTTGGACAACATTATAAGGGTAGTGGTATACTCCAACACCAACACACTGCCCTTGATGTTTTGAAGCATCTGTATATAAACGATGATAATTTTTCCATTTACTATCTAGGAGATTCATAAAATGAACATAAGGTTCTGGAAGAGAACTGTGGAGACCAGTATTTATGATTATTGGTGTTAATATTAATGAAGAATAACTATGTGCGAAAATAGGATGTATGACTAAACGGTGAATGGGAGCTTGTAATAAATTAATCTTTTGGTAACTTCTAAGAAGAGGAGATATTTGATGTGACGAATCAGAGGTGTACCGAATTATATCACTATATTTTTTTAACGATGAATGTAATGGGTGATCAATTTGTTGGAAAGATCTGTATACAAATTTATCACATAAATACTGACGTCGCATATGTAAAGGGGCCTCGCCACATTCAACTTGAAGGGCATCAATTGGACTTGATTTCATAGCACCTGCTATGATTCTTAAAGCTTTTGATTGGATAAGGTTTAACGATTTCAATCCTGTCACAGCAACTGGCTCTAAAAGGAACATACTATAGTCTAAATGAGATCTGATTATTGCATTGTAAACTAGTTTCAAACAAAAAGGGTGAGCCCCCCACCAAACTCCTGCTAAACACCTTAGTATATTTAAGTTTTTTTCGCATTTAGAAACAATATACTCACAATGTTTAAGACCATTAAGCCTAGAATCTAATACAACACCCAAAAATTTTACTTGATTTCTTGTAGGGATAGGAACATTGTTGTATAATACTGTGACTGGAGGAGGAAATTTAAATTTTGAAAATAAAACCACAGAACTTTTGTTAACAGATAAATCGAGACCATTAAAGTGAAGCCATTCTCTGAGTACCGTCAATGATTTTTGTAATATATTAGATCCAGTATTGATAGACTTATTTGAAATATAAATTAAAAGATCATCTGCGTATTGTAAAACTTTAACACATTTTACTAATTGACAATCCAAGTCATGTGTATATATAATATATAAAAGCGGGCTTAGCACAGATCCCTGTGGCAAACCTTTCCATACTTTCCTTGTAAGATTATTACCATTTAAATTTAAAATTAAAGTTCGTTCTTTTAAGTTATTAATAATAAAATTTGTAAGGAATTCTGGAACCTTTAATTTTTGCAGCTTCTGTTGTAATATAGAGATAATAACATTATCATAGGCACTATTAATATCTAAAAATGAAGCTACAACCGATTCATCGTGCAAAAAAGCCATGCGCACATCAGAAGTAAAAATACTTATGTTATCCAAAGTACTTTTTCCTTTTCTGAATCCAAATTGATTATTTGATAACAGCCCGTTACTCTCTATATACCATTCTAATCGCATCTTAACTAAATGTTCAGCAATTTTAATAAAAATTGATGACAGGGCAATAGGACGATATGAATAATGGTCGGTTGGATTTTTATTAGGCTTTAATATTGGAACTATTATTTGTGTCCTCCAGGAAGAAGGTATGCTCCCAGATACCATTATTAAATTAATAACATCAAGATAGTATAAAAGCGCCCTGTCAGTTAAATTTGATACAAATGAATAAGGTATACCATCTTCGCCAGGTGATGAATCTTTAACTTTAGAAAGTACACCTTTAAGTTCTACTATTGAAAAGGGGGAATTGAGGTCGGATTGATTTGAAGTTATTATCGAAGAGCAAATATTAAAAGGAGCAGATAGAGGAGCTAGTTTATCCATGAATTTGTTAGCTATTGTTAAGGAGATGTTTGATGAAGTAGAATTGTATGCAGAACGAAATTTTCTAATGTTTGTCCAAACTATTTTACTGGGAGTATTAGGCGAAAGCGATTCACAAAATTTTTTCCAACCATCACGTTTCTTTTGTTTTAACAATTTTCTTGTATCATTTGCTATTTCAGAATAATGATCAAAATTTTCAATAGTCATATTGAGACAATATTGTTTTTCCGCTCGCTTTCTGTTTTTCACTGCTTCTGTACACTCATTATCCCACCAAGGAGGTGAAATGAGTTTATTTTGTGGACTATTTTTTATGGGAAATGATATATCAGCGGAATTAATAATAGTTTCTACAAATCTTTCTGCACATGTGGTAACATTGTCGACATTGACTTCAGGTAATGAAGATATATGACTATCTACATTAGTTCTATATATATCAACGTAATCTTTTGTTATTCTATATTTCATTCGAGGTTTACGTGTAAATACGCGTTTTTTAAGGAACGAAAATGTAAGTAAAAGAGGAAAGTGATCGCTACCACATGTGGAGGAAAGTGGAAACCAAGAAATAGAAGGAGCTAAATGAGCAGAACATATTGACAAATCAACTACACTAATATTCTCGTTAGGTTTTGTGAGACGAGTTGGCTGACCGGTGTTTAAAACACATAAGTTATAAAAATCTATTAGTTCAATGAGATCTTCTCCATGACTAGTTGTAATTGAGCTACCCCAAGATTGATGCTGTGAGTTAAAATCTCCTAAAATGATTATCGGTTTTGGGAGCATGGCTATGATTTGTTTTAATTCAATCATTATGTTATTTGAAGGACGAGGAATATAAACAGATACATAAGTAATTTTTTTAATACGTACTGCAACAATCGATAATTCATCATTATGTTGAGGCAAGTTAATGGTGGAATAAATATAATTATTTTTTATTAAAATGGCAACACCACCATAACCGTCTTGTCTATCGTTTCTAACGACATTGTAACCGGGCACACGAAATGTGTTTCCTAGCTTGAGCCAGGTTTCTGCAAGCGCAAAAACAAAAGGTTCATGTTGATTAATTATGTCATATAATTCATTACGTTTGTTAATTACGCTTCGACAATTCCAAAAGATCGCTTTGGCGTAATCCATTTTTTAGAATAGTAGTAAATAATTTCAATTGAGCAGCAACGTTGGACGGTAATGTGTTTGAAAAGGAGGACAAAACAGTATCAATAAGTGTGGAAATGATTTCAATAGTGTTTATGGACTGATTATCATCAGAAGAGTTGTTAAGAGCAAAGCCATTTGCAGGAGATCGAATGTCATAGTCTCTAATAAGCTCTTTATGAGCTGTTTGATCATAGCCAAATCTTTGCTTGGGAGGAGCACGAGGCTTTACATTTACCATTTTTTTATAGGATCTGGAGAAAGTAGACTCCGTGGGGAGAGACGTGACTACATCTGCATATGGCTTTGAAGTCATTGGATGGAGTTTTGATGCCTCAGCATATGAGAGATTATCTTGTGACATGGTGGATTTTATATTCTTCTGTCTGCTAAATTCTGGACAGTTTTTATTGATGGCAAAGTGAGCTCCAGAGCAATTGCAACAGAAAACTGAGTCTTCCTCAATAGTGCATGTGTTGCCAGAATGTTCCTGACCACATTTAAAACAGCGTGGCATTGACCTACATTGTACTTTAGTGTGTCCATATCTGCAGCAATTATAACACTGTATTGTTGGGTATGTATACAATTCTACAGGTAATGAATTGTAACACATGAATACACGTTTGGGTAAAACTTGCCCATCAAAAGTTAAAACCACTGTTTGAGATGGCTTCCACACTGGGGAACCCTCTACAATAACTTTGAAATTTAGTCGTCTGACTTTTATAATCTCTCCACAACCTAACGGTACACTGATGTTATTTTTGACGTCATCCAGTGACCACTCTGCAGGAACACCTCTTACCAAACCCATACGTGTGATGTTATAGGTTGGGATAAATGCTTTCAGATTGCTATCCATCAATGATTTGTTTAATAGAAAATTATTAGCATCTTCATGCTTGGAAAAAGACAAGGACAGTTTATTTCTACCGACCCTCCTGAGGCTACCATTAATTATGTTATTAAATTTATTTTGTTTCAGAAAATACCCAAAGATAACCGGATGCAAGGAAGTACCATCATTAGGAGCCTCTGAAACCTTGGATATGTGAACCAAATATGGAGCACTGTCAAATTCACCATATGTGGATCTACCAATCCTTACAATATTATTCTCTGACTTATTATTTGTTTCAATTATTACACCCTCCTCTTCACAACCACATCCTCCCTTTTCATTATTTTTTTCCTTTCTAAAGCGTTTGTTGCATTTTTTACAAATTTTAATAAGTCTACTTCTCTTTCGTGACCCTGCTGGTATGGATCCATCAGTATCTATACTAGAGTCGACATATTTTGGATGAGTAAAACCCTTCCCAGGGTCTGGGGGATCAACCCCCATTTCTCTTATTTACAATACAATTAAAATTACAAAAACTTACCTAAATTAACACTAAACTACTAATTATTAATTCAAATATTTTACATATATAATAATATTTACATAAAAACCAATCCTTAAGGTAATATAATAAGAAAAGCCAAGAAAACGCGACCGCCTATTTCGACCTTTCCCGCCCTTTTTTCCATTTATCAGTTCTTTTTCTTTCTTCTTGTTTATGGCTTTAGTATTTAACTTGCCAGTGTCAAAGTAAAAATATATGGTTCAATGTTAAAGCATTGTCAAGCAAAGATGAAGATGAACCACGCGAGTGATTCATCAAATAATGATGATGATAGTAAGGTTGATGATGATCGTTTTAGTAAAGCGGCGGAAAGCCTTTACTAAAACTTCAGAAGGAGTCTTGGAGGGAACATGAAGAAACACGTTTCACAACTTTAAATTACTTGTTTATACTTGATCAACTTAAAAATTATTACTGGATAACAATTCCACCATTATTTCACATTAATATTTATGAAAAACACAAGCTTTTCAAATAATTCAAAATTGCGCGTCCTGTCAGTTGCAGTTGCCCGCCAAAACTCCATTTATCAGTTCGTCAGATGACATTGACAACTACCATTTCGTTTCAAAAGCAAAAAGTTTGAAAGTTCAATTTGACACGTGGTTAATTTTGTAAAGCAATTAAAGTATGAACGAAAAAGAAATTCAAGAAAATAAATGTTAGTATTTAAAAACTGTAGGTAAAACTAATATTATCATAATATAATAATTATAATAAAAGTAGCTTAAAATTCATTATAGTTTAACGTCATATTTTCGAATGTAAGAATCTGTGATGAATGAAGATAAACAAACACCGTTTTTTTTATACGAATGGATTTTATCAGTAGAGCTTATCTTTTGAAGTTTAGTACAATCAATTACTTATAATATTTACCTATCCACTCGTGAATAATATATTTACATTGATAATTGAAACAATATAATAGTGAAATAATAAACGACGGTTAGTAATGATCCTGTTATGTAATTTAAGATCAGCGGAATTCCTCGTCGCTCGCCATCCGACGATCGTACGCTGCTCTAACGCACATACGTCAACGACTACCGCAATCAAATAATTGTATTCTCTCTGCGCGAGCGAACGCTAAGGACGTGTTTATTATACCTAAATAACAATGGGTGAAAAAAAGTTTATACTGGGTATGGATATAGGCACAACATCTGTAAAAGTTTGTGTCTTTGATCCTATTGCAAAGGAAATAGTAGCGAAACAAAGTAAGGATACTGCAGCAAATATTCCTAGTGACCAGGGAATTGAGGGGAACAAGCAAGATGTTCCTAAAATTGTCTCTGCTGTTCATGGATGTGTTTCCCGGTTGCCCAAAGAAGTCCTGAGACATGTGACCAAGATTGGTGTGTGCGGACAAATGCATGGGGTTGTTTTATGGAAAAATGGGGAACAAGCTAGGTATATTATTTTAAATATATACTTATTAAACTTGAATTAATATTCTTAGTCAATTATTTTTTTATGTACATTATTAATCGAAGCCAACACATGATTTTAATTCAATAGATATATTTTGTTTTATTTATATAGGCTGTTAAACAAAAAATACTAACACATTTACAACCATATAAATTAGTGACGAGAAGAATTTATTTTTAAAATGTCAGCAGTGGACGTAAATCAATGTTAGTCATAATGTCACTAGTAATTAACTCCACCCACTAATCTAATAGTATGTAAAAATAGATGTTGGCAATCCTGAATATTTTATAACTTTAATCTCACAAATACAAAACATACAGTTTTAATTCCCCTATCTATGTTTTAACATACATTCTAATTCATGGATAATGGACACTTTGAGGAAATTTAATAAAAATATTGTACAGTCATGTACAGAAGCAGTGTAGTATTTTATAGCTCTTTTCATTCAGTGGTGTAGCATAGTGGGTGCAAAGGGGCGGCACATTTAGAGGGGCAGGATAATGACACAATAAAATTGTTATTAATGTTTTTAAGTAAATCTATATATTTTTTGTAACCTATACAATAGATGATACCAATGATTGTTTTTTGGTAAATATTTTAGTCTTTTATACTTCTGCCTTGGGCGGCTAACACCTACCCTACACCACTATAATTAGAAAGATTCATATAATGTTGAATATACCTAAATTTTATTAGGTTCCATAAAGTATTCTCACTGTTTAATAGGAACTGACAATAGAGGATGGTGCGGATAGCAAAATTTGAATAAAAACTTTCAGTATTTTTTCAAATGTAATCTTTAATTGCAGAGCATGGGAAAAAATTGAAAAGGATAATGTACTCATAAGATATGATGCTGTAAGGGAGCACATGTCTGCATTGTACACTTGGCAGGACACACGGTGTAAACCAGAGTTCCTTGACACACTTCCACCACCTGACTCACACTTAAAATGCTACTCCGGATATGGATGCGCCACACTTTTGTGGATGCTAAAACACAAACCCGATAAACTGAAGAACTTCAATTGTGCAGCAACAGTACAAGACTTTATAGTGTCCATGATTTGTGATCTAGAAATACCAGTAATGTCAGATCAGAATGCTGCGAGTTGGGGCTATTTCAATGTAGTACAAAATTCATGGAACACTGATATATTGTCTTCCATTGGCTTTCCAATAAATCTACTTCCAAAAGTTGTGAAGAGTGGTCAGTATGCTGGGAAATTATGCACATCCTGGTATGGTATTCCAGAAGGCACACTAGTTGGTGCAGCTCTGGGTGATCTCCAATGCTCTTTTCTTGCCACATTAGAGAATAAGGAGGATGCTGTACTAAATATCTCCACGTCAGCTCAACTTGGTTTTGTTGTAGACAGTATAACTGATATGAACTGTGCTACAATAGAACACTTGCCATATTTTAATAATACATATTTAGTGGTGGCTGCTTCCCTCAATGGTGGTAATGTTCTTGCCACATTTGTTAAGATGTTGCAACAGTGGATGTTGGAATTCGGCTTTCCGATACCACAGGCTAAAGTTTGGGAGAAATTAATAGCATCAGGGTTGAATGTCAAAGACGAACAGTCTATTATGAATGTGAAACCATTGCTTTTGGGCGAGAGACATTCACCAACAGAAAAGGCCAGTGTGGAAAATATAGATCTCTCTAATATTCAATTGGGGCAGGTATTCAGATCTTTGTGTAATAGTATAATTCAGAATCTACATTCCATGATGTCCAAGGATGTTTTATTGAGAGCTAGTGTGAAGAGGATTGTTGGTAATGGGTCAGGCCTGTCAAGGAATGCTGTTTTGCAGAAGGCTGTGGAGCATTATTATAGTCTTCCATTAGAGTTTACATCTGGGGGTGATGCTGCAAAAGGTGCTGCTGTAGCTGTGCTAACTACTGAGTGATATATTTAAAGTACAATGTTATTAAAATACTCCTAATTTAGGTATTTATTAATATATATTTTTAGGACAATTTAATTGTCGATAAAGTTTTTTATAATATGCATAAATGTTCCTGTAACAGAATTTGCACCAAAGAATCGGAAACGTAGTTTTAGAGGATGTAATGTAGTCACCTATTAGACTTGCAAAATAGATTGTTACTTTTTAGAGACAATAATAAAAAATGGTTTAAAAATGTTTTTCTTAATCAAATTATCCCACATTTTCCTTAGAACATTAAAAAATAATTTCGAACAAACTAAAACTAACTTTTAATAATTCATAATTTCTGAACAATCGTGACACTGTCAAGCTGACAGTTCACTGGTTGATTTTTTTGTGGAATTCGAGTAACGGTGGACGTGTATTTTTGTATTTACTCTAATATTTAGATACAATTCACTAAATATATGAACCTAATACAATATGTTTTTATTACCGAAACATAACATGTAATAGTAGTTTTCAATTATTGTAAAAGAAAGTTTTTAAACTAGGTTACCTACTTTTATATAAACATTTTGAAAATACTGTTTATTTTGTGGATAAAATATGACGACCAAAGACGAGTGTAACGAGTCTGCAGCCGCCGATGGAAATCTGTTACAGCAGCCACAAGAGCAAGTCGTTACTCCAAGGAATCCTTTAATGAAATTGAGAACTTATGTATTTGCCTTACGTCCATGGTCTCTAAGTGGAAGCCTACTGCCAACATTGCTGGGAGCATCATTATCATACCGACTGCCTGGAGAGAATGGCTTCAGTTGGTTGACATTATTACTTACAATTTGCACCATAATACCCGTTCATGGAGCTGGTAATGTAGTGAATACATATTTTGATTTTGTGAAAGGCATTGACAATCGCAAGTCAGATGATAGGACTCTCGTAGATCATATATTGTCTACAGATGAAGTGGTGTCACTTGGTGCTATGTTATATTTAGTTGGATGTGCATTTTTTGTGCCTCTTGCCATTTTATCACCGGCTCGAATGGAGCATTTAGCTTTAGTATACTTTGGTGGTTTGTCTTCTTCATTTCTCTACACCGGTGGGATTGGTTTGAAATATATAGCATTAGGTGATATATTAGTTCTTGTTATATTTGGTCCAGTATCAGTTGTGTTTTCATTTCTAGCACAAACTGGACGAGTTGATTGGCCTATCATATACTATGCTGTCCCATTAGCATTGAATACAGAGGCTATACTCCATAGTAATAACACAAGGGATCTAGAGACTGATAGCAAAGCTGAGATAGTGACATTGGCTATTTTGATTGGTAGGACTGCCTCACATTTATTGTATGCATTTTTATTATTTACACCCTATATCATGTTTGTAGTAGCATCTGTGAGGTGTTCTTTCTGGTTTCTCATACCATTATTGACACTGCCACGGGCATTTGAAATAGAAAGGAGGTTCAGACGTCCAGAGACAATGAGATCTATTCCAAAACAAACTGCAAGACTTAATTTCTATTTTGGTATGTTGTATGTTATGTCACTAATATTTGCAAGTAAATTACCATTCTTGCTGCGATAGTTTGCTGCAAATTTTAGTTTATTTTCAATTGTATTACCTCAATTAGCTTTATGAAAGCCCTTTAAATGTGTTAAATCCCTTTAATGTATTATATGTAATGTAATTAACTTTTTGTGACCATAGGATTTTGTAATTTTTCTATATACTCTGCTATTAAAATAAGAATAGGACGGGCTGTTGACTAACTTCACTTGACTGATTCAAAGGTAATACACCTTCTTGAAAGTCCATCTGCAAAAAAAGAAGCCATATTAAAGTGAAGTTGGTTGGAGAGTTAGACGTCGCAAAATGGCGCCGATTCCGTCCTATTCTTATTTTATTCGCATTATAGGCCATAATATTATCTTAACGCCCACCTGATATTAAGCTAAAGTGCAGTCCATGAGTGAATAACAATGAATAGAGGTCTGAAGTGCCTGGCTGTATAATATAAATTTAATTATCTCTTTATAGGCTGATTTTTTGTATCTAGAGAAGATTATTAACAATTAATCAAGTTGTCACACTTCATACCTACAGTGATAGGCAGAGACAATAAGTTAATAGTTTTTAAAACCTTTATCCAATTTTTAAAACACATTCTGTAGGTCCTTCAGTACTCTCATAGCTGTTTCAAATTGGAATGCTTTTGGCCTCAGTTGGCGACTGATCCCACACAACAGTGCTGTTTATATATTTAATAAAGTAAAACAAACTTAGTATCTCAATCTTAAATCTCACTCTTAAACTAAGTTTATTTTATTTTACATATAAAATCACTTTTCTAATAATTGATTTGAAATTTTAACAATATGTTGACGTGGACCCAGCAGAGGTGAAAAAATTGCACAATAGCAAGATAGGATAGAAGAATGCTGACGCAAGCACATAGGCGCCGCTGATTAGCTTATATCGGTCGCGCACTAAGATTAAAGTTGTGATTTCGCCAGAGACTGCAGACTGCACTACTTGTTTGTATGAGATTGATTCCGTGCAAGGCGACACTATTGCGATTTGCGACAATCAGCATTTGCTAAGTCATAGATTATAAATATGTTGTTTGGAGACAATATTAACGCGGCAGCTGCAGGCTATTGTCGCCTTGCACGGAATCAATCTCATAAAAACAAGTAGTGCAGTCTGCGATCTGCAGTCGCCGGCGGAATCACACCTTTAGACGCCGAGTTCGGTTCCTGGTGCACGCGTCAATTGTGCATTTCCTCTGTCCAAGTTTGTTTCCTAATTTATTAGTATTTTACAAAGTTGATTTTTTTAAAGAGTTCATTAGAATTTTAAATAAATATAATATATAGAAATAGTTTATATTATTGTGAATTGTATTGTTAGTAGAATGAAAATGTATTGATGTGATTTATTTTTGAATTGTTTAGCATGCATGTTGGAATGCTTGACCTTTTTGAGTTATCGGAACCATCTGTTGTGTGAATGGTTTTGCATATATACATTATTTATGTTGTATTTTAACTGGAAGTTATTTTAATGGTTGTTTTGGACAAACATATGTTAAGATTTTGGAGCCGATTGTATTGTTTATTGTATGACTTAAAAAACGGTATATTATTTTGTAAAAGAATAAAAACTGAATGTAATTAAACTAAAATGATTTCATCCACATAGTTACTTTTGAGATACTTGTAAAAAAACTAAGTTTTAAACTGATTCCTATAGGGAAACCAGGATTTTACAGTAGAAACACCAGGACGTTTCAATTTATAACCAGGCTGTCCTATAAGAGCACTTAAGGCACTAAATCCCGCCCGGCAGATAGAAAGCGCTGGCACACCTACTTACTTTTCGTTTTACGAAAGTGTATATATTTTATAATATTAATAATTATGTACACGATCCACGGACTTGCTCCCACCGCAGTCATCCAGCGCTCTTTTTATCTGTCGGTCGTTCATACTTTGTCCCTAAGGCAGGGGTCGGCAAGTTACCTTCAGATACAAAAGTATCTGAAGGTTACTGATAAATTAAAAAAAAAATTTAATTTTTTTTTTTTAATTTATCAGTAATGGAAAACACATTTTTATATTTTGGGGGATTTTAGCGGTCTGGAATTGAACCGCAGTCCGCCAGTTGCCGGACACTGATCTAAGGAGTCAGTTTATGTCCAAAAATAGATATATCTGTTTAACAAAAACAAAACATATGTCATAAAAGTTACTTATAACTGCTGCTTTAGGTTTATGTACCATATTAGTGAATTCCGGATGTTTTTGGAATTTGTTTTGGCGAAAATTTGCTATATAAATATAAACCATAATTGCATTACTGATATTAAATTAATTATAGTTCTTAAGGATATATGAATGAAGCTGTCTTTTAGTCTTAATTATACATCAGCTTTAAGTTGACAATAAAGTGTGTTTGTTGTGTAACAGCTTTCCGGGCGAATCCTATTTATGTCATACTAACGGTATAAATGCTTTTTGGGCAATGATATTTTAAGAAAATATGTAGATATGTTATACGCGCTCCGAACGAGGAACGTTAAAACTATGCTAATAAACAAATCTGAACTCAGTGTCGCGATGCAGAGCAACATATTTTTGTCTCTTTTTCGCTCTCAAAAAAACAGACATTACATCACACCAAGAGCCTTTCACCCTCTCTTCTATAAATCCTACCTCATATTCATTTGGTTAGTTTCAATTTTAATTTTCTAAATAATAGATCCTCTCACTCACGCTCTGAAATGTTCGCAATGAAACATAGCAATACTCTCACAAATTGGTTAGATGTCGCGTAAAAAATACAAAAACGTGCTGCCCCATAATCACCTTTATTAGTCGTCCACTGCTGGATACAGGCCTCCCCGACCTCCACAGTGGCTTGCATCCAGCAATTTTTTCGACCTTCAACAGGTCATCAGTAATCTGGTGCGTGGACGCGTTGTCTTTTTTTTTTAATGTGACTTAACCTTTGCAGTTTATGGGATTTGGCAAAGTTACGAACTTTGGCCACATGCATGCTGTTATTTAGTTTTATAAGAATATTTAATATGCCTAAGATAAAATAAATTATTTATATTGCAAAATATTGTTTTTATTTTAATGCTTAAAAGCATACAACCCCTAATGTCGTTAATATCGATCTTGACCGTGTCCTTTACCCTGTAATCCACACTTGTATAAAAACACTAACGTTATTCGTGTACAAAATAAAGGGTTAGCCAGTGAAACGGGAAGATTGGAGATGGCCTTCACAGTTGGAATGTGAGTGGTGGGGGTAACAGTAGCTGGCTCCGTTTCACCTGCGTGTCCCGCCATTTAGTTGAGATGGATCGTTGGACGGGTGAACATCGCGGTTAAAGCGTATTATACGAATGGTGAGAGTTTGGTGAAAACGCGACGTGCTTTTCGACGCCATTTCAACATACCGCGCAACAGGCCTGTTCCTTCGAATAACGCAATTCGTTCGTGGATAAACAACCTTGAACAAACTGGATCAACGTCTAAAAAACGAGGTGGGAGTGCAAAAACCGTTCGAACCCCTCAAAACATCGCTACTGTTCAACAGGCAATGCTCAGAAGTCCACGCCGATCTGCCAAACAACATGCTCTACGCCTTGGAATAAGTAACACTTCGGTGAGAAGGATTCTTCATGAACATTTAAATTTTCACCCATACAAAATACAGATTGTGCAATCTCTCAAACCAACTGACAATCAGAAACGATTACAATTTTGTGAGGAAATGGCCAGAAGACTTGAAGAAAATGTCGACCAAGTAAACAACTTGTGGATGAGCGATGAGGCACATTTCCACCTCACTGGTTTTGTTAATAAACAAAACTTCAGATACTGGTCGGAGGAAAACCCTGGTGTACTTCATGAAACGCCTCTTCATGCTGAAAAAGTGACGGTTTGGTGCGCAATGTCGGCAAGAGGAATCATAGGACCATTTTTCTTTGAGGATATCAATGGAAGTGCTGTGACTGTTAACTCTGTGCGTTACGTTGCAATGATCACGAACTTTCTTACGCCACAACTCCAGTAAATGAACACACAATGTTCCAACAAGATGGGGCAACAAGCCACACTGCAAGAGTTGCCATGAATGCAGTGAACGCTTTGTTTCCAGGCGGCGTCATTTCCCGAAACGGGGATATCCCTTGGCCCCCTCGCTCTCCAGATTTGACAGCCTGTGACTTTTTTCTATGGGGTTACTTAAAAACAAAAGTTTTTCAGAACGATCCACCTAGAACTATCCCAGCCCTAAAACAACGAATTCGGGATGAAATCGAAGGAATACCAGTAAATATGCTGCAAAATGTCATGAGAAACTTCCAGGCCCGGCTGCAGCAGTGCATAGATTCCAATGGAGGACATTTGACAAATGTTATATTCAAAAAATAATTTTTACTTATTGTACAGTAAATGGCTACCTTTTTTCTTTATATTTATAACCATTAAATAATAAAATTAATTTTCTTAAACAATTAGTTACTTTTTTAAATCTTCCCGTTTCACTGGCTAACCCTTTACTAATAAATGTATGTATAAGGTAGTGTCGAGATCTGATGGTGAGGATTACAGGATAAGCTTCATTACCACCACCTCTGCATCTCGGGAATCTTTAACTCAATGTTTTCTGATTTTGGTATAGAATAGGAGTTATTATTATGTCCATAGTTTAAACGGTTGAGATCTGATGTCTTTTTCCGAATAAACAATGGCACAAATTAGCGCTAATTCGGGACTAAATATTGGGATATTTGGTATCTTTTAAAATTAGATGGTGAGGCTTACAGGGTGACACATCTTGGCATCTTCTTACATTTGTTTTGGTGCTTGTCAAAATTGTGGAAGCAAGATCAGCCCCCCCAGCACAGCAATCCAAGAAGCAAGATAAAGAATTGCAAGGAATATCATTGCAACTCATTTTAAATAACTTACTAGATCAGTGTATCAAAAAAGATATTTAAACGTTCTGTAAAACTTTACACAAAACAACGTTAAAAACTTTAATAAACATTTTGATGTGCCGGCCTGATAAGTTATTTAAAATGAGTTACAAAAATATTCCTTGCAGTTCTTTATCTTGCTTCTTGGATTGCCGTGCTAGGGGGGCAGGATTATATAGAGTGGCGCTCCTTAGTCTCTGTTTATCCCTGGTAGCTTGACTTATATAAGGCGTGACTTTTGATAATTATTTAAGTTTGTGTATTAATATTTTAACCTATCACGTCCCCGTACCCCTGTCCTCATAGACAGAGACATCTCCTTACCTTAAATGTTACATTTAGGATTATAAATTTCAAAATGAAACATATTTATACATTATTATAGTTTATTAAGTTTCGACACAGGAAACCATTCATATTTTTACAATAGATATAATCCAGAAGAAAACAGTCTGAAATCTAAATACATTGTTGCAAGACTGAGTTATTTTGAATAATAATGGTTCTACAAGAAACTTCAGATTTTTGTAAAATTACGTTTAATTTGAAGTATCAACAGAATTCTCCTGTTTTTTTAGGCATTTGTATGACTAAATATCTAGTACAACTATTATGTCGTAAAACACTAGTAAACCTAGAGTGAGTAGACCATTCGTTCACTTATATGTATTGCCAGATGATTAAATGAATATAAGATGATGAGATCATTTTATGTGCCTTTAAATGGCTACCATACTATGATAGAAAATATACAATGAATCAATTGCGATTTTTAAATCTCCATTATTTGGTTATCTTAATAAATAATAACTATCGATAATAAATGGTTATTATCGATTTGCACTAAAACAGATCTAAAAAACGCAAAGGCTGTTTGAGGAATAACTTTAAAAAATACATTCATCTATGAAAATACATTATTCAGATTATTCTAAATTTATGGCCCTGAATGCAGGTCTAGTGGTGTGGAGCCATTATTTGATTATATTTTTATTTGTTGGTACCATATTTATAGATTGTATATTACAAGTACTCCGTAAAATTATAAAGAAAATATATTTAAGGTTGTATTATACAGAAAAACGTATTAATAGGTACTAAATTTATAAATTGGCATGGTTAAATACAATAAAAATATCTACGAGTTTGATTATAATACTGCATCAAGATATTCTCTTTAAAAACTACTTTCATAAATGTTACTAAACAAAATGGTCTTAATACACTATAATCTTGAGTTTGCTATACTTGTGATATGTTTAATATGAAACACATAAACTGAGGCTTTATCACGTTATTTAAATGTTATAACTCAATTATTATAACTGTGCATTAGTAGCTGTCAAATAATTTAGGTTGGCAACATTGATTTCATCCGTCATAATACCTATTCAATATTGTTTGTAAAGTTAGTTCTGCACTATTTTTCTGATGACTTAAATTTCTATTTTTCAATGTTTTTACATTTCTATACCAAAGTACATATAGCAAAGATAAATTGGTACCGGCGAGGGCTCTCGGTTTGCGTAACCATTGCGCTA
Source organism: Tinea trinotella (assembly GCA_905220615.1). Lineage (NCBI taxonomy): Eukaryota > Metazoa > Arthropoda > Insecta > Lepidoptera > Tineidae > Tinea > Tinea trinotella. The sequence continues at coordinate 3,346,437 of HG992320.1, read as the reverse complement.
CCACTAAACCACGGTCGCCTTATATATCAATAGTTAATGAGCTTGAATCGTGACGTCACACGACAGGGTGACGTCATAGTGACGTAACACTGTTCTGTCATTGGCCAGTACCATCAGCAAAACAATTCCTTGAATATGTCACGTTTTGTAACTGTGATAATGCGCTTTTTTCCAGCGCATTAGCAACTGCCGGGAATAATGGTCTTGCTGACGTTGCCAAGTGTGCAGCTATAATAATTGCGTTGTAACTGTAGTGGGCTCCGTTATGATATGAACGTTATTAAACTAATGACATTAAAATAGAGACTGTTATAATTAAGCCCGTTATTAAAAAAACTATTAATTATTCATTAAACAAATTTTAAAACTAACTTGTGATAATCGAGTCATTTTCAAACTTTGGTAGATTTATAAAAGAAATGCAACATTAAAACTGTTCGTTTTAGTACAGTTAGCGTTTTAATTGTTATCAGAGATGTTTGCATTAGGACAGTGTATGCATATGAAACTGGCGCGTAAGAGAAGACATTAAAATAAGAGCGGTTTTTTTTTAGTTTTCAGCAATTTGCCTGTAAGATTGTCATCTCCTTAGTGCGTTTTAACACCAGGCGTATAAGCTAGTTTTATTGCTGTTGTATTATGAAAACGAGCTGGGACCGCACACAAAATCGCCGTCTTAGGATGTGGTTTCGAGCCCAGCGGGGCGACGACGCTCTATTGAAATGTGTGGTTTTTAATAACGCAATCAGTAGCAGTAGGACACGAGCGACGAAATTAAACTGAATTGACCGCTGCCGCCGATCCTGTCGCTCGTGCACCGCTCCCCATCTCGTGTCACCCCGCTGCGCTTGAAACCGCTACTGCGGCCATACATTGTTTTTGTCGCTGGGTTTCCTTCTAGGCTCTAGGCTCAAAACCGCAGTCTAAATGTAAATAGAAGAATGCATAACACTTGATCAATTTTTTTACAGTTGTAAAGGAATTGAATGATAATTAATTAAAACATCATTCCCACTATCCCACTAAACATCATTACTATTTTTTGAAATATTTATTTTGAGAACAATAATATTATAAATAGTGACATACAAACAAAATTAATAGGAATAATTTGAACTTCACTAATCGAAGTTATTTATCTAAGTTCAATTAATTAGAATAGACATTAACATAAAATTTAATATAAAAAAAATAATCACTATCACTTATTAAAAAAAAGTATATATTTTTTACTCATTAAATATACTATACAATAATTAAAATAAAACAAATTCACAGAAAATATAAGTCTTTAAACAATCCTATTTGATATACAGAATGAGTTATTTCAACGGGCTATAAAATACATTTTTAAAATATGAAACAAGCAGCCAAACATTTTGTGTTAACTCAATTGCATAAAACTACACTTATTGCCAAAACCATTTTTAAAATATAATTCCAACAGAATAGGACAATTAATCTTTACACTCTGTCGATATAATCGGCAGTCGAACTATAAGGTTCGGCTAGTCATTTTAGAATTTAGATTTTAGAATAATCGACAAGTGGAATGCTCCCTCTCTCTCTTCTTGGATCCTACAAGCGAAGCGTGAAAAAGCACCTTTGGCTGGCATAACAAATGGCGACTGAAACAACCGTAAACTATATAGGTTTTTCAGCCATCAGCGCTCTTTGATTTCCTCTTGCTCACCATTAGGCCGACGTCAAATTCAGCATCCCGATAAAAAAATAAAAATGGTTTCGACAAAAAAGTGGAAATTGCAATAAATAAAAATTTAAGATATTACTTTTTTGCTCATTTGATAATCAATTACAGTGCCTAAAAACTATGCATTGAATTAAACACGATTTTTTCTAGTTTAAGAGTTATGACCAAATAAAAGGACAGCCTGTATATAAAAAGACAATTTTTTAAAGTTATGACTAGCGAGCGTATGGGATGGTTTTGGTTCATTTTTTTCAGATTCTTGGCTTTTAATTCATTGCATCAATAGAAGATGCTGAGGCCACGAGGACTCTAGAGACACTGCGATTTCGCAGAGACATAGCGTCCTTTATCGCCTATACTACTTCTGGGGAGCTCTTTCACATTATTTTTTACTTTCGTGATATGCGGGGGAAGCATCCATATTCTATCAATCGAACAGTAAAACTTAAAGATATACAATAGACAAGTGGATGCCGTAGCTTGTTAAGGGAAAAGAGACAACTATTTGAACATGAGACATTTTATAAATGCATAACAGCGATTATTACATTTAATTAAATTATAATACAATTTAAAATAGGGAAATTCGAGGTTATGTTGTCATATTCAAGTTACAACTCAATTTCAAATTAGTTTATTAACCATTACTTGGCTGCATATTATAGTTTCCTTTGCTTTTAAAGGCAATAAAAAAACTATACTTTGACAGTTAACTTTGATGGAGTTCACAGTTCGGCATTATCTGTGCGTGCGGCGAATCATAGAACTAATACGTCATCGCCGTTAAGAATGCTATTGCATAAAGTTTCAGGATTTAGGATCGTTTATTTACAGCAAACATTCTTATTATGGCAACAATAAAGACTACTCTAGCGCCTTCGCCAGACGTACAGATACGTATGTCGAACTGTATCCGATTCAGCCGTTATTGTCTCGATCAATTATCTTTTAAGAAGACTTAGATGTATACGCGATCCGAAAGAGGCACGTTAAAACACTGTGTTCAGTGCTAAGAAGCAAACCTGAAAACAGTGTCGCTATGTAAAACAACATATATTTCTCTTTTTCGCTCTCAATCATTCCGTCCTATTACCACTTTTGTGTATGTCTAGCCGTGGTCGATCGTTCAAACTCGTGCCATTTGCGAACACTAAAACGAGTGTAGGTAAATAAAATATAAAAAAATAAAAATTGGGAATGAATTACGTTTTTATTTTTTCTTTCTAACGTTAGTGAATGGTTTTTGCATTAAAATTAATGCCCAGCGTCGTTCCAGATCAAGCGTGAAATTTGTCTTTTTTACTTAAAGTGATATCTGTATGCTGTATAATCCTACCACTGGAACTGACCATGGGTTAATTTTGTTGTATTTATTGAAGAATATTTGGCCTCAGAGCCGTATTGAAATGGAAACGAAACGAAAAAATCTTTGATTAACAGATCTGATTTTTTATTAATTATAACTACGCGTTATTGATTTAATTTTTTAATTAATAATTTAGGCAACATAATAACGTATCAATTGGCCGGCATATTGACGGCGAAAGAGACAACTGTAAATTGCAGGGTTTTTTTTCCTGGGCGCTCTTAGAATTTCCCTTGCTTACATCCATCAGGCAAGTCGAAGTTAAATGTCACGTATAATTTAAATAAAAATATTACAATTGGCAACACCCAAATGAAATTGCAGCGACAGAACGACAAGATGTCAGTTGCATCCACCGGTTATTCGTGACTTTCACTATGTCGTCAGTCCACCTAGTGGGAGGTCTATCTATGCTGCGTCTTTCGGTTCATGGTCTCTACTCAAGAACCTTTCTTTCCCATTGGTTATCAGTTCTTCGAGGTCGCGTGTTCATTCCATAGAAATACAGACACCCTTCTTAATATCTATGGTTTATTCAGTTAAGATTTTCACTCATACAGTCGCTAGTTTTAAGTATCCTTGTAATATAAATTTGTCCGATCTGGTGGTCAGAAATTACGTTAGAATTAGAGACGAACTCATGCCTACAATACTCTTTTAAATATATATTTTTAATAAGCATACTGAGAAAAACGCTTTATATAATGACCGGATAATATTAGGCCAATAGACAATATAGATTACGTCATAGACAGAATAGAATAGATTAGAAAAAACCATCTGAAATGCTCGCAAGTCATTGTCAAGTAAACAAAAAAGGATACTTTCGTTCACAAAAAAGTACTTAAAAATAATCTCACATTCATACATGTTTTGGTTAGTCTACAAGTGGTCCTATAAAAGCTTGGGCCTACTTAGGCTTTAGGATTATTTGGCCCAATTTTCGTGGGACCAATTGTAGCCTAACCCGCATGGACAATAGTCCGGTCGCTAGTAACTGGTAACTGTTTACCAGTTAGTCTTTATATATATTAAAATACATCAGACTTTATTTTGGCCTTATGGTCTTTTGGATCTGGCTGCTTTCCTTTCTTGCTGCCATGCCTCCACGCGTTTGCGAAGATCGTCCGCTGGGGAATAGAGAACAAATGTCTATATTATATAAGAATATAAAAAATAACATCCTCAAGAAAGCTAGGTTGCATAGTTCCTATAACCATAGAGCTTATATGAAGATAAATGTGAATGTGAAGGAAGCGAAGGAGTTGTGTCAGATCGTGATGGCGCTCCATTGTCTCTGCATGAAAAAAAGGCGTGATTGATTTGATTGATTGAATATCAATAATTCGAAGGCTATACAGCTAACGTTTTCCCGTGACCATGATGTCCGCAAAGCCTTCGAAACGTCAGATCAACAGCAAGAGAATGGCGCTTAAGTGCCTACTTAAAAACATCTCAAAAGTTGTAGTGTTATGGACGAATATGAATTATATCACTTATCATCACTCTTGGACCTCCTCTTGCTTATCATCAGGCGGGTCGAGGTCAAATGTCGTATCACAATGCATTTATTTACCTACCACATAGTTATGTATGTGTATTGTTATTCAGGTTATTGATTTGTACTGTATATTATCTACATTATGATATAATATTTCACCTGCTTTTCACTTTCTGGACAACCGTAAGGTTGACTGGGAGATAAAGCCATTTGACCTTAAGTCCGCATCTGTATGAAACTAGCTATTAAGAAATTAAGAAATAAATATTATAATAATAATTACCTGGACGCAGTTGGTCCTCAGTGAGTGGTTGACGATTGAACGGATCTGTGCTACTATTAAGCAAATGACAAAGTATCACAGAACGATCCATAATCTGAAATATAACATTTTCGTTGGTTAGAAATCATTATAGTTGTGAGCGCGCCATCAATCTCTGCTACAATGCACGCGCGTAACGTCTTATTAGGTGGGAGGTTGAAGGACCGCAAGCGCTACGCGTGGACATTGCGCTCTCGCCCGGCGGCACCTTGAAGTTCTGTGGCTATTAGGTGAGTATCGATATCGACCATTATATTTGCATTGCTTGTTTTTCATGTGACAAAGATCAATCAATCAATCGTCAATCAATCAATCAATCAAATCGTCACGCCTTTTTCCCACAGGAATAGGCAGAGACACTGGAGCGCCACTTGCCACGATTCTGATACAACTCCCTCGCTTCCTTCACATTCACAATTCCTTCTTTTAAATAGTATGTATTGATGTATAATACAATGAAAAATCTCTTTTTTACCTGCCTGATGTTAAGCTGGAATGCGGTCCATGAATGGAGAAAAACGCTACTACAGCAAGTAGCATTCACTTTACTGGTCTAGTTGCATAGGGCAAAGGTATTATGTATTTGGTTCATGGGATTTCCTTGCGTCTTCCTAAACGCTGTATTTTCATTGTCTATGTATGTACAAAATGTAAAAATTCGAATGTAAAATGTAAAAAACTATATTTTTTTTTAAGTAAGACTCGACATCTGACCTTGACTTGCCTGTTATTAGGCAGGGGGAGGAGTTCCAAGAGCGCCGACGACTAAAAAAACCGTCTTATCTTACAGTCGCCGTCACTGTCGGTTTGGAGTGCTTTTTCATGCTTCGCTTGAAGAATCCCAGTTCATAGGATGGGGATAACACATATACAAGAGAAACATAGTGACTTACAGTGCCTGATGGCAAGAACACAGGATCTGTCATGAGAATATCCATGAGTGGGTCTCTGAACTCATCAGGTGCATCGCCCAAGTCATCGCTTTGCTGCTGGTTGTTCACTGCAAATTAATTATACTAGGTTTATATGCATATATATATAAAAAAGTGATTGACTGATGTATTAACGCACAAGTTAAGGGTTTTGACTTGTGCGTTAATACATCAGTTGCCGGTTCCAACTAGCATAGTGGATGTAATTGCTACTTACAGTTATTGAATTGTAGTAGCAGTATATCCATTCATGGATCACACTCCAGCTTAACATCAAGCGGGGTGCTGTCATATGTCGAGTCACAATAAAAAAACTTATTTTAAATACCTGCTACTTGATATGCATTCTCAGCGAGCGTCTTGAACTGTTCAATTTCATTTGCAGTTTTAATGCATGATTTGCTAAGTCTCACAGCTGCGTCGTCAAATAACTCCTTGCGGAATGATCTCTGCATATAAAAATGTTATTTATTACATATTATAAAGGACAAGACTCAAAAAAGCTGGGTTGCCTAGTACCCATAACCATAGCTTGTATAAAGAGAATTGTGGATGTGAAGGAAGCGAGGGAGTTGTGTCAGGGTCGTGGCAATTGATAAACCTGCCTGATGATAAGCAAGAGGAGGCTAAGAATGTTCCGAGGAGCTCTTTAATCTTGTTCCTACCTCGTCTTTTTAAACCCTATATTATTACCCTCACATTAGTATTACCCTCACAGGTCGGAGAAAGAATCCGCATTCTTACGACCGAATCGGAAGTCGAACTAAAAAGTTCGGTGCGTCTTTTCTTTGTAGAGCAATCGACAAGTGGAATGCTTTGCCTGCCCGTGTGTTCTCTCCATCCTATGATCTTGAATCCTTCAAGCGATGCGTGAAGAAGCACCTTTGGCCGGCATAGTGACGGCGACTGATGCCGTCACTCCTCTTGCTTATCATCAGGAGGGTCGAGGTCAGATGTCGTGTCAAAAAAAACAAAGCACTGACTGGAAAAAAAAGGTATAATACGTACCTCATCAGCAGCCAATGCGGCATGGAATTGCGGACAGTCAAGGTGCAAATATATGTCAACCAACTGGCTTAGTAATCTGCGTGGCTCCCAACCGTACTTCTCTGGGCGACGGACCTATTACGAAAATATATCAACTCATTGTGTGGATACACTAGGTCACCGGGTTCGATCACCGGTCGTAGCGTAAACTCGTCTTTACTATCCAATTGTTATCAACTTTTTTTTATTGTGACTCGACATATGACAGCACCCCGCTTGATGTTAGGCTGGAGTGTGGTCCATGAATGAATGTCACTGCTAATACAATTCAATAACTGTGAGTAGCAATAACATTCACTATGCCGGCCTAGATGTAACCGGCAACTTACAAGCTGATCCCGAAACGTGACCAAATCACTTTACGGTCTGTATACTTGTAAGTGGTGGTACTACCCCGGATCGGCAGGCTGGGTACCACTGCCTACCACTCTTGGTTTTTGTGGTGGCAATGTAGCTGGTGCCAGAATGAAAGGAGTTTGCTTTTGAATACATTAAAGCCTAATCTATTGGATGTAGGAACATTTAATAGTATCCTGGCTGAATCAAAATCGACTTTAGCTAGAATGATTTAATAATATTTATTTTAAGCGTAGATAACCTTAGGGCTTGTATGAGGAGAATTGTGGATGTTAAGGAAGCGAGGGAGTTGTGTCAGGATCGTGGCAAGTGGCGCTCTATGGTCTCTGCCTATCCCCGTGGCAAAAAGGCGTGACAATTTGATTGATTGATTGATTAGGCTATATTATTTGTATAGTTAGACAAGGTAGGTTGTTTATTAAGATTTAAGAGGCAGCAAAGCTTAAATACCCAACAAAAACAAAGATTTAATAAAATTCCTATTATTGAGATATAATCAATCAATCAATCAAATTGTCACGCCTTTTCCCACAGGGATAGGCAGACAATAGAGCGCCACTCGCCACGATCCTGACACAACTCCCTCGCTTCCTCCACATTCACAATTCGATTGATTGTTTGATTAAGGTATAATATCCGACTTGTAAATGCCTGATGGTAGGCAAGGGAATTTAAAAAGCGCCGTCGACAAATATCGATTCAACTTACAGTTGCCTCAGTCGCCGTCACTACAGTACATTTTGCCTTACTTGGCAAAAGTAGTAAACAAACTTTCGGCATAATGACGGATTAACGTTAAAAAATAATTACTACTGACGCGAATTAATACGAATATCAATGAATTACTGTAAAAATGGTTTATTATTATTATTATTGGTGCACAACATTTGTCATTTGTGAATTTACCATTTTCATATAAATAGTTTTTGGATTAAAATATTGTATGTGTGTGTGTGTGTGTGATTTGAATAACTTTTGTGCATTTGTTACATTGTGTATGTTTATTCTATAGAATAGTTACAGAGTTTCCTTAGATAAAGGGCATGGAAAAAAGTGATTTCATGTTTATTTACTACTTGTGCCATGTAATAAAAAAATGAGTTTGAGTTCTAAGTATGGGGTAAATTTATTCTAAGTACCCCCAAAATTTATTGTATTTTTATTTTTATGTTATTATGTGTAAAAAAAATTTAATGCGGTTCACAGAATATATCTATTTACCAGTTTTAACAGATTAGCTCTTATAGTTTCGGAAAAAGTGGCTGTGACATACGGACGGACGGACAGACAGACAGACATGACAATTCTTTATGGGTTTACAACGGAACCCTAATTTCCCCGAGCGTCGGAAGAATTGTTTTCGATTGTGTACACATGAAATTGACTCCCTATTTCTTTCGAACAAGGTTAAAAATGCAAGTTTTTCAGGAATACCACAATTATCGAAGATCTGCATGCGTATTATTAATTTGGGAATACTGTTTACAATGTTTGCAGAGTAACATGTTAAAAGCGCCATCTAGTGGTAAGCACTTACCTTAAGGTTCTTGCACTTAGGCCCGCACAACTGCTGCAGATTAAAGTTGAGCATACAAGCGAGACGATCGACCAACTCAGCACGGAGGAATGGCTCGCGGATATCAACTGTTAAATATTGCAACATGTCCACTGTTTCCCTGTGAAGGATTTTTAAATTTTAAAGAGTGGTAGACAGACCACTTACAAGTATATAGGCCGTGAAGTGATTTGGTCGCGTTTCGGGATCAGCTTGTAGGTTGCCGGTTCCAACTAGGCCGGCATAGTGGATGTGATTGCTACTCACAGTTATTGAATTGTAGTAGAAGTGACATCCATTCATGGATCACACTCCAGCTTAACATCAAGCGTGATGCTGTCATATGTCGTGTCACAATAATAATAAAAAAACATAATTGCAAAGCCTCAATTCCAACAAGAAAGAAGTATAGTTACATCCACGTTTCTCCTTATACAAACTATAAAATAAATATTTGTAATTATTTTATTACAAAAATTTTAGTCTCTATTACAAAAAGAAACTGCAAGAAAAGCGCTGTCGCCGAGCAGGGAGAATTCCCTACATTGACCTCTACTGGCAGTGGTCACAGACATAATATATAGATGTCAGAATCGAAATCTCTGCTTTTGACGACAGGCTCATAACCAAGGAGCATGTTTTTTTAAGTGTGACTCGCACCTGATGTCGACCTGCATGATGGAGGGTCAAGAGTGCCGACGACTGAACAAAAAACGAGTCAGTTCACGGCGACAGTCGCTGTCACTATGCCGGTATAAAAATAATAAAGAGAATTGTACATGCGAAGGAAGCAAGAGATCTATGTCAGGATTGTGTGTTAGAAAGTGGTCTTCCGATGTCTCTGCCTATCCTTATAGGAATTATGGCGTGAAATTAATGATGATATAGCCGTGAAATATGCTAAAATTGTTACCTGGCAAGTGTGAGATAAGAACGACATTGTCTCTCATCCTGGCTCAAAGCTCTTGCGCGTGGATCACCTGGTGGGGGAGGATTCTCTTGCGACTCATGAATACGTTTCAAATACTGAAAAAAAAACACACATTTATTATACAATCAATCAAATTTTCACGCCTTTTTCCTACAGGGATAAGCACAGGCAATGGAGCGCCACTTGCCACGATTCTTACACAACTCCCTTGCTTACTTCCACAATTCCACATGCACAATTCTCTTTATACAGGCTCTGTGGTTCTGGGCACTAGGCAACCCAGCTTTCTCAAGGCCTGCCTTGTTTAACGCATCCACATCAGGTTTATAAATTCCTTTCGTCAATCTACTTTCACTCATTCTTTCCATGTGCATGTATCCCTTGTCTCTACCTATCCCCGTGGGAAAGAGGCGTGACAATCTGACTGATGAATGAATACGAATATTAAGGCGACCGTGATCTAGTGGCAGTGTAATGGTCTCACAAACCAAGAACTCCCGGTTCAAAACCATTATGTACTTTGGTCTCCCAGTTTCTATGCGTTTAGATAGCTTAAAATAGTAATGTAAATCAAATTAATAATATCTCACCGTCAAACACTCGTCAAGTAGGAAGGTGGTGTCATTCATGAGCATATTAATAAATTTGACAAACTGACGTCCCGAGCGAGATTCATTTATGATTGCCTGCAAGGAATATATATTAATCAATTTACCATTTTCTTCGCGTTAAGAAAATACTAAATACTATGACCTTGGATCGTTCAAGCGATGCGTGAAGAAGCACCTTTGGCCGGCATAGTGACGGCGACTGGGGCAGCCGTAAACAAACCCGGTTTTCTCAGTCGTCGTCACTCTTGGACCTCCTCTTGCTTATCATCAGGCGGGACGAGGTCAGATGTCGTGTCACAATAAAAAATAAAAATAATAAAAAAAATAATTAATAAAATTATTAAATATTAAAAATAAAAGTTATGAAACAAATATTTGCTCCGACCGGGAATCGAACCCGGGAATTTACGCGTAACAAACCGGTGGGCAAACCAATCGGCCACGTTTGTAGTTAAAATTAAAGGTAACAGGTATACAATAATTAAGGGATATAGAGCAGTGTTTCCCAACCTTTTTGAGGCCCCACATTAACATTTCAAATTTTTTCTGCCCCTTAAACATAATTTTTAACCTTTAAAAATTGTTTTGTTCCCTAGTTATGTAAGCGTAACAGACATACGAAAGTATACCATCGCTAGAAATAGAATGTGAAATTTGCCCTCAGTCTTTTGGAAATAATAAATTATGATTATCACTGAAAATAATCTACTTCAGAATAATCTATTAACGCTAGAATCGTGGGATGGAATCTTCCATGTTTTTTGTAACTGTTCGAAATACCAATATATAAACCCTTGTCAATAAAAATAAAATCAGTATCGACTTAATCTTCGTGTTGTTATTATTTAACTAAAGTCCTTCGTCAAGCTATGCAAGACCCCGCATATATCTTAACTCCCTTAAGAAATATAAATGATTAAAGCATTTTTTTAAGAAGTTGCCTTTTTTTGTGAAATTTGTCAGCGATATCTAGCATTGCATTTAAATAACCCAAAGCGAAAGGGTTATAGTCTTGTCAAGTATATTTTTAAATTGCCCCCCTTAACTATCAAACATTGGGAAACATACCTGTTTATGAACGGGGCTTTCCCACATACACTTCAATATGATGCTTATATTGAATCTTATTGTGAATTTATCATAGAACTCAGTGCTCTGACCAGTGGTCTCGATGTCTGTGTAGAACTTCATCAGAGCACTCGGCAATCCAGTCTGGGACATGGGGTTGTCCATGAAACGTTCATACACATTCTTAGCTTTCATGTGCGTAGAGAGATTGATCACGAATATCACCTCAATGATTTTAGCAACCAAATATGGATTCGTTATAAGATGCGAGTTACAGACTGCTATCAACAACCATTTTATGATTGGCTCCTCTATGTAGTCCGCCACCATTTGTGGTACGAATCTGTTGATAAATAAATGTTATGTATTATAAGAATAAGGCGACCGTGGTGTAGTGGCAGTGTAACGGTTACGCAAACGGAAAGCACGGGTTCAAAACCACTCACCGGTTCCAATGCATCTTTGATATATGTAATTTGGTTGTCCTGTTTCTATGATACAAGCACTTTAGTAGCTTAGTATAGAAATGTATTGGCTTTATCTCTTTTAATGGTTGACAATCGACTGAGGCCTGTCCGTAACGAACGCCTTAATAATGGTACGTTGTTTATGGTACCACCCACAAATAAATTACAATTAAATATTTAATAGATGAAAGGATATTGTCGAAAGAGATCTATTATTAAAAGTAGTCATTGTTCCTTGATCAAAGTGACATTAATGGTGGTCGGAGGTGTGCATAACCATAGAGTTTGTATGAAGAGAATTGTGGATGTCAAGAAGGCGAGAGTAGTGTTAGGATCTGAGAGAGTGGCGCTTATTTGTCTCTAAATAGAGCCTTTAAATAGTGACAATTTATTGACTCATAAAAAAGTTGGACCACTAAGAAAACAGATAATTTGTAGATAAAAGTTTTTAGGTTTTATTAGACTTGCAACGAAGAGTATATTCGGCCATACGCCGAATACCGAATATTCGGTTAGCTTTCTGGCCTAATATTCGGCAAAAGTATTCAGCCAGCGAGTGGCAGGAACACTTGTATCGACGTGATGTTTCCTCCCACGCCGCATGTAAGAATGTAATTGTATAAGAATATATATTTTAAAAACAAAAATATTTTCTTTTTATCTGATTACAACAAAACATACTACTTGTGTATTCGATATTCGGCCGAATAGATTAAAAGTAGCCGAATAGGCCGAATAATAGCCGAATATTCATTACAAGTCTACTTTTTATTAATGAAATATGGATGTAGTTAGAGCAACCTTTTTTGAATAAATAAAATAATTAAAAGATGGTTGATTAAGTCAATTATAGCATCACGGGATAGCTCTTCTTTTAAACCCTTAAATAAAATGAAATGATAATAATTTATAAGCATGGGCATGTTCTCAGCATGCACTTGCTCATCGTTGGATTCTACCATGGCTTCGGAAAAGGCATATTACGAGAAGAACGCCACAAGAAACTAGTCAATTGTAGCCTGTACATATAAAACATACCAAATAGGTATATATAAAAATAAATAATAAAGTAAATACTGTAAGGGAACGAGCTAAATAAACGCGCTAGGAATGCAGTTGTGACGTCATGATCACGTGTCTATTATGAATTGTGAATCATAATGCAAAATGTCGATAACGATAAACACACACTTTCCTTAAAATGTAAATAGATTTAGTTATAAAAAAATATAAATGTCTCTTAAAGTGAAGTATAAACATTAGACAGCAACAATTTTTGATGAATTATATATTAATTTAATTTTGAGAATAGTGACTGCATGTTTTTTTTACACATTTTAATCACGTTCCTAATAATGATTCTAGCCTGACTACGGATGACGACTCTCTTTCATTCAATTAACTCACTAATGTTTCAATAATCAAACAAAGAAAATATGGACACTATTTTATCAATATTAAGTGACATTGCCGAGCTATGAGCGTCACTAATAGCAGTAATTAAGATACGAGCGGGGGTTGTTTGACGCCCCGCCGCAACTGAGCCCCCGAATTCATTTAACTCGTTCCCCATCTAAACATACTATCTTTAAATAATTCAATAAAAACAATATTAACAACTTACTGCACACCAAACAGAAGGAATTCGGCGACATCTTCCACATACCACTCTGGCAATGCCCTGAACGCTTGTGACGTGTGACTATCACCCTTTAAAGCAGCCTCCATTTGGTTGTACAACAAATCACATAATGTCGAATAGAATTGAAGACTGCGACGTATCAACTCGTTGTCCAGTAATGCAATCTCCGCACATTGCTTCGATCTGTCAATTAGTTTTATACAATTAGGCTAAAGAGTGGAGTGGAGACCACGAACCAGAAAGTTGACAGACGACATAGTGAAAGACACGAAAAGCCGAAGGATGCAACTGACATTTTGTCGTTCGGAATGGCGTTCTAAGGGGGGAACCTATGTTCAGCAATGGAAGTCTTCTGTCTGATGATGATGAGGCTCAACAAAGCTGGGTTGCTCAGTGCCTATAACCGTAGAGCTTGCATGAAGAGAATTGTTGATGTGAGGGATGCGAGGGAGTTGTGTCAGGATCGTGGCAAGTGGCGTTTAATTGTTTCGGATTATCCCGTGACAATTTGATTGCTTGAATTGGGCTAGACCAGCATAGTGGATGCTGTTTGATGCACGTGTGAGTCCCGGGTTTCATTCCCAGTCAGAGCAAAAAATTGTAGTAAATCTATTATTTGTACTAGTTATTAATTAGATACTACAATATTTTTTTATTAAATAAAATCCGACAGACCTGGAGTACGTTTACGAGTGGTAGACAGACAGTTGGTGGATCAGGATCAGTTTGAATGTTGCCGGATCTAACTAGGCCGTTATAGTGGATAGGACTTCTACTTGCAGTCATTTAACTATACTAGTACTAGCGAACTCCAGCTTAACATCAGGCGAGGTGATGTAAATCTGGCCATAAAAATATTATAAGTAGCTGTAACATGTCACTAACTTGTGTAATCTACTAATCTGCCGACGCCATCTTCGTAACATTTCTGTATTGCGCGCTGCGGTTGGTCCATTGCGCCATTGTGCCTCGATGTTCGCCAACTCATCTATCATTTTCTGCAGATCACGGTACGCTCTAGAAAAATAAATTAAACCAAAGTTAATATTTTTTTAGATATAGCGCGAACATTGATGAATGTGTTAAACAAATTTTATGCGGCTTACTATCTAGCATCTGGGAGTCCCAGGCTGGGACCCCATAACACACAAACTCAAGTCCCATGTCCACCAAACAGCCAAACAAGATGACAACAACAGTTATTTTTAAAAAATATAAATCAAACCAGGAACAGAACTCAAAATAAAAACATCAAACAGGGTAGTTTTGGAAACAATAACAGCATCAACCAATAGGACGACCAACACCTCAGACTCTCCATGACCACAATGGCTGCAAAGCTCTCGAAACGTATAATAAAATAAAATTGTAAAATCAAAACCAAAAAAACGCGATAGTAAGCCGCTTAAAATTTGTTTAATTCATTAAACCAAAGTTGTGTCAGATCGGAGACATCCTCAAGAAAGCTAGGTTGCCTAGTGCCCATAACCATAGAGCTTGTATGAAGAGAATTGTGAATGTGAAGGAAGCGGGGGAGTTGTGTCAGGATCGTGGCAAGTAGCGCTCCATTGTCTCTGCCTATCCTTGTGGGAAAAAGGCGTTACAATTTGATTGATTGTGTCAGATTTGGGGCAAATTGTCAGATTGGGCTCTCTATAAAATAAAGAAGTAAATATAAGAGTTAAAATGTGTTTCATTCAAAGATGTTCTGTGTTCTTCCCAATTAATAATCAATCAATCAATTAAATTGTTACGTCTTTCCCCACTGTGATAGGTAAAGACAATGAAGCGCTACTTGCCACGATCCTGACACAACTCCCTCGCTTCCTTCACATTCACAATTCTCTTCATACTCTTCTACAATTATTGTCATCTGATAACCTTGAATCAATTTAAACAAAGCGTAAAAAAGCACGGCTAACCTACATAGTGACGCCGACTGAGGTAACCTGAGTCAGTTTCTTTAGTCAACCGTGCTCTTGGTCATCCTTTTACTTGTCATCAGGCAAATCGAGGTGGAATGTCGAGTCATAATTAATAAAATACATACCGGTTACGTCTCTGATGCATATTGATAGCTGGTATTAGCGCAACATGATGCATATGTAGCGTAAGGAACCAACACACAGTTTGGAACTTCGCTTCCGGCCATACGTGAGATTTGTCCGAGTCTGTAAAAAAACGTACATTTATACACTTGTAGACCAGAGTCTGGATTCTCTTATTACATGACAGCGAAATGGCAAACTTCACTGATATTTACTATAGCTACTGTAAGGGAACGAGCTAAATAAACATGCTAGGAATGCAGTTGTGACGTCATGGTCACGTGTCTACTACGAATAGTGAAGTAAAATGTCAATAACGATGAACACACACTTGCCTTAAAACGCAAATAGATTTAGTTATTAAAAATTATAAATGTGTATTAAATTGAAGCATAAACATTAGACAGCAACAATTTTTAATGAATTATATATTAATTTAATTTTGAGAATAGTGACTGCATGTTTTTTTTTCTTCTTTTTCACACATTTTAATCACGTTTCTAATAATGATTCTAGCCTGATGATGACTCTCTTTTTTTTTCAATTAACTCACCAATTTTTCAATAATCAAACAAAGAAAATATGGACCCGTTTTATCGATAATAAATGACATCGCCGAGCTATGAGCTTCACTTATATCGGCCACTATGATACGGGTGGTGGTTGTTTCACGCCCCACCGCACCGCAAGTTCCCCAACTATATCTAGGTACATATAAATCGATATGACAACAAAAATAGAACTTACTAAGTTTATCTAGCCAATCCTGTGCTTCACTTAACGTGAATGAGAGCCTCGTCTCATCAGCAATATCAATCCATGCGTCCTGCTGGAACAGGTACAGCGGATACACGCGCTCCATCTTAATTCTAACTGATAGTAATTGTAGAACTGAGCATACGTTCAGCATGAAGCCGTCACCTGAAATTAGATGGATATATTAGAAAAGATATTGAGGGAGTGTGAAATTGTGAACGTTGCCATTCTTAGTATAATGAACAGCCAATTAATGTTTCAAAAGTCAAGAATGGCTGTTCAAAATGCGGTACTTGTTCCTACATTGATGTATGGAAGTGAATGACGGATGTGGCAGAAGAAGTATGAGAGTAGATTTAACACTGTAGAAATGCGGTCATTAAGGAATGTATGTGGAGTGACGACAGCGGATAGAATTAAGAATAGCACATTGCGCGATAGATGTGGTTTGAAAGAAAATGTAGTGACAAGGATTGACAAAGGGATGCTTCGGTGGTTTGAGCACATAGAAAGGATGTGTGAAAGTAGATTGACGAAAGCAATTTATAAATCTGATGTGGATTGATGCGTTAAACAAGGTAGGCCAAGAAGGGTGTTATGTGTTATTGAAAGCTAGGTTGCCTAGTGTCCATAACTTTAGAGCTTGTATAAGGAGAATTGTGGATGTAAAGGAAGCGAGGGAGTTGTGCCAGGATCGTGGCAAGTGGCGCTCCATTGTTTCTGCCCATCCCCATGGGAAAAAGGAGTGACAATTTGTTTTATTTGATTGATATTAGAAAAGTACTGTCTGTGATTTCCAAAAAATAAAACTTCAACCGTGAAGCAAGCCGAACTAACTACTAAATAAACCGACAGATAACTTTTTTTGTGGTACTTGCATATTTATATTGACCCGACATGTGACAGTACCCCATCTGATTTTAGGTGAAGTGCGATCCACTATGCCGGCCTAGTTGAAACCGGCAACAAGCTGATCCAAGTATACAGTGACAGTCTGTATACTTGTAATTGATGGAACTACTCCGAATCGGCATACTGGGTACCACTGCCTACCACTCTTTTTAAACAGGACCAATACAAACAAGTGAAAAATAACATCTATTTTTATTTTATAGATAAACAAGTGTTGTATTTTAAAAATAGTAGTCGCGACTTACGTCCCCGCCTTTTGTGTTATTTATTAATATCTGGCCGCACTCCAAAACGCCATTCAGAAGAAAGAGTCATTGTCCTAACTGTGGCTACTACGCTTTTACAAATAGTACGGAATTAAAAACACATCAAGCAAAACAGTCCATTAGATTTACATAAAAATTGAAGAGGACCCGTTTCTTTTAATGGCTTTCTCAGTCGCCGTCACTCAGTCTTCTTTTTTATTTTAATCAGTAAGCAAAAGAAAAAACAAATATTTTTCATCATCACTAAGCTTGTAGGCTAGGTCGTCTTCACTATGCCGGCCAAAGGGCAAAGTCCACTACTGTGTGGACTCCAGATTGCAAGAGACTGCAAACTGTCGAGTCATAAAACGACAGCGCGTAAAGTGCCGGGTTCGATTCCCGGTCGGAGCAAATATTTGTTTTATTTGTAAAATTTAATAAATATATTAAATATTGCAAATATGTGTTAATAAAAAAAGAGGTGGATATTTGCTTCGGGTCTGGTTATCAAAGAGTGGTAGGCAGTGGTACCCAGTCTGCCGATCTGGTGTAGTACCACCACTTACAAGTATACAGACTGTGAAGTGATTTGGTCGCGTTTCGGGATCAGCTTGTAAGTTCCAACTAGGTGACATATGACAGCACCCGCCTGATGTTAAGATGGAATGCGGTCCATGAATGGAGGTGACTGCTACTACAGTTCAATAACTGTAAGTAGTAGTCACATCCACTATGCCGGCCTAGTTGAAACCGATAACTTACAAGCTGATCCCCTTTTGTTTACCACCAGACAAGTGTTGTCTTCTCAAGTCTAAATATTAAAAAAAATCAATCAAATTGTCACGCCTTTTCCCATGGGAATAGGCAGAGACAATGGAGCGCCACTTGCCACGATCCTGACACAACTCCCTCGCTTCCTTCTCTTGTAACTTCTGTTGCTTATCATCAGGCGGGTAAAAAAGCACAAAAAACAAAAAAACATCCCCAATTCTTTTTATAATAAAAAAAACTATAACCATACCAGCAACAGATCTCTCATCCGTCTGCAACTGCGCACGTCTCTCATTCCTCTGCAGTAGCGTCGCAAAGTAATTAAGGAACGGATTCCTCGCGTCAACTGATAGAAGAATATTATGACATATAGCGTGAACAGTATTCCGACTGATCTCAACTTCTCGCTGTAGTGCGAACGCTAGGCTCCGATCGCCAGGCCCAGCACCAAAGACCCGTTCAGCTAAACGTGGGTTTTCTTCAGCGAATAATGATATCTGTAATTTAGGTATTATGGTTAGTGGTTTTTTAAATATTTTTATTGTGACTCGACATATGACAGCACCCTGCTTGATGTTAAGCCGAAGTGTGGTCCATGAATAAATGTTACTGCTACTACAATTTAATAACTGTGAGTAGCAATCACATCCACTATGCCGGCCTAGATGGAACCGGCAACTTACAAGCTGATCCCGAAACGTGACCAAATCACTTCACGGTCTGTATACTTGTAAGTGGTGGTACTATCCCGGATCGGCAGACTGGGTACCACTGCCTACCACTCTTTGGTAACCAGACCCGAAGCAAATATTCATCTCTTTTTTTTTATTAACAAATATTTGCAATATTTAATATTATTAAATATTACAAATAAAAGCTATGAAACAAATATTTGCTCCGACCGGGGATCGAACCCGGGACTTAACGCGCAACAAACCAATCGCTAAACCGTTAGTCCACGCCTGTCGTCATGTACGCCTGGTAGTGGTTTTAAGAGTGGTAGGCAGTGGTACCCAATCTGCCGATCCCGTGAAGTGATTTCGAGATCAGCTTGATAGTTGCCCGTTCCAACTAGGCCGGCATAGTGGATGTGACTCCTACTTACAGTTATTGAATTGTAGTAGCAGTGACATCCACTCATAAACCACACTTCAGCTTAATATCAAGCGAGATGCTATCATATGACAAGTAAAAAAAAAATTAAATAGAAATTCAACTGTGGTGGGTAGTTATATTTCTTTCCGTTCATTGTGACTCTACATCTGACATGGACTATAAGGTAGTAGGTAAGCAAGGTGAGGTAAAAAAGTACCGACGACTGGAAAACTGACAGTTTACGGCTACCTCAATCGTCATCACCATGCCGACGAGAATATCTTTTTCGATTGTTCGAGAAATAGGCGCCGAATCGTCTATTTTCGATTTGGTTCATATACTGATTTTGACCGTGTATTGACAAGATAGATAAGAGATATCTCCTATATCTTACCATTAGGCAAGTCAATGTCAGATATCGCGTCTCAATAGGAAAAAAAAGTGATGATGACAGTACCCTAAATCGTTTTTTATTTCAGTCCTTTACGCTCTTTTACCTCCCCTTGTATCAATAAAAAAGACACTTACCCCAAAGAAGGGTCCCATAAAGCTTACTTTAGCAATTTCTCTACCCGGAGCCGTTGTGACAGCTTCTGGGCAAAGACTGGGCAAAGTGGCGATTAAAGAACAAATAGGCCGTTGCGCATGTTTAGGCCCAACTCTTAAATCACACAGAGACCTCAATGCTCTTAGTGGAGCACCAGGATCGCGAGGTTGGACTCCAGGTCCCAGGAACATGGCTGGTGATACACAGAGACGCATCTCTTCGCGTATACCCATTATTATTGGGACAAATACCTGTAAAATTATTAGTGTTAGTACAATTATCAATGGAAATTGAATAGTTTTTTTTTATTATTTTTAATTTCTCTAATCGGAGACATCCTTAAGAAAGCTAAATTGCCTAGTGCCCATAACCACAGGGCCTGTATGAGGAGAATTGTGGATGTGAAGGAAGCAAGGGAGTTGTGTAAGGATCGTGGTAAGTGGCGCTCCATTGTCTCTGCCTATCCCTGTGGGAAAAAGGCGTGACAATTTGATTGATTGATAATTTCTATACTAAGCTAATAAAAATAAATATTATTATAATACATATAAACTCTGGTTCAAGGATTGCTACATGTGTGTTTACACCCTGTATAGGCAATTATTGTTTTTCAGAACTTAATACATACTTTCTGTGTTTCATACTTGGAAGTGGTTATGCCACCTCGGGCCGGGCCGAGAATCGAACCCGGCTTCTGTTGTTATTCGCGCTCTAGTTCAAGGCGACCGTGGTGTAGTGGCAGTGCAATGGTTACACAAACCAAGAGCACGAGTTTGAAACCACCCACCAATACCAATGTATCTTTGATGTATGTACTTTGGTTGTCCTGTTTCTATGATACAAGCACTTTAGTACCTTAGTATAGAAATGTATGATAATATATATTGATAATATATATATATATATATAAATCATTTGAAATATTCAACTAATTACCTCTTTAAATTTAGTTTGATCCGAATAAGTTAAGTGCAGCAAATCTGGTACGAGCCCAATTGGTGTATTACCAATGAGTATGTACGGCAACAGAGGTGATGATTTACATTTCTCCAGATCAATCTTCTCTTGCAACACCAGCACGATATGATCAACAATCAACATCCTCAATTGAGGCAACCATTCACTCAAGGGAGGCTGAGAGCACTTCTTGGAAAACTCCCTCTCATATAGATTTATATTGTTATAAAATCTTAATAAATAACTAATAGCTACACCCTGATTGGGCATATTTGGAACAGGCAGTGTTGGGGCTGGGCAGTCTGCTTTCTCTGTCTCTCCTTCAGCTTTGGATGTACCAGCAGTGTTTGTTAGGTCATCCACTCTGTCTTCGGATGGTTTTCTTGATATGTCTATGATTGCTTGGGCTTTCTGATTGAGTGGGTCCAAGTCATCACAGATCATTGTCAATATATCCATGATTGCTTGTGATGCAAGTTCTTGTAATGACAACTTGGGATTGTCCAGGAGCGCTGCAGCAACTGATGGAACAAAGATGCCACCTGAACAAATAAATGTTAACATTAACACTATTTTGTTTTGTTCTAATAACAGCATCAACCAATAGGACGACCAACGCCTCAGTCTCCCTGTGACCACGATGGCTGCAAAGCTCTCGAGACGTTGGAATAAAAAAAAAAGTAAGATCAAAACCAAAATAAACGCGATAGTAAGCCGCATAAAATTTGTTTAATTTAATGATAAATGTTCGCGCAAAACTTAATAAAATACTTTGTTCTAATTCATTATAAAATTACTATTTTTCTATTGTTACAATCTTTCCTTGGTCATATTCCTTTCTCCCTTCATTGAAAAACAAAAACCTACATTTTTACTAAATTGTAACGACGACTGATCTCGACTTGCCTGATGGTAAGCAAGAGGAGGTCTAAGAGTGCCGACGACTGAATTAACCCAGTCAGTTGATCTAAGGTTATAGGATGGCGAGAACACAGGGGCTGGTAAAACATTCCACAAAGAAACAATTGAGGCACTGAACCTTTAATTTTAACTGCCGTTTCAGTTGACAGAATGCGGCAGCTTTTCCCAGCCTGTGCGGGTATCACGGGTGTAAAAAGATGAGG
Organism: Tinea trinotella; assembly: GCA_905220615.1. NCBI lineage: Eukaryota > Metazoa > Arthropoda > Insecta > Lepidoptera > Tineidae > Tinea > Tinea trinotella. The sequence goes on along the minus strand of HG992320.1, from coordinate 3,324,472 downwards.
TAGGAACAAGGTTAAAGAGCTTCACTTCTTTTATCTTACGCCCCCTAGAAATGCAGAGATGGTTAGAATTCTAAAGATTACTTACCAGCCGAGTCATCACACCAAGAAACTAGTAAGATTTTGGCTGTGATTTGGCGCAATTGATCTTCGTTTATCTCGCTGCAGCTCACGGTGCGGGATCGTCTCTTCGTTCTTACAGGAGATGCCTCACACTCCTCGATCTAATGAATTTAAAAAATACTCAATTATGCCTAAAGTACAAGAACATTAAAATGGCTGTCGCACCTAATCAGTTGTTTCTAAGTTAGCACAGGTCGGGCGAAGCATCCGCATTCTGTCGACCGAATCGGTAGTCGAACTAAAAAGTTCGGTGAGTCGTTTCTTTGTAGGGCAATTGTCAACTGGAAGACCAGTCGTCGGCACTTTTGGACCCGCCTGATGATAAGCAAGAGGAGGTCCAAAAGTGATAACGACTGAAAAAACAAGTTAGTTACGGCTTGCCAAAGAAAACGGCAGGTTGAAGTCAGATGTAAAGTCACAATAAATAAAAAATGACGCTGCGAACATCATAGTGAGGGCGACTTTGGTCTGCGGAAACTGCGTCTGTCCAGGCGTCAGCGCTATTATCTAATGCGACTGAGCACTTAAACATGGTAGTTCGGATCGGCAGACTGGGCAAATGACCACCGACGTCATGATAATGACCTCTTGTTGTACCTACCATGTATAAATTTAAAAAGCAAGTTTCTGAAATTTATGCACCCTCGTTCAAAACAACCTAATTTTAATAATTAAGTATTGTAGTCTATTAGTTTTGAATTGTGAATTTATTACTTTTGTTTTTTTATTATTATTATGTTTTGTGCATTATTTCTATTGTGTATTCTTGTTATTTATATTGTTAAACTTGTAATGTTTTTGTGTGTTACATTTATGTTAATACATTCTTGGGTCGCAAACCAGCATTATTCTTGGAATGTTCATTTTTTGGTATGTTTAGTTTGCGACCTGTCGTATATACCGAATTAAATAAATAAACAAATAAATAAATTGTATTGTTATTTATTTATTTAATAATAATACAATATATTTAATACAAAAAAATAACACTAAATACAATAAAAAAGAATGTATATGAACAATTAAAAATTAACAATAGTAATTATAAACTAGCGACGACTTTTTTTCAGTCGTTAGCGCTTTTAGACTTTCCCTTGTTTACCGTCAGGTAAGACGCGGCCATGTTGCATTAAAAACAATTTTTAAATCTGCTTTTTTTGCTTAAGATATATGTGTTTTATATTTTGCAAGCAATTATCATCATCGTCATAAATTTCACGCATATAATTTCCACAGGGATAGGCAGAAAACAGAACGCCAATTTCCACGAGATCCTGAACGCTAGAGTTCCTTCACATCAACAATTCTCTATGATTCGAAACCAATACAAGAGATTACAATTATTATTAAAGTTAGTAACAAATGGAAATGTTTGTTAAATAATCAAGTCATAAGTAGTGATTTAATACAATATAATGTATTATATATCAATATATAATCATATTACAAAGAAGTTTTATATTAAATTACTAGCTGCGTAACCCGGCGTTGCCAGCGTTATACTACATCCGCACACCAAAAATATATATATATATATCAAATTGTCACGCCCTTTCCCCACAGGGATAGGCAGACAACGGAGCGCCACAATCCTGACACAACTCCCTCGCTTCCTTCACATTCACAATTCTCTTCATACAAGCTCTATGGTTATGGGCACTAGGCAACCTAGCTTTCTTGAGGATGATTCCGATTTGGTCGCACACTTACTGGTTAAATAATGTTTAAGTATATAATCTTTGTACCTACCATTAAAGGTATGTAAAATTGATGGAGGTAGAAGGTAGAAAATTTAGAGATGTATGTTTTAATGCCAAATCATAAAAATATTAGATTTTTTTTTTATCCAAAAATAAGTGGACCATTTTTATCACCCAGGCGTATAAAAAATAGTTTAAGTCCTATTCTCAGACCTATTAAATATACACACAACACAAATTTCATAAGAATCCGTCAAGCCGTTTCAGAGGAGTTTTGTTACATACATCGTTTCACTAGAATTTAATATAATATAGTTAAATTATAATGTTATATTGATAAGTTATCTAAGGTGAATGGCATTATAGAACTAGAGATCATAAATAAAATGGCCACAAGACAAACGTGGTCGGCTTACGCTTAGAATACTTAACCCTTCTAGAAAGGCGACCGGGATCTAGTGGTAGATAAATGGTCCTGGAAACCAACAACTTTTCAAACCACTTGCCGGTACAATCTTTGATATATATATTCTTTGGCCGAAAAGTTAAAAAAAGAAAACTAATAAAAAAAATGGGAACTTTTTAACTGTTGTCAGAAGCCTAAGCCTAGTTAAGGTGAAATGGCTTAACAATAATTTTTTTAAATCTAGATGCGACGTGGTGTGGACTTGCCTGATGGTAAGCAAGTAGATGTCCTACAGAGCCGGTGAAGTCTGAAAATACAGTTTCAGTATACGGTTGCCTCAGTTTTTGCGAGACAAAGGTGCCTTTTTACATTTCGCTTGAAGAATGCAAGATAATAGGCAAAGAAACAACGCGCCGAAACTTCTACAATTTGTATCGACACCAATACAATCTCAGCGTGAATTGGTCGGTTTTGTGAACTATTCGATAAATATTCTGCAATTTTTATCGAATAGTTCATTCTTAAGTACCGAAAACGTCTCCAAGATAATTTGACTGTACTCTAACTTTTAAGATGCTGAAATTCGGAATTCACAGAAAAAAATGTTAGGTCATCAAGAAAACTGGCAAAAATCTACTTGTGGGTAGATCCAAAAAAATCAGTTTATGTATGAATGACTCTGGCCGGTAATTATAAACGTATTTTTAAAAATACACAATAATTAGCAACAAGTAATTGGATTGTAATGGTAATCAAATCTAATTGTATCTATGGAGTTCGAAGAAAATTCAGATATCTTTAAAAAAAAACACTATCAAAATATGTATCTACCAAGTACCAGACCTAGCAATGACATTTATATAAAACCCTTTTTTATAATCCCCCCCCCCCTACTCTGGAAATTTCTATAAAAGCCCCTTCTCTAATTCTATAACTAATTTCACCAATGCCTTTGCTACCTTTGTTTTAATTCGAATGACAAATCCTGTAGGAATATTGAGTATATTCAATTAGAATAACTAATCAGTTGTTCAGTATTTACCTCTAACTTGAATGACAATTCTAGTAGGAATGTTGAGTATATTCAATTAGAATAACTAAACAGTTGTTTAGTATTTACTTCTAACTTGAATGAAATATCTAGTAGGAATGTTGAGTATATTCAATTAGAATAACTAAACAGTTATTTAGTATTTACTTCTAACTTGAATGAAATATCTAGTAGGAATGTTGAGTATATTCAATTAGAATAACTAAACAGTTATTTACCTCTAACTTGAATGACAATTCTAGTAGGAATGTTAAGTATATTCAATTAGAATAACTAAACAGTTGTTTAGTATTTACTTCTAACTTGAATGAAATATCTAGTAGGAATGTTGAGTATATTCAATTAGAATAACTAAACAGTTGTTCAGTATTTACCTCTAACTTGAATGACAATTCTAGTAGGAATGTTGAGTATATTCAATTAGAATAACTAAACAGTTGTTTAGTATTTACTGCTAACTTGAATGAAATATCTAGTAGGAATGTTGAGTATATTTAATTAGAATAACTAAACAGTTGTTCAGTATTTACCTTTAACTTGAACGACAATTCTAGTAGGAATATTGAGTATATTTAATTAGAATAACTGAAGAATTATTCAGTGTTTACCCTTTAAATTAAATGACAAATCTTGTAGGAATATTGAGTACATTCAATTAGAAAAACCGAACAGTTATTTAGTGTTTACCTCTAAATTGAATGACAAAGTTCAGTTAAGAAATTCCATACAAAATTGTTATGAGAAAACTGACCACTGTATTTTTATTGGAAAAAACATATTGTTCGTGCCTTATTTAACAAAAAAAATAGATATATAATGTGGAAAAATGGTTCTTTATAATGAAGGTTGACTATTTATATTAAATACAGTAAGATATTTTATATAATAATATATTTTTTTATAATCAGAGATACCTATTACTCTAGTCTATAGTATCCAATTCATAACCTTGGATCCTTATAAGCATAGTGACGGCAACTGGGGCAAGTCTGAAGACTCGGTTTTTGCAGTCATTGGCACTCTTAGACCTACTCTTGCTTACCATCAGGCAGGTCAGCTCTAAGTCACATTAAAACTTTTAAAAGTCTATATGAAAAGAACTGTGTTCGTAAAGGAAGTTTTCAGTGGCACTCCGTTGTCTCTACCCATACCTGTGGCATTCATTTTGTATTGCCTCAGAGTTCCAGAAGTTTTTATTTGCTGATTTTCATACCTAGATTTTTTCTTTCTTTAATTATAGAATGTATGGTTTATTTTGGCCTAGGATGCTTCACACAGGATGTAGGGTTGTTACCTATTTTCTTTTTTTTTAAATTCACATTTTGTTGCTTTTTAAAATGATAATAAATGTAAAAAGTTGTATTTATTATTAGCAGGTATATAAATTATATTAATATAAACAAACATTTTCTGTATGTTTATTATTATTAAAATTTTTGTTAGCACTTACCTCCATTGGTTCAGGCTGTGGGTCTGATTGAGAATTTCTTTCTGAGGAGTCATCAACTTCCATTGAGAGAGATCGTCTTGAACAGCTGGGAGATTCATTGTTATTCCGTTGTCTTAATGGGGTAGGCTCTGCAAACTGGACTGGTGACATAGACCGTGATGCACTATCCTGCCTCTCTGTCCCACTGCCCCTGGACTGACCCATAGAACCACAACTTATCAATGACTCATCACCTATTGATTCATAACTACTATACTGCTGTGATTGTGATAAGTCTACCATTTTAGTGTCAGATATTTCATCTATTATGTTATTATTTGTCTTTTCTGTTACAATAATACCATCAGTTGGAATATTTTTCCCATCAGAATTTTTCTCTTTGTTAATTTCATTTGTGAATTCTTTCTTCTGCTCTTCTTCAGATTCATTTTGTATAATTTTAGTGCATTCAGCCGGCGGATGGGGTGTATCAGGGGAAGGCAGGGACATGCCAGGAGTGCTAGGGGGACTGACCGCAGTGGGGCTGGAGGTCCCTAGTGGCGCGAGCCTCGCTAAGCGACGTCTTCTTATCTGAAACCATCAATTAACCTATGTAACATGCGTTAATATTAATGAGATTATAAAGACACGCGCGCGCCAACTGCATGCACTTAACGCTTTGTTTTGTTACGAAATTAGACGGACGATACGCAGGACGCCACGGCCACACAATCGAAAAATAGCTAACTTACCTCTTCTTGACTTAACTCACTCATGATGGAGTAGACTTTAGTTCAAATTAATAACTAATTGCCGAATATTGATTTATTTTAAATACTATTAGCAAAAGCAAGGCTCATACAACCAACCAACGTCAAACAGTCAGTCACCTCTCAGCTGAGATGATTTGTATAGCAAACTGTGGTGATTGGACGGCGCATTGCTCTTCGGGCGGAGTTGACAAGTATTGAAAATATTCGCGTCATCCCCTTACGTTCAAAACAACCAATATTTACCGTTAATATATATAAACTGTTTTGTAAACCCCAAGAAAAAAACTCCACATATCCGAAGTAAATGTAACATTTGTGTATATATTTATAATAAAAGTTAAGTTTTTCGAAATATAAATCTATTTTTAAAACTATCTTTTTAATCATTTATTGATAACTTGTAATTGAAAATAGAAATCTTTCAGTATTTGAACAAATTTTCGATCAAACGTTCCGTTTTATTACAACACAAATTAAATAAATATTAAACAAACAATACATACATGCATTAATTTTAGTAATGTTTGCCAGTTTTTAGAAAAATTGTAAAGATTATTTTAAACAACAGTTTTTTAAAATTTATTCATCAATAATATATTCATGCCTTGATTGCCACTGGAATAGACAGACTCATAAGAGCGAAAAGTTCCTTTGCCTTGCCCTAGTAACCAGCAAGTGTGTCTTTGGTAAATATAAAATGGCGGCGTGTTTAGTGTTGTACTTGAAATATCGATAATTCTATGAATATTAGTACAATTTCACTGTGATGTTGGTATGGGCCTACAGGCAAAAGTAAAACAAAAGCTTAGGTAGCCTATAACACCTTTTTAAAAAAATAAGCATGTACAATAAAAATATTCGATCTAGATCCATAGAAAGTTAAACTACTTAAAAGTAAAAATAGCTTCACGAACTTTTAGCGTAAAGCTTCAACACACTCAAAATGGTGTCTCTGGATAGTGTTTTATTAAGTCAGCGTATTCACAGACTGTTCCCCTCATAGATAGAATTTCTTGCTTCCTTATTTTAAACATGTCTTCAGTCTCTTTCAACATCTTGTATATTTCCGCTTATTTCTTCGCTCCGCAATCCGTAATAAATCGTCACTAACGGTTATACTTACACTTGAGATTATGATCTTCAGTTAAAGGACGTAGACTGCTGCTCTTAGGCCTCTCCTTAAAACGCCATTTCGAATAACAAAGTGTAGGTTACATCCACCGGTTATTCGTGGCTTTTATTATATCGTCAGTCCCCCTAGTGGGAGGTCTTCGCTAAGTCTTCCGGTTCGTGATCTCCACTCAAGAACCTTTCTTTCGCATCGGTTGTCGGTTCTTCCAGCGATGTGGCCAGCGAGAACGAGGATATTTGCCAAAGAACCTGAGTTACTGATATAGCTTGTAGGATTTGTAAGCTGCCTTAAATACTCGATTTTTACAGTCGTCGGCACTCTTGGACCTCCTTTTGCTTATGATTAAAAAAGATGCGTCACAAATAAAAAGAAAATGCACAAATTATTTGCCTTTAATCGAACAACACACAACGATAATATTGACAAAAAAATTTGATTGCACAAATTAACCAAAAAAATATGAATAATTTACAATATAAAACATTAGGAAAAAATTACAATGAATTTTACAAAGATTACACCGATATTGACTTTATGAATACATCGCTGTGCAATGTGATTGACATTATTTTTGACAGCAAATATGGAATATAATATGGCGGGCAAACTACAAAGGATTTATATAAAAAACCCTTTTAGAGCTTCTCCTTATTTTTTATATTCTCTAAATTCCTAATACCAAGCTACTTGTTTTCTTTCTGTATCTTGTTTTATAATTTCAGTTTTCGCGAATATTATACAATTTAGAAATACCGGTTTAACAATATCTTTAAAAGAACATTTGATGAACATTTTTTTCAGTTATTAATATTATCTTACAAGCCGTTTATACTGTAAAATGTGTTATGTCTAATACTATTTTTAATGATTGATTAGAAGTGGATTTTTAATTTTGTGAATGTTAAAAAAGATTTAAAATGTCTCAAGTTTCGGATCTTTTATTTGGATTAAAGTCTAGAAATGTTGATACAAGACGACGAGCCGTCCGCTCTCTCTACCATTTCGCTAGGACAGATTTACGAGAAATGCCCCAAGATACATTGAATCAAGTTTTGGACGATTTTAATTTCCATATACATGCTATGATATCCAGTTATGACTCGAACGAGAAGAAAGGAGGCATATTAACAATCGGTAAGTTCTAAACTTCATCTACCTGTTTATCCTTGACATAATTTTCTTGAGATGAATGAGAATGTGTTTACAGTTATTTATTTTTATGTTAAAAATATATCTGGGTCTCTGTTCTGTATTCTAGGTTAATGATTTCCAATTTCACCTAACAAATTCTCATAATATGATTAAATTCGATTCAATTTTTTTGAATCAAAACTTTTCTAATACAAAGCAATAAATAAAATTTTCTTTTTTAGTTTGTTTAATTGGCGGAGACACAGAAGCAACTAGGACAAGAACAACAAGATATGCAAATTATTTGCGCAATGTTTTCCCCTCATCTGATTTAAATATTTTAGAGTTAGCCGCTAAAACCATGGGCAGACTGGCTACCTCTTTGGGTGTAAAACGTGGGGAATACATTGAATTTGAAATTAAAAGAGCCTTGGAATGGTTGAATGAGGAGCGTCATGAAGGAAAACGCATTTCCGCAGTCTTAATACTGAAAGAACTAGCTATAGCCACACCAACATATTTCTTCCAACAAATCAATAACTTTTTCAATTATATAATGTTGGCGGTCCGAGATCCTAAGGCTCAGATTAGGGAGGGAGCTGCTAAGGCTTTGAGGGCTGCATTAGTTGTAGCAGCGCAGAGAGAAAATTCAAAACAGAGTCACAAAGCTCATTGGTGAGGATTATCATCCCCTCAACTTCCAATTAATCAATTTATGTCTCCTTGAGGTCGTATCTACAATCTGAAAACACCATTTTAAAGCTCCAAGATTCTATTTTTGAGATCTTTTAGTCAAACATCTTTTTATAAGTTGCAGTTGTTAAGTGATACAAACAAACAGCCTGCAAGAAAATATCATTTTATCTTAGTTTATTGCTTGGGGTCTACGGACAAAAAATAATTGTTTTAGCTAAACGAGATATTAGCGATTGAAGACAAAAGGGTCTTTTCTCAGTCAAAATAGGATATTTCTGCAAAAAAATTGACTTACCGGAAAGTTTAAAAAGGTTATTGAAACTGAATAAACGGGCTCTCCGACCTGTATAGTCGTTTGGTGAAATAAAATATTTGAAAGTCCGTAGACTCAAGAAATAAATAAAAAAATATGGCAATATTTTTTGCTCGCTATTTTTGAGTTCACCCGTTTTCTAATAGTTTGTGGCCAACAGTTCTTAAAAATAGAATATTGTAGCTTCAAATAGCTATTTTTAGATTGTTGATGTGAAAATTTTTCACTGAAATACAGCCTGTTAAAAATCACAAAACAAAACTTAAATTATTTTGGACCGCCGTGACGTGACTCCGCCGGCGACTGCAGTCTGCACTACTTGTTTGTATGAGATTGATTCCGTGCAAGGCGATACTATTGCGACAATCAGCATTTGCTAAGTCATAAATTATAAATTTGATGTTTGGAAACAATATTAATGCGGCAGCTTCAGACTAAAGTAGCTGTGCCCGTGAATCAATCTCATAAAAACAAGTATTGCAGTAAATAGGTAAAAAGAAAAAGTGATTGGCTGATGTATCAACGCACAGGCCAAACCCTTAAGGCTACAAAAATTATAAATTCGCACACATACTCCTCTTATGACGTTGGCATCCACTAAGGAAGGATTTTTTAAAACTCAACTCCCAAGGGGGTGAAATAAGGGATAAAATTTTGTATAAAAGTTTTTATTCCTTGGACATATTTGGATGAAATTTCGTATGAATATTCGTTCGTATGAATTTCGTACGGCATAAATAATGAGTTACGTATTTCAGCAAGTCACAGTTTATATATAAACGCGGGTGTAACGGCGGGGAAAAGCTAGTAAAATATATAGGATGTTGTTTTTATACAAGCAACTAAAATCATAATTAAATTTATGTGTTTTCTCATTTTAGGATGCATATGGTTTATTCTTATCTTAGGAATAAACCATTTGCATCGAATGACACCTTATTTTTATTATTTCCCAATACTAGATGATAGCTAAATAACCAATTTTTATTATCAGGTATATCCAATGTTATGAGGAGGCTGTAAGATCATTCTCTGATGAACCATACAGAGAAAGAAATCTAACACGAGACGACCACTTGCATGGAGCCCTGCTACTACTGAATGAACTGTTGCGTATATCGAATTCTATTTGGGAGAAGGAATATACGACTTTAATGCAAAAATTGGACAGCGAGCAGGAAAGCATGGACGAGATGATATCAATAAATCCAAAGATACAACATTGGAGTTCAACAACTAATGTTGATCAATCTGTGTCTACATTAATTTTCCATGAGTCGGCAATGTGTAAGCAACTTATTACTGAAAAATATGAACAAATTTGTTCAGGTTAGTACTTGTAAAAGTTATATAGCTGCAGTTTTTAATACATATTCTCTATTAACCTTCCCGTTCCCATTTCTTCAATACTTATATTCATGAAACTTTTTTATTTTGGCCTGACAACATATGACAACAACCGCCTAATGTTAAGCCGGAGTGTATTTCATGAATGGAGGCGACTACTACTACATAGCAAGCAGTTAAACTTTAAATACATTTATACAAAACTAATATTGCCAAATTCTCAAATGGTGAACTAAAAAAGGATTTAATTGTAATAGATAACTGTAACCTACATTAAGATATACTATATAAATATATGTATTATACATTTCTATACTAAGCTTTAGTGCTTGTATCATAGAAACAGGACAACCAAAGTACATAAATCAAAGATACATTGGTAACGATGAGTGATTTCGAACCCGTGCCACTCGGCTTACGTAGCCATTGCACTACACCATGGTTGCCTTTTAATATTATGTTTATGTGTAAGGGTATAATAATAGAACCCACTTCCCTCCACAAGTCTGCTTATGTAATTTATCAAAGCTTTGTTTCCACCTTTGATAGATCTAACATCCATAACGCTTCCCTTTCAGATGTGATGGCTCAACAAATATGCAGATCTCAGCATGTTCAACAAACACTGCTTATAATGATACCACGTCTAGCTGCATTTAATACAGAAGTTTTCATAAAGAAGCATTTAAAATCGACAATTAACCATTTAATTACCTACCTCAGAAGTAGAGAGAAGGAAAAAGTTATTGCATTTACTACTTTAGGCCTTATTGCTGTGGCCGTTGGGTCTGAAATCAAACAGTATTTAAATAGGATTATAGATATTATTAAGGTGACAATGCCTGTTAGAGAGACACCTAGTAAGAAACGCATAGCATCAGACCCTGCTGTGTTTCTTTGTATAACACTTCTAGCATATTCTGTAAGGGATGATGTAGCTAGTGACGTAAAAGAACTACTAGACCCAATGTGTTCAATGGGGCTTAGTCCATTACTAACAACATGTTTAAAAGAATTAAGCAACTATATACCCTCATTAAGGAAGGATATTTCTGATCGACTACTTAATATGTTATCAATAATATTGAGGAAAAAACCTTATACAAATTTTGAACAGAACTACCAAAGTCTATTGGTTGAACCGCAAGATGCCTCAAAACTAATATTAGCATTATATACATTGGGTTCATTCGACTTCGAATGGCATAACACTGTTTTGTCTTTCATTAAAAGATGTGTCGATCATTACCTGCAAAGTGATCACCAAGAAGTTCGCTTAGAAGCAGTTAGAACTACGTCTAAATTACTTTTGAAAGCATCAGAAAGAGCGTCGACAACACATTCTAATATGTTAATCAATGTAATAGACGAAGCAATTGCAAAATTATTAGTTGTTTCTGTAACAGATTTTGATCATGAAGTTCGATGTCGTGTGTTTGAGTCGCTTAATAATATTTTTGATCCTTATCTTGCACAAGTAGAACATTTGAGTCCACTGTTTGTTGCTATGAACGATGAGAATTTGGAAGTGCGCGAGTTGGCTTGCTGCACTTTGGGACGATTGAGCACATTAAATCCAGCATATGTGACGCCAACTTTGAGGCGGGTGCTCATACAATTGTTGATAGAAATGGAACATTCTGGAAACAACAGAAACAAAGAACAAGCCATTAGAATGTTGGACAATCTCATACTATCTGCACCAAGAATGATACGCCCTTATATAGACACAATATTAAATGTTCTTGTCCCAAAATTAAGAGACAAGGATTCGAGTTCTGGCGTTATAATAAGTGCTTTAAAAGCAATTGGTGATATTGCTGACATAAATGGTGATGGTAATGGTCTTAACAAATGGACGTCAGATCTATTAGCAATACTTATGGAATTGCTTTCTGATTCTAATCCTTCTGATAAACGAAGTGTCGCTCTATGGAGTTTTGGTCAGATAATTAGTGCTACAGGACTGGCTGTTACTCCATATAGGGATTATCCTAACTTAATGAGTACATTATTGAATTTCTTGAAGACTGAACAACAACCGAGAGATAGGAGAGAAACTATTCGAGTTTTAGGTATCTTAGGGGCTTTAGATCCATACCAGCATAGATTAAACAAAGGATTGGATGTTGAACAAGCGTTAATACCTTACGAGGATACAAACGAAGCCGAAGCCGGCAACCCTGATATAAATAAGCGTTTTGTTAATATGTCTACATTGGAGTTGGAAGAGTTTTATCCGGCTGCAGTTGTCCCAGCTCTAATGCGAGTGTTACGTGATCAAACACTGTCCCAACATCACACGAGTGTTGTGCAAGCTATTACTTTTATATTTCAATCTTTGGGTATTAAATGTGTTCCTTACATTGCTCTAGTCATACCCAGTTTGTTGAACCTTATTGAAACAACAGATGTATTAAGTTATAGGGAATTCTTGTTTACTCAACTTGCTAAGTTGATATCAATTGTTAAACAACACATTAGAGATTATCTTGATAAGATATTTGAAATAATAAAAACTTTTTGGACACCAGAGAGTGTGTTGCAGCCCACTATAATATTGTTGGTGGAACACATTGCAGTAGCTCTGGGGTCTGAATTTAAAGTGTATTTGCCTCAAATTGTACCACAAATATTGAGAGTATTAAATCACGATACGAGTAAAGATAAATTTGTGACAGAGAGACTGCTTTTAACATTGCAAAAGTTCGAAGAAAACTTGGATGATTACTTGCATCTGGTTATATCAGCTATTGTTAAACTTTTCGAAGCACGCGACTGTCCATTGTCTATATCGAAGTTGGCAATGGAAACTGTGGATCATCTGTCAATATTTTTGAATTTTAGTGATTTATCATCTAGAATCATTCACCCTTTAGTACGTGTTTTGGATATGAATCCTCAGCTACGCGCGACAGCGATGGACACATTGTGCGCTCTCATAATACAATTGGGGCATAAATACAATGATTACATACCTGGTGTGGAGAGAGTAATTGCAAAACACAAGATACAATGTATTAATTATCAAGTATTAATATCCAAATTACAATATACTACAACACTTGCCGCAGATGATAACTATTTACACGCAACTAGAAGGAAATTAAGGATCAAGTCACAAAACGTAAGTTTATTCCTTTTTTATTATCACTAATCATATTTCTTACAGAGTATGATTGCAGCGCCACTTACATTTGTCTCGCTTTCTTCACATCCATAATACTTTTCTATAGAAGTGGGTGAATAATTTATTATTAGCCTAGTTATTTGTCCTACTGCTGGGCAAAGGCCTCCCTCTCTTTTTCCATGACTCACGACATTTAGCGATTTCTCGCCACGAATTATTGAAGAAGTCCATCTCATCTCGCCATCTCCGTTTAAATAATACTCGATTATCCGTTTAAATAATACGATTATTGCGTTTTCAATACAAATTGCTTTATTTCCAAATACAACTTGGAGAGCTCGATACAAAGTGGCTGCGGTCAAGTTCCGTTTTGCGGCCGGAGAGGGGGCAAGCAGGTTACTGATGAGCGCTCGGGAGACGGCATGGGCCCTCACAAAATGCTGGTAAAACTGATACCGCAAGAATGATTGCGGCGTTCCCATATCCGCCACCCCAAGGACGTGCTCGATGGGAGACCAGCAACTCCACGCCGCGGTGCGCGGACGCCGAGCTGCGATGTTTTTTATATCTCTGGCCTCTGCCACTGCTGTCACTCCGCGCAGCCAATCACCATCGAGCGCGTCAGCATTCTCGTTATATTTCGAAATGTAGGTTCGTTACATTTCAAAATATACGTGCACAACGATTCTACACATTATTTTGATCTATTTATTATTAATTACTTTATTATTTTTACTTATTTATAACATCTTTCTGGCAGACCCAGAGGGGAGAACACCCCTCTGGGTCTACCGACCAAATTGGAGACATCCTTAAGAAAGCTGAGTTGCCTAGTTGCGTTGCGCATAACCAATAACCATAGAGCTTGTATGAAATGACAAGTAGGCAAGTAGCGCTCTATTGTTTCTGCCTATCCCTATGGGAAAAAGGCGTGACAGTTTGATTGATTAATTTTGATCTATTCACAAATTGCGATATTTGTAGGTGGTACAAAGTGATACAACACAATCGTTCCGCAAATTGACAGTGAATGTGCCAAATCTGCGTCGCGCTTGGACTATTAGCAGCAGATTATCTAAAGACGATTGGATGGAATGGCTGAGGAGACTCAGTGCGGCATTGCTCACGGAATCACATAGCCCAGAATTAAGGTTTGAGTTCTCAATTACTTATTTATTTTTCATTTCTTATTTTTTTCGGGAGACCATGGTGTAGTGGCACTGCAATGGTTATGCAAGCCGAGTGCACGGGTTCAAAACCACTCACCGGTACCAATGTATCTTTGATATATGTACTTTGGTTGTCCTGTTTAAAACAAAAAACAAAAGTTTTATTAGTTTTATCAATACAAGTATCGATACTACCATTTATATATTTTCTATTATTGGGCATTATAAAAGCAGTCCAAAATATCCCAAAATAAATGATGTTCTTTATATTAAAGTCAAGACTTAATTTCAGAGCCTGTTCATCATTAGCTCACAACTACCCACAATTAGCAAACGATTTATTCAACGCTGCATTCGTTTCTTGTTGGACTGAGTTAGACGATAACGCTCGTAATGAAATAGTTATAGCTCTAGAGCAGGCATTAACAGCACCTGATTGTCCAGAACTTACGTTGACTATGTTAAACTTGGCAGAATTTATGGAGCACTGTGAGAAAGGTGCACTGCCAATACCAGTCAAATTGCTCGGCCAAAGAGCTATTACTTGTAGAGCTTATGCCAAAGCTTTGTACTATAAGGTAATATGTCCGTTTGTTCATTATTTATTGTGGCTCGACATAAAATAGCACCCCGCCTGATGTTATTAACAAAATCTGAATCGATTTTTTTAGCAATACTATTCATAGTTTTTTGATCGATTATCTTAAGAGATTCGAATTTATTATTATTAAATTGATCATGAACAATGTGTTTAATTTTTTTCTCTAGTTTAGAAGAGCCAGATGTTTAAAGCTTTTCCCAGTAATGCCAGTATCATACCGCATTTAAATTCAAATATGTATTTCTATTTTGGAGAGCCAGTTTTGAAAATTTTGACGTGCTTATTGTACGCACTATAAGCACGTCATTGTATTGTATTGTACTATTTAAATACTATATTTTAAAACTTTCAATAAACAACGATATTGTTTTAGAATTTGCAACACTTTTGTTTACGTTCATGATCATGAAATTCATTTCAGAGCAATAGTAGCGATGTTTATTTAAATTATGATTTGATATAAATCAAATTGTCACGCCTTTTTCCCACAGGGATAGGCGGAGACAAAGAAGCGCCGCTTGCCTCGATACTGACACAACTCCCTCGCTTCTCTTGATATCAAGTATGTATAAAAGCTGGCTTGCATTTATTAACAGGAGGAGGAATATCGCAACAATCCATCATCACACGTCATTGAAGAACTCATTCACATCAACAACAAACTACAACAACAGGAAGCTGCTTATGGTTTATTAGAAAGGGTCATGAATGAACGAAAGACCAGCTCTGAATACCATAATATACATGTAAGATGGTACGAGAAACTCCACAATTGGGAACAAGCATTAGAACTCTACAATAAACGTTTGGAATCTGAACCGAAGGACCCTGAATGTAGGTTAGGGCAAATGAGATGTTTAGAAGCTCTAGGCGAGTGGTGCAAACTCAATGAAGTTTTCAACGATGAATGGTCGAACATGGATAATGATTTACAAAGTAAGTCAGCCAAAATAGCAGCTGCTGCGGCGTGGGGCTTGCAACAGTGGGATACGATGAGCAAATACGTCGATTGTATATCAGAGGACACTTTAGACGGTGCGTTCTACCGCGCCATTTTAGCTATACATGAAAATCAATGGGCGAATTCTAGAAATTTCGTCGAACAAGCCAGAACGTTACTTGATTCAGAATTAACTGCTGTAGTTGGGGAGAGTTATCAGAGAGCTTACACTGCATTGGTCAGTGCACAGTTACTTGCTGAATTAGAAGAAGTAGTTACATATAAATTAGTTAGTGAGAAACGGAACGCTATTAGACAAGCATGGTGGTTAAGGCTTCAAGGAGGACAGCGTGTCGTTGAAGACTGGCGGAAAATATTACAAATTAGGAGTTTAGTTGTGACACCACAAGAAGAGCTGCACACATGGTTGAAATATACATCACTCTGTAGAAAATCTGGAGCTATAACGCAAGCTCAAAATGTATTATCCACACTAACAGGCTGGGATTCTACCAGTACTGAACTATTACCTATGCATGAGCCTAGGGTTATTTTGGCTCATGTTAAATTATTATGGGTGTCAGGGCAGAGGAATTTGGCATATCAACAGTTGCAAAGATACGTGGATAATGCCGGCACCGGTGATATAGAACATTGCAGATTGCTTGCTCGCTGTCATTTGAAATTGGGATCATGGTGCGAATCTCTACACGGAATAAACGAGATGTCAATACCAGAAGTGTTGAAGAATTATAGGACAGCGACCATACTGGCACCTGATTGGTACAAAGCTTGGCATACCTGGGCCTATATGAATTTCGAAACTGTTTTGTTTTATAAACAAATGGACAACACGTCTGAGAACAGTCTGTCATATAGTACAAGTGACAAGAAGTCATTAAGAACAGATTATTTACCTCAATACATAATACCTGCTGTAGAAGGCTTCTTAAAATCTATCAATTTGTCACAAGAGAGTTCATTGCAGGACACATTGAGGTTGTTGACTTTGTGGTTTGACTATGGTCATCATCAGGCAATTTATGAGTCGTTGTTTGAAGGTGTGAGGAAGATTGAGATTAATATATGGTTGCAAGTTATACCGCAACTCATTGCGAGAATTGACACTCCCAGACCGTTAGTTGCTAAGTTGATTCATTCCTTGCTTGTTGAGATAGGCAAAGCTCATCCGCAGGCGTTAGTGTATCCCTTGACAGTGGCATCGAAGTCGTCGTTTGCTGAGAGAAAGACTGCGGCCAATGAGATATTAAAATCCATGTGTATACATTCACAAAACTTAGTGACACAGGCTGCGATTATTTCTGAGGAGTTGGTGAGAGTTGCTATACTGTGGCATGATCAATGGTTTATTGCTTTGGACGAAGCCTCTAGGTGAGTTAAAACTCAATTTTTCAACACATATTGTGTTGTAATCTTTACACACCTGATTTAATTTTAAATGACTGCTTAAGGAAATGTGCGTCAATACGTCCATGATATTTCTTGCTGGTGTTGATCTTGTTTCTTTGATTGCCGTTCTAGGAGGGCTGCCTTTTGTTAAGCTGGAGTTGCGATCTACTATTGCTGCCTAAGATAACTTGTATAGACTTACAAGTATCAGAATCAACTTGTAAGTTGCCGGTTCTAAATAGGCCAGCATAGTGGATGCCACTGCTACTTGCAGTTATTTACCTGTAGTAGTAGTCGCCTCCATTCATGAATCGCTTTCCATCTTGACATCAGTCGTAATATGTCGAGTCACAGTTTAAAAAAATGTCCACTAGCAGCATGCTCTACTTCTGGCTGTCTACGACTCTTTAACACTCAGGGCAAATGTCTGTCTCATTATTTTATTACCAAATTATCTAATTATATCATTTTACAAGTGTCTATAAGATGATAATGATAAAACGTGTCGTCGCACAGACGATATTTGTCACAACGATTAATTGTTTCATTTTATTGGATTTAGCCTAGCTTTTCTAGCCTAGCCTAGCTAACCTAATCGTTTTAACTTGCCAACCTAACCCAAACTAACTAACTACGACCCATTAATGGAAGTGACTGCCACTACAGTAAAATAAATATCAGTCGCATCTATTATGCTGGCTAAGTTGGAATCTTACAACTTCACGGTAAGTGGTGAGACTTATAACTACTACCCCGGATCGGCAGACTGGTAACCACTGTATACTACATTCTTTATCATATTTCAGATTATTTTATAGTGACAAAGACTATAAAGGCATGCTGAAAACACTCGAGCCACTCCATGCTATGTTAGAGAGAGGTCCACAAACGTTGAAAGAGATATCATTCTTACAAACCTATGGAAGAGAATTAAGAGAGGCACAGGATTGGTGTAACAGATATAAGGTAACGACATATGACAGCACACAACAGGACCCTAAGCTGGAGTGCGATCCATTGGTGAGGAGATTGGTGCCTCAATCAAATGTCTGCAAGTATCAGCTATGCCAACTCATCCGTGAAGTGACTTAGTCGCGTAAGGTTCCTGTTCCAACTAGGCCGGCATAGTGGTCCAATTATGGTATTGTAGTAGCATTCACCTCCATTTATGGACCGCACTCCAGTTCAACATCAGTCGGGGTACATTAAAAAAGATCATGTAAATCTAATGCTATTTCCGCAGACCTCGCTTTAATGGTTTTTCAATGGTAAAATATATTATTATGTGTCATAACGCGTTCTTTAACAAATTTTATTTACCTCGACGCTTCGGCCCTGTTGCAAACTACGAGATTCACGGACAAGATTGCTGGTCAGAGGTACAACTGCATTGGCAGTCTGCGTTTTTATACTTGGTCCTTATTTTTCTTGTACGCTTGCTTACTTCAGTGCCGGATTAGCCACGTAGCAATTGCTACGGGCCCCGCGAATTTGGAGGCCCCGCGCTCCAACGCTAATAAAAAAATATTAATTTAGATAAGAGCGTAAAATATATTGCATGCCTTAAACAGGAAGCGCTTAGTCTATTCTTTACTTCCACTTGAAAATTTAAGTCGATATTGAATGTTCTCTAAATTTGCCCATATTTAAACCAGAAAAGTTTATTTGTAACAGCTTTGTTTTGTTTAATACCCTAAACTTAAGAACCTAAAACAAACCAGACAGAATTTGCTAAAGGCTAGGCCCCGCGCTGGCTTAATCCGGCACTGACTTACTCTGCTTTGCCAAAGAGTTAAGGTAAATAAAATATGTTTAATCTTATCACCAACTAGCAATGTGATTAACTGGCAACATTCAAACTAATCCCGAAACGCGACTATGTCACCTTAATCTAATTATAAATTTCCAGGAAACGGGCAACAAACGTGACTTAAACCAAGCATGGGATTATTATTATCATGTATTTAGACGTATTAACAGTCAGTTCCGCGCTCTTACGTCTTTGGAATTACCATATGTCAGTCCCAGGTTACTTAAATGCCAGGACTTGGAGTTGGCTGTCCCAGGTTCATATGTACCTAATCAAGATGTTATAAAGATATCTTTTATACATAATAATTTACAGGTGGGTACTCGTAGTAATGCCAAAAATAATTTTTGAAGCTATGGCCTTGCATCTGTTAGTGGCTCGACTCGCATTACATGAAAAGTGTAAGATGTAGAGCTTCGATGGTTTGGGCACACGGAAAGAATGAGTGAAAGTAGATTGACGAAAAAAGTTTATAAATTTTATGTGGATGGATTCGTTAAACGAGGCAGACCGAGGATGGTCTTTCATTACCAAATCGGAGACATCCTCAGTTATCAAGAAAGCTGGGTTGCCTAGTGCCCATAACCGTAGAGTTCGTATGAAGTTAATTGTGGATGTGATAGAAGCGAGGAAGATATTTTAGGATCGCAGCAAGTGACGCTTCATTGTCTTTGCACATTTTGGTTGACAATTTGGTTGATTGATTGTTTTGAATGTAAGTGAGTCAAATGGTACTAAACTTTCTAATTTAACTTCCATCCACTGTCATGAGCTGCAACGCAAATAATTTTATGTGCGTAGCAGCGTCCACCTATATGCAGTGACCTGCAACTCTATTTGCGGTCGGATATCACCACAACAAACGATTGCCTGGTTAAACGACGATTTAGGTCAAATCTATTTATAGTCCAAGCATAAATAGATAACTATAGTCCCAGTAAATCTCATGATAGTCTCAGTAAATCCAGCAAAATAGCAAAATAAAATTATTGGCTGTACCAAATAGCCAAGGAGGATATGGTTGACTCAGAAAAATTAAAGTATGACAGTGACCATTTTGAATTTATTTTCGATTTTCTAATCAAAATAATTTTAAATGTGCGTGTATTAGAGACCAAAAGTGCACATATCAAAGATAAATTGGTACCGGCAAGTTGTTTCGAACCAGAGTCTTTTGGTGTTTCCATTTTATAACCACTATACCACGGCCGCTCTAATGGGTTGCATTATGCACTAAAGTTATAAACTTGGGCGTGTATTTTATTTAATAGTAATGTTACCTTTATTTAGTAGGAAAAAGGCGTGACAATTTGATTGAGATTAATTGACTCTAATTTTATTTTTGTTTTCTTCCTAATCTTCCTTGTCCTCCGCTAACTTGACGTTCACATAAATACTGAAGGTTTGGCGGGTAAAGCGGCACAATACAATACATTTTCAGGAAAATAATATTAATTACATTGTCTTTATAACAGGTAATAAAATCAAAGCAACGCCCTCGCCGGCTGACAATCCGCGGGTCGAACGGCTCTGAATACATGTTTCTACTAAAAGGTCACGAAGACTTGCGTCAGGACGAGCGTGTGATGCAATTGTTTGGATTGGTGAATACTCTATTGCAAGCAGACCCTCACACGTTCAGAAGAGACTTGGCAATACAGAGATATAGTGTGGTCCCGTTGTCGACCAATTCGGGGCTCATAGGTTGGGTGCCACATTGTGATACGTTATATAATTTAATAAGCGATTATAGAAGGGAAAATGACAAGAAACCAAATAGAACACCTTTGACAGCCGAACAACAAATTATGGCGAAAATGGCGTCCGATTTGCATAAGCTTACGTTGATGCAGAAGGTGGGTTTTAAATTGATTTTATTTAATTAATAATTTAAATACGTTAATTTAATTTTACGTTTGGTAAGAAACAATGGTAGCTCTTATGGTGTACACATATTACCAGCCTCTGTTATCCTCGTCCACAACTAGACACAGGCCAACCCAAGGCACGGCACTTGGCCCTACCTTTCTCTCCAGTTTCCAAAACAATAAGGCTGTGAACACGGCTAGTATTACATCCACTGTGCTGCCCTAGCTGTATTTTGGCAACTTTGATGACCTTTATTCTCAATTTATTTTGGCAATTTTTTTTTTATAGGTGGAGGTATTCGAATACACATTATCCCAGACACCAGGCAATGATCTGGCAAGATTACTATGGCTGAAGAGTCCTTCATCAGAAGTATGGTTTGAACGTCGCACAAATTACACACGATCACTCGCAGTTATGAGTATGGTTGGATATATTCTGGGGCTGGGAGATAGACATCCATCCAATATAATTCTCCACAGAGATACTGGAAAAGTACTCCATATAGATTTTGGTGATTGTTTTGAAGTAACGCTTTTAAGGGAGAAGTTTCCAGAAAAAATACCTTTTAGATTGACCAGGATGTTGATTAATGCTATGGAGGTGAGTTGTTGTTTATTGATTGATATTAAAAGCGTCACAACGAGGATAGTACTTACAAGATTTGTTTAAAGGACTCTTGTTTCATGATATTACATGCGTGCGTTTTCATTCTTTCGTGTCGCTTCCAATTCAAGATTTGTCAGCACGGTGGCTGTACCGGTTTTTTCCTTTGCAAGTAGTTGTAGAATTATTTAACCATTTAAAAGAGGCAATTTACAATGTTTTGCCCATTTTCTTGCCGGGTGCGGGGTCCATTGCGTGGTAGTGAAGGCAGTATTCCGGACTTTCCCTCTACCCAGCCAAATATTGTAAACGCCACCATTTATAACGTGACAATATTAATCCGCAGGTAACAGGAATCGAAGGCACATACCGAAGCACATGCGAACTAGTCATGGAAGTTTTACACAAACACAAAGACAACGTTATGGCGGTTTTAGAAGCGTTCGTTTACGACCCGTTACTGAATTGGCGTTTAGTCGATACGGGACGTCATTCTATGACGGAGTCTTCTTTGGGAAGCAGCGAGGGTAACTCTCCAGACACATTACCCAGCCGGAGTCGACACCATTTGCACATAAGTGAATCAATGGAGGCACCTCAAGAGATTAACTTAAATAAACGAGCCGTTGCCATAGTTACTAGAGTTAGGGATAAGCTGACTGGTAATGATTTTGTTAAGCATGGCACAGTTAATGTGAAAACGCAAGTTGATTTGTTGATTAAGGAAGCTACTAATAATGAGAATTTATGCCAATGCTATATGGGTTGGTGTCCGTTTTGGTAAATTTTGGGTATTATTAGAATATATGTTAATGATTGCGAACCGTTTTATGAAAGAGATTTGTAAATGAGAGGCTAATTCAAATCATTTATTCGGAAAGTAGCACTTTTACACGTCAATTTTATAAATAATCTTTTTTTTATTTCATTGTGACACAACATTTGACCACGACCCGCCTGATGATAAGAAAGAGGAGGTCCATGAGTGACGACGACTGAAAAATCCGAAATTTTCACGGCTGCCTCAGTCGCCGTCATCATACCGGCCAGATTTAAATGCCATACAATTAAATTGTCACGCCTTTTTCCCACAGGCAGGTAGAGACAATGGAGCGCTACTTGCCACGGTCCTGACACAACTCCCTCGCTTTCTTCACATTTACAATTCTCTTCACACAAGCTTTATGGTTATGGGCACTAGGAAACTCAGCTTTCTTAGGGATGTCTCCGATTTGGTCGGATATATATTTTAGCATGTTATGCTGAATCAGAAAAAAAACAATATTTCACAATTAAATACACAGTATATAAGTCGAGAGAAAGAATATAACGGTAACGTCGCAGAATATAAAGAGTGGTAGGCCGTGAAGTGAATTGGGCGCGTTTCGGGATCAGCTTGTAAACTGCCGGTTCCAACTACGCCGGCATAGTGGATGTGATTGTTACTCACAGTTATTGAATTCTAGTAGCAGTGACATCCATTCATGGACCACACTTAATCCATTCATGGGACACTTATCATCAAGCGGGGTGCTGTCATATGTCGAGTCAAATAAAATAACAATACAAATAACAACACTACAGATGACTGCTACTACAGTTAAATAACTGCAAATAGCCAGCCTAATTGAAACAGAAAACTTTCAAGCAGATCTCGAAACGCAACCCACTTCACGGTCTGTACACTTGATAGTCGTGGTTCTCCCCGAACCGGCAGAGGGCACAAATGACCACTAACAGTCATCGTCATCATCATCAGCCAGAAGGCATCCACTGCTGAACATAGGCCTCCCCCTTAAAACGCCATTTCCAACGACAAGATGCCAGTTGCATCCACCGGTTATTCGTGACTTTCACTATGTCGTCAGTCCACCACTAGGGGGGCCTACCTACGCTGCGTCTTCCAGTTCGTAGTCTCCATTATTTTCTTTCCCACCGGTTGTCGGTTCTTCGAGCGATGTGGCCAGCCCATTGCCACTTCAGCTCGCAAATGCTACGTTGGTAACTCCGGTTTTTTGGCGAATATTCTCGTTCCGGATTCTATCGCGCAGAGACACACCAAGCATA
This sequence comes from Tinea trinotella, assembly GCA_905220615.1. Taxonomy (NCBI): domain Eukaryota; kingdom Metazoa; phylum Arthropoda; class Insecta; order Lepidoptera; family Tineidae; genus Tinea; species Tinea trinotella. Next base: position 3,300,772 of record HG992320.1, on the reverse strand, counting down.
GCTCTTTCCGTTGCCCGCTGAGCGACTCTTACAGAACTCCTCGTGAAATCGAGGACAATCTTAAAAAAAAAGAAATAAATGGTCCACCGTACCAATAACCATAGAAGAGAATTGTGAATGTAAAGGAAGCGAGAGAGTTGTCAGTATATTAAAATATAACGCTAGAATAAATTTTATTTTAATAAAATAAATATAATTTGAAAAAATATGAACGCCACCTATTTTTACTGTGCTTTTATATAATTATTAATTTCTTAGATTTTGCGCGAACATTGATTAAGAATTAAACAAATTTTATGCTGCTTACTATCGCGTTTTTTTTTGGTTATGATTTTTATTCCGACGTTCTCGAAAATTTGTTTAATTTATTAATTATTATTTTTAAATGAAAGTTGATATGACGTTCGAACGGTGTTTGTTACCAAAACTGATCGTGGTTAATTTACATATAATTTTATTATATTGGTACAATAGCGCCTGTTTAACACCTTGGTCACCTTGGTTGACACAGTTAAAACTTTTATTAAATAGACTTTGCAATTAGACCGGGAGCTGGTGACAGGTGACGTTCCACGATTTTGTCGTGCATGCCTTTTTAAGGCTTGATAACTAACCCTAAAATATCAATGATAGTCGTGGTTTTAGCCCCCCCGCGCGTCCTCTTCATAAGGAAAAACTCTTTTCTTTGTGTAGCGGATTAGCGGATAATCTATAATAGCCTAATAATCTTTTTTTTTTTATCGAAACACGACATCTGACCTCGACTTGCCTGGAGAAGTCTAAGATCATTGACGACTGAAAAAAACTAATTCAGGTTATGGTAGGCCAAAGGTAATAGACCAAGTAATAAAACAGAACCAAAACTTTGATCGAACTCTCAGGTAATTCGTAATAAAACATGATAGAGCTCGATCTACTGCAGTCCTTCCCCTGCGAACCCTACTGCGGCCTGCTGGAAGCTGCCTTTATTCAGAGGTTTCCTGCTTTAACAGGCCTTCAGTCCATGTTGGTACTCGATGTCTACCCATTAGATCGATATCTATTTTAATTAAGGATTTATTTTAAAATTGCGTCAATATTGCAAATAGGTATATTTTAGTTTATATTATAGGTATGTATTTTAAACACAATAAACCTATTTTAGTATTTAAGACCGAGGAATTAGGTTTATTATGAAATACTGTTGTACTAAGTTAATTCAACGCTAGAGAGACAAAGTATAATTTTACTACCCGCCTTTTTATATTAAGGTATTTTATTTATATTTAATTCAAACGACACGTAATGAGGCTAAAAAGCAAACTAGGGCAGGAATGGAAACACGTAGGTTGAAGTAAATATTCTTTCCTGTCCAAGTCCAAAACACTATGTATGCAACGTGTTATATTTTGTAAATAATGAAATTATGAATAGTAGTATTTTAATGATATTTATAGTTTTTAATAGTTTTAAAAGTGAATGCTTTAAAGGCGACCGTGGTGTAGTGGCAGTGCAATGGTTACGCAAACCGAGAGCACGGGTTCATAACCACTTACCGGTACCAATGTATCTTTGATATATGAACTTTGGTTGTCCTGTTACTATAATACAAGCACTTTAGTAGCTTTATATGGAAATGTAAAAAAGTTTTATTTATGTCGACTATGTTACAATATGTGATAGTTAAATATAGTATATTATATTTTCGCTTATTAAATGTGCGTTATTTTTATCAGAGGTTAAACCTATTATAGGTTAACCTTATAATATACAAATTGAAATCTCAACAGCTACATTGATAGGTTTCCTACGAGAATATAAAATATCAACGCAATATCACTGACTTCCCGACGCCATAATGGCAGTTCGTGGACAAGGGGCCGACCGCGCAACTTCAATGGAAAAGAAAATGAAATTCATTCTCGTTTTTCAAAAAGTTACGCAGTCGCTTTTAGTATCAAAAAGAACTTTTATTTATTCGGACAATGAGTTACAATGAAAATGAACATCGATAATCGATTCTCAGTGTGTTGCGTGGTCGCAATTTTAATTGTGAACCTGAATATCAACTGTCAAAACAAAGTTCATTCTCGTTGTCATTGAGTTACGCGGTCGGCCCGCAGGTCCCTGATAATTGTATTCATTGACGTTCGGTTTTAGTCTGTGTGAACTAATATTGCCAATGATACTTGTAAAAGTGGTCGTACAGTAATAATCACAATCAAATCCAGTTTATTGTTTGGTTAAAATTTGTTAAAATATAAAAAGTATTAAAAAAATAGTTCAAATAGGTCTATTCTACAGGGGGTCGACCGCACAACTTTAATGGTGATGACAATGAAATTCATATTCCCATTTGTCAAAAAGTTAAGCGGTCGCTGTTAAAAACAACTTTTATTTATTCGGACAATGAGTTACAATGAGCTAGTTGAAGTTAATGAAAATAAACATCGATTCTTAGTATGTTGCGCGGTCGCAATTTTAATTTCAAAGCTCATGAATAAACTTCAACTGTCAAAACGAAACACATTGTCATTAAGTTACGCGGTCGGCCCGCAGGTCATTCACAAAGTTTATATGAAAATAGCGTTCTTTTTTTTATTCTGATATGAATCACTTAAGAAAAGGAATCCCAAATAAAATTAAGAACTGATAGTACAATTTAATTCAAACTTAATGCATTCTCTTGAATTAGGTACATAATTCATAAAATATAGCGGGGTTAGAAGTAGGTGAGAGCGCATATATCCTGTATCTGTACCTGCGCGAATTCGAGCTCGCAGCTAACTTCAGCTTACATCATGAAAGTTGGATTTATCTGTATAAATATAATATAACATGACACAAATAAAGAATTAATATTAATTTGTTTTTCATTTATTATGACTCTACATAAAGACAACACCCCGCCCAATGCGGTCCATGAATTGGCGCGCTTGCCGCTTTTACTACAGTTGAATAACTTCAGTCGCATCCACTATGTTGGCCTAGTTCGAACTGGTAACTTTTAAGCTGATTCCAAAATGCGATTGTCACTTCCATGAAACAAATAAATAAGTATTTTTAGGGGTATGTGCTCCGTGGTCCCTAATATAGTTTTATAATCACGCCAAAACAGATACAAGCAGACAATGTGGATTAACACTTTCCACGTTCCTGACACAGCTCTCGCTTTCTTCACATTTCTATTTATACGATCTCTATGATTCGTGAAGTTGCAACATTTCATCTAGCAGAATTATTCTGTGATAAAACTGATTAAATTGCAAAATAATGTAATGAATAAAATGTAAACAATAGATGTAATCAAATATTGATAAATATTAAAACGATTACAAGATTAAAATAATCATATATTTTCGTATCAGATAAAAAGAACTTAATAATGCTAAACAATTCGAATTACAATATCAAGTTAATATTTATTTTTATATATATTTAAATTTTGGTGTGGTGTGACCAACTTGTTCATAAAATGTTACATAATTATCCTAAATCCTTTATCTATAGTTTAGTTTGGCTGCTATGACTGAGCAATAGCCTCACAAATTAGAAAGAGACAACGCGACAGTGCGGATCTTATGGGGCGTTCTCACGGGGCGATTTTAGTTGATCAACTGCGAAATCGTTCGTGATTAGAACCGTCTGAACAAACTTTCAATCAAGTTGAAGCAATAAATATCTATTCAACAAAAGTTAAAGACCTTTCGACTTTTGTTGATTCATTTGATAGCTGACAGGGAATCGACTCGTCGAACTTGTTCGTTCAACTTGCATTGAATAATCAGTCCAATCAGTCAGTCAATCAAGCGCGATTGAGTACCTATGTACTGTATATTGCATTCCTCTATCACCAGTATTTTCTTTGTTTGTAAAATAAAATGTGAATTGTAGCGTCCACATCGACGAGAAAAATGCTAAAATGGACAGATAGTGTAATAACGCGTGTAATATTGAGTCGATTATTATTGAATCGTGAGAACGCTACCGTCAATATTTGCTTTCGAATTTTTGTTTAACGATAAATATTGATAAACTAAAATCGCCCCTTGAGAATGCCCCATTAGACGTAGATTCTCCATGTCTCTATGGTGTGGCCACTATTGATATATTCATCACAGTGATCCTGAAGAACCATTAAATGTTATCAAAATGTACCTCAAATTGGGCTATGAGAGATGTTTCTAGGTCACTTATAGTTCCAAAATTTGAAAGAATCAAAATCCTAGCTGATCATTTATTCGAAATATCAATATTTTTAATTTTTTGTGTTTAATTTCATGATACATACTATGTTCAGGCAATTATTATTCACTTTACTACGTCTAGATAAAACAATTACATAATTTTTGAATATTATGGTTCTCTTATACTCGTATAAATAGGTAATTACTTAAAATTAGCAAAGAATTATTTATTGCAAATCGACATATCAAATATCAAAAACAACTCCCCTTGGTTAAACGAGGGGAGATCAAAGACCGCTGATGGTTGCCTCAGCCATCGTCACTATGCCGGCCACTTATTCACGTTTCGCTTCAAGGAGCCAAGGTTATAGGATGATGAAAACATAATGGCTGGTAAAGCATTCCATTTGTCTCTAAAGAAACGATACGTTGAATCGTTCAATTTAACCCCCGTATTATTTTTTATTGTGCCTCGACATATAACTGCATATGACCCGCCTGATATACCGAGTAGTAAAAAGAAGAGGTAGAAAGGATATATCTTACAAATTTATACATCACGGACATTATCATCCATTTGACTGACAAACGACAATGGAAGTAAGTTGGATAATTTAGTACATAACACATTATCTAATGTAGGTTTTGAAAGATAAATTTCTATATCACCATCCGAGCCACAAAATTCACTCAAGGTCTGTCTACAAACACCACAAGGAGCTGTGAACGATTGTTGCTGGGCGACGACTGCTACTTTGGACAGCTTCTTATAGCCATTCATTATAGCTTGAGGTATAGCTGATCTTTCTGCACAAATAGTCGGACTGAATGCGGCATTCTCAATATTGCATCCAGTGTAAACTTGGCCATCTTCCTCCGTGAGAATGGCAGCTCCAACAGCGAAGTTGGAATATGGGCAGTATGCCTTTGTTCTTATTTCTCTGGCTTTTATTAATAATTCTTGCACTGTTTTACCTGAAATTCAATTCGAGATAGTTAATACATGTGTACATATGTATTTTGAAAGTTATGATAAGTAGTAGGTACAGGGGCGTAGCTTTCGCCGTATCTGCCGTATAAATTATACAGACCCCCCAACGTGCGTAACTTCCCAATTTTTTTATTTCAGAAATAACAAAAGTAAAAAAAAATATTTTTTTCCCGCTTTTTTGTTTGTAAAAATCTTGGAAAACAGATAGAAAATTATGATGAATAAATATTTCTTTTTAATTTTATGCAAACATTATTTTTTCTTTTGTGAGCAATCTTTACCCTTCCTAAGGGCCCCCGGACAATTTTTTGTACGGGGCTCCCCGTCATGGCACGCTACGCTTCTGAGTAGGTATATATATATAGTATTTGTGCAGTATATATTTTTTACATTTCTATACCAAGCTACTAAAGTGCTTGTATTATAGAAACAGGACAACCAAAGTACATATATCAAAGATACATTGGTTTGAACCCGTGCTCTCAGTTTTCGTAACCATTGCACTGCCACTACACCACAGCCGCCAAATGAGAGTGGTAGATTAACAGTTGGTGGTCATCTGCCCAGTTTGCTGACCCGTGGTTGTATCACCACTTAAGGATACAGTAGTGAAGTCACTCAGTCGCGGTGTTGTATCAGCTTGAAAGTTGCCGGTTTCGGAACTGGCATAGTAAATGTGCCTGCTACTTGAAGTTATTGAACTGTAGTAGCAGTCGCCTTCATAAATGCAAATTCGCATTTGCGCAGCTTGAGATTCTCAACAGAAATCGCCGCACTTCCCGCGCTTAACGAGGTCGCCTGGATGTGAGATGGGGCTTATGTGTCTACACAAGTTGCATCCCAGAGACCTGCCAAGTTTCCACGTCATGCCGTCAGATCTCTTGCCGTCGCTGCGCGCAATATGAGGGGTTCTAGCATTGCATGTACTCCAACATTGACAAGAGCCCTTCGGATAATTTAGTTGATTGCAACGTGACGGGGAATGCGGCCGGCACTTCTGGCACAAAAAGCCCGTGGTATCCAAGATTATCCACAGGTTCTCCACATCGACACTGGTGTTCATGGACGAAAGTACACCGCCGGATAATGTTATCTAACACATAGCTCTATTCATTTATTTGAACGAAACCATAGCGAAATTCGAAACGAGGCAAGGCAAATATTAACAAAATACAATACATATACTAAAAACTTAGATTAATGATTTGCACTAGCGACGAGATTAATAATTGGCCTTCGCGCGACCAATCATTATGATTAAAAAATAACTAAAAGTATTTAATGCAAAAGTAGGTTAGTAGGCAATAAATTAATTTGTACTCGTTTGTCACACAAGACTTAATTATATTTAAGGCATACATGACATTGCTCAGCACAGTAACTATTTATATTTTTAATTAGTCGCTGGTTTTTACGACCACAATTTGTTTTCAATAAACTTCAACGTTCAATAAAATTTCATTATTAAGAATTGAAATAAATAACCGAACATGTTGATTATGAAACGTATGATAGAGCCAATAGCTCACGGTGCAAAACTAAAAATAAACAAAACTATACTCACTCAAGGACTCAAACTCTACTATTTTGTGTTCCATTTCGTATTTTCTCGATGTATAAAATTAATTAATGATAAAACGGCACGTCGCTCCCCGACAGCGGTCACTGGCCGACTAAGATCTAATATAGTAGATTTTCTAGTTAACATTATCACATATGATTCATGAAACATATGAGTAGATTAAGATGCAACATTTTTTAAATATACTCGTATATTGTAGCTCGATATAATGACAGCACCCCGCCTGATGTTAAGCAGGAGTGCGGTCCATGAATAGAGAGAACAGCTAGAATAGTTTTTTTGTATTAAAATTATTATATTAAAAAAAAAAGAGATAGATAAAAGAGTAAAGTTTTTAGTCGAAGGTTTACCTACTTCTTGGCCAAGAAAGAATTTGATTTAAAAAAATCAATACCTAACTGCGTGAAGAAATGAATTTTAAATAAAAACTAAAAAGAAAAAAACAAAGCTCAGAATTTAAGTAAGCTCAGATGTTCAAGTAATATAGAACAGTTAAAACAGGACCTGGTGCAATATTAAAAAAAAAGTCTGAACGAGGTACGTTAAAACTATGCTAATAAGCAAACCTGAACTCAATACCGCGATGCAGAGCAACATATATTTGTCTCATTTTCGCTCTCAATAACCATCATTCTGTCCTACTTCCACTTGTGTGTATGCCTAGTCGTGCTTAATCGTTCAATCTCTTGCCTTTTGCGAACTCTAAAACTCGTGTAGGTGACATATCTGCCCCATTTTACTTAATATCATTGACTTAGTGAGTAACAATTTTCTCAGTAATTTGATCCAATTAATCTTCATTTAGTTTGTGAACAAGTTTTAATTGAAACCATAATAGACAATTCAACAGACCACACATTAACAATTAAAAATGACAGAGGTTATTGTATTGGTAGGCAGTGGTACCCAGTCTGCCGACCCGGGGTAGTACCACCACTTACAAGTATACAGACCGTGAAGTGATTTGCCGGTCCCACTAGGCCGGCATAGTGGATGTGACTGCAACTTACAGTTATTTAATTGTAGTAGCAGTGACATCCATTCATGGGCCACACTCCAGCTTAACATCAAACGGTGTGTTGTCATATGTCGAGTCATAATAAAAAGAATCGGTTGTCTGTAGCCGGCTTACTGACGATAGTTGAACGTGACGTCATAAGAAAATACTGATGGAATGGTTGCATTTTTAAAAGATTTTTTTTTAAATTTGTTTGATAGATATTTTGTATGGATATAGAGAAGGAGGTAAATGGAAATCACAATTGAATTGATCAAGTTACATTTATTTGTACGCATAAATACAATTATGTCATTTTTTTTATCGTTGCTATAAACAATTGACACCACATTCACTTTTCACTGCACTTATTACTTGACGAAAACATGTAAATGTATTATTGTATAGCAGCTGTCCACCCGGACGTATCGCTCACTCAAGTAGGAGAGAGACAGATGTCGAACGCTGCCGAACGCGGAGGCCGATTGTGCCTCTTTGGCAATAGTTCTGCGCTCTCGCTTGCACTTCAAGCTTTAAATGGAACGCCTCAGAGCGAGGTAACGCCGCATGAGTCATGTTTTTTTCGTGCGTGCAGCCGGCTCCATCGAATTATAAGACGTTGTCACGTCAAAAATGGATCACGCTGCACATGATGGTCCAATAATTCCCATTATAAAATCTTCATTGATGGTGATTAATGCTGTGCTTTTTGTCCAATTTTCCTCATTGAAATGTTTATTGAGGGAGAATTAGACATTTTTGAGGTTTTTATTCCACAAATACATTATTAAATATAGATTTTTTTTATTGTTTAACGTTTTTTTTTAATGATTTTATTACAGAAATCCCCATTGAATGTACATATTCAAGTAGGTATACTGTTTCTATCCATTTTTCATTAACAACACGTATAGCTTGTCTAACTATAAATGATGCGCCCCTTCACTTTATTAGTTTATTTAAATGTATGAATACAAATATTACTATTATATTTTATTAACGTGCTCCTCCTTTTGTGTCTAACCAGCAACTGAATGACTAATTACAATTGCATTTTCGGTGTGTTGCATTCATATTTTATATTCGCACGTGCGCGTTAATGCAGTGGAGGGGCGCGTCATTTCGGCTTAGACAGACTCTAACATAAGATAAGATGTCGAGTCTCAATAAAAAATAGTGACAAAGATTAAGAAAGTAATGTTGCCTGCGACCAAACCAGTGAAAATAATGAAAAGGAGATTCACGACATATGAAGTCCATTGAAAGGAGACTATGGTTTAGTGGTATTGAAATAGTCAAGTCAGGTCAAGCACGGGTTCGAAACCACTTGCCGGTACCAATGTATTTTTGATAAATGTACTTGGTCGTTCTGTTTTTATTATACAAGGACTTTAGTAGCTTGGTATAAAAAAGTAAATGAAATGAAAAAAATAGCATGGCCATAGCATGCATGATGAGAAGGCCACAATTTTCTTCTGCGATACCCAGAAGGTAGATGTAAAGAACGCGAGAGTTGTCTCAGGATCAGAAGCGTAGCGTACCTTGGCGGGGCCCCGTATAAAAAATTGTTTCGTAACCCTTAGGATGGGTAAAGATTTCTTACAAAAGAAAATAAATGTATGACTAAAATTAAAAGAAATATTTATTCATCATAATTATCTATCTGCCACTTTTTCTTGCCTTTTTTTCGGCAAACTGATTTATTAAACGATTTAAAGTTTTTCTAAAGTTTCTGCCTCTATGGACACCTCTATTCATGAACTGCTCTAAATCTTAACATAAGGCGGGATGCTGTTATATGTCGAGCCATAATAAAAAATAAGGATACTATGAAATCAAATTCCAACAGGGATAGGCAAAGACAATAGAGCGCCACTTGCCACGATCCTGACAGAACTCCTTAGCTTCTATCACATTCACAATTCTCTTCATACAAGCTCTATGGTTATAAGCACTAGACTAGGCAACATATCTTTCTTGAGGATGTCTCCGATTTGGTCGGAAAACACCCTCCTGGGCCTGCCTTGTTTTACTATGAAATTAAACACAACTTTATTTAGTACACGTTTATTCAGGCGAAATTAATAAAGACTGTATTATTACATATTACACGATTTCGTGTACTTATGTACTACACTTAAATGCTAATAGGATACTTGGGACTAATGTTATAGGCATACAAAGTCAATGTCTCAAACAGTATTATTTCAATAATACTTTAAAACTACAAACATTAAATTCTAAATGTTATTAATATACAATATATCTACACGACATCTGACCTCGACCCGCCTGATGATAAGCAAGAAGAGGTCCAAGAGTAACGACGACTAAAAATCAATCAGTCGAATTGTCACGCCTTTTTCCCACGGGGATAGGCAGAGACAATGGAGCGCCGAAAAAACTGAGTCGAGTCAATTCACGGCTGCCCCAGCCGCCGTCACTATACCGGCCAAAGGTGCTTCTTCACGCATCGCTTGAAGGATCCAAGATCATAAGATGGAGAGAACACATAAGCTGGCAAAGCATTCGACTTGTCGATTGTTCTACAAAGAAAAGACGCACCGAACTTTTTAGTTCAACTGCCGATTCGGTCGATAGAATGCGGAATAAAGTCGATATTTCCATGTTACATTTTCACAAGTAAGCTTAAAACAATGTTACTAAAGATGTACATAAACATATAAAGGTAATAAATTACAAACAAAAGAATAGCTGTGAAATTTAAATATATACAATTATTATTAAAAATAAAGCTATCCTATTGGCTGTTTATTATTACCTGCCGGTAATTGGTCAAGGATTAGGCAACCAATAGGAGTGCAGTTATTTTGAAATCATAGAACACTGTTGAAAATAACTGTGTACTATTGGTTGTTAATAAAGCACATTTTATTAGAAAGCCAATCAGGTTGTGGCTTAACATAAACAAGTGCAACGCGCAACAAATAACGCAACCCTATTGGTTGTTCAATCAAATACCTACTCGTTATTGGTAGATAAGACTTCAGATTACTTTTACAACGAATCGAATTCACCAAAAGGGACACCAACCGACATAGCATTGACACAGATTCTCATTGCTTGAAGCTTGTTGTATGAGGAGATCTACCTGCTTTTCAACGCTTACATACTCATCTATATGAGGAAAATCACGTCCTGTGAGTTTATCTCTGACTCTGTTGACAATAGCTAATGCCCGTTTATTCAAATTCGATTGAGCTGGTCCATCAATAGACTCATTAATATTGATTGTTTTAGTTGGTATTGGTGTAGTGGAAGTCTCACTTGTTGATGCGACTGCAGCCTCGGTCTTTGAACGTCGACCAGCTTCAATGAGTCGCCAATTTAATAAAGGGTCGTAGACGAAAGCTTCTAATACAGCCATAACGCTGTCTTTGTGACGATGCAGCACCTCCATGACTAGTTCGCATGTGCGACGGTACGTGCCTTCGATTCCGGTTACCTACAATTATTAGAATTCGTGTAAAAATCAATCAATCAAATTGCCACGCCTTTTCCCCACAAGGATAGAAAGAGATAATGAAGCGCCACTTGCTACAATCTTAACACAATTCCATCGCTTCCCTAATTAGTGATAAATATTGGAATATTTAACTTATCATTTTAACAGTCACGGATGGCTGCTACTACTGTAGTAGCAGTCACCTTCAGTGGTGGACCGCACTCCAGGTTAACATCAGGCGAGGTGCTGTCAAAAATAAATAAATAAACATAGACATACCTCCATAGCATTAATAAGCATTCTGGTCAACCTAAACGGAATCTTCTCAGGGAATTTATCCCTGGTGACAGCAACTTCAAAGCAATCTCCAAAATCAATGTGAAGGAATTTCCCCGTGACCCTATCCAACATTATATTGGATGGATGTCTATCTCCCAGCCCCAGAATATATCCAACCATACTCATAACTGCGAGTGATCGTGTGTAATTTGTGCGACGTTCAAACCATACTTCTGATGATGGACTCTTCAGCCATAGTAACTTTGCCAGGTCATCACCAGCTGTATGCTCCAATGCATGTTCAAAAACTTCCACCTAAAATAAACACTCATATTTAATCTTGATTTTATAGACACAAGTTGAAAAAGATCTCCGCGTAGCAGACCGTTCTTCTCTGAAGCCGGCACGTTTTTTGACGACAGGCGTGGACGAACGGTTTAGCGATTGGTTTGTTGCGCGTAAAGTCCCGGGTTCGATTCCCGGTCGGAGCAAATATTTATTTGCAATATTTAATATTATTATTATATTAATATTATTAAATATTGCAAATATTTGTTAATAAAAAAAAAGAGATGGATATTTGCTTCGGGTCTGGTTATAAAAGAGTGGTAGCCAGTGGTACCCAGTCTGCCGATCCGGGGTAGTACCACCACTTACAACGTGCTAAATGCTATATAAATCCCCCACCCCCTCTCTGACCTCACCAGCACGGCAATCTAAAAAGCACGATCGACCCCAGCAAGAAATGTAAGTGTAACTCATTTTAAATAATTTACCAGGACAGCGCTGCAGTGCATTAAAATCATTATTATTCCTATGTTCAGCAGTGAGGGGGAGGCCTATGTTCAGCAGTGGACGTCTTCTGGCTGATGATGATGATGAATGATATTCCTTGCAGATGTCGATATTGCTTCTTGGGTTGATGTGCGGCTCCAGGTAGCAAGATGTGGGCTAGAAAAACTCATTGCTTCGATATGCAACGCCACCTAGAGACTTTCGCCGAAGTCGGTACAAGCCATATCATTATATTATAGAATAAAAAAACAAACTCTAAATACCTTTTGCATTAACTTTAGTTTCTCAAGATCTGAAGCCATCCGCTGCATAATCCTATGCTCAATATTGAGTAAACATTTTCTTTTCTCCCTATAATCCTTAATCAGAGAATGCAATGTATCACAATGTGGCACCCAACCGATGAGCCCCGAGTTAGTCGACAACGGGACCACACTGTATCTCTGTATTGCCAAGTCCCTTCTGAACGTATGAGGGTCTGCTTGCAATAGAGTATTCACCAATCCAAACAATTGCATCACACGCTCGTCCTGACGCAAGTCCTCGTGACCTTTTAGCAGGAACATGTAGTCGGAGCCGTTCGATCCGCGGATAGTCAGTCGGCGAGGACGTTGTTTTGATGTTATCACCTAAAAAGTTTTTTTTTAAATTTATTATTGTTACTTGACCTGCCTGGTGGTATGCAAGAGGACGTCCAAGAGTGCCAAAGACTGTAAACGACGATTAGTTTTAAGGCATAGTGACTCAGTCGCAGTCACTATTCCGGCCACAGTATAATGATGTCACTTCAAAGATAATAATGAAGATAATAATTTTATGGTGCGTGACGGCGACTAAAGCAATCGTAAAAAAAAAGGATTTTTTCTTCTTGCTTACCATCAGGCAAGTCGAGTCTCAATAAAAAGTGAAACCTTCGAAAAAGTGAACTTCGAGATAATAAGACGAATGTAAAATTATTTTATAAGTAGGATATTTTTAGGGTTTGGTTGAGTTATGAACCAAGTTTAGAAATTATGTTACATCTAATTCACATAATATGTGCATATATTATGTCGAGTTTCATTATTATTTATATTTATTTTAATAAGATTAATACAATACATATAATAAACCTAATAGATTAATGTGTTAAAGAAGTTCCGTTTATCGTTCGTTTCATTGAATTTCAAATCACAACGGTGATAAAGCACTTCAAAAATGTGATACTACATCGGATCAGGGCCCGACCGCGCAACTTCAATGGGAGTAAAAATGAAATTCATTCCCATTTGTCAAATAGTGTCCCAAAGTCACGGATGGCTGTTCATAATGCGGTGCTTGTTTTTTCATTAATGTATGGAAGTGAAGGGTGGGTATGGCAGAAGAAGCATGAGAGTAGAATTAACGCTGTAGAAATGCGGTCGTTAAGGAGTGTATGTGGAGTGACGATAGCTGATAGAATAAGGAATAGCACACTGCGTGATAGATGTGGTTTAAAAGAAGATGTAGTGACAAGGATTGACAAAGGAATGCTTCGATGGTTTGGGCACATGGAAAGGATGAGTGAAAGTAGATTGACGAAAGGAATTTATAAATCTGATGTGGATGGATGCGTTAAACAAGGCAGGCCTAGGAGAGTGTTTTCCGACCAAATCGGAGACATCCTTAAGAAAGCTAGGTTGCCTAGTGCCCATAACCATAGGGCCTGTATGAGGAGAATTGTGGATGTGAAGGAAGCAAGGGAGTTGTGTAAGGATCGTGGTAAGTGGCGCTCCATTGTCTCTGCCTATCCCTGTGCGAAAGAGGCGTGACAATTTGATTGATTGATTGTCAAATAGTTACGCGCCGAATGAATAAACAACATTCATTCATTCATTCGGACAATGAGTTTCAATGAGCTTGAGCTGTTAATGAAAATGAACATCTCAGTGTGTTCCCTGGTCGCAATTTTAATTTTAACAATTAATGTGTAATGGAGTTTAACTGTCACAACGAAGCTCATTGTCAGTTACGCGGTCGGCCCGTGGCTTACCGAGTAATTAACCACAAACGTATCCGCCAGTAGAGGTCGCTCTTCAGTTCACAACTAAAGGTCTTGACCTACCTGCAAACTGCTCTGTATATTTGATATCCTAATAATTTCTTGATCAGGTACATATGAACCTGGGACAGCTAATTCCAAGTCCTGACAATTGAGTAATCTCGGACTGACATATTGTAGCTCTAGCGTCGTAAGTGTTGGCAATTGTCGACTTATACGTCTAAATACGTGATAATACAAGTCCCATGCGTGATTTAAATCTCTTACGTTCTTCGATTCCTAGAAGCAGAAATTGAAACAATCAATCAAATTGTCACGCCTTTTTCCCATAGGAATAGGCAGAGACAAGCAAAATCGAAGTATTAATATACTATCTCTGCTACATTATTACGGCCTTTGGCCGGCATAGTGACAGCGACTGGGGCAGCCGTGAACTAACTCGGTTTTTTCAGTCGTCATCACTCTTGGACATCCTCTTGCTTATCTTTAGGCGGGTCGTAAGCTAATGTCGTGTCACAATAAAAAAAATGTCGAAGTAGTTCAAGACATCACGACAGACGTAGCTAAGTGGTTAGCACACCAGTTTGTTACGCGTAAAGCCCGGGTTCTATTTCCGGTCGGAGCAAATATTTATTTAGTAGAAAAATAAAATTGTTAATATTTGCAAATATTTGTTATCAAAGAGTGGCCTACCACTATTTGATAACGTCCGTCAAGTGACTTAGTCGCGTTTCGGGATTAGCTTGTAAGCTGCCGGTTCTGCTACTTACCACCTAGTAGCAGTCACTTCCATTCATGGACCACACTCCAGCTTAATATCAGGCGGGGTATTGTCATATGTCGAGTCACCATAAAAAAAAACTTACCCTATATCTATTACACCAGTCTAATGCCTCATTAAGATCTCTACCATACGCTTGGTTGAAAGATACCTCCTTCAGAGTTTGTGGTCCCCTTTCTAACATTACATGCAGAGGTTCCAAGGTTTTTAGCATCGCTTCAACGTCATGCTCGCTGAAGTATAATCTAAAATAAACATACGGTCAATGTAACTGAAAATTACATCGCCTTTTCCCTCCCATAATACCCGTACAGATCGGGGGATACATACGCATTTTGTCGACCGAATCAGCAGTCGGACTGTGCGTGGTTTCTTTGTAAAACAATCGACAAGTGGAATGCTTTACCAGCCCATGTGTTCTCTCCATTCTGTAATCTTGGATCCTTTAAGGGATGTATGATTGATCGGCATAGTAACGGCGATTGGGGCAGCCGTAAAGACTCAGTTTTTGCAGTCGCCAGCACTCTTGGATCTCTTCCTGCTCGCCATCAGGCGGGGCGAGGTCAGATGTCGAGACACAGTAAAATTAAAATAAAGAAATGCAGCAAGTGTCATTCATAAGACGTTACGGCAGGATCTGTCCTACCAAAAAGCAAAATCAACACTTGCAAGATCAACATTGCAACTCATTTTAAATAACCAGCACATCAAAATGTATGAAAAATATCTTGATATTGAATTACTGTGAAAATGTTTTTTTTAATAATAATTATTGGGGGCACAACATTTGTCATTTTTTTAATTTACCGTTTCCATATAAATTGTCTATGATAAAAATAATCTATTATGTGTGTGATTTTGATAACTTTAATGCATGTGTTACATTGTGTATGTTTATTTTATAGAATAAAATAATAGTAAACAGTTTCCTGAGATAAAAGCAGGAATGTAACGAAGGTAGTTTTATCGGAACCAAAGGCGAAGTCGGAGTTTTTAAATTTGCTTTATCGGTGTCGGAATCGGAGTCGGAGGCGGGATCAGAATTCTATAACATAAGAACGTGTCGTGTACGTAACAAATTAACAAGTGAAAAAATTATTGACGATAGAGTGCACGTAGTGTGAGTCGGGGAGATTCCCCGCGCGACATGTATGAACCTGTTCATAACAGTCGACACAGGCCGCCGCCGCCGCTATGTTATGCTTCGACCTCTGATTAAAACCTTCGATTTAAAAGTGTCGGAGCCGAAGGTGTAATAATAATCGGAAGTTCCGACATAACGGAACCGGAGTCGAAGCTCCGTAAGATCCGAGCATAAAAGGCATGGGAAATTGTGATTTTCATCTTTGTTTATTACTTGTGCCAAGTAAAAAAAATACTCATTATACAATGTATAAATTAATGATATTCCTTGTAGGTGTGTCAATCTTGTTTCTAACCATGGAGCTTGTATGAAGATAATTGTGGATGTGAGGGAAGCGAGGAATTTGTGTCAGGCTCGTGGCAATTGTCTCTGCCTAACAAACAATGGCATAACAATTTCTGATGATTAATTGATATATACCATAAATCTATCTACAAGGCGACCGTGGTGTAATGGCAGTGCAAAGGTTACGCGAACCGAGAGCACGGGTTTAAGACCACTCACCGGTACCAATGTATCTTTGATATATGTACTTTGGTCGTCCTGCTTTTAATAATCAAATGCCAATTCTTACGTCAAATATGTTTATTTGAATAACATTACTATTGGCAGTTTTGTGACGTACGTCAAACAGTACTGTCTTAAAACATGCTTGTTTTTAAAAGCTGGTAGAAGGCCCCCTGTTTCTATGATACAAGCACTATAGTAGCTTAATATAGAACGGTAAATAAATAAAAATTTCTACCTGGATGCGTCTTCTAGTGACTCATGCCACTGTTCATGCCAGAGTATAGCAACACGAATCAATTCACCAGATATCATGGCTGCCTGCTGAACTAAATTATCAGAGTGTGTGCACATAGATTTTAATATTTCATTAGCGGCTGTTTTACGATCCACGAACGTTGACTTCGCTGCAACTGTCAAAGGATAAACTAACGCCTGGGGATGACTCTTTCCAATATCAATAAGTAATGAGTTAATTAATTCACTGACTAGAGCTCTAGGCGTGTCTATACGCGCTATAAGCTGTGGTATGACTTGCAACCACACATTTATTTCTATTGACTTTATAACCTCTATCAAAGCCTCATGCACCGAGGCATGTTGGCCATAATCGAACCACAATGTCAATAATCTCAACGTGTCCTGCAATGAGCTGCCGTGCGAAAGATTGATTGATAAAAAGAATCCTTCGACCGCAGAAACGATGTGCTGTTTAATATAATCGGCCATATTGTTGCTCTCTTTATTTTTGTAAAATAATACAGCCTCAAAGTTCATATAACCCCACGCGTGCCAAGCTTTGTAGTAACTGGTATCTAGTTCTGTAGCCGTGAAATAGTGCTCAAGTATCTTGGGTAGAGATGTATCCGTGATCCCATGAAGTGCTTCACACCATGAGCCCATTTTAACATGACAACGTGCCAATAGTTTTCTATGCGCATCATCTTCAGTATTATTAGCATTCTCAACAAAGCGTAACAACTGATCGAATGCCAATTGTTTCTGTCCAGCCTCCCATAAATGTTTCAAATATGCCAAAGTCAATCGTGGTTCATGTGACGGTAATGGCAGATCAGTGTTTTCATTGGGATCGCTGCCTAATAACATGACTAGAGTGCGATGGGCCTGTCCAGGTGCACCACTCTTCCGGCACAGTGATGCGAATTTCAACCACGTGGACATATCCTCTTGTGGTGTCAATACTAAACTCCTAACTTGTAGTATTTTCCTCCAATCTTCTACCAGCCTCTGTCCGCCTTGTAACCTAGACCACCATGCCTGTCTAAGACTCTCCCTTCTCTCTGGAACTAATTTATAAGTCACAACTTCCTCTAACTCCGCCAGCAACTGTGCGCTCACTAAAGCGCCGTAAGCTCTTTGGTAACTCTCGCCAGCGACAGCCGTTAGTTCTGAATCTAATAACGTTCTAGCTTGTTCCACATAAAACTTGGATTGTTCCCATTGATCACTTTTAATAGCTAAAACAGCTCGATAGAAAGCACCATCTTGTGTTGTGTCAGGTAAGAAATTGACATATTTTTCCATTGATTCCCATTCCTTTAAGCCCCATGCGGCTGCGGCTGCTAACCTTGCTGATTTAGTTTTATCATCTGATGTCATTTTGGGCCATCGTCTTGAGACAGTGTCATATAATTTCCCCCATTCTCCTAGTGCCTCCAAACATCGCATTTGTCCGAGCGTTGCTTCCATGTTTGTTGGGTCACTGACTAATTTATCGCCATATAGATAGAGTGCCTTTTCCCAATTATGAAGTTTTTCGTACCACACAACTTGCACTTGTAGTGTACTATCACCAGCTGCCTTCAGAGCCATTACTCTCTCCAGAAGACCCTCAGCAGCTTCTTTCTGTTGTAATTTATTGTTGATCAGAATTAATGACTCAACTGTTCGTGGAGTCATGCAGGTGTGAAATTCGATTTCCTGAAACAATACGAGACAACATTATTATAAAAAATATTGATAGGATATATATTTACGTGAATAGATCTGTCTCGCAGCGTCTCATAACTATATCGCACAGAAATAATCAATCAATCAAATTGTCACGCCTTTTTTCCCACAGGGATAAGCAGACATAAGAACGCCTCTTGCCACGATCCTGACCCAAATCCCTTGCTTCCCTCACATCCACAATTCTCTTCATATTATACAAACAATATGTACAATCATAAATGTATAAGTAGCATAACATAACAGAAATAAAAAACTTTAAACATAGATATTTTATTGAAAGGGGACTAAGTTAAAAGTGGTACTGCATTTTAGGATTAATCTGCACTAGCTAATCTAAAATCAAATAAATCTATATAATTTCATTTCACTTAAGTCTTTACAATTAATATTTGTAAATAATGTACATATTATGTACATTTGAAAATATATCGTAATTTTAATATTTCATTAGCGGCTGTTTTACGATCCACGAACGTTGACTTCGCTGCAACTGTCAAAGGATAAACTAACGCCTGGGGATGACTCTTTCCAATATCAATAAGTATTGATATATGACTTGCAACCACACATTTATTTCTATTGACTTTATAACCTCTATCAAAGCCTCGTAATTGAATTGAATTGAAAATATATCGTAAGGGAAGCGAGGGAGTTGTGTCAATATCATGGCAAGTGGCGCTCTATGGTCTCTGCCAATCTCTGTGGGAAAAAGGCGTGACAATTTAATTGATTGATTGATAAAAAACCTCCTCAATCTTACCTTGTAATGCAAGGCTTTAGCATAAGCCCTGCACATGACAGCCCGTTCACCCAGCAACTGTGTACCTATGGGCAAGGTACCACCTTCGCAGTGCTCAATGAATTCTGATAAATTCAATATTGTATGAGCTAATTCTGGAGCATCAGGAGCTGTCAGCGCTTGTTCTAGAGCATTCGAGAGCTCAGCACGATGTGTGAAGTCCAGTTCAGTCCAGCAAGACATGAAGGCAGCGTTGAACAGATCCCTTAGCAGTTGAGAATAGTTGTGTGCTAGTGCAAGACAGGCCCTGTAAGAAAATTTGGATTAACCCCTCAGCGCACTAATTGACACTAAATAGCTTAAAGTCCTAGGTTCGATTCCCAATCGGAGTAAATATTTGTTTCATAGCTTTGATTTGTAATATTTAATAATTATAGTTCGATTCCCAGCCGTAGCTAATATTTGTTTCATAGCTTTTATTTGAAATATTTAATAATTTGTTAATAAAAAAAAGATTTAGCATATTTGCTTCAGGTCTGGTTACCAGAGTGGTAGGCAGTGGTAGCCAGACTGCCGATTCGGGGTAGTACCACCACTTACAAGTATACAGACCATGAAGTGAATTGGTCGCGTTTCGAGTCAGCTCGTAAGTTGCCGGTTCCAACTAGGCCGGCACAGTGGGTGTGATTGCTACTTATAGTTATTGAATTGTATTAGCAGCGACATCCATCATTGACCACACTTCAGCCCAACATCAAGTGGGGTGCTGTCATATGTCGAGACACAATAAAAAATAAAAAAAATAAACGATAGTTTTATTATTACGCAAAGTTTTTTAACGACTGCACAACTGTGTAGCTGTCCGCGTATTCAGTCCGCAGACGTCTGCATTCGCCATCGGAATGGCACCCTTAAAGTTACCGGTTAAATTCAGCCAGAAGTACCAAATGCTTGCGTTCTTGAGCCACATTCCGGCTTAACATCAGGCAGAGTGCTACCATATGTCGAGTCACAATACAAAAGGCTTTATATATACCTCAAAGCTGGACTATGGGATTCAGTAAGCAAACCAATACTGAATCTCCTAAGCCATTCCATCCAGTCATCTTTTGATACCCGACTGCTAACTGCCCATGCTAACTTCAAACTTTGAGCATTCACATAAAGTTTTCTTATGCCTTGATTGGATGTATCACTAGCTACAATACGGACCTAAAAATAGATTAAAAGCAAATTGTAAGAGCATTTTTTTTTATCGAATTTACATATTTTTTAAAAGTGCTTGTATCACAGAAACATGACAACCAAATAGATATATCAAAGATACATTGTTACCGGCAAGTGGTTTTGAACTTAACCATTGTACTGCCACTACACCACGGTCACACCTGCGCGAAGAAAGTCGCTCATGCCAATAGTTACCGAATATTTTAATCTTAATTAAATTTGCTTAGGTACGACTTTCAGAAATAGATACATAAACGAATAACAAAAAAAGTATATAAAAAAATTTTTTTGCTCTTGTTTTTTTTTAACTGAATATATATTTTATTTTATAAAAAATCTATTTATTATGTTTTTTTTCCTGACCTCGACCCGCCTGATGATAAGCAAGAGGAGGTCCAAGAGTGACGACGACTGGAATAACCGAGTCAGTTCCCGGCTAAGACCCGGAAAAGACGCACTGAACTTTTTAGTTCGACTGCCGATTCGGTCGATAAAATGTAATTGATATTACATTATACGTGAATAAACGTTAATAGTTACCTCTTGATTATTATTCCTTGGTCTTCTACGATTCATAAGCAACATATTTTCCGATACCATAGATGGTGACCGCTGCAGTTCTGATATCAACGCTTCATAGTTTCTCGCTTGTATTTTATGTTTCACCATGACCTTTTGAATTAACGGTATAAAGTCTACATATTTCTTTCCAAGTTGAACAACTAAAGCTGACAGGGTGTCCATCACAACCGGTCTCAACGCAGGACAAGTATCTAAGCTTCGTACTAACGGGTGAATGATACACGATATAAGATCACTATAATTCAAGAAATCTGATAAATAATCAATAGTTTCCATGGCCACTTTAGCTACTTGTATTGGACAATCATTTGCATCAAATAGTTTCACAATTGGTGGTATAATCAAATGCATATAATCCTCTAAGTTGGCCTCGAATTTTTGTAAAGCAAGAAGCAGTAGTTTGGTGACATTTCTATCTTTGCTCGTATCATGTGTCAATATACGTAAAATGTGTGGCATTAATTGTGGCAAATATACTTTAAATTCAGACCCAAGAGCTATAGCAATATTTTCAACTAAAATTATCAAAGTTGGTTGCAATGGACTGTTAGGTGTCCAAAACTCCTTGATTAAATCAAATATTTTGTCCAAATAATTCCTTATATGCTGTTTTACAATTGCTATAATGTTAGCTAGCTGTGTGAAGAGAAATTCACGAAAACTATTGCTTTCTGTATTACGAGCCACATATAATAAATTTGGTGTCACTCTGGAAATATATGGGACACATTTGATTCCTAAATTCTGGAATATAGTAGTAACAGCTTGCACTACACTTGTATGGTGCTGTTGAAGTGTTGGATCTTTTAAAATCCTCATCAGAGTCGAAATAACAATTGCTGGATAATATTCATCAAGAACTGATGATGACATATTTACTAACATTTCACTAGTTGTCATTTCAAAGTTACTCTCATCAGCTTTACTGTCAGCTACTGGCACTAAACTTGAATCAGGCTGACAGTCGATTCTTTTAAGTTTATATGGATCCAATGCACCCAGTAGGCCGAGAACGCGTATGGTTTCGCGTCTATCTTTGGGTTGCTGTTCTGTTTTTAAAAAGTTCAATAATACATCCATCAAATTAGGATATTCTATATAAGGTGTTATTACATGACCCGTTGCACTTATCACTTGCCCAAATGTCCACAAAGCCACACTTCTCTTTTCCGTGGCCGTTGCATCTGATAATAGGTCTAATAATATTGAAAGTAAATCAGGCAACCATTTCTTCAATCCAGCACTATCACAACACACATCAGCTAAATCCCCAATCGATTTTAAAATGCTAATCATAACTCCAGGGTTTGATTCAGATTCCCTCAATTTAGGTACTAGCACATTTAAAATTGTCTCCGTATATGGTCTAACTAGTCTAGGTGCATGTAGGATTAGATTGTCCAGCATTCTGGCCGCTTGTTCTTTATTACGACTCATCCCGGAATGTTCTAATTCAGTAAGAAATTGTATTAGGGTTTTCCGCAAACCAGGCATTATGTAAGCTGGGTTAACAGTGCTCAGTCTACCAATGGTACATATAGCTAGCTCTCGTATTTCCAAATGTTTATCATTCATTGCAATGAAGAAAAAACTCAAGTTCTCTATTTGTGCCAAATGTGAATCGAACTTATCATTCAATGATTCCAAAACCCAATATCTAACTTCATACTCTGGATCCGTGACTGATACCACCAATAGTTTGCCAACAACTTCAGCTGTTAAAGTTGTTAATGTTCGAGATGGACAGTTCTTTGTTCTGTCAACAGCATCAGATAATAGTTTAGCTGATGTCTTAACAGCTTCTAACCTTATTTGTTGATTATCACTCTGAAGGAAATGGTCAGCGCATCTTCTGATAAACGAAAGCAGACTGTGTTGACCCTCAAAGTTGAATGTCCCCAAAGTCTTCAAAGCTAAAACAATGCTTGCAGGATCTTGGGGCTCAAGAATACAACTCATGCTCATTTGCTGCTCCAAATTAGGGGGAAGTCCAGGATGTAAGAAAGGTTTGTTTCTCAGAACTAAAGAGAGCATATTGAGTAAGCCCTCACTGATTTCTGTCTTTAATACTGGTACCTTATGAATAAGTTCTTGTAAACAAATTGTTAGTGCGGGGCTTAATCCCGTAGCGAACATTGCTTCTAACAGATCCTTTATATCAGATTCAACTGAGTCAACTACAGCACTACCAAGAAGGGTGATACAGGCAAAGACAGAAGGATCAACCCACATACGCCTCTTGCTTGAAGAATCTTTAACAGGAAGTGCAAATTTTATAATTTCCATAATCTGTGGTATATAATCTTTGATGTGTTCTTCAACAGCTGTGGCAATTAAACCTAAAGTTGTATATGCCATTATTTTGTCTTTTTCCCTTCCTCGGATTAGGAATAAAAGGTGTTTGATGGTTGAGTCTAGGTATTTCTTGACAAAGACTTCTTTATTGAAGGCAGCAAGTCTTGGAATGATAATTAGAAGGATCTGAGGCACTCCTTGGGTTTTTAATGATCTCTGTGACATTATATCTGCAAAAAAAATTACATAAACATTTAAATAATAAAGTAATGGGATAAAATATTACTTTTTTGTGACTCAGCATCTAACCTCGAACCCCTGATGGTTAGCAATAGGTCCAACCAATTGCCGACGATTGAAAAAACAGAGTCAATTGATAGTGATGCCAGCCAAAGGTCAGGCAACGCTCTGGAAGGATCCAAGGTTATAGGATGGGGTGAACACTTGTTGGCTAGTAAAGTTTTATATTAAACTGGAGTGTGATGTATGAATGGAGACGACTGCTGCCACAGATAAATGACTGCAAGCAGTAGTAGCATTCACTAAGCCTTCTATTTGAATGATAAAATATTTTAATAGAAATAATTTAAAATGAAGTAATTAAAAAAAATACTCTACCTCGACATATCTTTTTATAATTTGATATCAACAACTCCTTGCAAACTTTAGATTCGAAAATAGGCACAGTACATTGAATACTCTCAGTCTTCAGACCATCACACAAATATCCTCTTTTAACAGACAAGCTATGCAATTTTGTACTTATAAAGATAATATCATCAGTCATTTTTATATCCTTCTGAGTATCCAAGCTCTGCATCAGCTCTGTATATTTCCGCTCCCATTCAGCATTAGAACATCGTAAAAGCTCATTTAGAATAAGAAGACCTCCATGTACTCTGTCCTCTTTAGTTACCCCTTTCTCCTTTATTGGTACATCTTCAAATGCCATGTTAACTTCCTCATAACACTGTACGTACCATTGAGGTTTTGCTGAATACTGCTTAGCTGATTCCCTTTGGGCCGTAACCACCAAACCAGCTCTTAAAGCCTTAGCAGCAGCCTCCCGTATTTGTGGCTTTGGATCTTTAAGAGCAGTTAATATGTGATCAAAAAAACCTGATACTTGTTGGTAAAAATAAGTTGGCATAGCAATCGCAAGTTCTTTCAGAAGTAAAACTGCAGAATGTCTCCGTCCTTCATTCCTTTCTTCGGATAACCATTCAAATGCTCTTTTAACTTCAAATTCAACATACTCGGCTCTCTTTACACCAGAAACTGTGGCTAAACGACCAACAGTCTTGGCAGCTAATTCCATAACACCTACATCTGATGATGGGAGTAGGTTCCGTAGGTAATTGGCAAATCTTGTGATCCTTGTCTTGGTAGTGTCGCAATCTCCTCCAATTAGACAAACTGAAATTGTTTAGTCAAACATTTTTAATGTATAATGTATTATTATTATATTCCACTTATTTTATATAATTCTTATTTATTATATTTTTAAAATAAAAATAATTTAAAAGGATAAAAAATAGTTGTCCACTGGCATCGGGAACAGGGTCCAAGCCACCACCACCACTCAGGGCTCCTGAGAAAGGAACCTCCTAACAATATGCGCCGTGTCCAGGAGTACCGCTTTCTGAATCAAATGCTTGATCCACTTACCTAACGAGAGCCTCTTTAGGTGTTCATTGAGGCTCTTGGCTATTAAACTATTGACAGTCACGACTATTGGCACAATGATTGCTGCATCCACCTCCCACATGTTGACAACCTCGCGAGCCAGATTAATATACTTTATTTGCTTATCTTTCTCAGCTTTTATCTATCTTTCGAGGTTTTCGTCATGAGGGACTGCTACATCAACAATCATTGTGCGACGTTCGAGTCTAGTCCAGGGCGTCAAGTTATTATTATTATTATATACATATATATATATATATATATATATTGTACAAATATTTATAAAAGATGTGAATATATAGTTAAATTTACAATTAAAAAGTTAATTTTTTATTAATAACATGAAATAAAGGTAGATATACACAATAAAATACACTCTTACCTATAGCCAAAACGCCGCCTTTCTTTTCATGCACATCGCTTGCAGAAACCATCTCATATATATGGTGATTGAATTCATCAAGGAACTGGGTAAGCTCCTCCTGGGGAACCTCTCGCAACTCAGTTTTTGCATAATGATAAAGTTCCCGAGCGGTTTTAATCTGCACGTCGACATTTCGGGATTTTAGACCTTGAACGAACTGCGATACTTGACTAGTCATCATTTTGACGAATTTAATTAAGGACTGTTTCACTTCATTTTTAAATCGTAGTACATGTACATAATAACAATTTAAACAATACACGTTTTTTCAATAAAAATAAACACTTGTGCCTTTGACAGTAATTTTGGAATAGACAATAAACTTTCCATTCCGAATATTATATTTCGAAATCATTCGAAATATTGTGTTCGAAATATAACTGGATGATATGGTTTCATAGAAAGATCATCACTTCAAAATGAGGTAGATGAAAGGAAATAAATAATAAAATATTATTATTGAGAAAAAAAAAATAGATAGATAGATAATTTCTATTGCCATTGCTTAAAAGAATAAATTATGAGATAATTTTGTCTATGCCCCTATGGCCGTATTTCATTCATTTCGCTTCCTTTTTTTATCGTATTAAATGGTAACCATATACGGGCGGTCCTCATTAGAAATTTCCTTATAACTAATTAAATGAAGGTGCTATAATAGTTGATTTTATGTAAAAACTGTAGGTTATAAATTGTTAAATAATGATCTTACTAGAGATCAATAATAGAATTATAGAAGAAACTTTAGCTGTTAAGTATAGAAATGCTTTGGCACGGTGAGTACAAGTTTTTAATAGAAAGTTTTAAGTTATATGTTTCACTAACACAGTTTTCTGCATAATATGTGTGTAAAAAAAAATAAAATATAGGGCGTTGTATGTGTGTTTGATAAACTGGAAGTGTTCCAGATGGGTGGATAACCCCTATTGCAGGGATAGTAACAAGTGTCAACCTTTGGGGGGTTGGCCCACGTTGAATGCATTGATATTCATATTTATTGTTAGTATAATAGTATTTTGCGTACGATATTACATTGACGGTCGCGCCTATCAGCCTGTATGAGTCATAAATATTATAATCTTGCACCAACTTACGCTCAACGATACGCATCCGTTTGTTTTTATAATACAATGTATGATGTACACAAATTAATGTATTTTATGTTACTAAATTATCTTTTCATATGTGCAATTGACATGACCTAATAATCTATATTTACATTGAATTTTAAAAATCCATGATTGATTTTTTTTTTACATTAATAAATATTTACCTTATTGCTAAAACTATGCAATTTATATATGTGATGTAGCAATGATATTATTATCATTGCATGTTGGTATCATCATATCGAGAAATTTTTAGGCTACAATCCGAACCCAAAAAGGATCATTTAAATCATAATAAATAAATAATATCAGAATAAATAAATAAGATAAATAATTATAAAATATCTTTAAATGTTACAAAACATATTTTGTTCTTAGGATAAAAGTAAGTTTTTTGGTGAGACATCTGTAAGAAAGCTGGGTTGCCTAGTGCCCTTCCCTATAGAGGTTGTATAAAGAGAATTGTGGATGTGAAGGAAGCGAAGGAAGTTGTGTCAGGATCATTGGCATCGCTCTGTTGTCCTTGTGGGGAAAAGGCCTGACAATTTGATTGATTGATAGGATTAATATTGACATTGGAAAGTTGAAAGAGATAATGTATATTTTTTCCTATGTTGTCATTGACTACTTTAAATCTAGATGTTACAAAAAATAAAATAATAAATGCTTAGTATTTTGTATATCGGGCAATTTATTTAGAATCTATTATTTTAGGTTAAAGCCAGAGTCAATAGATGTGACAGTGGCAGACTTTGATGGAGTACTATTTCATATATCTAATATAAATGGAGAAAAAACCAAAGTTAGAGTAAGTATATTTGTATAAAGATATTAGATTCTTCTAAATAACAGATGCCATTTGAACCAGTTTTACTGTTATAATAGCTTTACAATATGACAAAAATAAATAATAAATAAATTATATTTTTTTTAATAGAACATAAACATAGAAACAAATACTTAATATTGGTTAAAATCAGTTCTTTTTTTTCTGTTTCAACTTTTCGATTTAATTAGCCATATGAAATTTGTTTAATTCATTAAACAATGTTTGCGCAAAATCTAAGAAATTTCTTCAAAAGCAGTTTTTTATTTTATTACTATTCTCATGATTAATCAACATAATTTTTTCCTTATATATACCACACTTTTTATTTATATTCACTGTGGTTGTATGCAATGTCTATCTTTTTATTGGTCTATGGTTTATTAATAATTATCATATATTTATTTTAGGTTAGTATATCATTGAAGTTTTACAAACAGTTGGAAGAGCACGGGGCAGATGAATTATTAAAAACTATTTACGGCCCATTACTCATTGAAGCTGAGTCTGGTGAGTTATTGTTATTTCAATTATGTTTTAAACAATACACATAAAAAATAACATTTTTCTATTTATATATATTTTTTATTGTGTCTCGTCATTTGATCTCGATTTACTTGAAGATCAGCAAGGGAAGGTCCAAGAGGAGCCAATGACTGAAAAAGTTTTGGTTTACAGTTGCGCCATTACTATGTCAGTCAAAGAAAATATTTTATATTGAATGAATGCATCTAAGTGCTATAATTTCAGGCAAGTGCTAAGTTTAAACAGGAACAGCTCAAAGGATTGTTCCTTGATCAAATCGGAGACATTCTTTATAAAAGCATTGGTCTGCAGTAACTATAATCATAAAGTCTGTATAAAAAGTTTTGTGGATGAAAACGAGATAGTTGTGTCTGGATAGTAGAAAGTCGCACTTAATTAATTCTTTAAACAGTATTTTCTTAAATTTCGCACAAACATAGATATTGGTCTCTTTGTGACCATGATGCCTGCAAAGATCTCGAAACGTCGGAATGATAAAAAATTGTAAAATCAAAAGCCAAAAATAAATGCAACACTTAAGCCGTATTTCTTTTAAACAATTTTTATCCACTGTAGATTTCCATCCATCTGTAGATTGTTATCTGCTATAGATTTATAGACAAGTGTTTGATTTATAATTCAACTTATGGTTCAATTGTAATAATTACTTTATGCTCTATTTGTCAGCAAGTCAATGTAACAGAATATTGGAATCAAGTATATTTTATTACGGGTATATTATTATTGAACACCAGTATACATACGGCATATAAAAAAAAAGGATGGATGCGTTAAACGAGGCAGGCCCAGGAGTGTTTGCCGACCAAATCGGAGACATCCTCAAGAAAGCTAGGTTGCCTAATGCCCATAACCGTAGAGCTTGTATGAAGAGAATTGTGAATGTGCAGAAAGCGAGGGAGTTGTGTCAGGATCGTGGCAAGTGGCGCTTCATTGTCTCTGCCTATCCATATGGGAAAAAGGCGTGACAAATATACATAAAATATGGCATTCAAACTGCGCAGTAACTTGTTTTGCTATCTACTTACTCTCCGTTTTATGAATGTTTAATTTTAAATTTCTACCTTTACCTGGCAAATTGAGCGAGACAATTTGGTAATTTGGGCAGTCTGCCGATCATGGATAGCACTTTCAAGTGTACACAGACACTGGTGTGGCTTAGTTGAAATCGGGATTGCAAAAAAATTGCCAACTAGGCCAGCCTTGTAAATAAAACTGCTACTTGCTCTGCAGGTATAGTCGGCGGCACGTAAGTTGGCAAGATTTTAACGTAGCCCACGATTGTGCATGTACACTGGCGTGCAATAAAAAAGGGTCACTTTAGATTCATAAAAAAATAATAATAGTAGTTTAAGTGAAAGTAGATTGACGAAAAAAATTTATAAATCTGATGTGCATAAATGCGTTAATCGAGGCAGACTCAGGAAAACTGGGTTGCGTAGTGTCCATAACCAATGAGCTTGTATGAAGAGAATGGTGGATGTGAGGGAAGCGAGGGAGTTGTGTCAGAATCGTGGCAGGTGGCGCTCCATTTTCTCTGCCTATCCCTGTGGGGAAAGGGCGGGACAATTAAATTGATTGATTTTTGAGTTTATCCCAAACGGACAGACGCGGCGGGGACCTAATATGTAGTGATAATGTTAGTATGATACAAAAACCAGTGGTTCACCCAAGTGTACGCGGGAGCGAACGGAGACTGGCCAGCCAATCGCGCGCACGGAACTTTCTTACCTCATACCCCGCGTCTCGCGCGTACAGAACTTTGTTACCTCATACCCCGCGTCTCGCGCGTACCTAAACACACCTAAAAAAATTACTTCTGCGCATCTGACTACTCTTGCCAACTTACATGCCGCGTTCTATAGTCATTTGTACGTTAATCCTGGATAATAATACTACTTTTAAGTGTAATAACTGGGAAGTGACTTGGTCGCGTTTAGGGATCACCTTGTAAAGATTTCGGTTCCAACTAGGCTGACTAAGTGGATGGGATTGGTACTAGCAGTTATTTAACTTAAGTAGCTGTTGCTTTTATTCATGAACCACCACAGCTTTACATCAGGCAGGGTACTGTCATATATAGTTTTCCTCAAAAGAGTGGTAGGCAGTACCACCACTTAGAAGTATACAGACCGTGAAGTAATTTAGTCACGTTTCGGGATCAGTTGTAAGTTGCCGGTTCCAACTAGGCCGGCATAGTGGATGTGACTGCTACTTACAGATATTGAATCGTAGTAGCAGTGACATCCATTCATGGACCACACTCCAGGTTAACATCAAGCTGAATGCTGTAATATGTCGAGTCACAAAAAAAAGTTACTTGGTTGCGTTTAGGGATCACTTTGTGAAGATTTCGGTTCCAAGTAGCCTGAAATAGTGGACGCGACTGCTACGTGCTGTTATTTAACTGTAGTAGCTGTTGCCTCCATTTATAAACTGCACTCCTGTCATATACTTTTGCTGAAAAACCATTCTTATTTTCATGTGCATAAAGGTTATTTTCTCAGCATCTTCTGCTTGGAATGGCGGCTTTATTCACAAAGGAAATGCATGTTTACTTGTCATCTTTGTAATAACAAACATTATTGTAGGTTTATTTGTAATATAATTATGTTTTTTGTTATAAAACAATTTATCGTTCAATTCAAATAACAATAATTTTATTTTACTTATCAACTAATATGTTAGCAGTTAAAATTAATGTTTTTTTTTATTGTAAAAACATCTGACCTCGACCTGCTTTATAATAAGCAAGGAAAGGCAAGAATGCTAGTGACTAGGCATGTGTCGGATATATCAAAACGAATCTAAAATCCGATTCCAGTCACAAATCGATTTGTATCGATTTCCGAAACTAATAAATCGGATTTTAAAAAACGAACTAGCGATGTAGCCGAACCAAAACACAAACCGCACAAAAACGTTAAAAATCTAAAAACTGATAAGAAAATTCGCTTTGTTTCTGTCTAACCCAGCACACCTTAGCGGAGTAAAAAGGATGGGGCGAATTTTAACGGTTTTGGATTTCGGTTTGGATATTTTACGATCGAACATTGAAATATAGAATTACTCGCGAAGTAATAAGATCTATTTTAGATTACATTTGCTACGCTATTAGTTTTTTTGAACGCAGTGCAACGCATTTTATACTTATTTTACTCCTATGTCTATGTAATTAGAGACCATATTTGCGTACGTGATTGCAATTACTGGTTACTTGGATTTGTTTGTTTGGAGTTCTGATGAGTGAAAGAAATGTATTAGGTGTTTTGTTTCGTTGCAAGTGAGTCAGTTTGACCTTGATGACACATGCATGCACTTCGTTTACGTAAATTAGTTATTTTATGTTTTGGTAATAATTTAAATAGGTAATTACTCGAGTAGTAGAAATTGTAAATTTATATTATAATTAAACATATATAGGACATATTAGTGTTGTGTTTTTGTTGTGTATAAATTTGTAAATTGTAATTGTAAAAAAAGAGATAGATATTTGCTTCGGGTTTGGTTATCAAAGAATGGTAGGCAGTGGTACCCAGTCTGCCGATCCTGGGTACCACTTGCAAGTATACAGACCGTGAAGTGATTTGGTCGCGTTATGGGATCAGCTTGTAAGTTGCCGGTTCCAACTAGGCCGGCATAGTGAATGTGACTGTTACAGTTATTGAATTGTAGTACGTACGTACTTTACTTTTTAAATTAATCGATTTCCTTATCTATGGGCACAACGAAATAAAATCGATTCTAATAAGTTTGCTAATAAAACCAAATCTATGGTATGGTAAAGGGCTACTAAAGTGAAATCGGATTTCTAAAATCGGATTTTGAAATCGATTTCAAGATCGAAAATCGGATATATATCGGTTTGCGAAAAAAAATGAAAACGCCCATGCTTACTAGTGACTGAAAAAACGGACACAGTCCACGGTTGCAGTCGTGGTCACTAAGCCGAAATGGAAAACATTTTTTATTTTATTGTGCCTCGATCTGATGAGCAAGCGCAGGTGCAAAAGTGCCGACGACTGAAAACACCGAGTCAGTTTACGGCTACCCCAGCCGCCGTCACTATCCTGGCCAAATATAGCTTGTTATTAAGGCGACCGTGGTGTAGTGGCAGTGCAATGGTTACACAAACCGAGAGCACGAGTTCGAGACCACCCACCGGTACCAATGTATCTTTGATATATGTATTTTGGTTGTCCTGTTTCTATGATACAATCACTTCAGTAGCTTAGTATAGAAATGTAAATAAATAGAAAAATAGTATTGTGTTAAGACTACTCTCGCAGACAGTTGGCGACCAGATTCGGGATCAGCTTGAAAGTTTGCTGTTTCGATTAGGCCGGTATAAGGGATGTGACTGCTACTGGTGGTTAATTAATTGTATTAGAAGTCGCCTTTTTTCGTGGACTGCACTCTAAGGTGTTAACAAGCAACATAATTAGTTTGAGTTTTAGAAAACCAGTAATTTTACTTATTGAGGTTTTCCTTAAAATATTTTTTTCCCTATATGTTGCATATTATGTCATAGTTCAATTATAAACATATTTAAGAATGTTACCCACTAATAGTCATCTCCATTTATGAACCACACTCCAGCTTAACATCAAGCGAATGCTGTCGAGAAACAATAAAAAATGTATTCTGGTCCAGCTACAGCGCCACGGACTTCTATTGATTACTACAAACTATTTTTTTTATTGTGACTCGATATATGACAACACCCCGCCTGATGTTAAGCTGGAGTGCGGTCCATGAATAGAGGTGACTGCAACAGTTTAAAAACTGTAAGCAGCAGTCACATCTACTATGCCGGTCTAGTTGAAACCGGCAACTTAGATAGTCAGTCTCTCTTGATTGTCGTCCTTCTTAAGTCGAAAACGCGACTGAGTCACTTAACGGTCTGTTTACTTCTAAGTAGTAGTACATCATCCCCGAATTGGCAGACTGAGCACCACTGCCTACCACTCTTTGATAACCAGGCCCGAAGCAAATTGCCGTTTTTTTTATTAACATTAATTTGTAATATTCAACCTAAGCATTAAATATTATAAAGAAAAGGCCGTGGTGTAGTGGCAGTGCAATGGTTACGCAAACCGAGAGCACGAGTTCGAGATCACCCACCGGTACCAAAGTATCTATGCTATATGTACTTTGGTTGTCCTGTGACTATGATACAAGCACTATAGTAGCTTAGTGTCTCTCAAATCTTTGCTCCGACCGAGAATCGAACCCGTGACTTTACGCGTCCTTTATGTTATTTCCAATGTCATTAAGGTTAGGTCATAGATTGTAAAAAGAATGCAGTTACAATTTAAAAAAAAAAACATGAAGTTAAAGCAAAGTTTGTAGAAATGTTTATAATAAATCAATAATAAATATTATGTATGAATTTTATCTGTTAAAATGTCGAAAGTGTTTTTTTTACATTTGATAAGATTAGCTTCGCCCTATAATAGTGATAAGATTGGAATTCATATTTTTTTGTAAATATTATAACAATAAATTATGTAATTAATTATTATATCATAACGTACTATAAATATACTTTATTATTATATTTATATACAAAACAATAACCTAACACTTCAACCACATTCATTGATTAATTTGAGTAATATAAAATTTATTAATTTTTATTTTTTTTATTTTTTATTGTGACACGACATCTGACCTCGACTCGCCTGATGATAAGCAAGAGGAGGTCCAAGAGTGACGACGACTGGAACAACCGAGTCAGTTCCCGGCTGCCCCAGCCGCCGCCACTATGCCGGCCTAATTTGAAGAATATAAAATTTTAAAAACATAGGGTCAATGAATTAAACACCTTTTATGCGCATACTGGTGTCAATTCTCTTAGCACACGATTATCCAAAAATCCCCCTAAAATTAATTTAGACCTGTAAAAGGACTTTCGCTATTCTGTGTGTCCCATATTAGTCTTAATTTAGAGCTGTCAAAGCTTAGACAGGCCTAAATGTCAGTTTAGTTACTTAACTTAAAATTTTAGGCAGTTTTCCTATTCTGTTGTACCACTTTTAGGTGTAAAATTAGAAACGTCAAAGAAAATTTGCTTAATTTTAAACGACACCATTTTAGGTCCATTTACTCTAAAAATTTTAATTCTTAATAAGAAGTATGAGTGTGGTTAATGCTCTAACTGAAAATGCCGAAAGGTAAAATAAGGTGATTTATGTATTTTTATTTATAGTAGCTATGAATGGGTGTGACTGCTACTACTTTTAAATAACTGAAAGTCGCAGTCGAATCCTATGTCTAGTTGAAACCGGCAACTAGATTTTTTCGATTTTAAAGTTTATCCGAAGAAGTCTGGGACATAAAAAAACACGTATCACAGCACAGTACTTGTCATTATATTGTATAACATTTACTCAATAACAATTTTACCATCATTATACTATTATATTAATGAAATACAAGTATTACAAAATAATTAAAAACTGTCTTCTGTAATTGCCGCCAAAACTCATCTATCCACAAAGAAGCGAGGGGATTTGAGTCAAGGTCGTGGCAAGTGGCGCTCCATTGTCTCTAGTCTATCCCTGTGGGGAAAAGGCGTGACAATTTGATTTATAAGTTTATTTTTATTTATTTATTTATTTATTTATTTATTTAAGGAGAAAATACAAAATTAAGTACTTATGACTAATATATAAAATAGATTCTATTGTACATGTATAACTTAATTTTCTAAACATTTCCCACTAAGATTTATTTACTTTTGATTAAAACACACGAACACACGTATACACACACATTTAAAAATTGTTAAATTTGCATACACACGATTCACACCTACAGCACACTAATCACTGCTTTTCTCGATTGCGCATATGAGGTTAGATTTAAATTTTGCGGCTTGGTCTCCAAAAAGGTCAAGTGACAGAATTGGTCATTATAGACGCTACACATTCTTCTAACGGGTACACGGGTACACGGAAGTTTTCGCGACTATCGCACTACCTTTGCACGACGGTCGCTTCTTACATCAAATAAAACAAATTATTTTGTTTTAGGTTACAACGTATCATTGCTATTAGATTTGGAGAATATTCCAGACGATTGGGAAGATTTGGTTAAGAAAGTTGGACTTTTGAAGAGGAATTGTTTTGCATCTGTTTTCGAAAGGTACTTTCGGTTGCAGGAAGATGGGGTCGTTGGGCAGAAACGTGCTGTCATCAATTATAGACAGGATGAAACTTTGTAAGTTTTTATTACTTTTACTTGAAATTCTTATACATGGGGGCTGGCATAGCGGACGCGACTACTACTACTTGCAGACATTTTTCAGGTGGTGTGCAACTTTGCGACCTCTCTCTATTCACTATTGCAAGACTCGATCTCTTTTCATCCACCATCATTTCAATGTGCCCAAGCCTACGCAACATTGTTAATAATAATAGTTATTGCTATGGTTTTAGGCATATTTAAAGTTTTTTTAATTGTGATTCGACATATGACAAGACAACAAACTGCCTCATCTTAAGGCAGAGTGTGGTCGATCAATAGAGGTGACTGTAACAGGTAAATAACTGTAAGTAGCGGCCACTATGTCGGCCTAGTTGGAAGCGGCAAATTACAAGCTGGTCCCGAAACGCGACTAAATAATTTCACGGATTTTATACTTGTAAGTGGTGGTGGTATCACCACGAATAGGCAGTAATTAATATAATAAAGTATAAATAGGTAAAAACATATTTTTTACCTTTTATGACTGTAAATGACGTGGTATGTTAATACCAATATTGGCATGTCCGACTTCAGTGGAATCACTTGAGTTGTATCGATTTGTGAGAGGTTCTGTGATTAAGTTACATAGTCAAGCTTAATCATTAAACTAAGAACAGTTGTATGATTAAGCTTGAACTAGAAAGTTTATGTAGTTGTTAAAATGGGACTGGCATAGTCAACATTGACAAAAGTCCCCCAAAAAAAAATTAGAATAAAAAAAATGACTTTTTTTTTATTGTGACAGGACATTTGTCCTGGACTCGCCTGATAATATGCAAGAGGAGGTCCAAGAGTGACGACGACTGGAATAACCGAGTATATTTAGTATTTTCTTAGATTTTTCGCAAACATTGATAATGAATTAATGATATATATATATATATATATATTGTTAAATCAAAATAAATAAAAAATGCGATAGTAAGCCGCATGAAATTTATTTAATAATGTAATATTTTTCACACAGATACGTGGAAGCGCAAGAGGATCGTGTGACGGTTGTATTTTCAACCGTATTCCGCCATGAGGATGATATGGTTATTGGTAAAGTGTTCATGCAGGAACTCAAAGAAGGAAGGAGAGCATCCACAACTGCACCACAGGTAAAGATGGCGATTAACTTTTATTATTTTACTAGCTGTGCCCGCGGTTTCACCCGCGTAAAATTTGGTTTATAACACAGTCATAAAAAAGGAGAAGGTTCTCAATTCGACTGTATATGCCTTTTTTGTATTTATAACTCGATAACTCATATAAAAATGACGGAAATAATATTAAATATAGAAAAATAAAGCTAAAACTATAGTCAATTGGAAACTATAGTAAAATATATATATATTTTAATTTAAAAGTATTCTATGTTACTTCTAGTTCCTCTAAAAATATGTGTACAAAATTTCATGACGATCGGTTAAGTAGTTGTTGCGTGACAACGTAACAAACAAACTCACATTCACATTTATAATAATAGTAGGATTCTTTACATCTATATTAAGTTACCAAACATTTAACGTTATCAATTAATCAATTAACTAAAAGGTTCAGTGCGTCGTTTCTTTGTAGAATGCTTTACCAGCCCATGTGTTCTCTCCATCTTATAACCTTGGATCCTTCAAGCGAATTGTGAAGAAGAACCTTTGGCTAGCATAGTGACGGCGACTGGGGCAACCGTAAATCTCAGTTTTTACAGTCGTCGGTACTCTTGGACCTCCTCTTGCTTACCATCAGGCGGGTTGAGTCACAATAAAAATTAAAAATATGTTTTAGGTATTATTTTCACACAAGGAGCCACCATTAGAATTGGTTGACACGGATGCAAAAGTAGGTGAAAATATCAGTTACGTCACATTTGGTAAGTATTTTCTTTTATTATTGTGGTTTCACATATAATTTTAGAATCAGCTGTTTATGAGTTTGTTTATAAGCGTAACTCATAAACAACTAACCCTTTTGTCACGTAAATTAGGCAGAGACGTCAGTACGTAAAAATGTATTTATACTTTTTTATTATTATTTACATTTCTATACTAAGCTACTAAAGTGCTTGTATCATAAAAACAGGGCAACCAAAGTACATATATTAAAGGTACATTGGTACCCATAACCATAGAGCTTGTATGAAGAAAATTATGAATGTGAAGGAAGCGAGGGAGTTGTGTCAGGATCGTGGCAAGTGGCGCTTCATCGTTTTCCCTGTGGGAAAACGACATGACAATTCGATTTGATTTTGACATTGGTACCGGCAAGTGGTTTTGAACCCGCGCTCTCGGTTTGCGTCACCACTACACCACGGTCACCTTATCATCGTTAATGATAATTAACCTTTCAGTATTATTTCCACGTCACACGTGTTCCTCTGCCCGCGACAACACAATTGATTTACTGCACATGTTCCGCGACTATCTGCACTATCACATAAAATGCAGCAAAGTGTATGTGCATTCGCGTATGAGAGCCAAAGCCGGCGACCTGCTTAAGGTGCTCAATAGAGCGCGGCCACAGACAAGCACGCGGCCCAATGAAAGGAAGACCATAACGTTAGTATTATTAGTACTTTTTATAAATTGTGATTCGACATATGACAGCACCCAGCTTGATGTTAAGCTCGAGTGTGGTCCATGAATGGATGTCACTGCTATTACAGTTTTAATAACTGTAAGGAGCAGTCACATACACTATGCCGACCTAGTCGTAACCGGCAACTTACAAGCTGATATTTGTAAGTAGTGGTACTACTCGGATCGGCAGACTGGGTACCACTGCCTACTACTCTTTGATAACCAGACCCGAAGCAAATATCTATCTTTTTTTTATTAACAAATATTTGCAATATTTAATATAATCATCAAATTTTACAAATAAAACCTATGAAACAAATATTTACTCCGACCGGGATCGAACCCGCGACATTACGCGCAACAATCAAATCGCTGACCGTTAGTCCACCCTGACGTTGTTCCTACCTCGTTGTGATACCCACATAGGTCAGGAAAAGCG
This sequence comes from Tinea trinotella, assembly GCA_905220615.1. Lineage (NCBI taxonomy): Eukaryota > Metazoa > Arthropoda > Insecta > Lepidoptera > Tineidae > Tinea > Tinea trinotella. The sequence goes on along the minus strand of HG992320.1, from coordinate 3,262,391 downwards.
ACCGAATCAGCAGATAAACTAAATGGTTATTGTTTGATGCGTCGTTTCTTCGTCGAACAATCTCCCCATCCTTATAACCTTAGACCACTCATACCTGATAGAGCATTCGACCACATTACCTGATATTAGGTTTAAAGGACATCATTTATTTTGCTTTTAAATACTGTGCGATTGAGTTATTTGGAAAATAAGATATGGCTTTTGTATTATCTGTCAGTTAACGCCATATTTGTTCTGCTTTGGACTATCATAATTATGGTTTGATAATTTTGCACACCTAAACTATGCAAAATATATGCAAATGCAAAGGATATATTCCAACTACATTGTAATCTTCGTACATTAAACTATTTTAGAATGCATATTAAACTGTTAATACAATTATGCCCAAGTCCCCATGCAAAATGAATGATGTCCTTTAGCATTAAATAGATATGCGACATAATGTAATTAATAAAATTATTTTTTCCAGGGGCAGAACGTTTGTTAGGCGAGATTGAGAATTGTGTTCCGACGGCCGGTAATATAATAGCCGAGACGTCACAAAACACAAATAAGTATAATGAAATATAAATATTATATTGTTTAAGAGTATTGCGCAAACATATTTAATAAAATAAAGTATTTTAAAGTGAGTTTTCGAAATTTAAATTATTACGTGTGATTGAAGTAAAAGTATTTGGGGTCTTTCGAAAAGGTTTTTTTTTGTGAGTATAATTGCTGTTATCTATTTGGACATAACAGCGCGATTGAGTGGTGGACCCCCCGTGAGGCGGGTGATCCATGGAGCGAGTGAGTTGACTCCAAAGTCAAGTGAAGCTCGACTTTGGAGTCAATGAATGTGAGGTATGTTCGAAGAGGAATGTAGGTCCGTGTGAATTTAAAGTAATCGATTGTCTATATTCTTATTGCGAGATTTTGGATAAGGGATCCTATTGGTTAGATTTGCAGCGCCATCTGGTGTAAGGCGACCGTGGTCTAGTAGTTGTAGAATCGTTTAGCGAACAAGATCCTCCAGTTTAAAACTTTTGGCGATGTCCAAGTATCTTTGATATATTTACTTTGACCGCCTAGTGTCTATGATACAAGCGCGTTTATTAAAGTTGTGACAAATATAATTAGTCCGCAGTTTACCCATTTTTCACAATACATATTGTTTTATAATACATAAGGCGGCCGTAAGTCAGTCGCCAAATGAATTTCGAATCGTTATCTAAAGTGTGTATTTTAAAATCATTTAAACTTATGTTCTTTGATGAGTTGCTACCAATGTATCTCTAATACAAATACTTCGATTACCCAGTGTATTTGATACCTAAGTACTAAGAAAACAATCACACGTTCGTTTTATGTCTCAGATGAAAACACACTGCGTTTAAACAGCTTTAGTCGAAATAAATGTAAAAGCGATTGTAGTAAAAATACTTTATTTAGTTAAATATTAACTTATATGGATCAGACAGTAACTATTCTCATAAAAGCTGGGCCCACTTTTTCTAGTAATACAAAAAAAGTAACCAGTTCTGGAACTACTTCTGGAAAACACCAGTTCTGGGCCTACTTTTTCTAATAATTATACATAAAAGTAACCCCAGTTCTAAGACTACTTTTTCTAATAATCATACAAAAAGTAGCTTCTGTTCTGGGCCTACTTTTTCTAATAATCATACAAAAAAGTAACGCTAGTTTTTGTGGAAGGAGTTGCAGACTGATCCAATTACTCGTATGTATGTATGTTATCGCCCGCCAAACCACAAATTTATTGTTCGTATTTTCTAGAAAAAAAAAATATATATATTTAGTTAAAGATAGGAAATTTTATTCCGTTTTATTTAAACTGGATGAAAAAAGAAATTTAATAATTGAACTTAAATTAAAACTATATAATACAATCCTAATGAAGTCGTAAAATAAGTAAATAATACGTTTAACCGCTAAACTAATTTAATTCTCGAATTACGTTCATTTTGTTTGAGATTTGACATAAAATTATAATAATTTGTAAAAAAAAATATTAGTCAAATCTGAGTCTGTATTAAAAACTGATCTGTATCGCAAATTTCATATTTTAGATCAGTAATATTGTACTATCAGTTTTCATTTCAGGTATAGGTCCCGGTAGATAAAAAGAGCGCTTTTGGGCTGCGCAGAATGCAGTTAGAGCAATCCGCGTATATATAGAGTCGTGCACATGATTGATAATATTTTAAAAGAACATCTTTCATTTTGGGCTATTTTGTACTACTTTTGTTATGGCCAGTGATCAAAAAATAAATTAATGGTAGTTTCGATACTTGTATAATAATTGTTATTGTTATTCGATATTGTTATTCGATAAAACGAATAACAATTTCGCTTTTAATTGCTGTGCAATTAAGTTATTTGGAAAATAAGATGTGATCGTTTCTCAATCACGAAGACACGTCATATTAACAGTTCTGCTTTGAACTGTCATAATTATAGTTTGATTATTGTGCACACCTAAACTATGCAAAATAATGGATATTTTCTGATTTCATTGTAATCCTTGTACATTAAACTGGTTTAAAATGTATATGCAACTGTTAATACAATTTAACCCAAGTTCCCATACAAAATGAATGATGTCCTTTATACACATTCGTAATACGGAAAGTAAGTATCAAAACGCTCTTTATCTGCCGGGATATATACTGATATAAGCTTTAATTCATCACTAAAAAAAAACATCAAATTTGTGCTCATATAAAACTGCCAAATTAATGCTCAAAATTATTTTCATACAAATTGATTTTTTCCCAGTGCTCTTTTTATTCAGAACACGTCAAGACCGGTCCCTTTGTCTGTGTGGTGTCTGCTCTAGCGGCGAATCCCGCTGTAACTGAATATTTCTATCAAGACGTGGCTTACCGAGCGCCCGTTTACGGCTGAAAGATTTAATAGATATTGATCCGCACTAAGCGATAAAAACGATGCCGCAACGACATATCAGGGGGCGGGCTAAGTCGCTTAAAATAAGTTTCGGTTTAAGGGACTGGATTGTTACAACAAATTCTTCAGACTAGATTAATAATGCGTTTTTATTGTTTTGTATAGTGTTAATACGATAAAGTCAGACCGTGCGGTCGAAATGTTAGCAGCGCTAGCATTTGATCCCGACACAAATAGAATCGTTATCTTTTGACATATCTACGCCAGATCCGTCAATAAAAGGCTCGAACTAATAAAGGCCAAAATATAATGTTAGCATCAAACGCCGGCGAAACTAACAAAACCATCATTCGAACGCATGGTATATTACTTATTTTTGCTTGAATTGCGCTTAGAAGCAAACTTGTTACACGATCATTATAATTGGTAATTGTGTAACATCAGCTTGCCATTTGAAAATTAAAGCCGCTACACCACATCGGTTGTGAATGACATTGGGGCTTAATAGAATAACAACATCATCATGAACCTATATATAATGCGATTAAAATAAGAATAGGACGGAATCGGCGCCATTTTGTGACGTCTTACTCTCCAACCAACTTCACTTTAGTATGGTCTTTTTCTTTGCCGACCGTCAAGAAAAAGACACCTTTGAATCAGTCAAGTGAAGTTAGTCAACAACCCGTCCTATTCTTATTCTAATACCATAGTACATCCCACTACAGGCCTCCATCCGGATCTTGCCAATGCGGCTGCTACCTATTGACAAAGAACAGGACTTACAGTTTAACATGTCATTCAAACAAGAGTGGGATCAGATTGAATACTCTCAAATTCAATCCGAATTTCCATAGTTATCGCATTATTTTGATCTTCATTTTGCTTTGCATATTCATAGTACAGGCAGAGTGCCACAAAGTTATACGACCAAACGACCTGTTAAAGACAGGAAACCGTGGATGCAGCCCACCGTGGAGATCAGGGGCGGCCGCTGTGGACGACTAATGGTTAACATGATTATGATGATGAATGAACCGCAGAAGTGGGGAAGCGACCTAATTCTACTTAACTTCAGTGTATAGATAGAACAATGTTATTTTAATTGTAACACTGTTATTATAATTAGAATAGAATAAAACTTGTCTTAACAAGTTCTTAAGCTTATTTTATTAACATTGACATTTCTACTCTGTTGCTAGGGCCATTGTCATGTTAACAATCCGGGTGGGTGTTCCACTGTGTACGGATATCATAACCGTGCATTGTTTTTGTACGTGCGGCGATTCACTTTAGTTGCGTGTTTTTAATTCCAAACCTTTTGCCCCCAGAAAAGTCACCCGCCCATAAAATTGCGTTAGCAAGCAACGCATTTTCCTAACTATCCTCACTTAGTCCTCATTTGACACGCTGACCCCTTGAATTCTTTGACCTACCCTCGGCTCGTTTGCACTCATTAATTATTGCTTGTCAGAAAATAGCTTGTATCCGTTAAGGCAAGTATTTGCTTAAAAACGCGTTAAGACCCGTTTTAATCCATTCTAATTATGAATTTAAATCGCATAAGTAATTAAATGGGTTCTTGCGGTCATTGATAATGATTGTTTTATTTTCTGATATTAAATAGTAACAGAAAATCTAATATGCACAAAAAGGATGATTGTTTACTATTATAAAACTAGGTATACAATATTGTATAATGCAATAATGAACAATGTAATTATGTTTTTAGTTAGGTACCATTCAATTTTAAAAGGGTTTCATTCACATTCCGTCAGATATTGGGGCTTGTCTTTTCGATAGCTATTTAAGTTATACCAATTTAGTTGAGCCATTTTATGGCTCATCTGGTTCGTGAAGTGATAGTAAGGCGTTACAAAAAAGATTGAGGTCTCTGCCCAGCAGTAGGATAATCTGATTTCGACTCGCCTTAGAAGGTACAAGAGTGCTGACGACGGAAAAAACGACAGTATACGGTAGCCTTAGTCACTGTCATGCCTGCTAGAATAAGCGTGAAGCCACACGGTGCGGTGCGGCGTCGCATCGCAAACATTTTGCCGCATCACTGTACACACGTGGTATGCGGCGCCGTAGTATGCGGAGCGGGGACCTAGAGCAACACTTCCTCCCTCCTCGCGTCTCGCTCAATCAAAGTGCGGTGTGCCTGCGGTACGGCGCCGGAAGGCATCGTTGGAATATCATTGTTTTTATATGCCTTCACACTAAGAGTCTGACGGAATGAGGATGAATTTCTTGTAGTATAAGATAAGGAAAATGTATAAATTCTTTGTTTCTATGAACAAACCATGTGTTTTTTTTATTTTAAACATTTTTATAAAGGAGTCCTAAGCACAAGATATAATTTGAAAATATAGGTAATTGTATATAAATATAGTGAATTGTTTACAGATTTTAATGGCTTAAAAAAGAGAATCTATATGAGAAATAACCTAAGTAACAGTAAATAGTAAAAAACGTCTAGAATAATTTGCTATAATATATCGTTTTTAACCACCTCATTCGATTATAAAGCCGTCAATTTTTAATGAGATGAGTGGCCAGAAAACAGGAAAACAATCTATCAAATTGTTACGCCTTTTTCTCACAGGAATAGGCAGAGACATGACACATTATAAAACAGAAGAATCGGACAGTTTAATTTGTATAAGAATTATCTTACACTGAACTGATGTTCTTTATTAGATCTTGTATTGAATTGGTGTCAGGGGATCTATTACGTGATTTTTAGTTCTTGGAAATGCTTCTGTGGCATTGAGCCGAGAGGGTTTGATTTTGTGTTGCTCTACACAAAATAAATCAATAAGATTCTTCAATTGGAATTTATGGTCCTCCTTGGTTTTCGTTACATAATGACGTTCAAAAATAAATATGTTTTAGTGACGCTAGATTAGTATATCAAACATTCGGTGCACTTTATAAATAGACATATATTCCAATATTCAATTCTGTATGCATTCTGTCTTTATATTTGATCACTTTGGGGTATTGAGATCATTAACAACACTGCAAATAATATTACATTTTATTCCAATCAGATTTGGATTTTAATTCTTAAATAATAAAATACATTTTATAATGACAATAGGAATAAAGCGAGCGGGCCTTGTGTTTTGTCTCCTTTTAACAATCATAATTTAATAAGGACAGAATAATAAGATTGAAATGCATTTGTTTTTATTTATATATATATATGTTTTTTAAAGATATTTTGTGTATTTTGTAAAGTTTTTATAAATTGACGCATGGCATTTAAAAGTTGGTTTATTTCAATCGTTCATCGAATTTTTGTCACTACGTTATTTTTGTTCGTTTAGTCCTTCTATGATCTTAAATAATAACGTGGGGACAAAAATTCGGGGACCAAGAGGAATAATAAGTTTAGTATAATATTGAAATTATTAGCAAATTATTTTGTATTTATTTTATTTTGTATGTGCTTAATTTAAAAAATAAATATACCTCTTTAAAATATTGTTTTTTGTATTGTTTCATATTTGTCAGCCCTCTAGTGAAAAATTATATAAGTGCAATTCTTGCGATTTTTCTTGTTATTTAGAGCAATTTGTTTCTGCAATTAAAAATCATAAACCTCACGTATAATTTCATTACATGTAGGTTAGATGTTTTCAAGTTAATCAATTATGGCATAAGAGCCTTTAGCTAATATTAGCGATAATACTGACGGTTCCTTACAAAAATTGCTTTTATATTAGCCACAAACATGTTATTTGACTTGTAAAAATCATTTAAAAATTACACATAATGCTTCCATTACGTATATGATATTCAAAATATATTTTTTTGTAATAAAAAAATCGCTAATTAAGTTCATTTGATGGAAATTATCCATAAGTCATGTACAGTTCTCGACTGTGCGTAATGCATATCGGGCTTTATGCATAGATAGAGATAATCGGCTGTTTTCGGCCTATTAAACATCATTTTACTCGCACAGTGCGAACTATGCTAAAGCTATTACAAACGGGCGAAATAAGCTAGGGCTATTACAAACGTGCGAACTATGTTAGAGCCATTAAAACGTGCGTAAACATTTTTTAGGTTCTCTCGCTCGCACTCGCAACGTTGTTGCATATATGTCGCAGCGTTGTTGTCGTAGTGTTGTGTGTAGCCGTGAAAAAGGCATTGTCGATAAAATGTTTATAAATAGCTCTTTATCATTTCATGCTGCCGTTACTTAGCTATCTGCGCCTAAGCGACGCGTCTATTTATTAAGAACGACTAACGCAGTTTTCGCACAACCCTATAACATTGTGATTTATGATTCAATTTGCACGTTTGTAATTGCTCTATTATAGCATTAAATGTCAATAAGGTACTGAAAGAAAGAGACGACACTCTACAAAGCTAAGAATAGCCGATTATCTCCAAAGCACGATGTGCATTACTTACGCCGGGAAGGGTAATTAGGTTTAGTGTAATACTAACATTAATTATTGAACAAATTAACTTAGACGTAAAGAATAATGCCATTAAACATATAACAGGAACGAGCTAGAAAAGTTCTAGTACTTGCTTAAGCTTACATACATTTCTCAACTTTCTTTTGCTCTCTGGATTTCTATATCTGGAGAGCAAATTTAATCTAGAAAAAAATAGATTTTGATTTAATACCTTTTGTGATTTATTGGCCAGCATAGTGACGGCGACTAAGGCAACCGTGAAATGAACAGTATTTTCAGTCGTCAGCACTCCTGGACTTTGCTTAATATCATTCAAGCCGAGGTCATATGTTGTATTTCGTTCAAAAAATTTGAGGGATCACTAGGTTATAAATACGCTGGCAATTTGGTATATATTAAACTAATCGATATTTTTGTATTGGAATTTCCTAAAAAGTAAGTTTGAAATCACATGTTTTTCAGAGAACGCATTGTAAAACCGTAAAATCCCTTCGTTATATTGATTTGAGTGAGAAATAATATGGTTCGAAGCCCTAGACTGTAGGTGTAAACATTTGAATAGAAATAATTGAGGATTAATATGTTCTAAGTCATTATAATTAATTGGGACACTTTTTCTTCTTGTTTATGGCTTTAGTATTTAACTTGCCAGTGTCAAAGTAAAAATATATGGTTCAATGTTAAAACATTGTCAAGTAAAGATGAAGATGAACCACGCGGGTGATTCATCAAATGATGACGATGATAGTGAGGTTAATGATGATCGTTTTAGTAAAGCGGCGGAAAGCCTTTACTAAAACTTCGGAAGGAGTCTTGGAGGGAACACGAAACACGTTTCATAGCTTTAAATTACTTGTTTATACTTGATCAACTTAAAAATGATTACTGGATAACAATTCCACCATTATTACACCTTAATATTTATGAAAAACACAAGCTTTTCAAATAATTCAAAATTGCGCGTTCTGTCACTTGCAATTGCCCGCCAAAACTCCAATTGGGACACTATTAACCATGGACGAATAATCACAATTTTCTTTTCTTTCTTCTTGTTTATGGCTTTAGTATTTAACTTGCCAGTGTCAAAGTAAAAATATATGGTTCAATGTTAAAACATTGTCAAGTAAAGATGAAGATGAACCACGCGAGTGATTCATCAAATGATGATGATGAGAACGAGGTTGATGATGATCGTTTTAGTAAAGCGGCGGAAATCCTTTACTAAAACATCAGAAGAAGTCTTGGAGGGAACAAGAAGAAACACGTTTCACAACTTTAAATTACTTGTTTATACTTGATCAGCTTAAAACTATTACTGAATAACAATTCCACCATTATTACACATTAATATTTATGAATAACACAAGCTTTTCAAATAATTCAAAATTGCGCGTCCTGTCAGTTGCAGTTGCCCGCCAAAACTCAATAATCACAATGATTATTCGTCCATGCTTTACTTTACTTTTTAAATTCGGTGGTCTAGATTTCAGTTGCTTTTTTGTTTTACTGTTGCATTGATCAGATTACGTGATAGTCTGGCAAACCAGCTAAACTTGTATAACTAAATCAAATAGTCACTGGCATTGCCTACAATGCTTAGGTCTGTTGTCTGGCAATTTTATTTCTACTATAAAAAAAAAACCTTTCGGCCGTCATAGAATTTTGTCAGTCGTCGATTATGGAACCCTCCTAGCTTATTATCAGGAAAGTATATTTTTAATATATAAAAAATCTAAGTACATGAATCTTCCTGGGGAGGGGCCGCCCGGCTACGGTGAAGTTAACTTTTTTTGAAACAACAGGATGTTGTTTGCCAAGTGTCCCATTTACTGAGTTTTGCTGCATCTTGAAGTTGAGTTGAGAATTAAAAAACCTCTCAAAACATTTGTATTAGAATGATATTTTGATCGTCGTACTAAACCAGCGGCACGCTATGATGGCTGTTTTGACGTTTGACCTGCTCATGAAGTTTCGTATAAATTGGTAATTACGTTTAAAGGAACAATTGTGACAATAAAAAACAGCGATTTGTTTTTTGAAAGGTAACTATTAATTGAAAACATAAGTGGATAAAGGTGACATGTAACATTTTTTAATTTTTTTTTTTTACTTTTGGTGAGGAATTAAGGATGAAAGTATAATATACCTTTAACGCGCCAAAATTAAAAAAAATATGTTACATGTCACCTTCATTCACTCGTGTCTTCAATTTATACGAAACTTCATAAACGGTGCAAACGTCAAAAGGGCCAACATAGCGTGCCGCTGGTATAAATGGCCATAAGGCACTTTAAAAGAATTAGGTGTATTTAAATATATATGTATATATATATAATAGCTTGAATTGTTTTAAAAATATATTTTTATCCGTTATTTGTCTAGCTTCTTGTTTTGTTATGTGATGTTTCCACGACCCTTTATTTTAAGTATGTAATTTATGTCTGGTTTCACAAAATTGCTAACAACATCTATACGGTTTTTTGTAGTTTATTTTTATTAAAGAGTTTGGTGAAATAAGGTATTGCGACGTCAAATGTGGCTTAAGATGGGCAGATTTAAGATAAAACAAATTTGTTTATTTTGCAAGTTGTTTTATTTATGTATTAATAATTTATGCTGTGTTAGTGAAAGTCGCCTAAATGTTGTCTTAAACGGCGTTCTCACGGGGCGAATTGAATTGGTCAACTTCGAAATTGTTCGCGATTTGAACCGTCTGAACAGACTTTCAATCAAATTGAAGCAATAAATATTGGTTCAACAAAAGTTAAAAACTTTCAACTTTCATTGATTCAATTAGTAGATGACAGCGAATCGACTCGTCTGAACTTGTTCGTTCAACTTGCATTGAATAATCAGTCCAATCAGTCAGTCAACCAGCGCGATTGAGTACCCATGTATTGTATATTACATCCCTCTGTCACCATTTTTTTGTTTTAAAAATAAAATGTGAATAAAATGTAAATTATGGCGTCCGCATCCACAAGAAAAATACTTAAATGGACAGATAGTGTTATATTGAGTCAATTATTATTGAACCATGAGTACGCTACAGTCAATATTTACTTTCGATTTTTTTAACGATAAATATTGATCAACTTAATTCGCCCCGTGAGAACGCCGCATTACAGTTGCTCTAAAACGAGTTTTTATTTTCCCGGGGGCTACCATTTGATTTGTAGCGACCGCTACAAGCTACCGCTAGATGGCGTTGCATTGCGCGTTCAATATAACGATTTACCGACAATGTAATCAATATCATATATATCCGACGATGCGACGTCACCGGCTAAGTTGAGCCCTGTACGCAACACCCGTACAGCTGGGAGTACTCCTTTACTTTTCTAACTAGTGGAATAATGCTCCGGTAAAGATTAAAACAATTGGTAATCGATTGATACTAATGGCCATGGATTCTTCTAGCGAAGCGTGTAAATACACCCTTAGCTGGCATAGTGACGAGGCAATCGGAAACTGAATTAGACGTCAGCCTTATCATCACGCTGTTCCAAGTCAGATGTCGCGTAAATTTAGAACTCGTGCTAGAGCAAAAGTACATTATTGTATACATATGCCAGATTTGTATAGCAAATTATTATTTGTGAGAGCTTGTTTTACTCTCGTGTTTTTGAATCCATTTCTGTATTATTATTTTTTAGAATAAAGTGAAACATTTTACTTGAATTTGTTGTTTTATTTATCTCTCTTTGAAATATTAATATCGAATAGGTATAGTATACTGTGTTTTTTCTTACTTGGCACAAGTAGTAAACAAACATGAAAATCACCATTTCCCATGCTCTTTATTTAAGGAAAGTGTTTACTTCTATTTAATTCTATAGAATAAACATACACAATGTAACAAATGCACAAAAGTTATTCAAATCACACGCATATACAAAATCACATTATTTTTATTAAAAAACCATTTATATGGAAACGGTAAATTTACAAATGACAAATGTTGTGCCCCAATAATAATAATTAGAAAAACCATTTTCATAACTATGAACCATGGATATTTTTATATTTGTATTAATTCGCGTCATTAGTTATTATTTTTTATCGTTAATCCGTCATTATGCCGAAAGTTTGTTTACTACTTTTGCCAAGTAAGGAAAAATGTATAATACACGTTCGGCCTGCGAAAAAAGAAGTTTAAAAGTTCATTTTGTCAGCTGTAGAGGATGTTGGCGAGGTAGGACTTTTTGGTTGACCCAGTTTAGACAAGTGTGCCACTTTAGTTGCGAATTTGACAAAGTTCATGCCAGACACTTGCGGTTCCGGTTTCTGACCACTTTCTGGCTGAAACGACGTGTCCAGGGAACCTGTGAATCATTACAAAAATAAAGTTTACCATCATTACTATGCTATTCAGATAAGAATAGGACGGGCTGTTGACTAACTTCACTTGACTGATTCAAATGTGTCTTTTTCTTGACGGTCCGCAAAGAAAAAGACCATACTAAAGTGATGTTGGTTGAAGAGTTAGACGTCACAAAATGGCGCTGATTCCGTCCTATTCTATACTACATTATAACTAACTGTATCTTTTTATTATGAATTTATTTATTCTGTATGTGAGAAGAAGCACATTTGGCCGGCATAATGACGGCGACTGTGGCAGACCTGAACTGACTCGGTTTTTTCAGTCGTCGGCACTTTTGGACCCAGTGGCGTAGCGTGGCGGGGGCGGCACATTTATAAAAACTGAAATAAATCGTTAAAATTTGAACCTGAAATTCATATTTTTGTTGTACCTATGATTGAAACTCCTAAATAAGGGGGCGGTAATTTTTTTTTCCGCCCCGGGCGGCTGACTGCCACGCTACGCCACTGTTTGGACCTCAATCATGCTTACCATCAGAAAGATCGAGTCACAATTTAAAATAAAAAGATCGGAGGCGAGTGGAATGATAAAACGGGGTCTACCCAGAAGATTGTTCGTAGGTGTAGTTGTGGAGTAGCCTCGCAGACCAACAGCTTCCAGTTTAAAACCACTTGCCGGTACCAATGAGTCTATGATATAATTGTACTTTGTTCGTCCTGTTTCTATAATACAAGCACGTTTAGTAGTACAAAAGCGAGAATATTTAAAATAAAAATCGGGCATATACTTAAAAAGACAGGTTTTCGCGGTACCTACAACCATATAACTCGTACATAGAAACCGTTAAAAAAGGAAACTAGTTGAAACTGGCTACTTACAAGCTGATCCCGAAACGCGACAAAGTCATTTCACTGTATCCTTGTCAGTGGTGGTACTACCCCGGATCGGCAGACTGGGCACCACTGCCTACCACTCTTTAATAACCACACCCGAAGCAAATATCCACCTCTCTTTTTTAGGCATGAACTAATATTTGTAATTTTAATAATTACAATAAATAGGCCCAGGAGGGTGTTTTCCGATCAAATTGAAGACATCCTAGAAAGCTAGGTTGCCTAGTGCCCATAACCTTAGAGCTTGTATGAGGAGAATTGTGGATGTAAAGGAAGCGAGGGAGTTGTGTCAGGATCGTGGCAAGTGGCGCTCCATTGTCTCTGCCTATCCCCGTGGGAAAAAGGGGAAAATTGATTGATTGATTAAATATTACAAATAAAAGAAATGAAACAAATATTTGCTCCGACCGGGAATCGAACCCAGGACTTTCCGCGTAACTGACTGGTGTGCCAATTATTATTCAAAACGACTTACTCTGTTGTGCGGACATTATGGAGCTATCCTGAGATCCACCTTGAGGTTTCTCTTCCATGGCAGGTTTCTTCTTTTCGTGCAACAATTCCAAAGCTTTGCAGCGTTAATTAATAACGAAAATATATTTAATTTATGAGAGACAGTACAAATGGCAAATAGCTATGAGATAGAACTCGTATCTTATCTGAATTGCTCAAGAATTATTTGCTCAGAATCACAATCAAATAATATCTCTTTGACAATGTATTAAATATGTAGTTCGTCATACCTACACATTTTTTTTATTGTGACACGACATTTGACATCGACCTGCCTGATGATAAACAAGAGGAGATCCAAAAGTGCCGACGACTGAAACAGCCGAGCTAGTACACGGCTGTCTCAGCCGCTGTCACTATGCCGGCCAAAGGTGCTTCTTCACGCATCGCTTGATGGATCCAAGGTTATAGGAGGGAGAGAACACATGGGCTGGCAAAGCATTCCACTTGTCGATTGTTCTACTGAGAAAAGATGCACCAAACTTTTTCCGACTACCTATTCTGTCAACAAAATTTGAATGTATACATACATACGTATATCACATTTAAACATATCTTTACCTTTACCTATCTATCAGGCCCGATTTTCTGACTTATGACAAGGTAAGGTATACAGGTTGTATCCAGAACGCTTTTAAAAATAAAGTGGGTTGGTAGAGTTCCTCTTTTTTATTTAACAAAGGACATCATTCATTTTGGGCTTCTTTGTACTACTTTTGTAATGTCCAATGATAAAAAATAATATATATAAACGGTAGTTTAGATACTTGTGTTGATAAAACTAATGACATTTTTGCTTTTAAATACTGTGCAATTGAGTTATTTGGAAAATAAGATATGAATTTTGTGTCCTCTGTCAATCACGGAGACACGCCATAGCTTTGAACTTTCATAATTATAGTTTAATTATTTTGCACATCTAAATTATGCAAAATAAAAGATATATTCCAATTACATTGTAATATTTGTACATCAAACTATTTTAAAATGTATGTGCAACTGTTAATACAATTATTAAGCCCAAGTCCCCATGCAAAATGAATGATATATCCTTTTATGAAGAAATATGTGCACTGACTGGGAATCGAACCCCGGCGTTTCCGCATAACGGACAAGTTTGCTAACCAAACGCCACGCCTATCGTTAAAAGTATATTATAATATCCCTGTGACAATGTATGACACACTGTATGGGTGTAAAGAAAGTTGTCTCTATCTGTACCTATCCATGGAAAAGTGACAATAGGCGATGATAAAGTATGTAAGTAAATTTTTTTTGTTGACCGAATCTTCAGCCGAACTAAGACCGCGTTCTCACGAGGCGATTTGAGTTGATCAATTGCGAAATCGTTCGAGATTTGAACCGTCTGAACAGACTTTCAACCAAATTGAAGCAATTAATATATATAATTTTTGTTAAACGACAAATATTGATCAACTGAAATCGCCCGGTGAGAACGCGGTGTAAACGATACGCCGCGTCGATTCTTTGTCGAACAATTGAGACTTACATGATCAAGGTTATCTCTATAACTTTTTTTTTATTGTGTCACGACATATGTCACCACCCCGCTTGATGTTAAGCTGGAGTGTGGTGATGGAATGTCATGGAATGGATGTCACTGCTACTACAATTCAATAACTGTGCGTAGCAATCACATCCACTATACCGGCCTAGTTGGAACCGGCAACTTACAAGCTGATCCCAAAACGCGACTAAATCATATCACGGTTTGTATACTTGATAATCTTGATCCTTCAAGGAAAGCGTGAAAAGGCACTTCTGGGCGGGATAGTAACTGCGACTGTTTAAGTCTGTATTTTCAGTTGTTTTCAGTTAATTATATTTGTAAATAGGTTCTTAAACATATTTACAAAGGAATCTTAATGTATATACCTACCATCAACCAAGGACAAGGCGTCCATCTTATTGTCCTGTATTGTCTCCAATTCCTGCCTAAACTTGGTTGTGATCTTCCGCCGCTGGTAATCTGCTTCTATTTGCTGTTTCGTGCGTGGAATGCGAAAACGGAAGCAACAGCATATCATCACAGCTGTTGTGGATGCAATTTAAATTAAATTAATACAATGCTCCTTAACCTTTTTAAATTGTGTCTCGACATTTTATGACAACACCCCGCCTGATGTTAAGCTGGAGTGCTGTTCATAAATGAAGGTGACTGCTAGTATAAATAAATGACTGTCAGGCCACAATAAAAAATAATATTAAATTATCATAATCAATTCTAAAAATATTTTTCCGTGGAGGTGGTAGTGCAATGGTTACACAAACGGGTTCCAAACCACTTGCCGGTACCAATGTATCTTTGGTTGTCCAGTTTCTATGATACAAGCACTTTAGAAGCTTGGTAAAGAAATGTTAAATAATAATAAAATCTTCAATGTTTGTATTTAAAGCGACCATTTTATTGTAAATCGAATGTAGTAGAAAAGTTTTAATTAAAAGTAACACTTACTTAATGTTGTCATTCCTGCGATAGACAAAAATACAATATGCCAAAGCCTTAATTCACCAACTATATTTTTCTCCAACCACTCCGGTTCTTCATAGTTTTTTATAGCATCCATAAAAGGATCCATTTAAAATTATATAGTGTAACGTAAAACTAGGACGGGTTTGCGTTCGCAGCACACTTTCAATTGTAACACGCAAAATAATTGTTTTAATTTGTAGGAGTGGTGCTAAGCCGCACCTTGTATCAAGCCAAGCAAAGGCACTCCCAGAAAATTATGATACTACAAAACATAATTTCAAATTTCCCGCCAATATCTTGGGTTCCTCGTTGAAAATATGAAATATAAATTAATTTTTAATTTTCCTGATTAAATATACCTCTGTGTGTTTTAAGGAACTAAATTATAATTATTTAATTTATTCATTATATTATTACTTTATTTATTTAAATTAAAACTACTTCCATTTATGCAATGCTCTGTATCATGTATCCAATTCCAATCACACAAATTATCATTCTAATATATTTTTAATTTGTATTATATGATAAGAAAGAATAAAACGTTTGTAAAAGTTTAATACATTGGTGATTGTGACGAAAGTAATATCTAATTTAAATTACAGCATTTTGGAGAGAGATGTCACATTTTATGAATGAAACGCCTAAAATATTTTTTCCAGATATATATTTTTTCCACTGGCAACTTGACATCGTACTTCTCTTTCGTTTTATGACTGTTTCAGTTTCACAAACCCGCAGAAAATAGGGTGTCGAAATCTGTCCTATAACCTCCGCAAACCTCCGTATTATAATGAATCTTTTATGATAATTGTTAATTTATTTGTGTATAGATCGTTATAAGTGATGTTGTGTAAGATTGATAGTGTCCTTGCAGCCACTCTATAGTTATTTTAAAAATTAAACATGGCCTCGAACCGAGGACTTCAGATCGGATCCGCGTGGTTTCAAAGGAAACTAAACCTGAGGCCGCAGCACCGGGGTGTGCACCTCGTCACGGAGGAGATCCTGAAGCAGGTTCCCGAATTGTCGCAGTTCGCGGTCGGCCTGTGCCACATACAGAGTGAGTAGACTGGTGCACCCCCTCCCACATGTCAAATGTGCCCTACATTTACAATCGCGCCGTTTTCACATTTTCATTGATAAGGTGCTGATAACAATCCTCTTGGTGATGTCTATTGTGATGTGTTTGAATTGTTTGCGTGGTTCAGTGTTGTTATGTTCATTTTGCAGTAATGCACACGTCCGCGAGCTTAGCACTTAATGAAAGTTGGGATCCTGATGTTCGAGACGACATGGAAATGATGCTCAACAAAATAGTACCAGAGGGTTTACAATACAGACATTCATGTGAAGGCCCTGATGATATGGTGAGTAAATAGACTGACAATTGTTTATTTAACAACAAAATATATAAACAAACTTTGGTTTAGTGATTTTGAAATATGACGTTGATGTGACTATTTTTTAAAATGCAGTCCTTATTATAACCATTAATAAACACATTTTAATATAGTTATTATTATTAGATATTATAAACACATAAGTAATAAAAAATTCATAAGAAATATCAACATAGGCTAATATAACATGCACTACTTCAGAAACAGCAACATGAAATAACCCTAAGCACAAATATTTTATTACCAATTTTTCTGCTTGGACTGTGGATGTGAGAAAGTGAGAGCGAGTTGTGTCAGGATCATGGCAAGTGACGCTCCATTGTCTCTGCTTATCCCTGAGGGAAAAATTTGAATTTTTAAATAAAAAGTAGAATGCCTTACCAGCCCATGTGTTCTCTCCATCCTACAACCTTGGATCCTTTAAGGGGTGCGTGAAGAAGCACCTTTGGCCTGCATAGAGGTGGAGACTGAGGCAACTGTGAACTGACTTTGTTTTTACAGTTGTCGGCGCTCTTGGACCTCCTTTTGCTTACCATCAGGCAGATCAGGTTGAATGTCAAATGAATCCTAGTCTATTATAAGGCGAGACATTTTGGTTAGTTTATATGATTTCGTAAACTGTTAACCTTCGAGTATATGATATCATGTTTTTGTACTGTGGCCTGACAGAGGAGATCAAAGAGTGACGACGACTGAGACAACCGAGTTAGTTCATGGCTGCCTCAGTCGCCATCACTATGCCGGCCAAAGATGCTTCTTTACACATTGCTTGAAGGATCCAAGGTTGCTGGGTATCCAGCACCAAATAAGTGTGCCATATAGACCATGTGTTAATTAAGTGCATTAAAGATTTTATTATGTAGACATTATAATTTCTATGCAATTATGAATAACATAAAATTACTGTATTTTAAAATATATAAATATATATTATTTATTTAATATAGGTCAAGAAATTGTTTTTATATTGATTAAATTTATTAGGTTTTACTTATATCAAATTGTCACTCCCTTCTCCCACAGGGATAGGCAAAGACTTATATTATAATTTATTTATATTATTTATCAAATTAAGAAAGCTTAAAAACATCCTCAAGAAATGCCTAGTGCCCATAACCATAGAGCTTAAATGAGGAGAATTGTAGATATGAAGGAAGCAAGGGAGTTGTGTCAGAATCGTGGCAAGTGCCTATCTCTGTGGGAAAGAGGCATGACAATTTGATTGATTGATATTTACCTAATGCTGTTAGACATTAAGTGCTTTAGAGACCAACAGAAGGATGATAATAAAGAGATTATATGCAAAATAATTAAAATAGTATTACACTCTAATAAAAGTAAAATATATATCTTTAGCCGGCTCAGTGACGGGGGCTGTGGCAGACGTGAACTGACTCAGGTTTTTTTCAGTTATCGTCACTCTTTGACCTTCATCATGCTTACTATCAGGCAGGTCAAGGTACAATGTCAAGTCACAGTAAAAAAATCTGATGTGTAATACAGATATTGAAACATAATAATTTAATATTTGAGCTTGTATGAAGAAAATTGTGCAAGTGAAGGAAGCGAAGTGGTGCTTTATTGTCTCTGTCTATCCCTGTGGGAAGGATGCGTGATAATTAGACTTTTTATTTATTTTTTGTATTAATTTTTGCATTTATTAATTTCAGCCGGCACATGTAAAAGCTTGCTTCCTAGGTTCCTCACTGACAATACCCATAACAGATGGTAAATTAAACCTTGGCACATGGCAAGGAGTCTGGTTATGTGAACATCGAAACCATGCTGGTAGTCGAAAGGTAATATATATATTTTATTTTTATTGTGACTCGACATATGACAGCACCCTGCTTGATGTTAAGCCAAAGTGTGGTCCATGAATGAATGTCACTGCTACTACAATTCAATAACTGTGAGTAGCAATCACATCCACTATGCCTGCCTAGATGGAACTGGCAACTTACAAGCTGATCCCGAAACATGACCAAATCACTTCACGGTCTGTATACTTGTAAACTATTATATATATAATATATATTTATAGAGACACTACTTACAATCTTGACTTGCCTGATGGTAAGCAAGGGGAAGTCCAAGAGAGAGCGCCAATTACTAAAAAAATCAATTCAGTTTTTGGTTTTCTTAGACATCGTCAATATGCTTGCCAAAAAGGTTGTGGTGGATTTTTTTTTTAAATTTCTATACTAAGCTACTAAAGTGCATGTATCATAGAAACAGGGTGACCAATGTTCATATATCAAAGATACATTGGTACTGGTGAGTGGTTTTGAACTAGTGCTCTCGGTTGTAACTAATGCACTGCCACTACACCACTGTCACATTGAATAGTGGGAGGTGCAAACATTTCTAATCTATTCCTATATATTGTTTTGCAATCTAATCACCATGTAAAGTGGCAAGCAGTAAAAATCACTAAAAGAAAATTTTCATCAAAAAGAAGGAACAATTTTTTTGGGGTGAGGGAGGATCATGGTTTCAGGATCATGGCAAGTGGCGCTCCATTATCTCTGCCTATTCAATCTATTCTATATGACCCTAGAAAACTACCAAAGCTTCATAATAATCTGATCAGTGCTTTAGGAATGCATGGAGGAGAAACATTCATTTTTATTCATGTAGAATGCTAATATTATTCCTTTAAAGTTATTTCTTGGAAGATTTTTGCATATTATTGAGATAAATGATGTCATCCAATAGTGACCTATAGATATTAAGAATATGATAATTGTTATGATAATTTTCATAACTGGCTACTATATGTTATGTTTTGTCAGTTAATTAAGTTTTGAATAACGAAAATGAATTTTAAATATTTTTCTTTTTTTTTAATTACATTTCTATACTAAGCTACTAAATTGCTTGTATCATAGAAACAGGACAACCAAAGTACATACATTAAATATAAAATGGTACAGGTGGGTGGTTTCAAACTCGTGCTCTTGGTTTACACTGCTATTACACCATGGTCACCTTAAAAACTAGTTTTTTTTAATGTAATTTGGATGTAAATCTGACCTCGACTTGCCTCAATAGTATCACCTATTTCGTCCAAGTTCCAAGAGAACTGACGACGGAAAAATAAACCATGCCTGCCAAAGCGTGCATGGTTCGATTCAGTGTATGGTTGACTCAGTCGCCGTCACTATGCTAATCAAAGTAGAAATAATTAATTACTAGGTTTCAATCAAATTGTTACGCCTTTTTCCCACAGGAATAGGCAGAGACAATGGAGCGCAACTCATCACGATCCTGACACAACTTCCTCACTTCATTCACATCCGTAATTCTCATCACACAAGCTCTACGGTTATGAGCACTAGGCAACCTAGCCAACTTTACTAGCTTTCAGTGAGCAATTAATAGTTATTTGTATTACGTTATAATGTTGTTTATATGTCCGCCAGGTTGTGGTGACACTGTCCGGGTGTCCACGCGACTCCCCCTTGTCGCCGGTGTCCGCGGCCTCAGTGTCCAGTTAGGATCGGCCGGGGGGCAGTACCCCCCGAGCTAGCCAAAGCTCACGGCCCAGCTCCAAACGCAGGTAGACCACTAGGAATTGATTGTGTGGACTTTATTGTTATAATGTTAAGACGGCCGTCGGTCGGCCAGTGTTCGTGTGATGCGTGCAGACTTACACTTCAAATGGCACCCGAGACACTTTTTGGAACAAGACACCGACGCACGTTTAGGAACACAACGCCGGAGTAGTATAGTTGAGCTCCCTTCTCTCTCCGTGTTTAGGCTAGAATAGTGTAAAGTCAAAATATGTCCATAGCTTTAATTGTGGCGGGGTGTTTGTACCACTACTGTAGTATATCATTATTGTTAAGATCATTTAAGTGCCTCGAATGGGGTCGGTCATGAGTTTCTATTGGATGTTAATTAATATGTGGTTCGCTTGTTTGTTTTACATTTATGTTGAGTGCCTTTGTAATTTTAACCTTTTTTTACTCGGAGGTGAATGAAATGGTGATCAAATTTTTATATGTACAATATGTGTATAGTATTTTTATCTGTATAAAGACAAATTAGCATTAATGTCATACACCGACCAATTTTACTAAATTATTCATTTACTATTGACATGTCTTTGTTATGTGGCAGATTAATCTAATAGGGCTTGATATTAAAATTTCATTCACCATACTGATCATTCCTATATTAATAGAAAAATAGTTTAATTCTGAATGAAGTTTATACTCAACTTCCGATCGAATATGTATCGAGCTGGTTTTGATACATATCGAAAGTGACAGATTAAAAAATAGTAAAAGTAGATATGTCTATATTCATTTTAAGTCATACAAATATACATATGTATTTATAAACGCAGACCCACATGAGCTTATGTAATAGTATTTATATTTTATAATTGTAGTTAACACACATGTCCGGTTTTGATCTTTAGCATTGGGGAACGTAAACAAATTAAGACTCAGAATACCAACATTATAAAGACGTTTAACCCATACGTAGTCAATGCTTTAACCTCAAACGTCATTTGATTTACCTTTGGCCGGCATAGTGACGGCGACTGAGGCAGCTGTGAACAAACTTGGTTTTCTCAGTCGTCGTCACCCTTAGATCTCCTCTTGCTTATCATCAGGCGAGTCGAGGTCTGATGTCGTGTCACAATAAAAAAAAGATATATGTTATTAGAATTTATTATGCAAATATATATATTGATATAATCTGGATTCTACACTATATTTAGCCAATGATTAGCTTCAATACTGTCTTCCCAAGACCCTTATACCGACAATATCTGGCCTTTGTATGTCGTTAATCGCGAAAATAATAAAAGAATTGTCCTGTTGGCCTACATTTAGGTTATTGATTCCCAAAGTAGTCCAGGGGGACCCCCAGGATCCACAGAAGGCTCGACGGAAGTCTACGTTAGCGTGAAATAAAAACGGGGTTCACAATTTGTAAGCGGGGGTCCACGATAATTTATCTGGTTCCGATAGTGAAGAACTGAAATGTTAGCTTGACTTTACCTATCAATGTAGGCAGATTAATATTTTAAGAAGCTCAGCGACTGTTATTTCAAAAAACTTGCATAATCCATATTCAGTACAACGTGCCGAGACTTGCAAAGGTTTTTGTCGAGTTTTAGGAATATGGTAGAAAATTTGGACATTACAAAAGTAGTACATAAAAGCCCAAAATGAATTATGTCCTTTAGTGAAAAATGGATTTATCTGGTTTTATATGTAAGCGGACAAGTTTTTAATCGGTTGGTGGTCATATTAAATTTTTTAATAGTTATTCTTTTAGTTACGCTGTTGGAGTGTATTTTTTTTAAATTCATTAATAAATCATGCAATACGTACTTAGGGCGATAGATTGGTTAGCATATTCTTTTAAAAATGGCTGTGGCTTTGTTGCTCTTCGTATTTTTAAATAAATCGTTTTATAAATATTAACTCTACCAATGTCAGAATATTGGTCAAAAAACTAACATTAAACATAAAAACTAGCAATTGTCAAATGATTTTTTTATTTGGCCAAGATTCTTAATTTTTTACTGCCGGCGTTGTGGGACGCTAACTATCCATTAAGTATTTTGCATATGAAATCTTATATAGTTTAAGATGATGTGAAAATAATATGATAGTAAAGTGATACCATAAGTTACACCGAAGTCTTATTTTGATTGACGAGCTTTGATTGGCTAAGATAGTTTCGCGCAACTATCTTAGCCAATCAAAGCTCGTCACATGTACGCACGATGCATATTTGTCCCCTATTGGTTGTTGCATAGGCGCCATGTTCGCAGTCCGCGTCTCGGCAATCGTTCATGTTCGGTTTTAGTTATTGCCGATGCTACTTAGGTGGTTGTACTGTACTTTAATTATTCATATTTTAATCACACGCCAAATTTTTGTTACGTAAACATAGAATAGTGACAGATAGTAGCGACTCCTGCCTGAATACCTAATGAATCGTTAGCGTTTCTGCAGGGCAGTTTTTACAATATAAATGGTTGTTATAGTATAAATTATTATATTAGTTTAAATAAAAATCAATTGACAATTGCAATTTAATAGCGGTATATAATCTTACTTCTTACAATTTATGGCTTACGAGCGCGACTTCGTACAGTTGCAGTTACATTTATGAGCTCTCTCGCCTACTTGAGCCATGAAGTATAAATTAAATCATAAAACAATGGGACAATAATAACTAATTTACACACAGCTAAATAGTAAATTGACATTGAAATATCTCACTTCTGCCATCTTCAGAAACTGCCTTCTCTACCAAAAACCCAAGACCAAAAAATACGATAAATCGGGTCTTTATTGAAAACGTTTTCAATACTTCAACATTTTTTTGTCGCGATAGCGTTCTTAGGCCTCTTCTTGCTTACCATCAGCCAAGTCGAGATTAGATGTCGCGTTTCAAATATGATGAAGAAAATTTTCTATAAATTTTATTTTAAATTTTTCCAAAAAATTTTACCTTTAAAAAAATTTCTAACTCGACTCTACTTTTCTGGAAGTTTTTTTCGATTCCTTTGTGAATATTATTTTTAATTTCAAAAACTCGAGAGAATTGAGTTAGTTACATACTAAGGTACCTCATACTAAGCTCGTTAATAAACTCACACGCAATTTGTTGCCGACGTAACGTGTCATTTTTTCCGCGGCGTGCAGCCGGTGTTCATAGATTTATAACACGTTATCACGTCAAAAAACAGTAATGTCAGCTTATTATTAACAGTGTGTAAACCAGCGTAAGGACGTAGATTATTTACCGTGGACCCAGTGGACCGTATATTGAAATAGTATAGGTGTTCGTGTGTCATAAGTGTTTAATGTAAAGGCTGGTACACATTAAGCGCCGGTACACATTTTAATAGAGGTGGCTGCTTAACATGTTTTAAATGTTTAAGATAATGTTTTCTAATCGTGTTTTGTTGACATGTAATTTGTCCTAGTCATTTTAGCTGTGATTTAACATCAACATTTTTATTAACATAACATTTTTGGCCGACATAGTGACGGCGACTGGGGCAGCCGTGAACTAACTCGGTTTTTTCAGTCGTCGTCACTCTCGGACATGACTCAAAAGTCATGTCTCAATAAAAAAAATCAACTATGTTTCGTTATATACTTTTAGTAAGATTTGTATTACTAATGTCACGTCCTTTTTCTTTTCATGGGGAAATCCTCATGGATAGTCTTGGTTTCTCGGGGTAGCCTCCTTCATCACAAACGCTGGAGATTGAGAGCTGGGGTACATTCGTCCGATACTATGTCAATGTCATTCCTAGCGAGTAGAAATTGGAATAAACTCGATGTACATTGTGTTATACCTTTTATTGGCTTTAAATACTTCAATACAGCGATCACGTAATTTTAATGGATATATTAGTAATAATTTATTTTTGCGACATTTTTATAAAATGAACGCATTTGATTCGTTGAAATTGCATCGCGTTACTCGACTTAACCAATGAGGGTTATAACCAATTTTAATTTTATCGTTCACTCAGAGATTTGTTTTTAAATTATAATAAAACTACAGTGTAAACTCTTTATAACGATAAACTCTCTATAAAGTAGAAGTGAATACAACTTGTTTGGTTTATGTTAAAACCCATATATGTATTTGTTCACTCCATATAACGAAAACTCTCTATAACGATGAAAAATGCTCAGTCCCTGAGTTTCGTTATAAAGAGTTTACACTGTAATTAATAATTGCATTTGCAGTAAATAACTGACGGGGACATTGTACTAATACCATAGACAATTGATACGTAGTTTTTAGTTGTGTTATACGGTGGAGAGTGTGTTGGAGTGTGTATCAGTTTGAATGCAATAATATTGTTGCTGGCGCGTTCTATTGTATGTCTTCCTATGTAAATTCAGTTTCATGGTGGTGATGTGCTTAGGGTACGGACTCTGGGTATAAATCCGGCCAAATATACAAATTTGACTCCTAGGCTATTCAAATTTTAAAACTATAACGTTCTTAGGTTAAAATTTCCGCTGCGTTCCAATTTACCATTTGAATAGTTAACTGATATTGCGTGTTCTTAATAAGCTTTGTAATTTAAATAGGGATTTTTTAAATTGTGCACGTAACGGTTAGATGGTTAATGGAACGCAGTGGTATTTATGGGATCGCGTATTAAAAACAAATGTTACTTAATCATAAAGATGGCGCTGTTAATATTCCCACGTTTATTTTCAATACGCGGTATTATTAAAGTTTATTTATAGGGAGCTGTGTAACATCGACGCATGGTATTAGCGTCCAGAGTTAGATGCGATTTCCTATGCCTTCAAAGACTTATAAGAGTGTTTGAAGTGATGTTGAGATTTTTACATCGGTAGTTTTAGTATATTTATTACAAATGAGATTCGGGTAACCCACAGTCAAATCTGCCACGTTAATGACGCGTTTGGCGAACTACCCGTGCAACACGACTCAAACTTTTTGCTGTTCGTCTCAAAATTAAATAGTTTAGCGCCCTCTAACGTTCTTATTCAACATTACACACAACTTTTTTAAACTACCCGTATAGTGTTGCTTAAGAAAGCACGTAACACCTAAGATTGAAGTCAATATGCAATTAGGAGAGTAGAGATCACAATTTTAGAAAGTAAGGGAAACTGTAATTGATTTAAATAAATGTACTGTAGACTATACACCCAAAAAGTTAGGAGGTATACAATTTAAATATCCGATAAATACAACATAAATACGTTTTATATGAAAATGATCAATAACTAGTAAATTTAGTGAAAAAGAAAAGTATATAATTTGTTACAGGGTTATAAGACCTTGTTTTTTACAGATGTTTATATTGTGTATAGTTTAAAATACCTCTAATGGGTCCTGAGTTCGCGTCCGGCACGTCCAGGACCCGTGTCCAGTTGTACGTCCACAAGTACACAAGTTATTTAATCTTCCGCAACTTGATAATTTTGAGGAAGAAAAAATTTATTAGCGAACTGCACTTAAACCTCTCTGAGTTACACTTAAACTCTGAGTTATTTTATAAAATATGCTTCAGGCTTAGCTAAAAATTATACTCAGTATTTAGTTATTTTTGCATCTGCATGTATTTGGTATTCAAGCCGTAGCTTAAATGTGTTTTTTAATAATGAGGGTGTTTTAGTCAAGCGCCAATTCCTAATCGGATCAAAAGACACAAGACATCAAGATGTCAAATCCCATTCATTTTGATTCAATTGGAGACTTGGCGTTAGACTATAGTGCCTGGTTACGAACCTCAAATTGAATGGAGGGTAATTATTAGAGAAAATATTTGTTTTTATTCTTTATTCATTGTAGCTTGACATTAATATCGACACACCGCTTGATATTAATAGCGATCTATGAATAGGGGCAATTATTGCCTTAAATGATTGAATTATTGCCGTAGCGACTTTTAAGTAGGATCCCGAAGCCTCAAAATTAGCAAGCCGTGGTCGACTAAATCTTCGTGTGGACAAGCAACCTTACGTCTTGCTTTTAATGTTCCATTGTCGCTTTACACGTGGCACAAAATATACACACAATATTAGTTAGGAATTAATCAATTTGTAAGATTATTTAGGATACTATGAACATTTGTTTGTGAAGCGGTTATTGCGACAATAAGTAATGGGTGAACTCAATGGAAAACCGCACTATTATTAAAAGTACGTTTTTACTTTATTATTATGTATACATTGGTCAAACTTTCGTAAAGGTAAGCTATGATGCTGTTAAACAAGAGTTGAGAAACAAAATATTTATCAAAGGGCTCTAAAACATTTCTGTCATTTAAATACCTTCCTTGAATTTGTGTAAAACGCCTCCCTTGCGGATTCATACTCTTTGTAAGTAACTTAAAATAAATAAGTAAAAAAAGACATCAGTAAAATTAACTAATATATTATTAATTCAGTTTTTAAAGGCGTTTTGATTTTTGCCTTGGCATTTTTTCGAAATACGTTTGCCTTTTATTTTTTATACTTACAGGTTTCTGTATATTCTTAAAATTGTATTTCTTTATTTATTCTTAAGCGGTAAATGTGTATTTATACATGATCGTATAAAATGTTCATAGTTATTCTTAAAATGGGACTGTATTTATGTTCTGGCAACATTTTCGGTCTCATATTGTCTATGGCCGTTGTCTATGAACGCATACACCTGTCAACGGTGCATTGGAAGTGTTTTATACCAAAGGGGATGGGGTCTCACTATCACAGCGGTTGTTGGGCCTTTGAGGGGATTTATGGGTATATTTTTATAGGAATAAAAATATTATTTTCTCCATTTAAAAATATTACGTTGTTTGAATTTGACCGTATTTTTTATAGTGGTAATAAGGTATATTTTTGTTGTTGTTTGTACTTGGGTTGAAAGTTTTATTTTTATTCCTAATATTGTTTAGGGTTTTATTTTGGGGAAATAAACTATTATGAAGGTTTATAGGAAGTATATAGTGAGATTTATGAAGATGCTTATAAGTGCTTTTTACTATATGTGTATGTAAGGATGTAAATATTTTTGCAGTAACATAGTAATGTAAATAATCGTATAAAAAAACCATGTAAAAAAAGATTGTGTATGGGACTATAATGTTAGAGGGTTGGTTGCGCCACTGATTATTAGTTTTAGTTGAGGCTCTGGCAGTCTACGGTAGGTGGCGCTGTTAACTCTATTTAAAAAAAGTTTTCCTTTTCTTCTTATACTTTTTAAAATGTTTGTTAGTGATTAATTTTATATTTATTGCACAATTACGCTGACAGATTTATAATTCGAACATTCGTAGATATTTTAATTAGTTTTTTAATCATTATATTATTAACGGATACTTGATTATCTGATGGCTGTTTAAATATATACAAATCTAAGCACTTTGGTTTAAAAACTGATTAAAAATATCTGAGTGTTTTTCTTTTTTATGCCCCGTTTTAGGCTGTTAATTGACAACGAAAATTATTTAGTACCTACGCCTTAAGTCATTCCTAAAATTAATAATTCCATTTATATTTACTTTTTAATTAACCACATTGGTTTTATTTTGGCAGTGCATTTAAAACACATTTTAAAAAAGTATTAAGATAAGTTCACTTTATGGCACCAATTTTTAATATCAGCATTTGTGAAGTTTTTTATTGTGTGAAATAATCGAGGAGGAATCTGGACTATTCGGCACTTCAAGACGATAGCTTTAGTAGATAAACAAGTATTTTTTGTTAGTATTTTTTATATATGGTAACACTAAATTAGGTGTCATTGTTTTCTCCTTTGTATGGCCTCATGTCAAATCCATATTATAAATTAAAAAAACATTTATAACCTGCCTAACTATAAATGACGCGCCCCTCCACTTTGTGCGGGGCGCAAAGTGGAATACAAATGTGCGAATACAAATATTGCCAACTATACTATTATACTTTATCAGCGTGCTCCTCTCCTTTTGTGTCCAACCAGCAACTGAATGGCCAATTACAATTGCATTTTCGGTGTGTTGCAAACATATTTTATATTCGCACGTGTGCTTAAATGCAGTGGAGGGGCGCGTCATTTCAGCTTAGACAGACTCTACCCACCTATAATCTTCAAGTCCCGAAATCGTCGATTCTTTCTCGAGTATTTACATTTTAATTGTGAATAGTTAATTGTTGCACATAGCAAAACGAGGTTGTTATTCAGGAATAATAAGTAAAAACCAATTTTGAGACAAATAATACTAATTTTACGTGTACATCGTTTATTTAAGAGCTATATAATTATAAATTGTACAGAGAATTTGGTTATAATTTTTATAGGGTAACACTGTAAACTTGTTTTTTTATTCAATTGGCTTGGATTACATTGGGATGGTTTTGTACCAATCCAGTGTGATCTGTGCCCGAGCGTGACAGCTCACAATAATATAACGTTGTATCATACATTATGAATATATGCATACTTATAGATCCACAATTATGAAAGAGATTAAATATTTGCAAAAGTTTGTGTTAGTTTTATTTATTTGCCTACCACACTAAATGTACTATCGGGGATATAATAAGCATTACTTGTATAAAAGTGTCATTTTATACACTTGAGTGCTCTCCATGCACACTTTCAAGCAGTTAACGAGGCGAGCCGCAGCACTACGGTAGCCGTAACTCGGGCTACGGTTGAATTAGCAGCCAAGTAAATTTTTAGTGGGTGTATCAAATGAAAGGATGGGTGAACGTAATAATTTATAAATCTCATGTGAATGGATACGTTAAACAAGGCAGGCCCAGGAGAGTGTTTTCGAAGGCATCCCCTAAAAAGCTAGGTTGCCTAGTACCCATAACAATAGAGCTGGTAAGAGAATTGAAAATGTGAAGAAAGCGAGGGAGTTGTATCAGGATCGTGACCAAGGGCGCACCATTGTCTGCCTATCCCTGTGGGAAAAGGACGTGACAATTTGATTGATTGTATCAAATGAAAAGTATAATATATGATTACGTATTCTAAAAAATATAGCCTATTAGGACATTTTCTCTGAAGTTCCAATTTGTTGTCTAATCAAAGCAGGGTTCGAAGAGCCCATAGCCATATATTTCAGTACGATTTCTGTATCTTTTGAATTTATAGAAGTGAGAACTCTGTTGTTTCTGCCTATCCTTGTGGAAATTGGGGTATGATGTGTAAAATATTTACAAAGTTCATGTATGCTTTTACTTTATAATATGATGATTATTTCCACGATAGTACGTACTAATATTTCAGTCAATTTCATTATTTAATTTGTCTTAATACTAATTTTATATTTGGTTAGACTCCCTTTCGGCGCTGTTAATGTTATGTGGTCCTGGGCCGACATCTGGAACAGTTAAAAAGGACATCATTCATTTTGTATGGGGACTTGGGCTTAATTATATTAAAAGTTTATTATGCATTTTAACATATTTTAATGTACGAATATTACAATGTAATTGGAATATATTTTTTATTTTGCATAGTTTAGGTGTGCAAAATGATCAAACTATAATTATGACAGTTCAAAGCAGAACAAATATGGCGTTGGTTGACAGACGATACAAAATCCATATTTATTTTCCAAATAACTCGATTGCACAGTAATTAACAGCAAAATTATTATTAGTTTTATTAATGCAAGTATCGAAACTACCATTATATCATTGGACATTACAAAAGTAATGATATTTGATTTTGCCAATTGCAAGGATCTATTTTAAAGATCTAGTGATGTTTTAAAATGCATTCATTGTCAATGCATCATTAGTCCATGAATAGAGAGGCCACTGCTATTACAGTGGAATAACTGCCGTAGCAATCGCATCCACTATGCTGGCCTAGTTGAACCAGCAACATTCAAGGTGATCCCGAAATTTTAGTCGCCTGAGTGACTTCACGATATGGCACTACCTTGAATCGGCAGCTGGGTAGTACTACCACTGCCTATTATTCTTAAAAAATATATATATTTAATCTAACAAGTTGAATTTTTAAATATACAAGTGGGAGTTGTGTCAGGATCGTGGCAAGTGGTTTTCTCCCTACCTATAGAAAAAAGGTGTGACAGTTTAGTAAATGCTAGTTATTACCTGTAAAATTTGTAATAAAAACTGCATCAAGATAAATTCAAGCGTTAACAAAAAATACTCATAAATAAAATATGGTTGCAAAAAGATAGACCGAGCGTTGCCTGCCATTTTATTCTATTGATCCGAAACTACCATTAAAAAACTATTCATGAAAAACATACCATTTTTCTTCTGTCCACTCTGAAAACTTGTTTGCACTTTGTCTAAAGCATCGCCAAGGCCAACTTTCATTCTGCTAAACTCTGTCGCAACAACAGACAATCTGCCCAAGAGATAGTTAAGACTCTGATCGACTTCCTCCATCCGTGTTGTTATTAGGCCAATCTAAAACATAAAACACGTATTTTTTTTATTGTGACACGACATATGACAGCATCTTGCTTGATGTTAATCTAGAATGCGTGCTGTCTGCCTATACCTGTGGGGATTAGGGTGATATATAATTAATGAAAATTATAGTTTTTATTGCAAATAGTAAACTGAGCTTAGACGGTTTGTATAGTCGTCTTACCATTAGGCAAGTCGAGGTCAAAAATATAGCCACTCTTGGACCTCTTCTTGTTTATCATCAGGCGGGTCGAGGTCAGATGTGTCACAATAAAAAAATGGGTAGACCAGGAAAAAAATAGTGCACAAGAGGAATATTTACCCTGTTCTTCATATTATCCATTGTGTTACTGCTGCCGTTGACGTATTGCTCAGTTTGTTCCTAAAACATTAAAGTTTTTATTTTATGAGTGGTAGGCAGACGGTTGGTGCTCATTTACCTAGTCTGCCGATTAAGCGTGGTACCACCACTAAGTCAGTGTACTGTCTATACACGTAAGAAGTGGTGGTACTACCCCGAATGGGCAGACTACACCTTTAGCCGACATAGTTACGCGACTGAGAAAATAAGTCGTTTTGGTTGAATCAGATTTTTCACAAATCACTACTACCTCAGATCATTCAAGTACTTGTATAATCTGAGGGCACTACACAAAGGTACCGTAAATATAGGTAGGTAAATATAATTGTAGTGTTATTATATAAATATATATTATATAAATATTACTTAATATACTTACAGTTAATTATATTTACCTACCTACTTATATATATAAATATTACTTAATATACTTACAGTCAATTTATCAAGTGAAATCTTGCTAGCTGATAGTTGTTGATACATAATGCCAATTTGTCTCCAAACCTGTGCCATTTCTGATTCTATTTTAGAGCTCAAGTTGGTTAAAGCACCAGTTTGGTTGTTCACAATTGTGGTTTGTATGCTGTCGAATCTACGAGTTACAATGGAAGGCGAATTATTGTTAGATCACGTGGGTTAAGTAATAAAATGCACAGCCAGAAGTTGGATGGATGACCACTAGTAAAAATGATATCTCAACTCCATTTGTGTTTCGAATGGCACTTTAAATTGTTCAAGAGTAGTGGTACTAGTACCACCACCCGATCTGGGGTAGTACCACCACTTACAAGTATGCAGACCATAAGGTAACTTAGTCACGTTTCGCGATTAAATTGTGAGTTGCCGGTTTTAAATAGGTTTCACCACTTTCAGGACCCTGGAATGTGAAGTAACTCAGTCGCTTAATATTTGCTGGAATTTAGCTAGGCTGTCATCGAAGAGACAATTGCTACCAAAAATGTCTGCAAGCACCAGTCACCTCCGCTATGCTGAACTCGTTAAATAGGGTAAATAATAAATTACATTATCATCACCTGCCACGTTTCTGACACAACTCCCGCGCTTCTCTCACATCCACAATTCTCTTCATACAAGCTTTACGGTAATGGACAATAGGTAACCCAGTTTTCTTAAGGAGATCTCCGATTTAGTCGGAGAATACCCTCCTGCCTGCCTCTGCATGGATTAACGTCCCATGCACATCAGATTTATTAATTTTTTTCGTGAATCTACTTTCACTTAAACTACTATTTTTTTTATGAATCTAAAGAGACCCTTTTTTATTGCACGGCCAGTGTACAAGCGCAAACGGTAAAATCTTGCCAACTTACGTGCCACCGACTATAGGCAGAGACAACGAAGCGCTACTTTCTACAAATGAGCAATAAAAACAGAACTCACCGATCACCAATTGTTTTGTTCAAACTCTTTCCTTGGTTTGTAACCAGTTTGCCAACTTCATTTAATATTTGATGTACACTATATTCTATCAGTTTCCTGTTTGATATAACATTGTCAGCCGTTTGGAGAAGAATGTTTTCATTGCCAGTAAGCGTTTTTACCTAAAATATAAAACAACAAAAATTAAATTTAATAACTATATTGAATATTACAAATAATTGTTAATAAAAAAAGGGGTTGATATTTGCTTCGGGTCTGGTGATCAGAGTGGTAGTATAGGCAGTTGTATCCAGTCTGCCACTTATACAGACCGTGAAGTGATTTGGTCGCGTTTCGGGATCAGCTTGTAAGTTGCCGGTTCGAACTAGGCCGGCATAGTGGATGTGATGGCAACTGACAGTTATTGAATTGTAGCAGCAGTGACATCCATTCATGGACCACACTACAGCTTAACATCAAGCGGGGTGCTGTCATATGTCGAAACACAATAAAAAAAAGAAAAAAATGAAAAGAATTGTGGATGTTAAGGAAGCGAGGGAGTTGTGTCACGATCGTGACAAGGGGCGCTCCATTGTCACTGCCTATCTTTGTGGGAAAAAAGCAATTTGATTGATTGATTGACAACAAAAATTATCATTATCAATAGATCGAATAAACAGATCCATTTTGGTTCCAGAGACAATGTTTTCTCTTAAGAGCCACTTCTAATTGTTTAGTTTGTTTTTGTGAGTCTACTTCTGACCTCGACCTGCTTGCTGGTAAGCAAGGAGGTCCAAGAGTGCCGACAACTGAAACATACCGAAAAAATGCCGGCCAAATGGACCTATAGAGAATAATATATGTATTATTTTATTTACATTTCTATACTAAGCTACTTAAGTGCTAGAATCATAGAAACAGGACAACCAAAGATAAATATATTAAAGATACGTTGGCAGTGGCGGGGCAAGACCTATATTTGATGTGGGCAAGACAGATTTCGCGAGGCCCTGTTCTGTGGCGACCTAAAGACGGATTTCAGGTCGGGGAAAAAGGGGGTCTCCATTTTTGAGTCATAACTCAAAAACCATTTGAGATAACTTTAATTTTTAAAAGATCCTAAATTAGGAGAAAATTTCATAAAATAAGTCTCGACTCCGAAATCGTAACTCCATTATTTATAATTTTAAACGGACGTCGAAAATAGGGTTTCGCATCGCCCACGCCTTACGCCGCCACTGTACGTTGGCACCGGCAAGTGGTTTTGAAGCCGTGCTTTCGGTTTGCGTAACCATTACACTACCACTACACCACGGTCGCCTCAGCTTGAGAGTCCACTGAGCCCAGCGACTATGTTCCGTTTCTTATAAAGATGACGTCAGATTGTGTAAAAATAACGAAATGTAAGAGATTTTTCGATCTTTCGATTTTTCGATAGCACATTCAAGTGTAATTTTAGACGGGAAAGTAAATTTTATAAAAATAACTGCAATTATGAATTGAATTGCCTGTATGAAGAGAATTGTGGATGTGAAGGAAGCAAGGGAGTTGTGTCAGGATCGTAGTAAGTGGCGCTCTATTGTCTCTGCCTATCCCTGTGGGTAAAAAGGCATGACAATTTGATTAATTAATTTGAACTGCAAGTAGGAGTCGCATCTACGAGTACTATACCGGCTTAGTTGGAACTGGAAACTTTCAAGCTGATCCCCAAACGCGACTTTTATTTTACATGCACTTTACATTCTGTATACTTGAAAAAAATGTAACTTACTTCGGTCTTTAGAGCATTGTATCCGCTGTATATATCCACCAATAACCTCTCAGTCATCGTATTGCCTTCAGTTAGACTGCGCTGGATATCCTCGTTCGTTGTTAATATACGATCATTCATGTCTGTCAGCTTTTGGGATAATTGTAATACGGCTGCAATAAACAAAACGTAAAGCTACTTTAGCGACCGCTACACGCTACCGCTAGATGGCGTTGCATGTGTCCAATATCTCGCATACGATTTACAGACAAAGTTATCAATATATATGTGCTTCAATGAGAAGACGTCACCGGCTAAGTTGAGCACCCGTACAGCTGGGAGTACTCCTTTACTTTTCTAACATAGTGGAATAATGCTCCGCTAAACTACTCTTTCTGGCAGTTCGTAATGCGCTTAGGTCGTGACGTCACATGACGTGATGACGTCATAGTGACGTTTTACTGTACTGCGGGCACACCGCGTAACTCAATGACAATAGGCTTCGTTTTGACAACTGAACTCCATTATTGAGCTTCAAAATTAAAATTGCGACCGCGCATCACACTAAAAAGGGTTGCATGTTCATTTTCATTAACAGTTAAAGCTCATTGAAACTCATTGTCCGAATGAATAAAAGTTGCTTTTTACATTAACAGCGACCGTGTAACTTTATTTACAAATGAGATTGAATTTCATTGTCATTAGCATTGAAGTTGCGTGGTAAGCCCCCTGGCAACAATGGCCAATACCAACAGCGTTTTTTTCTATTAAGACACGACTTTGACCCTAAATCGCCAGATTGTAAGCAAAAAGATATAACTGATAGGAATGAAAGGTTCTTGAGCAGAAACCACGAACCAAACCAGACGAGCGAAAAACCATTTCAGTTCACGGTTTGTAACGTCAAAACGTCAGTGTACGTTCTGGTTTTTAATATTAATTGAAGTCATTAATACCACTTGTGTGTTAAGGTTTATATTTAGATTTAGATTCACAATTAGACCCGGTAGGTGCAGCGCTTTACCGGTTTATTTTTACAATTAGACAGGACAACGTCTGTCGGGTCCGCTAGTTTATTATTCTTACCTAGATCCAATCCAGAGGTATTAACTTTGGCCTCTTCAATAGCAGTGAGTGTATGGTTGACAGCAATTTTAACATCAGATGCTTTTGCCAGATCCTTCCACAAACCTTCAGCATCAGATAGCAGTCTTTGAATCTTGTTTATCTCCTTCTCTTGCCTTTCCATTACTGTGAAATATAACAATTGATTGATTTTATCGTATTTTTTATGAGAAATCTTTATTATTATATAAATTATGTGTTTTAAAATTATATTAAATAAAATGTATTATATTTATATATTAAATTATATTAATAAACCTACTCTTTTCAGAAAAATACCTAGATGTTTTTAATAATTCATAAATTAAGGACTATAGACAGCGGGTGATCAAAGTTAGTAAATATAAGTAGAGTCTGTCTAAGCCGAAATGACGTGAAGAGGCCACTGCATTTAAGCACACGTGCGAATGTAAAATATGAATGCAACACAATGAAAATGCAATTGTAATTGGTTATTTAGTTGCTGGTTGGACACAAAAGGAGGAGGTCGTTAATAAAGTATAGTAATATAGTTAGTAATATTTTTATTCACACATTTAAATAAACTAATAAAGTAGAGGGGCGCGTCATTTATAGTTAGACAAGCTATAAATAAATTACCTTCAGCCATTTTGCTATGCCATGCATCATCAGCTAATGTGATTTCACTGAGTGGAACGAAGTCCGTTTGCACTCGACTGGCTGTACCATTGTATTCGGACAACTTCAGTTCATATTTGTTTAACAACTTTTCAGCCTCAGAAATGTGTTTCTCGAAAGGTTTGTCATCAGTGCCGACATCGAGACACATGGTTCTCAAAGATTCCTGTAAATCATCATTAATTATAAAATATAAACGTTAACCTATGAAAGTAAGGAAAGCGAGAGAGTTGTGTTAGGTTCGTTGAGATTGGGGCTCCGTTGACGGGCCGATCGCATAACTCAATGACAATAAGAATGAGCTTCGTTATGACAGTTGAACTCCATTAATGAGTTTTAAAATTAAAGTTGCGACCGCGCAACTCACTAAGACTCGGTGTTCATTTTCATTGACAGTTTAAGCTAATTGAAACTCATTGTCAGCGACCGCCTAACTTTTTAATAAATGGGAATGAATTTCATTCTTATTGTCATTGAGTTATGCAGTTGGACTGCGGGTCGGAAGTAAATTTTCGCGGGATGATATGAAGAAGATAGACGAAAGAGTTTTATACATTGGAGGCGAGTGGAAAGTGTCAGCAGTACCTATAAACCATTGAGTCTGTATTTCTGTATAAAGAGAATTGTGGATGTAAAGGAAGCGAAAGAGTTGTATCGTAGAAAGCGGCGCTCCTTCGTCTCTGCCTATATCTGTAGGAATTATTATTTTGACGACAGGCGTGGACGAACGGTTTAGCGACTGGTTTGTTGCGCGTAAAGTCCTGGGTTCGATCCCCGGTCGGAGCAAATATTTGTTTCATAGCTTTTATTTGTAATATTTAATAGTATTAAATATTGCAAATATTTGTTAATAAAAAAAAAAGAGATGGATATTTGCTTCGGGTCTGGTTATCAAAGAGTGGTAGGCAGTGGTACCCAGTCTGCCGATCCGGGGTAGTACCACCACTTACAAGTATACAGACCGTAAAGTGATTTGGTCACGTTTCGGGATCAGCTTGTAAGTTGCCGGTTCCATCTAGGCCGGCATAGTGGATGTGATTGCTACTCACAGTTATTGAATTGTAGTAGCAGTGATATTCATTCATGGACCACACTTTGGCTTAACATCAAGCGGGGTGCTGTCATATGTCGAGTCACAATAAAATAAAAAAATAATTAAAACCTAAAATTCATGAGGGTGATGATGATGGATTTTACCTTAGATAAATTATTTTTGAGGTCTTCAACGTCTTTTTTAATACTATCCAGTTTACTGTCACTCTTGCTCTCACCGCCTTCGCTGGTAGACTTCGTTAATGTTAATAAAGTCTTCTGTATAACTTCTAACGCGTCATTAGTCTTCTGTTGCATCGCCTTTTCTCTTTCTTCTTTCTATGAAGAAATATAATATAAATTAAAAAGGTTATTATTTCATTGTTATTTATAAATCTTATGTGAATGGATACGTTAAACAAGACAGGCCCAGGCCCAAGAGGATGTTCGCTGACCAAATCGGAGACATCCTCTAGAAAGCTAGGTTGCCTAGTGCCCTTAACCATAGGGCTTGTATGAAGAGAATTGTGAATGTGAAGGAAGCGAGGGAGTTGTGTCAGGATCGTGGCAAGTGGCGCTCCATTGTCTCTGCCTATCCCTGTGGAAAAAAGGCGTGACAATTTGATTGATTGATTGATATTTCATTGTGACCCATTTATTTGATGAAGGGTAAGATGGTAAGATTGATATTATTTTTGTACTAGAAAATCTTAGAAACGTTAATAAATTTAACAAATTTTATGCGGCATACTATCGCGTGTATTTTTGGTTATTGATCGCTAACAATTTTTTATTTCGACGTTTCTCCGTTTTTAGTCTTTCCGTGACCATAATGGCTGCAAAGCTCTCGAAACGTCGGTACGAGTATAAAAAAATGTACAACCATTAACCAAAAATAAACTATGCGGCTAGTAAGCTGCATAAAATTTGTATAATTCATTAATCAATGTTTGCGCAAATTCTAAGAAAATTCTTAGTAACCTAACGTTGTGAATTTAAATATTACAGAACAGAAATGATAAAATTTAAAATGTAGGTGTTAAAGAAATGAAAATAATTATTATTATTCTGGCTTAACATATAATATGGTAGCACTCTGCTTGTTGTCAAGTTACAGCTCTATTTTAAATAGTAGAGTTGGTCCATCCACTATTCCGGCCTAGTTGGAACCGGCAAGTCATTTTACGGTCTCTATATATGTGAAAGTGGTGTTTCAGTCCCGGATCTGCAGACTGGGCAAATAATCATCAACTAACCGCCTATTGCTATAGAGAACTTATAATGAAAACAATCTATTATTAAAAAATCTTAAGGCGACCGGTGTAGTGGCAGTGTAATGGTTACACAAACCGAGAGCACGAGTTCGAAACCATCCACCGGTACCAATGTATCTTTGATATATGTACTTTGGTTGTCCTGATGCTATAATACAAACACTTTAGTAGGTTAGTATAGAAATGTAAATAAGAAAAAAAATTTGACATTTATAAAATGATAAAAGCACCTGCATAAGTATAGTTTCAACATTGGACAGTCTTTCATCCAATCGACTGAGCATTCCTTTGAGTGGTTCCAGGGCTCTGTGTTTCTTATCTAAGCCTGCCAACATTTTCTTCAGCTGCTCACCAAGTGCCTTCTCTCTATACTCGTGACGTTCCAACTTATCTTCAGATGTCCTGTACATGTGTACGAGCGATAACATTGCGTCTCTTATGTCTTCGTGTCTGTAAATATGAAAGATATTGATGCATTATAACAGAGGCGGTCTAAGCCCGTCAGAGGCCCAAGGCGGCAAAGCTAAATAAGGCCCTCAGTCTAAGAAATTGATGGTACTCCAAACTACTTATCAAGTAGGTAGTGGGCATATATTAAAGCCTAGTTTAGTATGCCGACAACCTACAAGCTGATCTCGAAACCCAAATCACTTCACTTGTGTCTGTACACTTGAACTATCCCTGTGGTACTATCCCGGTTCTGCAGACTGGGCAGCAGATTTTAGAATATCTTATTTTCCGCGGCTTAAGGCGACTGTGGTGTAGTGCAATGGTTACGCAAACGGAGGGGCACGGGTTCGAAACCACTCACCGGTACCAATGTATCTTTGATATAATATTTACTTTCATTTTAGTTGTCCTACTAAAATAGTATAGAAATGTATAATGAAAAAATACTTATAATAACTCCTAAATTAAAAGAGACATCCTTTTGTGACAAAGAATTGTGAATGTGAGAAAAGCGAGGGAGTTGTGTCAGGACTAAGGATCGTGGCAAGTGGCGCCTCATCGTGTCTGCCTATCCCTGTGGGAAAAGATGTGACAATTTGATTGTTTTTTTTATACATTTCTATACTAAGCTACTAAAGTGCTTGTATCATAGAAACAGGACAACCAAAGTACATATATCAAAGATACATTGGTACCGGTGAGTGGTTTCGACCGCATGCCACTCGGCTTACGTAGTCATTGCACGCCACTACACCACCGTCGCCTTAGATTGATTGAAATCAAAAGATATTCTCGATTATTTTGAAGTTTGTTAGTTTTAAGATTTATTACTATATCAAAGGAATATTATTAGTGTTTAGATTTTCAGTGAGATTGTTTTAGTGTGGAAATGAATTGTGTAAACTAAATCTCGTTTTAGTAACGTGACATTTTAAAGTAGGCCACAACTGCGGAATGCAAATTTTACAAGAATATCTTTCACGGAACATCTTAATTACAAGATAAGAATATTTATAAAAGGTGCATTAATCTTACAAGTTTAGATAGGTGCAAAGACCGTAAAGTGATTCAGTCGCGTTTCTGGACTAACCCAAAATATACTCGTCTGTAAAATAAACTTTCTCTTGTCTTCTGACCGTACAAGTATACCGACAGGGAAGTGTCTTTTTTTATTTGTTGTGATTCGACATATGACAGCACCCCGCCTGATATTAGGCTGGAGTGCGGTCCATGTATAAAGATGGCTGCTACTACAGTTAAATAACTACAAGTAGCAGTCACATCCACTATGCCGGCCTAGTTGAAAGCTTCGCGGTCTGTATACTTGTAAGTGGTGGTACTACCCCGGATCGGCAGACTGGGTACCACTACCTACCACTCTTTAATCCACTATAATTTCACTTGGATTTTTACAGTGCTTTCGTCTACAACTACGATTTATAGATGCCGTCCTATATTTTCCTATCTAAGATTTATTTAGAGAGAAAATAGTCGTACAGACACCCTCATGAACCCATAAATAGATTTCTATTCATAAAACTAATTAAGTAAGAAGACATTAAAGGAGCCACTCTAAAGGTAATTTATTACTTCATTAATAAACATTTTTAGTGTATCATATGAGTGGTGTTTAAAATTATTTAATGTTTTAAATATAAACATTAAACATGTTTTTATTATAAATAACATGTCATTGACCTGACGCAATTAAAAATGCTTTACGAGAAGTTGCAATATGTCCTATCTAATTACTCAATGGTTGCCCATCTATTTCTTAATATTTAAAACAACTAAATTCGCCTCGTGGGAACGCCGTATAAGAGTTTTTTTTTAATTTATTGTGTGAGGCGATATGTGAACTCTACTTGACCCAACTTTAAGAAACCGTGGTCTATAATGTAAAGAGAAGTCTATTTAGAATTTAATCGAAGTTATGCTAAGTATAGTTCGCGTCACGTAAGTTGGCAAAATTTTAACGTAGTGGGGAAACGTTTGCGCGCGCATGTACACTGGCCGTGCAATAAAAAAGGGCCTCTTTAGATTCATAAAAAATAATAATAGTAGTTTAAGTGAAAGTAGATTGACGAACGAAATTTATAAATCTGATGTGCATGGATGCGTTAATCGAGGCAGCCTCAAGAAAGCTAGGTTGCCTAGTGCCCATAACCATAGAGCTTGTATGAATAGAATTGTGAATGTGAAGGAAGCGAGGGAGTTATGTCAAGATCGTGGCAGGTTGCGCTCTATTTTCTCTGCCTATCCATTTGGGGAAAAGGCGAGACATTTAGACTATAATATTATTTGTATGAGGAGTGACTCCAGTAAGCGTTATTTTTAACGTTCCGGTATCCAGTAACCGGAACTTGTGAAAAGGCACTAGGTGTATTTATTCAATCAATCAATCAATCAAAGGATAGGCAGAGACAATGGATTTAGTTGATTTACAATTTAACAAAGGCGTTTGCGACGTTCTATAAACATTATTTATATATCATCTATTTCCAGTTCCGCCACCCCTTTTTAAATCTAAATGAGTGAAATATATTTAGTTTTGAGTATTATACTTACGTAACATTCCTTGCGTCCAGTTGTGCGGGCGCGCATAATAATGCCACCGTTATAGCACACCACAAACCCTGGGGGATAGAAATGTATATAATTTATTAATCTGGTATTAATTAGTGTGACCTGTGAAGGAACGTGTGCTTAAGTTAAGATGATTTTGTTGTACTTAGGCTGTAAACTTTATTAAACTAAAAAATATTTTTAAAAGGACATCATTCATTTTGGGCTTCTTTTGTACTTTTGTAACCAATATCCAATGATGAAAAAATATATAAATGGTAGTTTAGATACTTGTGTTGATAAAACTAATAACAATTTTGCTTTTAATTGCTGTGCAATTGAGTTATTTGAAAAATAAGATATGGATTTTGTATCGTCTGTCAATCACAAAGACACGCCATATGGAGTTTTGGCGGGCAACTGCAACTGACAGGACGCGCAATTTTGAATTATTTGAAAAGCTTGTGTTTTTCATAAATATTAATGTGTAATAATGGTGGAATTGTTATCCAGTAATAGTTTTTAAGTTGATCAAGTATAAACAAATAATTTAAAGTTGTGAAACGTGTTTCTTCATGTTCCCTCCAAGACTTCTTCTGAAGTTTTTGTAAAGGCTTTCCGCCGCTTTACTAAAACGATCATCATCAACCTCATTCTCATCATCATCATTTGATGAATCGCTCGCGTGGTTCATCTTCATCTTTACTTGTTAAAACATTGTCCCATATGTTTTTGCTTTGACACTGGCAAGTTAAATACTAAAGCCATAAACAAGAAGAAAGAAAAGAAAAAGACACGCCATATTAACAGTTCTGCTTAGAACTGTCATATTTATTTTATTCTTCGTAGACATCATACATACATATACATCAAACTATGTATTTTAAAATGTAGATTCAACTGTTAATACAATTAAGCCCAAGTCCCCATACAAAATGAATGATGTCCTTTTCTAACATTATCGAGGTTGCAACATTCTAGGATATATGTATTTATATAAAACTAATAATAACAAAAACAAAAAAACAGCAAAACCTTAACATAACAAAGTAATTTTGGTTGACTTCTTATGTTTGATTGTAATGAAATGATAAGTTTTTTCCTACGATATACTTGTAGTAAGTAGTAAGTATTATTTATTATAATCTTACGACGTGTTATTTAGACAACAAATAAGTTAACTAGCCACTGATAAGTGTAGGTTATCGATAACTCTGCCCCCTGACAATGACAATATTATTATATTATGTCTATCTATACATATAGGCACATCGCATATATAAAGTGATATATATTTGTGTCAATAACCATTTCTATCTAAATAATCTATCTCGCATTCGTTTCTGCAGTTAATAATTAGGAAAACAACAAACAAGATTTAACCCAACGCTTAAGATTATAAAAGGAA
The DNA here is from genome assembly GCA_905220615.1 of Tinea trinotella. Lineage (NCBI taxonomy): Eukaryota > Metazoa > Arthropoda > Insecta > Lepidoptera > Tineidae > Tinea > Tinea trinotella. Next base: position 3,219,512 of record HG992320.1, on the reverse strand, counting down.
TATTTTGCATATTTCATATATTTAAATTAAAATTCTCTATTTATTTATCTAATTAACTTGCATTGAGATAGGCAAGGAAATGTACAAAAGCGCAGTTTAGACGGTGCCTACCACTCTTAATTTTTTATTTGAATGATTAAATGCGGGCACTTATGGCCAATTTACATTTTGTTCAACATAATTACAATGTATCAAATAACCCAGTGTCATCAACAAACTAATAAAATAATAATTTTTCATCGACACAACAATGTTCACAGCTGCATGCTTTAAATTATGAATAATAGATGTTAATTTGTTTTAAATCTGATGACAGGCGTCGCGTAGTCCGTTACGCGAAAGTTCCGAGTTCGATTCCCGGCCGGAGCAAATATTTGTTTTGTAGCTTTTATTTGTAATATAAAAAAAAATATTAAATTAAAAATATTTGTTAATAAAATCAATTGATCCGGGTCTGGTTGTCAAAGAGTGGTAGGCACTGGTGTCCAGTCTGCCGATCCGGGGTAGTGCCACCACTTTCAAGTATAGTATACAGACCGTGAAGTGACTTAGTCGTGTTTCGGGATCAGCTTGTAAGTTGGCGGTTCCAACTAAGCCGCGGAGAGGATGTGACTGCTACTTACAGTTATTTAACTGTAGTAGTAGTCACCCCCTTTCGTGGACCGCACTTCAGCTTAACATCTTAATTAACTATTAAATTCAGGAATGACATAATATTTCCGAGAAATTGTATTCAAAATTCAAATATACATTTCGTTAACAAAACAGATGTTTGGCAGTTCATGAGAATCATTAAATTTCAAGATAAATAACTTGCTTTGTATTAAAATTAATGCACAAAGCAGACATTCGCAAACAAAGAAGCCCACTCTCATAATTTCCGCAATATTTCATATAAATATGAGTCTCCTCGATTATAAATATTATTAAAAATGTATGATCGATGGAAAGGAAAAATTAAATAAATACGCTTATTATTTTAGGTTATGAATTATACTTTATGTTTCGTGAAAAAAAATATTTCGTCTACAAAATATATATTATTATACTACTTATATAATTGAAATATATTAAAAATATATTATTTTATCATTGACACATATGAGTATAACAATGATAAAAAAAGGTTTTTGATATATTAATTATTGATTTATACAACTTTTTATGAGCTTGACATATGACATAACATGTACGATGTCCAGCTAGAGAACGGTCCATAAATGGAGGCGACGTCTACTACAGTTAAATAACCTTAAGCTGATCCCAAAACGCGACGTCACTTAAAGGTATACCTTTAATTAAGCGATGGTATTAACCCGGATCGGCAGACTGGGCACTACTGCCTACCACTCTTAGACAATCGAGCAAATATCCGCTCTTCTTGTTTTAATAGCAAATATGTGTATTTGCAGTACTTAATCTCATTATTACTTAATCCTGCAGACATGGGTCTTCAACCAATGTGTGTTGCCAGTGATGACATATGGCACTGAGACATGGCCCTTAAATGTTGGCCTGTTGGAAAAGCTCAGAGTCGCTCAGCGGGCAATGAAGAGAGCTATGATTAAAGTATCACTGCGCGACGGGTTTCCAAACGAGCATATTCACCAAAGAACTAGAGTTACCGACATAGCTCGTAGGATTTGCGAAACCGACAACCGATGGGGAAGAAAGGTTCTAGAGTGGAGACGCTGCGTAGGTAGGCCTCCCACTAGGTGGACTGACGACATAGTGACAGTCGCGAATAACCAGTGGATGCAACTGGATTGTTGTCGTTCGAAATGGCGTTTAGCAGTGGACGCCTTTTGGCTGATGATGATGTATCTCATTATTAAATAACACAAATAAAAGAAAGCTATGAAACAAATCTTTGCTCTGATCGGGAATCGATAATGCACCAGGTTTGCCGTTTGAGCTCTTTTACTGGTGTCAACCATGATGTTTTAAGAAACAAATCATTGGGTTTTATTAAACAAATTTTATGCGGCTTACTATCGTGTTTATTTTGGTTTGATTTTACATTTTTTATTATTCCGAAGTTTCGAGAGCTTTGCAGCCATCGTGGTCACGGAATGACTAAACGCGATAGTAAGCCGCATAAAATTAGTTTAATTCATTAATCAATGATTGCGCAAAATCTATGAAAATACTAAATTTCTCTAAGACTAAAATTATTTTGTGTCAAGAAGTAGGTAGAATAGATGTAAGGTTGTCTACATTGAATTTATATCACTGGTTACTGATAGCATAAGTTAATTAGATATGTTGGCAGTTCAATTTGAGTTTATTGTGTTTGTATCATTAAAATAACAATTATTGTGAGGTCGTTATAACTTATTTTAATTAAAATGATTGTACATTTATACTCATTGATATATACCGCTGTTGTTTTTTTAAATTTTATTTAAACGTATTGTATATATTATGTTTTAGACGTTTATAATTTCACAATTCAAAGATTAATTTTAATTATATTATTAGCCTTTTTTATTGAAAAACGTCATCTGACTTCGACCCGCCTGATGATGAGCAAGAAGAGGTCCAAGAGTGACGACGACTGAGAAAACCAAGTTTGTTTACAGCTGCCTCAGTCGTCGTCACTATGCCGACCAAAATAGTCATTTAATCGTAATACACTGCGGTCTCTCGCCACGAACTATTGTAGGAGTTCAGGGCTCCAACAGCACCTCGTCAGATATTTGGAGTGCGGTGCAAGTAGCATTTGCATGTACTACTTATGTTGATTTAGTTTTAACCGCCAAATGTAAAGAGTGGTAGGCAGGGGTGTCCAGTCTATCGATCCGGGGTAGTACAACCACTTACGGGTTAGTTTTGGGATCAGTTTATAAGTTGCCGGTATCAATTAGTGGATGTGACATGTTACTGCTACTGAATGTAGTTACAGCGACCTCCAATAATGGACCACACTCCAGCTTAACATCAGACGGAGTGCTGTCATATGTCAAGTCACAATAAAAAATTAAAGGATGAATCAAAGGAGATTGACGAAAAAGATTTATAAATCGGAAACAAGTGGAAAGTTAAATCACGGACGACCCACAAGATTGTTCCTTTTGAGTATAAGGATATATACTTTAAGGAAATATATCCTAAAAGATTGTTCCTTAATCAAATTGAGGACTTTACAAAAAAAGGAATCCCCAGTGCCCTTAACCAAAAAGCATGTAAAGACAAAGACAATTGTGAATGAGGAAAGCAAGATATTCTTGTCGGGATCGTGAAAAGTGGCGCTCCGTTGTTTCTGAATATCCCGGCGTGAATTTGATGACCCCAAACGTTTAAACAATGAGTTTTAGAACAAGGAAATAATGAAAAAATAATAAAATGTGAGTTGGCAGAAGTATTATTAATTGTTAAAAAATTGAGAATTAGCATTGCCCATTAAAATAGAACTTGTAAAAAAATGTAAAGGACGTAAGAGAGTTGAGTCAGGATCGTGAAAAGTGGCGGTCTTTTGTCTCTACATTTCCCACAAAATTTTAATTGTATTAGATATACCTACTCATTTTATTTTATACATTATATTATTTTTTTAAATTGAATATACTAAAAATAAAAACAAATTATTAGGTATTGAAAAGAAATCAAAGTACATACCAATCTAAAAGTAGCCATATTTCCTGAAACGCTTATATTTAACTCAGAATGCACTCTTTGTTCGTAACGCGTTTCCTATTAATACGCGCTGTGCACTCCTGCGCGACTCCGCGGCAACTGGTGTAAAGCTACTGAACTTTGAGATGAAGCGCCCGGCGCCCGATGCATCACGACTTAGGGACAATCAACCATTCATAGCGCTAAGATATATATATTACGTTCTTTGTTGTTTTTTTTTATTGTGACTCGACATATTGCATGACAGCACCCCGCTTGATGTTAAGCTGGAGTGTGGTCCATGAATGGATACCACCGCTACTACAATTAAATAACTGTAAGTAGCAATCACATCCACCATGCCGGAGCCGTCAACTGAAGCTGATCCCGAAACGCGATCAAATCACTTCACGGTCTGTATACTTGTAAGTGGTGGTACTTCCCCGGATTGGCAGACTGGGCACCACTGCCTGATAATCTTAAATAACCAGACCAGAAGCAAATATCCGCCTCTTTTTTTATTAACAAATAATTATATTAAATATTGTAAATAAAATATATGAAACAAATATTTGTTCCGACCAGGAATCGAACCCGGGACTTTACGCGCAACAAACCAATCTCTAACCGCTCGGAGACTTTATACAGTTGGGCCGAAATTGTTACTGCTGTCATTTCTGAAACATAGGTCCAAAATCCGTCATTGGGCCTATTTTTTAGAAATTAATAACTCGCGTTCTAATCAATATTAGAAACTAAAATGCTAATTTAATTCGAGACCAAACTGTAAACCAATTGATATTCGGCGAATTATATTAGACCCTGACAAAAACTCGGAAATATTATTATAATATATTATTGTCAGCGTCCCGTCGCGTCGTATCACTGTGCGCTGGCCTTTAAGTGACTATTGACCGGAGGCAATCTCCAATTACGTCCATAATGCTTATTAATCACTCGTTATTATTTTAACAAAATGAATTGTTACACTATATGCAGATGGTATTTTTAAACTAAAAGTTACCTAAACATCGATGTACCTAAAGGACATGATTCATGTTGTATGGGGACTTGGGCTTAATTGTATTAACAGTTGCATATACATTTTAAAATGGTTTGATGTACGAAGATTACAATGTAATTGGAATATATCTATTATTTGTGTGTGCAAAATCATCAAACAATAATTATGACAATTCAAAGCAGAACAAATGTGGCGTTGATTGACAAACGATACAAAATATATATCTTATTTTACAAATATCTCAATTGCACAGCAATTAAAAGCAAAATTGTTATTAGTTTTATCAATAAAAGTATCGTAACTACCATTTATATATTTTTTCAACATCGGACATTACAAAAGTAGTAAGTACATAGAAGACCAAAATGAATGATGGTCCTTTTAGTACCTAAGTCCAATGTCCATGAATCGTCAGCGTTCATGGAGCTCCACTCGATTCAGACTACGTATAGTTCCCGGCAGAAAAAGAGCGCTGACTTTTGAGCTGCGCAGTATAAGTATCGGCAGATAGAAGAGCTCTGAACGACTGCGGTGGGAGCAAAGCCGCCTATCAATACAGTCGTGCACATAGATAATATTTTACATTTTATATACATGCGTAAAAGGAAAAGTAAGTAGGTATTAAAACAAGTTACTGCGCAGTTACTGGAATGCCAGCGCTCTTTTTTCTGTCGGGAGGTAGATAACATGTCTTCTTATAGTGTGAATAGATATAAGAAAGAAATTACATCTTATATCAATTAAATTGTCACCGCCTCAGTTTACGCGCTAGTTTTATGGCGCCCGTGGTGTAGTAGTAATGCAATGGTTACGCAAACCGAGAGCACGGGTTCAAAACCACTTGCCGGTACCAATGTGTCTTTAATATATGTACTTTGATTGTTCTATTTCTATGATACAAGCACTTCGTATATAAATGTAAAAAATGTCTCTTGCTTCTCTTATAAGAGTTGCACTGGTTGCTTTTATTAAACTGTAGTAGCAGTCGCACTCCAACTTAACATCAGGCGTGGTGTAGTAATAAATCGATCCAAAGTTAAGAAATTAACCAAATAACCACATAAAAGAATCTTTAAAATATCATTCGTTCTTATTTATATAAATAGGTAAAGTTTCAAAATAAATGTTTATTTAATTAATTAGGAAAGAAGAAATTCAAAACCGTGTCTGCACAGGAAATGGCTTACACAACGTTTGGTTTTCTTTTATTTGGTAGTATATTTTATAAGGCCCTAGTAGTTAATACTTTCAGCTATAGAGTCTCAAACTTATATCGTCTAACGCCTACTTTAAAAATTGTTTTTAGGCGTAGTTTTTAGTTTACTTATAGTGTGTATTTTATTTTATGTTACAGTTAAAAAAAACTGTAGGTAGCACAGTCGCGTTGGAACCGGCTACTTACAAACTGATCCCGAAACGCGACAAAATCATTTCTTGGTCTTTATACTTGTAAGTGGTGTTCCTATCGGGATCGGCAGACTGGGCACCACTGCATTCCACTCTTCGATAACCAGACCCCGTGCAAAAACCGTTTTTATTAATTAATATCTGCTTAATTAAAATATTTGCTCTGACCAGGTATCGAACCCGGGACTTTAAGTGTAACAAATCAATGCACCTCGCCTTCTGTATATTTTATTTACAAGTATAGTGTGTCAAATCGGAGACATCCTCAAGAAAGCTAGGTTGCCTAGTGCCTATAACCATAGTGCTTGTATGAAGAGAATTGTGAATAAGGAAGCGAGGGAGTTGTGTCAGGATGTTGGCAAGTGGCGCTCCATTTGTCTCTGCCTATCCCTGTGGGAGGAAGGCGTGGCAATTTGATTGATTGATAGTGTGTCAATCTTAACCTATTTCTGAGTCCATTTACGGAATCTGTAGGCCTCCAATGCCTACAAAATGACGCCTTCATCCACTTTGAGAATAACTGCTTCAAGCTGTTTTAATATATAAATATAGGCTGAAATTATCTTAAGAGCCCATATAAGTTACAAGTGCATTTTCTATGAAAACACTTGAGATTCAAAACAGCTGCCATTCAGACATCAATCATGTTTATTTATGTTAGAACATTGACCAGATCCTGTTGATAGCAATTAAAATATTACTCAGATAACTTTTTTATTGTGACTCGACATCTGACCTCTACTTGCCTGATGGTAAGTCAGGAGAGGTCCAAGATAAAGTGTAAAAAAAATTAAAGGCTTCCTCAAGAATCCAAGGTAATAGGATAGAGCAGGGGTTCTTAACCTTTTCATTACCATGAACCACTTGCAAAAGGACATCATTCATTTTGTGCTTTTATGTACTACTTTTGTAATGTCCAATGATGAAAAAATATATAAATAGTAGTTTTGATACTTGTATAGATTAAACTATAAAAAATTTGGCTTTTAATTGCTGTGCAATTGAGTTAGTTAGAAAATAAGAAATGGATTTCGTTTTATCTGTAAAAATACGCCATATTTGTTCTTCTTTGAACTGTCATAATTATAGTTTGATGATTTTGCACACATAAACTATGCAAAATAAAGGATAAATTCTAATAACATTGTAATCTTCGTACATTAAACTATTTTAAAATGCATATTAAACTGTTAATACAATTAAGCCCCATACAAAATGAATGATGTCTTTTAAACGATCTGATGGACCCCTTACTTACAAACTTATGTATAGGACCTATAGAACACTTATATTTCTTGCCACATATTAAGACAACATTAATGAAACGGTTGGTAAAATCGCAGGATTCTCTCAGACAACGCACACGTAAGGTGTTATACAAGATACAGCTCACTATTGTATAATTATAATTATGTGATATATCATCGATCATAGCTGTAAAATTTTAATGAATAAATACCACGTGAAATTATCGTGCTTGATTTTCCTTATAGTTCTATTTTATAATTATTATAATAAAACAAAATTAACAATAATAAAACATTTATTAAAAAAAACAGTTTTCTTATTATTATGGAATGAATAAAAACCAGTAAAATATATTAATGTAAAAAAATATTGGCTAATATACAGGAAGTCCCATAAACCCAATTTATTACTATATATTTACTCACTAAGGTATATTATGGATCCAGGCAGACCTTAGCAAAAAAAAAAATTGGAATTCAGCTACAGATTATTTGACGCTTGAGACTTTCTTTATCATTAACGCCATCACTTACTCGGCTAAAGTCCTTGGGGTAGAGCAATTTTGGTAAGAAAACAATATCTGTAAAATTGCGTGTTTTCCGACCAAATCGGAGACTTTCTCTTATTTAAAATATGTGTTTTTTAAAAAATAAATATAAAATCATCATAATAATTAATCCGGCTCTGGTGGTGATTTGGAATACCAGGGCAAGATTGTGTTAAATATCTCCCCTAAGAATGCGGTCGTTATATTAACACTTTAATAATCCTAATTGAACCCAACTGATATGAAGTAAGTTGCATAAATATCCCTAAAATTATTATTATCCTTTGCTAATTCTTTTATGCACAATCCTTCTATGTCTACTAACGCACCCTGCCGTCCTAAAAGTCTTACCACAATCTGGACAACTGAAAGGCCTTTCATCTGTATGAGTCCTTGTGTGAACTGTTAAAATTTCTTTAGTATGAAACGATTTACCGCACGATTCACAACTGAATTTCCTCTCATTAATATGATAAACAAAATGTTTTCTATATTGAGCTAAAATATGAAACGCTTTACCACACACTTCACACGTTTTCCTTGGCACAGGATTATGAACAGCTTTGTGTATAACTAGACCACTCTTGAATTTGAATTTCTTACCACATTGTTCACAATCGTACATCTTATCAGTTGCATGAGAATCCATGTGGTTCTTTATGTTTTTCGTACTTTTCCCACAAACCTCACAAACTCTCGAATAATCGTACTTGTTCTTGTACTTTTTTCTTGTTTTATTATTCTGTACCTTTTTAATAGCAACTTTAGAATCTTTGAATAAGTCTTCGATATTGTCGTCGAATGCTCCATCGTTGAAATTGTCAACTCTCTCATCGATTTGTAAATCTGTACTATCTTCGTTTATACTTATTTCTATTTTGACATCGTTTACTTTCATATTTCTTAATTTGCTATCTGTTACTTGGCACTTCTTTCGGAAGTTGTATGCGCTCTCTAATTCTTTGAGGCATTTGGAGCAGATTTCGTTTGGATAACTATCCACTTTCTCTATCTGTTGGGATAATAAATATAATGCAATAAATTAAGTATAAAGTGACAAATTTTAAAAGATCTATTGAAATAGGTGCATCAATCAGTTACTTTCTTAATCCAAAATTTTAACTATCTAATTATACCTAAGCTGCCAATCGTTACCCAGTCGATGCAACTACTTTTTGATGATCAACTCGGGTACAATGATAAAGCAATAGTGTTAGGCAGTAACTTGAACTAAATATCCTACAAATGGTACATATTATTATAACACATAAATAATTGTTTCTTTAAATTGGGAATTGAAATATTGAAGTTGATCTTATATTTACCTCAACGCCAGCAATAACTTTAAGTTTAGCTGCCAAATCCAATCCATTCTCATCGATCACTTCAAAAAGATTAACACTACCGTCCTCCTTGCAACATGCTCTACACATATTGTCAATAGTTTCAACTTTCACATCATTATCTATCATTTTCTTTAAATCATATAAAACTATGTCATCATCGAAATCATCATTTAAACTTGTATCTGCGATTAAATTCTCGGCCTGTTTCTCTTCTTTCTTACATTGGATTTGTCTAGCTGCCGAATACCGCATCATATTCTCATAATACGGCCATTTAACATTTAATATGCCTTTCCTATCGAATTTTCTTTTCCACTGGAAACAAAAGTACTATTTTACCTCGCGTCGCTTAAGCGATGATTAAAATAACCATAACTTAAATTTTATTAGCCCGTTTTTTTATTGTGACATATGATAGCACCTAGCCTGATGTTAAGCTAGAGTGCGGTCCATGAATGGATGCCACTGCTACAACATTTCAATAACTGTATGTAGCAGTCACATCCAACGCCACATCCAAGCTAATCCCGAAACGCGACTTTGGGATTAGCTTGTAAGTTCACGGTCCGTATATCTGTTTAGTAAATTTTCACCAATACCTAATTTGTTCATATTAAGAACTGCTCTATTAATGTTAATATAGCAAAAAGATGGCAAGAATGTACATATAAAGAATCGGAATAAGTTTACAGTATACATATTAGAAGTAAACTACTAAAGAAACAAACCTTAAATGTTTTAAACAATTTCATCCACATTTCTGACAAATTCAGCAAACTGTGATCTATAGGAAGTTTCTCGCTTCTTAACCTCTTCTCTACTTCCCTATAACATTAAAAATATAAATTCCAAAACAAGGTTACATTGGTGGCAAATAATGTTGCATAAGCTGATGGTAAGCAAGGGATGTTGCAAGAGTGCTGACGACTGTAAAACCAAGTCTTCAAGGTTGCCCCAGTCGCCATCACTATGCCGGCCAAATGTGCTCCTTCGCGCATGGCTTGAAGGATCCACGGAAATAAATAAAGCAATAAACAATTATTTATTTCAAGTGAAATACAATTTAACTTAAAATAGTTTAAAAATTATACATTAGTCATCCGATAATAAACATAATTTTCCTCTATATTAAAGGATGTAAAATGAACTGCCAACCCATATTAGGCAAAGACTAACAAATACCAACGCATATAGATCCAATAACAAACGATGATTCAGATTCAATTATTAATATGGTTAAGTAAAATATAGTATATTTATTTCCTTAGATTTTGCGCGAACATTGATTATTTTTTTATTGTCCTTTCTATACTAAGCTACTAAAGTGCTTGTATTATAAAAACAGGACAACCAAAGTACATATATCAAAGATACATTGGTACCGGTGGGTGTTCTCCAACTCGTGCTCTCCGGCTTTTGTAACCATTGCACTGCCACTACACCACGGTCGCCTTAAATGAATTAAACAAACTTTATTATTGCGTTTATTTTGGTTTTGATTTTACATATATTATTATTCTGACGTTTCGGAGCTTTGCAGCCATCGTAGTCACGAAGAGACTGGGGTGTTGGTCGTCCTATTGGTTGATGCTGTTATTGTTTCCAAAACTACCCCGTTTCATGTTTTGATTTTGTTTTTTCTATTCCCGGTTTATTTCAAATTATAATTTGTTATAATAATTGTAAATTCATTAAATTTCATAAATTCGCCTAAAATTTGTTTAATTCACTAGTATATTTATATTTTGATGTAAAACAAATATTGGGACGCAGCAAAATAATATGCCGTGACGCTGGCATGGGCAGTGGTTTCCAGTCTTCCGATCCAGGTTATTACCAGTATCACGACTTACAAGTGTACAGACGGCGAAGTCGTGTTTCGGAATCACCTTGTAAGTTGCCGGTTCCAACTAGGCCGACGTAGTGGATGCGACTGTCAATTACAGCTGTTTAACTGTAGTAGAATTCGCCTCTATTCAAGGACACACTTCCGTTTTTTTTATTTTTATTGTGACTCGACATATGACAGCACCCCGCTTGATGTTAAGCCGAAGTGTGGTCAATGAATGAATGTCACTGCTACTACAATTCAATAACTGTGAGTAGCAATCACATCCACGGCCGGCATAGTGGATGCCGGCAACTTACAAGCTGATCCCGAAACGTGACCAAATCACTTCACGGTCTGTATACTTGTAAGTGGTGGTACTACCCCGGATCGGCAGACTGGGTACCACTGCCTACCACTCTTTGATAACCAGACCCGAAGCAAAAATCCAACTCTTTTTTTTTATTAACAAATATTTGTAATATTTAATATTATTAAATATTACAAATAAAAGCTATTAAACAAATATTTGCTCCGACCGGGAATCGAACTCGGGACTTTACGCGCAACAAACCAATCGCTAAACCGTTCGTCCACGCCTGTCGTCAAAACGTCGTTTAACATCAGGCAAAAAAACCTCTTACTGTGTCGTACAGAATCTAATTATAAGGATTGGGTGCATATTATCACAGACTCCAAGTTCCAGATAACTGCATTATGATCGATCATTGTCACGAAGGAGTTATTGTACGATAGCGTGCATTGGTTTGTTGACTGGATAAACAATTATAGGAGGTCGATGACATTGTCTTATTACGTAGGTATTTATTACATTAGTTTGTAAGTCGACCCAGTAACCCAGTCGACATCTAGGTCCCACAAAAAGAGGCACCCAGTTCTTGTGAGACATTAACCCTTTAATTCGCAATGTTAAGTGTACTTAACATCCCAAACAAAATAAATTTTCCGCGTATTTATAACTGGCAGCCTAGTATTAATCTTACTACTCGAAAGAGCATTTATTCAAGTAGTAAGATTAATACTAGGCTGCCAGTTAATTTATAATTACGTTAATTACGCGGGAACTTTTTTTTTGTTTGGGATTATACATGCGCAAAACGCTTCCATCAAATGATACGGAGTGATATGTATATTTTTTCCATCGGAACTAGTTCACTCATCTAGTTCACTAGCTCATTTAGTTCAAGGAAGCGCATTCGGTTAGTTCATTCGGTAAAGAAAAGCTCCAGTTGTTCTGAAAAATCAAGATATCCTTTCTATAGAATTATTTTAGATCATACACTTCACAAATGTACACAGAAACTATAATAAACAATAATTATAATCACAATTACCAATTCGCATAATTTAAAACTGCAAATATTCGTTAGAAAAATACGTTATAAAAAGACGACGAGTTGCTGCTCTCTTCAACATACTTTCCTACCATTACTGGTAATGCACGCGGTGTAAATATTTTCTTGTGCACACGGAGAGCAATGGATATATAAAATATACTTTCACGGTATTACGCGAAAATACTATGTACGAGTAACGAACGAGGTACGATTCCGTACGAATGTACGATGTGTTTATATCTCGTTCCATCATAGGAGTGGTGAGTGAGTGGATATGCGATGCATGACTCGGAACGAAATGAACTAGAGACACATTTGAATTTGCAGTGAACGAGTGAGTGGTGTAGTACCAGGATCGGAAGTATATCATTTTAGTGACTCGTTCCGGAACTACCCAAGTCTATTTGGGATGTTAAGTACACTTAACATTGCGAATTAAAGGGTTAATTAATGACCTCCCAATGCTTATTATGACGTAAATCGAGGTCAGATGTCGAGTCATAGTTAATATATTAATATTCTCATTTATAAATCCAAGGTGATATATATAAGGCGACCGTGGTGTAGTGTCAGTGCAATGGCTACGTAAGCCGAGTGACACGGGTTCGAAACCACTCACCAGTATAGCTTGTCTAACTATAAATGACGCGTCCCTCCACTTTATTAGTTTATTTAAATGTGAGAATGCATATATTACTATACTTCATCAGCGTGCTCCTCCTTTTGTGTCCAAACAGCAACTGAATGACCAATTACGATTGCATTTTCGGTGTGTTTTATCCATATTTTATATTTGCTCGTGTGCGTAAATGCAGTGGAGGGGCGCGTAATTTCGGCTTAGACATACTCTACTATGTATAGTAAGGGAACGAGCTAAATGAACACGGTAGGAATGTAGTTGTGACGTCATGGTCACGTGTCTATTATGAATAGTGAAGTAAAATGCAAAATGTCGATAATGATAAACACACACTTTCCTTAAAACGCAAATAGATTCAGTTATTAAAAATTATAAATGTGTATTAAATTAAAGTATAAACATTAGACAGAAACAATTTTTAATGAATTATATATTAATTTAATTTTGAGAATAGTGACTGCATGCTTTTTTTTCTTTTTCACACATTTTAATTACTTTTCTAATAATGATTCTAGCCTGACTACGGATGACGACTTTTATTCTCTTTTATTCAATTAACTCATTAATTTTTCAATAATCAAACAAAGAAAATATGGACACGTTTTTATCGATATTAAATGACATCGCCGAGCTATGAGCGTCACTAAAAGCGGCCACTAAGATACGGGTGGTGGTCGTTTCACGCCCCACCGCACCTCAGCCCCCGAATTCATTTAACTCGTTTCCCAACTATACATGGGCTTACCTACGTTATCTACTACATTGTATCGGTACAAACTTGTATTTGTAAATAAAAAAAGGTTGAGTTTATAATGGGAATGACATCGCAATTTCATGTGCGTTATTCCCCTAATAAAAAATCATTTTAAAAATCCTTTGGTTCATAGGTAGTACATTAAGTTAGGTTAAATATAATAAATTTATAACTTACCTCCATGCAAGATGTGGTGGTTTCATCGCAGAACCAAATAAACCCTCTAACTCCGTACGTATAACTATTAGTTTATTTATCCATTCTTCACTCCCTAATAAAACAATAATAAAACTATAGTAAAAAAAAAACTATAAATAAACGCTTATATGTCAACGTGAACTAGTGTATTTTTTTTATTGTAACTCGACATCTGACCTTGACCTGCCTGATCGTAAGCAAGAGAAGTTTCAAGAGTGCCGACGACTGAAAAAACCGAGTCAGTTCACTGTTGCCTCAGTCGACGTCACTATACCGTCCAAAAATTTTTTTATGAAATTATTGTATTGTCATCGGTTTTTAATACGCGTACAAACTTTCAAATTATTCAGACCTCTAGAAGTGGGTGAAAATTAATTTGAAAGATTCCGTTACATTACATTACATAGTTACATACGAGTACAAGTCAAGCTAATAAAAACGTGTTAAGAATTAATTGAATTAAACCATAGATTGCTTACTATACCAGTCTGCTCAGTAAGTCCCAGGTTCGATTGCCGATCAAAGCAAATACTTGTTTAAATATAATTTAAATTAAATTTTATTTAATGGAGGGACACCAAATCGGAGAATGTGTTGCTTAGCGCCTATAACCGTAGAGCTTGTATGAAGAGAATTGTGGATGTGAGGGAAGCGAGGGAGTTGTGTCAGGATCGTGACAAGTGGCCTATCTCCGTAGGAAAAAGGCGTGACATCTTATTTTTTTAAAATTGATTCCTCATTAAAAATTATTAGATACTTCATATTAATTCTAACAAAACCACTCTTTGATCCGACTGACAATTGAATCCGGGACTGAAGTGTAATGTGGAGGGCTGATATGTTTTAATCATGCGCCACACGGGTCATCTATATACCCCAACTTGCCTGATGGACTTGGAAAGGTCCAAGAGAGCCGACGGCAGAAAATATCGTTCCAGTTTACGGTTTCCTCAAACGCCGCGACCAATCGGCTGTGGTTTGGCAATGAATTTTAGAATTCATTTTGTATGGGGACTCGGGCTAAATTGTATTAACAGTTGCATATACAATTTAAAATAGTTTGATGTACAAAGATTACAATGCAATTGGAATATATCCTTTATTTTGCATAGTTTAGGTGTGCAAAATAATCAAACTTTAATTATGACAGTTCAAAGCAAAACTATTAATATGGCGTGTCTTCGTGATTGACAGACGATACAAAATCCAATATTATTTTCCAAATAACTCAATTGCACAGCAATTAAAAGCAAAATTGTTATTAGTTTTTATTAATACAAATATCAAAGCTATCATTTATATATATATTCATCATTGGACATTACAAAAGTAGTACATAGAAGCTCAAAATGAATGACGACCTTTATAAATGAATACTTACAATTATTAAGAGGATCAAAGTGTGTTCTCTCTTCATTAAGATATGCTTCAAATAAATTGTAATACAACCAATTAACATTGCCGGTCGCTTTTGCCTTCTGGTAATCCTACAAACACAAAACACCTATTATGATGACATTGGTAACACAGAGGCCCGATTCTACTAATAAAATATTTATTTATTTAAAAATAAAGATGGGACGATCTCGATTTTTTTCGAACCACGTTAGGTCGATAAAAAAATATGGATAACCCGATTCGCAAACCAAATTGTTGAATTCGATTCAAACCGAGTTGACAATTTAGTCTGATAATCTAAATGGTATAGAAACTAAATGGTATAGAACAGTAACTAAAAAGTTCGATGCGTCTTTTATTTGTAGAACAATCGACAAGTGGAATGCTTTGCCAGCCCATGTGTTCTCTCCATCCTATGACCTTGGATCCTTCAAGCGATGCGTGAAGAAGCACCTTTGGCCGGCATAGTGACGATGACTGAAGGAGCCGTGAATAAACTCGGTTTTTTCAGTTGTCGTCAATTTTGGACCTCCTGTTGTCTCCGTCTGCTTTGCTTAGAGGATCCTTCCCTGTCCATCCTCTGGGTACACGTAGACCTTGGTTCCCAAGCCAGGATCTACGGGTGCCTTTATCGTTCCCACCACGGGGATTCGGAGACAACCCGGCTCTTCGATTCTCTGAGCCGGGCGACAGACGAAGCGCTGGAGCGGTTCCCGACCGCGGAGGTCGTGGTCTTGGGGGACTTCAACGCACACAATGAGGTGTGGTTGGGGTCCCAAAGGACCGACCACGCGGGAAGGGCTGCTCATGCTTACGCCCTTCTGCATGACCTGACACAGCTGGTGACCCAACCCACCCGGGTACCAGACATTGTCGGTCATGCTCCCTCTCTGCTGGACCTTCTACTGACCACTCGTCCGACCGGGTATAAAATTTCGGTCAAAGCTCCTCTTGGGACTTCTGACCACTGCCTGGTCGAGACGATAGTGCCGCGCGTCGTGCCTCCTCCCGCCAGGAATGAGGTGCGACGTTTATGGCACTACAGGTCAGCGGATTGGGAGGGAATGCGAAATTATTTCGCTTCGCTCCCTTGGTGGCAGCGCTGCTTCAACTCCGAGGATCCATCCACGTGTGCCTCGGCCGTTGCTGATGAGATAGCACTGGGGATGGAATATTACGTTCCATCCAACTGTGCATCTCGTAACGACCGGAGCAGGCCCTGGTACAACAGTGACTGCGCGGCTGCTGTTTCAGCAAAAAACGCAGCTCACAGTGCATGGGTCAGGGGTCGAAAACATCATGACCCTCACGTGGATGAGTTGAAAGCAGCCTACAATCGTGCCACCAAGTCTTGCAGAAAGGTCTTTAAAAAGGCGGAGGCACAGCGCGTTTCCAGGATTGGCGAGAGTCTATTAGCGCACCCAACGGGTAGTCGCAGCTTTTGGAGTCTCGCCAAGACTGTAGAATCTAACTTCTGTCGTTCTGTACTGCCACCGCTGAGACAGCCTGATGGCTCACTGGCGCATACGGCGAAGGCGAAGGCCGATCTACTGGCCGAAGTCTTTGCCTCAAATTCGCATATTGACGATCGTGGTGTAGGGCCACCCACCCTGCGTCCATGCGGACATACGATGCCTGAGATTCGTATCAGACAACGCGATGTCCGCATGGAGCTACGATCGCTTGATATCCGGAAGTCCAGTGGTCCCGATGGTGTCCCAGCGCTTGTGCTTAAAACTTGTGCAGCGGAGTTGACTCCCGTCTTGACGAGGCTATACCGGCTCTCGTACGCATCGGGCTGCGTGCCTCGGGCTTGGAAGGGGGCCAATGTGCAACCGGTCCCAAAGAAGGGCGACCGCTCGGACCCGTCAAACTACCGTCCAATTGCTGTAACCTCAGTACTGTGCAAGGTTATGGAGCGAATAATTAATATTCGCCTTATGGCCTACCTGGAGGGTCACCAGCTGATCAATGACCGTCAATATGGCTTCAGGCCGAAAGGGTCAACTGGTGATCTTCTAGCGTACACCACGCACGTCTGGGGTGAAGCGTTGGATGGTAATGGAGAAGCCCTTGCTGTTGGCTTGGACATCTCCAAAGCGTTTGACAGGGTCTGGCACAGGGGCCTTTTATCCAAGCTCGAGGCATACGGTTTACCTGACCGTCTGCGGGGCTGGATAGCTGACTTCCTGCGTGGCCGCTCCATACGCGTCGTTGTGGATGGAAGCGCGTCGCGCAGGATGTCGGTGAATGCCGACATGAATGAGGATATCAATGACATGCTGGACCTCGGATCCGGCATTCATTGCTATGCAGACGACAGCACGGTGCATGGACGCTACACTGCCCGCCCCGCAGCTGGCAAACAGGAGATAGCCGATATGAGAAAGTCTGTTGTAGCGGGACTGAACCGGGTTCTTGATCGTATTACCCACTGGGGCGACAAGAACCTGGTTCAGTTCAACGCAGACAAGACTCAGGTGTGCGCGTTCTCGACGAAAAAATCCCCGTTTACTCCCCTTCCCTCTCTTTGTAACATATCCCTCAGTGCTTCGGACAGACTGGACATTCTTGGAATGTCCCTTCGCTGCGATCTGAATCACAGGGACCATATCGAGCGGGCCATTAAGACCACCTCCCGCAAACTTGGCATCCTGAACAAGGTGCGGCGGTTCTTCGCGCCAGAGCTTCGCCTGCTTCTTTACAAGGCACAGATTCGCTCTTGCGCGGAGTACTGTTCGCACCTCTGGGACGGCTCTGCCAAGTATCTTCTTAATGCCCTGGATTCATTGCAGCGCCGAGCTGTCCGGATCATAGGTGATGCAGAGGTCACGCGAACTCTGGAGCCCCTACAACTACGAAGAGACATGGCGGCTCTGTGCGTCCTCTATCGCCTATACCACGGGGAATGTTCCGAAGAGCTCTTTAACCTTGTTCCTACCTCATCTTTTCACTTCCGTAATACCCGCACAGGTCGGGGAAAGCATCCGCATTTTGTCGACCGAATCGGCAGTCGAACTAAAAAGTTCGGTGCGTCTTTTCTTTGTAGATCAATTGACAAGTGGAATGCTTTGCCTGCCCATGTGTTCTCTCCATCCTATGACCTTGGATCCTTCAAGCGATGCGTGAAGAAGCACCTTTGGCCGGCATAGTGACGGCGACTGAGGCAGCCGTGAACAAACCCGGTTTTCTCAGTCGTCGTCACTCTTGGACATCCTCTTGCTTATCATCAGGCGGGACGAGGTCAGATGTCGTGTCACAATAAAAAATAAAAATAAAAAAAAAATCCTCTTACTTATCATCAGGCGGGTCGAGGTCAGATCTCGTGTCACAATAAAAAAAAACTAAATGGTATAGAAACAGTATGGTTAGCTATAGAATTTCGTATATTTATGTATGACTAAATAAATTAGGTGTCTGATTTAAATATATATATGCATAAAGTTTTTAATAAAGATGTTACAGCTCGATTTTTTAACACAGATTAAAAAATCGAGCTGTAACATCTTTATTAAAAACTTTATGCACTAGGTACATTCTTACTATTTTTTGTGTGAGATGGGTGCAAAATAAAACAGAAGCATTTAATCTGTGAAGCATGATACTAAATCAAATATACTTTATATTAATTAATCAGTATGCACTAAATATACTACATACTAAAAACATAATATAATGCGATTAAAATAAGAATAGGACGGAATCGGCACCATTTTGTGACGTTTAACTCTCCAATCAACTTCACTTTAGTATGGTGTTTTTCTTTGTTGACCGTCAACCTTTAAATCAGTCAAGTTAAGTTAGTCAACAGCGCGTCCTATTCTTATTCTAATAGCATTATACTAATACATTTAAAAATATAATAATAATAGAACGACGAAAAAGCAGAGAAATTGCGCCACAGTCGCAAGTGATCAATCAACGTAGTTGTTGGTAGCCAATTGCTGATTGGCTAAGAAAATGTCAAATGTCAGTGCGACGCAATTTCACTGTTTTGTCGACGCCAAATGTATTTTAAGAGAAAGAAGAGAATTGAGGCGCAGCACCCTACGCGTTAAGTCCTCAGTTCGATTCCCGGTTAGAGTAAAGATTTGTTTGTAATAATTACAAATATTTGCTCTGGTTGTCTAAGAGTAGTAGGCAGTAATGCCAAGTTTGCCGGAGTAGTACCACGACTATAGAGACTGTGAAGAGACTTAGTCGCATTTCGTGATGAACTTAATAATGGACCGCCCTCTGACTTAAAACCAGACAAGGTGCTATCATAATTACGTGTCAAAGCAGGGTGTTATTCAACCATAATAATTAAATATTTCGTCTCATTTTACATTTCTATATTAATTATGCTTGTATCATAGAAACAAGATGATCAAAGTACATTTATTTAAGATACATTGGTATCGGCAAGTGGTTTTAAACCTGGGGTTCTTACCACCACCACTACACCGCGTTCGCTACGATTTTTGGGACAATGCTTTATTATAAGCTTAAATTAACTTACCGAATACGTGGAACCCCATTTGTGACACATCATACGACCAGTCAAATATGTGGGGAAGCCAAAATCATTATACATTATAGCTGCTAAATCACTAAAACATTTGAAACAAACATACAAATTAAACATATATACATACAAAACATATTTACAAATTGAATCAATCAATAAAAAAAATTGTGACGCCTCTTTCCCACGGGGATAGGCAGAGACAACAAAGCGCCACTTGCCACAATCCTGACACAACTCCCTCGCTTCCTTCACATCCACAATTCTCCTCATACAAGCTCTACGGTTATGGGCACTAGGCAACCCAGCTTTCTTGAGGATGTCTCCAATTTAGTCGGAAAACATGCTTCTGGATCTTTTTTTTATTTTTTCACTTTTACATTTCTATACTAAGTTATTAAAGTGCTTGGTATCATACATATAGAAACAGCACAACCAAAGTACATATATCAAAGATACATTGCTGCCGGCGAGTGCTTTTGAACCCATGCTCTTGGTTTGCGTAACCATTGCACTACCACTACACCACGGTCGCAGATTTTTAAACTCTTTTCGTCAATCTACTTCACTCATCCTAACGGTCAAAAAGACTTTTAAATGCCTCTATCGTAACGCATACTTCTCGTGATAAAAATGAATACTTCCTTACTTACTTCCAAGCCCATTTCTTTTCTCTAAACAGCCATTCGTGTTGTAGACGTATTTGTATGAAACTTTCTGTTATGTCTTTGGTCCCTGCAATTATATACATGTGTTATTATGTGGGTAGTTTAATATTTACAAGTCAACAAGCTTAGCGGCTGCGTCCGCGTCAGCAGTGGAATACAAGCCATGATGCATTTACTACATGCTTGTTTTATTTATCATAACACTAGACAACAAAATGTATATTAAATTATATATAATATATATGCATTATATGAACAGAAAAATATGTCTGTTGGCTTCATTTGCAGCGCCCTCTAGTGAGATTTCACTAACAATTTTCTTATGAGCTCTATAACTTTATTATAGCCTGTCATTTTACTCCCGTTATACAGAAGAGAGGAAGCGTTCGCATGCTGTTGACCAAATCGATTGTCATACTAAATTCTTGTTTTTTTTTAACAATTAACCAGTACTTAATCGGCATTTGTGTTCTCCTCATTGGCAACTGCAAACTGGTTATTCCAGTCGCTGGCGCCTTTTGCATGCTTACCATCAGGCAAGTCGACGTCAGATGTTGCGTTAACAGGCCCCTAAGCTTAATGTGACTACAAAATTGAAATGTTCTGCAAGATTAACGTAAAGAGTAACAACAGAATTTATTTCTTCTATTTTACTAGCAAGAGAATTAACTTACAGTGAAATCCTTCATATTCATTATTCTCATCCTCCATTTTAATTCTTTTACTGGTAACCTTTTTATTTTTTATTGTGGCAACATTTTCCTTTGCTAATTCTACTAAATAATCAGGTTCATGTGTTTCATAATAATTTAATATTTCTTCGTATTGTGGCCATTGTGATGATTCCTCGCCTTTCTTTAAATTAAGGCGATATTTCCTCTGAAAAAACATTTTTATTATTTTTTGATTATTTAAAGAGACAAACATTATTTTAAAGAGAGGTCTACCTACCCAGAGGTCTAAGAGTGTCGCCGACTAAAAAAACAGAGTCAGTTCACAGCTGCCACAGTCATAATCCATAGTCATTAGATATTAGAACAGTTAAAAAGAGTGGTAGGCAGTGGTACCCAGTCTGCCGATCCAGGGTAGTACCACCACTTACAAGGATACAGACCGTAAAATGACGTTTACGTGATCACGTGACGTTTCGTGA
This sequence comes from Tinea trinotella, assembly GCA_905220615.1. Taxonomy (NCBI): domain Eukaryota; kingdom Metazoa; phylum Arthropoda; class Insecta; order Lepidoptera; family Tineidae; genus Tinea; species Tinea trinotella. Next base: position 3,197,821 of record HG992320.1, on the reverse strand, counting down.
TCAGGCGGGTGCTGACAAATGTAGTCAAATAAAAATAAAGATACCTATTGTGAGGCCCAGTGTAGGTAATAACCAGTACTTGTGCCCATAACCACAGAGCCTGTATGAAGAGAATTGTGGATGTGAAGGAAGCAAGGGAGTTGTGTAAAGATCGTGGTAAGTGGCGCTCCATTGTCTCTGCCTATCCCCGTGGGATAAAGGCGTGACAATATTATTGATTGTTTTAAAAACAGGCGTACCTTTTTTTATTTAAATATAACGACAGGGTATTTTAGTAATTCTTTAAGGCCTCAAAGAATTACTAAAATCCTTCTAAAGCAATATTTTAATGGCGCCCAACGTGTTATACAACATATTTTTTGTGTTTTGGCTCATCCTATGACAGCACCCTGCAAGCTCTAAGGTTATGGGCACTAGGCAACATAGCTTTACTATAATTAAGTTCTATCCTAGATTGCCTTGCATTTCGAGTTATATTTTACTTACATGAAATGTAACTTTTAAATGATGCCATAAACCTTTCATATCTTGAATACAACAGTCACTTGGAAGATTCTGGACTCGGAGCTGATTCTCAACCAACCTAATATAATATTAATTTTATTTAGGTTTGTCATTTTTTTTATTGTGACTCGACATATAAAAGCGCCCAGCTTGATGTTAAGCTGGAGTGTGGTCCATGAATAAATGTCACTGCTACTACAATTCAATATCTGTAAGTAGCAGTCACATCCACTATGCCAGCCTAGTTGGAACCAAAGGCTGATCCTGAAACGTGTCTAAATCACTTCACGGTCGCCCTGGATTGGCAGACTGGGTACCACTGTCTACCAATCTTTTAAACTGTTCTAACTTTTTGACTATGGATTGTGAATGTGGCACTGACTCTGTTTTTTCAGTTGGCGACACTCTTAGACCTCTATCATGCTTACCACTAGGCAGGTCAACGTCAGATGTCAAGTCACAATAAGAGTCCATCACATGGTTGGGCATAAGAATATGACTTGGCTAAATCTCATAGAAGATAACATTTATTATTATTAAATATACTAGCAACTTTCGCTGATGCGTCTATTATTAACACTTGTGGTTTACTTAGAAGTCATATGCTTGTTGAGTCTATTTTTAAATTGGGTAACTGTCTCTGCCCCAATGACATCGGCTGACAAACTGTTCCATGAATCCACAACACGGTTGGACATAAAATTATGAAATGGTAACGACTTGGCTAGATTTCGCACAAGTTTAACATCATGTTCCCAAAGTCAGGTGTCGATTTTCGTTTTAAAGAAATCCCCCAGTTGCCCATCATGCCCTCAAATACTGAGGGTTCTTTTTTGGGCTCGACGTACGACGCCTGTGTTACTGGAGACAGTGCATGAACTACATCATTTTCTTTGAACATTGATTAACAAATTTTATGCGGCTTACTACCGCGTTTATTTTGGTTTTAATTTTACCATTTTTATTTTATTATTCTGACATTTCGAAAATTGTAAAACCAAAACCAAAATAAATGTGATAGTACGCCGCAAAAAAATTGTTTAATTCATGCTACAACAGCTGTTTAACCAAAGTGGCAGTCCTCCATTCAGCCCAAAATTAGTCAGGGTTCTGTCATATGACAAGAAACAATAAAAAAAATTATATGATAAAGATAAAATTCTTACCTCCAATCAATATTACCAGTCTCAGCATCAATCACTAACATTATACTGCTAATAAGTGTACGTCTCCATTCTTCATTCCCTAAAACAATTAACACATTCTATAGTTTATTGTGATTTAGATACTTTAATTTAGTATGTAATTCTAATTAATTTTATTTGTATAGATAGATCTAATATTGCGAGGACGCTTCCGAAGGTCTGCAGGAACGAGAAGGGTCTCCTGGCCTTCCTGGAAAAGATCGGGTGGCTCCACTGAACGAGAACCGTTGAAGAACGCACAAAGAAACCGAACAGGACTTCGAGTGTGAAACGAGCCCGCAAATAACTATTAACTAGATCCAATATTTGTATGTTTTTGAATGTTATGCATATTTGTAATTGGTTGCATATTAGCAAAAGAACTTAAATATGCCTAATAAATAAATAAACACATTTTATTACACTCATTTTATTCAATAAAGTATCTTTATTTCTAGAACTAGCTGTCAATAATTTTATCATTTATTTAATTTTATATTGGTTGTAAATCATTTGTTACTTAAATTGTCACACTTTTCCCCACAGGGATGGGCATAGATAATGTAGCGTCAATTGCTACAATCCTGACAAAACTCCCTTGCTTCCTCCACATCCACAATTTTCTTCATACAAGCTCTAAAGTTATGGGCACTAGGCAACTTAGCTTCTATGTCATTTCTGACTAGCCTAAAATACATAATGTATAAACGGATGCGTGTTTTATTTGTTATTATTGTTGTATTTAGTAAATAAAATAAAATCTGTTTAATAAATATTTGTCTACAAGTCAATATTCAGAGCATTCAGTAAAGCTACTTATTTATGAAAAGTCTTAATGATGGTTGGACCAAGTAGCCTTAATATCACCTTAAATTAGGCCATTCAAGTTGCTGTAGATGGGTCATCAGCACTCTTGGACCTCCCCTTGTTGACAATAAGGCAAGTCGAGCTAAGATGTTGAATCACAATTAACAAAAATATATACTTACAAGACTCATATTTATCCAAAACTTTATTCTTTCTAAAATGTTTATCAAATAATTTATAATAAATCCATTTTTTGTTCCTCGTTCTCTTTGCCAATCTGAAACACTAATATTGTACAAATACATATTATATACAATGTCCCATCATAAGCAAAGTGCTTGAAATATATTCTACAATAGTTAGCTGAAAAATCGTAGCGTGCCTTGGCAGGGCCCCATATAAAAAATTGTTTGGGGTCCTTAGAAAGGGTAGATTTCTAACAAAAGAAAAATTATCCTTATTATTTTTGCTTAAGCCCCGTATAATTGATACGGCTGTAGCTACGCCCCTGGTTAGCTGTCACATCCATTATGCCGGTCTAGTGAAGGCTGGAGTCACTTCAAGGTCTGTAGTACCCTGGATCTGTAGACTGGGCTCCACTCATAAAAATATTCACAATAATTAAGTCTATTAATGCTTTGTTTCTTTATTTTATTTTTTTATTGTTACTCAACATCTGACCTCAACTCGCCTGATGGCAAGCAAGAAGAGTAAATAATGCAACTATCACTATGCAGCCTAGTTGGAACCTTAAGTTGCCGAAATGCGAACAGATACGCGTCTAGGTCACATCAAATAAAAAAATATTTAAAAACAAGATTAGTTCAAAATAAAACACATAAAAAATCTTACATCATATGTGTAAGACCATTTCTTACGAATCTGATCAAGGGTCATCTCTTCAGGAAAACCATTTTTCAATAATATATCTCGAAATTCCCTGCAAAATATATTTTATTTTATAATTTTGATTTTTTTTGTATAAATTCTAATTTAACTTACTCACTTCCATGGTTGTTTCTTCCTTTTAAATAACCAATCGTTTTCAAATCGTAATTTGAACAGCTTTTCTGTTCTCTCTGAAGTCCCTGTATTGTTGAAAACATTTTCTTGCTTAGATTTTACACACACAAAACTAAAATACACATTATTACTACTGAGTAACTTACATATAAACGTTTTATCAGAAGTATCCATTGCAAAGATTTATTTAGACTTGATTTTATCTAGGTAAACATTTCATGAAATTATATTAAATAGAAAATTGCAAACACAATCTGAATCTGATGCATCAAAAAAATTTGACAACTTTTATTTATTATATTGACAAGTAATAAAAATGGTTTATGGCCTACGAATGAGAAAAAGATATAACTTTTTATATAAGCTGGTTTACAGAGCTTAGTATGAAAGCAGAATTTGTTCCATAATTTTAATAATAAAATAACTCAAAGAATAAAGAACTTTACATTTAATTTATACTTTATATTTAATTTAAAAAAGGATATTGAAAATTATTTAAGCAATTACTTTAGTTATGTTAAAAGTTTCAATTCTGTATTAGATTCTAGTTTCTTAGTGAAAATTAAAAATTTCACTGTCAATGTCATTTTTTTCTTCCGAGTTCTATTTTGATCGAGATAAGTTTTCACGTGGTTTTCTTAATTGTAATGTGTTTTTTTGTCTTTTCTGTGACTGAAAAGGTTTATGTGATAACATGCATCGAATCCTAAGTGCTAAGAATTTGTATCCTAGTGGTTTCCACAGTATTACTTCCTCTTCAAACAATATTATCAAGACCACATTGGTTGTGGAACAAAAATGTTCTTTTTGTCATCAAATTCTTCGTGAACATGGAACTAAAGGTAAAACGTGGAACATCAAAGTATTGTTTAAATGTCCAACAACAAATATTTTATCTTTACCACACTTATGTAGTTTTTATGGTTGAAAAACATAACCTAGTAAAATGCCGAGGGTTGCGTAACTTTATATTGTAATTTTAGGGACTGCGTTTCAAGTTAGACATCAATCAACGAGGATGGCAAACGCGCTACAAAAATCCACAAAAAAGAAAATAAAACATAAGAATTATAAGAAATATGGTGAAGTAATGGAAGGTCAGTAACCGAATTTGTTTGTTTATCAATTGAGGTCACTTCTCTAGACGTAGTCGTAAAATTCAAAACATATGTATTAAAATGGCTGTAAATGAGACAACTAAATAATATGTATATTTAATGTTATTTTTATTTTATGAATATTTTAGTAGTTTTTAATTCTTTTTTTTACTCTGATGAAACATTTGTTCTGTCTCATGTTAGGCATTAGATCTGCCTAGAGCTCCAACAACTGTAAAACTACCCAGTTTACGGTTGTCTCTGTCTGTCTCTGCTTAGCGAGGCTATGCCTGCAAGTGTTTCTTTTCCACATAGGGAGAATGTTCTATCATCAATTCGAAAAAAATACTAATTGTAACAAACAATAATCAATCAATCAATCAAATTATCTCACATTTTTCCAACACGGATAGTAAGAGCCAATTGAGCGCCACTTGTCACGATTCTGACACAACTCGCTTGCTTTTCGCACATTCACAATTCTCTCCATACAAGCATAATGATTTAATACTTATATTTAAATTTCAGTTAGTAACAAAACAATGAAGGAAGCAAAAGTATTAATAAATAAATTTAATTCTTCTTACTTATCTAAATTGGCTTCAAGCTCTGTCTCCCTTGGACAACTCCATCAATTAACTAATAACAAAGCAAACCCTACAACAATATCAGAAGTAGACCCAGAATTACTAAAAAGTATTAAAGCAAAATTACTTAAAACAAATAAAGAAATCAATTTAGAAGACGACCAATGTGCTCTTGTTTTCACAAGCAATATTGCCAGCATAGAAAATAAATTAGATGAACATAGTAGAAATTTAATACAAGAGAGCTATAATAATTTTCGTAAGGCAACACTTTATTCTCTAAGATTAAATGACTTAAGATATGCAATAAAAGAAGGTTTGAATCAGGAATTAAACTTTGTCAATGAATTGGAAAAGGATAAAGATGTTGAAGAGGTATTGGATCAAAAGAAAAGACCACATGCAGTGTTCAAGGAATTATTCTTTGACAATCAATTGGAAAATTATGAACAAGAGCTAATGTCACAAATTAGTAATTTACAGTAAGTATGAGTTGCTTATAATAATTTTTATAAATGAAACTGACACAGTAGAAAGTGTCGTTCTGTTGTCTCTACTTATACCTCCCCAGTATGTTACGCCTAGTCTCAGGTTCGATTCCCAGTCAATGTAAATGTTTGTTTCATAGCTTTTTTTGTAATATTAACTCTTTGCGGCGCAAGTTTTTTTAAATTTATTTATTAGAAACTGATGAAAAGAGTTATATAAGTTATAGAGTTATATATATGGGAAAAATAATTTAAAAATTCATACGTAATAGTATTTATTTAAAAAAAATAAACATGATGCTGCAGAAGTGCATCATGGTGTCAAACAAAGTGAAAAATTATGAAGTGTGAAAAGATTTAAAACAATTATTATTCTTTTTAAAAAATATGGCTATGCCACACTTTTCACATTCTTCTTGGGCTGTTCTAGTACACAATAAAAATCTATTGAATTTGCATGCAAACTGCACAAACAGGTTTGTAACGGGTTTCTCAGTTCGATTAGCAATAAAATTAAAGTAATGCCATCTAGCACAAACGTGGGTAACTATAATTATAGTTTGATAAAGAGCTTTGTTGTAAATATGCATTCCTGCGTTATAAGGTGTTTATTTGTTTGTTTAAAGTACATTGAGAGTTCGAATAGTATGATGCAGAACTGCAATTCGGCGCCGTAAAGGGCTATTGTCTCTGCCTATCCCTGTGGGAAAAAGGCGTGACAATTTGATTGATTGATAAAGCTATCTTTTTCGGTGTTATTGGCTCTGTATTAGTTATCACATTGCTGTTACTGCCAATACATCACTGTGTCATAGCAGAACAAATTTGAACACTGCCCCAAACAGTATGTAGGTAACTAATCTTTCTTTTAAGGTAATTGTAAATAATATTTTAGAGCGCATGGTCTGCCAATGGATGATGTGCTGGAAGAGATAACACACAATGATGTTTGTGAAGGTGAAGAGGAAATGGCGCCTTTGGAGAAACATCCACTTGTTAAAGCTCTCAAGACTAAAAAAACGTAAGTTGAGTTTAGAAGTTCAATTTTTTTTTCTGTGAGAAGAATTGCTGTATTCCATTTGGACATATTAGCGCGGTATAGAGGCAGTATACCGCAGTATATTTTTTGTTTGGATATCAAAACAAAAAATAGTTTTGAATCCAAAGTCGAGTTAGCTTATAAATGTGAGGTATGCTGGGGAAACTTAATTAGCTAAGGAATGGACAGGGGACCTCGAGTGGGTAAGGCACAAGTTCTATATGTGTGTCTAACTCTAGTATGTAAGTCAAAATTAGATGCAAATAGGAATTATCATCACTTTGGTCTATTCAATTGAAAACTCAGTATTTTTTATTGTGACTCAATATATGATTTCAATGATGACAACATTATAAGTATAATACAGACACTAATAAAAATAGAATGAAATAATAAATTGATTACCTTTCTTAGTAAAAAAGAAATAAAAGCGAAAAAGAAGGAACTTCGAGAGAAACGTCGTGCTTTAAAGGAAGTGAACATGCAGAATGACTTGGCGGCACTAGAGAAGTATGGCAAACAAGAGACGTTCAATAGGAAACTGCTCACACATATGCAATTATTATGCTCTTTGGATATGATGAATGAGGTATGAGGCTTGCTTTTATAATATTCAATCATTGACTGATCAATCAAATTGTCACGCCTTTTTTCCATGTGGATAGGCGGAGACAATAGAGCGCCACTTACCACGATCCTTACACAACTCCCTTGCTTCCATCACATCCACAATTCTCTTCATACAGGTTCTTTGGTTATGGGCACTAGGCGACCTAGCTTTCTAATATAAATTTTTCTAATATATTTTTTTTATTGATTTATTTACATTTCTATACTAAGCTACTAAGTGCTTGTTTCATAGAAACAGGATAACCAAAGTACATTTATCAAAAATACTTTGGTACCGGCAAGTGGTTTGAAACACATGCTCTTCGGTTTGCATAACCATTGCACTGCCACTAAACCACGGTCGCCTATGATGCATGCGGAGGTGACTACTGCTAAAGTTAAAACTATTACGCAGGCCTAGTTGGAACTGGCAATTTACAAGGTGATCCCGAAACGCTACTAAATCACTTCATGGTCTGTATACTACCCAGATATAGTATACAGACCATGAAGTGGTACTACTTGGATCAGCAGACCACTGCCTAGCACTGGCAGGCAAACATTCTAACAAACATTTGTAATTTTATTAATTGGATTAAGTATTACAAATAAAAGCTTTGAAATAAATGTTTGCGCCTGACCGAGAATCGAACCCGGAACTTCTCGCGTAAAGAACTGGTGGGCTAACCAACATGTCAAGCCTGTTGCCAAAATCAACTGGAATCTACTTTATGTGTCATTTTCTTTTATACAGAGTTATCAAATTCTACAGTATTACAAAGCAAGAGGTAACCGATCAGATCAAGAAAAAATTACTGATATTAGAATATTTAATACATTATTGCATAGTTATGCTTCAAAGGTAAGTTAATTCTGTTACTTGAGTTAAATAATTGGTTGAACTTGCTTGCTGGTAAGCAACTGGTCTAACAGTGTTGAAGACTAGATAAACTGACCCAGTTTACTGGTGCCTAAGTTTTAGTTTTGTTTAACTATAAAGATTTGACATTTAATCTTGACATGCCTGATGGTAAGTCTTAGTCGTCGTCATTATGCCGGCCAGAAACAAACAAATGCCAAAAAAATGTTATTTGTGTATCAAGAACCCTTCAGCCGACATAGTGAAGGCAACTGAGTCCGTAAACTGAGATGGTTTTTTCAGTCGTCGAAACTCTTGGACCTTTATGTTAGATGTCAATGCAATAATAAAAATACAATGGTTTGAAGTTGCCTACTGCCTATAACAGTAGAGCTTGTATGAAGAGAATTGTAAATTTGATGAAAGTGAGGGAGTTGCGTGACAATTTGATTAATAGATAGATAAATTTATAGGTAGCATGTATCAATTTTTAATTTTTTTTAAGTATGTAATGTGTAAATTATTTACTCTACCGCTTTTTATTTACTTGTATATATATATTTGACTTGAATATTTTAATTTTAGGGTCAATTGGTCACAGTTGAAGAACTCCTAAACTTTATGAAGGAAGATGGCGTTAAGTTAAATGCCCAAACATTTGCGGCTATATTTGAATGCATTGAAAGGAGTGATTTGTACAATAAACAACAATTACTTCAAAGTTATCACAACATGATGAATGAAAAGGTATTCATCCATTTATATATAATTTATATATAACATAACCATTTATATATAACATAATTTAGTGGAAGTGGAATGACCTCATAAACTGAGATTCACTGGTTTGAAACCACTTCTTTCAATCCAGTTTAAAATTACATGTTTCTTTGGTACTTATATGTAGTAGTTGTAGTTATGTGCGGGCTTGTTTCCACACTTGAAGTCCTCTTCGACTTCTTTGTGCCTTCTTTAACGGTTTTCATTCAGTGGAGCCACCCGATTTCCTCCAGGAAGGCCAGGAGACCCGTTTCTGCAGACCTGTGGAAGCGTCCTTGCCAATAGTGATGGCGACTGGGGCGGCAGTGTTTTTTTTTCAGTTGTCGTCACTCTTGGACCTCCTCTTGCTTATCATCAGGCAGGTTGTGGTCAAATGTCGTGTCACAATAAAAAATAATAAAACAACCTACAATACCTATCGACCCTCTGGTCTAGTAAATAATTTTGACGTGATAACGTCTTATAAATCGATGAACACCGGCTGCACGCCGGTAAAAATGTCACGTTACGTCGGCAACAAATTGTGTATGTGTGTATGTATTTCACTCTGTTACACATTTTAAATGAATATTTTAAATTCTCTCATTTTCTATTGAAAATGGCGTTCTTAGTGCTGTACGCATACATATTTTATAGATAATTTTATATTAAATGAATATATAGTTTCAAACAAAGTATGTAAATACCAAATTATGAATAAATAATATTAATTGTAACTATTATCATGAGTTCAATATATTTCAAAAATTAAGTTGTAAATAAATTGTTAATAGCGCATTGTTACTTGTAATTAATCTGTATAATTTAAGTTTCATCAATGTTTTCTTATGACGTTATCACGTAAAACTATCGTCCGTAAACCGACTTTACAGACAACCAATTTTTTTAATTTTGCAAACTTGTACCTACCTACAATTTACAACTCATCTTAATGAGAAAACAATCTAATGTTTTATTTTACAGGAAATAACGCTAAATGATTTGCTGGATAAGTCCAAATTCCTATATGACCAAAGAGAAGTTGTTACAAAAGCTATTCTACGCTTGGACTCGTCCTTCACACCACATTACACCCAACCCGACTTGGACTATTCCTGTCCTCTACTGGAAGGGTTAAATCTGGATAAAACAAAAGGATTTAGAGACGGCTTAAGAGAATCGCCAGCTAAAGGACTTTTGAGTGTTGAAAAATTAAAATTAAGAACGAAAAAACAACTAGATATAGAAATTGAAGGTGATATTAAGATACAAAATATAGATGTCAAAGATGAAGTATCAGATACTGTTAAGTTTTATGTGAGTTTTTAGTTTTGATAGCTTTTTTATTTAATAGCGTTATGTTTTTTTTGTTTATGTGATTAAGAATTTACACTCAATATAATATTTAGATTACATATCGGCAGTAAAAAGCTTTAAAAAACTGGGAGCCATTTAATCTAGAAAAACTGTATAAGCTTCCACAGGGATAGGCTAAGGCAGTCAAGTTCCACTTTTCACAATCCTGATACAACTCTCTTTTTCTTCACATCCACATTTTTTATTAAATAACAATTGTTAGAGACACATTTTTCTTAGCAACTATGGATTCTCTATACACTTGGCCCATCACTCGGCAAATGGTAAAGTGGAGGCAGCATTCTGGGCTTGTGACTGTAAACAAGTTTTTTTTGTCATCTTCACTGCCCTCACTTTTCCCTCTACTCAGACGAATATTTTGTAAGACCCCACAAATGCTGCCTTCGATGTTCGGCTGATCAGCTGATCTTGAGATTGTGGGAAAAGTTAAGGAAGATCTCCTCGCCCACGAATGACGCGTGCAGGGCCGTCCACTGGCCGTAGTGGTCTCGCGTTGGTGCTGCTATATATAATAATACTCTGTCTAAATACCGCTTTCGAGATATTTGCCGCTAGTTGGCGCCCGCATGTGTCAACCATCAGATCCTTTAAAAGATGATGTAAGGATTTTACTGGTTTTAAGGATTCCTCTTTCACTAACTTCCACTGCATAGAGCTGGGTTTTGTATTTATTTGTTGGCGTAATTTTACATTGAATTTCAGCGTACAAAATTGCAAGAAACTGAAAATGAATGGCGTAATGTAATAAAAGAGGCATTTATTAGGAATGTGAGTTCATTAAAGTCACAGAGCACTGCATCACACAGTCCAATTACATTGTATCCATATTTAAAAGTACTTAGTGTGAGTATGATGTTTTATTAAATTTACTTTTATTTAAAGATACAGTGTCATTACTAATCATCTGTCCAGACTGCCGATCCGGGTTAGCACCATCACTTCAAGTTTACTGACCGTAAAGTGACTTGGTCACCTTCCGCGATAAGCCTGAAAGTACCTTAAGATGGTTGCCTAAGTGTGGTAAGCAGTGGTGCCCAATCTGCTGATCTGGAGTAGTCATCACTTACAAGTTTACAGACCGTAAAGTGACTTAGTCGCGTTGCGGAATCAGCTTGTAAGTTGCCGGTTCCAACTAGGTCGGCATAGTGAATGCGACTGCTACTTGCAGTTATTTATTTGTAGTAGTAGTCGCCTCCATTCATGGACCGCTCTCCAGCTTAACATCAGGATGGGGCTTTCATTATAGAGCTACAATAAAAATATTTTATTTATCATTTAATTTAAGAAAACTGGGTTACCTAGTGCCCAGATCTTGTGTGCAGAGAATTGTGGATGTTAGTGAAGCGAAGGAGTCGTGTCAGGATCTTGGCAAGTAGCACTCTATTCTCTCTGCCTATCTCTATGGGGAAAAGGTGCGACAATTTGATTGATTGATTTCTATATTTTATTTTCAGGTGAATCAATTTGTTGATTTAATAATGAGTGAAATTAATAAATTAGTTGATGGAAGCCAAAGTTATAGTCCAACATTAAAAATACTACAAAGGGAGTTGGGCACCTTAGTTAATAATAAGTATGTTCTTGTTTTATTGTTAATCGACATATGACAGCACCCCGCCCCACCCTCTATGAAGTGCGGTCCATTAATGGAGGGTACTGCTATGACTGTATGTCTTTCCCATTGGGTACTGTCCTATCGTTTGATAATCCTGCCAGATCATCAAACAATATTAATTATTATCTATCAATCAATCAAATTGTCACACATTTATTCATATTAACATTATATTTAAAAAAAATCAAATGTTCACCCGTGAAATATTTGAGTTTTAACAAAAATCAAAAACAATCAATGGATTAAAAACTCCTATTTTAAGTATTAAAAGTTTTCATTTTTTTTTATCATTCACCTGTGAATTTTATTTTATTTTATAAGTGTGTAAAACAATTTCCAATCTTTGATTCAGCATTAAAAAACATTGTCGTCATCAAACTTAATTGCATACACTGCACACTACAAATTACAATTGCAAATATTACAAATTATTAACTTCTAATTAAACATCTATTAATCTATCATTTAATCATATTAGGCATAATTTTAATTTTAAAATCATAAAAAAACATACATAAAATCACCTAAACATTAATATTATTCATTAAATATTAATTGATCTTTTAAAGATAGAAAAATTGGGATTGTTGACTAAAGTCCCCCAAAAAAAAATTAGAATAAAAAAAAATTGGGATCGAAAATGTCCATGTCGATGACGACGCTCTGATTGCTGACGAATTGTTGAAGATCGAATGATAAAGGACTTACTTTTGAAATTATATTAACTATTTATTTAATGTGACTAAAAAAAGAATAAATATAGAATTTTGATATAACAAAATGTCAAGCACATAGAGGGCCCCATCATCCTTATAGACGACCGTGGTGGCCGTAGTGGCAGTGAAATGGCCACGTAAGCCGAGTGGCACGGGTTCGAAACCACTCACCGGTACCAATGTATCTTTGATATTATGTACTTTAGTTGTCCTGTTTCTAGGATACAAGCACTTTAGTAGCTTAGTATAGAAATGTATAATAAAAAAAAGATATATGTGCCCAGGGCCCCCTATAGGTTAAAGACGGCATTGCTTGCCAACTACATTTAATATTTTTTCCGCAGATACCAAATAGAACAATTTAGAAAGAATGGCGTTTTTAAGAAGAAAGAAGAGATTCTTGATAAGTACTGCGAATGGTACATTAACAGACAACCATTGGATGGCAGTGACAATCAGTACAACTGTAGACAAGCATGGCAATTGTTGGTGCATCAAAATAAAGAAGGTGCCAGTTTGGTAGGTTATTTTATTATAGCTCGACTTATGACAACACCCCGCCTGATGTTAAGCTGGAGTGCGGTCCATGAATTTACTACCTACCAGGATTTACTACCACAGATAAATAACTGCAAGTAGCAGTCTTATCCTCTATGCAGTCTAGCTAAGCAGATTTTTTTTCGAAAAGGGTAGTTGTAGTTATTTGCGGGCTCGTTTCCGCACTTGAAGTCCTCTTCGGTTTCTTTGTACGTTCTTCAATGGTTCTCCTTCAGTGGAGCCGATCTCCTCCAGGAAGGCCAGGAGACCCTTCTCGTTCTTGCAGACCTCCGGAAGCGTCCTTGCATTGCCAAGAAACTTCTGTCTTGCTTCGGCTACTCCTGTACTCCTGCAACTCAAGAGCACATGTGCAGCTGTCTCCTCCTCATTTAGGCATCCCCTACAGAGTGGGCTGTCCGATATTTCGAAAAGGGTAATGTAATTATTAAAGGAAAATGTTTTTAGTATACTTTTTTTACATTCCTTTATTAACCTTCTAAAAGTGCTTGTTACATAGAAACAGGACGACCAAAGTACATATTATATATATAAAAGATACATTGGGAACTGGCAAGTGATTTTGAACCGGGGGTTCTCAGTTTGTGTGACCATTGCACTACCACTACAACACGGTCATCTTAATTGTTGGTAGTAGTAATTTTACTATGTCTTGTATTGTTTTAGGACATTGAAGAGGAAGCGTGGCCAATAGATATAAGACAGAACATTGGCAAATTCCTTTATAATATTATTATACATGATGTTAAAATTGATGTTAATATGTTCAACCAGAAAAATAAAAAAGTGTAAGTATTTTTTAACATTATCATAATTATAAAAGTCTGTTTTTTCCGTTCCTTGCTAACCAAGGACGGGAAGTCCAATCGGCGAACTGTGAAGTCGAGGTCAAATGTCGTGTCTTAACAAAAAAAAAACGAACGAATAGTTCAAGTTAGGAGCTTCGTTTATTTCCTACTTTTTAAAGTGACATTATCAAAAATAATGTCACTGTAAAAGTTACATGTAATTTAATTGTATATTACCTTTGGCTGGCATAGTGACCGTGAATTGACTCGGGTTTTTTAGTCTTCGGCACTCTTGGACCTCCTCTTGCTTACGATCAGGCGGGTCGATGGCGTTACTCTAAATCCCATATGGCGGACAAGCCAAAGATGGCGGACTAATTATTTTTATGCACTCCCATAATGTGACTATTTATTAAGAGGGGTTGCTGGTGGTTAGTTTGGTTCAGTTGCTATTGAACTGTAGTAGCAGTCGCCTCGATTCATAGACCATCACATCAAGCAGAGTGATGTCACATGTCGACCCACAATAAAATTTTTGGGGGTTCGATTCCCGGTCAAAGCAAATATTTGTTTCATAGCTTTTATTTGTAATATTTTATTAAATTATACTAAACATTGCAAATATTTGTTAATAAAAAAAAAAGATGGATATTTGCTTCGGGTCTGGTTATCAAAGAGTGGTAGTAAACAGACTGTGAAGTGATTTGGTCACGTTTTGGGATCAGCTTGTAAGTTGCCGGTTCCATCTAGCCAAGCATAGTAGATGTGATTGCTACTCACAGTTATTGAATTGTAGTAGCAATGATATTCATTCATGGACCACACTTCGGCCTAACATCAAGCGGGGTGCTGTCATATGTCGAGTCACAATAAAAATAAAAATAAATATATGCCCTTTATAGCAAGAAAGCGCCTGCAGTTTACAAGGTCCACCGTCCTTGGGGTCGTATGGTTAGACTGGAATTGAAGCCGCATCCAGTTGTTAGCAGACTGTTCTTGAGTGGTGCCAGGCCCACCCTACAGATGGCAGCACCGCTCGTGCCCTTGGTTTCAATGGCGGCTCCATGGGCGTCAGTTAAGTCCGGGGCTTATTTGCTGACGAATACTACGCTTATTAGGTAAGTACATTTATTATTATACTAGAATTTTTTACATACTATACTAAGCTACTAAAGTGCTTGTATCATAGAAACAGGACAACCAATGTATATAATATCAAAGATACAAGTGGTTTTGAACCCGAACTTATAAAAGTCTTCTTTGGTCTTCCTATACACTGTTGGCTTATTATGGTGAATTAAAAATTATCATTTTTTAGAATGAATTAAACAAATTTTATGCGGCTTACTATCGCGTTTATTTATGTGGTCACGTAGAGACTCTCAGTGACCACGATGGCTGCAAAGCTCTCGAAACGTCGAATTAATAATTGTAAAATCAAAACCAAAAATAAACGCGATAGTAAGCCGCATAAAATTTGTTTAATTCATTAATCAATGTTCGCCCAAAATCTAAGAAAATATTTTTTTTAGGATACCTTTATTTGTGGTACAACAATGGAAGCGTCTAGAAGAGACACCCGCACAAAACATGTATCCAGTATTAGATACTCTTAATCAACTTGGTGAAGTCCCTTGGGTTATAAATAAGCCTATACTGGATTTGCAACTACAAATTTTTAGGTAAGAATATATTTTTACAATTATTTTATGATAAGGATTGACAAAGGAATGCTTTGATGGTTTGGGCACATGGAAAGGATGAGTGAAAGTAGATTGACGAAAGGAATTTATAAATCTGATGTGGATGGATGCGTTAAACAAGGCAGGCCCAGGAGGGTGTTTTCTGACCAAATCGGAGACATCCTCAAGAAAGCTAGGTTGCCTAGTGTCCATAACCACAGAGCCTGTATGAAGAGTGGATGTGAAGGAAGCAAGGGAGTGTGGTTTTTGAATAGAGGTGACTACTTCTATAGTTGAATTACTGTGGCGGTTACACCTGGGACCCCATAATACACAAACTCAAGTCCCCAGTCCAGCCAACTGCCAAACCGAATGACACCGCAAGTTATTTTTGCAAAAAATTGAATTAAACCGGGAACAGAAAAACAAAATCAAAACATCAAACGGGGTAGTTTTGGAAACAATAACAGCATCAACCAATAGAACGACCAACACCTTAGTCTGTCCATGACAACGATGGCTGCAAAGTTCTCGAAACGTCGGAATAATAATGTAAAATCAAAACCAAAATAAACGCGATAGTAAGTCGCATAAAACTTGTTTATTTCACATGATATTTTAATTGATTTATTGATAATGTTTGTTTTTCCTCTACAGATCAGGTGGTAGTACAAAACTAGATATACCGCAGCCCCCTTCAGCGTTAGACGTTGCTCAGTTCACAAAGGCTGATGATAAGTCTAGTGCGTTTCGACGACGGGTTGCCATAAGCCGTGCCAGATCGGAAATGTATTCGTTGTGGTGTGATGCCCTGTATAAATTGTCACTTGCTAATCATTATAGGTAAATGTTTAGATCTTTTTTATTATTATACATTTCTATACTAAGCTACTAAAGTGCTTGTATCATAGAAACAGGACAACCAAAGTACGTATATAACCAAAGACGGCAGGCGTGGACGAACGATTTAGCGATTGGTTTGTTGTGCGTATAGTCCCGGGTTCAATTCCCGGTCGGAGCAAATATTTGTTTCATAGCTTTTATTTGTGATATAAGGCCGGCATAGTGGATGTGATTGCTACTCACAGTTATTGAATTGTAGTAGCAGTGACATTCATTCATGGACCACACTTCGGCTTAACATCAAGCGGGGTGCTGTCAAATGTCGAGTCACAATATAAAAAAATCAAACAATCATTGAGTGGTTACCTGTACTGCCTACTACACTGCCACTACACCACCCATGTCATGATTCATCACTACAGTTTTTCATCTTCATATACTGATGACAAGTTTCCTTTTGCTTTCCCAGAATGGAATAACCAAACTAATTTTTTTTTAAATTGTCAATAGAGACGAGATATTCTGGCTACCCCACAACATTGACTTCCGTGGTCGTGTATATGCATGCCCACCTCACTTGTCGCAACTAGGTGCTGACAATGCACGGGCACTGCTGAAATTCGCGAACCCGAAGCCTTTAGGACCAAACGGACTACGATGGCTGAAACTTCACGCTATTAATTTAACGGGGACTATGAAGAAAAGTACATTGAATGAACGGTTAGTCTATGGTTTTTTTGTTACGTGATATCTGACCTTCACCTGTCTGTTAGTAGTCAAAGTCCAAAACTCAGTTTACGGTTTCCTTAGTCTCTGCTATGGCAAAGTCCCAGGTTTGATTCCCAGCCGGAGAAAATTTGTTTCATAGCTTTTATTTGTAATTCATAATGAGATTAAATATTGCTGATATTTGTTCATATAAAAAGGCAGCGGATATTTGCTTCGGTTCTGGGTGTCAAAGAAATCAGCTTAAAGTTGCCGGTTGCAACTGGGCCAAAATAGTGTATGCGGCTGTTACTTGCAGTTGTTTTCCTGTAGTAGTAGACGCCTCCATTCATGCAACGCACTCGAGATTAAAATCAGTCGGGATGCTGTCATATGTCGAGCCAAAATAAAGGACAATATCTTTAATTATAATAAATTCTATATATTTTAACATATTTTAAAGAAATGAAAGAAGATGTAGTTTGGGCACATGGAAAGGATGAGTGAAAGTACATTGACAAAAGCAATTTATAAATCTAATGTGGATGGATGCGTTATTTCCGATCAAATCGGAGACATCCTCAAGAAAGCTAGGTTGCCTAGTGCTCTTAACCTTAGGGCTTGTATGAGGAGAATTGTGGATATGAAGGAAAGCTAGGGAGTTGTGACAGGATCGTGGCAAGTGGCGCTCCATTGCCTCTGCCTTTTCCTGTGGGCTAAAGGCGTGACAATTTGATTGATTAATTGATCTTTTAACAGATTAATATACGCGGACAGTATATTGGACAAAATAATTCAATCTGCTGATAAACCACTGGAAGGTGAGATGTGGTGGGCTCAGTCTGAGGAGCCATGGCAGACACTTGCCTGTTGCATGGAGATTGCTAATGCTATTCGGTCAGGCAATCCTGCAGGTATAGATACAAGCTTTTATTTTTATTATTATTATACCCTAGATTACTAATCATATTTTCGAGTAACACTTTTACTACATATTATCTACGTATGTGTATTTATGATATTCATTTATATATTGTATCTATTTAAACCGAATTATCTTTTCTTTCATTTCCTGCATTAAAGAAATCACCGGATACACCTTCCAAAGGTAGAAAGTGGTGTATTGGCAGTGCAACGGTTACGGAAACCAAGAGCAAGATTTCTAGACCACTCACTGGTACCAATGTATCTTTGATATATGTACTTTGGTTGTCCGGTTTCTGTGATACGAGCTCTTTAGTAGCTTAATATAGAAATGTAAATGTAAAAATATATATAAATATATCCTGGGTAATCAACTAAAACATTTTTCATTCAATTAAAATGTTTATGCCCAATGACAGTTTATAAAAAAAGTGAGTCGTCGTGGAACGCCGGGCAAATGCAAAACAATAAAAATTCAAAACTATTTAGTATAGAAAATTTTCATGAAGGAAATGAACGTCTACCCCTACCATTACCACTAAAACCACCATCACCACCAACACCACTACCATCTCCACCACAGATTTCCTCAAAACATGGTTTCAACTCCATGGTTTTTTATTGCTAACAATTTATCTTTTGTCAGAATTCCTGTCAGGGTTTCCTGTTCATCAAGATGGCTCATGTAATGGCTTACAACACTACGCAGCGTTGGGTGGAGACACAGCCGGAGCGACTGCGGTCAATTTGGCACCCAAGGAAAGACCACAGGACGTTTATAGTGCGGTCGCTGCTCTTGTGAGTGACTACTTACATTTACGTTTTTACGCAGATAGGCAGAGACAATGGAAAGCCGCGGGTATTTGGGTACAAGTATACAGACCGTGAAGTGACTCAGTCGCGTTTCGGGTCCAGCTTTTAAGATGCCGGTTCCAACTAGGCTGAGGATGTGACTGCTACTTAGTTATTGAACTGTAGTAGCAGTAACAGTCATATGTCGAGTCACAATAAAAAAAAAGTGATGCGACCATTTGACCTTGACTTGCCAGTGGTAAGCAGGTGGAGGTTAGAGAGCGCTGACGGTTAAAATAACGAAACAAAACATAGTACCTTAGTCACCGTGACTATGTCGGCCAAAGGTGCTTCTTCACGCATCGCTTCGCTGGAAGGATCCAAGGTTATAGGAGGGAGAGAACACATGGGCTAATAAACATTTAACACAACAGAATACAATAAATATTTATCAAATCAAAATAAAATTGTCACGCCTTTTTGCCTCAGAGATTGGCAGAGACAATGGAGCGCCGCTTTGAATGATCCTGACACAACTCCCTAGCTTCCCTCCGATCCACATTTATTTATACAAGCTCTACGGTTATGGGCGCTAGGCAAGCCAGCTTTCTTTAGAATGTCTTAGATTTAATATTAGGTGTTCGGTTTTTAATTGATACGCTTGCCTGATGGTAAGCAAGGGTAACCCCAAGAGCGCGGGCGACTGTAAAACCTAATTTAGTATGAGATTGCCTCAGTCGCCGTTACTAGCCTGGCCGGTTTATGTTTATTGTACCTCGACTTGCCTAATGGTAAGCAAGGGTAACCTCAAGAGCGCGGGCGACTGTAAAACCAAATTTAATATGAGATTGCCTAAGTCGCCGTTACTTTTCTGGCCGGTTTATGTTTATTGTACCTCGACTTGCTTAATGGTATTCAAGGGTAACCTCAAGAGCGTGGGCGACTGTAAAAACTAATCGCCGCCATTACCCTTGCCGATTTATGTTCATTGTAATTTTTATTGTTATTATAAAGGTTGAAGAGATGCGAGCAAAGGACGCGGCTCAAGGCGTTGGCCCAGCTATTGTATTGGAGAATTTTGTGCGTAGGAAAGTAATTAAACAGACAGTCATGACAACTGTTTATGGTGTTACCAAGTTCGGTGCTCGGCTGCAGATTGCTAAACAACTTAAAGGTGAGTGTAACATCTTTTTATTTTAGCTCAACATATTTAACTTTGGCCGACTGAGGCGGCCGTGAACAAACTCGGTTTTCTCAGTCGTCGTCACTCTTGGACCTCCGCTTGTTTATCATCAGGCTGGACGAGGTCAGATGTCGTGTCATAATAAAAAATATATTTAAAAAAAACAGCATTCCGCCTGATGTTAAGCTGGACCGCGGTCTATGAATGGATGTAATTGCTACTACAATTTAATAACTGTAAGTAGCAGTCACGTCTCTTATGCCGGTCTAGTTGGAACCGGCAACTTACAAGCTGATCCCGAAACGCGACCAAATCACTTCACGGTCTGTATAATTGTGAGTGATGGTACTACCCCGGATCAGCAGACTGGGTTTTTTATTTATTTTTTTTATTTTGACTCGACATATGACAGCACCCCGCTTGATGTTAAGCCAAAGTGTGGTCCATGAATGAATGTCACTGCTACTACAATTCAATAACTGTGAGTAGCAATCACATCCACTATGCCGGCCTAGATGGAACCGGCAACTTACAAGCTGATCCCGAAACGTGACCAAATCACTTCACGGTCTGTATACTTGTAAGTGGTGGTACTACCCCGGATCGGCAGACTGGGTACCACTGCCTACCACTCTTTGATAACCAGACCCGAAGCAAATATCCATCTCTTTTTTTTTTATTAACAAATATTTGCAATATTTAATATTATTAAATATTACAAATAAAAGCTATGAAACAAATATTTGCTCCGACCGGGGATCGAACCCGGGACTTTACGCGCAACAAACCAGTCGCTAAACCGTTCGTCCACGCCTGTCGTCAAAAGTGCCACTGCCTACCACTCTTTAAACTGATGTTATTATATTTGTTTCAGACATTGAAGACTTCCCCAAAGATCAAGTGTGGCCATGCTCACACTATTTGACAGGAAAGACATTGGACAGCTTAAGAGAAATGTTCACCTCAACGAAACTAATACAGGATTGGTTTACTGAGTGTGCTAAGTGAGTATACTAATTTTGTATAGCTAATAGCATTGATATTTTAGGAAAAGTTTTTTAATTGTTATGCATAGTCTCCCTCTTCGTTCTTCTTTCAATAACCAGCTCAAAATTTCTTCCCACTCAAGCAGATATTCAGATTTCTTTCCTGTGTCTGCAGCCCGCAAGTGAAACAAGCTGGATATTAGACGTGCACCGTCTGTTAATGTCTTTAAACGATTAGTCACCAACTTGTTTCTTGATAAACAGGAGCTCATGGCATCTAGTTCATATTAAATAATTTGGCACAAAATAGAATGTGTATGTTTATGTATATTATTTTTACCTACATATACATATATATACACTTGTGATACGTGTTACTTGTATGTAGTATATTTGCACCCTGCCCATAATTTCTCATCATCCCAAAGGTTAGTTAGGCATTAAACTCGCCTTTGTACCTATTTTTAAGTTGGTTTTGGTGCAATAAAGGATTTAAATAAATAAATAAAAGACGTAGATATGTTATGCGCGCTCCGAATGAGGCACGTTAAAGGATAACCTGAACTCAGTGACGCAATGCAGAACAACATATATTTGTCTCTTTTTCGCTCTCAATAACTATCATCGAGGCATGTTAAAGCAATGCTAATAAGATAACTTAATTGCACAGCAATTAAAAACAAAATTGTTATTAGTTTTATCACCACAGTCGTCCAGTGCTCTCCTTATCAGCCGATCCTTATACTGCGCGGCTCAAAAGTCAACGCTCTTTTCTTTGGCCGGCATAGTGACGGCGACTGAGGCAACCATGAACTAACTTGGTTGTTTCAGTCTTCATCACTCTTGGACCTTCTCTTGCTCATCACCAGGCAGGATGAGGTCAAATGTCGTGTCACAATAAAAAAAAAACATCTTCCGGGATCTATATCACTTTTGTACTATTTCAGGGCTATAAGTGGCGTGTGTGGCGATAGTGTGGAATGGGTGACACCATTGGGTCTTCCTGTTGTGCAGCCATATTTTAAGAAAACAAACCTGTCTGTTAACAATACACACATTGAACATCAACAGTATGTATATAGCATTTTTTTAGATTGTGACTCGACATATGACAGCACCCCGCTTGATGTTTAGCTGGAGCGCGGTCCATGAATGGATGTCACTGCTACTAAAAATGTAATAACTGTAAGTAGCAGTCACATCCACTATGCCGGCAACTTACAAGCGAATCCGTCAGAGAGAGAAAGAAAAAGTAATATAATGTAGAAAAGCAACATAGAGTAGAAACAAACAGACGAGCCGTCCGAGTTATGGCAGGTCACGAAAACTCTGAAGCTCTTGTAGTTTCGCATACATGGCGTTTCTATGGCTTCTATCTCAGCATCACTTATTACTCTATACTTACATATCTATTACTTGTATTTTAGCACGTTTACAATCCCATGACCTCTATGTTAAGGCTCGATGTTAAGCAGTGAATGGAGGCGACTCCTAGCATAATTACATAGCAACATAATTATTTATTTGTCATAAATCCATGTGAAAACTATTTACATATTTTCTAAGTTCATCAAAATATAAGCTATACTAAAACTCCTGAGTATAGACCGATAGGAGACTGTGAGCGTGTTAAAACGTATTAAAAAATATTAATAAAACCCCCAGACGTCCGTGCACAGTGAAGCAGAAGAATGCGTTTCCACCTAATTTCATTCATTCGTTGGATTCCTCCCATATGATGTTAACATCACTGTGGTGTCAGGCAGCTGGCATTACGTTCGTGTCCGTGCACGATTGCTTTTGGACACATGCAATCACTGTGGATGCTATGAATAAGGTATGTGTTGATCTTATTTTTTACATTTCTATACTAAGCTACTAAAGTGCTTGTGTCATAGAAACAGGACAACCAAAGTAGATATATCAAAGATACATTGGTACCGGCAAGTGGTTTTGAACCCGTGCTCTCGGTTTGCGTAACCATTGCACTATCACTACACCACGGTTACCTTAAAACCTGTATTTTATTAATATCTAATGTTTATTATAGAATTTAATGTTTTAAGAGCTTGTATATAAAAATTCTGGTTGTGAGGAAAGCGAGGGAGTTTTGTCAGGATCGTCGCAAGTAGCGCGTCATTGTCTCTGCCTAGTCCTATGGAATAAAGGCATGACAATTTGATTGATTGATTGAATTATTGATTACAATATGTGGGTACGATTTAATTTTATTAAAAGATTAATCTGAGTCTTTTAAATACTTTCAAGCGTCACACAGTCGCACCTCGGGATCGGACTAAAATTTGTCGTAATGTCGAAATATAACAGCATCCCGGGTGTCGTCGAGCTGGAGTCCGGTCAATAAATGGAGGCGACTACTAGTACAGTTAATCGCATCCACGTTGCCATCCTAGTACTTTCAAGCTGATTTTGAAACGCGATTGAGTCACTTCACGGTCTCTACAAGTGATAGTGGTGGATCGGCTGACTGGCCAAATAATCACATCAATAAGCATTGTGACGAAGTTGCATAAAAGCTTTATCATTTTATTATAAATGGCACTTTTAAATCGTATGTAACTGCGTAAATCGGAACGCAAAATTTTCACAGACAATAATTTGTTGACCTTTGTATCACGTTTGGTTTGCCCTTACTTTGCGATTATTTTGTTTATATTGAAACTGAAACACATTTTGAATTTATCTTAAAATATGTTGAATTAAATAAATTTGATGCGGCTTACTATCGCGTTTATTTTGGTTTCGGTTTTACATTTTTTTATTACTCCAACGTTTTATTATAGTCGTTTATTATAGACGTAGTATTATTCAGTCGTGACCACAATGGCTGCAATGCTCTCGAAACTCTAAAAAATAAACGCAATTAAGCCGCATAAAATTTGTTTAATTCAATAATCAATGTTCGCGAAAAATCTAATTAAAATATGTTATTATTTTCAGATATGCCGTGAACAATTCGTCGCATTACACTCGCAGCCCATTCTATATGACCTCTCCGATTTTCTTGTTAAGAGATACAGTTATGACGTCAGGTAAACATGCCAAACTCAACACACACTCAAAACACATCATCATCATCAGCCAGAAGGCGTCGTCTGCTGAACATAGGCCTCCCCCTTAGAGCGTCATTCCGAACGACAAGATGCCAGTTGCATCCACCGGTTATTTGTGACTTCCACTATATCGTCAGACCTTGGATCCTTCAAGCGATGCATAAAGAAGCACCTTTGGTCGGTGTAGTGACGGCGACTGAAGCAGCTGTGAACTAACTCGGTCGTCACTCTTGGACCTCCTCTTGCTTATCATAAGGCGGGTGGGTCGGCGGGTTTAAATAACTGAAAGTAGCAGTCTCATCCACTATGCTGGCCTAGTTGGAACCGGCAACTTATGAGCTGATCCCGAAACGCGACTAAGTCACTTCACGATCTGTATACTTAAATATTGTATTTATAAATATTTTCTTTTACAGTAAAAATGACGAAGACACCAAGTCAATAGCAACAAAGAAACAAGTGAATGCGTTACTTAAAAAGGTGCCTACCAAAGGTGATTTTGAATTGAAAAATGTTCTTAACTCAGTTTATTTCTTCAGTTGAACATTTTGCATAACTTAAGTGCAATTCTTTTAAACCTAGAACAAGCTTCGAAACCATCTTGGTATTGTAAAAAATCGAAATCTAAAAATTGTAAGAAAAACATACTTTGTAAAATTATAAAAAGAAAAATTACCAATCTCAAGCGCGTCTACTTTAAAACGGGAAACCAAATGTTTACATTTGTCGGACTGGACGCGTTCCGTACCACAAAACAGTGAACGACGCAACGTCGATTGAAATTCCGTGACTTCGAAGCTAGTTTCTTTGTTTAGAGCAGTGTTTCCTAACGTAAGACCCACGCCCCACAGAAGGGCAATTAAAAAAATAGACTCGACACGGTCCAATGGATCTTTCGCTTTGGGTTACTTAAATGCAATACTAGATATCGGTGACAAATTTAACAAAATAGGCAAATTCTTAATAAAATGCTGTAATAAAATCATTTATATTTCTTAAGGGAACAAAACAATTTTTAAAGGTTATTAATAAAGGGGGGCATAAACATTTTAGAAGTGTCAAGGTGGGGCATGGCCTAAAAAAGGCTGGGAAACACTGGTTTAGAGGAAATGTACTTTTAAATTATGTAAAAATTGTGCTTTGAGACTGAATTGTTATAGTTCGACTGAATTTGTTTGATTTACTTGTTAATTAGAGTAGTATTAGGTACAAATATATCATATCTAGTCGCTATCGTAGATATCAAAAGTTATACACAAACATAAGAACTTCTTAATAGCGACGTTAGTCAAAAAAAAGTTTATAATAAATTTATAAATTATAGAGATATCTGAGTTTGAGTAAAACTGACGTTAACTTATTCCCTGTCTAATCGTTTCTTTTCTGACAGGTCGAAATTAGGGACGTTACCGTCACCGATTCGATTTAAAATAATAATCGATTTTTATTTCATCTAATGCATTAATTATGTCAGATCGAATTTAAATTTTAATAAAATGAATGAGTGTATAGTAAGCCAGTGAATATAAGGGTGTTACTTTGAAGCCGTAGTAGCGCTACTGGTGTGCACTCATGAAGGCCCGCATTGATATATTGACACTAACAAAAGGCTTTGAAGCGTATAAAATATCGTTTTTTGTGGATATATAGCGAAAAAAACTTGATCTGAAGGATCAATCTTTAAATCCTTCATACAAGCTTTTCTTTTGTCGAGTTGTGGATGTAAGTGGAAAGTAGCGCTCCTTTATCTCTACCTTACACATATCTCGATGAGAACGGAAACTACGTGGGACAGGCCACTGTTGCCCATGTGTTCTCTCCATCCAATGACCTTGGATCCTTCAAGCGATGCGTGAAGAAGCACCTTTGGCCAGCGACTGAGGCAGCTGTTTTTTCAGTCGTCACTCTCGGACCTCCTTTTGCTTATCATCAGGCGGGTCGAGGTCAGATGTGTCACAATAAAAACAATATTGCAAGGCGGAGACCAATCTATCACTAATAGTATTTATATGAAGCTTAAGTATATCGATTACACATATACGAAATATAGTCTACATATATATATAAATATAATACATATAGTCTTATTATTACTATTTTCAGTTGCCTTATGCGTGCGTAACAGTGGAGTTAAGGCCTTAAACGTATGAGCATAATAAATATACTGCCAAAAAACTCAGTGATTTTGAATTTATATATCACTGCCATTAATTGAATTCCATGGCATAAGATATTAATATTACTATTAAGAATAGATTGCAAAGAATATATTGATTATTCTAAGTTTTTAAGAATATGTGTGGAATTACATAATGATCATCGAAATTGGCTTCTAATTTTGACCATAGATATAGAAGGGGATATTTGGTGTGGTGACTTAAAGGAAATAAAGAGATGCACATACGGAATACTATGTGTTAGAAAGAGATAAGCTCCGTACTGTAGAAATAGTGCAGCACAGTACAAAGGTACACAGTACCGCCCAAAGAATTCATTCATGAACCTAAGTATCATTGCCAATCTGATTACTCCATATCACGAGGAAAAACCATTCTCACCTTCAAAATTGTCATTCGATGACCTTTTAAATGCTAATCCTACTATTATTATAAATGTGAATGTGAGTTTGTTTGTTACGTTTTCACGCAACAACTACTTAACCGATCATCATTAAATTTTGTACACATATTTTTGGAGTTACTAAAAGTAACATAGGAAACTTTTAATTAAAAATATATATTTCTTTTACTATAGTTACCAATTGACTATAGTTTCAGCTGTTTGGAATTTTTCTATATTTATTTTTAAATGAGATCGGGATATACTGTCGAATTGAGAACCTCCTCCTTTTTTTATGACTGTGTTATAAACTTAATTTTACGCTGGTGAAACCGCGGGCACAGCTAGTTAAATAATATTTTCGCTGTTATTACAAATTATATACAGGAAAATAGATAGTTGAAAAGAACACGACCTGTCACTTACCGTTGCCCGCCACAACTCTACTACTCTATATCTATGGTTTTGACATAACAATAAGAATTTCATTGGTTGAACTTCTTTTAACGTTGTCTGTCAAAAATGGAGCCAATTACGTAAATCATTAATATTACGTAATAAAAGATCAAAACCTTATTCCTTTTAGCAATTACAAAGACATGTTTTGATCTGTATATAAATAAGTACGAATATAATGTGCCTTTTATGATAAGTTTCATATTTGTTTTTGTGGGAATTTTGTGAAATGTATTTTTATAATTTGTTTCACGAGCATGAAACATAAGAAGGTAATGATTCTAAGTGGTTTAATATATTTACAGTTCGGTCGATTGGACAATCACAACCTAGGTTGTCCGTCCGATCAGACTATAAATTCATTACCAAGTTATACTTATAAAAGTTTCTCAGAATTTATTCCTTTTCTATTGTAGTTAGGAATTGCAATTAAACTGTGATGATATTAATAAAATGATTATAAAAATATTTTTTTTTTATTGAGGTTTAGGTTTAGGCAATCCTGCGTATTCCCCAATTTTCCTTCCCGCCATCATAATTGCGGAATAAAGCGTAATTAAGAAATAAAACTAACACCAAGCATTACTTCAGTATACTTTATTGTAGTCTTATGAACACCTAGATATAATAAATCTAGACCTAAAACTAAAAATAGTGATTTGGCTATTTTGTGTCGTTTCTACAATCAATTCATCTAATCATCTTATACTCGTTTCTGAATGCAGAAATTATATTCGAATCAGAGTCTAACTGAAACGTTGTAAATTCGCGAGCATAAATGGAACGCCCGAGAACTTTTTAAAAATATTATTCAACTTGATAACTGGACTTTGTCAAAGTGTGGAAACAAAGAATTTGGCAAGAATCACAGTCCTGATTGTGATTATTATTTACTGTTTAAAGCAACATTTAGCTGGCGTTTTTTAGGTCAGGTTTATTATTTTTCAGTTGATATTTACAGACAGCGTGCCAGACCGGCACAGAGAGACATCGACAGACACCGTTTATTCGGAATTCGTCGGAAGCCATTTTGTAATATAAAATAATACACGGTCCGGTGCTATGTGCTTGCCCGGCAGACACATAAACCTCGCAGACAAAATACTATTTCTGAGAATAGTCACCGGGCACAGACGTGTAAAAAGGTATTCCATACACACCGTATACAAGAATATTATTTTGTGTGACACGTTTGATGTCGGTAGATAGGTATAATTAACCCTTTTAACTTAAATATGAAATGGGTTAAAGGATCTGAATTCCTGATTCAAAAAGCATACGCGTAAGGTTAAACTTAATCATAAATATTTTAAGGTCTGATAAGCTGTTTTGCTTATTAAAACTATTGAGCTTAAATCATGGGAATTTGAATACAATATAGTAACGACCCTCGCTAAGAACCTAATTGCCAAAATTACCTCGCGTTTGGGTAAGGTTACTACTTACTCCCTCCAAATGTCTTGCCTAAATTACTGACTGTAAATTATGCCAGTGTTGACCCCGCTGAGATCTTGAATACGATGTCAGTATAAACTTTACCTGACCATTTTTTTCGGATAAAAAACCGACTACTTACAAATAATAAATGCAAATCTAACATGAACTTAAACCTATTTAAACTACCTAATCAATCATTAGATTTAAAAAACAATCAATATGCATCAAATGTCTGGAATCCTCTTACGTTATGTACGACGGCTGTGATTGGTCTGGCACTTTGATCAGCTGACTCATGGGAACCGCTCGTTGTCGCACGATTACTTACTTCAGATGGGCTACAAATACAAACAGAATTATTAAGTGCAGCGTAGTGTTATCCCCAGTAAGAGACAGCCGCCCGGGGCGGAAAAAAAAATTGCCGCCCCTTTATTTAGGAATTTTAATCATAGGTACAACAAAAATATGAATTTCAGGTTCAAATTCTAACGATTTATTTTAGTTTTTTTAAATTTTGCTACCCCCTAAATGTGCCGCCCCGCCACGCTACGCCACTGGTTATCCCATACAGTGTGGTTTGACCAGTGGCTGCCAACTTATTTAGGTATTTAAAAGACTAAAATATGGAGTCAATCCAAAGAACATTTTAGCAAAAACAATCATCTTCTATCTATTGTATAGGTCACAAAAATGTACTTATATATATTCTTTGACAATTGTTATTTAGTTGCCCCCTAAAAGTACTATCTATTATTAAATAAATAGTGTTGTGCCGCATATACTCGTATGAGTGGAATACTGAATAGATTTTTTCAGTTGTCGGCGCTCATGGACTTCTGCTTGCTCACCATCAGGCAAGTCGACGTCAGTTGTTGAGTCTATAAATATTGAAAAAAGGAAAAAGATCGGTATCCTATTGCAACGGTCGGTCTAAAGTCGCATGAAACGGCGAATACAGTTTTAAGTTGACTAGTCCATACCTGGGTGATATATTATCGTATTCAATATTCTCCAGTGATATCCATTGCGGCTGAATATCCTCATTCAATTTGGCACATTCAAGTGTCCCATTGCATATTAATAAATCGTCCATTAATATCTGAAAATATATTTACTTTATTATATTTATTTTTTCCGCGCATATAATGATAAATCATATTTAAGGTGATCATAACCTATGTACTATAGTCATCATCATCAGCAGCCAGAAAGCGTCCACTGCTGAACAAAGGTCTTTAAAATGCCATTTCGAACGACAAGATGCCAGTTGCATCCACTGGTTATTCGTGACTTTCACTATGTCGTCAGTCCACCTAGTGGGAGGCCTACCTACGCTGCGTCTTTCGGTTCGTGGTCTCCACTCTAGAGCCTTTATAGTAAGGCTTTTCAAAGAATCCACGATGCATTTGTAAGAAGTCTTTCGCTACTTCTACTTCTTACACAGTTTTTGGACTAGTTAATTTTGACATCTATTAAGTATGTAATACGAAATAGGTGATTTGTTTGTTTTCTTAGTTATTTGTCTCACTTTCATTGTGCAACGGAAAGCCTTATTTGACATTTGGTCCAGTTAAAGACCTGTCGGTAAAACAAAATTCTTTTACTCCCTTTAATTTTTTAACAGGCCTTTATGCAACTGTCTATGTCTGTGTATTCAGAATTGATTAAACTAATTTTATTTAAGAGAAGGTTTTTTTTAATACTTACACCAAATTCTCTAACGCCACGCGACGGTGTCTTTGCATAGTTCCATATTTTCATTCCCATCACTGATATGGGCGCATCAAATACAAAATATACTCTGGAAATATTGATTTATTTTATAAACAAATCGTGTTGGGGATAACTTAATACCTCGGGAACAGTTCTCGGTAACTAGCGGAAGAAGATTTCGTAGCAGTGTAGGCTCTTAAAGGCTTCAGAGCCCAAAATCATCTATGTCTACCAAGTTTTTATTATTAAAATCGCAGCGTCTGCCTGCCTGAGCACCTGCTGTAACGTTATTCGTCACAACGATTAATAGTTCACGGATGTCTCAACCGCCGTTTTTATGCCAGCAAAAGGTGCCCTTCAGGCTTCGCTTGAAGGATCCAAAATAATTGGAAGTAAGAAAGAACACATCGCTTTTAAGAATTTCATTTGTCATAAATACAGAAAAAAATAGTCTATGTGCCAAAGCGGCTTTTGGGACCAAAGACGCACGGGCAAACGCCATACGGACTGACGACCTATAGAAGGTACTGCTGGTTGCAGCGGGCCGACGACCGTGTAATTGAATTCAATGAGCTTCGTTTTGACAGTTGATCTCCATTAATGAGATTTAAAATTAAAATTGCGACCGCGCCACACACTAAAAATCGATGTTCATTCATTAACAGTTCGAGCTCGTTGAAACTCATTGTCCGTATCAATAAAAGTTGTTTTTAAAACAATATTTTGACAAATTGTAATGATATCATCGATTATTCCCATTGAAGTAGCGCGGTTGGCCCCCAGGACACTGGATATCTTTGAGAGAGGCATATGTCCATCAGTGAACTAAAGGCCGACATTATGTAGATTAACTGTATCAATCAAGATTGTTTATTGATTGCCGGTTATGAATCTATGGCTGTCTACATACCTGTTAAGCGTGTGTGGTATTACAGGCGCAAGCCACGAGTGTGCTGCATCATTGGGCTCAGTGCATCTACAATGGCCATCAACCAATTTGTCGGGTGTGCGAACGTCACCACTTACACCAGACAATACGTTCACACTTGCAGGATGGGCACACACGTCTTAAACAAATAACAATTTATTATTATTAGCCTATTTATTTGTCACACTGCTGGGCAAAGGCCCCCCCTCTAATTTTTCCATGATCCACGACATTTTGCGATCTCTCGCCACCAACTATTGTAGGAGTCTATTTCATCTCGCCATCTTCGTTTGGGCTTGCCGCGATGTCTTCTGCAATCTGGAGCCCACTCAGTGGTGGACCTTGCCTATAAGGCAGAGATGACCTGCCTAATATAAATATATAATATAAATAATAGTTTTAACTATTTATTATTTTATTTGAACGCGACATCTGACCTCGTCTTGCCAGATGGCAACCAATAGAGGTCCAAGGTTGCTTCAGTCGCCGTCAATACTTTAGAAGATTACATGGCTGTTAAGTTATTCTAAGATTATTTAACAAGTACATACTACTTCCAGTGACTTGTATAGGCTTCATTTCGGCGTCATACAATTCAATTTCAGTCATCCCCACGTAGTATGGATCACCCCATGTTGAAAATATTGTTATTTGCAATACAAAACCAGTTGGAGCTCTCAAGTCAATATTTGTACCAAAAATTATACTATCCATAAAACTATCCGAATCTTTGGTATTATTATATCTGTAAAAGAAATATTTTAGAAGGTCTAGATTGACAAATCAATTCTATTAAATTGATGAATAATGGTGATGGGCTTAATTTTGCTAATGGAACCACAAAATAAAGGATTTGATTGTATTAAATCCTTTATTTGTATATAAACCACTTGATTGTATCAAGTGGTTTATACTTTGTGTCACTAATTCACCACTGTCAATTCACTAGACCACTGTTGCCTTTGATATCGTGATTTGGTTCGCATAACTTGGTTGCGTTTATAGTAAATAGTACATACAATAATTCGAAATTCACAATATAGCCACAAAAATGTGTTCCCCAAGGCTCCATTCTAGGTACTAGTTTATAATATTTTTGTTATTTTATTTTAGTGGTTTATAAATTGAAGGCGAGTAAAAATATAAAACGAGAACGACCCAGAATATTGTTGTTTGATCAAATAGGGGACTTTAAAAAAATCACGGTTTGTAGTGCCCAGGTAATTGGGAGGCTCAGAAAGTAAACATCTTGGAATATGGCGCTCCGGATTCTTTGCCTATCCCCGTGGGAATTAAGGCATAAAATTGATGATGATGATTCTGTTAGTATCATCATATTAGTAGATCGTTATTCAATTGCTTTAATTGAGATTATGTTGCACCAGAAATAAAACGCATCTCTATCAAGCGTCGGTACAAAATGAAAATATTCTTACCGTTCATCCAAGGCTGCTAAATCCAATTCCTGTACATAATCATAGTATATGTTTCCTGGTGCACGTCGCATGAGTGCAGGTCGGAATGTCGAAGCATCATCCAATTCAACCTTTATATATTTAGCACCTATATATGTTAGCTCCATATTAGCATTATAATTCCATATTCTAATATCTTTAACAAAAGTAACAGAACATTGTTATTTTCCATGCTTTAAACCCTTCAAGCTAGCGACTACTACATGCAGCCTTCTATCCGTGGCTGTATTAGGACAATCTTCAGTCTTTCTCATCCAGCCTCTAACCCATCCGACCAAAGCGTTGTGTGGTTTCCTACACCACATTAATATTTAGTAGTGCAAACTTGTGACAATTACTTCCTATTAAAGGAAACTTCTTCTAAATCACTTATTGTTAAAATACTCTTAAGTGCCTACTTAATGAAAATTGAAGAGATGGTGAATAACTAGGTATCGAACCCAGTGTCTCGTGTTCGATTCAGCGCGACTGCTCTGACCACTAGGCTCTACACAACGCGTACATAACTGCCTTCAACCTGTCTTGTTCCGTTTCTTTCAACTGCCGAGTCCACGTCGCATATTGCTGGGTTAACGTTGCAGTTATTTGCTTTCGCAGCAGATGCCGGGTTTGATCCCCAGTCGCAGCTGACCGATGTGCACGCATTATTTTTCCTATCCAATGTTTATTGCTTTACGAGTATAGTAGTAGTAATACTAGCATTGGAATATGCCAAAAATAAATAAACAAATATTATATATTTTAATATACTCAGACAAAACATACTTGTAATTTCGGTGGGCACTTTTAATTCCATGACGATATGGCAGAAATGATTTCCTGTAAAATTGGTACACCACATATCACTGAATTCCGTTGATATGTTTCTACCATTAAACAATGCTCTACAATCAAGTAAGGTGCCATTTTCTGTAAATGTCGTAAACGCATATGCACGCAAAACCCTTATTAGGTCGGTATTGTTGTATAATTCTACACCTGAAATACAATTTTTTTTAAATTGTGAATTAACCTCAATGAAGAGCGCCAAGGACTGAAAAACCGACTCATTTCGCGGTTGCCTCAGTCGCCGTCTCCGGCATTTATTAAAAATTAATCCATTAAATCTTTGCGACTATCAAAAAGTTCTACTGACAAATGAAGCCCAGACTCCTATCTGAAAGATGCAGATAAAGGGATTTTAAACATTGCCCACGAATCTCTTCTCTGACCGTTACCTGTAATTCATGTTCGAAAGTTTACGTTAAATAAACACGTAAGATTTCAACTGATTTTAGCTTTTAGCAGAATATTCTATACGAAATAAAAATGTTTTAGCTAGTCATCAAGGTCATCGTAAAGCGACACTTCATACAAATGACGTACTTGATAAATAAAAAATAGGGGTGTTTGTGAAGCCGGTTTCGTACTGCGATTGCGCTAAATACGTCAAATTGTTTGGATTTAGTCCCCCTTTTGCAATAAACGCCATCTATTGTATATTTTTGAGGGTTGATTTACGTGGAAAAGGGATTATAGAGGGCACTAGCCTTGTTTAAGAACGTATTGCGGTCTTTCCCGAGCATTACTTGAAGTATATGGTGTTACGTAGTAGAACTTCATCAATAAAATGACGAGGATCGATGTCGAGATCCTCACGAGAATTTTTGGAACGTCCTTGGCTTGTTTTAGCGGGACGTCGTATTCTTTATTTTATTAGTACATATCCCGCAAATAATACATATTGTAAAGATCAATTAGGGATCATCAATCTCATAGCATCAAAAATTATTGAGAGCTCTTAGATATAATTTGGTCTACATGAACAAATCTGTGGACTGGTAAAGAATAACTTCTAATGCAGAATATGGATCGTGCGTTCAGAGGCTCTAACAGAGCTTTAATTTCGCTAAATAACAACCATTTGCGCCACGCCAAATATATGGGTAAATTAGGTAGTACTGAAAAAACGTAGTATTGAAATTGTCGTTTTTGACGACGCGGGCTTTCTACTGTCCAATTTAATTTTTACTTTTTTTAGTACACCTTTTTATTCGTTTTTAAGAACCTTAGTACCATAACTTTCAAGTGTGCCGTGAAGTGATTTAATCGCGTTTCGCGATCAACTTGAGTCAATAGGCTGGTAACAGTATAGTGGATGTGACTGCTATGCTACATGTAGTAATTTAACTTTGGTTGCAGTTGCCTTGTCTCGTCTATTCACTGCACTCCAGTCTAAAATTTGCTCTACTAGAGACATGGACGACAGGCGTGGACGAACGGTCAGAGATAGGTTTGTTGCGCGTAAAGTCCCGGGTTCGAAGCAAATATATGTTTTATATCTTTTATTTGTAATATTTAATTATTAAATATTTATACCTAAATATCACAAATATAAAAAAACTTACCAGTTAACCCAATAAGTTGTCGTCCGCCCCAATTAGACATTAGAATAAGTTTAACTTTCCTAGTTACATATTTTGTTTTATTATGTCCACTGGCAACATCTAAGCCAGTGGACAAAACACTCGGTTCTGATTGGTCATCGTTAGCTGTCAGTGGTCTCTTTTCAATATTGGCGTACTCTTCTAATATTGAATCGTTTTCGTTGAGTAAAGCGCGAAAATTTTTGTCGTTCACCATTATTGCTTCTAGAATGTTTGCGTCTCTCGTAAATAATATTGTCTAAAATGTTATAAATGTATAAATAGTAATAATATCAGTATTTCAAATACTGATATTATGAATAAGTATTTATACCGAATTAACTGTACTGTAACCGCATAATGGAAGTGACTGCTACTCACATTTCACCCATTAATACCACTTGCCAGTACAGTACCAATGTATCTAGTATATGTACTTTGGTAGTCCTGTTACTATGATACAAGCACTTTAGTAGCTTAGAAATGTTACAATAATGAAAAAAATATGTAATTAATAACCATAGAGCATGCTTGAATGAAGAGAATGGTGGATGTGAGGGAAGCGAGAAAATTGTGATAGTTAGGGTCATGGAAAGTAGGGCTTTATTATTTGCTGCGTTTAATCGATTTTAACTTTTCCTATTCCTGTAGGAATTAAGACGTGATCAGGTTCTATTTGCGGTTGTATTTACAAAACTATCTTACCCAAGAAATTTTATTGGATTTAAAGATTTATTTATACAAAAAAGGCGCACCAACACAGCACACATATTACACAGTTAAAATTAATAAAAAAATACACAATTAGTCTAATGATATGTGTGCCAATTATAGACGCACGCAGCATTGACCAAAAGAACACAGTAAGAAAAAAAATCCTGAACTATATCTTCAGCAACATTAAATTATCAAAATCATACACACTTAGTACATAAACTAAAAAAAAACAATAGAATTAAAAAGAAAAAAGATTCATTAATGATTATACTTACATCACCAAAACTGGAGAGTTGCCCTTTAAGTTCACCACACGCTCTGGCAATCTCACCATGGAATATCACTTGGTCATCCAATTTTATTTGAACTAGGCGAACACCACGCGATGAATAAATTCGGGACTTATTGTAATTCTAAAAATAGGTATAAGTACAAGAATTAAAAAAACAACAAACCAGGTAATCTTAGTGATTTTGGTGCATTTTTTTTTTCACATTACGTTTTGGGATGCACGTAGAATGAAAATACCAAATAACGAAGGTGATTGTGAGTCTAGTGGTAGTGATATGGAGTAGTTCTAAACCACTTGCTGATACCAATGTATTTTTGTTAATAGTCTTACTTTGGTCGCTTAGTTACTATTGTAATAAGCAAACCTGAACTTAGTGTCGCATTCTCTTTTTCGCTCTCAATAACTATCATAAATTAATGGACACACACACGCACCCACACACACTTACACAACACACGCACACTCACACAACACACGCACACACATACACACACACAAATTTTATACTGGTTCCGTTTAGTTTCTTTTCTCTTTCTTTAAAGTTGTTAAGTAAAAATTACTTAGTTACCTTGTAGTGTAAATACATAGTTAAATTATTGATCAATCCTATTAATGGTAGTGTTTTTAATTATTGTAGTAAATATATATCATGAATTGTACTGTTGGATTGGCTAAATGGAAATAAATAAATAAATAAATAAATTCCACTTGTGTGTATGCTGAGTCATGGTTGATCGTTTAAACTCGTGCCATTTTCGAATATTAAAACCTGTAGGCAACTTATCTACCTCAATCAAAATCAATCAAACTGTCACACCTTCCCACGGGGATAGGCAGAGACAATGGAGCGCCACTTGCCACGATCCTGACACAACTCCCCCGTTTCCTTCACATTCACAATTCTCTTCATACAAGCTCTATGGTTATAGGCACTAGGCAACCTAGCTTTTTTGAGGATGTCTCCGATTTGGTCGGCAAACACCTTCCTGTGCCTGCCTCGTTTATCTACCTCATTGTACTTAATATCATTGTACGTACCCATAACCTCAATAAAGCCACACAAGTATTATGTGCCAACAGTAATGATATACACAAAGGGTTACTGTGTGGTACTTTTGTACTCCAACAATGTGTGTCGTCACGTGTCCTCACAATACCATCCACTATACTATCTATGTGTGTCTGAGAAGATGGGTCACTTGTTTCAGAGTCTGTCCATATCTGTATAAATAATACATATACTCGTATTATATTAGTCTAATCAAAGAATTGTAGATGTAGAATAGAATTACATGATTTTTTAAAATTGCGACCCGACATATGACAGCACCCCGCGGTGTGAAGTGTGGTCCATGAATGAATGCCACTGCTACTACAATTCAATAACTGTGAGTAGCAATCACAGCCACTATGCCGGCCTAGATGGAACCGGCAACTTACAAGCTGATACCGAAACGCGACCAAATCACTTTACGGTCTGTATACTTGTAATTCGTGGTACTACCTTGGATCGGCAGACTGGGTACCACTGCCTACCACTCTTTGATAACCAGACCCAAAGCAAATATCCACCTCTTTTTTTTTATTAACAAATATTTGCAATATTTAATATTATTAAATATTACAAATAAAAGCTATGAAACAAATATTTGCTCCGACCGGGGATCGAACCCGGGACTTTGGGCGCAACAAACCAATCGCTAAACCTGTCGTCAAAAATAGTTTATATAGTAAGTATGATATTTTAAAGTGGCTTAATCTTAATAGCTTTCCAAGGACAAGCAAACTTTCTTATTGTGACTACATTTAACATCGGTTTGCTTGATGGTAACTATGTGGAGGTCCAAGAGTACCGAAGACTGAAAGAACCGAACGGCTGCCCTAAGGTGCATTACCACGCCCAATGGCTGGCTATCATTGAAACATTGAACGCGACTACCGATTGGAGACATTTGCCTGTTTGCCCTTCAGTTTACTATTGGGCGGTGTGCTGTAAGTAGGCACTGAAAGATTTTATATAGCATACTTAACTTCTGAACTTGAACAGCTTCACCATCAGAACTAAAGATTTCTATCCCATTTAGTCCTATAAAATAATTGTCTCCCCAGTTTGAATAAATTTTTAACTCTAGCAATCTCCCTGTGGGTAATTCCGGTATGATAAATTCGGTTTTTTGTTTGATTCTGTCACCGTTTTTGCTGTCAACTAAGGACTGTTTTTTGAATGATTTTCTTAAATCTAACTGTTTATTATGGTGTGATTTTTGATCTTTAACTATGTTTTTTCTTGGTTTCATTGTGTCTTGTAATCCTGAAATTATTTGTTATTTATGTATTTTCTCCAGTATAATGGAATCCTACACGTATCTGTAATGATGCACTGAATATCGGTATCCGTATCCGCGGATATTCGAGAAAGAAAAATCTATATCTGTTACTTCTTCGCAGATCTTTAAAATATCTTGTAGTTACAACAAAGTATCTAAGAGATAGAGCTACGAGCTCATAATTAAGGAAGCAATGAATTACTAATAATTTGTAATGAAATTAAACATAAGACATATGTTTGACATATGAATATTGTAAAAAATCGGTCAAAGATGTCAAAACTTGAAACAAAGATTTACATTTTTTACATTTTACAGATTACATTTTGAAAATTAACATTTTTGAGTTTCATAAGATCACATATTAGCAGAGCTAATATGGGCGCTAACGAGAAAATTGCAATTCCTGGCGACTCTAATCGCCTTTACTATATCTGACGAGAAATATAGCCCATAAGAGCAAAACCCCAATCGCAAACGAAAATTCGCTTTTGTGAGCATTGAACCCTCTATCTTAAACAAATTATCATGCCTCAATTCTCAATGGTTAGTATTTTGTGAAAAACTTACTTGGTCCAAGTATAACATCATGAAAGTCATTATCAATCTTTGTTCTTCTATGTCGTGGAGTCACGTAATGTGGCAATAGGTCCTTAAGGAAATCATTTGAAGCAGAATCGTCATCCCAATCCAGATTTATGCGACCGTTTTTTCTTCTTGTAGGTTCTACGATGCAAATTAAAACTAGTTTTACGATATTTTTTATTTTAAATTTTATTTACATTTCTATACTAAGTTACTAAAGTGCTGTATCATAGAAACAAGCCAACCAAACATACATTGGTATCGGCAAAGGGCTTTGAACCCGTTTTGCGTAACCATTGCACTGTCACTACACAAATTATTATTAGGGAATAACTTAATTTAAAATCTCACACCATCATTTCCACATGGATCGGCATAGACTCGGCACAATTAAGGCGACCGTGACCTGGTGGTAAATAAATGGTCTCTTGCAAACTACTTATATCTTTAATATAGAAATGTACTTTGGCCGTCCTGTTTCTATCGTACTAGCACTTTTAGTACCTTAGTATTAAATATAAAATATGAATCTCTTGCTTTTTTAGACATATTATCCTAAAGAGGCGTATCAAGAGCAGAAGTCGTGTCTTCTATGTAGGATGCTATCCAAGATTTTATTGGATAAGACAAAAAAACAGTAATTTTGAAAAGTATCTTGTGTTTTAGAAAAGTTTAATGTTATTTAAATTATTATAGTTTGAATGGTGATTCTGACCAGAATTGTTAGTCACCCTAGTTTTAAACACCGCGCTTACAAGACGGGGGAAACAAAGGTAACTTGAATACATGTGAATTATTTTTTATTTATAGAAATAAATATATTACACTTATAAAGAACAATTTATATTATTCTTTTTTATTTATTAATATATTTTTTTAATTTATTTATGTACTTAGTATTATGTATGTATTTATTATGTTTTAGTTATAATGTTTATTTTTTTAATATGTGTATTTTTATGTATTAATTCTTTTTTTTTTACTTTATCCTATATTACCCTGAGGACATAGTGCATAAAGTTATTAAATAAAAACGTGGTATAAATATGTATTTATACATTACCTGTATTATTACTTCTTAAGGTACCAGCTGAATGCGTTTGGTGTGATTTAAAATGTGTTGATACTTCTAATGAATTACGACGTTTAAACCTAAAAAAGTATTCCGATCTAATCGATCAAATTGTCATGCCTCGATACTCACAAGGTAGAGACAATGAATCGCCAATTCATTGGTTGTCAAAGAGTGGAAGGTATTGGTGTCCAGTCTGCCCCCACCAAGTGTACAGACCGTCAAGTGACTCAGTCGCTTCAGAATTAGCTGCCCCAGTCGCCGTCACTATGCCGGCCAAAGAGTGATCAAGGAATCTACAGGGTAGTCTGTTTTTTTTAATTGCGGATTAGCCTAGGAAGCATAGACATTCTTTTAAGAACACTGCCGAAATAATTTAGTATTAATTTTAAAGATAAATTACTGTTGTGAATTACAGATCAATTAAATATAGTGACTGAACCAGTTTTTTTCAGTCGGCGCTCTTGTACTTCATTTTGCCTACCATTAGGTATCGAGGCCAGTAGTGTAAATAATAATAAAAATACATAATCAGATTACAAACCTATCATTTTGCAACTTAACATTATCCAATTCATACGAAAAGTCAGCTTCATCCAGAATTGGCGAATCATTTCTATTTCTTATACGAGTTTCTTTCATTTTTCTGAAACATAAAAATGAAGCAGAAGAATTAGTGAAAGTAGATTGACGAAAGGAGTATATAAATCCGGTATGGATGGATGCGTTAAACGAGGCAGATCTTGAGGGTATTTTTCTATCAAATCGGAGACACCCTCAAGAAAGCTGGGTTACCTAGTGCCCATAGACGTAGAGCTTGTATGAATAGGCGTGATAATTTGATTGATTGATTGTCGTTGTCGCAAGGGATCTCATGAAGTATTAAATTAGGTTGAAAATATGCTGAAAGTCGATTTTTTGACGCCACGCGTGGCTCTTTGTTTAGCACACCAGTCCGTTACGACCGGGTTCTCTTCTATTAAGACTAAATAATATTAAAAATGAAGACTTGATTTAAGTAAGGGCTTGAATCCAAGCCATTTTAATTTATAAATAAAATTATTTCTAACAAAAAAAAACCGACTTCAAACAGTAAACTAAAAAGCAAAAAATAATTTTTCTTCGCACAACGTAATACGTATTTTCAATTAGTTAAATAGAAATGATTAAATAATTATTTTATAATTTTAAAGTCGGTGCCAAGTAAAACAATAACTACGTACAGATATTATGAATCTTTCTAACGACTGACGATAATATTAGTAGGTAATTATCACGAAATATCTGTTCTGTGGTAATTATCAGTACTTCCTTATTATCCTTGTTTTGGTTTTGCTAACAGATATTGTGATTTTTAAAATTTAATACGTTCATGCTATTATTATAGGTATTAGATAGTTATTCATATTTAAATGTCATTTGATTCCATTTTGAGTATTTCATTTTAGTAAATTCTTTTGTTTTATTTCAACAGTTATATTTCGAGTACATTTGTTATGTAAATAGCTACTATATGTCTAAGTTGTATTCAGTGTTTTTCATAATTCGTTTTCATTTACTAGTAGTTTGTAAGCCAGTATTTAGGTACATAATATTAAAAAAGTTAATTTGATAGTTAGTAGGTACCGATTCTTATATTTTTCTAATACTGTTATTATTTTGTAATTGCTTTGATATATTTAATATTGTGTGTACTTAGTAATTTGATATAGTAGTAAGGTTGTTGAAGCATTGACTCGGCACCGACTCCAAAATTATAAAATAATTATTTAATCATTTCTATTTAACTAATTGAAAATACGTATTACGTTGTGCGAAGAAAAATTATTTTTTGCTTTTTAGTTTACTGTTTGAAGTCGGTTTTTTTTTGTTAGAAATTATTTTATTTTACTATTTTAAGTGATGGGTAGACCGAGCAAAGATGCTTCTCGAATGAGGAGACGATGGTTGCTTGAGGCGAAAAATGATAGCGGAAACGATTAGACATAATGAAAAAAAAAACTTAACAAACGCACTAGTCGCCCCTACAATTTTTTTGGAAGTTCCCCTCGATTTCTCTGGTCTGCCAACTTCAAACCCTGATTTACTTATCATGGGACC
Organism: Tinea trinotella; assembly: GCA_905220615.1. NCBI lineage: Eukaryota > Metazoa > Arthropoda > Insecta > Lepidoptera > Tineidae > Tinea > Tinea trinotella. Next base: position 3,155,559 of record HG992320.1, on the reverse strand, counting down.
ACCTTTGAAATATCTTCTTTCCAACAAAAAAAGGATAATCAAAATCGGTTCATAAACAACGAATATATACGGCTGAATTGAGAAACCTCCTCTTTTTTTGAAGTCGGTTAAACTTTGATTCCCTTATCATCAAAATCGGTTCATAAACAACGAAGTTATCCGCGAAAAAACATAAAAAAGATATATATATACAGTCATTTTAGAAATCTTCTCCTTTTTTGAAGTCGGTTAAACCCTTATTTCTTTATCATGTGACCACCTTTGAAATATCTTCTTTCCAATAAAAAAAGAATAATCAAAATCGGTTCATAAACAACGAAGTTATCCGCAAACAAACATGAATTAGTATGTTGCAAATTTAAGACTTATATGATTTTCTCATGGATGCCATTATCAGAACTGGACCAAATTAAAATGGGACCACACGGGAAGTACCAGCTTTCAAATAAAAAAAGAATCATTAAAATCGGTTTAACCAGTCAAAAGTTTTGAGGTAACAAACATGAAAAAAAAAATACGGGTCGAATTGATAACCTCCTCCTTTTTTGAAGTCGGTTAAAAATAAATTTGAATGATTTACTCGTGCCGCGCTATTGTCATTTTGATTGTGTTTATACTTTTGATTTTTGTGTTCCCCGTTCATTCTGCGGTTTAAACCATGTATTTTCCATGGGGGGAATTAAAAATTTTAAATGTATGAAATGCCGCTTAAAGGCAAAAGAAAATCCCTTATTACAGTTCCACAGGTTTCCCCGTCCGTCTAAAAATGGTGCTCTAAAGTAAGTAGCTTAGTTAATAAATGGAGATTTTGTAAAGAGATTCGTGGAAGTGAGGGAACCGAGTTGGTTGGGTCATGATCGTGGCAAGTGGCAATCAATTGTCCATGCCTATCCCAGTGGGAAAAAGGCGTGACAATTTGATTGATTGATTAGATTAAAAAAAATGTTATGCCACCAAATTAGTCCGTCACTTTCACTCTCTACAAAAGAACTGGCTCAATAACAATCCACTAAATCATTGTATATGGATACAATGATTCAGGTAAATATTTAAATCTTGATCGCAAACTAACCAGAATTAAACATACAGAGACAAAAAAAGAAACTAATTTTAGATACAAAGGACAGCACTGTTCAAAGTAATCTGGACATATTGTTTTCCATTGCGGGAGATGACAAGCAGCGACAAACTACTGTAGTATAGACAAAGCTCTATACTAAGTCCTGCTCTGTCTTTATAGGATTTTTCTTTTTCTTTCTGATTCTTTGTCTATAGTCGTGCTAGTCCAGCTAGTTACTTATTTTACTTGGACCTCAGGCTGTGGATCAGCAGCAAAGACGACAGGCGTGGACGAACGGTTTAGCGACTGGTTTGTTGCGCGTAAAGTCCCGGGTTCGATCCCCGGTCGGAGCAAATATTTGTTTCATAGCTTTTATTTGTAATATTTAATAATATTAAGTATTGCAAATATTTGTTAATAAAAAAAAAAAGAGATTGATATTTGCTTCGGGTCTGGTTATCAAAGAGTGGTAGGCAGTGGTACCCAGTCTGCCGATCCGGGGTAGTACCACCACTTACAAGTATACAGACCGTGAAGTGATTTGGTCACGTTTCGGGATCAGCTTGTAAGTTGCCGGTTCCATCTAGGCTGGCATAATGGATGTGATTGCTACTTACAGTTATTGAATTGTAGTAGCAGTGGCATTCATTCATGGACCACACTCCAGCTTAACATCAAGCGGGGTGCTGTCATATGTCGAGTCACAATAAAAAAAAAATAATAAAAAAAAGTGTGTCCCATGACTTGTCCTTATTTAATGTATATCTAAATAAGAGCAAAACACATGTACTGTAGTAGGCATATGTGTTATGCTCATCTAAAGAATATTACTTATCAACATTTTTACACATTGTACTAATTTAATTGTATTTCAGGGCTAGAGTTTGGGCTACCTTCTGTTATCCACATGAAGACTGGAGCTCTGATGAGTCATTAGAAAATTTATATAATCAAAATAAATCTATATGTGGCAATCATTTTCATAATTCATCATATACCGGCAGTGATAGGAAGAGGTTACATAAATTTGCTATTCCTACAGAAGCTCAAGACATATTAACAAAGCTAAGACCAATAATTGAAGTGAGTTAATTTTATTAATCAATGGATTGTCACTTCTTACGATCGTGACACACTTCTTTACATAAACAAATCACTTCATGTAGGCTCTATGGTTCTGCGCACTGCAGACTCTTGCTTTTTAAGAATTTCATTGTTAAAAATGTAAAATTTCACCACCACTAATGATATCCACCATCTTTAATCAAATTATGCTGGATAGATGAGCAATTTGGACATGAAGGGAAACTATTTATTCAGATTTAAATGCTCCACCTAATTTTATTTTATTTTAATCACTTAAAAGAACATCATTTATTTTGTATAGGGACTTGGGCTTAATTGTATTAACAGTTGCTTAATTGTATTAAGTTAATTGAAAAATGATAGCGGAAACGATTAGACATAATGAAAAAAAAAACTTAACAAACGCACTAGTCGCCCCTACAATTTTTTTGGAAGTTCCCCTCGATTTCTCTGGTCTGCCAACTTCAAACCCTGATTTACTTATCATGGGACCACCTTTGAAATATCTTCTTTCCAACAAAAAAAGGATAATCAAAATCGGTTCATAAACAACGAATATATACGGCTGAATTGAGAAACCTCCTCTTTTTTTGAAGTCGGTTAAACTTTGATTCCCTTATCATCAAAATCGGTTCATAAACAACGAAGTTATCCGCGAAAAAACATAAAAAAGATATATATATACAGTCATTTTAGAAATCTTCTCCTTTCTTGAAGTCGGTTAAACCCTTATTTCTTTATCATGTGACCACCTTTGAAATATCTTCTTTCCAATAAAAAAAGAATAATCAAAATCGGTTCATAAACAACGAAGTTATCCGCAAACAAACATGAATTAGTATGTTGCAAATTTAAGACTTATATGATTTTCTCATGGATGCCATTATCAGAACTGGACCAAATTAAAATGGGACCACACGGGAAGTACCAGCTTTCAAATAAAAAAAGAATCATTAAAATCGGTTTAACCAGTCAAAAGTTTTGAGGTAACAAACAAGAAAAAAAAAAATACGGGTCGAATTGATAACCTCCTCCTTTTTTGAAGTCGGTTAAAATTAATTTGAATGATTTACTCGTGCCGCGCTATTGTCATTTTGATTGTGTTTATACTTTTGATTTTTGTGTTCCCCGTTCATTCTGCGGTTTAAACCATGTATTTTCCATGGGGGGAATTAAAAATTTTAAATGTATGAAATGCCGCTTAAAGGCAAAAGAAAATCCCTTATTACAGTTCCACAGGTTTCCCCGTCCGTCTAAAAATGGTGCTCTAAAGTAAGTAGCTTAGTTAATAAATGGAGATTTTGTAAAGAGATTCGTGGAAGTGAGGGAACCGAGTTGGTTGGGTCATGATCGTGGCAAGTGGCAATCAATTGTCCATGCCTATCCCAGTGGGAAAAAGGCGTGACAATTTGATTGATTGATTAGATTTAAAAAAATGTTATGCCACCAAATTAGTCCGTCACTTTCACTCTCTACAAAAGAACTGGCTCAATAACAATCCACTAAATCATTGTATATGGATACAATGATTCAGGTAAATATTTAAATCTTGATCGCAAACTAACCAGAATTAAACATACAGAGACAAAAAAAGAAACTAATTTTAGATACAAAGGACAGCACTGTTCAAAGTAATCTGGACATATTGTTTTCCATTGCGGGAGATGACAAGCAGCGACAAACTACTGTAGTATAGACAAAGCTCTATACTAAGTCCTGCTCTGTCTTTATAGGATTTTTCTTTTTCTTTCTGATTCTTTGTCTATAGTCGTGCTAGTCCAGCTAGTTACTTATTTTACTTGGACCTCAGGCTGTGGATCAGCAGCAAAGACGACAGGCGTGGACGAACGGTTTAGCGACTGGTTTGTTGCGCGTAAAATCCCGGGTTCGATCCCCGGTCGGAGCAAATATTTGTTTCATAGCTTTTATTTGTAATATTTAATAATATTAAATATTGCAAATATTTGTTAATAAAAAAAAAAAGAGATTGATATTTGCTTCGGGTCTGGTTATCAAAGAGTGGTAGGCAGTGGTACCCAGTCTGCCGATCCGGGGTAGTACCACCACTTACAAGTATACAGACCGTGAAGTGATTTGGTCACGTTTCGGGATCAGCTTGTAAGTTGCCGGTTCCATCTAGGCTGGCATAATGGATGTGATTGCTACTTACAGTTATTGAATTGTAGTAGCAGTGGCATTCATTCATGGACCACACTCCAGCTTAACATCAAGCGGGGTGCTGTCATATGTCGAGTCACAATAAAAAAAAAATAATAAAAAAAAGTGTGTCCCATGACTTGTCCTTATTTAATGTATATCTAAATAAGAGCAAAACACATGTACTGTAGTAGGCATATGTGTTATGCTCATCTAAAGAATATTACTTATCAACATTTTTACACATTGTACTAATTTAATTGTATTTCAGGGCTAGAGTTTGGGCTACCTTCTGTTATCCACATGAAGACTGGAGCTCTGATGAGTCATTAGAAAATTTATATAATCAAAATAAATCTATATGTGGCAATCATTTTCATAATTCATCATATACCGGCAGTGATAGGAAGAGGTTACATAAATTAGCTATTCCTACAGAAGCTCAAGACATATTAAGAAAGCTAAGACCAATAATTGAAATGAGTTAATTTTATTAATCAATGGATTGTCACTTCTTACGATCGTGACACACTTCTTTACATAAACAAATCACTTCATGTAGGCTCTATGGTTCTGCGCACTGCAGACTCTTGCTTTTTAAGAATTTCATTGTTAAAAATGTAAAATTTCACCACCACTAATGATATCCACCATCTTTAATCAAATTATGCTGGATAGATGAGCAATTTGGACATGAAGGGAAACTATTTATTCAGATTTAAATGCTCCACCTAATTTTATTTTATTTTAATCACTTAAATGAACATATTTTTTTTTGTATAGGGACTTGGGCTTAATTGTATTAACAGTTGCATATACATTTTAAAATAGTTTAATGTATGAAGATTACAATATAATTGAAAAATATCCTTTATTTTGCATAGTTTAGGTGTGCAAAGTAATCAAACTATCATTATGACAGTTCAAAGCAGAACTGTTAATATTGCTACAAAATCCATATCATATTTTCCTAATAGCTTATTTGCACAGCAATTAAAAGCAAAATTGATATTAGTTTTATCAATACAAGTATCAAAACTACCATTTATATATTTTTTCAACATTGAACACAATGAACAAAAGTAGCAGATAAAAGCCCAAAATGAATGATGTGCTTTTGTAATAATCACTTAAGTGCGAGTTAAAACTCAATTTGTCCAACTGCACTCTTATTAGCAATAACCTTGTTAGAACCAATGCTTAACAAGCCCACAACACACTAGTCTAATTATAGCACTTTGCACGCACCACCTGATGTTAAGGAGGAGTGTGACCCATAAGTGGAGGCGACTTCTCCCACAGTTGTTTGTCTGAGCAGTATTGGGCTAACTTAATTCTGGCAATTTTCAGACTGAAACCCGACTGAGGGAAAATGAGACAGCAGAAAAAAGTGATGAGATAAAAAAAGTCACTACCCACAAGTCACCAAATATTCAAGATCAGGACTATATAGATAAAGAGTGTACCACAACTCCAACACAAATACCAGATCAGGACTATATAGATGAGGAGTGTACCACAACTCCAACACAAATACCAGATCAGGACTATATAGATGAGGAGTGTACCACAACTCCAACACAAATACCAGATCAGGACTACATAGATGAAGAGTGTACCACAACTCCAACACAAATACCAGATCAGGACTATATAGATGAGGAGTGTACCACAACTCCAACACAAATACCAGATCAGGACTATATAGATAAGGAGTGTACCACAACTTCAACACAAATACCAGATCAGGACTATATAGATAAAGAGTGTACCACAACTCCAACACAAATACCAGATCAGGACTATATAGATGAGGAGTGTACCACAACTCCAACACAAATACCAGATCAGGACTATATAGATGAGGAGTGTACCACAACTCCAACACAAATACCAGATCAGGACTACATAGATGAAGAGTGTACCACAACTCCAACACAAATACCAGATCAGGACTATATAGATAAGGAGTGTACCACAACTTCAACACAAATACCAGATCAGGACTATATAGATAAAGAGTGTACCACAACTCCAACACAAATACCAGATCAGGACTATATAGATAAAGAGTGTACCACAACTCCAACACAAATACCAGATCAGGACTATATAGATGAGAAGTGTACCACAACTTCAACACAAATACCAGATCAGTACTATATAGATAAAGAGTGTACCACAACTCCAACACAAATACCAGATCAGGACTATATAGATGAGAAGTGTACCACAACTTCAACACAAATACCAGATCAGGACTATATAGATGAGGAGTGTACCACAACTTCAACACAAATACCAGATCAGGACTATATAGATGAGGAGTGTACCACAACTTCAACACAAATACCAGATCAGGACTATATAGATAAAGAGTGTACCACAACTCCAACACAAATACCAGATCAAGACAACCCTGATGTGACCAAGGTAATTTAATATGGTTACCAAATAAATAAGACGAGTTTTTTTAAATAGTGGATAGACATACCAACAATTTAAAAAACCTTGCCTGATGTTAAGCTGGAGGTGGTACATGAACGGAGGCTAGTACAGTTAGATACCTGCAGTTGCAGTGTTGTACTGGTCTAGTTGGAATCGGCGACTTTCAAGGTGATCCTGAAGCGCAAGTAACACCTTCACGGTCTGTTCACTGAAACTGGTACTACCTGGATCGGCAGACTGGGCACTAATGCCTACCACTTTTAATATTGTCAAAAAAACATGTCGCTACTAGCAATTCATTGCATCTGATTAATTTATTATATTTCTTCTTCTTCTTTTAATTGATGGCACAGATGTTGTATGTATGTTACACAACAATAAAAAAGTTATTATACTTAAGTCATTACAAACGTGAGAACTGTATCATTAATAAATTTTATCGGACCTTTCGCTCGCACACGCAGTCTTTATTCAGCTGCCCTAGTGTTGCGTGTATCGATGACGAGTTGTGTGCAGGCTTCGCACAACTTGACATAACGATTATGACTTAGTTTGCACATTTGTAATAGCTTGAGAATAGTTTTGCTTTTTAATATTAGTCATAAAATTAATATAGTTATAAAACTATATTATATAGATTAATATAGAGTAAAAAAAATTAATATAGAGTAAATCATTAGTCATTACCTACACTTACAAGTATACAGACCATGAAGTGACTTAGCCGGCATAGTGGATGCTACTTACAATTATTTAATTGTAGCAGCAGTCATTCATGGATCGCACGCCAGCTTAACATTAGATGGGGTGGTGCTGACATATGTCAAGTAACAATAATAAAATATTAATATTGCAGGTTTCACAGAGAAAACGAAGCAAACTAAATGATGTTGATGTGATATGTCTAAAGATAACACCCAGAAGGGAAAGATTATGTAAAATGTTTAAATATAATCAGTCCATACTAAAGAGACTAAGAAGAAAAATGGAATATATTAAAAGACGCAACAGATCAATTCTGTGGTCATTAACACATAAGGATTCCGTTAATGATAAAACATCAATTAGTAAATTGGACAAATCATCTTATTTGTTGCTACAAACTCCCGTCAGACATGGGAATAGACGCAATAGGACAATTATAAATAATAACAATAAAGAAATAAACCAAGGCAGTTAACAAGGTCCAGACGGCCCCTTGAGCACAAAACAAAAAGCTTTGGAAATATAGAAAACGATTCAGATATAGATTGTGTTTGAGCACTAACACAATTTCTAAATTTTAATTGTTTGTGGTATTTACTACTAGTTTTTAGTTCGGTTTGCTACCAAAGCGTGTTTTTTTAAACTATTATTTATTTATATCTTAATTGTAAAAGGGCGGGCTTAAAGCTAGTGGGCTCTTTCTGCCTTGGGGTTGGGCTGAGAGCAAAACGTGTAAAGATAGAAAAACCTAATAGAATAATAAATAAATATAATGCATGTATAAAGGATATATAATATCAGTACGTATTTAGTTAATACGTGAATATGGCGTATTCTAAAAATAAACATATTGAAAAATCATAACTTTTGTTTAATTTATTGAAACAATTTGTGTAAGAAAAGCTATCGTTTCCGATGGAATTGTTAAAGAGTGTGTTTTTTTAGTATTACTATAAGAGTTGAATCGCCTGTGAGGCAGATGGTATCAGAAAATTTAAACGAAAGCCGAGAGTGAATGATTTACGTAGCTCTGGATGTGGTTGATGAGGCACCCGGTGGGGCGATCTCTCTTCTGGGACGGGTCTGTGGAAGGAGATATTTTCCCCATCAGAATGGAAAAGTTGGGCTAAAACGTATCACTTGACTAATAATCCCCATCATTGGAAATTATTGGGCTATACCGTCGTCGCCGCTATGCCGTCGAAAGGTGCTTCTTGACGCATCGCTTGAAAAATTCAAGATTATAGGATGGGGAGAACGCGTGGGCAAATGGTGGTTTCTTTGTAAAACATAGTTCTTCAAAGAAACCACACACGGAACCTTTTAGTTCAACTGCCGATTCGGTCGACAGAATGCGGATGTTGGCTCCGACCTGTGCGCAACCTTATAATAACAAGCGATGCTCTGGCGCGAAAAATCGTCGCACCTCGTTAAAATGCCAAGTTTCCTCTGCACACTGCACAAGATTCTCGTCGCCACAGTGAATAATGAGATCAAGAACCCAGACCAGGTCTGCTAAGAAAGACTCTGTCGTCCTGGCAATCTCTTGTTTGTTTGTTTGTCTGCATAGCTATGAATCCAGAATCCATCATTGAGATATAAAAGGAACAAAGCCAGCAACGGCATGGAACCCTGAGGAATGCCGGCATTCACCGACACCCTGCGCGATGCGCTCTATCCACTACAACGTGTAAGGAGCGCCCACGCAAAAAGTCGGCTATCACGGTCGTTGTAGGTGTCAATATGTGTAATAAATTCGATGGATCATCAAAAAACCAGACTGGGTTGGTCATAGAAACTAGCATACCACGGTGTGTACAGTACTATACTGTGAAGTGACTAATTCGCGCTTTGGGCTTAGCTTCAAAATTGCCGGTTTTAACTAGGTTGGCATAGTGGATGACACTGTTACTTGCAATTATTGAAGTAAAAACTTCTTTAGGCGCGTTGTATGGTAGGAGTTACCCGTGAAACAGCGACGTAGCGTAGAAGTCAGCCGCCCGGGGCGGAAAAAAAAATTGTCGCCCCCTTATTTAGGAGTTTCAATCATAGGTACAACAAAAATATGAATTTCAGGTTAACATTTTAACGATTTATTTTAGTTTTTATAAATTTTGCCGCCCCCTAAATGTGCCGGCCGGGGCGGGCCGCCCCCTCCGCCCCCGCCACGCTACGCCACTGCCGTGAAACATTGCTTCTAAAGAAATTATATTTTGTTACGTTGCCTACAAAATATAATTTCTTTAGATTCGTCGATATTGATTATTACAATGAGTTAATAATACAAATATTAAAAGCGTTTTCTAAAAATAGGACTTTCACGAAGTTTTTAATACCTTAAATACTTTTTAATACTAAAAGCTAAAGGATTTAATGTGAGCCGTATATCTATAGCCGTATACCAATAATAAATAATTCTAAATAATTAATTGATAGGAGTAATTTCTAAGAAAAATACATAAAAATAGGACAATATACTTTGACCTTGTTGCTGAGCAAACCCCTTTTCACAACACGCAAAGCTTTAAATTTTATTATTCAATTATTATTAATATTGTACTAAATTGCTTTTATTACTTACTTCGTTATGTCTTCGAGCCACATTGGAGTATCCTCTTCCGTATCTTGCATAAAACCATTATGTTTTTGTGACATAATTTGCCCATGAGAGTATAACACTACGTAATTAAACAACTAACACGTTTAACATTTATGAACTTTCAATTTTACTACAAAAACGTATATTACTATATAGTTATTTCGATTAAAAAGTGCAATAAAATCTCCGCCACTTAGACCTTTTAAAACAATTTTGTTTGGCGCTTTTTGTTTGACCTTGGTTACTATGGCAATATAGTTTTTTTTTAATTTATTATGAACTAGAAACATGGAATCATATTTTTATGATAATATCTATTCTATAAATTAAATAATAGCTTTACTTTATGTTTTATTTTTATTGAATAAATTTCAATAATATTTTTTTTGTGTAAATATTGGTAAAATTTTGGAACGTGTCACACAACTGTCAGAACGCCTCTGACTCTAACCTGAAAATAACTTCTAAAATCGTGCAAATATATTATTTTACTTAGGGTATTGGAGAAATCAACAAGGTGTTTTCACGTGATCAACAGTGGCACCGGCGAAACAGTAATTTACAAAATGGCTGATAGTGACATGATTGCTATCGAAGAACGGACCGCGCTAGTGGAACGGGAAGCTAGAAATGTTGAAGAACAATTGGAAAAAATAAGTAAAGGTGATCTCAGTTTTGCGCGAGATCCCCAACTCGATGCGCTGGAATCCGAAAACGAGAAATTAAAACATCGTTTATGTATTTTACAAAAAGCCTGCGCTGCCGTTGAATCTGGTGCCGAAACTTCACCTCAAGTGGTGTGTAAGAAGACAATTAAATTAATTGAAGAGATGAACACTGTTGAAGGGAACGTTTCTATACTCAATGAGCTGCAGAATGTGTTCCAAGTTGCAATCTCAGAGGCTTATCCATTGTTGCCAGAAGCTCCAGTGATAATAACTGTAATAAGTAATGTTCAAAGTAGGTGTGGCGAATATCAGTGCAACTCTGCAATGGCAATATCACAAATTCTTAAATCACGTAAAATTAAAAGTAACCCTTTGGAAGTTGCCAAAAACATATTGAACAAGGTGCCATCTTCTCCATTAATATTAAAGACAGATGTAGCCGGAATGGGGTATCTTAACATAATACTAAGTAGGACTTTTGCTGAATATGTATTGACTGATATGTTAAACTATGGTGTGAAGGCTCCTGATGTGAAGAAAGAAAAAGTAATTGTTGACTTCTCATCACCAAATATTGCAAAGGAAATGCATGTTGGTCATTTGCGGTCCACAATTATTGGTGATAGCATTTGCAGGGTGCTGGAGTTCTTGGGTCATGATGTGTTGAGAATTAATCATCTTGGTGATTGGGGCACTCAATTTGGTATGCTAATTGCACATCTACAGGATAAATACCCCAATTTTAAAACACACTCTCCACCCATATCAGATTTACAAGCATTTTATAAAGAATCAAAGAAAAGATTTGATGAAGACGAAGAATTCAAAAAGAGGGCTTATTCATGCGTTGTTCAGCTTCAATCTGGACAAGAAGACTTTATTGCTGCATGGAAGCTCATTTGTGAAGTATCCCGGAATGAGTTCCAGAAAATTTATGACAAACTACAAATTAAAATCATTGATAGGGGAGAATCATTCTATCAAAGTCGAATGGATGCTGTTGTAAAGGAGTTAAAAGATAAAGGTTTGCTGGAGGAAGATGAGGGAAGGTTGATAATGTGGGGTGATCCAGTTAAACGAAATGGCATCCCATTGACCATAGTAAAGTCTGATGGAGGTTATACTTATGATACCTCTGACATGGCTACTATTAAACAAAGAGTGGAGGAGGAAAAAGGCGACAGGTTCATTTATGTAACAGATTCTGGCCAATATACTCATTTTGCGACAATAGAAGCATGCGCGCGACGTGCTGGCATATTAAAGGGTGAACAGAAAATAGAACATGTTGGCTTTGGAGTTGTCCTGGGAGAAGACAAAAAGAAATTCAAAACACGATCTGGTGACACAATTAAGCTAATAGACCTGCTAGAGGAAGGTTTAAAAAGGTCCCTGGCGAAGTTGGTTGATAAAGAAAGGCATAAAGTGTTGACAAGTGAAGAGTTGAAGGCAGCTCAGGAGGCTGTGGCATTTGGATGCATCAAGTATGCTGATCTCACACATAACAGGGTTAACGATTACATATTCTCTTTTGATAAAATGTTAGATGATAAGGGGAATACTGCTGTGTATTTATTATATGCACTAACCCGTATACGATCTATAGCACGGACTGCCCAAATTACTCCTGAAGAGTTAATGGCTAAAGCACAAACGACAAGTATTCAATTAGTACATCCAGCAGAATGGAAACTTGGCAGAACTCTGCTGCGTTTCTCAGAAGTTATATTGAAGGTATCAAATGATTTGTATTTGCATACACTTTGCGAGTATTTGTATGAAGTTGCGTCGGCTTTCACAGATTTTTATGATAAGTGTTATTGTGTACAGAAAGATAAGGATGGAAAAATTGTTAAGATACTTTATGACAGATTATTGTTATGCGAAGTAACTGCTAAAATAATGGAGAAAGGATTAGAAATATTAGGAATTAACCCAGTATCTAAAATGTAAGATTTTACAGAAATTGAACTATTTATTGTTTCGATTTTTTATTAGTGTTTTATATTTATTACATTTAATATTTCAAAATGAATCCCAAACTTGCTAAATGTGAGTACTAAAAGTATAGTTTGTGTAAAATAAATTCTGTCACCTTAATTACAAATAAATGTGCTGAAGTCATTTTCTTGTTTTGTTTATCCCATCTCTACAAAAAATAATAAACAGTAATTAGTCTGTTCATTATGGTTTAAATAGTGTTATCAAGATATTATACTGTTTACTAAACGAGGCTTAGGCACACTTAATGAATAAGGTAGTCGCCCTCCTATGATCTAACCTTTGCCCGGCATAGTGACAGTGACCAAGGCAACTGTAATTGGTTTAGTTAGTCGACGGCGCTCTTAGACTTTCCCTTGCTTGCTATCAGGCTAGAAAATAATCTAACTAAAAAACTGATATCTAATTAGCCCATAACCGTAGAGCTTGTATGAGGAGAATTGTGGATGTCAAAGAAGCGAGGGGGTTGTGTCAGGATCGTGGCAAGTGGCGCTCCGTTGTCTCTGCCTATCCCCGTGGGAAAGAGGCGTGACAATTTGATTGATTAGTATGCAGAAGGAACATTGCAGTCTGTGCCGCTTGCTAATACAGCTGTATCATCGGCATAGTGGTTTAAAGTCTACATTATAAATATTTCAAATAAAAGCTATGAAACAATTAATATTTGCTCTGACCAGTAATAGAACCCGAGACTTTACGTTTAATGAAATGTTGTGCTAATTGATGTGCCCACGGCTGTCGTCAAATGCGTCGTAAGACGTCACGATCCAAGTGTATTATTAGTATTTATTGCTTTTTTTTGTGACTTGACATATGACAGCACCCTGTTTAATGTTAGCCTGGAGTGCAGCATGAATGAAATTCTAGTACAATTATTTGCGGGCTCGTTTCCGCACTTGAAGTCCTCTTCGGTTCCTTGTGCGTTCAATTCTATTACAGTTAAATAACAGCAAGTAGCATTTACATCTACTGTTAAAAACACCTGGGGATACTACATCATCACACACCAATTAACAACCTTATTGACCTGAGCGTATACCCTGCAGTCACAGTGAACGAGGGTGTCAATAAAATAAAACAATTATATATTTTTTTATATAAAATTTAATGATTTCCCATAAAACCTCTACAAAACTATATACGTGGGTCCTATATAATATATTAACGTTCACAAAAACTGTATACGAGATACTACACTAATTAACAAAGTGAATGAAAAACTTAAAAATAGAGAATCTATAAGCAATTTCAAAATGTATAGATAAATAGTATAGGGTTTTAATCACAAAAAATAATGTGTATCAGAAATATACCTACTGGAAAGTTGCATTTGATAAAGTTTTCACGGGTTTTCAAAAATACTTTAGCTTATTTCAATTTCAGTAATGTTTCTTTACAATTAGTTATGAAAATTATATAGATAAAATAATGCAACAAAGTTATTTAACCCCACTTTTTAATCATGCTGTTCTTTCAACTACCGGCTGATGGGCAAGCATGAATATATTTAACCCATTTTCATTACTTATTTATAAAATTTATTTAATTTTTAAACAAATTTTATGCGGCGTACTATCGCGTTTATTTTGGTTTGAGAGCTTTGCAGCCATCGTGGTCACGGAGATGGCTTATAAGGGATGTCAAAACTACTTCAATTACTTCACAGTTCATCACTAATAGACACGTGACCATGACATCACAACTGCATTCCTAGCGCGGTTATTTAGCTCGTTCCTTTACACTGTATATTTTACACTATATATTCCTTTACACTATAGATTGTCTATTTTTAAGTCTATTTAAAACTGTCCTATATATATAAATATGGATACTTGGAATAACAATTTAATCCTAAAAAAACATGACGTCGCATCAGCGGGGTTAGGTTGGGCACAGACGATATTCGTCACAACGATTAATAGTCTCGTTTTATTGGATTTAGCCTAGCTTTTATTATTTTGACAATCGCCGACGAGAGACGATAATCGTTTTAACTTGCCAACCTAACCCCGCTGTTCTCACTTTATTTATCAACCAAGAATTAACATTATACACATAATATTAACACCAAGAGTTTTAATTTTTCAGAATAAAGCCATTATATTATGTTACGTAATATATACTTTAGAATCACATTGGATTCATATAAGACAGTTTTCTATAAAAATGTAATATCTATGGAAGATGTAACCTGCACTCACACATAGACATCAAAAAGTAATATATATAAAAAGTAAAAAAGATTGACAGGCAAAGACTGTCTTTTGTAAAATACCTACAATTTTCTAAATAAAAAAATAGATCTTTTGGGAAATTGGAAAAATTACACATACATATTTCTAATTCTAATAACTTTAAACTGTTAAAAAATTTGGTCAATAGAAAATATAGGACCTGTAACAGGGTCCTAATGGCGCTAAAATGGACAATTTATAACGTATATCCAACTTTATTTTATTGCATCATGACCTAATCAGCGGGCCGACGGCGTAACTCAATGTACTTCGTTTTGAAAGTTTGACTCCATTAATGAGCTTCAAAATAAAAATTGCAACCGCGCAACACTTAAAATCGATGTTCATTTTCATTGACAGTTCAAGCTTATGGAAACTCACTGTCCGAATAAATACAAATTGATTTTGACAACTTTTGAATATGAAATTCATTCCCACTGAAATTGCGCGGTCGGCCCCCACATAATTTAATTTGAAATGTAAGTTAACTTACTAACTTTACTGTCGGTTTTTTTAATTTCCCTTAAAGCTAATGTGGCACTTAAAAAATAATAGAACCTACGGCTACAAACAAGCTGTTAAATGAAGACACGAAACGGTGGGAGATATTTTAATGTTTTACACAATTTAATCATATTGAAATCTCACGCATAAAACACATTTTGAATATTTTCGCTTATTAAATTTAATATCATCATTATCAGCCAGAAGACGTCCACTGCTGAACATAGGCCTCCCCTTAGAACGCCATTTCTAACAACAAGATGCCATTAATTAAACAAATTTTATGCGGCTTAATTAGTAAGCCGCATAAAATTTGTTTAATTCATTAATCAATGTTCGCGCATAATCTAATAAAATATTAACAAGATGCTAGTTGCATCAAACGGTTATTCGTGACTTTCACCATGTCGTCAGCGTCGTCAGCGTAGGTAGGCCTCAGTGGGAGGCCTACCTACGCTGCGTCTTCCGGTTCGTGGTGTCCACTCTAGAACCTTTCTTTCCCATAGAAAGAAAGGTTCTTCTTCTCGTCGTCGGTTCATCGAGCGATGTGGTGAATTTAATATATCCCACAGTTATTTACGTTTTGTTATAAATAGCTGTGTCATTACGAGGTTATGAGTTTATGAGCAATAAAACTAGCCACCATTACATTGATTTGTTTTTAAAACTATCAATTTTGTGTAAAAACTTTTTGTAGCAGCGAAGACTTCATTAAATAATAAATAAATCTTAAAATAAATAAAATCGAATATAGAATAACTAAACATTGTAAAATAAAATATACTTGTTAAACTAATTAAAATTGATGAAACTAAATAGTTATAATTTTATCAATAAAACTAAAGGTAAAAAAAACATAGTGTTACATTATTAAAACTGGTAACCCTGCTTTCGCTATTGTAAAAAAACATTTTTATAAAATAATACACCCAGTTGAAATTCAACTTTAAAATCACAGCTGTTCAAGCTATTCAATGACTAGATATTATAAAACTTATTTAAATATAGATATATTTCAAATATTAAGAATAATATGAATACATGCATAAATTGAGCTAATAGCATGTAGGTAATAGTGAATCGATAATACGCCGCTTTTTATGCAAGTACACAGCTAGTTCCAAACTTTATAGCGTCTCTGATGTTACCTTTTTTTATTGTGACACATTTGACCTCGACGCGCCTGATGATAAGCAAGAGGAGATCCAAGAGCAACGACGACTGAAACAACCGAGTTCACGGTGCCTCAGTCGCCGTCACAATGCCGGCCAAAGCCTCCGATATAGTTAATAAGCTCTCTCACCTATCAGTAACTAGCCATGCCTTGTCTGAGCTATTTAAATAACTCTTAATATAGCTAATATTTAAATAAGTTTATAAATTTAAATGTTAATATTGGGCATAAATTAAATTTTGGCTAACATATAAATATGGCTTTGTATTTATCTGTAATAAAATACTAAAATGGGTCGACTGATTTATTAAAGAATAAATAAATATTTTAATATAAAATGGTAACAATTTATGCACTACTCTAGAATAGAGCTGAGTTCTTTTATAATATTGGATATAAATCAATAATTTATTCTTTACAGAAATTATAATTAATAGTTGTCTTTTATCTTAACTTCATAATGATTTTTAAAATTAAACAAAATTGTCTAAACAATAAATTCTATTTATAACGGTAGGTAAGAATTATTTGCGATCTATTGTCGTTGGAGTAAAAATCTTTGACATCTTCAAGTAAATCAAACTACTTAAATAATTAATTACGTATTGTTATCTTATAAAATAAAGACATTAAAAATACTGGATATTTGTGAAAATTCAATAAAGAATATAGAAAACTTAAATCATATTAACAAAATATACAAATAAGACTTACTTAAAACTTTGGACTATCTATATTTATAATATAATTAGGAAATGTTTAATTAAGAGTATTTGTTTAGTAAATATTTGCTTTTGTCAGAGTTTTTTAGTTTGGAGTGTGAATAAAGCTACTATTTTAATGCTGTGCACACAGCGGTTTCAACTGAACGACTCGTTCAAAGGAACAATCAAAAGCGCGATGTGTTCTTTAGAGCGTCAGGAATCTCTACGTGCCCATTAGTGGGATAGCTGATTGAGGTGGGGCGTCCTACGTAAGCGATATTTAAAGCGATATTTTAAGTGGCGTAGAGAGATGTCTTTCGCTCATGTAGGACGCCGCGTGTGGTGTATCGTATACCCAATTTCAAAAGCAAATTGGTTAATCGCTTATCAAATTACATAGGTAGAAATGTTTTTGAGGGTATAAGCATAGAAGGTATTAACAAACAACACCAACCACCAGTTCGTTTAGAAAGAATTGAAATCAGTTAAATGTGGAAAAAAAATGGCTATATAAATAACTTTATATGGAAGCCTATCTAAGAGGTATTCATTGAGCAAACTATTTAAATAAATAAGGAACAAACTTTACAAATCATCGCCATATTGTTTTCGATTTTTGATAACAACCCGTTTAACATTTTCGTAGTAATATAGGAATAACGATTTATAAAAAAAGAAGTAAACACAAAACAAAATAAGTCTCATATTTAATTGACGATTAAGGTTATCAATCCACTACCGCGCACGTTGTACTATCGAAAGAATACTTGCAGTGGTTTGACAGCCTTAAATGAGTCTTACATTGCTTTGAGAAAATAATAATTCGAAAAAAAGTGGTCTAAAAATATAAGTAAAATAGGCACTAGATGCACAAGCACAATAATATTTAATAGAGAAGCTGCTTTTCCGATTAATAAATACCATATTAAGGCGACCGTTGGTTACACAAACCTAGAGCACGGGCTCAAAACCACTCGCCAGTACCAATGTACTTTGGTTTTCAAGTTTCTATGATACAAGCACTTTAGTAGCTTAGTATAGAAATGTAAATAATAATAAAAAAACCGGAAAGGCAAACGGAAGATTCAGGTATCGTATTGAACTGTATTGGTAGTTCCGCGCCGTCTTCACTATCCCACCATTCGCTTGGTGGTTTTCGAGACTTTGTTTTACCTTTATCGTCCTAATTGGCTATACATTAACGCTGACCTACACACGCAACGATTCTCTCTTTCTCTTAAAAATCTCTTTACTGTTGTAATTGTAGCCTAGGATTCATCCCGCTAGCACAGTAAGAAAATGTACAAGAAACGACATCACGCGACAAAAAAAGCGTCGTTTGCTCGTAGCCAATTAGGACGACATCTTAGGTAGCGAATTTAAATAGTTCTGATTTTTGGGCATTTTAATAGTTAATTAGTTAACTGATCATATCGCACCGCATCATATAATAGACAGACACAGTATAATTGAGATTTTATCGTATTTGTACTCATGCGTCTAATGCCCATACTTTCAAATTCATAATACCATAAATCAAACTTAATTAAAACCCATTCAACAACATAAGTAGTATAGATTAAAACGGGTCTCAACACGTCATTAACATATGTTATTTACCTCAATAATCTAGAATAATTCGCATCAAGTGTGGGTAGTTAGAAAACATGCTTGCTGAATGCAGTTGACTACGGCTTTAACACTGTGTTAAATAATTTATTAAAATAAGTTTTAATCTATTCTAATTATGTATGTAAATTCCTTAGTTTAATACAATCCTAACGAACACACAATACATTCAAAATTACCAAATTTCTTTAAAACTCTTCTTGACTTCTACTATTAATCGGACACCCAATCAAAATTGATTAAAAAACTTAAAATAGTAAAAATACGTATAAAATATACTTGAAATTTACTAATAATAAGGTCTGAAAAATTATACTATTTTCATGTTCATATTGCCTTAAATTCCCATAGACAAGGAAAGCTGGAAAAAATACAAGGGCTAAGAATCAAAAGATAAGGTTGATATGACGTCATATTTTAGACAACTTCCTTTCTATTTTTCATAATTAAGGTAATATGACAATACATCTATGTTTACATACTAAAGTAAATCACGCCCCTATAAAAAGTCGCAGCAGAAAAATCGTAAGGTAAAAAAGTCTAAAAAAACATCTCTAAATATAATCACTTAAAACTTTTTTTTTATCTAAAAAGGAATTATTGGTCACGAGTATAATGAGATTCTACTAAAAACTACAACGATACAACAATATATAAAATATACACATATCTAACCTTCTTAGGCCACTCTCTAATTTATCCTTACGATATTTGCGAGCGATAAATACCGTACGATAGAAACCATTCCAAGTTCGCTCTGAGAGCTCTGAACGCGTTTACCGATGCTAACAAAATACCGTAGATCAGAGAGAGGCCTTAGTTTTTTATTTAAATACACAGTGTCTGTATGACCAGTTTTTTGTTCGGCATATGACCGCAAACGGGTGGTTGCGATCATGAGTCTGGAGCAGTCGCATCTGATGTTGCATTTGGCAAAAATCAGGCTGATTCCGAAACGCGACTCAGTCACTTAAAAGCAGTGGGACAATCCCGATCGGTAAACAGATTGCCTATCACTTCCATGTATTAGGTTTACCATAATTCAACCTTATACTCATTGTAATAAGGTATTGAATACAGTAAATCTAAGCAATATAAAGACCTGCCTATTTAAACAAATATCTACCTACCCACGGCAATAGGTCAATGAAAATTTTAATGTAAGATTAAAAATAACATTAAAACTTAATAAATTAGAATCAAAGAAAATAATAAAAAAAATTAAAATAAAATAAATAAATAGTAAATATTTTTATGTAAATAAATCTTTTACATTGGTAGAAAATCTACAAAAAAACTTACAAACGTAACGCGTGTAAAGCCTTTACCACACAGGCGCGTTATTATCGGTCGATAATACCGATTGCGTTATTGCGATATCTGTTTTTAGTACTGGGATTGTATTAGGGTGGCTACGAAGTTACACACTGCTGCGCTAATAACGACGCAAAAGAAGTGGGACGCAGTTGTGTGCAAGGAATCGGGACGCATTATCGCAATAACGCGTAAAGGCTTAAATATAAATCTAAGTATTTTTATTTACTTGTAGGTCTTTATATTATTCTTTATATTACAAAATTAGTACATGGTAACTAAAACACATTTCTTACGAAACATACAAAATTTTCAAAGACCCGTTGCCAAAACTGCATAACGTTTCGTGACGTATATAAAAATATATTAAGCTGCCCTGTCACAGTCCGATCGGTCGGTCAACAGTTTCCGTACTTCTAGAAGACTAAAGACACTAGTTTTCGCCGAAACTTTAGCCACATGGCAAAGAGTTAGCTTCCATCTTTTTTCATACTACCAAAGTAAAATTTTTGTTTGCTTTTTGAGAGGACTGCAGGAGTCGAACGGTATGGTTTAACTCGGTTATCTTCTCAACTATGTACATACTGTATATAATTAAAAAAGATTGTCATGGGCCGAGAATTTGAAGTAACCAGCGGCTTCTTATTTGCCCGATCAAACTGTGAGAGAACTTAAAAACACGAAACATTAAACAGTCCAGCCTACAACCATTTTTATTACACCATTTCTATTTTTTATATAAAAACACAGTGCAAAATCTACCACAATATTAAAAATACTATGACACAATTACATTAAAACTATATTTTCTATAACAATAAAAACAACACTCGGGTATCTAATAGAGGGAAAATTACAACTTCACGAAGAATCCTGCCAAAATGATAATCATTCGAAATTTAAAATAATAGTGATGTGAATCGTTGTTATTTTTTGATTGAGAATGACATTATTTTCCTTTTTTTTTTCAATTTAAAAAGCCATTACATTATTTAATGGGCTATTTTTTCCATTTTTTTAAACAGTTAATTTCATCGTATAATTGCAATAATTCCCTCCTTTATTCCTAGACTTCACCAAATAGAGATTTCGATGGGGCAGTCTTTATTGAGATTCAAGTAACGGGAACAGATGCTTTTGTATGGCTAGAAAATGAACTGAGGCTGCCAGAGCTACAAAAATATGCCATATGGCGTGTGCAAAAGGTATCCTACCGTCTGACTTGAAAAAGAACACTCCGACCAGGTACAATATTCCGCCAATCTTCAAATCATACATCGCCGGAAAGTGATGCTGAAATTTAGAGAAAATACACATTAAATAAGAACA
The DNA here is from genome assembly GCA_905220615.1 of Tinea trinotella. NCBI lineage: Eukaryota > Metazoa > Arthropoda > Insecta > Lepidoptera > Tineidae > Tinea > Tinea trinotella. The sequence goes on along the minus strand of HG992320.1, from coordinate 3,133,947 downwards.
AAGAGTGTTAGACATTGGCCCTAAAACGATCCGTATCGTTTTAACCACTACTTTTTCACGTTTTAGGATCAGCTTGTAAGTCGCCAGTTTCAACTAGGTATAGTGGAGGTGACTGCTACTTGCATTATTTATTAACAAAATTATAAATGAATTTATATAAAAAAGTTATATTTAATTTTAATATATAATCGATGAACAAAGGCGAACTTAATGGACCAAAAGAGAATGACGTCACAAAAAAACATAATATGTCCGGCATTTAGTATGGAGCGTGTAAATAAATGAACATGCGAAACAAATTATGATTACCTAATAATTAAAGGTCATCCAAATATAACCTTTATTATTATATAATTTCATACGTATTAAACATTTATTGCAAAGATCTGATATCAGTCTAATTATTGTTACGGTCATTACTTGAATAATTACTTTATTTTAGTGTAATATAAATTGCATAACGACATACTTATAGTTATTATTATGCGCGTAGAAGGTTTGCCGATAACGTTATGACGTCACGCGTTGATTGTCAGTAGGGTTGACAAAAAAGACAGTATACAATTTATTTTATTGTGTATACTTTTTTTTGGTGAAATCGACATCATCAATAAAAATTCTTTCAGCTATAGGCACTGTCAACGGAGCGACATTTTTCACGATTCTGAGACAAATATTCCGCACGAGTTAAAATAAAAACACTGAATTATAAAGGATTATAGTCTGTGGAAATTAGTCTAGTGGATAGTCTGTGGTGGATAGTCTATAGTCTGTGGAATTAGGATGGAAGGGGTAATCATCAGCAAACCTTCTGCGCGCGGATTATAGTTTATTATTGTGTATTTGGCAATAGGTATCTTGTTTCTATGGGTTCAGAGAAATGTCAGCAAGTAGCAACTAGATCCACAATGCCGGCCTAGTTGAATGTTCATAATAATATAGCTTTTTCTTAGATTTTGCGCGAACATTGATTATTGAATTAAACAAACTTTATGCGGCTTACTATCGCGTTTATTTTGGTTTTGATTTTACAATTTTTACTATTCCGACGTTTCGAGAGCTTTGCAGCCATCGTGGTCAAGGTCGGAATAATAATAAAAAAATCAAAACCAAAATAAACGCGATAGTAAGCCGCATAAAATATGTTTTTCAATAATATAGCTATTTATTAACGTATCACAATCCTATTTGTATTGTTTGGAATCGCAACACATCTCAATGTGGTCCCTAGTTCTCAATTTACCAAGCTATTTTCTAATATAGATGTCCGGAACTGACTATAATGGATTGCTGTCACGGTCAACTTGTAAATTAGATGCTAGATCATACGATGGAATGTTCTGGACGATTCTAGATTATTTAATCATGCACCATTACGACTCAATACAGTGGTTTAAAGTTTTATTAGTCTTTTTATTAGATTTATTTGCAAAAAACGAGGATGTTTAAAACAAAACACGTTATATTTAAGAATTTTCTGATATTTTGCGCGAACATTGATTAATAAATTAAACAAATTTTTTGGGGGCATACTATCGGGTTTATTTTTAGTTATTGATTTTTTAATTTATTACTGAATTTCAAATGCTTTTTTTTATTGCAGCCATTAGCCTCTCCGTGACAACGATGGCTGCAAAGCTCCCGAAACGGCAGAACAATAAGAAATTGTAAAATTATTAATTCAAAGTAAACGCGATAGTAAGCCGCATAAAGTTAGTCTAATTCGTAACGTGTTAAGTTTTGGATTTTTTATTATTATTGTGTCGCGACATATGACATCACTACGCCTGATGTTAAGTTGGAGTGCGGGTGCTATTTGGATCGAATATTATATCTAGCAACAATAAAAAAAAATAGCGTACATTGGGTTTTTCTTCAAGTTCTATTTTTATAAGTAGAAGTCGTATCCTTAAGAAAGCTAAGTTGCCTAGTGCCCATAACCGTAGAGCTTGTATGAAGAGATTTGTAGATGTGAAGGACGCTAGGGAGTTGTGGTAGGATCGTAGCAAATGGCGCTCCATTGTCTCTGCCTATTCCTGTGGGGAAAAGGCGAGACAATTTGATTGATTGATTAAAGTCGCATCCACTTATACCGGCCAAGAAAACGTGTTTTACTTACTCGTTTTCAATGAATATATAAAAAGTAAAGCTATAAAGTATTGATCAATATTTTTTATATCTATAAATATCCGAAAATTATTCAAACCTACTTAACTATATAGCAATTTAGTTAAAACGTAGCATAATATGACCCTCTTTGCAATATTAAACTTTTTTAAATTAAATTACTTATTGCTAAGTGAATGGTAAGATTTCGCCTTGACCTCGCTTAAAGGGCTCCTTGGAAATTTAAATGGACTACGTGGGAAACCAGAATTTTTAATTTAACTTTAATAAACAAATTGTGGCTCGACATAAGGCGAATGTGGTGTAGTGGCAGTGCAATGGCTACGTAAGCCGAGTGGCACGGGTTCGAAACCACTCACCGGTACCAATGTGTCTTTGATACATGTAGGTTAGTATAGAAATGTATAATAAAAAATATATGACAGCACCCAGCCTGATGTTGATCTGGAGCCCTGTCCACGAATGAAGGTAGTCTAAATGATATTACAGTGATATAACGGCAAGTGGCGTTCCGGCATGCCGGCCTAGTTGGAACCGGCAACTTTTAAGTTAATCCCGTAAGGCGATTGTGTCTCTTTATGGTTTCTTTCGATTATTGGTTTGCCTATCACTTTTAAATACCCAGACTTGGAGCAAATATCTGCCTCATTTTTTTATGAACAAATATTTGTGATATCTAATTATTTGATTAAATATTACTAATAAATCTTTTCTCCGACCGGGAATCGAACTCAGAATTAACAAATGGATAGATATCACATCACAATCAAGTTAATGAGGTGATTTTTTCATCATTAATTGATCCAGATTAATCAACTGGCCTAAATGTAAGCTTATTAAATGACTTTTTAAACCGATAAATAATAATTTAAAACAAATTCACAATTAGTTTCATTATATAAATATATATATATATATAGTAGAAAGTGGCACTCTATTCTCTCTGCATTTACAGTGTTCAGGATCAGCCTGCAAGTTGCTGGTTCCAACTAGGGCGGCAAAGTAAATGCGATTGTTACTTGCAGAATTTAATTGTACTAGGAGTGGCCTGGATAGCACTCCAAGCTTAGCATCAGCACCCGTATGTCGCGTAACAATAAAAAATTAGATCTTTGCTTCAACCGGGAATCGAACCAATGTGCCATAAGGGTCGTTCGTAAGACATTCTTAATTATATTAAAGGGCTCTTAAAACTATAAAATGTATAGGAACAATTGCTACAATGTTGCCAGGTGTTTATATTTAAACAGATCTAAAAATGGATTCACTATCAAGGTCGCATGATAGATTCGCTTCAAAGAAAAATTGTATTTAAAACTTGAATTAACGACTCTATATTTAAAGGAGAAGATCGCTCAAAGACAATTGAGCGATCAAACATATGTGTTTTATTTACAGTGACATCTGTTTTTGACTTGTAAGGTAAGGACCAAGAGTGTGGACGACTGCAAAACTGCCTTGGTCGTCATTAAGGCCAGAGATTTGTATCCTTCGCTTAAAAGAAAAAAATAACTGCTGGGTAGATAAAATGAAATTAAATAATCACGTCATAAAAATGAGGGGATAGGAATGGTGGAAATCACAAAAGCGCATAGTATAATAAATAAATAACTAGTTTTTTTTTTCTAGTTTTAATTCATAGCAAAAAAGCTATAGAAAATATATTTTAATAACTGTATTAAAAGTAATCTAATTAAAAATTACATTTTTTTAATATTATTGCGACGTTTCGAGAGCTTTGCAGCCATCGTGGTCACGGAGAGACTGAGGTGTTGGTTGTCCTATTGGTTGATGCTGTTATTGTTTCCAAAACTACCCCGTTTGATGTTTTGATTTTTTTTCTGTTTCCGGTTTATTTCAACCGGAAAAAAATCTAAACCATACTAAACGATATAGTAAGCCGCATAAAATTAGTTTAATTCATTAAACGAATCAAAATTCAGCTGTATCCGAAAAAAATGTGGCAACGCCGGCCAATGCATACATTATTGATACTTCCAAACCTTTGTTATGATACAAAATTCTTCATGCCGTCGATAATAAGCATAACAATGTTCAATTGAGCGTGTAGTTCGTTATGTTATGAATTATGTATATTAAGTAATATTGCCTAATGAAACACGCACTGCCATATTAATAAGAATCTGTTTTAATAGTTTTTTTTTTAATTGTGAATCGACATATGACTGCCCCCTGCCTGATATTACCTAAGCTGCAGTGCGGTCTATGAATAGATGACACCGCTATTATAATACAAATATAAAAATCAGTTCATTTATAAGGCGACCGTGGTGTAGTGGCAGTGCAATGGTTACACAAACTGGAGAGCACGAATTCGAGACCACCCACCGGTACCAATGTATCTTTGATATATGTACTTTGGTTGTCCTGTTTCTATGATACAAGCACTTTAGTAGCTTAGTATAGAAATGTATAATAAATAAAAAATAAATAAAAAAAAACTAATGATGACTAGTACTATACACGATAACCGAACGTGACGTAAATAGATAATTAGATAAATTGTGGAATAATTCAACATTAAGGTTTGTAGGCAAGGTGATCTAGCTACCATTTAATCATTAAGTGCTTAATCTAATGGGCCCCCATTCACGCTGAGATTTGTATCGTAACATGTATCATTGATTCCGTATCTTGATACGCATTGGTGGGTTTTCATACATTACGGGCTGAATCCCAAACCCATTTGCCTCTCTCCTTATAAAAATAAAATGTCACTGCGCGTGCGCGAGTCATGGCGCGGGCATTGAAACACTCTCTTGCTTTCGGACCTTCGAACTAAGGAGGCGGCCGCCTCATTTTAAAATACAAATTTAATAAAAGTGAAGTGACAAAACCCTGGTGAGTGATTTCCCTTTATTAATTTCACAGCCCGTAATTAAAATATATATTTTTTTAAAACATAATTTGGCGATCGATCCGTGTCTCGCCATAAGTTGGTCCAATTCGACCCAGGATTACCCAGCTATTCAGCCAGATAATCACATTTTCACACATTTTAAACATTGTAATCACTTCACATTACATTATTTCAAATTTTGTTTGTATATTTTAAATCAATTTTATTAAAACCTACAAACTTAGGTAGGTAATAAAATGGACGTCGAAACAAAGAGCATTGATTTAAATGAATTATTACAGCCTCATATTACGAAAAAAGAAGTATGTTTCTTAAAACTTCAAAAGTTATTTGAATTATCGAAATCCGTTCAATATAATGACGATTTAGTCTGCGAGTTTAAATTACGCATCAACGAAATTGATCAAATACGTGTACAGTACGAAAACTGCATTACGCAGATTAATATAATAAAATTAAAATATAAACCTAAATATGTAGCATCCTATAAAGAAATTGAAAGTTTTGACGAAATATATTACGCGATAAAAAGTGTGGATGAGGGTATGCAAGCGCAGCGCGCAGCGGCCGCTCGCGCCGCCGGCGCGACCGAGCCGTACGCTTCCGTGGCGCGCTGCTGCCCGAAGTCAAAACCCCGTTTACCTAAACTCGAATTATATAATTTTGACGGAAAATTAGAAAATTGGCAAACATTTTTCGACACATTTAGTGGTCTTATACATGACAACGAAGACATTTCTAATATCGAAAAATATTATTATTTATTATCAGCGGTGAGTGGGCCCGCATTAAGCATAGTTAAAAGTATGCCAGTCATCAGGAACAAATACCCACATTTGAAATTTTAAAATATTTTATTGAAAAACATGTTCGTGTATTAGAAATGTCTAGTTTAAAATTGCAAACAAGTCAGTTTACACATCAAAATAAATCAAATAAAACACAATTTAATAATAAAAGTCAACAACAAAAAAGTTGTTTAACTGCGGTCAGTTCGCAAAATAATAAAAATTTCTACCAATGTTTGATGTGTAAACGGCCTCATACGATATACAAATGTTTTAAATATGCCGCCTTAACTCCGTCACAGCGATTAGTTAAAATAAATGAATTAAAATTATGTCAAAATTGTCTGCGTAATAGTCACACAACAAATAACTGTACTTCTCAAAATAGTTGCATACTTTGTAAACAAAAGCATCACCACACGTTGCACATTGACAACGGAGCTGGTGGGAGTAATAATGAGGTGACCTCTTATGGTCAAACTGTAGCCCTTACGTGTTCCGCTAACTCCACGGTATTATTGGGCACCGCGGTTATTCACGTCGCAGATAGTTGGGGTAGGTACCACTCCGTACGTGCAGTAATCGACAGCGGTGCCATGTCTGGCTACATAACAAACGCGTGCGCACAGCGGCTAGGGTTAGTGCGCCGCAAATGTACATTCGAACCTGTCGGTCTAGGCGGTAAGTTAGCGCAACATTTCGGTTTGGTGACGTGTTCGGTTAAACCACGAAATTCATCTACCCCCGTTCTATCGACTGATGCGGTCGTTGTTACAAACATTACAAATAATTTACCTACAATTTCATTATCAAATAAAATAATTAACGAGTTCAAGCATTTAGATTTAGCCGACCCTGAATATCATACTTCAGCGCCCGTCGACATGCTAATAGCCGGTGATTTATTTCCTTACATCTATAATGGTCAAAAAATATTACCGCGCTATACGGGAATACCGGTAGCGATGAATTCAATATTCGGTTACATTATATCGGGCCAAACAATAGTGGAACGCTACGATAATATGGAGAACGCTTCCGTAAATTTATTATCTACGCAAAATAATTTAGAAAAAATAATGCATAAAAATAAGGTAGTTTCAAATATTTCACAAAATCCAAATGATATTTTTGTCGAGTCATTGTTTAAACCAGAATGCAAACGAGACCATATAGGCTGTTTTGTAGTTAAATATCCCTTTAAATTAAAGTGTGAACTTGGCGATTCGTCGCAACAAGCTGTGCGGCGTTTCTATAATTTAAAAAATAAAGTAAATAAACATCCAAGTCTGAGAGAAAAGTATAATATTTTATTAGAACATATTCCTATAAATAAAACATTTTGTTTCACCGATTCATCTGTGGCACTGGCGTGGCTTAACACTCCCAGTTACAATCTTAAAACCTTTGTTGCTACACGAGTTTCTAAGATCCTTGAAGCCGTGTCTAGTGACTCATGGTCACACGTTAGCGGAGATAAGAACCCGGCGGACGTATGTTCGCGCGGCGCCCTACCGTCAGCCCTTCTCGCGATGCCGGAGTGGTTGAGCGGCCCAGCGTGGGCATACAAACCGCGGATGAATTGGCCAATTAAATCAATAATTCATTTTAAAAATGACACTGTACCAGAATTAAAAGTTCAAGTAGCTTCACTTTCATCATCTTCATTAATGAGTCCATTTGACAACTTATATGAAGACTTCATTAATAAATATTCTAATTTCAATAAATTGCAAAATGTATTGGCCCGGTGTTATCAATTCATAAATAATTGTAAACTCAAACCATCTAAACGGTGTTTAGGGTGTCCATCATTGTCTAATATAAATAAAGCACATGATATTCTAATAAAAACAGTTCAATATAAATATTTTAATGCTGATATTACGGCCCTATCAAAGGGAAATAGTTGTAGTAATAATATTAAAAAACTTAGTCCATTTATTGACCCCCTCGGTTTCCTCAGGGTGGGGGGTAGGCTGTCTGCTTCACAGATTTCCTATTCTCAAAAACATCCGTTATTACTTCCTAAAAATTCTAATTTTACAAAAATATTAATTGATTATTATCACATTATTTATTTACATTTAGGTTCACTTCAAAGCGTAATTAGTCAAAAGTATTGGATTATATCAGCTCGTAGTGTAATTCGATCCCGTACAATTAAATGTATCTCCTGTTTCAAAGTTAGACCTCCGACGTTAAAACCTATAATGGGAAACTTACCCACATCTCGACTTAATGACATTCATGCCTTTCATACAGTAGGTACTGACATAGGCGGTCCTTTTCTCACAAAGGAAAGCAATCGACGAAATGCGAAAAGTACTAAAGCATACTTATGCATCTTCGTATGTTTCGCAACACGAGCAGTCCACCTCGAAGTGCTGTCCTCGTTGTCAAGCGAGTGCTTTTTGGCCGCGTTCGATCGGTTCACATCCAGACGTGGCCTATGTCATACTGTTATATCAGATAACGGTCGAAACTTTGTAGCAGCCGGTAAACAACTGGCGGAGATATGTCAATTTTATAAAGATCATAACGACAGACTATTATCTCAATTCACTACTCGAAAAGTACACTGGCAGTACAATCCGCCAACAGGAAGCCATTTCGGCGGAATGTATGAGACTGCTATTAAATCCGCGAAACTTCATTTAAAACGCGTCGTTGGTACCCAAATATTGTCCTTTGAGGAACTCACCACGTTGTTTACAAGAATTGAAGCAGTTTTAAACTCGAGACCATTAACAACACTGTCTAGTGATCCGTGCGAGTTTGAAGCATTAACACCTGGACATTTTCTGGTAGGGCGTTCACTCCTCGCTGTACCGGAGTACAGCTTGGTTGATGAACCACGACACCACTTAACACGGTGGACACTAGTACAACAAATGTCACAAAGATTTTGGAATGTGTGGCGCAAGGATTACTTGCACACGTTACAACAAAAGGCCAAGTGGACTAATAAATGTCGAAATATAAAAATAGGCGAATTAGTATTAATTCATTCAGATTTACCCCCGCTTCAATGGCACCTCGGTCGCGTTACAGAATTGTATCCCGGTCACGATGGTGTGGTACGCGTGGTAAAAGTTCGTACCCAGTCGGGTGAGTACGTCCGGCCAGTAGTCAAAATTAGTCCACTGCCGCTACAATATTAACTAAGTTATAACTTTATATTTAATTAAGTAAATTTTAATTTTAAAACTTAATTTTAATTCGAATAATTCATAAATATAGTTTATAATAATTTTAAGATTTAACTCAATGCTCAATCGTATTTAAGTTTCAAATCATAAATGTTCAAATTGTCAACAACCCAATTTAATTGTGTTTATAGCTTCATCACTTGTTCACAGCGTAAGGCATAGTCAAGTTATGAAGTACCAATGTCAAGAATTAAATTGGTCGATTGTTAAATATCTAATTTTATAAATGCATTTTTTAACCTAATTTAATTGTGTTTATAGCTTCATAAATTGTTCACAGCGAAATGCATAGTCAATTATGAAGTAACAATGTCAAGACAATTAAATTGCCTTAAATCTTATCTTAAATGTAATTTGTGAAGGCTTTCAATTTGTTTAGTTTGAATACAGCTAAGTAATCTGACTAACAAGTTGAGTAGCCTATCTCTTTGTCTAAGTTATATATATATATTTAGTTATGTAAGTGTAATTAGCCTAGTTTTACTACATACACTTATCACATTAAAACACATACAGTCCACTACTTTAACCATCCCTGGTTGAATAGCTGGGGAACTTTGGGAGATTCCCGGTGGGGGGATTATGGTGGGTTTTCATACATTACGGGCTGAATCCCAAACCCCTTTGCCTCTCTCCTTATAAAAATAAAATGTCACTGCGCGTGCGCGAGTCATGGCGCGGGCATTGAAACACTCTCTTGCTTTCGGACCTTCGAACTAAGGAGGCGGCCGCCTCATTTTAAAATACAAATTTAATAAAAGTGAAGTGACAAAACCCTGGTGAGTGATTTCCCTTTATTAATTTCACAGCCCGTAATTAAAATATATATTTTTTTAAAACATAATTTGGCGATCGATCCGTGTCTCGCCACTCATCAACCGTATTAATTATCATAATACATCTCAACGTGTAAACAAAGTTTCAGATACAGCGGTATTGGTTTCCGCCACTGGCTTGAGACGGCAACAAAACGGTATCATGTAACATATTTTTAGACTAATATCTGTATCTGTGGGACTGGGCAGGTCATCTCTGTCGTAAGTCCGACGCATTATGAGCCAAGTCCACTACTGAGTGGACTCCAGATTGCCGAAGATCGCCTGATCAAAGGTCGCGGCAGGTCCAAACGGAGATGGCGATATAAGATGGACTTTTACAATAGTTCGTGACGAGAGATCGCCAAATGTCGTGAGTCATGAAAAAAAGAGAGGGAGACCCCAGCAGTGGGACAAATAAATAGGCTAATATTAATAAATAATAATAATCTGTATCGCTTTTTTTGCATACAGACAGTAAAAGTAACACCAAGCGCTATTATTACTGCTGGGGTATCTTAGACGTGTTAGAGGTATCCATTATACCAAAACTTGATTTTTGAATCGCGATACAAAATTAACGTGTGTATTGATAATGAAACTGATACAAATCTCTCCGTGAAAGGGGGCCCTTATATTACGTAAATGGTCATACTAAACAAACTGGTGTTCTAGTGTATACATAATTTGTGTACCTATTTATGTAATTTATGATAGGGACTGGACAGCATGTGTGATGCATCATAGGAAAAGTCCACTTCTGAGTAGACTCCAGATTGCAGAAGACATTGCGGCAGGCCCAAACGGAGATAGCGAGATGAGATGATTCCTACAAGTATGTGGCGAGAGATCGCAAAATGTCCTGAGTCATGGAAAAAAGAGAGGGAGGCCTTTGCCCAGCAGTGGGACAAATAAATAATAATGATTAATTACATAAATAAAAAGAACTTCTACATTTTATTATTTTCACATTTCTATACTAAGCTACTAAAGTGTTTTTATCATAGAAACAAGACAACCAAAGTACATATTTCAAAGATGACAATGTGTGGTACCAATGTACCGGTGGGTGGTCTCGAACTCGTGCTCTCGGTTTGTGTAACCATTGCACTGCCACTACACCACGGTCGCCTTAAATAAAGACGAAAAGAGAAGATTAAAATGATCAATTAATAATATTAGTATCTAGTATCTTCTCCAGATAGATGGTATCTGACAATACCCGTATGACATGTCATTAAAAATAGCGACATATACAGCCGGTTGTACCAAAACAAGGTTTCAATTTAATTTTACTTTATACTTATTCTATTACGTTTACTATTTACGAAATTGTGAATTGGGTTGGTAATAATTTTATATCGAAACTACCATTTATATATGTTTTTATCATTAGATATAACAAAAGTAGTACATAGAAGCATGTGCTACTTTTGCATGTACTACTAAAATGAATGATGTCCTTTAGCTCTGTGTAAAATATCCGTTAAACGTAAATGTAAAATGTGAAGTAGAAGAGTGGTGCAACCCATTTTTCTTTTTTTCTTTTACTTATACCATACTTTTTACAAATTTGTAAATAATATTTTTTGGTACAACCGGCTGTTATATATAACAAAAAATCACGTACAAATATTATTATGATAACAGATAACCAACACTGTGATTATGTATATAATATATGTAATTATGTGTAATTTATTTTTATCTGTTGCTCTTATCAAATTTCAGTAACATTAATGTATCAAAAGTGTATAAATTTATGAATAGAAGATTTTATTTACTACTATCGCTTTTACTTTGATTTATTTTATTTAAGATTAATAGGTCAACTTACAGCTAAAAAGTCAAATAGAACTAACAAATATATAACAACAGGGCCACTTAGAAGTTGTCACAAATAAAAATTTTTATATAGTTTTATATAGTTAGGAAAAAAACACTTATATAGTTAAGAAAAAAAAACAACAGAAACAAACCAAACAGTAACACAACATAAATATGCAAACAACCCAACACCTAATAACAAAAAATAAAAAGTAAAAATTAAAAAAATCAGTAACAATCGACCCATCCGCCACATCAATACTCGTTACAATATAAATCTGTCAGATAGCGTCGCCGTGATGATTACCGTGATATAATAAAAAAGGAATCGAAGTAATGCCAGGATCGTGGTAAGCGGAGCTCTATAGTCCTTGCCTATCTCAGTGGTAAAAAGGCGTGACAATTTAATTGATTGATTGATTAAATTAATTAAGCCTACGTGGTAGTGGGAAGATTGTTTGTGGTCGGGGAGTCATTCCCACAACAAATTCAGCTGCGAAGTTTAATTAAATCGATGTTTTAAATCTTTTATTCATAAACAGTGCTCGCACAAAACCTTTGTTAATACTATAGTATGTTTTTTACAGAGCGATTGTCTCTGCTTATCTCTGTTGGAAATGAGGCAACGCAATAATTGATAGTGATTAATGTTTCTCTATATAAAGTAAATGTCTAGAATAGAAATAGTACGTCGATATTAGAAAAATATATAGATAGTATTGCAAGTTATAATAAAACAATCAATCAATCAATCAAAATGTCACGCCTTTCTTCCATGGGGATAGGCAGCAATGGAGCGATCCTGACACAACTCCCTCGCTTCCTTCACATTCGCAATTCTCTTCATATAAGCTCTATGGTTATGGGCACTAGGCAACCTAGCTTTCTTGAGGATGTCTTCAATCTCTCGCTTTCTTTCTCTTATAAGAAAAATCAAGGTGTTTCTCCTTGCTTACCATCAGGCCATTCACTATAATAAAAATCTCATATTTAATACAACATGTCACGCATGTTTAAAGAGTGGTAGGCAGTGGTACCCAGTCTGCCGATCCGGGGTAGTACCACCACTTACAAGTATACAGACCGTAAAGTGATTTGGTCACGTTTCGCGATCAGCTTGTAAGTTGTCGGTTTAATCTAGGCTGGCATAGTGGATGTGATTGCTAATCACAGTCATTGAATTGTAGTAGCAGTGACATTCATTCATGGACCACACTTTGGCTTAATATCAAGCGGGGTGCTGTCATATGTCGAGACACAATAAAAAAAAACAAAGCAAAGATATTATAATAACAGTCCACAAAGTAAATGGCCGAAGTCGAGTGACATTCACACGATCGTGTAGCGATGAATTATTATTATTAAATGTTTCTTCACGAGACAATGGTATAATTATCTAAATATTTTAAAAATACACGACAAGAAATATTATTATAAAACGCCCTTTGCGAAGGATATTAATTCGGTAATGTTTTTTATTTTGTTTTAATATATATTTTACATGGAGTTTGTAGAATACTATGCAATATTTATTATTTTTGCAAAGATTTAGCGGTTATACAGATATCGTGGTCGTGGGGAGACCACGCCAACACGATGTCTGAAAAGCCTTCGAAATGTCATCGGATTAAAATCAAAATAAACGCAATACTAAACACATTTTAATCTAGACAGGCGTGGCCGATTGGTTAGTACACCAGCTTGTTACGCGTAAAGTCCCGGGTTCGATTCCCAGCGTGGCAAATATTTGTTTCATAGCTTTTATTTGTAATATTTTAAAATTATATTAAGTATTGCAAATATTTGTTAATAAAAAAAGAGGCGGATATTTGCTTCAGGTCTGGTTATCAAAGAGTGGTAGGCAGTGGTACCCAGTCTGCCGAACCGGGGCAGTACCACCACTTACAAGTATACAGACCGTGAAGTGATTTAGTCGCGTTTCGGGATAAGCTTGTAAGTAAGTTCATGGACCACACTTCGGCTTAACATCAAGCGGGGTGTTGTCATATGTCGAGTCACAATAAAAAAAAACACCTCCATACATCAATCGATCAAAATTAATAAAAACTTCCTAAATTGTTTTTATTTCAAAAATGACAAAAGTAAAAAAAAAGTGTGTATATTTAATTTGAATTTCTTTTAATTTTATGCACATTATTTTTTTCTTTTGTGAGAAGTCTTTACCCTTCGGGTTAAATTTGTTTTACCCTAAGTCCCCCAAACGATTTTTATACGGGGCCCCTACGCACGCTACGCTTTTGTAAGCAACTAAGCTTATGTATAATTTTATGGTTTAATTAATAAATTACAGTTCATGCGCAACGACACGGCCTGACAAATGTATAAACTATGTTGCGAAACGCAATACCTTACGTAAGACTGACTATACATTAATAACGCCGACATTATAAGGTAATAATAGTTCAATGACAATTTTATAACAGGAAAAAATATCTAGAATATTCCTTCACAATACAGCTTCTTCTCTATAAGGTAAACAAAGAAATCCATTTCTTTTTTTTTATTGTGACTCGACATATGACAGCACCCCGCTTGATGTTAAGCCAAAGTGTGGTCCATGAATGAATGTCACTGCTAATACAACAATTCAATAACTGTGAGTAGCAATCACATCCACTATGCCGGCCTAGATGGAACCCGCAACTTACAAGCTGATCCCGAAACGTGAACAAATCACTTCACGGTGTGTATACTTGTAAGTGTATGATGTTAAGGGTACCACTGCCTACCACTCTTAAATTTCGCGCAAACATTGTTTATGAAATAAAAGATTTTTGCGGTTGAATATCGCGTTTATTTTTATTCGACGATTGTACTTCAATTCCTTAGTGCTCCGCCGATTGTTCCGTATTTAAACAAAGTAGTATTCGCATTCGATGGCTACTCTCACACGTTTAATAGTAATCAGTTTTTTTTTTTTTTTTTGGATGAATGTACGGTTGTCCAAGCCTCGATTTCTTTAAGACATCATTCCGTATTTCGTGTGCTACCAGATGCACGTGTCTATCGGTTGTCCGCATTTTATTGTAAATTTTAGTGTAAATAATTATACAATCTTACTCTAAATGGGTAAAAGGCAACGAGAAGAAGCTGAAAACGAACAAGCAAATTGACAAATACCGTAGAAAATAAGATGGTTGGAGAAACGGAGCTCCACGAATACGACGCCATCACGGTCGCCCTTAACGTTTGTTCGTTTTACCTGCATGAACAAAACGATTCAGGTAAATACCGATACTGGATTTTTTTACATAAGTGGATTTGTTGCAACCAAAATGTTTTAATACTTCGTGAGACTATAACGTTCAATATTTATGAATTATTATTGTGATTGAGTGTAGTTTGAAAAACTGCAATGCCACAATTTATAATTACTGTTATTGATGGTAGTTTGAAAAACTATAATGTGACAACTAACTATAACTGTGCTTGAGTGTAGTTTGAAGAACTGCAACGTCACAATTTATTTTATTATTGTGCTTGAGTGTAGTTTGAAGAACTGCAACGTCGCAATTTATTTTATTATTGTGCTTGAATGTATTTCGAGGAATTACATCGTCACAATCCAATATTATTACCTCTTGAGCATGGGTGAACCTACGTCGTCCATATATTGATGTGTATGATTTTTATTAGAAAAATGTACTATATATAATGAGAATCCTAATTCAGGTTACAACATTTTTACCCAGGGTTTATGCTTTTAAGCACCAACTCAATAAAGATTCGAGGTCAATAAACTCTTGACCTTGTTTTATTAGTCACTCTAGACCAGTGTTTCCCAACCTTTAAAAAATGTTTTTTACCCTTAATAAATATAAATGATTACAATATTTTTTTAAAAAAAAAAAAATTGCCTTTTTTGATAAATTGGTCACCGATATCTAGCATTGCATATAAATAACCCAAAGCAGAAGGGTTGAAGTCGTGTCTAATCCATTTTGAAATTACCCTCCTTAACTATCGAATTGCCCTGTAAGGCGTGGGCCCCACTTTGGGAAACACTGCTCTAGGCCATACCAAAGAACGTGAGTGCCAGAACCAGCCATACACAACTAGAACCCACAGACCGTTGGTCAAAAAGTTAGTCTGGTTAAAAAAAAAAAAAAAAAAAAAAAAAAAAAGAGAGGGAAAATGTATTTAACACAATGGTTAACCCTTGCAAAATAAACCCTGAGGTCACATATGCAATCAATAAACCCTCTCTGAAGAGGGATAAAACAAAAAGTATTCACTATTTTGCCATGCCATGCAAATACAGTAAATCACAGTATTAAGAATAAAATTATACGGTGTTATATAGATATATCAATACCGCCATTTATTAATATAAAAATGTTCAGAATGTCAGAAAGATACTGAAAAACTTATTTCAATGAACTTCTCTTTAAGAAGGTTTTTAGCCTCAGGCTAGTTCAGGTGAAGTTGCCAGAGATGCAGCACAGGACTCAACTCCTGAAATATCCCTTTTTGAAGTCAACTTTGGACTTTTGGTGATAAAATGGGAAATAGTAAAGCCGCAGCAAGTTCGACCACTGATTTTTTAAATAAATAAAATCCTTTAAACTACTGGGGACTCCCTCGGAAGACTATGTGAGAAGGTGGTTGCTACCAATATGCTGTTACGAAAGGCAACAACAAACAGCGTCAACAGACGATTACAATATTTTTACAAGATGATTTTGACACCCATACATAAATATAATAAAAACAGGAATTATACTTCATTAGTATATTTAAATGTTTAGATAAAGACATAATAATCATGTCTAATGGCCACAAAGGAGACTTATATATTGGTAAGTTTATATTTTATTATAAACACAACTAAAAGTAAATTAATTCCACAAGCATAATGAATGAGAATAGGTTCTGAAAACATGACAGTTGGAACAAAACACGTCCTATTCAAAGTTGGCCACTATTACAGGCATGCTATATGCAGAATGTCCAGGACTTCAGGTGTAACATAATATAGCTGATGCGCATACAAAACAACTTGAACTATGGAAATGCATTAAATAATAATAGATATAATAGCCAAGTACCAATATCACAAGGTGCCAATAATTAACTATCCTGTTGACAAAATAATTTGTTTCACTTTCATAAGAATCAATTAATCAGCCAAAATAAGTAATTTATGCAGATGCATTATTGTTAAATTGCGGTTATGTTGTACCACTAATAGGGTTCGGTAAGATTGATAAATAAATAAATGAACACAATAATTACCTAAATTTACTGGCTGTCTTTTTGCTTTAAAATCATTTACATGTAATAAAAGTAAGTAACTGCTTTATCATGTTAAGAATTAACAACACCACATCTTGATAGTCTAGCTAAACTAATTTAGCAGTGGTGTAAGCATGCAAGTATGTGCGTATAGTCAGATTATATACCATCAAAAACAATACTGCTTCAAATAAAATCAGTTGACACTGCTTCAAGACAGTTTAACAATAGAACCTAGTGAAAAACGGCAAAATATGCCTTTTATACGATTATTTCAGGTTTTTGGTATTTCTAAAAAAGATTTGTTTGCCTCTACACATAATCATAAGTGTAAGTTATATATTTGTTGGCGACCAGACCACTATGCTATCGCAAGAGATTCTTTCACAATCTCATGGACGTTTTCCATACAGGACTTTTTACAAATATCATTCGTTTTCCACCCTTTTCAATTATAATAAAGCTTTTCTAAATTTTGTAACAAGGCACCTAGGGTAATTATAGTTGGCTCATATTGACCATTGCAACCATTGCCTGTAAGTGCAGGTGCTTCATTGTCAATAACATTTTGAAGCAATGTAATACATACCTAATTGTAGATTATTGTAATAGTAAAAAAAATAGTATCACAAATATACAGATACATTACACTTCACAGATAGATAAGATTTCTCTTATTTATTCTTATTTATTAACCTTTTTCTAATACTTCTAATAAAGGCTATAGTTATAATTCAGTAAATTGGTATATTCAGCAATAGCCCTCATTTACCAAATGAACTTACCACTGACATTTGTGTTAAGATACTATCTAAGAGATTTTTAGGTTTCGCCCACAAACTCGAAAATATGATTTAAGAACCCAATGTTTGTTAAGAATTATTATATAAATTATATCCAAATGAAAATATTTCACTTAATTTGTTATCCAATGTGATAACATTGTTAGCTCTTGTCACCGCTCATAAAGGATAATCCTCATCTTTAATTAAATATAATAATATGATTATTTAAAATATTGCAAGTTAAAATATAAATAATAAATTTCAATAAACCTAGGGCCAGGTCGTACACAACCAACTTTATTATTGCCTCTATTGTATAAATCCTAAAATATCTTTTGTAAAAGAGAGTTTATCTGCCCTGCACAAAACTCTTTCAGTTATATAAATGAAAAAAAAAAAAAAAAAAAAAAAAAAAACTTGTTCGTTAACAAACTTTAAGCAATTAAAATAAAGATACACTTTATATCTTGATATCTATGACATACACTTGAAAATCATAGTAATGGTCATTTGTCAACATCTACTATTTAAACATTAGGAGAGAATATTGACACTATTCGTAGAACTGTTGGATGGTCCGAAAAATCCAACACTTTTGCAAAAATTGATTTAAAAAAAATATATATTATAAATATATTTATTACTTGTACTAGATCACTGTAATGACTTAGAGGACGCATAATTATATAAATTTAAGAAATAATTGTTATAGAACTAAGTTAATGTGATTGAGGAGTTCTGATCATCCAAATGTCTGGTAATACTTCCATTTCAGTCCACAAACCTTCAACCTTTAAATATCTACTTTGTTTAAATACGGAACAATCGGCGGAGCACTAAGGAATTGAAGTACAATTAAGAATCAAACGAACTTACCTGTAAGTGAAGTTCGATGATAATTGTACGAACTTCCTTAGTGCTCCGCCGATTGTGAAAGCCACACCCTCCCACCTCTACATGTAAATAGGTAGGTGAGTTTCAGGTTTGTAAGCACAGGAACACTATAAACAGAATGATGTCTTAAAGAAATCGAGGCTTGGACAACCGTACATTCATCCAAAAAAAAAAAAAAAACTGATTACTATTAAACGTGTGAGAGTAGCCATCGAATGCGAATACTACTTTGTTTAAATACGGAACAATCGGCGGAGCACTAAGGAAGTTCGTACAATTATCATCGAACTTCACTTACAGGTAAGTTCGTTTGATTCTTAATTATACAATATTATCCGACGTTTCGAAGACTTTGTAACGATCGTGGTCTCTCGACGACGTTAAAGACCCAAAAAATGTTGTTTGAAAATATTAATACTGACAGAAGCTTTAAACATTTGGCTCATCTAAACTAAAATAAAGGTGTTAATAAACAATTTAATAACAGTAATAAACTAGATTCTTATTTTACATAAATAAAATTGATAAATATAATAATATCTTCTAGAGACGTCCGATTAGCTTTCCCCTTTATACAGCAAGGCTAATACGTTGGCAAAAATAATTGCCAGCCTTCCAGTCTCTAGACTTCTCCGTCAGCCGCATGGACAACTCCTTGGACAGGCGCTTGGATGAAGGTCCACAAATAATCAAATAAAATAAAAATAATGGGTTTTAACAATTAAATCTTATAAATAATTTAACATATTGAATTGAATCCGGTACAAGATCAATACTGGTCGCCATTTTTCTTTCGGACGTTTGTCTAAAATAATTTTGACTACCCTCACTTTGTCAGTGATATTATTGTTCACATTTTGAAATCAAATTTCATTTAAGGTTTATACTCGTATACTGAAAGGTAATGGTACGCTGTTTGTCTGTACACGTTGCAGCGAGGAATAATGTTGGTGTAGTGTACACGATGTTAAACAAAGGCGATATGGTTACTGTAGGAAAGTCACTGTCATTCCAGAATTTACAATTAAGCATGGTGACGGTAATTAGAAATGTTAATGTGTAAGAATAAAGTTTTGCGACTCAACACTTATAGCCGGCTGTACCAAAGAAGTTTCAATTTACGAATTTAGTTTTACTTTATAGGTACTTATTATATTACGTTTACTATTAAGAAATCGTGAATTGGGTTGTTAATAATTTTATATCAAAACTACATACGTTTTTATCATTAGAAATAACAAAAGTAGTACATAGAAATCCAAAATGAATTATGTCCTTTAGCTCTGTATAAAATATTCGTTAAACATAAATGTAAAATGTGAAGTTAAAGAGTGGTGCAACCCATTTTTCTTTTACTTATACGATACTTTTTACAAATTCGTAAATTATATTTTTTGGTACAACCGGCTGTTAGCAATAGTAGTCAACCATATAGTATACTTCTGTAACCTAAGCACTCACTACATACCACAAATCACTGCACAGATTGAAAGATCAGCAATAATTCTCACTGTCAATGAGATAGTCGCGAGCGGAATTCCGTTAGTGTCCGGACAGTTATCAGAGCGATTTATTTATCAATTTTCTGATGTAATGGTTTGTGGTCCGTGTCTATAAACAACACAAAACTACGAATACATGCATAAAAAGGCGTGCAAAAGACATACATTTGATGTGACAATGATGGCGGCCGGCCCCAGTCCCATAACTAAATACAGCAATAGTTCCAACATTTTGTATCGTTCGTGGAAGATCTGTTGGTAGGTAATGCCGAGGACTGCCAGCAACCAGATAACCCAGCGAAGTTCGCGAAGCATCCAACAGGACAGTGTGCCCACAGTCAGCCATGGAAAGTACGAGCTCGCAATGAATATGTAAATCATTGCGCGGTCGCAGCGGTGCAGAAAGTGCTTCACTTTGCTGGAAAATTTTGGTTGCTTTTAGCTGTGTGGTTTTATTAAAAAGTTAAATGCTTAGTTTATTAAACGATGATAACAATAACCAATTTTTTATCAGGAAGGTGATTGGTGGATAATTTAAGTGACAATCCTAGTTTTTTTTGTTATTATGTTCATCATTCAATAATTTGTTTACATAGGTAATAGGTTCCTGCTTCAGTAGTAATGCCAAAGTGTGTACATTTAAATTATACGACACAGAAAAAGGTCGTCTTATACCAAGGCAGGATAAAATGGTTAATCATTTTATCGTCAGTCACTTGTAAAATTTGGGTATATACTTTCCCTATTTTCTGTGTTGTGCCATAACCAAAAATAGATGTTATAAACTTGAAACAGCAAACAGCAATTATTTCCTTATTAATATATTATTTTTAAATGTTTATTTTTTAAATAAATTACCAACAGTGTTAAATGTGAGAGTAGATAACGTGAGAAAATAATGTTTGTATACATATATGACATTGTATAATACACATGTTTAGTAAAATAGTAAAGTGCATGTTAGAAACAAAATAGCTGTAATAAAAATATAAAATATTGATATTTAAGTAAAAAAAATGACATGTTGCTTCGTTACTCTCGTAGAACATTTTTTTATCGTTTATAACAAATTCTAATAAATAAATTAAATTGTCAAGCCTTTTTCCCACTGGGATAGGCAAAGACAATAGAGGCGCCACCTGCTACGATCCTGACACAACTCCCTCGCTTCCCTCACATCCACAATTCTCTTCATA
The DNA here is from genome assembly GCA_905220615.1 of Tinea trinotella. Classification (NCBI taxonomy): domain Eukaryota; kingdom Metazoa; phylum Arthropoda; class Insecta; order Lepidoptera; family Tineidae; genus Tinea; species Tinea trinotella. The sequence goes on along the minus strand of HG992320.1, from coordinate 3,112,664 downwards.
CAAGCTCTACGGTTATGGGCACCAGGCAACTCAGCTTTATTGAGAATGTCTCCAATTTGGTTGGAAATCGCCCTCCTAAGGAAGCCTAGCTATAAATAGAGCTTTAAGGTATATTTTAGGAACTTAAGACTGTTCAGAAGTTATAATCAATAAGGTACCTAAACATTTGCGTTGTAAAATGAAATGTGATTTATATAACATTTTAGAATAAATTTACATTTGCGTCAAAATTAAAGATGGTAGGCAGACAGGTGGTGGTCATTTGCCCAGTTTGCTGATCTGGGGTCGTACCACCACTTACAAATATACCGGGGAAATTGATCAGTCGCGATTTTGAATCAGCTTGAAAGATGCCTGAAACCGGCTGAAATCGCACTAGATTAACAGGGTATAATTCTCTTAATTCATTGCTTTTTCGACGCCATTAAAAATATCGAGGCTCTGATTGACTTCATCAAACTTACGTTTCATCCCGGCAGCAGCACACACAATGGAAGGTGGTCGAAACAGCGAAAAGCAAACATAGAGCGATACCATAGACGACGGCCGCGATCGCTTGCGGCGCGTTCGTGGAGCGAGTGAGCAGTTCGCAAGCACCCAATGTAGCAGGAGCAACGCATATTGCATGCGTACAGACATTCGCGAAGTTCTCTACCTGTTAACAAAGGAATTATATTATTAAGCGACCGTGGTGTAGTGCAATGGTTACACAAACCGAGAGCACGAGTTCGAAATCACCCACTGGTACTAATGTATCTTTGATATATGTACTTTGGTTGTCCTATTTCTATGATACAAGCACTTTAGTAGCTTAGTATAGAAATAAAAATAAAAAAAAGAAAAAAAAAATGGCTTTATTTACGTTTCTATAGTCTAGAATGTATAGACTAGAAACCACTGCCTACCATCTGGCCCCTCTTTCCTATTGGTCACTCTGGGAGTGCCCAGGAAACGCGATCGACAGGGCCCCCCTAGTTTCTTTCAGATTATCAAACGATGATCGATATTTATTATAAAAAAAATATATATTTATTTGGAAGAAAAAAAATCAAGCGTTATTTTTGTGGATTAAGTTTATAATATTATTTATTCGTTTAATGTGACTGTAAAGAAATAAGAATAAACCGAGAAACTTAATTATCTACTTTCTTTGTCTATTCTAACAAAATAATGTACTGTCAAGCACCTATGTGCTTATTGGTGGATAATGGAGCCTCTATAGGAAAATGGAGCTTCTATAGGCTCCATTATTTAATAGGTTATAGACGGCACTGTTCAAACACACCTCCACCACCGCCAAAACCACCCAGGGCCTTTCGCAAATCGCTTCACTCTAAAATCTATTCCTATAGGAATCTCGCCCACCAGAGGTCCCTCTCCCTCCTTAGCTAACTAGTTCCTCCAGCATACCCTACATTCATTGACTCCAAAGCTCGACAGTGACACTTGACTATGGAGTCAATTCTATTTCTCATGGATCACCTGTTTCACCTGATCACCACTTAATCGCGCTGATATATCCCAATGGAATACAGTGGCCAAGTGCGAGTCGGACTCGCCCATGAAGGGTTCCTAAGCAGCAAGTAACATAATATAAAAGTTCTTGTAGTTCGTTGATCGATTTTTAATGCGGTTCACAGAATACATCTATTTACCAAGTTTGAACAGTATATAGTTTTATAGTTTCGGAAAAAAGTGGCTGTGACATACGGACGGACAGACAGACAGACATGACGAATCTATAAGCGTTCCGTTTTTTACTACGGAACCCTAAAAAAGACGGCCTACCACTCTTTAATCCTGACACTATTGCTATTATCTATTGCTTCCTTCACATATAAAGCTCTCTTTACACTCGTACATTATCTATGGTTTTGTTGTGACTTAACATCTGACCTAGACTTGCCTGAAGGTACGTCTATGTTCCAGTTCACGATTGCTTGAGTCGCCGTCAAACCCTTTATGGGCACTAGGCTTTTTGAATCGCAGCAAAATCTAATTAATCATATCCTCGTAGCTAGGTTTAATTTCTAGTATATAAATTGAAATACATAGGTCGTGAGCGAATGTGCTAGGTCTTTATGAACAACATCGGATGTCTGTCTTCCGTTGCAGTTGAGGGGTAGACACAGGAAACGGAAGTGTCCGTCGCGTGAGTTACGGAGCAGTGGAAAGGAAAAGTGCTTTCAAACCAATAACAGTCTAGTTTTTTTATAATACAAATATTAGTATATATATTTTATTGCGGTGTCATATGATAGAATTCTGCCTGATGTAAACCTGGATTGCAGTCCATGAATGAATAACTGCAAGTAGCAGTCGCATCCACTATGTCGGCTAGTTGATCTCTATTTAAGTCACTTCACGGTCTGTACACGGATCAGCAGACTGAGCAAATGACTACCAACTATCTGCCCACAACTTTTAAATATAGTTCTTTTTTTAATCATTATCAGCCAGAAGGCGTCCACTGCTGAACATAGGCCTTTCCCTTAGAACGCCATTCCGAACGACAAGATGCCAGTTGCATCCACTGGTTATTTCACTATGTCGTCAGTCCACCTAGTAGGAGGCCTACCTACGCTGCGTCTGTCGGTTCGTGGTCTCCACTCTAGAACCTTTCTTCCCCATCGGTTGTCGGTTCTTCGAGCGATGTGGCCTGCCTTTTTTTTATAAATAGATTTTATTACTTGGACTTGTCATGTTTAACTGAGCGACAGTCCATATAAGAAAGACCAATTGGTAATACTTGCAAATGGTTATAAAGCCTTTTGGTTTAGGAGGACATGTTTTTAATTGTGACTCGACATCTGACCTCGACTCGTCTGATGGTTAGTCCGAAAGTGCCGACGACTAATAAAAACCAAGTCAGTTCACGGCTGCCCCAGTCGCCGTCACTATGCCGGCCAAAGTAAATAATACTATCGAGTTATTGATATAGGTTATTTATGCGGAGTTTATTGTGAATTAGGAAGCGAGAGAGTTGTGTCGGACTCGTCGAAAGTAGCGTTGTTTCTGCCTATCCCTTTGGGAATTGAGGCGTGATCAATTCATAATAATATAGTCGATTAAATTTACTTTTTTTATACAAATTAATTGAAGTGTATAATTATATTTAAAAAGGGTTAAAGCTAACGACCATAAAGCTCCCACGCCTAAAATACCTCTAACGGTTTATAAAACCCAAGGGGTGAAAGATTAATTATGAATAAATATCATTCGCGTTACGTGCTAATTTCACTGCTACTACTACAATTCACATTCACTATACCGGCTAGTTGGATCCGGCAACTTACAAGCTAATCCCGAAACGCGACTAAATCACTTCACGGTCTGTACACTTGTAAGAGGTGGTACTATCACGGATCGGCAGACTGGGTACCACTGCCTACCACTCTTTAATTATTTGCGTTTCAGGATCAGCTAAAACGTCGCTGGTTCCAACTAGGCCGGCATAGTGGATGCGACTGCTACTTGCAGCGATTTAACTGTTACTACAGTTAAATAAGTTATGTGTGTACTGCAGCTTAACATCAGGCGGGGTGCTGTCTTATGTCGAGTCACAATAAATGATGTTAAGCTAAAGGATCGTGGCAAGTGGCGCTCCATTGTCTCTGCCTATCCCTGTGGGAGAAAGGCGTGAAAATTTGATTTGATAGTGTCAGCGACTGGGGCAACCGTGAAGTCTCGGTTTTTGAAGTCGTCGGCAAGTCGATGTCAGATGCCGAATCACAATAAAAAAAACTGTTTCTTTTTCAGTTACCTTATACATATTATACAAATTAGACCCAAAGCAAAACACTACTTTTTCATTTACAAATATTTGTTATAACTAATAAAAGCTATGAAACAAATATTTTCTCCGACCGTGAATCGAACCCGGACCTTTACGCGTAACAAACTAGTGTGCTAACCAATGCGCCACGTCTGTCGTCTATATAAAGGATAATTGATTATCAAATCATCAAAGTATTAGCTCACAACTCTTATGAAGAGAATTGTGGATGTGAAGGAAGCAAGGGAGTTGTGTAAGGATAGTGGTAAGTGGCGCTCCATTGTCTCTGCCTATCCCTGTGGGAAAAAGCCGTGATAGTTTGATTGATTGTTTTAACCCACCAATCACCCTATTCACGTAATCCTTAACCTAGACAATAACTCTTTAGAATTCTAACTGAATAATGTTATCTATAACAATATAACTGATAATATGCAGTTAATTACAAAGGTCAAATATTATGTTATCAATTTTTTATAAAAATATTAATAGTACAAATACAGCTTGTCTAACTATAAATGACGCGCCCCTCCACTTTATTAGTTTATTTAAATGTGTGAATGCAAATATTACTAACTATACTACTATACTTTATGAACGTGCTCCTCCTTTTGTGTCCAACCAGCAACTGAATGACTAATTACAATTGCATTTTCGGTTGTTGCATTCTTTTTTTATGTTTTTTCGTGTGCGCAAATACGGTGGAGGGGGGTGTCATTTCCTGTCATTCGCCAAATATGGTTCCTCTGTTTGAAATGTTGTTTTTCCTCCTTAAAATGGAGTTTTAAGGGGGAGGCCTATATCCAGAAGGGGATGTCTTCTGGCTGATTATAATATTTCATTTATATATGTTGATTTGAATAGTTTGCTAATCCGTTGTCTCTGCTATTCCCGTGGGAAAGAGGTGGGACAATTTGTCTTGATTGATTTACTAATTTAATATTCAAATATCAGTCAAGGCCACTATGATCTAGCGGTTGTGGAATAGCCTCGAAAACCGAGAGCCTCCAGTTCAAAAGCATTTAGCAGTACCAATGTATTTTTGATACAATAACAATAACCTCCTATTTCTATGATACAATACAAACATGTTTAGTAGCTTAGTATAGAAAGGTCTAAAAAAGAAGATATTTATTAGTAGCATTACATTATCTCTGAAATTCCAAATTATAATTTGAATAATATTAATTGCTAACGCCTCTGCTTATCCCTGTGGGAATCCAGGGATGAATCTGATGGTGAGCTAAAACCCTATATATATATATATATATATATATATATATATATATATATATATATATATATATATATATAATTGCTATGCAAACTAAAAAGTATTTTTTATTTATATTTTTGCATATAATAAATTTAAAGTCACCTTATTAAACTTTAAGACTCAAAGTCATTCTTAAGCAAATTCAATGAACATTGGACTTGCAGCAAAATATTTGTTTTGTATAGTATATTATACATTAAAGTTACAATGACTAATATTCTTATAAGTATAGAATAATCCAAGATTGCTTATTTTAGATAAAAAAATAATAAAGAGAGTATAAGCAGTTAAATTAAAGCATTATTTATGATAGAAAATTTTATTAATATTACTGTGTTTACGATAATAATAGTTGATACAACACTAAATAAAAAGTAAAAACATAACTGACCTTCGTAGGAACATAAGCCCTGTTAGAAGTGGCTCTCTCGTTCATCCATTTAACTGTTTTTATCTTCTCCCATTGTAAATCATATTGAAAATGAACATTATTTTCATTGAATTTAGATTTAAGCTTCATTATTATCACAGAACAGATGCTCATAATTTCACCCATTTGCCGTACGAACGGTGTGGGCATCCAACGTTAAATGGTCATGATACCCGCGACACAGAATTTAATGTGATTACAACGTTCACGTTCATACTACTAATTTAATATAGAAATCAAGACATTATCTAAATAATCTCCACAACCGTCCGTCAACCCACGACCGCCCCTCGCCGCAAATTGACAGTTTGACAGAACTGTGGAAAAAGGAAGGGGGGGGGATTTACAAATCAATTTTGAAGTAGTGTATACACGACCTCTCTCATCGGGTCTCGACTCTCATTCAAGGTCATGGCGATGAGCACGTTTCTTCCGGTTTGATCTTCGCACCAAATGTTTAGGCATCGCAAACGTCATCAATATAATACTGTCGTTAAACATTTTGAAACTAGTAAAAAATAGATTAAAAGTATGAATTAAATATAAAAAAATTATCTTCTGTTATGCATGTTTAATTTAATTTGTCAGTTTTAGAATTCGGAGCGCAGACCATAAGCACTTTTAGATCGTGTCGAAATGCTGCGATTGTAAACCATGGTACTTCCACTTCATAGACTAATTTTTGGCGACATAGACTATGGCACTGGTGATATATGACATTTGTTTGTTTTTCTTTTACAACATACCGCGAGCCGCGATATTATCTATTACGGTCAAACACCCATGTCAAACCGCCATTATATTTATTGCGTTGATCGAGTGAACCGTGCCGTGTGATCCTCTCTTCCCTTTATTTGTGTTAGATATTATTAATTATTATAAAAATGTTGTAAGGATAAGTTTATTAAGAATGATGGAATAATGTGGCTGTGTATATTAGTAATAACACTAAAATGCGGTAGTGTATACGATGGTTATAAATATTGTGTTGTTCGATTTTATCTATCGACGTAAAACTATTCACTATTGCGCAGTAAAATATAAAAGAACAGAATTAAAGCGTTTTATTTAGAAGAACCTATTATCAAAAGCGGGATATAATAGGATCCAAGAGTAAGTCGAAGAGAAAACGATCGCGGCATCATGGCCGTTACTCTGGTTCCACGAGTGAGTCTTCTAGAAATTCTAATGATGAATAGTCGACGTGGAGACACAAATATAAATCAAGCAGTTTTACACCACCTGTTCTGCCAGTAAATCGTGAAAGTCGACAAGGAAATTTGCCAGAGGTAACAACAGACCCAAGTAGGTCTAATACCATATCGTTAAACACGAATGATTTAACCAAACTTTTACAAACATTAGTTAAGCCTACCTTGCCATCTGGCAGCATATTTAACATAATCCCAGAATTCGATCATGCCATAAAACATCAAAGAATTGATCGCTGGTTATGCAAAATTAATGAATGTGCCAAAATTAATAATTGGGATGACACACACATAATACATAATGCGTTGCCTAAACTGGTAGGCAATGCGATGCCAGGCATCGGTATTCTTCTTCTGCAACGCTTTCTCTGATGAAACAAATTATGGAGCTCTATTAACAGAGATGCTGGATGGGCGTTTAAGGATTGGTGAACCTATCAAAGACTATTATTATGATAAAATGATTTTAATAAATGCATGTGATATTTCTGAAAAATGAAATCATTATTCACAACATAGTTGATAAAACAATTCGTGCAACAGCCTCATCTGCACGTTTCACACAGCCAGAGGACCTATTGAGATATTTAAAAGACAACCATAAGGAGAATAGGAATTGGTAATATTAGTATTGTGTTATTAGGAAAAAAATTATTTAAGTTATGTATCCTTATTCTTTTCATTGTAGCAGTAATTCCATACTAATTTTGTAATATTATTACAGATGATACTGTCGCAATTAATGGAGTCACACTAAGTGTAATTTATGACCCTTCACACTTAATTAAGGGTTTAAGGAATAATTTTTTAAACAAAAATTTAATTTATGAGGGAATGTTATCTAAATGGAATGACATTGTGGACGTTTACAAAACAGACTGCCACCACACTGAAGCCAGACTTTAACACAAACTAAATGATCAGCATGTCATTCCACATAAAATAAAGAAGATGAAGGTAATTAATATATTAACATATTTAGTTACTAATTTTGTGGCAATGAATCTATTACAAAATGAAGGTGGGGACCTGATTATAAGCTATAATGCAGACTGTGAGTCACTTACACATTTTACACCTCAATGTGGACTTACTGCATTGAGGTGTAAGTCTTGCAGACTGGACAAATAAACACTTGTTTACCACTTGTTACCTTTTGAATAATAAATATTATGAGTGCCATTCGGCTCCCAAGAACCCAAACTCAGGGTACTCAGCGGAGGGATTAACCCATCGTATTTTCGTTGGTAGTATTTAGAGGCCACCAAGTGGCAGGGTTTTCGCAATGTTTATAATGGTATGAGCTATAACCTCAATTTTTGTAGCGGTCACCCATCCTAATACCGACACATTATCAACCTGCCTAACCCTACTATTAGTTGTAATGATATAACCACTAGGCTGGATCCTCTGTAGCATTTACCTTATTTGAATTTCAGGTAAAATATTGTGTAAAGATCTTCAGTGCAACTGTGGCAGCAGCTTTGTCATAAATTTGGTAAGGATGAATAGTTTCTTGCCAAATTTTAACGTATATGGTGAACTATAACATATACAACTAAAAAGTTTTTTTTATTACATTAAAAATGGATATCTGTCTCTGATAAAGTAAAATATAAATATCTGTTCACTGAATTATAGGAACTATGAACATCTGTTATATGCCAAATGTTTTATTTTTTAATAAAAAATTGCTACCAGAATCGTGTTTCATTTTCCACCATAATATATAATATAAATAATAAATTGGGAGTAAAAGGGCGTGCGGCAGTGGAAACAAAATCTATGCTAATGTTTTAAAAAAAAAATGAATTGTCATATATCACTAAAGTAAGTAAGTTTTGGCGGGCAACTGCAACTGACAGGACGCGCAATTTTGAATTATTTGAAAAGCTTGTGTTTTCATAAATATTAATGTGTAATAATGGTGGAATTGTTATCCAGTAATAGTTTTTAAGTTGATCAAGTATAAACAAGTAATTTAAAGTTGTGAAACGTGTTTCTTCATGTTCCCTCCAAGACTTCTTCTGAAGTTTTAGTAAAGGTTTTCCGCCGCTTTACTAAAACGATCATCATCAACCTCATTCTCATCATCATCATTTGATGAATCACTCGCGTGGTTCATCTTCATCTTTACTTGACAATGGTTTAGCATTGAACCATATATTTTTACTTTGACACTGGCAAGTTAAATACTAAAGCCATAAACAAGAAGAAAGAAAGAAAAAAATATCACTAAAGTAGATTGGTTGGAGAAAATCTTTATATGGAAGTGAGCAGTCTGTATTACTCTTACTAGTCTGTGTTGTAAACAAAATGGCGACGTTAGTAAAAGCTGTTGAGTGTGTTCTTTGATTTTGCACCTGATTTTTACCAATTATGTTGTTTTTTTTGCGCTAATCATCGAGTTTATTATTAATACTTTGTTTTATTTGCATTAAGTTATACCTAATTGTGTAAAAAGTGTTCTTAGGATAGTGACTTTATTGTATTCTATGTAAACCCATTGTGTTGAAGAAGTGACTTTATTATGTTTTATTTTATTGAGATAGTGATTTTATTATGATGTTAACCCTTTCCGTACGGCGCACGCCAATTGGCGTAAATTTTTTCCTATTTACCGTACGGCGCACGCCAATTGGCGTGCGAACTAAAATGATGATATCTTCGCAAAACAAGTTTTGTTGATAATGTCCTTTCTATACAAGCTTATATACAATGTTCTTAATAATATACTAGCCTTCGTTTTGTAAATCACGATATTTAAAAATATGATCTTTTTTATCCACATACGGCAAACGTAAATCAGAAATTGACAACATTTTGTCTGAACATGATAATTAAATAATATAAATAAATAAAAAACATATTTATGTTCCTCATAAATATCGGTCGCATTTATTGATGGATAAATATAATGGCAGATAAATCATAACATGTCCGAATTTGTTTGGAGATGATATATTTTTTTGCCAGGGATCTTATACAAAGTCGTTATTATTGAATAATAATGACTTTGTATTTATGCATTTTAATGTATATTAGTATACCGTCACGGTATTATATACTTTGGGGGATTCCTGTGGTAGTGCCTTACATCATACCGACATCAAGTTCAATGCCACTACGATTTGCATGAAGTTACCTCGGGTACCGCAACCATTTCACAATGGACTCGCTAGGCGAGTTAGCGGCATTACACTTTGAAATCAAAGGACTCGCCAAGCATTAAGTAAAGATAAATTTAAGTTTTTGCTATTTTCGTGGTCAAATAGTTATTATCAAACGGACATGAATAGCTTGGTCAAATAATTAAAACAAGTAATATAATGTTGTAAAATTTATTAATTCAGGCTCATACCTTAAATAACTAATTATAATTCCTCCAAGAATTTCATTGTTATGTTTATAATAACATAATATATTATAAATAATGTTGAAAGTTGTTTTGTTAAATAATTTATTGGTACAGGTTTTTTTTGTCGGTGATCTGATAGTGTAACAAAGGCAATTCTTTTGAATATGAATTCTTTTTGTTACTTGCGCCATTTCTCGATAAATTTACTAATGAAATTATAGAAACGCTTTCTTTAGATAAACATGGTTGTTTGGTGAAAACAATTACTTTTTTTATTACTGCTTGGTTATAAAAATGAAAAAAGACAACAAATAAAGCACCTCTTCTTTTTACCCGAATACGGCGAAGCACCCGATAATTGGGAATGATTCAAACATAATTTTTATCCAAAACTACTTGAAATACGTATTTCAGTATAAACTATAATACACTTGTTCAAATTATATTTACGTGTGTAACACAATGACATAAGATGGAACCTCTACATATTAAAGGCGGTAGGTTAAAATCTTAACAAATGTTTTTTTTTAAAGCGGATCTTAAATCGATAAATCGGACCCCGAAAAAAATGTAAGTGGTTTATTTATTACACAATAAATATCGAATATCAATCAATCAATCAAATTGTCACGCCTTTTTCCCCACAGGGATAGGCAGAGACATCGAATAGAAATATCGAATAGTTTGCACATAACAATATCAGATGAGAATATTTTCTTGATTTTTGTTTTAGAGCGTGATTTTCCAGTACTCGGGTTTAAGATTTTGAGCTTACTTTTTATTAACGTAACTTCTATAAAGGTCTTGGCTTGAACTTGTGACTGTGAACGTCATTGCCGCTTCTTTTTAACCCCCGACCCAAAAGAGGGGTGTTATAAGTTTAGCGCGTATGTGTATCTGTGTGTCTGTCTGTGGCATCATAGCTCCTAAACGAATGGACCGATTACATTGCGGTTTTGTTTGAAAGCTGACGTGATCGAGATGGTTCTTAGCTAAAATTGATGAGGATCTGATCAGGGGTTTGAATGTCATCAGTTCGTTTTGTTAGCTGCGGAGAGACGCATAATCGGTATTTACTTTTCAACATATCTGTGACCTCACGTTTGACACACCCATGTATATGAATATGTGTGTGTTTTAACTGGTACCACTGAGCTACTCTGATGATAAAGCTCGAAGGTAAAAGATGAGTAAATCAACAAGAAATAGAACTATTGTGCTTTAACTAAAACGTTTACTTACTATGAGCTTTTAGCTGTGCCGTTATCAAATTGAGGACCTATAGTACTGGATGATGATCAGGACGCAAGGGATATTTAAGAGATATAACTACGAGTATGGTGGTGCTATGACTAAAGTTGTTTTTTACTATAAGGCTTAGCTGGGCTCTTTTCAAATTAAAGAACGTGTTAATGTAAAATTTCATGCAAATCCATTTAGTAGTTTTTGTGTGAAACAGTAACAAACATCCATCCACCCATTCATCTATACTCGCAAACTTTCGCGATTATAATATAAGTAAGGATTAGTATACCGTTGCGGTATTATATCCTTTGGGGGTTTCCTGTGGTAGTGACTTAAATCATCCCGACATCAAGTTCAATGCCACTACGATTTTCATGAAGTTACCTCAGGTGCCGCAAACATTTCTAATGGACTCACTAGGCGAGTTGGCGGCATTGCATTTTGAATTCAAACGACTCGCCAGGGGATATATATGTAAAGATAAAATTGAAGTTTTTGCTATTTTCGTGGTCGGAATACTTTGCGCCCACATAAAATTAATTATTCCGTAATGACGTATTAAATTACACAAATTGTTTAAAAAAAACTAAAATATTATTAAATTAAAAATTAAACAACTTATATTTATAACCAAAATTATTTAAATATAATTTACCATAGATGGTAAATTGACAAAATGTTTACCATCTATGGCGTAAATAAAATCTTTACCTACGATCGGCGCACGCCAATACGCGTGCCAGCGATAAAGCGGGCCGTACGCGGGTATAATCTGCGTTGTTGAGCGTCATGTTGAAAGGGTTAACTAGTAATTAACATACATATTTTTAGTGATACTATTGTCTTGAAAAGTAAGTTGGAATTAAATAAAAAAGATAATGTTTTATAAAAAGTCGTTTTATTGATCTAATTAGATTATTTCCTACTGAGTAAGGTTCACTTTCACCGACATCTTAAATACGTCTAATATTCATTGTTGTATTATTATACGTATTTAGGATGTGAAAGTGGACCTAATATGTTTACAAATACGCAATATCAACCAGGCCATTTTAAAATTGCCACCATTTTTAGTTCGGGTGAGATTCCGTCGTAGCGTCTCTAATTGCCACGTGTTGTCTATGGCAGTCGAGCTTCTTCTCTTGAGTACAATGTTCCTTGACCTCTCTAGTCGTAGGCTTCACCCGACTTTTGTTTAAACCGAGTTTAAACTCTAATTATCTGATAGATCGTCCGCCTCAGGGAGGGAAAACTTCTCAAAATAAAAGAAACCCAAATATAATCCTATATTGTTTCATCTTTATTTTTAAAACAATTATGTAATACAATTATTTTCCTTTTGCTAAATTAATTTTAATGCTATTGTAATGACTTAAATTATATTATTTTATACTTCATATTAATTTAGAAACTAATTACTTGTACTTATTTACCTTTCTAAGATTTATTGGATCCATATTTAAAACTGATATGCAATGCCTCCGTTCGCACAGAGATAAGATAGCATAATTTATATTTTATTATTATACTTAATAAGCAATACATGCTTTTGGTGTGTGGTAGCATAAACAAACTCAGAAGATACCTCAATGCAATTCAATAGTCTTAGCTGCTTATTAGACAACAGCTAACCTACTATACTATTTATTGATAAAATTATTTATATTTTACAACTCATTACACCGGATCCTATAAACAATTTCACCATAAACAAAAATAATTAAGGCCATCCTAGTAAAAACTCATATTCAATTTATTGCTTATAATAAATTAAACACAACATATTATATATAATTTAAAAATTATTTTCAAAAATTTGTAATAATCTTTTAATCTCTGCAATGCGAGCCGCCTGAGCCTGTACAGGCACCATAGCTTGTGATACTTCTTCTCCTTTGGCTAATATTGTGTACATGCTTTTAATATTATTATCCATAGCATCGCAAGTCATTCCTACTGCATCCTTATACACTTCCATATTTTCAGCTGTTAATGAAGAATTTGTATGTAAAATGCCTGATAGTTTTTCTATTAAATTATCAACAGATTGAGCTATTCGCTGAGCTTCATATTCTAGATCATTTATTACTGTTATATCAATTTGACCAATCTGTGGTGCTAATAGTTGTCTATATAGTTTGCCCGATGGTGTACTAGAACGAGACGCACCAGCGCTTCCAAATACTGGAGTCTCACCTCTTCTTGTTATAGGACTAGAGAGTTTTATTTTTAATTCTAAATCATCAGCAACATAATGTGTCATGTCATTTTCATATCGAATCTGTCCACCTATATCAAAGGTTGTTTTTTCCTGTTTTCTATTTATACTTGATGGTAAATCTAATGGACGACGTGGTGCTCTTACTTGTGTACTCTCGCTAATATGGTCCTCTTTATCAGGACTAATGCAAATTTCAGTGTAAGAAGCAGTCATTTGCGCGATGGTGTCGTCTTCCACATCCAGTTCTGGTAACAAGTTCTGATCATCCTGATAAATATCTTCGTCTGCCATTTTCTTTAAGAACTCTTAAACAAAATACTAAACTGCGTTGTAAACGAAATTAACTCTATAATCTATTTTATACAATAAAATATATTTTAAATTACAGACAGATGTCAACTTGAGCAAAGATTTCGAAAAAAATCGATCAATTCAAGAGCATGTATGCAAAAAAAAAAATATATTTGGTAATTAATCTTTACCTGTTATTTTAAAGTAGAAATTTTACCTATTATAAAAGGTTTTAGTATTGTAAATCTTAATATACTACTTTTTAAATATTTTATCTTTTAAATAGTTCAAGTTAATTTGGGTCAAAGAGGGAATGACCCATAAAAGCTGGAATGACCCATAGGTAGCGTTCAAGATAATTACTTTTCGTAAAATTTAGATTTTAATGTAATAATATTAAAGATAAAAAATGAATTTTTATTTCTTATAAGCTTATTAATCTCTAATATCCATTGTAAATTGTACATATAATTGTATTTTGCTTAATTTGGGTCATATTTGTGTCTCACACCTTTTTTTGCAAATTTGACAGTTTCTCATCTGTCATTGTCAATAAACATCGAAAAATCGTATAAGTTCTTTCTTTCTTTCGTTGTTAGTTGCAAGCTTTATTACTATTATAGTTTTTTAAGTTTATTATATGTGAATTCTTATTCATAATTCTCATTTCATGTAGGTGAGTTATTATTTCATCATTTTAAAAGTTGTTCTTGACTGGTCGTGGTTAAACATGGCGCTCCCTAGCCGACATGTGCAAAGGCAAAACCCTTTGTTGAATTGAATTGGTTGTTAACCTAATTTGTTATGATAGAAATGTGTTTAATTTGTGCAAATTGGACAGCTTGTTATATCTCTAAATAAAAACACATCGCGTTTAATTCTTTATGTTGATTTGTGACTAAATAATCGCGCCAAGGTAGTTAGTGTTAGCGTTAGGAACATGGTGAAGACTCGACGTAGTAACGGCGAAAACGGTGAACCGGAAGAGGCTAATGACGCTCAAAACGATGGTGGCAGCATCTCTGATGATAAGGTGACATATTTAAGGCCTACATTCATTTATAAAAAGATATTGGAATGCACCTGTCCTATCTTTTAACTAAAGAAGAAACTATCATAGAGCATGTGATGATCATAAATGATTCTACTGAATTAGATCATAAATTTACTATTTTCCCTATACTTTCCTATGCTATTTGTTGACTAAGTTACTTAAATTATAGGATTTAATAAAATATCCTTATAATGACTGTTGTTTGCTCTTTTGTATTGCATGAGATTATTGCTTACTGTCACTTTTGTACTGCCTTATATTTATCTTATTTAAACACCTAAGCACTAATTATTCTGATTGGAAAAGTTAGAAACTAACTTGAAAAATCAGGACAAATGCTTGACACTTTACTGTCAGATTGTAATTTAATCTTATATTTAATTTGAACAAAATATAAGAATGGGAAAAACCTAAAAGATTGGTCCACATTAAAATTTGGGTCATTCCTATTATAAGCAGCGGTTTCCAGTGCCCATTACCATAGAGTTTGTAAAAGTAGAATTATAGATGTGAAGGAAGACATTATGATTGATTGGTCTTAGAGATCAAGTAACTGCATGGTAAAAGTTTTTATTACAAAGCTTAATTAATTCTATGTTGTTATTATACTGTGAAGTTTACGTGATGTGTATTTACTCTTATTTATCTGTATTATCTCTATTGTCTCTGTCTTAGGCCGTGTTTACATAGGCGCGAATCGTGCGAATTTTCGAGTGATTTGTCTTTTGTTTTTTGCGTTATTTTTGTGTAGTCCAAATGGAAACATACACAAGAAACATCCTAAAGTAAATTGCTTCTTTATTATTGTAGCTCATAACTTACTTTATTATTATTATTATTATTGCTTGTCATATGTTTTTAATGTCACCCAGCTGATATTAGGCGAATTCTAGCCTTTCATGAATGGAGCGATTCATGATTGATTCATGGAGCGATTGCTACTGCTGTTAAACAACTGCAAGTCGGTGTTGCATCTTATATGCCGACCATTGGAACTGGCAACTTACGAGCTGATTCCGAAACACAACTGCTACTACAATAAAACAACTAAAAGTGCCAGTCGCATCTACTATGCTAGCCTAGTTGGAACCGGCAATTAACAAGCTGGTTCTGAAATGCGACTAGGTCACTTCACGGTTGTAAGTATAAAGTATAGACATGTATGTCAAAGCCCTCCTAATGCAAAGTTGCAAGTTTTTATTGAGACTCAACATTTGCTATGGTTATTGCCATGGTAAGCAGGGTTAAATCCAAGAGCAAGAAGAACTTTACTATAGGATGTGCTCCAGTGTAAATGTTTGCGCTTCACGACACGTGCGAGATCGCCTAAGAAAATCGCTCGAAAATTCGCGAGTTTGTAAACGCGACCTAATGTCTATCCCTGTGAGAGTTATGTCGTGTCAATTTGATTGTTTATATCTATATTAAGTATTTTTGGGTAAATGCTGGATACTTCATAATTATTTTATACAGATCTTGACAAAAGCTTCATTTGTGACCTTTACAATCAGCCGTTGCTGCCCATGCTGGAAATAAAAAAACCAAAGCCCTATATATAAAAATAAAACCTAATATGCCAGTGACACACCCGTGAGCCTAATATTAAGTTTCTATACTAAGCTACTAAAGCACTTGTATCATAGAAATAGGACAACCATAGTACATATATCAAAGATACAATGCATTGGTACTGGCAAGTTTCAAACCCATGCTCTTAGTTTGCATAACCATTGCACTGCAACTACACCACAGTACTCTTATTCTTCTTGCAGTCCTTTAGACTGAAATTCAGAATTTAGTTCAGTTTTTGTGAGGCCACTGTATAGTGTGGCTGATCCACTGGCACCCCAAAGCTTGTGGGCATGTTGGCTCTATCTATACCGTAGTCTGGATTATAAGCGCTGGCTCATATGAAAGCTCCCCAATGGATCACCCTCTTAAACAAATAAAATGAAAATTTGTTGAATGGGCAAAGTTGTTATAAGTTAACTTAGAATCATAAAAAATTTCACATATTATAGGTATCAATTTTTTTGTTTTCACCAAAATACATTTACTTTGAATATAATTATGTCTACTTTTATCAATCAATCAACTTGTCACCCCAAAAACTTGACATTCCTCTTTCATTGCCTTTACTTACACAATTCTCTTCATACAGGCTCGGGCACTGCTGCACTTTCATTTTTTTATTGTGACACAACCTCTGATCTCGACTTGCATTTTACTGCACTCTTTTTATCTGCCAGAAACAATACCAAAAGCGCAAATATGTGTGTTTAAAATGACAACGCGCCGAAGATATGCCTGGGTTGTAAGCTAAGAGCACCGACAACTGAAAGTATGGTTGCCTCAGTCGTCGTCGCCTAACAGGTGCTATTTAATGTTTTACTTGAAAATTTCTAGGTTATAGGATAAGAATAGACAAATGTAATGATTTGTCAACCCATCCTATAACCTTGAATCCTTTAAGCGATGCGTGAAGAAGCACCTTTGGCCGGCATAGTGACGGCGACTGAAGCAGCCACGAACTAACTCGGTTGTTTCAGTCGTCGTTACTCTTGGATCTCCTCTTGCTTATCATCAAATGGGTTGAGTCACAATAAAAAAATAATAAGAAAAACACATCCCTCCCATATTATTAAAAAAATATATTTGATGTATAAGTTTTAAATCACATATTATTTATTTTGTCCTGTAGCCCATCAGTAGTTGGTCTCAACGGGAATTGAGGAGCAGCCAATTCTCAGTAACCAGGAAGAAACCCCGCTGGACTAATAAATGTAAATTGAGTTTTATTTACAATATAAATACATATTTGTTTTATTTATTACACTTCACGTTCACATTCTTACTTTATTACATTCTTTATTATTTCTTTCTTTAGCCGGCATAGTGACGGCGACTGAGGCAGCTTTTTTTAGTCGTCGTCACTCTTGGACCTCCTCTTGCTAATCATCAGGCGGGTCAAGGTCAGATGTCGTGTCACAATAAAAAAAAATTAGAAACATGATTCGATACAAAGCTTATAATGATTTTGCCATGATAGACATATAGCTTTTGCTTTTATTACTGTGCATCGATTGGCAACACTCTTCCAAATTTTTAGCTGGCGTGCGGTCCTATTACAGTGAAATAACTGCATGTAGCAGTCGCGTCTACTATACCAGCCTATTAAGAACTGGCTACTTTAGACAGCCCTGGAAAGCTCTTCTTCATATGGATAGACGCTTGACTGGACAACTGCTAAATCTTAACAGAGCTAAGCTCCGCATCATGGTAGTTGACACCTTGTAAAGGCTTGAAGAAAACAGCTCCTGAAGGAGCGTGCTCATGAGTTGCAGTTGCCTGGCCGATGCGAGACATAAGTTCTACCCTCGTCTTTTGCGGATATCATGAGGTTAAAAAGACAGAGTTGGTACAAGGAACTCTTTTTGTGGCATGGGCGATGGAGAACACACAAAGAAGCCATGTCCCTGCGAAATTGCAAAGATTTCAGGGCTCCTTGTGATCTCAGCTTGGTGCTGTAATGGATTTATTGCACAATTGCATATATTATACGATTCTAACATTCATGTTGCGACATTATCGATTCACCACAGTCGAGCGCGGATCCAGCCCTCAAAAAGATTGTGGTATGAACTCGCGCATGATCGATATAGTGCATTCCTCTAAAGGAAACGTTTACAAAATATATGACGCCCTGACTAAGATTTTGTACAGTGCATGGTTCCAGGTGGTCAGGCGTTTTGGTGTGACGTTACAAGGTATTAGGGTTGTGGTCATGCCCATCGTGCCTACAACGGAGGTTACGTGCTTGCGCAAAGTCCGTTTCAATTGCTACTATACTGTAAAGTGCACAGTCTGTGCTTGACCGCCAACACATAATCACCTCTATTTCTAATTCTTTTTTTGTGCATCTATTTTTTTAAAAGATACATTTCTATACTAAGCAACTAAAGTGCTTACAAATAAATAAGTAAATATCATAGAACCAGGACAACCAAAGTACATATACCTTTGAGGTACATTGGTACCGGTGAGTAGTTATGAACCTGTGCTACTCGCCTTACGTAGCCATTGCAGTGCCACTACACCACGGTCGCCTTATTATAGACCTAATTTTAAATAATAAATTTTATATTCGGGCTTGTATCCGCACTTGAGACTTTCGCGGCTTCTTTGTACGTTCTTCAACAGTTTGCCCACGGTCTTGTTTCAAGTATGCTCAGTGCCAGGAGCCCTTCTTGTTCCTGAAAGCCTTCAGGATTATCCTCACATAATTAAGGAACTTCTGGCTCGTTTCAAATAATTATAAAAGTTAATTATTTTCAGATGGTAGAAGTCTACGTGTAAGAATGTCGCGAATTGTATTCCCCGAGAGTGACACTGAGCCGGAGAAATATTCCAGAAGGTGAGATCATTATTATCAAGTGCACTACAGTTAAATTTATATAGGAATAAGCAGAGACAATGGAGAATAATATATTGTTACTTTTCTATGATGAAAGAAAAAAAGCACGAAATCTCTTTATTTGCGCGAATATTCTTTATGAAATGAAACATTATTGCAGTTTACTTATTGCGTTTATTTTTATTATGCTTTCCGGGGTCTCTAAGTAGCAAAGATGTTGAAACGCCTATTTAAATTAATCAATTTAAACTCAAAAGTAAGTGCGTATTCAGACAGACATGCAACAGATAAACGACTTTTCGGTGAGAAATTGTCGGCGGCTGTATATTCAAATGTGTGCGCTCAGACAAACGTCTCGTTGTCTTTCAATCCAGGGACAGGTATAGTTCCCGGCAGATAAAAATATGACTTTTGTGCTGCGCAGCATAGGGATCGGCTGAAAAGAGCGCTCTTTTAAAATGCCGGCATCTATAAAATGCTGTCGATGAACCTGTAATCTCACACGGACATGTCGCCAAATGGGGCGAAAGGTCTCCTCCGCTCGCGCATGGCTCGCTCATTTGATTCTCAATACATCGTGGTTGTGTATTCATGATGGCTTGCTTGTCCTACTGCCGGGCAAAGGCTTTTTTCCATGACTCACGACATTTGGCGATCTCTCGCCACGAACTATTGTAGGAGTCTATCTCATTTCGCTATCTCCGTTTGAGCCTGCCGCGATGACTTCTGCAATCTGGAGTCCACTCAGTAGTGGACCTTGCCCTTAATGGATTGGACATGCGACAGAAATGACCTGCCCAGTCCGACTTCAGTTTGGTGGCTTTTTAGCTACATAGGCGATTTTTGTTTTTGGTCTTTCTCTTCAAAATTTTGATATTTACTACAAAATATGACGTTATTTGATGAGACTGCAAGTCGCCAAAGTGACGATTAGACGTGTTATTCAGCGATTCTGGACGTCCGTGTGTATCGTTTCTAAATGACGCTAATGTGCCGTCCGTTTGAGTTCTTTTCAGATCTTTCATTTTACAGCCTGAATTATAATGTACTTAATGTACAGACGTACCATACTATTGATAATAAATCTACAAAAACGGTAATTTTCCCAGTCTACCAACCCATGGTAGCCACCACTTCAAGTCTACAGATCGCGAAGTGACTCAGTCACGTTTCGGGATCAGTTTTTAAGTTTCCGGTTCCAACTAGGAAACAAGCGACTTCTGCTTGCAATGCCTGATGTCGCTACATTTGTAAGCGATATTAAGCTGGCGATGACACAATAAAAATAAATAAAATATTTATTTGTTTTAGACGTCAAGTTCGTGTATTCTTCGCCGGCGATGCGGAGTCTACAAATACCAGCGTGCGACTCCAACGCAGTCGCGGACCACGTAAGAATTATATGGAAGATAGTGAAGACAAACCTATACAACAAAGTAACTACATTATAACTATTTATATACCTCCCGTTTTGAGCGACGGGCGTGGAAAATTAGTTAGTACACCAGTTTGTTACGCGTAAAGTTCTGGGTTCGATTCCCGGTCGGAGCAAATATTTGTTTTATAGCTTTTATTTGTAATGTTTAATAATTATATTAAATATTACAATTTACAATTTGTTTATAAAAAAAGGGGCGGATATTTGCTTCGAGTTTGATTGTCAAAAAATTGGTAGGCAGCGGTATTTTTGATCTGCCGATTCGGGGTAGTACCACCACTTACAAGTATACAGACCGTGAAGTGACTTAGTCGCGTTTCGAGATCAGCTTGTAAGTTACCGGTTTCAAATAGGAAGGCATAGTGGATGTGACTACTACTTACAGTTGTTGAATACTACTTACAGGCGGGTGCTGTTATATGTCGAGTCTCAATAATAAAAAAATATAGTTTATAGTACAATAAGCCACAATAGCAGACATTGTGTAAGTTGTATTTTTATTTACATTTCTATACTAAGCTACTAATGTGCTAGTATCATAGAAACAGGACAACCAAAGTACATATATCAAAGATACATTGGTACCAGTGGGTGGTCTCTAACTCGTGCTCTCGGTTTGCGTAACCATTGCACGGCCATTACACCATGGTCACCTTATTTACTTTGTGTTTTCATTCTCAATAGATGTTAGACGCAGCGGTCGTAAACGCAAGTTACTACATCATAGCTTCAATGAAAGTTGGATTACGAATGAGCTGAAGGTCCGCGGGTATCCTGGACTCACTCGGCTTGGGTTCACATCTTCGGACGAGTTTACTTCTGGCGATGAGGGACGCCAAGAACAGGAGAAGAGAAAAGTGAGTAATTTTATATGAATAAAAAGTGGCTGCGACTGAGACAATCGTTTTACAGTCGTCGAAACCATGGACAAGTGGAATGCTTTGCTAGCCCATGTGTTCTCCCCATCCTATAACCTTGAAACCTTCAAGCGATGCTTGAAGAAGTAAATTTGGCCGGCATAGTGACGGCGACTGTGGCAGCTGGTTTTGTCAGTCGTCGGCACTCTTGGACCTCAATCATGCTTATCCTCGGCAGGTCGAGGTCAGATGTCGAGTCACAATAATAAAAGTGGTGTGTTTGAGTGTAGATTCTAGTCATTAGTAATTTAATCAACTGATTATGGATCAGTTTATGAATACGGCCCTAAGTTTCCTATTTCCTATCTGTCTATGGAGACATCCACAAGAAAACTAGGTTACCTTAGAGCTTGTATGAAAAGAATTGTGGATGTGAAGGAAGCGAGGGAGTGGTGTCAGGATCGTGGCAGGTGGCGCTCCATTGTCTCTGCTTATCCCTGTGGGAATAAGGAGTGATAATTTGATTGTTTTTTTTTACATTTCTATACTAAGCTACTAAAGTGCTTGTATCATAGAAACAGGACAACCAAAGTACATAGATGCGTTGGTACTGGTGGGTGGTCTCAAACCCGTGCTCTTGGTTTGTGTAACCACGGTCGCCTTAATTAATTGATCTATCTATGTCTGATTCTAGACCCGCACCAGTTTTCATCCAGCTATTACAGATGAAGATACTCAATCACCACGACAAACGAGGAATTCATCAAGATCTAAGAAGAATAATGTAAGTTATATAAGTTGAATGTGTTAAACAAGTCAGGCCCGTGAGAGTATTTTCCGACCAAATCGAAGACATCCTCAAGAAAGCTAGGTTGCCTAGTGCCCATAACCATAGAGCCTGTATGAAGAGAATCATGGATGTGAAGGAAGCAAGGGAGTTGTGTAAGGAACGAGGTAAGTGGCGCTCCATTGTCTCTGCCTATCCCTGTGGGAAAGGGGCGTAGAAAATTTGATTGTTTTTTTTTATAGATCTTTCAAAGTTATAAATGTAAAGATTTGATTATGCTGGCTTTTTTTTTATTGCGACTTGACATCTGACCTCGATCCGCCTGATGGCAAGCAAGAAGAGGTCGAAGAGTGACGACGGCTGAAAAAACCGAGTCTTCACGGCTGCCCCAGTCGCCGTTACTATGCCGGCCAAAGGTGGTTCTTCACGCATCGCTTAAAGGATCTAAGGTCATAGGATGGAGACAACACATGGTTTTATTTTGACTGATTCAATCGGCTTTTTTAGTTGTGAAATACTTTGCCTGCTTATATGTTCTCCTCCTCCTATATCCACCTTTTTTTATTGTGACTCAACATAAGACAGCGCCTCGCTTTATGTTAAGCTGGAGTGTGGTCCATGAGTGGATGTCACTGCTACTACAATTTAATAACTGTAAGTAGCAATCAAATGCCGGCCTAGTTGGAACCGGCAACTTACAAGCTGATCCCGAAACGCGACCAAATCACTTTACGGTCTGTATATTTGTAAGTAGTGGTACTACCCCGGATCGGCAGACTGGGTACCATAATTAGGAAAATAAGTAAGCTATTTTGAAAATATTGCACATTAATAATTGAAATTTTAATTAGGGTGCAACAGAAACAGATTCCGAAGCAGAGAATGAGACCGTTATTGAGAAGAAACCAAACATTAGTAAAATGGATGAGGAGGATATGAAGGTAGACGAGGAGAATAAAGCTGATTCGGAAAAAAAGGACGAGGAGAAAGATGCGATGCAGGACAGTGAAAGGTAATTTACAATTAGTTCCAAACTTTATGAGTCTCTTCGGAGCGGCAATAAAAAGCTTTCACCTTTTTTTATTGTGACTCGACATATGACAGCACCCTGCTTGATGTTAACCTGGAGTGCGGTCCATGAATGGATGTCACTGCTATTACAATTCAATAACTGTAAGTAGCAGTCACATCTACTATGCCGGCATAGTTGGAACCGGCAACTTTCAAGCTGGTCCCGTATCGCGACTAAGTCACTTCACGGTCTGCATGCTTGTAAGTGGTGGTACTACCCCAGATTGGCAGACTGGGTACCACTGCCTACCACTCTTAGTTTAACTGGGAATCGAACTAGAATGTTACGCGTGGGGGACAGATCGTGTAAGCCAAAACATAATCGGTGGCAGTTTGGATTAATTTTGTGACTTTTGTATCATTATCCTTTTTGTTTTTTAGTAATCAAGGCCCATCAAGACCACAAAGATCGAGAAGAAGAACTCGTCGAACAAAAAAAGAGGATAGCCAAGAAACAGGTAAGGTCACTACTACTAGCCGTCAAGTGTCTCAGTCGCGTTTCGGGAGTAGCTTGTAAGTTGCCGGTTCCAACTAGGCCGGCATAATGGATGTGACTGCTACTTAACTGTAGTAGGTCACTACGTCTATATGGTCTCAGTTTTAAGTATGATGTAAGTAAGGTCTTTTAAGAATTTGCTAGAGACTGATGTCTAGCCATTGGAGCTCCCTAGTTTTCACAAAACTAGAATGCGACTTCGTCGCTCAGCAACTAGACTGTTATTGAATCATTTTGTTAAAACTTTATCAATGTAAAAAAAAATCATCAAGTATATTCACAAATCTTTTGTGATGGTGACTGAGGCGACCGTGTTTTTCAGTCGTTGGTACTCATGAACCTTTATAATGCTTACCATCAGCATCAAACAGGCCGAGTACAGATGTCGAGTCACAATAAAAAAAATATCAAAAAAAATCCATAAGAAAATTGTCATTATCACGCCATTTTCCCACGGGGACAGGCAGAGACAATTGAGCGACACTTGCCACGGTCCTGACACAACTTTCACAACCTTCACATTCTTAATTCTCCTGCTATAAGAATAGTCGTCAACTATTTTATTTTGTCCAACAGCATCAGACAGTGATACTTCAGATTCCGACAGTGAGATTGTATTTAAGCGACAGCCGCGCAGATCAAATCGCACACGAAAACCGAAGCCAGCCTTTGTTGAGATAGCCCCGAGACAGACGCGTAAGAGAGGTGCATACATTCACCTTCACTCGTTAAGCATGTTAAAATATACGTAAAGATAGTTCTGCTCTTCTAAATCCTATATGTGGAAGGGAGATGAATATATTTTTCTTTATATGCATGAATTAATGTTTAGTTTTCAAAGAGTGGGAGCGATACCAAGTCGCTGATCTGGGGTGGTACAGAACGTGAAGTCACGTTTCAGCTTGTAAGTTGCCGGTTCCAACTAGGCCGGCATAGTGGATGCTACTGTTACTACAGTTGTTTAACTGTGGTAACAGTCAACTCCATTCATGGATCGCATTCCAGCTTAACATTAGGTGGGGTGCTGTCATTAAGTTGGGTCACAATAAAGAAATTAAAAATGGCTATTTTGTTGCTATGCATTCTTTTTACCTTATGATTTTCTTGTCATTGTCGAAGGAAAAGCAAAAACAATCCAAAACAATTTCAAAAATAATAATAAAATCCTGTTTTGAAGTGACTTAGTTCAAAAAACAATAACAAATACAACAATAAGTTTTTGTTTTCCTTCAATGCTAACATCATGATCATTCAATCTCTGATTCGTTCAATCACTCACCTCTCTTAGGATTCGCTAAATTTTGCTTATTTGGCTTGACATTACATCTATCGCAACAGCAACAAAGCTTAATTAAGCTCGTAGACTAGGCATGCTTGGAGTTGTATATCATCGACGCCAACCCATCAGTCACGCATCATCATCGTTCATTATCACGCCTTAATTCCCACAGGAATAGGCAGAAACAACTACACACACTACTTCACACGATCCTGATACAAGAATCTTTCTTTACAGCCGGTTTTGATTTTTCAATTTTTTATTATTCCGACGTTTCGAGAGTTTTGCAGCCATCGTGGTCATTAAGAGACTGAGGTGTTGGTCGTCCTACGGGGTAGTTTTGGAAACAATAACAGCATCAACCAATAGAACGACCAACACCTCAGTGGCCGTGACCACGGTGGCTGCAAAGCTCTCGGAATAATAAAAAATTGAAAAATCAAAACCAAAATAAACGCGATAGTGAGCCGCATAAAATTTGTTTAATCATTAATCCTGGGAAATGTTGAAAACCAAATGCATTCTCAGAAACATTAGTATATCTTAGTCCATGATGTCTATCGCCTCTATACGCTTGTCTATCGCTTTTCATATTCATAAACCTAAATTTTCCTTACAGCAAAAACATTCACTATAAGAAAGAAACCTTACAGCTTGAGAGAGCGAAAACCAAAAATATTGCGAAGGAAAACTATAAGATGTAAGATTTAACACATTTATGTTTTTTTTTAAATATATTTAATGCTTCTACGCAGTACTATATGCTGGAAGCTCTGTGATACGGCGCATTTGTCCGTCCGTGGCAATTTTTTTCCTAAACTTTTAGGCTAGTAGAAACTCAATTAAAGTGTTTTCGGAAAGAACTCGAGGAAATAAGCATAAATCTGTCCGTAACTGCCTGAAAACTGAAATGGTTAAAAACTACATAAAAACTGCTTGATATCACGCTTTATTTCAATCATTTTATTGCACCGTATTTCATTATTACATTCTTTTTAATAGATATAATCACAGACCACATATAACTAGACCCCACCTAAAATTTAATTTAGATCTGTATTGTGTACAAAACACAATATAGATTGTCACAAATTTTTTTTAGTGAAGACGTAAAATGATGCTGATAGTATGGTCATATCTTTTATCAATATATTTTATTATACTTATCTATTATCACCTAAGGAAGGGAAGTAATGGTCATAGGTGTCAACCAAGTCAGACCAGTCGAGGTCAGATGTCGAGTGATTTTTTTCTAATCTGCGGGATCTATAATTCGGTATTGTTATTTTCTGCTATGCGCTCGAATATCGTCTGGTACTCTGATTCGTTCCATGCTATTACAATATATAATAATATGTAGGATAAAATATATGACCATTTAAATTAAGCTTGAGTTTTACTGTATTTTAATGAGAGCAGGCATCTTATGGTTTAAATGTTTATTCAGCTCAATCACCATCCACGAGCAGCAGTAGTTCATCAAGTTCTGACAATGAGGAAGATCTTAATGTGTCCGTCAAGAATAAAACTAAAGGAAGGTATGTGTATATGTTTAATAGTTTTATAGAAATTACTCATTAACGATGATTTTCCTCTATCTATGAAACTATTTCTGCAATCTGACATGATTAATATTCTCACTACATATTAGTCCCCCGCCGCGTCTGTCTGTTCGCGATATTAATCAAATATTAATCAATCAAATTGTCCCGCCCTTTTCCCACAGGGATAGGCAGAGGAAATGAAGCGCCACTTGCCACGATTCTGACACAACTCCCTCGCTCCCCTCACATCTACAATTCTCTTCAAACAAGCTCTACGGTTATGGACAATAGGCAACCCAGTTTTCTTAAGGATGTTTCTGATTTGGTCGGAGAACACCCTCCTGGGTCTGCTTCGATTAACGTATCCATGCACATCAGATTTATAAATTTCTTTCGTCAATCTACTTTCACTCAAACCACTATTATTATTTTTTTTGAATCTAAAGAGGCCCTTTTTTATTGCACGTTAAGATCTTGCCAACTCACGTGCCGCCGATATAATCAACGTAGTTTACTATTTGATTTGTTATTCGTTGATTGGTTGCCTTACTATCAGTGCAAGTTCGCTGTCATGTATTAGGTTTTTTTTTTTTTATTGTGACTCGACATATAACAGCACCTCGCTTGATGTTAAGCCAAAGTGTGGTCCATGAATGGATGTCACTGTTACTACAATTTAATAACTGTGAGCAGCAATCACATCCACTATGCCGGCCTAGATGGAACCGGCAACTTACAAGCTGATCCCGAAACGTGACCAAATCACTTCACGGTCTGTATACTTGTAAGTGGTGGTACTAACCCGGATCGGCAGACTGGGTACCACTGCCTACCACTCTTTGATAACCAGACCCGAAGCAAATATCCATCTCTTTATTTATTTTTATTAACAAATATTTGCAATATTTAATACTATTAATATTGCTATGAAAGCTATGAAACAAATATTTGCTCCGACCGGGGATCGAACCCGGGACTTTACGCGCAACAAACCAGTCGCTAAACCGTTCGCCCACGCCTGTCGTCAAAATAAAAAAATGTCACAATACGGAATGTCGTATTGTGGTTTCGGTATACGATTTATGGCGCCATTTAATAAAAAAATGATATGTATATTATAGAAATTGGGACCCAGGCTGATGTATGTGAAATAATAAATATATATTGCAGGCAAAAGTCTAAATCAACAGGACATGAGAAGACAGAAAAGGCTCTCAGAGAGATACAACCAGTTGAAGTTGATGGCAGTGTTCGATTCTCTTCTGTAAGTTTCTAAATTATGATTGGTGTTTACTCATTGGCCAATTAGCTGTCATAATTTGTGTAGATTTAGGTCGGCCGGCATAGTGGATGTGACTGTAATTTAACTGTAGTCATATCGGTGATACTAACAGGATCGACAGATTGGGCACTACTACCTATCACTATTTGATAACAAAACCTGGAGCTAATTTAAATCCCTTTTTATTAACAATATTTGTTTAATCTTATTAATAAATATTAAAAATAAAAGCTATGAAACAAATATATGCTACGACTGGGAATCGAACGCAGTACTTTACGCGTATATATGAAGTTTTATTCCAATTATAGGTGGGCGGATTAGAAGAGCACATAAAATGTTTGCGGGAGATGGTGCTCTTTCCTCTCATGTATCCAGATCTATTCCAAAAGTTCAAGACCCGACCAGCTAAAGGGGTACTGTTCCATGGGCCACCAGGCACGGGGAAGACGTTACTTGCACGAGCTCTCGCAAACGAATGCAGTTTGGTGGGTGGAAGGAAAGTTGCGTTCTTCATGAGGAAAGGTGCCGATTGTCTGAAGAAATGGGTGGGTGAGAGTGAAAGACACCTGAAGCTGCTCTTTCAACAGGTTGGTGGATTTTTTAAAATATTTTACTGCATTAATTTATAGTTTGTGAAGTGGTCACGGAACTCCAAGTTCAAAACTACTTGCCGGTACCAATGTATCTTCGATATACATTGGTCGTCCTGTTTCTATGATACAAGCACGTTATGCACGCAATATAAAATATAGAAATTTGAAAATAAAACGGTCTGTACTATTGAGCATTTTTAAGATTTATAGATAGTACAATCACTTTTAAGTGTACGAACCGTGTAGTGACTTTCAGGATCATATTGAAAAAGTTCTCGGTTCCAACTAAAAGGCCGGCATAGTGGATGCGACTGCTACTTGCATGGAACACACTCCTAGTTAACATCAGGCGGTGAGCAGTCTTATGTCACGCCTCAATAAGAAAATATCAGTATAAATGAATAAAAAAATTACAGGCGAACAAAATGAAACCTTCAATAATATTCTTTGATGAGATCGATGCGTTGGCCCCAGTGCGCAGTGTGAGACAGGAACAGGTGCATACGAGTGTTGTTGGGACGCTATTGGCTGAAATGGATGGACTATGTGACAGGTTAGTACATACATATACAAGAAGCACCTTTGGCCGGCATAGTGACGGCGACTGGGGAAACCGTAAACGAACCAATTACATTTAATGTACGAACATTACAATGTTATTGGAAAATATCTTTAATTTTGCATAGTTTAGGTGTGCTAAATGATCAAACTATAATTATGACAGTTCAAAGCAGAACTGTTAATATGGCGTGTCTTTGTGATTGATAGACGATACAAAATCCATTTTTTTTTCCAAATAATTGCAAATAACTCAATTGCAAAATTTTAATTAGTTTTATCAATACAAGTATCAAAATCTAAACTACCATTTAATATATTTTTTCATCATTGGGCATTACAAAAGTAGTACAAAAAAGCACAATTTAATGATCAAATGCACCTTTGGACGGCATAGTGACGGTGACTGAGGCAGCCGTGAAAAAAACTCGGTTTTTCAGTCGTCGTCACTCTTGGACCTCCTCTTGCTTATCATCAGGCGGGACGAGGTCAGATGTCGTGTCACAATAAAAATAATAAAATATATTGCATGTAATAAAATTAATAAATATATAAAATTTACAGGGGCGAGGTGGTAGTTATAGGTGCAACAAATCGTTTAGACGCAGTTGACCCAGCTCTGCGTCGCGCTGGTAGATTCGACCGTGAACTGCACTTCCCGGCGCCGCACACGTCAGCTCGCCGTGATATCCTCAATATTTATACGTCACATTGGCAAACGAGACCTAAGAATTCAACATTAGACCATGTTGCCCAAGTCACTAATGGTTATGGAGGTATGTTCTGTCACTTTTTAAATTTATTTATTTAGGCGACTACATAACTGAATCGATATCTTATAAACTTAGTTTAGAGATCTAAACCCGCCAAAACACTAATCGGCTGACTGGTCATTCGCTGTGAAACCAAAACCAACTACCAACCTATTTTTTTTAATTATCATTTCTATACTAAGCTACTAAAGTGCTTGTATCATAGAAACAGGTCAACCAAAGTACATATACCAAAGATACATAGGTACCGGTTGGTGATTTCGAACCCGTGCTCAGTTTGTGTAACCCATTGCACTGCCACTACACCACGGTCGCCTATAAACAACTAGACCAGAGAAATGTCTGCCTCCTCCTTTTTATAGACATATATATGTAATATACAATCTAAATATTATGTATTACAAAAAATGCTATGAAACAAATCTTGGCACTGACCAGATATCGAACCTAGAACTTGCAGATTGGTCAGATTGGCCACGCATATCGTCAGGTTTACCTAAGCATTCAATCCATAGAGGTCGCAATATATTTGCAGCTTTTTCATTATTAAGACACGTTACCTTATCGTTACGATAGGGAGAGGTCCAAAAGCGGCGATGACTGTAAAACTGCTTCCCTGTACGGTTGCCTCAGTCGCCGTCACTATGTCGGCCTAAACTTGATGCGTGATAATTTCTAATCAAAATTTACAGGTTCAGATTTAAAAGCTCTATGCTCCGAAGCGGTATTGAAGGCGTTACGTCGTGTTTTCCCCCAAGTGTATGAGAGTGAACATGCACTTATTATTGATGCTAATAAGGTATTATTATATTTTGAAATTGTATTTGACATATTTTTTTTGCCCGGTATTGTGACGGCGACTGAGGCAACCGAGAACTGACTCGTTTTTTTCAGACGTCGGCACTCTTGTACCTTTTCTTGCTTGCCATCAGGTAGGACGAGGTTAGATGTCCAGTCACAAAAAAATTTCGTGTTTTACATTAGTAAGGGTGCTTTCAAATGTCTTGCCACAATACGAGTTTAGTTTAATTGCGACGCTACACCTGACTTCGCATAAGAGGAGGTCCTAGAGCGCCGGCGACTAAAGAAACCGTCTCATCTTACGTTTACCTCAGTCGCCGTCACTACGGCCACAGATTTGCCTCCAAGTTTCATTAAAAAGTAATTACGGTATTGGTATAAAAGTTATGTTGGGTGTGAGAAGAAGCATAAGAGTAGAATTAATGCTGTAGAAATGTGGTCGTTAAGAAGTGTATGTGGAGTGACGATAGCGGATAGAATAAGGAATAGCACAGTGCGCGATAGATGTGGTTTGAAAGAAGATGTAGTGACAAGGATTGATACAGAAATGGTTCAATTGTTTGGGCACACGAAAAGGATGAGTAAAAGTAGATTGACGAAAGGAATTTAAAAATCTGATATGGATGGATGCGTTAAACAAGGCGAACCCGGAGTGTTTACCGATCCAATCGGAGATATCCTCAAAAAAGCTGGGTTGCCTAGTGACCATTACCGAATATTGAAGAGGAATTGTGGACGTCAAGGAAGCGAGGGAGTTGTGCCAGTATCGTGGCAAGTGGCGCTTCTTTGTCTCTGCCTATCCCAGTGGGGAAAAGGCGTGACAATTTGATTGATTGATTGACATTATTAAAATTTACAGGTAGAAGTAACGGAAAGTGATATGTTGGAAGCGATGCATTCCTTAGTGGCTGCGGGAGCACGCACAGGCCCAATACCAGCTAGACCTCTGCCTACGCACATAGAACCATTACTACATTCGCAAGTAGACGCTGCAAGAGATGTGCTGCAGAAAGCATATGTACCACCGCAGCAAAGGCAGTAAGTTTAAAGTTTTTTTTTAAATTGTGGCTTGGATTGTGTTAGCACTCCGCCTGCCTCCCTAGCACGGCAAACCGAGAAACTGCACCTGCAAAGAATATTATTGTTTTTTATTTATTTTTGGCTTAAAGGCAAACCAAGTAACTGCCTGCAACCGAATATTTATGTTTTTTTTTATTTTTGGCTTGAAGGCAAACAGTAACTGCACCTGCAAAGAATATTTTTTTAGAAAAAACAAATTGTTTCTTTTGTTGTATTGTTTTTTTATTGTTGCTTGAAATGTGACAGCACCCCGTCTGATGTTAAGCTGAAAGTTGCCGGTTCCACTATGCCGGCCTAGTTGGAACCGGAAACTTTCAAGCTGATTCCGAAACGCGACTGAGTCACTTCAGTCGCTGTACACTTAACAGACTATACATTTGAAAGAGATAATCTTCAGACAAACAAGTAATTATTTTTCTTTTATTAACTATGTTTCCTAACCAGCTTTAAAAAGAAGAATTTTTCGTAGGTTATGAAAACCACATATTCGTATGAACCTACACAATATCTTTTTTTGCACATTTTAGAATAGACGCAGTATCGTCTTCAGGAGTGTTACTAATAGAAGGCCCATGTGCGGATACCTTTATAGCACCGGCCCTGCTTGTGTCACTTGAACAATGCGCCGTGAAGGAGCTCAGCATGTCAACTTTACATTCCGCGCTTGCTTTCACTCCAGAGCAAGCACTTATTTCAGTAAGTAGTTGAAATAGTATTTGATCATACAAATTGTCACTCCTTTTTCCCACAGAGATAGTCTCAAATAATAGAGCGCCACTTGCCACGATTCTAAAACAACTCTCTCGCTCGCTCTCGCATCCACAATTCTCTTCATGCAAGCTCTACGGCAAACGTAGATTGACGGAAGGAATTTATAAATGTAGATGTATGCGTTAAACAAGGCAGGTCCGGGAGGGTGTTTCCCGATCAAATCGGATTGATTGATAAATTACCTAAAAGCACACTTCTTTCATTTTTGCACCGCAACACCAGATATAGCACTGCCACTACACCAAGGCGACCGTGGTGTAGTGGCAGTGCAATGGTCACACAAACCAATAGCACAATAATAATGTACTTTGGTCGTCCAGTTTCTTTGATACTAGCATTTTAGAAGCCTAGTATAGAATTGTAAAATAAAAAAATAAAATAAAAATGTATATATTTTTTATTGACATCTGACCTCGACACGTCTAATGACAAGCAAGGCCCAAGAGTGACGACGACTGTAACAACCGAGTCTTTACGGTTAATTAATAAATATAACCCTTGCTCTGTTTTATAGGTATTTTCCGAATGTCGCCGAGCTGATCGTGGTTCAATAATGTTCGCCCGTGACATTACATCTGTTTGGACAACCCTGGGTGCTCAAGGCACTGCGTTGTTCCTACAATTGTGGCGTTCAGGGGCAGCTGGCAACAACTCACTATTGCTGGCTACTTCGAACGTTAGTTATGATGATATGCCTGATGAGGTGAGGATGTTTAGACGATTTGTTTGAAGACCCCACTCGCCTGATAGTGAAGTTCTAAATTGTAAATTTAAAAATATTGTATGAAGACCGGGGTCGATACCAGGTCGGAGCAAATATTCGTTTCATAGCTTTTTTTTTTAAGTCTTAATTTATGAATTAAACAAATTTTATGCGGCTTCCTATCGCGGTTATTTTGGTTTTGATTTTACAAATTTTATTTTATTATTCCGACGTTTCGAGAGCTTTGCAGCCATCGTGGTCACGGAGAGAATAAACGTAATAATAAGCCGCATAAAATTTGTTTAATTCATTAATCAATGTTCGCGAAAAATCTAAGAATATACTTACTTAATCTAATTAATAAAATTACAAACAATAGTTAAAAAAAAGAAGTGGATATTTGCTTTGGGTCTGGTTGTAAAAAGTTGTAGGCAGTGGTGCCCAGTCTGCCGATCTGGGGTAGTACCACGACTTACAGATATACAGACCACTTAGTCGCGTTTCGGAATCAACTCGTAAGTTGCCAGTTTCAACTAGGCCGGCATAGTGAATGTGACTCCTACTAGTAGAAATCACCTCCATTCATGGACTGCACTCCAGTTTAACACCAGGCGGGGTCCTGTCATATGTCATGAGTCACAATAAAATAAACTGAACCAACTTCTTGTCAATCAATCAAATTGTCACGCCTTTTTCCCACGGGGATAGGCAGAGACAATGGAGCGCCACTCACCACGATCCTTGCACAACTCCCTTGCTTCCTTCACATCCACTATTCTCTTCATACAGACACCAACTTCCTATAATCTTATTAATCGTTAAATTGTATTATTTTAGCTACAAGACTTGTTTCCACTATACAAAGACTGTGTGTACCATGTACGTGAACCAAGTTCGTCGGAAGTGATCAATTTCTTGAAGCCAATCATAACTGATGTGCCATTGCAGCCGCCTGTCATTGAAATTACCGAACCATTGTCGCCTTTGCCAAGAGGTGTGTATCCTGTAGTCAGATAAAATGAGCGCTGATTTTTGAGCTGCGCAGTTTTTTATTTTTGTTTTTTATATATTTCATTTCTATACTAAGCTACTAAAGTGCTTGTATCATAGAAATAGGACAACCAAAGTATATCAAAGATACGTTGGTACCGGTGGGTGGTCTCGAACTCGTGCGCTTCGGTTTGCGTAACCATTGCACTGCCACTAAACCACGGTCGCCTTACAAAGTATAAGGATCTGCAGCTTAAAAGAGCGCTGTACGACTGTGGGGGAAGCAAGTCCGCATGTATATAAAGTCGGGCACATAATTGATATTAGAGTTTGTCTAAGCCGAAATGACGCGCCACTCTACTGCATTTACTCACACGATCAAATATAAAATAAGGATGCAACACACAGAAAATGCAATTGTAATTGGTCATTCAGTTGCTGGTTGGACACAAAAGTAGGAGCATGCTGGTAAAGTATAGTAGTAAGAAATATTTGTATTCACACATTTAAATAAACTAATAAAGTGGAGGGGCGCATCATTTATAGTTAGACAAGCTAAACTTTCATTAATACACATTCGTAAAACAAAAAGTAAGTAGGTAACAAAACATGTTACTGCAAAGCTTCAATGCCACCGCTCTTTTTATCTGCCGTGATCTATATTTATGTATGTAATATTTAGGAACAAAATTTATTGGATTTAAAAAAATTATGGGATGTCTAACTACAGGCAATTATGACAGCACTGATGTTAAGCTGGACGCGACAGCTACTTGCTACTATTTTGCCCGGCATAGTCGTCACTATACCAGGTAAAAAAGTAGCAGCAAAAGGCATAAAAAGGGAACCGTGAACTGAGTCGGTTTTTAAATCGTCGGCGCTCTTGTACCTCCTTCCTTTTGATTACCATCAGGCAAGACGAGGTTAGATGTAGTCACAATAAAAAAAATGCAACTAGTTAATATGACAAGTAATATTATATCGATCAATCAATCAAACTGTCACGCCTTTTTCCCACAGGGATAGGCAGAGACAATGGAGCGCCACTTACCACGATCCTTACACAGCTCCCTTGCTTCCTTCACATCCACAATTCTCTTCATACAGGCTCTGTGGTTATGGGCACTAGGCAACCTAGCTTTTTTGAGGATGTCTCCGATTTGGTCGGAAAACACTCTCCTGGGCCTGCCTTGTTTAACGCATCCATCCACATCAGATTTATAAATTCCTTTCGTCAATCTACTTTCACTCATCCTTTCCATGTGCCCAAACCATCGAAGCATTCCTTTGTCAATCCTTGTCACTACATCTTCTTTCAAACCACATCTATCACGCAGTGTGCTATTCCTTATTCTATCCGCTATCGTCACTCCACATACAGCGTTAATTCTACTCTCATGCTTCTTCTGCCATACCCAACCTTCTTATATAGTTAAATAACTCCAAGTAGTAGTCGCGTCCACCTTGTCAGTATATAAAATATCAGAGATTACTAAAAATATATAATTTTACTTATTTTTGTTCTTGTAGCACCCCCACCACCCCCACCGAAAGAGAGTCCAGCAGAAACTGCCCGGAGAAAGAGAAAAGAGGACTACAAGTTACGGGAACTGAGAATATTTTTACGCGATATTTGTAGAAAATTGGCGTCAAACCGTAGATTTTATAAGTTTACCAAACCTGTGGATTTGGAAGAGGTAAATATTTTTTTACAGTAATATTGAGCACAGCGTCTAAAATTTGATTTGCCACTGGGAATTGAACGCGCGACTGCTCTGACCATTAAACACATAGTGCTCATGTGCTTGCGTCGAAATTCCTGTTTTTATCGTGCAGTTCTTTCGACTGCTGGGTCCATGTCGCACATTAAATTCTTGCGACCTTATAACACCGCTCGAAGAACCAACAACCGATGGGGAAGAAAGGTTCTAGAACGGAGACCACGAACCGGAAGACGCAGCGTAGGTAGGCCTCCCACTAGGTAGACTACCGACATAATGAAAGTCACAGGTAACCGGTGGATGCAACTGGAATGCATTCGGAATGGAATGCAATTCGGAATGGCGTTCTAAGGGCCATGTTCAGCAGTGGACGCCTTCTGGCTGATTGTGATGATGATGATGATGACAATAACGATGACCTTTTAACGTTATTTTTAAATATTTTTTTATTGTGACACGACATTTGACCTTGACCCGCCAGTAACGTAGGTTCACTATTGTAGAGTTGATTACCTGATTATTATAGTTTTAGGAATGAAATCTGTTTATACAAATGTTTTATGTCAATAACAGAGTTCCCTATTTCATGTTGCTAACGAGATAAAAATTCCTTATCAGCCATAAGACTTCTACTGCTGAACATAGGTCTCCACCTTAAAACGCCATGACAAGATGCCAGTTGCACCCGGTTATTTGTGACTTTCACTATGTCGTCAGTCTACCTAGTAGGAGGCCTACATACGCTGCGTCTTCCGGTTCGCGGTCCCCACTCAGGAACCCTTCTTCCCCTTCGGTTGTCGGTTCTTTGAGCGATTTGGCTAGCACATTGCTACTTCAGCTTGCAAATCATATAAGCAGATCATTTTTCGGCGAATATCCTCGTTCTGGATTTACCCAGTTTATAAATGTTTTAACAGGTGACGGATTATTTGGACATTGTGACACAGCCTATGGATTTGGAGACAATGATGACAAAAGTGGATATGCACAAATATAACTGCGCCAAAGAATTCTTAGATGATGTAGATCTTATTTGTGCCAATGCATTAGAATATAATCCTGATAGGTAAGTGTTATAGATACAATGGCATTTGGCATCTTCACAGTGCGCAATGCAAATCCGCTATCCGTAAATCCGGGTTATCATGCCTTTTTCCCACAGGGACAACTTGCCACGATCCTTTTCACAACTCCCTCGCTTCCCCTACATCCACAATCCTCTTTATACAAGCTCTACAGTTATGGGCACTAGGCAACCCAGCTTTCTTGCTGGATGGGATGTCTCCAATTTGGTCAAATATTTGTTAATTTAACTTTAGTTTAGTCATTAAAAAACTTAAACTTTTTAGAACATCATCGGATAAGCAAATACGTCACGAAGCCTGTTCGTTGCGCGACCATGCGCATGCGTTGATTGAAGTGGAGATGGACAGCGACTTTGAGTTGGAATGTCAGGAGATTGCTAAGAAGAGACAGGAGGAAGGAACCAAAGATGATGCAGATGTACCTGATTTCATATATACAGCTTCTAATTTACGTTAGTATTGGATTTGTTATTATATTTTGGAGGCGCTCTTTTATCTCCGGATGTGGTAATATCGCTCGAAGAACCGACAACCCATGGGGAAGAAAGGTTCTTGAGTGGAGACCACTAGGTGGACTGACGACATAATAAAAGTCACAAATAACTGGTGAATGCAACTGGCATCTTGTCGTTCGGAATGGTGTTATAAGGGGGTGGCCTAGGTTTAGAAGTGGACGTCTTCTGGCTGATGATAATGATGGGAACAAAGTTTGACATTTTAGTTCAGATTTGGCCAAAACTTTGGCCTAATTTGTCCATAGCCCAAGATGTTTTATTAAAGGCCGTAGTGTCATTTTGGTTAGCTATTTCATATAGTGCAGACATATTATTCTTTTGGAATATTGGGTTTAAAGGGTATTATAAGGTGTATGGTTGTTATGATTGTTTAAATTACCCAATAAATTGTCCTTTTTTAGGATGTTTTCATATTGACAAGTTTTTAGGTTTAACTAAGCCGAATGTCGAATCACATAAATTCCATAGTACAAAATGTCATTGCAGTTAAAAAACAGTTAAATTTATTAAATGTCTATTTAATCAACAGAAAGCCTAACAGCAAGCGGTGGTGATACAACAAAAATAGCAAGACAAGGTGAACAGATTCATCGAAGAAAACGAAGGAGAATGAATGCCTGGTCAAAGGGACTTGTCGCAAAAAGACCGAAGATTCAAAAGGTATGTTTTAATAATAACTACTTTCCAAAAAATATTTTTAAGAACGTATAGCTTGTTTATTGCAAGATGTTATTACTTAAATACCTTGGGCCTTTAAAATTAACGTACAGCGGAATTTAAATTGTCAAACGTTAACTCTAGCCAATCACAGAATAAATTAAGGTTACGGGACTATAATGTAAAAATATAATCTCTGTTTTGTCGCGTAACATAAGTTCTAGCAATAATTGTTAATTAATCGAGGGCACCTCTCAAATTTAAGATCTTCAATTAGTAGTTTAATTATCTGGAAAAATCGACTTTAAGTTGACTTGAGTCAATATTGTCACAAATATATTAACAGTACTCCGCTAGAGGGAGTTATTTCCGCTTTAAAATTATGGCCATCTTGATATTTACAAGTTATTCGTTAATCTATCATTGTTTATATTTATATCTTTTATTTAATGGTTTACTAACTGTTGTTATCTTCATACTAATTAGTATTTGGGATTTAACAAAAATAATGCTTTAACAATAATCATTAATTGTGTGCATGTAACTTTTCTTGTTGGAACTTTTTTTATCTTTATAAATGAGCATTAATTTCACTAAATCACTTGCAAAAATCTATAATTGCAATTAATGTTATGAAATTGTGTGTTGTAAGTTTGGGTTAAAATAACGTGAGAATGCTTTAGGCCCTTCCTGATTAGTCGGTGAGGTATCTGTTACGAAATGGTTTAGAAACTTTCAAAGTCTGCACTACTCTCTGCAGTAATGACAGTTCCAAATTGGAATGGTAATCAGCGCATTTCGGAACGCGTTTACTGCTTGTACAGATGCTGCACCGGCAAATCAGGAGTGGCCTTAATTTGTATCGCAAGGTGATTTCCAAAACCGTGATCCCATTTGACTTCAAATCAAATTGACTGAAACATGGATAAAATTTCCAATGTATGTTTTATGCAAATACATTGTAAACGTTGATGCGATGTTTAATACTCTGATCGGCCACTGATTGCCGAACATTTTGTTTTGTATTTAATATTTTTTTAACATTTTATATTTTTTGTATTACTCCTTTTTATGTGAATTATTTAATTGGCAATACTTTCTAACTAAATCAGTGTTGCCAACATAATAAAAACACTGATCGCCGAAGTATGTTTCTGGTGTCCGTATCGTCAACTATAGATAGTAAATGTGGACACGGTTTTATTATGGTTTAGGTTATACTAATTAATAATACTAATTGTTTAATGGATGTTGTTGTCGTTGTTTTTCTTTTCCTTTCGCTGCCTACTTGGGGGGATAATAATTGTTGAGCGGGATGCTCGTTTCTCGTCGTCTATACTTGATTAATATTAGTAATTCGGCGACAAACGAAAATTTCACTCAATAATAATCGACGTGGATGGTTGTATAACTTTTTTTTTTCTGTATAATGTATTGTGTTTTATATTGTTTAGTAAAAGTGTTACTATCAAAATAAACCTTTTTCTAAATAATTTTGTGTCAATAGTCATGGCTTTACTTCTAAAATTTCCGCTTAATTTCACCTATCTAATATTGTTAATTGAATTCCAAGTCTTACATTTTATTTTTTGTATTACTCCTTTTTATGTGAATGATGTTATTGGCATTAAAAAAAATTGACGCTGGCAATACTTTGTAACTAAATCAGTGTAGCCAACATAATAAAAACAACTGTCATGTTAAATACACATTTAAAATCGTATTGCTCGAATTACGTACTAATATGGGTTATTAATGGTTTGTGGAAGATGATTGTATAATATATATATTTTTTAATTTATCAGGCTTACAACAAAGATCAACCAATGGCGGCCATTACGGACGAGGAATCGAAGGAAAATAAGCCAATAACATCGACACCTTTACCCAATGGGACTCATGAGTCATCTGATGACTCGATGTCTGATGATGATGTGCCTCTAAAAGTAAGGATCTCCCACGAATCCGATCTTATGTATCAATTAGCATCTCAAGGGGTTGTGAAAACGGCGGTTCATGATAGGTAAGTTTTTAATTTATTTATTTATTCAGACGCGACATCTAACCTAACATTTATATATACTTGTTCCTCTATTAATGTATGGAAGGGAATGTTGGGTGTGGCAGAAGAAGCATGAGAGTAAAATTAAAGTAAATCAGGAGGGTGTTTTTCGTGTTTCTCGAATAGACATCCTTAAAATTGCTGGGTGGGTTGTCTAGGGCCCATAACCGTAGAGCTTGTATGAAAATAATTGTGGATGTGAGGGAAGCGAGGGAGTTGTATCAGAATTGTGGCAAGTGGCGCTCCATTGTCTCTGTTTGTCCCTGTGGGAAGAAGGTGTAACAAGAGCGATAAAGACTGAAAAAACCGTCTTATCTTACATTTACTTTTCTATACTAAGCTTGTGAACTAAACGTTCTTGAATATCAGGACCAACAATTTACATTGATGTTTTTGAACCGGATGCTCTTGGTTTTTAAGGCCATTTATGTACTACTATACCACGGTCGCCTTTTTTGTGCAATAAAGTGTTTATTTTATGTTATTTAATAACTTTTATGTTTCAGCCCAACAAAATCAAATGAGAGATCAGACAGAATTAGGACGACACCAAAGAAAAGAAATTCCGGCCATGATAATAATACAAACGGAGGTGAGTACTATTAAATCTTAAGCAATATAGTATAGTGTATAGTATAGTTGTATAGTAGGTATGACACTGAGATCCCTCTAGTTTCAACGTTCGTAATTTGTTAAAAAGTTTAATCAATGTACTAAATTGTTTGAGATTTTACCGTCGTCTATTGTGGGTTTTGCCTAGCTCTGTCCCTTTCACTCCCTTTTAATTGTACTTTGATCGTACTGCAGTCACGGACATCGATCAAATCGTACTAATAAAATAAAAAATAAATAATAGTTTCAAAAAACACGCTTTTATAGCAAACCGAACTAAAAACTAGAAAATAATTTTTAATAACAAAGAGTTTATATAACAGTAGCAGAAGGTGAAACAACAATCATAATTAATGACTTCAAAATAAAATTATAATAAAATTTAAGTTATAAACAGAATCATTTAATTCAGAGTGAAAAGCGTGGGGTGCATTTCACAACATTCCCATTACTCTACTCTCATAGATAGTTGCCAATAGAATGATTGTAACCTTTAATATGTCAAGCACCCCACGGCTTTTCACTTTGAATTAAATGATTCTGTTATAACTATTATAATTTTATTTTGAAGTAATTAATTATGATTGATTGTTTCACCTTCTGCTACTGTAATATAAACTTTTTGTTATTAAAAAATATTTTCTAGTTTTTAGTTCAGTTTGCTATAAAAGCGTGTTTCTTTAGGTTTTTTTAAACTATTATTTATTTTAATACTAGAAATATAACAGGCGTTGAAATGTGCCAACAATTATAAAAAATGGAAAAAAATGTGTTTTTATATATTATGACTCGACATCTGACCTCGGCCTGCCTGATGGTGAGCATAATTGCTAATCCGAAATTGCCACAATCGCCGCCACTATGCCGGCCTAATATAAAGCAGATATGTAAAGGAAGCATGATTAGGAAATTAAATTGTAATATTTTTACGTTACAGATACTGAGAAAATACTGATAAACAAGACTGAATTAGATAACATAGTTTATAAGAACGCGAAGTCGTTGCGCTCAATCGGTCTCGAAGCGTTAATTAATCTTCATACACAAATCTCAACCATGGTCTGTGGTTATAAAAATACTTACGATAGAACAAAACTGCCTGCAGATATTTTACACGTTGTACAGAGATATATACAACATTTAGTTAAGAAGTGAACTAAGACTCAACGGTCGCCTAATCAAAACGGGTAGTACGAATTTTTAAGGAGAAAATAAAATATGTAATGTCGCTGTAGAGGGCGCTGTTTATTTATCTGTACCACAGAAATAGACTGTGTCAGATCGATTCTTCATTTTCCTTTTTTTTTATCTTGTACCCTACGGATCGCAACTAATTATTGTCTAAGTTTGTACATAAAAAACCTCTGCTTACTCAGGTGATTAAAATTATGCCAATAAAGGACATCATTCATTTTGTATTTTAAAATAGTTTGATGTACAAAGCTTACAATGTAATTAGATTATATTCTTTATTTTGCATAATTTAAGTGTGCAAAATAATCAAACTATAATCATGACAGTTCAAAGCAGAACTGTTAATATGGCGTGTCTTTGTGATTGACATACGATACAAAATCCATATCGTATTTTTCAAATAACTCAATTGCACAGCAATTAAAAGCAAAATTGTTATTAGTTTTATCAACACAAGTATCTAAACTACCATTTATATATTTTTTTATCATTGGACATTACAAAAGTAGTACATAAAAGCACAAAACTAATGATGTCCTTTGCATTTCATAGGGTCAGTTAATGACAATAAAAACAGAATTTCTAAAATTGTTAATTAGTGACTTAACACAATCTATGTCTATGGTACAGTTATGTCTATAAACTTTTGAGCTAAGCAACAAAAGTTACCGTCTTACGAGGACTATAGGATTGAATTTTTTTATTTTATTGTGATCTGACCTCGACTCGCCTGATGATAAGCAAAAGGAGGTTCAAAAGTGACGACAACGAGTTTATTCACGGCTGCTTCAGTCGCCGTCACTGTGCCGGCCAAAGGTGCTTCTTCACCCATCGCTTGAAGGATCCAAGGTCATAGGATGGAAAGAACACATGGGTTGGCAAAGCATTCCACTTGCCAACTACAGTGCTTTTAGCTACAGTGATAAATAATGGGACGTCACAACGCCATTAAAGGAAGCCAAAGTAATTAATCTGAATCTGACATAATGAAGTCTGTAAAAATTCGATGAAATTAATTTTTATTGACGTGTTTCGAGTTCGTCAAAGATATTATCCTAAAGCGTTAAGTTCAAAGTACGGTATGCAAAATAAGTTAGGAGCTTAAAAGTAACAAAATGTACGGTCATTGCTTGTTTGGTTCTATAAACAGTTTAGTCTATCGTTCAATGTAGTGATTTAAAAATAGAATGTAACTAAAGATAAAGCATTGTGGTAAATTATGGTGCAATTATTACTTACCACATATTCCTACATACAGTGGACCCCCGGTAAACCGGCAAACGTTTTGCAGGGCAGTGTCGAACTATCGTATTCGTCGGATTGTAGAGTATTTGTCTACGACCCCCTATAGTCTGTTTTTTTTTACAAAAGAGTACCTTGTAATCTGACTAATCACGAATCCAATGGTGGCGTCTACAAGTTGTAACTTGTTTAATCATGCATTATCTAGCGAAGATCATTGAACTAATATTACTAGCGTACGTTACTAATATTAATTTGTTACGTTAGTAATATTAGTGGCGAAGATCGTCAAAAAAATATTCAACAGACATTGTCGGATTACAAGAGGCGCCAGATTAGCCAGGGGCCGAACTAGCCAGGGGTCCACTGTATCCTATTTACAATCACCGGAAGTAATGTGTTTGTAACGTGACGTAACACGACGGAATGACGTCATAGTGATCCTAGGTTTGGCTAATACCATCAGCAAAGCAATTCATTGATTAAGTCACGTTTGTTACTTTGACAAGGTTCCAGCGCGTTAGCAACCGCTACGGATAGTACTTTTGCATGCATAATTACTTCGGTTTAATATTTTTACTCCAACAATAATAGGTTTATTTCTAAACTATTTACAAAATAAACTCATTTGATTGGTTGGTTTGTTCGCTTCACACATGTTTGTGGGGTGCAATTTCAAAACCCCCTGTGATGACTTTCATACATTTTCACATTGTTGTATCAAAAGAATGTATATTTAAAAGACTTTCTTTTAATGCAATAATAGGGGGTCTTAAAATGTAACCAATGAGGTTCCTCAATTGTGTCACATTGTCAAATTGAAGCCCTTATTGATGCAGTCATGAGATCAGAGGTAATTGTAAATAAAAAAATGGTATGAGATTATTGACACTGCCTTTATAGACTGTAAAAGTGTATAAGTACTTATCTATTTATTTGTTTAGTCTGTGGTTGGCTGCCGAGTAACTCTATAAGATAGTATTTGAATTGATTGAAAACGGTATGTACTTCTG
The DNA here is from genome assembly GCA_905220615.1 of Tinea trinotella. Lineage (NCBI taxonomy): Eukaryota > Metazoa > Arthropoda > Insecta > Lepidoptera > Tineidae > Tinea > Tinea trinotella. The sequence goes on along the minus strand of HG992320.1, from coordinate 3,068,262 downwards.
AGGAAAATATGCCAAGTCATAAATTTATATTGATATAATTTTAATTTGTAATCTTTCTCGCTGGAAACGCGAGTGAACACGTGGGCTGGCAAAGCATTCTACTTGTCCATTGTTCTACAAAGAAAAGACGCACTGAACTTTTTAGTTCGACTGCCGATTCGGTCGACAAAAATGCTTCCCCCGACCAGTGCGGGTATTACAGGTGTGAAAAGACGAGGTAGAAACAAGGTTAAAGAGCCACTAAGGATAACATTTAAATTCGTATAACAATACTATGAGAGATGCACAATGACGACACCAATATGATTTTCTTTGGCCGGCATAGTGACAGCGACTGGGGCAGCCATGAACTAACTTGTTTTTTTAGTCGTCGTCACTCTTGAACCTGCTCTTGCTAATCACCAGGCGGGTCAAGGTCAAATGTGTCACAATAATAAAAAAATAAAAAAAAGACAGCACTAGTATTCTCAATCTTTCAAAAATCGACTTTATTGTTTTCTAACGTGTAATATTATTTTATATTTTAACCTTAGAGTGTCAGACCAGATATTTTAGCCAGTTAAAGACCAAAATAATTGCATTTGTATTTTCTATTCTTAATGATAGATATTCTATGAAGCCCTGGGTCGGATCGCAGACTGTGGCACGACTGCTATTCTTATTTACTTTTTTTTAATATTTTGACAATTAAGACTTGTTTTCAATATAACTTGTTGTGTTTCAATATAATGACTCGTTTCAAATATAACTTGTAAGTGCTATAGCTATTAATAGTTCGGTGCGTCTTTTCTTTGTAGAACAATCGACAAGTGGAATGCTTTGCCAGCATTGCCAGCAAAATTCAAAAAAATCAAAATTCAAATTCAATTCATTTGGTTTTTACAAACACTTAGAAACGTCATTAAGAAAGAGTGAGGGGACTCTACCGAGTGTTCGGAAAGGCTACAGACTAAGAAGAACACTCAAGAAACTCCAGTCCGGCAATGTGTTTACTCCCCCATATAACCTTGGATCCTTCAAGCGACGCGTGAAGAAGCAGCTTTGGCCGGCATAGTGACGGCGACTGAGACAGCCGTGAACTAACTCGATTGTTTCAGTCGTTGTTACTCTTGGATCTCCTCTTGCTTATCATCAGGCGGGGCGAGGTCAAATGTCGTGTCACAATAAAAAAAACATAATTTGTAATTTTTAAATTGTCGTCCATTTATTTAACGGCTATTAAAATGCCTATCTGCTTGTTAGCTATCTGCAAACCTATTTTAAATAAACTGTTTTTAAAAATAGCCTAATTATTCTACGTTAAACGAATACTATAAGTTAGGCTACTTTAATTTTTTCATAGCACTTTTGACTTATTACATTTTGCTTCTCAAGGGGTCGAAATATCCGTAAATGTATGGAAAAAGTATGGAAACATCTAGAAAATTCGCAGACTGGCCTATTGAGATACGTAAATCTTAAGGTTGAGATAATTTAGACCTGAGGTTGATAAAAGGTCAAATTACGCTCACAACTGAGGGGACATTGTTCTATTTGATTATGGTGTCAAAAATATGGGTTCTCTTAAAAAAAACGTTAATTTTTAAGGCGACTGTGGTGTAGTGGAATTGCAATGGTAACACAAACCAAAAGCACAGGTTCAAAACCACTTGCTGCTACCTATGTATGTTTGATGTATGTAATTTGGTTGTCCAGTTTCTATGATACAAGCACTTTAGTAGCTTAGTATAGAAATGTAATTTAAAAACGAAGTTAGAAGAAGTATTACAGAGAAAGCTTTGTAGCAGGGACTGTATTTTATTTTAGTTCGGTAAAATAAAATATAATTACCGAACTAAAATAAAATATATTTTTATGAAAAAATAAATGCTTTAATTTTGTGTGTAATTTTCTATTAATTATTTTTGTTAGGTATTTTTTTAGGACCGATAATACAGAATTTTTGATTGTATTTTTCGTTTGTATTGTTTTTATGTGATCAATAATTAATCATAAAATATAATTTTCGTATTGTAAAACTTACTCTCATTTTCTTAGCGATTAAAATTAACCTCAGTTAAATTTAATTAAATGAGCCGGACTAACGTTTCATTTTATATTTATTTTAAAATAATGTAATCACATTTTTATCTTGTGTTATTTGTGCATAGAAATGAGGGTTAAGTTAAGGCGTATGAAGAAGCTACGCATGTATTCTTAGCTACAGTTAGTTCCAAAGCTGTCGTGTCCGAAGAACACATATGCGCTCTCACCTACATCGAGCCCTGCTATTCCCCGCTATCCCATATTTTATGTTTTGAGCATCGACTTGCACCGACTTTTAAAAACTCCATTAAGTTTGAATTGAATTATAACTGCCTATATTTTTTTGCATAAAAATATATGCGGGATTAGTTACTATTTTACTATGAACCAAGATAATATGTATAAGACAGACAACAAGAAGCGATACAAAATGTAAACGAAGCGACGGCAAACTGTTTGAACTGAACTGTTTGAACAAAATCGCTTATTGAATTCAGTTTAATATAGAAAAGTTGTTAAATGTAAAGTCTGTTATTTTTAAAAAAGAATTGTAAATAAATGTTCTGAAGTGTATTGTAAAATTGTATAATTAATGTTATTATTAATTGTTTGTATATTGCAAGTATGTAACAACACATATTTATTTTAACTCGACCCGCTTGATAAGCAAGAGGAGGTCCAAGAGTGACGACGACTGAGAAAACTGAGTTTGTTCACAGCTGCCTCAGTCGCCGTCAGTATGCTGACCAAAGGTGCTTCATTGCGCATCGCTTGAAAGATCCAAGTTAATAGGATGGAGAGAACACATGGGCAGGCAAAGCATTCCACAGCATTCCTAGACTGGTGTGATGATATTATTTCTTGTGGCTCGCCATACGTCCCACCATTAGGTTGGAGTGCGGTCCATGTATGGAGGCGACTGCTAGTACAGTTAAATAACTGCATCCACTATGCCCTAGTTAAAATACAATATAATTTTATTCTGTATAGTATAAAATTAAAAACATTTATTGGCCACAGATCGATACCATTGGCAGGTGGTAAGTCCCGTAAGAGATATGTGCGGGCGGAAGAACTACGTGTTCTTCTTTTCTTTATATGGCAATCTCTACTTTGTCTTAAGTAATAACCACGAATAATCCACCTTATAGCCACGCTAAAATGTCCGCATGGAATACAGCAATTTTAAAGAGTGGTAGGCAGTGGTAACCAGTCTGCCGTTCCGGGGTAGTACCACCACTTACAAGTATACAGACCGTGAAGTTATTTGGTCACGTTTCGGGATCAGCTTGTAAGTTGCCGGTTCTAACTAGGCCGGCATAGTGGATGTGATTGCTACTCACAGTTATTGAATTGTAGTAGCAGTGTCATTCATTCATGGACCACACTTCGGCTTGTAAAGCGGGGTGCTGTCATATGTCGAGTCAAATAAAAAAAGTATTCTCTCACATAAAAAAATATTAGGGAAATGTGTTGTTCGAATATTAATCAATGCAGAACCCAAATTGAATGTATATAACACATCACTAATGAATCTGTCAAATCTGGCGTATTACAACCTAAGAACGAGGACTAAAGCATAGAAACCACGCTTAAAAGCCAAAATACACGCGCTCATTCTATTTTCACTTATGGTACTTAGTTTAATTCATATCAAAGAAAGGAAAGTGACCTAACCCTGTGGGAGTTGAAGCGTGATTGATTGATCAAACGATTTGTACTTATATTTATTATTATTTATTTATAAAATGTGAATTTAAAAATAATTATTATAGTCGTCTGAATTCCATTTTTAGTTATTTTTTTTTCTTTTAATTTTCGTTGGTTATTAATGTTTAAAAATACCATAATGTAAATAAAAATGGATGGATAATAGATTTCTAAAAATTAAACTTTCATATAATTTTTCTAAATGTTATTTAAATACTGTTAATGAACAGCGTTAATTATATTGTACAGAATCTTAGTTTATTTTAAATAAATAAGATTTAAAAATAAAATTTTGTTGAATGTGTTGCTATGATCTTTTCTAAGAGTGATTATGACTGACAGCTTAGTAGGGTGTGCGTTCGAAAGTAGACTTAAGCACCTTGTACTGAGGGTAGTTCTTTCTTTAGCGATTAATCGATTTTTTTACAATATGGCCGTAACCGTCATTTTTATTAATTTTGGTCTATTGGACGTTGGATTTCATATTGTTTTCGAGTACTGTTACGTATAATTTCAGAACATTCCAATGCATGTTTATTTTTAAATTTTACACTAAACTTACTTATTGAATTTTGACACGACATCTAACCTCGCCCTGCCTGATGGTGTTGAATTAGGACTTAATTTTGTAGCGCGCATCACTAATTTCCTACCATACGAGCTATGCGACTCCCAAATATCTAGTAATGAGTTATAGAGGTTTGTTGTCTCTGGTATAGAGATGTCTCGCGCGTTTAGGAGCCATGTTAAGAGACGATTGGGAAGAAAGGTTCTAGAGTGGAGACCACGAACCGGCAGACGTAGCGTAGGTAGGCCACCCACTAGGTCAACTGACGACATAGTGAAAGTCGCGAATAATCAGTGGATGCAACTGGCATCTTGTCGTTCGAAATGGCGTTCTAGGGGAGAGGCCTATGTTCAGCGTGGACGCCTTCTAGCTGATGATGATGAGAGACTACAATTTAATGAGTCATAATAACTTAAGCCTGTCGGATACACCGCGCCTGGTGTAAAGAGGGATAACACTGATCATTGACTTGTCGGTGTAGATTTGAACGGTAAATTCCGATATGTGGTTAATTCTATAGAATATTTGTATTTTCCGATAAAAAGTGTCAGCATTGATAAATACGAGAGCGGCCAAAGGTCTACTTTTCTGTATGTACTTACATTTAATGAAAGAGATAGCTAATGTGTAAGCGAGATAGCAAGCTAACACACATATCTTAATTTTTTAGCTAATTAGATAATTAATTAGAAAATTATTAACAGCTTTACATTATTTTATAGTTTAATTTAGCAAATTTAATTATTTTTAGAAATAATTTGTGTTTAATATTATTATTACAAAAGCTACATTCAGTTTGATTTTTAATTCTAGTTGAAAAAATTACTGTAAATTACTTAATTTATTGCGTTTTGTTTTTAATTTAGTTAATTATACTGATCGTTAATAAGTAACAATGTCTCTTCAATGGCCTTTTTCCATGCTGAGATTTGTATCGCAACATGTATTATTGATTCTGTATCATGATACTAATCTCAACGTGTTAACAAATCTTTCAAAGTATCTGATACAGCGGTATCGGTTTCACGTCATGGCTTGAGCGGCAAAGGTATCATGCAACATTTTTGTGCAATATCTTTTTTGCTTTTCTTGGAGGTATCTCAAACGTGTTAGAAGTATCCAATATACCAACAAACTAGATTTTGTATCGCGATACAAAAATCAACGTGTGTATGGGATGTTAAAACCGATTTAAATCTCTTAGACAGATTTTGGATACCGTATCTGATACAAATCTCAGCGTGGAAGGGGCCCTAATAGAATATTTAGTAAGTATAATTAAAAATCAAACTACCTACACTCAAAGTTCCAACATAAAATAGAATGATACAAAATATATGGAAATGAACCTATCTGCTGATATACAAAGAAATATGAATGTGATATTAATGATGTATAAATAAAATATTAGAAAAATAGTTACCTTATTCAATGCTCCTCAGGAATTTATGTACGTATTTTTTTTATTTTCGAGGATAGCGCTTCACTTTTACCAACAATATTAACTAGGGAAAAACTGAATTAAGATTTATGTGTATTTTTACAGGGATTTAGTGTAGCACTATCCTCGAAAAAATTTTGCACGTTATTTTTCATTTAATTTTTGTACTTAATTTTTATGGCTTAATCCAGCATCGTAAAATCGTCAATTCCTTCAATGCAAAGCTCTTAATAAAGCGACACCTCAAATTAGTTGGTTCATATTGTGATAAACCGATCAGTTTTAGGAACGCGTTTTATTTTGAAAGGAAAAACAAGTTAATTTGGTATCATAATCCAGAGCAGATACAATTTAAAACTGTATTTAAACCATAAATATTTTAGAACGGGTCTTAACACTTTCTTCAAAATAATGCGTTAAGACTCGTTTTAATTTATTTTCATTATGAATTTAAATAGCTTGAAAGAGTCTATGAACCGACTATTTGAATTAGCACACTATATCACCATATTTGAAAGGCCTCTGAATTCTGCTATCGGCCCTATTACTTTTTTCTAAAACACAAGAGTATGCGATGCTGTTAGCGCCTTATTCGCAGGTCTAGATTAACGCTGAAGTCAGAGTAATAATAATTTCAAACGATTATACCAGTTTGGCCATGAATTTTTATTTATTTCGTGTGTTATAATTACAGTATGGACTTCTTTAGCATTGTTAACAAGTACTTTTTAAAATAAAACCATCGAAGTCCTAACCTTATCTTTATTGCCTTAGGGTTTTAAATAGCATAATGCTAAAGACAGTTCGTGGGTAAACTTAAATCCCTGTATTCTGTATAGCTATTAAATAAACTGACCACGATTGCTTGCATTTTGCTCAATTACTTACATGTTAATATTAAGAACTGTATGTATTAAGTCCAATTAGATTGGGGAGCTTATTAGCGTCGTTTGATATTGCAACTCGTTTTATGACTCGTTTATTTTTAACTAAACTTATTTTAATCTTTTAAGAACCTTTTTAAACCGCGTTGGATGGATGCGTTAAACAAGGCAGGCCCAGTAGGGTGTTTTCCGATCAAGTCTGAGACATCCTCAAGAAAGCTAGGTTGCCTAGTGCCAATAACCTTAGAGCTTGTATGAGGAGAACTGTGGATGTGAAGTAAGTGAGGGAGTTGTGTCAGGATCGTGGCAAGTGGCGCTCCATTGTCTTTGATTTTAAAACTACTTTTTTTAATGTCGTGAGCTGATAGTTCCATTGAAAAGAGTTTTTGGCTCCTGTATAGTTTAGTCTGATTTAACATGAAACGTATTGCAATATCAACTACGATATGCAAAACCGTAAGTGTATTTTCTAAGAGCCACAAAACATATTTTGTGACTTAATCGTTTTATTTTAATTTATTATATCGCCTTGTTTTTTAATTTTATTTGATGTTTTTAAAGCACTTCGTACGCCGAGACTCTTGGTGTGTACAAACGCGAGAAATATATTTTTTGCTAAATATTTTGTATCTCAGAGAAATAATCAAAATATTGTAACTTTATAAATTAAACAATTTAATAAAATAATAAATTAATTACAAAGTATATTAATAGAATTGGAACCTGCCAGAAATCTCTTTATTAGCGTTAATTTTGTACATATTTTGTAATACAGTTTTTTTCTTAATTAATTTATTTGACAATGAAATGAATTCGTCTGGGACATTGCTGGTTTTGCTTAAAGGCTCCTCGATGTGTTATCAAATGTTTCAAATATGTTTAGTGTATTATATTCTGTGAAATGTTAAAAGGGTACGAATATATGTGATAACATTAGATTTCATTTGTTTTATTAAATACCTACCTCCAGTGGCGGCGTAAAGCGTGGGCGACGTGGGCCACCACACTCGGCCTCGCGGTACAAGATGCCTCGCGCCTGAATTTTTTTTATTACACTTTATTAGGCGGCAGCGTGACGGCGCTAAAACGACCGCACGGAACCCTTTTTTCGACGTCCGTTTAAAATTATAAATAATGGAGTTACGATTTCGGGAGTCGAGACTTATTTTTATGAAAAAACTCCTCTTTAAGAATCTTTTATGAAATTAAAGCTATCTCAAATGGTTTTTGAGTTATGACTCAAAAATGGAGACCCCCTTTTTACATTTTGTTTGTTTATATTAAATTGAAATTTCAATTGCGGAAAAAAATATTTTTTTTATTTTATAAAATCCGTCTTCAGGTCGCGAAATCTCTCTTGCCCACATCAAAAGGTCTTGCCCCGTGCGTGACAATTTGATTAAAAAATTCTTTAGGCGCACTGAGATTTTTTTCTATCATTTGGGTATTGAATGTGACAGCTGTTTTACACTCGTTTGGGTAAAGTCGTCTCGTGTAATAGGTAGGAGTACCACCACTTACAAATATACAGACCGTGAAGTGATTTGGTCACGTTTCGGGATCAGCTTGTGAGTTGCCGGTTCCATCTAGGCCGGCATAGTGGATGTGATTGCTACTCACAGTTGTTGAATTGTAGTAGCAGTGACATTCATTCATAAACCACACTTCGGCTTAACATCAAGCGGGGTCCTGTCGAGTCACAACAAAAAAAAGATTCGAAATCAATGATTCCTAGAAACATTACTCGAGACGACTAAGGAGAGATATATACTGTTATACTCGCTCGGCAACCAGTACTTGTACTCGCTTGTGTCTGAGGCGCTATAAATGAACCAGGTGTTGCCAACATTGACTCAGGTTGAAGTGACAGCTTCACTGTAAAGTGACTTGTTACAACTAAAGTTGCCGGTTCCAACTAGGCCGGCATAGTGGATGTGACCGTAATATCAGTCGCCTCTATTTATGAACGGTACCGACTTTAGCTTAACATCAACAGGATTCTGTCATATTATGTCGAGTTACAATAAAAAATAAAAATATATTAATGAAGCATTATTATTAACCATAGAGCTTGTATGAAGAGAATTGTAAATGTTAAGGAAGCGAGGCAGTTGTGTCAGGATCGTGGCAAGTGGCGCTCCATTGTCTCTGCCTATCTCTGTGGGAAAAAGGCGTGACAATTTGATTTATTGATTAATGAAACAACTAATGGAATTTCATAATTTTTATTTATTTTTTTACAATTTACGTTGTGATCGTAAACGAATTTCACTACATCGCTTCATCATTTCAATTACACAATAGAATTGTTACTAGAACTTAATAGTTTTCGTAATATTTATTTTAAGATCAAATAGATAATCTTTTTTACATCCTAACATAACGATATTTCATTAAAATTTATTAAATTTGTCATTAAGAAAGATACAACAAATTAAATTAACTTAAAACATACATGTCTTAAAACCGGCGAAAACGATTATACTATAGAACTACATTTACATAAATATTAGCAACAAAATAATAAAACGTAAGGAACTAAATATTTGAACTTAGTATAAAATCACAAACAAATGTTTTAATTTTACTAACTAAATCGTAAAGATATCTTCCTCAAAATTACTTATAACTATAGATTCATTCACATTTGGTTATTTCGTGATGACAACGCTAATACTAAAAACATACTACGGCCAATTTCATTTTTATATAAAAACATTACACTACGGAAGATCAAGAAATAATTAAAGAGAATAATTTATTTTAAAAATCACTTAATAACCGTAATTATAATCGTTTATTAATTAACAAAATAACAAAACTTAATAAAAAATAGTTTTTAAACATTTAACAAAAATCACTCGTAATACTGCAATTATTTGTACAAATTAGGTAATTGGTCTACGAATAAACAAATATTAAATAATTCAAATGAAAAGCAAGAGATCGTTTAAGTTTTAAATTATAATTTAATGGACAAAGGTACAAATATTTGAATAAATTCATTTGGCACTTTATTTATGTATTACCAAATAACGATCAAGAGTAAAGTTGGTGATATTTTGAACGTGAATAAAGGACCTGAATTTTACTAAGTAACTACTTGAGAAAAACTTAATTTAAGTAGTAGAACAAAATTCTCTATTTTTACATTACAACGATTGTATTGGAGAAAAGTAACAAAGAATATTAATAAAATTATTAATTCAAGCAAAAATATTGAAATTAAAATCGCAATTTTACTGTCATCTAGCTAGATTAAACACGATATCCCGCTATATATCGAAAACATTCAACACTAGGTTCAAATATAACCGTCGCGGTTTATCGCAATGCATTTAGGCAAAAGTAAAATATTAAACTATAAATATTGAATAATACAGTATAAATGTAACTTCGTTAATATTAAAAATCCCTGTAATGAATATTGTGTGATGCGACTATCGAATAAACTACCTTCACTGTACCGGATCTGTGTTAAAAGGAATAAAAAATATAAGTACTGTCAATGAATATAATAAGACACCTGAATAGATTTAGAGACAAAATATCTTGACATATAAGACTCCAGTATAGCTTGTCTAACTAAAAATGACACGTCCCTCCACTTTATTAGTTTATTTAAATGTGTGAATACAAATATTACTAACTATACTACTAAACTTCATCAGCGTGCTCCTCCTTTTGTGTCTAACCAGCAACTGAATGACCAATTACAATAGCATATTTTATAATCACACGTGTGCTTAAATGCAGTGGAGGGGCGCGTCATTTCGGCTTAGACAGACTTACAAACTGGCAATTAAAGGAAGGTGTTATTATTGCCATAGCAGTTTTGTCTCTAATTCTATTCACGTCTCATATAGTTAGTCATTAAAGGCAGTAAATAGTGATCAGTCTTGTTGTATTCAAAACGTTTGCATAAGATTCTTAATAAAACATTAATCACTATCGTAGATTTAAAAATAATAAACAAAATTAATTTAGTATATTATTGTTACATAGAAAATTCAAAGTGAAGTAGCGTTTGGTACTTTGAAATAAAAGTTTTAGATAAAACGGAGATCAGTACGACACAGCAAATACAAAGTACCTCAATATAAAATCTATGTTGTTGTATACATTATCTAAAGCTAGGCTGTATCGACCCTTGTTTTCTAAACTCCTTTTAATATTTACTAAAAAGTTGAGAAGCTCTTTTAAATTTGAACATTTACGTGCAGATTTGTCTCACCCGTCCAGTCTGTGTCTCGACTCTGATCTCTGAATATATTCACTGTTCATTCACTTATCCTCTTAGCTAGTACTACAACAATTACAGATACACTACTATTTACGATTTTAGACACGTAATGTCTTCTTATTTCAATATTTTAAATATTAATTCCATTTATTATCCATAATAATTATTTACATTTAAAATTCTTTAATAGCTATAATTAATAAAATATTTTACAAACTTTGGTGGAATGCATAATGGACTCGCACGTCTAACATTCATCTACGCGGCGTTATAACTTAAATAACCTAACAAAAGAGACATACTTAACAATAAGTAAAAATATATTAAACATTCACAAAGGAAATTACATGGAATGTATATAGGAATGCATCAATAACGCATTTAAAGATCACATACTGAGAACAAGTTTAGCAATAACAATCACAACACTGAATTTTCAAAAACTATTGCACTCCCACCGATAAATATATATCGCTTAAAATATACATTTACAATATTAACATATATTTCATTTAAATATAATTTTACTAGTTTTTCATTATTACGTGGAGGCAGCCGCTCGTAAAACAATAATTTTAGACGTTAAATGAATAACTACATATACCCTCTAGAAAAGTACACTAAACGTAGCCATTAAATAAAAATTTACTAATCCAATGAAACCCAATTATTTCTAATTTTATTATAATAACATAAATTATTTAATACATTATTTATTTTGACAAGTTAGTCAATTGTTTAATTTACACCAGTTTACAAGATTAATGTTTTATATCTTTTATTATTTCGGTATATTCAGTTGATTTTAGAGCGCAACAACATAACTGCATGAGGCAAATTGTGGTCACAGTATTAAGAATTGGTATTATAAATCAAATATAATATGGTAAATATGTGGGTGGAGTTTTATAATCAGCAGTGATATAATTAGAGACTACTGGGTTTCAGAGCACCATAACGTATTGGCTACAAAATTAAAAATGTAACATAGTTGTATACTTGTATTGATACAATGCTTATTATAAAGTCATACAATCTCTCAGGAACAGAGTTTGCGAGAGATAATACACCTTTACAATAGAGCCGTAGTGGTAACGATGACAGTTTGTTTGTTATTCGTGTGCAGTTAATCCTGTCCGTTGTGATGTAACAATGTGCGTGTGTCAGGCGGGTGGGGTGGGTGAGGCATCGAGGACCTATATGAGTCGCCGTCCTCGTCAGCGGAGTTCTCCTTGGAGCGGTCACTCTTGCAGTCCTCGTCCTTCACGCCACCCGACAGCGAGTCCAGCGCGAGCGGCACGGATTGATATAGATCCCTTCCTTTGTCGTTTGGCGGTAATAGATGCAGCATGTTCAGAGGCATAGGGAAACCAGGAGGAAACTCCGGATAGAAACCCTGCGAGAATGGATTGAACATTGGATTCGATGTGATGTCTGGCTCTGAGCTGGCCGGTCTTTGGCTCGAGTTTTGGTGCTGGTCGTCCTTGTCGTGATGCTTCCCCGGGGGGTGGTTGTTGTTGTTGTTGCCTGTGTTCATGTTTAATACGTCGAGGGGGCCGCCGATGCAGTCTTTGCGCAGCTGCTCCAACTTTAGGCTCTTGCCGTATTTCCCCCGCACGTACATCAATAGAGAGTTGTATGGTATTCCGAAAATCCTTGAGGCTTGGCTTGTGGTCATCTTTTTGTTCCAAACGTGTTGTAACGCTTCCGTCAACTCGGCGTTCGTCCATGATCGTGGTGGTCCGCCGCGAGGGGCGCTGTGTTGCCCCTTCGGCCTCCCTGCGAAAGAAAAAATACTGCATAAATATGACGTAAGAGTGTCGCAGATAGTCGCGTCGAAATGTAATTCGCAGTACCAGGTATTTAAAGATTGTAGCATGCCGCACAAAACATGAAATTTGGCTCTCTAATTACGGGAACTTATGCAGTCGCGGGCCCTGCATGATTTACGAGTTACAAAGTGCATAGACAAACGGTCGTATTTGTCACGACATGTGCGGGGCGACACGCGCGGCGACATTAGCCAAGTGTATCTAATAACGGAGCTTGGTTCCGCAACGACACACGTTGATACCAGCTCATTTGGCAGCGGCGGGACGGTGGATTTGTCATTAATTCGATATGAACACGCGATTATTAGGGGAGGCGTTTGTCAAAAAGAAAGCTGCCAGCGGTGGGGGGCATGCATGAGCCGGGGAGACGTCGCGGCCACATTCAGGTACGTACATGCTAGGTAACTTGGTTACTTTATAGTTTTATAATTTCAACGGAGCACGTTAACTCGATTCCGATCAGATAATACGAAGAACGATTCGGATTACCGGCGAAATGATATTTTAGTATGGAAATTAGTTTTTCTTTTAATAGTCGACGCGGGTCACGCGAGGGCTTGTCTCTGAACGGCGGAAAATTAAAAAGAACATGTTTTTTATTTTAATTCTTGAAGCGAACTCGTTAGCATTTTATTACGGAGCTTCGCATGCATGCTCTTCGTTTGTCTTTGAATGTATAATCGATAGTTTAGCTATTCGAGCGACATTCAACACGTCTCGTTTCCAAGTTATATTTAGCTTATCAGATTTATCTTAAACAATATGCTTTTATTGTAGAGACGTATTCTGTATAGCTTATTGTACAATGATATTCTTGGCGTCATGAAAAAGCATTTTCTTAAGCCGGCATGAGGACGATTGAATCTGCCGTGATTTACTTTTTCTATGGTGGGTTGACATATGACAGTAACCTGCCTGATGTTAAGCTGGAGTGCGGTCTGTAAATGTAGACAACTGCTACTACAGGTAAAGAGAGGCAGTTGCATCCGATATGCCGGCCTAGTAGGAACTTGCACTTTTAATGCCCACATATTCAATGATCTAAAAGCTTAAGGTTACATCCTAATGCAATGTATCTTTGATAAAAGTACATAGGTCGCCGTGTGTCTATGATACAAGAACGTTTCATCATCATCATCAGTCAGAAGACGTCCACTGCTATACATAGGCCTTTCCCTATTAATTTGACGGTTTGACGAAATGTGAGTAGTAAGTATATAAAAAGAACATACATTTCTTTTTGACGTTTGTGAATAATGGCGCATCGAGTGGTGATGGACGGTGGTCCACGTCCATGAGTGGGTACATCTTGTGCTCCATTCCAGGCGGGAACAATCCCAGCGGAGAGTCCAAGCCGAACACTGAAACAAGAGAAAATAAATATATATTTTATTTGTTAGGATTAAAAGCATAATAACTATAATACATCACAATACACAAATATCTAAATAGCTTAAGTATCGTTACTTTTAACTTCCATTAAATCTAACGAAAATGCAAACTTTTTAAGCTCAAATAACTTTTTATATTTTTTTTAAATTGAATTTGCTACTATAGGTAAATAACTACAAAAAGCATGACCATACATATATCAGCCTGGTTAGAACCAGAAAGTCTTTACACTTGTAAGTGGTGGTACTACCACGTATCGGCAGACTGGGCAAATGACTCACAACCAACTTTACTAATTTGCCCACCACTATTTGCCCCTAATGTAGCTTTTTAACATTCCTTAAGTTATATTTTCTGATTCTATTTGGTTTGGTAAATTATTTAGTTTACTTTAGTGTTTTTGCTATTCGATAATAGATGTCGCATCAGCTTTTGTTCGATTTAGAAGACCGAGTATTCTCCTTAGGGGATCTCTAGGAGCAACAAGTTTACTACAGACCGTAATGACTTAGTCGCGTTTCGAGATCAGCGTGTAATTAGCTTCAACTTAAAATCAGCCAGGGCGCTGTCATCGATAAAATCACAACATAATTATTAATTTTAATACACAAAGAGTATAAACAAATGTCGCGACTGAGGCAACCATAAACTGAAACGGTTTTTTCAGTCGTGGGCGCTCTTAGACGTTCCATTGTATACCGTCAGACAAGTCGAGGTCAGATTAGGCAACTCAAAAATAAATATACAAAAGTTTTGAAAATAATCAAGAAATCATGACTTTGTCACGACATAGCGGATGTGATTGCTAATCACAGTTATTGAATTGTAGTACCAGTGACATCCATTCATGGACCACACTCTAGATTAACATTAAGCGGGGTGCTGTCATATGTCGAGTCACAATAAAAAAACATATATATTGAGGTTTGTAAGTATTTTTACGGTCAAAAACCTAGACTATACTCTAGCCGGCGTATACATTAGTATACATTCCTAATAAATGTATACTCTAAAGTCAATATTATGTAAGTATATACTTCGTTTTACTTCATTATTAAAAGATAATAAGGTTAAATAGAGCCAGCTAAAGGAAGGACCTTTTCACAACTTAGAATTAGTATTTAGTGAAAAGCGGTCTGTTCAAAACCTCAATACCAATTTGATCACCCAGTATCTATGATACAATCACCTTAGGTGCTTTAAATAAATGTGTCTGTGGGCGATCAACTACTAACTAGTCACCGTTCTTTATCTTATCATAAAATAACTACTACTTAATCGAGATAAAAGTTCTGTAGCATATACATCGGGTAAATATGAACATTTAAATTATAATTAATTATCCTAATAATATTATACAAAAACTATTAATATCTTTATATAATGTCTCACACAGACTAATAAGAAAGGCATTTGGGAAATATTAACGTAAAGTTCCACTACTCGCTACTAGATGGCGCTGCAAGATTCAAAGCCAGTTTTAAGCTTTTGTTAACGTAGATGTGAAAGTCTGAGATTGCGACCGTACTTACATACTGACGTTTGCTTGTGTGAGTGTATATGTGTGTGCTTTAGTTAAGCATTGAGAAGTCATGAATCGAAGTTGTATTAATTTTAACAAACAAATTTTATTATAGTTCTTTTGACATTATGTAGTTCTACGACGACATAAATACAACTTATTATTATTTATTTTTCTGTCATATCAAATCCTAGTACAAATGGATATTCAATCATTTACTATATATTTAATAGAGACTCGACATCTGATCTCGATTTGTCTAATGTTAAACAACGGGAAATCTAAAAGTGCCGACGACTAGAAAAGCCGACTCAGTTGACGGTTGCCTCAGTGACTCTCACTATGTATGATAAGACTGACTGAGGCAATCGCAAACTGGTGAAGTGCATATCGGTAGCGCTTAACTGAGCATTGCTCGAAGAACCGACAACCGATGGGGAAGAAAGGTTCTAGAGTGGAGACCACGAACCGGAAGACGCAGCGTAGGTAGGTGAACTGACGACATAGTGAAAGTCACGAATAACCGGTGGATGCACCTGGCATCTTGTCGTTCGGAATAGCGTTCTAAGGGGGAGGCCTATGTTCAGCAGTGGACGCCTTCTGATGATGATGATGCTTAACTGAGTGGGTTCCTGTGGTAGTGGAACCGTGCGGGAGAAGTACCATGTAAACGAAAACAATCCTGCACTGCTACACTACGAGTACTAAAGGAACCATCTCAGTTAAGCGCTAGTAGTTATACTACTAATATTAATATAATTTTGATTTGTTTTGTGACTTGACCCGCCTGATGGTAAGCATGACGAAGGTCCAATAGTGCCGATGACTGAAAAAACCGTCTCAATTACGGCTGCCTTAGTCTACTATGCCGGCCAAAGGAGCTTCTTCACGCATCGCATTGTAGATGTTTTTGTTTCGTCACAAGTAATTAAATACGTATTAAAATGTATTTAATAAATATCGTGTACCAACATACAACCTCAATCAATCAATCAAATTGTCACGCCGTTTTTCTACAGGGATAGGCAGAGACATACAACCTATTATTGCATAAAAGCGAGAGGGGTGAAGAGCAGACATTGTAAGCTACGCGAATCGATACGTGTCTGTCTGTCTTCACTGCCACTAATCGCTACAATTATACAAAGCTGCCATTCCATAATTGTATTTTATGTGCGACGACTTGATAACTTATAGTACTTTAGAATTTTATTAGATTTTGCGCAAACATTGATTAATGAATTAAACAAATTTTATGCGACTTACTGTCGCGTTTATTTTTGGTTCATGATTGTACAATTTTTTCCCGACGTTCAAACGTTAACCAAAAATAAACGCGATAGTAAAAAATTTCAGAGCTTTTCCCTTTTATCAATCAATAATTCAAATTGTCACGCCTTTTTCCCACAGGGATAGGCAGAGACAATGGAGCGCCCCTTACACAACTCCCTTGCCTCCTTCACATCCACAATTCTCTTCATACAGGCTCTATGGTTATGGCAAGGGAGCTGTGGCAACTTAGCTTTCTTGAGGATGTCTCCGATTTGGTCGGAAAACACCCTCCTGGGCCTGCCTTTTACCGTGTTGTAAATGCTGTTCACAGTAGCAGTCACTTCCAAAGTAACATACCATTGTCTACAATTTTAATTATTATTAAAATTGTAAATATTCTTTTAAATAAATAGAATATATAAAAATATCATTAAAAATTTAATTTAATTTAATATAATACATATATTGATAAAAAATTAACTAAAATACATTATTAAAAGGAGTCCCTTTAGGCAAGGTTCCGAAGATACTGGCAGCGTTCCCCCTTTGATTAGCTAGACTTACTGGCAGCGTTAATTTAATTTAGGATATTTTCTTAAATTGCAACCGAAATAATGCAGGTGTACTATTGAATTACGGCCTGCTAATCCTACCCACATTTTAATTAAGCATTTATTTACATAATTACACTCGTTAAATTGCACAGGCTATAGTTGCGTAAAAACTAAGATATATTATATTAATTAGACATTATAAGGCTTGGGATACACATGTCGGTGTGAATTCATAATTCACTGAATGATTTTTATAATCTATATTGCGAACTTTTGTTGCCATAATTAAATATTGATAAGTTTTGTGGTAGACCAAGTTATTGTGGCTCGTCTTGAGATAGCACTCCGCCTGATGTTAGGCAGAAATACGGTCCATGAATGGAGGTGACTGCTATTACATTTAAATAACTGTAAGTAGCAGTCACATCCACTAGAAAGTGCAGAAAGATCGGCGGACTGGGTACCACTGCCTACCACTCTTAGACAACCAGATCAGGAGTAAATATACGCCTTTTTATTCATTAACAAATATTAGCGATAGTTATTAAATAGTACAAATAAAAGCTGTGAAACAATTAAGAAATTAATTGTGCATTGTATTGTCAACCATACGAGTAGATAAGTCCACTATTAAAAATTTGGACTGTACATCAGTAAATTATGACCGGCGTTCCTATCCGGTGACAGTCGCTGTCCTATTATCATTACTAATTTATTGTGTATTAAACTATAATTAAACCACATAAAAATATCATCTAGAGGCGCCTATCAGAGATAGTCCCAAGAAGACTGGCAATATTTCCCCTATGTATAGCGAGGCTAATACGTTGGCAGAAATAATTGCCAGCCTTCCTGTCTCTAGACTTCTCCGTCAGCCGCTTGGACAATTTCTTGGCCAGGTGCTTGGCTGAAGGTCTCCAGGGCCCATCGTCTAGACCCCAAACGATGCAAACTCGTAATCTCTTTTGTATTTATTGTGTTAAGTGTGTCCTTATAATAAGCCACGCGTCATGTAATGTCTATATGTGTTCTCAATTGCCCAGTGTAGAGAGGGCTTTAGATAAGAGCAAATGTTATCAGATTTGTTATAGTATCAAGATAAGTAACTGATAGAATTATAAAGAGATACATTTAACTAAATAGGTTGTATAATTGGCAATTGTGGGCAGAAATTATTAATTTATAAACAATTTAAAATTGTTACCAACTTTTTACCTTACTTTTTTACATAACTTTTAGAGTTATTTTTACCTACTCCTTGATTTGTACAGTCTTAGAATTTTTCATTTTATTTTACTATTATTACTAATTCGCTGGGATTCGGGATTCGTTTTCATTCATCAATTAGAAATGAAAATTGGTTATAAAAATCAAAGTGGAGATTGCAAGCATTGCATGTGGGATTAACCCGGCATTTGAAAAAAATGCACGATGAAAGATAGGAGTTATTTCAAGTTATTTGAGGCGCCGTAATGCTTAGTAGTCAGAGCGGTTGCCTCTTAAACAACTACACCAGGTTCAATTCCCGGTTGCATAATGCTTGCAAGCTTTACTTAGCAGTTAAGAAAGTTTACAATTAACTTAAGACGTTTTAGTATTGTATCTATTGATTTTTGCTATAATACTTTATAAATTTGGATATTAAGAGACAGGCACCGGGTTCGATTCCCGATCGCGTAATTTTTTTCTATCTGATTTTCATTATCAATACATTAAAATAATAGGTAAAAGTTGGTTGCATTTACATCAAGTTAAATTTTTATTGACTTTCTATTCTTTCTATGTATTCTGATTTGTGAAATAAATAATTTTGTCTGTTTTGTTGTAGGTTATAACAGAGAACGACTGAATTTTCTATCAAAAGACATGACCCTTGCAACATTAACTTTCTACTGATTTTTACTTCTTATAAGTAAAGTCGTTGTTCAATTATGTGACGCTTTCTATAACCCCTACCGCGATCTACTAGACCATAAACAATTCATTTATGAAATAAACCCGACAGAAAGAGAAAAAAATAACGGACACTAAATAAAATTACGTAAAATTTTCCGCGTAATTGTATAAGTTTTATAAATACCCAGTTTTTTAAATTATACATTTCTATACTAAGCTACTAAAGTGCTTGTATCATAGAAACAGAACGACCAAAGTACATATATCAAAGATACATTGGGACCAGTGAGTGGTTTCGAACCCGTGTGCGTAACCACTGCCACTACACCACGGTCGCCTCAGTTTAATTATTCCCATAAATTTCATAAATAATTTAAAGATGTAATGACATAGATTGACAAAGGTATGAAAGGAGATTGGCGATTGAGATTTATACAAGGAAGATCCAGAAGATAGTTCCCAGATGAAATCGGGATTCTTCTTAAATTGGAATACGCTTAAACAGACTACACACTAGGTAACGTTCATTTGATGTCTAAACACTTGATATCTAATAAAATTGACCTTTCTAGCCTAAAAGTGGGAGGAATAATATGTCCGAAACCAGATAGACGGTCACCAGCCTACGTACCTACTAGTATGGAAAATACTAGTATGCATGTTGCGGTAATAATCTGGCAATAAGGAGGCTTTGTAGGACCGACCAATTCAAGGCGACCGTGATGTAAGTAGTGGTAGTGATTTTACCGATAGCTTTCTATCACAAACACTTGCCGGTACCAACTTTTGATATATGTACTTTGGTCATCCTGTTTCTATGATACAAGCACTTTTAGTAGCTTAGTATAGAAATGCACGATTACCTAAAAGATAGGATATAAGAATTTCGACAAGAGCGCATGGGCGC
Organism: Tinea trinotella; assembly: GCA_905220615.1. Lineage (NCBI taxonomy): Eukaryota > Metazoa > Arthropoda > Insecta > Lepidoptera > Tineidae > Tinea > Tinea trinotella. Next base: position 3,048,016 of record HG992320.1, on the reverse strand, counting down.
TTTGTAGCTTATTGGTCAGGGCGGTCGCACGTTTAGCAACAGAGTTCGATTCCCGTCGTACACGACCAATGTGAACGAATTTTTAAAATCTGATATTTATTTATGATTTATACGGTAATAATTCTAGTATTATAATATGCCAAAAATGCTTGTAAAAATACTAGTATTTGAAACCAGAAAATATAATCATTTTATTAGATAGTTTAAAAAATCATTACATATCACAAAATAATCAAATGTCTATGCCTTATACAATAGAAAAGTAATAAAACACTTAACTACCTTAACTTACATCAACAACAGACCACAGCTAAAACACGAAATCAAAAGTTAGTCAAGTGTAATGAAGCTTAGAACTTAACGATCGATACAACCCCCATATGCAACACGCATCGAAAGCGAAAGTACTCCAAACTTTGCTAAAACTTGACAAAACAACCCTTCCATACAACTTTACTCCGTTCATTCACAACTTTCTCTAACCTACCTCTATCTCCCTCCCACGTAGAGGTCACGCATGTGTTGTGTTCAACCCTTCAACATACGCGTACAACCTCCCCTCTATAACCCAGAGAAATGAGCAGCCTCCGTTTACGTATGAAGCAACTTGCGTTGTGTGTATATTCAATTTGGTCGGGTTACGGTGTTTGTGAATGGATTTAAGCCGCGACACACACGGAGCCTGGCAAGGTCATGTGGGTGGGTGCGACGTCGGCGACACTTCCTCCATGTTATCTATGGTCAGCATTGCGCGTGGTCGGGTTAGCCTGTTGCAACGTGATTTACGGCCGTATATTTACGAGCGGTCTATCTAGAATCTAGGCCGTATGGAATCAACATTAATTATAAGACTCCAATCAAACTACGATGCCAATCCTTATACTATAATCGTTTAATATATATGCGTACCTAACCTAATATAATTGTTTATTGCATCTATCAAGATAACATTATTGAACCAATAAAAAAATGTATCTAGGTTTAAGCAAAGATTTAAATCGTGGTTTAAGGCGCATATATAATATAATATACAATAACTTATTTATTTATATAAATATTATATTAAAATAGGTTTAAATCGTTCATTCTATAACTGATGACTGTTATTAATGATAATATTTGAATCTTTTACTGCACACATAATAACCTACAAAAGTTTACAAGAAGCGAACTTAAGGTATTTTCTACCAGTTAACCTTTGATTTCTTCAGTCAAGAAGAGAAAGAATGCAAGAATATATTGAATTAAAACAACAAAATATTTAAATTATTTACACAATAAAAAATTATAAAGTATAAAGCGTTGTCAGAGATGAAAATATTCTGTTTCTTCAGATAAAACAGTTTTCAGATAAGCGATAACGCTACACTACGCTGTTTCCAACGCTTCACTACACCAGTATAGCGCTGGCTTGGGCATATTTAAAAGAATTAAAGTTAATTTACGAAAGGGATTTCTAAATCAGAGTTGAGTGGAAGATACTAAGCTACTAAAGTGTCTGCCTATCCCCGTACGAAAGAGGCGTGACAATTTGATTTGATTTTGATGTACTTCGGTTGTCCTGTTTCTATAATACATGCATGCACTTTTGTAGTTTAATATAAAAATGGAAAATATATAAAAAATATAATAAAAAACAATAATAGAACAATAGATCACATTGAAGGCAGGCAATTAAAAGTTACGCCATTAAAATAATTAGGTTAAAGTATTGTTTGAGTGAAATATACATAAAAATCAATGCACGTTAGCAATTATTAGTGGAAAGAAGTCTAGGTCGCAATGGAAGTCCGCACCATCCTTGCATTGTTCCACCAATCGCGTGTTCAATATACCTACGTCCCCGTTACATAAATATTAATTGTGGAAAAAACAATGTTAATATTTATAATAGTAAACACACCTTGAATATAATACTACATGTAAACCTAATTACTAAATAATCATTTTTTTATCTTACTTGTTGAATTAAACAAATTTTATGCGGCTTACTATCGCGTTTATTTTGGTTTTGATTTTACAAATAAACCGGGGACAGAAAAACAAAATATCAAACGGGGTAGTTTTGGAAACAATAACAGCATCGACCAATAGGACGACCAACACCCCAGTCTCTCCGTGACCACGATGGCTGCAAAGCTCTCGAAACGTCGGAATAATAAAAAATTGTAAAATCAAAACCAAAATAAACGCGATAGTAAGCCGCATAAAATTTGATTAATTCATTAATCAATGTTCGCGCAAAATCTAAGAAAATACTATCTTACTTGTTTTTTTAAATTATTATCGTGTCTCGATATATGACAGCACCCCGCTTGATGTTAAGCCAAAGTGTGGTCCATGAATGAATGTCACTGTTACTACAATTCAATAACTGTGAGTAGCAATCACATCCACTATTGCGGCCTTAATGGAACCGGCAACTTACAAGCTGATCCCGAAACGTGACCAAATCACTTCACGGTCTGTATACTTGTAAGTGTTGGTACTACCCCGGATCGGCAGACTGGGCAGACCTGTTTCTACTTGTATCATAGAAACAGGACGGACAAAGTACATATATATCAAAGACACATTGGTACCAGCAAAAGTCGATTGGGGATACGATGAAATTGGATTTTGATTAGATAAACACCTGTGAATTTTGGCAAGTTTCAACGCGATTCAATCACTTTACGGTCTTGATACTCGTGGTATGGTATTTGCTGATTTTTGTGGTATGTTAGAATTACATAACAACTAATTAGCCTATCTATATAATTAAAAGTAATTTGACATTCCCAATAATGTGTTTACGTGTAGGTTAAAATAATGTCATTTATTAATCACATGAGTCATATACAGGTTAACGTTTTGACAATGATTAGTAAAGCATTCAACGAATGGCGACAACATGACGTCATGACACAAACCAGCTTGATGTTAAGCTGGAGTGCGGTTGGAAAGTTGGAAATGGCAACTTACAAGCTGATCCCAACCAACGTGAAGCTTGGATAGGTCTGTATATTGCCTCAGCAAACAGCCTCTTTTTTATTAACAAATATTTGTAAATTTAATCAAACTGTCACGCCTCTCTCCCCTGGGGATAGGCTGAGACAATGGAGCGCCACTTGCCACGATCCTGACACAACTCCCTCGCTTTCTTCACATCCACAATTCTCCTCATACAAACTCTACGGTTATGGGCACTCGGCAACCCAGCTTTCTTGGGGATGTCTTCGGTTTGATCGGAAAACACCCTCCTGGGCCTGCCTTGTTTAACGCATCCGTCCACATCAAATTTATAAATTGCTTTCGTCAATCTACTTTTGCTCATCCTTTCTATGTACCCAAACCATCGCAGCATCCCTTTGTCAATCCTTGTCACTACATCTTCTTTCAAACCACATCTATCACGCGCTGTGCTATATACTACAGATAAAAGGCATAAAACTAAAATTTGCTACGACCGGGAATCGAACCAGTTTTTACTAAATACTCCATCTAATACAGTTATTAAGGAATAATAGCAATGTGTTAATTTACGAAGCTCACATACCAATTTAGTTAAAACCTATTCAAATGTATTTTCGTTCATTTCACATATAATTTCCTATTATTCCGTCCGTGTGAATATTTGGTCTTAACCTATTGTTTGTCGAAGTGCAAGTACGCTTTGTTTGAATGCTGCCTAATCTATGATTAAATGTCATTAACAGCTACTTTGAATCGTGTTTTAATCTTTAAAACATCTGTTTTTGTGATAATTAATTGTACGCATAAAAGAAATGTACTCAGTAGTTTTCTACTTATCATTCCTAAAATATTGTAATAAAACATGTTTTTTGTTTTAGGAATAAGTCACACGTTTATACATTTCCTTTCGAATAGTAAATATAATATATTTTTTAAAGAACATCATTCATTTTGGGCTTTATGAACTACTTTTTTAATGTCCAATGATGAAAAAATATATAAATTGTAGTTTCAATACTGGTATTGATAAAACTAATAACAATTTTGCTTTTAATTGCTGTGCAATTGAGTTATTTGGAAAATAAAATATAGATTTTGCATTATCTGTCAATTAACGCCATATTTGTACTGCTTCGAACTGCCAAATATGGCGTTGATATTTGGAAATATATTCTTTATATTGAAATATAAAGAATATATTTCATTTAGTTTGTAATTTTCGCACATCAATCTATTTTAAAATTAAAGATATACGACTATATTACACTGTTAATACAATTAAGCCCAAGTCCCCATACAAAATGAATGATGTCCTTTATCACTTTCTTTAATTACTATTTACATGTCTATACTAATTGTAAGTTGGTAACCGTACTTGTATTATAGAAGCAGTACTACTAGTGGTATTTTTTTACTATTTGCTTGTTCTATGATAGGTTTTTATGCCAAAACTAATTAATATAAATTTTATAATTACAATTTAATATAGATCGAACAATAAACGTAACCTACTTCGTAACTCACAGTAACCCAATAGGCTATTTAGAAGGCTATATGTAACAGTTACAAAAAGTCGTATATCTATCTACATATGCACGTATGCCAACAAAAAAACTAATTGGTTCTATTCAATGGACAAAATTCAATTTCATATACTTGTTTTATTAGGTATAATGTTTTGAAATTATCTTATGTAATGTGTAGTGGTTTCATTTTAAAAGTTCCAGGAGTTTGTAATAGTTGATTGTGGGTCGAGTGGTATCAAATGTTGTATTTTAAAATCAAGCATTGATCTGTATTTAGTGTTTTTTTAAATTGGTACTGTTATCTTTTTTATACATTGATGTATCTGACTAGACGATAATTTAGCCACTAAGCGTCTATGATAAAACCTAAAAGGAAATGTTTATTAGTTAACATTTCGTTAGTACGGGAATCGAATTTTCACTGTGATCTATCTTCAAGGACGTACTCGTCCTGGGGCTAACTTTGTTCTAGTCTAGAGTAAATTTAACCATATAAAGATCGAAGAAAGTGTCCCGCTCTCAAACCAAATTTTTATTATATATTTTGTTATCTACTATATTTTACTAAGTAGTTTAGTACATTTCTACCTATGTTTGTTCTATTTATCATAAATATTATATTAATTTTATTTTACTGACGCGGCATCTGACCTCAACATGTCTGATGGTAAAGAAGATAGAATCCAAGATCACCGACGACTGAAAAATATAACTCAGTTTATGCCGCCCAGAAGTTACTACGCTTCGTCTAAACTCTAACTAAAGCATAGAAGTTTATGGGATAGGTAAAATATATGGGCTTGTAAAGCTATCCACTTTTCAATTGTATGACTGACTGAATTGTTTAGTTAGTTCAACTGTCGATTCAGTCGACAGAATGCGGATGCTGCTCTCGAAAATCTATTGTAATTTGTCTAATTATTTCTCAAAATTGATTCCTTACAAATTACTGTTTAAGAAAAAAGAGTGTTGGACTCGTAGAGGTATATTAAGTATAAAATCTATAGACAGCATATTAACTTTATTTTTTTTTATAAATTATAACCTTAGCAATGTAAATGTCACAATAGCTCATAACTTACGAGCGAGTCTTCCATAAGTTAATTAACAATAATCTATTATTGTTGGCGACATTGTTGACATCTATTATTGTAACCCCAGATAGATTGTAAATGCCACCGTATAATTGTGAATACCGTTAGTTTATAATCTATCTCGCGAGATTGTAGACTATCGATCTGGATAGATTATAAACTATCGAAAATTAATACATTATATTGTAAGCAATCCGGATAGTTCACAATCGCGAGATATATTATAAATAACCGGTATTCACAATGATACGATGACATATACCCCACATGCGACTGCAGGCGTGGACGAACTGTCAGAGATTGGTTTGTTGCGCGTAAAGTCTCGGGTTTAATTCCCGATCAGAGCAAATATTTGTCATAGCTTTTATTTGTAATATTGAATAATTATATTAAATTTTGCAAGTATTTGTTAATAAAAAAATAGATAGATATTGGCTTCGGTTCTGGTTATAAATGAGTGGTAGGCAGTGGTACCCAGTCTGCCAATCCGGGGTAATTTTTGATGATTCAATCTCTATAGATGTGGGTCAATAAGTGATTTGTTATGGCGGCATTTTGCATTCGAATTAATATGCTCATATTACTCATACGTCGAATGAATCATTTTAAAGTAATTCATATATACTCGTAATAAACATTTTCCTGGAAACGACATAGGTTTCTTGGGAATTAAAACCTTTGTTATTGACCAAAATATTAAACTTATAGGTATACATTGAAGGTTTTGTTAATGAAGGAACAATATACAAAACTAAGATTCTTCTATTCAAAGACCACTTGAGACCACAGATATTCGTGCATTGCAAATAACAATTTATCTTTGATATACTTTTGTCGACCAGTTTCTATGATAATTTTAATATTATAGTAGGTATTAGCTTAATAAAGACATGTAAAAACAAAAGGATTACATTTTATTATGATTTTTGGCTAGCATAGTGACGGCAACCTATTTTAATACAAATTAAGTTTTAAGGGCATACTCTAATGCTTATAAATTATTAGTTTAAAAATTAGAAATGAAAATTAAATATTAAAAAGAGCATGCATAAGAATATGTTAGCTGCCACCGGGAATCAAACATTGAATTACTATTTAAAATACGACTTCTCTGATCACTGAGCTACTCGTACAGCGTTTACGTACTTGTGTCAGTATTCTTCTATCCATAGTTTTGCATCTATCTATTTATCTTGCAGGTCTCTCAACTACTTAAGCATAAGCGATTTGTTTGTCGATATGTACTGTTATATCGTTTATTTACGTTTTATATATCTTGTTGCTGACTTTAGTTAGGAAAATAGTGGAGGTCCGTAAGAACTTGCTAAGTATTTCGTGTACGCAAACATTGTATTTAATGAAAGGAATTACTCATTTTTTTAAAACATTTTTTATGCGGCTTACTATCGCGTTTATTTTGTCTCTCCGTGACCACGATTGCTGCAAAGCTCTCGAAACATCGGAATAATAAAAAAATGTTTGTTTAATTCACTAATCAATGTTCGCGCAAAATTTAAGAAAATACTAAAAGGAGTAATGTAAGACCCTATTATCAAAACGTACAACTAAGACTTAATAAAGTGTTAAATATTATTGTGGTTAAAGTGACTCATGGCAAATACTAATAAAATTAAAATAATTGTTTTTGTTAGATTTTTTTATTGTTTCCTCTTTTTCCTGAAAACTTTTTGTAAAGTCATGATCGACTATTTGCATATAAATGTTTTTGTTTATCCTCAATTCACACCGAGATAGGCAGACACAGCTAGGATTTTGCTTTCTTTAAATTCACAATTCCCTTCATACAAGCTCTTTGGTTATGGGCATTCCCAAAGAAACCGATGTCCCTGATTTCGTTAAGAAACAACTTTGTAGGTCATCCTATTTAATCTTTTCATATTTAGAAATCTCTTTCGTCAACCTCCTTTCATCCATTCTTTTAGTATGCTCAATACATCTCAAGAAAACTTTGAACACAAAATCAAAGGTAATTTGATGTCAAATGAACCTTTTGTGATCTTAATGTAACTTCGCAGAACCAGTTTTTCATTCATTTATAAACTTGTTTAATCTCTGTTTCGGAAGTCACGTCCAAAACAACACGTACGATATACGTATGCCTAATAACTGCCATAACCACAAAATGTGGTCACCTTTGCTGTGGTGCCGAAAACTTCCGAATAAAACCCTTTTCACAGTGACCGTATTAAGAGTTTTTAAATTGAAGACGCCAGCGAACGATTAAACAAAGAAAAAAAACAGCACAATTAAATTTAAGACAACCGTAGTTTAGTGGTAATGAAATGGTCACGCAAACTAATTACTCCAGGTTCTATACCGGTATTAATGTTAATACTTATTAATAAGTACCTACTTATTCTATGATACAAGCATGTAAAAAATAAATAAAAAATATTATTTTTCATTGTTAAATAATTCTATAACCTAGTTCTTCGAATTAAAATAAAGTAAACTATATAATTTTAATAGATTAATAGGTTTCCTATAAGAAAATATAATTTGAAAGTAAAAAGAAATATCGATAAATATCAAGAAGCAGCGACAAAGGTCGATCGAGAAGTGACATTATTTGTATAGGAAATAACTTGAGTTCATCAAATTCTTAATCGACTTTCAAAATATTTACAACTTATCGACCTCATTTCACAACCGAACTAAATCCATGAGCACTTTCGTCTACTTTAATGACTCAACATAGAAGCCCAGTCTTAACTTAACTGAACAAAAAAAGGACCGTGTTTTCTGATGTTTCTTTGTATCGGAATATTGGTTTGACGTTGTTTTGTTTTGGATAATATTGTTTTTTGAATGTTCATTTAACAAGTTGTGTGTTTGAAGATTTTAAGCGATTTGGTAGCTTTAGTAGCCGCGGTTGAGTGAATGAGCTACGTAATATTAAGGTAGCGGTCAGAAGCTTAATGCGATGCTTAGTAGATTACGCTGGGAATATTTTGAACAATCAGGGCGAAACTATACATTTTTTTACATTAATACACTAAGCTACCAAATATATTTGTATCATATACACGGGACGACCAAAGTACATATATCAAAGATACATTGGTACCGGAAATGTTTTTGTATCAACAAGAGACGACCGTTGGACATGACGACCACTACATCACGGTCGCCTTACAGAAAGGCCAGTCACGTGAATTCGTCATGTCCGTGTGTTAATAAAATCCAAATAGAGCAAAGAGCAGCGTCGTCAATTCGTCACAATGCACGAAGCATTTGTCGAATGTATCGGGTTGATTTTTTGGTCGCGTTCGGTTTCGGGGGCACCGATTTTAATTGCTTTCTAAACTCCATTCGTCGTTCGATTCCCATGACGGTCGCTGTGAAATCGACTAGCACACGTAGATGCATGACATGTAGTTTTTTCGTAGGCTTTTTTATGTTTATCTCGAGAGAGATCTGGTTGTATGGGTCGCGGTCATTGTGTTGCGCAGTGAGAGGCAGGGTAGTGCGGCGTTGCGTGGCGCTCTCAGCTTATTGCACTCTTTTCATTCACTCGAGACTCATTCAAATTTCAAATTTTATGGACGGAATCAATTTGATATGTTTGTGCGACTCCGCGAGTGAAAGGAAGGGAATGACCCGCGAATTATATTATTAGATCGTACGACGAGGATGCCATGTGTGCATTAATCTTGTTCGGAGTGATTCGTCGGCACCTCTTTAACAAAGTGTCTAGTTCTCATGGACGCGGGTAGTACAATGGTTAGCCGCCCATCTCGCTCGTTATTAAATTCGTATAAAATTAAATGTAATGTGTGATTCGAGTTCCGGTTGCGTGATGGGAAACTAACAGTTATTTGGTTATGAGATCGCGAGAAAGCAAATTTGGATTTGTTTAGTATTAATGCGGTGTGCGCATTTACATACAATAAAGTTACTTAAATCAAACACTGATTCATGTAAATCATATATAAACACACCGATGACTAAGCATAACAACACTAGGGACCATGCCGCTCGACATATGACAACACCCCGCCTGATGTTAAGCTGAAGTACGATCCATGAATAGAGGTGACTGCTACCACAGTTTAATGCGTGAAGAAGCACCTTTGGCCGGCGACGGCGACTGGGGCAGCCGTGAAGACTCGGTTTTCGCAGTCGTCGGCACTCTTGGACCTCTTCTTGCCTACCATCAGGCGGGTCGAAGTCAGATGTCAAGTCACAATAAAAAAAATAACTGCAAGCGGAAACTTACAAGGTAATCCCGAAACGCGACTAAGGCGGTAGACTGGATCGGTAGGGGGTAATATCCGCCTCTTTCTTAATAATAAATATTTGTATTAGAAACAAAAGTTATGAAACAAATCTTTGAACCGAACGGGGAATCGATTTGGGGGCATTCTGTTAGATATTAGTCTAAATAATAATTTGTATTTCACTATGAATTAGGTTTAAATAGACAAACAATATGTTTGTATTCAGTGAGTCTGAATAGAAGCGAAGGGAATATATTTTTGTGAGACATAAACAAATGCTTATCAACGCAGGTGTGGAAATAGGTTTAGCAGCTAACATGGATAAAATATGTGAGCCTTCCACCCCGTCGAGTGTTGATTGTTGCTCACGATCTGCCATCTTGTAAGTAAAGATAAATGTCTCAATAGAAAGCCTACGTTGCTGCCTGCACGCATAACCTTTCGCTACTTACAACTATGGAATTCAATTTTAAGCCATATATACGATATTTGTTTTAAATACTCGTAGATACAAACGGTATATTACAAAATATAATCGGTAATCTTTGCATAGGTTTTATAACAAATTTGGGAAGTTTTTTTTATTCTTTAATGTGACTCGACATATGACGGCACCCCTCTTGATGTTAAGCTGGAGTGTGGTCCATGAATAGATGCCACTGCTACTACAATTCAATAACTGTGAGTAGCAGTCGCATCTATTATGCCGGTCTAGTTGGAACCGGCAACTTACAAGCTGATCCCGAAATGCGACCAAATCACTTCACTTGTATACTTATAAGTGGTGGTACTACCCCGGATCAGCAGACTGGGTACCATTGCCTACTACTCTTAAGTGTAATTTATTACATTTTCTAAATTTCACGGTAAGATGCCATTGAATCTAAATTAATATCATTGTAGTCGCTAAGCGAAGCTTCCTTCGGACAGAGAGAGTTGTGTCAGGACCGTGGCAAGTGGAGCTCAATTGTCTCTGCCTATCCATGTGGGAAAAAGGCGTGACAATTTAATTGATTGATTGATAGTTGCTAAAGACCTCTGATGGTTTTAAAAATTGTTTGGAAGATTGTCACCTTAAATATGACTCGTATGATCCCTTGACCATTTTAATCCTTGACCATATTTTTAATTAAAAATAATTACTAAATTATGTTTTTGATTTAATTTATATGTGTGTTATATATTTTATATATTTTCCTAATTTTAAAAAGTACATATAAATAAATAAATAAAAAAACTCCCTATAGTGTCTTTTAATTTACTCTCAAAGTCCTACTAGAAACACGTTTAATACTAGGTTATCAGGCAACATGAAGAGATAAATATTCATCATAGTATAAATAAAAAACTGCAATTATCACCATACATACATGTGCATATAAAAACTTGCATTCTGACAACAATGGCGTAATTAAATGTTCGGTTAATGGGAACGTCCGTGCGGTTATCTTATTAGTATTGACACGATTATCATTACTTATTACGTGTAAGTTTTTTTATTGTGACTCGACATATGACAGCACCCCGCTTAATGTTAAGCCGAAGTGTGGTCAATGAATGAATGCCACTGCTACTACAATTCAATAACTGTGAGAAGCAATCACATATACTATGCCAGCCTAGTTGGAACCGGCAACCCTCAAGCTGATCCCGAAACGTGACCAAATCACTTCACGGTCTGTATACTTGTAAATGGTGGTACTACCCCGAATGGGCAGACTGGGTACCACTGCCTACTACTCTTTAAAGTATGTATGTTAGTTTTATTATTTACTTAAGTATCATAACAATCAATAAAAAAATAATAAAAAGAGTCGGGTATTTGCTCCGGTTCTAATTCTCAAAGAGTAGGCACCGGTGCCCAGTCTGCCGATCCGAGGTAGTACAGTCAGCATCAGATATATGTGAGCACGCAATCTGATCAAAAGTATCTATACATTCAGAGTGGTCATAAATATCTACACACCATTAGTTGTCATATTAATGAGAGCATTCAGTGCGTCAAAAATATCTATACAGTCAAATAGTCAAAAATATCTTCATACCCACTTGTCAAAAATATGTCAACAGACAATTTTTGGTGAAAAGTGGCGCTCCATTCACTGCCTATGGAAGAAAGGCGTGATAATTTGATTGATTGATTTATTTAACTGTAAGTTGCCTCCATTCATGGATTGCACTCTAGTCTAACACCACTCGAGATAATTTCAGTATCGAGCACAATAACAATTAAAAAGGTGCTATTGTAATAAAAAATAATAAGGATAATAAAATAAAAATACGTCAATCCACACACGTCTCATGTGATACAATTCATGGTATTACCGCAGACGGAGATAAACTACTCTGGCTACCTACGTTCATTAATATGACTCATATTATTATTTTATTGCCAGTCGACATTTAACTTTAACTTGCTAGATGGTAAGGAAGGTGAAGTCTAAGAGCGCCGACGACTATTTAATTTACAGTTGACTCTACTAGCTGTTACAGCTGACTGAACCAGCTAGCGATTCTGTTCTGATTTGAATGGAACAGGTTCAAACTTCCATACTTATCCCGAAAAGCGGCTGAGTCACTTTACGGTCCATACATTGAAAGTGGTGGTACTATCCCGTCTCGGCAGACTGGGCAAATGACTAAACAATTACTTTTAGGCAATTACTACCAAGAGATATTACAGACGAAAACAATAATTTTATGTAACGACAGTTTTGTCTAACATCAGTTTTGTGTCACGACAGTTTTGTCTAACAACAGTTTTATGTAACGACAGTTTTGTCTAACAACAGTTTTATGTAATGACAGTTTTGTCTTACAACAGTTTTATGTAATGATAGTTTTGTCTAACAACAGTTTTATGTCTATCAACAGTTTAATGTTACGACAGTTTTATGTAACGACAGTTTTGTCTAACAACAGTTTTATATAACGACAGTTTTGTCTAACAACAGTTTTATGTAACGTCAGTTTTGTCTAACAACAGTTTTGTCTATCATCAGTTTTATGTCTATCAACAGTTTAATGTAACGACAGTTGTGTCTATCATCAGTTTTGTGTAACAACTGTTTAATGTAAGGATAGTTTTGTCTAACGACAGTCGTGTCGTAGTGTTAGTGTCCGAAGTAGGTCAGCAGTAATTGAATGCAAATTGATTCGCTTGTCCGTCCAACCTCGCACAATGTGGATCCTTGCGTGTGCGCAGGCAAAAAAGTTGCCTTGATGGAAAACCAACGTTTCGTGACAATGTCTTGGGCGATTTTTTATTATAAACTCAATAGAGGTCGCGGCCGATGACGATGTTCTATGATTTATTATTAGAGATATATTTCATTCAAAGTTAATATTCATGTTAAAAGTAAATAGTTTTTTTTATTTTTTTTATTTACGTCTATATTAAGCAAGATTATATACTTGTATCATAAAAAGAGGACAACCAAAGTACATATTATATCAAAGATACATTAGTACCGGCAAGTGGATCTGAACCCGCGCCTAATCATTGCACAGCCACTACACTACACTACACACTCGCATTATTGGGACTGGACATCGGGCTTGACGATAGTAAGCAATGGAATGTCCAAGTAGCGATTGTATTTCCGAATCAGTTTTTTTTATTGTGACGTTATGTTTATGGCGTAAAGCTGGAGGCGACCCCTATCATAGCAGTCGTAATCACTATACACGCCTAGTTAGAACTGGCAAATTTTAGGCTGATCTTGATCCTGAAACGCGTCTGAGTCATTTTACGGTTTTGCACTTGACGGTGGTGACTACCCCGAATTGGCAGATTGGGTACACCACTGCCAACCACTTCGACAGGCAGACCCGGGCCAAATATCCGACCTCTTTGTCTCTTTTTTTATTAACAAATATTTGTAATAGAACGCCATTCCGAACGACAAGATGCCACTGGCATCCACGTGACTTTCGATATGTCATCAGTCCACCTAGTGGGAGACCTACGCTGCATCTGCCGGTTAGTGTCTCCACTCTAGAACCTTTCTTCCCTGTCAGTTATCGGTTGTTCGAACGATGTGGTATAGAGTCTGAATGAAGAGAATTGTGGATGTGAAGGAAGCTTAAAGTTGTGTCAGGATCGTGGAAGATGGCGCTCTGTTGTCCCTGCTTATTTTTATGAGAATTATGGCGATGATGATGTAGGTATTGGTTGAGATGTACGTAGTTATTTCTACTTAATTTAAACCGAGTTGATAGGTAGTCATAAAGTAATACAGTTATTAAACATATGAAGTAATTAATGCAAACTATAGTATGGTTAATAAAGCTTGCTTCAATAATTACGTGATAATCACTCGTAAACTTTAGGTTTATAAAGATCTGACAGCTTAAAAGTCGGCTCGTTTGTAAGCACAAATGCTCAGCCTCACGTCACTGCTAACCCCTTATTACGGAACCCGCTACCATTAAACATAATCAAGCTCCCGAGATGAAGGAAACAATAAAAATAAAATTCCTTATTATAAAACAAACCGCAATTTTTATTGTCTAAGCCTTGTAGATTTAAAACTATAATTGTTCCGGCCAAGACTCCGTCGGTAGTTTTAGTCAAGTTATTCAACCGCTTGTCTAAAATCACCTTTATCATCTTTACCATCATTAAATAGATGAAACGCTACTCCTTCCTAATTTATTATTAATCCACTAAAGATATGAGTTTTTACTATAGACTTGTCAGAACGGACGCCTTTAATTGAAAGAAGAAAAATATAAATTGCCAAGTTTTTTATTGAATTATCTTATTGGATTCTAATAATTTTCTACATTTTTAACATAGGTAATCCAAAGTAGTTTCTATTAAGAAATAATATGTATTCGAGAATATGTTTCTAAAATAAGAATCTTTCAAGATTTTTCCAGCTTGAAAATGCTAAAGTTACAAACTTTATAATCCGCCCGCCATTTTTTAATTTCTTTTCCTAATTCAAATGACAGCTTGCGGAAGCGTTCGAAAATGTTCCCCCTTCGTATTTTAAGTTCCCGCGGTTTTTGAACTAATCGATGCCCCTTGTTTTTAGAACTTGGTTATAGGTACTTTTGTTTATCAATACCTAATTTATTTATTTTATTTATATGTAAATTAAAAATTGAATTTACATATTTACAACAAAAAATGCTTACTCTTCGGCCGGCATAGTGAAGGCGACTGAGGCAACCGTGAGATGGGACTTAGACGCTCTTGCTTAACATCACAAGACGCGTCTTAATAGAATAAAGCTGTATAGGCAATACCGACCTCGATCAATAAAAAAAGTCACGCCTTTTTCCCACAGGGATAGGCAGTGCCCTAACTCCCTCGCTTCCCTTACTTCCACAAACTCTACGTTATTCGCAATAACTCTTGACTTAAAATTACAAAGGTTATGGGTATTTTTAGTTTTAAAATACCGTACGCATAGATTATCCATATTAAAAATAACTAATGTTATAGACATAAAAAGATACCTAATGTTTGCATTCTGTATCCTCAATAATAGGAACATGTGTGTTATTAAAATTAATGATATGTTATTTCAATGTTGCAATGTTATCAACTTACATTGTATATGAAATATATATTTAATCTGTTACATTTTTAGCTCATAAGTTTGAGCTTAGAAATTATTAATCAAAATTTAATGAATAATCAATTGTGATTAAAAAAATTCAATATTTCAAATTTTCTGGATTTTTTCTTTCAGAATTTTCTTAAAAAATAAGTGTTATTTTTTCTTATATACAGTTTTTGTATGAATAGGGACCTAGTAAGTATAATTAATAAAGATAGTTTTGTACCCAATGGTCGGTTTATTGTTTGGAAACAATAATTTCATAAATCATAAATAAATAAATAAATCATAAATATCATAAATGAATAAATATAACTTTTAATTTTCGCCTACTAGGTAGATTCATATTTATTGTCGTCTCTGCCTATCCCTGTGGGTAAAGGGCGTGACAAGTTGATCGATATAAATTCACAATTAGATATTTGATTAATTACCATTTAAGAGTTTTTTTTTAAATTTTAATTAAGATCGTGATACTTAAATGGTATTTTTTAAAATATTCTACATTTTTACATCTATATTGAATAAATTTTATATTCATCTCAATTAAATATAACAAATGTTTTTAGGATATAGGTATAAGACTAGAAAACGATGCAACGTGAAATGAAAGTCTATTAAGAAGAAGTTCGATTCGAAAATTTAATGAGGAGCGCTTTTAATACCGAGCTGTTTAAACTGATATTTAATGGGCAGTAGCTTTTAGCGACATGCGCCGTATAAAATAGCATTTAATAGCTAAGTATAAAATAGTTTAACGTGCGATTTACATTCATATGAATGTTGGTAATCCTAATATTATTGAAGTCAAGGCCCTAAAACACATATTCTACCTATTAGAATGTTTGCCATTCAAACAATGAAGCGATTCACGCTCATATTAATTTTAGTGGGTAGATCCGTACAAACGACGAAATTAAATTACTAATACGTTTCGCAATAATCGTCACTCATTAACAACATACACAAATGATTTAAATACATATTATTAATGCCTAATTACAATGAGAATTATCCCGTTGACTCATCGACAGGTTAATGTGAATTTTGTCCATATAACGCGGAAGGTACATAGACCTCACCACTGTTCATAATAATAAACCATTTATAATAATTATTAATCACTTATTATTTATGCGACTCGTTCATTCAACCTAACTAAGTCTACAATCTAATAAAGCAAAATATATTATCAGTTAGTTGGAAAAGTCACTCACATGAATAATACTCACTGTGTGGTGGAGTAAGTGATAATGCGGAGACAGGTGGCACTGGTGGGAACATGTCCTGGTGCGGCGGGAACATCCTCTGCGGCGGTGGAGCATCATTCTCCGGCTCCTCAGGCTCCTTGCTCGGTGGCGAACGGGGGCGAGATAGTCTCACAGCCTTCAATCCTGAAGGTGATCGTCGTAGCGATAGATTCTCTGGTGTGTCCGCTTCTCCTGAGCGACGTCGGGGCCGAGCCTGTTTGCGACGTGGCTGTGGCGAGGCTGGGCTCACTGGCGGAGACGGCCCGGTTGGAGTGGGTGCCGCAGAAAGTGGTGGCGAGCGAGACAATTCCTCTGAGCGCTCGTGCTCTGCCAATCCTCGCACCTGTAGCGATTCACCAGCGCGGATCACAGTTCCCAATTGCTCCTGCGCCACAGACACCTCCCCGCGGTACATGAAGTCCACGACCGCTTGCACCTCCCATCCTTGAAAGTCTTTCAACACGATCACGGGATGTTTACATGGGTTTTCGCTGAAGATACGTCGGAATAGCGGGCTGCATGCACCAAGGAGCACTTTGTGAGCGCGAACGCGTCTCTCTGCACACACTAGCGTCACGTCAACGAGGGTTTCCGCGTGCAAGAGTGCCTCGAAGGCTCTCAACAGATGTGCCTGGTGATTGTTCCAGCGCAGGCTGTAGTGCTCCTCGACCGGCTTGTCGTCCATCGCGAACGAGCGTGCGCTTAGTTTGGCGCCGCGCCGCGGAGTGTCCGGCGTCGGCCGCGCACGCGCGCACACAGGGCGGGCCCGCTCACTCCGCCCCCCACACACACGCACGCAAGCACCCCCGAGCGAGACCGGTGCGCCCCGCAACCCTTTCGTGCGGACTGAAGAGCCCGTGTCCCTTGGTGACTTTGTTCTTCACACAATCAAAACAATGTTAAAGTTCACTTAAAGGTACAATATTATTTTAATGCACAGTCACAAATGTCTCAACGGGTTATTACTGAAGCCACGAACGATATAGCACACTCGACGTAGAGCTTTCGCGAAAGTTTACGTATCGCGCGCGCGTATCTATCGCACAGCGTTCTCGGAGTGGAGCTGCGGACGGGCGCTCTCGGTGAGTTCTGGTCGCGGAATGCGTGCCTCCGTCGTCGGCGGTGGGCGCGCGGCCTCGGTGGGAGGGCCGGCACGCCCCCGGCACGCGCGCTCACACATGCCACCGCACCACATCCACCACACATCGTCTCGCGTACGCCTCATAAGCCACACACACCTCATACATATTTATAATATATCCCACCAGAGTAGTGCCTACACCTTATATGACCTACATTACACAATACACAAACCACACACATATACACAAACCAATACCGTAAAGGTATAATAATAAATTGTATCTAAATAAAATCCCTTCCCTGAAAATTTGTATAAGTAATGATATTCTTATAATAAGATTGAATAATATATTTTTTGAATAATAGTAGAAATTTAATTCATATACTGTATGAAAGTATTTTTGTTAAACAATTGAAAGAACCAAAATAACCGAAACTAACTGACCGTTACAAAGTTTAAACAAAGAAGTTGAAAGTTCAAAAAAGTTTTCCTCTATAAATCATTCTGTGAACACTGTGTTACTATTCGTGGGGGAGGTTTTTCGCACAACAGAATTCTTTTTGTACTAAAGGGGACTAATTTACTAAATAAACTTTTCTAAAAATGTAATTTTGCGAATGTAACCTACTTAATTATCTATAGTTTCATACATCATTGATTTCACGCCTTAATTCCCACAGGGAAGGCAAAGATAATAAAGCGCCACTTGCCATAATCCTGAAACAACTCCCTCGCTTCCCTTACATCCGAAATTCTCTTCATACAAGATCTACGGTTATGGGCACTTGGAAACCCAGCTTTCTTAAGGATCTCTCCAATTTGGTCAGAAAACACCCTCCCTGGTTTGCCTTAAAGCGTCCATACACATACCTTATGTGATTAACCTTAGGTACCTATGTGATTAATTTAAATAATGTTTACTTGCTTTCTTTTTATTGTGATTCAACATCTGACCTGATGGTAAGCAAGAGGAGGTCCAAGAGTGCCGACGACTGAAAAACCGAGTTTTACCGGTTGCCCCAGTCGCCGTCTCTATGCCGGCCGAATACGCATCGCTTGAAGGATCCAAGGTTATAGGATGGAGAGAACACATGGGCTGGTGAACCATTCCACTTGTCAATTGTTCTTCAAAGAACCGACGCACCGAACCTTTCAGTTCGACTGCAGATTTATAATTGACTTTGTCAAATTGGTAATAAGTAATGAAATATAACAGATATCTAAGTATGAAATATAATTTTTTAAAGTTTAAAAATGACGCCAGTCAATCAATCAATCAATCAAATTGTCACGTCTTTTTACAGGGATAGGCAGAGACAATGGAGCGCCACTTGCCACTTGACACAACTTCCTCGCTTCCTTCACATTCACAATTCTCTTCATTCTCATTCTACAGGCGCCAGTCTTCTTCAAAATCTAGAAACATGTGGTAATTTCTTGAGCACAAGGAACCTTTCTTAGAATGAACATACGTCAACACTGCACAGTGGTACGTAAAAAAAAAACCTCTGGACAAAGGAGTCGTCTACCTGACAAATGTGTTTATTATCGCTTATAACGGGATGGGATAGTAAAAATCCAAGCAATTGTATTTACGTCTGTTTGGTCATTATTATTTGTTTTATAACGTGTGCTTTTGACTAATGCCGAGTGTAGAAGTTTTTTGCTAAGAAAGTTAACTTAAAATACAATAATAGGTAGAGCAATAAAATCTTTAAATACAATAGGTTTCCTTAAAGTACGAGTAATATACGTTAAACATACAATCATATTTGCGACTTATTGTTGAAAGTTCTCAGCATAAACAGATTTGTTATAATACACATCATTTATTGTATTATTTTTATTGTGGTTCGATTTTTGACAACACTATCTTAAGCTGGAGTGCACTCCATGAATGGAGGCTACTGATTCTACAGTTAATCGACTACACGTTTCAGTCGCATTCAATACGCGTGGCGTATTGGTTAGCGCAGCAGTCCGTTACGCTAAAAGTCCCGGGTTCGATTCCTGGCCTGAAGAAATATTTGTTTCACAGCTTTTATTTGTATTATTTAATAATTTGTTAAAATTATACAGTATTAATATTAGCATTGTTTGCTTGATGAACAAATTATTGCTTAATGTTAATTTTCATTAGTCTGTCATCACATAGTATAACAATTATAAAACAATTATTTTTTTACATACCAATACTAATTTACTAAACGTACTTGTATCATAGAAACATGATGATCATACAATATAAAATACATTGGTATTAAACTGGGGGCTCCTGATTTGCGTAACCAGTCATCTATCACTAGACCACTGTCATAATCACAATAACATGTTATCTTAGGTAATTAACAACTAATTCTGTTTCTGTAATCATTGAGAACAATACTTTCTTCTTGGAAACATATAACAATGAAATTGAAATTACCACGATAAAGAAATTAATCCGAAATTCCTTCTAATAATTTTAAAGGCACATATATCTATAAAGTGCTCGTATCATAAACACAGGATAACCAAAGTACATATATCAAAGATACATTGGTACTGGCAAGTGGTTTATGAACCCGTGCACTCGGTTTGCGTAACCATTGCACTGCCACTACACCACAGTCGCTTTGTTATTTCTCGAGTTATAATCTGTTTTATAATAAAATATATTATTAAAAATTAAAATATATAATTTATACTAAACGAAGACATCCTAAAAAAGATTGGTTGCATAGCCCATAACCGTAAAACTTGAATGAAGACAATTGTGAAAATGAGGGAAGGATCGTGGCAAGTGGCACTCCATTGTCTCTTCGTTTCCCTGAGGAAAAAGGCGTGACAATTTAATTGATAGATTATTTATATCTTTAGCTGTCCCTAAAGATATAAATACGCCTTAAGCTATTTAGGCGACCGTAGGCAATAGTCAAGCAAACCACTTGCCCGGTGCCATAATTAATTGATATATGTACTTACTTTGGTCGATTTGTTTCTATGATACAAGCACTTCAGTAGCTTTTAACATAGATAGAAATAAAAGTAAGAATTTAAGAGTAGTAGGCGGTGGTGCCCAGGCTGCCCATCCAGGGTTGTACCTCTTACAAGTATACGTTTCGGTTTTAGGTTCGCGTTTAGGTTGTACCTAAGTTGTCGGTTTCAACTAGGCCGGCATAGTGAAGGCGGCTACTACTTATTTAACCTATTAACTAGTTTATAAACTGTAGTAGTAACACAATAAAAAAGTTAATAATAATATAAGAAATTTTGTTTGTTTATTGTTTATTACGCGGTCCATTTCAAAGAGTGGTAGGCAGTGGTACCCAGTCTGCCGGGGTAGTACCACCACTTACAAGTATACAGACCGTAAAGTGATTTAGTCGCGTTTCGGGATCAGCTTTTAAGTTGCCGGTTACAACTAGGCCGGCATAGCAGATGTGACTTCTACTTACAGTTATTAGAATTGTAACAGCAGTGACATCCATTCATGGATCAATACTGGAGCTTAACATCAAGTTGAGAGCTGTCATATGTCGAATCACAATAAAAAAAAAATAAGGCGTTATTATAGTTTTATAACTGAAATTAGAAATCGCAGCTACTATTGGATTGGCAACTTATAAGCTGATCCGAAACGCGACTGAGTAGCTACACTTGAAAGTGGTGATACTGTGCAAGTGACTACTAAATCTACTAAATGTCAACAAGAAAAAGAACATGTTTATTAGAACAAAATGTCTTTTCGTGTACCTATATGCGTCAGGTAGTCATAAAAAACAAGAGTCGGTTACTCATTCCGGAAAGGCATCACAATAGATTGTTTTGTCTAGAATTTTATTGAATGCGTACCAGTGTGTGCATGGGAAACCCTAAAAACTAAAATCTCTTTAAATATGAGATTACAATACAAAATACAAATGTGTTCTTACCTATATTGTTTTATTACTTTTCACTTATTTGTTAAAGTCGCTTTTTTTCAAACGAAGCAGGTACCTACGCAAGTGTTATACTTATCTACCTGCTACATTTATGTATCTACTTATAAACTATTATTTTCTGGCCGGCATAGTGACGGCGACTGAGGCAACTCTTGGACTCCTCCTTGTTTACCATCAGACAATCGACGACAGTTGTTATCAATAAAAAAAAAGGAAAATTGTCAATCGTTCGAATTGTCACACCTTTTCCCCGCAGGAATAGTCAGAGACAATGGAGCGTCACTTGCCCCAATTGTGGTACAACCCCGTCGCTTCCCTCATATCCACTATTCTTTTAAAACAAGCTCTACAAGCTCAAAATCGGTTTGAAATTGAGATGGCTTTGTCTAGACGAATTACATTGTTATAAAATGTAAGAGAATGTTAGTTTGAAACGCAATGTGAATTCATAATTAGGATTGGATAGATAGTTAAAAACACATTATTATTCTCCACGTTTCGGCCCATTGCAAGAGGTTGCAAGAAGACTCTCGAACATCACGATTGTCGTTGTGGAACACTGCCCACTACTCTTAAAGGACCCAGACCCGAAGTCTCTTTCTGACCTCTCGTCTGACCACGATCGCTGCAAAGCTCTCGAAACGTCAGAATAATAAAAAAAAATGTAAAATCATTAACCAAAATTAAACGTGATAGTTCACGAAAATCTAAGAAAATTTTCTTTTTATATCAAAACAGCAAAATTAAAAAAAAGTTGACAGAACCGGTGGTTATTTGTCCAGTCTGCAGGAAATATTTGTAATATCCAATGTAATGATTAAAATTAATCAATAAATTACAAATAAATTCTATGAGTTAAATTTTAGCTCCGACCGGAAATCAAACTCGTTCTTATCTACGCGTAGCTAACTGGTGTGTTAAACAATGCACCACTAGCGTCATTATTACCTGTATCTAACCCTTGTAGTTCAAAGAAAACCAAACCAAACCAAAAACTTACATGCTCTACAATAAAGTTCATCCAATCAATTAGTTAAATTTTCTCGCCTTTCCCACATGGATAGGCAGAGACAATGGAGCGCTTCTTGCCACGATCCTGGCACAATTCCCTCGTTTCCCTATTATATCCTACTATTATTATAAATGTGAATGTGAGTTTGTTTGTAACGTTTTCACGCAACAACTACTTAACCGATCATCATGAAACTTTGTACACATATTTTTGGAGGTACTAGAAGTAACATAGGATACGTTTATTTAAAAATATATATATATTTTTACTATAGTTTCCAATTGACTATAGTTTCAGCTGTCATTTTCATATTTTCTTTCGTCTGTTATTTTTATATGAGTTATCGAGTTATAAATACAAAAAGAAGGGATATACAGTCGAATTGAGAGCCTCCTCCTTTTTTATGGCTGTGTTATAAATTTAATTTTACTCAGGTGCAACCGCGGGCACACCTAGTATAAAATAAAGTTAGGCTAACAATAAAACCCTATACGATAACACATTACTAAATCGTAGACAAAAAACATGCATTTTTATACGAGTCTACGTAAGCGATATTATCACTTTCAAAGGCGGTAAATTTACCCCCAATCGTGGTAAATTTTACCCAAGTTAAAGCTCGATACAAAACATGCAATTTTGTGGGTTCCCCCGTGTTTTGGTAATGGCCGGTGTGATTTAGGGGATTAAAAGTGAAAATCTACATGGCTTTATTTATTGACTGGTTGTGGGGATTGAAGTTCATAGAGTTAAGGGCTATGTTAGGCTACTAAACGTGCTTGTATCATAGGAACAGGAAGACTAAAGTTCAAATATCAAAGGTACTATTTTCCACATAGGAAGAAGACGACTAAAGTATAAATATCAAACGAACTATTTTCCACATAGGAAGAAGACGACTAAAGTATAAATATCAAACGAACTATTTTCCACATAGGAAGAAGTCGACTGAAGTATAAATATCAAACGAACTATTTTCCACATAGGAAGAAGTCGACTAAAGTATAAATATCAAACGAACTATTTTCCACATAGGAAGAAGACGACTAAAGTATAAATATCAAACGAACTATTTTCCACATAGGAAGAAGTCGACTAAAGTATAAATATCAAACGAACTATTTTCCACATAGGAAGAAGTCGACTGAAGTATAAATATCAAACGAACTATTTTCCACATAGGAAGAAGACGACTAAAGTATAAATATCAAACGAACTATTTTCCACATAGGAAGAAGTCGACTAAAGTATAAATATCAAACGAACTATTTTCCACATAGGAAGAAGTCGACTAAAGTATAAATATCAAACGTACTATTTTACAGGTACAAACAACCATTTACACAAGAACACCTTCTTCTTATAAAATTATAACTCACATTTTAGGCGGGTTGAGGTCAGATTTCGAGTCACAATTAAAAAGAGAAAATAAATAAAATTAATGAAAACATTAACCAAGGATCCGAGTAAATAAAAATACAAATAGTGTTTACTGAAAATGAGCAAAACTTGCCTGAAACAAAAGGAATATTTTGTCTGCACTGTATGTTGATGCATTCAGTGTTTGTGTGTGAAGCGACCCCACGATGTCTTACAAAAGGTTTTCTTCACGCACAGAGTAATTTTTAAACTCAGAGAGCGAAGTTAACTTACTCGGTTTTTTCAGCCGTCGTCACTCTTGGACCTTCTTTTGATTATCATAAGTGTAGTGGCGCCTTTGCGATACCACTACACCACGGTGGCCTTTATTCATTAAAAGTATTAAATGAAAGTGCTTTGCTTTTTAATTATTAAAATAATGAAGTCTCTGTTTACATTTGTCACCCTATGTTACCTAGTCGTGCATGCATACGCTGCTCACATCAGTGCAACTACTTTAGCACTACAAGCATTCATGCTGACGTTACGGACTTAAAAGTGCCAAGAAAAAACTTCTATGAGCCCTTTTACCTATGTCCTTAGGGCTGCCACTTGTTAGGCCGAGATAAAATAAATAATTTCAGAAACCTTTAGATATTCGTTTGAATACGTTGAATTGTTTCCATTTTAGACTGCTATAGAAATAATATTAAACATGAAAGGAAAAGTTATATAGAAAATAACTTTAAATACAAAAAAATTGGAAACATAATTTAGAGTACTCAGGTCCGAAAAATTGTTTTCTGACGTAAGCACTTTTTTTTACTAACGTGCGCGTTATTTGACATACTTGTCATAGTTAAGCTGAATTGCGGTACATGAAAGAAGCGACTGTTACTACAGCTGCAAGATCCACAACGCGACTGAGTTATTACACGGTATCTAAAAATGTCTCAATTAATAGATATTAGTAATTTTATTTATATACATAATACAGTACGTATTGTATACGGAACTAGGATTTTTTAAATTAAGACACGCCAAGGTTTTAAACCTTTGAAGATGAAAAAAAAAAGATTTACCTTACGGATAGATGCCTCAGTCGCCGCCGTCACTATGCCAGCCAAAATATTAACAAATATTTGCAATATTTAATTAAATTAATAAATATTTGATATAATTATTAAATATTACAAATAAAAACTATGAAACAAATATTTGCTCCGACCGGGAATTGAACCCGGGACTTTACGCGCAACAAACCAATCGTTGGACAATCGGCCACGCCTGTCGTCGTCAGGCATATCTTTGACAAACACAATATTTGTACTTATGAAACATTTAATATAATTTTTACCTGCCTAATATAACCAATGGCAGCCTTATCAATGTACGAGTATGTAAAAGTGAGAGGTACCCTGACGCTTGTCTGCCAACTTTGCCTCGCTATTTTGCTGCGAAATTAGTTTTTAAAACTTTACTAACATGAACATCGAGCGCATTAAAATTTATAGAAATGTTAGAAAAATAATATTCTCTTATCATAATTGAAATATCAAAGACTTCTAAAAGAATAACAATAAATGTTTTTTATTATTTCATTTAATTAACAATGAAAAACCTTTAGCCGGCATAGTGATGGCGACTCGGGCAGCCGTGAAGTAACTCGGTGTGTTTATTCGTCGTAACTCTTAGACCTCCTCTTGCTTATCATCAGGCGGGTCGAGGTCAGATGTCGGGTCAATCGTGCAGTTCTTTCAGCTGCTACGTCAACGTCACATACTCGTATTGCCGTGTTGATACCATATGCAATACATGCAAGCCTCACTTTGCAGTTGAGATCGTTGCAAATTACCGTGCCTCCGTTTACAAAATTGCATTTTAAATTGCTGGCAAAGTGACGGCCACTGAGGCAACTGTAACCTAAGTCGGTTTTTTCAGTCGTCTGCGCCTTTAGGTTTCCCCATGCTTACTACCATCGATGTTGAATCTCGATAAAATTTATACCTTATTGATCTATCGTATCTCAGTGCTTATATCATAGAAACAGAACAACCAAAGTACATATATCAAAGATACATTGGTACCGGCAAGTTGGTTTTGGACCGGGGCCTCTCTGTTTGCGTAACCATTTCACCGCCACTACACCACGATCGTCTAAGATGTATTGATTAGATTGCATGTATCGTAGCTTGTAAAGTTATAAGACCGTAAACCTATATAGATATAACTGACAATATATAGAGATACGTTGAGCCCTTTCTCAACCATCCTAATGCCAAAACAATTCAAACACGCAATAACTATGAATTTACACATTAAACAGTTGTTTATGCACACGTATTCGCGATCTTTATGTTCGACTCGGTACCCTATTCTTTATTTATTTATTTACTGTACGACCCAATCGCATATAAAACTGTATCTCGTTGAACTCCATGAAAAAGCTTTGAAATTTTAAAATTGCGACCGCGCAACGCACTGAGAATCCTTGTCCATTTTTATTAACAGTTCAAGATAAATAAAACTCATTGTCTGAATGTTTATTTTTGACACTAACAGCGACCGTGTAACTTTTTCGACAAATGGGAATGAATGAATGAATGAATTTATTGTCATTTTTAGGACCATAAAGTGACTAAGTCGCGTCTCGGGATCAGCTCGAAAGTTGCTAGTTCCAACTAGGCTTGTAATTATTTAACTGTAGTAGCAGTCGCCTCCATTTATGGAGGCTTATTAGGCAGAGTGCTGTCATATGACGAGTCACATAATTGCATAATTTCGGGCAACCGTGGTATAGTGGCAGTGCAATGGTTACAAAAACCGAGAGCACGTGTTCAAAACAACATGCTGGTAGTATTTTCTTAGATTTTGCGCGAACATTGATTATAATGATTATCTAACACCTGGGACCCCATAATTCACAAACTCAAGTCCCAAGTCCAGCAAACTGCCAAACCAGATGACACCGTCAGTTATTTTTGCAAAAAATTGAAATAAACCGAGAACAGAAGAACAAAATATCAAACGGGGTAGTTTTGGAAACAATAACAGCATCAACCAATAGGACGACCAACACCTCAGTCTCTCCGTGACCACGATGGCTGCAAAGCTCTCGAAACGTCGGAATAATAAAAAATTGTAAAATCAAAACCAAAATAAACGCGATAGTAAGCCGCATAAAATTTGTTTAATTCATTAACTTGCTGGTACCAATGTATCTTTGATATATGTACTTTGGTTGTCCTGTTTCTATGATACAAGCAAGCACTTTAGTAGCTTAGTATAGAAATGTAAATAAAAATAAATAAATAAATAAATATCAAGAATAGGGTCACCGCGAGCAGACAATATAGATCCGAGCAATGGTAATGAATCAGATGTGTATCGGCGACGTGTGAGAACATACGGCCAAAATATACCGCTCCAAATGTACGTTCGCGTGTGTATGCCTTGCGATGTAGGTACTATACAATTTAATAGAATTGACATTTATGAATTATACAAATTTTATGCGGCTTATTACTATCGCATTTATTTTGGTTTTGATGTTACATTTTTTATTATTCCGACGTTTCGAGAACTTTGCAGCCATCGTGGTCTCGGAGAGACTGTGGTGTTGGTCGTCTTATTGTTTGATGCTGTTATTTTTCCCAAAACTACCCTGTTTGATGTTTTGATTTTGTTTGTCAGTTTGCTGAACTTGGGACTTGGACCAAATTAAACACGATAGGACGCCGCATAATATATGTTTAATTTATTTATCAATGTTCGCACAAAATCTAAGAAAATACTATTGATATTTATTTTAAATAAAAAAATATTTAACTTCATCTATCTTCTATAGTAACGGCGCGACTGGTGCAACCGTGAGTTGAATCGTTCTTTTAATAGGCAGCGTTTTTGGACCTCCCTTTGCAAACCTTTTCAAAAAAGGTCAAAGTCGCGTCTGAACTCATGTTTTTAGCTTCTAACATTTTTCTAACGTTTTTGTATTTTAGCTACTTATTTTTATGTTTTTATTATGACTTGACATCTAACCTCATCTTGCCTGATCGTAAGCAAGCGGAGGTCCAAGAGTGCTGACGATTGATAAAACTGAGTCACTTCACTGTTACCTCAGTCGCCGGTAAAAAAATCGATTGTTATTTATCGAAGTTGATTTAGTATTTAAGCTCTTATTTTTTTGACCTAATTATGTAATTTATCAATCAATCAAATTGTCACGCCTTTTCCCCATGGGGATAGGCGGAGACAATGGAGCGCCACTTGCCACGATCCTGACACAATTAGCTTCCTTCACATCCACAATTCTCTTCATACAAGCTCTAAGGTTATGTGCACTAGGCAACCTAGCTTTCTTAAGGATGTCTTAGATTTGATCGGAAACACCCTCCTGGGCCTGCCTTGATTAACGCATCCATCCACATCAGATTTAATTTATCATAGTACAAAACGATGTTTAAATATAGTTCCAGCAAGTAACCACTCTATTTTAAGTTTCAATTCAAGTTTTAATTCGTAAGTAGTAATGATAGTTATTAGATTTATATCTATCATTACTTTGTATATAAACATGTAAAATTCCTGTATTCTTAGTTGATTTTGATTCTAAATAATTTGTAAGTCTATGGCAATACACATGCCGGCGTTAACCCATAGTGGAGCCGCCCTCGGGCGTACAAAATAAAAGTTAAAGCTCGCCCCTGATAAGAGCCGAAAATTTTCAATGTTTTCAAGTTTTACCTTAATATGTGTTTTACAATTATGCCGACGTAATAAACAAAATTGGGGTGAATTGTTTTTATGGATGTGGTAATTTATTTTGGAAGTTTTCTATTTTAGACATTTCTACTAGTATACTAAGGTAGAAAGTACTCGTATCATAGAACGATGTCCAAAGATGCATGGTTTTGAAGCAGTGTCTCCTGGTTTGCGAGACTGTTTCACCACCACCACTAGACCACGGTTCGTTTTCCCTTCGTTGTGTGTGGTAACAAGTCTTGCAGTGGAGTACGAGGCCACCAGACTGCAAGGGTTGATCAAATTAATGCAATTATTAGGGGTTCCGTCTGTAATCGGCGATTACTAATCGCACAAAGTTATTTAACAGCCTTGCTTATTAAGAACTAGTAATTGATTTTGCAAAGGCGACCGTGGTGTAGTGGCAGTGAAATGGTTACACAAACCGGAGAGCACGAATTCGAGACCACCCACCGGTAAAAATGTATCTTTGATATATGTACTTTTGTTTTCCTCTTTCTATGATACAAGCACTTTAGTAGCTTAGTATAGACATGTAAATAAATTTAAATACCATGCAATTAAAAATCCTCTTTTGTTTATTGAATATATACTTAATTTTAGAAAACTTAAACGTTGCGACTCAACTTTTTACTATATTGTAAAAAGTAACCTTTTTAAAAACAATGCAACACCCTTGGAAGGAAAGGATCTTTGGGAAATACCCATTTTGTCTCACAATTTTTTTTTTCAAAAATTTGGTTACTTTTATTTTTTTCGTTGCTTGGACATATGACTTAGTAATGTTAAGTTGAAGTGTTGTTGATAAATGGAGGTGACGGCTAATATAGTTAAATAGTATCCAGTCGGTTTAGTTAGGAACGCGACTAAGTAACTTTACGGTCTGTATATGTATCTAACAAAATAAATCTATTATGATACTGTTAATACTATTAATGATACTATTAATTTCATGCCTTATTTCCCGCAGAGATAGGCAGACACAACGCCTTCTTCCTTCACATACATAATTGTTTTCATACATTTAAGAGTGGTAGGCAGTGGTGCCCAGTCTGCCGGTTCGGGGTAGTATCACCTCTTACCAGTATACAGACCGTGTAGTGATTTGGCCGCGTTTCGGGATCAGCTTGTAAGTTGCCGGTTCCAACTAGGCTGGCATAGTGGATGGTACTGCTGCTCAAGTGTGATGAAGATATTGAGAGAAGAGTGCAAAAGGGTAATGTAGTGAACGGCGCCATCCATAGTATAATGAACAGCCAAGTAATGTCCCAAAAGTCACGGATGGCTGTTCATAATGCGGTGCTTGTTCCTACATTAATGTATGGAAGTGAAGGTTGGGTATGGCAGAAGAAGCATGAGAGTAGAATTAACGCTGTAGAAATGCGGTCGTTAAGGAGTATATGTGGAGTGACGATAGCGGATAGAATAAGGAATAGCACACTGCGTGATAGATGTGGTTTGAAAGAAGATGTAGTGACAAGGATTGACAAAGGAATGCTTCGATGGTTTGGGCACATGGAAAGGATGAGTGAAAGTAGATTGACGAAAGGAATTTATAAATCGGATGTGGATGGATGCGTTAAACAAGGCAGGCCCATGAGAGTGTTTTCCGACCAAATCGGAGACATCCTTAAGAAAGCTAAATTGCCTAGTGCCCATAACCACAGGGCCTGTATGAGGAGAATTGTGGATGTGAAGGAAGCAAGGGAGTTGTGTAAGGATCGTGGTAAGTGGCGCTTTATTGTCTCTGCCTATCCCTGTGGGAAAAAGGCGTGACAATTTGATTTGATTTGATTTGATTGACTGCTGCTCACAGTTGTTGAATTGTGGTGGCAGTGACATCCATTCATAGAACACACTCCAGCTTAACATCAAGCAGGGTGCTGTCATATGTCGAGTCACAATAAAAAAATGCTCTTTGGTTTCTTCAATGCATGTAAAGTGAAGTTACTACCTACGTATGTTGATATCACGTTCACGATACACGAACTGCACAAAACTTTTGTAGCTCGTTTAAAACCCATTCACACGATATACCACGAGCCTAAGTTTTCAAATAACATGGCTGTTTTTTGCACGTTTTTTGGCTGTTATACGTTAGTTAGGAAATTGTGTGGTTACGAGTAAAGTTCTCTTTTTAACTTGCCTGTTTTTGGGGGTAATTAATGACGGTTTAATTGTCTATGTTATGTATCTTTCTATCGTGTATCCATTTTTTTTATTTTATTGTGACACGACTTCTGACCTCGACTCGCCTGATGATAAGCAAGAGGAAGTCCAAGAGTGACGACGACTGGAATAACCGAGTCAGTTCCCGGCTGCCCCAGCCGCCGCCACTATGCCGGCCCAAGGTGCTTATTCACGCATCGCTTGAAGGATCCAAGGTCATAGGATGGAGAGAACACATGGGCTGGCAAAGCATTCCACTTGTCAATTGTTCTACAAAGAAAAGACGCACCGAACTTTTTAGTTCGACTGCCATGTTGCGTTTAAACTTTTAAACCACTAAATTTAATTTATTTGGTGCCTAGCCTAAGTACCTTATTATTAAGTCAATTAAAGCACGTTCAGATTCAGCTGAACTGCAATCGAACTTAACGCTTTGTAGAACAATCGACAAGTAAAACGTTTCACCGGGCCATGCGTTCTTCCCATCCCATAACCTTGGATCCTTTAAACGATAAAGTACCTACCTACTATGCTATTAGAATAAGAATAGGACGGGCTGTTGACTAACTTCACTTGACTGATTTAAAGGTGTCTTTTTCTTTACGGTCCGCAAAGAAAAAACACCATCTAAAGTGAAGTTGGTTGGAGAGTTAGACGTCACAAAATGGCGCCGATTCCGTCCTATTCTTATTTTAATCGCATTAATATCATCTTTGGGTTCCTAAGGTTAACTGGTAGAATATCTAGCGGCATTAAGTTCGCCTTTGTACTCGTATATGTACAAAGGCGAACTTAATGCTGCTAGATATATTCTATGGTTGCATAAAGTTCAATAACAACCTGTCACGTTACATGAAACGTTTTAATGTCGTAAAGTAACATACTTTCTGGTCACAAGTCTTAAATGCTGCATCTACTCTTCCGCCTGCCACGCGATGTTTTCGGCACCGCGCATGGATAATCTGTAAATATACAGACCGTGAAGTGATTTGGTCACGTTTCGGGATCAGCTTGTAAGTTGCCGGTTCCATCTAGGCCGGCATAGTGGATGTGATTGCTACTCACAGTTATTGAATTGTAGTAGCAGTGACATTCATTCATGGACCACACTTCGGCTAAACATCAAGAGGGGTGCTGTCATATGTCAAGTAACAATAAAAAAAATGAATTAAACAAATTTTCGAGAGCTTTGCAGCCATCGTGTCTAAATAATAATAAAATGTAAAATCAAAACCAAAATAAACGCGATAGTAAGCCGCTTAAAATTTGTTTAATTCATCAATCAATATTCGCGCTCTATAAATGCTAAGAAAGGCTATAAACGGATAAATGCTAAAAAAAAATAATAAAATATAGTCTAGCAGAACAAAAAAATTAAATCTAAGTCTTTGGTTTAAAAAGGGTAGGTAAGTGTGTCATGTCATTATCAAATAACCACATATAAGTAAGTTAAAGTGAGGCTTTGGGCAGGTGAGTGAGCACACGAAAGGTTTTCGGAAGTCCAGATAAGGATATTAATGGATTGGCCGACATAAAAGTGACGTCACTCCACATATTTTACCATAGTCGCATGTTCGCCCCGAGTAAGCATTTGTTGCGTATTTACATTTGCTTGTTGGTGGTACAGAGGTTTTATTGAACAACTGAAAATTGTATTTTTTTTAAATAAATTAAACAAATATGCGGCTTACCATCGCGTTCATTTTGGTTTATAATTATACATTTTTTAAAATTCTTATTCCGATGTTTCGAGAGCTTTGCACCCATCGTGGTCACGGCGATATTGAGGTGTTGGTCTTCCTATTGGTAAACGCGATAGTAAGCCGCATAAAAAATTGTATAATTCATTGATTAATGTTCGCATCACATAACATATTTACAAATTATGTGATGAGATTATTTGGCTAACTCATGTGAATTAAATTAAATGTTATTAACAACCGAGTCGACTTTTTCTGTCGTCTGCACTCTTGGACATCCCCCTGGCTTAACATTAAGCAAATCGAGGTCAGACGTCGCATCGCAATAAAAAAAAATCCACGTCTTTTTACACAGGGACAAGCAGAAACAATAGAGCGCCACTTACATCCAAAATTCTCTTCATACAAGCTCTAGGCAACCCAGCTTTCTTGAGGATGTCTCCTATTTAAGATATAGATTATAATAATAATTATTAAGTATTATTTTTTTGTAATTATTTAGTATTATCTTTGTATAATAATTATTTTGGAAGTAATTCTAATACAAAATTTAAATTAGTAGTAGTTGGTATATTGTATAAGCGCACCATAGTTATCTGATGTTCAAGGGTTACCTTCATGAGGGTAACATGGTTCGACCTCACGCGTTAACTTTAAGATTACAATCACTTGCATTAGCATTTTTTGGAATTTTACCACTTCTTTAACACAGCTACGTACGCATATTAATATATTGCCCAATTTGCCCTACTTTTCATACAGATTCATGTTATTTTCTATTGTAAAGGTTCGTTTTATAGCATTTATTTATTATTATTTTTTACAAAATTTATTTTATATCAAGAAATAGTGCATCAGAGAGATTGCGTCATATCTTCTAGTCGAAAATCCCGCAGATTTTATGCGGACATTGATTAATAAATTAAATTTTATGCGTCTTACTATCGCGTTTATTTTTGGACTCCATGACCACGATGGCTGCAAAGCTCTCCAAACATCGAAAATAAGTACAATTAATAACTAAAAATAAACGCCTAAAAGTAAGCCGCATAAAATTTGTTAAATTCATTAGTTTTCTTGTGTTTTAAATATGGGAAAATACAGTAATAAATCTATAAACTATAATTTTTTAACTGGTATATTTTTATTTTATTTTTCATTATACGAGTACATATTATATCAAAGAAACAGGACAACCAAAGTGCACATTATATCAAAGATACATTGGTACCAGTGAGTGGTTCCGAACCCGTGCTATCGGTTTGCGTAACTTTTGCAGTGCCACTACACCACAGTTGCCTCGTATAGATAATTCATATGAAGTTTTCCAGTAGTGCTAGCCACCCCTTTATGGAATAAGGCGTGATTTTTACACAAGACTAATTGTGACATTGAGCAAACTATCATAAACAGAAGTTGTAAAGAGTAACATTTAAACTCTCGTTTAAGGCTCCGCTCAACCCCTTTATGGGCCTACCGTAAAGTCGCGTTTACACTCTCGCGCGAGACCACTCGCGGTCCCTCGCCTGAGGGGCCTCGGCCTCGGAGTGTGACCATTCACACTCTCGCGCGGGAGCGCTCGCTGTCGTTATAGTACGTGAGGAAGCGTCAAATTTGATCGGAGCATTTTGGCATGGCTTTTTTTGTATAGTCAGTTGTTCCAACGCGTATTAATAAATGAGGCGTCAGTTGGCCCAAAACCGGGGCATAATATTCTTGGACTATTTTGGCAACATAAAAAAAATATTATTAATTAATTTATGAATTGTAGATCTTAAAAAAGAGGGATAGTGCATCATTTACGTGACAAAACATGTCACGAAAGACACGGGCTAAGTATCAGAAACTGAAGATAATTCAATTATTGAATAATATTCTGATAGTGAATCTGAAGAAGAAATATATTATGATAAAGATTCGAGTAATGAATGATTATTTTTTTTAATTATTATTAATCTAGTTATAATACATATATGATATAAGATAAAAAAATTATCTGACTTAAAATTTCCTGTGTGTTATTCCAATTAATTATAACTCATACATTATTATTTCAATTAATTTAGCATAGTTTCGATGAACCAAACTTAAAAGTTGCTGAGAAAATAGAAAAAAAATATTAGCTGAATAATAAATCCTGCTGCTTGCTCTGCGAGTCTAAGCGCTACGCTGCGCTTTGAAAGTCAAGCTAATAGGTTTTGCCTAGTTAAAATTCCAGCTGACTTAAATTATTATGTTTATTGAATTATAATCTTTAATATATACAATTTTCAGCTTTGTCTAAATGATTGAGTTTTTCTGATTTTTTGAAAATGTTCACATGATCAGCTAACATGTTTTGTCACGACAGCTGACACTTTTTTTAAGATGCCAAAATAGTCCACGAATTTTTTTTTATCTACGTTAACATTTTCTCTAGCCCAAAAGCTCCAGAGTCGCGCCAGCTGACATCAATTTTAGTTCTCATACAAGTACTAACTATCAAAATAAGTTCATAGAGTCCGTGCCCAAAATCACCGTAAAAATTTGATGCTACCTCCTGGACTATTATCAAATATTTGTTTTATTATTATTCAAAAATTAAATTTTTCAAGAACTAGGAAGAGGAAGTTTATTGTGAATTATTAAATTATATATTGAAGTTGTATGCGAAAGTATTTATTGAAAGGGTGATGCATGAAACAGATGATAAAATTTGGGATGCGCAAGCGGGATTTAGGATCAAATCTTTTCTCTATGATGCGTCAGCGAAAAAAAGATAGCAAAATACCAGAAGGTGTTTTGTGCTTTTCTTGGTGGCGAACGGGAATAACCTCAAATTTCTGCCTTATTTTTAATTAACACATATTTGTGAAAATCAAGTTATTAAATATTACAAATAAAAGCTAAGTATGAAACAAATATTTGCTTCAACCGGGAATCGAACCCGGGAGTTCCGCATAACGGACTAGTGTGCTTACCACTACGCCATGCCTAAATCGTGATGAGGATCACATAAAAAAAAATCCAAAAGGTTTGGTATATTTCTATGGCTAAATATGGAGTGAAAAGTACGATCACACAATTCCAAGGCGCGAGCGCGAGAGTGTACAGCGACGCGCTCGCAGTTTGCGCGAGACCCTTTGACTCGGGCACAAAAACCGACACGGGATGGAGAGCTAGCGAGGAACACCGAGACAGGCCGAGGAGCGCGAGCGCCACCATTCACACTCTCGCGCTCGCCCTTCCTCGGCCTGTCTCGCGAGAGTGTGAACACGCGGTAAAGCCGCCGGGGAGCTAGCGAGGAACACCGAGGCAGGCCGAGGAGCGCGAGCGCCACCATTCACACTCTCGCGCTCGCCCTTCCTCGGCCCGTCTCGGCGAGAGTGTAAAGCCGCGGTAAGGTTGCCATTCATTTGAAAGATTACACAATAAAGGACATCATTTATTTTGTATGGGGACTTGGGCTTAATTGTATTAACAATTGCATATACATTGCAAAATAGTTTAATGTACGAACATTACCATGTAATTGGAATATATCCTTTACTAACTGACCCGGCGAACGACATACAGCCTAAAAGTCAATGAATGTTGTGTTACAGATTAGCCGAGCTTAAGTTGGGTGAATCAAAAATTTAAATCGATTTAAATCTTTGTTGTGAATTGAGTTCTTTTTATTGTAACTCGACATATAATCGTTTCTCTTTAAAAATAATACAACATAGGATTTTAAGCAATATATTTTTACTGATATACCAAAATTGACAATTTGACAAAGGAAAATGTATGAAGCTGTTGAAGCTTCATATATTTTCCTTTTTTTTCTTTTATTTATTATTCACACTATATGTTTATAAATTATAGTCTATGTGCTATTCCGAAGCTATGTTATTGTAAAATCCATTCAGTAGTTTTTGCGTGAAAGAGTAACAAACATCCATCCACCCATACTCACAAACTTTCGCGTTTATAAGTAAGGATTTTGCATAGTTTTGGTATGCAAAATATTCAAACTATAATTATGAGAGTTCAAAGTTCAAAGCAGAACTGTTAATATGGTGTGTCTTTGTGATGGACAGACGATACAAAATCCATATCGTATTTTCCAAATAACTCAAATGCACAGCAATTAAAAGCAAAATTGTTACTAGTTTTGTCAACACAAGTATCGAAACTACCATTTATATATTTTTTCATCATTGGACATTACAAAAGTAGTACATAAAAGTTCAAAATAACTGATATCCTTTAATATCTCGATACTGTTGTTTGGATTGTTCTGTCCAATTATGCAATAAAAGGCTGCTTTATTTTGTTGCCCTGAATTTGATCTTAAATACGGAATTTATGTATTAATATATTTATTTATTGTGGCTCGACATATGACAGCACCCTGCCCGCTGTTAGGCTGAGGCGACTGCTAATACAACAAATAAATTGCCGGTTCCAACTAGGCCGGCATAGTGGATGTGACTGCTGCTTACAGTGATTTATATGTAACTGTAGTTGCAGTTACCTTCATTCATGGACCGTAATTTAGCTTACCATAAGGCGGGATTCTCTCATAATATGCCGAGCCACAATTAAAAATATAAAAAATCTTCTACACCTCTAACTTTCTCTATGATTTAATAACCGTCTACTGAATCACCACTATTTACCCCGTATCTATGAATAATATAAATAAAACTATAGTTAATTATGATCGTATTAAATGTAGGGAGGGGCAACGTAACCCAAACTATCAAAAAACTGAAAGAAGCACCTTTGGACGGCATAGTGACGGCGACTGAGGCAGCTGTGAACTAACTCGGTTGTTTCAGTCGTTATCACTCTTGGATCTCCTCTTGCTTATCATCAGGCGGGTAGGGCTCAGATGTTGTGTCACAATAAAAAAAACTAACCGTAACCAAATCTGTTATAAAAGTTCCGGATAATTACGCATAGGGGCGAAGACGAAATAAAACATGTTATACAGGCTTTTTTTCTCTTGAAATTCCTTAAAAATCTTATATCCGAAACAATCGAAAAAATAGTATTTTCTTAGATTTTGCGCGAACATTGATTAATGAATTAAACAAATTTTATGCGGCTTACTATCGCGTTTATTTTGGTTTTGATTTTACAATTTTTTATTATTCCGACGTTTCGAGAGCTTTGCAGCCATCGTGGTCACGGAGAGACTGAGGTGTTGGTCGTCCTATTGGTTGATGCTGTTATTGTTTCCAAAACTACCCCGTTTCATATTTTGTTTTTCTGTTCCCGGTTTATTTCAAATTTTTGCAAAAATAACTGACGGTGTCATCTGGTTTGTCAGTTTGCTGGACTTGGGACTTGAGTTTGTGAATTATGGGGTCCCAGGTGTTAGATAATCGCCAACCACCTTCTCTATTGAAATTAGGATGCTTTTTAATCTCAATAGCCTCGCGTACCATCCTGGGTATCAGTCGACTTTCCTTTGCGAGGATCTTCGGTTTGTCGAAACGGATGTAGTGATTGGCGCCGTCCTGTTGATGCTCACAAACTGCAGACTTTCCGAATCGAATCCGAATCGAAAAAATTTCATATCCGTAACTGTATCTGAAACCGGTTTAATATTATTCATATATCCGTATCTATATCCTTAATTTCATATCCATAACATCCTTAATTAAATGTAATATTGTAGAACAATACCACATATAAGGGTTGTATTCCATCAATCTTCTTGAATAGTAAATATTAACTCAAAGTTCTGTGAGCAAAAGTTGCCCTTAATTAAACACCTGCATATTATGCCCTTGTAATCGTTGCCTACTGTTCTAATTGAGTTATAGGGTGCGAGGTTTGGTTCCTGTTATACTTTTTAGTTCGCATTTTTAATTAAATTTTGTATTGGTTAATGTATGATAACACGACATCAATTGTTTTTTTTTTATTGTGACTCGACATATGACAGCGCCTAGCTTGATGTTAACCTGGAGTGTGGTCCATAAATGAATGTCACTGCTACTACAATTTAATAACTATGAGTAGCAATCACATTCACTATGCCGGCCTAGTTGGAACCGGCAACTTACAAGCTAATCCCGAAACTCGACTAAATCACTTCACGGTCTGTATACTTGTAAGTGGTGGTACCACTCTTTGATAACCAGACCCGAAACAAATATCCGTACCTATTTTTTTTACTAACAAATATTTGCAAAGTCCCGGGTTCGATTCCCGGTCGGAGCAAATATTTGTTTAATAGCTTTTATTTGTAATATTTAATATTATTACACGCAATATACGCGCAACAAACCAATCGCTAACCGTTCGTCTACGCCTGTCGTCAATAGTCGTGTCTGTGTCCTTAGCTTGCTTGATGATAAGCAAGAGTATGCTTTGGTATCGACAAGTTGTATGTTTTACCAGCCCATGTCCTCCTCGTCCTATAATCTTCGATCCTTCAAGCGATGCGTGTAGAAGCACCTTTTTAGACGACTATAAACTTAAAATTTTCCATCAACACCAATTTCACGCCTTAAGAAGATATGCAACAGGGATAGGCAGAGTCAACGGAGCGCTACTTTCCGCGATCCCGAGACAATTCTTTTTCTTTCTTCACATCCACAATTCTCTTCATACATGATCATTAGTGCGGGCTTCTGTTTTTTAAGTAGATATTCGATTTGATCAAGGAACATTCATCTGGGTCCTTCCAGTTTTATCTTTAAAACGTTTAAATCTAAATATAGAAGTCTGGAGACAGGAAGGCTGGAAATTATTTCTGCCACCGTATTAGCCTTGCTTTACAAAGGAGAAATGTTGCCAGTCTCCTTGGGACTATCTCTGATGGGACGTCCTAGATTCTAATTTTTAATTGTAGTTTAATTAATTTACCACAAAAGAGGAGTTAATTCAAATAGGTTGAACCTGAACAAAACTATTGTTTTTAAGTCGAGTAGTTCTCGCCTATTGTGTTCGTGTCAAAGCATGGCGTGTGAACGTCATAAAAATTTCCTCTAATTCCCAATGACCAGTGGCTTTTCATGTGAACTCATTATTTGAACATTTATTAAGTGTTATTAAATTAATGTTACATTCTGCTTGATGTTAAGTTGGACTGCGGTCCTTTTTTTATTGTGACTCGACATATGACAGTTAAGCCAAAGTGTGGTCCATGAATGAATGTCACTGCTACTACAATTCAATAACTGTGAGTAGCAATTACATCCACTATGCCGGCCTAGATGGAACCGGCAACTTACAAGCTGATCCCGAAACGTGACCAATTCACTTCACGGTCTGTATACTTGTAACTGGTGGTACTACCCCGGATCGGCTACTACTCTCTACCACTTTTTGAAAAATCCTTAAATGGATGTCACTACTCACTACTACTGGAATTCAATATATGTAAGTAGCAGTCACATCCACTATGTTGGCCTATTTGGAACCGGCAACTTACCAGCTGATCCCGAAACGCGACTACATTATTTTACGGTCTGTATACTTGTAAGTGGTGGTACTACCCCGGATCGGCAGACTGGGTACCACGTTCTACCACTCTTTGATATCCAGACCCGAAGCAAATATTTGCCTTTGTTTTATTAACAAATATTTGCAATAGTTAATAGTCATTATTTACTTTGTATAGGTAATTTAAGAATGCAACTTGTCATGCTTTTCAATGATTTTTAATGAATCAAACAATTAGTTCATCACGCATCAATTTTCACAGGGATGTGCAGAGACAATGGAGCGCCACTTGCCACGATTCTAACACAACTCCCTCGCTTCCTTCACATTCACAATTCTCTTTATACAAGCTCTATGGTTTTGGGCACTAGGCAGCTTAGCTTTCCTGGGGATGTTTCCGATTTGGTCAGCAAACCCCCCTACTGGGCCTGCCTTGTTTAACGCATGAGATTTATAAATTCTTTTCGTCAATCTACTTGCACTCATCCTTACCATATGCCCAAACCATCGGAGCATTCCTTTGTCAATCCTTGTCACTATAAGATAACAGTCGTGAATAAAGAGTTAAAGTTAGTAACAAATGTCACGAGCAAAGGTTAAATGCAGTTTAGTTGTTAGAGCCATTAATACGATGTGAACACGCGATACAGCCCATACGCGACCTATTGCATTGTAATCGACGACAAATGCAAATTAAATTATTGTCATTTTATATACAGTTTGATTTTTAGTTTTTTTTTTGTTAAAAATAAAATAAATTAAACAAATTTTATGCGGCTTACTATCGCGTTTATTTTGGTTTTGATTTTACAGTTTTTTTATTATTTCGACGTTTCGAGAGCTTTGCAGCCATCGTGGTCACGGAGAGACTGAGGTGTTCCTCCTATTGGTTGATGCTGTTATTGTTTCCAAAACTACCCCTCAGTCTCTCCGTGACCACGATGGCTGCAAAGCTCACAAGGCATCGGAATGATAAAATAAAATAAAATTGTAAAATCAAAACCAAAATAAACGCGATAGTAAGCCGCATAAAATTTGTTTTATTCATTAATCAATGTTTGCGCAAAATTTAAGAATAAATAAAATTGCACTTTAGCGAATTGCACGTATTTTTTGATATTATTTTTAGTATTAGGTAGTTATAAAACCAATACCAATAAGAGACATATTAATTTGACAATTCAAAATCTTTTTTCATTCCATAGCATTTCTTTGTAATTCTACTATATAGATTGGATATTGTATTGTGAGTAAAGCTGTGTCCGAATCGTGGCGCTCCATTGTCTCTGCCTATCTCTGCGGGAAGAAGGCGTGACAATTCGATTTGATAAATTTAATAGATATTTTAAATATTTATTTTATAAAAGTTTTTAGTGCTACCTAGGCCTGCATAGTGGCTGCACTACTACATGTAGAAATAGTCGTCTCCTTTTTTGGACCGCACTCCAGTTTAAAAACAGGCAAGGTGCTCTCATATGTTGAGCCCTTAGAGTACCTAAGTATACTCTAAGGCGTATACTTACATACATTCAATATGTATCTATACTCTAAGGACGAGTCACAGTAAATAAATCATTTTTTTTATAATGACCGACATATAGACAGCAGCCCGCTTGAAGTTAAGCTGGAGCGTAGTCCATGAATAGATGCCACTGCTACTACAATTCAATAACTGTGAGTAGCAATCACATTCACTATGCCGGCCTAGTTGGAACCGGCAACTTACAAGCCCAAATTACTTCACGGTCTGTATACTTGTAAGTGGTGGTACTACCCCGAATCGGCAGACTTGGTACCACTGCCTACCACTCTTTAAATCCTAGAATCCTCTCTAGAATCCTAGTTTATAGTAGGAACCTTGCCATCAAGATCGACGCTTACTATAAAACAAAATGTTTCATTATTGTATAATCACCCTATATGTGCGGGTGATACATAAATTCGGGCATACCGCCCCGTGCCAGTCCGCGCCCGTACCTTTTTAATTGCGATACATTGTATGTTATCAACTATGTATATTTGATGTGATTTAATAGAATGGATAATGCTTTATTATTGTTTTATGTTATCGTAAACAGTATTTAGTTTAGGTAGATAGTTGGTGGTCGTTTGCCTAGTCTGTCATACACAGACCGTGTAGGGACCGTAAAGTGATTCGAATGAATGGAGGTGATTTCTACTACAGCTATATAACTGTAAGTAGCAGTTGCAGACGCGTCTACTATGCTGGCCTAATAGGACTGGTAACTTTTAAGCTAATCCCGATACGCAACTGAGTCATTTCATGCTCTATACACTTTTGAAAGTGGTGATAATTTATAAATCTCTTTTGTTAATCTCCTTTCATCCATCTTTACAATGCGTCCCAAACTTAGCCTTTAATAGTGTTTATTAATAATAGGAATTTGTGTAATTTGATAAAGGAAGTTAACATAATAACAAATGAGGTAGTGAAGGATAATTTTTATTGCCTCTAGACTGTACTGCCGCAGGTGATTTTTTTAAACCTTTTTAGGTATAGTCAGCATAAAAATCTTTTTAGAAATTCAATTAAGGAAATCATTTAATCAATTATTTTATAATATTTATAATTCCTTTATTGTAAACATATACAGCAAACTTAAAGCCTGATAGCTTTGGGCTGTGCAGACAGTAAAAAGTAGGTAGGTTATTTAATATTAATATCTATATATACAAATATTATAAAAAAAAAGGTGAAGTTGGTAAGTGTGGATGTAGGAGGTAATCCCAAGAACTACTAATCCGATTTGAAAATTAGAAGAAATTCCTAAAATTGGGCTATTTAATACCACGTTAAAATAAAAGCAAGTTTCTGTAGCGTCAAAACAAAAGATTATTACCGTTGCAGAAGCGTTCCCAAGAAGCTCACCATACCTGCGAACCATTAGAGATCATTGAAATAAAATTACAATTCTATTGAAATATTTGTAGGATAGAAGATAATATGAAGAATATTTCGAAAATACTATCTGTGGTTACACAGATAGTATAAAAAATTTAAATTTATTAAGGATTATAAATTTGTAGGAATTAAGCAGGTAGGTGCTCGACTGGTGGGATTTAAAATCCAAATGGTTTCTATTTTGTTTAATGACCCTGGGTTGTTCTTGTGAAGACCATTGTAATTTATAATTATCTTGTCTTAAGAAAATATGAATACCTGCTACTACATCCCACAATACAAGACAAAGCTGCAAGTTTTTTTTTATTGTGACTCGACATATGACAGCACCCCGCTTGATGTTAGGCCAAAGTGTGGTCCATGAATGAATGTCACTGCTACTACAATTCAATAACTGTGAGTAGCAGTCACACCCACTATGCCGGCCTAGATAGAACCGGCAACTTACAAGCTGATCCCGAAACGTGACCAAATCACTTCACGGTCTGTATACTTGTAAGTGGTGGTACTAGCCCGGATCGGCAGACTGGGTACCACTGCCTACCACTCTTTGATAACCAGACCCGAAGCAAATATCCATCTCTTTTTTTTTATTTGCAATATTTAATACTATTAAATATTACAAATAAAAGCTATGAAACAAATATTTGCTCCGACCGGGGATCGAACCCGGGACTTTACGCGCAACATACCAGTAGCTAAACCGTTCGTCCACGCCTGTCGTCAACCTCCATTTATTGACGGCACTCCAGCTTAATATTAGGCGCGGTGTTGTCATATGATAAAACAAAAAGGGTGTATAAAATAGGATATGTGATTTCTTTGTTTTGTTCACCGTACAATGTTGGAGGAGTGGGGGTAGACATGTGAGCTCACAAAGGTTAATGGATGAGCTTGCGTGCCACCAGCGATTTGAGTACCACTGCCAACCTTTAATTATTCCTTAGGGTCTTCCCCATTCTATCCCGACACTAAATTTTCTTACAATGAGATTTCTTTTTTGCATTTTATCTGTGTCTTTGGTTTAAC
The DNA here is from genome assembly GCA_905220615.1 of Tinea trinotella. Lineage (NCBI taxonomy): Eukaryota > Metazoa > Arthropoda > Insecta > Lepidoptera > Tineidae > Tinea > Tinea trinotella. The sequence goes on along the minus strand of HG992320.1, from coordinate 3,003,989 downwards.
CGATTTACTTGTAAGTATTAAGCGTTTTAATAAAAATCTAATTTATTTAAAAATATATTTTAATATTTTCTTAGATTTTGCACGAACATTGTTTAATGAATTGAACAAATTTTATGCGGCTTACTATCGCGTTTATTTTGGTTTTGATTTTACAATTTTTGTTTATTATGTCGACGTATCTCCGTGACCACGATGGCTGCAAAGCTCTCGAAACGTATAAATAATTAAATAAAAATGTAAAATCAAAACTAAAATAAACGCGATAGTAGGCCGCATAAAATTTGCTTAATTCATTAATATATATTAGCTTAATAAATCTAAAATCAAATTTAATAAAAAATATGATAGGCAATTCCTAAATGATTCGCAACGCAATTATCGTTTTTAACAAATATAGACATTAACAGTTGAAGAGTTTTTAAAACCGATTTTACACTCGATTATTTCTCAGTACTTCGGTCGTATCAAATCATGTCGTAATGCGTTTACAATTTATATACTTATTAATAGTGGTAGACAGATAGTTGTAGATCTGCCTACCACTTTCCAGTCTGCAGCTCCGGGGTAGTGTCACCACTTTTAGGTTTACAGACCGTGAAGTGATGTATGTAAAGATTACAGATGTAACGACTCGACTTTTCAACCCGGTTTAAACCGAGTTGAGACCTAAAACGAGTTGGGTCGGTTAACATCTACAATAAACCGGTTTGAACTATTATATACTTAAGTATGTATAATTTTAGATCAGACAATAGTTATATTTGACATCCGAAATTCTATAGCAAACCATACTGTGTCTTAGGCAATTTAGATTGTCGGACCGAATTGTCAACTCGGTTTGTAAACCGGTTTGAATCGAATTCATCAATTCGGTTTGCCAATCGGGTTATCTACTTATAGTTTAAATCGACCTAACTCGGTTCGAAAAAATTCGAGCTCGTCCCATTTTTAATACAGACCCGGTATGGCCTAGAGGATGCGAATGCTACTAGACGTTTTAACTATATTAACAGTCGCCTCTATTCATGGACCGCACTCTAGTATTTCGAACTTTGAATATATGTTTTTCATGTATCTTTAGGTCCTATTCCCATATTCGATTTATATTGGAACCTTCTAGCGGAGTGTGAAAATGCAACTGTGAACTGAATAGTTTTTCTCAGTCGTCCTTGCTCTTGGACTTCCCCTAGCTTTTTTTATTATTGTGACTCGACTTATGACAGCACTCCGCTTAATGTTAAGCTGGAGTGTGTTACATGAATGAACTTCACTGCTACTACAATTTTAATAACTGAGTAGCAATCAAATCCACTATGCCGGCCTAGTTGGAACCGCCAACTTACAAGCTGATCCCGAAACGCGACTAAATCACTTCACGGTCTGTATACTTGTAAGTGGTGGTACTACCCCGGATCGGCAGACTGGGTAACACTGCCTACCACGCTTGCCACCAGGGTAGTCAAGGTAAGATGTGGCCTCATTAAACAAAAACTTCATATTTTTTTTTATTTAAACGCTTTTACTGCGACTGGTTTAAGTATTTTAGAACTATCTAGGCTTTACTTTCTATGTATAACTATCTATTTATGTGGATGCTACTGCTACTTGCAGTTGTTCAATTGTAGTAGCAGTCGCCTCCTCTTATGGACCACACTCCAGCTTAACATCATGCAGAGTTGTCATAATTTGTCGAGCCACGGTAACAAAAAATGCGTAGGATCAATGTACTCTTTCCTCCCTTACGTTGTTGTCGTGCACGTCTCACTTGGACTCCAGTGTAGATCGTGGGAGTGTTAACTCGACTGCGTAAACCGAACGCAACTAAAACGAATCGATTAATCCGATTCAATTTATTTATAACGGACGGTAAGTTATTAATGTAGGTATTTGAGGTTTAAGAAACTTTATTGATACCAAAAAGAACATTTTCAAATTCGCTTGTTTTGGATTTAACAGTGCTTACAAAATGTTATTTGCAATGCCAGTGGCCCTATTAGGGCGTCCAATGAGAATGTGGAGAATACAAATTAATTTTCAGTTATTCATAACAAATATTAATAAGGATTTTTGCATGTTGTTAAATTGCTATCTTCTCTAACATGTATTGGAAGTTTATTATAATGAGACACCCCGTCGTACAATACACTTCCACGACCAATATTAGTTCTAAACGTACCTACTGGTTTTTATATTCTCGTGCTGCGTGTACGAGTATACAGACCGTGAAGTGATTTGGTCACGTTTCGGGATCAGCTTGTAAGTTGCCGATTCCATCTAGGCCGGCATAGTGGATGTGATTGCCACTCACACTTATTGAATTGTATTAGCAGTGACATTCATTCATGGACCACACTTCGGCTTAACATCAAGCAGGGTGCTGTCATGAGTCAAGTCAAAAAAAAATTTAGATGTGTCTTCATTTGTAGTTAGAATAATTTCCAAATGATTCAAAGTGGAAATAAGCTTGAAAGCAGCCTGTTCTGTTCCAAGTATAATATTGTAAAGACACGTTTGTTTTCCGCGGTTACAGATCTATTCAACCGTTTGACTTTCATAAAGCACGCCGACGCAACCGAAGCACGAATGCGGTACAATTACACATTGTCGCTAATCGCACGATTTCGCCAGACGCGGCGAGACGTGACGCGTCACGCATTGCCAACGTTTTTATTTCTGCCAATGACGAGTGTTTACTAGCATAGTGGGCAGCGAACAGGCGATTCGAGGCGTCCACTCGGTGGGAGTGATGCGACACTTTTTGTTGTTGTAATACACACGCCCACTCTGACCAGTGAAATCAGTGCTTGAGACAGACACAAGTTAATTTTATATTTACCAAACAAGGTTTTTAAATCCGGCGTGCATAGGTTTTTGTAGCTGTTCCAGAACCATTTACATATATTTTTGTTTGCTTTTTGACATACTCGTAGGTCAAATATTAGATTTTTTATAAAACTGATGTGTTTTGCAATTTATTATATTTTCACATAGTTAACTACTACAGAGTTTCTTCTTTTTTTAGTAACATATGATACATTATTTATATATCGGATAATTAACTATATTTTTTCTTTATCAATCAATCAATTGTCACGCAGATTGGAATGGAGCAGAACTTGCCACGATCCTGATACGATTCCTTCGCTTTCCTCACATCCACAATTCATCATACAAGCTCTAAGGGCACTAGGCAACCTAGCTTTTTTGAGGATTCCTCTGATCCTTACGATTTATAAATCATATACTTACGAGTATACAGACCGTGAAGTGATTTGGTCACGTTTTGGGATCAGCTTGTAAGTTGCCCGTTCCATCTAGGCAGGCATAGTGGATGTGATTGCTACTCACACTTATTGAATTGTATTAGCAGTGACATTCATTTATGGACCACACTTTGGTTTAACATCAAGCGGGGTGCTGTCATATGTCGAGTCAAAAGAAAATAATGTCTTTCACTATATGACCGCGTACATATTAACAATAAAAGCAATAAACTAAAATCAGATAGTTAACTACATCTATTACTAATAAAGAGAGCATGATCACGAATCTTATACATTATAATAACAGTTAAAATTTGTAACATAATCCAAGATTTATCTATGAATCGGATATTTAGCTTTTGTGATATTTATCCGCCATTATGACTAGCACATCTGTTGGATGCGCACGCGCCGCTCATCCCCGCGCCGCCAAAATGACGGTGCAACGAACTTTAATCTTTAACAATCAGAAAACCTTTTTAGTAGCGATATTGTTGCGCCGCCACAAATTGATTCATTCTTAAATTGAAGATTAGGCTAACTGTTTTTTCTTAAGTTTCGTTATTTACTACAGTAGACTTCTAATTTGCTCTTTTTTGTCTTCGCTCGCACAACTTTTTTTATTGTTGTTTTTCGATATTTAACAGCTACCTACGTAAACGTCGGATGACTATAAAGGCGATTCGACAGTGGATAATAACGGGCAAGTAGAGCAAACAATTTGCGTCACATTTGATCTTTTTAAATAAAAGAAAACATTCACGAGGCAGTATTGGGGCGAGGTCGAGATGCACGCCGACGTAATGGTCAAGTTATCGACGTGGATACATCGCGATGTTATCGATAAGATTCACACGTAGCACACGCTTCGGCTCGTCTGTCAATAGCGCGGCATTGTCGATGAATCTCGAAAGAAACCTTTGTCGATGGCGGTCCCGTCACTCAAACTTCTTTGGGATTTTGTGGCCTCATCGATCGATATGATTGGAGGTATTAAGTTGTGTAAAGACATCCGCTATCGATATATCGATCAGCTGGAGTAATAGAGAGATAGATTCTCGGTCAGATTTCGATGGCTGTTCAATGATTTTATTGACAGGGCGAGATTAGTATTTCTTTTAATCCTTACGAAATCATAATTTAACATACGCTCATAGATTTGCGAAATATATGATATACTATTATTATTAATACTCGTATATGAGTCACGTAGTTATTTTTTAAAATGTGGCTTAACATAATGTGACAAAACCCCGCCTGATGTTAATATATATATATATATATATATATATATATATATATATATATATATATATATATATATATATATATATATATATTAGGTGATATATATATATATATATATATATATATATATATATATCACCTAATGACGTAAGGTCCCCAAGGGCCCATCGTCTCGACTCCAAACGGCGCAAATTCGTGAAGAACCTTTGGCATAGTGACGGCGACTGAGGCAGCCGTGAACTAACTCGGTTGTTTCAGTCGTCATCACTCTTGGATCTCCTCTTGCTTATCATCAGGCGAGATCAAATGTCGTCACAATAAATAAAAGTAAAGAAATAATGTAGGTAAAAAAGCAGCTGTGTACGAATCGCGCCCTAACACCGATCTATTGTCATAATAGGGCGGAAAACATTAAAAAGTTCCCAACAAATTTGGAGATAAAATGTCAATAGCCTTGGGCGGCCGGCTGACCGCACGACCTGCCTCAAGCGCCCTTGACTTGTGAAGAACAGGGAGAGATGACCGCCCCCTCGGATTGCGACCCCCCTTGGCTCATTGCCGCACTTTTTATTAGCTATCTTCAAGTAAAAGTTTGCAGTTATGCAGTTGAAGACGAGTTAAGGAACCTCTTAACTGTTACGAAATACACTTGATATCTAGAAAATATTTGCTTCATTTTTTTATGGTTCATTACTGTAAACATTCATTAAAAACTGCATTACTTACGAATCGGCAGATTTTTTTAAAATTTTATTGTGACTCGACATATGACAACACCCCGCTTGATGTTTAGCCAAAGTGTGGTCCATGAATGAATGTCACTGCTACTACAATTCAATAACTGTGAGTAGCAATCACATCCACTATGCCGGCCTAGTTGGAACCGGCAACTTACAAGCTGAACCCGATACGTGACCAAATCACTCCACGGTCTGTATACTTGTAAGTGGTGGTACTACCGCGGATCGGCAACTGGGTACCAGTTGAACTAAAAGATTCGGCGCGTCATTCTTTGTAGAACAATCTACAAGTGAAATACTTTACCAGCCCATGTGTTCTCCCCATCCTATAACTTTGGATCCTTTAAGCGGTGCGTGAAGAAGCACCTTAGGCCGGCATAGTGGCGGCGGCCGGGGCAGCCGGCAACTGACTCGGTTATTCCAGTCGTTGTCACTCTTAAACCTCCTCTTGCTTATCATCAGGCGAGTCGAGGGCAGATTTCGTGTCACAATCAAAAAAAATGTGCATAATAAATAGTACCACATAATTGACAACCGTGGTTTAGTGTTCTGTTTCTATGATACAAGCACCTCAGTAGCCAAGTATAAAAATGTAGATAAAAAATGAATAAAGTTAAAAAGTTATTAAAAACAGCTGAGCCATTGTCCCTTGGCGTTTTATTTGGTGGAGTCTTAGTAGGGTGGGATGAGGATGTCCATTGCACCCCTCGGCCACCCTCCCATTCATGAAAAATGCCCTATTTTAGTGAATAAAAAAGATTGCGTATAAAAAAGCCAAGTCAATTTAGTATTAATTCTTTTTTTATTTACTTTACATAAATACTAGCGTAATTACAATACCTAAAATTATAATTCTTATACGTGTCATTTTTATTACTCTGAATATTTTCTTATACTAAGTACTTAAATATATCATAGAAACTACCGCCTAGTATTACATATATCCTGTTATTAAGAAGTTCCAGGAGTGCCGACGACTAAAAAAAACGTTTCATATTACGGTTACATTAGTATTTAGTTTTTTTTTTATTGTGACTCGACGTATGACAGCACCGCGCTTGATGATAAGCTTGAGTGTGGTCCATAAATAGATGTCACTGCTACTACAATTTAATAACTGTAAGTAGCAATCACATCCACTATGCCGGCTTGATTGGAACAGGCAACTTACAGGCTGATCCCGAAACGCGACCAAATCACTGCACGGATCGGCAGACTGGGTACCACTGCCTACCACTCTTTGACTCTACTTACAGTTATTAAATTGTAGTAGCAGTCAACTCCATTCATGGACCGTACTCCATTTTAACATTAGGCGGGGTGGTGTCATATGTCGAGACACAATGATCAAAAATAAAAAAATAATAATAACGTTGATTTCGTTAGGTTATGAAATTCCAAACAGTTTCTCTCATTGATTTATACTACTTTTTATTTTTAATATAATACAAGTTTCCTAAAAATACACGCCAACAATAAAACGGGGACATTTTAATCTTACGCCATGTTCTTCATTCATACTCGGCCACGTAGCTGCACCGATGACTGCACAAGCTTTCATCAAGAAATCACGTCGAAGCGACACGCCTCACACCGGAAGCCGATTAGCCTCGCTGGACAACAGAATGCCTCTCTAAATACACTTTAAATTGTATCTATAGGTATGATAAATACAATTATAAAATATTCAAGCTAATAAAATATAAATTATGATTTGTTTATTTGTTTATATATTCTCATTCTATACGTAGCTCATTCAATTATAGCCTGAACACACTTAACAAAATTTTAGTTGCGAAAATTAAGGCGACCGTGGTGTAATGGTAGTGCAATGGTTACGTGAACCCAAAGCACGGCTTCAAAACCACTTGTCGGTACAAATGTAATTTTGCTGTACTTTGGTTGTCTTGTTTCTATGATGTCCTGTTTCACTTTGGTAGCTTAGTATAGAAATGAAATATAGCATATATTATATATTTTACTGGCTCAACATATGACAGAATAGAAAAAAAATGTAAATTATTAAAATTGTCACGCCTCAGATCACACAGGAGTAGGCAACAGAGCTCCACTTTCCACGATCCTGAAACAACTCACTAGTATAAGGAAACAATTTACCCTAAAGACAACAATATTACTAGACAAATCAAAGTTTTCGGTCTATAGATTTCAAATCAGAATTCTTACGACAACCAATGTTTTCAGGAAAATCGTCTTTACATTTACGATAATAAGATTGAAAATCGTATTACGATGATTTGGTATTAGTATGGTATATTTTGAACCATTTCCAATCAGTTTCGATGTTAGAAATTCACGCGTGGCGTAGCATCAATTGCTAAAGTGACAAGTCATGTCGCAGATGCTAACATCTGTTCTCATATAAAATACTTATTTTTATCTTTCAGCGCTGAACTGAGAAGCAGTACTAACAGCGCTGGTGTCCGTCTGACATAAAAGATTCTACCTCGTTCAAATCGGGGACATAAAAAAGAAGAAATCTCCAGTGCTCATAACCATAGAGCATGTATGAAGAGAATATGTAATATGTAAAAAGAAAAAGATTACGACTGCGTGTGAGTCGTAAAAATAAGTGGACATTTGCTCTGACCCTATTTACCAAAGAGTGGTAGGCAGTGGTACCTAGTCTGCTGATCCGGGGTAGTATACTTACAAGTATACAGACCGTGAAGTGACTTAGTCCCGTTTTGGGATCAGCTTGTAAGTGGCCAGCATAGTGGATGTGACTATTACTTAGAGTTATTTCAAATGTAGTAGCAGTCATCTCCATTTATGGACCGCACTCCATTATTAGGTCGGGTGCAGTCATATGTCGAGCCATAATTTAAGACGCGTACGTTCAAATCTGTGCTTCAAAATTACAATTCTAAAACCAATATTGCATTTATTTGATTAAACTAATAATTTAATTAAACGTGTTATTTATGAAAAAGTTCTACTAGAAAAGGTAGTGAACAGGTCGCGGTCATCGACTTATTGGACACCTGTTCGATTCCGCACAGCCTTCTTCGGATGCAATTGAACGAAACGTCAGCGTAATAACAAATTCGTGGTAAAAACTGATTGTTACCTGCCATATTGATTTCTAATCGCTCGTCCATGAAACTAAGAAGCTAATATATTTAAAAGAAAGTAATTAAGGCGCTCCACATCGCTCGGAGAACCGACAATAGATGGAAAAGACGCAGCGTAGGTAGGCCTCCCACTAGGTGGACTCAGTCGCCTTAATTATGCCGGCCTAAGGTGCTTCTTCACGAATTGCTTAAAGGATCCATGGTCATAGGATGTGTTATTACCCCAGTTCGGCAGCAATCAAGTTTTTTATTTTTTTATTGTGCCTCGACATATGACTACACCCCGCTTCATGTTAGGCCGAAGTGTGGTCCATGAATGAATGTGTCACTGCTACTACAATTCAATAACTGAGTAGCAATCACATCCACTATGCCGGCCTAGATGGAACCGGCAACTTACAAGCTGATCCCGAAACGTGACCAAATCACTTCACGGTCTGTATACTAGTAAGTGGTGGTACTACCCCGGATCGGCAGACTAGGATATATTGATATTTGCTTCGGATAACCGAAGCAAATGTCAATTTCTTTTTTTTTTATTAACAAATATTTGCAATGTTTAATGTTATTAAATATCACAAATAAAAGCTATAAAACAAATATTTGCTCCGACCGGGACTTTACGCGCAACAAACCAATCGCTAAACCGTTCGTCCACGCCTGTCGTAAGTAATTTCCAGGGCCGTCTTAAGCATATTCAGCGCCGGAGTGCGAAAGTCAAGGCTCCGCTTGCGTGGTCTCAGTGTAGTAGGTACCTATCGAAATTTAAAGCGGTCGGCATGCGCCCCCTAGGACTCTGCGCCCGGGTGCACCGCACCCCTGGAACCCCCGGGTAAAGACGGCCCTGGTAATTTCTATTAAGATTATATAAGTTATACTTATTAAATGTATATCACAGATTTCCAATATCATAACATTGCAACTAATTACTATTATTTATAATTACAAGTAACTGTAGATGCGTAATAAGAGAGATCAACTGACAGATTATTAACAATACATCTGTATGGCTGTGGGAAGATTACAACTTATAAATGATGTCCGAGTGTTAATCACAAAAAAATATCTTTAATAAACTCATCATACGACCAACTTTAATAGACAAAAGACAAGTAGACACGAGACAAGTAAGTATAGACAGAAAAAGAGAAGTACGTTTCATGTTTCATATTAAAAAAAACTTTCCCGCCGTCTTTGATTAAGCACATCGCTGCAAATACCAATCAGGGGCTCCTTCATTAGTTCCCGCCGACGAAAACAATCAATATTCATATCCCATGCGAAATCTTAATAATGCCGTGTGCGGGAAAAACTTGATAGATGATCCGGGGACCGAGCTCCGCATTCGCAGAACGAAATTAAAAAGAAAACAAGCTATATCACTTAGAGCACACAGCGGCGTTTTTTATTAAAATTTCTACATATCTGGAGCGTTATCGTTCTCGCCCGCAACCCCTCCTTCCCACCACCCGGGCCGTCGCAAACGAATGAAACCGAAAAACGGGACAACAAATAAAAATTGTCGGGAAAGAGTGAGAGGGCCACGCGTGGAATAGGAAAATTATAATTGCCAACTGTACGTAAATTAACACCGAAGATTTCGCGCGCTTTTCCTCGTGTCCTTTTCTCGCGTTTTCTTTTTCCTTGTGAGAGAGAAGGCGGGCTATGCGCAGTCGGCGTGTCTTCGCTTGATTTACATACATGCTGCTCACAAACACAATAATGGACAGCGACTGTGCTGAAAACGGAAAATCGAAGGAAACGACTTGAGTTCGAACGTTATTCCTTTTTGCTCGATTTATAGTTTGCTCGCAGTCGGGGCTGGATAAAGCTCGATGCATAATGAAAGTAGCAGATGCATTTGCGAATAGTTTACATTGAATTCTATTTATATGTGTCGCTATTAATGTACTACGTATATAAAATGTACTTTAAGAAACAAATTACATTTTAAAATGAGTTTACCCTTTACTATTTGATTTCTAATAACATTAATTTAGAAAATTTAGCTTCTCTAATAATTATTTTAAACCTAATATTCAATGGTAATTATTTCTCCTAATCCTATAAGCAAAACCGATAATTTTCAATTTAAACCGAGAGTCTCCTGTTTGAAACCACTTGCCAACATATCTTTGATAATTATGTACTTTGGTCGTTTAATTTCTATTATAAGCGCTTATATATAGTAGCTTAGTATAAATATGCGAAAAAAATGCAGCTCTAGCTTGTATGGTAATAACGACTGAATACTTTTAAAATATATGACTTTATATACACGTATATATAGTTTACCTTAGTTTATAAACGTAAAGCCCTGCCACGTCAAAGTATGAGGAACCATTTACAATTTAATTATACAACCACAATGAAAAATGAAAGAAAATCATTAATTTACTGACGGATATTAAAAACTTAGATATTATAATTAACCGTCGAGATTTTCCTTTTTTATATTATTTTGTCAGTCATAAGTATTAGAAATTTTTTTTAAATTAAATACGGTTATTTATAAATTATTTATTTATTTATAACTTGCCGTACTATGGTGCACGCAGGCGGACTTAATGCTAGTTAGCATTCTCTACCAGCCAAACTTTGGAACAAAAGAGTCTAAAACGTAAGCACGAAGAATGTGAAATAGAATTTGAGATAAATAGAATAATATAATATATCTAATAATTTACTGTAAATTAAATGGGCATTTCGACTAAGCAGCGCTAAGGGTCTGCAGTACCTATTGATGATAGTTGATATGAAGGAAAGCAGAGAGTTACTCGTATGTCAGAATGATGAAAAACGGCGCTCCGGTGTCTCTGCCTATCTATATTTGGGAATTAAGGCGCGAAAATTTTATCGATTGATTAATTATATATAATATAAAAAAGTGTAATAAAAAATTGTCACGCCTTTTCGCCATAGGGATAGGCAAGGCTCCATTGTCCATTTGCCACGATCCTGAGACAACTCCCTCGCTTCTCTCATATTTACAATTCTTTTCATACAAACTCTACAATTATAAAAAAATATGAGATTAATAGACGATACTAATTGTTAAGAAATTTATATAAGTTTAATAGGGTTCCCGTGCGTGAGTTCAAATGACATGGAAAAATGTACATACTTACTTTTCTTATGAATTTATGGATTGGGGGAAATTTTAGAAAATTCCCACCTATTTACGTGTAACTTTTTTATGAAGACGCGATGTGTGTCCTCAACCAGGGAGATGGTAAGCAAGGGGAGGTCCAAGAGACTGACAAAACAGTTTCATTTAACGGTTGTATCAGTCGCCGTCACTACGACGGCTAATATATAAATATTTTTACAATACTTTTCTATACTAAGCTATTATATATGCTTGTATCATATAAAACTGGACGGCCAAAATACATATATCAAAGAAACATTAGTACCGACAATTGATTTTGATCCGGCGGCTCTTGGCTTGCGACTAGAGACCACGGTCACCATATTTGAATTTAAATTGTAAAATTAAATTTAAATGGAAATTAAATAGACGCACGCTTTAATGACATCGCAGAACTGATATCGAAAATTTTTCCATCAAATCAAGTACACGACATGCGCAACCAGTCAACATCGTAAACAATTTTTTCTTACAAATTACGGCCAACGAAGAAGCCTCACTAATCTGACGCACACAGACACACTATGAGGCACAAAAACAATGGCAAGGCGACATGGGTTGACCCCGCGGTCGCATCCACCACCCCATGTCTTACTAAGGGTTAGTACCTTTTGTACTTCAGACTACATTTAATCGAAATAAAGAGGAAAAGTTATATTTCTTTTGTTAGTTGAAAATTGTTTAAATATCACTCTTTATACACGTTTTTTTTATCGATATCTTACCTAACTTTTTGCCTAACGGTTGCCTAACGGTAGCTCACTGCATAATGGAAGTCCAACAGCGATCACGACTGAAAAACGATTCAGTTGACTGTTGCCTCAGTTGTAGTCACTATGCCGGCCAAAATTATTATTATTAGTTTTCTGTAGTAATACTTGCAGTTATGCAACACATTAATACATATTTGTTTTTAAGATTTTGCGCGAACATTGATTAATGAATTATTAAAATTTTATGCGGCTCACTCTCGCGTTTATTTTTGGTCACGGAGAGACTCAATAGTAACCATAATGGCTGCAAAGATCTCGAAGCGTCGGAATAAAAAAATATGTAATATCATAAAGGCGACCGTGGTGGCAGTGCTATGGTTACGCACACCGAGAGCACGAGTTTGAGACCGGTACCCATTTATCTTTGATATATGTACTTTGGTTGTCCTGTTTCTATGATACAAGCACTTTAGTAACTTAGTATAGAAATGTAAATTTAAAAAAAAATTAAAATTGAACGCGATATTAAGCCAAATAAAATTTCTTTAATTCAGAATGCTATCGTATCTAAAAATGCAGTGATAGTACATATATAAAACTGAGAACTAAACGTATTTTTTGCGATGTTTATTTGTGTTTCTTGTGACGGAATTAGACAATGATAAATATTGACTAGGCCGTCATTCGTTGCCACCCTGCAGCCCCGCGAAGCTCGCCTCGTTGCCTCCCTCGGCCGGCGGTAGCGCCGCGCGTGCAATTAATATGCCAGGCCGGCCGCGTGTGTCGCAACATAAAAGACTTGATACTTGGAGACACTTGCCTTTACTATAAAATATTTAATAAATATACTTTTTTGAAGACACGTCGTTGCTTAAATTTATAGTGTATGTATCCCCTTACTTGTCTTAAAATTTTGATTAATTAAAAAACAAATATTTGCCTTGGCCGGCATAGTGACGGCGGCTGAGACAGCCGTGTACTAACTCGGCTGTTTCAGTCGTCGGCACTTTTGGATCTCCTCTTGCTTATCATCAGGCAGGTCGATGTCAAATGTCGTGTTACAATAAAAAAAAAGATTTTTAATCTTTAAAATTTATCTATCAATCAAACTCTCAAACAGAACAGACAATGGAGCGCCACTTGCTACGACCCTGACACACCTCCTTTGCTTCCTTCACATCCACATTTCTCTTCATACAAGTTCTAAGGTTATGGGCACTGGGCAACTAAGCTTTCTTGAGGATGTCTTTAAGATTTATTTAGACATTGATTACGGAAAGAAATATATAAAAAACATATTAAACTTTTCATTTCAGTACAATAATGGAGAATAAATCATTTGAATAACCTTTAAAATGTTAAAAATAAACAACACAAATACACACGCATTTTTGACAGAAATTTTACAACAAACAAGAAAACGCATTCTAACCGAGAACGTGAAAAAGAAAAAACAACAAAAATGATAATAAAAAAGTCAAATAAACGCTAATTACAAAGATCAAACAGTCGCGGTTGACACGTAACCCGTCCAAGTTTTCTTTTGCGAAAGAAGAGAGAGAATTTTTGATCAATAATTGTCACTGGGCGGTCTCCATTTAGGGGAGACGGGGTAAGGTTGGTCCCTTGAAAGGGAGGGAGTAGGGGGTAATTACCAGTGCGTTTTGTTACCGAGATGATAGGCGCGAAAAATGGCTCGCGCGTGCCTACGTGTTCTAGTTTTTGGATATTTAGTCGCGTCCTCGTTCTGATGAAATATTGAACACTCGGAGTAATTTATTCCCGAAGGAGAATTTACGAAGGATATTGAAATTAGGAGCCCGCCAATGGTGACTGTTCGTCGTATGCACTGAGCTTTATTGGATTCTATAAGAGCCTTCGTTTAGCTTTAATATGACATTTAATATCTATTTTTCGGTTTAATATCTATTATTCTAGGTCAATGATGAAAGGTTAAAATTTAGGTCTTCTTTTACTTTCATGCTTCCACTCAACAGTAAAAATATATTGTAATAACTGCTAAAGAAGTTTTATTAAAAATATTTACAATGTTGATTTAATATCCAAAATTTCCGATAAAAAACACAAATATACTTGGATTTTTAGACTGCACCCTGCTTGTTATTAAGCAGTCCATAAATGAAGGCAAATACGATTGCTATGAAAGTTAAATAACTGCTTGTAGCAGTCGCTTAACCTATGCCGGCCTAGTTCATAACATCAATTTACAAGCTGATCCTAAAACGCGACTAAGTCACTTCTGGTTTATACAGTGGCATAACTCCGAATCGCAAGATTAGTTGGTTAGTGGTCCACAAGTCGAAACTCGATAAAAACAACAAAATCTACCATTACTGTATCTAACCTATTTCTTATTAAAATGCTAAGATATCTACTTGGAATCAAATTAAGGCATACATGTATTATATAGCGATATATATATATTATATATGATTATTTTCCATTAATTAATGTGAAAAACATAGCTAATTAATGCGAAGGACGTAGATAGGAAGAATTCAAACAAACAACAAACAAGCGATTGCACTTAGTAAGGGCGCAATATGCAAATTCATGCTTTATTTTGGCAAGTATGAAGTGTGTACGCGAGTGGGCGTGTGCTCTATATGGCATATACAAATATATGGAGATGTGTTTGTAATAAAATATGTTTAGTTAAAAAGCTTTTTATATTGTGATGCGGCATCTGACCTAGACTTGTTTACCTTAAGGTAAGTCCAGATTAGTAGTCAAAAGAGGAAGTTCAAGAACGCCGCGCCAGTGAAATCTGTCTGAAAATCCAGAAATGCTTTTTCACGCTTTGGTTTAAGGTTCAACAAATATAGATAAGGGGAATAATTCAATCTACTGTTAATTGTCTTAATTGTCATTTCTTCTTGAATAATGTGTATAAATAATCTGAGGTACTTTCAAAAAGAAAATGTATATAATTTGTGCTGACGGCAACGAAATCACTTAGCTTTTTGTCCGACTTATCTGCTGAAAAATATGATGAGTTATTGCGTGATTTTGTTTCCATTATTATTAAAAAAAACTTAGTTTTGATTAGGCCGGAATAGAAGATGCGACTGTAACTTGCAGATATTTACTTTAGTAGCAGTCGCTTCTATTCATTCGCTTTAATTTAATATCATATAATATTAATGTCAGAATTGGCATGTAAAATTAAAAAAATATTTTACTTAAAAAAAAAATTACATTTAAATTCAACTCCAAAGTTTTCTATAATCGCATCAAGGGACAAGCAGTGTAAGAAAACGAGGGTGGTTAATGAATAAAAAAATGTATATTTTTTACTTTCTCCAGTGATTAGTTACCCTTATAATGAGGGATGAATTCGTGTGTGTATCCCCTATACTTATATTTATATTTTTGTATGGATAAAGCTTTTGTAAATTTTGGTGTGTGTCTAGGGATTTCATTTTCCATCATTGATTAAGAATATATTTTGAATAGGAAAGTATTTTTTTTATAAAAAATGTGTATTTTGTTGTGATGTGATTGTGATCCGTTTATTAGTGTAGATTCGAGGTGTTTAGGTTCTATAATAAAAACATTTTTAATAAGTTATTACACATATTAAAAAATATTGTTTCAAATAAATATGCTATATAATATTAATGTCGATAATTATATCGAAGATTTTCCCAATATTTTTTTTTTAAATACCCTTATTTTAGCGGCTCATTATAGCGTTTATTTTGACCAGCTGTCGTCATAATAAACGCTATAGCGGCGGCCATAGCGAGTCGAAAAAACTTTTTGTTGTATAAAACGTGTTTATGAAAAACCAACAAAAAAAATACTATATTGTACTTGCAATTGACAAATTTTAATAATTAATAAGCCAGTTATTATTATATCTATTTTTGATAAATAAATATATAAATAGGTAAACATATATTATTAGTTTTAAATAATACGAACGCCACATAATCACATATCTCGCGTAAATTTTGTCTCTTCAATTTTATTTTTAAACCTCGTAAGAGGGGGAGTACGGTGTACGACTTCTCAAGTTAAATTAAGAATGTGAGTTTGCCCTCGCGGTCTGTTATCTTACCCACTTCGTTTGTTTACAGGGACTTTTTACCTCTGACATTGTCGAATTTTTTCCTACATCACGTTTATATGTATATCTACAATGTACGGGTACTTCATATAAAATTGTTTTTTGGTGTACAATTTTGTCCTATTCTCCCCGATGTATAGATTATAGTACTAAAAAGAATTTAAAGTAAAAAGAACATAGATGAATTTGATAACTTTAGTAATATTCAATGAGTTTAGGCTTTTTACATAAAAGTTGGAGATAGTTTTCTTTACTGAGACGCGACATATGAATTCAAGTTTAAGAGCGCCGACGACTGAAAAAAACGTTCGTCACTATTTCGGCCGCATAGGTTCTTTTTCACGCTTTGCTTATAGGATTCAAGGTTGTAAAATCTGGAGAACACATAGTGTGGTAATTCTATTTGTTTATTGTACTACAAAGAAACAGCCAAAATAAAAGGTGCGCTTTTATTTTGGCTGCCGATTCGGTCGACAGAAGGCAGATGATTGGTGACTGGTTTTAAAATTTTTATACGTAATACACAAAAATTCTTAAAGATTTCATTCACGTTTTCTTTGTGTAAATTTGCTTTACCTACTGTTACATGCGTGGAGAGTCGGTGTTGGATTTTTTACCTCTTATTAAGGGATTTTTAGGTGTGTTTTTTGGATTACCTCCCTTTTGAAGTTTAAGATTAAGGTTTAAAGGGAGACAGGTGGTGTTTGCATTTCCGTGTGTCGTATGGATGTACTCGTAAGCTATTTAATACACAAAGATTTTCGGGTAAAGAAGGGTATAAACATCTCTATACTTTGGTGAAGTGAAGTTTCATATTTAATTTCCACCCGTATTAAGGCTTTCTTTGATTATGGGAAAAATTATAACTTAAGTATTGTAGGTTATATTTTTTTTTTAACAAGAGCGACATATTGGTGTTTGTAGACAGTGGTGCCCAGTCTGCCAATCCGGGGTGGTACCATCACTTACAAGTATAAAGATTATTTGTAATATTTTTAATTAGATTGAATATTACAAATATTTGTTTATAAAAAAGGACAGATATTTCCTCCGCGTCTGGTTGTCAACAAGTAGTAGGCAGTGGTGCACAGTTTGCCAATTCTAGTA
Source organism: Tinea trinotella (assembly GCA_905220615.1). Classification (NCBI taxonomy): domain Eukaryota; kingdom Metazoa; phylum Arthropoda; class Insecta; order Lepidoptera; family Tineidae; genus Tinea; species Tinea trinotella. Next base: position 2,986,579 of record HG992320.1, on the reverse strand, counting down.
GGCTTGTAATGTAAGTCTTCGGTTCCAACTGGGCTGGCCTTGTGAATGCGACTTCTGGGTACAGTAGCTCCTGCCTCCCTTCCTTGCTTAAATAATCCTTTTTATATGCAAACCTTCCTTTTTATATAAAAAAAAGTCAACATAAAGAACAAAAATAACACGCTGACAAAAATCAGCGACCAAACCTACTTTTTAATAAACTAGAACTTTCGTATATGAGTTCATTTTCTTTTCTAATAATTAAAAGCAATTTTAATTTAAAAAAAACCTATCATCTTGTTATTGACAAAGTAGCTAGCCACAGGAATTAATTAATATTATGGGATGAAAAAAGGACTGTAACGAACCTGTGGCGATAACTGAAAGCGCTCTTTGATGGCTATTGTTAGAAAAAACACTGAAGCGTGACGGGTGAGGTGGTCAGAGATAAACAAAAAGAATAGAAGTTGCTACCCGTGTGACTGGAAGGTGTTAGAAAAAAGAAATACATCTATTATTAAGGCGGATGAATGAATGAACTGAATGACATGGAAGTATTTTTTATAAAAATATTTACGTCTTTTTTTTATTATAATAAAGGTTTTAATTTTTATCAATCAATCAAATTGTCACGCCTCTTGCCCACGGGGATAGGCGGTGACAACGGAGCGCCACTTGCCACGATCCTGACACAACTCCCTTGCTTCCTTGACATCCACAATTCTCCTCATTTTTATAGCTCGACATCGTGCTCTTTCCATTCAGCTGGGGTACGATGAATGGAGGCGACTGCTACTACAGTCACCATGCTGGCCTAGTTGGAACTGAGAAGTTTTATGCTGATCCCGAAACGCGACTGAGTCACTTCACGGTCTGTATACTTCAAAGTGGTGGTACTACCCCGATTCGGTAGACCCAGACGCGGAACAAAAAATACCTCTAAATCTTGTACAGTCTTATCGCAAATATTAAATAAATATTACATATTAAAAACAATATTTCCAACTAAGAATCGAACCTGGGACTGATGCGTAACGCGTGTCGTCAACCACTTTTAGATGTTCTAGGTGTAATCTTCTAAACCAATTTATACAGGTAAAAGACACTGTAGTTTGTTTGCCTAAATAACATATTGTAATGTAAAATAATATTTATTTATTGGACATTATATTAAAACTTTGATTAAAAAGATATTAACTAAATTGTCACTTGCTAGGGTATGCACTACTTGGATAGGCATGGATACTAAGGATCCCCACATTAATTACTAAAATATAACGAATAAAATCACACGAAAATTAAAACCAAGAGAGAAACTAAATTTTCTACACGGTTACTGTGAAATATCTTTCGCGGGAATTTCTTTCAGAGCGTAACAAATTTTTACATTTCCACAAAGAGAAATGGCGGCTAGGATGGCAAATGCACGACACATGGATCTAGTCTAGATGTTTTTTACTCTCTTTATAATATGTTTTGCTTCTTTCCCCTTTATATTTCTTTCCCTTTGTGCAACTATTCTCCAAAGAAAATGTGCTTCTTTTCCACAAATACAATTGAGATAGAACCAAAACGTTATGTAATAACCGAATATTTTTATAATCTTGGGGACGGTTAATTAATTGTTAATAGGTGTTTTATTATTATCTATTGTATCTGTGCGGGACCGGGTCGACTAAATCGAACCTCCGCAGAACTTGGAAACGCGGCCGTCGAAAGACGAGCTCAGCCGTGACGACGAAAGTCGATCTACGGGTTTCCAATTCTACGGCAGGCTGACTCCCGCGCTCACCAGTGGTCTCTCCAGAGGACCAACGTCCGTTAGCCTAGAGCTGGAGAGTACCGGTGAGTTTGGGCTTGCCGACGAACGGTCCGATGCACCGAAGAAATGCCGGGGTGCACGATGGGTGGTGATGCGATGAAATGAAACACCAGATCTTGAGAGTTCAGGCTTCGTTCCTCTTCTATAGTCCCCAGTCTTGGTCGGATGGCGGTGAGGTGGCGTGTGCGGCGGTGGTGATCTTCGAACTGATTTTTGCGTGCTAGGCCGCCTATATTTATTCGCCACCTCTCCCGGCGCTCGGTGACTCTCGCATGCCGCGACGCGAGAGCCAATGAGCGTCGAGTATTCGCCGATCAACCAAGAATGGGGATAAGAAAATTGCACGAAAATACTATTTATTTATATTTACAATTCTCTTATACTATTAACAATTATTATTATATCTATATTAATCTATAAACTATTGGAATTTACATAAATCTAATAAGAAACCATTCTTCTATACTATAACTATTCTAAATGACTATTCTAAGCTCTAAGTGGTGCTAACTAAGTGCTTATAACTATACAAAGAGCCTATTCCTATTTACAATGTCTATAAACTCTATGCCTAGCCTTAAATCGCGTCCGAATAATCCTATATGCTTAAGTAGCTCTATACACTTTACATTGGTTACTTTTACCAATTTAACTATCTATAAGTGTAGTAGAAGCTATAATCTATCTAAATACTAAGACCTAAAGTAGAAAAGTTAATACTTAAACTCTATAATTAGGTCCGAACATTCTAGTATGCCTAATGCTGACTAGGTTTTAATATTACCTCTTATTTAAGTGTCTTTACATAAAATGAGATATCGTCTATCATTCTATATTAGAACTATCCAATTCCACATAAAATAATAGGTATCACTATAAAACTATTAGCACTGCAATGGCAAGGATTCTTGTCTATTGCGCCGACCAATGGCAGCGCTTACATTATCAGCTAATGGCGTGAAAGCAGCGCGCCGTTATTGCACCTTAGCTTGGTATTTTCCTATTGACTATTCCTGTTGGAAAATACCAAGCTGTACTAGAAAAGGCCATTGCAGGTTTTCCTGTTCTATAAACATAATTACATGATCAAAATCACATATCTATTCTATGCTATACGATAACGTGATTTGATAAATTATGTTACCAAATCACACATCTATGTGATTTGGTACGTATATCGACCCTGTAGTGGTAGATAAACTATTTGTTCTTTTAAAGAACCGAACTTAATAATTTAAGCCCTAACTATTATATTTCCCTGAAGCAGGCGAAATCTATCTTACGAACATTTAGTGTTTGTGGCGGGCTAAATTATTATCTATTGATACGTTATGCTAGTCTATATACGTAATAATAGATTCGTATTCTCGAATGTCCTAATTATGTGTGATTAAAAACTAAGCTAAACGTGACGCGACTTAAGACTAGACGTCTACTTATAACTATGTGCGATACGTCTTATTAACTATACTTTTTTAACGGCTTATAACTAAACGAGTTATATCTAAAGCGCCTACCTATGCCTATAAGACGACTCATATCTAGAACGCCTACCTATTACCTAACGGCTTATGTCTAGAACGCCTACCTATTACCTAACGGCTTATATCTAGAACGCCTACCTATTACCTAACAGCTTATGTCTAGAACGCCTACCTATTACCTAACGGCTTATATCTAGAACGCCTACCTATTACCTAACAGCTTATATCTAGAACGCCTACCTATTATTGTAAGACGACTTATATCTAGAACGCCTACCTATGACATTGCGACTATCTATCTACATTGACGATCAGAGCAGAGAAACTTGTAGTGACGTCAAGAGCAGAAACCGAGGAAATGCGCCGTCCTGTCGATAGCTCTGAAAAGAGCTGTTTTAGCACCCGTATAACACGTAGTAGCTCTGAAAAGAGCTGTTTGTGAGAGAGGAGTGCTGTGCCCAGTTTCTTTCTTGACGCGACGTGAAGTCTTCAAGATATCCTTCAAGGGTCCTTTGTTCTTCTATGGCGTGGGCGTAGCGACGATGGGCACAGCGATGACGTCCTCTCTCTACGGGTGCGGGCGGCGCATTGAGCGGCTGCGCTCTGTGCGCCCTATTTATAAGCGCGCCGTGAGACAGGAATTTCGTCGACGTGGGAACATTCGCGAACAATAGCATTCCAACGGTACGCCTACATGCGAAACTATTTGACTATTCGGTTGAATACCTATCTATATACAAAATGCAATGTCGTATTAATTAATAAACTATATTTACATGTGAGGCGTCGTGCACATACTCCCGCCGTGCAGTGACGTAGGCTGCTGTTGGTTGACTATGGCGCTGCATCCTCTGCTACCGGTGTCACGACGTCTGGCTTGTAGTCGGTTGGCAGGACGATGAGCTTCTTTGTGGGGCGCCTTAGAACTCCACCCTTTGTTTGCACGTCCACGGCTCGTACAATGTTGTCCTTGCCCGGATATGTTGCCACTACCTTACCCCTTGGCCAGGTATTGCGGGGCAAGGTATTATCGCAGATCAGGACGACGTCTCCTAATTTTAACGCCGCTCCCTTGCTCCTTGGCTCCCGCCGATTTTGTAGGTCGGGCAGATATTCTCTGAGCCATCGCGACCAGAAATGATTGGCGAGTTGCTGAGCCCGGCGCCAGTGAGATTTATGGTTCAAATCTCGCTCGTCGAAGGTTCCTGGCGTTTGCACTTGACCTGATCCTCCTATCAGGAAATGATTCGGAGTTAGGGACTCGTCGTCTTCTGCGTCTGTTGATACATGGGAGAGTGGTCTGCTATTTACTGTGTATTCTGCCTCACATAGTAATGTGTGTAGAACCTCTTCTGTGGGGTGGCGATTCTCTAAGACATTATATAAGGCTGTCTTGACAGATCTCACTAACCTCTCCCAAGCCCCTCCCATGAATGGGGCTCCGGGCGGAATGTACTTCCACACTATCGATCGTTTTGAAGCTTCATGTTTCAACGCCTCTCGGAGTTCTCTATCTGCGCCATGGAGGTTAGTCCCATTGTCCGAGTATAACTCTGTCGGACAGCCTCTTCTCGCTATCATACGTCTTAGTGCTTGGATTGCTGAGTCAGCAGAAAGGTTTGCAGCAATTTCCAAATGTACTGCGCGAGTCGTCAGGCAAGTAAATAGAGCCACGTATCTCTTCTGATGGTGGCGTCCTACTGTCACTGATAGTGGTCCAAAATAATCGAGCCCTGTATATGTGAAGGGTCTTTTATGATGAGCCAGCCGGCTCTTAGGGTGGTTGCCCGTTTGTGGCACTGCTGGTTCGGCTTTCCTTATTCGACATTTCAAACAGTTCTTTACTATAGTTCGGGCAGTTGGTCGTAGGCGAAGTATCCAGAGGTGTTGTCGAACCTCGTTAATTAAAGTTTCGACTCCTGCGTGATTTAATTTTTCATGAATATGCGCCATATATAGTCGAGTGTATATATGGTCGCCATGGAGGACTGATGGCTCACGCTGACTTGCTGAGATTCTCGGAGTTTCGGCTATTCTTGATTTCAGGATTATTTTCCCAGCTGCATCTATTTCCACTGCTAGTAGACGAAGTTTACTATTTTTCTGGTCTATTTGATTCTCAGATCTTAACGCGATTAATTCTTCTGGGAAGGATTCTTCCTGCGCCGCTTGTATCCAAAGTTCCTCTGCCCTCTTGATGTAATGTGTATCAAGTGGGGTCTGGGTACTCGTACTATGTAAGGATGGGCGTGGTTTGATAACCTTCTTCTTTTTCTCTTTCCCATACGTAGGGTCTTCCTGTGACCTTCTCGCCGTCCTTTTGTAATTTACTTTTTCGTTAAGACTCTTGAATCGATTTATTGCGTCTAGTACTCTCGCCGTTGTTCGGATAAGACGCAACCACGATGAAAATCGTTCTATTTTGGGTAGCGCCTCTAATATACTTGAAGACTTTGTCGTTATATGGCAAGTCCTTTCTTCGCCAGTTTGATTTAATACCTCTATCTTCTCCGTAGGCCAATCTTCTATATTTTCACGCAAAAACTCTGGGCCTGTGAACCATCGATGATTGTGGTCAAAGTGCGGGGGCACGTCTCTGGTAGCGTCATCGGCTACGTTATGTCGAGTCGGGATATAACGCCACTCATTAACTTTGGTGCATTCCTCGATCTCGGCGACCCGATGAGCCACAAAAGACTTGTATGTTTTAGGCCCAGCCCTCAACCATGATAACACGGTTTTACTGTCGGTCCAGAAGAATCTACTTTCTATCATTATCTTGTACTCCTCTGCGACGGTGCAGGCTAGTCGACAGCCTATCAGAGCTGCTTGGAGCTCCAGCCTTGGTATGGATACGAGTTTCAGTGGTGCTACTCTGGCCTTGGCTGCTGCTAGAGTCACATGAACGTTTCCATTGCTATCTATTGTTCGCCAGTAGACGGCTGCGGCGTATGCCCTCTCGCTGGCATCTACAAAGGTGTGAAGCTCGTTCACTACATTTTTCTCGCTTAGGTGTGGGTGACAGCGAGGTAAATGGATGGCTTTTAGAAGTTTAATGCCTTTTACCCACTGTCTCCAGCTCTCAGCTAAATGGTCTGGCAATTTCTCATCCCAGCCGGTTCCTGTTCGCCAGGTCTCTTGAATAATGTGCTTCGCCTGGACTGTGATAGGCGAAACTAGGCCCAGTGGGTCGAATACCGACATGATTGTCCTCAAAGCTTCCCTCTTTGTTGGGACTTTTAGGTCATCGGTGATCTCCTTGGGTACCCTAGCAAAGTTCAGGTTAAACCCTAAGGTATCCAATTTAGGCCGCCATATAAGGCCTAATATTTTTTCTATTCTATTTCCGTCTTCTAGATGACGATCTGTTATTTGGCTTTCTGTAACTTCTTGAAACTCCGCTACAACTTCGTCGCTATTAGAGGTCCAACCTCTTAAGTTGAAATTCGCCTCGCTATGTATTTTCTTTACTTGTTTAGATATTTCGATGGCTTCGCCAATGCTTCTAAAACTGTGAAGATAATCATCCATGTAGTGGTTGGATATTATTGCTTCTACAGCTAGCGGGTACTCTTCTCTATATTTTTCAGCGTGCGTGTTTTTTATGTATAGTGCGATGCTGGGGGAACACGCCGCACCGAAGATAACTGACCGCATTCTATATTCGTTGGGTGGGCCCTCCCGCCGGTCAGCGCGCCAAAGGAATCTAAGGACGTCTCTGTCGGTCTCTTTTATTCCAATTCTCAGAAACATTTCTTCTATGTCGGCGGCTACAGCTATCTTATGTTGTCTGAATCTCATTAGAACTCCAGGTAACGATTGCAATAAATCAGGGCCAGTAAGGAGGTGCTCATTAAGGGTCGTCCCTCCTGTGCGTGCGGCCGCGTCGAATACAACACGTACTTTTCCTGGCTTTGCTGGGTGAGTAACCGCGAAGTGTGGCAGGTACCATGTCTTTCCCGGTGTAGGAACAGCGGTGGCGGGTTCGGCGTAACCCTTTGCTAACAGGTTTTCTATTTGTTTGTTGTATTCGATCTTCATGTTGGGTTCTTTGTCTAATTTCTTCTCTATCGTGTAGAGTCGTTTTAGAGAATTATCGAAGTTGTTCGGCAGTCGAGACTCCTTTTCTTTCCATAATAGCGAAGTTTCGTAGCAACCTGACGGTAACCTCACGGTCTCTTTGTTCAGCAACTCTATGGCGCGTTTCTCGGGGTCCGCGCGTGTTTGGCGGGCCGTTATTCCCAATCCGTCTATGGCGAAATACTTTTTTATCTCTTCGTTGATATCTTCATCTGAGTTCTGAGTGTATACTCGTTCGACCACGTAATTTAATCTATGTCCCAGCTGTCGAGTCGTTGCTCCGTGCAGAACCCAACCCAGTTCTGTTAAGGAGGCTACGGGTTGGTTAAGCGGTCCTGTCTTCGTCTGCTGGGCCATTAACAGGTGCCAATTATCTTGGCCTATCAGCAACGTAGGCGTTGCTTTCCCATGGTGCAAGTAACTCTCCACCTCTTTAAGATGACGACATCCTCTTATATCTTCAAGTTTTATTGTTTGCGGCGACAGCTTGAGTCCCTGGATCGTGCGAGCCTTCAACTCGAAACTCTTCTTTTGACCGCTAATATTGATAGAGACTCGTCGAGAGCGCGTCGCCTTTGTTTGTTTCCCGGCGACGGCTTCTATATTTAAGGGGTCGATTGGTCCCTTTGCGCCGATACGCTGAGCTATGCGTTCATCTATGAGGGTGACCGTTGATCCATCGTCAAGCAGTGCAAAGGTGTCGACGGATCCTTTGGGTCCCGTTAACTTGATCGGAACTATTTTCAAATATGTGTAAGTACGGGAATAAGTAGAAGCCACTACTTCGTTCTTCTCTGTGCTAGGTGGGTCGAAATGTAGAAGAGAATGATGAGTTCTGAGACACCCGTCTTTCTCGCACCTCTTCTTGGGACAAGTGTGCTTGGCTGCTTTATATTGCAGGCAGCGATAACACATTCTATTCTTCCTTGCCAATTCCCACCTTGTCTTTGAGTCCGCTTTCTTAAATATCTCGCAGTCGTGTTCTGCGTGGTTTTGTTTCTTGCAAAGAAAACAGCTCGATGCCTTTATGGGTCCTCTATGCCTATTGTTGTCGCTATTCTCAATTTTCTTTTGTTGTTTCACAGTTGTTTGTTCTTCGATGTAATTCGACCGCTGAAACCTTCTATTTGATATAAGAGTTTCGTCTGTTATGACTTCTGGTGGGGCGAATCTTCCACACATTTTCGCTTCCCTTTTGATAAATTCTTCGAATTGAACAAGGTCTGGCTCGTCTTCGGCTCTATTACTTGAAAAATCGATCCAGCGGTATCGTAGAGCGGGCGTCAATTTGTCCACTATGTCTTGAATTATCTCCGGGTTATACAGGTAGCGCGATTTCTTTAATATTTTAAGTGTAGCTACGCTGTTTCTAATCTTGCTTGCGAAGAGACATATATCTCTGGGTGAGTCCGTAGTTCTCCCAATGCCACGTAGTTTAGCCATCTCCGCCTTTGCGATGGCGTCTGCACGTCCGAAACTCTCTTCTAATTCTATCATGATTTCTCGAGCGTCGGCATTCGCTATTAATAGGGGCTGCACTGTTTCCTTCGCTCTTCCTCTCAGGGCTCTTCTTAAACGGGCCGTGTTCTCGACCTTTGACAAGTGCTCGACTGACTCATCGAATGCTGCTTTAAACGTCAACCATTGTGTATATGAACCGTTGAATGGTGGGAGGTCCATTGTATATCTTGTGACATTTTGCGTGGGTTGACTGATACGGCAAGCTTGAGTGATTGCCATAGCTAAGTCTGTGAGTCCTTGCGAAGATCCGTGAGGGTTCGTAGGAGGTTGTCCGGTCGACTTCAGCTCTTCCGACTTCGGTTGCGATGCCTTATATTTGCATTTGTCCCTTTCTTCCTTAATAAGCGATTTCACTTCTTTTCGTGAGTGTGAGGTGCTTCTTCTATTTGCTTCTGCCGTGACTCTGTCATCCGACCAAGACTTGTTGACAGAGTGTTGAGAGATATCGTCTTCTTGCTGTGACTCGTTGGAGCTATATTCTTCTGACTCGGAGGCCTCGAGTTGTAATCTATGTGCTCGGAGTTCGCACAGCTTGAGTTGAGCTAGAGCTATATCTTCTAGCGCTTGGGCGAGTCGGCGATTTTCGTCTCGTCCCTCTTTTGATGATCTCTTCTTTCTATGTTGCGGCGCGGCCATGTCATAAGGTGAGGCTAACGGCGCAGGTATTGAGGCGGTCGGCGTAGATGCGTAGTATTCAAACGACGTAGGTGCGACACGTAGCTCGTGTTGAGATGTGATTTCGTGTCTTGAAACATGTGGCGTCGGTGAGCTTGTACGTATCGTAGGCGAGGTTGTGCGCAGCTCTGGCGAGGTTGTGCGCAGCTCTGGCGAGGTTGTGCGCGGCGCGGGCGAGGTTGTGCGCGGCGCGGGCGAGATCTTGTGCGACGCTGGCGAGGCCTTGCGCGGCGCTGACGAGGTCTTGCGCGGCGCTGACAAGGTTGCTTGTGGCATCGGCGATGTAGCGCGCGGCGCGAGCGGTGCAGGGGTCATCGGTGGCGTGCGTCTGACAGGGCGATAGTCTCGCGACGACGGGATGTCGAATGACTCTGCGTGTGAAGCCTCGCCTTGGTCCCTCCCCCTCTTCGATCTGGTGATCGGCATCGTGCACGGATCCGGCTCGAAGGACCAAAATGTGCGGGACCGGGTCGACTAAATCGAACCTCCGCAGAACTTGGAAACGCGGCCGTCGAAAGACGAGCTCAGCCGTGACGACGAAAGTCGATCTACGGGTTTCCAATTCTACGGCAGGCTGACTCCCGCGCTCACCAGTGGTCTCTCCAGAGGACCAACGTCCGTTAGCCTAGAGCTGGAGAGTACCGGTGAGTTTGGGCTTGCCGACGAACGGTCCGATGCACCGAAGAAATGCCGGGGTGCACGATGGGTGGTGATGCGATGAAATGAAACACCAGATCTTGAGAGTTCAGGCTTCGTTCCTCTTCTATAGTCCCCAGTCTTGGTCGGATGGCGGTGAGGTGGCGTGTGCGGCGGTGGTGATCTTCGAACTGATTTTTGCGTGCTAGGCCGCCTATATTTATTCGCCACCTCTCCCGGCGCTCGGTGACTCTCGCATGCCGCGACGCGAGAGCCAATGAGCGTCGAGTATTCGCCGATCAACCAAGAATGGGGATAAGAAAATTGCACGAAAATACTATTTATTTATATTTACAATTCTCTTATACTATTAACAATTATTATTATATCTATATTAATCTATAAACTATTGGAATTTACATAAATCTAATAAGAAACCATTCTTCTATACTATAACTATTCTAAATGACTATTCTAAGCTCTAAGTGGTGCTAACTAAGTGCTTATAACTATACAAAGAGCCTATTCCTATTTACAATGTCTATAAACTCTATGCCTAGCCTTAAATCGCGTCCGAATAATCCTATATGCTTAAGTAGCTCTATACACTTTACATTGGTTACTTTTACCAATTTAACTATCTATAAGTGTAGTAGAAGCTATAATCTATCTAAATACTAAGACCTAAAGTAGAAAAGTTAATACTTAAACTCTATAATTAGGTCCGAACATTCTAGTATGCCTAATGCTGACTAGGTTTTAATATTACCTCTTATTTAAGTGTCTTTACATAAAATGAGATATCGTCTATCATTCTATATTAGAACTATCCAATTCCACATAAAATAATAGGTATCACTATAAAACTATTAGCACTGCAATGGCAAGGATTCTTGTCTATTGCGCCGACCAATGGCAGCGCTTACATTATCAGCTAATGGCGTGAAAGCAGCGCGCCGTTATTGCACCTTAGCTTGGTATTTTCCTATTGACTATTCCTGTTGGAAAATACCAAGCTGTACTAGAAAAGGCCATTGCAGGTTTTCCTGTTCTATAAACATAATTACATGATCAAAATCACATATCTATTCTATGCTATACGATAACGTGATTTGATAAATTATGTTACCAAATCACACATCTATGTGATTTGGTACGTATATCGACCCTGTAGTGGTAGATAAACTATTTGTTCTTTTAAAGAACCGAACTTAATAATTTAAGCCCTAACTATTATATTTCCCTGAAGCAGGCGAAATCTATCTTACGAACATTTAGTGTTTGTGGCGGGCTAAATTATTATCTATTGATACGTTATGCTAGTCTATATACGTAATAATAGATTCGTATTCTCGAATTTCCTAATTATGTGTGATTAAAAACTAAGCTAAACGTGACGCGACTTAAGACTAGACGTCTACTTATAACTATGTGCGATACGTCTTATTAACTATACTTTTTTAACGGCTTATAACTAAACGAGTTATATCTAAAGCGCCTACCTATGCCTATAAGACGACTCATATCTAGAACGCCTACCTATTACCTAACGGCTTATATCTAGAACGCCTACCTATTACCTAACAGCTTATGTCTAGAACGCCTACCTATTACCTAACGGCTTATATCTAGAACGCCTACCTATTACCTAACAGCTTATATCTAGAACGCCTACCTATTATTGTAAGACGACTTATATCTAGAACGCCTACCTATGACATTGCGACTATCTATCTACATTGACGATCAGAGCAGAGAAACTTGTAGTGACGTCAAGAGCAGAAACCGAGGAAATGCGCCGTCCTGTCGATAGCTCTGAAAAGAGCTGTTTTAGCACCCGTATAACACGTAGTAGCTCTGAAAAGAGCTGTTTGTGAGAGAGGAGTGCTGTGCCCAGTTTCTTTCTTGACGCGACGTGAAGTCTTCAAGATATCCTTCAAGGGTCCTTTGTTCTTCTATGGCGTGGGCGTAGCGACGATGGGCACAGCGATGACGTCCTCTCTCTACGGGTGCGGGCGGCGCATTGAGCGGCTGCGCTCTGTGCGCCCTATTTATAAGCGCGCCGTGAGACAGGAATTTCGTCGACGTGGGAACATTCGCGAACAATAGCATTCCAACGGTACGCCTACATGCGAAACTATTTGACTATTCGGTTGAATACCTATCTATATACAAAATGCAATGTCGTATTAATTAATAAACTATATTTACATGTGAGGCGTCGTGCACAGTATCAGATTTCGTATGATGTATTTTTTCTAATAAAAAATACTGAAAAAATTTAAGGATTAAAAAACGTTACTAAATTGTTTTTTTTTTTTCAGATTTCGTGTGAACATTGTTTATGAAATTAAAGAGTTTTAGGGACATAACATCATAACAGACTTAAAAAATCGATGATGTCCTATTATTATGTTACAAGCGTCGGTGAGCTTGTACGTATCGTAGGCGAGGTTGTGCGCAGCTCTGGCGAGGTTGTGCGCAGCTCTGGCGAGGTTGTGCGCGGCGCGGGCGAGGTTGTGCGCGGCGCGGGCGAGATCTTGTGCGACGCTGGCGAGGCCTTGCGCGGCGCTGACGAGGTCTTGCGCGGCGCTGACAAGGTTGCTTGTGGCATCGGCGATGTAGCGCGCGGCGCGAGCGGTGCAGGGGTCATCGGTGGCGTGCGTCTGACAGGGCGATAGTCTCGCGACGACGGGATGTCGAATGACTCTGCGTGTGAAGCCTCGCCTTGGTCCCTCCCCCTCTTCGATCTGGTGATCGGCATCGTGCACGGATCCGGCTCGAAGGACCAAAATGTGCGGGACCGGGTCGACTAAATCGAACCTCCGCAGAACTTGGAAACGCGGCCGTCGAAAGACGAGCTCAGCCGTGACGACGAAAGTCGATCTACGGGTTTCCAATTCTACGGCAGGCTGACTCCCGCGCTCACCAGTGGTCTCTCCAGAGGACCAACGTCCGTTAGCCTAGAGCTGGAGAGTACCGGTGAGTTTGGGCTTGCCGACGAACGGTCCGATGCACCGAAGAAATGCCGGGGTGCACGATGGGTGGTGATGCGATGAAATGAAACACCAGATCTTGAGAGTTCAGGCTTCGTTCCTCTTCTATAGTCCCCAGTCTTGGTCGGATGGCGGTGAGGTGGCGTGTGCGGCGGTGGTGATCTTCGAACTGATTTTTGCGTGCTAGGCCGCCTATATTTATTCGCCACCTCTCCCGGCGCTCGGTGACTCTCGCATGCCGCGACGCGAGAGCCAATGAGCGTCGAGTATTCGCCGATCAACCAAGAATGGGGATAAGAAAATTGCACGAAAATACTATTTATTTATATTTACAATTCTCTTATACTATTAACAATTATTATTATATCTATATTAATCTATAAACTATTGGAATTTACATAAATCTAATAAGAAACCATTCTTCTATACTATAACTATTCTAAATGACTATTCTAAGCTCTAAGTGGTGCTAACTAAGTGCTTATAACTATACAAAGAGCCTATTCCTATTTACAATGTCTATAAACTCTATGCCTAGCCTTAAATCGCGTCCGAATAATCCTATATGCTTAAGTAGCTCTATACACTTTACATTGGTTACTTTTACCAATTTAACTATCTATAAGTGTAGTAGAAGCTATAATCTATCTAAATACTAAGACCTAAAGTAGAAAAGTTAATACTTAAACTCTATAATTAGGTCCGAACATTCTAGTATGCCTAATGCTGACTAGGTTTTAATATTACCTCTTATTTAAGTGTCTTTACATAAAATGAGATATCGTCTATCATTCTATATTAGAACTATCCAATTCCACATAAAATAATAGGTATCACTATAAAACTATTAGCACTGCAATGGCAAGGATTCTTGTCTATTGCGCCGACCAATGGCAGCGCTTACATTATCAGCTAATGGCGTGAAAGCAGCGCGCCGTTATTGCACCTTAGCTTGGTATTTTCCTATTGACTATTCCTGTTGGAAAATACCAAGCTGTACTAGAAAAGGCCATTGCAGGTTTTCCTGTTCTATAAACATAATTACATGATCAAAATCACATATCTATTCTATGCTATACGATAACGTGATTTGATAAATTATGTTACCAAATCACACATCTATGTGATTTGGTACGTATATCGACCCTGTAGTGGTAGATAAACTATTTGTTCTTTTAAAGAACCGAACTTAATAATTTAAGCCCTAACTATTATATTTCCCTGAAGCAGGCGAAATCTATCTTACGAACATTTAGTGTTTGTGGCGGGCTAAATTATTATCTATTGATACGTTATGCTAGTCTATATACGTAATAATAGATTCGTATTCTCGAATGTCCTAATTATGTGTGATTAAAAACTAAGCTAAACGTGACGCGACTTAAGACTAGACGTCTACTTATAACTATGTGCGATACGTCTTATTAACTATACTTTTTTAACGGCTTATAACTAAACGAGTTATATCTAAAGCGCCTACCTATGCCTATAAGACGACTCATATCTAGAACGCCTACCTATTACCTAACGGCTTATGTCTAGAACGCCTACCTATTACCTAACGGCTTATATCTAGAACGCCTACCTATTACCTAACAGCTTATGTCTAGAACGCCTACCTATTACCTAACGGCTTATATCTAGAACGCCTACCTATTACCTAACAGCTTATATCTAGAACGCCTACCTATTATTGTAAGACGACTTATATCTAGAACGCCTACCTATGACATTGCGACTATCTATCTACATTGACGATCAGAGCAGAGAAACTTGTAGTGACGTCAAGAGCAGAAACCGAGGAAATGCGCCGTCCTGTCGATAGCTCTGAAAAGAGCTGTTTTAGCACCCGTATAACACGTAGTAGCTCTGAAAAGAGCTGTTTGTGAGAGAGGAGTGCTGTGCCCAGTTTCTTTCTTGACGCGACGTGAAGTCTTCAAGATATCCTTCAAGGGTCCTTTGTTCTTCTATGGCGTGGGCGTAGCGACGATGGGCACAGCGATGACGTCCTCTCTCTACGGGTGCGGGCGGCGCATTGAGCGGCTGCGCTCTGTGCGCCCTATTTATAAGCGCGCCGTGAGACAGGAATTTCGTCGACGTGGGAACATTCGCGAACAATAGCATTCCAACGGTACGCCTACATGCGAAACTATTTGACTATTCGGTTGAATACCTATCTATATACAAAATGCAATGTCGTATTAATTAATAAACTATATTTACATGTGAGGCGTCGTGCACAGTATCAGATTTCGTATGATGTATTTTTTCTAATAAAAAATACTGAAAAAATTTAAGGATTAAAAAACGTTACTAAATTGTTTTTTTTTTTTCAGATTTCGTGTGAACATTGTTTATGAAATTAAAGAGTTTTAGGGACATAACATCATAACAGACTTAAAAAATCGATGATGTCCTATTATTATGTTAAATAATCATTTAAACCTAGTTAACAACAAGGAGTTATAGGTTTCTTTAAAATAAGCTTCCAATTATACAGAAGAAACTCTACCAATTCATATCGAGTAAGGAATGAATGTAGCGACCGCAAATTTCCTGTGTTTTCCTTCAATGATTGCCGGAATCACGGTCAGGTGTTACAACCACCTGCGCCGGCGCAACTACGAAAGCGTACCTATTAGCGGTCATATAACAATACATATATATTATTTTATTATTAGTTAATAAATTTGGAATGAAAGTAAGTAAAGGTCGTGAATTCAACACTGTGCTCGGCTAAGCTGAATTGTGGTTAATTAGGGTTTTGCTTCATTTACTTTTAGCCGGCATTGTGACGGCGGTTATACGGGTTTTTTAGTGGTACTCTTGCTTGCCATCAAGCAAGTCGAGGTAAGTCAAGGTGACATTTCGACTCTAAATTAAAAAAATCTTTCTGCAACTCCATTTATTCTCACCGTTCCATCTAATTTTCTATACTAGTTTATTTCAAAACGTTCACAAGTTATTTTAAAAATATTTATTAGTGTAAATTATTATTAAGTAGATCGATGAAAGGAATTTATAAATTTGATTTGGATGGATGCGTTAAACGAGGCTGTGTCTGGAAAAACTGTTAGTTAATTTTGATGTACCGGGCTCTGTCGTAAGATGTTGAAAGAGGTTATGCAAATAGCTTTATTAGCTTGTAAAATTAAGACGTTTAGTTATTGTAATGAGTATAATAGAACTGTTATTGCAGCTTGAAGACGGAACTAGATATTCTAATTGTTATGACAAAACTATCTACATAATTGCATATATAAAATAATTTTAAAGCTACTTTAGAAACTAAATTTTACTAGTTCATGAAGCATGAAGATTAGAATTAACGCCGTAGAAATGCGGTCGTTAAAGAGTGTATGTGGAGTAACTATAGCGGATAGAATAAGGAATAGCACAGTGCGCGATAGATGTAGTTTAAAAGAAGATGTAGTGACAAGGATTCATAAAGGAATGTTTCGATGGTTAGGGCACATGGAAAGGATAAGTGAAAGTAGATTGACGAAAGGAATTTATAAATATGATGTGATTGGATGCGTTAAACGAGGCAAACCCAGGAGGGTTTTTTCGACCAAGTCGGAGACATCCATAAGAAAGTTGGATTACCTAGTGCCCACAACAGCAGAGCTTAAATAAAAATCACCTCTTTCCCACTGGGATAGGTAGAAACAATGGAGTGCCTCTTGCCCCGATCCTGACACAACTCCCTCACCTCCACAATTCTCTTCATACAAGCTCTACAATTTTCCTTTGGTCAATCTACTTTCACTTATCCTATCCATGTGCCACCCTTTCTATTCCTTTGTAAATTTCACTACATCTTCTTTCAAACGACATGTATCGTGCTATCCCTTATTTTATTCGCCATCGTCTAAGTTTATTGTATAGTTCAAATATTCCAAATTAAGACATCAAACGATTAAAGCATACAATTTTTAAGTAGCTAATTCCGCCCACCGTTACTCCGAAACAAATCGGTCAAAAAGTGGACAATCTCTTCTGTTTTAGGTCAATCACACGACAACCTTCTGTAGACGGATGCCGCTTGCAACTGTAATTTCGTTAGTTTAAAACAAATATTCAAAAATCTTCTAACAATGTGTTGTTTCAACAATTTCTGTGATTTTTTTTATAAATTCACTTTTTTTTTGCAAACTTTTAGTCATTTATCTATGTTTACATATAATAATTATGGGTATTAATAAGTTTAATTATTGTAATTTTTTAAATATTTATTATAGAAGTAATCCAATATTTAATAATAATTAAATAATTTCCTTGTTTTGTATTATTTATGGATGTGAGGGAAGCGAGTGAGTAGTGTCAGGATCGTGTCAAGGGGCGCTTCATTGTCTCTGCATATCCCTGTGGAAAAAGACGTAACAATTTAATCGATTAATTGTTTATTTTATGTGCTTTTCTACATCTACCTACATAAAGGTTGACACAAAACTCCAACTACGGACTCATAGTCTTAAATCCGCCTTTTGTATATTTTTTACAATAAAGGAATAAAGTAAACAAAAGGATTTTTTACCCTCATAAAAATATGAGTCTGGCTGTCAGTCGACCGTTTCTGGTTAATCAGGTGTAATGCTTTACCAGCCCATGTATAGTTGGGGAACGAGCTAAATGAATTCGGGGGCTGAGGTGCGGTGGGGCGTGAAATGACCACCACTAGTATCTTAGTGGCCGCTTTTAGTGACGCTCATAGCTCGGCGATGTCATTTAATATCGATAAAAACGTGTCCATATTTTCTTTGTTTGATTATTGAAAAATTAGTAAGTTAATTGAATAAAAGAGAGTCGCCATCCGTATTCAGGCTAGAACCGTGGCTTAAAAACGTGATTAAAATTTGTGAAAAAGAAAAAAAACATGCAGTCACTATTCTCAAAATTAAATTAATATATAATTCATTAAAAATTGCTGCTGTCTAATGTTTATACTTCAATTTAATACACATTTATAATTTTTAATAACTAAATCTATTTGCGTTTTAAGGAAAGTGTGTGTTTATTGTTATCGACATTTTGCATGTTACTTCACTATTCATAATAGACACGTGACCATGACGTCACAACCGCATTCCTCGCGCGTTCCTTTAACTCGTTCCCCTACTATACTTATCCCCACCCTGTAAGCTTGGTGTCGACTGAAGAAACGGAACTGAGTTGATTTTGTCTGTTGTACCTACTTGACAAAAGTAGTAAAAAAACTTTCGGCATAATGACGGAATAACGATAAAAAACCATTACTACTGACGCGAATCAGTACGGATATACAAAAATATCTATGAATAAATATGAAAATGGTGTTATTAGGGCTCATAATCTGTCATTTGTGAATTCACCGTTTCCATATAAATGGTGTTTAATAAAAATAATGATTTTAATACCTTTTGTGCATTTTACACATTGTGTATGCTTTATTTTATAGAATAAAACAGAAGTAAACAGTTTCCTTAGATAAAGTGCATGGGAAATAAAGTGATTTTCATACATAAATTAGAGGTGACTGATGCTACAGTTGAATAATTGTAAGTCATAACCGCATCCACTATGCCGGCTTAGTTGGGACCGGCAATTTCAAAGCTGAACCAAGTCTGCCTACCATTCTCAAAAACACACTCGAGATTGTCTTCAAGAATACTAAGACCTTGATAAAATTATACAAAAAACTTAGTTTCTCATACTTGAAAACCACGTTCACTCGGACTCATTTATATATTGTAATATGTTAGTACTATTTACACGTACATTTTGATACAAAAGCAATTTGTGGTTTGTGTCAGAACAACCAGTGTCCCAACTCTTGACGACAATATCGATCGCAATGCAATTCCAATTTACAGTAAAACGACTTGATAACAGATAATGCTTTTAGTGATGTTC
This sequence comes from Tinea trinotella, assembly GCA_905220615.1. Taxonomy (NCBI): domain Eukaryota; kingdom Metazoa; phylum Arthropoda; class Insecta; order Lepidoptera; family Tineidae; genus Tinea; species Tinea trinotella. Next base: position 2,967,494 of record HG992320.1, on the reverse strand, counting down.
TTTACTTATCATATACTACATGTTTAAAAAAATAATTAATTAATTGATATTTCAATCTAAATAATAATCAAACTACAATTACTATTGCTACAGTTGCTTACAGAAGTTATTTATTTATTTATTAACTTTATTGTTTATATAATAGTTCCCTATAGGGACAAGAGAGAAATGTTATATAGGTAGGTGCAAAGATTAAAATAAAAAATCAGTATTCGAATGCAAATAAGAAACTGTTTGTACAATTACTTTTGTTAAATAGATAATCAATATTATTATGTCTAAAAAACTCATTTTACATATACATACACTCATTTTACATATCTACTTAAAATAGAAAAATACATTCATATTAACTTTGTTTAACCTCGTCTTTTTATATCGTAATACAGGTCGGGGGTTGCATCCGCTTTCTGCCGTCCGAATCGGCAGTCACCCCAAAAGGCTCGATACGTCGTTTCTTTGTACAAGGATCGACAAGTGGAATGCTTTACCAGTACATGCGTTCTCTCCGTCCTATAACCTTGGATCCATCTAGCGAAGCGTGATGAAGCACCTTTAGCCGGCATAGTGACGGCAACTAGGGCAACCTTGAAGACTCGGTTTTTGCAGTCGTCGACACCTCTTACTACTCTTACATCAGGCGGGTTGAGTTCAGATTGCGAGTCACAATAAAAAAGAATTGAATTGGATATTGGTTTAATTTGGTAGTGATATCTGCATCAAGAGTAAGGACACAGTTTACAATAAAATTGTTTAGTTTCACACTTACAAAGCCACAGCCTGTTTATTCACAATAACCATTATCATTTTCAATACGTGTCGAGTCGTGTGAATCGCTACTTTATTGAATATTAAAAAGAATTGCTTATCTATCTATAGGCCATATATTAACCTTGATTGAATTGGAGCGTAATTAATTAATATGTAACTATGCTGGCCAAAATTAATAATTAATTAATTTTGGCCGGCATAGTTTCGGCGACTATGGCAGCCGTGAACTAACTCGGTTGTTTCAGTCGACGTCACTCTTAGATCTCCTCTTGCTTAACATCAGTTATTATTGTTATTAGTTTTATCAATACAAATATCGAAACTACCATTTATATATTTTTTCATCATATTACATGAAAGTACATAGTAGTACATAAATACCCAAAATGAATGATGTCCTTTTATCATAATTAAATTTATTTTCTACAAATAGTCGTACTAGTACATGGGTTTGAAAATAAAGCCTTAAACTCTGTAATAATCCCGTTGAAAGCTTAATTCACTTGTAACAATTTCAAGTAGAATTAAAACTAATTTTCTAGAAAAGTTCAAGGTTTAACAGTTTAATTAACTCGCCGACAATCTTTAGAAGTTATCAGCCCTAGCTGTGTTAAACGTGTGAACAATAAAATTGTCAAAAAACGTAATTTTACAATAGCAACTAATTTTGTGGTAGTTCATATTGCGTTCGCCTTTTGTCACGCCTTTTTCCCCTTAGGGATAGGCAGAGACAATGGAGCGCCACTTGCCACGATCCTGACACAACTCCCTCGCTTCCTTCACATTCACAATTCTTTTCATACATGGTTATGGGCACTAGGCAACCCCTATCTTGAAGATGTCTCCGATTTGGTCAGAAAACTCCATTCTGGGTCTGCCTTGTTTAACGCATCGATCCACGTTAGATTTATAAATTCCTTTCTTCAATCTACTTATGGGATACCTAGTGCCCTTAACTGTAGAACTTGTATGAAAAGAATTGTGGATGTAAGGGAAGCGAGGGAGTTGTGTAAGGATTGTGGTAAGTGGCGCTCCATTGTCTCTGGCTATCCCTGTGTGAAAAGGCGTGACAATTTGATTGATTGATTAATAATATTTATTGTTTAGCTACTCATCCGTTATAATTATGTCAAATCGTGTAAGCAAAATACAGTGTGTATAAAAAACAAATAAAACAAAAGAAATCGAATGTAAACCATCCCCTTCCCAATCCAAATATGTACGCGGCTAAAGAGTTCGTGTCGACAGGTCGTTGTGGGTGCCACCAGTTCACAGATTTTATCATCTCATTTTGTTATTAATTATGTTCACAAAATAATACATGGGGAAGGGGTTTGTAGGCATATTAAACTGTTAAATTTATTGTCGACTATTGAGGGAACTCTGTTGTGGTTTTCATATATGAGCTGGCTTGGTTTAAATATACCTTTTTATGGCTATATCCACGCGATCTTTTTGGACTGAGGAAAGGGTTCTGTTTGACAATCTAAACATTAATAAGCAGGAGGTAATAAGGAATATTATTCATTTATTTTTACTTAAAAACTATATGCACCATAGTACAAACCGTCTTTGTAATATTGTACTTAATGCAAGAGGCGTCTATTAGGATATTGATCCAACGAGGTAAGAGATACTCGTAAGAGGATGCAAAATAAAAGTAATTAAATAGATGTAGAATATAAATAAATATGTGCTACTCGTATTACATAGATACTTAAATAACACATACACTAGTAAAGTACTAATATAGTTTTTGGACTTATCACTAGAGTTGTAATCAAACATACCTTTTACAAATAAAGAATCTATCATTTTCACGGAAAAATATAAAATCTATCTTTTTGCGTATAAAGTCGCCGGTGGGTAAATAAATAAGAGGTCAATAATTTATTTGTTAAAATTATTTTTGTCATTAATACAAAATACCCCATTTTTACTTACAATGTTAATATATTGGATCAAGTAGTTTCTATGATACAAGCACGTTTAGTAGCTTAGTATAGAATTGTTTTACATCAAATAACACAATTTAATTAGTGAATAAAATTTAAATAAGCTGCACTCTAAATCAATATAAGTTTGAACAACATAATAATGTCAAAATACTTATCATCCACAACATAGTACAAGCTTTGAATCTGATACAAATTACACCAATTATTAGTCAAAAGTTACAACTACAGTTGCCGTAAATTAAAATACACTAGTTCTCTTAAAACTCCATATAATATATTCTTGAAACTCCTCTGATATTCTTGTATGATTTACAGATAAAAAAATCAACCCAGGCAGACCCAGGAACCAGGAGGATGTTTTCCCAACAAATCGGAAACATTCTTAAGAAAGCTGGGTTGCCTAGTGCCCATAACCGTAGAGGTTGTATAAAGAGGATTGTGAATGAATGAATATGAAGCGAGGAAGTTGTGTCAGAATCGTGGCAAGTGGCGCTCCATTGTCTTGGCCTATCCCTGTGAAAAAAGTCGTGACAATTTAATTGATTCATTAATTGAATTTTAATCGAGAACACTGATACAAATCATCATTTTCTTTTATTCAGACTAGATATCTGTCCTGGTAAGCAACTTGCCTGATGGTAAGCAAGGCGGAGTCCAAGAGCGCCAACGACTGAAAAAATTAAAAACATTTCGGCTTACGGCGGTCTCGGTTATCCCGGCCAAAAATGCGGTAAATCCATAATCAATAGTTTCAGACGGCACCAGTAACTTTCGGACAGTGTAGTATGTTCCGATTTCAAGAGAATAGAGAACAAAGTACCTACAGTTAAAATAAGTAAAAATCGTGTCCAAAGCAAGTGGCGTAGGGTGGCGGGGGCGAAGGGGGCGGCCCGCCCCGGGCGGCACATTTAGGGGGCGGCAAAATTTATTAAAACGGAAATAAATCGTTAAAATTTGAACCTGAAATTCATATTTTTGTTGTACCTATGATTGAAACTCCTAAATGAGGGGGCGGCAAATTTTTTTTTCGCACCGGGCGGCTGACTTTCGTCATCGTCTTCTCAAGAACACAGGCATTTCTTATTGTTGCTTGCTGTAAGAACAGAAACCCGCCTGATGTTAAGCTGTGCAATCTATAAATAGAAGCGACTGCTACTACAGTTAGGTCTTTTTGTAGGTCTATGGAAGATAATTTCTAATAATTTTGTTCACTAATCTTAGTAAACAAAATATAAATTTAATATCGCTTGCATCGCTTAATGATGTATTTCAAAATAACCAAAAATTACGAATAAGAAATAGGTAAAGCGAACAGCGTGTGTTTTGTTTTGAGCAGCAGACAACTTTGCCCGACGAAATATGTTCCCAGTCCACGAAGTTTTAACTAAAACTATAATAAATCCACCTTCTGGGACGCTTGTGATCGTGGACACAAAGTTTCGATCATACTTCCTTTATATACATTTAGTATTTTGAAATTTGCGCTGTTCGATTTTCATTCGGTATCGGGACAAACTTCTACTAGAGAGTTGTATTTGATACAATTTAAAACTTTTAATTTTAAATGAGAATTGAGAAATATTTTTGTACGTTTTTCGTTTTATTATTACATTTTACTTAACTAGGCTGATAATAAGGTTGTTTTTACATTGCAATTAATACCTTTTATCACAAATATTCGATCAAACATATACATGACAACATATAGTATGTCATATAAGTTATTTTATGCGATTTCTTACTTTAAAGTAGTGTTGTAGATAAATATTATGAATTATATTATTTTGTGTTAGTTATATATATTATTTATGCATTTGTTTGCCTACTTTATATTTATGTACGTCTATTATTTAAGTTAGTGATGTGTACTGTATATATTTATTTAGATTTTATTAGATTTATCTACGTTATAATTTTTTATTTATTTAATTGTGAACGTGAAGGAAGCGAGGGAGTTGTGTCGGTTGTGGTGCTCCATTGTCTTTGCCTATCCCTGTGGGAAAAAGGCGTGACAATTTGATTGATTGAATAATATATTATATTATATCTACCTATTTAAATTCACAACATTTATTTGTTTCTTTTTTTTTTATTGTGACACGACATTTGACATCGACCCGCCTGATGATAAGCAAGAGGAGATCCAAAAGTGCCGACGACTGAAACAACCTTCTTGCACCTGCTTTTCCCTTTCTGGACAACCCTAAGAGTGACTGGGAGATAAATCCATGCGATTAGTAATATGAACTATGTACATCTCAAAAGCATTTAACATATCTTTTGACGACAGGCGTGGAGGAACGGTCAGTGATTGATTTGTTGCGCGTAAAGTCCCGGGTTCGATTCCCGGTCGGAGCAAATATTAGTTTCACAGCTTTTATTTGTAATATTTAATAATTATATTAAATATTGCAAATATTTGTTAATAAAAAAATAAAAAAAGAGATAGATATTTGCTTCGGGTCTGGTTTTAAAAGAATGGTAGGCAGTGGTACCCAGTCTGCCGACCCGGGGTCGTACCATCACTTATAAGTATACAGACAGTGAAGTGATTTGGTCACGCTTACTGTTATTAAATTGTAGTAGCAGTGATAATCGTTCATGGACTACACTCCAGCTTAACATTAAGCGGGGTGCTGTCATAATATCGAGTCACAATAAAAACAAGAAAACTTCTTAAATCTGACCGTTATACCCTAGTTACGTCAATACCTAATTGGAGTTTAATGACTCGGACAAATATTATAGCAATTTCCATACAATGAGAGATAAAACCTAAATACATAATATGAATTTGTAAAACTATTTTCAGGTATCGTCACGTACGGAACCTCAATACCCAAACTAAAATAAACAAATTAAAATGTAATTTTGAGGCAGGACGACATATTAAATTTATTGGAGGGATTATTGTTAATTAGAAAATAAATATTTGCTTTTGATATTATTTATATTTATATTGTAACGCCTCAATCCTTTCAGAGATAAGCATAGACAATGGAGCGCCACTTTCCCTGATCCTGACGAAAATCTTTCTCTTACTTCACATAGAGAAAGCTGGGTTGCCTAGTCCCCGTAACTGTAGAGCTTGTATGAGGAGAATTATGGATGTGAGGGAAACGATGGAGTTGTGTTATGCTCGTGACAAGTGACGCTCTATTGTCTCTGCCTATCCCTGTAGAAAAAAGTCGTGACAATTTAATTGAATAATAATTTATTCTCTAATTAAATTTTATCGACTGAGGCAACTTTTTTTTATTGTGACACATCTGACCTCGTCTCGCCTACTGATAAGCAAGAGGAGGTCCAAGAGTGACGACGACTGGAATAACCGAGTCAGTGCCCGGCTGCCCCAGCCGCCGCCACTATGCCGGCCTAACTGTGAATTGTCTCGGTTTTGTTAGTCGTCATCTCTCTTGGACCTCCTCATCTTAACACCAGGCAGGTCGAAGTCTAATGTTGCTACAATAAAAAATATATACTCATCTCTAATAATAATACTAAAGGCTGGTAGAAAATGCTTAGCAGCATTAAGTCCGCCTTTTCAAATTATAGTACAATAAAGTTTTAAATAAATAAATCTGCTAAAAAGCGCTTTGGAGCCGTTTTAAAATGTGTTTTAAAAATGATAAAAATAAAAGTTATCCGTATTTTTATGTAAATCTGACTTGTTTTATTGTTTTATAAGTTCGTTATTTATATCGAATTTATATAAATTATTTAAAATCTAATCAATTGTCCTATTAGGTATTAACTTTATTCCCCGAATAGTTCCGAAGAGCAAGAATGATAAAAACCTTTGCTTTTTTTTGTTACATATCTATACTAAGCTATTAAAAGTACTCAAAAAAACAGGACGAACAAAGTATATCAAAGATGGTTTTTGAACTGGTGGTTTTCGGTTTCCGTGACCATTGCACTACCCCTACACCACGTTCGCTTATTAATTTAATTCCTAAAAAATGGTATCTAATACGAAAAATACCATTAATATCTACCATTTCCATGTAAAACAAAACAATTGGCATTCACAGCACCAAATTCCATAGTAAACAAACAACAAGTTATTCCATTCAACAGTAACTAGACTTAATTAAAATACTATACAAGTTGTAAACAGTCGTATAGAAATGCTAAGAATGTCTTAACATGTCTTTCATACATTTAAACCTATTTAAAGGTATTCGCAAACAAATATATTTGTAGGGCCACCGTCTGTCTATAGAAAATTTGAAAATAAAAATATGTTAAAAACATGTCGAAATTTTTGAACAATTGAAAAGAATAAGTAAAGAGTAAGTAAGGACTTTATAATGACAATTGTCAGTATTGTGTATTTACAATAATCAGTCGGTCGGGTTATGAATGATAATTTGTGTTTGTTGATGACATGTTCTAAACTTGACTTTAAATATTTAATCATGTTATTATTGTTAATTTATTTACTGCTCTATTTAGGCTCCATAGTATTTTTTTCAATTGTAAATTAATCTCCTCAAGAAAGCTAGGTTGCCTAGTGCCCATAACCACAGAGCCTGTATGACGAGAATTATGGATGTGAAAGAAGCAAGGGAGTTGTGTAAGGATCGTGGTAAGTGGCGCTCCATTGTCTCTGCCTATCCCTGTGAGAAAGAGGCGTGAAAATTTGATTGATTGTAAATTGATTGACATGCTATTTTGTGTATGACTAGTCCAAGAGTATCAATAGACGTTTTAAATGAATAAATGACTTTTAGGATGAGTTAAGAAGAATTTTAGGCCTGTTATTCTCAATCAATCAATAAAATTTTCTTGTCTTTTTCCCACAGGGATAGGCAGAGACAATGGAGCGCCACTTGCTTCGTACGATCCTGGCACAACTCCCTAACACCACATTTCTCTTCATACATGCTCTATGGTTGTGGGCACTAGGCAACCTAGCTGTTATTCTTCCTGACAAAAACCTACCGATAGGTATACCTACGATGTAGGTATTTAAGTAGGTACGGTACGGTACGTAAATTAAATTCCACCCATTTTAGAGGTCTGAAAATAGATGGAATTATTAAAAAAAGGTCCGAAAGTGCCGATGAATTAAAAAACGGAGTTAGTTCACGATTGCCTTAGTCGCTGTCACTATGCTGGCCAAAGGTGTTTCTTTACGCGTCGCTTAAAGGATCGAAGGTTAGGGTAACACATGAACTAGTAAAGCTAGCAAAGCAGCGATTCGGTTGTCAGAATGTGGATGCCTCCCCGAACTTCTTACAGGCTTAAGAAGGCGAAGGTTACAATATTAACGTTTAAATAGAATAACATTTTTTTAAATTTTGCGCGAAAATTGATTAATGAATTAAACAAATTTTATGCGAAACGTTGAAATAATAAAATAAAATTGTAAAATCAAAACCAAAATAAACGTTATAGTAAGCCGTATTAAATAGACCTTAAATTACCATTATAATACGTGTAAAATTACAAATAAAATGAACTACAAAAATAATTACACAATTATAACTTAAATTCCAATTTAATGTCCAGTAGCGGTCTATTTCATGCTCGTTTTGGATTAACCAATAGTGTTTGAGATATACTGTTACCTTATACAGCTGCACAATAGTTGACCAATGACAATGTCTACGCAATTTTACTCAGCTCATTACGAAGGCTTAGATGCCGAACATGCGTGGCATGACATCAAGAATGCCATTTGAATAGTCGACTTATAAACGATTTTAAATTATATTAAGTTCCAGTTTCAATTCATACTATATTGTTCTCTAATATATTTATATGTTTGTAAATATATTTCTAAACGAATAAAGTTTTTTTTTTCTTTAAATATGACAAAACCACGCCTGATCTTAACTGGAGTCTGATATCGAAACATTACTACGTCACAGCCTGTAAGTGGTGGTACTACCCCGGATGCCTACCACTCTGACAACCAGAGCTAGAGCAAATATCTGTTTTTTTTTATTAACAAATGTTTATTAATTTATTCAATTTATTAAATACTTATTACAAATAAAAGCTTTGAAACAAATATTTGCTCCGACCAGGAATCGAATCCGGGACAGCATGTCGTCAAAAATTAAATATCTTTGAATTGAAATGAAATAAAGTTTATTTGCCATGTATCCAACATGGTATACAGTACATGAATGATACTAATAATAAATGCTAAAACTATTTAATAAAATGTCAGTTACATTCTAAATTTTCTTTTACATTATATAAACACTTTTGCTTGACGCAATGATATTATTTATTTTTAAAACATTTTATTGATAATACTTTTATGTCTACATAAAAATGATAATATTTTTGTCCCTACATCTTCTTTTAAACCCTAAACTATATGTTAGAATTAGATCTAAATGTAGTGGATATCTAGAAGCCGTGAGAGTTGTGTTTAGTGCAAACGAGGTATCTAAGGAACGAGTAACAACTTTATAGGAGCTCTCATTAAGGTAACGTGCGGCGACGTTTTATGTCATTAAATATGTAAATAGTTGGAATACAACGTCCATTCAGGGACATGTCGCGGGACATGCCGCGGCGCCGCTACTCTAGACTTAACAACCTATTAAGTATAGAATAGATTATTTTAATTTAGTGTACTGAATTTTTTTACGTTCCTGCAGGGCCAGGTTTGTAGTCGTCTCTCGTCGGCGATTATCAAAATTATAAAAAGCTAGGCTAAAACCACCAAAACGAGATTATTGACGATAATAATCAAACGTGTCATCGCGCAGACATTATTCGTCACTTATATTAATATTACTAACGTACGCTAGTAATATTAGTTCAATGATACCAACTTATTTACAAACCTAACCTAACCCCCCTGTTCTGTGGATCATGCGCTAATATCGCCATAGATCGCATATTAGCAGCGCGGTCATAATCATGTCAATTAATTAATTAATCAAATTGCCAGGCCATTTTTCTAAGGGATAGGCAGAGACAAAGGAGCGCCTGACTCCTTCCCTCATATCATATCCACAATTCTCTTCATACAAGCTCTACGGTTTTTTTTTATTGTGACTCGACATATGACAGCACCCCGCTTGATGTTAAGCCAAAGTATGGTCCATGAATGAATGTCACTGCTACTACAATTCAATAACTGTGAGTAGCAATCACATCCACTATGCCGGCCTAGATGGAACCGGCAACTTACAAGCTGATCCCGAAACGTGACCAAATCACTTCACGGTCTGTATACTTGTAAGTGGTGGTACTACCCCGGATCGGCAGACTGGGTACCACTGCCTACCACTCTTTGATAACCAGACCCGAAGCAAATATCCATCTCTTTTTTTTTATTAACAAATATTTGCAATATTTAACACTATTAAATATTACAAATAAAAGCTATGAAACAAATATTGGCTCCGACCGGGGATCGAACCCGGGACTTTACGCGCAACAAACCAGTCGCTAAACCGGGCATAATCAATTTTCATAATAATTTATAATTATGTTCTGTTAAAGTAAACACATGCATTGGAGTAATTCATGTACATTAAGATTAACAAATGTCAAATTTATCCTTATGTGTTAAAATAAAATAGCTCAGACTAACTATTCTTGTGTAAAAATCTAAAAGATGTTAACGTTTAATAAAGAATATTAAAACAGCAATTATTAAATTCAATTAAGACTAATAAAGAATAACGATCATAGACATAAATGTAAAATGAACGAATAAGTGTAAATAATTTTTAATTTATTCGTTATCCTGTTTCTGTGATACAAGCACTTTTGTAGCTTAGTATACTTATAGAAATGCAAAAAAATAAATTACGTTATTAAGATTAATTATTGCCAATTCTAAAAACGAAATAGGTCTGTACATTGTACTTAAGCAGCACAGTAGTGGAAATGCCCGGTTGACTCGATGTCATCTGCTAAGGAGGCAACTGCCACGCTACCTAACGTATTTCTATACCTTTTCAACATATGAACAGCAAATACTAAGACTTAATTGCAAAATACGACGCTAAGACATTGTAATAGTACCCGTGGTGTAGTGGCAGTGCAATGGTTACACAAGCGAGTGTACGAGTTCGAAACCACCCACCGGTACCAATGTATTGATATATGTACTTTGGTTGTCCTGTTTCTATGATACAAGCACTTTAGTAGCTTAGTATGGAAAAGTAATATAATAATTTTAAAAAAATGTATGCTAACTAATTTTATTTTCGATGTTTTGAGGCTGAATCGGTTTTTCAGTGGTCATCACGCAAGTAAAGGTCAGATGTCGCGTTGCAATAAAAAAGTACAAATAATTATATCGACCGAGGGGAAAAGGGCTTCCTTATTACTGATCAGCAATCTATTCCAGATAACATTTGGTTAACGAAACGAAACTAATAATAATCAAACAACCAAACTGTCATGCCTTTTCACCACAGGGGTTGGCAGAGACAATGAAGCTCCTGCCACGATCCTGACACAACTTCCTCGCTTCTCTCACATCCACAATTCACATACCATAATGCTCCACAATTATGGGCTGATAAAATTATTAAAATGAATTATTAACATTAACGAAATAATAATGAAACAATCGCGTTTATTTTATTTATTATAATCCGATGTGTTTCAATGGCTATTGTGTTGAATGAAATAGTCAAAAGAAGGAAGAGATTTTTTTTATTGTGACTCGACATATGACAGCACCTCGCTTGATGTTAAGCTGGATTGTGGCCCATGAATGGATGCCACTGCTACCACAATTCAATAACTGTAAGTAGCAATCACATCCACTATGCCGGCCTACTATAATCCGGCATTATAATCCGATGTGTTTCGAGGGCTATTGTGTCGACTGAATTAGTCAAAAGAAGAAAGAGAGTCTACTAAAGTTAAAACAACCCTTGTTCCATGAATTTGTTGCTTGTACACTGTCCTCTTTAGACATCGTCCCGCGCTATACCTCCGCGCAGAGGCATCTTTACCTATGGTGCAGGGTTTTCGGCGCACACGGGCGCCAGGTCTAAGGGTCGCGCCGAGCGCCCTCTAATGCGACACCTCCAAAGTGTCGCATTAGAGGTTAGTATTCCATTTTGACCCCGCTCCTACTAGTCTAGTGGGCGCCAGGGTACTGGTTGCATACGGGCGCTACAAGGGCTAGAAACGCCTCTGCCTCCGCGTGCCGAGCAGTGGAATATTCTGCGCATAAGCACAAGCGAGTGTGAAAAGTTATTTCGAATAGTAAGAACGTGAATTGATTAAAATTTATGTATTGACGTAGGCGTTAATATCTCTAGTGTAGTTAGAAATGATGCTATTGCACGAAGCTGGTTGGCTTTACGAGAGCTTTAGTTTTATGCAAATTAATTTGTCTATTAAAATCGTCCACTTTTCATTGGTTCACTTATTTATCTGTTCAGTGGCTTTATAGGTGTATGTTTATTATTTGATATTTTTGTTAAGTTTATTTTGTGTATTAATATTTGATTAAGTTTATTGATATCAATTAAAAAAAAAAACTCGATTTAATTTCTTTTCTGGGTAAAATGATGGTATTTATTATATATTTATGAATAAATGATTTTTATGTTTGTACACACATAAAAAAAGTCCAACATCGTGACAATTTCTTAAATTCTAAAAAAATGTCAAAAAACAAATTGTCAAATGGAGCGCCTTTTGCCACGATCCTGACACAACTCCCTCGCTTCCTCACAACCACAATTATTATATAAAATTATATATAAAAAATATAATAATACAAACTGGTGTTAAATATTCTTTCTTTTGGAACGTTAAAAACTATTATTAGATGGAGCCATAATTATTTGTTTTTCCATTTGAAAAAATATGGTATTTGCGTGAAGAGAAATATTTTTCAAACAGTTCCAATAATGCAGATGTTACGGCTCTAATAGATATTCTAGTGCTTCTCAACAACGCGATGACGGGCAGTTTTATTATTCTACTTCAAATCAATCAAATTGTCAAGCCTTCTTCCCACGGGAATAGGCAGAGACAATGGAGCGCCACTTGCCATGATCCTGACACAATTCCCTCGCTTCCTTTACATCCACAATTCTCCTTATACAAGCTCTACGGTTATGGGCACTAGGCAACCTAGCTTTCTTGAGGATGTGTCCGATTATATCTAATGACTACCATTTTTTTTAATTTACCGTCCTATACTAATATACTATACTATACTATACTATACTATACTATACTATACTATACTATACTATACTATACTATACTATACTATACTATACTATACTATACTATACTATACTATACTATACTATACTATACTATACTATACTATACTATACTATACTATACTATACTATACTATACTATACTATACTATACTATACTATACTATACTATACTATACTATACTATACTATACTATACTATACTGTACTATAAGCTTCTAAAGTGCTTGTATTATAGAAACGGGACAACCAAAATACATTGGTACCGGCAAGTGGCTTTCAACCCATGCTATCGGTTCGAGTAACAATTGCAATACCACTACACCACGGCCACCTTATATTTTATAGATTAATTAATAATTACAAGATTGTTATTTTGTTTCTGTCTCGTCATTCACCCGTCTTTGGAGTATTAAATGACATGACATTGTGAATTTTTTACAATTTTCTTTCTAAAATAAGCCATCAGATGGTTACTGAGAGAATTATTCAGAACTCGTTCGATGGCTTTAAGTGAATTTCTCGATCGCCGCTCGACGTCTTGGCAATATGCTACATTCTCAACCAAGTACGTTAACGATTCGTCCCATTATAAGTCAGATGTACCATGTATATTCGGCCTCATCAATTTAACTTTTTATATTTATTTATTTATTTAATTCGGTATATACGACAGGTCGCAAACTAAACATGCCAAAAATTGAACATTCCAAGAATAATGCTGGTTTGCGACCCAAGAATGTATACACACAAAAAAAAAACATTACAAGGTAAACAATACACAATAAATAATAATATTAAAAAAAGTAATAAATTAAAATTCAAAACTAAGACTACAATACTACTTAAATTAAGGTTGTTTTGATCGAGGGTGCATTAATTTCAGAAACTTGACTTTTAAATACGCTGAACCGATTTAAATATGTCGAGCTGGTTATGAACAAGGACCTGTTTCATTAAAAGCTCGATACATCCTAACCATGGGATTAACTGACAATTATATATTTTAATCGAATTAAAAGCTCTTACAAGTAAGACTTTTTTAATTGTGACTCGACATATGACAGCACCCCGCCTAATGTTATGCTGGAGTGCGGTCCATGAATGAAGGCAACTGCTGCTACAGTCAATTAACTGTAAGTAGCAGTCACATCCACTACGCCTAGTTGAAACCGGCAACTTACAAGTTGATCCCGAAACGCGACCAAGTCACTTCTCGGTCTGACACTTGTAACTACCCCGGATTGACAAAATAAATATTACATATTACAAATAAAAGCCTTTAATGATTAGGCCGGCATAGTGACGGCGACTGTGGCAACCATGAACTGACTTGGTTTTTTCAGTCGTCGGCACTATTAGACCTCCATTATGCTTACCATCAGGCTGGTCAAGGTCAGATGTCGAGTTATATTATTAAGAAAAATACGGTTGGTACTAAAACGTGACCTCTATAAATAAGGGCCTCATGAACAAGCCTAAAGTCAGTCAGCGAGCTATGAAGAGGGCTATGTCAGGTGTTTGTCTACGTGATTGAATTAGAAACGAAGAGATTCCTAGAATAACTCAAGTGTTTACCAGCCCACCGGATCAATGAAGCTGAAGTTTTTTATTTTTTTATTGAACACGACATTTGACCACGACCCGCCTGATAATAAGCAAGAGGAGGTCCAAGAGTGACGACGACTGAAAAAAACGAGTAAGTTCACGGCTGCCCCAGTCGCCGTCACTATGCCGGCCAAAGAAAGAAGTGAAGTGAAGTGGCCCTGGACAGGGCACGTAGCTTGTAAAACAGATGGCCATCTTATTTACTAACTAAAATCGATCGATAAAATTGTCACGCCTTTTCCCACAGGGATAGGCAGAGACAATGGAGCGCCGCTTGTCACGATCCTGACACAACTCTTTAGCTTCACTCACACACAATCACTTTAGACAATTCTTTTATTCAAGCCTTATACAGCCTTATATCACAGATAAGCTTAGAATCCCGCATAGACATTTCAATCGAACCAATCACTGCTAAGCTGCTAAATGTGGGTGTATCATAGAAACTAAGCGATTAAAGTATATCACCGGTAAGTGGTTTTGAGTCGAGAGCTTTTGATTGTGAGACCATATCTCAACCACCAGACCACGATTGTTTTTTATTTATTATACGAGTACATTATCTTGAAACAGTATTTTACTGTCGACACCCGAGGCGCACATCAATCCACTATGCGTAAGTCTCGGGTTTGATTCCATGTCGCAGCAAAGATTTTTCGTTTCATCTGTCGATCTGCGTAAACGAAGCTCATACCAAAACTCAGTAACGTTACAGTAACAAAATAAGCTTATAAGTTGCCAATTCTTATAAGGCCGGCATAGTGGATACGACTGCTACTTTAACTGTAGTAGCAGTCGCATTTATTCATCCAGTCATATGACGATGCTATTCTAGAAAAGCTAGATTCATCTCAAAAGGTCGAGTATTTTGATGGTAGAATATAAACCAATTATTTGGGATGGGGACTATTCTAAGATAATATTGTAGCCGGCATAGGGAATGGGGGGTTAATTTGATGTCGCCTCGTTGTTTTAGCATAGAATATAAATAGTTCAAGCGGACAATTTTAGTTTAACTTTTTAAGAGTAGTTTTATAGTGTGCCCGTTTTTGTTAAGTATTTTGAACTAAGGGGATGTTTTGTCTCTTTCTTTGATATTGAAAATAAGTTTTTTTTTATTTTTTTTGTGGTTCGACATATGACAGGACCCTGCTTGATGTTATGCTGGAGTGTGGTCCATGAATGGACGCCACTGCTACTACAATACAATAACTGTGAGTAGCAATCACATCCTAGTTGGAACCGGCAACTTACAAGCTGATCCCGAAACGTGACCAAATCACTTCACGGTCTGTATACTTGTAAGTGGTGGTACTATCCCGGATCTGGTACTACTGTCTACCACTCTTCAAAAATATTCATTATGAATAATGAAACAAAATGTGTGATATTTATTTACGAAGTACATACCTATATCAAAGGTATATTTTTTTTATTGTGATTCGACTATGACATCACCCCGCATGATTGGTGTGCGGTTCATAAATCGAGGTAACTACTACTACAGTCAATTAATTGTAAGTAGCATTCACATCCACTATGCCGGCCTAGTTGAAACCGGCAACTTACAAGCTGACCTTGAAACGCGACTAAGTCACTTCACTGTCTGCTTCAGTTATCTAGCTGTATCTAGCTGCCGCAACGACCGCACTTTAGCTTAACATTATACGGGATGCTGTCGAGCCACAATTAGAAAAAAACGAAAGTCAAATCAATCAAACTGTCACGCCTTTTTCCCACAGGGATAGGCAGAGACAATGGATCGCCACTTGCCACGATCCTGACACAACTCAGGATCGCTTCCTTCACATTCACAATTCTCTTCATGGTTATTTTTATAAATTGACTGTATATATTAATTACAAACAACCATGACATTATTATTTACTCATATAAAACACAAATTGATTGTGGACTGTAAAATTAGAGTCTTTTAAATATTTGCATGCCATTGATGGTGAAGTATGTGAAATACTAATATTAATTTTTTTTAATCAATTTTGTTAGGGGAATTACGCACATAAAATGACGATGCCATTCCCATTATAAACTAAACCTAGACTATTTACAAATACAAGCTCATACAGATATAATGTGGATAAGGCTAGTAATACATAACATAAGAAACAAATATCAATTATAAGATCTGCTAACCATACTTCGAGGAAATAAATAATTTTATTTAATTTCATACAAGCTCTATGGTTATGGGCACTAGGCAACCGAAAGTGTTAGCCGGTAAATGATCGGTATTAATCTGGAATCGTTACAATCCAAACATCATGTATAACTATTAATGCAGAGGGGTGTGTTGATTGTGAATTAATTAAAGTGCGTAGATAAAGATGATTGGACAGTGTGCGTGCCCATAGACAATGCTACCTCGCACGTAATAAAGAATCAATAAGACTAAAATCGTGGTAAATCAACATTGGGTGAAGTAAAGCAAAGATAGAAACGAATCCATGAATTTATGTTCCAAATGTTATATATAGATATATTTATTTTTAGACCGGGCCTAAATAATTTATTAGTCATACTTACTTCTAGGTACTTTATGAATTAGTAACACATCGGAATTGGTCATTGGAAGTTGAACCGGTCTATCGCTTAATGAGCAACCATTTAGTTACACATCGTCGAAATTTCTATATTTCTTAAATTTTGCGCGAACATTGATTAATGATAATAAGGATTTTCAGTTTCGACAAACTGAAAATCCTCGCAAAGAAGCCGACTAATAGCCAGGATGGTACGCGAGGCTATAGAGATTTAAAAATATCCTAATTTAATTTAAAAGGTGGTTGGTGATTATCTAACACCTGAGACACCATAATACACAAACTTAAGTCCCAAGTCAAGCAAACTGCCAAACCAGATGACACCGTTAGTTATTTTTGCAAAAAAAATGAATTAAACCGGGAACAATAAAACAAAACCAAAACATCAATCGGGGTAGTTTTGGAAACAATAACAGCATCAACACCTGGACGACCAACACCTCAGTCACTTCGTGACCACGATGGCTGCAAAGCTCTCGAAACGTCGGAATAATAAAAAAATAATCAGTAAGCCGCATAAAATTTGTTTATTTCATTACCTAAGTACTGTCTAATAGAGTTAATATGTCTGTATTCCGAAGCCTAATTTTATTAGGGACGCACCTCAGTCCAAAAGGCGCGAAACACACGCGATATAAAAAATGGCGAAGCTCGGGGTGTGAGCGGAATGCGTGAATTATTGTCTTTTAAGGAAAAATAATGCGCCCCCAAAACACTTTCTTTGGTGAATCATATAAATTGTTCCTATTTGAAAAATACCATATTTCCTGAAAGTAATTATATTTATGTACGTTAAGGAAAAAGGTTTGAATTGCTACGGATTAATTTTTAAAAAGGGTGTTTATGTAAAAATATGTTTGTGTATGAATTAGTTTCAACTAGGCCAGCATAGTGAATGCGATTGTTAATTACAGCTAATTAATTGTTACTTTTACGTTTTTATCGTTCATCATTAGCCAGAACGCGTCCAGTGCTGAACATAGGCCTCCCCCTTAGAACGCCATTTCAAACGACAAGATGCCAGTTGCTACTACCGGTTATTCGTGACTTTTTAGCGTTAACGACCAAAAAATAAAACGAATGCCTCACTTCTGATTAAAACTCTTTCGTCAATTTCCTTAAGTAGACAACAAACCAATAATTACAATCATTCAAACAAGTAGAGATCTGACTAAAGCGAATTTAACATAATCCCATTATACAATAAATACAGAGCAAATACATTATCTTTAAAGGAAGCGAAATGTAATTCAAGTTTGGTTTTTTAAATCTTTTCCGTCCTTGGTGGTTAGTGTTTTACTCCATTAAACGATTTGATTGTCGACGGATAGTGCGGTGAACGTCATTACGACGTATTATGAGATTGAGGTAGGTACAAGGATGTGGTGTTTTGTCAATTGTTTTAGTTGCTTTTTTTTATTGTGACTAGAAATTAAACGTCGACTTGCCTGATAGTAAGCACCCTTGATCTTGGGTCCAAGAGTGCCAACAATTAAAAAACCGACTTAGTTCACGAGAGCCTTGATCGCCGTTACTATTGAAAATATTTTTTTTTAAATGAGAATATCACGTAAATTTTCTCAGGTATAGCATGTTAGATGCGTCTACATTTTATTTTTATTGTCATTGGTCGTGAATCGACTAATGACAGCACTTCGCTTGATGTTAAGTTGGACTGCGGTACACGGAGGTAACTGCTTTTACAGTTTAATAACATTAAGTAGCAGTCACTTTCACTATGCTGGTCTAGTTGTAACCGGCAACTTACGAAACGCCACTAAGTCACACTAAGTCTGTATACCGTGAAGTGACCAGTAAGTGATAGTATTATCTTGAATCGGCAAACTGAATACCAGTGGGGTTACTACCACTCTGAGGGTGTAGCGCGGTCACGGCGCGACGCCTGAGCGACGTCGCTGCGGCCTCCTGAATATAAAAACAATGATATGCCAGACGGTGCGTTCCGGCGCCGTACCGCAGGCACACCGCACTTCGATTGAGCGAGACGCGAGGGGGGAGAATCGGCCGCTCCGCATACTACGGCGCCGCAACGGCACCGCATACCACATGTGTACAGTGATGCGGCAAAATGTTTGCGATGCGGCGCCGCACCGCACCGTGTGGCTTGGCTCTTAGAGCCACTCTATAGCGATGAGCCAGTAGTTAAGATTAGAACAGAAAAACAAGTTGCAAAGAAATATTAATCTAAATAATAAATCTACTATAACCTGTGTGACCAGTGACCCACATCCCTATCAAGATCAATTTCTCATCTCATGCTCATACTTGGGTATGGAGCACCTTTCTCATCAGCTCAATCAGATGTCGATACATCTACAAACTGATAAAACCACACAAGTAGTGATACAAACAACGAGGCAAGGTCGCTTTTCCAATAGCTGTTCGGGATTGCTTAAAAGTTTTTTATTCAACGAAAGGAGTTTTTTATGACTCCGTCTGATGTTAAGCTGTGGTTTATAAAGAACGGAGGCTTATACTAATGCAGGTAAATAAATACCAGCAGTAGTCCACTATGCAGGCCTGGTTAGAATTTTCAATCTGATCCCGAAACGTCATTTCAAGGTCTATACAGTTGAAAGGATCGGTATACGATACTGCCCCGGATCGGCAGACTGGGCAAATGACCACCAATTGTCTGCCAATTACTTTGGAAACAGACTAACTGGTGTGTGGGTATATGACGTGCCAAAAATAGTTTTTTTTTAATATTTGTTTTGATTTAAGGCGACCATAGTGTAGTGGTAGTGCAATGGTAACGCAAACCGAGAGCACGGGTTCGACACCACTTGCCGGTACCAATGTATCTTTGATATATGTACTTTGGTTGTCCTGTTTCTATGATGATCACTTTAGTATCTTAATATAGAAATGTTAATATGCGTAACCAGTGTATGCAGCTGGAAGTGTGTGTCATGCATCAACCGGACATCCATATAAGGCGTGGGCGGAGATACATCTGCATGCACAGTTTTATCATGAAATTCAATCTAAAACTGCTAATCGACAGTAGCTTCTAATCACCGCAACACATTTTATACTTAATGAAATATGCTTTCAAAGGCTTATATGGGGGAATATTAATTAGTTAGAAAAATAATAGGAAAATTATCTCTAATAACTACCTCGCTTCCTTCACATGTACAATTCTCTTCATACAAGCTCTTTGGTTGGTTGGTTGTTTCAAGATCGTGGCAAGTAGCGCTCTATTGTCTCTGCCTATCGCTGTAGGAAAAAGGCATGACATTTTTATTATTATTATAAAATTGTATGATGAGAATTGTGGATGTGAGGGATAAGCAAGGGAGTTGTGTCATGTTCAAGAGGCATGACAATTTGATTGATTGATTGAAAAAAACATAAGTATATTTCTGTTTAAAATACTAGGTAGGTACAAAGACTAAAATGAAAACAATCCTTAACTATACACTTATTTAATATTGATACTTATACATAACTTAATTTCAATCCAGGAGAGTATGAAATTAATCCCTCTTTATTTCATCATCATCAGCCAGAAGGCGTTTACTGCTGAACATAGGCCTCCCCCTTAGAACGCCATTTCGAACGACAAAATGCTCTTTATTTAGTTGAAGTCCTTCTTACAACGTATCTCGTATATATAGCTAAATAAATTTTAACAATCAAAAATCCCCTAACAAAGGTCTAATATCAATAA
The DNA here is from genome assembly GCA_905220615.1 of Tinea trinotella. NCBI lineage: Eukaryota > Metazoa > Arthropoda > Insecta > Lepidoptera > Tineidae > Tinea > Tinea trinotella. Next base: position 2,946,718 of record HG992320.1, on the reverse strand, counting down.
GCCGGTTGGTATTATAATACCTACTAATATCTATATAATAAAATGCAACGGTGCACTGAATGCATAGTTTCACTTATGACTAGGAGAGGCCACAATGCAGTTGTAGCAAATAAAAAGACACTATGTAATCCTCAGAAGTTGCTACCTTATATTTTCACATCGCATTGGTATCGAATCGTCAGTCGAACATAAAAGTTGTTTGTAAAACAATTGACAAGTGGAGTGCTTTACTAGCTCATGTGTTCTCCTCATTGGACTAACTTGGATCCTTCAAGCGAAGCCTCTTTGGCCGGAATAGTAAAGGTGGCTCAGGCCATCGTAAAATGAAACGATTTTCTTTAGTCAGCACCTTTAGACCTCCACTTACTTAACGTCAAACGTAAAAAGACATCTATAAACATTTCAAAAGTTAAAGTTATATTAGATACTAGCGAACCCGGTAGACGTCGTCCTGCCCGATAAAGCAGCGCCACATCAAATTTTTAATTACTTCTTAAGAATCTACGGTTAAGTCAACATTTTTGGATATCTATGGTCTCTATGTCTAAAATAATATATTCTTTATTTTATTCCAAATCTTCTATGGTGGAAGTATCTTATAATTTTCTATTCCTTCTAGCTAGGCAAATAAAAAATCAGCAAATTATATTTAGTAACATACCGACAGAAGCGCCACCTATCGGGTCTAATTGTGTTTTCAAACAATTAGACCCGATAGGAATCCATTAAAATAGACACACAAAATTGGTCCAATCGTTTAGGTGGAGTTAGGTGAGAAACGCACTTACAGAAAAGAATCTGTATAAGTATTAAGATTAACCCTTAATACGAGTACTTTGTGCAAAAAGAAAGAAATCAATTTTGATAAAATAAAACATATGTAAGTACATATTTGTTACTTAGTCTATTTTGCATAGTGCATCTGAATATCGCTTTCGCATATCAGAATTGCTAATACAGGGAGCGAATGTGGCACGCCGGTCCTACACTTATAACACTCGACATAACATAACTTAGAATAATCTGCATTATTTCAACATTTTGCTTTTAGCTCCTACATTTAGGATATCTGAATAAATAAATTATATATTTTTTTTATTTTTTTATTGTGACTCGACATATGACAGCACCTTGCTTGATGTTAAGCCAAAGTGTGGTCCATGAATGAATGTCACTGCTACTACAATTCAATAACTGTGAGTAGCAATTACATCCACTATGCCGGCCTAGATGGAACCGGCAACTTACAAGCTGATCCCGAAACGTGACCAAATCACTTCACGGTCTGTATACTTGTAAGTGGTGGTACTACCCCGGATCGGCAGACTGGGTACCACTGCCTACCACTCTTTGATAACCATAGGTAATATAGGTATATTACTAAAATATAAATGGAAAAGTTAATCAGTATATACCTATGTGCAGTTTGACTTTCACGGTAAAACCAGTGAATACTGATTTCATATCTACTTTTTAATTTCAATTAGGTACTAATAACCAGAAGTCTTTTCACAAGACATTTCCTTATTGAAGCATAAGAGTATTTATTTTTATTTATAATTGCGTTCTTGTTTAATTTATTTTCTTAATAAGCATAATTAAAATAAAAGAGGCTGATATATTAAAGTTGTCAGTCTGCTCATATGTGCGGTTTGACTTCCACAGTAAAATCACTGAACACTGAATTGATAACTATTTTCAAATTACAAATTAATTAACATTGATATAATAACAAAAATGGCTTTTATAAATTAATTTAGGTAAATCATAAATTGCATTTATACATTAAAGGCTCTGCAGTTCCTTTTACCACAGATCTCGTATGAAAGATATAAATAAATATTTTTTTCGATTGTCGATGTAAATGATGATTTTCAGGATCGTAGAAACGTGGCGCTTTGTCTATCACTGTTGGAAAGGAGGCGCTACAATTTGTTGTTTTTAGACACTATTTGATTACTATATGAAATATACTTTTTAATCAATTTTAAAAAAACTTAAAGTCAATATAGTAAGTATCTAGTAATAACTCTTAATTATCCCTGTGAAAATAGAGATGTGGTATTTTGATTTCATTTACCTAAAGGAATCTAATTACATTCAAATTACAAATAATTGAATAGAATGAATATTAAAGTGAGTTTGAAGAAGGTATGCACGGTGCTATCGATAGTTTTGCGGCGCTCCTTATTAGTTGCCCCGTGCCGGTGGCGCCCGAGCAGACAATCGCGACGTGTCGCCGGCGCAGATATCTACTAATCTAAGCCTCTACACACATACCACTAACATTGAAGAATCATATAAAGGCGAAGAATGCCTTTTAAATGTCTAAAATGATAGATTTTACCGAGTATGCGTAGATATTTGCTTGCAAAAGTATTAATTTCTGAATGTTAGTCATAAATTCCTGGTAACTTTAAAAGGAAGAAAACTCTCAAGTTTAAAAATAGTCACAGGGACCACATCGAGCAGGATATTGAGACCACCTCCCGCAAACTTGAACAAGCTGTTCTCTGCAGCAAGCTCTGGCGTGGTTCTTCGCGCCAGAGCTTCGCCTGCTTCTATACACGACACAAATTCGCTCTTGCGCGGAGCACTGCTCTGCCAAGCATCGTCTCAATGCCCTGGATTCATTGCAGCGCCAAGCTCTCTGAATTATAGGTGATGCAGAGGTCACGCGAACTCTGGAGCCCCTGCAACTACGCAGAGACATGGCAACTTAGTGCGTCCTCTATCGCCACGAAGAATGTTCCGTGGAGCTCCTTAATCTTAGTCGCGTTTCAGATCCGCTTGTGTGGTAGGTTTTAACCAGGCCAGCATAGTGGATGTAACTGCTACTTACATTGCATTGTAGTAGCAGTGACATCTATTCACGGACCACACTCCAGCTTAGCATTAGGCGGGGTGCTGTCATATGTCGAGTCACAATAATATATATAGGTACAATGCCAAACTATCATGGCGATATCTTCGTTAATGTAAATCCGGCTTTATTGGCGAATGAATTATAAGAGCGATGGTTGGCGATTGGCGCATACCACCCGAGTTATTATGTGGATATTTGTATGCTTCTATACTGCAAATTGAAATTCGCATGATAAAGGATTTAGAACAGATTATATCTATAGTTATTTCCAATTATTTGCAACAATATTTTGTTTATTTATATGCAAAATATATACATTTACCTGCATTTAAATCTTTATTGAACAGTTATTTTTATTGTGACTCGATATATGACAGCACCTTGCTGCTACTACAATTCAATAACTGTGAGTAGCAATCACATCCACCATGCCAGCCTAGTTGGAACCGGCAACTTACGAGCTGAGCCCGAAACGTGACAAAATCACTTCACGGTCTTAGAGTATAAATAAAAACAGCTAATAGCTAATCTTTACTCTGAGTTCACGGTCTATATACTTGTAAGTGGTGGTACTACCCCGGATCGGTAGACTGGGTACCACTGCCTACCACTCTTTAATAACCACACCCTAAGCAAATATCCACTTCTTTTTTATTTTTTTTTATTTATTTTTATTTGCAATATTTAATATTGCAATATTTGATATAATTATTAAATTTTACAAATAATTTGCTCGTACCGGGAATCAAACCTGGGACTTTACACGCAACAAACCAATCGCTAAACGTTAGTCCACGCCTGTCGTCAAAAAATATTATTAAAAGTTATTTAACTTTAATTAAACTATAAATTATAAATATCATCAAATGACGTCGCATCAGAGATAGTCCCAAGGAAACTGACAACTTTTCCCTTTGTATAGCAAGGCTAATACGTTGGCAGAAATAATTGCCAGCCTTCCTGTCTCCAGACTTCTCCGTCAGCCGTTTACAGCATTTTAAGTGTGAGAGATGACAGAATTGTGTCAGGATAGTGGAAAGTGGTGCCCTGTAGGAATCGAGGCGTGACAATTTGATTAATTGATGCTTGCCTAGTTATAGTCTATTTATTTATTTATATATATTATTTTTAGATAATTAGTATGTATTTTCTTAAATTTTGCGCCAACATTGATTATTGAATTAAACAAATTTTATGCGGCTTACTATCGCGTTTATTTTGGTTTTGATTTTACATTTTTTTATTTACAGTTTTTTATTATTCCGTCGTTTCGAGAGCTTTGCAGCCATCGTGGTCACTGAGAATTGTAAAAAAAAATTGTAAAATCAAAACCAAAATAAACGCGATAGTAAGCCGCATAAAATTTGTTTAATCGAATAATCAATGTTTGCGCAAAATCTAAGAAAATACTATCTCCTAATATAATAAAAATCCTAATTAAACTTAATTGTTTTCTGATGTTCACATACATAGTTAACCGGCTTGGCTCGTTTCTCATTAACAAGCATATAACGTTCATTACTAGGCTTAATTAGATTTGAGAGTACCACTTACAACCAGCTCATTGTAGGGTAACTATTATAAAAAATTATAATTAACGAATTATTAAAAAGTTTTTTATTATTGTGACTCGACATATGACAGCACCCCGCTTGATGTTAAGCCGAAGTGTGGTCCATGAATGAATGTCACTGCTACTATAATACAATTCAATAACTGTAAGTAGCAATCACATCCACTATGCCGGCCTAGATGGAACCGGCAACTAACAAGCTGATCCCGAAACGCGACTAAATCACTTTACGATCTGTATACTTTTAAGTGGTGATACTACCACCTTACCACCTACCACTCTTAAACTAGTAAAACATCGTCAATTTTTAGTTTTATCGCCGAATCGCTACGCTAATTATATTTAAAAATCTGTATTAATAATCATTACAAACGTGCAAAACTTGAAACAAGATCATAACAAAATGAATTAAGCCCGATGAAATATGAAACAATTTATAGATTCACTTAAGTTTTAATGGCATATGCTCAGTTTGTAATCTACATAAAATCATACATGATATCCACATTTGTTATTAACCTATTTCTTAATGAATCTACATTTTAAACATTAATGAAAATACGCCGACTCAATGTTACAAGTGATACATTAGAACATGCTCGTAAACATACATTCTAAGCTTTAATTATAATTTTATACTTCAACTCTAATTTTGCATATGAGATGATATTAAGATTACGAGATATCTACAATTTAACAACATATCTAATACTTTTAGTAATTTTGCATTTCTTATAAAACATACTTTTTACAGTGGCCATGGCATGAGATATGACAGTACTCTCCGTTGCCACGATGGCTGCATAGCTCTCGAAACTTCGGAATAATAAAACGGCGCGGCGTTTACTTAGGAACACAAATTCACACCTAGGACTCCCTTTGGTGATATTGGTGATATGATATTTTCCCATTGGTGATATACTTTAAAACATAGATTTTAAAGAAGTAATTAACGATTTTGGCCATCTGAAATTTAGAAGGGTACTTACTACCTCTTTTATCAACATAGTTTTTTACCATTAAATAAATAAAAATAAATCCAGAATCTTGCTTTTTTACTTTCTTTGTCGTATCTAACAAAATAGTGCTTTGTCAATCTCACTTGAGCCCCATTATTCTAATATGCACAGGGCCTCAAAGACAGCCCTGAGGACTCCTAACGGTATAAACTGTCGCCAAAAGAGTATTAAAAGCTTTTAACAAACTTAACTATACCGTTTATTATTATAGAAATTCATAAGACCAAATAACCGTAAAGCGATTGGATATTTAGTTATGAAATAAATTGTAATTGGGCTTTTGTACTCGATTTCGTTTTAATGCTAAAATCGATTTAGGTTAATCATGTAAATACGAGTAGTATCGATGTTGTTAACTATCACATGTCCACACATTTGATCACGAATTTTATATAAACCGTTCGATATCTTAACAAGGCTAACATTTTTAAAAATTGTAGTTCGCAGTGCGGTCCATGTATGGAGGCGACTGCTACTACACGTAAATAACTGCAACTAGCAGCTTCATCCACTATACCGGTCTAGTTAGATTTCTTTTTTAATTATAGGCTCTTGGCGAGTCTTTTTTTTCATTTCCATATTAAGCTATTCCATATTAAGTGCTTGTATCATAGAAATAGGATGACCAAAGTTCTTTGGCTGGCATAGTGACGGCGAGTTGACTCGGTTTTTGTAGTCGTCGGCACTCTTGGACCTCTTCTTGCTTGCCATCAGGCGGATTGAGGTCAGAAAGTCACAATAAAAAAAAATTACGGTTACCTCAGTTGCTGTTACTATGCCGGCTATTACTCCACAATACAACATTCATTGGTATATTGTCATTATTATAAAATAATATGTTACACTTTATGGAAGGAATTTTTTGATGAACGATCCAAAGTAAAGGGCATATGGTATAAAACCATACAGTGTGAGCCTCCTCGAATACCATGGTTTAGTGACATACGAATTAGTAGGTTATACTTAAAATTATTGTTTAGACTACGTTCGGGTCATTACCCATCTGCAAAGTTTTTACATTTGATGAATGTAATTGAATCTCCAAATTGTGACACGTGTGATGTTCTAGATGACGTCCAACATATGATGATGGAGTGCTCTAAGAGCAAGAAGGGGAGGGAAGCGCTGGTGAAGGAATTTAAACTGAATGTAGTTAATGTTGGTTTAGCGCAGAGTATTTTATCTGAACCAGCATCAGAGATATGTTATAAATTTTGCAATATTATTTCTTCCCTTCAGCGGCGACTTCCTCCCAAATAGTCTTAAGATGAATTTGATGTTATGTTTTAGGCTCTATGGAGCTGACATGTCTTAATAGACAAAAGCTCCCAATAAATAAAGATTAAAAAAAAAATTGTCATTAATTATTAGTTTTCTCAGCTTTCTTAAGATGTCTCTGATTTGGTCGAAGAACACCCTCTTGGGTCTGCCTCGATTAACGCTGAGTTGCCTAGCGCCCATAACCACAGAGCTTGTATGAAAAGAATTGTGGATGTAAAGGAAGCTAGGGAGATGTGTCAGAACCGTGGCAAGTGGAGCTGCATTGTCTCTGCCTATCCCTGTGGGAAAAAGGCGTGACAATTTGATTTATTGATTGAATAATAAATATTAATGGGTATTATTGATAAATTGATGAAAAGGCGTAAAATATATTAATTATAATTTATGTTGTAAAATAAATAATAATAAAGATATAGTTCTATATAAGTTTGATTAGTGCAGCCAACGTCCGCAGTCGTGTGGGCGTGTGGTAGCGCCCACGGTATCGCGAAGGACAATATACCGTACGACACGCTTATACAGAGTGCGACTTCATGACTTTTTATTCTTAAAAATAGTTTTTAAATAGTTTGATAAGAAAAATGAATGTTGCGTTGGTTGCGGGCACATTAAAAGGATGAATCAAAGGAGATCTCAAATGTCAGATGAACATATTAAAGGTTTGACTGGTAAAGAATACCATTGGCATTAAGTCCACCTTTTTACAGTTATGCATTGGGTTTTAAATAGCAGTGAGATTTATAAATCAGCAGTGAGTGAAAGAGTAACACGGGTATGGCACGAAAGAATATTCACTGAATTCGGCGATATTATTATTGTCCGAATTATCCAAAACTGTAGAGCTTGTATACATCGAAAGAGTGGTGATCTTTGGTTATCTCAGTTTCGTAACATTTTAGATATTAAGTAAAAATAATGAAATACATGAATTATGTATTTAAAACGTGGTTTACTTTTAACTGTGCTTAAGAAGTGGTGGGATCGGTTTTCATACAACTCTAGAGCCTTTTCTAAACATTTACAAAGAAAGATGATAGACTATAGGTAATTTTACTTTGACAATAGCGACAGTTAACATAAGGGTATAAGACAGGTACAAAAAAGGCACGCAGCACAAAAAGAAACGAAAAGTATTTTTTAACGTATTATATTGCTAATTAGGGTTAAATTTTAATAATAAGTGTATTTATTTTATTATAGAAATTATCTATATAATATGATTTTTCTATCCAATATTTAATATTAATTTTATACAGATTTAAAATATCTATATATAGAGGTGGGTATGATAAATTTATAATTTAATTTGACGATTTAACTAAACAAAGGCGTCCGTGGTGTAGTGGCAGTGCAATGGTTACAAAACCGGAGAGCACAAGTTCGAGACCACCCACCGGTACCAATGTATCTTTGATATATGTACTTTGTTTGTCCTGTTTCTATGGTACAAGCACTTTAGTAGCTTAGTATAGAAATGTAAATAAAATAAAAAATAATAATAATAAAAATGAAAGGAACACCATTTATCGGTATAGTCCCGCGGTTCTATTTCGCGTTTTATAGGGTACCGGGTAACACCTGATAATCTGAGTACGAAGGCGCGCCCGTTCGCCTGTTCATTTTGTACACCGTTTAAACTATGGAGTACGTAACCATGCCCTTATCTGGTTGTTCACACTTGCTCCATATTCGGACGTCTAATTGAAGTTTCGATTTTGTTCTGGGTTAAAATAAATGTTTGATATTTTTTTAAGAAATCAATCAATCAAATTGTCACACCATTTTGTTCTGGGTTAAAATAAATGTTTGATATTTTTTTAAGAAATCAATCAATCAAATTGTCACACCTTTTTCATATGAGGATAAGCAGAGAGAGCGCCACTCGCCACGATCCTGACTCCCTTCCTTCACATCCACAATTCTCTTCATAGAAGCTCTAGGTTATGGGCACTAGGCAACCTAGCGCCCATTTTTAGGATTTTTTACCGCAAATTAGAGTTAAATTGAAAGGATGAATAAAAAATAAATAAAAGAAGAAAATATTATTTATAAAAGAAGATTGGCGAAACAGATTTACAAGTGAGGGTTGTCGAAAATTGAGAAGGACAGAAGGACAAAACAATTGTGACATATTTTTTTAATGAAATCGTATATGATTCGTAGACGAAAGTGGACTTAAAAATAGCAAGAGTCTCTCTCTAGTAATGATTTAATAAATATTAATTATTATTGAAATGGGTTGATGTACTAGTGCTTACTGGTACAAATTTCTTTTAATTCAAGTATATTGGTAGTCTAGAATTTATGATACTTGCACGTTTAGTTATATAATTATATAATATTATATAATGGTTCCCAAGTACACTTGTACAAAATTTACCGAATTAGAATTTGTTTTATTTTGTTCCTTTTGTAGGAAACTGCTCAGGAATTTAACGTGACTGAGCGAAAAGGTTGCCCGACTGTCAAAAATATAAGTATTTCAAGCGTAGTTTTCTGGATTTTAAAGTGTCGTTGCATAGTGATAGTGACAAAGAGTATAAGGCTAGACATGGCGTCGCGATAAAACAGATCGGTTTCATTTAAAAAAATTAGATTTATCTTGTAAATCTAATTTTAATATAAAGTATATTTACCTACTTCGCAATTAAAATAAAGAACTTTTTATTGATAAAAACTATAAATAAGATTTTATTTTCTATATCGTCAGATCAACATCCTAAAGATTTGTCTGGTAGATTTAGACTTTTGGCAATAAGTTCGCCTTTGTACTCGTAACATTGCGTATTATGTTTTTTTTAAATTAAATTAATAAGTAAAAGTTGTAAAGATGTAAAGTGTGATATTTTTTTCTCTATTGTGACATATGACAGCACCCCGCCTTGCCACGATCCTGACACAACTCCTTCACTTCCCTCATATCCATACTTCTCTCTCTTCATACAAGTTCTACGGTTTTGAGCACTAGGCAACTCAGCTTTCTTGAGGAAGTCTCCGATTTGGTTGGAAACGCCATCCTGGCTCTACCTCGTTTAACGCATGTATTCACATTCCCTTCGTTAATGTACTTTCACTCATTCTTTCCATGTGCCCAAACCATCGAAGAATTGCTTTGTCAATCGTTGTCACTATATCATCTTTCAAACCACATCTATCGCTAACAAAACATGACACTTTAAGCTATGTCTTCGATATGTATTTAGTAGGACTTAGTTTAAACCCCAACATCCATAGTAAATGTCAACATTAAAGCTGGAGTGCACAAAGTTGTGTGACTGTTCTGACCGTACTTTGACACATACATGCGACTTAGGAGTTTATCATCTTAATTATGTAGACATTCAGCAAAGAGTGACATATAGATCACCATAACATATTATATCTCTATACATTCAAGGTTAATTTTAACTGAATAATGAATACTGAAGTAATATCCTTACTTCTATTATAAACGTGAAAGTTTGTATGTATGGATGGATATTTGTTACTCTTTCACGCAAAAACTACTGAATGGATTTTAATGAAATTTTACAATAATAAAGCTTATACACTCCCCTGGGCTTTGTTTAACGCATCCATCCACAAATAGAAACTGGACGATAAAAGTAGGTTTCAAATCGAGGTTTTTGGTTTACGTGACTATTTCATTACCACTAGTCCACAGTCGCCATGTTTTTTATGAGGATCTCTGACCTTAACTCTTTATAAGCAAGGGAAAGTCCAAGAGCGCCGACGATGATGAAAAATAATGAAATTGATTTCACTATGCCAGCCAAAAAAACCCTATCTCTGGGAATTAAGGGGTGACAGTTGGATTTGTTTGTCAACATTTGACAGAAACCCGCCTGATATAAATCTGGAGTGCGGTCAATGACTGCTACTACAGTAAAACAATGCAAGTAACAGACGCATCACTATGCCGGCCTAGATGAAACTGGCAACTTACAAACTGATTTCGAAACCCAACTAAGTCTCTACATAGTCTCTACATCTCGGATTAGCAGACTGGGCATCACTATCTACTACTTTAGTAAATCTAGACTTGGATGCAAAAGAACATGAAATATTCAATTGCATCCTCTCTCAGAACAAGCAAGTGCATATACTCAACGTTTCTCCAAAGCACTTATGAAATGCAAAACCAACATTTCTTAACTATATCATTTATGAGTTGTGGTGACGTTGTCGAAGCAGAAGCACTGCACTTCTATTATGGTTTACTACCTTAATTCAGATAATTACTTTTTTCATTGCGGCTCGACATAAGACAGCACCTGGCCTGATGTTAAGCTGCAATGCGGTCCATAAGTTGACTAAATAAGTGCTACAATCAAGCACATTGTCACGCCTATTTCCCACAAGGACAATGGAGAGCAACGATCCTGACACAACTCCTTCGCTTCCCTAACATGCACAATTATCTTTATACAAGCTCTACGGTTATGGGCATAAGGCAACCCAGCTTTCTTGACGATGTTAACAAATATTTTACGTGCAATATTTAATTTAGTCAATTAATATTGTAAATAAACTAATGCGCCACGCCTATCGTCAACAGGCTGCCAAAGTCGGGCTTCATTCGACTTTCATTTAATACCGATTTTCTGACGTATGACCTTCCTCACGTTTTTACTATTGTTGTAGTAAATTACACTCTATGTTGATTCAAATACAGTTTAAAATTGCATTTAACTTTTAAGTTTGAGTACGTCACTTGAGCCGTGTGGTACTCGTGGTAGAGGTATTGATATTATCATAGTATTGTGAGTAACGAGGATGATTTTACATAGATTGAGTATGTAGGATGAAATATCTTTAGTTATATGACTTGCAAAATTTAGATATTTTATGCTATATACAATATATTTCTAATATATGAATGAATTCAATACTTTCAAAGGCTTGTACTTTCATAGTCATTGGTCATCCAGTTTGAACTTTATTTATAGAAAAACCCGCCTAAGGACCGGGTTCTATTCTCGGTAGACCGTAAAGATACTTTTATTGAGTACTTTTTTATTGAGTTAAACAAATTTTATGCGGCTTACTGTCGCGTTTATTTTGGTTTTGATTTTTCAATTACAAGCCTCATAAAAATTGTTTAATTCATTAATCATTGTTAGCGCAAAATCTAAGAACTACTTTTTTATTGTTTGACATATAACAACACCCATCCTGATGTTAGGCTAGAGTGTGGTCCATCAATAGAAGTTGCTGCTACAGTTAAATATCTCCAAGTAGCAGTCCCATCACTTCGCCGGCTTAGTTGGAACCGGTAAATATCAAGCTGATCCCGGAACGCGACTTTAATATCTACGTATTAGTTAGGTTCTTGTTCCAAAGAATATATTGAATATAAACAATCTTTATACCTAATAACTGAATATACAGAAAAACTAGTGAAAGTCTACCCAAAGAGTCCAATCTACTGGCTTTCTCATATGATATATGCCTAATCTATGTAGCCATGGTGGTTGGGCGCTCAATGTACACTTTGCATTAATGTAAATTTCTTAATACGTAAACAAATTCCCTGTAATAGTTACTTTAGGCACTGCAATGAAATTTATATCTAAAATAAATATAATTGGTTTCAAATTGGTAATAAAAATACGATGGAAAAAGTCACACGTTCACATCGGCCAGATCAAGAAACGAACCACTGAGCTACACAGCGCTACACAGCGCCTATGTAAAGTTCTTCTGTTTTATGCGGTTCTTTTAACTGTTGAGCCGTATATTTCTGTGTTAATACCACCTATAACCTAATCTCCACTATGCACTTGCAAATTAACTTCTTTTTTTAATAAATCAATCAAATTGTCACGCCTCTTTCCCACGGGGATAGTCAGAGACAACGGAGCGCCACTTGCCACGATCCTGACACAACTCCCTCGCTTCCTTCACATCCACAATTCTCCTCATACAAGCTCTACAGTTATGGGCACTAGGCAACCCAACTTTCTTGAGGATGTCTATTCTAAAGGCGTGACAATTTGATTGATTGATTGATATTTAATAAAAAATGTTTCCAACCTAAATTAGTCGGTAAATATTGTTCCTACTTTATTAGGATTTTAAGGCAAACATTTTACATTTTACATTAAGCTTATGTTTACTTTTTATGTAATTTCAACGAGTTTATAGTGGAGTATGATTTGTGTTGATATTCGTAGTAACATAGAATCAACACTACTTGTTTGCGGAGATTGTTATTTACCGCATGTCGTCGTTAGATTGTTGAGATAGGCAGAAATTTGTCACTCGCCTGACAAGAAATACACATTTTCTGTTTTGCATGCTCGATTTAATTGAGTTTCAAATGTCTAGTTTATTTATGTTTGTTTATGAAATTATTTTAAATGAATATTTTATGCACATACTTTCAATGCAGGCGACCGTGGTGGAGTGGCAGTGCAATGGTTACACAAGCCGAGAGCACGAGTTCGAAACCACCCACCGGAACCTATGTATCTTTGATATATGTACTTTCGTTGTCCTGTTTCTATGATACAAACACTTTAGTAGATTAGTATAGAAAAGTAAATGATAAGTTTAAAAAAATCTTAGGTTATATAGTTCACAAGACTCAATTGCAATTTAGTCGGTATTTAGCTTAAGTATGTGTTTTTTTTAATCCAAAATATAAATATATCAAGATTTCGTATAAAATCAGACAGATCTATTATATCTTATTATAATGAGAGGCCGACTTATGGCTGATACTATACATTTATGATTAAATTATGCCCATAGTAAAATAGGATTTTCGGTGTATCATAATCAATTCTTTATTGAGATTCTTTATTAAGTTAAAAGTATATTAACTATAATTAAACTATAAATAAAAAATATCATCTAATGACGTCGCATCAGAGATAGTCCCAAGGAGACTGGCAACATTTCCCCTTTGTATAGCAAGGCTAATACGTTGACAGAAATGATTGCCAGCCTTCCTGTCTCCAGATTTCTCCGTCAGCCGCCTTAACAACTCCTTGGCCAGGCGCTAAGCTGAAGGGCCCATCGTCTCGACCCCAAATAGCCAGTAACCAGTTTATTATTGGTTTATAGATTTAAAAGCTCTATAGACTTATTACTTTCAATATTTATTCATGGTCGTCCTGCTGAATAAAGGCATCCCTCTCCCATTCTTCAACAAATAATTAAATCACGACTATTTCCCACATGAAGTGACAATGTAGCGCCACTTGCCACGATCCCTCACATCCAATTCTCTTCATACAAACTTTTATTTTTATTATAATTAATATGTCAGCAGAGCTGCGAGGTGCGTCTTTTCTTTGTAGAACTATCGACAAGTGGAATGATTTGCCAGCCTATGTGTTTTCTCCATGCTATACCTTAGATCCTTCAAGCGAAGCGTGAAGAAGCACCTTTGGCCGGCATAGTGACCGGACTGGGGCAGACGTGAACTAACTCGTTTTTTTTAAGTCGTCGTTACTCTTGGACCTCCTCTTGCTTATCATTAGGCAGGTCGTGGTCAAATGTCGTGTCACAATAAAAAAAAAGCTAATGAGGTAAAATGTCTTAATATTTTGTTAATTACATTAGCTTATATCGTAATAAGTTTCGTAAGGTCTCGCATTAGTGCAGTTAAGTTTGTCATTAGTGTATCTACTGTAACCGTGAGGCATGTAGTGTGCGAAATCACTGTTAGCGTACCATACGATAGGATCGCGTGTGGGTTTGAGAGTGGGCGATGTATGGACTTTGGGGAATGATTCTTGGGACATTTGATATTGCATTTGTTTTTCTTCTGTAATATCGAACCGTCCCCAAGGTTTATCTGGATACATAATGGATACCGTCTTTTGTAATCATTACAATATAATGCATATTTTAAAGAAAATCTAATTTAACCTGATAGCAAGAAAATAAATAAACAATCAAAAATGGAATCTTTAATTTTTTTATTGTGACTCGACATCTGACCAAGCAAGAGGAGGTCTAAGAGTGCCGACGACTGCAAAATCCGAGACTTCGCGGTTGCCCCAGTTGCCGTCACTATGCCAGCCAAAGGTACTTCTTCACGCCTGGCTTGATGGATCCAAGTTTATAGGATGGAGAGAACACATGGGCTGGTAAAACATTCTAGTTGTCGATTGTTCTACAATAAAAACCTTTTAGTTCGACTGCCGATTCGGTCGACGAAATTCAGATGCTTTCCCCGAACTGTGCAGTTATTCCGGGTGTAAAAAGACGAATAATGCACAGTAAGAGGAGAAATCCAGTACAGCGCTACAGTAAGAGTGCTTTTTCTGTAATTTCTGCAACCATCATCATCATCAATTGTCACGCCTTTTCCCACAGGGATAGGCAGAGACAATGGAGCGCCACTTACCACGATCCTTACACAGCTCCCTTGCTTCCTTCACATCCACAATTCTCTTCATACAGGCTCTGTGGTTATGGGCATTAGGCAACCAAGCTTTCTTGAGGATGTCTCCGATTTGGTCGGAAAACACTCTCCTGGGACTGCCTTGTTTAACGCATCCATCCACATCAGATTTATAAATTCCTTTCGTCAATCTACTTTCACTCATCCTTTCCATGTGCCCAAACCATTGAAGCATATTCAATTTAATTCAATTTAATTTGCGCAACTATGTTAGATCGATTTAGTTTCGTAGTGATCTACAGCAAGAATATGGCATTGGTCACAAGTGAGGTTCGACACTTGTGTTTAAATAAATAGAGAAAATGGACGTGATAATATGCGGAACTTCGCAGAATGAACTATTAAATGTATTCATCTATTTGCTTATTCCTGTAAAATAGGATTATGTTAATGTGTGTTGTCTGGCTGCCTGTTATGTTCGCTTTAATTTTAATATTTGAATCTGTGTTTGTTGTTGTTTTGTGTAATTTTTATTAAAATTATGTTTGACGACAGGCGTGGACGAACGGTTTAGCGACTGGTTTGTTGCGCGTAAAGTCCCGGGTTCGATCCCCGGTCGGAGCAAATATTTGTTTCATAGCTTTTATTTGTAATATTTAATAGTATTAAATATTGCAAATATTTGTTAATAAAAAAAAGAGATGGATATTTGCTTTGGGTCTGGTTATCAAAGAGTGGTAGGCAGTGGTACCCAGTCTGCCGATCCGGGGTAGTACCACCACTTACAAGTATACAGACCGTGAAGTGATTTGGTCACGTTTCGGGATCAGCTTGTATGTTGCCGGTTCCATCTAGGCCGGCATAGTGGATGTGATTGCTACTCACAGTTATTGAATTGTAGTAGCAGTGACATTCATTCATGGACCACACTTTGGCTTAACATCAAGCGGGGTGCTGGCATATGTCGAGTCACAAAAAAAAATTAAAAAATAAATGTAATAGCGGCATAGTGGATGTCAAAAATTACATAAACTTATAAAATTAGACAAATGACGTGAATTCATTTGCATTAATGAAACTGAATAATAATTAAATATCCAGGGATGTCCTAAAACCTCCTCTTAACTTGCGGTGAGTATATCGCGATCCTCAAGCCGCATGACTAGCGTGGAGATCTATGATTTTGTAAGACGACCGGCGGGCGCCTCGTCTTACAAAACCTTAGGTGGAGATTTATATTTTCTCCGACCAGGAATCGAACCTGGGACTTTCCGCGTGACAATATGGTGTGCTTAATAGCGCTGCATTGTCTCTGCCTATCTCAGTGGTAATCAAGGAGTGACAATATGATTTAATTGTCAATTTTTGATAATAGGTGCAGAGTTAGCTTTCAATACATAGGCACGTGGAAAGTGGCACAACGGACAGCCACTTTGACGATCCTGTCTTAGGTTTCTCGCTTCCTCTACATCCACAAATCTCTCCATATTCATATTCCCTTCAAATCTCTTTGGGTATGAACTTTTTAAGAAAGTCCCGGATTTAACCAAGCCACAATCTTCTGGATTAAATCATTAATTAATCAAATTAAAACAATTAAATGGTCTGTTGTATAATTTGCAATATATAATATTCTGGTGTTATCTTAAGCAATTTCCTTTTAATCTGCATGTCTGATGCCAATGAAGATTTACTTCCTTTCATATGCAACTCCGAGTATTTTAATAGTTGGTCTATTAATTAACACATGCTACCGATTGCCAGGCTACTGCAGATATGTGAATAACTCGGCCCATGTATGGATTGGGCCGCTTGGGACTAATATTACTTACCTTTCTAAGAATATATCTTGCCTTTATTCATGCATGTGGTGGTAGGCAATCGGAGGCCATTTTGGTGGTCCATGGCAGTTGGTCCAGGAGTGGAGGCCCTTCTAATGCTAAATAATTGCAAGAAGGAGAACCAGATTATTAAGCTGATTCCAAAACGCGACTGTGACACCTCATGATCTGTATAAAGTGGTGGTATAGTTCCCGGCAAATAAAAAGAACTACTTTTGAGCTGCGAAGTATAAAGAGAACTCTGGACAACTGCGGTGGAAGCAAGTCCGCCTTTCTATACATTCATACGCATGAATAATAATATTTTAAATTGTATACACATTCGTATAATGAAAAGTAAGTAGGTAACAAAACAAGTTACTACACAGCTTCAATGCCAGCACTCTTTTTATCTGCCGGGACATCTACTACCCCGGAACGGCTTTTTTTGATTACTTAGATTATTGAATACTTTGAAGAAAATCTATTCGTCCCACGGGGTCGAATTGAATGAAGGACGGGTTATATAGAAAACTTGCACGAAGTATGCATAAATCTTTAACATGTCCCTGCATACGATATAGAGAACTTCGACACTCACTGTCTAATTGCCCATTTATAATGTATAGTACAACTATGTCACAATTCATTTAAGATATATACATTTTAGATATGAATTTCATATTAATTGCTTTACTTATTAATGGTATTTGCATATACTTTATTAATAATAGGAATCAATAACTGACCTCGCCTGGCGTGATGGTAAGTAAATCAATCAATCAATCAATCAAATTGTCACGCCTTTTTCCCACAGGGATAGGATCACTTGCCACAGTCCTGACACAACTCCCTCGCTTCCCTTATATATCCCTTATATATAATTCTCTTCCCACAAGCTCTACTGTTTTGTGGACTAGTTGCCAGCCTTCTTGAGAATGTCTCAGATTTGGTCGGAAAACACCCTGCTCGTTTAACGCATCCATCCACATCAGATTTATAAATCCGTCAATCTATTTTTACTTATTCTTGCCCAAACCATTGGAGCATTCCTTTGTTAAAGCACATCTATTGCGAATTGTGCTATTCTTCATTCTATCCGCTATCGTCCTATTATCCTACAAAAATAAAAATAAATCTTTATTCATCAGTGATTTAAAAATATAATTAAAATTTAGTTTGTCAATTTGATGTCACACGTTGATTGATTGATTAGTATAGGCCATTCCCACAGGTATAGGCAGAGACAATGGACTTTCCACGATCCTGACATAACTCTATCTTTTCCTTCACATCCACAATTCAATTCAAATTTATCAGTACACATTTAATTTTACATTAAAATAAATATCTACATTATTTTTTTCTTTTTAAGACTTTATACTAATATTCGCAACATTATTTTATGAAGAAAATACGAGTAATAAAGGAAATTCCCTACAAACCGTCAGACGAATAATCCGTCCTCAAATATAGGAGTCATTTTTAATAACCTGTTACAACTGGACCTGTATTGTTTTTAAATTTAAAGTCGATTTTACTCATTAGGATTAAAAATATTTTTTTTATAAAATTTAGTAAAAGTAAGAGAAATATATATATTTTAAAATCATGTTTAAGAGAAGACTCTTCCCTAAAACTTGTATAAAAGCATATTACGAGTATCATATAAGCATATAGAAAAAAAATCAAAAATAGATGATCGGAAAAAATATTTGTATGTTAAACCAATAATAAAAGAGGGGTAGGCACACAGTTGATAATCATTTGCCCAGCCTGCCGATCCGGAGTAGTAGGTACCACCAATTATAATTGTACAGACCGTAAAGTGACTGGCTTCTTTCACATTCACAATTCTCTTCATACAAGCTCTGGTTATGTAAGGTTCGTTATAGTTTTATAGGTCTACATTAGTGACCACTGCACTATCTATCCTATTTTAGTTAAGTACTAATTAAGTTAGCCGTGTTGATTGTTTTTCAAAGAACTAAAGGTCTAAATTTCAATCCAAATCCGCACCTCACCACCTAATAACGGAAACAGTAAACAATTTTTATTCGCATTAAATTAACTTTTATCGACGGTTGTTTTCTTAAGGAAACGAGTAATTAAGTTTATATTGAAAGTGTGTGCCGTAAATATGTCAAATTCTAATTGCGTATGTCTCTGAGCCTATTTCAATGTTTAGTTAGATTTATATAAGAAGGTTTCTATTTAATTAATTTATTAATAAATATTGAATATGACGACAGGACAGCACACCAGTCCGTTACGCGGAAAGTCCCGGGTTTGTTTTCCGCACGGTCCAACTAGGTGACCACTAGGAATATAAACCGCCGCGGATGGGACTGCTACTTACAGTTATTGAATTGTAGTAGAAGTCACTTCCATTCATAGACCGCAGTCTAGCTTAACATCAGGCGGGATGCTGTCATACTCGTATGTAGAGTCGTAATTAAAACACGAGTAAAATATTTGTAAAAATTTAACTTTCCAAAATCATACTCGTATGGTAAAACATTCAACAATACTTCTACAAATTGTTACGCATTCCTTTTTTTTTAAATTTATGAACGAAGCTTTAAGTACTATTGATAGACTTGAAAATTTATGGTTAGAAGAATATTGAGTAATAAAAAAAATAGATATCGATAATCGAACTGTAATCCACAATCAGGGCTTGCTAATAAATCAATTAGCCTGTATATTCTCATTAAGAGTCGGCAGGCATATCGTAAAATCTGGACCGGTTTCGCGATGCACGCAAAATGGTAGGTAGCACTTCACGCTTCCTGGAGAAAGTGGCTCGCCAGCAAAATACTAGGGTGATAATCTATGCACTTATCGGCCTATTGACCATTGTTTACGTTTATATTTAAACCAATATGGTCCTCAGCATACATGCTTCTAGAGGTGCCTATAATACGTCTTTGAGTATTTCAACTAACGGACTAAACAGTTCATCTTTCACATTGATTTTTATACCAAAGTTTTGTCTATATCATACATATGGATCAAGTTATATGGATCATCATAACCCATATACTTTGAACCTACAGTGTCTGAGTGGAAGCGGCTTTCATTCGGAATACAGTGCCCTTTTCCTGTGGTCAGAGAAAAATTAACTTAAAAAATAATGTTAAATATTTTTTTAATGTGACTCGACATGTGACAGCAGCCCGCTTGATGTTGAAACCGGCAACTTACAAGCTGATCCCGAAACGTGACCAAAGCACTTCACGGTCTGTATACTTGTAAGTGGTGGTACTACCCCGGATCGGCAGACTGGTTACCACTGCCTACCACTCTTTGATAACCAGACCCGAAGCAAATATCCATCTCTTTTTTTTATTAACAAATATTTGCAATCTTTAAAGTAATTATTAAATATTACAAATAAAAGCTATGAAACAAATATTTGCTCAGACCGGGAATCGAACCCGGGACTTTACGCGCAACAACGCATGGCTAAACCGTTCGTCCACGCCTGTCGTCATAAAACAGTATTTATTAATTTATGATAGATAAAAATACAACAACTTAAAATTACAGAAAGTATATTTGTATTGCACTATTTGTAACATACGAGTATATATAATTATTTTATAATATTATTGTATTTATTAAACCATAAGGGATATATATATATATTTGTTTTGTTGGTTGTTTAAAAGTAGTAGGCAAATGTTGTTGGTCATTTCTCCAGTCTGGCAACCCCGGATTAGAACCACCACTATTAAGTATACATTCAGTAAAACGATCTAACGCGTTTTGGGATCAGTTACTTTAAAGAAATATCAAAGATGGTTTAATTTAAATAACTCTAAAGGCTTCTTTGTTTATTTCTAATGCCAATACCAAGTTTCAACAGTTAATTGTTTAATGTTTATTTAATTGAGAACTCGATCTTTACGACCTGAGCTTCAATTAGGGACAACTTAGATTTCTTATCACAATAGAACACAATGGGGTATCAGGTTTCTTATTCAGAGGTAAGAATTCCACTGTCAATTTATCATTGCTGTGATTTTTAGTTTCATTCAATTTACGAGTAGTATTTAGTACACAGATAGATGTACAGTAAAATTGTTTTGTAAAGAAATAATTGTTAATTATTAAAATTAAAACTTATTGTGACGTAATGTAATTTTGTAAGTTTTTTTATTGTGACACGACATCTGACCTCGATCCGCCTGATAATAAGCAAGAGGAGGTCGTCGTCACTCCTAAGAGTGACGACGCCGACTGAAAAAACACAGTTTGTTCACGACACCTTTAAAAACGTGTTAATTTTTTATTCCTTTCGCGCATATCAATATTTCAATATATTTCGCGCATGACTTAATGAACGGGGATGACAGTGAAATGTATCAATGTAAAAATCAAATGCCATGAGAAAACCAGTTTATCAATGCATTTATAAACAGAATGATAAAAATTATGAACAGTTTTTGGATAACAGATATATGGTTTATAAACTAAAATGGTTTCTTACTAGTATTAGCATCTACCTGGGCTGTTACGGATATGTAAAAAATACAAACAATGCTTTAACTCCATCAAGCTTACCATCAGGAAGATTGAGGACAGATGTCGAGTCACAATAAAAAAAAATGGTTTCGTATTAAAATTGTTAAGTCTCCAACTGTTAAACCGAAGACTTGGAGTTCATGAGGATGGCACATGAGGATTATGTACGAGTATAACATGTCGCGCTGGCAGACGTTATTACGACAAGCCGTGTCGTGCATTGGTTACCGTCGTAGATTGGTTAAGTCCATTACGCGTAAAGAACCGGGATCGATTTTCGGTCGAAGCAAAAACTTATTTTATGGCTTTTTATTGAATAATTGGATCTAATATTATAAATATTTGTTGATAAAAAAGAGTCGGATATTTGCACCGGGTCTGGTTATTTAAGAGTGGTAGGCAGTGGTTTTAACGCGGGTAAAACCGCGGGAGAAAGCTAGTTAACAATAAACAATAGACTTCTAATGACAAATGAACAAAATATTTAAAACATCTATGTGGTACTAGCCGTGATTGTAGTTAATTTACTATCATTTGGTTTTAGATACAAGTGATAAGGTGAACTAAAGGATTTACGGGCTACGATGTCTGGGGCCTGGGTTCGAACCTGGGACATACTATTGTGTGAGCATTCACATGTCAACTCCAATTTATACCCCTGTAATGCTGTTTTATATCAAAATACAGTAAGGTTGAATGAAACAATTTCTTAGCATCCATGGATTCTACGTGCGCGTGCCGGGTCCATCGCGTGGCAGGCGGGAGAATGAAGGCAGCGTTCCGGACTTGTGACTGAAATGTAGGTTTCAAAGCTTTGTGTGACATGTCAACACTCACCTTTCCTGCCCTCACTATTCTCTCATCCTCTCTACACAACCAAATATTGTAAGACCCCACTAATGCCGCCTTCGACATACGATCTAAAAATGTTTATATATTTATTAAGGAAAACTACAAATATATATTAAAATACATATAACAAAGAGGTTTATTTAGGGCCAGGAAAGTTTCTAAAGAATTATAGTAAAATAAGGAGAATAAAATTTCCTCATAAAACTATAAGATAAAAAAAACTAGAGCGAAAATAAATTTATTACACACTGATTTAGTAAATATTTTTAGTAAGTTTTTTTCATGTACATAATCTTTTGTTTAAACCTGTATGGCAAAGCTGAATTTATTGTATATCTACTAATTATAATCTATCAATCGAATTGTCACGCCTTTTTCCCACAGGGATAGGCAAAGACAATGAAGTGCCACTTGCCACGATCCTGACATAACTCCCTCGCTTCCTTCACATTCACAATTCTCTTCGTACAAGCTCTAAGGCTATGGGCAACCTAGCTTTCTTGAGGATGTCTCTGATTTGGTCTTTACTAATTATAACTTATCTAAAATATTAATTAAAAACAACCATTTGGGAAATCGACAATAAATTCACGGAAAAGTCATAACTAGTTTGAAAACTACTCTCTTTGAATCTATTTGTTTTGAATCTGTCTTTTTTTATAAAATATATTTATTTTTTGAAAAGCCATTCTGTATATTTATTTTTTGCAGCATAGGTGTTAGATATACGTCGACAGGACCTAGGCATTTAGCAATTGTTCTAGGCAACCTATTAGGCTAACTTTCAATGGATGCTAAATCATACGATTAATTGCTTAAGTACTTTGAAATTGAAAGTTATCTAACTTTTGCTATGCATCGATAAAATACGAGTCTATATAAGCTGTTGGACATTTTAGTTTGTTATTAATTTAATATAAATATATCAAAGCGATTGGCAGGGATAGACAAACACAGAGGCATCTTGACACAACTTCCTCGCTTCCTTCACATCCACAATTCTCTTCATACAAGCTCTATGGTTATGGGCACTAGGCTACACAACTTTCTTAAGGATGTCTCTTTCTTGTCTATGTGTTTTATTACGTTGTAAAATTCTTGTAATAGGTATCTGTACCTTATTCTTGTATCTTTTTTTATTGTGTCTCAACATTTGACCTCGACTTCCCTAATGGTAAGCAAGGGGAGGTCAAACCCGGCTAAAAAAACCGGTTTAGTTCACAGTGACCTTTAATGTATTTGTTTTTTTAATGATCTGTTTTCTTTTTATAATAAGCTAGGTTGCCTAGTGCCCATAACCAAAGAGCCTGTATGAAGAGAATTGTGGATGTGAAGGAAGCAAGGGAGTTATGTAACGATCGTGGTAAGTGGCACTCCATTGTCTGCCTATCCCTGTGGGAAAAAAGCGTGACAATTTGATTGATTGATTTATATTATATTCAATGCACCTATGCTTTTATTAACAGTCTTTCCCTAAGGTCAGCTGGCGGAAAATTCCTAACAGCAGTAATTTCAATTTTTTTTTAGTGTGCCATATTATTATTAAATAAAATAAATATTATATATAAAATGAGCGTGTTGATACAGTTATCAATGCAAATAACTGTCCATTGCTTTTGCATATTCTCTTAGAGAAAATGGGATAATGATACGTGTGTATAATGTATCAATTTCTTGTATAAATAATGTATTAAGTTCATACGGCATAATTGGTAGACGATCTAGTAAAAAGAGTTATTAATCTAATTGTTACAGGCTGAAACTAAATACGCAACTGTGGTATAGGTATATTAATAAATACTAGCACGTATATAGTGTTCACTCAAACAAATACATTTTGTATACAGCGTGATAAAAAAAAAACAATCAAATTGTCACGCCTTTTTCCCACAGGCAGAGACAATGAAGCGCCACTTGCCATTCGATCCTGACCCCTGATCCTGGAGTTCCCTAGTTTCCTTCATATTTAATATTTCCTTCATACTCGTATAACCATAGAGCTTGTATAAAAAAACGAATGTCTAATTATATTGATTAAACGTCGAATCATGCTTTATCAAAATGTTATTTATTAAATTAAATAAGTTCTCTAATCAATTATTATTGCTAAGTTTTACAGCAATAATACTAGGCATTGGAATATGGCAAAAAATAATAAAAATCTTAACATTAATAATAAAACGTTTAATTCAAACAAAAAGTTCATAGATAATTACAAAATATTAGATTTTGTTAGTAACAATGAGTGGTAAACTATTTTAGTATTAAATGTTAGAGTTAAGAATTAGAAGTTTCATTCTAAAGACAAATAAAATTATTTTTTTGCGCTTTCTTGGATCATGGTAAGTGGTGCTCCCTTGTAACAGCCCATCCATGTAGTAAAGAAGGCGTGACTTATAAAAAGGCTTAAAAATTAGGAAGTTTAAATTTTATTGTAAACTGCACTGTGATTATTATTTATTTGTAAGATACACTGTGGTTTGTGTCATTCACAAACGAAATATAAGTAATAAGTATGTGCCGTGCTATCTCTTGATAACGTACCTATAAATTGTGTGACATTAATATAAATGCTGACCGATACCATAATTATATGTTTTATGAATATATTATTTTAATATAATGTATGCGTATAAGATGGGTGGGACCGCTAATAGAATAAGTGAGACTTGTATTCTGTATATCGATTTCGTTTTGAGATAACGCATTTGTATAATTTGATATTTAATATATTTTTAAAATTTATAGATTATTAAATATACAAAATGTCCTGAAAAGAGATGACCAAATTATAAGGTTTCCTAGATAAACCGGTTTATGAATAATTTTTTTCTAAAATATTGTTTTTGGCAAAATTTTATTCGTTTTTAGTGATATTCCTAAATATAATAGAATCTTACCTTTTGATCAGCATGTATACAAAATTAATAATTTTGAGGTTCTTATTTGCTGACAAAACGCCGTAAGAAAATAACGTTATCTAAAAAGTTATTATAACTTGTTATATAAGTAATAAAATTACTAATGCAAAATTAAAAATTGTCAATTTTAACGACACAATAACTAAGTTTTAATTTTACTCTAGTATCAAGTTTGTATTAGAAACATTTTGCGTTTAGCTTTTGTATCTCAATAAATGGATCTTGAATAATTGAATGCTTTACCTTTTTAAAAGGCAACCGTGACCATTTCCGGTTATAAACCATTGGCTGGTATCCATTTAACTTTGATATATGTACTTTGGTAACCCATTTTCTGTCACATACACGTTACTTTTAAATTAAAGTTATTAGCAGTAGGTATTAGGGCTTCTAATCTCGGAATACCGAGATCTCGGTATTGCGGGATCCCGCATCATTTTCCAATCCAGCGTGCTGCGGGATTGTGTGCGCGGGAGTCGCGGGACTGAACAAAGCATGAACACGACCGAACGCGATCGCTCGGTAACTGTTAATATTTTCTAATCCCGGAACACCGGGATCCTGTGGGATTAAACTTCCAAGTCCCGCGAATACCAAGATTGAATGCAGGCTGCGGGATTGGCAGCCCAAGTAGGTATGTATGAGTGTAGAGAATGAATGTCATTTATCCATGGCGGCAAGAAGCAGTGCAGACCGTATCACTTGTAATGAAAACGCTCCCAGTTTACTGAATGTGCTATTTGCATATTGGTCAGATAAAAGACTTAAGATATCGTGGTACAGAGTTTTGTTTAACATAATTTTCTATAAACTGTCTTGAGAAACACTTGCGCTATTTTTTCAAGTCTCTTTTTAAGGCCAAGTCTTAAAGTTATCAAGATTGTCTTTTTCAGATTTCCTTTTAATAAAGATTTTCTTTATAGTTCAATCAATGAAATTGAGAAGTCTTTTTCCCAAAGGGCGCTCCGCTACCTGCTACGATCCTGACACAACTCCTTTGCTTCCCTCACATCCACAATTTACTTCATACAAGCTCTACGGTTATAGGCACTAGCCAACACAGTTTTCTCGAGGATGTCTTCGATTTGGTCACAAAAACCCACGATTACATCCACATTAGATTTATAAATTCCTTTCGTCAATTTACTTTTACTCATCCTTTCTATGTGCCCAAACCCTCGAAGCAATCCTTTATCAATCCTTGTGACTTCTTTCTAACCACATCTATTGTAGTAGTTACTATTACATATTGTAATCTAACTTAATTACATAAATAACATAACAAAGAGGAGGTCCTAGACTACCGACGACGGAGTGAGTTTACGGTTGCCTCAGTAGCCGTTACTATGTCCCGCACCTATTCTCGCATCGCTTGAAGGATCCAAATATCGATATATTTTTTTTAACAATAATTAAACTGCATATTCATAGAAATGAAATGGGCAATCATGGACAACTAATGCTAAGCAATCGAGTAATGATTACCCATAACTTTGTTTTGCTTTTACAATGTGTGAGTAGAAAAGCTTGTTTTCTTTGTTTGTTTGATATCAGCAAATCACAATACATTATTATAGGTTAGAAAGCACATTTGCGTAGTATTTGTAGTTGGTACCATTAGGCTCACAATAGGGTTGTGAGGAGGTTCAAAGATATGTAATTCTTGTCAAATAAAGTAGGTGATCCACTGACGGCGTGTCTGTTAGCAGTGACACACCATTGTCAGACTGATCAATGAACTTTTGGACAATTCAATTATAAAGTGAGTGATCCACTGACGGCGTATCAGTTCGCAGTAACGCACCATTGTCAGACTGATCAATGAACTTTTAGTCAACTTAATTATAAAGTGGGTAATCCACTAATCAGTCGACTCAAGGCGACCGTACCGTGAATCCTGGTTCGAAAAATTAACCTCTGGCCGGTACCAATGTATCTTTGATATATGTACTTTGGTCTATCTAGTTTTTATTTTAGATGACCTAAAATA
The DNA here is from genome assembly GCA_905220615.1 of Tinea trinotella. Classification (NCBI taxonomy): domain Eukaryota; kingdom Metazoa; phylum Arthropoda; class Insecta; order Lepidoptera; family Tineidae; genus Tinea; species Tinea trinotella. The sequence goes on along the minus strand of HG992320.1, from coordinate 2,919,507 downwards.
AAAAGTTACGATGACGTTTTATATCGCAGTCTTTGGATTTTAACGAGCCAGCGAGGTTTTGTGGCTACTCTACTGGCGCATCGACCGTTCATAGATGTATAAGTTTTATGTATTTTACTATAAATAAAATACATAAAAATAAAGTACATTGCCAGCACAGTAGATGCGACTACGACTAACAGTAGTAGTCGCCTCTATTCATGGAACGCACTATACCATAACATAGTTAGTAAAGTCAAAACTTGAAATAAGCTTGCCACTTATCAACACTTCACACTACGATTTTATTTGTAAAAAAATAATTTATAGTACAGTACAAATTGTTATTCAAGGTGTGTGGCAAACTTATAGGTACACATTTTGAATATAAATTTTAATAACACGATAACGAGTTTTTTTAAATCGTCATTTTTATTTCTTTATTTCAGCTACTTCATTTTTAAATTCTTACATAAATATATGACATGAAAAAAAACTACTCTGATCGAGAGTTGAACCCGGGAATCACGCGGTTTCAACTAACATAAATTTAACAAATTTTATGCGGCTTACTATCGCGATTATATTTAGTTATTGATTTAACAACGAAAAAGCTCTCGTAACATCAGAATAATAAATAAATGTAAAATCAACGCGATAGTATGCCGCATAAAATTTGTTTCATTCATTCATTAATCAATGTTCGCTCAAAATCTAAGAAAATACTAAATAATAAATTTATTTATCTAGTTCCCGACCCTAAGTTTAGTAGCAAATAGTGGAGCAGGTTCTCATATCTGATGTATGGTGAATGTGGACGCTGCAGTCAGGCTAACGCATACACTCATCTCTCTGTATCAGTGCAATGTGTTTGCCTAACTAATGATGTACGTATGAATCACGGCTCTATTGTCAGGTCGGGGTAGATAGATTCTTTGGACATTTCGTCAGCATATGGCAATGTATGGTCTAGTGGTATTGAAATGGTCATACAATCCAAGAACTCCTGTTAAATGCCACAGACCAATGTATCATTGATATAAGTATTTTGGTCGCTCAGTTACAACATAATACTTTTATTTTTATTGTGACTCGACATATGTCAGAACCTCGCATGATGTTAAACTAAAGTGTGGTCCATGAATACAAATACAATATATGTATTTTTTATGTATACATTACTACACTAAGCTATTCATACACTACAATTTATACACTAACTAAAGTGTATCACAGAAACAGGACAACCAAAGTACATATATCAAAGGTACATTGGTACCGGTGAGTGGTTTCGAACCCGTGCTCTCGGCTTGCGCAACCATTACACTGCCACTACACCACGGTCGCCTTATGTATGAAGGTGGCTGCTACTTACAGTTAAATAACTATTAATATCAGCGGGTTGAGGAGGATGTCGAGTCACAATTTTTATTTATTGATTGTTACTCGACACATGACAGCACCCCGCTAGAGTGCTGTCCATGAATGGATTTCACTGCTGGTACAATTTAATAACTGATAGTAGCAGTCACATCCACTATGCCGGTCTAGTTGGAACCGGCAATATACAAGCTGATCTCGAAACGCGACTAAATAACTTCACGGTCTGTATACTTGTAAGTGGTGGAACTACCCCGAATCAGCAGACTAGGTACCACTACCTACCACTGAAAAATACACTCTCTTCCTCTATAACAATGACGAATTATAGAGGAAGAGAAGCCACGTTTGATAGGATGTGATTTCTTCTGGATAGGATTTGATTTGAGGGAGTTGTGTCAGGATCGTGGCAAGTGGCGCTCCATTGTCTTTGACTATCCTCATGGAGAAAAGGCGTGACAATTTATTTGATTTCTCTTCTTGTCATATGGGTTCCATATTCCATTTCATAGTCGTAGATCTTCGTAGCTTGTAGGTAGGTATATGTATATTTGCAGTATAATTTATATTATAAATATAAAAGTAATACATATAATTATGATATGATTTATATGAATACCGGCGCCACCTGTTCGTTAGCCGTGTTCCTCGCAACTCAGCCTGTCTACCTGGCTTTCTGATTTAATACAAGTGTGTAGGTATTTCCTTTTATTAAGCCTTTGGCAATATTAGGCTTTCATATTACAAAACAAAACATAACTAAATATTTTACTATATAAATAATAGTTTATTCATTTAATTAAATCGTCACGCCTATTCCCACAGGGATAGGCAAAGACATTGGAGCGCCACTAGCCTATATCCTGGTACAACTCCCTCGCTTCCCTCACATCCACAATTCTTTTTATACAGGCTTTACAGTTATAGGCACTAGGTAACCAAGCCGTCTGGATCTCTGATTTGATCGAAAAACACATCGGCCTGCCTTGTTTAACATATTTTTTTTATTGTGACACGACATCTTACCTTGACCCACCTGATGATAAGGAAGAGGAGGTCCAAGAGTGAGCATCTATCCACTTACACTTATATTCTCTTCATACAAGCACTATTTGTAAGATTTAGTTTACGGTTGCTTTCAAGCTAACATTAAAAAATATGTATATATTAAATATACATTTCTATACTAAGCTACTAAAGTGCTTGTATAATAGGAACAGGACAACCAAAGTACATATATCAAAGATACATTGGTACCGGTCTCGGTTTGTGTTGCCCTGCCACTACACCACAGTCACATCGCCTCAGTCGTCGTTATTTTGCTGGCCGGGATACTTTTTCACTCACTGATTTATTAATTTCGGCTGTTGATTGTAATTTATATATATTTAAATTTAACTAATAATAAATAAAATACCATATACAAATTCGTGAAGACATTGAAATGATCAGTTAAACTTGCATACGGCTTGTTGTCAAGCTCGTCCATTTAGCAGACTGATGTGATTTCCGATTGCAATACGAATAACATTTCTAGCTAAACTATTTCAGCCTAATTTGATGTTTATTGCATTTAAAATAAGGACGGTATTAGAGCTCTAGGTTACGGTTAAACAGACAGACACATGTGATCCCACTCGATATAAATAATGATCCCAACAATGCTTGATTTTGCTTGAAATTGATTTGTGATAAGAGTCAGGATGAATAGCGAAAATAGTGTAATTGCTACGGTATTGTCGGAATGGAATAGTTTTACATGAATTTGATACTTATAGTAATGCTTTTTAGGGTGATTATTAATTGAAATAGTAATAGGTTTTTGTTAAATAATAAATTTGCTTCTTTTTTTTGAGACTGGATATCTAATTTAGACTTGCCTGATGGTAAGCAAAAAGTCCAATAGCGTTTCCAGTTCCAACTTGTTCTCAATAATGGATGCGACTGCTACTTACTTCCAGTTATTAAACTGTACTGGGAGCCACAATAACAAAAAGAAAATAACAAAAGGAAAAATATGCGGCAGAGCAAAAATCACCTGCGGGGTTAGGTTGGGCAAGTTAAAACGATTATCGTCTCTCGTCGACGATTGGCAAAATAATAAAAGCTAGCCTAAATCCACCAAAATAAGACTATTGATGATAATGATCAAACGTGTCGTCGCACAGACGATATTCGTCACAACGAATAATGGTCTTGTTTTATTGGATTTAGCCCAGCTTTTATTATTTTGACATTAGCCCACGAGAGACGATAATCGTTTTAACTTACCAACCTAGACCCGCTGCTTAGTTCAATTTATACTCTCAAACAACAAGACTTAATAAGATCATAATAATTGTAATAAAATAAATAATATTTTGTTGATTGCATTATAATATTTGCATATTAATTTAAGACCTGCTTTGTTCGCACTGTCACTTCACGTCTTTATGCAAACTATAAATTTAGTAACGCAACCTAAAACCTGCCACTCATAGCATGCAAGCGTGTCAAATATATTTATCTAAAATTCCTTGACGCTAGAACTTTTTTCGTCTTCTTTTACTTAACAGCGCCTGTGTTGCTTTTATACAAAACTATATCACTTTGCCAACCAATGTCAAGTATAAACTTATAATTTACTGTATCAACTCGCTGCTCACGTATCCCCCTGAAATCAGAGGGATACGTGGAGCAGGAGTCAAGAACCCCCTTAAGGGATGTTATTATTAACTAATGCCCAGGATGCACCGGCCCATCTTTCTGTATCACCGAAGCGATATGGCAAGCAGACAGACAAGACTCGGAGTTTGGAGTTGTTTTTTTTGTTGTAAACGGAGTAGTGCCTTTTCACACGTCTTGGTTCCTGGGTAGCCGTTGCGTTTGGAAGCTTCTTAAGTGTTCCATACACTATTGTGAGGTTTTCACAGCTAACGTCACGCCTATCTGGCAGTCGGGACGTAGCAAGAGGCAGGCGCAGAGGTGGATCAGGTATACAGTCGGCGACTTCTTGCCGGACTAATTACCTGGGTGTGTGTGATAGCTACCCTACATCACAATACACTTCGCCGACGGGTATCTGGCTCCGACTTCTCGGCAACCGGGACGTATGAGTCATACTTTAGCGTCAGTTGACTGTTATAAACGTGTGTTATGTTTTTGTACAATTGTTATCACTAATTTATACTTTTACAAAACTTTTTATTCGAAAGTTTGTTATTTATTACAAACTTTCGAATAAAAAGTTTTGTATTAACAAGTTTGTATATCAAAAAATCAAATTGTCACGCCTTTTTCCCACAGGGATAGGCAGAGACAATGAAGCGCCGATTGCCACGATCCTGACACAACTTTCTCGCTTCCTTCACATTTACAATTCTCTTTATACAAGCTCTATGGTTATGGGCACTAGGCAATCTAGCTTTCTTGAAAAGATGGAAAGGATGAGTGAAAGTAGATTGACAAAAAGAATTTATAAATCTCATGTAAATGGATGCGTTAAACGAGGCAAGCCCAGGAGGATGTTTGCAGACCAAATCGAAGACATCCTCAAGAAAAAAAAGTATTTATTTAAGCAAAATATAGTTCTATGTAAAGCTATACATTTTACTAATACTGTGTGCGACAATCTTTACTTACATTATACAACTAAATCACTCACAGGATAAATGTCGCCTTGATTTATGCCTATGTTTTCACATACCTACATGTAATACAAGAATTTGGTGGTAAAGTACTTGTTGAATAGAAGCAAGGTCGTTTGGTGAAGGGAGAAAACAAAAATGGATTTTTCTGAAAAAATTTTTTTAATTTTTTTTATTGTGGCTAGACATATGTCGCCTTATGTTAGGTTAGAGAGCGGTCCATTATTGGAGGTGACTACTAGTACAGTTAAACAACTGCAAGTAGTAGTCGCATCCACTATGCCGGCTTAGTTGAAACCGGCAATTTACAAACTCATTTCGAAACGCGACTTAGACACTTTACTCGGGACAATAATCACCAATTGTCTTGATTTTTGTGATATTTATATCTATCTAACTTCGACCTGCCTAATAATAATCAAGAGAAGGTATAAGAGTGCCAACGACTGTAAAACCAAATCAGTTGACGGTCAAAAAACTATTTATACAATAATAGACAATTCATTCCATATATCACGTGACAAAGAAAGCAGGAGGTAACTTCATTTGTGGCCCATAACTCTGAGCTCACCTCTGCACTGAATTCCGCGCACATCTCGCCTGACACATAAATATGGCGAGCAATTCATACTGCATGCAGGTAGGCCAGCAACATTCCCAATAAACATTGTTCCATACACTAACGTTGGCCGGCGTGTGTCCAATCGAACATGTCATATAAGGCTGCTACTGCATTACTAATATTATTATTACAAATTCATTTATTATATACTTATTTTTTATTTATTCACATTGCTTAAAATAAAAGTCACGGATGGCTGTTCATAATGCAGTGCTTGTTCCTACATTAATGTATGGAAGTGAACAGAAGAAGCATGAGAGTAGAACTAACGCTGTAGAAATGCGGTCGTTAAGAAGTGTATGTGGAGTAACGATAGCGGATAGAATAAGGAATAGCACATTGCGTGATAGATATGGTTTGAAAGAAGATGTTGTGACAAGGATTGACAAAGGAATGCTTTGATGGTTTGGGCACATGGAAAGGATGCGTGAAAGTAGATTGACGAAAGGAATTTATTAATCTGATGTGGATGGATGCGTTAAACAAGGCAGGCACAGGAGACTTTTTCCCGACCAAATCGGGACATCCTTAAGAAAGCTAGGTTGCCTAGTGCCCATAACCACAGAGCCTGTATGAGGAGAATTGTGGATGTGAAGGAAGCAAGGAAGTTGTGTAAGGATCGTGGTAAGTGGCGCTCTGTTGTCTCTGCCTATCCCTGTGGAAAAAATGCGTGAAAATTTGATTGATTAATTGATTGTTTGAAGAACCGATAACCGATGGGGAAGAAAGATTCTAAAGTGGAGAGCACGAACTGGAAGACGCAGCATAAGTAGAAAGCGGGGTTGCCTAGTGCCCATAATCGTAGAGCTTGTATGAGGAGAATTGTGGATGTGAAGGAAGCAAGGGAGTGGTGTCAGGATAGTGGCAAGCGGCGTGCCATTGTTAATGCGTGACAATTTGATTGATTGACTTGCCTGCTGCTAAGCAAGAGCATGTCTAAGAGCGCCGATGACTAAAAAAATATTGTTAAATCAGCCGTTACTCTGACGGACAAAATTATGATTGTAAGAGAGTAAGTAATATTTTCTTAGATTTTGCGCGAACATTGATTAATGAATTAAACAAATTTTATGCGGCTCACTATCGCGTTTATTTTGGTTTCGATTTTACAATTTTTTATTATTCCGACGTTTCGAGAGCTTTGCAGCCATCGTGGTCACGGAGAGACTGAGGTGTTGGTCGTCCTATTGGTTGATGCTGTTATTGTTTCCAAAACTACCCCGTTTGATATTTTGTTTTTCTGTTCCTGGTTTATTTCAAATTTTTGCAAAAATAACTGACGGTTAATAAAATAATAAATAAATAAACGTTAATAAAATAAATGTTATTGAAAGTTTCCATTATCAAAATTAAACCAAAATCATTTATTTGTCAAACATAGGTACATTAAGATAAATAAAATAAAATAAATTCTCTATGTTGCGCCTAAAAAGGCATACAAATTAAAAATAAAAAACTTATTTAATAATGTCAAAATATTTTAAAATTTTATAGCTAATAAATATAATGTCGAAATAATAATTCACAATTTGCCATTTAAAAATTCCTTAATTGTTTATTAATTTGTTTTTAAAATAGCAGATTAATCTATTGCTAATAATATTATTGTTTAGAAATAAATAAACACACAAGCTCATTGATTATGGGCACAAGGCAACCGAGCTTTCTTGAGGATGGTCTCGTGAACAGATATCAGGTCTCAATATAAAAACAAAACATAAAAATCAAACAAAACATTAACATACATTTAAATAAACGTTTAGGAATGTATATAGAAATAATCGCTTCATCTGAAATCACCTTAAAGCCTATATCTCCTATGTCTGCAGCGACAGGCGACAGGGAGCCGCAAGGTGCGTAGGCCGGCGTAACTGCTGCGGTAGTCGGAGAACGCCGCTAAATCAACCATTGTCTGATTGGGTGTAGCCGTTCATACAAGCCTATGCAACTTATACGAATTGACAATTTGTTTTTTTTATATAAAGGGTATATTTTAAGCCTTCAATCCGAATCCCAAATATGTTTATGATATAATACAAAATCAATAACTAGTGAATTAAACAAATTTTATGCGGCATACTATCGCGTTTATTTTAGTTTAGATTTGTTCAATTCAATAATCAATGTTCGTGCAAAATCTAAGAAAATACTCAATAACTAATGTTAACGCGATATTGAGTATATTTTATTTATCTTTAAATTACAGCTCTGTTAAGAGACAACATATGCTAGCCTAGTTAGATCTGACAAATTGTGACTTAGTCGACGAAGGTGACTTAGTCGAGCATATACTTGAACGTGGTACTGGACTCTATTGAGCTAAAGGGCAAATTGCCTCCAACAGTATGCTACTCAGACCCGAACCAAATATCTGTCTGTTTTTTTTTAAATTGACAAATATGTGTTATATCTAATCTAATAATTACGTATAATTACAAATAAATTATGAATGCGAAGGAAGCGATGGAGTTGTGTCAGGATCGTGGCAATTGTCTCTGCCTATCCCTGTGGGAAAAAGGCGTGACAATTCGATTGATTGATTGAATAACAAATAAATGCTACGAAACTTCGACCGGTAATCGATCCCGGTAAATCGATGGCGGACAGGTCTGGACTGGACTGGTGTGACCAATGCACTACGAAGGCCGTTAAATCTGCAATAATGATTTATAAATAAATAAAATACAAAGACAATTCTAGTAATATTGTTATATCATTTTGTTCCACTATTCCGATATCAGTGACTATAGTGTTCGCGTGTCCGCGGCGCATGCATACTTGTTATATAGCAGCTATAATTCGCAAAGACCGTTCTACGGGGCTTCACTGCGCAGATTACACGCGCATCAGCTGACCGCTATAATTAACATCTATAAACTTATGTGATCCTAGTACCTTTGTGGATCATATATGAAGTATTTTACCTTACTAGGTCTAAGATTTCACTTTGAAGTCTGGATATTAATATCACATTCCAACCAATCACATTATTTTAGCCTCAGGGGGCCGACCGCTCAACTTCAATGGTAATGACAATGAAATTCTTTTCAATTTGTCAAACATTTACGCGGTCGCTGTAAGTGTCAAAAACATAAACTTTTATTCATTCGGTCAATGACAGCACGGTCGCAATTTGAATTTTGAAACTCATTAATGAAGTTCAACTGTCAAAACGAAACCCATTGTCATTAAGTTACGCGGTCGGCCCGTAGCCCCTAAGCCTGCAGGGATATGCAGAGAATTGTCTCTTACTATTCTGACAAATTTATCTTGCTTCCTTCACATACAAGCTTTTTGTTATCTGCACTGTGGTCTTCTAGTCTTCTATAAAGTCATAATTAGATATTATTACCAATTTTTTATTGGGACTTGATATATTATGGTAGCACCCCGTTTATTGTTAAGTCGGAATGCGGTCGATGATTGGAGGCTAGCTACAACAGTTCAATAACTGCAATTAGCTACTGCCTTCACTATGCCAACCCAAGTGGAATCGGCAACTTACAAGCTTATCCCAAAGTCACGGTCTGTACACTTGTAAGTAAGAGTACAGTTACAGTTATGTGCGAGCTCGTTTCCGCACTTGAAGTCCTCTTCGGTTTCTTTGTGCCTTCTTCAACGGTTCTCCTTCAGTGGAGCCATCCGATCTCCTCCAGTAAGACCAGGAGCCCCTTCTCGTTCCTGCAGACCTCCGGAAGCGTCCTCGCGTTGCCAAGGAACTTCTGTCTTGCTTCGACCGCTACTGCACTTCTGCAACTCGAGCAAGTAAGAGTACAACCCCCGTTCGCAAGACTGGGAACCACTGCCTTCCACTCTTAATAAGTAAATTAAAAACTAAAACTAAACATAATTTGGAAACTTTACACGGCAATATATTTTGTTACTAATTATAAAACAATTTGTCATTAAAGTTTTTCTGTAATTATACGTAGTAAATGTTCATATAAAATATATTAAAGTTTACTATTTATGGTACAATTGCCCAACAGTAGAAGGTTATATAAGTATTTTTTACGTTTCTATATAGCTTGTCTAACTATAAATGACACGCCCTTTTACTTTATTATTTTATTTAAATGTGTGAATGCAAATATTAATAACTATACTACTATACTTTATCTTAATCGTAATACGATTAAGATCATTCAAAATAATTTCATTCATTAAACTCTCAGCAATATTTATTACTAGTCTTAACTAGTCGTAAATAAAAGCACGAAGCATTTTTTTTCTTTTTACAATAACAATCCAACACGTTTAAGTAAGAAACCCACATTTTGAAAAATCTCACGTGAGATTGGAAAAAGAAGTTGAATATAGTCTTACGTCATCGCACCAGGAGGGAGGGACAGAAAGTTTAAGAAAACACCTCACGTAATTTATGGACGCCCCCTTTAGATACGTATATCTTTATAGATGTGTAGATATTTTTATAGTACATAAAATAGTCACGTACAATTTTTATATTCATTTATAGACCCTTTGGTTTTCCTACTTCCAGTAAGTGTGACGTACTTTATGCTTGAATGACAAGTCTACCAAGTTATCTGTGAACTGGCGAAAATAGGAACAGGGGCGCCATTTAAAAAAAAATCATGTATGATGTTTATGAATAAAATACATATGTTCAGAGGGTTCGTTTTATAAATATCTGTCCGGTGTTTATAGGACGAATACGGGTGCGCGACCCCGGACACCTCGAGCTGCCATTTACTATATCCTTTTCCGTCCATAGTAATGGTATCCAATTCTACCCAAGCCTACTCCCACAATTCCCCAAATTCCTATTTTTCCTTATGACCCGGGACGTCCTAAAACTCGACCAGATCTCATCGAAGGATGGGCAGCAGCGTCCTCTTGACGTTTGGTGAGCGTGAGCATACTGCGATCCCCAAGCCGCCTGCCAAGCGTGGGGATTATGGCAACCCCCCCCCCCCCCCCCCCATGAAAGATACAAGTATATTACGGCCCCTAGTCCCCGGCGGCTCCGCTATTCCTGGCCTAGGTAGCAGACCAGGTAACGGTGGAGCAAGGGGTGCTAAGAATCCCCGGCAGATATCTCGCTACCACCCCCAACGAAACTTGGCCCTGGCAACGCACAACGTCCGCACGCTGCGGACTGACGAGAAGATAGTTGAGCTGGAGGAAGAATTGAGCAAAATGCGTTGGGATATCATAGGACTATCTGAAATCCGACGAGAGGGAGAGGATACGATAGTCCTTGAATCTGGCAACATGCTCTTCTTCCGGGAAGGAAAACGTAAATCTCAGGGTGGTGTTGGGTTTCTCGTCCACAAGTCTCTCATAAACAACATTGTAAAAGTCGATAGTGTGTCCAGCAGGGTAGCGTACCTTATACTCAGAATCACCGATCGGTATTCGCTGAAGGTCATACAGGTATATGCGCCCACTTCGACACACCCAGACGATGAAGTAGAGGTATTGTATGAGGAAATATCTGAGGCCATGCATACCTCCAAAACATACTTCACTGTTGTTATGGGGGACTTCAACGCTAAGGTGGGCACACGGAATGTCGATGAGTTGAGAGTAGGGTCATATGGATATGGTCAGCGGAATCAGAGGGGCCAGCGGCTGGTCGACTTCATGGAGAAGGAGGGACTTTATTTAATGAACTCCTTTTTCCAGAAGCGACCGTCCAGAAAGTGGACATGGATGAGCCCCGATGGTTTAACCAGAAATGAGATCGACTTCATCATGACGACCAAGAAGCGAATATTCGATGATGTCTCCGTGATCGCCAAGGTGAAAACCGGTAGCGATCACCGTATTGTTAGAGGCACATTGAATATCAATGTCAAGCTTGAAAGGTCACGTCTGGTGAAGTCCACGCTCCGGCCTGGTCTTGCCCAGATCCAAGACCCAGAAAGCTTTCAACTTGAACTGCAAAATCGCTTCCAGTGCCTAGCCGAATGCAAAACTGTGGACGAGATAAACAATGGGCTGGTGGAAACTGTCCAAGCTGTGGGGTCCAAGTTCTTTAAGACCCCACGCCGGAAAAAGCCGCAGAAGCTCTCAGAAAGAACCATCAAACTGATGGAAGACCGGAGAGAAATGAGACTGCAATCTTCAGCCGACATGTCGGAATATGGCAAACTTAATAGACGAATCTCGAAAGCTATGCGACACGATCTGCGTTCCTACAATACAACATGTATTGAGGACGCAATTAAGCGGAACCAAGGCTTGAAAGTGTTCGCAAAGAATTCGTCTATTGGGCAAAGCCAGATGACGAAGCTGAAGATCGAGGACGGCAGTATCATTTCGTCGAAGCCGGAGATTCTGAGAGAGCTTGAGAGGTTTTATGGACAGCTGTACACCTCGACACCAAAACCCATTGGCAGTACAGCTCAGGACACCAGAGCTAAACTGACCCGACACTACACTGAGGACATCCCAGACATCAGCCTGTACGAGATTAGAATGGCTCTCAAACAACTTAAGAATAACAAGGCGCCGGGTGATGACGGAATTACGACAGAACTTCTGAGAGCGGGTGGCAAACCGATACTTTTAGTCCTCCAGAAGTTATTCAATTCCGTCATACTCGAAGGTACAACGCCAGAAGCATGGCACAGAAGTGTGGTGGTGCTCTTCTTCAAAAAGGGTGATAACACCCTATTGAAGAATTATAGACCCATCTCACTTCTGAGCCATGTGTACAAGTTGTTCTCGAGAGTCATTACGAACCGTCTCGAACGAAGGTTTGATGACTTCCAGCCTCCCGAACAAGCCGGTTTCCGAAAAGGCTTTGGCACCATAGACCACATACACACGCTCCGCCAGATTATACAGAAGACAGAGGAGTATAATCGGCCACTGTGTCTGGCGTTTGTGGACTATGAAAAAGCCTTTGATTCAATCGAAACCTGGGCAGTATTGCAGTCTCTTCAGCGATGTCATATTGACTATAGGTATATCGAAGTGTTGAAGTGTTTGTATAAAAACGCCACTATGTCGATCCGGTTACACGATGAGAGCACAAAACCAATCCAGTTGCAGAAAGGCGTGAGACAGGGAGACGTTATTTCTCCGAAACTGTTCACGAATGCACTGGAGGACGTTTTTAAGCTCTTAGACTGGAACGGATACGGCATCAACATTAACGGCGAATACATCACTCACCTTCGTTTTGCTGATGATATAGTCATTATGGCCGAGTCGCTGGAGAACCTCAATGCGATGCTCAGCGACCTGGGTAACGTTTCCCAACAGGTGGGTCTTAAAATGAACATGGACAAGACGAAAATCATGTCCAATGTCCATGTTGTGCCTATACCAGTAATCGTTGGGAACGATACTCTCGAAGTTGTTGACCACTATAATTACCTCGGCCATATTGTCCAGTTAGGTAGGTCCAACTTCGACAAAGAGGTCGCTCGAAGAATCCAACTCGGATGGGCGGCGTTCGGGAAATTGCGTTATATCTTCTCGTCAAACATCCCACAGTGCCTGAAGACAAGGGTCTTCAACCAGTGTGTGTTGCCAGTGATGACATATGGCACTGAGACGTGGCCCCTAAATGTTGGCCTGTTGGAAAAGCTCAGAGTCACTCAGCGGGCAATGGAGAGAGCTATGCTTGGTGTGTCTCTGCGCGATAGAATCCGGAACGAGGATATTCGCCAAAGAACCGGAGTTACCGACATAGCTCGTAGGATTTGTGAGCTGAAGTGGCAATGGGCCGGCCACATCGCTCGAAGAACCGACAACCGATGGGGAAGAAAGGTTTTAGAGTGGAGACCACGAACTGGAAGACGCAGCGTAGGTAGGCCTCCCACTAGGTGGACTGACGACATAGTGAAAGTCACGAATAACCGGTGGATGCAGCTGGCATCTTGTCGTTCGAAATGGCGTTCTAAGGGGGAGGCCTATGTTCAGCAGTGGACGCATTCTGGCTGATGATGATGATGATGATGATGATACTTTATCAGCGTGCTCCTCCTTTTGTGTCTAACCAGCAACTAAATGACCAATTACAATTGTATGTTGCATTCATATTTTATGTTTTCTCGTGTGCGCCAATTTCGGTTAAGGGGTGCGTCATTTCGGCTTAGACAGACTATACTAAGCTACTAAATGTGCTTATTTAATGTCATAGAAACTGAATAACCAAAAAACATATATCAAAGATACATTGGTACCGACAAGTGCTTTTTGATTTGTGTGACTGTTTCACTACCAATAGACCACGGTCGTCTTAATTAAATGCTAAGAGATTATAATACATAAAAACTTTTTTCCGTTATGTTATGTTAAGAAAGGAAATACCAGAGCCATATAAACATACATTTTCATCAGTAGTAATCGAATGTACACAAAAGTAATTACTGGCCTGTAACAGTGATCCATAGTACATCGTATATTAAAGAGCTAATAACTAGACCAAGGGCTGCTATTTCAAATAGAACTAATTAAACTTAAGTCTTAACTTATTGGGTTGCAAAATTGTTTTTTTTACACTCCATCTCTCCTGTTTATTAACCCCCGACAAAACAAGAGGGGTATTATAAGTTTGACGTGATTCTGATCTGTGGGTCTGTCTGTGGCATCGTAGCTTCTAACCGAATGAACCGATTACGATGCGTTTTTTTTGTCTAAAAGCTGATGCTGCTTCCGTTTTGCTCGATCCACGTAGTTTTGACTGCTATAGGAGAATCTTGAGAATCACGCGACCTACCAAAGATTTAGTAACACGGCCCGCATCTCCTAGCTGCTGCGCATCGTCTTACAATATCTTAGCAACCTACACTGTTTTACTCGCCGCACAGCTTCACGTTTGCGTCAAAATAGCTCACGTAGGTCGCCGCGTAAGAAAGCATTGAATTACCGTTCCCTGTGTAGTTTTATTACTCATGTACTAAGCTCATATTTAGTGTACTAAATCGTTTGTGGCATAATATTAGTGGTTATAGCTTTATGGATACTGCTTTTGAAATAAACTGATGGTTGCACACACCTGAGCATTTAGCTGAGCATTCCTAATTATCTTGCCTATCATTAATGTTTATTTATTTAAAAGTTTTTAAATTGTCTTTACTATCGTCGAAGAAAGTATCCGTACTCTGTTGACCTATTCGATCTATTTTTGTCAAACAACTGGAATGCTTCATACGCCCATGTAATTGGATTGTCATCCTTGGGCCATTTCAAGTGTAAAAAAGTACCAGCAGTCACTAATAGTGACTAAGACAGTCGTAATTTGATTTATTTTATTTTATTTTTTTCTTTTGCTTATCAGGGAATTGATTCTCTTAAAATATTTAGCGTCGAAAAATTAGTGAAATTGAGTTGCAGTGATATTTGACATGTTGGTAACCAATCAGCGAATCACAAATCAATTGGTAAATTACGTTGATTGGCCACTTGCGACCGCGACGCAATTTCAGTGATTTTTTTCGCTGTCATATTGTATTAAGAGAATCGGTCCAGATGTCGCGTTGCAATAATTATTAAAGTAGTAACTTGTTGTTACGTACAACAAGTACGTATATATAAATCTACAACAATATATAAATCTGTATATATTTTAATTTGTTAACTTACACAACTCCCTTGCTTCCTTCATATCCACAATTCTTTTCATACAGGCTCTGTGGTTATGGGCGCTAGGCAACCTAGCTTTTTTGAGGATGTTTCCGAAGGAGTTGTGTAAGGATCGTGGTAAGTGGCGCTCCATTGTCTCGGCCTATCCCTGTGGGGAAAAGGCGTGACAATTTGATTGATTGATTGATTGTTAACTTATAATATTACAATGTCTCTACTCTCTCTACAGTTGTTCCGTTAGAATTGAGAATTAGTTCTCTCATTGATGTTTTGTACCAGGCGATCCAAGCATTAAAATCAATGACATGTTTGAAAATATAAACTGCCACAGATAAAGTCTGCATGTAGCAGTCGCATAATGACGGTGACTGAGGCAGCCGGGAACTTACTTGTTTTTTTCAGTCGTCGTCACTCTTGGACCTCCTCTTGCTTATCATCAGGCTGGTCGAGGTCAGATGTCGTGTCACAATAAAAGGAATTGTAGTCTTTTATCTCTAATGGTCCCTAACAAATTTAATAAAATCGGAAAGAGGTACTACCCAGAATTCGCAGACTGGACAAAGGATTACTATTAGTATGCTTACTAGTTGACGCATTAAGTTTTCCAAGTATTCTATTAATATGACCTACTATTCCAATCATAAATGGTTAAGTTTAAATTCACGAATAATGTCGTATTAAATTTGAGTTGTGTACAAAAGGTGTTACAACTGAATTCACGTCAACAAAAGCCTTTACTGTGGTTTGTAACGACGTATTGCGATACACTTCGGATGCTCTAAATCAACATATAGTAAGGTTTATTAATTTATTTTTTAACAATTCTATATTAGGCTACTAAAGCTAGACAGGACGACCAAAGTACATATATTAAATATACATTGGCAAGTGGTTTTATACCTATGCTTTCGGTTTGCGTGACCATTGCACTACTCTACGGCCTTATAAGACCAGGTTATCAACAATATTTTAATAAAGTTTAAAATTCGTCTTCCCGTGACCACGGCCTTTCGATAAATAAAACGTCGAGGTTAATAAAACATGTTTAATAACGCGTTAAAATTTATTTTTGAGGTCTTAGTTTACAAATCACAAAAATCACAAACGTGAATGTTGTATTGGATGTTAAGCTGCTGTGCGATCCGTGGAGCCGTAATATCCACATTTTCCTGGTGGCACAATGTGAGTAAGGTTTTAAACTAAATATCTAGGCCTGGTTGGAACCGGTAACTTTCAAGCCAATCCTAATACATGACTAAGTTTTTACGGCCTATATACCAACTAGTGATTGTTCTAAGCCGGATTGGCAGGCTAGTCAAATACTCACCAACTGTCTGTCACCAAAATATATTTAAGTGCAAACGGTTTTGCCGGCTCTCTTGGACTGCTATTTGGTTCTTCCTCCATCAGAAGAGTAAGGTCAAATGTAGAGTCCTAATAAAAAAAATCGTTTAAGAAAGTGTTTCTTAACGTACTTTGGTTTTGTGCGTCTGATTTTGTAATATTCACTTTAATTTAATTAAGGAATTAGTAAATGTTAGTTGTGTTGTTGTTGCCCGCATTTGTTACAAATATTTGTATTGTTTGTGTTTGTATTAAGATCTGTGATTGCTTTTAAAGTTTTCCTTCATTTCCCTTGCGGTACATATACAAATATGCTAGACCTATATATATTGACAAAACTATATATATTTAATTATATTATTAGGCACAATATACTTAGTACCCTTGTCAGATAGAGCTAGATCGAGCTAGATCGATAGAGCTGTCAGATAGTACTTTAGATTTAATATTTGACAATTTATTTACCTAAGTCAAACAAACAATGTGAAATATGAGAAAAAATGTAACAGTGAAGTAAATATAAAAAAAACCCAACTAAAGTTATGTAGAGACCAAAGGATTATTTGTCATATTGGTTAATGTATTTTTGGAAATATGTTTCAATGTCAATATTATTTCTTATACGATATCGAATATCTAAAAATAAGACCCAGATAAGAACAAACGCTTAGTTACATAAGTACTACCCATAACTTGTAATAAAATAGCACCTATTCATTATTATTTATTTATTATAATAAAGATACATTACAAGCTAATACATTATCCAATATTTGGTTATTGTATTAACTATTTTATTGTATTTTTAAAAATCTCCCCAAAAATGTACACCACCAACTATTAAGAAAACCTTAAAAAACCTAATAAACTTTTCATACTATATATTTCAATTCAACGTTTGAAGCACAAGCAAAACAAAGTAAAAGGACACCTAGATCGATATATATGTTTAGAATACCTATCATTCTTGTGTCTTTAGTATTTGTGACTTCATTCCGTGAGGAGTTATATAGACGTCCATGTAAATAAGTTAGGAGTGAGTAGCGGGGTATATGCACGCGAACCGCGTAACTCGGCGGGGCTGCCTGTCGGTCTGTGATGTGTGGAAGCGTGTGCAGGAGCTCTACCACGAGTTGGTAAATAACATTTAATTCATCTTTAGCCAGAAGGCGTCCAGTGCTGAACATAGGCCTCCCTAGAACGCCATTTCAAACGACAAGATGCCAGTTGCATTCACTAGTTATTTGTGTCTTTTACTATGTTGTCAGTCCACCTAGTAGGAGGGCTACCTACGCTGCGTCTACCGATTCATGGTCTCCACTCTAGAACCTTTCTTCCCCATCGGTTGGCAGTTTTTCGAGCGATGTAGCCTGTAAGTCTAACATTTGATTACAGTGATCATAATTCTATGATATATCCATTATCGTTCATCATTCTAGCTCACGCCAGTATAGAAACTAAAGTTTGTTATTTATTTTTGACATGCGACATTTTACCTTGAACTACCTGATGGTAAACAAGGGTCAAAGAGCACCGACGACTGACAAACCCGTTTAATTTTACGGTTGCCTCAGTCACCGTCACTATGCCGCCTAAAATGTAATGAAATGGTAACCATATGTGGTAAAGTTTTCCAAACTATCTATATAAACTATCCACATATGTAATAGGCATATTGGCGGCGTCTGTAAAATATTTTTTTTTCAAATATCTTTTGTGTTCAAAAGTTTTTTTTACCATCAGGCAAGTCGAGGTCAGTATTGTGTCTCAATAAAAAAAATCTACTTTTTCACGAGTCCAATCCCATATTCCACACAAAAATCTCTTACTTTCTTCAAATCTATAATTTTTCCTTTCTCTATGATATCTTAAAATAGAAATTGTGAGGATCAAGATATAGGACCAAATGAATGATCAAATATCTGGTTCTTCTTAAAAATATCATAAATTTGAAAATAAAACTTCAAACTAGAATTAAAATTATTTATATGTATTACCCAGTGAGGTGAGTTAATCTCATAGTAGATGCAATGGATACTATTACGTTTAGAGTTATGTATGTGTCGCATAATGACTGTTTGCGCCCACCTTCTATGGACCTCCGTAACATGGAAAACGTTAGATTTATTCTGTTTTTATGAAAAGTTTACTAATACAAGAACTAAGATGGGGTACCGCAGGGCTTAAACTTATGTCCTTCGTCTTATTTAAACTAATGTAAGTTTTAGTAACGATGTATTTTGGTGCATAATAATGGTTTTTAACTAAAGTCGAGATGGTAATAGGATTATATTGTGTGTGTAAGGTATATTTATATTATTTATTCATTTACAATTCTATATAAAGTTAATAAATTGCTTGTATGGATTATTTATATGTACTTTGTATCTTTGATATATGTACGAGTACTTTGGTCGTCAAAGTACATATCAAAGATATATTGGTACCGTCTAGCGGTCTCGGACCCGTACTCTCGGTTTGCGTGGACTATTGCAACATGGTCGCTTTAAATTAGTGCCGTTATAGAGCTGGCAGCAGAGGGATCTATCTTTGTACTGGGGGAATTGGAATTCGTATTTACTGACCATAAAAGGTATTATTACTTTTGAAAAATACATTGTTATTATTATTATTGCAATATAATGACAACTAGAGAAATACTATGCCAGCAACATAAAATTATTCACATCTGACGATATAATTGCGTTACGTTATATATTTTCTATTTTAGCTATATCCACTATGCGCGACTAAGTCACAGTCTGTACCAACAGTCTGCATTTCGTTAAGAACAGTCTCTTTAACATTCAGACCCGGAGCAGATAAGATAACTGCCATATCTTATCTGCTTATTTTTTTTATATAGACGAATATTAGCAAAATATTTATTAATAAAAATATAATAGTACTAATAAATGCAAATTGCTCCGACCGGGAATAGAACCTGGGACTTAAGCGTAGTGAAACGGTTTGTTATCAGCACACCACGCGTATTTTAGTAATTTGTTTGATTTAATTTTATGTGTGTAGTTTTATTCAGAAAGGATATCATGTTTGGTCATAAAATTTACGAGTAGGTATATGTAGGTATTTAGGTCTTAAGTCTTTTATTATCGAACGCAAATGTACCAAGTCTTTGAGATTTATTGCGTTAATCATATAAATAAATTAATTCTTCGTATTTCTTGCAATTAATTGACGGAATGTTTGTATTAAATAAACCAATCAATTTGTACCAATAAAAATCACATGTGTGAATTGAACCGATAATTCGAACTGATTCTAAAACGCGACTAAGTTTTTTTCATTGTGACTCGTCATCTGATCTCGATCTGCCTGATGGTGGTCCAAGAGGGCCGCCGAATAAAAAAAAGTCCAAACTAGTTCACGGCTGCCACAGTTGCCGTCACATGCCGGCCTAAAAATCTTCACAGTCTGTACACTTAATACTACACAGTGGTAATACTATCCTAGATCAACAGACGGGAAAAATGACCATCAATTACAACACTCCAGCTTAACATCAGGTTAAGGAATAGGAGCTTGGTGATAATGACTTAGACCAGTGTTTCCCAACCTTTTTTAAGCCATGCCCCACCTTTACAGTTCAAAATTTTGTATGGTTTAGATTTACAATTGGACCCGATAGTTGGCACTATAATCGTTTTTTTTTACTTTCGGCAGGACAACGTTTTGAAAGCTAGTAATAAGTGTAAAAAGTTATCATACAAAAAGCAATGTTTAGGAAAACATCACTACATTTAATAATAAACCATAAAAGGGCTTTTAAAAGTTTCACAACATAAATTGCTATTAACATTGTCGTGTGTTCTTGACATAATTTTTGTATTTTTGTTATTAAACTTTACTAAGGCATTATTAGATGTTATGCTTCTAAATTATAGAGCCCTAAAAATATAATTCCATAGTACTAGCTTACAGAAGTTTTCTATTAACACTATTGTGGTTAAGACTTTTGGTATAGTTTAGAGGAGGAAGCGGTTTCATAACAAAAATGCGATTAAGCGATTCGTCTATTATTCAATTATATTCTAAAATAATTATATTCCGCTGTCTCTGCCTATTAGTGTGGGAGAATATGATTGATTGATTAATTCTAAAATACCAACATTACGCTGTGTTTATATTTTTAATTGTAATGTAAAAACTGACCTCGACTTCTCTGGGATAGTTATAAATATACTCATTTATTAATAAATATATACAAAATCAATATTTGTCTAATTTTAGCATTATTTGCAATATTCCTAAGATTAGGCTGGTAGAAAATTCCAAGAAGCCCGCCTTTTGTATATAGAACAATAAAGAATTAAATAAATAAGTATTAAAAATATCTCAATTATTATAAATTTGATCCTCAAAGTCCCAATAAAAAGTCTAAAACCAAAATTAATTAAACCAATTGCACCGCCAATCGCTTCGCACATACAAACATCACCGTTCATAATATTGCTCGGTGCGACAGCATTCCTTAGGTGACCGCAGATTGCGCCGGGACACGCGCAACTTTATATTAATCACAATTATGTGACAGCGTCGCTCGACACTCTGCACGACTCCATTCGTAACCATACTCCATGTTGACGTGGGCTCAGAAATACACATATCGCAAAGGCAGCTAAGAGGATTTTCATGCATGTGCATTTAAATTAATCAGCTTTAAGGAAATGCTGCAGTTAGATTTGTTTAACAGAATGAGGTCAACTTGGTTCACGCTCTTTTGTTGTGAGAAAGAGGTATTAACTTGGAAAGAGGTATGCTCGTTGAAATAAGACTGAGATGATAGTTTAGAAAAACTAAATGCAGCCCTAGTATGGTTATTGCAGCTGCGTTCGAATTTTCTACGATATGACAAATGTAAAAGTCTTGAGATTAGGGGTTTAAAGTATCGACTAAAGTATGAACGAAACATAGGTTTGGTGATTTCTTTTTTAAACGAATAGCAATTTATACATAATTAATTTTTAATCTATATTAGGAAAATTGACTGTGTTGCAAGACAAACTTCTAAAGTAGATATAGTGTATATCCATATATATATATTTATTGTGGCTCCACATATGACAACACCTTGTCTGGTGTTAAGCTGGAGTGTGGTCCATGAATGGAGATGTCTGCTACTACACTTAGCAGTCGCATCTAATACTATTCTGGCCTAGTTGGAACCGGCAACTTAAAAGCTGATCCCGAAACGCGGCTAAGTCACTTCACGATCTACCTCTAAAAGGTGGTACTATCCCAGATCGGCAGACAGGGCTTTTAATTGCAAATTCATCGTATCGCTAATAAATATTTAATAATCAACTAAGTCGATTAATTTATGCATTCCACATCATACATACATCATGGCTGTATAACACGACAAAATTGAAAAGTCCTGATATGTTAGACATACAGGAAGTTGTCTGCATTTTGAAATTGAAAGTGTAATCTTTAGTTCTCAGGTTAGTTGGCTAGACATGTTTGTTTATATGAACAAGGTACATTAATTGCTTGGCGCCAATGCGGTGTTGACGTATCACCTAAACCCACTTGCTTCATAAATTCCCATCTCGTAGAATTGGTTTCTATTTCCCTATCTCCGAACGTGGTACCGTTAGATTGTTTATGTTATCTTGTGTGCATATTTAATTGTATGTTTGTATAAAATATTATGTGTTTCCATACCTTTATTGCAGATATTGAAAGTGGTAGTAATCAGGAATATTTGATTGTTTATTGTGATACATAAGAGATGGTTAAATTTAGAAACAAATAATATTATATTTAATGAATTAAACAAATTTTATGGGGTTCACTATCGCGTTTATTTTGGTTTTCATTTTACATTTTGTCATTACTCGTATTCCGACGTATCGAGAGCTTTGCAGCCATTGTGGTCACGGAGAGACAACGCGATAGTAAGCCGCGTAAAAGGACATTATTAATTTTGTATGGGGATTTGGGCTTAATTGTATTAACAGTTTAATATTCATTTTAAAATAGTTTGATATACGATGATTAGAATGTAATTGGAATTTATCCTTTATTTTTCACAGTTTAGGTGTGCAAGATGATCAAACTATAATATAATTATGACAGTTAAAAGCAAATATGGCAAATATGGCGTTTATCGACAGACAATACAAAATCCATATCTTATGCTCCAAATAACTCAATTGCACAGCAATTAAAAGCAAAACTGTAATTAGTTTTATTAGTACAAGTATCGAAACTACAATTTATATATTTTTTTTCATCATTGGCCATAAAAGCCCAAAATGAATGAAGTCCTTTGTTTAATTCATTAATCAATGCTCGGCAAAATCTAAGAAAATACTATTTATTTTGCATATGAAAAGGTTAAAACACTACATTTTATTGTAATGTGTTAAGTAATCGTATATTGTAGTAGTAGGTAGTAATTACAGATAATAAACCCACAATATAATTTATATACATATTTTGCATTAACGCGACTTTTACAAACCTTTGTCATTCCCTAAGCTCATTCGGCAGAAAATTCTCAACTGCATTTAAGGTTAATTATTTGTATTTATAATTAATCATAATTGCTACCTGTAGTTATTTTTAATTGTAGTAGCAGTCGACTCCATTCTTGGACCGCACTCCAGCTTAACATCAGGCAGGGGCTGTCATACATCGAGCCACAATAAAAAAAAGGAAACTCTGGTAGAGTAAGAACGATAGAGTTACGAGTATAATTAAATAAGAAGTAAATACATTTACAAAATAATTTTATTAAAAATACTTTAAAAAAACTTCTTTAAAATTTAACCCTTGCATTAATAAAATAAGTTTTGTCCGTTGACATACAATTGTTGAATTCTTAAGAAAATAAAATTAAAGACAAATTGAAATAACTCCAGTTTTAGTATTTAAATTAATTCTGTTTGTGACAATCTGTTGCGAAATGTCTTTAACCGGACGATTAACAGGACGAGTCAAATTAAAAATTCTTTTTATAACCTTTACCTTTTGAAAATCTTTAAAAGCATACTTAAAATTGTAAACTTTATATTGGTAATATACTTACTTCCACTGACATTGTTGGAAACAGTGGTCCAAACTTGGGGGCTTAGTGAAATACAAAAATTTGGCTCGGTACATATATCTTAAGATTCCATCGAATGAAAACGCCAAATATTAATCAAAGCACAGATAAAGCTTTAGCTTTTCTAAATCTACTTTTAGTTTAATCACCACTTATTTTTTAAAATTAGAAAGACTATCAATAATCTTTGTATTTATTATCAATCAATAAATTAAATTGTCACGCCTTTTTCCCACAGGGATAGGCAGAGACAATGGAGCGCCACTTTCCACGATCCTAACACAACTCCCTTGCTTCCTTTTTAAATCTCATGTGAATAGATATGTTTATAAGGCAGGCTCAGGAGGATGTTTTCCGAACAAATCGGAGACATCCTCAAGAAAGCTAGGTTGCCTAGTGCCCATAACCATGAAGAGAATTGTGGATGTGAGGAAAGCAAGGGAGTTGTGTCAAGATTGTGGCAAGTGGCGCTCCATTGTCTCTGCCTATCCCTGTAGGAAAAAGCTAACCAATGCGCCAGACATGTTCAGTGCGTCTTTTCTTTGTAGAACAATCGACTAGTAAAATGCTTTGCCAGCCCATGTGTTCTCTCACTCCTATAACCTTGGATCCTTCAAGCGATGCGTGAAGCACCTTTGGCCGGCATAGTGACGGCGACTGAGGCAGCCGTGAATTAACTCGGTTGTTTGAGGCGGGTAGAGGTAAAAAAAACGTGTCGTTGTGATCTTCTGAAGTGATGTCAATTTTAATCAATTTTCGAAACCACATTGCATAAATAAAACCGACTCTATTAGTGCGAGTAGTAATACATATTAGTAATAGCCAGCCAGCTTTGCGTCCAGTAGCCATATTAAGGTTTTCGCCTTTGTGCTCATAATTAATATTGTTGAGTTAAGACCGTAGAGAATTAGACCAATTTCTACTTATATGAATAGAACTTGCCAGTATCCGTGTTAGAACAGTAGAGGAGAAACTTATTCGTGTACTCTTTAAAACGATACCGATTTAGGTTATCTAATTTAATGAAATAAATAAAATTGGAATCTTGTTTAATGAATTAAACAAATTTTATGCGGTTTACTATCGCGTTTATTTTGGTTATTGTACATTTTGAGTGCCTTGCATCCATCGAGGTCACGGAGAGACTGATGGCTATTTTAGAAAATATTTTCATTATAAGTATTGATAGTGTAAAATTAATTTGATTTTTTTAAATTTATATTTAAAGAGTAGCTCTGCTTATATCATCCACTTGCAATGTAGGTGAGGCGCCTGCAGCCAAGTGCATCTAGAATACAGGCTGTTCACGTCCACCAACATCTCTTTCTCTCAGTAATAAAATACAATACATTGGAGGTTTATAAGTATTTTTTAAGTATTTTATTATTGTGACACGACATTTAACCTCGACCGGCTTGATGATAAGCAAGAAGAAGTCCAAAAGTGACGACGACTGAAAAAACCGAGTTAGTTCACGGCCACCACTATGCCGGCCAAAGGTGCTTCTTCACACATCACTTAAAGGATCCAAGGTTATAGGAAACTTAAACATTAAATACTAAATTTAAAAAAATACATTTTTTGTTATATCTTATAATTACCCTCTGCTTTTTTAATTAACATTTTTGGTTGATTCCGTCGTAGGAGCTTTTAAACTTTTCCTTGCTTAACATCAAGTAAGTTGGGTCACAATGAAAAATAAAAAAATGTGGAGTATCTAAAAGATTTGTGGATTAGGATCGTTGGCTCTATCTATGTTTTTTATTTCTGTTTCTAATAGCCTCTAATAATTATTTAAATATATTTTTCATTATAAAAAATACACATTTAGGACACCCTCTAACTAAATATAATATTAGCCGTATGTGGAGAACAATTCGCCTTGTGGCATAAGGGATTATGTGAAAGCTGATTTCATTAATATTATGTACCTATGAATATTAACTATACAAATTATTGAATGAATATTATGAATTATGAATATGAATATTAACTGTAATTCCCGTGGAAATACTACATGATCATTTTATCAATCAATCAAATTTTCTCGCTTTTTTCCACAGGGATAGGCAGAGATCATGGAGCGTCACTTGCCACGATCCTGTCATAACTCCCTCGCTTCCTTCACATCCACAAATCTCTTCATACAAGCTCTATTATAGACACTAGGCAACACAGCTTTCTTGAGGATGTCTCCTATTTGATCGGAAAATACCCTCCTGGTTTGCCTTGTTTAATGCATCAATCAACATCAGATTTATAAATTTCTTTTGTCGAAGCATTCAATTTTGTTTCAAACCACATTTATCGCGCACTGTTCTTTATTCCCTGTTCTATCCGCTATCGTCACTCCATATACTCTTTTTACTCCCGTAATTACAAACCAAGTCTCCCGTAAACCAAGTTTGATGCTTTACCAGACAGGCGTGGACGACAGGCGTGGACGACAGGCGTGGACGAACGGTTTAGCGACTGGTTTGTTGCGCGTAAAGTCCCGGGTTCGATCCCCGGTCGGAGCAAATATTTGTTTCATAGCTTTTATTTGTAATATTTAATAGTATTAAATATTGCAAATATTTGTTAATAAAAAAAAAAGAGATGGATATTTGCTTCGGGTCTGGTTATCAAAGAGTGGTAGGCAGAGGCACCCAGTCTGCCGATCCGGGGTAGTACCACCACTTACAAGTATACAGACCGTGAAGTGATTTAGTCACGTTTCGGGATCAGCTTGTAAGTTGCCGGTTCCATCTAGGCCGGCATAGTGGATGTGATTGCTACTCACAGTTATTGAGTTGTAGTAGCAGTGACATTCATTCATGGACCACACTTTGGCTTAACATCAAGCGGGGTGCTGTCATATGTCGAGTCACAATAAAAAAAAAAAAAAAAAAAAAAAAAAAATCATTCTCCCCCTTGGCCCCCATCCTTGAAATATTCTATAACATCCTCTTTCTTATTTTTTATTCGTTAATTATTAATTAACGAATAAAAAGGCGACCGTGGTTTAGTGGTGGATAAATGGTCAGGCAAGCCAAGACCAAGGTTCAAATGAATGTACTTTAGTCGCTCAATAGTATAGACGTGGTTGAGTTTGCATGAACATTAGATTTAACAGTTTTGTATGTGTATGAATTAGTTTATAGTTTAAGATTACAGATTGTCGGACACTTGTGCTCTAGTTTGCAATTATTGTAATCGCTGATCTGGACTAAAGTAGATTGGAATACGTTTTGTGCTTTAACATTAAACCGAGAAATAAGACAATTGCGTTTGTTTACTTCCTTTACTTTACATATATAAATAGGTATGAAACCCAAGAAATCATTCCAACTATCGGGTCAGCCAAATAACTTTTTTTTTTTGAAAATACTATTAAAAAAAAGAAATTATTTTCCATCATTAACCGGAAGGATTGTACTTTCAAATAAAAAAAGAAATTTGAAAATATATTCAGTTATTGCTAGAATTTCTTATTTTGAATAAGAAAAAAGAGCTTACAACAATGATCTTGCAAAGTGAAAAGTACAAAAGGACCTTGCATATAATTATGGTATTAACCTATAAGATGCAATAGAAAATATGAGTGAAATTAGATTGACGAAAGGAATTTATTAATATGATGTGGATGGATGCGTTAAACGAACCAAACCAGGTGGATGATCTCCGACCAAATAAAAGACATCCTCAAAAAGATCTCAGTAGATTGACGAAAGGAATTTATAAATATGATGTGGATGGATGCATTAAAGGAGGCAAAAAGACATCCCCAATAAGATAGGATGCCTAGTGCCCATATTTGTAGAGGTTGTATGAAGAGAATTATGCATATGAGAAAAGCAAAGGAGTTGTGTCAAGATGGCAAGTGGCGCTCTGTCGTCTCATTATATCTGCCTATCCTTGTTAGACAATTCAATTGATTGATTGATATGTGACGTGGATCCAGCAGTTGAAAGAACTGCATGGTGGAAAATATAGGATATAATAAATTTGACCCGGGCATATAGGCCCGTTCAGAATGGACAACTGCTTTGATCCCCGGTCGATTTTTTTATCCACTTTATCTTAAGTACTAATCATTACTTTAGTTGAGTTTAAACTTCTACCCAGTACAGAGTCAGATATATATGGTCCTAGTGTATTGATATACAGCGATCTAAAAAGCAATCGTAGCTCATTGATTTCGTATCAACTTTAAACGTCTTGTAATTTCAACATTACAAGATATAGTATTTTGTGAATCACAATTCGCCGCACCCGTTTGTTGCGTTCTACTGTTGTTAAACCGGCTAAAAATACTTAGTAATTTAACTTTATTAATAGTATTTTAAACGCTGTTTTATTGTAATACTGTTGTGGTAAGTATCAACCTAGTTTTAAGTACAGCTAGTTTGTAATTTTCTATATATTTTTACTTTATTAGATTTTGTATATAGTCATTTATAATTGTGTGTGATAGTTAGGTGTTAGAAATCGATACTTACACAGCACTAGTAATGGTAATGTGACGCCTCATCACTAGCGCGTCAGTGAGTCTATCAATCTAGTATAAGTTGCACGTTGAGTTTTGGCGGGCAACTGCAGGTGACAGGACGCGCAATTTTAAATTATTTGAAAAGCTTGTGTATATCATAAATATTAATGTGTAATAATGGTGGAATTGTTATCCAGTAATCATTTTTAATGATCGAGTATAAACAAGTAATTTAAAGCTGTGAAAAGTGTTTCTTCGTGTTCCCTCCAAGACTCCGAAGTTTTACTAAAGGCTTTCCGTCGCTTTACTAAAACGATCATCATCAACCTCACTATCATCGTCATCATTTGATGAATCACTCGCGTGGTTCATCTTCATATTTACTTGACAATGTTTTAACATTGAACCATATATTATTACTTTGACATTGGCAAGTTAAATACTAAAGCCATAAACAAGAAGAAAGAAAGAAAGAAAGTTGCACGTGAAAACAATGGTAAAATAAAACTAAGTTGGAATAATAAAAAAATGTTTAAGAACCTAATTGCTCATTTGAACATTTTGAAAATGGTTAAAGTACCAATGTGAACACCAGAATCCTTTGAAGTTATCACTCATTTTAGTGTAAGCAATGACATAAATAAGTAACACAATAAACATGGTTGGCCTATGATCGTGTTTTAACGCGGAATATCCAGGGAACAAGAGCAGCAAACTCGCACACTGGCTATTGGCGATCACGAGCCTTGTGTTCGCTTATTAACGCTACAGCGGCGATATATCACGCCGCCCTCATACGGCCGTCTACCATAGTGCGGGCTTTTGTAACTAGTAAAAGATTTATTTATAGCGGGCAAGACTCCGGCACGTTGCGATATATCTCGGGATCGTGCCAGCCCGACTTTGGCCGGCTATCGGAGTTTGCCATTTAGAGAGTGATTGTGTGGTCAAGTTTCGATGAGCTATCGGCTACGGGAAGATTTAATAAGATCCTTAGTATTTGTTGTGCCTGTTACCTGTGTGGTTTTCTATTACAATGGGAATTGTTTATTTATTTATTTATTTAAGATTAATAGGACAACTTACGGCTAGAAAGTCAAATAGAACTAACAAATATATAATAACAGGGCCACTTAGAAGTTGTCACAAATAAAAAAAATTAAAAATTAAACACTTATATAGGAAGATAAAAAAAAAAACAATAACAGAAACAAACCAAACAGTAACACAACATAAACATACAAACAACCCAACACCTCATAACAAAAAATAAAAAAGTAAAAATTTAAAAAATCGACCCATCCGCCACATCAATACCTGTTACAGTATAAATCTGTCAGATAGCGTCGCGCCATCGAAGGCTTGGTACAGAAAATGTCCAAGTTAGTGCAAAATTTATTAAAATAGTCGCAACTCCTCCACATATAGCTATTACGCTTGTAATTGGTGTATGTAAATGGTAGGTTCAACACTGCGGTACTCCTGGTTCTGAGGTTGTTGGTTCGCAGACCAATTCTACCCAGGAGCTCCGGAGAGTCGACCCCACCATTTACTATCTTAAGTAGAAATGTGATATCTGCAATCTCCCTACGGACTGCTAAAGGCAAAATATGATGTTTTAGACACTTTTGCCTGTAGGAAAGATGCGTCTGACCGGTCCGATAAGAAATGTACCTTAAAAAGCGCCTTTGTATATTTTCCACTCTTGCTCTATGGATTTCGTATCCAGGATTCCACACCTGCGATGCGTACTCTAGTAAACTACGGACAAAGGCACAGTAAAGTATTTTTATTGTTTTTATGTTTTTAAAACTGGCGGAAATGCGCATAACAAACCCTAGAGATTTGGAAGCCCTGGAAACAATGTCGTTAATGTGGCTGTCAAAGAGGAGTTTGCTGTCGAGGATAACACCGAGGTCTTTAACTGAATCAAATCTAGGAAGTTCGAAGCCCTTCAGATAGTACCTTGCCAAAGTGTAACTCTTTTTACGCGTGAACGTGATACAGGTACACTTTGATACATTTAGGTCAAGATTGTTGATTAAACAGTAGGTATCAAGGCGATGAAGATCAGATTGAAGAGAAGATATGTCCAAATCTGTGCAAATAGGCATAAGAATCTTCATATCATCCGCAAAAAGAAGCACCTTCGAGAAGTGGAAACACGCTTCAATGTCTTGAATGAATATGATAAAAAGCAGTGGGCCAAGTAGGGAACCTTGGGGGACTCCCGAAGGTATCTTCATCCAACCAGATGTGTATCCACTAAGGGCCACTGCCTGCGAACGGTTGTCAACATATGAGCAGAACCATCGATAGAGACTACCATGAATGCCTATGCCTTGAAGTTTGTTGAGAAGAATACTATGGTCGATTCTATCGAAGGCCTTGCTGTAATCAGTGTAAATGGCATCTACTTGACCACCCCTCTCCATATGCTCAATGATGAAATCGTTAGAGATTACGAGGTTGGACACCGTGGATCTACCATTAAGGAACCCGTGTTGATTTACACTAAAGCAGGATTTAAGAGCATTGTACGTCTGCACATAGACAATACGCTCAAGCACTTTAGCAAAAATGCATAGTTTAGAGATCGGCCGATAGTTGGTAATGTTATCTTTTGGTCCTTTCTTGTGAATTGGCGTAACAAAGGCAGACTTCCAAACATCAGGCAAGATGCCTTCCTGCAGGGATCGAGTAAATAACACAGTTAAAGGAAGTTTAAGACTATCGGCACACTCTCTAATAAATATTGGTGGAATACTGTCTGGTCCCGACGATTTGTTTAAATCTACGGATTTAAGCAAGCGCAGTACCTCTTCTGCGTTAACTATTATGGATCCAATGCCAGAGGAACTGATATGGCCAGAAACATCGTTGAAAATATTGCAGGTGTTACCGTGCTGATTGAAATTAGTACCGAAATAAGAGGTGAAGAGATCGCAAATTTCTTTGCCCGTGTTGGCAATCGAATTACAATAAAACATAGTACTAGGCATTGACATAGATTTGTTTCTTTGCTTTACGTAGGACCAGAAAAAACGAGGATTATTCTTAATGGATTGTTCAACCTTAAAAATATAATCGTTGTAAAGTTCAGACTCTAGTATTTTGGCTCTATCACGTAGTGTTAAGAAGCTGTTTTGGTCACAGATATTTCCGTATGTTTTAAATTTGCGACGATATTTGTATTTTTCTTTCAGCAGTTTTTTGAGAGCTGAATTGTACCAAGGCGGAAATTTGGAGGAACAAGTTAATTTATGAGGAATATGATTATCCCGCACAGAATAAAGTTTATTATAAAAGAAATTGATAGCAAGATGGAAGGGCCGAGAATTTAATTCATTCAACCAGCTGATATTATTTAAGTCACTACGAATGGCCGCGTAATTACCGGAATTGTAAAAATATTTTGTTCTTGGAGCCTCCGTCAAGAGGTGAAGATCAATAAAGTCAGCATTTATTAGTAAAGCTTTATGATGAGGGTCTTCAGCAACCAATGGATCAGAGCAAGGGGAAACATTAACAACATCACTACAAAAAATAAGATCCAACACGCGACCATAGTTATTACGTATATTACTGAATTGGCACAAATTAGATGTGTCAATAATATCAAAGAAATTGCATTGGTAGTCACCAATAATATTTGATGGCAACAATCCAGGTGAGTTTGGACTTGACGTCCAAGAGACATTACCAATATTGAAGTCACCAAGTAGCATCATTTTGTCTGATGGTGAGGTTAAAACTATGTCGCTTAATTTACTACTGAATGCATCCATCTGTTCCCGGAAAGTTTTACCACTATTTTGAGCACATAAATAGAGGACACAAATAAATAAATTATAGGAAACACGTTGCTTGCGACAACGAAGGGAAAGCGATATCCACAGATCTTCAGCGCTCGATTGCCAACAAAGTTGTTCTGAAGACGCGATCTCCCTTCGGACAGCAATGAGCACTCCACCGCCTAATGACTGTTTTGTCAGTGCATAATCACGATCACGTCGGTAAACTATATAGCGATCATCAAAATACTCCTCGTTCATGATTCCGTCAATCAACCATGTTTCCACGAGACATATTATATCAAAATCGTTGAGTAAAACATTTCTTATAAAAATAGCAGACTTTGTCCGTAGCCCCCTTACGTTCTGAAAGTAAATTTTTAATGAATTATCTATTAAAAATAAATTTATAATAATATGTAATAAGTGATGAAAACAGACGTAAGGGAGAGCACTCAGCAAGGAATCCGAACACGAATACAATGCAATGATAGTTTACAAATAGGCTAATATAAGCAAGAAAAGGCAATGGGATAAGTTTACATACAAAGAGCGCTGAAATTGAGTAGTGCCATGTAGGTTTACACGTAGCAGATTGAGCTAAACTATCTTGTATAATTAGACCGGTACCACTCGTAAAACAACGAAGAAAAACGCGGCAAATGATAAAAGACCGAGGTTGATTAAAATATGCAGATATCACAAAGCATAACATAAGATTGACAAGCAATAGCAGATGTAGTGTTATAAGGATAATATGGAGTAATTGCGAATACATCTTTAATGAGCGATAACAAGTGACAGTGTTTAACAAAAATAAATCGTTAGAGGACATTATTGCACAAGCCACGACATATGCATGGGCAGTCTGAAGAAACAAATACGTAGGCAGTGATGCAGCAAAAAAGTCGTCAGTAATTAAGCATCTAGAACAGCAGTGAAAAACTAGGTTATCTTCTTGAGATCCTTTTCGTTTGTTATTTGAAAAGGATGAGATGTTGAACTTTTCCGTGCAAAAATACGACAATTCTTCACCCAGATGTACTGGAATCCCCTCTCCTTGGACAGTAGTTTGGCCTTAGTCAACAGCTGCTTATTGACGATAGTAAGATGGTCGTTTATATAGATTCTGTGATCATCTTTGAATCCCAAATGATGAGCATTAAGTAATTTAGTGGCTCGGGCTGATGCTACAAAATTCTCTTTGACGTAACGATTAACGAAGCATGCCACAATTGACTTAATTTCATTTGAGCCTCGATTTCGAGTGCGGGTAACAAAGTTAATTTGATGTTCAGAAATTGGGTAGTTCACAGCGGTTCCCAATCTGGTCACAATGTCAAGAAGATTTTCACCCTTGACAGATGGAATACCCTTAATCTCAACATTGTTAATTCTCATAAACTGCTGTCTCTCGTTATTATCCGCCTGCAGGAGGTTATATTTCTCTTTCATAGCTTCCAGTTCCATGTTGGTTTCTTCCACTGCTATAACACGCTCCTCTATTGAGTCGAGCCTTGTGGTGAAACCGTCGATCCTTGATTGAACAGAATCAACGGACAAAGCCAAAGATTGAAGGTCGGACTTGAGGGATTTTATGTCATCAGCAAGCCCCGGAAGGACATTTAATTGAAGTTGCATTTTTCTTAGTTCTTCACATAATCTGTCAAGCGAATTGGGAGTGGGAGATGAAGCTGGGGATGGCCCAGAACTCAGAATCTTGCAATCAGTACAGCGCCACGTGGCTTTGCGATCGCCCAATCTTCTATAACCTGGTTCGGTTATTCCTGCACAAGCAAAGTCATAATCTTTATGGCAAGAGCTACATCTGGCGACATCATTCACTGGCGACTGGCACTTGGAGCACGTATACATGGTTATGATACTGAAACGGCAACTCAATTTGGTAAAGACTATACAATCAGCTAATCGACCTTTAGTACTCCGGCAGATGGCGCTCGTGTTGACGGGTTTTGTATATTGGTCACTTATTTGTATTACTAATGAAATATATTAGGAGGAAATTTTAAAATAATAAAAAAAAAGTAATAAAAAGTAATAAATAAAAAAAAGTAAAAAAAAAAAAGTAATAAAAAAAATACAACTCTTGAGCGGTTCGAACCCGAGCATTCACAACACGCTCCTTAATGCAAGCAAGCGCGCAGTTGGGCCACTTGTGCGTCCGCTAGCTATGGCGAAATTTAGGTTCACAATATACTATGTTACTATGGTTGTTGTGATTATAAGATTATATTTGTGATTATATTTGTGGGACCTCTAACTCAGTTTGGAACTTGGGATTTCGATCTACGTTTGCAGTTATGTACTGTACTGTTACCTATTCCGGACACTATTAGTTCAATATTTTCTTACATATGAATTATCTTACTTAGATTTTTAAGCCTATTCGTCTTTACAAATTTTCATTCTAAGTTATGATCATTAACAAACAATAACTTTTAATTATTAATAAAATATTAAAATGTGGCTCATAACTAAAGCAGATAAAAAAGTAAATCAGTTCAACTAGGCCGGCATAATAGAGTCACCTCCATTAATGGACAGCACTCCAGCTTAACATCAGGCGGGGAGCTGTCATATGATGAGTCACAGTAAAAAAATGTTTCATGTAACATTAAACTTAAGACGGTAACCAAGAGAGTTGGGCCGGCATTGTGGATGTAACTCCAACATCTTAAAAGTTTTCCGAAGTTCAACAAGGCAAAAACAAGGGACCATTTATTCTGACAATTGCAGACAATATTTTATTCTGCTCTAGTATCAGAGGTCTCACGAATCTCATCCTATAACATTTGCATTCTATTGTACATTGATCAGTGATTCAATTTCCTCATAAAAATGTCTTAAACGGAGATAGCTATAGGTGTTATATTATTCGGTTAAAATGTAGTAAAATGGGTGTCCGAGAATGTGTGTTATTTACGATTAGATCTCAGCAATAGGCAGTGCTGTGGTGTAACACAGGATCGCGTGGCAAGTTAATTGCTTATTAATTCTCCAGGAATTCAGTCTGGTTGTCTGTTTAACGGTTATTATTGACCGCTGTTAGCTCGGTTCAAGATTGTAGCAGGTTTTGTACTAGTTCAGGTATTGTGTTATACGACGTACTAGTCTTTTGTTCATTATTCTCTTAGAAAAGAGTGGACTAAACTTTACAAAGTTAGTTTTTTTGTTTCTTTATATTTGCCAAGTAAGTTTTGACATCATATAATATTGGGTTGTAGCTGACTGGTTAACGTGCAGTTCCTTCATTCATTCGGATTAATAAATGAAAAGTGCGGTCAGTAATTGGATGGGTAACCGCAGTAGTAACAAAATATCTTGACTCCACTTGTGTTTCAGATGGCACGCTAAGCTGTAGGTCTAGGTCGTTGTCACTAGATAGTGGTTGTTAGGACGTCGCAAAAAAGTATTGCACCCCAATCCGCTTTGGTAAACGTGGGGGAGTAGGAAGATTAGAATTTCTGCCTGCATAACCACGTTTCGGACAGAGGCCTGTGTAGAACGTATAAAAGGTAATGATGATGATGATATTATTGACAAATTCTAAAAGATTATTACGATGTAATTAATTTTTTTTAACTATCTAAGCGATACATAGTACGAACATATAACATAACATTTATCATTATTTATTGCATATGTTTTGATAGATTGGTCCTTTCGATGATTTTATATGAATATCTAAACAATTTTTTCAAGGCATTTATAGAAGGCAATGGTTTTGTTTTTATTAAATACTATTTATAGCACATAATAACAATTTAATAAGTAGATCTTCTTTGTTAATCAAGCGCTTATCTAACTTAAATCCTGCAGTAAACCATTGTTTTATATATATTATTTTATATTTAAAACACCTGGCCTTAATACAATGGGCACGAACAATACTATAAAGCGTAACACGTGGAACAAGAGATTGCGAATGCTCGATGACGTATCTAGCTCATTATGCACACCATTGGATGTCGGTCTGCTCCCCACAAGACATGCAACATCGGTCGATTCAACCGCACTAACTCAATGGCCGCCCAGGGGCAGATATTGAAGGCTGGATTATAATAGTAGTGCATAAATCTAGACAATCCAGGCGGACATATTGAACATATGTAGGGCGAGAAAAGTAGCGGTCCCAGTATCGTGCCTTGAGGTATATCTTTATGCAGCAGCTTTAAACTGTGTGTTACGCTTATTGGTCTAGTCAATATTTCTATAGTTTATTAATAAAATATAACAGACTGTGATTAAAAGGCATATAAGAGCTGAAAACAAAATACTTGACTCAAGAATCTAATTACCAAAAATAAAGCATGGGTACTCGTAAGTAAAAATACAATATTGTAGACATTTAACTTAGGACCACCTAAAACAGCAATTAAAGCCCTACGTTGCTATTAATATAATAAGTTTAAAGCGCTTTATTGCTGCTAAATGTAGACATACCTTATCTCCCTAGGAGCCGGTATTAACTGATAATAGGTAATAAATAATATAGAGGTACAATCATGTATTGCTGACGATTGCTCCGTACTGTACTCCACCGTTCACTACTACGTTGATTGTTAACTAGAATGGGTGAAGGTTTTCGAATGTTATGTTTGTTAGGTCTAGTTTTTAAGCTTAACACTTAGTTGGCGAATATGCCGCTATTTTATTGTAATCGGCTAGTATAGTATTATTATTTTATTGACTATATTGTTTCATTGTTATTTTGTGGTAAAAATACTTGGTTCTATTACTGAATTAGTTTAGTTTGAAGGAAGACAGTTATGGCTCATAGAGAGTGGCACTCATCTCTGTCTGAAAAAGTCGCAACAGTTTAAATTTATAGATTAAAAAATTAATATACATAATAATATGTTTCTAACGTTATCCACAGCGTATACACATATCTATACATTTTATTTTGAAAAAAATACTTAGGTACTTTTTATTAATCTATGATTACCGTTGATAGGCGCATTTTCATGATTTTCATCAATTAGAATATTCAGACTTAATTCTGGCTTAAAAATAACATCCAACGGAGGAAAGATCACACTGTTCCCATTGTATCGGTAGTCATACTAAAAGATTCGAAATGCCGATTCTTTTTTGTTGGAATGCTTTATCAGCTCATGTCTTCTTTCCATTCTTGAATTCTTCCTTAAAAGCACCTCTAGCATAGTAATGACGCCTTTTCCTTACTTGAAAGTCGAGATTATATATATCGTGTCTTAATAAAAAATATTTAAAAAGTTATCGGGAGTAAAAGGAATAAAATTAATTTTTAAACTTTAAAACCGCATAGATAATCATTCTAAAAAACGATAATTCAGTATGGTGACGCACGCAAATCACGTGAACTCTCAACCATGACGAGTCCGTCACGCGTGTGACACATCATCCATCACGCGGCATGTCTTCGCCTCGGTTTTTATTTTGGTAAAATCACTTCAGTTCCTTAGGGTTAGAAGCTTAGACTTTGACAGTTACGTGGGGATCGCGATCGTACTTAATTTGAATATTAGTGTTGTGATTTATTTTTTAAATAAGGCGTGAAGTTTGTGCTGTCGTTTTTTACGAGGTGATTTGGCTGGTGGCAATTGATATACAAGTTTGATTTAAGGCGTAATATAATATGTATGTGTTTTATCATCATCATTAATTGTCAGGCTTTAATTTCCAGAGATATGAGCAGACACAACGGAGTCATTTACCATGATCCGGATACATTGATATTTAATACAGGTTAATCAAAATGCCATCCCATTTCAGTACCTACGTAGGTAATTTTCAGGATTATTTAAATAATTCAATTTTGTTACTTACCTATGTACATTTTGCAATAGAGCAATATATTCTGCGTAATGAATATATTGTAAATTCTTTTGTTTGCACCTAAACATATTATTATTAACTTATTAAATTATTAGTTTATTAAAATAAATTAAACGTATTAAAATTAAAATTGTTTACCTAATTATGTAAACAATTTAATACAATCCTAAATTGCCGCCAGCAACTCAATCGTCTATCAACAGCCAAAACAACTGCAATGCACCAATTACAAAACAAAATTCGTTAAAAACCATAGAGACAATAAAAAGTAAAGTTATCGACAAAACTACCCCTAACTATTTACCAATGGGACATAAAACAAAAAGCGAACAACTGCACGAACTCCAATAATTACGACTGAGAAGGCAGCCGATAACTATGTAGCCTCCACTTCGGGTATTGATTAAAAAAGAAACATAAATTAGCGAATTTTAGGGGGGAAGTCCCTCCGCTGTTGTCAAAAAAGTTTTATAAGTGTTTATATGTACGTGTGCCTCCCCCCTTTTTCTTTAAACCCCCTCGTCGTGCCCGTGTTCCTGACACCCTTTCGCGTATACCCACATTCGTAAAGCACCCAGTGTACACTCGGAGGCGGAATTGCTTGATTGGACTCATTTATTAATTAGAGAACGGAATGAAATTTTAAATTTACGAAAATTTTAAATAAATATGATGTGGGTGTCTTATTTGTCTTATTTTTATAAGTGCCCGTAACCATGAAACCTCTATGAAGAGAATTGTGGATGTGAAGGAAGCAAGAGAGTTGTTTTTTTTATTCGATGACATCTGCCTTTGACTTGCTTGACGGTAAGTAACGATTGAAAAAATCGTCTTAGTTCACGGTTGCCTCAATCGCCTTCACTATGATGCTGGCGTGAAAGTCTCTGTTCTCTTTGGAAATTGTGGCGTGACAAATTCATTGATTGGTTGATTATATATTATCCAGAGCAAAATTGTTGGAGATATAAATTAATCAATCAAATTGTCACGCCTTTTTCCCAATGGACAATGGAGCGCCACTTGACACAACTCCCTCGCTTCCTTCACATTCACAATTCTCTTCATACACGCTTCATACAAAGTTATAAGTACTAGGCAACCTAGCTTTCTTAAGGATGTCTCCGATAGATAGCTTCATATATTACCATCGAATATTCACATTTAGCGATTTAAGGATTAATCGATATTTTGATGCAAAGTGATTTCACTGCATTTGCAATAATTTTGATTAATTATAAATTAAAGGACAATATTTTTTATTGCCGTTTTACAGTTTCCGATCGTTACGCTTTGTAGCAATTAAATGAATACAGTTCTCAGACACTTTAAACTTTTGGCGTAATATAAAATAATTACTAGCTGTCACGCCTCTGTTCTCTCAGGAATAGGTAGTGACAAGGCTGGCATAGTGGATGCGACTGCTGCTTGCAGTTAATTAAGTGTTATAAATTTGAGGAAATGCTTCGATGGTTTGGGTACATGGAAAGGATGAGTAAAAGTAGATTGACGAAAAGAATTTATAAATTTCATGTGAATGGATGACGACCAAATCGGAGACATCCTCAAGAAAGCTAGGTTGCCTAGTGCCTATAACCATAGATTTTGTATGAAGAGAATTGTGAATGTGAAGGAAGCGAGGTACTTGTGTTAGGATCGTGGCAAGTGGCGCTCCATTGTCCCTGTGAGAAAGGCGTGACAATTTGATTGATTATAAATTTTTAACTGTTTAAAATTTATAGTTTTCTTTTAGTTTTACCTATAACCAGATTTTATACATACTTAACCAAAACTTTAAACGTTTACCTAAAATTGCCCGACATAGTGACGGCGACTGAGGCAACTTTAATTTGAATAGTTTTTAACAGTCGTCAGCGCTCTTGGAACTTCTCTTTGCTTAGTCCAGGTCAGATGTCTCAATCATAATAAAAAGGAATCATTTTGCAAAAGTACCAATGCCAAAGAAAAATTAATTTTCATTTGATCCGACTGTACGCTGACATACAAGTACATGTAAATTAAACACCACCGCACACAGCCACGCACACAAATAAAAACCCGAAGAAACACCCGCGAGAGGAAGAATGTATTAAGAAAGCCAGACAGAGACAACTTTCTAATTAACTGCACGGGTGCGAGCAGGACGTAGTATCTCGACACGCTAATTAAGAATACAAGAAGAAAGAAGACGCGTATTGTGTACGAAAGTGTTTATGTGTGCGATTTATTGGTAGTGTGAGTCTTTAACGGTCGAGTACATAATATGTTTTGTGACGTAGTTAACTGAAGAGTTAGGTTTATAAGAGTTTTACAGTCTTAATTGAGAGGTTTCAAGTCTTTCTTTTAAACATCGTTATCGAGTTTTTTTTTAATAATCCTGGATGCATTCTGTTTTTTTTTGTGAAATGAGGTGCATGGTGGTCATTAATTTACTCTGTCTGCCAACCTGGGGTAGTTTACGATCGCTTTCCGGTGCAAAAATGGTTGATTTGACCAGCCGGGAATCAGCTTGAAATTCATAGCCGGCATAGTGGATGGGGCATTTATTTGTGACAGCAAACGCCTCAAAACATGAACCCTATCGTGCCAATAACAAAAGTAAAGATTTTAAGAATCCATTTTGTATTATTAATGCTAGTACTACTCGTATTACTGCATAAATTAGTTATGTAAAAAAGATATAAATAAAAATTAAGATAATAAAAAAAAACAATGTGTTTGCCGAGTTTTTATTCTATATTTTATTATTATTACTCGACATCTGACCTCGACCTGCCTGATGGTAAGCAAGAAGTGGTCCGAGAGTGCCGACGACTGCAAAACCGAGTCTTCGCTGCTGCCCAAGTCGCCGTCACACCGGCCAAAGGCGCTTCTTCACGCATCGCTTAAAGGCTATTCCACTGTCGATCTACAAAGAAACGACGCACAGAACTTTTTAGTTCGACTGCCGATTCTCCCGACCTGTACTATATTACGGGAATCATAAAGAGTCATGTCACAAGTCCGGAACGCTGCCTTCATTCTCCCATGGATCCATGGATGCTATGAAATTGTTTCATTTCATATATTGATATTTGAAAGTGATAAGTGGTAAGCTCATTGTGTGGAGTTCTTGGGGATTCTATAGGACATTCTGTAAATTCTCAAATAAACGTATTTTTATTGAGTGGGTACAATATTTTAAATGGCAACAATATTCTGACGTAAAAAGTTCGCCGCTCAACTTTGAAGAGTTTTGTCTATTTAGAGTGAAAAAAGTTGCCGACTTTGGTAAACTAACTTTCGCTTTAAGTTTACAAAAGAGTTTTGTGACATTTCTTTGGCTTTCTTTTCTGTCGCCAAAAAGCCTAATCTAGACTTTAACCTAGAACCTACAAGTAAAGTTATTCAATACTTAAATAGCTTTTCAATAAATCCTGTCTAAAGTAACTTCCGTTATATCTGACTAACTATCACGTTTATTTTTGGGTTTAAATTTTAAATTTTTTATTATTCCGACGTTTCGAGAGCTTTGCTGAATGCATGGTCATCGTGGCCACCACTCTCTCCGTAACCACGATGTCTGCAAAGCTCTTGAAACGTCTGAATAATAAAAAAATGTAAAAACAATAGCCAATAATAAACGCTCTAGTAAGCCGTATAAAATTTGTTTAATTCCTTATACAATGTTCGCGCAAAATCTAATAAAACTACTTTATATCTTTTTTTAAACAAAGAGTGATAGGCAGTGGTACCCAGACTTTAGGTTCGATAGTATTAGTATTACCACTGTAAAGTATACAGACTGTGACTTAGTCGCGTTTTAGGGATCAGCATGTAAATTACCAGCTTCAACTAGGCCGGCATAGTGGATGTGACTACTGCTTACAGTTATTTAACTGTAATAGAAGTCACCTCTATTCATGGACAGCACTCCAGCTTAACATCAGGCGGAATGCTGTCATATGTTGAGCCACGATAAGAAAAAAAATTGTAATAAATTACTCCATTAATTTAATGTTAAATTCGTGATATCATAATAGTGTATAGTTTTCAGTGGGTATATGTACGAAAATAAACCTTATGGGGCTAGTAATAAGAACGTTCATTTTTCTTAATTCTAAATAACTATAACAAATAATAACTAGCCTTGAAGTAAAATTGTCTTTATTTGACCAGGTTGTGATATGTCGTGCAGATTTAGGTAAATATCAACCCGATAACAGAATCTAGTCCTAAGCAGTCTAACGTAATCTAGTTTAAGAGTGGTAGGCAGACAGTGGTCATTTGCCAAGTCTGTCCATCTAGAAGTATTTAGACCGTAAAGTGACTTAGTCGCGTTTCGTGATCAGCTTGAAAGTTTCCGGGTGCGATAGTAGATGTGACAGTTACTTGCAGTTTTTTAACTGTAGTACCAGTTGCTTCCATTCATGGACTGCACTCCA
This sequence comes from Tinea trinotella, assembly GCA_905220615.1. Lineage (NCBI taxonomy): Eukaryota > Metazoa > Arthropoda > Insecta > Lepidoptera > Tineidae > Tinea > Tinea trinotella. The sequence goes on along the minus strand of HG992320.1, from coordinate 2,877,390 downwards.
GCTTTGCCATATTGACATTTGTCAGTAAAATCAAGATAACGATTTAATAAAGATTTAAACTTTAATATAATATGATTGGGTACAAATAAAATATTTAACGAATAGGTACTTAACGAAATTTGCACCTCAGTAGACGAATCTAGCATTGTCGATAAGAAATATTACAACAAGATTCAGCTCAGACCTGTTACACATAAAAAAGTCACAATAAACATAATGTAAACATAGTGTAAAAAGACAAAAAAAAACACGCATAAGTGTATAGACCCTCGACAGACCTGATGGTAAGCATAAGGAGATCCAAGAATGCCGACGGCCTAAAAAACTGAGTCAGTTTACGGTTGCCTCAGTCACTATGCCGGCCAAAACATATATTTAATGAAATTATTGTATTGTAATCTATTTTCTACAAATTTTCAAATTATTCAGACTTCTGTGGTGAAACTTCTGTATTCAGAAGTGGGTGAAAATTAATTTGAAAGATTCCGTTACATAGTTACAATACATACAAGTCAAGCTAATAAAAAAAGGGTGTAAAAACGCATTCATGGAGCTCACTCCAGCTGAGCATAAGGCTGGGTGTCACAACAAAAGAAAAATTAGTTTAAAGTTACCTATAGTGCCTAGCCTAAAACTCAAAAGTTTTGCCATATGAACATATGTCTGTAAAAAATCACAAGTATAGTACAGTGACAGTATGTCAATAATAGACATTCCATTATACTTACATAGTGTAAATAAATAAATAAAATATAATTAAAACCAATATGTTAATTCTTTTTCCAAAAAAAATAATAAAATAATTAATTTAACGAAAAACAGGGATGAAGACGCTACACAAGTGAAAGGGGAAACCGGGGCCTTTTGGGTGGTTTTCTAACACCCCCCTAAAAATTTAATTCATCACGCCGCTTCACGAAGATATGTCTCCTTCTTACTTTGCTGTCCCTTCCCCCTTTCTTCCGCCATTCTTTCCTTTCTTCGAAGGTTTTTCGTGGATCGGGACAACGCTACACAGCTCCATACCAAAAGGCGTTACCAACCAAGTTAAGTTCGGTCTAACTTAACTCTTATTGTCTGTAATATAGGATTTAAAATGCTTTCAGTAATTAGGGGTTTGGGTTGTTTTTAGTGTGATTTAGAATATAGGTCGTCCTACTCGTTCGCAATGAGAGCTTAAAACAAATAAACGTGCGTCGCTACAGAGAGATAAGATTTTGTTGGTCGTTTCGAAGCGATCATTAAGGGCGATATATATTTTTGTTCACAAATTAATAATATTGGAGAAGATTTTAACAAAAACCACCAATTTTTTTAAGCAAATTAAATACTCACATGGTTGGCAGTGGTGCCCAGTCTGTTGATGTCGGGGTTGTATCACCACTTAAAAGTATACAGACCGTAAAGTGATTTAGTCGCGTTTTGAAATCAGCTTGTAAGTTACCGATTTCAACTAGGTCGTCATACTGTATGAGACTGCTTGTTGTTTAGTTGTTTAACTGTGGTAGCAGTCGCCACCATTTATGGACCGCACTCCAGCTTGACATCAGAGTTAAGCTGGTAGAGAGTGATGCTCAGTCTGCCGATCAGGGGTAGTATCCTGTTGGCGTTTCGGCATTAACTTGTAAGTTGCCGGTTACAACTAGGCCGGAATAGTGGATGTAACTGCTACTTACAATTAATTGACTGTAGTAGAGATGTGGGTGTTTTCCGACCAAATCGGAGACATCCTTAAGAAAACTAGGTTGCCTAGTACCCATATCCATAGAGCTTGTATGAAGAGAATTGTGAAAATGTGAAGGAAGCGAGGGAGTTGTGTCAGGATCGTGACAAGTGGCGCTGCATTATCCCGGGAGTAAGGCGTGACAATTTCAATAATTGATTGATAGTAGAAGTTCATGGACCGCACTTAACAAATTAACATCAGGCGGGGTGCTGTCATATGTCGAGTCTTAGTAAAAAAATGTCCATAGTTGTGCATGTAATTAGTTACAACAATAAACTAATTCACTTTTAATCAAAACACGATTCTAATCAAAAACGATTATTAAACATGAACAAATTCCCACTAAACTACTATCAATCAAATTTGGTTAGGGGTTCATTCACACCGGGCGGCGACATGCAACACGCATGCATATGCACGCATTAGGCAAAAGGAGATTCGAGAAAAATCGATAAAAAACAAAACAAAGGAACAACCCTAACGAATTAAAAAAATCGATATAAAGAAGTGTCATTAAAGAACCCTAAAATTAAATGCTGTGGGGTTACGCACACATGCATACGTTAATGAAGTATTGATAAATATTCCTTTCTATGTGTGAAGCATTAGAATTAGAAAAACACACACACACACACACACACACAGACGTACGTTCGCACACACTTGTTCGCTCGTAAAAATATCGTTCGTATATCAATTATAAGTAATTATCAATCAATCAAATTATCACGCCTTCTTCCCACAGAAATAGACAAAGACAATAAAGCGCCACTTGTCGTGATCTTGACACGCTTCCCGAACATCCACAATTCTCTTCGTACCTACGAGCTCTACAGTTATGAGCACTACCCAACCCAGATGTAATTATATACTTTTTTAATATAGGCGATCTATTCCACGTATTGTTTCTTTGTCAAATAATCGACAGTGGGATGATTTACCAGCCCATGTTCTCTGCATCCTATAATCTTTCAAGCCTTCAAACGAAGTGTGTAATAGCGGTCGGGGCGGGCAACTGATTCGTTTTTTCAGTCGATGGTGACCCCTTGCTTATCATCAGGCAAGTCGTGGTTAGACGCTGCGTCACAATAAAAATAACAAACATGGTCGGTGAGCATAGGATACGTCTCCTGACAGGATTTGAGACAGTACTCGCGTTTGCTGTGCCAACCAGGTGAGAAATCTTTTCATTCTAAGTTTGAATGATTCCGGACTCAAAGATTAAGTTTGAGATTGTTCTTTTTTTAACATGTGTGTCTTGTTTTTTTTTAATATATTATTTTATGTTGTTAGGCTGGTATAGTGAGAATACTACTTGCAGTTTTTAACTGTAGCGGTAATTCCCTCCATTCATTCCAGCTTATCATCAGGCGAGGTGCTGTCAAAAAAGTTTATCAATCAATCAATCAAATTGTCACGCCCTTTTCCCACGGGGATAGGCAGAGACAATGGAGCGCCACTTACCACGATCCTTACCAACTCCCTTCACATTCACAATTCTCTTCATACAGGCTCTGTGATTATGGGCACTAGGCAACCTAGCTTTCTTAAGGATGTCTCCGATTTGGTCGGAAAACACTCTCCTGGGCCTGCCTTGTTTAACGCATCCATCCACATCAGATTTATAAATTCCTTTCGTCAATCTACTTTCACTCATCCTTTCCATTTGCCCAAACCATCGAAGCTTCCTTTGTCATTCCTTGTCACTACATCTTCTTTCAAACCAAGTTTATTTGTGCGGTTAACCTATGTAAGTATTGTAATGTACATATACTAATGATATGTGTTTGTGTAATACCTAGACACTAACCGTGTTACCAGAAAAAACTTAAACGCACTTTAGAAAGAGATTAAACATGTGTTTACTCAATTCAGTACTTACCACAAAATAACAATATTTTGACTGTAAAAAAATATTTTAAATATATTATATTTTAATGTTTAATTTTTTTTATTAATATGTTTTAAAAAAATTAAGACTGGAAGTCTTTTTATTGTAACTTGACATCTGACCATGACTTCTGGATGGCAAGCAAGGGGAGGTACAAAACTTTTTATGCAAATTTAGATGCAGCTTACGGTTGTCGTTGGTCGTCTCGTCACTATAATTTTATTTTATTATTTATTTACATAGAAACAGGACAACCAAAGTACATAGATCAAAGATACATTGGTACCGGTGGGTGGTCTCGAACTCGTGCTCTCCGTTTGCGTAACCATTGCACTGCCACTATACCACGGTCGCTCTTTTAACAGTAAGTTTTGTAATTCAAAATTAATAAGGTTTATTAGGAAAATAAAATTAGCATATCCAGTTATTTTCTCACGCTATTATCCCATGATGAAATCAAATCGTAATTTGTTATAATTTTAATACCCTGAGAAAAAACTAATTAAAACCGCCTTAATATATAAAGAAAAAACTCAAACGACAGTAGCAATGTAATCTTGTACAACCAAAATCGTTCAATGATTTGTAGTCAATAAAAATGGAAAGTCGATTGAAAATTAAAAACGTAACTATAAAAAAAAAAATGTTTTATAGTTATTTTATTACGCACAAATAAACAGTTGAAATCGCGAACGGTTTACGGTTAATAAAGTGTACGCAACATTTAAGAGTCAACAAAATTATAAATTACACACACAGGCAAGTTTAAACACACACACACACACACACACACACACACGAATGCATATATTATATGTGTAAAGCCGCGTCCACATATTTGGCAAACAGCAACACGAACATGTGGATAAGTGTTTGTTTATGTTTGCCTTTTTTAAATTTATTGTGACTCGACATATGACAGCACCCCACTTGATGTTAAGTTGGAGTGTGGTCCATGAATAGCAGTCACATCCACTATGCCAGCCTAGTTAGGACCGGCAACTTACAAGCTGATCCCGAAACGCGACCAAATCACTGCACGGTCTGTATACTTGTAAGTGTTGATACTAGCCCGGATCGGCAGAATGGGTGCCACTGCCTACCACTCTTTGATAACCAGACCCAAAGCAAATAAACCAATCGCTTTGCGATGTCTCCAAATACTTGGTAGTGTATGAAGTAAATTGTACGATTTCTCTGAATTTCGATCACTCCATATTTGTTTATCTGGAATAAACTAGCATGTGCCGGAATAGTGACGGCGACTGATGCAGCCGTAAACTTAGTAGTTTTTTTCAGTTTAGACCTCAAATGTCGTATCACAATAAAAAAAATGTTCGCTAAGCTTGTAGATGCCTTGTTTGGTATTTGCGGCAATGTGCGGCATGTGGAGAATGCATAAGAGACAACAAAATTATAAATTACACACACGCACACACACACACACAAACACACACACACACACACACACACACACACACACACATACACACACACACACACACACACTTCCGAATGCATATATTAGATGTGTAAGGCAGCGATGAGTTTTTAAAGTTTTTAAGGGTTCGCCGAAGATTGCGTGCGTTGATTACCGTCCCTCACCCCCTCCCCTGCCCCTTAAGGGCCGAATGCCACCCTCGTGTGTGGAGGCCACGAGAGGAGTTGCGGGTGGAATTGCCAAAACACACGGCTGGTCTCCCTTTTTTTAAGAAGGGAAAATTAAAAGTGTAACTTGTGATATCGCTGCGTTGATGTTTTAAGATTGTCACGTGTTTTGCTATATGTAGGTAGATGCTTAACATATTGAGAAAGAGGTTACTTTTTATTTTAAATGGTTTCATTTTTATTGAATAATTTAGTAGATTGACGAAAAGAATTCATAAATCTCTTGTGAATAGAAGCGTTAAACAAGGCAGGCCCAGGAGGGTGTTTTTCAACCAAATCGGAGACATCCTTAAGAAAGCTAGGTTGCTTATTGCCCATAACTATAGAGCTTGTATAAAGAGAATTGTGAATATAAAGGAAGCGAGGGGGTTGTGTCAGGATCGTGGCAAGTGGCGCTTCAGTCGCTGCCTATCCATGTGGAAAAAAGGCGTGACAAATTGATTAAATAATTGTTCTTCCAATCCTATAACTGATTTTTCTCAATTGACGGCGTTCATGGACTACTTCTAGCTTAACATTAGGCATATCGAGGTCAGTAGTCAAGACTAAATTTTTTTTTTAAATTGTTCGCCTACTTAATAGGGACTAAAACTCTTTATTACCTAACAGAGGTATACAGTTAAATGAGCTAATAATAATTATAAATTATTGGTAAAAATTTATCCATTATCAACTTAGAACTAATGGATGCTTTATTTAACGCGTACGACATCCACTCATTTGCGTGAATTCCCATCGATCCGCGAGACAAAAGCTACCGGCACCGTCGATAAACGAATTAGGGAAATAGGAGATTTTTTATCTGGGGCAACGAAGGGGGGATCACGCGCTAGGGGGGACTCCACGCGTCGTAAAACGCAAGCTGCTCCATAATACTTTCTTATGCAAAGTCCCTCCGCACTGATAATTAGGTAAAGGTATCTTGGATAACGGGAACCAATCTTATCTATACGGTGAAAAATTGTACTCAGTGACAACGACTCCCTTACTACTTTGCTTACATCAAATAGGGTTTGTTTCATGTATTAATAGGTGTTTTTGCTTATTTTCAATTAAGATAAAAATATAATATAATATAATATAATATAATATAATATAATATAATATAATATAATATAATATAATATAATATAATATAATATAATATAATATAATATAATATAATATAATATAATATAATATAATATAATATAATATAATATAATATAATATAATATAATATAATATAATATAATATAATATCAATGTGGGGAAAAGGCGTGACAATTTGATTTTGATGATGATTTTGATGATTTTGATTTTTATATTCAATATTTTTCTTTTTAGGATTTTAATTAAGAAAAATATGTTTTTACTATAAATACGAAAACAATACGAAACTACGTTAACTACAAAAGATTTTCTGACCCTAATATTAAGACAACCTACGAAATAATAATTCGTGAATTTGATCATAATAAACTTTTGAGTTGAGACGACCAAAAGTACCGCAATAAGTAACAATAGCAAACGAATTACTATTGGCACACACATGGAGTACTTGGAGGGGTTTCTTAAGTTAGTAATTAAGTATGACATTAATCATGGATCGGCGACACCACGGAAGAAAGGCGCCCCTGATTGCGAGTGTGACTAACTCTAATAATTCAAAATAAATGTTACGAGAATTAAGTCTTGTGGGTGTATCCGTGTACGCGATCTATCTGCGGTTTATTATTTCCTCCAGATCGACTTATTTAGTTAAAAATATATGTTTAGATACATTTCTAAAGTAAGCTACTAAAAGAATCATTGAAACTGGACAACTAAAGTAAGTACATAAATATATCAAGGATACATTGGTACCGGCAAATGATATTGAGGATTGTGGATGTGAGATAAGCGAGGGAGTTGTGTCAGTATCGTGGCAAGTGCCCCCCCTCCCCAGTCGCTGCCTATCCCTGTGTGAAAAAGGCAGTACAATTTGATTTGATTGTTTGTTGACACTGTTCGAAAATTAAATAGGCTACAACTTACACACACCCGCTGACACATACACACACACACACACACACACACACGACACACACACAGACATACATCTTCATTAGCATGTATGTGGTTAATACAATGCAATGTAAATATTGCATACATAATTATAGATATAGTGTAAAATGAACTTTATTAGGGCGTGAACTAACAAAGGGCAAATCGATGCTTGTCAAACAATAAATGTCACGTCCATTCTCTCGTTGAATTTTTCCCCAAAATCACCTCGGATGCACATAGTAAAAACACAGAAATGAGGTAAGAATCTTTTCTGTTTTTTGGTCTCTTTCAAAAGTAATATATTCATTAAACTTTCCAATTTATCATTATCATTATTTTAGCGAATCAATCCCACAGGGATAGGCAGAGACAATTGAGCGCCTTTTTTACGATCCTGACACAACTTCCTTGATTCCTTCGCATCCACAATTCTAATTATATTTTTAAATTTCATTCAATCAATCGTCAAACCAATTGTCACGCCTTTTTCCACAGAGACAATGGAGCGTCACTTGCCATGATCCTGACACAACTCCCTCGCTTCCCTCACACATACTTCCCTCTTTATACAAGCCCCCAATTTGATATAATTTTTTTTCTCAATTAAATTATAGCCACATTATGGCTATTTAAAATCATATTATTGTAGTAGCAGTGACATTCATTCATGGACCACACTTTGGCTTAACATCAAGCGGGGTGCTGTCATATGTCGAGTCACAATAAAAAAAAAAAAATTAATTTAAGAAATCAATTAGCATTGATAAAAATGTTTAAACTTCGGTGATCAGCTAACTGGCTGTGTTTGAATTGAAATTTTTTACCGAAAGGTTAGGCGTCTTTTCTTTATTAAAAATCGTTAAATGAAATGTTTTATTAACTTGTATCCTTCGAGCTAAGCTTTGGTCGTCCAAGAAAAAACCGTATACTAAATCGGTTTTTTAAGTTCTTGGACCTCCCTTATCTTACCATCAGTTAAGTCGAGGTCAAATGTCGGCATAATATTCATTAGGTATTTAATGCAGTTATAAAATGGTCTCATAAATAAAGGGACCCCGGTTCGAATATACTTGCTGGTACAAATGTGTCTTTGGTCGCCTAGTTTCTGTGATACAAAAACTTTTAATAGCTTAGAAAGCTAGTTTGCTAGTGCCCATAACCATAGAGCTTGTATGAAGAGAATTGTGAATGTGAGGGAAGCGAGGAAGTTGTGTCAGGATCGTGGCAAGTGGCGCTCCATTGTTTCTGCCTATGCCTGTGGAAAAAAGACGTGACGATTTGATTGATTAATAGCTTAGTATATAATCGAGAAAAAAACAATAATTTATTTTGTTTGAATACTTTTCTGCGATTTCTTATATAGTTTTCATAGTGTATTTCGATTTGTGGCATCCGACTTCCCCTTGTGAGGTGTTCGCCTGGAACAGTGTCTTAAACATACCTATACATACATACTAATATATGATATTAAAATGCAAATTAGACGAAGTAAATGACTTTTTTGAGAATATATATTGATCGATGGTATTGTTCATTCGCCGTAATGATATTTTATGGCTGATATATTCATAGATTAAATATGAATGAGTGTGAAGACTTCTAGAGGCTTTGCTGTAATAAATGGGAGAGTTTGTCAGATGGGTCTTTTGAATGTAAAGGAATGAGTACCTCCTCTTTTGACACCTGTAATACCCGCACAGGTCGGGGGAAGCAGCCGCATTGTATCGAGGTCAGATGTCAAATCATAATAAAACAAAAAAAAAATAGTAACAACTATGAAAGTACTAGTGAACGATGGCTTATAATGTCTCTGTGTAATCCTAAATAAGTGGGTAGAGTCGTATAATAATAAAATAATATGATTGTTTTTTTTTTCAACTAAAGGATTGACAAAAGAATTCTTTGATAATTTGGGCACATGGAAAGGATGAGTGTAAGTAGATTGATTAATGTGGATGGATGTGTTAAACGAGGCAGACCCAGGAAGATGTTTTCCGACCAAAATGGAGACTGCCTAATTGCCTAGTGCCCATAACCGTAGACCTTGTATGAGGAGAATTGTGTTTGTGAGGAAAGCTTGGGAGTTGTTTTGGGATATATTATGTAGTGGCACTACCACGGATTGGCAGACTGGGCACCACTGCCTTCCACTCTTGAATAAAATACACCTATATAAAATTCAGATTACAAAAAAAGAGTATCATATTGTATTTTGTTATTATAAATAATATAGGTAGTATTTGATACACCTGCTCCTTATTAACAAGATCCCGATAAGTAATCCAGTAGAAAATATGATTGTAATAAAAAAGATAAAATTAATAATAATACAAATAATGATAAAACTACTATAACAATAAACTATCATTGTTACTAAACTAAAAAAAATACAAAAAACAAAAGTGCAATATCAATAAAGAACAACATCTCTACACTCCCACAAATATCGAAAACAATCAGACAATTTACGAACATCACGACAACAACAACGTCGCCATTTTTCTACACATTTAAGATATTATCCAATTTGTCAATAAGGGATGATGCGTACACTCGAGGAAACAATAAATGTCGCATCGATCCCTCACACGCCTCCTCTATTTGGTTTTAAACAGGAAATTTCCAATATAAACCTTGTGCAACACTATGAGCTATAATTATATCGTTACGTTCACATATTTTGCTTATGCTATTTATATACTTTATGTATAGTGAGATGTTGTAAATTAGTAAATTAGCATCTTTTTAATGTGTGTAGTTTTTTGTTACCATATAAATAAACTTTATAAGTGAATATGTCGGATATGGTTGAAAGCGACTGAGGTAATCTTAAACTGAATAGGTTTTGGTTTCAGTCGTCGGCGTTCTCAGACTTTCCCTTGCTTACTATCAGGCAAGTCGAGGTTAGATGACGAGACAAAAAGTAGTTGTCTCAACTGTTTGTCTACTACTCTTAAACAACTAAAGAATAAATAAATGCTATGAAACATATAATTTCTCCGTTGTTAAGAATCAAACCCAAATACTAACTATTATATTATTTTACGAGTACGTAAGTAGGACTAGCGTAAATCAATTGATTAAGGTAATAAACGACAATTAAATCAAAAGGTCATTAGTTGCAAAGTAAAAAACACTTCTTTATAAGGCGACCGTGGTGCATTGATAGTGCAACGGTTACACAAACCGAGAGCGCGGGTTCCACCCGCCGGTACCATTTGTATCTATGATATAGGTACTTTGGTTGTCCTGTTTCTTGAATGACAGAAGCTACTAAAGAACTCTATACTAAGTATAGAATTTTTTCTAAAAAAAATAAAAAGTCATAAGAATTTAATTTCTCTTTAAAGTCTTTTTAATGTGTATATTATATTTCATATAGCTCGTTATGATAGAAAAGGTTAAAGAATCCACGAAAACGCTAAATCATCGCGATGAATGCCAAGTGTGTGAAGAATACAGCGGAGAGGTGTGAAAAATAGGAATACACCCTAAGGAACTGATTCTATCATGTTAAACGTCTGAGGTGTTAAAAAAGGGAGAATTTTATATTCTTTTTAAGGAAAATATAACAGAAAATGTATTATCTATTTAATCCATTTAATAGTCATACTTTATTTTTGATAGACGACCTTGGTGTAGTTATAGTGAAATGGCTACGAAAACCGAGAGTTTAACCGGTTCAAAACCCCTTGTCGGTATCAATATTATCTCTGATTTAACTGACTTTGGTCGTCCAGTTTCCATGATACACAAGCACTTTAGTAGCTTAGTATAAAAATAAATATGTAAGGTATAATTTATTAGGAATTATTTTTATTGGTTTTAATAGTTATATGTAAAAATTTCACGACTTTTTCCCACGGTAATAGGCAAAGACAAAGGAGTTCAACTTGCCACGATCCTGACACAACTCCCCTGGTTTCCTCACATACTCATACTTTTTATACAATTTTTTTTAGATACAACTAGTAAAAACAATCCAAAAACAAAAGTCATGTTAATTCTAGTTGGGAGGTGATATTACATAACCTCGATTTTGGCTCAGACAAAATTATTGTTTATTTATTATAATATATTATATCTTAATTATATTAAATAATTTGTGCACAATACAACATATTAAGAATAAATGTTTCACAAAAACATTATTCACAACATATAATAAATTAAAAATAACACATGAATTAGAATTTAAATTTTGTCTCTATCTAAGAAAGATCACAAAAGCAACTTACGATACAATAAATTACATGAGAGCATTACCTTCTTCATAATCTCCGCTTAAATCCTGACATAATTTAGTAAAGGAAAAATTCTACAAGAAAATGTAATAACGATCCCCCCATGCGTGCCATACACCGTTCTACCTATACTTAGCAAGTTACACCCTAAATTAATAGCATCCTAACAAAAAAATTCGGCCTCCCTATCTTATGGCTAAAGAAGGGGGGTATTCATTTGCATATATGGTGTCCCCCTTGGCACCCCAAGAAGCCGTCGTGGATGTATTTTTAATTTCATTCTTATCCCAGTGCTTAAATCATGAGAGCGGCCATGCGTGCGGGGGTGTAGGCCCCCCGTGGTGGTCGCACTCATTTCGCAACCCCCCTCTACAACGCCGTTAGCTTGCGTCATACGTCGCTAACCACGTACAGAGTAAAAAGAAAAGAAATCTTAATAAGTTTGTTAGGGTGCGATGGAATGATATGGATATTATTTTATGGTCAGTTGATAGAAATTAAAATTGAAAAATATCATGAAAAGTGTCGCTCCCTTGTCCTTATGTACATCCTGGTGAAAATGTTGTTTAAGGCGGCCGTGGTGTAGTGGTAGTACGATGGGCGGCACGCAAACCGAGAACCACTAGTATCTTTGATATAATATGTGCTTAGTTCGTCCCGTTTCTATGAAACAAATACGTTTATTTAGTTAAAAATAAAAATAGGTTTTGTAAAATAAAATGATAAAAGTGAAATAATATTTATCTGTCGGATACACAACGCCCTTCCACAATTTTAAGTACTTATTTATACAAAGATACGTCTATATCAAGTACACTTGTAAAATAAATAAACTGGTAAACTAAAAAAAAAACAATTTGACAACACGAATTCTTCAATAAAAATATTATACGTAAAAGTGTTGTGCTATAAAGGTTTTATTTTTTCATATAGAGGAATTATTAAAATTTAGGTTCTTTAAACTTTCTGACATTGTCACAGTGTCGGTATGTCGCGATTACAAGTAAAAATGCAGACTAAGTATTGTGGGTGGCTAGAAGAAATATTGGTTGGTCTTTGAATGCAGTTATTCGTAGTCTACTAGTGACCAAAACGCCGAGGTTCAAAAATATTTTTAACAACAAGTTGAGACTTGTTTTTATTTATTGTGTTTACAAATTTAAATCGCGAGTTTTATATCCTAATTAAAAATCGATATTACATCCATACTATTCTTTAGTCGTCCTTTTAAGCACCCACCTCCAAAAAACAAGCGTCGTCATTTGGGTGAGCAAATTTCGTGGAAGTTTCCGCTCTTCCTATACTACTCTTAAAAATTTATGTTTGTATGTTGAAGAGGGGTCCAAGTTTAATGAAACTTCCATACTAATTATTGTTTGTAACTATTTTTATGATTGCTTTATTGCTCTTAGGCAATAAAACAGACAATAAAAATCATATACCTATTAAATTTTTTTCATATAAAATTAAAGAGGTTTTAAGCTTATTTATACCGAGTCTAACTAAATTAGGGTATTAAAGATAAAAATAAAATACAGAACAAATATAAATCAAACAGAAGTCTGAAAGAAACAAAAAAAATAGAACTCGATTCGCAGAGATAAGGCAAAAACCGCAACGTTTATAATCGCATCAGCAAACTTGGAATTGTTCTCTTAATTATTGATAGAATGAAACTTTTATCAAAACTTCAAGAGCAGAAGCCAAAAATTATTTCAAAGCTACGAAACCCTTCATAATGCCTGCGAAAATATTAAAACAAAGGCAAGGTGCCCACCCCGCGCCTCGCGCCTACGGGACAACATTTTCTCAATACAAATCTATATGGAGTTAAAATAACCCTTTAATTTAATTTAAATTTATATAAAAATCATATTGTTTTACATCAATAAATAAAAGTTTTAAAAAGTTTTGAATTGAAAAACTTTTCTTTAACACGCAATAGTTTAGTTAAAACCACGTAGCATTCTTTTGATTTTTAATACTGTTATATAACATACTGCGCTACCAAATTGCTTTCTTTCTTTGTTAATAACGTAATCTTTGTTTATTATGATAATTTTCTGATGGTAAGTAAACAAGTATACAGACCGTGAAGTGATTTAGTCACGTTTCGGGATCAGCTTGTAAGTTGCCGGTTCCATCTAGGCCGGCATAGTGGATGTGATTGCTACTCACAGTTATTGAATTGTAGTAGCAGTGACATTCATTCATGGACCACACTTTGGCTTAATATCAAGCGGGATGCTGTCATATGTCGAGTCACAATAAAAAAAAAGTATGAACAAATAAATAAAAAACAAGTTAGGGTATATCCTTACGGCACCGCAAACATACAATCTGAAATAGTTTTTTATTCTTATGAATAGTCTTAAATGAGGAGTGTAAGTAGTAGCTCTATATAAGTCGCAAAGTCTCAAAGAATTCCTCTCGGGTGGTGATTAATACTACGTATCTCCCCGACGGTTTAATCGTTGGCTGGCAACATTTTTACCCAATTTTTGGGTACGTCCTTTCCCCGCTCGCCCGCACGTCCTAACTTCACCCAGCCCACCCCTTTCTTTCGTTAAGATAAATTATACCACGATCAGGATAAGAGTGTAGGTTCAAATTGCTGTCTTTAAAATTCAAGGCTTTTCTATCTAAATATTTATGTGGATATTTCGGCCGGTTATTGTATTCCTTCGAGAGATTTTCACAATTGTTCTGTTTTATTGTTAGCTATTTGTTATATTTTCCTGTTTTGTGTCTTGCCCGTTGATTGTTTAATGATTTTCTTTGACAATTTCCCAGTTTAATTGTGCGGTGTTTAACATTTAGCGTTATTTTGTTATCGCACCTTGGCCGTTATTATAATTTGAATTTGGAATAAAGTAAAATACAACGAAAAGCTCTTATTAGAAGAGAAGTCTTATTTCGTTGAAAAAATGAGGCCAAGATTTTCAAGACGTGTTCCCTTTTAGTATGCGGCGGCATACTTCAAAGGAAACATGGAAGGGACCCAATGTTAGCTTTACAAGTTAGTTGACATGTGAAATGGCAAAAGAACTTCAGCGACACGACACCAACACTTAATTTCTCTTTTTTCTCGACTCTCAATGAAAGAAAGAAAAACACTGCTTTATTTTGTTGTTGTTAACACTGAAATAAAAAAGATTATATAGTTGAGTAAAAACCTGTAACTGATACCCTGTAAAAGGACAGAACGGTGTTGAGTTATTCATAACTTCATCTGGGTAACCTTGACTTACGAGTATTACCATGATTATCTTACACGAGAAAGTCAAGATGTGGATGGATGCGTTAAACAAGGCAGGCCAAGGAGGGTGTTTTCCAATCAAATCGAAGACATCCTCAAGAAAGCTGGGTTGCCTAGTGCCCACAACCGTAGAGCTTGTATAAGGAGAATTGTGGATGTAAAGGAAGCGAGGGAGTTGTCATGATTGTGGCAAGTGGCGCTCCATTGTCTCTGCCTATCCCCGTGGAAAAGAGGCGTGACAATTTGATTGAATGATTGAGAAAGTCAAGAGCGCTGACAACTACAAATCCATCACTGTTTTTTATTGTGACACAACAATTGACCTCGACCCGCCTGATGATAAGCAAGAGGAGGTCCAAGAGTGACGACGACTGAAAAAAAACGAGTTAGTTCACTATGCAGGCCAAAGATTATTTTTCACGCTTAGCTTGCAGGATCCTAAGTTATAGAATTGGATGAACACATTAAGCTGATAGAGCATTCCACTTGTCCATTGTTCTACAAAGAAGCGTAGCGCCGAACCTTTTAATTCGACTGCCGATTCGGTCGATAAATTGCGGATACTTCCCCTGACCTATGCCGTATCAAACTAAAAATATGAGGTAATACCTAATAAACAATCATTATTTTCACGACAAAACAAGTTCCATTTCAGATCTAATTTCCATATTTCTGAGTTTATTTTATTATAGTGTGTTGTATGATTTTTATTTACAACTAAACTGACTTCGAATGACGTTGTACAGCAGTTTTTCCTGCCTAATTGGGTGGACAAGGGTGAATAGTTAGGGTTGACACAAGAACTATTCAAAATATCTATAGTTATTATTTTACTGGGACGTGACCTCTGTTATCGACTTTTGTTATTTTTTTATTATTGTGATCTGACATCTGACCTTGACTCGCCTGATGGCAAGGGTCCTACCACAAACTTTAAAAAACAAGCATGTTTCAAGAGTACTGTCTTTAATGTATAAAATAAGATTACTTAATTTCGTACCAGATTTCTTATATATTTATTGGTATTTATTATATTTTATTATAATTACATTGAGTATACTTGTGACCAATTAATTAATGTCTTTGTTTAATTAAATCAAATTGTGACGCCTCCTTCCATCAGAGATAGGCATATATATCTCTTCTTTGCAATTTTGTTTTATTCCTTAAAAAGTCATTCTTACATTCGCGTAGAGTTTACCTTCAGAAAGGTATTGCTGATGCATTTGAATATTAAACCTTATATTATCTTTTGTAATTACCGCAGTGGTACGCTTTGGAGGAATAATTATTGATGTGACGTCACAAAACTGCCAATAGTTATTTTATTCAAATAAGCATATTTGACGTACGAATTGACATTTGACGATTAAAACAATAATGCTATAAGAAATTGTGTTACACCAGCAAAAGTGCCGACGACTGTAAAAACCGGCACATAAACAATTCTCGACATACAAGATCTATGGTTATGGGGACTAGGCAACCCAGTATACACAATAACAGTATGTATGTGTATATTATTTTATCGTGACTTTGACTTGAAAAATGACCGAAAATGGCTGTTTTAGTTGCCATCACTTTGCCGGCCCAAAACTTTTACACGATCCAAAGCTATAGGATGGAGAAAAGTCATAAAGAAAAACATTGAATTATAAGCGACCGTGGTGTAGTGGCAGTGCAATGGTCACGCGAACCAAAAGCACGGCTTCAAAACCACTTGCCGGTAACAATGTATCTTTGATATACTTACAAGTATACAGACCGTGAAGTGATTTGGTCACGTTTCGGGATCAGCTTGTAAGTTGCCGGTTCCATCTAGGCCGGCATAGTGGATGTGATTGCTACTCACAGTTATTGAATTGTATTAGCAGTGATATTCATTCATGGACCACAACTTTGGCTTAACATCAAGTGAGGTGCTGTCATATGTCGAGTCACAATAAAAAAAAATGTACTATTGCACAAGGACTTTAGTAGCTTAAAATAGAAACATATATATATTGAAAAAAAAAACCTTGAAAACCCTAAAGGGAAGCGGTTTAAGTTTCGAAAACGTTTTGTTATAGAACTGGGCATCGCAATGAGCTGTGTTTTTTTTTCATGAGAAATAGAGCGATATGCTCCTATTACTTTACAAATTGCTTGTTAGCGGTTCTTTTTATTTTTACTTCTGTCCTCTTTCTTATATATTTATTGGTATTTATTATTATTAAAATTACATTAAATATACTTGTGACCATTTAAAATCTTTGTTTAATTAAATCAAATCAAATTGTCACGCCCCCTTCACGCTATAAAACTAATGTTTTCTCCGACCGGGAACCGAACCCGGGACTTAACGCGTGTGCTGGTTTGCTTACCAATACGCCACGCTTGTCGTCATATTTTTATTTCTCTTCTATGGGTATGTGGACTTCGCGCTATTCACCGATTTGACGACACTAATTTGACTACCAATTTGATTTTCTGAGTCGTTCTTATTTTATCTTTCTACAAACTTTCTGTCAAACTATTTTAATTGCTACATTCCCTGTTTGACTAGCAAGGGCCATGAATGCAACTGACTGCTACTACAGTTACATAATTGCAAGAAACAGTAAAAAATTAAGAATATACAAATATTCCTAACTTTTATTTTAAATTATACAATGGTGTCGATTCTCTTGGCACATTCACTAACTTATCCTAAATTTTAAACTTGTCAAATATAAGGTTTTTTTAAGAAAACGCAATTCTATTGTCGAAAACGAATTAAAATAAGAAATGTCTAAATTTTAAGATGACAGGCCTAAATTATTGTCAACGTAAAATTTATATTTTTGAAAAATAATATGAAATAATAAGAGAGTTATATAATTATTAATAATAAATAAGTAATAATGTACCATATTGAATGTTATAATGGTTTGAGTAAATAAAAACTTAATTTCAAGTTAATAAAAATAGAAAAACTTTGTACTTTTGTAATAGTAACACAATTCATTTTTGAACGCATCTTGTTGGATAGATAAGTTTTGGCGGTAATTACAGGAGACAGATTTTAATTATTTGTAATACTTGTGTTTGTGTTTCATAATTGTATAATGATGGTGAAATTGTTATTATGTAAATGTTATATAGTATAATGACAAGTAATCTAATGCTGTGATACATGTTTTTTTTGGTCCCTCCCAGACTTCTTCAGATAAACTTTAAAATTGAAATAATTCAAGTTGCCGGATCCAAATAGGCCGGCATAGTGGATTCGACTGCTACTTTCAGTTATTTAAAAGTAGTAGCAGTCGCCCCCATTCATAGATCACACTCCAGTTTATTTTATCAGGTTGAATGATGTCGTATGGCGAGCTACTATAAATAAAAATACATAAATCGCCTTATTTTACCTTTCGGCATTTGAAGTTAGAGCATTAACCACATAATTACTCATATTTCTTATTAGGAATTACATTTTTTAGGTTAAGCGGGACCTAAAATGGTGTCTTCTAATCTTAAACGAATTTAGTTTGACGTTTCTAATTTCACACCTAAAATTGGTACAACAGAATAGGAAAACTGCCTAAAATTTTAAGTTAAGTAACTAAATTGACATTTAGGCCTGTCAAAGCTTTGACAGCTCTAAATTAAGACTAATATGGGACACACAGAATAGCGAAAGTCCTTTGACAGGTCTAAATTATTTTTAGAAGGATTTTAGGATAATCGTGTGCCAAGAGAATTGACACCAATGAAGTGTTAAATAAAAGTAAAAGTGTTAAAGTGGTAGACAGACAGACACTCAGTCGGGTTTCCGGATCAGCCTAAAAGTTACCGGTTCCAACCAGGCCGATGACGGCCGGTCGATGGAACGGCCTGATCCCGAAACCCGACTGAGTCTTTTTACGATGTATACTTGGAAAAGGTGGTACTACACTGGTCTGGCAGACTGGGCAAAGTTTTATCATCTGTCTGTCTACCACTTTACTTTTATTTAACACTTCATTGTATAATTTAAAATAAAAGTTAGGAATATTTGTATATTCTTAATTTTTATTGTCACAAAAGGCGACCTTATTACTAAACAGCAATCTCTTTTAGGAAACCTTTGAGTGAAAAAGAATACTTTTTTTTACATTTCTATACTGAGCTACTAAAGTGCATGTATCATAAAAACAGGACAACCAAAATACATATATCAAAGATACTTTGGTACCCGGGGGGGTTTTGAACCCGTGCACTCG
Source organism: Tinea trinotella (assembly GCA_905220615.1). NCBI lineage: Eukaryota > Metazoa > Arthropoda > Insecta > Lepidoptera > Tineidae > Tinea > Tinea trinotella. The sequence continues at coordinate 2,858,354 of HG992320.1, read as the reverse complement.
GTTTGTGTAACCATTGCACTGCCACTACACCACAGTCGCCTATCCTTTATATTATCATTATACTGGTATAATAATAATATAAATGATAGTACACTTTTATCTTTTACATATTATAATGAACTCGAGATGTGCAACTGCGTCTCAAAAACCCACCCCTTAATGAATCCCCAACGTTCGTAATTACCGGCAACACGGAAAAATTCAATCTCCTCACACACCCATACGCAAAAAACAAATTATCCTTAATTTTGCCATCCTAATTCCAGAAAGAAATTGGGAAGAACACACGCACACTGCGACAAAGTTTAATAAATTAAAAGAACCCCCAATCTACATGTATACGCCTTTGCCATGTGGTGGTATTGTAAAGTCTTAAAAATGAGCGGACGGAGTCTTTTAACAGTTGAACGACGGGTTTATCAATACACAAACACGATAAAAATAATATTTTAATGGATATTGTAGAATAAATACTATTAATAGTCAATTAATACCTATTATTCATTATTCCCACAATGAAGCATTATTTTACACGATCCTAACACAACCCTCTATATAGACCATAATATAGTCTGTATAGAGGGTTGTGTTAGGATCGTGTTAGGATATTATGGTTATGAGCTCTGCAAACGCATGCTTTTTAAGAATATCTTTTAATAATAATAATTCATGAATAAGAATTCATCTTTTCACTCACCATAAATCTCTTTCGTTAATCTCCCTTTATCTTTTTATAAATCCAAATCGAATAATAAATTATCAATTGAAATTATGATTGACATACCATTTAAGAGTGGTAGGCAGTGGTACCCAGTTTGCCGATCCGTAGTAGTACCACCACTTACAAGCACAAGTGTCCGTGAAGACCGTGAAGTGATACAGACGTAATACAGAAATGATTTAGTCGCGTTTCGGGATCAGCTTGTAAGTTGCCGGTTACAACTAGGCCGGTACAGTGAATGTGGCTGCTACTTACAGTTATTGAATTGTAGTAGCAGTGACATTCATGGACCGCACATCAAGCGACGTGCTGTCATATGTCAAGCCAAAATACCAGTAAAAAAACCTAATTGTTTTCTAATTATAAATAGCTTTTGAAGAAGGAATGTCCGTCTTCTTAGTATTAAAGGGTAGGTCTTAAGTGGGTGGAATCACCCAATGTCTCATTTGCCCCCTCCGATGGCTGTCAGGGTGCTATGCTATGCGCAAACGCGTTTTTCGCCTTACTGCTTTCTATTGTAACTTGTTTTGCTTTAATATTCCGTTGTCGATAAAGGTGGGTTAAATGTTATTTTTGGAAATTTATAAATTGCTCGTGTAGTGGATTTTCCTTTATTAAAATGAATAATTATTATTAATTTTGTCATGAAAAATTTCTTAGATGGTATGGTCTGGTAAACTATAACGTAAGACGTATGTTTTAAAGAATCCGGGGGGATGACCGCACTCTACCTTGACATCTGGCGGGGTCCTGTCCTATGTCGAGTCACAATAAAAAAATAAAATAAAATGTTATAAACTTAAGCAATAAATTATACAAACTCTATGTAAATGAACAAATCTGTAACTACAAATCCGTTTCAGTGACTTTGAAGGTCATATTTATATTTGTTTAGTGAACAGAATATAATTGCTTATCGTGTTCGGTAACAATTTGTTTAACAATGTGTATTGATTATTATTTACAAGGACGAATGTGTTTTGTATTAAATTTCTTTTAATTTACATTGCGACTCGATATATAAGGCGACCGTGGCGATAGTGGCAGTGCAATGGCTACGTAAGCCGAGTGGCACGGGTTCGAAACCACTCACCGGTACCAATGTATTTTTGATATATGTACTTTGATTATCCTGTTTCTATGATACAAGCACTTTAGTAGCTTAGTATAGAAATGTATAATAAAAAAAATATATACTCGAAAACAAACCTTATATAAGAACACCCCGCCTGCAAGTAGCAATCACTTTTACATTGCCGGCCTAGTTGGCCTAATTTAGTTGGTACCGGCCACTTTCAAGCAAATCCCAGAACGCGACGTCACTACGGTCTGCACACTTGTAAGTGGTGGTACTATCTCGGGTCAGCAGGCTGGGTAACAGCCTGCAACCACCAATTGACTGCCTACTCTTTAAAATACTCTCCTACTTAAAGATATTTGATAAAGGACATCTTTCATTTTGGGCTTCTTAGTAGTTTGGGGCTAAATAGTAGTTTCTATACTTGTGTTGTTAAACTAATATGAATTTTGCTTTAAATTGCTGTTACGTGAGTTATTTGGAAAACAAGAAATCGATTTTGTATCGTCTGTCAATCACAAAGACACGCCATATTAACAGTTCTTCTTTGAACTGTCATAATTATAGTTAAATCATTTTGCACACCTAAACTATGCAAATAAAGGATATTTTCTAATTACATTGTAATCTTTGTACATACCTACAACTATTTGAAATGTTTATGCATCTGTTAATACAATTAACCCCAAGCCCCCATACAAAATGAGTGACGTCCTTTAAAATACTTTTAATCCAAACATATCTCAATCAATCAATTAAATGGTCATGTCTTTTTCCTACAGGTATAGGCAGAGACAATGGAGCGCCACTTTCCACGATCCTGACACAACTCCATCGCTTTCTTGACATCCACAATTCTCTTCATATAAGCTTTACTGTTATGGGCAGCTTTCTTGAAAATGTCTCAGACTTTGTCGGTCTCCGATCTGTAATATTTTTATCTGTTACCACTTAGGTAATAATTCTATTTCGTTTAGTTAATAAAAATAATATAAACAAATATAGAGGTGTATTTTAAGGAAAGATAAAGAACCCGAAGGGGCAGATGTGGGGAGATTTTTCTTGAGCACGTGGCCTGTGACAGAGGGGTTGCAGGGGGAATTTTAAATGGCGTACTATCTAAGGTATGTGCCTTAATATATATTAATGTGTGGGTAATGAAACGAACCTTGAATACTAATCATACAAGAGACGTGTGGCTGTGTGCGGATTTTTTTGCAATTTAATTATTTTTGCATTTTTATATGGTGCCTTTTGTTTTTAAGGCCGTGGCTAAAATGTTTTTCTAATCCTACTTATTATTATAAATGTAAATGTAAGTTTGTTTGTTACGTTTCCACGCAACAACTACTTAACCGATCATCATGAAACTTTGTACACATATTTTTAGAGGTACTAAAAGTAACATAGGATACTTTTATATAAACCTTACAATGAGTTACCAAGTCGGAGACATCCTCACGAAAGCTGGGTTGCCTAGTGCCAATAACCCTAAAGCTTTTTTTTTAGAGTATGAAGAGAAGATCTTTAACCTGATTCTCTTGAATGGAAGATAAAGAGAATTGTGGAAGCGAGGGAGTTTTGTCAGGATCTTGGCAAATGGCGCTCCATTGTCTCTGTCTATCCCTGTGGGGAAAAGAAGTGACAATATCACTGATTGATGACAATCAGTGATATCATCATACTAAAACTCTTTCTAATGATATAATTGGAATATTATATCTCAATTATATCTTGTATATGTCTAATGATATACAAGATATATTTATTTCGTCATAAATTAATCATAAATAAAATATCACGCATAAATAAAATAATACATCGGTGAACGAGAATCGAACCCGACGCTTGTAGTTCAGTGAGCAGAGCCGTCACGCTTATAAGTCAAATGCCTAGGTTTAATTCCCAGTTAGCAGCCGCACGCGTGGTTTTTCTAATTTATAAATTTATATTAGTTGCCAGCTTATGCGTTGTCCCCATTCTATAAACTTGACTTAAACTGAGTCGGATTTTTTCAGTCGTCGTTACTGTTAATCTTGCTTTATGGAAAGCAAGGAAAGGTCCGAGAGTGTCAGATTCTTATCAGCAAGTCAGATGTTGAAAACTGTTGAGTCAAAATAAAAAAAAATATATCATTGGAAAGCTATATGTTCTTTTAAGGCGAGATGGTGTAGTGGCAGTACAATGGCTACGTAAGCCGAGTGGCACGGGTTCGAAACTCATCGGTACCAATGTATCTTTGATAGATGTATTTTGGTGGTCCTGTTTCTATGATACAAGCTTTTAGTAGCCTAGTATAGAAATGTATAAAAATAAAATAAAAGAAAACTAAACAGTAAATTATTTATTGTTAGTTTAATAAAAATAACATCACAACTTTAAAGAGATAAAGAAAATGCGTGCGATAATATAGCAATTAAAGAAACATTTTACTAGAAGTAAAACAGCTTTAAAGGACTTGAGCAATAAATTTCAGATGGCTTAATATCCTTAAAAACAATCGTGACATTCCCTCTGGACCAGCGGCGTCCATAAAGCAAAAGTGACGTCTCTAATACGATCACTCGTATAATTATTCCAGTTAAATTCGCCAAAAATTCCAACCGAAGAGGACGTCCCTTAACCCATTAGCAGAACTCTTTGAAACTCACAATTTTCAAAGAAAGCAATTTGGACAAAGAATAGCTACAGTTAAGATGCGTCTTTATATAAGTAGATAAAAAAGCGTGTTTTATTAATAAGGCGACTGCTATTACAGTAAAAGTTGGAACTGAAATACGACTGAGTCGCTTTACAGTTTCTACATTTGAAAGTGGTGATAATATCCCGGGTCCACAGACTGATAAATTACCAACTACTCTCTGCCAACTACTCTTTAAATAAAAATACACGACTAAATGTCAATACCGAACACGTCAAACTCGATTACTTTTCCATACAAACAATTTTTGGCTGGCAGTGACGGCGACTGAGGCAGCCGTGAACTGAATCGGTATTCTCAGCCTACCTAATGGTATGTTTAGGTCAAGATTAACAATAAATAACTTTGGGAAGCACTTCCTTGGTTGACTGATGGTAAGCAAGGGGAAGTTCAAGAGCGCTGACGACTGACAAAACTTTTAAGCCTTAGTCACTGGCACTATGCAGGCCAAAGGATTAATGTTATTTATTTTTTTAAGTCGAGGTTCTAACTTAAATAAAATAATTAACATGATATCGTCACTCTTGGACCTCCTCTTGCTTATCATCAGGCGGGACGAGGTCAGATGTCGTGTCACAATAAAAAAAAAAATAACGGGTGGAAATAATAACTGATGTCGCGTCTTTATGAACATAAACTCTGAGAGACATGAAAGTATGTCTAAAATCAGTGTGTAGTCAATAAGAAAAAACTTTTTTTCTGAGAAAAGAGGCTACATTTGGTTTAAAGTTTTTGGGTGAGGAAAAAAAGTTCGCGAGATCTTTTCACGCGTCAACGAGGTCGGAGAAAATCTTCAGTGATAACGTAGGGTCTTAGAGTATAAATAAGTAGAGTGTGCATAATGGAGTATGCATTTTTATCAGCCCCCTTGATGCATAGGTGATGGTGATGCATCCTCTACGGATGCCTACTCCTAAAATACTCCTACCACCATTCCTAAACGGTTGTTTATTCTGCTTCATTTTTTTAACAACAAATATTTGTAAGCCTGTCGTCAAAAGTATGAACTATGTCGCATCGCTCGAAGAACCAACAACCGATGGGCCCTTCCCGGTGGAGACCACGAACCGGAAGACGCAGTGTAGGTAGGCCTCCCACTAGGTGAACTGACGACATAGTAAAAGTCACAAATAACCGCTGGATGCGACTGGCAGTGGACGTCTTCTGGCTGATGATGATGATGTCGTTAATCTTATAAACTTATAACAATTCCCTACAATCGCAAGAGGACGCGGTGCTCTCTCTATTGGATCCATTCTCTAAGTGTAGGGTGGATCACGTTTGAGTTTTTTTTCTTTCTTTAGAATCTTTAGGGACCCTTGCTAAATAGGCTCAGTTAAATAGTTGCCCCTTTTTGATATAACTTGGTTTACTTTTATTAAATCAAAATAATAATATTACATTAATTAGCGCCCATGTGTTCTTCCCATCTTAAAACATCAAGTTAAAATGAATCTTTGGGCGGCATAATGACGATGAGAGGCAACTGTAAACGGAATGGTTGTTTTTAGTTGTCAGAAGTCATATGTCGACGGTATATGACGGCAAAGAGCTTATAATCACGGCATATGGTGGCATATGACGGCCTGCGAAAGAGGTTTTGACCCGACGTCTGACCTCGACTTGCCTGATAATAAGCAAGGGGAGATCCACGAGCGTCGATGACTGACAAAACCGTTCCATTCTACGACTGCTTCAGTCGTCGTCACTATGCCGGCTTTTGATCCTTACAGGGATCCAAGGTTATATAGGATGGAGAAAACACATTGGCAATAAAATATTCAGTTTACATTATTATTTTTCTATTTATTAGGTAAAAATAACGCTAAGTGACAGACACCGGGTTCGAGACCCAGTAGCAATTGACCGGTGTGCACGCGTAATTTTTTTTAGCACTTTTCATTACGCCTCAATTTACTTAGGAATAGACAGAGACATAGAGGTGTCTCGTTCTACGATCCAAAGGTGTTAATGTGGACGTATCAAATAATATATATATAAAAATAGGTATATATTTATGTGTGTATGTATGTAGTAACTTACTTTTATTATACACCTTACTGCACTAACTCTCACCTACAATGTTAGATCAAATCCTAAGGATTCGACTGGTAGAGAATGCCAGCATTTGTACCATGCGTGAAGAAGCACCTTTGGCCGGCGTAGTGACAACCGTGAAGACTCGGTTTTTACAGTCGTCGGTACTCTTGGACCTTCTCCCGCTTACCATCCGGCGGGTCGAGGTTAGTTTTATTTTTATTGTCGAGTCACATTAAAAATAAAAATAAAGATTTTTCAGTAAAAAATAAATAAAGCAAGAAATAAAGTATTATAATAAAATTACACTGACAGTTACGTAAAATGCCTTGAAAATACCTTGTATATAAGAAAAGAAAATAGAACCTTTAAATAAACGTCTGTCAAATAAGGGTGTACACACGGGCACCGCAACGTGCACGTAAGGGTAACATAGGTGCTGCCGGTGACAGCCTCCGCACTGAACAAGACAGATTGTCTAACACAACTCATCGTTTTCGGATATCAAGGAAATATGGAAACGGACAAGTAGGAAGTAAACTTTATTTTTAGTTAAGCATTAGAAAAGGTTATTGTGTTTTGTTTTGGAAAATATATTTTCTTTATTTTTTATTTGTTGGAAATATAAGTTATTTTGATAAATTTCTATATGTAAATTTATTTTGTTTGAGATTTATATAATTCCTATTTATTTATGTTTAATGTTTAAAATCAGAAAATTATTTTACAATGCTCCTAAATTAATAAATTAAATATTGTGATTTTTGAAAAAGAAACAGAAATCTTGTCAACTTTTTTTATTTATTTTTATTTATTGTGACTCGACATATGACAGCACCTTGCTTGATGTTAAGCCGGAGTTAGCTTTTTGGCCTTCAACTATTCGTCAAACACAAGAGAGCATACTTGTTAAAAAAACTTTATTGTGCGGGCCCTGCCCTTTTAAGAATGTTCCAGAGTTAAACCTAAAGCTTCTATGATACAAGAACTTAAGCCTAATTAGAAATGTCCATAAAATAAATAAAATATATTTTATTATTTTTTATATTAACTATTAAAATATTTAATTGGCGTGACAATTTGATTTTGAATAAACTATTGTTTGGTTATACAACCTATTAGGATGTATAAAGGTTATTAAACTACATTAGAAGTTATTAAAATGATAATTAAATGATACTCTAAATTCAAGCAAAACTTTAGTGCTAAATAAAGTCCATATACACTAGTACACGCTTTTTCTAAATAAAAGTACCTATACACTTTCATAGAATTAATTTACCAAGTCTTCCTCCACAATATTGTATCACTTTCTTAAGCAGTTGTCAGTTAGATACGTGTTCTATCTCACATCTGTGCGCACACCACTTGACTGATGGTCGCGGATTCGAAACCCTGTCTCCAGACCGTCACGATTACTGCTGGTTAATTAACTACTGGAGACAAACACTTATCCTAAGTAATTTTCTGTTTAGACCAGATTTAAATTAAATACCGTACTAAGTATTAAGTTTCTTTCTAGAATCAACAAGTGGAATGATTTACCAGCCCATGTGGTCTTCCCATCCTATCACCTTGGATCCTTCAAGCGATGCGTGACGTTATGCCTATGGCCGGCATAGTGACTCGTGAACCTTGGCGGTATTTACAGTCGTTGCCACTCTTGGAACTCCCCTTGAATACCATCAAGCAAATCGAGGCAAATCAGATTTCGAGTTACAATAAAAATAAATGAAATTTATAACTAAAACGTATTTCGTTCCGATTATGAAAATATTTATGGATGTGAAGGAAGCAAGTGAGTTGTAAAGAGCATGAAATATACTTAAACCAATGCAAGTACTATTTTATTATACGTAAGTAAACAAATATAGGCTGTAAAAATAAAGAAAAGTACAGCTTAATAGATCTTATTTCTAATTTATGTTGGGGAACTAAAATGGCACATCGTCAAACGACAGTAAGCTCCAACAAAATAATATTAAGAAGAAATAAAATAAACGGTCGAGGGAATGGGAGAAATTTATGAAAATCGCCGCGACCAATTATTTTTTGCCTCGAGAAATTCGAGACTTAACGAAATTTGAATCGCTTACCGTCGTTAGCTGTGAAATTATATAGAAAAAGCTTTGCGCGCATCTTCAAAGACTGTCTACAACCCTTTCGGCCGCGGGCGGGGTGGGCTGCCTGGTTTGGGCGCGGGAGACTACGCACAGTAGGTAATATAGAAAACTTGTGTTAGCCCAGTTCCGCGCCTTTGTAACATCATTTCGGCTCGAAGTATACAACAACAGTATTGTTTTGATCGTTTTGCAAATGAGGAATATAAATTAGAACGGATAAATCAGAATAATGTTTAGCATTTTTAGATAGGCAACAAGAATAGAAGGAGCGACTACTAAAAAAAATTCTGGTTAATCAATGCATACAGGAATCCTTTGCTGTCCACCACCAGATTTAGTGGCTTGTTAAAATGAATATTAGTAACGGGTTCTATTTAGGGCTACGAACAATTATATTAACAGCCTTTTAAATCAGTACCTACACATAAAAAATAATTTGGGTGTAGGTGTGCTGTAGGAAAAGGTTTAAGAAACTACAGGAAGAAATATCTAAAAGAATTGGATCAATAAAAATAATAAGCGTAGGATATCTCATACCAAACCTCATTTCGTAATTTTCTTTATTCATAAATTAGTGATGAATATAAAACCGGCACATTTTATTTGCTTTTATATTTATTTTACGCAACATTTAACACAACTGTTATATTTTAAAGTAATTTTAAAACGCGACTAAGTATCTTCACAGTCACAGTCACCTGCTCAAAATACTCACTGAAAATAAAAACGTTAAAGTATCAAGACTATTGTGACGGCATCTAGTTTTATAATTTAAGAAGAAGAAACAGGCCATAAGAAATAAATGTAAAGAAAGAGTAGAAACGAGTAAAGGGTTGTGCCACCCGCAGCCACCCCGTTTCTTGTACGCACGAGAAATCTTTGCCGGTAGGTAGGTGTTTAGTACTTTTGTGTAAGTAAAATTTTTGCTTGCAAGATTTAAATCGGGGAGTTAAGGAATATATTTAAAATGGGTAGGTAGTTGTATTGTTACATTAAAGGGGTATTGGATTTTTAGAAGGGCGAGGGTGTTCTTTTTCCTACATTATTGATTATGCTTAAGATGTGTGTCTAATTGCTTTTTAAAATTAATTGCTGTTTTAAAAGACGACCGTGGTGTAGTGGCAGTGCAATGGATACACAAACCGGAGTGTACGAGTTCGAGACCACCCACCGGTACCAATGTATCTTTTATATGTGTACATTGGTTGTCCTGATTCTATAATACTTTAGTAGCTTAGTATAGAAAGGTAAATAATAAAAATATTATATCTGTTTAAAATATGCTTTACCAGTACATTTGTTCGCTCCATCCATCTTGGATCCTTCAAGTGAAAGGTGAAAAGGCACCATTGATCGGCATAGTGAAGGCAATTGAGGTAACGGTAAAATAAAATGTTTTTTCAGTCGCCAGCGCACTTGAGGTCCCTTAACTACCATTTGGCAAGGCGAGGTCAGATAAAAGAAAACTCTTATATTTATAAGTATTGTGATGTTTATTCCATTATTACTGCAAATTAAAATATATTTATTTTATTATTTTTATTTAGGTTATAAAATATATTTATTTATATAACTTTATTAAGAAAATATACCTAAATTATTCAAAGCATAAAAAATTACAAAAAAGTAGAACACAAATCAGCAAAGTTTCCAAATCATTATAGTACATACAAAGAGGTAACAATTTAACATAAAAGAGGAATTAATAACTATATATGGTAAAAAATATATATTTATTTAATTATTTTTATTATAACTATTTAGGTTGTCATACGCTTGGTATTAAGCTAGAGCACGATAGAAAGCGGTGCAGCCACGAACAGAAGTTGCATTCAGGCAGCAGCGGTGTCCACTAACTATGCCGGCCTTGTGATATGCCACACAGCGCTTGAAGGATCTAGGAACGACATTTAATTAAAAAGGTGTTGCATGCGGCTTACTATCGCGTTTTTTTTGGGTAATTGATTTTACATTTTTGATTATTTCGAGACTTTTGAGAGCTTTGCAGCCATCGTGGTCATGGAAAATTGTACTCGTAACATCAATAACCCAAAATAAACGCAATAGTAAACCGCATAAAATGCAAATAATTAAAGTTCGCGCAAAATCTAAGAAAACTTTATTAGAAAGGTTGTTTTACTTTTTAGTAAAATGATAGAGGATTTATACCAAAAGTGAGTGCTACTCACTTTTGGTATAAATCCCGGCAGAGAAAAAGATCACTGGCATTACTGCGCAGTAACTTGTTTTATTACCTACTTATTTTTCGTTTTTTAAATGTATATAAATCTTAAACTATATCAATATTATATGGATGTGCGGACCTTCTCTTACTACAGTCATTCAGCGCTCTTTTTTCTGTCGGGATCTATACTCGTGTTGATATTGCATACTTTCCATTAATAGTGTATATGAAGGATAGAATGTATCTATATCATTCGGTGAGGGAAGTGGTTTACACACCTGAATGCGGCGGCCGTGGTGTAGTGGCAGTGCAATGGCTACGTGAGCCGAGTGGCACGGGTTAAAAACCACTCATCGTCGGTACCAATGTATCTTTGATATATGTACTTTGGTTGTCCTATTTTGACTATTGGACTTTAGTATGTTTGTATAGAAATGTAAAAATAATCATACCAAAGGTGTGCATTTTTTATTGTGACTCGACATATGACAGCACAAGCCTGATGTTAAGCTGGAGTGCGGTCCATGAATAGAGGTGACTGTTACTACAGTTAAATAACTGTAAGTAGTAGTCACATCCACTATGCCGGCCGGCCTAGTTGAAACCGGCAACATACAAGCTGATCCTGAAACGCGACTGTCACTTTACCGACTGTATACTTGTAAGTGATGGTACTACCCCAGATCGGCAGACTGGGCGCCGCTGCCTACCACTCTTTAAACTGTTGTTTGCAGTGTGTGGCCGCCAGCATTCCTTTCTACTCATGGACTTTAAACTTAACGTCAGGCGGAGTTCCGCATATCTAATCTATTGAATGAAAACAGAAAGTGCCCTGCGGTACACTCTATGCGTACTAGTGGTACTTGGGTTATTTATGCGGTTACTTTCATTGTTATCATAACAGTAGAAAACCAGTTTTTATATTTATATTATACAAAAACAAATATGTATATATATATTTTAATTGAGAAACAGATAAAATTAAAAGTATATTAACTATAATTAAACTATAAATAAAAAATATAATCTAGTGACGTCGCATAGGAGATAGTCCCAAGGAGACTGGCAACATTTCCCCTTTGTATAGCAAGGCAGAAGTAATTGCTAGCCTTCCTGTCTCCAGACTTCTCCGTCAGCCGCTTGCAACTCCTTGGCCAGGCGCTTAGCTGAAGGTCCCCAAGGGCCCATCGTCTCGATCCCAAATACAAATATATATTTTTGGTTTTTTTATTACGTCATATATTTTGTCTTTAAACAATCAACAAGCATCTATCTACTTATATATTATTAGAAATCTATAAAAAAATATGTGACAGCAGCCCGCCTGATGTTAAGCTGGAGTGCGATCCATGAATAGAGGCAACTGCTAGTGCAGTAGCAGTCACATCTACTATGCCAGACTAGTTGGAACCAGCAACTTACATGCTGATCCTGAAACAAGCTTAATCATTGCGCTTTTTTTAATTGCGTTTAAATTTGTAATTCCGATGGTGACCGCTGACTGCACTACTGATTTGTATGAATATCGTCTACAATCGTAGTTATCGGTCTGCAGTTGCCATCGGAATCGCACCTTTAATAAATTGTTTTATAATTGTTTCTTCTTTCCTTTATAAGTAAGTCTTAGTAAATTTAATCAAACCCAAAGGTTGACTAGCATACAATACCCAGGAAAAAAGACCTTTCTATTTTTTATTATTATTGTGACTCGACATATGACAGCACCCCGCTTGATGATAAGCTGAAATGTGGTCCATGAATGAATGTCACTGCTCCTACAATTGAATAACTGTGAGTAGCAATCACATCCACTATGACGGCCTAGTTTGAACCGGCAACTTACAAGCTGATCCCGAAACGCAACCAACTCACTTCACAGTTTATATACTTGTATGTTTCTGAATAATAGCGATATGATAACGAGATAACGTAATAACAATCCATAAACGATCTATTTGATTATCTTTGCACGTGCCATTGTATGTTTTATACTAATTGTATGTTCTTAAGTATAATAAAGTAAGTATAATAAGTACATAGTATATTTGTAAATATAAGTTATATTGGTATTAATTAATTTTTATTGTGGCTAAGGTCAAGCTGGAGTGCGGTCCATGAATAGAGGATGACATGAATCTACTATGCAAATATAGTAAGAAACGGTAACTTACAAGCTGATTCCGAAACGCGACCAAATCACTTCACGGTCTGTATACTTGTAAATGGTATCGGCAGATTGGGCATCACTGCCTACTACCCTTGTAATAATTATAAAAGATTATACAAAAAGCAAAATAAATACGACCTCAAAAAACACTCAAATTAATAGCAACAAATTAAATTTAAACAGAAATTCAATATCAATTAAAAATGTACTCATCTATTCCCGTCTTGTCACCGGAGCTACCCGACACGATGTTTTAAATTAAGGAATATTTTCCATTGAGACGTTCTCCCAAGATCTCATTTAAATTAAGCTTTTGAAAAAGTCTCATATCTTCTTTTACAGGGGCGGTACATCAAAGGGGGCGTAGGAGCGAAAGGGTAAGGTATTTTTCTTCGGGGAAAAGGGGGCAAAATGCGTACTTACACCTACAAACGTATTTCTCGAATATACTTATACAAATACACGCACAAATGCTGTATGTAAAACACTTTAAGAAGCGACGAAGAAATGCGAGAGGCTTAACTGACACAGGATGTTTTAAAATCATTTCAATAATCAATTTTCCAAAATTGTTACTTCGAGGTTAAATATTGTTTGGTGGTGTACAAATGAATACAACATTTGTTCAAACAGATTCCATATTTAAAGTTAAATAACTGCTAGTAGTAGTCACATCACTATTCCAATCTGGTTAAAACCGGCAAATTTCATAATAAATTTCGTACGACTAGGCGAAACGGCCGCTGTCTGTCTTTATCACTTTGAAAAAAATACCTAAAAATAATTTAAACATAATATTGGCCGCGATATTGAGGAGATCTGAGGCAACCGTGAACAGTATCGTTTTTTTTTTCAGTCATCGAAGCTTTTGGAGCTCCTCTTGCTTAATATCAGGCTGGTCGAGGCCAGATGTCAAGTCAGAATAATAATTAAAAACTAAAACATCCTATATCATCGTAAGGAACGGGTGGTCCGGGTAAAAAGCGAAAGGGTTGCGGAGGCGATCGCTCTCGTCTTCCCCCCTCTAACACCCCATGAGCCCGCGAGCGCCCCCTGTCCACCTTGCCTTCTTACAACCTTTTTACGAAGGAGGAGCACCATAGAGCTCTGCGTGAACTAGAGGTGGTAATAGCGGTGTGAATAGGAATTGTCTTTTAAGCCTTTTTCTTTTAATTTTTATGCTAGAAATGATTCAACTTTGCTTTGAGAACTAAAGGTCACTTCTTTAGGTCTGTGGTTCTTTTTTGTTTAGTTTTTTTTTGTTTTCTTTATTTTGAATGTTTGTGTATCAAAATAAATAATAAATAGAGAATTCAAATCCAAATCGTTTGATATATTAATTCTAGATATAAAAGTGACTTATGAAAATAACACACTAAAATATTTATATACAGACTTACCTATATAGCTAGATTCTTATGGATTCATAAATGAATTCCCATTAATTATTTTTCGAAGATAAATAATTCATGTCCTATGCTAGAGCAAATATATTTGGCATGATACTATACTCTCCTTATACGAGTAACGTAGTGTCTAGAATGTTCCGTTGAGATGTCCAAAATATATGTCTAACATATATAAAGTTTGTATAGCAAAGTCTTTCTGAAGAGTATTGTATTATCGCTCGGAGTGACGCGAGGACGGCGGGTGGGTCCGGGTGTGAGGTAATTGCAAAATAAAATTAGCCCGAACGGGTACGTGCTCAATTTACGCCTCCCAAGAACTGATTTGTTTGGCTCTCTCTTGCCTATGTATCGCCTCGGTGCCTTTACTTACTCTGTCGACGAGTTTTCTTTAGCCTATATATCGATCGTTTTCTACCAGAGCACCATATTGTTTTACCTTCTAATGTTTCGTTTTGTTTCTCTCTTTTATAAAAGTCATATTGCAGTCGTTCCAGGAAAATTATACGAGAACGTTCTGTTTTGAATTGTAAGTGAATATGTATTAATGATGCTTTTGCTCCATATACATATACATTCTTATACCTATAGATATTGATTATATTATCCATAAATATCTAATAAAAGGATATAAATAGCATATTTACTATTTTAACAATTTAAGCCGTAAAAAACAATGATTCGTTGTTCATTTGGTCACCTTGTATGAAGGTGACTTGTATAAATGTGAAGGTGAGTTAAGTCAGGATAGTGGAAGGTGGCGCTCCGTTGTTTCTGTTTATTCTTGTGGAAATGCGACGTGATAATTTAATTAATTATTAGAAAGTACTTCTGGTTATATAAACAAATAAATATATAATGTAGTTAACATGAAGAAGAAAATTTATTTTCCCTTAGTAAAACTCTTGTTGTAAGCAGAGCTAAGTTTCGAGTTAATTAGGTTTTCATATTTCAGATTCCATTGTCAGACTTACACGAGTGGAAGATTTTCGTGTTCTTTTTGCAAATAAACTTTCCGATAACTTTATAAAACTGATCGGGTTAATGTTTACGTAACAATATCTAAAAAAAACTTGAGCAGTGATTTCATCTGGGGAGATGTTTAAAAAGGCGACTAAAGTAAGAGGGGGCGGTTGCCGGACGGTCGGAAGTCAATGGCTTTTTTATTTTCGCATTTTCTTTCTTTTCCGGTTGAACTTTCGCAAAGTTTTTATTTTTTGAGTAACTTCCACGAGTGTCAGTTTGGCGTTCGTCCGCAATTTTCCGCGGTCCTCACCGATAATTGCGAGCGCAGGTGCAAATATTATTTTTATTTTTATTTCTTTTTCTATGTTACTTTTAGTTCCTTTCCGTTTGACTTGCCAAGGCTTTAAATTCACTCGAACGTATTTCTATTTACTGGAATTCTTCACGTAACCATCGGAGGTTTTACCTACTGCGGAAGCCTTATATATTGGATGTTTTCGTGTGTATGACCGTGTATTCTGGCAGCCTATCTGAGCATATGTGGGTCACACACATGGAACGCCCACTGCGCACGCACGCCCACGTATGCCCACGCCCATACCTACCGTACGAGATACGTGTTCTACTTACGTGACGTATGTGTTAATACATATATGGGCGTATGTGAGAACACTGCGCATGTCGATGGGCGGAGCGTGTGTTCTTTACGTGACGTATACGTGTCGGTCTATCACGTTGTAGAGTTCGCGCAACGTGACAGCGTATTTATTTCCCAGCCCGTAGTCGTGTCTCCGGGCGTAACGATAAATGACTTATAATTTATTTTTACTCGAAAAAGGAAGGGTAAGGAGAGAAGCTCGAGTTTGTAATTAATGGTGAAATTGGCTATTCCGAGTATTCGGTGCTCGGTAATGAGCGGGGATTGAGATTAAAACTCACGAAAATGAGCTCCTAGAAGGATTAAGGAAAAATCTGAGTTATAAAGTCGTAACCGCTGCTCAGAAGAGTCGCGTCGCTCAAACTTTAATAGTGACTCCTTTCGTTTTAATGAATTATTAATGTTATTTTTCATTTAACTGAGTCTTTAGCTTTACTCTTTACGATTAGGATCTTTTTATTATGTGAATATCGTCATATTTTGGACGCTTCTTTTTTTAGATATAATACATTAAATATAAGGCGACCGTGGTGTAGTGCTAGTATAATGGTCACGCAAACCGAGAGCACAGGTTCAAAACATTTGCCGGTACCAATGTATCTTTGATGTACTTTGGTCGTAGTAGCTTGTTATAGAAATGTCAATAAAATAAATAAATAAATTAGATGCTATCATCATCACCATCAGTCAGAAAGCGTTCACTGCTGAACATCGGCCTCCTCCTTACGCCATTTCAAACGACAAGATGCCAGTTGCATCCACCGGTTATTCGCGACTGTCACTATGTCGTCAGTCCACCTAGTGGGAGGCCTACCTACGCTGCGTCTGCCGGTTCGTGGTCTCCACTCTAGTACTTTTCTTCCCTGTCGGTCTTCGAGCGATGTGGCCAGCCCATTGCCATTTTAGCTCACAAATCCTACGAGCTATGTCGGTAACTTTGGCGAACATCCTTGTTCCGGATTCTACCGCGCAGAGACACACCAAGCATAGCTCTCTTTCTCCATTGCCCGCTGAGCGACTCTGAGGTTTTCCAATAGGCCAACATACCTAGACGCTATTCTTAAGAATATTATGTAGGTGTTTAAAATTGAGATAGTTTGCTGTTAATAGTATTATATTCTATGCTATCACCCCGCCTAATGTTAAGGTGGAGTGTGGTCCATGAATAGAGGCGACTGCTACTACAGTTTAATAAAAGTAGCTGTATTGTAAATGTAAGCTCTACTGTATCTGCTTATCCCTGTGTAATGAGGGCGTGTTATTTTGATTGATTGATTGATTACAATTAAACCTTTTATTTATATAATATAAATTTATTTACAACCACTATATTATAATTAAAAGTAACAAACAAAAGCATATGGTACAAAATTGTAACAAATGATTTCGCAGCAGGACACTTTAATCCATAGATCTTAACTCACACAACCTTTTATACATTATCTAAAGAAGAATGAAACCTAAGCCGAAGGGATAAGAGTTAAATTTGTATTAAATGATTTAAAGTTAGTATAAATTAGGTTTTGTTTATATGAATTATCTTTTGGACAGTTGTGATTTGACCCCTAAATTGTGTTTATGTAAATAAATAAAAAAAAGATGAGAATACGAGCATCAGGTCTGATTGTCAAGAGTGGTAGGCATCCGATGCGTGGAAAATACCCTCGGCCGGCATAGTGATAGCGACTGAGGCAACCGTGAACTAGCACGTTTTTTTCAGTTGTTGGAACTTTTGAACCTCCACTTACCACCAAGCAAGTCGAGTTACAATAAAATTAAAAATATATAGAAATGTTTTCAGTTATATTCAAAAATGTATTATAATATGTATGCTTCATATTTATTTAATTTTATATTCATATACATTATCCTACAAATGTCGCGTATTATAACTATTTTATTTACTTGAACAATTAACAATATAAATCCCTGAGTAGAAGGTCCCTGCTGAACTAGGTACCTATGTATGAGACACTGTGTTACAGGACAACTCCGTCTTTCCCTAACTATATTTAACAAAAAAAAGTATGTATTTAATATTATAGTAAATATGAGTATTTGGTATATGATGGTTTTTAAAACGTATAAAATACATTATTAGATTCACTCATTATGTAAACAATAAAGCTTGAAAACGAATAAAATTAAATAAATAAGTTGGTAAACCTAAGAAATCAATCAAATTAACACGTCTCTATAACATCTTTGTTTCAATAATAATCACATAAATAAAGGTCAAAATATACCTATAGAACAGGAACAAAACTGGCAGTTACTTGTGCAAGATGGGCAACCATTAAACACCGTCACAGAGGCACGTGGATATCGTGTCCCAAGAATTCTGGTAGTTAGGGTGACAGATAAACTGTCCGCGGTTGACCGGACTGTATGGTTACAGTTATTTTTCTACAGTGTGTTATAGAATTGTTAGTTTATATATATTTTTAATGAGACTTGATATCTTTTGTTGACTTGCCTGAGGTAAGCAAGGAACGGCTTAAGAGCGCCGACGACTAAAAAAACGATTTGTTTTACGATTGCGTCAGTCATCGTCACTCCGTCAATCAGAGGTGCTATTTAGATGGGACAGAGAAACCCATTATTAAAGTAATAATTTGGATAGGTTTAAAATATTTCGGCGTCAATATAAAAAAGCTCTGAACCCCAGGGTAATCTGCCGTTCCGGAGTAGTACCACAACTTTCAAGTGTACTCACTCAGTGACTCATTCTCAATCAGCTTCGAAGGTGCCAATTCCAACTATGCCGGCATAGTGAATGCGGCTGCTACCTTAAGTTATCAAATTGTAGTGTAAGTCGCCTCTATTCATGGACCACACTCCAGTTTATCGTCGGGCTGTGTCGTCATATGCGTCGGTCTTATAATGTTTATGATCTAATTATTTAAATTTTAAAACATGCTGTATATAATAAAATGTTATTAAATTAAATTAACATACGGAGGCGGATTGGATGCGTGTGTCCGAATAACACGAGCTAGGGTTAGTTCGGCTAGGGTTATTTTTTAAAATTTAATTTATTATTTATTATAATAAGTTATAACATTAGCCCAATCTCTACTAACAAAAATCGCATCCACTATGCCAACATAGCTGATTTTCAGGAACTTTCAAGCTGATTTTGAAACGTATCTTATTTACTTTACGATTGTATGACTCACAATAACATAATATCAATTGATGTTTTAACACTATCAAATGTCAAAGGTTAGTGCACCTGCCTGACACCAGTCTATGGAGAGTCGTTTTTTTTTTCAGTAATCGGCACTCTTCAACCTCCCCTTGCTTACCACTAGACAAGTGGTCAGATGTCGAGTCACAATAATTTTAAACTTTTGCATTTGTAATAATTTTATTTTAATAATATAAACCTTTAATAAATAATAAATTTAATTAAACCGATATTCAAAATGGGTAATGGGTTTCCACAAAAGGATATGTCAGTCTCCTATAATAGGTAAAGCTATGGCTTGAGGCGCTAATTTTGATATTAAATCATATTATTTAATTTAATAAATATTTGATGTTGATTTAGATTAATATTCGGATACGTATGTCGCAAGGACATGGGTTTCATTTTAAGGCAGATTTGGATCGAATTATAATAGAATCAAATATCAGTTCAGCATTTAAAAAAGTCAAAGAAAATATATAAGATATCAATCAATCAAATTGTCACGCCTTATTTCCACAGGAATAGGCAGAGATGATGGAGCAACACTTGCCACGATCGTGACACAACTCCCTCGCATTCACAATTCTCTTCATGCTAACTCTATGGTTATGGGCTAGTGCAAACTAGCTTTCTTGAGGATATGTAGGTACTTAATTATATATATGTATGTATGTTTCTAATGGATGCCAAGCGAAATTCAACGGAATTTCGCTTGGCATCCATATATGCCTGTTGTCAATGGTATGATAGTGTCTCGTCATTGAATTATAAATTCAACTTTATTACTTTAAACTATTGAAATTGTGCCCAAATTAAAACTCCTGACCTTATATTCATTTAAGTTTGTGCAATGAAGTGTTTATTTTTATCACAAAAATAGGTAAAATCTGCTTTTAGACTGCCTATTAATATTCAATATATAATATTCTTTGGCCGGCATAGTGACGGCGACTGAGACAGCCGTGAACAAACCCGGTTTTCTCAGTCGTCGTCACTCTTGGACCTCCTCTTGCTTATCATCAGGCGGGACGAGGTCAGATGTCGTGTCACAATAAAAAAAAAACAGTTTTGTTTTGATGTTTTGTATTTGTATTATGTACTCGTATACATAATATATTTTATTGCATAGGCAAACTTGCATGTACGAAGGCATACTTTTAACTATAAGTAAATACTTTTTCCATCACATGTCCATCTTTTTTCACCCATATCTGCTTCAGTACCTTAAGGTTCATTTTTTTAAAATTTTCTACGCATCTATAATGTTGTGTGTAATAAATAAGTTTGATGTCTGACCCTGTACTATCCCACAGGATTTACTGGATTTACAATTCATAAATGCATTTGATTATATGAGTTCTCTAAATATATTTATTTTATTATTTTTATTTTTATATTATTTTATTTAAGACAATATTTCTGTTTAAATTAGTTTTTATTTTTCTTGGTTACTTGATAATGTAAATTGAGAATTGATCGAATGAGGACCAAACCAAACATATTACAAGCGTTGTCTATTAATCAAATACTGCACGGTGCATTAACTATGTCCAAATTTATTACTCCTCTTATCTGAAAAGATATAATCTTACATATGATATAGTTTTACATAATAAATATTAATTTAGATATTTTTTGTTTTTTATATATCGACATATGACAGCACCCCGCTTGATGTTAAGCCGAAGTGTGGTCCATGAATGAATGTCACTGCTACTATAATTCAATAACTGTGAGTAGCAATCACATCCACTATGCCGGCCTAGATGGAACCGGCAAGTTACAAGCTGATCCCGAAACGTGACCAAATCACTTTACGGTCTGTATACTTGTAAGTGGTGGTACTACCCCGGATCGGCAGACTGGGTACCACTGCCTACCACTCTTTGAATATGCCAGATGTACAAAATATTAAGATGAATCAGTAATAAAACATATTAACTATAACAAGAATATATAAAGAATATATACATCTCATGTCAATGGATACGTTAAACAAGGCAGGCCCAGACCCTCCTGTTTTCCGACCAAATCGGAGACTGAGGATGTTGCCTAGTGCCTATAACCATAGAGCTTATAAGAAGAGAATTGTGAATGTGAAAGAAGCGAGGGAGTTGTGTCAGGATCGTGGTAAGTGGCGCTCAATCGTTTCTGCCTATCCCTGTGGGAAAAAGGCGTCACAATTTGATTCATTGTATAACAAATCTATAAATTTAGTTCATATTGTTTTTTTTAGTTAATTATGGCTTGACATATGACAGAATCTCGCCTAATGGTAAGCTGGAGTGCGGTCCATCAATGAATGCGACTGCTACTACAGTTTAATAACTGAGAGTAGAAGTCGAATCCACTATGACGGTCTAATTGGAATCAATTTCAAACCGCTCTAGCATACTGTTTATACACTTGAAAATGGTATTGTTTGGCAGATTGCCCAAAAGCTCTACATATCCCTCATTTGTTTATTTTAACATTTTGTTGTTTATTGTATTTTCAATACACCGATTACATTTTTTTACATTTCTATTCGGCTACTAAAGTGCTCCTTGTATCATAGTACACAAACCAAAGTACACATATCAAAGATACATTGGTGCCGGTGAGTGGTCTCGAACTCCTGCTCTCGGTTTGCGTAACCAATGCACTGCCACTACACCACGGTCGCCTCAATTATATGAATAATCGCATAACAATATGAAAGGTGTGTTGACTAAACTAAACTAAAACCTCAACATACGAACTAAAGTTTTAATCAAACAAATACATATTTATGTGTCAAAAATAAATTATACAGGTACCACTTTGTGTGGGCTAAATCTTAGTCAATAGAATTACTTCAAAATGGTGCAATAATCTCGAAAGGCTTCGTTTCTGTTAGTTAATTTCTTATAGTACTATTAGGGTTATCCCCAGAACCTACCGAAGTAACAAAACGCGACATTACTTTTCTACTACCATTAGTATTAGTAATTGTTATGTAATGATAGTAAGAAAGCTAGGTTGCCTAGTGCCCATAACCACAGAGCCATATGAGAGAATTGTGAATGTGAAGGAAGCGAGGGAGTTGTGTCAGGAACGTGGCAAGTGGTGCTCCATTGTCTCTGCCTATCCCTGTCGGTAAAAGGTTTGACAATTTGATTGATTGATTGATATTAAGTAAAACGTCACGTACACGAGTTTTAGTGTTAGCAAATGACACGATTTTGAAATATCATGTATATACGCGTACAATGAAAGTAGGACGGAATGATAGTTATTGAGAGCGAAAAGAGACAAAAATATGTTGCTCTGCATCGTGACACTGAGTTCAGGTTTGCTTAGCATAGTTTTAACGTGCCTCTTTCGGAACGCGTATAACATTTCTACGTCTTTCCTAAAAATATCATTGAATGGCAATGCATAGATGGGTTTTTGGGTTGCCTAGTTCCCATAACCGTAGAGCTTGTATGAAGACAATAGTGGATGTGAAGGAAACGAGGAAGTTGTGTCCTTTCTCTTTGCCTGTGGGAAGGCGTAACAATTGATTAAATAATTAAAATTCAACAATAATAACACCATTATCATCATCATTATCATCAGCCAGAAGGCGTCCACTGCTGAACATAGGCCTCTCCCCTAGAACACAATTCCGAACGACAAGATGCCAGTTGCATTCACCGGTTACCTGTGACTTTCACTATGTCATCAGTCCACCTAGTGGGAGGCCTACCTACGCTGCGTCTTCCGGTTCGTGGTCTCCACTCTAGAACCTTTCTTCCCCATCGGTTGTCGGTTCTTCGAGCGATGTGGTTCTTTTTATGTAATAACATAAAAAGAAAAAAAAGTTACATCAAGTAATTGGTTAAATAAAATCAAGGAGAACAGTACCGATAGAACTAACAAGACAATTAGAGTGTACTGTCTGCAAAACGACGGTTGTCTCAAGCAATAAATTTGCCCTATTAAAATAATGCTCACAATACTAATCATAGGAGTTGGCTTCGCTTGATCCCGACTCGATAAGGTTAAGATTATATCTAAAGAGTGATGAATGGATACTGTACAGCTACTATATCTTGCCACTGTCTTTAGGAAGACTAGGCGAGTTTGCATGTTAGAGCTGCGTGCTTTATAATGCGTGTTTGGTTTAATTTTATTTGAGTTTCACGTGAAGATTTATTGCTGGAGGCATCTCATATACTTATTTATCTATGAATAACGACTTAATTCTCATAGGGATAGGCAAAGAACATGTATAGGAGAGGCCACTTATAGGATATACACTATTTATTGTAGAGCTTGTATGAAGAGAATTGTGGATGCGAGGGGGGAGCGAGTTGTGTCAGGATCATGGCAAGTGGCGCTCCAATGTCTCTGCCTATCTATATGAGAAAAAAACGCGTAAGTTACAGTTAACTAGTGGTGAGCGCTGAACTCCACTGTTACTTACCATCAGTTTTTGTTTAATCAACCAATGAAATCATTAAACTCCACAGGTATATGCAGAGATAACATAGCTCCATTAACCATGATCCTGACAATAACACTTTCGCATCTTTTGTATCCATAAATTTTATGAAAAAAAAACGCATACCTATATAACCTATACTCGGTTTTTTCAGTTGTCGTCACTTTTGGACATTCACTTGCTTATCATCAGACGGGTCGAGGTCAGATGTCGGGTCACAATAAAAATAAATATATATATATATATATATATATATATATATATATATATATATATATATATATATATATATATATATATATATATATATATATATAGATAGAGCTTGCTAGAAATAAATTTGTAAAATTAAAAACAAGCTACATTAATAACAAAATACCATTAAAAACAAAATAGGAATAAAATCAAATGTAACCCTGACAGAAAACTTGGAGATACATCTATCAGAATGTGTCTGCTGCAGTAAGATTCTTCATATGATGCACCGTGCGTGATAATCCGTAAAATTACGCACCGTGGGAAGTTAAGATCCACACACGAAGAAACATAAGGTATTAATTATTTTAGGCCTTACAAAAGGAATTTCGTAAAGCATGCAAGAAAATGCCCGAAGCAAATACTAATAGATACTTGAACTAAAGACTGCATAAGTCTTCTGTCAAATTAACTGGATACTTAAGACACGTTTTAACAATAATAATAAAGGGTACTACAATTTGCAATGTGTATCAGTTTTTAGAAATTTGAAATTTAAATTCAAGATTTGTATTAGTTATAAATATTTTGGTGTTTTGATATCTGAGGTCCTACAGTGTCGACGACTGAAAAATTCAACCCAGTTTACGGCTGCCGGCTGAGTCGCTGTTACTATGACAGCTAGAGGTGCTTTTTAGGTCTCGTCTGTAGGTTCTAAAATTCTAAATAAGTTGTGAAAAAATTACGTGTTGAGTTACGTTTAAGACAAATGCCTTGCGGGTTCCGCTCCATCGCATGAGTGTGGAGGCAGCGTTGTAGACTTGTGACCGGAAAATAGGATTAGGACCTTTACGACAACACTCACCTCCACTGCTCTCACTTTCCCCTCTACACAACTAAATATTGTAAGAACCCACCACCGCCTTAGATATTGGGTCTAAAAATATAATAATAACAGCTGATCTTAGGAGGCCAAGAAGATGATGAAAGCTTTTGCTGGTATTCCTCTTGCATAGACTTCTACTGCGCAAGAGGAATACCAGCTACAAAACCATAGAGCTGGGTTTTGTATTCATTTCTTGACAACTCGTTTGTGAGATCATAATACTCGTTTGACTTGATGTCGTGGTTCTTAGGAATGCTTGTTTTTGACAGAAATGTGAGCTCTATAAGGACGATAGTTTTAAGGTTCCAAGAGTAAACTGAGATGTCCAGTAAACTGCTGGATCCTTAGGTATCTTATAGTGCTTCTCGAAAGTATATATGAGTATTTTTCTGTTTGTGTATATTCTAATTATAAAAAAGATTTATTATAAATTTCAAAAAAATAACTTATGGCGACAGGCGTGGCGCACCAGGTACCGAGTTCGATTCCGCGTCAGAGCAAATATTTAGTTTTTAATTGTACTAGCATTCATGGACCGCACTCCAGCTTAACATCATGTGGGGTGCTGCCATATGTCGAGCCACAATAAAAAAAGATAATTCTTATAATGTTTTATTGTATTTTGATATGACATTTATTAATGCTTCTCTCCATACGAATAAAACAGCAGCAGTCATGTGTATTTAGATGCAGGTAATAAAACTAGTTGTTTATGGCAGTTTGCCTTTCACGTAACCACCCACACGGCATGTCGGCGTGAACATACGCAGCTGGTAGCGTTGAACAGTTCAGCATATCTTAGCCCAGCTTGTGATAAACTGTGGAAAGCGCTTCCGCGTAGAAATAGCTGTGTAATTGTGATTTTTGTTGTCATAAATATATAGTAAGAATTGTTATTAGATTCAGGGAAGAGAACGTAATGGAATTCGACCATTTAGGAATTTCATTTGTACGAACATTGTGTCAGGAAAATGACGCTCTGACTACTAACTACTAGCGTTTAACTGATTAGGTATCTGCGATAGTGAACAGGTTCGGGACTGCTTTACTACCGCAGGAACCTCCTTAGTTTAGCGCTTGTAGTATAGAAACACTACTTACTAAAAAACAACAGTTGACAAAAAGTTCGGCAAATAGTTTTTTTTTGTAACAAAACACATGTGAGATATTAATGAAGATGACTTATAGTGAATACTTCGTCTTATTACTCCTATGGTACCAGAATACAGGTCGGAAGAAGCATCCGCATTCTGGCAACAAAACCGGCAATTGAACTAAAAGTCTGAACCCCATCTTTTTTCTTTCTTCTTGTTTATGGCTTTAGTATTTAACTTGCCAGTGTCAAAGTAAAAATATATGGTTCAATGTTTAAACATTGTCAAGTAAAAATGAAGATGAACCACGCGAGTGATTCATCAAATGATGATGATGAGAATGAGGTTGATGATGATCGTTTTAGTAAAGCGGCGGAAAGCCTTTACTAAAACTTCATAAGAAGTCTTGGAGGGAACATGAAGAAACACGTTTCACAACTTTAAATTACTTGTTTATACTTGATCAACTTAAAAACTATTACTGGATAACAATTCCACCATTATTACACATTAATATTTATGAAAAACACAAGCTTTTCAAATAATTCAAAATTGCGCGTCCTGTCACTTGCAGTTGCCCGCAAAAACTCCTGAACCCCATCTTACAATCTGGGATCCTTAGGCAAAGCGTAAAAAGGCATTAGTCTTTAGTCTTTGCTTGTCATTGGGCAATTCTAAGAAAGATGTCGTGTCTCAATAAATAAACGTGATGACTAATGACTAAGAATGCAACTATATTTTTTTTTTTTTTTTTTATTGTGACACGACATCTGACCTCGTCCCGCCTGATGATAAGCAAGAGGATGTCCAAGAGTGACGACGACTGAGAAAACCGGGTTTGTTCACGGCTGCCCCAGTCGCCGTCACTATGCCGGCCAAAGGTGCTTCTTCACGCATCGCTTGAAGGATCCAAGGTCATAGGATGGAGAGAACACATGGGCAGGCAAAGCATTCCACTTGTCAATTGATCTACAAAGAAAAGACGCACCGAACTTTTTAGTTCGACTGCCGATTCGGTCGACAAAATGCGGATGCTTTCCCCGACCTGTGCGGGTATTACGGGAGTGTAAAGATGAGGTAGGAACAAGGTTAAAGAGCTCTTCGGAACATTCCCCGTGGTATAGGCGATAGAGGACGCACAGAGCCGCCATGTCTCTTCGTAGTTGTAGGGGCTCCAGAGTTCGCGTGACCTCTGCATCACCTATGATCCGGACAGCTCGGCGCTGCAATGAATCCAGGGCATTAAGAAGATACTTGGCAGAGCCGTCCCAGAGGTGCGAACAGTACTCCGCGCAAGAGCGAATCTGTGCCTTGTAAAGAAGCAGGCGAAGCCAAGTTTGCGGGAGGTGGTCTTAATGGCCCGCTCGATATGGTCCCTGTGATTCAGATCGCAGCGAAGGGACATTCCAAGAATGTCCAGTCTGTCCGAAGCACTGAGGGAGATGTTACAAAGAGAGGGAAGGGGAGTAAACGGGGATTTTTTCGTCGAGAACGCGCATACCTGAGTCTTGTCTGCGTTGAACTGAACCAGGTTCTTGTCGCCCCAGTGGGTAATACGATCAAGAACCCGGTTCAGTCCCGCTACAACAGACTTTCTCATATCGGCTATCTCCTGTTTGCCGGCTGCGGGGCGGGCAGTGTAGCGTCCATGCACCGTGCTGTCGTCTGCATAGCAATGAATGCCGGATCCGAGGTCCAGCATGTCATTGATATGCAGAAGGAACAAAGTCGGCGACAGCACGGAGCCCTGAGGGACGCCGGCATTCACCGACATCCTGCGCGACGCGCTTCCATCCACAACGACGCGTATGGAGCGGCCACGCAGGAAGTCAGCTATCCAGCCCCGCAGACGGTCAGGTAAACCGTATGCCTCGGGCTTGGATAAAAGGCCCCTGTGCCAGACCCTGTCAAACGCTTTGGAGATGTCCAAGCCAACAGCAAGGGCTTCTCCATTACCATCCAACGCTTCACCCCAGACGTGCGTGGTGTACGCCAGAAGATCACCAGTTGACCGTTTCGGCCTGAAGCCATATTGACGGTCATTGATCAGCTGGTGACCCTCCAGGTAGGCCATGAGGCGAATATTAATTATTCGCTCCATAACCTTGCACAGTACTGAGGTTACAGCAACGGTAGTTTGACGGGTCCGAGCGGTCGCCCTTCTTTGGGACCGGTTGCACATTGGCCCCCTTCCAAGCCCGAGGCACGCAGCCCGATGCGTACGAGAGCCGGTATAGCCTCGTCAAGACGGGAGTCAACTCCGCTGCACAAGTTTTAAGCACAAGCGCTGGGACACCATCGGGACCACTGGACTTCCGGATATCAAGCGATCGTAGCTCCATGCGGACATCGCGTTGTCTGATACGAATCTCAGGCATCGTATGTCCGCATGGACGCAGGGTGGGTGGCCCTACACCACGATCGTCAATATGCGAATTTGAGGCAAAGACTTCGGCCAGTAGATCGGCCTTCGCCTTCGCCGTATGCGCCAGTGAGCCATCAGGCTGTCTCAGCGGTGGCAGTACAGAACGACAGAAGTTAGATTCTAGATTCTAGATTCTAGATTCTAGATTTGCTAGTAAGCTTATGCAGCACTGACTCTGGCGTGTTTTAATAGGCTGTTGGTAGTCGTCAGTCTGCATCCTCAGGGTCTTCGATTTGGTCGGAAAACACCCTCCTGGATCTGCCTCATTTAACGCATTCACGTCATAAATTCATTTTGTCATCTACTTTTCACAATTTGGAAAGGATTTTCAATATGCCCAAACAATCGGAGCATTTCTTTGTCAATTCTTTCAAACCCCATCGATTGTGAACTGTGCTATTCCTAATACTTTCCGCTATCATCACTCTACATACATTTTTTTAATGGCCGCATTTCTACAGCATTAATTTAACTCAAAATATATAGTTTTATCTATTTGACTCCTAATATAAATTTACAATAGACTTTCACTTGAAACATGCAATTAGGAAATAATTCAAAATGTCACATAAGTAATACCACGTAGGGTACTTGCATTACCATATGCGTTTCAAACAATTATAGCTGATATACCATAGTTCTGTTTAGGCCATAACAGGGCGGTTGTAACAAATAAAACTACACTAAGAAAACCGACCCTTTTGCGGGCGTTAACTTTATTAGTAGCAGTTCTATCCACTATGTCGGCCTAGTTTAAACGCGCCACTTTACAGTATGTGATACCTACCACTCCTGAACTCCTTTTTATTATAGAGGTTTCAAAATGGTTATATTCTATTTTTGTCAAAGATTTGGTAATAAAAAAGAGGCAGATATTTGCTTGTGTAGGAGTACCTACTACTTCTACTACCGCAGAAAGTTGGTGGTCAGTTGCCTAGTCTGCCCATTAGGCGTTGTACTACCACTTGTATAGACCGTGAAGTGACTTAGTCGCGTTTTAGGATAAGCTAAAACGCGCCAGTTGCAAATTGGCCGGCTTAGTGGCCGACTTCAACTTACAGTATTCGTCTCTATTCATGGACTGCATTCCAGCCTAACATCTGGCGGGGTGCTGTCAAATGCCGAGCCCCATTTTTTTTTGTTTATTTATTGTGACTCGACATATGAAAGCACCCGCCTGATGTTAAGTTGGAGTGGGGTCCAAAAATGAAGGTGACTGCTACTACAGTTTAATAACTGTAAGTAGTAGTTGATGTAGTCACATCCACTACGCCGACCTAGTTGAAACCGGCAACTTACAAGCTGGTCCCGAAATGCGACTTAGTCACTTCACGGTCTGTATACACTTGTACCTGTATGCGGATCGGCAGACTGAGCACGGCTCTTTGAGGTTGTTATTTTGCAAATATTGTATTTTATTTTTGGACGGCCGAGCGTATGTTGTAAGATTGGCCTTTTAACCGGGCGTCAGTGTTAAAGGAGGCTGTATGCGATTGTGATTGTATCTGTTATCTTAAGGTATATGATCGCATCGGTGCCTTTACGCCGTCGGCAGGCATCATTACCTGTGCGTCCGACCCTATTTATAGTATTTAAATTTACTTTTAAAAGCGGTTTTATTTGCATTTTATCTTATTGATACCTATATTTTTTTATTTATTGTGACTCGACATATGACAGTACCCCGCCTGTTGTGCAGCCCATGAATGGATGTGACTGCTACTACAGTTAAATAAATGCAAGTAGCAGTCACCATACGCTATGTCGGTTAATCTTTTTTTTTTATTGTGACTCGAAATATGACATCTCGCCTGATGTTAAGCTGGAGTGCGGTCTATGTATGGAGGTAACTTCTACTATAGTTAATAGTGTAGAAATCACATCCACTATGCCGGCCTAGTTGGAACTGGCAACTTACAAGCTGACCTCGAAACGCGACTAAGTCACTTCACGGTCTTTGAATTTTTTAAATTTTATTTTACATTGCTATACTAAGCTAACTAAAGTGCTTGTATCATAGAAATAGGACAACCAAAGTACATATATCAAAGATATACACTTGCACACGGCAAGTGGTTTTGAACCCGTGCTCTCGGTTGGTCTCCACTACACCACGGCCGCCTTAAATTTATTGTTTTTTTTTTACATTTGAATTTTATAATAATTATTCGATTATATTTCTAATCATTAACAATTCTCTCTATAGATACGTGTTGGGGCGTAATCCACAAAACGGTAACGGAGGTTGTAATTCGCTGTGCATTACAGAGTGCGCTCGAGAGTGAGAATTGTTCCCTCCAGGACATGCAGGAGGCCTTACGCAATACATCGCCTTATGTTATTATGATTTAATATCAACTTTGGATGTGGTAACTGCAGTAGGGCCTCGTAATTTGGAGAGGCAAAAACAAGACCCTTTCCGGATTATAGTATGCCATATTTAATGGTAATAAAACACATGTTTAACCGTAGTTTCTTTAGTCATTTTGTGAATTAAAGCATAAATGAATTAAACAAATTTTATGCGGCTTATTTTATGGTTTGGACACATGGAAAGAATAAGTAAAAGTAAATTGACGAAAGGAATTTATAAATCTGATGTGAATAGATGCGTTAAAAAAGACAGGCCCAGGAGAGTGTTTTCCGACCAAATCGGAGACATCCTCAAGAAAGCTAGGTTGCCTAGTGCCCATAACCATAGAGTTTGTATGAAGAGGATTGTGGATGTGAAGAAAGCAAGGGAGTTGTGTAAGGATCGTGGTAAGTGGCGCTCCATTGTCTCTGCCTATCCCCGTGGGAAAAAGGCGTGACAATTTGATTGATTGATTACTATCGCGTTTATTTTGGTTTTGATTTTACATTTTGTATTATTCCGACGTTTCGACAGCTTTGCAGCCATCCTGGTCACGGAGAGACTGAGGTGTTGGTCGTCCTATTGGTTGATGCTGTTATTGTTTCCAAAACTACCCCGTTAAATATTTTGATTTTGTTTTTTTTCTGCTCCATGACCACGATGGCCACTATATAGATTTAGCGCTTAACTAAGGTGGCAAAGATGTAGTGGAGCGGACCGGAAGAGGTGACATGCGAACTTAAACACACCTGTCTTGCATCGCTTACTAGCGCAGGAATCTTCTCAGGTAGGCGCTAGTTGTAATTCTTTGGTATACCCATCGATCATATAATTTAATAGATACACAGAGCTTTTTTTGGCCGGCATAGTGACGGTGACTGAGACAATTGTAAATTTATTCGTCTTAT
Organism: Tinea trinotella; assembly: GCA_905220615.1. NCBI lineage: Eukaryota > Metazoa > Arthropoda > Insecta > Lepidoptera > Tineidae > Tinea > Tinea trinotella. Next base: position 2,826,811 of record HG992320.1, on the reverse strand, counting down.
TCAGTCGTTTGAATTTTTCGAATCAATTTATCTACATCCATCTATTATTTAATCAAATTGTCACTTATTCCCACAGGGATAGGCAGAGATAATGAAGCGCCACTTGCCACGATCCTGACACAACTCGCTCGTTTCCCTCACATCCACAATTCTCTTCAAACAAGCTTTACATAACTTTGAAATATTTAATAATCTTATATAATATATTTTTTATAATCATTGTTTTATTTTCTCACATCGATGTAAGAGTGATAGTGAATTTACACACTGGCGTGGATTATATGAAATATGAATTACGCGATGCCACTCCAGGGGTATTGTATTTATGAAATGTGTTTAGGTAACTTCCTTACTGGTTCTATATGTACTTAAAATATTATAATTAATGAATTAGACAAATTTTATGCGGTTTACTGTCGCGTTTATTTTTGGTTATTGATTATACATTTTTTTTATTAGACGTGTGAGGACCATAGGAGAGACGTCTCGAAACATCGTAAAAATAAAAAAATTGAAAATCAACAACCAAAAATAAACGTGAAGCCGCATAAAATTTGTTTAATTCAATATTTGCGCAAAATCTAACATAATATTATAAATATTTATTAAGGTTTTTTATTGTTATAGAAATGCGGTCATTAAGGAGTGTATGTGGGGTAACGATTAAAGATAGATTGGAGAATAAAGTTTTTCGTTTTTTTTTTGAGTCTGATGACACGAGATCAGACTGACTTGTCCGTAAGCAAGGAGAAGGCCAATAGCTCCGACGACTGGGAAAATAAGATGTAGTGACAAAGATTACGGATAATATATTGCGTTGGTTTGCGCACATTAAAAGAAGATTGTGAAACAGATGAAAAATTTAATCAGAAACGTCGTAGGATAAAACGGGGATAACCTAGAAGATTATAAAGAGTGTAGTCAGGATCGTTGCAAATGGCGCTCCTATATCTGTGACATTTGCGTGGCGTGACATTTTTTTATTGTTACTCGACATGTGACATCGACCCGCCTGATTGCTAAGCAAGAGGAGGTCAAATAGTGCCGACGACTGAAAAAACTGAGTCAGTTCACGGCTGCCCCAGTCGCCGTCACTATGCCTGCCAAAGTAATTTCATTTAATTGAATATTTCTCGATTACCTATATAGTGGATATTTATTTAAAAAGCAGACATTCACAGGGGTCATAATGAAGAAGAGATTCTCTATGTCAGGGAAACGGAACATTATTTCGATAAGGTTTTAGCGCATTAGCAATTATCGGTGATAATATAATAGTACAAAATAAACCAGAAACCGCCAGTGAAATAGCAAAAATACCAAATAATAAATCATAAAAATGTAGGACATATTTAAATAATTAATCGCTTTTATACGAGACTCTAAACGTATTCACTTAAGGAAGATTTATTCGTGTCCCATCAACCATATGAATTATCTTGGATAGTTTACCTTGACAGATTACCCAAAGCCAAACACTTAAACTGACGACACACACTTGAACGAATTAAAAAAAAAACGAACAAAATGGACACCGAACTTCCAGCATCAATCTAGTTATTTATTGTCCCTAGTAGCCAAAATTTTCCGACCCTTATTTAGTGATACGTGTATTTATTTAATAAGATCCTACCAGACGATTCACAATGCAACAATGATATTATTTAGAATAAAATCTTTTGAACTATGACAATATGACTTTGAATAAAACTAATAAATATGCTTAAAAAACACTATTATTATATTAATTTAACTTAAAAACTAACGCTCTTGCATGACAAGTAAAGTGACCATCAGTCGCTAAAACTACGGCAATGTTCAAACGAAGATATCATCTCACTAAAGGGATATTGCAATGCAAACAACTCCAAAAATATACCTTTAAAAAAGTAATTATGTTGTAATGTAATATGCGAAACGTACAGATACAAAATGTAAAAAAGTTGTTTTATTAAGGTTTAACTGATCTTAATCACAGTTCGCTATTGAACGCTTAATTAGTTCACCGTAAATTATAATATATAAAAATAATAAAATTAATTATATTAGAAACAGTAAATAATCGCATAAACGTTGTTCTGGTTTTTTTATTATTACGAGTGTGTAATTACATATAATTTAATTAAATGCAGCAATTACGACTGATATAATAAATTAGAAACTACTATAATTGTGATATATAATAATATTATAATAATAATGATAATTACAAGTATACTTTGAGTGTTTGGGGAATTTGGGTCATATCCACACTTTAATTATTATTTAAAGCTAAACTATTTATTTAATATATATTAGGGTAAGAATTTATAACGGGATAACAAAATGTACGAGGACCGTATAATGAGGACCAGCGTCGTTTGCGTTTCAGATTTTTTATCAGCGCCTACAGATATTTAACATCAACATACAATCAGATCGTTAAAATTTATAGTTCACTACAATACAAGTAAAGAAAACAAAATCAGTATGTAGATCTAAGAAGATCTAAATTAATTTGTATGGGAATTCACGGGACAAATAGGCACTAATTAAAATTGGGGTTACACATCTGAAGCCAATTGAAATTAGAAAAACGTTAGCTCAATTTATTATCCGTCGCAGCGTAGGAGGCAAGTAAAAATTAAGTATAAACACACCAACTACCGGTCGTCGGATTTTAAATTTCCTCACTGGAGAAATGTCTGGGATTATAAGCATTGTTTGGCCTCGGGTGGCTCATCAAATGGATCCTTATTAGAATTTATACGCGTTCTTATACCGCGTAAAGCACGCGTTTCAAGTCTTGATCTAGTGCTTACCGTTTTTCTTACTACTATTGCTTGTTAATTATACAGCGTGTTCTTTAAGCGGTCCCTTGTAAGCCATTTTCATAAGCACTATTTTTTCTCATTCAAGAAAGCAATTAATTTGCAACAAATAAAGTTACATAAAAATATCTTACAACATATTTTTGGATATACATTATTAATTGTCAGTCCTCAATTTCGGGTTAGGCCGCGGTAACTGAGTGCCTCTCACCAAGATCTTGACACAACTCTCTCGCTTTCTTCAAATCCACAATTCTCTTCTTACAGGCTCCACGGGTAAAAGCACTGCGGAACCCCTTTTTAAGAATTATACATGAAATAAACTTATAGGTCGTACCTGTTTTATCCTTCTAGTCACCTCTAAATCCGGATCGCTGCCTTCACTCTCCCGCCTGCCACGCGATGGACCCGGCACCCGCACGGATAATCCATGGATGCTAAGTAATGGTTTCATTAACTTTTCCATCTTTCCATGGTGCCTAAACTAACGCAACATAACCTCGATCTTTGCCTCTACATATTCTATAATATTAAATTACATTTTTAACGCACAATCACTATGTTCTTAACTATATAAATATGTGCCGACCTTCGAAGCGCAACACGATCTGTCACCCCGGGATAAAGACTACGAGGAAGCAATTTTCTACAATTTTTTTCTGGTTCTTTATAAACAGAGACTCATGAACTAAATTTTGAATCTCCTGCCAACACTCCAAGAATTATCAGGAATTTCGCGGAAGACCGAACGTTCGCACATTGTATAATTCAGTTTCATTAAATAAGAAATGTAATTTTGTGATGAATGACATGAACTTTTTCGAAGGTCGGCACAATTATATTTATATAGGTACGTTATTGTAGATATATAATTGTAGGTGACATTTTATCGCATAATAAGAATTTTTTCTTAGTTTTTATTTTTGGAGCTCCATGTACAAAATAAAGTTGATCACTTTTATTAGCTGAGGAAATATGGAAGCGCTTTCAGCGAGCAATCGTTGTGACGTACACTGGTTAGCTAACCCTTGGGCGTCGTGTACGCAAAATAGGATAATTTCAAAGGTAATTCATGCTGTCATCCTACTATCAGCCTCTGGTGACGAACAGTTTTAAACTGTTGTTATGGGTTACTCTTCAAATTCTTCACTTGGGGTTGTCACTTGTTGTATTAATACTTTTTCGTAACTATTTTCGTAGGGGTAGCCTTTGCACAGCTGGTTGATCTATACTTGTATTATAAAGAAAACTACTTCAATCATTTAGACAAATTGTCACGCCTTTTCTCACAGGAATAGGCAGATGGAGCGCTACTTGCCACGATTCTGACACGCGAGGGAGTTGTCTACAATTCTTTTCATACAAGCTCTACGGTTATGGGCACTAGGTACTAAGCTGGGTTAGCTTTCTTGAGGATGTCTTCGATTTGGTTGGAGAACACGCTCCTGGGTCTGCCTTGTTTAAAGCATTCATCCATTTATAAATTTGTTTCGTCAATATACTTTCACTCATCCTTTCCATGTGCCAACGAAGCAAACTTAATGACGTTATATTTGCCAAACTCATATTTTATGGACTTTAAATATAAGTTAGGATTTTATTCAAGAACATTTGGCAAACCTGAGTAAATATAATAGTTTGTGTGAGATAAGATCGCTATGGAGCTTAGTAATTTGAAGTCCTTTCAAGTAATATTGAAGGCTGTGCAGTAGTCGATGGCAATGTAATAGGCGGTTTTTGTATCGACTGGGCGGAGTCAAAAAGTGCTCGTGCTGGTGTTACGAAATAACCACACTATGGCTACTGTAGGTTATCACTATTATTCGGTATTTAAACTATTATTAGTTATATGTATACGTTTGTGTGTGTGTGTGTGTGTGTGTGTGTGTGTGTGTGTGTGTTTGTATACTTGATAGGTCTAATTTATTACATTTGTAGGAAATAATTTTCTTAGATTTTGCGCGAACATTGATTAATTAATTATACAATTTTTTGCGCCTTACCATCTTACTTTAATTTTTGGTTACCTTATTATTTTGACCACGATGGCTGCAAAGATTAACTAAAAATAAAAGCGCTGAATATGTTTGTATCATAGAAACTGATCAATTGATCATATTATCAATGATATACACTTTCGAGGAGACTGCCAGTAGTCCACGGTCACTTTTTAATAAGTGAATTTTGTTAATATGTTTGATTTTAGTTAATATTTTGTAAGATCAAATATCATTAATATATTAGATAATATCAATCAATTAATCTAATATTCAAGCTTTTCCGCAGAGATAGGCAGAGACAATGGAGCACTGACACAACTCCCTCGCTTCCCGCACATTTACAATTCTCTTCACACAAGCTCTACGGTTATGGGCACTAGTCACTAGCTTTCTTAAGGATTTCTCTGATTTGCCTCGTTGACCGCATTCATCTACATCAGATTTACTGTGAGTAGCAGTCACATCCACTAAGCCGGCCTAGTTAAAACCGGCAACTTACTAGTTGACCCCGAAACATGACTAAATCACTTCACGGTCTGTATACTTGTAATCCCAAAGCAACGCAACTTGTCACTACATATCAATTCTCTTAATTACATATAAATCAATCAAATCAAATCAAATTGTCACGCTTTTTTCCCACAGGTATAGGCAGAGACAATGGAGCGCCACTTGCCACGATCCTGACACAACTCCCTCGCTTCCTTCACATTCACAATTCTCATTATACAAGCTCTATGGTATAGATTAATCTAATGTTTATTTTAATTTAAACGTGTTTTTGCCTCATAGCTAAGACGTAATTTGTGGTCCGAATATGGCTACATATTTTGGGTGGGGACTAAGTCCATACACACTTAACTACAGAGCAATTGGTCCGGTATTTGACAGGTTGATATATATATCTATTAGTGTCATAGTGAATGAAATAATAACGTTCCGTTGAATCAATAATGTCAACTGTAGTTTAGGTTCAACGTTTGTGCAGAAATTGTAAACATGTGCGGAAATATTCCGTTATTTATAAATGTTAATTTTAAATAAACTAATCACACTATTTTGAAGTAAAAAATTATAGAAAATAATAAAGTGTACATAGGAGAGGAGTGGTAGGCAGATCCTATAACCTTGGATCCTTCAAGCGGTGTGTGAAGAAGCACCTTTGGCCGGCATAGTGATAGTGATTGGGACAGCCGTTTTCGCAGTCGTCGACACTATTAAATCTCTTGCTTACCAGCAGGCAGGTCGAGGTCAGATGTCGGTTCACAATAAAAAAAATATGTTTTTTTTTATTGTGACTCGACTTATGACAACACCTCACCTGATCTTAAGCTGGAGTGCTCCATGAATGGGGCCGGCCTAGTTGGGACCGGCACCTCACGAGCTGATCTTGAAACGCGACTAAGTCACTTACTGGTCTGTTTACTTGTAAGTATTAGTTGATAGTAATTGGCTAGATTTTGTACAAGTTTAACATCATCACAGGTCTCTTTCGGTTCCTGTTTTTTCTACGGTTTTTATTTTTTTCCGAGTTCATCATTATTAACTTTGAGATTAATAGCATCTATATTAAGCTACTAAAGTGCTCGTATCATAGAAACAGGAAAAACAAAGTATTATATTAAAGATACACTGGTACCGGCTCTCGGTTACCACTACACCACGATCGCCTTCTTTATTTATTAAATATCCTTTATGTCTAACCATTGTAATGTTTACTAAAAGAAAAAACATTTTTCATAAGGAAAACAAAATATGACTAAGGATCATTTACGTATGAGTATGTAGGTCATTGTTATGTAAAATATTAATATAGATATATAAATATATTGCATGATTATCATAAGCACGGAATAGTAGTTAAATTCTAACTAGTAACTATAGATGTTTCCTCATGGTAAAACAGAGTAGGTTCTCGTTAATGTAGAAAAAAAATGTAAAATAAAATTACAAAAATGTTATAACTTATTTTTATTACTAAGAATAATAAAACCACAATTTAACCTCTGGAGATTCTCGTTATGAAAAGAATTCTGTATGTGAGGAAAACGAGGGAGTTGTAGCAGAATCGTGGCAAGTGGCGGTCCATTATCCCTATGAGACAATTTGATTGACTGATTAATTGAGTGTCTGTTGTTGTACTAGGCACTAGGCAACCCAGCTTTATGTATGTCTTCGATTTGCCTGGAAAACACCCTCCTGGGCCTGCCTTGTCTAACGCATCCATCCATATCAGATTTATAATTTCCTTTCGTCAATTTACTTTCACTCATCCTTTACATATACCCAAACCATCAGAGCATCTATAGCTAAAACTAATACTTGCAATCGATACTGCGTTTTACCATTCAACATAAACAGATACGTGTATACGTTCCTATTACAAATGTGCTTATTAAATATCAGCACGGAATGCTGGACACATGCCGTTGGCAAATCTATGTCACAAGTGTGATTTGCTTGGTGTACATATCACTCTCGATTTCTGCCTATGAGATTTATTACCACTATAATGATATAGGTAATAAGGCATTATATGAATTTATTGGCTCTTTGTTCTATGCTCTGGTTTTGTGGGCCTAAATAAAAGCAGGATTTGTACCAATTTAGGCCCCAAATCCCCATTTGGGGCCTATATTGGTACAAAGTGAGGTAGAGACAACGTACGAGTTTTAAAGCTACAGACGCGACTCTCTTGTTGAATAACTGCCAGTAGTAAGTGATCCACTATGGCGGCCTATTAGAACCGGCAACTTTCAAGCTCATCTGATTCACTTCTTCTCGGTTTGTACATTTGAAAGTGGTGGATCACGAATAACCATCAAATGTCTGCCTACCACTTTTATGTATACTTACACTTAGAGTTACCTCAAAATCGGTACACTGAAAGGATCGTTATAGGATTTGGATGGTAACTGAAAAATTTCATCTCTAACGGAACCTTTTATCTATAACCTAACTGTAGTCTACTAAATTTATCCGTATGAAAATAATAATCTATTATATATTCATACATAATAAATAATTTCCAGTATTACAAAGTGGAACAATTCAATTAAATCCAACGGCCATTCCGATTCGATTATTGTAAATGAAGTGTGTGTGGAACATATAAATAGTACCCATAGAAATTGGTATAAATATTAATAATTCTCGTTTGTGTCCATGCGTTTTCCTGGACATTTACTTTATTATATCATTCAGAACCACGCCTTCGAGCATAAATGAAGATTTGTTATATGTTATTACTTAGGCATGCGATACTATCCGATGCATTGGAATCATTCTATCTCATTAGTATTCGATTCATAATAACTAACGATAATCGAGTTCGTGTCCCAAGGGTTGTGCGTTTTGCATGTGTTAAATAAAACATTAAATTGCAATCGATTTTCTGAACCTGATTTTCTTATATCGATTACTACGTACAATGACATATTGACAGCACGTCAAAGTATTTATATGTAGTCGATAAAACCCGTTAGTGAGGAGCTCAGTGCATGTCATCGGTAGAGTTGGAGCCGTAATTATGCTCTTCTGTCTGTCCTGGATGCCGTGATTTACAACCTCTGATCGTTCCTTGAGGGGCTTCTTTAACATAAACTGTGAGTAACCAGCTCACTGGGTAAACACTGGTATGAAATAATTGTCGGTACATCGAAGCATACGTGAAGTGTGGATCATTACATATTGTAATATGGTATTAGTTGATGCAGGTTTGACTTGTTTCACAAAGTTGTGTTATTGCATTAAAGTAATGATAGGGTTTATGAAAATTAATGATAAAATACACACGGCTTGTTAGGATTTTAAATGTATGGACCGTTGAGGTGTAACACACTGTAATTTTTCATTTTGTGTTTTTTTAACTAAAACCTTTTTTATAGTACACGTTTTATATAGTTAGGTACGGCTTTTGTTTAAAGATTCGAGGTAAACGGAATTGTAAAACTAACCGAATAACAATCTATTTATTTGGGGCATACATCACAGAATAAATCTACAAGCGCCTAATACTATGCTTCCTCCACATCCCCAATTCTCTTCATACACGCTGTTTGGTAATCATTAATAGAGCTTGTATGTAGATAATTGTGGATGTGGAGAGAGCGAGGGAGTTGTGTCAGGATCGTGGCAAGTGGCGCTCCATTGTCTCTGGCTATCCCCGTGGGAAAGAGGCGTGCCAATTGATTGATTTGATAAGGCGACCGTGATGTAGTGGCAGTGCAATGGTCATGCAAACCGAGATCATGTTCGAATCCACTTACCAACGTATCTTTGATATATGTACTTTGGTCGTCCTGTTTCTATGATACAAGCACTTTAGTAGCTTAGTTAAGAAATAAATAAAAAGTAAATATTATTATAATAATATTAACAAATTTCTTTCTTCAAATATAAATTTACAGAATATAGCTTCACACCCTTTTAGCATCCAGCCGTCGATATCGGAAAGTCAGTCATTATTCAAATGATTTGTTTATGCATCATTATGATTACTATAAGTAGGTAATAGGTATTAGCTATGTAGAAACAACCAAGTGATTTTATTATCATGAGACGCTCATGTTTTTAGGTCACTGAATTTTACGTGCTCATATTATGGGAAACCCATTCAGAAATTAGGGTGATAAGAATTTATAATAGATCTATTTTATAATAGTTATTTTTTAGTTATAATAGCAATTTATAAATCTGATGTGGATGAATGCGTTAAACAAGGCAGGCCCAGGAGGAAAGCTAGGTTGCCTAGTGCCCATAACCTTAGGCTTGTATGAGGAGAATTGTGGATGTGAAGGAAGCAAGGGCGTTGTGGCGCTTCATTGTTTCTGCCTATCCCCGAGGGAAAAAGGCGTGGCAATTTGATTGATTGATTATTTTTTTATTATTATTATTTACATTTCTATACTAAGCTACTAAAGTGCTTGTATCATAGAAACAGGACAACCAGAGTACATAATATTAAAGATACATTAGTACCGGTGGGTGGTATCGAACTCGTGCTCTTTGTTTGTGTAACCATGCACTGCCACTACACCACGGTAATACACACTGCCACTACCTTGGTAAGTAGTGCGAATATAATTGTACAGTAATGCAGATTGTGTAACTTCCTGTGTGTGAATAAGCACATATGAAGAAAATGGTGCCACTTAAAGCCGATTGGAAGGAAAAGTCGCAATTTTAAATTGCTACGTGTCTTGCGTTGCTTGTATTTATGGATCACACCCCTAATTTTCTACTTACTACATGAAAGCAGGCGTCCGTATCCGCGGTATGAATATATCGGTGTTATAAACCAAGTTTTTGTTCAGATTTTTTGTTAAATTCCTAGTTATATTAAATCAATCATTGAAAGCCAATTGTCGCGCCTTTTTTCCATGCGCCACTTGCCACGATCCTGACACAACTCCCTCGCTTCCTTCACATCCATAATTCTCTTCATACAAGCTCTACGGCTATGAGCACTAGGTAACCCAGCTTTTTTAAGGATGTCTCCGATTTGATCGGAAAACACCCTTCTGGGCCTGCCTTGTATAATCATTATCGCTATCAATTGTCAATTTATTAGGAACATAGTGCACTTTTGGCCGGCATAGTGACGGTGAATGAGGGTAACTAAGTCGGTTTTTCAGTCAGTGGCACTCTTAAACTATCCCGTGCTTACCATCAGTTGAAGTCAAATGTCGAGTCACAATATTTTTTACTGGAATAGTCTCTCTAGACAAAAAAGAGCCACTTGTCATGTTCCTAACACAAATCCCTCGCTTTCCTCCTATCCTCAAGTTTTTTTATTATGACTCGACATATGAAAGCATCCCGCTTGATGTTAAGCTGGAGTGTGGTCCATGAATGGTTGCTACTGCTACTACAATTCAATAACTGTGAGTAGCAATCATATCCACTGTGCCGGCCTAGTTGGAACCGGTAACTTACAAGCTGATCCCGTAACGCGACCAAATCACTTCTTGTATACTTGTAAGTAGTGATACTACCTTGGATCGGCAGACTGGGTACCACTGCCTACCACTCTTATAAAAGATCTTATACTTCTCTTCATACAAGCTCTACGGCTATAGGCACTAGGCAACCGAGCTTTCTTGAGGATGTCTCCGATTTGATCGGAAAAGGGTGTTTTTCCTGGGCCTGCCTTGTTTATTAAATACACTTAATTATAAACATATCCACATTAAATTTATTACATGAATTTAATATTACTTATATTAAATTTAATATTCGTATAACTTAGTAATATTACAAAGTGATGTAATTTTAAAATCGATCTACATCATCGATATATCGATACAAGGAATCAATGCAATTATGGTCTGAATCGGCATTGATTTATACGATAATGATGGCCATCACTAGTTCAGTTGCTCAAAATCAAAACAAGGTATTATTATTAAGTCCAACTTACAGTTTTCAGACTTTATTAGGATTGGTGGACAGACTGTTGGTGGTCCTAGCCTGCCGATCTAGAGTAGTACCAAATCTTTTAAATTTACAGACCGTAAATTGACTTAATCTTGTTTTAGGATCAGATTGAAAGTAACTTGTAGTTATTTAACTGTATTAAAGTCGCATTTATTCACGAATTGTATATTCTAGCTTAATATAAGGATAGGAGCCAAAAACAAAACATAATTATACCTAAAAAAAAAATTGACCCGCCTGATGGTAAGCAAAATGAGGTCTAAGAGTGCCGACAACTGAAAAAACCGAGTCTGTTCATCACGGATACCCCAGTCGCCGTCACTATGTCAGATTAATAAGAATTTATATTACTTTATTATAAAGAAATTATTATTATATCAATAAAAACGTAAAATATTTTTCTCGTAGTTTTATAAGGAAAAGTATTGTAAACTCTTACTGTGTTTAATATTTAGGTAGCTGCAACTCCTATCATATACGGTAGTTATTCATACGCGGAGTACAGAAGTCATGTGTAGTATAATTATACTCTGATATACTACATAGGTACGTCAAATAATTGTAGAGTGGTTTATTCTTAGTTCGTATTTTTTATGCTTTATATTTTATGCGTAGAATATCAAATTTATTTATATACATATTTTAAATACTTACCTATGTTGGCCGGCATAGTGACGGCGACTGAGGCAGCCGTGAACATCTCGGTTTTCTCAGTCGTTGTTACTCTTACTTTCTCTTGCTTATCATCAGGCGGGACGAAGTCAAATGTCGTGTCACAATAAAAAAAAATGAGACTTAACGTATTTTATGTACAATTGGAAATATGATAGTACTTTTATAAAATAAATATTAGTACCATTAAGATTATTTAAAAATAAAATATCATCGTGATGGTTAATCACAAGGTTTATGTTTTTATGAATATGGTTATTTATATTCATAAAAACTTCGTCTGGTTCCTAATACCAGGAAAGCATATTAGGCGAATATTTATAAGATGTACACGATATTTATAAGATAACTCATTTGTAAGATTTAGGCTAAGAATATATATTTTCCCAGGAAAGTTGGGTTGCCTAGTTCCAACTGGATGTGAGAGAAGGGAGGAAGTTGTGTCGGGATCCTGGCACGTGACGCAGAGGCGATTATTCTACAAAGAAACGACGCACCGAACCATTTTGTTTAACCGCCAATTTTGTCCTTTGCGGGTGTAAAAAGATGAGTTAAAAGAGCTCCTCGGAACATTCTCCGTGGTATAGGCGAAGCTGTTTTATACTTTCACTCAAATCCACTTCATCAATCTCATTTCTATGTGCCCAAACCAAAGCTACATATCTTTCTTAATCGTTGTCAATGCTTAATTATGATTCCATATAAGGACTGCATGGTGTATAGATGATAGTTAATCAGCGAGTAGTCGGACATAAAGCACGGATAGCGTCTCATTATCCATCGGCATAATACAGGAAACATTATTCAATATGTAAGTCTATACTCATGCTCATTATGAGATTTAATTTTGCTATAAAATTATGTGGATTTAAGGCGACAGTGGTGTAGTGGTAGTGCAATGGTCACGCAAACCGAGAGCACGGGTTCAAAACCACTTGCAAGTATAAATGACGCGCCCCTCAACTTTATTAGTTTATTTAATTTTATTTTATTGTGACACGACATCTGACCTCGTCCCGCCTGATGGTAAGCAAGAGGAGGTCCAAGAGTAACGACGACTGAGATAACCGGGTTTGTTCACGGCTGCCTCAGTCGCCGTCACTATGCCGGCCAAAGGTGCTTCTTCACGCATCGCTTGAAGGATCCAAGGTCATAGGATGGAGAGAACACATGGGCAGGCAAAGCATTCCACTTGTCGATTGATCTACAAAGAAAAGACGCACCGAACTTTTTAGTTCGACTGCCGATTTGGTCGATAAAATGCGGATGCTTTCCATGACCAGTGCGGGTATTACGGGAGTGAAAAGATGAGGTAGGAACAAGGTGAAAATGTGTGAATACAAATATTACCAACTATACTACTATACTTTAATAAAGTGCTTCTCCTTTTGTGTCTAACCAGCAACTGAATGACCAATTACAATTGCATTTTCGGTGTGTTGCATTCATATTTTACATTCGCACGTGTGCTTAAATGCAGGCGCGCCATTTCGGCTTAGACAGACTTTACCAATGTATCATTAATACATGTACTTTGGTTGTCCTGTTTTTATGATACTAATACGATGATAAGCACTTTAGTAGCTTAGAATAGAAATGTGAAAAATAAAAATATATCTTCATTTACGTTTGATAGTATTTGTGGTATGTACCACTTAAAAGTGTGCAAAATGAAGACCGTGAAGCGATCAAGTCGCGTTTCGGGATCAGCTTGTAAGTTGCCGATACCGACTAGGCCGGCATATTGGATGCAACTGTTATTTAGGTCGGGATCTTGGAAACTGGCGCTCCGTCGTCTCTACCTATCTCTATGGGAATTGCGGTGTGACAAATAAAAATTACTGCACAAATAAAGGTGAAAGTTTGGACTGTAAATTGTCGTGATTTTATTAGTTGTTATAAAATTCTGTCCACTTTCATAAAAGACTGCATTTAGCGACAATATTCAGCATTTCAATTTAAGCGTAAAGTGCTGTTGATTGCTTAGGCTTTGTATTTTTTGCCTAGATTAAAGCCTAACTGACTTTACATTGATATTCTGTTAGAGTTAACGAATTCACAAGATCGGACAGTGCTAACGAGACAATTCGTTAACAGTATCACTTTTTAAAATCACATTTAATAATTTCCTTTTTTGTTGTAACTACGTATATTTCTCTGTCTCTTCAGTCGTTCTCTTACAGTTTGTGACTCTCGTTAACATGCTTTAACACTCTCTTACACGTCACCTGCTGCGTGGACTATCTCCGCTCTCTAGGCTTTATTTTCTTCAATTATTCGGTCACAAGTAGCCTTCATAACTTCCTCTCATTCCTTTGTAAGCAAAACACGGTGGATAAACTTGGTCGTTGCTATTGAGGGATTGCCCTAAGCATATAAGTCCTTTTTTAATCTGTGGTAAGCACAGATTAGACAAGTTGTGGTCAGATGTCGTGTTACAATAAAAAAACAATACAAGATTAATATATAAATGTTTCGCCCCAAATCCTATATGTATGTGCAGAGATAATAGAGCGCCACTTTGCAATTATTCTGACACCCCTACTTTATTCTAAGACCTACTTAATTCTCTTAATGCAAGCTTCAGCGACCTAAATTGAATCTAAGAGTGGTAGTTGGCAATAACCAATTAGCCCGGTCGGGCGATTTAGGGTAGTATCATAACGTGTACAGACGTGAAGTCGCGTTTTGGATCCAGCTTAAAAGTTGCTGGTTCCAATTAGGCCGGCATAGTTCATGCGACTGCCACTGCAGTTGTATAATTAAACTAGTAGTCGCCTCCAATCTAGGACCGCACGTCAGCTTATCAGGCAGCCGCTGTGATGATGACAAGCCACAAGAAATAAAATAAAGATGGTCGTTTTATCAGCTTCATTCAGACAACCAAAATTATTTAAGTATTTTAAAATTGTCGATATTTTAACGAATATAACATTATGGAATAATAAAATACAAAGCCGCCACGCAATGAGATTACTTTCACGAATTACCCGTGCGAAGCGGAAATGTTCACGGTTATCCATAGCGGTCCAGTTATTATTGGAAACATATTGAACAATAACCCAAACGGTAGTCGAAGCCACGAATAAGAGTGGCCAATCAATCGTCCGAACACCTCTATTCTTGCTTAAGAAACCAGACATAGAACACAACGGGTCGATTGAGGTATGAGAGAGTTGTTTTTTATTAATTTTACATTTCTATACTAAGCTACTAAAGTGTATGTATATAGAAACAGGACAACCAAAGTACATATATCAAAAATGCATTGGTAGCGGTGGGTGGTCTCGAACTCGTGCTCTCTGGTTTGTGTAACCAGTGCACTACCACTACACCACGGTCGCCTTAAAGTGTTAAAGTGTTGTTTTAGAAGTATTTTTTATTACTCTTTTATTTTATTAAAACATAACATAATTGTGGATTTTAAGGAAGCGAGAGTACAACCCCGGGAAGTTAAAAAAGGCGCTTAAAGCATTTAATGATGATCTTTAATCTTTTAAATATGACTACACGATTAAAGTATATCTATTTAAGAAAGAGTTATAGAGAAATAAATAGGAATATTTAAATTTATACATATTATGAACGATTATCTCTAGAATTTCTAAATTACTTTGTCAGATTGATTTGTAAGTGTTGTATTTTTTTATGAGTTATCATTTGACTTGAGTTGTTAGGTATTATTAATAACTATTTAATACTTGTAGTAAACAAAAATATTCGTATTTTTATTGATCTCCTTTTAAAAAAATAAATAAATATGATAGTACAGTAAACTCGTAGGTGACGTGTTTTTCAGTCCTTGCCACTCTTGGGTAACCCAAGAGCGACGACGACGGATAACATATTTCTAATCGTTATCATTTTAACAAGAATAGAATCCCCTGAACAGTTCGTGGAGCGTGATCGTCGTGAAAACAGAAATCGGTATTGTTTAGATAATTCTAGTCTCTATGTGCTGTTACTATTTATAATGAATTTCGAAACACATTGTTGTAAACTATTGTATTGGAAAAAATACTCTTTTAATAAAGAACTTTTTTAAAATTTTCATTCAATTAAATAGTCACGCCTTAATTTTCACAGGAATAGTCAATGGAGACAGTAGAGTGCCACTTTCCACGATCCTGACATTACACTTTCGCTTCCGTCTCAAAGACATCTCTTGACGACGTGGCGCATTCGTTAGCACTCCAGTACCTACGTTACGCATAAAGTCCCGAGTTCGTATCCCGGTCGAAGCAAAGATTTGTTTTATAGATTTTATTCATAATATTATTTTTATTTTATTTTAAATGTTACTAATGTTAATAAAAAAAGAGGCGTTCATAAATATAGATGTTCCAAGTCTGTCGTGTGTTGGAATAAATGCCATCGATTTGTCAATTGTAATTGACGGGAGCTGACAAACGATTGCGATGCGTCCATGGATAGTGCGCGTGCGCCGGCTACACTCACTTATTTATGAATCCGCTGATAAAAGCTCATTTTGATGTTTTCTTGTGTATGTCCAATGTAAGATCTTGATATACCAGTCAGGGTCAACAAACTGATGTTATTAGGCAATGATATGAAATGATAAGACACATCACCTACGCGAGTTTTACAGCCGTTTGTACCAAAAATTCAGAAAACATACACGACACTCACAACATACACGAAAGAATGTTGCAACCCATTTTTGCTTTTTTCTTCTACTTATTAGTAACTTTTAATTTTATTTTAAATTACAATTTTTGGTACAAACGGCTGTTAGTGTTTGCAAATGACACGTGTTTGAACGATCAACTACGACGAAGTGGAAGTAGGATAAAATGATAGTTTTGAGAGCGAAAAAGAGACAAATATATGTTGTTTTGCATCGCGACACTGAGTTCAGGTTTCCTTATTAGAATAGTTTAAACATATCTACGTCTTTTCTTAAAATATCATTGTGTAAGAGTAAATATATATAAAGTTATTAGGTAATATTATTCTGCTAAAGTCAAAAATCTATTTTATTGTAAAACAATACATTTTATAGTTGCAGCACAGGGGTATAATAAAATAATAAAAAAACAATCGTACAATTTACAGGAGATAGTGACCGCGACTGTGGTAGCCGTGAACTTACTCAGTATTTTCAGTCGGCTCATATGGTCTCCAGCATGCTTACCTTCAGGTCGAGGTCAGATGTCGAGTTACAATATAAAACACTGTTTTAAACCTAATATCTGAAAAGTTTTTATTTCTACCTATTCTACGTAAAACATCACTGCAATACTCCTCGTACTTAGTAACGCTAACCCATAGCCTCGAGGAAGTGTGTTTCTTCTAAACCTAGGTATAGCGGTCTGAGGTTTTTGTTTTTCACGCGTATAGAAAATACGGTTACTAATGATTATCGGAACAAGAAGTGACCGCAGTGAAGCAACTGGTACTCACATAGTAATTAGTGATATTTTAATATTGCATATGATGAGCACCCCGCATGATGTTAAGCTGAAGTGCGGTTCATGAATGAAGGCAACTACTACTACTAATACAGGTTAGTTTTTTAAATTTACATTTTTGTACTAAGTTACTAAAGTGCTTGTATCATAGAAACAGGACAACCAAAGTACATTAATATTAAAGATACATTGGTACCGGCAAGTGGTTTTGAACCCCTTCTCTCGTTATGCGTAACCATTGCACTGCCACACAACGGTTACCTTAACAGTTCGAAGCCTACTTCCAAGCTGATCCCGAAACGCGACTGAGTCTCTTTACGGTATGTACACTGGAAAGGGGTGGTTCTACCCTGTATCAGCAGACTGGGCAAATGACCACGTACTTTTTTTTTATTGTGACTCGACATATGACAGCACCCCGCTTGATATGAAGCTAGAGAGGTCCATAAATGGATGTCACTGCTACTACAATTTAATAACTGTTAGTAGCAGTCACATCCATTATGCCGGCCTAGTTGGAACCACCAACTTACAAGCTAATCCCGAAACGCGACTAAATCACTTTACGGTCTGTATACTTGTAAGTGGTGGTACTACACCGGATCGGCAGACTGGGTACCACTGCCTACCACTCTTTGATAACCAGACACGAAGCAAATAGGCAACCGTGGTGTAGTGGCAGTGCAATGGCTACGTAAGCCGAGTGGCACGGATTCGAAACCACTCACCGGTACCAATGTGTTTTTTGTTTTGTTCTGTTTCTATGATACAAGCACTTTAGTAGCTTGGTATAGAAATGTATAAAAAATATATATAAAAAAGCTACGAAAATATTAGCTCCGACCGGGAATCGAATCCGGGACGTTACGCGCAACATACCATTCGCTGGACAATCGGCCAGGACAACTGTCTTTCTACCATCCTCAACAAAGTATGTTAGTGTTTCTTCTAAAGCTAGTTATCGCGGTCTGAGGTTTTAGTTTTCCACATGTTTCCATACGGTGACTAATGATTATGGAAACAAAAAGTGACCGCAGTAGAGCAGCTGGTGATCGCATAGTAATATGTAATCAGTTAATGCCGTGTTAGGTGTCTCTAATGATATATACTCACTCAACTTATATCACAATTCTCTGTTTTTACACTCAATAGGGGATATTTAGGTAAAATGGTACGTTTATTTTAAATTTAAATATGTTTATTTTAGTCCTAATGGAAAAAAATATAAAAAAAATAAATACTTGTGTAGATAAAAATACGATTATTATACTTGAAACAAGAGCAATAAAATAAAATACAATTTCTTACACTTACGTACATAAAATAAAAGAATCAATGTACGTTTTAACATAATATGTGTATCCACTATTTTTTTTCTTAGCCTAATTTTTTATTTTTCCTAATTGAAATAAAATATTTTATTTAGGTATAATAAATAACTGAACCATTTTTTAAGTTATTTGCGCTTTTAAACCTCCTATTGCCATCATGTAATTCGAGGTCTTATATTATGATAGTTAGTAACGCTTAATTGTTTCCACATACCTTGGTGTCGATTAGATTAAATAATTAATGTAAGAAAAATAAGTGATAATCATTAAAAAATAATTAGTTTACATTTCTATTGCATTGCATTGCATTCATCTACGTGGCTTATATCATAGAAAAAGAACGACCAAAGTAAATATACTGAATATCACATTGTGTTATTATTATTATTTTAATAAATTGTACATATGTAAAGCCATGTTATTCGGCCCTCCCCTCTCTAGGCCACAACTTGACACAAATCCCTATGTAATTGTAGCAATTTACATCGACCGGCGAGTATTTCTGCGTTCGACACGTCAAAACATATCGTCATGTATCTTGTGGACTGCATTGCATAACACCAAGCCTTGATTGAGCCATTCATATATAATCAGCGGTGTATTTATGCCAATTCCACTCACAGCCTAATGATATGAGAAACATAACTACCATAAATAACATAGGACAAGTATGTAGGTGGCCCTGTACACATTTTCACTCGCTCATTCAATTAGTGTACTTATGCAAATATATTTAATTATATCACTCTGTTTCCTTTCACTCTTATTTCAATATTTTGTGACGAAACTGTATTATTATGTATTATATAATATAACGAACTTAAGGCGACTATGGTGTAGTGGCAGTGCAATGGTCATGCAAACCGAGAGTACCAATGTATCTTTGATATATATTGTCCTGTTCCTATGATACAAGCACTTTGGTAGCTTAGTTCAGAAATTAATAATAAATATTTTTTTTAAAAATGACATGTTTTTAGTGATGTCTTCCCATTATATGCCTTTCCGAAATCGTGGTAGAGTCTGACAATGCGCAAGACTCAGAATGCCTAGGCAAAAAAATGTTTTGATTTTAAACTCCACTAATTCTCCGTATCCAAAATCTTTTTATTTATTATTTAATATTGTGGCTCGATAATGATAGCCCTTTGTCAGATGTTAAGTGGCGGCTACAATTAAATAACTGAGAGTAGAAGTCATCCATTAGTGACAAACTAGAAAGTTTTAAGCTGATTCTAAAACGCGACTGAGTCATTTCACAGTACTCGTACATACACGTGAAAGTGGTGGTTCTACCCCGGATCGGCAGATAAATGGCCACCAACTGACTACCTTCCACTCTCGAAGTTACAACCTAATCGTTATAATCGGTATTTTTTAGGTATATGATTGAATCTCCGTCATTGTTGTAAAGCATAAATTCCCACAGGGAATTAATTCCACGATCCCAAGACAACTCTCTCACTCTTCACAAAAACATGACTCTTTAATGCAATAAAAGAAGAAAAATAAAAAAAGTCAGAAAGAATAAAATTAATAATTTTATTCTTCGTTTATATCTAATTTGTGGTATAATTTTAAATACACAAATAAAACTCCCAAATGTAATTGATCCACCCAACAAGATATTAATAAATATTTTTTTAATTACACTAGAACCTGAAATATATTTTTAAATACACTAAAAACCTAACTATATAACCTCATAATTCATATTGACACTTACATAAACAGTATAAAAGTTTTGTTTTACTCTAATAACATACCTAACTTCCCTACCTAAACATTACAATCACTTTAATATAACAAATGATGCAAGAAGCCTTCAAATTCGAATTGGAAACGCGTTACTTGTGAACGCCACACATGAGCAACTCTAAAAAACTCCATTACCAATTTTAACTACGTGAAGAATGACCTGTCATAGACACGGCCAAGTGCGTAATTCGGTGGCATTAACCGAACTCATTTCATGCTCCATTGTGGTCGGTTTGTGAAAGCAATCAACGCCGCACTATGATCGTACTTTTTTCTACAAAATAATTACAGACATAGTTCTTGTTGTTCCTTAATGAGTCGCTCAAAAACAACATCGTTAACAAGGTGATTTCGCTATTTATTTTATGCTCTTAATTTTTGCTCTTTTTTAACTCTCCAAAAACTAGTTTGACCATGCATATATCATATAACGAACTTAAGGCGACCGTGGTGTAGTAGCAGTGCAGTGGTCATGCAAACTGAGAGCACGGGTTCGAAACCACTTACTGGTACCAATGTATCTTTGATATATGTACTTTGGTTGTCCTGTTACTATGATACAAGTACTCTGGTAAGTGATTTTAGAAATAAATTATGATTTCTTCTCATTATATGCCTTCCCGAAATCGTGGTAAAGTCTGACAATGCGTTAGACTCAGAATCGGAATGCCTATGAAAAATAAATATGCGTTAGTGAGTTTTGTAGGTGGTTAGTAGTTAGTAGTTTTAGGCATGTTAAAATATTAAAAAGAAGTAAAGAAAACGGAAATATAAAAAATGCAGATGTAGAGATATCCTTAGCTCTTAAAATTGGATACCATCCTTTCTTCCATTGCACTTCAGCATAATATTGGGCGATATGCCATTAGTTATGTTAGGATTAATAACATATCTTGGACCTCCTCTTGCTTACCATCATTTGGGTCGAGGTCAGATGTTGAGTCACAATAAAAAATAATCATCGATTGAAAAATCAAACAAGAATTCAACAAAATTTTATTAACCGTTGCAATACTTGCTATTGGCTCAGAAGAAGTCTATTATAGCGTCTGAATATTGCGCATAAAATCGTTTATTTTAAAATATTATTAAATATTTTCCATGTTCTATATATTTATTTATATTATTCTTCATCTACAGTGGTAAAATTTATTTTACCAGCATCTTCACGGCTAGTCATAATTCCGCCTTTTTTTCTTTTAAACAAAGGAAAGATAATTGAAGATATCATCATCATCATGAATAAGAAATAAATTGAGATATCATTCATTGTTTTTATTCTATTAATTATTTATATAAATTTCTATTAACCGTTGGCATACTTGTATTGGGTCAAAAGAAGTCTATTTTAAAGACGATTATAAAGATTTGTATTACAGGACATAAAAAAATAATATTTCTTTTATTTTTTTATTGTGACACGACATCTGATCTCGTTCTGCCCGATAATAAGCAAGAGGAGGTCCAAAAGTGACGACGACTGAAAAAACCGAGTTTGTTCACGGCTGCCCCAGCCGCCGTCACTATGACGGTCAAAGGTGCTCCTGCACGTATCATTTGAAGGTCCAATGTCATGTGGAGGGAACACATGGGCAGGCAAAGCATTCCACTTGTCGATCTTCAGCATTCCAGTAGTCCGGGTCTTTGATCAGAATATTATGTAGATATATCTTTTGTATGAAAATTTATATTATTGTTTATTTCTATTCTAATTTTTAAATGCTTTCGACAGAATTGATTCATATCGCAATAATGAAGTAATCTTGTTTGATAGAATATTTCCAATTCGTGCTCAATCGTTCAATTTACGCCAAGTGTGACTTTTTGTTATATTACGAAATCGTGGTATAGAGCGGGAGCCGAAAGCTCTGATTAGATTAAAAATCCATTTTTTAACTTTTATATTTAGAGGTGACTACATTATGTGCATTGCAATTGTTTATACATGTTATAATAATACACCATCTGACCACGACGTGTCTAATGGTAAGCAAAAGGAAGTCCAAGAGCGCCGACGACTACAAAACCGATACAGATTACTGCAACCTTACTATATCGCCGTCACTATCCCAGGTACAGTGTTGACAGCATGATTAGACACAGATTTGACAACAAATATAGGTGTGATATATTTTAAATATGAATTTTGTTCTTGCTCTAAAATCAAAAATAGATAATGTCCGAATTAAAGTAACTTAAAAGTTTACCAGAAAATGTTTTAAAGACCGCACTTAACACAACATCAGGCGAAGTAATGTTATATTATGTCGAGCTACATTAAAAAATCTTATACTTGATCTATATCCTTGAACAGTTAAAATGATTTGTTTGAAAACCCTTGTAATATAATATTAACGAATTAAAACATAGAAAGAAAGTTATTATTATATATACTTATTTTTTTAAATTTGCATTTCTATATTAAGCTACTAAAGTGAAGTACTACTATCATAGAAGCAGGACAACCAAAGTACATTTATCAAAGATACACTGGTACCGATGGGTGGTCTGGAACTCGTGCTCTCGGTTTGCGTAACCATTACACTGCCACCACGGTCGCCTCAAAATTATAAAATATATCTTTTTTCTTTGTCAGTCTCCCGGTCTAATTTTTCGTTACGGCTGAAATAATTATATTTGTCGCAATAAAAAGGTTATTGTAGCCAAAATGTTATCGCTGTTGATTTGTCACGCGTGTTTAATTTAAAGATAAGAAATCAAAGCTTTACTAAGTTGCAGAATTCTCAGAAATAACAGAGTTAAAGCAATTTCATGTCGTGATGGACATTTTTCATTAATGATACAACAATTTAGCACTTTAAATTTGTTTCGTTTAAATGCTTCCATTTTTTTGTAATTTATAATATAAACTTTGCTGAGAAGTATATAAACTTTAATACAAAGTTATGGTTCTAGTCAATAGTATAGTTTTTTTGCTCTTGAAAGACAAAAGGGCCAAGTGAAATGATAGTTACCCCGCTCCATTAGTACATACTAAAACAACCCTCAATGACTGCATATCTACCTGCATATATAGGCCTGCTTTCTCTGATTCCGACTGTAAATCACAAGGTCATCGTGGCTATGACGATCATCCCATTACGTTAACGCCTCTAATTACTTTCCAGTATCCTTTACAAGCAGGCACCAAATATCCGAGTCTTATGTTTATATTATGTCTTATATTTAAAATTATGTTTATATACCTATATGTATATGTAAATGATAATTTAGCGTTATCTCTATTTAGTATGTTTATTTTTACCTGCATATATGTATATATAACATATATGCTATACTTGTGATACTTGTATGTAGTTTATGTAATTGTAGTTTGTACTATATTTGCACCCTGCCCATAACTTCTCATCATCCTAAAGGTTAGTTGTTAGAGAATGCCTTATAGGCATTAAACTCGCCTATGTACCTATTTTTAAGTTTATTTTGGTGCAATACAGGATTTAAATAAAGAAATAAAATATATTTATTGCACAAATGACGTCTATGTTAATAATATTCCTATAACTACATACTCGTATTAATGGATAAATAAAAGTAAGTAGGTAGATATACTTATAATTTAGGTGTATTTTAAGATTATAAAAGTAAATCCCGTGACGGAATCGTTCAAGTGTAAACAGTGTGTTGAATGTTAAAAAAACATCATTTCACGTCGATCAACGCTTCGATGAAAGAAGCTACCAGAACTTTGGTACGGGTTTGATATTGAAAGATTGACCTGTTTCGTAATAACAAGTGAAATGATATGTTCTCTCTTCCTATAGCTTTGGAACCTTTAAGAGAAGCGTGTAAAGGCATTTCTGACCAGCATAGTGAAGCGACAAGAATAACCGTTGGTTGAATCTGTGTTTTGCTTAGCACCAGGCAAGTTGATATCAGATGTCGAGTCACAATGATAAAACATAAAAAAAAATGTACATAATGTATCATATTGTTTATATGTATATATCAATCAAATCAAATTGTCACGCCATTTACCACAGGGATAGGCAGAGACAATGGAGCGCTACTTGCCACGATCCTGATACAACTCCCTCGCCTCCGTGTATATAATTTATGTGCATTAATAAATTAAGCCTAAACTACACGAGCCATGATAAAATTGCTATATTTAAAATTACAATTATATAATTCACAAGTTTAAGCAGACTGCAATCTTGTACAGAAAAATAATACCACAACTGCTAAATAATTACAACGTTAAAGCTCTATTTGGACCCACATGTATGTATTAAGGAGGTCAAAAAATCATAAATTTATTCGTACAATAAGGTACGCGGACAGAGGTCAACATTTGAACGTCAAAGTAGTAACTTTCTATTACCGGGAATGTCCGAGAGAAAAACCAGATAGGTACAAGTCTCAATGCAACTCATTTTATGAATGAAATAAGATTTTTTATAGGGAACCGCGTCAAATACGTGCTTTCCTTTCACGGCGTACGTTTATTTTCTACACTTTTTAGTTACTGAATAAGACTTGCGATCGAAAATCAACTTTAAGGGTTTAATTTTAGAATTGTGATTTACTTTGTGATGTTATTATCAGAAGGTGTTTGCTGGTGAAGTTGCTTTGATCAGAACACCGGACTTGAGGTCTGATTCATTTTTATAGAAGATCCGATTCTTTTTCAATTCACATACCTAGTTTCGATTGAAATGATCTTATTTTAAATTCTTTTAAGTATTTATAAGAAATTCAAAAATGTATTTTGACCCACATGATTTACACCGTCTGATTTTAAGCTAAAATGCAATTAATGACCGAAGACAACTGATCCCATAGATAATTAGCTGGCAACTTTGGCATCTTTCAGCTAGATCACAAAACTCGACTGAATCAATTCACAGTTTTTACAACTAAAGACTTGTACTGATTAGCAGCCCCGGTCTGCCTATTAGGTATTTTAAATCAATGAAGTTATTACTCTTTAATTCTCATAGGGATAGGTAGAGACAGCAGATCGCCACTTTCTACCATCCTGACAGAACCCTTAATCTTCCTTTACATCCACAATTACATCTCTATTACCATGGCATTTTTAGTATTGTAGCCTACTTAGGTTCTATTATAGAATTATATATTTATTTTTATAATAAATAACGTTTTTAACTTTTCTTTACTAAGCTACTAAACGTGCTTGTATGATAAAAACAGGACGACTAAAGTACATACTATCAATCAATCAATCAATCAAATTGTCACGCCTCCTTCCCACGCGGATAGGCAGAGACAATAGAGCGCCACCCGCTACGATCCCGACACAACTCCCTCGCCTTCTTCACCTTTACAATTCTCCCCATACATGCTCTACGGTTATGGGCACTAGGCAACCTAGCTTTCTTGAGGATGTCTCCGATTTGATAGAAAAACACCTCATCCACATCAGATTTATAAATTGCTTTCGTTAATATACTTTCACTCATCCTTTCTATGTGCCCAAACCATCGAAGCATCCCTTTGTCAAGTACATACTAAAATATTTTAACTAGGTGAATACACCCACAATCCCTACTCACTATCCCAAAGGTTAGCTGGTAGAAAATGTCACTAGACATTAAGCTCGCCTAACACAATAAACGTTTTTTTTTATTTACTGTGCAATAAAGAATTTATCTATCTATCTATCTATCTACATACGAGATGAAAGATACATTGGGACCGGCCAGCAGTTTTAACCGGAAGTTCATGGTTTGTGTGATTATATTACCTATCTCTATACCACGGTCGCTTTCCATACCTATAATATAAATTAGAATTAGATTTAAAATATAACAGTAATAGGTTTGCAGTCTGGAAACGTTGTCACGGTGATCTGATTCAGACATATTGAGCCTTTGAAGGGACGCAGATGCGGTTCGCATAACGAGATTTTCTTACATTAACGTAGATTGGAAAATGTTTTAGTGAATATAAAATTAATTACGAATACACTTTTTATATAATTTTACAATTATTAATATTATTTATTATAATAATATTTATTTATTAATTATTAATTTTATACAATAATTTTGTATAAATAGATTGTGGATGTGAGGGAGCTGTGTCAGGATATGCAAGTGGCGCTCCCTGTGACAAAAGGACGTCACATTTAGATTTTGTTTTTGAAAATAGTTTTTCACTAGTATTTAAGTATGTATAGAAATATTTATTATTGTAGCTCGACATATCATGACAGGGGCTTGATGTTAAGCTGGAGTGCGGTGAATGGAATGTATTGAGGCAAATAATATAACAGTTTAATGCAAGTAGCAATTGCGTTCACTATGCCGGCCTGGTTGGAAACAGCAACTAATAAACCGATCCCGAAATGCAATTAAGTCACTTTACAGTCTGGGTACAACTTTTAGTCAGACAACCACACTCGGAGCAAATATCTACTTTTCTTTTTAATAACAAATTATGCATTTGTAATAATTTAATATTACAAATTAAAGCTATGGAATAAATCGTTGCTTCGGCCGGGATTCGAACCCGTAACTTTACGTGTAACCAATGTCGTCAAATATTTTAAGGAGACTTTCCGGAAATTACGTCTAACAATTACTTTTAGTCATTCAATTCCTACTTATCATCACTTAGATTCACAGCCTTCTCTCCAACTAAAATTCCAAACTGTATGAAACAAGTTTTTTTTTTTAAAATACAATTTAGAAGCACTTTGTGAATGAAATTGTAGTCAATGGTCACGGAATGAATCATGGCGTAAAAAATATTGTCGGTAACCAACGGGCCTCGTGGGAAGCTCATTAATGCATTAGAAAAGTTTATTTTGTAAAATTACACAATAAAAATTAATATAACTTAATAATTACAATAAAATAAATATTTACGACAGCAGCAAATAAATAATAACATATTATACTCAAGCTTTGTTGGTAATATTATACACATATATGGATGGTACATAACCTAACATCAATATTGCGTGAGCTGCTGTGAGATAGCATTGTCATCTTTTACATCAACTCGTAGAAGTTAGCTGCTAAGGGTATTGTCTACATATGAACTAAAACTGTAAATTACCTAATATATGTACTTATAAGTTAGCTTAAATGAATTGTTAACTGAAGACAAATTAATTTATATATAATAAAAAAAGAAAGAGAAGAATGATCATTACATTACATTACATAATTACAAAATGTAATTAGCTGCTGTATACGCCTTTATTGATTAGGTTTCTGCGGCAGTGGAGGTGTGGAAAGGGTGTGTTTTCGTTTACATGTCACCGCTCCTCTACTGCAACAACATACTTAGTTAAGAGCTATACCTGTATATTGGTCATTGACCATTAGCCCGTCAAAGTTTGAGTAGTCAAACATGGACGAGCTAATGAGGTAGCCCAAAGAACAGTATTACATCTTACCAGATATTCAAGTAATTAAATCAAAATTCTGTAATAAAATCCTCTCTATATCCTTTCAAAGTTTACTATTTACCATAGATAATGGATAGCAACATTATCCCTAGATTATCCATAAATAAGGAACGAAGAATCTACATATCAATTTAACTTCCCACAACAGGTTTAATATATCAAACTTTGAACTAACAAGATCAACTCTAAAATCTGGCAAGTGTGAGCAATTCTTAAGAGTTCGCGCGTTATCATAAAGAGCCCCAAGCGGGAGATAAAGCGTCGTGCACACTTGGCACAAACTGAGCTGTTTACGGTTATATTCTGCAACACTGGATGCATTTTACGCCTCCTTAGTATCGAAGAGAGCGTTAAACTTATGTGGAGCACGCTTCAAAAGTTTTATGGGGCTTAAAGTTTCAAGTTAAAGGAAGTTGGGAACGCTAAAAGATGAATGTTATTAAAATTCTTGCCCTAGCTATAGTTACTAGTTTCATGAGTGGAAATGTTTAAAGCGTTCTTGTTTTGCTTATAAATATATATTTTTTAATACAGAATAAATCTACGTTTTAATAAAATTAATAGCGTAAAAGATTTAATACATTAAATCCTGATCGCTCTCCAAAAACCTAATCAAATTATATTTTGACTCTTTTTATTGTGACTCGACATCTGCCCTCGACCCCCCTGATGGTAAGCAAGAAAAGTATTACTTAGTTTATTAGAGAAGTTAAAGTATTAATTAAGTTTTAATAATGTATTTTTTAATAAATAGTTTTGGTATACAAATTAACAGAAATAACTAAATGGACCAGAGATAGCAGAGTCCATAGGCATGGATATTGTATGACTTAAACGCACAAAGAAACCGCAGAGAACTCAAGTGCGAAAACGACATAACATAACATGATCAAACTTGTCGATGTGAAGAAAGGAAGTTGTGACAAGATTGTAGAAAGTGGTGGTCAATGGACCCCTGTAGAAATGGAGATGTTTTTAACCAATCAATCAAATTGTCACGCCTTCCTCCCACAGGGATAGGCAGAGACAATGGAGCGCCACTTGCCACGACACAACTACTTCGCTTCCTTCACATTCACAATTCTTTTCATACAAGCTTATGGGCACTAGGCAACCTAGCTTTCTTGAGGGTGACTCTGATTTGGTCAGCAAACACCCTCCTGGGCCTGCCTTGTTTAACGCATCCATTCACATGAGATTTATAAATTCTTATAGATGATTACTTTATTTAAATTTATTGTACCAACACTTAAAAGTTATTTAACTTACACTTACATGCATTAAACTCGCCTTTGTAGTTTAATGCCTGTTAGGAATTTTCTAGTAATTAATTTTGGATAGTTAGAAAAATGGGCAAGGTGCAAATATACTACATACTAAGCAATTACATAAACTACATACAAGTATTGTAAGTATATATAATATATCTTGTGCCTAATAATTTTATATATAGGTAAGGTAAAAGATTGCGTGAGCTCCTGTTTAAACAATTTGGTGACTAATCATTTAAAAACAATGACAGTGCACCACGTCTAATATCCAGCGGTAGCTTGTTCCACTGGTGGGCTGCAGACCCAGTAAAGAAATCTGAATATCTGCTAGAGGAGTGGTAGGCCAAAACAATACATTGTTTTTAGAAGAATTCGAACATTATACGTCTTGTATAGATAGAGCAAATATTTGGGGGACACTGGTAAAATTGGATACAATTCTAATCAAAAAGAAATCCATATATAGTAAAAAGAA
Source organism: Tinea trinotella (assembly GCA_905220615.1). Lineage (NCBI taxonomy): Eukaryota > Metazoa > Arthropoda > Insecta > Lepidoptera > Tineidae > Tinea > Tinea trinotella. Next base: position 2,797,219 of record HG992320.1, on the reverse strand, counting down.
GTATCTAAACAATAGCAATAAGGTAAATAATGTCCAAGTACAAATAGGCCGTATCTCTGGACATTCCCACAAGCTGATTCGTCCGCGAGCTATCATTTACTACGTACGAGCACGCGTGGCCAGACCGAGTGTAGAGCTAAAAAAATTAGAACCTTCAATTACTAGATCTTACTTAGGACTTTATAAAAAAAAACAATCATCATCATCAGCCAGAAGCCGTCTTGCAAACAAACATGCTAGTTGCATCCACCGTTATAGTTATTCGTGACTCTCACTCTCTCCACTCAAGAACCTTTCTTCTCCATCGGTAATCTAGAGCCCGGTCCATGAGTGAAGACGATTGCTGTCACGGATAGAGGTCTGAGCTGGCAGCAGCCGTGTTCGCATAGTGGTAAAATGCCTTTTTACACTGCGCTTGTCTCAGAGAATAAAAGGATAGAAAAAAAAAGAATTTGAAAAGGTTCTTCCATTTATCAATTAAATTATAAAATGGTACTATTTCAATAAGTTATTCAATCAAATTGACACTCCTCAATTCCAACAAGGGTAGGCAGATACAACGAAGAAATATTTTCCACAATCCTGGCATAATTCTCTTCACATCCACAATTCTCTTTATGCAATTTTAAAAAACAATACTTGCTTAATTAAATAATATTCTCAAAATTTTAGCCTAATTAAATACAAGTCGTAATTTGTTTTATTTATAGTAGAAATTAAGGTCTATTCTAAACTATATTTGGATCTATATCGATCTACAATAGATCCTTCTCCCTGTGCCGGCGGCGCACGACCCTGCGCACGATTCAGATTAATCTATCGAAAATCGTTTTACAACATATTATTTATAGAGCGCATGCGCGGGCAATGATCATCAGTCCGTGTGCGTCGCGGTATGCATTCTTTGTTAGCTTTGTATCGACCTTTCGTTATATATCGATATCTGAAAAATAATTTGTTAGCAACTTCTCCACCGTTTCTACCTAGGAACGGTGGAGAAGTTGCTAACATAAGTGTCTCTGATAAAATAAGTAAATAGTTTAATTATTCATAGGGCAATCGAATCGAAGGTACATTGGAGCAAGCATAGGTAATCATCATTATACCTTAATGTAATTTTATTTTAAAGACAAAATAAATAAATAATACAAGCTATTATTATTAAGTGATGACTTCTACATAATAAGGTAGAGACAATAGAGCGCTCTTGCATTCCTAACATCCAAAATTCTCTTTATAAAATTCAGAAAGTTATTCAATTAACAATAAATGAAGGCAACTTTACAACAAAGTTTTATATCATAAAAATGAAATCTCATAGTCGTCTAACTGGAGTCAACAATTAACCCCAAGGATGTAATGAAACTTCCAAACTAACCTTCACCGAGACGTTGAATCGCGAAGCCTATTTCAAAGACATTGAATATTTAAGAGAGCTAATTGAAATGAACGCGACACTTGGAGTTGAGCCAGATAATTACCTACAGCGAACCCTAGGAGATGAGATTTAAATGTACCACGCTTAACTTGCTTGGGAAGTAGGGACGACGTTTTTCAATTTTACCCGACAAGCAAAAAACGTTGTACTTTTTAAACTTGTTCAGTTGAGGAGTCTGTTAAATGCATTTCGCTACTAATGAGATAGTCGAAAATTAGTTTGAAGTGCATCGTCGAGTCATTTCTGGATTTTAAGGGGAAGGACGTTGCTCTGCTCAACGCTGCCTTTGTTCGACTTTTAAGTTAACTCATGGTTCCATACGGTTGCCCTTCAAGTGTATATAAAAGATTTTTAAATGGATAAAAATCTCTTCAACCCAATGTAGTATTTTTAACAAACTATTTAAATATATAAATATATTTTTTTTATTCTACATCCTATGACATTGGATCCTTCAAGCGATGTGTGAAGAAGAACTTTTTGCTGACATAGTGACGGCGTCTGAGGCAGCTATAAACAATCTCGGTTTTCGGTTTTCGGCCTGATGATATAGTCGTCGTCACCCTTGGACCTCCTCTTGCTTATCATTAGGCGGGTCGAGTTCACAATAAAAATAAATAAATAATAATTTTAGGATTATTCTAATTTTTATATCTCATACTGTATTAGATTTATAATAGTAATTAAATTAATTGGTTAGGAAAAGATCATAAGATCGATCCCAGTTTATTTTTTTATTTTTTTATTGTGACACGACATCTGACCTCGACCCGCCTGATGATAAGCAAAAGGAGGTCCAAGAGTGACGACGACTGGGACAACCGAGTCAGTTCCCGGCTGTCCCAGCCGCCGCCACTATGCCGGCCTAAAATGCTTCTTCACGCATCGCTTGAAGGATCCAAGGTCATAGGATGGAGAGAACACATGGGCAGGCAAAGCATTCCACTTGTCAATTGATCTACAAAGAAAAGACGCACTGAACTGTTTAGTTCGACTGCCAATTCGGTCGATAAAATGCGGATGCTTTCCCCGACCTGTGCGATCATAAGATAAAATGATCTTATGATAACTGATAAGATCGATCCCAGTGCAGGCGCAATTTTTCCATCAAATTTTCAAAACTAATTTATACGTAAAACCTTATTTACATTTTAATATAAATTCTTTTTTATTTAAAAAAAATATCTATGTTAAATAACAAATATAAAATTAAATTATGATCAAAAATTCGTTTATAGATATCGATAGTAAGATAACATCACTAATCGTCGTGTGATGTCGAACATTGTTACCGGTAATTCTTCCTTGGACGGACATGTGCCGTGCACTTCGACCCTGTCCGATTGTCCGTCTATAAAAGCACCACGTTTACCGGAACATGGACCTATTTAGTTTGCTAAAACTTTCTTCATGAGCCTCTAGCGAAAACAGAGATTGATAAGTAAAATATTTATGATATTTTGTTTGGTAACTTAGTTAATAATGCATACTTTATTACTGAATATTATTTTTAAATTGATTTAATAAAATAATAATATTAAATTATTATTTTGTTTAAAAGAATTGTGGATGTGAAGGAAGCGAGGGAGTTGTGTCAGGATCGTGGCAAGTGGTGCTCCATTGTCTTTGCCTATCCCCGTGGGAAAATGGCGTGACAGTTTGATTGATTTAATATTTTATTTAAGAAAGTGTACCGTCATAATACGATTATTTACAAAACCTAATATTATATTACAAAAAATAAATTAATAGTAAAAAACTTAAAAATGGTACATCAAAAAAAAAACCATACAAAATGTCTAAAACACAAAACACAAAATCTAAATGTTGCATTTAATCAATATATTTTTTACTCCCGCGCAATCTAATCAAAGTGCTTTTAAAATATTAATATTTCGACATTAACTTAGGTGACATTAAATTTCGACTTTGTTGTTGTTTATAAATATTAATAAGTTAATAATATTTAATAAAGTAAATAAATATTTGTAAGCCAAATGGAAGGTCATAGCGATCATAATATTATCGCCTCATATGAAGTATTTTAATTAGTTTCTTCTTTAATAAAATACAATACAATATAGAATGGTTTACTCGGAAGGCCATACAATCGACGAGGCAACTCTTACATTACTCGGGTCAACTACACCTATTCCTAACTATTTACTTAACTGGCTATTAAACTGTAAGTAATTTTACAACGGTTGTAACAAATAACATTGTAAGCCACATATCGCATTATCGTATACCACTTAATCTGGATCATAATAGTTAATCTGAACAAAGTAAGGCTAATAGTCTGGACAAGTGACAATGCAACAGAGTTAATAAAATACTAGAATTGGTACAAGAATATGTTCTCGGGTCATTGCAGCGCCAAACAGTCCATGTTATTGTTAAAGTCATTTTCGCAGACATGGCGGCTCTATGCGTCCTACATCGCCTATGGCACGGAGAATGTTCTGAGGATCTCTATAACCTTGACCTTACTTTGTCTTTTTACTCACATTCTATCGATCTAATAGGCAGTCGAAATAAAATCGACTGTCGACGACATAATCGATAAAATCGATTTAGATTACGGTTTCCTATGCCGGCCAAAGATGCTTTTTTACGCTACGCATGAATATCTAAAGTCAAAGGATGAATTCGTAAGCTGGTAAAGCGTTTTACTATTTAGTACTACTGTAAATTCTTTATTTTTTATTTTTTTTATTGTGACTCGACATATGAAAGCAACCCGCATGATGTTAAGCCAAAGTGTGGTCCATGAATGAATGTCAATTCAATAACTGTGAGTAGCAATCACATCCACTATGCCGGCCTAGATTCGCCCGACAGAATGCGAATGCTTCCTTGAATCTATGCGATAGTAAAAAGACGAGGTAAATAATAACAGAAACAACAAGAAAATATACAAAATCACAAATTACAAAATTAAACATAAACATTTTCCTATACATCTTTTCATAGCTCTATAGTAAGTCTATAGCAGTTCGATACAAAGATCCTATTGCAAAATAACTATCGAGTTTCCTTGAGTATTTTACATAGCAAGAATGCGAGTAGATAATGTATGCACATGCTCTACACGATTGATGGAGAGAACCAGCCTATATCGATGGTACCAAGATAAATTATTGCATACTTTGTTTTTGTTATGCATGTACACTTACAATGTGAGTAGTTTGTATGTTAAAATACTTTCCTTTTACTTGGGTTCCTTAGAAGTTAGTATATCATTTATTGTGACTTAGCATCTGACCTCGACTTGCCTTCTGGTAAGCAAGGAGTGCCAACGACTTAGAAAACCTACTCAGTTCACGGTTGCCTAAGTTGCCGCCACTATGCCGACAAAGATGAAGATTTTAAGCGATAAAATATCTGTTTTTTTTTTGTGTAAAATGAATGGGTTACTGCGTGAGAAATAGTGAAAGCCTTTATATTAGAAAAAAGGAGATTTTGTTAGCAGTATCACCACATTCAAGTGCTCAGACCGTGAAATGACTCAGTGATGTTTCAGGATCGGCTTGAAAGTTGCTGGTTCCAATTAGTTCGGCATAGTGGATGCGACTGCTACTTGAAATTATGTACTAGCAGTAACCACTTTTCATGGACCACACTCCAGCTTAGCATTAGATGGGGTGCTGATGTCGACTCATGTGTCAGAATAATAAAAAAAAATTAGAAGAGTTAGAATCATCATCAATTAATCAATCAAATTGTCACGCCTTTTACCCACAGGGATATGCAAAGACAATGGAGCGCCACTTGTCACGATCCTTACACAACTCCCTTGCTTCCTTCACATCCACAATTCCCTTCATACAGGCTCTTTATCATATTGGTAGTAAAGTCTTGTAAATATAAATTAATCAACAAACAGCCTAGAGCCTTCGCTAATATGACAATAGAACGAACGACGACACCCGCTTCAAAACCGTTCTAGGCAACAATTACTAGGCGATGTATGATGAATGATACTCAGTGGTCAGTAAGCAGAGACCATTTGTCTCTCGAGGCACCACTTCGTACCATAACTGGGTCTATAATGGTTCCATGTTAGTGGTCATTATGGTGGTATTAACCGTAGTTAAATGCCCAAGGAGCTATTAGTACTGTCAACAAAATGTATAGCTACGTAACGCCTTTATTATTATTGATTTTTGAATTGATAAAATGATTATTGATGAAAGAAATTAGAATTCGCTAAGGAAATCGTAGATTTTTCTAGTAAAGCTGTAAAACGTAATGCTTGTATGTTAAGCCGGCATAGTGACAGTGACTGGGACAACCGTAAACTAAGTCGTTTTTTTCAGTCGAGGTCAGATGTCGAGTCTCAATAAAAATAAATAGATTTGGGAAAGTAAAGGGAAGGAGAGAGTTGTGTTAGGAAAGTGGTGCTCTTATGACGTAATTATTTAGTTAGCTTCATACATAAAAATCTTAAACGGAAAATTGTGTTCAAAGTAATCACTGTCATAATAGTAAAAAAAAATGATTTCAATAAATGTAATTCAATTTTCCACCTGAAATAAAATTTGAAATTGAAATGAGTAATAAAAAATTTCTTTATTTCTCGATAAAGAAAATTTAAAGTTTTTTAACTATAATTCAACTATAGAGATAGTCTATAAGTTTTTTTAATGTGATACATTTCTATATTAAGCTACTAAAGTGCTTGTATCATAAAAACAGGACAACCAAAGTACATATATCAAATATACATTGGTACCGGTGGGTGGTCTCGAACTCATGCTCTTCGGCTTGCGTAACCATTGCACTGCCACTAGGTCGCCTTAAAGTCACAAGAAGACTGGCAACATTTCCCCTTTGTATAGCAAGACTTTGTACGTTGGTAGAAATAATTGCCAGCCTTCCTCTCTGCAGACTTCTCCGTCAGCCGCTTGGGCAACTTTTAATTTTTATCTTAGCACCTAATTAAAAACGTACACGATGTAGAGTATCAGTCATTCTTTCACTGGTATTAACTACTCTAAAGATATATTTACATACAGGGGGTGGACAAAATGATATTTATTTTTTAACAAGGTGTGCTAACATTTGCATTTAAAACAGATGCAATACTTCAAGAAATAAATTCTTTACGTCTCTGAATAGTTTCTAATAGAATGCTGACCTTCTACCTAAGCATCCACCAATTGCTTGAATATCGTTCAGGATGAAAATCTACTCCTTCCTTCTGGAATCTACTTCTTCCATTTTGGTTTAATTGTGCAAAGGTCTGGCAATTGCAACGAACAAGGCAGATTTTTTGTATTATTTTGATGCCCCATCTTGGAATATGGCAATGTATGGCAGCAATATGTTAGTCATAGTGAGAACTTCTTCATTGGGGCTGTCAAGATCCGGCTAGTAATCCGGCCAGTGATGTGAATATTAGAACCAGCTAAATATATCCGCTAAAATCATGTAATAAAATTCACTATTGTATAATACTTGGTGTGCAAATAATTGTTTGTTTTAATAATTGTATTTTAAGCTATTTATTCACATTCCTTTATTAAGCTACCAAAGTGCTTGTATCAATTAAACAGTACGACCAAAGTACATATATCAAAGATACATTGGTACCGGCAAGTGCTTTTAAAGACGTGCTCTCAGTATTTTTTATTACCACTACACCACGGTCGCCTTAATTATTAAGTAATTTTGTTACCCTTTATTTTATTATGAATTAGTTTCAATTTTACCTAAAGGATGCCTGTAGGAGATTGCTGCTTAGTCATAAGGACGCCTTTTGTGTTTAAAACTTTATAAAAATTATTATGTTATAAAGAATTAAATAAATAAATAATTTTGTCATCCCCTGTATATACATGATGAAGATTGAGCATGTGATTAAGCGAAGACATGTTTCTAATATGTTAGGTGATTAAATAAACTATACGAGTAATAAGGTGCCTCTCAAGACGTGTAAAGTACTTTTAAATTTGTTTTCATTAAATTATTAAAGGTTTTATTATTTTAAATTATTTTGTCTATTATAATAAGTTAGGATTATTTCGTTGTTAATTGTTTATTATTATTAAATGTACAGACTGTGATACAACGCGTTTTAGGAACAGCTACAAAGTCGCCGGCTCTAATTAGGTCGGCATAGTGGATGCAATTGCTATTTGCAGATATTGCGACCTCATTCTTGTATAACATAATAAATAAAATAAAAACAAAATATGAATTATGCGTACCATTAATTAATTTTAAATATTTATTTTAACTTGTATTTAAAAACAAATATATTCCAAATTTAATACATGTGATTTTTTTAAAAGTTGTTTTCTATACTAAGTTTTGTGCTTGTATCGAAGAAACAGGACAACCAAAGTACATATATCAAAGATACATTGGTACCGGCAAGTGGTTTCAAACCCGTACTTTCGGTTTGCGTAACCATTGCACTCTCCACGGTCTCCTGATAAAATTATGTATTCCAAAAATATTGGTCAGTAATTTAAAAATTAAATAATTTTAATTCTTTTACAATGCAATTTAAAATTTACAATACAAGTTATTGAATTCTAGTAGCAGTGAAATCTATTCATGGACCACACTCCAGCTTAACATCAAGCGTGGTGCTGTCATATGTCGAGTCACAATAAAAATATAAAATTTCTAAATAGTAAAAGTAAGTTGTTTTGCAGACCATACCTAAGCAATATAAGCCTGCAGGTATATCGCATAACAGTAAACAATAGGGGGATATCTGTTGTTTTAATTGCATATGGACTCGTAATAAAATGGCAAAAGCATTAATGCGCTATCATTGATTGGGTAACGCTAGGGGACCACCTTATAGAATATATTCATGAGAGGTCTGAACGATTTGCGAATTGTTAGTATGTTAGTGTTTGTTTCTAACATTCATATTTGATAAACATTCAAAGATACGATAAATATTGAGAAAGGTGGAAGGATACCTTTAAAAACCTTATTATTCTTAGTGACGGCGACTGGGGCAGTTGTGAACTGATACGGTTTTTTTAGTTGGACCCCCATCATGGTTATCATTAGACAGGTCGAGGTCTGACGTCACAATAAAAAAATCGCGATGATTTGGATACATTGAAAGAATGAATGAAAGAATATTAATGAAAGAGATTTATAAATCCATGGAGAGTGACAATTTTGACGACAGGCGTGGCGTATTGGTCAGCACCAGCCCGTTACGCGGAAGTCCCGGTTTGATTCCCGGTCGGAGCAATTATTTGGTTCATAGTTGTTATTAATATAATTTACAAATAGTTGTTAATAAAAAAAGGCAGATATTTGCTCCGGGTCTGGTTGTCAAAGAGTGGTATGCAGTAATGCCTAGTCTGCCGAACCGGCGAAGCACCACCACTTACAAGTATACAGACCGTGAAGTGATTTAGTTGCGTTTCATAATTAGCTTTTGAGGTGCCAGTTCCAACAGCTGCTTACAGTTATTTTATTGAAGTAGCAGTCGCCTCCATTCATAGACCGCACTCCAGCCTAACATCAGGCAGGGTGTCGTCATATGACGAGTCACAATAAAAAACCGTAAAGCTTGTATGAAGTGAGTTGTGTGTTGGAGTGCTGTAACAAGATCATGAACACTGGTGCTCCATTGCACTGCCTGTCCCTGTGGTAAGTAAGGCGTGACAATTTAAATATAACAGACGCATATTGTTTTCTATTATATCAATCAATCAATCAAATTGTCACGCCATTGTCTCTGCCTTTTCCACGGCAGAGACAATGGAGCGCCACTTACCACGATCCTTACACAACTCCCTTGCTTCCTTCACATCCACAATTCTCTTCATACAGGCTCTGTGGTTATGGGCACTAGGCAACCTAGTTTTCTTGAGGAATTTTGGTCGGAAAACACTCTCCTGGGCCTGCCTAAGTATAATTAACCTATTACTGATATTTCTTCATTAAATATTTTTTAACTAAACTCGAACTATTCGAACGGGCTGTTAATTTCCTAAGCGTTCACTAAAGATCTTAAGATATTAGGTGTTACCAGTTTGTAATCGAAAACTGGATCACTTGCATGTGGGGGAACAGAACGTAACATTGTACTAATTAGTAAAACCGATTGCCAATTAGGCCTCACACCTTCGAATGTACAGTCGCAATCAGAATTTGTTTACCATCATTAGGTCTATAATTGCGTGCAAAGGTTCGACAAGACTTTCATATAATGTACAAAAACTGTCTCATCCTATTTATTAACTGACTTCCCAAAAGAAGGAGGTATACAATTCGGTCGAAGGATTTTTTTTATCTCTGTTACCTCAAAACTTTTTTCTGGGCGAACCGATTTTAATGATTCAAAAGCTCGTGCTCCCCGTGTGGTCGGTGATCTATTTAATTTTGATCGAGATCTCACCTGTAGTTATTGAGTCTTTCCTGATAAGGCGTATTTAATATAATTATTTAATAAAGTTATAAGTATAGTTGGTAATTGGTAGGGTCATTATTTTTCGCCTTTTAGTATCTTCTTGTGGTTCCGACTCCAACTGGGCCGGCATAGTGAATGTGACTGCTACTAAGAGTTATTTAATTGTACTAGCAATCTCCTACATTCATAGACCATACTCCAGCTTAACTTCAGGCGGGGAGCTGATATATGTTGAATCACAATAAAATAAAACATGGAATTAAATTTAAAAGTAATGTACATTTTTGTACGCCATAGTACTCGTACTTCACACTTTTAGCTATAGGTAAGTGTACCAAAAGAAAAATAAACCTTATTAATTTTGCGCAGGGTTTACTTTTACACATGTAAGCTTTGGGAGAACAGTTACAAATAACCAGAAACATATAAAATGTCAAATAACGTACTGGAACCTTTAATTAGTGAAATCAGTTCAATCTGTTAGGACAATACGAAATCGAAATCGAAAGCGTTCTATTGTTTAGTGTGAGAATTGGTTTCGTATGTCTTACATAGAAGTTCTAAATGGGGGCGTAATAGGTGACTCTATATGAACAATTGAACAAGGTTTGTTAGTAGACAAATATTTGTTAGTAGCACAATGTTTGTTAGTTGTTGTCCTTTAAATTAAATTGAGTCCTCTGGATTTGTTGCAGCGCAGAGCTGTCTGAGTTAGGGAAGATGCAGAGGTCACAATAAATTTGGAGACCCTGCGATTTCGCAAAGACATGGACTAGCATCCTTTATTGCTTATGCTACAGGAAATGTTCTGAGGAGCTCATCAATCTTGTTTCTATCGAGTCTTTTTACAGGTCGGGAGACCCATCCGTATTCTATCGACTGATTCGATAGTCGAGCTAGTGAAAACAATTTAGGAATAATTATAATAATGGGGAATTTATTAAATAAAATAATAAGGCGATCGTGGTGTAGTGGTAGTAGTTACGCAAACCGAGAGCACGGGTTCAAAGCCACTTGCCGGAACCAATGTACCTTTGATATATGTACTTAGGCTGTCATGTTTCTAAGATACAAGCACTTTAGTAGCTTAGTATAGAGATGTAAAGAAACAGAATTTTGGTAATTTGAACAGTCTTCCAACCTAGAGTAGTACCACCACTATGTCTTTATAGTCTATAGACAATGAAGACACGCTTTGGGATCACCTTGAAAGTTGACAGTTCTAATTTGCGCGGCATAGTACATGTTTGTGTGATGTACGGTAATAGCAGTCGCCTTATTTATAGACCGTATGTAATGCAATATCTATCAAATTGTCTCACCTTTTTCCAACAGGGATAGGCCGAGACAATGGACCGTCACTTTATCCTGACCCAACTCGCTCGCTTCCTTCACATTTACAATTCTCTTTATACAAGCTTTATGGTTAATATTAGGACATAAATCTAGAATTGTAGAAGAAAGCATTGATTTGCGTGAAAGAATTGTATTATATGGAGTATTATGAGAGACAAAAGCAAGCATTACTTGAATAATAGGTTATTATGCACTGGACGGGTTATCTGATTCAAATTATTTATCTGTTGCGGGCATGTGCATGACAATTTTATGGATTATTCTATGGTCATGTGCTTACTAAGATATGCTTGGTTTCAAGATAAAAATAGTCATATACTAGTAAATTTATATATTAGTAAATTTTATGATCGAGAACGTAATACCCATAATTCCATAATTAAAGTACCCCTTTTTAGTGATAAGTACACCATGTTTTAATTATTTTTCTATGTAGTCTATTTTGTGAAATAAAGAATTTTGTCTGTAAATATATTTTCTGTATTTTTGTTTTTGGTAATATCATCCGCATAAATTATACATTTTACCTGATTAAAAGGTTTACCCTTCTTAATCGTGGCTCGACATAATTGACAGCAACCTCCTTTTTTTATTGTAACACGACATCTGACCTAATGTTATACTAAAGTGCGGTCCGTGAATAGAAGCGACTGTTACTACAGTTAAATAATTACAAGTAGCAGTCGCATCTTCTTTGTCGGCCTCGTTTGAAGCAGCAAGTTTAAAGCTGATCCCAATGCCTAAGTCATATTTCTTCATGGTCCAGGGTTATAAATCGGCAGACTGAGCAATTAACCACAATCTGACTGACAACCACTCTTAAATACAATTGCAGAGAGACCCACGACTACGATGGCTGCAAAACCTCGCAAAACGTCGAAATAATAATAAAAAATTAATGAAATAAACAAATTTTATGCGGCTTACTATCGCGTTTATTTTGGTTTTGATTTTACATTTTTTTATTATTATTTCGACGTTTCGAGAGCTATGCAGCCATCGTGATCACGGAGAGACTGTGGTTTTGGTCGTCCTATTGGTTGATGCTATTTTTGTTTCCAAAACTACCCTGTTTGATGTTTTGATTTTGTTTTTCTGTTTCCAGTTTAACTCGATTTTTCGCAAAAATAACTGACGGTGTCATCTGGTTTGGCAGTTTGCCGGACTAAAATGGTAAAATCAGAACCAAAATGAATGTGAAAGTAAGCCGCATAAAATTTGTTTAATTCATTAATCAATGTTCGCCTAAAATCTAAGAAAATTCTACGTTTGCCGAGTTTATCTACAAATTCATTGTATTCTATTTGCAGCAATAAGCGTTGAGAGCGGCAGATCTTTGTCTTTTCCCTGCGCATGTGCGGTACACTGCATATTGTCCTAGACTGCGCCTGATCATTTCCTACTAAACTTATATAACAAATTACTTGGAACTTTAACACACGACATTTTCTTATACAATAAATAATTTCCTAACAATTTGTTCGATTTCTGTTGTTATTGTTGATTGATTTATTTTATTGCTATGAATTAGATGTAAAATAATTTTGTTATTACTATTTTAGTATGGACTTGTGATTTGAATGAAACTATAATTTATGTTGTTAACAATTATATATTAAACTTATTTTGTTTAGTTTATTAGTTAGTCTGGTGCAGAGGTTCCCAATCTTTTACCCGTATGTGTCGTAAGCCAATTGATTAAAATATATAACGGCCTGTTATATATTTTAAACAAGTCGCGTTTCAGGATCAGTTTGTAAGTTGCCGATTTCAACGAGGCCGGCATAGTGGGACAGCTACTTACAGTTATTGAACTGTTGTAGCAGTTACCTCTATTTACAGACCGCACACCAGCTTAAAATCAGGCGGATATTGTCATAATGTCGAGTCACTATTAAATTAAAAATAATAACATCAGGCTGTTACACGACTAAGTCTCTTTACGGTCTGTTCACTTAAAAGCTCGGATCAGTAGACTGAGAAAATGACCATCGACCCGGAGCAAATATCTGCCTATTTAAAAAAAAATTACACACAAATGCTATGTAACAAATTATTTATCCAATCGGGAATTGGACCCGGGACAAACGTAGTCCATGCATGTCGTCAATCTACTTACTACTTTAAACTTATCATAAACTTTCACCTGTGTTTCTATAAAGGGCACATTTATGTCTCAAGAAGACATAGTCGCAAGTGGTTTTGCCCATGTAGTCGTTAGCTGAGAGGAGGTCAAACTGAGGTAGAGGTGAGCGTTGTGGCTAATCACGAGGGAGTACACGCCGCTACGTATTAATCCAATATTACTTAGTCTGTGGTTACATTGGATAATATTTATTGTACTATAATTACAAAAGGCAGACTTAATGTCGCTAGGTATTATCTTCCGGCCAAACCTTAAAGTAATGAATTAAAACTATTCTAATCCAAAATTGTTTTTTATTCGGCTTCTGCAGATGGTTGTCAGTAAGGTCAAGGTAACTTTAATTAATTAATCAAATTGTCACGACTTTTTCTCACAGGGATAGACAGAGACAATAGAAAGCCACAAGGTAACCACAAGGATTAAGAAAAAGCTACTTGGACAGCCTGTTGTGACAGCCTGATGCTTTGTTGATATTATTACTTTAGTCAACAAATTGCCAGCGAGGGGTCTAAAATAACATATATCAGGGTCTTTATTTAAATTTCTTTAAAGTAACATAAGTAAACATTTTTAGTCTGGTCTACCGATAATGATTACTTGAGTTATGTTTGGGTTTACACATAGTCCATGAAAACAACACCAATAAAGGATTTCTTGCAGATTATTATTATTAACGAAATTATCCTTTGACTAAATCTCATGTATCTAAAGATATCCAAGGTATCCATGGATAACGTATTTCACCCACTTCAAGGTTAGGTAGGAGATCAATATAGATGTCGTTGGAAAGACCGAATTTATTAAAAAAATTAACCATATATGTTCGTATAGTGTACTGCATAAAGTTAGACAATGATGTAGATAATGATGTAGAAGCATCAGTTAGATTGGAATCATAGATAGGAATTGTACCAGGACTTAAAAGTTAGAAATTAAAAACCAATGTAACCATATACTTAACAACACCATACGTCACCGTCTGCATGATATGTGAATTCATATTACAATACTAATAACGTGGACGAGTTTGGTCTGCGCGTGCGTCGAGCCAGCGGGATCCCATGTTCCGCTTATTGCCGCGTGTTACTTCTTAATCGAACTTTAAAATTAACTGCCGTAGCTTAGAGAAATCGCGCCTGCCTTCCTAACAACATTGTGTTTACCATGAACTGATATGTTAATTTTATAATGGGTACCAGACGAAGTGCTTGTTTAAAAAGGCATACATATTGACTCCTTTCAATTGTATGCAGTTATAATTAAAGTATTGCGTCACAAGATGTGGATTAAATAAAAATGTGTTTTTTACCGTTTTTTTTTTACCTTTTTTTTATATTTTCATTTACCCAAGTTTTCTATTATAAACTTTTGATTTCTAAACTTTATAATAAAAAAAAATACAAATAAATAAACTACGCTCTTTTAAAGATATTGTATAAAAATTTTTGAATGATACATTTATTAATACTTGAATATTATCTTTAGAAAACTTTATTAATGTAACAATATAAAGTAAAATAAAAAGGCATTTATTTAATTTGTTATTCACTCCTACGCATGTTTTCCTTAATACGAGGGCACCTTATCAAAAGTTATCGCCCAAATAGGCAATAATGTAGACCATTCAATCACCTAATAATACACGCAATACACTGTGTAACAATGTCACCCGGCTTCCCCTAACTTCCTAGCTCAACATTCCAAGATATTTAGAAACAATTTTCGTTCTTAATCCAATGACTTTTAGGTTTATTATGCCCTAAAAATGAATTCGAACATGCTACATTACGCGTTCCATAGAAAAATATCAACATTTATATTTTCTATACAATTCATAAGGGAATTTGGACTTTATTCTTGTGAGGAAAGGATTGAAAATTGAGTGGTAGTTAAATAAAAATGTGTGACCTTTTTGTACTATACAGATTATGGAAAAGGGGAGAGTATAGCAAACAACGTCATATTAAGTGAGCACATGAGAGAGGGAAATGCGAAAATGTGTGGGAAAAGCGGATAGAGACGTTTATCGGTTGGATTTTTCGCGTGATTTACTCTTGACAAATCTGAGGGTATTCCAGTAATACGCTGTTGACATAAGGGCATGTCGATTTATCGTTGGCCTTTCCAAAGGGGATGTTTCTATTTTCCTTTAACAGACATATATTGCCAAATATTGCACTTTTATTTGATTTTATTATGTCACAATATAAGGGTTGTTTGTAGTTATAAATACAAAAACTTAGTTGTAAGTTTAATTTCACTTCACTTTTTTTTCCATGATGTTTTCTTTAATGTGTATGTTAAAAATTAACTAAAGTTACAAATTATACGTATTTGATATTTTTTCTTTATAACATATATTCAAATTTAAACTGACTTGTAAGCCGATCTTTTATACTTGAAGTAGTGTATTTCTGTTTCTAAGGGAGTTGTTACATAAGATGGGTTAAATGAATTTATCGTAAATATTTTAAATTTATTAAAATATCTTTGACTGTAACAACACTAGCCGGCATACTGATAACGGCTAAAACAACTATATATATACTGAATATATATGGATATATACTGAATCGGTGTTTTCATTCATCGGCACTCCTTGACTTTCTTGTACCAGGTAAGTCGAGGTTAGATTCAAATGAAAAAAAAGGATGCAAAGTGTCATAGATATTTTATTAGATTTTGCGCGAACATTGATTAATGAATTAAATGAATATGCGGCTTAATATCGTGTTTATTTTTGGTTAATGAATATTCTAGAAGATAGATTCATAGATGAGGCTAAATATTGTATGAAAGACACACGATAAAAATCAAGTAACCCATTTGGGAATCACAATCGTACCAGCGTCGTATGCGTGCGCGCATGATTTTATTACGACAAGAGAATACAAATTTCAAATTACGAACAAAGAGATAGTATGGCCGCCTGCCGCTACAACTCGGCTGCATAAAATCATAACACGATGAGGTTATGAGTCAAAAAGACAAAACAGATACCGTTGTACATTGTACACCTCTGATTCCTTTCAAGATCGTTGAAACCGAAAAAAAACATAAGGCTGACATCGCGACACGCGTGGCGAACTGCTTAGCACACCACTCCGTTGCGTCTAAAGTCTTTGATTGAGGCGGATATTGGTAGGCAGTGGTAGGCAGTGGCGCTCACTATGCCGATTTGAGTTTGTACGAATTGTAAATATTTTGTAAAACTCATTAGTATTTTTTAAATACTATTTTTTTTTTATATTTAATAATCAACATTTGACATAGCCTCGACTGATGTAGATGAAGCATGGACCATGAGACGGCCACGGTCAGAGGTGTGTGCTGCCAGCAGTCGCGTTCACTATAGCGGCTTCTTTACACTTTAGGCACAGAAGGATCTGGGAATACGCTAAGAGACGACGATTACGATTTCGCGGCGTTTTCTTAAAATATTTTGCAACTGTATTAGATTACTGCATTCGGCCTCAACAGGTGCTTCCTTACTATATTCCGAATTTAAGCAGCCGATCTCCGGTCACGTATACAACTGATTATAGTGATGTGACCTTTCGATTCTACACAACCTATCACAGAGGTTAATTCAATTTTTTTATTGGAACAACTATTCTATTGTCTAGTTTAATAAACACCCAAGTTCGGATCAATTTGGGCCTGCTAAATCAAATCTACTTAACACTATATAGGAACATTTACTCAAACTAGGATTAATTTAACACTAAATTCTAATAGCAATACTAAAATATAAAATACTAATTTATACCATTTGTTTTTAAATTTAAGGGAAGTGTTTTTTTTTCAATTCACACTTCCTTGTATACACAAGCTCTATGGTTATGGGCACTAGGCAACCCAGCTTCCTTCATTGTCTCGGCCTATCCCTATGGAAAAAAGCGTGATTTTTTATTTTTATAAATAGAATTGTAATTTGTTGTATATTTTTTTCACGTCTGCAAAATTGTTAGGATTTTACTATAGTGAAGGAAGTAAGGCTAATTTTTAATTCACTATTTAAATTGCAAGTATGTAATTTTTAAGATTTTGATGCTTGACTATCTTTGGCCGGCATAGTGACAGCGACTGGGACATTCTGAACTAACTCGTTTTTTACAGTCGTCGTCACTCTTGGACCTCCTCTTGCTTATCATCAAGCGGGTCGTGGTCAAATGTCGTGTCAAAAAACAATGAATATGTTTATCGCATAATGCCATATCGTCATTTTAAATATATTTAAAAAAGTTAGGTTCAAGTAACGTTCTCACCGCATTACAGAGATCCTAATACAGTCAAGAAACATGTATGAAGGTGACCGTAAACTCGTACTTAGCACACTAAATTGCATCTAGTAAGGCGAGTATTTAGCAGCGATTGTAATACCAGCCCTTAATCCACTTACGCATACGTAAGGTAATTTTACAACAGACTATCTCTATCATAAGTTACGCTAGGTCCAATATAATGTAATGTAAGATTTAACCGTAGTGATATGCTAAGCGGTTTGGCATTTTGCGCCGAACTAGATCAGTTAATATTACTGTGGCCTTAATGTATATTACAAATTCATATTTGTTACAAAATTTCATTGTATCACGAACTTTGTGTTACACCTGTACTTACTACGATATAGTTAAACATAATAATATAACATTACTTTTTTTTATTGTGACTCGACATATGACTTGATGGTAAGCCGAAGTGTGGTCCATGAATGAATGTCACTGCTACTACAATTCAATAACTGTGAGTAGCAATCACATCCACTATGCCGGCCTAGTTGAAACCGGCAACTTACAAGCTGATCCCCAAACCTGACCAAATCACTTCACGGTCTGTACACTTCTAAGTGGTGGTACTACCCCGGATCGGAAGACTGGGTGCCACTGCCTACCACTCTTTGATAACCAGACCTGAAGCAAATATCCATCTCTTTTTTTTAATAACAAATATTTGCAATAATTAATATAATTATGAAATATTACAATTAAAAGCTATGAAACAAATATTTGCTCCGACCGGGAATCGAACCCGGGACTTTACGCGCAACAAACAAATAGCTAAACCTAAAACCGATACTTTTAGTAATACATATGAATAAAGTTATACTTGTATTAGGCTTCCTTATACAGAATATTCTATAGAAAGAAGCATTATGACGATAAATTAAACAAATTTTATGCGGCTTACTATCGCGTTTATTATGGTTTTGTCTCTCCGTGACCACGATGGCTGCAAAGCTCTCGAAAGTCGGAATATTAAAAAAAATGTAAAATCAAAACCAAAATAAACGAAAGCAAATCTAAAAAAAAAAGCAAAATCTAAGAAATTTGACGATATTTCTTTTACTCCTAAGTTAGGTAGGGAGTTAATCTATCTAAAGTCTAACCGATACTTTGTGATCGATTTTACTCGAACTCGTTTTTAAACGCCTTATAACATAAGGATAGGCAGACAATGGAGCGCTATTTTCCACATGTCTGTCACAACTCTCTCGCTTCCTTTTAATTCACAATTATCTTCACACAAGCTCTATGATAATGACCATACAGGATATGATATATATTTTAGGATACCCGTACAGTACTTGCAGACTTGACGTTCATAAACCGTGTTCTAAAGTAAAAAATATTCCCTTGTTCATAAAATTTACTTAAGGTACTTGAAAAGGAAGTACTTCCCATAACTCACTCTGCCACAGAACAAATACACGAAGTGGTTTATTCCACGCGAATAATACTTGGGCAATACAACTATGTCATTCCCATTTCACTAGATTTAGAGTTGCTCATCGTTCTAGAATTAGATTGTTCTGGAATTTAGAGCCTAATCACCGTACAATCCTTACTAACTATAGTATAGTTTTTAAATAACCTTTAGGATGTTTTCGGATCAACTAGGCTCTTAATTCATACTCGAGCGAGGTGTATCAGATAGGTTCTATTTAAAAAATTGAACAAAAAAACTAATTAATTTCAACTTTATCAATCAAATTGTCACGCCTTTTACCCACAAGGATAGAAAGAGACAGTGGAGCGCCACTTGCCACGATTCTGATACAACTCCCTCGCTTCCTTCACTTCCACACTTCTCTTCATACATGTTCTACAGTTAAGGGTATTAGGCAACCCAGCATTCTTTTTTAAAGTAAAAAATAAACTAAGATCTATAATAGTTGGAATATTGTAAAGAAAATTAAATGCGTAAGTAATATGATTTAAGTAAAATGCTCTAACATACGCTCTATTGTCTCTGCCTATCCCTGTGGAAAAAAGGCGTGACAATTTGATTGATTGATATTAAACATTAACAATGTATTTAGGTACAAGCAATAATTTCTGTAGATAAATAGTAGAATATACCTACTTTACAGTTAATCTTTATCGTTAAATTTCCACATTACAAAATGTAGTTCAGCACCTTAATTAATAAATACATTGTAACGCTATCAAGTTGGTTACGTGTGGTAATTATCGCTTTGTAAACGTAATTAATGTTCGTTGTTTTAGTTGAATTTATTTAGCTGTTAGTTTGTACCTGGGGCGGTTTTCGTGTAATGTAACATCTAGCAAATCTTACTAAAATAACTCTGGACAAATATACGGTAAATAATTTATACACGCAACTCAACTTATGCCGTGTGTATTGTTTTAGGAAGCAGTCCAGTGATGAACTTACTATGACTTGACATAATTATGTTGTTAGGCTAAAGGAAACTGCTACTACAGCCAAACAAATGCAAGTAGCAGTCGCATCTACTATTCCAGCTAATTTTATATTTTATTTTTAATATATCCATAATCTTCAAACTAGATATACAATATCCATACAAATACAAAATTAAATTAAAAGTACTAAAATTGGCTAACAAAGAATACGTTTTTAAGTAAGGCAAATCAAGGTATCTTTTTAAAGAGTGGTCTTATTTTATTATGTAATACGGATGCCGGCATATAAAACGAGCGCCGGCATTCAAACTGTGCAGTAATTTGTTTTTTTAATCACTTACTTTTCGTGTTTCGTATAACTATATATTTGAAAATATTAACTATGTGCACGACTGTAAACTATGCGCGGATTTGCTCATACGGCAGTCGTCCAGTGCTCTTCTTAACTGCCTGTCCTTATACTGCGCAGCTCACAAGGTAGCGCTCTTTTTATCCGCCGGTAAGCTCTTAATTTTTTACGAAAGCAACGTTTTGATTCATATAACACTACGGAACAAGACCCAAACCTCAGTTGCCAACAGTTGTCTCTGTTTACCGTATCTACAAATTATACTATTATACTCGTATATTACACTACTAATTAAAAATATAACTTTTAAATACTTCCTTATTTAATATTTCAAATCACACGTACTCTAAAAGTTATTATCAAATCACTTAAAATCCCACACACATACACATTTAAAACCAAAATAGTCTATTAGCTTCACACAATGATAAATCATCATTAATTCGTTTAAATCATGTAAGTTGAAACAATGGCCAACCCTGGCGCATCCGACTAACAGATTAACGGATTTGACATATAGGATGTTTTCTTTTATTAAACTTAAATGTAAACTAATACGTAAAAAAATGTACAAGCGGCGAAAGAGTTGGTTCAAGATCGTGGAAATGGCGCTATATTATCCTTTTTCTGTCTATCCCTGTAAGAATATAGGCATGAGGATTTTATTGAATTTGTATAAACCTAAATAAGAAATAAATGTAAAATAATACAAGTTTTTAAATTTATTTTAAATAATTATCTTATGGTTTACAAATAATAATAGTTAAAAAAATATTTAATATTTATAACAAAGTTTAGGCGTGTGTCGATTCTCTTGGTTTGCGCCGTTAGGTAAGTTGTTTTAGATGTTGTAGAACAATAAAAAAATATTATTTACGTTTTTATGTCCTTAGTGTCCTTTGCATATTCTCGAACTAAATAGAGAAAATATAATCCAAATTTAAGTAAAAAAAACAACTCTTATCTATGGTTTTCCTCTCAAGACGCACAATAAAAACATGAAAATAAAAAAATAAAAACACATCCTGTAATAGTTGTGACAGCGAAACTGATATATCTCACCTCTCTATCTAAATCTCCCAACACGTCATGTCACGTTGACAGCGACGGGCTTCCACAGCCCGATCACTATAATTAATACCCCACTTTAAGCAATTGTTTGTTCAGAGGCTACCTTTTTGTAGAAAGGTCAAAAAGTTAAGTCATTTTAAGTGATTTCATTTCGGAGTTATTATATTTATTTTGTGCAATATAACGATTTTATCAATCAATCAAGTTGTCACGTTTTTTCCCACAGGGATAGGCAGACATTGAAGCGCCTCTTACCACGATCCTGACGCAACTTCCTCGCTCTCCTTATATCCACAATTCTTTTCGAACAAGCTCTACTATAATGGGCACTAGGTAACCCAACTTTCTTGAGGATGTCTCTGATACGGTCGGAAAAAACCCTCCTGGGTCTGCCTCGCCAACGCATCCATATCAGATTTATAAAAACATTAGTTGGTCTAATGATAGGACGAAACAAGTTGTGATTCGATTGAGAATAGGTCAAGCTCAAGTCACTTTCCATAAACAAAATGCCGCTTCAATTCAATCGAACTCATAAAACCGGCAACAGACCGGCCTAATTCATTAGACTCACTAGACTAGTCCTTAAAAAGGTTGTGATCACAGGCATCCGAAAATTGGCCATCGAGTCGGAGTATGATCTTGCTCATTATTGATATAATGCATTCCAACAAAGGAGATGTTTACGAAATATAAAATGCCCTAACAGTATAGTTCCGCTTGGGGAAAGTCGTGGGGCGAACGCTAGTAAATTAAAAAACCTTAAAATGTTGGAATTTTAGTAGATTTTGCGCGAATATTTTTTAATAAATTAAACAAATTTTATGAGGCCTACTATCGCGTTTATTTTTGAAAAATTTATTTTGCAATTTTTATTTTTCGATTGAGTCTCTCCATGACCATGATCGTTTTTTGCCATTTTTTTGCAAATTCCAATGTTAGAAATAATTACTGTTGATGTATTAGT
Source organism: Tinea trinotella (assembly GCA_905220615.1). NCBI lineage: Eukaryota > Metazoa > Arthropoda > Insecta > Lepidoptera > Tineidae > Tinea > Tinea trinotella. The sequence goes on along the minus strand of HG992320.1, from coordinate 2,774,832 downwards.
AATTTAGATAGTAATTAGTAATTTACTTACTACGTATTAGTACATACTGCAATGAACTTGAAAAGTATTTTTATACAGTATCGAACCTTTAAAACTCTAATCAATTTATCATCGCAATAATTAAAGTTTTTTACAGGTAAAAAACGTGCCCAGAAGATAGAATGTCTAGACGTTTCTAGAAGCAAACATTTTCGCTCCAATTCTTACACAGTTACAAATTACACATTTTTCTAAGAAAATTGAGCGTTAATCGAACAAAAACTAACGAAAGTTTAGCAATTTTTTCACCAAATTTTATACGAACGAGTGACAATGTAACTAAATGAGATAATTTTTTCATTCTTGGTTTAGTAAAGATTTGCTCACGTTGAGGGCAATAATTAAAACACGTACTTTATTTAAAATAGATTAAAATTACACATTAATTTATTGCAACAGACGTTGATTCTATAATACAATAAATAACTTGGGGGACTCGCATGGCAATTTGACTATGGTAGCAGTCGCCTCCATTCATGTGACTCTAAATCTTACCTTGACCTGCCCGATGTTAACCAAAAGGAGGTCCAAGAGTACTGACGACAAAAAAAAACGAGCTGGTTGACGGTTGCCCCAGCTGCCGTCACTATGCCGGCCGAAGGTACTTCTTCACGCGTGGCTTGAAGGATTCGAAGTCATAGGTAGGTAGAACTCATGGGCTGGTAAAGCATTCCACTTGTCGAGTGTATACAAAGAAACGACGCACCGAACCTCTTTGTTCGTCTGCCGATTCGATCGACAAAATATGAATGCTGCCTCCGACCTGTGCGGGGCGGGTATCACAGGTGTGAAAAGTCGAGGCAGGAACAAGGTTATAGGGCTCCTCGGAACATTCTTCGCGGTATAGGCGATAGAGGAAGCATAAAGCAGCCATGTAGAAGCTTCAGAGTTCGAATAATTCGGACAGCTTTGCGCTGCAATGTATTAGGGCATTGAGAAGATACTTGGCAGAGCCGTTCCAGACAGTACACCGCGCAAGAACAAATTTGACCCCGTAAAGTAGGTAAAAGGCGATGCTCTGCCGCGAAGAACCTTAGGATGCCAAGTTGCTCGATGCTTAAGAGTTGCTAAGATGTCTAGTCTGTCCGAGATGTTTCTTAACATCAGGAGGGGTGCTGTCATATGTGGAGTCACAATAAAAAAATAGTATCACATAGACTTGAACTAGTAAACAAGGATGACCACTACTCATAGAAGCGGCCATTAACCCGGAACTACGAAAACAAAAGAAACTAGAGCCCGGTATTACAATCCATACTAATCAAACAGTAATAATACTCTTTTTTTGTTTTATTTGTTTAGGTATTTGGCAATTCATAAACTGATCCTGAAATGCAACTAAATCACTACACAGTCTGTACGCTTAAAGTGGTGTTACCACTGCCCAGGATCGGCAGACGGCTTAAAGACCATTAAGACCATCAACGATTCTGCCACTACTAAATTTAATATTCTTAAATAATGGAATGTATAGGTAGACACAGTGTAGAGATACTTTCCACGATCCCGACACAACCTATTTTAGTGCTAGTGTTATTCTAGTACCTATTATCCTACATACATTTCTAGTGTTAAAAACGGCGTAAAAAGTAGTGAATGGTAGGCCCAGTCTGACGATCCGGGGTAGTACCACCAATTACAGACCATTGCCGATTTCAACTAATCCGGCATAGTGGACGTGATTGCTACTAAAGACAATAGACTAACTAAGTCAAGACTTTAGTAGAAATTACCTCCGTTCATGGACCACAGTCCAGCTTATCATCAGACGGGGTCCTGTCATATGTCGAAACACAATTTTAAAAAAACTTAAGTGCGCAAATTATCTTAAGTAAGCATTGTAATGACGTGCCTATCTCACGTATACTTGCTTAGATGTATTATAAACCTATTAATGTTTTCATATAAACAGCTCATCGAGCTCTCTGATAATGCTTTTAAGTTTTAAAAGATAAATAACTGATGATCGATTGTGGGAATGTTAAAGATGCTTGGTGACAGTAAGTTACATTAAACTTACGAGTTTAGTTTAAATAGAGCGTGCTCCGGCGCGGCGTATGGGCTAGCGATGCTATCTTACTACTATGTGACGAATCACCAATTTTGATCGTTCTATTTTATTTCCTATTGTTAGGAAATGCTGGATCTAATGTACAGCATGTCATTGATATGCAGAAGATACAAGGTTGGAGACAGAACGGAGCCCTGAGGAACGCCGGCATTCACCGACACCCTGCGCGACGCGCTTTCATCCACAACAACGCGTATCGAGCGGCCACGCAGGAAGTCGGCTATCCAGCCACGCAGACGGTCAGGTGAACCGTATGCTTTGGAGATGTCCAAGCCGATGGCAAGGGCCTCTCCATCACCATCCAACGCTTCACCCCAGACGTGCCTGGTGTGCGCCAGAAATGGTGTGCGTTTCATAAAGCCATATTGACGGTCATTGATTATCCGTTCCATGACGTTGAACTGAGGTTGCAGCTATCGGGCGGTAGTTTGCAGGGTCCGAACGGTCGCCTTTTTTCGGGACCGGTTGCAAATTGGCCCATTCCAAGCCCGAGGCACACAACCCGACGAGTATGAGAGCCGGTATAACATCGTCAAGACGGGAGTCAATTCTGCTGCACACGTTTTAAGCACAAGCGCTGGGATACCACCAGGGCCACTGGACTTCCGGATAACAAGCGATCGTAGCTCTATGCGGACATCGCATTGTCTGATACGGTATCAGGCATCGTATGTCCGCATGAACACTTAAACGCGAGTAAGTCACTTTACGGTTTGTACACTTGTAAGTGTCGTACAAAACCAACTGTCTGCCTACCCCTATTAAGCAATCACGGAGAAGATATCTTTATATTAAAATCATCATCATTCATCATTATCAGCCAATAGGCGTCCACTGCTAAACATAGGCCTCCCCCTTAAAACCCCATTCCGAACGACAAGATGCCAGTTGATTTTTTTATTGATATACATTTGGTTGGTATAACATATTTTTACATTTCTGAAGACAAATACTGTCCAACTTAAGTAAAAATTCATTATCATCATCAGCCAGAAGGCGTCCACTGCTGAACATAGGCCTCCCCTTTAGAACGCCATTCCGAACGACAAGATGCATCCACCGGTTACCCGTGACTTCCACTATGTCGTCAGACCTAGGACGTCCTAAAACTCGACCATTCTCATCGGAGGATGGGCAGCAGCGTCCTCTTAACGTGCGGTGAGCATACTGTGATCCCCAAGCCGCCTGCCAAGCGTGGGGATTATTGGCAATAATAACTATGACAAACAAAATAATTATATTAAAGTAGATACAAATTATTATTATATATTTTTTTATTTACATTTCTATATTAGGCTACTAAAGTGCTTGCAGGAAAACCAAAGTACATATATCAAAGATACATTGGTACCGGCAAGTGCTTTTCAACCTGTGCTCTCGGTTTGCGTAACCATTGCACTGCCCCTACTGCCACTACTCGTATGATAAGGCGGGCAATTTACAACTGAAGTGATCATAACATAAATCAGTATCAAAACAACGTATTCCCACTACAATATCAAAAGTCAACTCCCATACATTATGAGGTTGACATACATAATAATATAATCCCCATAATCACATTTCTCATAATAACGTCATTAGAATTAGTCTGGCCGAATGTCGTCTTGTGCGGTCGTTACGTCTCCAGTCACGATGGGACGTGTGTGGGGGGCTTAATGTTAATATTACAATGTATTATTTTAATCATGTAGGGAGGCCTTTTTTTTGTTTCTCGTATTATTTAAATTAAAATTTATGTATTATAAAATATAGTCACTCATTTCTTTTATTGTGGCACGACATATAAAAAAATGTTGCACTTTGCCATTCATCTCCATTCATGGACCGCACTCCAGCTTAACATCAGGCTGTCATACATAGAGCCACAACAATAAAGTATACAGACCGTGAAGTGATTTACTCGCGTTTTGGGATCAGCGTGTAAGTTGCCGGTTCAAAATAGGCCGGCATAGTGGATGTGACTGCTACATACAGTTATTGAATTGAAGTAGCTGTGACATCCATTCATGGACCGCACTGCAGCCTAACATCAGCCGGGGTAACATCAGAATAAAAAATCTCTTCATACAAGCTCTATGGATACTGCAAACCTCTGCTTTTTAATCTCTGCCTAAGACCCGATTTGATCGCAAACTTATTTCTATTATATCAAAAATCGCAAAAGATTTATTTAAATATTCCAAAATGAAAATACACAAAAATTCCCACGGCAATAAAATGAAAAAGGATTACCATACTTTTGTGAAGAATGTGTGGGCGTTTCTCCTTTTTCCCTGTCCCGTACAATTTTTCCGTAATATAGAGGTAAAATATACCACACGGCCCGTTCGAGAATGTTCCACTACGTCACATACAGTGGTATTGATAGGTATACATGTAGTCGTGTGTCGTAGCGAGCAACAGGTGACTCACCCCAGCAGGGTTAAACGGTGCAGACGTTCCGACTTACTGTATGCTCTATTCTATAAATATTATTTCTTTAAAATATATATAAATATATTTTTTTTAAAATTAAGACTCTAACCTCGACCCGCCTGATGGTAGGCAAGAGGAGGCCCAAGAGTGTCAACGACTCTAAAAACCGTCTTCACGGTTGCCCCAGTCGCTATGCCGGCCACTACGTCTTGCTTGAAGGAAAATACAACTATAAATACTCGATTTAATTGAATTAATCAATTTCAAATAAATATCTAATTGCTGCATACTTTGTTTTACACTTGAGTAAAATGGCTAACCTTATCTTAGTAACATTGAGGGAATTACGGTAATAAGCCGTAACAAACATAAAAACAGGAATTGAAATAAAATAGGCAGTGGCACCCAGTCTGCCGATCCGGGGTAGTACCACCACTTACAAGTATACAGACCGTGAAGTGATTTGGTCACGTTTCGGGATCAGCTTGTAAGTTGCCGGTTCCATCTAGGCCGGCATAGTGGATGTGATTGCTATTCACAGTTATTGAATTGTATTAGCAGTGACATTCATTCATGGACCACACTTTGGCTTACCATCAAGCGGGGTGCTGTCAAATGTCGAGTCACAATAAAAATAAAATAATTGTTAAAATAGAGTAACATCTAAGCAAAATAATTCGAATTGACTGCAACAAAAATGTTTTTCTCATATGGTGAAAATCCTGGTTGGGCTAATGCGTGCCAGGGTTACCGATGTCGAGAAAATTTATGTCGAGCCTTTTGTTTTACGAGTTTGCTTTCAAAGCCACTTACCATGTATCGGTAGGGGTGATTCTATTTAATATTGAAATGTTGCTTGTTTTGCTGTTTTTGTTAGAAACTTTGTCTTAGCTCTCTCAAAGTTAGGGCAAATATGTATCTAAGTTTAAATTGGATTGGTTTTGTGTTGATTATTGATGCAGTAGGATAATTTTTGTATTGTTTATTACATTGATTGTCTTTTAATTAGCGATTTTATTAATTTGTCTTTTTTTTTGCCTTAACCCTCCCTCACCCTTGTTCCAAGTTGTTAAAATTTGGCAGCTAATGGGCTGAGAAGCTGTTAAGACTTCGTTTGCACCGCTTAGTTGCATTGGATTATCATGCCTCAAAGAAAAACAAATGTTCCGTGGTCAGGTGGTAATGAAATATTTTTGCTACAACTTTAGCGACACAAAACCCGTTAAAGATTTTCATATCCGACAAAAATGTTATAGTTTAGTCGTTATAAGTATTTATTTATTATGATTTACAAATTAATCTATACCTTGATCTAGTTGTAGATAAATAGTCTCAGAAGCCAAGACACCTGGTTCAAAAAACTTGCTGGTACCAATGTATCTACGATATATATTCTATGATATACTTTGGTCGTCCTGTTTTTATGATCCAAGCACAATAGTATAACAACAAAATTAAAAAACTTATATATTTTTAACCTTTCAAACCATGAATTTTAATTTTACAAAAAAAATATTTAATGACTTAGATTATGCGCAAACATTGTTTAATTCATACATTTAATGACGTTAATATATTCACCTGCCATATTAATCATAATGTGTGTGTATTTACCCTTAACGTGACACCCTTAATTTGACATGAAAGTGTGAAAATTGAGAAGCAAAGGGGAATTCCCACGGGCGCGGGCGATAAATTTCACCAAAATACACGTGAAAATCACTTGTTTAGGCAACTTAATATTAAATTAATTTATATTATGTGAGTTTCACTTTGTTTTGTGGTTCAAATTATGTTGTTTTGTTTTTGAGTTTATTAATGTAACACATGTACTGCCTAAGGTATTTTTATTATCATACAATATATTTGTTATGTAATCATCGAGCATGACATCCTGTTTAGCGTTAAGCTGGAGTGCGGCCCATGAATGAAGGCGACTGCTACTACAATTACATAAGTAAAATATCAATTAATTAAATTGTCACACTATTTTCCCACAGGGATAGGCAGAGACAATCGAGCGCCACTTCCTACGATCATGATTTATCTTTGCTTCCCTGACATCCACAATTCTCTTCATATTATAAGCTGTAGCTCTTAACAACACGGCTTTCTGGAGGATGTCAGCAATTTGGTCGGGAAACCCCCTCTTGTTTATAAATCTGTGCATCCACATCAGATTTATAAATTCCCTTTTTTTTCAGGAAAAAAGAACAAAAGGTACAAAAATAACTAAATTGTTATAAATCATAACAAGCGTAGATATATAAAATTGTTTTAATTGAATAAACACATAATATTATGAATATTAAAACGTAACACGTTTGTTAAAACCAGCAATAACAACTATAACCATCCTGTCCCGCTTAACTAAAAACTATATTTAAATGAAAACTTGCATGTGAGTTAGGCTCTTCTTACACTGAAATGTTTTCCTAATTTTTAAAAGGTTTGTCGGTTTTATCTGGTTTAGTTTTTTTCAAGTTTAATTGTTTCTTTTAATATTGGATTTATTTTAAATACGACTTAAGTTTGTGTAGAGTTTATTCATTTATGACAGCACCCCGCCTGATGTTAAGCTGAAGTGCGGTCCACGAATGATGGTGCCTGCCACTACAGGTAAAAATAAATTTAGTTGGAACCGGCAACTTACAAGCCTTACTTCACGGTCTGTATACGTTTGGTGACACCCTGGTTCGGCAGACTAAGGACCAAAAACCGCCTCTTATTTATTAACAAATATTTGTTAATTAAATTAACTTAGTTGGATCTGGCAACTTATAAGCTTCACTTTACGGTCTATATACCTACGTGTGGTACCCCGGATCGTCAGACTAAGAACCAAATAACCTTTTTTAATAACAATTATTTGTTAATTAAATTTTACTTATTATTAATTTTTCATATTATAAAATATTATTATTATTTAGGTGAAACGTTTGACGTAAAAGTATTTAGTGTACGAAGAGCTTAACAGGTGAATAATAAAAACTGGTTTATGAGCAATTACAGTTAACTGTCGATTAACTATAACTAATACCGCTACCCTACAGCAGCCATAACGTAGATTTTATCTTGATACCAATTAAATTAAATAAAAAGTTTACATGTGATATGAAACATCCTCCTAGCGTACACTCCTAACGAATGTACGCAGAATTACGAGATCCTATGTTTTAGCTTCATGACAGTATTAAAGAAATTATACTTTATTATTCTTTTCTTTATCTCTGGACGGTGTTTTCCGACCAAATTGGAGACATCCTCAAGAAATCTAGGTTGCCTAGTGCCTTTAACCATAGAGATTGTATGAAGAGAATTTGTTGATGTGATGAAGAAATTCTTGGTCGTCCCTTTTCTATCCTTTCACTTATTACTTGACAACTATTAAATATTAATTTATTGAACTATTTATTAATATAATATAAGATTTAATTAACAAAAGTCGTTCAAAGGCCTGAGCTTATATGGTCTGGAAATAAATTTATTACCAACTCAAAGTCATAATCCACATTTATGATTATTTTCAATTCACCAATTAATAATGAAACTTTATACCTAATAATTACATATATTAGGAATTTTAATTAGGTTGAAATAACACGTTCATTTCTAAACACTAGAATAATATAGGTATGTAAATTCCTTAACCTAGTCCTTATATGAAACCAGTAAACCAAAGCTTACTTATGGGTTTATTGTACCTTACTAAGGGTCTTGGTAATTTTCACATTTAATCAAATCTAATGAATTTTCGCTCCTCAATTCACGCAGGTAAAGGTACGACATTTCTTTCGATCCTGACACGATTCTTACTTCTTTCACTTCCACTATTTTCTTCTTATTATTATTTATTTACATGCCATGGGTTAGAATTCTCTTGTGTCTAATGTTAGTTGTACTCCATAACTGTCCGTTTGAGCATGTGAATATTATGTCATTTACTATTAAAACTACTTTTTATTTACCTACTAATTAAAATATTAATTGCTATTATTTTTTTCATTTAAAATATGTCAGTTAATTATAAAAACTAATTACATCCTTGTTCTCTTTAAAAGTAAAATATGTCTAGCTTAAGAGATATTTTTTCACTTCTTTTTCGATGACTGCGTCGCATGTTATCTCTCTGATGCATTCTGGTTAGAAGTATGTCATAGATTCTTGCTGACTTGACATTTGGGCTATTTTTATGTATTGTAATTATGTGGCTGAACTGTCGCGCCTCTGTTCCTGTGGATACGCTAAAACAAACGGACGCCCTGTTCTATGTTCCCTGAGACAACTCCATTGCTTCCTTCACAGCCAAAAGTCTCCTTCAATTATTATTATTATAATCGCTCGACATCGGCAGTAGGCACCCCGGCTGATGTGCTGGAGTGCGGTCCATGAATGAAGATGAATACAACTACTAGGTAAACTGCAATAATTATATAAGTTAAATAAGGCTAACCCAGGAGGCGTTTTCTAACCAAATTGGAGACATCCTCAAGAAAGCTGGGCTGCCTAGTGCCCATAATAGTAGAGCTCGTATGAAAATAATTGTGGATGTGAGGGAAGCGAGGGAGTTGGTTTGGATTGTGGCAAGTGGCGCTCCATGTGACAATTTGATTATTTGGTTGTTTTTATAAATAAATTGAAACAGAGGTAATAAAAATAGGACTATTTTTGTCTGCTTTTAAAGTACACGTGTACTATCCCCATGCAAATCTGTCTCTAACCAATACAGAAAAACAGATTATAGAAAGTGTAGTTAATGGTAAACTGTCCTTATGTTTAGGGAGACACTAAGTGTGTATTGGATTTCTACTCCTATTCTACTATCCTATTATTAGTTGATCTTTATCATATGACATGAAACTGGAAACTAGTTGCCTTCCAGCATGCATCTATCTTACTAATAGTTAATAATTTAAATATAAAATAATATATAATATATATTTCAATTTATGGGAGTATACGTACATAATATTGCGTAAAATCTATTACGCCTTGTAATTGCGAATTCCGAAAATTTATTATCTTTATAACAAACAAAATTTCTAAAGAATACTGAAAATACTGTCTTTCTGCGTACCCTGCTTATCCCCACAAAAGATAGGATTATTATTTATGAATTTATCTAGACGTGTGATAATATGTCCTCAATTTTATCGAACCATTTCTAGCTGTAAGTATCCCCCTGATTGCTCAAAATCAATAAGCCTAGGTGTTAGCAATATTTTAGGGTGTTTAAAAGATTTGATGTACAACCTTTATGACCTAGAATTTTTATGAATTAGATTCCTATAATTCTTGAGACATTGATGTCCTTTATTTTATTTACATTTCTATACTAAGCTACTAAAGTTCTTGTATCATAGAAACAGGACAACCAACGTACATATATCAAAGATACATTAGTACCGGTGGGTGGTCTCGCACTCGTGCTCTCGGTTTGTGTAACCATTGCACTGCCACTGCCGGTCGCATTTACTGATCAAAACGTAGACACAACATTCAGGTGACTTAAAATTTGGCATCGAGGTAGATTCTTAGGCATTGGGGAAGGATGGAAGAGATGAGAAAGAAGGTTATACCTTTTATACCTATAAACTTTAGGATAATCCTGGCCGGCATGGGTGGAGGCGAGGGTGAACTGAGTTAGTTAGGTCAGTCCTCGAAACTTATTGAATCTAACTGTTAAAATTGAGCGTTAAAGGAAAAAAAATAACAATGGAAAAACCTGTACTTATTATCTGGCTAGAAAACTAATATTATTCTAATAACAATAATTTTAAATAGGGCCTATTTAGCGATAGCTACAAATCAAGTAGAATATCTTGGGTATCTTTACAGAGTTCTTAAATCGAGGGTAATACAAATATTATAAATTTAATTTATTGATAATTTGGAGTTTCTTATATAATAATTATAGACAAGAAAATAATTAATAAAAATACAATTAAGCAATCAAGGAAATTGTCACGCCTTTATCCTATAGTAATAATAGAGTGCTACTTGCCACAATCCTGCACACTTCTCTCGCTTTCTTTGCTTGATATCCACAAGTCTCTTTATGAACTCTCTGTGATTATTGGGCAATGCAGATCCCTACGTTTTAAGGAATATCCCCGATTTGTCGTCCTTTTATATCTACTCATCCCAAGAACTGTCTACTAGTCAAATGAGCGTCATAGCAGCTCTATATAATTTTATTTGCGAACGCTATCAAAGTCGTATTTCACGGTGGCCGAGCGGAGCACGACACTGTATATTATTGATTTAGATATCGGCGCATACGCAGTCTCACTTAAACGCTCAACAAATGGGATTAAACTTACATGAATTGTTCATTAAACTACCGCTCCTTTGCCCAGTATGTGAGATCCATGTATGGTTGGCAAATAAACAATAATTACATTAATAACAAAATAAAATTTAATTATTTTCATATTAACGTAAAATATAAAATAATAGTTATAAAATCAGTTGCAAGAAACATGTTAATCAATCGAAAGAATCAATCAATCGAACAAATTGTCTTCCCTTTTCTTTAGGGATAGACAGAGACAATGGAGCGCCACTTGCAACGATCCTAACCCAAGGCAGCTCTACTAAGGGCACTAGGCAACGCAGCTTTTTCAAGGATGTCTCCCATTTGGTCGGCAAACACCCTCTTGGGTCTTCCTCATTTATCGCATCCATCCACATAAGATGCATAGGAAATAAATGAATTCTAAAAGTACTAGTAGAATCCATTACTAGCGCATATATGAGTATTATGTCCATCCTATAACCTTGAATCCTTTAAGATAAGAGTGAAAAAACACCGGCTTCGTGACGGCGTTTAAGGCAACCGTACACCGAATTGTTTTATTTTCAGATGTCGGGGCTCTTGAACTCCCTCTTGTTTATCATCAGGTAGGCCGAGGTCAAATAAAAAGCTCGTGATTTTATTAATATATATTTTTACAAAAAAAATTTTTTTTTAGTATTTATACAAAATAGGCGCACCAATAGCACACATATTACACAGTTAAAATTAATAAAAAACACCATTAGTCTAATTTCTGATATGTGTGCTCATTATAGGCGCACGCAGCATTGACCAAAAGAACACAGTAAGAATAAAAAATGTTTCCTAAGGTAAAACTTATTAAAAAATTATCAAAATCATACACACTATATAAACTAAAAAAAAAATAGAAAAAAAAGGAATATGATGCAAATCTATAAACAAGAAAAAACTAACAAATTACCTTGAGTGGAAAAATTTCATTAACTGATTTTTGAATATATTTCTGGTGTCACCAAAAGTGTTTAGATCCTAAAAAAAATGTCTAGATGGTAAAGTACATGTTTCATTGTATTCCCTACATATTCGGATTACGGGTACGTTAAATCCAAGGTTTTTTATAGGTATTTATTAACATAATGGAAAAGTACATTATTTTGTTGTCCATACAGAAACGGGGACACATCGTTGTCTAATCTACGTTCACAAGTTATTTGTGCTCCAACTGTTATCGCACGCACGGTTACTGTTTTGGGTCGTGTAAATTTGTGCTGACGCTACCTATTTCCATAAATAATTTAAAGCCAATTTATACACGATGCAAATAGTTATGGTGGTCAAATAATTTCCTTATTTAGACAAGGGACATACAAGCAATATACCTACGACTTGCAATATTCGTAAACATTCGAATTTAATACATATTATAATATTGTTTATTACATATTGATATTTATTATTTTATGTCACCTATAGATTATTTATTGTGGCATAGATTTTTATTGTCAAATGTAATTCTATAATTTTACATAACTCTTAGTCGCGTTTCAGGATCAGCTTGTTGACTGCTGGTTCCAACTAGGTCGGCATAGATGATGTGACAGCTACTTACTGTAGCATTAAACTGTAGTAGCAGTCACTTCCATTTATAGACTGCACTCTAGCTTAACATCAGCTGGAGATTGACTCAACATATGATATGGGTGTTGTCATATTTCGAGTCACAATAAAAAAACGTTTTTAGTCGTCAGCACTCTTGGACCTCCATCATCATTACCATCAGGCAGGTGGAAGTCAAATGCCGAGTCACAATAAAAAACATACTGAGTCGCCGTCAATGTGCCGACCAAAGCTGTGTGGTGTCAGGCCACACGCTCATGGTCTCATCTACAATTCTCTTCATATAAGCCCTATGGTTTTGGGCATTATTGAAAAGTATGAGAAACGTATTTTATTTTATATTAAATCGGCGTTCTAAAGCGTTATTTGATCTTTTCCCTACCTATCTACCTATCTACCTACCTATATATCCTACCTATCTATTTACTCCTGTAGTACCATTGATCGGGGAAGGCATCCGCATTCTATCGACCAAAGTGACATTAGAATCAATAGGTTGGATAGTTCTTCCCACCCTATAACCAAAGCAGCTTTGGTCGGCATATTGACGGCGACTCAGTATGTTTTTTTATTGTGACTCAGCATTTGACTTCCACCTGCCTGATGGTAATGATGATGGAGGTCCAAGAGTGCCGACACCTAAAAACGTCTGCCTTAGGTCACTATAGCCGAATAAATAGACAGCACTCGTGACCGTTGATTGCTTACCGTGAAGGAAGCCGTGATCAGATGTCACATTGCAATAAAAAAGCAACTGAAGGTATTTCTATGTTCTATGTTTATATTTTTTTTTTTAGATTTTGCTCAAACACTATTAAAGAAATAATAAAAAGAATGCGGATTACTATCGCGTTTATTTTTGAATAATAATTTAACATTTTTTTTCATTATTCCGACGTTTTGAGAGCTTTGCACCCATCGGTGTCATAAAATTTGCTAAATTCATTCAACAATTTTTTTTATACATTGTTATAAAGCATGTGTTTTCTAGTTGATTAAATATAGCCTTGTTCCGCCCATTGGAGCTGAAACAAAATATGATTAAATGTAAAAAAAAAACCTTTGTTAATGACAAATAAATAGTTACAATAATTATCCATAATAAATGTCGAGCGGTTTTTTACCTTGCTCTTTGACCGTGACTTTAGGAATATTTTCTTAGCGATCTCCCGTTACTCGTGGAAGTTATATTACGTTTTGATGTGTTTTTTTACTATTGAGTACTTACTTTAAAATAGTAATTCAGGGAATTAATGCTGTAGAAATGCGGTAATTAAGGAATATATGAGGAGTGACTATAGAGGATAGAAAGAGGAATAGCATAGTGCGCGATAGATCAGAACTGCACAAAACATAATTATAAAATCTTGTAAATCCACAACACACTTTAAACCACATCTCATTAAAAACACTACTGAAAAACTAAAGAAATAACATAATGCCTCCACATTGAGAGTTTAACGCATTCATTCAGTATACAGCAAGTTTTCTCGTACATATTCAGTTAAAACTTAAGTATTCAGTAACTGAACGCATCGTTTTATGAAAACTGTCGCTCCATTTTCCTGAAACACTTGCTTGCTTGCACTAATGACACGTCTAATGACATAGTTATTTCACGCTACACAAATTGCAACTAAGAATATTTTATTACTTGGAATTTTTTTAATATAAAATCTTACTTGGTTATTTCTTAAAATACATAATATTAATTAATACTGGTGATAAGCAGCAGAGGAGATCCATGAGCGCTGACGGCTATAAAATGTAGTACGCACTCTTTACTTAGTAAAAAACAGATAAAAATAGGTTTTTATTATATTATAATATCGTGATTGTTAATAAAGGATTAATATTTAACTCTATTAAATTATTTTAGGCGAATGATTTATGAATTTAGCGCGCCATCTGACCTCGACTTGCCAAGGAAAGGTCTACGCGTAAGATCAGTAATTACTGAAAAATAGACTTGGTTTACGGTTGCTTCAGCCATCTACACTATGCCGTCTAAAGGTGCTTTTTCACGCCTCGATTGCAGGAAAATCATTTTACTTAATTTTTGTTCAACATAGAAAGGTCATTTGGTCAGCGGTGTGCGTATGTTTGTCCTCGAACGGTATTACGAAATTTAAAGAGAGTTTCTTGCAATATTCTTTGTGGTATAGGAGATACAGGATGCCTTCATATCGACATTTCTCCTTATTAAGTTTTTATTTGTTATATCTTAATATTAAATTAGACGTTACAATATTTTTTATTAAAATTAAAATGAAATAGAGATACTTTTATATTCAGTTGGTGGTGATTTGCTTAGTCTGCCGATACACCTAAAAAGTAGGGGACTTTTAAATATACAGACCGTGAAGTCTGCGTTTTCCACCGGCTTTGTCGCGTTTCGGAATCAGCGTGATTGCCGTTTTCATCTAAGTTGGCATAGTGGGTGCGATTGCCACTTGCAGTTTATTTAAATGTCGAGCCACAATAATTCCTATAAGGAAACATAAAATTATTCAATGTTAAAATTAAAATATACTAATTACACCTATACTAATACTAATTATACTATAATAATTAACTTAAACACATTATTAAAAGGAGTCCCTTTAGGCAAGGTTCCGAAGATACTGGCAGCGTTCCCCTTAACTATTTCTAATAGCTAGACTAATTATTTGTCTGAGGTACGTGCCAACTCTTCGGTCTCCTGTGATGTCGACTAACCTTTTTGCTATTTCTTTAAAAAGCCTTATAGCCTAGGACCCCACGGGCTAATTATTACATTTTGATGTATAATAACGATGATCGTATTATATTAATAACGATACATGAAGTGACCTCCTTATAGCTTTCAATGAAATATGCGCTACGATTTTATTAGTCATCGTTAAATATTTATTGCATATGGTTAAAGTTACATATATGAATTTTACTACCACGCATATAAGAAGCAACTTCTTGGATTTTGCATCACTATTTATCACTTTTAGACATTATATATTTATGAATAAAGGCTTCGATTAATTTAATTTCTTTGTGTTTTATTTATATATATATTTACTAACATAATATATAAATATATTATGATTTTGTTCGTGTTATGTCATTGAATTCCGAAACGGTTTGACCGATTTTATTAAAATTCTATTACGTGTGGAAGTGGATGCTTTAGATTTAAATTTGCAACCGGTAGTAGGCGCTGCATCTCGGACCGGGACCCCTAATGTATAAATAAAATATAACTTTTATAATAATATATTTCCACAGAAATAAGTAACCTGATATTTCTGTGTACTACTACTAAGATAAACCTCTGCTGAAATAAAGCAGGATTCCAATTCTTTGATATCACTTTAGTTTAAAACCCTATTATTCTAATTTATATACGAGTACATACTTAGTACATAGTGGTCGAACGAAAACAAAAAATGGAAAGAAAGCAATACAAGTAAAACATGTGTTGAGAAAGACATTGAAGGACGAATGCATTTTACTATAAGAGCTCAAATATACCAATTTGTAATTTGATTTTAAGCTACGTAGATCACCCTTAACTAAACGGGACTATTGCCACCTACCCTGAACGGTATTTTAACTTAATATCAGACGGAGTGCCTAAAAACCCTACACATATGTACGATCATAAACCGTTTACTCTATATACGCAATACTTAAGTGAAATACAACTCTACCAGTTAAACACAACTTAAATATTTATGATTTCAAAGAATAATATATTGGTTTATCTAGGCTTAGTTTAGTGTCTAACCATTGCTTAAATAAAGCTGTCTAGTGCCTTTGATAAGCTTATCAAACGCATAAATTTGTCAATGATCTGTCAAAGAGCGCCTACTACCTATATGTTTAGAAAGGATTTTTCAGCTTACTAGTAATCAAAATTGGTCACACATACGATTAAGTTATGTGTACGAACTATCGCCTAATTTTGGCTGGCATAGTGACGACGACTGTGGCAGTCATAGATTAAAATGACTTTGTCAGTCGTCGGCGCTGTCGGACCTTCCATTGGTTACCTTCAGACAACTCAATAAAAAAAATGTTTAGAGTTTGGACCTAAAGTAGAGGTGACTGATGCTTAGAACGGAGTCAGTCGCAGCCTGTTTATATGTCCAGGTCAGGCTCATATTAAATTTAGTGGTAAAATATTAACCTTAAAAAATATATTGTATTTTACGACTCTAGGCGAGAATGTTGGATTTCCTGGCGGATGTTATATCAAAGCCAAGGCAAAGACATACGTTCAAAAGCCTAAAAGAATTCCACGTTTTAGTCGGAGATTGTATACTAATTTTTTTCGTTACCCAGCCGAAAGTACAGTCATTACTTTAGTACAGTTTTTAAAAAAATGACACACCTAAATTGGCGTATATGAAAGTGACGTATGACGCTGCGAGCCGGTAATGAAAGTGGCACTATTTGTAGTGCAATGGAACCAGAAAGACCGTTATTTTGGCTTAGGGAGCAAAATATTTAAAAATGTAATTACTTCTTAATTACATTTTTGAATTAAGGTTTTATGAAGCATAGAACTAATATTGTGACCATTTTGGATTTCCATATGGTCACAGTTGGCGGCAGTATGGCGTTTCTAGAATATGACTAAAATGTAATAACATGTTCAGAGTGTACGAATATATCTAAGTTGTGTGGGACTTTGGCTTCGTTTATATGTACATATCTAACTTTATGGTAATATTTTGAGGTTTCTAATGTTACATTATTGACGATACAGATTTATACGTTACGTTTTGTTTGTTTTCAATTTTATAATGATAACATAAACTTTTTTTTATTGTGACTCGACATATGACAGCATCGCGCTTAATGTTAAGCTGGTGTTCAGTCTAAGAATGGAGGTGACTGCTGTTACTGTTAAACACTTTCATTATGCCGGCGTAGTTGTAACCGGCAACTTACAAGCTGATCTTCAAAGGCGACTTCACGAAAAGTGGTAGCACTATTTCGGATCGGCTGAGATCGGCCTACGTCAAAGCCTTTTTTTAATACTTACATAACTCATCACAAAACTTTAAACTTAAATAAACAAAAGTGAAAGTACGTAAGTTAGTACATTTGTTGTAAACTGCTAACATGGTCTACATGGACTAATTCTGTCAACATGGTCCATGTTACTCCTTCATCCCTTTCACACAAATAAACAAACACATTTGTTAGACAGGAACGACATTCGAGCAACCAACACTACCGTATCGGGTTACTGATTTAGCATACAAGGAAGAGTTTACATTGTTTACGAGTATTGTGTCTTTAGAAAGAGATTACAAAATGTTTTATTTAGCCATAAACTTTCATTATTAAGTTAATATATATTCAAACTTATCTAACTTCGGCTTGCCTGATGGTATGTACAAGAGCGCCGACGACTGAAAAAACCCGACCGATACACGATAACCGATACACGTTGCATCAATCGCTGTCACTACGCCGGCCAAAGGCGCTTCTTTACGCTTCGCTTAAAGTTTCTAAGGACATATTAAGATGATGAAAACACAAACAAATAAGCTGGTTTATCTTTTCATTTTTGCAACTTCGAAAATAGGTGTCAAAGGTAGATTTCCAGATCATGCCAAATGTAAGGACAATAAACTTATAAAATAAAATAAATAAAGTTCTTATTAAGGCGGCAGTGGTGTGCACTGCCACTACAACACGGTCGCCTTAACTTTAGTAGCTTAGTATAGAAATAGAAATAAAATAATAATAATAAAAATGAAAGGTTTGTTTTCATTCATGTAAGCATACATAAACACGAAAGAACACTTGAAAAATGAAAACAATAGCACTCATTTCACACATATTTCATACATTCACGTTGTGCAGTTTTTCTTAAGCTTTCCACCACTTACCATTCTCAGTGAGAGTAATTGTCGTGAATCTATTATATTAGAAATGATCGTCGAGGTGATGGGACTATATACGGAAGAATTTTTAAATAATTATATTAAAGCTTAATAATGAATAATAAAGAATATTAGGGTAAAAAAATAAGTTACTGATTTTTTTCTTACATTTTGCGCGAACATTGATTAATAAATTGAACAAATTTTATGCAGCTTACTATCGCGTTTATTTTGGTTTTGATTTTACATTTTTTTTTTCCGACGTTTCGAGATACGCGATAGTAAGCCGCATAAAATTTGTTTAATTCATTAGGTTACTGATTTTTATATGGTATTGTTTCGGCAGATAAAAGAGCGCTGTCTTTTAAGCTGTGCAACATAAGGATCGGCTGTGCTTAATGACTGCGGTAGGAGCAAGTCTATACTGACGTGTTCGTTCAAATTTATTAAACTTCTAAAATGTATACATATTCAAAATACGAAAACTAAGTATGTATCAAAACAACTTACTGCGCAGCTTGAATGCCAGTACTCTTTTTATCCGCCGTCTTCTATAATTGTTTGTTTATTGTAGCTAGACATTTAACAGCACCTAGCCTGATGTGCTGCAGTGCAAGTAGCAGTCTCAACCGATATTCCGGCCTAATTGGAACCGGCAACTTTCAAGCTCGACTTAGTCATTTCACAATTTGTAGACTACCCCGGGTCAGCAGACTGAACAAATAACAAACAACTATCTGCCTTGGTTAGCACCTCAGTTCGTTACGCGTAATGTCTCGGATTCGATTCCCTATCGGAGCATATATTTGTTTTATATCTTTTATTTGTAATATTTAATCCAGTTATTGAAATCAAAAAATGGTTGATATATGCCCGGGTCTGGTTATCAAAGAGTGGCAGGCAATTGTCCCGAGTCTGTCGATCCGGGGTAGTACCACCACTTAGAAGTATACAGACCGTAAAGTAAAAGCCAATCCGTTTTAAGTTGCCGGTTTTAACTAGGACGGTATAGTGGATGTGTTTGCTACATACAATTATTCAACTGTAGTAGCAGTCACATGGACCGCACTCCAGATTATCATCAGGCGAGGTATTGTCATATATCGAGTCACAATAAATAGTCACGGTTGCTTTAAAAAAATAAAACCATAGTGCCCACTATATTGACAGTTGCATGTAGTCAGTGCATACGTCGCACCTGAAGGGTACTTTTACTAAGAACCCATTACGTCGTCATTATGGAAAGACTTTCAGCCATACTTTCATAATAATAGTTGGCCAACATTTCATGTAAAATATAGTTTTAATTTCTTACTGCTAACTGTTACAGTCATTTATATTTTATTTTATTTTATTGTGACACGACATTTGACCTTGACTCGCCTGATGATAAGCAAGAGGAGGTCCAAGAGTAACGACGACTGAAAAAAAACTAATAGTTTACAGCTGCCTCAGTCGCTTTCACTATGCCGGCCAAAAGTGCTTCTTCAAATTTTTATTTTAATAAATATGAGGTTTTTTACCTTAGATTTTGTTTTCGCGTTTGTGGATCAACTTGTAAGTTGCCGGTTTCAACTCGGCATAGTGGATATGACTCCTACAAAAGTTATTTAACTGTGAAATATAAAAAGCCAAGGTTTCAAAGTCTGGGTGTATATTAAATAAGTTTTTTTATTTATTTGTTTATTCATTTAAAGTCGCTTATTAACAGCTTGGTCATTCGCGACTTCATTTAAATACATAATACATTTAACAATATAAATTTTGTTATACAAATTAATAAACTTTAAAAAACTTAACGTGGTTTATTTTTAATAGTATGTAATAATTATAGGAATATTTTTAATTTAATTTTAGTTTTTTGATAGTGTAATAATCTGTATATAGTTATTAATTTATTGTAAAAGGCGACATGTCGTTCTAAATGACAAATAAATAAACAAATATCGCGTGTGAATAAAAAAAGCCTTATTTTAATATTCAAAAGTTTCCATTAAATTTAAATAGCTTCGAAGCTTGTTTGATACGTATACCAATACACTGATGTAGGCATTTCCTGGTTGATACTACTTAACATTTATCTCTATGTTAGTGGAGTTGGTAACATAGAGATTTGAGCCGCAGCTATCGCCAATAACAATTTACTAATGTTATTTCATAATAGCAAATAGTTTCATGTATTGTTAGCTTACATGATTTGCTAGTGCATTAGGCATTCTGATAACTGTATCAAAGGCTAGACCAAAGAGACCCTTAATCCGATAACAAACTGGTAGTTTACGAAATTATTACTAATGCAATTCCTAGCAAATGGGACAGGGGCATAAATAATTCGTCCATTCTTACAGTGGTTCTCAATGTTAGCCGAAGGAATGTAAAAATGAGATGAAACAAATGTAAAATATGTTTCACTAAATATATTATTGCATTATGTCTTGAGATTTGGCCTCGACTTGCCTGATGGTAGGCAAGACCTCCTCATTGGTTCCAAGAGAACCAATGAGAGACAAACCTTACTCAGCTTACGGCTGCCTCTGTCGCTGTCACTATGCCATTTAAATAAAATGTGCAAATCTATGTGCATTTAAATACAAATACTCAATAAAATTATCTAACTCTCACAACCTACATTTTATACGATTCTGTAACTCTCTCATTTTCTTTACATTCATGATTCTCATCATAAGCTGTATTCTCATACTCATGTTATAATGCAAAATTATATTGTGTTTATTTGTATTTATTTATTAATTAAAAATAGTCATGAAAATCAATAATAAATTATATAATCACTTATCGCAATGGATAAGTGGATTTTTTTTATTTTTTATTGTGACTCGACATATGACAGCACCCCGCTTGATGTTAAGCCAATGTGTGGTCCATGAATGAATGTCACTGCTACTACAATTTAATAACTGTGAGTAGCAATCACATCCACTATGCCGGCCTAGATGGAACCGGCAACTTACAAGCTAATCCCGAAACGTGACCAAATCACTTCACGGTCTGTATACTTTGTAAGTGGTGGTACTACCCCGGATCTGCAGACTGGGTACCACTGCCTACCACTCTTTGATAACCAGACCCGAAGCAAATATCCATCTCTTTTTTTTATTAACAAATGAAACAAATATTTGCTCCGACCGGGGATCGAACCCGGGACTTTATGCGCAACAAACCAGACGCTAAACCATTCGTCCACGCCTGTCACCTGGATACGCTCTATCAACAAATACGTATTTTTAATGTGTGATTTTTGTCTATACAATGCTCATTACAATTTTAACAGTTATAATACTACCATTAGATTATGCCAAATATTTATAAACGAAACACCAAATGATACTTGACAAAAGATTGAGAACCACTGTGATTAAATAGTTTGAAAGTAATGTACTTAGTATTAAAGTGAGATATTATGAAACTTAACAAGAAAACTAAATAAATAATAACTAAACAATCCAAGTTTAAATTAATAAATCTCATGGACAATTCATTCAATATAGAATGTTAAAATGATAGTAGTTAAATATTTTGCCACAAATTGCATCGGATGACGCACACCATCTATACATATAATAAAATTGGAGTGTCTGTTTGTAATATTGAAATAACCGTTTTTTAATACATGTATGTGAATATATATACGGTACATAACCAAAATTACATTTTTTACAATTTTTGTTTGTCTGTCCGTCTGTCTGTCTGTCCTTCTGTCTGTCTGTCTGTCTGTTTGTTCCGGCTAATCTCTGAAATGGGTGGACCTATTTTGACGGGACTTTTATTGGCAGGTAGCTGATATAACAATGAGTAACTTAGGCTAGGTTTATTTTAGAAAAAATCCTTTATAATAAATAAAATAAAAGAAAAAAAATCCCATACAAAATTTCGTGCGTTCAGAAATTTATTTTGGGTAAACTAAGGAAAATATATCAAGCTGCTAAGAATTGAAAACAAATTATTATCCTACTATTATTAAAAATGTGAAAAAAAAAAGTCTAATTGAGAACCTCCTCCTTTTTATGACTGTGTTATAAACCAAATTTTACGCGGGTGAAACCGCAGGTCCAGCTAGTACTTAATATTTTTTAGTTGTACGACCCAAAAGCATCAATAAACATCGATACACCCATAAACATCAATGCCCAAAAGTTATTTCTTCTACGGCCCATTTTAAAACATCGATGCCCAAAAGTTATTTCTTCTAAGGCCCATTTTAAAACATCAATGCCCAAAAGTTATTTCTTCTACGGCCCATTTTAAAACATCGATGCCCAAAAGTTATTTCTTCTAAGGCCCATTTTAAAACATCAATGCCCAAAATTTATTTCTTTTACGGGCCATTTTAA
Source organism: Tinea trinotella (assembly GCA_905220615.1). Classification (NCBI taxonomy): domain Eukaryota; kingdom Metazoa; phylum Arthropoda; class Insecta; order Lepidoptera; family Tineidae; genus Tinea; species Tinea trinotella. Next base: position 2,752,179 of record HG992320.1, on the reverse strand, counting down.
AACATCGATGCCCAAAAGTTATTTCTTCTACGGCCCATTTTAAAACATCGATGCCCAAAAGTTATTTCTTTTACGGCCCATTTTAAAACATCGATGCCCAAAAGTTATTTCTTCTACGGCCCATTTTAAATAACAAGCTTATATCACACAGTCCTAATATTATGAGGACACGACTGTCGATGTCAGTGCAAGACGCAACTTATTTTGGTGAAATATGGTCACCTATTTCCTTTGAGACAATCACGTTGTTGGATGGCATTTCCTACCCTTCCCACTATGGATACTTTTTTTTTCAAATCCTTCCTTAACTTTTCTTACTCTTAATTATCTAAAAATGTCTTAAATAAAATTAATGAAAAGTATATTGTGAATGTGAAGGAAGCAAGGGAGCTGTGTAAGGATCGTGGTAAGTGGCGCTCTATTGTCTCTGCCTATCTCTGTGGGTAAAAGGCGTGACAATTTGTTTGATTGATTGATATTAGTGGGCGTGCTTTGCAGCCTGAACTAATACGAGTATTCTTTTTCAAATAAAAGCTTTGTTAATTATAAGACGACAGGCGTGGACGAACGGTTTAGCGATTGGTTTGTTGCGCAAAGTCCCGGGTTCGATTCCCGGTCGGAGCAAATATTTGTTTCATAGCTTTTATTTGTAATATTTATTAACATTTAATATTGCAAATATTTGTTAATACAAAAAAGAGATGGATATTTGCTTCGGGTCTGGTTATCAAAGAGTGGTAGGCAGTGGTACCCAGTTTGCCAAACCGGGGTAGTACCACCACTTACAAGTATACAGACCGTGAAGTGATCTGGTCACGTTTCGCGATCAGCTTGTAAGTTGCCGGTTCAATCTAGGCCGGCATAGTGGATGTGATTGCTACTCACAGTTATTGAATTGTAGTAGCAGTGACATTCATTCATGGACCACACTTCGGCTTAACATCAAGCGGGGTGCTGTCATATGTCGAGTCACAATAATAATAAAAAAAGAATACTATATATTTATTTGCTCCATTGTCTCTGCTATCCCCGTGAGAAAAAGGCGTTACAATTTGGTTGAATGTTTGTTTCTCTTTTTAACTTTTAGTTCAATCAATCAATCAAATTGTCCCGCTTCTTTCCCACAGGGATAGGCAGAGACAATGGAGCGCCACTTACCACGATCCTTACACAACTCCCGTGCTTCCTTCACATCCACAATTCTCCTCATACAGGCCCTACTTTTAGTTGGTCTTGTGAATGACCAACACCCATAGTCACATCCTAAGATATGAATTAAAAACAAGCAATATTTAGTCGTGGGCATATAACGAGCGACAAGACACGACCACGTGTTGAACATCGTATATCGAGCAAATGACGCCGTTACTAAGAGATACTATCGCCAAATCAGATATACAACATGGAATAAACTAACTTGAGAGTTTCGCAAGAAGTTAATTTACAAAAGCCTTAAAACTTTATTGTCGTACTTGCCACTGATTATTAAACATAGACGATAATTTAATGAAATATGTAACACATTTATAATTGTTTATTTAAACTCTCTTTAAAGTAAAGCCGTTTATGTTGTAGAGTTTATTTAATTATTCAGAAGTAACGTTTTCAAAAACAAGGTTAAAATATTTTATATACTTAGGATTTTTATTTTAACATTAAATCTATTATTAAATAATCAATAAATCAATCAAATTGTCACGCCTTTTCCCCACGGGGATAGGCAGAGACAATGAAGCGCCACTTACCACGATCCTAATAATTATAATCAATATATTTAATACCATATTATTTAAATCTAATCAAATTGTTACGCCTTTTTTCCACAAGAATAGGCAGAAATAATGAAGCACCGTCTGCAACGATCCTGACACAACTCCCTCGCTTCTCTTACAACCTCATTTTTTTTCATACTAGCTTTATCGTTATGGACGCTAGACATCCCAGCTTTCTTGAGCTCTGCCTCGATTTTCGCTTTCATCTACATCAGATTTATAAATTAGCGATTGACAAAAAGAGCATATTATTTATAAAACTATCAAGACATGTGAATCGTTGTATGTTATCTTACCAACGTTGTCAGGCTAAACATTACGTGTAAGATACGGTGGTATTGTACTTAAGAAACACACGATTTAACAATGTATTAAGTAAAATTATTATGTGTACATAGAATTGGGACGAGCTTTCACACAATTTTGACGCCAACGCAATTACAACATTTAGAAATTATATTTCAACTGACACTTGTGAACATAATTTTTTTTTTAAATTTTTATTAAGGCTCGACTTTTGACAGCACCCCGCCTCATGTTAAGCTTCATCGATATCTAAATATCAATAAAATTGTAACGCCTTTTTCCAATTGATATAGGCAAAGACAAAGAAGCGCCACTTGCCACGATCCTGACACAAGTGCGTCGCTTCCCTCTAATCCACAATTCTCTTCATACAAGCTCTAAGGTTATTGTCACTAGGCAAACCAGCTTTCTGGAGGACATCTATATATAAATTAAGATAAGCAATCGCATCTACTATGGCGGCTTAAAAAATATTTTTTTAATCCAATTTTCATTACTTTTATTTTTTATTGTGACACGACATCTGACCTCGACTCGCCTGATGATAAGCAAGAGGAAGTACAAGAATGATGACGACTGGAATAACCGAGTCAGTTCCCGGCTGCCCCAGCCGCCGCCACTATGCCGGCATAAGGTGCTTCTTCACGCATCGCTTGAAGGATCCAAGGTCATAGGATGGAGAGAACACATGGGCTGGCTAAGCATTCCACTTGTCAATTGGCATAGTAACTGAGGCAAACGTAAACTGAGTCGGTTTTTCAGTCGTCTGCGCTCTGGGACCTGGGAATTGCCCCGTTTGCGCCACACGCGAGACTACGTGAAGGTCGGCAGGGACAATCAAGGGACCAATAAGCTTCCGTCTCGCGCTCCTAATAGAAGAATAATAAGAAACTAGCGGCAACCTTCATTAGTAAAAAAGAAGAGGCACTGGAAGATAATAATTATAAAATGTTAACCTTAGAGTCCAAATTATATTAATTAGAAAGTGCTTGATATGGGTTACAGATCCGGCATAGTGACGGCGACTAGGGCAACCGCGAAGACTTGGTTTTTACAGTTGTCGGCACTCTTGGACCTTCTTTTTGCTTACTATCAGGCGGGTCGAGGTCAGATTTCGTCAATAAAAAACAAAAAAAGTAATTATTGGTCATTATTATTTAAATATCATAAATGTCAAAAAATCACTATTAATTTTATTTGAAACACATACGAGTATTTGTTAATATAACGCATTTTACGCCACATCGACTTACGCGATCGATCCACCAGTCACCCAATACAATTATAACAACACATTATTCCTATTAAGAGGAAAGAGCTATCGAAATCACATATCATCTTATAAAGATCGTGATCATCGCTAATTGCCTAGTACCTGATCAGTCCGGCACGCAGGTCGGGTCCGATCACGATGTACAAACCGATACATTAATCATAGGTATATTGATAAACAATTGGCCTACCTTAAATGAGGGGTCACAAGGCATTGGGCCTTCTGAGCACGACCTTCCAATGCATCACAACACAACTATTATTTATACTTCATGCAATTTTAATTCCTAAACTAACACGATAAGCAATACAATTGCTTGTTTGATATGACTAGTTACGTCGTCTTTAAATTGATTTAATTCATAATTTTTCGTGCAATGCTTACAATGGATTCTCAATATTATTGTCATTGGAATAAGGATTAGATTTGTAGTTTAGTGATATTTTCCAATACTAGAAGGGGGTCTATGCTGTCGGCGAAGGCTTTGTCGCCAACCGACAAAGGATGTACGTGGGAATGTGCGCGTGCGCAACTAAACTTTCCCTATTTGATAATATTACAATAATGTATGGTTTTGACTTCTATTGAAGTATTGCCATCGTTCTTGAATTAAACATATCTTAAACAAAAAACAATCGCGTTTATTTTGGGTTATTGATTTTACATTTTTTTATTAGTCCGATGGCTGCAAAGCTCGCGAAAGAGCTTTGCAGCCATCGTGGTCACGGAGAGACCAAAAATAAACGCAATAGTAAGCCGCATAAAATTTGTTTCATTTATTAATCAATATTTGCGCAAAATATAAGGCAATGGCATCGTTCTTATTCATTTTGTTTATTGTTAATAAAAATGTTTAATCTCATATTATGTGTATGATTTCATACATTTCATACGTGTCATTATTTCGTTCCAATAAAATCAATTCGGGGCGCGATTCCAGCTAGACGGTGCTTCAACACGAAGTTTTGTAAACATGTAAAAATGTGCCTAAATTTCCTAAAATTAATCACCAATATATTAATATCTTACCACTTGATTTGCCGGCTTTCTCGAGGATGTCTCCGATTTAGTCGGTTTAGTCGGACATCCTCAAGAAAGCTGAGTTGTGTAGTCTCATAACCGTAGAGCTGGATGTGAAGGAAGCGAGGAAGTTGTGTCAGAATCGTAGCAAGTGGCGCTCTATTATCTGTACCTATTCCTGTAGAAAAATGGCGAGTAGATGTGAAAGAAGTAGTTGCGTTTCTAAATTAGTTTAAAGGTTGCTAAAATTATCTACCCTCCGAGTTTACATTTATCTCTCCGAAGAACACCCTCCTGGACATAATATTCCTGATAAATAGTTATATCCATTATTTTTTCTAACTTCAACATACTACGTTCTTTAAAACAAGCCCTCGTATTAAAATTAATCGTTCACACGTAACGGGTTTACAAGGAAAATTTCATGATTGGTTAGACGTCTACATTTCATCTCTAATTAATTCTGTACAACCAAAAATTGTTGAGTTGGAGACCACAAAGGAAGCTCTGAGCTTCCTCTTCAATAGCGAAATGTATTTTCCCATCGAATAACAATGTTTTGTAGGTGGCTATGTAAGACTATAGAACGTAACCTGACATGATTGGCTATAATTTATTTTATATATATTTATTTGAAATCATCATTCATTTGTATGGGGAACAGTTGCATACACATTTTAAAAGAGTTTGATGTACGAATATTACAATGTAATTGAAATATATCATTTTTTATGCATAGTTTAGGTGTGCAAAATAATCAAGCTATAATTATGACAGTTTAATTCAGGGAATAAAGTCAGGCCGTGCTGTAGCATGTCTATTCTGGCTCTGTGGTTATGGGCACTAGGCAACTTAGCTTCCTTGAGGATGTCTCTGATTTGATCGGAAAACACCCTCCTGGGCCTGCCTAACAATTTGTCCAACATACAATTTACGTTCTAATCCTCGCAGACCCCACATGCGGGACGAATCCGCAAGTCATGCCCAAATGAGTCGATCCTATTAACGATATAAATACCGGATGATAACATCGGCGGCGCTTGTTTCAGAGAAGCTCCTAACATTTGAACCCATTGTATTGGAACTTGAAAAATTTATAAGTGTAACGGTTCATAGGAGTTTTATCATAACTGTACTTGGGTGGAGTTTTGCAAACGATTTTATTATGTACTGATTTGACGTAGGTATTTTTTAAGTACCATAGGTTTTAAGGGACTGTTTATTTCTTACTGTTAGCAATATAGACCATGTTTGTTATAGACCATGGAGTCGGCAGGTCATTTTAGGTAGGTTTACCTTTAATATTATCTTATATAACCTCGACTTGCAAAACTTCGTTCAAGAATGCCGACCGAACTTCAAAAAAACCTTTTTTCAGTTTACGGTTGCCTCATATAAACTATACTCCAACAACAGTCGGTTTTTTCAGTCGTCGTCACTCTTGGACCTCCTCTTGCTTATCATCAGGCGGGTCGAGGTCAGATGTCGTGTCACAATAAAAAAAAACAAGCCAAAAAATAGTCCAACAAAAAAATTCTTTCTAATTTATTAATTTTTACAAAATAATATGTATTTAAAGAAAATATAAGCATAAAGGTAACGTTAGAAATTTTGACATGAACATATTTTTTCATATTTGAGTAATTTACTTTCGAAAAATTTTTGCCAGTGCAGTTTTTTGCGGTCTAGACCTGAAGCACATTAAGCTAGTTACCGCCTCTTTATAAAGCTACAAATTATTATATATATTTATTTAATATCTACTTATTGTATGAATAAATATATAATTGCGAGTTGTCAGGATCGTGGCAAGTGGCGCTCCATTGTCTCTGTGGGAAGAAGGCGTAACAATTTGATTGATTGATTGATTGATTATTGTATAACTTAATTAACGTAAATGGAGCTTAATAAAATATAAAAGCATAGTGATACAAAAGGCGAACTTATTACTAAACAGCAATAACTTCAAAGCAATCTTTGGGTTAAAAGAAAACTGATATAATATTAAATACTCACAAATTTTGACGACAGGCGTGGACGAACGGTTTAGCGACTGGTTTGTTGCGCGTAAAGTCCCGGGTTCGATCCCCGGTCGGACAAATATTTGTTTCATAGCTTTTATTTGTAATATTTAATAGTATTAAATATTGCAAATATTTGTTAATAAAAAAAAAAGAGATGGATATTTGCTTCGGGTTTGGTTATCAAAGAGTGGTAGGCAGTGGTACCCAGTCTGCCGATCCGGGGTAGTACTACCACTTACAAGTATACAGACCGTGAAGTGATTTGGTCACGTTTCGGGATCAGCTTGTAAGTTGCCGGTTCCATCTAGGCCGGCATAGTGGATGTGATTGCTACTCACAGTTATTGAATTGTAGTAGCAGTGACATTCATTCATGGACCACACTTCGTCTTAACATCAAGCGGGGTGCTGTCATATGTCGAGTCACAATAAAAAAAAAAAAAAAAATAACATGATTTTATGAAAAGCGATAATCTCAGCAGAAAGCGCTTTATAGTTAGGCTATATTAAATAAATTGAAATAATAGTTTCAATATTATAATGGGTTAAGGGAGATGATCATAGAAAGCGGTGATGGGCGTCGCAGTACCGTTCTTGATATTGTCTTCGTATTACTATTATTGTGGCCGACCATTCTACATCCATATTGTATCATTGATGTATCCACTTGTAGAATATAGAGCCGTCATTGATTAGTTAAAGTAAGGTTTCAGATGTGACATAACTATTTATAAAATATTCCAAAATTTTACTAGGGATTATGTAAATACTAGAAAATTTTCACTGAATTGTACTTTTTATGTAACAATCAATCAAATTTTCACGCCTTCCTCTCACAGGGATAGTCAGAGACAATTGAGCGCCACTTGCCACGATCCTGACACAACTGCCTCACCTCCTTCACATTCACAATTCATAACCGTGACAGTTGACAGTTGACAGTTGGAGGTAGCAGTGAGTTTGTTTTAATTCTAGAAGTTTTAATTAGATTATTGTTGAATTAGTGCTAGTTCTAAAGTTTATTTTTGCGTAGTTTTAGTAAGAAAGGAATACTAAATATATTTGTAATTAGTTTTGTGTTTTAAGTGGTCCTAAATTATAAAAATGAAAGGGGGCAACACACCAATTCAATCAACTACTAAAACTAATAATATTTGCGATGAAAACATAACACAACGCCGCACCCGACCTACTGCGAGCAAACGCTTTAGCGAACTGACTTTAGAGGACATCAAAATGACTATTTCTTTACAAATTTGGTCGTTTGTCCAATCTAAAAAATCGAATAATGCTATTCCTGAAACAATTTATTATGGTAATATTTCATCTTCATGTTCTGATGAGATCTGTTCATTGTTTAACAACTACTTTCAATCAGTTTTTGAACCATCACATAATGACAGTAGTAGTAGCTCCTTTCCCCAACCCTCCAACTCCTGTGTATCATTACATAATATCCCAATTACCGTTGAAATATTAAAAAAATATTTGAAACGTTTGGATGTTAATAAGGGTAGTGGGCCGGATGGTTTGCCTTCTTTTTTCTTAAAGAATTGTTATTCAACACTATCTGTGCCTCTGACCCTACTACTTAATAAGTCTATTAAAACAGGCTGTATGCCCGCAATTTGGAAGCGTTCACATGTCACGGCAATTTTTAAGTCTGGCGATAAACACAACGTTCAGAATTATCGACCTATTTCAAAATTAAGTTGTATTCCGAAATTATTTGAAAAGGTAGTATACGATGGCATCTATCCTGTCATCAGACATTTTATTGCCGATCAACAACATGGATTTATTGATGGAAGGGGAACGGAGAGCAATTTAGTTGAATTTGTTCACTATGTCGGTGCTGCTATGGATGAGGGCTTCCAAGTGGACGTAGTGTACACCGATTATTCGAAAGCATTTGACAAAATTGATCATTCACTTCTTATTGTGAAACTGCGTAATATCGGTGTACATGGTGACCTGCTGCGTTGGTTAGAGTCGTATTTGCGGGAGCGTAGTCAGGCTGTTGCAGTTAAGGGTTATTGTTCATCGTTCGTTCCTATTTCTTCTGGAGTTCCCCAAGGATCTCACCTCGGACCCTTACTTTTTAATATCTTTGTTAATGATATTACCTCTGTCTTTAACGATAGCAAGGTTCTACTTTATGCCGATGATATGAAAATTATTAAGATAATTAAATCACCTTCTGACTGTTTAACTCTTCAGAACGATCTGAATAGGCTTAAAGATTATTGCAAACTGAATCATCTTTTCCTCAATACCAAAAATGTAATGTTATAACATATTCTAGAAAGAGCAAACCAATTACATTCGATTACAAATTAGGTGATGATTCTATTCAGAGAGTGTCCATGGTGAGGGATCTGGGAATAATACTCGATGACAAACTATCCTTTACTTCGCATTATAGCTCAATCACACAGAAAGCATATAAGATGCTCGGCTTCATACTGAGAGTTGGCAGGGAATTTAAGCTGCAGTCCACCCTACACCTGCTTTATAATGCATTTGTACGATCACACTTGGAATATGCTTCCACGGTATGGAACCCTCTATATAGGGTACACATAGGGAGCTTCGATAAAATTCATAATTTATTCATAAAACATCTTAATTACAAATCACGAAACGACAACTCCATGATTAATACATATATACCTAACCCAGTTGCACGTAGACTTGAGAGGGATCAGGTGTTTTTATACAAAGTAATAAATAATATCCATAATTCTCCATTTCTCTTAAGTAACATTGCACTGAGATGTCCCCGTAAAGGCTCACGTTATATGGACTTGTATAGTTTGCCGTTTAGAAAGAGAAATTTTATTAGACATTTATTTTTGTATCGTGCATGTGGTATGTACAACAAGTTATTCTGTAATATTGATCCTTTTAATCAAGGTTTGGCCGGATTTAAGAAGCAGGTACGAGAAACAATTCAGATTAAATTTATTAATGAATGAAATGACTTTGCAACACTATTTCCTTTTTTTCTTCTTTTACTTTTTTTTTTTTTGATAGTTTAAGTAATTGGAATACTTTTTTGTTAGTGTAATTTTTTAGGTTTCTTTTTTACCATATAGTTTTGAATTCCTTTTTTGTGTAAATTGCTATCTCTTTGTATGTTTTATAATTATTTGGAAACTTTGCTGATTTATGTTCTATATTTTATGTTATATTTTTTGCATTGTACAATTGTATGTTTCCTTAATAAAGTTAAATAAATAAATAAATAAATAATATTAGTATTAAAAATTAATGTTAATGTTACCATTTAATAGTTCCTTATTCTTACCGTGAAAAGAGATGCTATTTTGTCTTTGTTTGCCTATCCTTCTGAGCATTGAGGCTTGCCGATTTAAACAATAATTTTTCTTATACTTACAGTTTTTAATAATTTTCATTTCCATACTAAGCTACTAAAGTGCTTGCTTGCATCATAGAAACAGGACGACCAAAGTACATATATCAAAGATACATTGGTACCGGTTAGGGGATTCTAAACCTGTGCTCTCGGCCATTGCACTGCCACTACACCACGGTCGGTTTAAATAATATGTTTTTTTTTATACTAGATACAAGTAGATAAATATTTCATTGACATATTAAAACAATTTTGAAGATTGCATTGTCGTTTTACTTTGCGTTTAATATGTTTAATAAACATACCATTTAAAGCTAAGTAGGCATAGTGGATGTGACTGCTGCTTACATACATTTATCTAGGCCTCAAATTTGTCGCCTCAACTCATGGATCACAATTCACCTAAATACTAAACAGTGTGGGGTAATACAAAACATAAGAGAGTAAAGACAAACTTTAAGTTGCCCCATCTTAATTTAACAAATCTATAATACGGGTAAAATAATACTGAAGAGACGAAGCTATCAGAAGAACATGTGTTTAAGTTAATATTTATAATTAAGTTGTAGTCTTACTATTGGAGATTCGAATAGGAATTGATGCCACGCGCCAACCTGTAATTTACTTTAATAATCTTATTGTTCCGTATGTGTGCTTTTAAAGTGAATTTCAATCGATATTGATAAAATAAGACCAGTAAGAAATCAATAAAAGTAATTCTTATTTAAATATTTATTGTGACTCGACATCCGACCTCGACTTGCCTGATGTTAAGCAAATAGAGGTCTAAGGTAGCCTAGTCGCCGTCACTATGATTCTAGTGTATTTGCTTTAAGTCTGGGTAGTAGGCAGTCATTTGGCAAATAGACGATCTGGGGTACTTGGCCACCACATTTAAGTCACTGAAACTGATCCCAAAACGCGACTAAGTCACTGAACGATCTGTACATTTGTAAGATTTTTATTTTATTTTTTTGATTGTGACACGACATCTGACCTCGACCCGCATGATGATAAGCAAGAGGAGGTCCAAGAGTGACAACGACTAAAAAAAGTTAGTCGTCGAACGAGTTAGTTCATAGGATGGAGAGGAAGACGAACTGAAGAATGAATGCTTTATGAATGCGGATGCTTTTACCGACCTGAGCGGGTACTACGGGTGTGAAAAAAAAGAGGTAGGAACAAGGTAAAAGGTTCCTCGCAACATTCTCCGTGGTATAGGCGATAGAGTAGTGGAACAACAGACTGGGCACCACTGCCAACCACTCTTAGTGTTTATTAAAATTAATTAACCAAATAAATGTAGGCACGTAGACACTTGAACCACCGTACCCGTAACGTGTTTACAATCGCAAAAACTTGTACACCTCGTACTTTTTTCGCAAAATACTTTTCCGATTGCCACTCAAAAATTTACAAAAACAATACAAAATTATAAAGTTTAACGACGAATTCGTTCACAAACATTTGAAAGTGCTATTTTATAAACGTAAAAAAATGTCGTTGACTCATTAAAAATAAGGGTTTTTCTTTTAACAACGGAACCCTAAATGCCTAATATCAAGTGGAGTTTTTAATTTTCAATTATTATAGACCTACGTATGTTATTGTTTTTATTTTGATTACTAATGAGGTAAACACTCAGACCCCGTTCAAATTTCAAATAAAAATACATTATGAAAAATGTACCTAAGTATTTCTTTTTACATTTCTATTTTAAGCTACCTAAGTGTTGTATCATAGAAACACAACGACGACGACCACCGACTTTTTCTCTCAGTGAAAAAGAGGTGAGAGTTTCTCATTTTGGAGTTTCTCATTTTCACCTCTCAGTTTCTCATTTTGGAACGCATTCGGCATAATAGATAGGAATTATTTGAAGTATTAAATAATATGATAAATTACTAGATATAAAGTGAAAAAAAAGTACATTTTCCTATCGATTGTGTAGATATTACGACAGTGAAACAGATTGTATAAAAATAAGCATTTTTCACGTGGAACAGCGATTACGATATGGTAAAAGAAAATAGTAAACTTTTGGATATCAATATAAGTCAACTTCTGCTTTTCGATTTTTAACCTTAAGTAAATGGAACAAGCTACACAATCGAAATTATCAATTGCATTTGTAAACATTTGAGAACACTTTATAGTCTTGATACTTTGGATAATCCCGAATAAAATCACTCTACCTACCATCTACCCATCATGATTTTCTTAAACTAGACTTTCTCATTTCAGCGTTTTTATTATCAGATATACCTAACTGAATAAAATTGTCACGATTTATTTTACACAATAGACCATATTTTTTACAATCCTGACACTTATCATATCCACAATTCTTTTTATACAAGCTTTATAGCAATCGGCTCTACAAGCCCTAGCTTTTTAAAAAGAATTTCCTGTATATAAATATAAATTTTTGGGTTTTTATATTATTATCACTCAACTCTGATTTAAAAATCACCAATTAAATAAAATTCTTTTTTCCACAGCAATAGGCAGAGACAATGGAGCGCCACTTGCACAAATTATCAAATTAAATAGAAGTATCAATACTCATCAAACGTACTAATCAATATCTACTTCTGAAATTGAGAACAACAAATAAAAATATTGTGGTTCACTCGACCGGAGAGGCTGTGTGATTCGCAAATAAGCCGTGTGCGTGAAATAATCAATGGAGGTACAGTCAGCATTTCCTTCTTTTGCTGATTGTGTGATTTGTATGTTGACTGTACTCTCGATGTGTTTTTTGCACACTTTATTGCGTTTTGAGTTGAAAAACAGTAATTGTTTGTGTTGTTTTTGTGTATCAATTTTACTGTTGAAAATATTCGTTTAATTTGTATAAGGTCGCTGTTTATTATTTTAGTCATAAATTCATTGAGGTTAATAATTAGGCATACTAGATACTAGCGTTAATAATACAGTCTACCAGCCTTATAAACATTGTAAATTGGCCTTCTTTGGCTCATTTAGATTACCAAATGATTGTTTAACTACTGTGGTTTCGGAAAGACCCCATCGAGATTAAACCATGAGAAACGCGGTCTGTAATGTCTGTCTGTCATGACTGTGAAAAGTGATAGGAAAAACTTTTTTTTAATTTGTGATTCGCAATCCGATCGTAGACGTCTTCTGGCAGATGATGATCTGACCTTCACTAGACAAGTCGATTGCAAGGGCAGAACCAAGAGCACAGACAGCTAAAAAATACTGATTCGTTATTCAATTGACTTATCCAAGTTTACACTATGCCGGCTAAATTTTACAGATAATCTAGTAATTTTTATCAAATGTAGTAATACCCAGTCGGCCTTTATGGGGTAGTATACCGTGAAGTGACGTAGTCGCGTTTCGGAATCAGCTTGTAAGTTGCCGATTTCAGAAAGGTCGGCATAGTGGATGCGACTGCTACTTACAGTTATTAAATTGCAGTAGCGGTCGCCTCCATTAATGGACCGCACTGCAGCTTAGAATCTGAGATGCTGTCATATATTTTTTATTTTTTTATTGTGACTCGACATATGACAGCACCCCGCTTGATGTTACGCCGAAGTGTGGTCCATGAATGAATGCCACTGCTACTACAATTCAATAACTGTGAGTAGTAATCACATCCACTATGCCGGCCTAGATAGAACCGACAACTTACAAGCTGATCCCGAAACGTGACCAAATCACTTCATGGTCTGTATACCTGTAAATGGTGGTATTACCCCGGATCGGCAGACTGGGTACCACTGCCTACCACTCTTTAAACAACACAATAAAAAATGATAGAAAAAGCGTAAACTATTTCTTACACTTCGTGTAAAAAATAGCTTAATACAAAGAGAACGATGAACACCAAAGCGCACCATCTGTTTGTCCAATCATAACAACTGAACTTACATTAAGATTAAGTGAGGGACAAGAAAGTAGAATTACTTAGCAATTACAGACTGACAAATGTAGGGTATTAGTAGCACATGTGACCGAAACTTGGATCAACTAGACCCGATACCCACCACCCTTCAACTATATGTAGTTATTATGTAGACCCTCCTATTGCCTCATTTGCAAAACATACAGTTGGTTCTGTTATATAAATCACAAGGAGTTCTCTAATCATAGGATTGAAATACATTCTTAATACAATAAAAGGATGCTTGTAAGAATATTGTCGTTTTGGGTTGAAGACGCCCAAAACCTTCTTGAAAAATAATTCTAAATTAAATTTTCTAAACTGTGTTATCTCTTTCACATCATATAATATTTATTAATAAAGTAATTAACTATAAATAAACTATAAATCTAAAATATCATCTAGAGGCGTCCCATCAGAGATAGTCCCAAGGAGACCGGCAACATTTTCCCTTTGCATAGTAGCTAGGCTAATACGTTGGCAAAAATATACCAGCGTTCCTGTCTCCAGACTTCTTCGTTAGCCGCTCGGTCGAATCCTTGGCCAGGCGCTTGGCTGAAGGTCCCCAAGGGCCCATCGTTTAGACCACAAAAGGCGCAAACTCGCAAACATGCACGATTAAAACGTGATCATGGAAAAAAATAAATAAAACTCATTTTACGCAAAATATAAATATATATTTAGTTGTAAGTTAATAACAATTGTAAAACTGCCTTATATTTTAGTATCATTAATATAATAGAAAATGCTAATTATAAAATGTAACAGTATTTAATGCATACAAAGGAAAATAAATAATGCCATAAGTCAATAAATGGTAATGCAATAAGCGAATGCGATAATATTCTATGCAGTTATGTTACAAAATATGAATTTCTTGGTTCCCTATGACCTTTTTGACTGTAAACATGGGTGAGTCCACATAAGGTATTTACCACATAAACAGCGATTAATTATAATAATTTATGTTCCTACAATCGACAAGTGGAGTGTTTTAAAACCCAATGTGTTCTCTCCATTCTAGGTTGAGATCTTTCAAACGAAGCGTAAAGAAATAGTAACAGCGACTGAGGCAATTTTTTTCAGTCAATAGCGTACTTACACTACTATTACATCATGCAAGTCGAGTTCAGATGTATCAATCAATAAAATTGTCACGCCCTTTTTACCACAGGGATAGGCAAAGACAATGTAGCGCCACTACTGAGCTGAGTTTCCTAGTGCCCATAACTATAGAGCTTGTATGAAGATATTTTTGGATGTGAAGGAAGCAAAGGAGTTGTGTCAGGACCGTGGCAGATGTATCGACTTATATAAAAAGTATTTCTCGATCAAATAAGAATTTTTCTTTCACAATAACTAGTAACCGCGGTGACCATAACCATAGAGACTTTATGAAGAGAATTGTGGATGTGAAGGAAGAAAAAGAATATCAGGTTTGTAGCAACGTGGCAATTTGATTGGTTATTCTTATGTGACTTTAAATGGTACTGTATCATCGAAAGAGGCTCAGACGTAGATGAGCCGGTTTAAAACTGTTTCATAAAATAAAATTATATACTAAGCGACATAGACTCGCAACTCATGGACACACAGATAGTCTAAAAATAGAGTGTCAGCTGTTTTTGTGTATCCATAGCCCTAGAGCATTTATCTATTTAGTCAAAACTTACACAACTTGTATGATAAAACATGTAATTTCATGAGCGGGGGCGGGAAATTGTAAATCACTATTCTTATGTAATGTGAACACTTCAGATGTCCATCCGTAGGCGTATTATGCGTAGGTGCGCGAAAGTCCACGGTAACTGCCAACGCGTTCCTTGATTTCATTCGACACGCTTTCCGCAATACAAATAGTGATGTCCTTTTTGAAAATCACATTAACGGTTTCTCAATCGGTTTCCTAATAAATTGATAAACAAATTTGTTTTTTTATTGTGACTTCCTATCTGACCTTGACTTGCCTGATGGTTAGTAAAGGAAGGTTCAAGAGCGCTGACTAAAAAAAACGACCTAGTTTACAGGATGCCTCAGTCGCCGTCACTATGGCAGGCTAATTAATGTTTGATTGGCTATGGTAGATGTTTGGTCTCAATTTGAAGAAATGCTATTTAGAAAATTTGTTAAATATTTTCTAAATAGCACATATAATATGCTATTAATAATATGTCACGCCTTCCTCCCACAGGGATAGGCAGAGACAATGGAGCGCCACTTGCCAGGATCCTGACACAACTTCCTCGCTTCCTTCACATTCATTTTTTTATTAAGTATTATTATTAGGTTGTTCGGAAAGTCATTTCGTTTTTTCCCGCCAGAGGACTTAATTACGTTTTTTCGAAACTAACTTCACACTTAAGCCCCATAACCATTATATGTCTTGAGAGCTGATATTGCAAGGCTTGTGTGTGAAAAAGTTCTATTAATTCTACCCAGTAGTTTTTGGTTGGTGACCTTTTAAATATGGAGAGCAATAAGCAGCATTTTCGTCATATTTTACTTTTTTACTTCAGAAAAGGTAAAAATGCTGTCCAAGCGAGAAAAAAATTGACGGATGTGTATGGAGAAGGCGTGTTAACAGTACGCCAGTGCCAGAACTGGTTTGCAAAATTTCGATCCGGCAATTTTGATGTCGAAGATGCACCACGGTCTGGAAGGCCGGTCGAAGCTGACAAAGATGCGATAAAGGCATTAGTTGATGCAAATCGGCGAATCACCACACGAGAGATCGGTGAGAGGTTAAATTTGTCGAATTCAACTGTTTATGGCCATTTGAAAGGCATGGACTTAACCTCGAAGCTCGATGTGTGGGTGCCCCATGTCCTTACCGAGCGAAATTTGTGTCGTCGTGTTGACGCGTGTGATTCGCTCCTCAAACGTCTAGAAAATGATCCATTTTTGAAGCGGATTATTACTGGGGACGAAAAATGGGTTGTATACAACAATGTTAAACGCAAGAGGTCATGGAGCAGAAAAGATGAACCGGCTCAAAGCGTGTCAAAAGCCAACATTCACCAAAAAAAGGTGATGCTCTCCGTTTGGTGGGATGTCAAAGGAATCGTTTTTTTTGAGCTTTTGCCGGACAATACAACGATTAATTCAGAAGTCTATTGTCATCAGCTGGACAAATTAAATGATTCACTTAAAGAGAAGAGGCCCGAATTAATCAACAGGAAGGGTGTAGTGTTCCACCAGGATAATGCGAGACCTCACACAAGTTTGGTCACTCGCCAAAAACTTTTACAGCTTGAATGGGACGTACTGCAACATCCACCATATTCTCCAGATCTGGCGCCTTCCGACTACTATTTGTTCCGGTCCCTGCAAAATTTTTTGGATGGCAAAACCTTTACCTCAAATGAAGATGTCAAAAACCACCTGGACCAGTTTTTTGCCAGCAAGGACCAAAACTTTTATGAGAGGGGAATTATGTTACTGCCAGAAAGATGGCAAAAGGTGTTGGACCAGAATGGCCAATATATAATTTAATAAAATATTTATTCATTATACGAAAACTGTCTTTCATGTTCCCCAAAAAAAACGAAATGACTTTCCGAACAACCTAATATTTCTACAAATATGTAGTACACAGGCGAGCTTAATGCTACATATACTAGCTAGCCAATTTCACCTTAATCCAGCTAAATAGATTACCGTTAGTACCACCACTTTCAAGTCTGTGGAACAGTGAAGTGTCTCAGTGGCGTTTCGGGATCCGCTTCAAAGCTGCCGGTTCCCACTAGGCCGGCATAGTGGATGCGACAGCTACTGCCACTTATGTATGCTTAACATTAGGCGGGGTGCTATCATATTAAACAAAATAAATAAAAATGAAAGGATGTGTTTTAATTTAACATTATCGTTTATTACGGATTTATCCCATCACTATTTCATATAACACTAGATTTAGGATTAATGATGATATAGGTGAAGAGTAGGATGTGTGCTTTCGTAACTAAACTATTGTTTGCGCACTAGGTATGTCTTTTACATTACGAGTACCTACCTATATCTAGGAAGTATAGTAATGATTTTATAAAAAATACATCCCTAACTATCATCATCAATTTTACGCTCTAATTTTCACAGGGATAGGCAGGTGCGCTTTCCACTATCCTAATACATTTCTCTTTAAATCAATTATTATAATAATTCTGTGTTTAAATATAAGTTTCTTTGATAATTTTTGACTAGTTGATCTACATGTTACCTC
Source organism: Tinea trinotella (assembly GCA_905220615.1). NCBI lineage: Eukaryota > Metazoa > Arthropoda > Insecta > Lepidoptera > Tineidae > Tinea > Tinea trinotella. Next base: position 2,734,274 of record HG992320.1, on the reverse strand, counting down.
GTTTAAGCTCACGTGTAAGGTCGAATAGAGAGACCTACAGAATGCGGAGGTCTCAGTCGCCGTCACTATACCCACCCAGCAGTAAAAAATAGCACGAGTCGTTTATTGATAGAAAAATATTATAGAGTTATACTTGAGCTATTATTATACCCCAACATCATACCCCAAAAAGCCTATCTAATATAACTGGAATCAGTGGAACGTATTAACTACATATTCTAATATAAACTAAAACTATAATTTTGATGTGGGTACTGGAAGGTACAACGCGTGCCTTAAATAAAAACACAGTATATCTATTTTGGATAAATAAAAATAGTAAGTTTCAAGAAAAGAACTACTTTAAAATAACAATTGAAAAGTTATGTGTTTAACTTTAACAAATAAGCTTTTTTTATCGAAAGCAAAACAATTTGTTTAGTTCAAAACCAAAGGTTTTGTAGTAGTTTGTGTAATTACAAATCCTGCAAGTTTATAGCAGAGTTATTTATTTTTATAAATAATACCAATAAATCAATCAAATTATTACGTCTTTTTTCCACAGGAATAGGCAATGACATCGAAGCGCCACCTGCCACGTTCCTGACACAACTCCCTCTATAACAAGCTCCTACGGTTCTGGGCACTAAGCAACCAATCTATGGTACGAGTATCAATCAATCAATTAAATTGTCACGCCGTTTTCCCACAGGGATAGGCAGAGACAATGAAGCGCCACTTACCACGATCCTTACAAAACTCCCTGGCTTTCTTGAGGATGTCTCCGAAATACAAATTTGGTACGAGTAATTTAATTTAAAATACCTATCTATAATGAATTAAATACATGAACTCGTAACTTATAACTCATTTTATTAATTAGAAAACATAGATTTAAACAGGTCTAACGCGTTAATAAACATATTTCATTTGACTTCATGTTTCGGCTATTTTGCAAGAGCTGTGGTCACTAGAACTGTACCTAATAAATAAAATATGTTGAGATGAATATAATTTGTTTAATACTAAAGGTCCGTTTATTTATGGACTTAAATTGCGTACGTTTAAAACAATTTTTCAGAAATGTATAATTCCATGGCTAGGCTGGCATAGTGGATACAACTACTAGTGAAATTATTTATGTACACTCCAGCTGTTATATCATTTCGTGCCACAAATCCTTACACCCTACATTTACAATAAAATACCAAAAATTTGCTTTACCTCGTTAAGTACATAATAATTTACTATTCTAATTAGTCGTAAATTAAGGCAACCGTGGTGTAGTGGCAGTGCAACGGTTACATAAACCGAGAGCACGAGTTTAAAACCACTTGCCGGTACCAATGAATCTTTGATGTACTTCTATATTACATCTATATTACAAGCACTTTAGTAGCTAAGTATAGACTTTAATAGCTACTAAGTATTTGACGACAGGCGTGGACGAACGGTTTAGCAATTGGTTTATTGCGAGTAAAGTCCCGGGTTCGATTCCCAGTCGGAGCAAATATTTGTTTCACAGCTTTCATTTGTAATATTTAATAACATTTGTTAATAAAAAATAAGATAGATATTTGCTTCGGATCTGGTTATCAAAGAGTGGTAGGAGTGGGTACCACCAGTCTGCCGATCCGGGGTAGTACCACCATTTACAAGTATACAGACCGTAAAGTGATTTGGTACGTTTCGGGACCAGCTTGTAAGTTGCCGGTTCCATCTAGGCCGGCATAGTGGATGTGATTGCTACTCACAGTTATTGAATTGTAGTAGCAGTGACATTCATTCATGGACCACACTTCGGCTTAACATCAAACGTGGTGCTGTCATATGTCGAATCACAAAATAAAAAAAAGAAATGTAAAAAACACTTAAGTTAGTTATGATTTTCGACAGCAAAGGAATCGCGGCCCGTATTCGGCCAGTAGGAATTAACTTATCACTACCGTACTGGCATCTGCATATCTTAAACATTTATGGGCCAGGGACGTACCTATTTCAAATCGTAAAATTAAATTTCAATTCAAATAATCGTTTTTACGACTCATCGATTGATTAAAATGAAATAAGCTTTTTATGCTGGAAATAAAAGTCGCTTTTATGTTCTGTCTTATTTAAATTTTCTTGTTATCCTTTTTTCTTAAATTTTATTACTCGTATTATTATTATTTTTATTAATCCTCAAGAAAGTCTAGTGCCATAACCATAACCGTAGAACTTGTATGAAGATAATTGTGGATATGAGGGAAGCGAGGGAGTTGTGTTAGGATCGTGGCAAGTGGCGCTCCGTTGTCTCTGTTTATCCTCGTGGGAAAAACGCGTGACAATTTGATTAATAATATTTTTATTATTCTGACGGTAATGCTGCCTGGTATTTCCATCATAATAAAATGCAATTCAGTTTTTAGCGCCGTCACTATGCCGACCAATGATTTTCCACGCTTCGCTTGGTGACTAGTCTGCCGATCCGGACTTGTACAACCACTTACAAGTGCTAAGATCGTGAAGGGACTTAGTCGCTTTTAGGGATCAGCTTGTAAGTTGCCGATTCTAACCAGGCCGGCGTCGTAGTGGATGTGACTGCTACTTACAGTAATGAAATTGTAGTAGCAGCTAGCAGTCATCTCCATTCACTGCCCACACTCCAGCCTAATATTATGTCGAGTCGCAATAAAAAAACACAGTGGTTATAGGTTAGAGAGCACGTGGGAACACATAATTTGAAAATATTGTAATTTCCTTTTACTATTTTAGTTTTATTGGAAAAACTTAGTAACTTAATTAGTAACTTAGTAAACTTAGTAAAGTAATTTTTTATTAGATTTAAAAAAAATGTAATATATTTTTTAATAAACTTTAATGTAATATATTTTTGCTTAGAAATTATTTTATAAAATTTCTATTATGAAGCTTTCAAGTGAAATATCTATTACACAAGAGTAACAAAATTTAGTTTGATAAGTACATCCCTATGAGACTCTTTTCCACCCCCTGGACTGACTCGGACATGGGGGGGTTTAAGACACATATCTCAGGCAGGGATGCAAGAAATGCCCGCACAGTCCCGCACCCCAATATGTAGATTTGTACGTCCCACTATTAATGGTCATTATTACACCATGAAAAAGCAATCTTGATACTTTTAGTGAATCTTTATGTCACGTATTCTAGGATATGACGCATTAGGAAATTCATGAACTCTGTACGCCGTATGGTAAATAAGCTCCTGAGTCGATTTGGATTTTTTTCTTTTATAATATTTTTGCGGCAGAGCGGCTATTTTTGAGATAAAGGAAGAGGGGGGAAATCCGGGATGGAAAAAAACACAATTTTTCCACGCGAAATCAAGCCTGATAATACAATTAAAAAAAAATAGTACCTTGGTAGTTTTGTATTATACATTTTAATAAAATAAATACTTATCCCAACCAAAAAATACATATTTTCGTATTAATACATATTTTTTAGGAGTAGCAGATAGTTGATGATTTTTTGCCCAATTTGCCGACCCAAAGCAGTACCACTAATTTCAAGTGCTCAGACCGTGTCGTGATAAAGTCACGTTTCAGGATCAGCTCGAAAGTTGCCGGCATAGTAAATGTGATACTAAAGGTCATTTAACTGTAGTAGCAGTCGCCTCTATTCATGGGCTAAATTCTAGCTTAACATTAGGCGCTTTCATCTCGAGCCACAATAAAAGTAATAACTGCTCCAAGAAGGTTACAAGTACGATATTTATTAAATTAAAAAAAGTATAATTAAATTATATCAAACAAAATTTAGTAACAATCAAAACTGTTTAATCCACATGTAACCCTTAAGATGGAGACGCGGGTCTCACATACCTTGAGCCAATCTGCGTCTGTGGAGAGAATGTTTTGTCTACTACGGGTTATTATCAAGTGAACCATGTGACTGTTGTCGCTAGAACGAGCCCAGCATATGGCATGAATATCCTTCATTGCGGCAGACATATTTCGATTAAGTCAACCCTTTTAGTCTGAGAGATAACAGATAATTTGTTGCAATAGTATATTTTGCAAGATATAATTGTCCGATGCATTTATATATTGTCATTTATAAGTATGTCATAAGAAACTATTAAAGACGGTTGGAAACTATACTACGATACTTGGTATTTATACAATTTGTTACATTTTTCAACTTATATGAAAAAATAATAGGCATTATTTATTTGAGATTTGGCATATTCCAATAACACAACTTTCTTTGTTGTGTTGTTAAATAACGGCGAAAAACAGTCGCATCCACTATGCCGGCCTAGCTAAAACCGGAAACTTTTCAATATTTATTTATTTATTTTATTTCTTTATTAAGCTACTTGTATCATAAAAACAGAACGACCAAAGTAGATATCTCAAGTAGATACCAAGTAGATAGTAGGTAGTAGACAGACATTGGTACCGGCAAGTGGTTCTTGGTTTGCGTGACCATTGCACTACCACTAAACCACGGTCGCTTTAAACAATGCTTGACACCTTTTTAATTATGTACTGCAATGTTTAGCACCTGAAATACACATTATATTGTGTAGACATTTATTGTGTTCAAATCCAAACAGTCGCTCCGACTATGCGTCTCAAGATACGACAATCTTAGGGTTGTCCCGATTCTAATATAATATGCAAGTGTGGAGTTGTCGTATGTGAGTTGGAATTATTAATAATCTGAATATTGGATGTTATTATTTAAATTATTTGAAAGGGATGGACGATGGAAATTAGATGGGTATTGTGGACCCCCTGTGGATGATAAAAGGGTTAGACGTAAATGTATTGAAGGACTTTTGTGGATACTTAGATAACATTAGTGAATATTCTTTAATTTTAAGAGTTGAAGGACGTTAAATATATCAAACAAGGAATCAAATCATCACAAATTAATACCCACCGGTATATGCACCCCACCTGATCTTAAGCTGGAGTACGGTCCCAGAATGGAGACGACTGCTACTATAGTCAAATAATTGCAATTGCTGGCTTAGTTAGAACCGGTAACTTTCAAGCTGATCCCGAAACGCGATTACTTTCCCGAATCCTATTAAGGCGACCGTAGTGTAGTGGCAGTGCAATGGTTACGCAAGCCGAGATCACGGGTTTGAAACCACCCACCGGTACCAATGTATTTTTGATATATGTACTTTGGTTGTCCTGTTTCTATGATACAAGCACTGTAGTGTAAGCTTAGTATAGAAATGTACAATAAATAATAAAAAAATAAAATAAAAATCAATTCTACGGTTTATACGTACAATTCAATTTTTGTTCATTATTAATAGTATTAAAAAATAATTGCTAAATTTAGTTAAAATATACATTTGTTTATATTTTTTTAAATTATTATTCACATTTCTATACTAAACTACTAAAGTACATATATTAAAGATGCATTGGTACCGGCAAGTGGTTTTGACCCCGTGCTCTCGGTCTGCGTAACCATTGCACTGCACTACACCACGGTCGCATTAAACAGAAAAGAAAAAAGAAAATGACGTTGTTAATAGTAATTTTAAATATTACTTTTAAGCGACACCCCTTTATCTTAGGGGGTTCTCATATCGCTAACGGGTTGGACAATGAAATATTCTCTCATTAGACCGTCCCCTGATTAATTGGACTCCTTAGCTCCTTCTTGTCTTCTCACTGAGATACCATTGTTTAGTACTAAACATACATTTACATTAATATTAAAAGATATTTCCTTTTTAGATAATTAAAAGCGCTAAATAGACATGATTTTTAAGAGTTAGGCAGACACTTCAGACAAAGATATTTCCTTTTAGGCAGAGTTAGCCCACTTTTACGTGTACAGATCGTGAAGTGAGATGTCACTTTTTTTATTGTGATTTGACATCTGACATCGACCCGTCTGATGGTAAGTAAGGTATTGCGTGTCGGTTGTCGGTATTAGATTGAAAGCCAGAAAAAGTGGATGCGACTTTTACTCTATAACCACAGTCGGCTCTATTCATAGAATGCACTAGCTTTAACTTTAACTTTGACAACAGGCGTGGACGAACGGTTTAGCGATTGGTTTGTTGCGCGTAAAGTCCCGGGTTCGATCCCTGGTCGGAGCATATATTTGTTTCATAGCTTTTATTTGTAATATTTAATAATATTAAATATTACAAATAATTGTTAATAAAAAAAAGAGATGGATATTTGCTTCGGGTCTGGTTATCAAAGAGTGGTAGGCAGTGGTACCCAGTCTGCCGATCGGGGGTAGTACCACCACTTACAAGTATACAGACCGTGAAGTGATTTGGTCACGTTTCGGGATCAGCTTGTAAGTTGCCGGTTCCATCTAGGCCGGCATAGTGGATGTAATTGCTACTCACAGTTATTGAATTGTAGTAGCAGTGACATTTATTCATGGACCACACTTCAGCTTAACATCAAGCGGGGTGTTGTCATATGTCGAGTCACAATAAAAAAAAAACTATCATATGACCTGCCACAATAAGAAATGAAGATACTGAGTAAATTCTTAAAGCAATTGATTAAATAACTAATTAATTCGAGCAAATACTTACGTAACACACACTCTCGCACACGATGCACTGATTCTGTATTATTTGCTGTTTTTTTTTAAATTATTATTGTGACTTGATATAATATAACTTGATAGTATGACAGCACCCTGCTTGATGTTATGCGGAAGTGCGGTCTATGATTGTTAGGGGGTCAATGCTGCTACAATTCAACAACTGGAAGTAACAGTCAGCAGTCGCATCCACTATGCTGTCCAAGTTGGAACCGGCAACTTTCAAGCTGATTCCGAAATGCGACTAATTCACTTCACAGTCTGTATACACTTGTTCACAGTCTGATGGTACTACGCAGAATGGGGACCACTGCCTACCACTCTTTGAAACTATGTATTTTTTTTTATTATTTTAGAGAAAGGACGAGGTTATTCTGTTACCAGGTTTTACAGGCCTAGTATAGAGAACTTCTCTCAGTGTGAATAGTTTTTTTATTGGCTCTTGACATATTTTTTTGATAATCATGATGGTTGTTCAAGTGTACCTCCAAGATGATCATTATAAATAAATAATAATAAATTAGGTATAAATGAAAAATGTCATCTAGAGACGTCTCATCAGAGATAGTCTCATGGAAACTGGCAACATTTCTTCTTTGTATAGCGAGGCTAATACGTTGGCAGAATTAATTGCCAGCCTTCCTGTCTCCAGACTTTTCCATCAGCCGCTTGGACAACTCGTTGGCTAGACGCTTGGCGGAAGGTCCCCAAGAGCCCATCGTTTCGACCCCAAGACCTTTTTATTTATTTTTAACTTGATTAAAATTTTGTTGTAAATAGTGATAATAAAAGTGATATTTCGCTACAGTGCAATTCAATTTTAAAGTTATATAATATAATATTTCCCACATTTAATATAAATACCAAAGATCAGTAGTAGCCATAACTTTACAGTTGCATGAATTATTTTGTGTATGCGAAGAAAGCTATAGAGTTCTGTCAGAATGGTTAAAAGTAGCGCTCTATTGTTTCTTCCTTCCATGTAAAAAATATGTGTTACAATATGACTAATCCTCTTATGCATTAAATTTTCTGAATGTGTTCTTTGATAGTATTTTGAATATGTGAAGAAATCAATAGTCATGACATAACCGTGAAAAGTGGCGCTTTGTTGTCTGTGCCAGAATACAAACATCATCATCATTATTAGCCAGAATACGACCACTGCTGAACATAAGCCTCCCTCTTAGAACGATATTCTGAACGACAAAATGCCAGTTGTATCCAACGGTTATTCGTGACTATGTCATCAGGCCTACCTACGTTGCGTCTTCTGGTTCGTGGTCTCCACTCTAGAATTGTTGGCCAGTCATGCATGTATTCTCTAAGAGTATTTTATTTTAAGATATTTAGTACGATTAACAAATTGTAGGTATACCACAATTTATTAATCGTACTAAATATCTTAGGATCTAAGTAGGTAGGTACCTAACAACGACATAATCCATACTAAAATCATACACATTAATCCTAGATTAAAATATAACATGGGTAAAGATATTTCGATGTAACACACGTACCCAATAATCAGGAGATATTGTGAAGCTCAATAAACATACAACACACACGCGCACCTCATCCGGGGATAAATCGCTTAATACCACTACGGTGCGCTCACTTCACATGAACACGTTTTTTTTTATTGTGACGCGACATACGACAGCACCCCGCTTGATGTTAAGCTAGAGTGTGGTCCATAAATGGATGTCACTGCTACTGCAATTCAATAACTGTAAGTAGCAACTACATCCACTATGCCGACCTAGTTGGAAACGGCAAGCTGATCCCGAAATGCGACCAAATCAATTCCCGGTCTGTATACTCGTAAATGGTGGTACCAGTACCACTCTTTAATAACCTGAGCCGAAGCAAATATAGCTCTTTTTATTAAAAAAATACTTGCAATATTTAATATTATAAATAAAAGTTAGGAAATAAATATTTGCTCCGACCGGAAATCGAACAAACCAATCGCTAACCGTTCGTCCAAACCGGTCGTCAAAACATTTAGGAGTTATGTTATTGTATTTGCAAGACAGTTCTAATGTGGCGACCGACTTTCTTCTGGACTTATCATACGCCTTCCTGAAGCCATGGGAAAAACAGAAAATTATTAGGTGCATGCTAATCTCATTGCCCATATTAATGACTAAAACAGTAACTTACAATATAAAACATAAGTTCTATTTTAATTTTTATTAAGTATTTCATCAAATTACTATAATTAATTATTTAATTAATAATAGGAAAATTATTAATATTTTTTTCTGTTAATTTGATCAGACTATAGTTGAAATCCTTCACCCGTCTGTGGTTGAAAATCAGACATAACCTCAAATAGGTTTATAATAGGTTTATACAGACGCTCATTTCCACAAATAATATGTTACAATATATTTACTAGTATGTTGAGTGCAGCTATGGGTAAATATGCCATAATACAGCGGTTTCAACTAGGCTGGCATAGTGGATCCGACTGATACTTAGAGTAGTAGCAGTCGCCTATTTTCATGGACCGCACTCCAGCTTAACATCAGACGGAGTGCTGTCTTATGTTGAGCCACAATTTAAAAACACAATTAGATCCTAAGATAATTGAGTAATTAAAAATGCCATCTATAAAATATTTCTTTAGAAGTATATTTGTTTTATTCATTACCATCGTTACCACTGTTTATCGCTTATACCTGTACCTTTAATATTGTAGGTGCTCTTAGTCCTCTGCTTACTATCAATCAAGTCGAGGTCAGATATCGTGTCGTGTTACAATAAAAAGTTTAAAACGGTCAAAATTTATTTATTTATTTATTAGGCATATTACCAGTTAACATATTTTACATTGACAATAATTTCATATTTATGTTCTTTTGCTAATATGCAACCAATTACAAATATGCACATCATTCAAAAACATACAAATAAATATTAAATCTATATAGTCAAAAAGAATTGTAGACAGGAAGGCTGGCAATTATTTCTGCCAACGTATTAGCCTTGCTATACAAAGGGGAAATGTTGCCAGTCTCCTTGGGACTATCTCTGATGCGACGTCATTCGATGATAATTTTTATTTATAGTTTAATTAATTAATTATATTTAATATACGTTTAATTTTATCATAATAATAAATTTTTATAATTTTTTATAGTCAAAATTGAATTATCATTTCATACCAAATTAAACTATCTATATATAATATTATTAAATTAAATCTAAACTAAAGAATTATTGTTTAAATATTGTTGTGCTTTTGTGGCTTATTTAGATTGATTTATAATTGAAAATATTGGTAAAAAATTGGGCTTTGTCTTTGTATTTTATGGTTCCAAAGATGGTTCGCTTGAACTAATTGTTTGGTACGCTAAAGAGACACGTGCAAAACAGATAGTTTTATAAGTTCATTTACACTATTAAACATAATATTAATATCGTGAGCACCTAACACCCCCTTTCAATTTGTAATATTGTATTATTAATCGGAACCGCGATCACCATAAAAGTACTTACCAAACAAAAACAGTTTAATATACACGTAATATCTAATATACGATAAACATGCACACATATTAAGAGAAATTAATTCTAACTCAACCCTTACAAATATTAGAAACATAAATTTACATAGGTATACCATTAACAAATATTCGAATGCCATAAGTTCGTTGAATACCCAAACAGAACTAACTTCACGAAACCCCACGATCTGAAACCACGCACACCGTTCGGAGGTCATAAGTTGTGAGCTTTTTGTCTCAATTAATACAAATTTTGTGACCCACATATACATAAAATATGACCAATAAAGTAATAATCAAAGCGATGCCGACAATTCATTAATCCTCAAATTATCACTCCTATTTTTAGCCGGCATAGTGACCGTCATTATGAAACGGTAATTTATAGTCGTAGGCGCTCTTACACTTAAGGTAAGTCAATGTCAAATGTCGCGTCTCAATAATGAGATAAGCTGACACAAAGGGGGGTTGCTTTCCACGATCCTGACACAGCTCTCTCGCTTCCTTCACATATACAATTTACTTCAAATGGGCTGCTGTAATAATTGCGGCAGCTGTTTTTAAACAATGTGTGATTTGATTGAGAAACATAATTTTGGACCGACCCCGTTTTATCTGTCCACTTACCTTTAATTTATAAATCATTTTTTGTCAATCTTCTTTCATCCATGATAACATATGATTCCATCTATATTAAATTTCATTATTGAATTCGAAGAGAACGCTTTGATTTTCAAGCCTAAAACAATAAATTGAGGACACTCGGGCACTATGATACGATGGGCCATAAACCCAGGGATTATTTAGTAAAATAACAAGTTGTGGAAATGGCTCGTAGATATTATCATATATTTCCATATCACACGCGCGGACACGGGTTCCTGAACGCATTAAGTAGCCTCGTTTTAGTACCAAATTTGGAAGTTCTAAATGTTAGTTTATGTGTACGAGTATGTTGGTGAAAGAAAATTTCCTTATTCTATTGTTAATAACATCTTGTTTAATTAATTTAGTTTTTAAAAAATTAATTATATATAAGTACTGTGGATGTCGAAACAAGGATCGTGAAAAGTGACGCTGTGTTTTTTTTTACCTATCAGAAGTCAGAAGTCTATTGTTAGACAGGTTGCTTAGCATACCAGTCCGTTACGCGGAATGTCCCGGGTTGGATTTGCGGCCGGAGCAAATATTTGTTATATAGCTTTTATTTGTAACATTTAGTAATTAAATATTGTTAGAAATATTAAAACTTTTACTCAGTAGTGGACTCTGCCTAGTCCCACTTTATTTTACCTATAAATAAATAAATTATTTAACCTATTTGTTAAATCAATCAATTAAATTGTCACGTCTTTTTCCTACAGGAAAAGGCAGAGACAATGGAGCGCCTCTTGCACGCTTCGTTTCATACAAGCTCTACGATTAGTGGCACTATCCAACCCAACTTTCTTGAAGATGTCTCCGATTCGCATCAATCCACATCAGATTTATAAATTATTTACGTCAATCTACTTTCACTAATCCTTTCCATGTGCACAAACCATCGAAGCATTACTTTGTCAACAATCCTTGTCACTACATCTTCTATTTTAAATTATTTATTAAAAATAAATAATAAAATAAACATTCAATTATATGTAGGTATAACAAAATGACTTACAATGTAACATGAGTTTTTAATATAAAAAAAAGAATAAGCTACTAAACCTTAAGGCGTGAAATTCATATCCCAACATATTATACACGTGGACGCATAATCGAAATTCAATACATCAGCAAATGGATTCGCAGATAAATCTTAAGATATCACGCTCTGCCCGCGGCAAGGAAACGATATTCATATCCGTGTTAATAATCTTGAGACACGTCTGGGGAATATTCCTACATGTGATTCTATCGGACGATTTGCTTAATTGAATTTTGAATGTTGTTAGATTCAATTAAACTTGACGCGAGTGAAATTTATCTGATCTTATTATGTTTTTTTTTCGTGTTTATGTATCGACGTATGCGCGTTGAAATGTATTATTAGTTTAAAGACGTATAAACTTTCGTGATTATTGGCGTCGTTTTTAAAAATTGGTAAATCAATATAAACGAAACCCATGCAGGTTCTCTTTTATTTATATACGAGCCTATTTTTATACGTAATTTATAGTAGTCAAAATAAAATTATTAACCTTTTGTTTAAAAATGTTTAAAGGAAAACGGGAACACAATTGATGATAGTAACTATTTACATTAGTAAACTTAGGAAATTAAGATTTATACATTTTTAATTACGTGTTTTGACTATGACTCAGAAGATACCTTCAGAAGTTTGACCAGCAGCTAGCCAAATATCACGACCTTTAATCAGCCTATGACTGATGATAGACATATCCTAAAAAATGTAATACATAGATTTTAGACCTAATTCGATTTATTATTACGTCATCTTCATAATGTTATTTAATCCACCGATTTACGGTGCTTAGACAATTAAATTTGAAATTTATAAAGTGTAAATCCGAGGAGACAATCAGACAGAAATAGTTTGCAGACAGTAAAGTTTGTCGGTTGTCTAATCTGTCCCTCAATACATATCTAGACATTTCATACAAAATCGTACGTATCCGATCAGACAACTCGTCTCGATATAAATTAAATTGTAAATGTGTTCCCCTGAGAATTGCGGTGTTCGATCGACCGACTTTCAGGGTTGTTGACTTGCAAAAATATCAATTATTTCACCGTCAACATCTGTTCTGACGTCACAATCTTTGTATTGAATTCGTTAGATAATTCGCGTCTTAATTAACAAAAATGCTTTACCTTGATATAAGGAGTGAACTTTTTCTCGATTACTTAATTTCACTCATGATTGAGACATAAAAAAATATAGACTAAATTATAAAACATTCTAATACCAAATTGTTAATACTTAGTTTTTACCTATCGTAAGAATTTACATTATTTAATATTAAAAGATTATAAATTAATTTAAAAAACTAACAATATGTTTTTAAAAGCATAATTTACTGTGCTATTTGAGATATGTTTTGAGATTATTGTTATTAAATAATAAAAAATGCTAGAATATTTATAATAATGATATGAGAATTAAATCACATATAAGTTACAAAAGCGGTTAACAAACACGAATCGCTCTACATTAAATTCACGTACTCATTTAAATAACCCCGTATCCCCATAAAAGCTAAGGCACGACCATGTACAATGTTTATAACATTTAAGCGCATTCACACCGATGCGGGATGCCGATTTCTAGAACCATCTTGACTTCTCTTTATGTTTTGACCTCTTTTGACATGAACTATGACTTATTATAATAAAAAAAGAAGATATTGTTCGGACCTGCTGATAAGTAATGGCGACCACAAAAAATTATGGCCTTTAGGATTTGGGAAACTAAATGTCAGTGACTACCATGCAGAAACTCCAAAACTTTAAAATTGAAAAGTAAGCCATGTTTTATTGATGCTTTTAGGTTCATTATGGATTTATGCTGAACACATTTTATGCTGATTGCTATATAGTTTAATCATACATTAAACCAATCTGGTTTTAATTATTACTATAATCTGATTTCTGAAATACTATACGGGAGTAAATAAATAGGCACCATTTTAATCAGATGTTGTAACATGTATCTGCAACTTTTTATCAAATTATGAAGTTTATTTTGTTTTTATTTATCTATTTCACTCCATTATTCAGATTTATTAAATGAAAATAAGTATACTTACAGGCCTCAGCTTTACGCAGTAGAAGATGGTGTCAAAAGTGTCTTTATTATAATATTTGGTTAGGTAAAGAGGGAAGTGAGGTCAGTAGAGTTAAACATTGACATATCGCAAAAATCCTATAATACTTCCGATTGGAAGCCAGGAATGCTCCCTTCATTTTCGACCCATGTCCACGCGATGGAACTGGCACCCATACGGAGAATCGATGGAAGCTAATAAAATACTCTTTTATTAATTTAGAACGTTAGGTAGTTAGGAAAAACCCGTGCCTAAATATTTGAAATGCTAGTAAACAGAGGTCAAATATTATAAGATGAACTTGCATTTGAACCGCAGGACACCGATTTCCGCGTGAGGCTGGCCGAGGTAACGATGTGTTAATTCAAATAAATGAGCCAGTAACGTCGCCTCCCCGTCACGTCGCCGTGTTGTGGACAATGAGCTTCGATTTTGCAACACGTATGTGGACCATGGTTATCTAAATATGGATGAGATGGTTATCTAGTTTTATGTGAAAATTATTTAAGTTTGCAGGTTTAAAAGTTAGAGTTTCTTCTATCCGTGTGAATGTGACTAAACGCCTGCTAAACGTCTGGTTCCTGTATAGTTTAGATTCACAATTGGACTCGGTAGCTGGATTTTGTCTTTTCTTACTTTCGGGCAAAAGTCTAAATTATTGTTTTAAATATACGCGATTTTAATAATTAGTTAATTTATTAGTAGAAATGGAATAAACAAGTCTTAACGAGTAATTATGTAATTTTTATAAACCCTTTAATTTGCCTTGTTTAAGGTCGTGTTCGCATGAATAAGAAAGATTTTATTAACATAAATAATTTATTTTTATTTACATTTCTTTACTAAGCTACCAAAATTCTTGTATAGAATAGAAACAGGACAACCAATGTACATATATCAAAGATACATTGGAACCAGTGAGTGGTTTTGAAACCGTGCGTAACCAATGCGCTACCACTACACCACGGTCGCCTTAATGAATGCATTAAAATCCGTTTTCACTGTTAAAATATTGTGTTAGTTATTATGAGGACTTATTCACCCAATTCTTACAGTCCGGCAAAACGGTGTTATATTTATGAGCACTAATGCGTTTAATCTAACGACACGCATCGCAGACACGCGCCCACGCACATGCAAACACTAAAGCAAACAAACGCCACAACTGGAATGCGGTATCTAAAATAATATCATGATCTATTGTTTACTCTGTGTACATTACTATAAATTATATGAAAATATTTTCCATTGAAATGCTTTTCCACTTTTTGGCAAAGCATTTTTGTAAGTAATTTTGAGTAAGTACAAGTAATACGAAGCTTTTCTTGCATTGGAAAACCTAAGTTTAATTAATTTGGAAACGGTTTATTGTCTACAATCAATGACAAATTATGTCTATATTTGTAATTTGATTATAATAAATAGTTTATTGTCTATAATCAATGACCTTAGGCCGACATAGTGGCGGCGCGGCGGCTGGGGCAGCCGGGAATTGACTCGGTTATTCCAGTCGTCGTCACTCTTGGACCTCCTCTTGCTTATCATCAGGCGAGTCGAGGTTAGATATCGTGTCACAATAAAAAAAAATCATGTCTATATTTATAATTTGATTATAATAAGTAGTTTATTGTCTATAATCAATGACAAATCATGTCTTTATTTGTAATTTGATTGTAATAAATAGTTTATTGTCTATAATCAATGACAAATCATGTCTTTATTTGTAATTTGATTATAATAAATAGTTTATTGTCTATAATCTATGATAAATCATGTCTATATTAGTAATTTGATTATAATAAGTAGTTTATTGTCTATAATCAATGACAAATCATGTCTATATTAGTAATTTGATTATAATAAGTAGTTTATTGTCTATAATCAATGACAAATCATGTCTATATTTGTAATTTGATTATATTAAGTATTAGTTTATTGTCTATAATCAATGACAAATCATGTCATTGATTTGATTTTAATTTTAATTTGATTATAATAAGTAGTTTATTGTCTATAATCAATGACAACACATGGTTATATTTGTAATTTGATAATGATGAGTAAGTGGTGGGGATTAGCTAGTAAGTTACCAGTTCCAACTATGCCGGCATAGTAGATGCAACTGCTTCTTGCACTTTTATAACTGTAGTAGCGGTCGCTCCTATTCATTGACCGCACTCCAGCTTAACATCAGGCGGGGTGCTGTTATAAAGCCTCAATACAAAAATCTTTTGGGAATCGAATTTTACATAGATACACGAGAACAGATCAGTTTACCAGCCTAAATTTACCAGTTTCAACTAAGCCGACAGTAAACATGGCTTCTTCCTGATTTTTTAAAATACATTTCTATAATAAGATACCAAAGTGCTTGTATTATATAATAGAAACGGGACAACCAAAGTAAATATATCAAAGATACATTGGTACCGGTGAGTGGTTTCAAACCTGCGCGTTCGGCTTGCGTAACCATTGCACTGCCACTACACCACGGTCGCCTTGAGTGTTGTATTAGTCACTTTTATTAATAAATTCCACTCCAGCTATATTTCAAGCGGGGTTCTATCATACACTGAGACGCAATACAAAAAAAAACCTTCTAGATTTTATTTAATTTAGCATTAATTTGGCAATTATTGAATCAATCAATCAATCAAATTGTCACGCCTTTTTCCCACAGAGATAGGCAAAGACAATAGAGAGCCACTTGCCACGATCCTGACACAATTCCCTCCTTCCTTCACATCCACAATTTTCTTCATACAAGCTCTATGGATATGGACACTAGGCAACCTAGCTTTCTTAAGGATGTCTCCGATGTGGTCCGCAATTTTTTTTATTACAAAAATCAAAAAAAAAATCTAAATGTCAACAAACTTTAAAAAAAATTGACAATAAAAATATTCTCGTTGAAAGAGCTCATCCAAACGTTGGGCAGAGTTTTATAAAAAATAATAATTAAAATTAGTTGCACACAAGTCTAAATTCTGGATAACACTTGAACGTCGAGACGCGCTCTGTACGAAATTTCGACAAACATGTTTTTTCAATCCAACTTAAATAACAATGATACTCTTTTCATTTTAATCCTAATTATTATTATTATTTTGTTTAATTCAAGCAAAAATATTTATTAGGCCCCTATAGTGACGGCGACTGAGGCAACCGTAACTTTTAGTCTTCGCCACTCGTGGCCATCCTCTTGCTTACCATCAGCCAGGTCAGGTCAAAATTCGAGTCTCAATAAAACGATATTTTATAATACTTTATAATCTCAAGAAGCTTTATAATCTCAAGAAGCTTTATAATCTCAATAAAGCTTTTATAAATACAGTCGTTGATGTGCAGGAAACGAAAGAACTCTCTCTCTTCATAGAGAGAACATAACTATGTTAAGATCTTGGAAAGTGCCTATATCTGGGAGTAGAGTGCCATTTTTAAAGCAGAAAAAAAATGATAACACCCCAACGTGATATTAACACCGCGATATCTTTTACAATTTAAAGTCTACTCAGTAGTGAACTTTGCCCATAATGCATCAGACATGCGGCAGATATGACCTGCACGATGCCACTTCAGTTTGGCGGCTTCTTCGGCTACGTGGGCAATTGGTATTTTGGGGTGAAAGGTCATTGGGCGAAATCTGCCCCGGTTGGGGAATTTTCGCGTACAAAAACCAAAATAGTTTTAAATTATAAAGTCATGTCCCACTAATAATTATATATATATATTTTTTTAATAAACCATGGGAATTAAAAATAACGACACAAAACAAGTAGGTACATATGATTCTTAATACAACGTATTTAACTCTGTATCTCAAAAACTAAAAGTTTTGTAGATATGATATTTTGCAGACATATTCTTTATGTGATATATAGATACATTTAAAAACTTTTTTTTTATTATTTCAACCTTAAAGGGGTAAAATGGGGCTTGAAAGTTTGTATGAAACTAAAAATTGTCTTTATTGAAACTTGAAGTTAGTAACTTGGAACCTTGTAACAATATGTATACTACATAAGATATGACACTCAGGCAATGAACATGATTTAAGTTAGCTCGGCTTATAAAAATATCGCACCTAAAGGCTTGTACAAACAGCAAGGGCACTGTTCGCGCGCACTAAGCCGGACTCAGCCACGAACTTTGTATATTAAATAATGTTGCAACACTTGCAACGCATATGTAACGGTAAGTATATGTTGACTCTTTCGCACACTTTCCAGGCAAAGCTTGCGCAGTCAACTTGCGTCGCAGTCCATCGTCGTTTGTCGTTGCGATCTGTGCGTTTACCGAGTTTTCATTGTTTTCACTGTGTTTATTGGAATTATTGGTTGCTTTTGCATTATTATTTTTTGAACATGGAAAATAGTTGTGTTGTGTGTGACCGCTCTGTTTTACGTCGTAGAAAACACAGTCTTACAGAACTATTTCTACAAAGATATCGGAATCACGCCGAATTTTTATTACAAGAAATGATACCACGTGAGGTAAGTCACTTAAAAATTGTTTTATTTTTATATTAATTTATAAATGGGGAATACTTTATAATAATAATTTAAAAATAACTCGCAACAACCATTTAGTATTGAATACACATGGTATAGAGTACTACTACCAATACTAAAGTTATTACAATATAATATTTTTTGGGGGCGCCAATTTTACAATATTCCACGTGCATATTACCACGTGGCTAATGTATAATAATAACACGTGTTCTCCAAATAAAACCAAAAAGTTATTGCAAGGCTATTTTCTTTTAAATATATTATTATAACAAAAGTATTTGTTGTGGGCGCCACTTTTACTATACTCCAAGTGTGCATTACCACGTGCCTAAAGTAATAACACGTGTTACCTAAACAATACAAAAACGTTATTGCAAGCTATAATATTTTAAAGGTTTTAGTGTATATAAAGGCGCCCATTTTCAAAAACTGATATTACGTTTTCGTGCTGTATTATTTCAGAACTAGCGACCCGTTTACGTATTTTCAATATTATTTCTTATTATTTATTTTAGATTCCTTTTGATGGTTCAAGATCTGTATGCCATGCTTGTTGGGTGAGGTTTGATCGTGCTTTGCATTCTCAGCCCAGACGAGAACATCAAATACAAAGCCAACAAGTTCAAGACCAACGATCTCATGGAAATGTTGAGCAAGTAGAAGAAAATCCAGGTTTCATAAACCTACCAGGATATTTACGTGCTTCAAATACAGCAAGACGGTGTATATTCAAAAACTGTAGGAATATGGCTACGCATGGCGTACCATCATATGTAAAGTTTAATTTATTACATGCTAATAACTTTTATATACCCCAACATGCTAGAGTTTGTTACCAGCATTTAATGGGAAATGAGTGGGATGAACTGAGTCATCAGACCACAATGCGTGAATTTAACAGTGTTCACGTGCTTGATATAATTAATTTGTACAAATGGGGTTTAGAAAGGAACAATCAAGTAGATTTTGAAAGAATTGAGGAGATGGACGACAATGAATTGCACTTTTTGACAGGAGTAACTAAAGATCAGTTTAACAATATTTTGCTTTTAACACCGTCTTTTCAGGATAAAACTAATCTTCCTGCCACTGTGTTAGGCATTTATTTGATGAAAATAAGAACGGGCGATTCAGATGAAGTTTTATCTACGAAATTCAAAATGTCCAGAAGAACGTTAGAGAGAAAGTTGCGAATAGCTAGAGAATGTTTAACTGTCGATTTTGTCCCACGTTATCTGGGCCTAGATCATTTAAATAGAGAAGAGGTGGTGGCCAAAAATCTGTCTATCGCAGCGCATATTTTCGGCGGCGCCCATGACACAGGCATATTTGTGCTTGATGGCACATATCTATACGTACAAAAGAGTTCGAATTTTCTATTTCAGAGGATAACATATAGCCTGCACAAGTACCGAAACCTTGTTAAGCCTTTTATGGTAGTTTGTACAGACGGTTATATTGTAGATGTTATGGGACCATTTTCAGCGACGACTTCGGATGCTACAATAATGCGTAACCTGATGGAAGACCAAAACTCAGCTTGGCATTGGTTTCTCAAGGCTAACGACGTTTTTATACTGGACCGTGGCTTTCGGGATTCGATCCCGTCTATTGAAGAATGCGGTTATATTCCGCACATGCCACCAACTAGATCTAGAGGTGAACAACTAACAACTGCTGAAGCCAATAAGTCTAGACTAATCACAATGGTCCGATGGGTTGTCGAGACTATGAATGGCCGCTTTAAAAAGGATTTTAAAATATTTCGCCATACATATTTCAATGTTGCGTTGGCAAACATGATGACGGATTTCAAAATCACTGCTGCGATTATCAATGCTACACGGCAACCTTACGAGGACAACATGTATGCCGAGCAATTCATTAACATTATTAATGAAAATATTAATAAAGAAAATGAACTGGCACATTATGTGGATCGAAATAACCTTAATAGACAAAGAGTAGCATTCGTGACAATTGATTCAAACAATGCAGCATTTGACGATTTCCCTCAACTATCAATTGAGGATTTAATCATATTTGAGTTAGGCACTTACCATTTAAGGATAGCGCGATCATACTGTCACGAACATTTGCGACCAAATGGTCTGTACACTCTGCAATTTTACCGATACCAAGAGTTAGTTGACAACAAAATATTGATTAGAGGCAGAATACAGTCACGACATATTAGGAGAAAACAATACTACACATATATACTAGTGAACCCAACAAAGAATGGTAGAGAGCGTATTGAGGGGTATTGCTGCTCTTGTATCCATGGCCGTCGTACTATTGGAAGCTGCGCACATGTTGCCAGCGTAGTTTATTTTTTATCTTGGGCCAGACATGAAGAGCTGATAGACGGTCCTGCGGCCTTTTTGGACAACATAACCATTCCCTTAAATATAGATGATGTTGAATAAAATTAATTAATTTTCATTGCCCTTTCCTATAGATACACAAGCTATCAGTAATATTCTTCATAAGACGATCACCTTTTTTTATAATAGCATCGACACTTGCCCGCACCCCGCCTGATGTTAAGCTTGAGTGCGGTCCATCGGTGAAGACTGCTGCCAGCCGGAATCTTTTACGGATTCGCTAATTAATAACTTAACGGAGCTGGATCGCGCGGTAAATGAGAGGTTTGCCGCGAACGTACACCGCGCGTAATCGATACCCACCTTTAGTTTACTTGTCAATTACTTTTTATTGGATACACCATTTTATTTGCGCTGTTACGGTATGTAACAGTTTATTTTCCAGAAATGTAGTGTGTAAAAACAAAGTTTCATATCAAAAACATAGAAATTCTCTAAAAATATTTTTCACCCCTATAGGATATTTTTATCAATAAAGTTTATTACTCGTTTTAATTACTTTCTTATGTAGTGTAATAATGTAAAGTTTAAAGTTTCAAAGTGTAAAGACATAAAAGTTTCATACAAACTTACAAGCTTAATTTCACCCCCTTAGGGGTGGATAATAAAAAATAATTCTTCCAAGTGTATCTACATAATATATGAAGAATATGTCTGCCAAATATGATTCCTGTACACCTTGTAGTTTTTAAGATACAATGATATATGATTGGTATTTTGAGAATTATATATACCTAATATATATTTTTTCTCAAGATTCCCATATTCCACAGTAATGCGACTTGTACCATTGTAAACACGAGACGATTATTTATCAATTCCACCCTATTTTATATCTGTACGCCGTGGGTAAATTTTCCATACTAAAGTGCCCATTGACCTTTGTGTCTCTTATGACCTGATTTAAATAGAAGCATTCAGTTAGTTTTGTCAATGTCAAAAATATTGTTTTGATCGAAAACAATGTTGTGTAATTGTTTGAGCGAGGATAGTAAAGTTAAAAAAGGGATAGTAAGTTTTCTCTGTCTGAATATTTATTACGCGTATCAGTTTTTGTTTACATATGTATGTATTTTTATCTATGTAGATTTCAGATAGTGTAAAAATTAGGATTTGAAACTTGTTTCAACAGCTGTTTGCAACTGATTTATTGATTCACGAGTATATTCACGTATTCTTTACTATACCTAGTATAGTAAAAATGTATAGGCGGATCTCCCGCCTATACATTTATTTATTATGTGAACCGATAATAAATTTGTAGACTTTTAAGTAATTATAAATCTTCAAAATACGACCTAAACCTATTAAATACAATCAGATTGTAAACTTTTCTAGAGTGACTTAGGCCGCAACAAACGGAGGACTCCAGCTTCGTGACTCAATCCTTTTTTTTACATCTCTCCGTTACCGGGAAATGACTTTCTGACTCTTAATATCTCCCGCAATCTCATTAAAAATTCATAACTCAAAACTGCGAAAAAATGAAAAATTGCTCTTAGGTTTTACCGACCGGTAGCCAACGGCTCAGATTTCTTGTTTGGATTTATTTCTAGTTATTTTTATTTGTAGATACCTTATGTTATATTGCATATTCAATTTGTAGTTATATATGTAACTTTGTGGAAAATAGAAGTTAATGTGGTCTAGTAGTGTTGAAATGGAGACGCAAACCTAAAGCTCCAGGTTCAAAACCACTGGTACATATATCGATAAATATACAATATATATTTGATATATATACTTTAGTCGCCTAGTTTCTATGTTACAAGCACATAAACATGAAATAAAAATGTTATTTTAAAAGTTGAAGTTATCTACTTACCATAATGCATAAATCACTGTATAACACTTCAATTCCTATAGCGACACTTTCCAAGCTACTTACTAAACTCTATATTTATAGGCATAATAATAAAATATTGTTAGAAAGACCGTGGTCTCGTGGTATTGGCAATCTACCTGGTCTACAACAGAGAATATAAATACTATAAAATAAGGTAAACCACATCCGAAGTTCTTGGAAGAAAAACAAAAAGAAAAGTTCTCAGTTGCTCCGGAAGAACTCCCGGAAATACACGAAACAAAGCGAAATAAAAACTGCACATTCAGAACTACTGCTGTCGTTTCATATCTGAAATTTTTTTAAATGTTAATATTTATTTTATTAGGATATATTTTGATAGGATATTAAATTTTCGCTTCCTTTACATCAGTTTTCTTCGTCAGATATTGTTATTTGTAAGATAGTGTAAGGATCGTGCTAAGTACGTTTTACTATCTATGTCTGTGGGAATTGCAAGGTGATAATTTGATTTGTTTATAATTATTAGTAGCGAAGTGGAAATAGTATTTTCTTAGATTTTGCGTAAACATTGATTAAAGAATTTAACAAATTTTATGCGGCTTACTATCGCGTTTATATTGATTGTGATTTTATAGTTTTTTATTATTCCGACGTGACCACGTTGACTGCAAAGCTCTCGAAACTCTCTAAAATATGTAAAATCAAAACCAAAATAAACGAGAACGTAAGCCGCATAAAATTTGTTTAATTCATTAAAGCTAAATACATAGATTTATTGGCCGCATCAATCAGCACAAAGGATGCATTTAAGGCGTAAAAACATTAAAACATCATGTATAAGCATCTTTTTGACCCAAAGGCATACAAATGGTCTATTTGTATTTGAGTATTTGAAATATATTGGTAAATCTTACAATTTTTAGGCTACTTGTTACACCTGTATGATCTAATTGCTGCAAGCCTCGACCGCAAGATGACAGCGAATGGGGCGATCGCCTTATTAATTTCGAATACTATAATATAGGAGAGCCTTTTTTTTTAATCTCCTGTAACATTTTACTTGGTTATATGCAACTATTTAGCAAATACAAAAATTTTATTGGTTGTATTGGATTAAAATAGTCATTAAAACTACGCAATAATCGGACAAATATTTTACATTATTATTTTACTTGGTAGATTGAATGTAGATCGAATGAACTTTCCATTTATACATCTATATATGTAATACAATTTAATCACAGCTCCTTGAGAATAAATTAACTTATCATAATGCAGATCAGAAGCACCGTTCAGCGTTCATTACTTGATATGTGCATCGCCTATAAGGGCTTTAATAATTGTGAACGAAAATATAGTGGGACCAATTAACTACATTTTATTGTAGATTTTAATTTAATTGCACACTATTTTTATACTTACCTAAGAATTAAATTAGTTCGTTTTATAGCTTCTTCGTACATACAACATTCATAAAATATTTTTAAATACTAAATAAAATATTTTTTGTAATGAAAGTCAATATCCGACCGACTTTGGAATTCGACCCCGTTTACAGTTATTTCAGTCGCCGTCACAATTCCGGCCAAAGGGGCTTTTTCACACTACACTCTTGAGGAAGCCAAGGTTACACGATGTAAAAAACAGTCTTAGATTAAAACAAAATGAGTATAGTATAGTATAGTATAGTATAGTATAGTATAGTATAGTATAGTATAGTATAGTATAGTATAGTATAGTATAGTATAGTATAGTATAGTATAGTATAGTATAGTATAGTATAGTATAGTATAGTATAGTATTGCTAGTACTATAAGTATATTAATAAATGCTAAACTTTCTAAAATAATGTTCGCCAAAATTTTATTACCAAATTGGTAATTATATTTTTTAATTATCTGTTATATTAATTTTCATAAATATTCCCTGATAGAATTTATCCAATAGGTCCTGATAATAAAGCGCGTAGTATTAATAGCCAAAGGGAGCTAGGTCTCGTGCACATATGATCAGAAGGTTCCTAATTTGGCACGGTCGATGGTAGATTAGGGCGTGAGCACACGACCGCCTTGGTTATTAAGAGACAGTTAGAAATGTTGCCGGTCGGTAGCTTCGAGTTTACTAGTCATAATAGTACACTCAATTACAATATAATTTATTGAATCAAATAATAATGCCATCGACAAGTGGAATGATTTGCCGACCCAATTGTACTCTCCATTCTATTACCTTGGAAACTTCAAGCGAAGCGTGCAAAATCACCTTAGTATATTAAAAAAATGCGCTATAGATGTGTTTTAAATGCTTCGATGGTTTGAGCACATGGATGGCGAAAGGAATTTAGAAATCTGATGTGGATGGACGAGGCAGATCCAAAAGGGTTTTTTTCCTCCTCAAATCCTCAAGAAAGCAGGCTTGACTAGTGTTCATATCCGTAGAGCTTGTATGAAGAGAATTGTTAATGTAAGGAAAGCGAGGAAGTATTGCTATTAAAGTAATGCTTTTAGATCAATTTTGGAATCGCAGTAACCTTGTAAAGAGTTGATGATACAAAAACGAAATGAAGAGCTTTGATTTTGATTTTGACACGCGCATTGGTTAGCACACTGTCTGTTACGCGTAAAGTCACAGGTTCGATTCCTGGTAGAAGCTATGTTTCATGGCTTTGGCAATATTTATTATTTAAATTAAGTATTACAAATATTAATTTAAAAAAAGACGCGGATATTTGTTCCGGCTCTGGTTGTCTAAGAATTTACATCAGGCGGGGCATTGTCATATGTCGAGTAATAAAAAAACAACGAATGATACGAGACTGTTATGTCAGTATCGTGGAAAGTAGCCTCAAATTATGGCTTCAAGTGGCTATCCCGACGTGAAGGGTGGCAGCCGGCCCCTTTTTTCAGTTCTTCGGTAAGATAAAAGTGAACCAGTTTTAAGCCAAAACGTAACTGGTATTTGGGCTTCTATTTATTAAGAAAACTTTCCTCTAGCGCCTCCAAAACCTATTAATTAATTACAACTAATAATACAAGCAACATTTAATAACCTTCCTTTTATGGTATCGGAGTTTGCTTCAATTTTCTATACACCGTATAGGCGGTATCCTATTCGCATCCAAGAAACGACGCATACGCAATGGCGTGGAACAGATTGTCTTATTAATAGCCAGGTACAGTTAGTATACCTCGCCCACTCATCTACTGTACCCTTTACAGTGGCTACATTAATTATCTCTTGCGGAAAATTAAGTTCGCGACTGTACACACCCATATGGTAACTAGGAACGGGGCTTTACGTATATTATTCTCTTTATAGCTTATAGAAAATAGATGTATTATTATTAAATATTATCAAGGAGTGACAAAGCAATGATTCGATGGTTTGTAGATTGTAGATTGACGAAAGGAATCCCTTGTGGATAAATGCGTTAAACAGGTCCAGGCAGGCCCCAGTTTTCGGATCAAATCAAAGACATCCGCAAGAAAGCTGGGTTGTCTAGTGCCCATAACCGTAAAGATTGTATGAAGAGGTGAGAGAAGCGAGGGAGTTGTGTCAGGATCGTGGTAAGTGGCGCTCATTGTCTCTGTGGGAAAAAGGCGTGATAATTAACATATGAGTACTTTTAGTAGTTTAGTGCTTCTTATACATTATATCTTATTTTATACGAATCAAAATGTCAACTTTACCCAATTATTGAGCTGCTAGGAAGTTCTATTAAAATTCTTTAAAAGATGGTGCAGTGGCAGGCAATATTTACGCAAACCGAATGCACGGGCTCAAAACCACTTGCCGGTACCAATGTACTCGTATCTTTGATATATGTACTTTGGTTGTTCTGTTTCTATGATACAAGCACTTTAGTAGCTTAGTATAGAAAAAGTGTTAGATTTTTTTTATTTGACTCGATATCGGGCTGTCAAGGAGAGTACGATTCAAAAATCTAACTCAGTTGACGGTTGCATCAGTCTGCTGCCCAAAATTTATAAATAAATATTATTTTGTAATTATATGACAAAATATATAATTTTATTTGTGCGTTACTTATTTAAACTATCAATCAATCAATCAAATTGTCACGCCTTTTTCCCACATTGATAGGCAGAGACAATAGAGCGCTGCTTGCCACGATCCTGATACAACTCCCTCGCTTCCTTCACATTCACTATTCTCTTCATACAAGCTCTACACGGTTATGGGCACTAGGAAACTCCATATATAATTCAGATTTCATAACTATTAAAAGAAAACAATGATCTTCTAAACTTTATTATAAACTTATAATATACAAAATCAATAATATATTTTCCAAGTTGTGGATAACTTGTAAGCCTTATTCCGCCTAAGGCATAGTTTTCATTAATTAACCTTCCTAAGGGTTCATACATATTCATATAAGACAACTTGTTCTTGAAACGGAATATACGTCCTAGCATGGTATACATATAAAAAAATATTTTAAAAATCACATTCGTTTAGCTTATATATAGAGAATTGTGGAAATGAGGGTAGCGGGCACGTTGTGTTAGAATTGTGGCAAGTAGCGCTCCATTGTCTCTGCCTATCACAGGGAAAGAAGCGTAACAATTTGATTGATTAATAGATTAAAAAAATATATAATAAAAATATGAAAAAATAAAACTGGCAGATTTTTGCTATACGTCAGGGAATTGTAGAGTAGTAGGAAGGCAGTTGCTGGTTAGTTGCCAGTCTGTAGACCATACTGTAGTTTTAAGATCGCTGTCTTGAAACTGGACTATATCCAGCTAGGCTGGCATAGTGGATGTGACAGAGACTTGGATTTATTTAACTGTAGTAGCAGTCGACTTAATTTTCCGAATTGCATAACAAAATATGGCGGAATGCTGGAATAAGATACGATAACGCTAACGCTACAAAAAAAAAAATTCCTTTTCGGTAGTTAAACAAAATTTGCCTATAGTTAAAACCTCCTCTTGCTTATCATCAGGCGGGACGAGGTCAGATGTCGAGTCACAATAATAATAATAATAATAATAATAATAAAACGTAATAGATTTCCAACAGACCATGCTACAAAAACAGGAATTCCAAATATAACCTCATGTAATAATATTATGATGTTGGTAGCATTGATTAAAAGGTGGCAATAACTCAACGAATGACTGGTCTCTGAATGGATTATGAATGTCGTACACGGAACCTTAAGGGATACCTCACTACCTCTATTCATCATTGTTGTTAACGAAAGAATTATATGGATTTACTTGAAATAATTATACAAACTTCCTTCTGGGTAAGCATAGTCCTCTTATAAGCAATATTCAAAGATTTTCGCAAACATACATACGTGTACGTTTATTTATCATATGGGTAAACGTCAATATTCGTTAATATTCTTTGCTTTTATTTTGTTTAGGTCGTGTCCCAAAAACTAACCTAACCTAACACTTTACTAACAAATATTAGTAATTAATACAAAACTAAAAAATAATGGAAGTTATGTTAGGATCGTGGCAAGTGGCGCTCCATTGTCTCTACCTATCGACGTGAGAAAAAGGCGTGACAATTTGAATTATTGATAAAAAATAAAAATAGTAATACGAGTAACAATGACGAAATTTAATTATAATTTCATACTTTAACAAAACATTATCCATATAATTATATCTAAAGCAGAAAATACACTTGTCGTTTCCCGCGATTCGCACGCAAGCCTAGTCTTTTCATAATGCATCGCTGAAATGCTTCCTTCATGTGAGGACACGGCACATTAATGAATCACTCAGAAATTGCATACAATTAATACAAAATAATATATAAGTCTTCGTCACGCAATTATACGAGTATACATGAATTTGCTTTACTGTTAACCCATTATTAGAGTGTATTTCGTTAGTAAGGAACCCCTTATATTGTGGTTAGGTTAAACCCCGTTTTTCGGAATTACCGAAAGGTTTTTATTGCAGTTTCTTTCTCATTTTACAGCTTTATTGTTAAGCTATACTATGGATTTATTTATTTATATAAGAGTTCGACAAAATATACACTAATTATTTACTAAGTAATTATATACAAATATCTTAAAACTAAGTGTTATTTATTTAAGACAACCACAGCATGCATCATTTAAGTAAGTTAAAAAAAACTTAATAATAAAAATAAAGTACATAAGACAAAACTAAATTTAAAAATAATAATTTTCGATCATTTACTTACTCGTATTATAACAGTTGATGCCTGCAATGAAAATTAATTAGTTTTGAGGTAATATGCGACAGATCGCTTAAATTTAGAGAGTGTGTCGTATACATTCGAGCTAATCGTGTTGAGGGAGAGTTAAGAGTTAAGTTAAGTTAAGTTGGATTTCCTGAATGGTATATGAAACAGTGGAAAAGGCGACCTGATACTACAGTAGCAGTCGCGGATGCCAGTCTAGCAATCGGGATTAGCTTAAATGTTGCAACCGGCAACAATTAAGCTGATTTTAAAACGATACTAAGGCACTTGGTCTTGTCACTTGTACGCTTGAAAATGGTGGTACTAACCCAGATCGGCAGACTGAATAAATGACCATCAGCTGTCTGTCTACTACTATAAAGTACCATTCTTTTCTACTTGATTCTCTTTATAGACGGCTTGGTATAAATCACCTCTAAATAACTGAATTAGTTTACAAATAACCGACGAATAAAAAACAAATTTAGTCAGTCAAAATAATAAACACTAATTTAATTTGACCACATTGAAAAGGTCAAAGGCGTGGCCCCCGATGTTGAGATTATAGATGTAATAATGAAATTTTATAATAGAATTGTGTTCATAAATTGAATCAGCAGGTATTCGAATGAATAGTAGTGTGTTTGGTGGTAGTACTTGTATATTAAGGTCATCAATTGACATACTTTCAAATAATGCTTATACGATTTTTTATTTCCTACCAGCTGTACCTGGCTATTTTACCCGTGTGTGTTTCATAACGGAACTATATCCCTTGCATTCTCGGGGTCCATCATCAGGTAAAGTAGCATCTCTGGCCGTCATAGTAACGCGAATGAGGCAATCGTTTTTTTAGTCGTCGCCACTCCTGGCCCTCCCCTTGTTTACCATCAGGCAGATCAAGGTCAGATCCTGAGTCACAATAAAATAGGGTTACCCCACATGTATGATACCTGCGTAGGATAGTGAAGTCATCCGCGTTCTGTCGACAGAATGGGAATTTAGTTGGAATAAAAAATTCGGCGTCGCTAGTGTCGTTTTTTTTGTAGAACAATCAACAAGTGGACAGCCCATGTGTTTGGCCGGTACGGTGAGCCGTAAACTGCATAGAGTTTGTTTAGTTATTTAGCCGAGAGGGACTCGAAAATCAATTTCATTTATTCTTAGCACAATATCATTACTAAAGATAAATCTCTTTGGTTACAGCCTCAGGGTCTATCAAAAGGTACTCTAAGTCTTCAAATCAAAGTCCATAACTTTTATTAAAATGTAATCATCTCTGTCCATGCCAGTCTTCACCTACTATATGTTTTATACGGTTCTAAATATATGCATGTATGATTAACAAATAAAGACACACGTCACCCCCAAGGGTGGGATACAGACAGGAAACTCAGAGTTGTTAATTTGAAATGCAAGGGTGCGTCCTCATGCGTGGTAAGGGGATATGTGATGCATGACAATATAGAGATTATTGAAACGAAAATCGATTGCAAAATATTATTTTTAAAGGACATCATTCATTTTGGGCTTTTATTTACTAGTTTTGTAATGTCCAATGATGAAAAATATATAAATGGTAATTTCGGTACTTGATAAGACTAATAACAATTTTGTTTTTAATTGCTGTGCGATTGAGTTATTTAGAAAATAGGATTTTATATGGTCGTTCAATCACAAAGACACACCATAAAGAGTGGTAGTCAGTGGTTTCCAGTGTACCGATCCAGGGAAGTGGTGCTACGCATCTGTATACTGGCCGTGAAGTAACTGACTAGCGTTTTGAGATTAATTTGTTTTCCAACTAGACCGGCATAGTGGAAACGGCTTCTTGTAGCTATTTATCTGTAGTAGTAATCACCTCATTCATAGACCGCACTCAAGCTTAACATCAGGCGGGGAACGATATACCCACAAAAAAAAAACAACAACACAGACTGCAACGTGTCGTGAGTCAAAGAGAGGAAGGCTTTTGCCCATCAGTGGAATATGCAGTGTTGTATCATAAAAAAATGACACGACATTCTTTCATAGTGTAAAGGTACCTTTATCGAAATCATATTCATTCTTTCGAACTCCACATATCATTAGAGCATATTCATTAAGCCATGTCTCCAATTAATGGGATTCTTTTCAATGTCTTTCAGCGATGACGTCATTAGTACTGAAACTACTTCATTAGTATGTGTAAACTAGAGCACACCTCTCATACTTGTTAACTACTTGTTGAAGTGATTTTTAAATTAATTGTTGATTAATTTTAAAATGTTAAACCATTGAGCTTCCGTGAAGAAATTTGTGATGAGACGGAAGCACTATACATTTGGCCGGCATAGTAATAGGCGACTTAGACAATCGTAAATTTGGACGTTTTTTTCAGTCTTCGACGCTCTTCAGTCACTGTAAGGTTATTGTTTTTTACATTTCTGTAATAACCTACCAAACGTGCGTGTACCATAGAAACCGGACGATAAAAGTTCATATATCAAAAATATTTTAAAATATATAAGCATAAATATATCGAGCTCTTAGAAAACGAATAAGACGTATCTACTTATACAAAGAAAAATATACGTATAAGTTAAACAGCGATTAAGTCTACCGCAACAAAACCACAACAACCTTAAGAAAACGCAATGAAAGGAAATATGAAAAAAAAATAGAAAAGAAAATGGTTGGGGCTAAATAAAAACAAATCCGGGGTTAGCGCTTCATACATCGCCTGTTATTGTCCCGGGACACGTCTCATACTTAGATAGGTATAAACATTGTAAGAGCTCGTATGACTCTCTACTCCAACTTTTATAAACATAAGTATTTATTATATAGATACGTACTTATAGAGAAAATATGGGTGCATCCATATTTTGTCTATTAATATATATCTATATCGATAATATATATAGATAGGTTCTTGAGTGGAGACCACGAACTGGAAGATGCCGCCTACGTAGGTAGGCTTCCCACTAGGTGAACAGACGCCATAATAAAAGTCACGAAGAACTGGTAGACGCAACTGGCATCTTGTCTTTCGGAACGGCGTTCTAAGGGGAGGCCTATGTTCAGCAGTGGACGACGATGATGATGATGAAAAGACGCGATTTAATTCAATCGCCGCCATTACTAAATAAAAAATTTTTTAGTTATAAATTTGGTTATATGATAACATTTTATTAAAATTAATTATAATAGTTGACAATAGCCATTGATCATACTTGTGCTTTAAGTTCACACTTAGTTATAAGAGCTCTATTTATGTATACAGTAAAGTCTCATACAATTCATACATTACCACGCTACATACAAAAGTACAAAAAATCCTTTTGTCACAGTCGCCTACAACGTGAGCTACAATCCATTGTATTCTGAGACGCACTTTTCACGGATCTCAACAAATTTTCAAGAATAAATTTCAGGGTTGTGCGTTTTTCTTTTTATACTTTTTGTGGGAAAAGACGTTGAATCTATATGAAGAGATTATAAAATAGGTTTTTTTTTGTTTCTTGTTGGTATATTGCAATAGGTTTATTGCAATATTTCATTTAAAATTGTATTCAGTATAATTAACTCGGTTTTCTCAGTCGTCGTTACTCTTGGACTTCCTCTTGCTTATCATCAGGCGGGATGAAGTCAAATGTCGTGTCACAATAATAAAAAAAACTAATAAATATAAATTGGCTGGCATAGTGCCGGACTATAACAGCCGTGAACTGACGACGGTACTCTTGAATCTCCATCATGCTTACCATCAGACAGATCGAAGGCAAATGTCCTGACATAACTCCCTCACATCCACAATCCTCTTCATACAAACTCTACGGTTACGCTAGGCCACCCAGCTTTGGATGTCTCCAATTTGTAACTGCAATATATATATATATATATATATATATTTATTTCTATACTAAGCGACGAGTGCTAAAAGTAACTAAGTAAACCACAGAACGTTATATCAAAAATACATAGTTACTAGCAAGTGGTTTAGAACTGGGTTCTGTTGGTTAACAAAACCATTTCAATACCACTCGACAACGGTCGCTATAAAACTACGGAACCAATACAATTTTGTAAACTATCTCATCTTAACTTATATTTTATCCACATTTTATTTTCCAAACTCGTGTCGTGACTTATGCAAATGTAGTTATATTGTTCCTTTTTTTTTTTAATTTAAACAAATGGATACTGTGTGGTTGTGAATGACGCGTGTTACTCACTTCAAGCGGAAAGGAGTTTTCCTCGACGTGAGTTCTTTTAGGAAATTGATATTGAAAAGCTTTTGAATGTTTCTACAATAACGTATATGCTATATTATACCTCTGTGTATATTTTATTGATTACGTATACATTTCTTATGAGGTTCTATTAAGGTTCGGCACGCCTTTTTTTGTAGAACAATCGAGAAGTGGAATGATTCACCAACCCGTGCTATTACCAATGATATATCTCCCCGTATTATAATCTTGGATCCTTTTTTATTTTAATTTTATTGTGACACAACATTTGACCTCGACCCGCCTGATGATAAGCAACAGGAGGTCCAAAATTGACGACGACTAAAAACCGACTTAGTTCACGGCTGCCTCAAGATTATAATCCTTCAAGATTATAGTATGGAGTGACTCAAGCAACCGTAAAATAAAACGTTTTTGTCAGTCATCGGTGCTCCTGGATCTCTCCTTGCTTATCATCAGGCAAGTCGAGGTCAAATATCGGGCTTCAACGAAAAAAGGTAAACAAGAGCTTTCCTGGTTCTGATTATATTTCGATCAATCAAATTGTCACGCCCTTTTCTACAGGGATAGCCAGAGACAATAAAGCGCCACATGCCATGATCCTGACCCAATTTCCTCACATCCACAATTCCTTCTTAGGAATGTCTCCGATTTGGTTAGAAAACACCCTTCTCGATTAACGCATCCATCCACATCCTCTTCCTCATTCTATCCGCTATCGTCACTCCACATAATGCTCCTTAGGTGGAGTGACACTCCTCCACATACGCGTTAATACTTCTCTCATGCTTCTTCTGACACACCCAACTTCTTTTGTAATATAATGTAAATTCTGTTTGTAATATTTATTTTTCAATATTTAAATAATTTCTCATAAATGGTTTCATAAATTAAAAAACTCACAACGAAAAGTAAGTCAAATAGAACATAGGGAATGTTATAAAAATGTCAATATAGACAATTTAGTGCGTATTCATAATAATAATGTTAGTTAACTTTGCTGCGGCACGCGACCTATGAGACGTTAGTTCAACAGGGGCATTCATAGGATATTAAGGATTTTTGTAGGCAATGGTACCCAGTCTGCCGATGGGGTAGTACCATTACTTACAAGTATACAGAACGTAAAGTGTCGCATTCGCGTTTCGGGATCAGCTCGTAAGTTGCCAGTTCCAACTAGGCTCTGTATAGTGAATACGACTGCTACTTACAGTTATTTAACGTCGTGGCAGTCACCTCTACTTATGGACCGCACTCCAGGCTCATCAGGCGGGGTGCTGTCATATGTCAAGTCAAACATAGTAAATTATTTTTTTTGTTATTTCATTTTATTTTACCACTAATAATCTATAAATATACCTGATTACCGATAGTGGCTTGTAAAATAAAATAATCTGTATTTAATGAAGCCTCAATTATTACAGGGATAGGAAGAGTTAATGAAGTGCCACATTCCACGATCCTGACCCAACTCTCTCGCCTCCTTCATGTCTACAGTTCTCTTTATACACGCTCTATATATATATAAGCACCACGGATCATTTCCCTATTTAATTCTAAATGTTAATGATAGTGTGGCCACGGCTGTTAAGGCGCGGCTATCTCCATTATGGGGTAACTAATATTGACAGGTTTTTCTATTGGAATATGCCATGACCTGTCAATGAGGGGTTATTCTTATGACAACAATACGTATCTACTTTTCATACCAACGCAACGTTTTGTTTTTAATACACATTTTCCCATTTTTTATTGTAGCTCAACAAATTTATAACATATCGCCTGATATTAATTTCGATTGCTGTCCATAATTGACGGCTACTGCTACTATAGTTTAAACATACTTACAGTAAATAAGTCCGTAATAAAATCCCGTTTCACTTTTCCGAAACGCGACCGATCCTGGGTAAATGACTACCAACTGTTTACCTACTAATAATAATTACCCAGACCCGAAGCAAATATCTGCTTAGGTTTCTTAATTCTCTTAAAATTTGTAATATTCAATCCAATAATTAAATATCAATCAACTAAATTGTCACAGGGATAGGCAGCGACAACGGAGCGCCACTTGCCACGATCCTTACACAACTCCTTTGCTTCCTTCACATCCACAATTCTCTTCATACAGGCTCTGTGGTTATAAGCACTAGGCGACCCAGCTTTATTGAGGAGACGATTTTTTGAGAAGGATTTTTCAAAATTCAAGTCCCCAAGGGGATGAAATAGGGGATAATAGTTTGTATGAAACTTCTTAATCCTTGGGCATGAAATTTCGTATGAAATTTGCATTGCATTGTACCCGTGCGAAGTCGGGGCGTGTGGTTAGTTAGAAATAAAAGATATGAATCAAATCAATATCTAAATTTTGGATGTGAGGGAAGTGAGAGAGTTGTGTCAGGATCGACCTTTGTTACTACCTACAAAAAGGCGTGACAATTTGATTAATTTTATATTTATTTCCTGCGTATTTAAAATTAGTCGTTTTAAATGGCGTTCTAAGGGATATGCTTATGATCAGCAGTGGACGTCTTCTAGCTGATGATGATGATGAAACTTCTATCGAAATAATAAATTCAATATAAAATGTCTTGAGAGATAGAAGTCAGACTATTAAAAACCACAAGAGACAAGAAAAATTATGTGCGAATTAAAACAATTCCGTCTCTGTCATTAAATGAATCTTAAATCGTATTAAAATTAATTGTGTTTATTACTCTAAGGAGGAATTTTAAAAAGTGTTCCGAGAAGTAGACTGCCCACTTGACTATTTCATAAAGACAAGGGCAAGTCTCAAGGACTACAAGAGACTTTTAAAATAGACTACGTTATTTTATTCTTGTGTTATTTTGGTTTGTTTCCTTTTTGGTCAAAAATTAGTAAAGGCAGTAATTAGTACAACCTTTTATTTTATTGTGACTCGACATATGACAGCACCTCACTTGATGTTAAGCCGGAGAGTGGTCCATGAATGGATGTCACTGCTACTACAATTTAATAACTGCAATTTCAAACCACTATGCCGGCCTAGTTGGAACCGGAAATTTACAAGCTGATCCCGAAACGCGACCAAATCACTTCACGGTCTGTATATTTGTAAGTGGTGGTACTACCCCGGATCAGCAGACTGGGTACCACTCTTTGATAACCAGACCCGAAGCAAATATCCACCTCTTTTTTTATAAACAAATATTTGAAATTTTTAATATAATTATTAAAAATTACAAATAAAAGCTACGAA
This sequence comes from Tinea trinotella, assembly GCA_905220615.1. Classification (NCBI taxonomy): domain Eukaryota; kingdom Metazoa; phylum Arthropoda; class Insecta; order Lepidoptera; family Tineidae; genus Tinea; species Tinea trinotella. The sequence goes on along the minus strand of HG992320.1, from coordinate 2,698,067 downwards.
ACAAATATTTGCTCCGACCGGGAATCGAACCCATGACTTACGCGCAACAAACCAATTGCTAACCGTTCGTCAACGCCTGTATTCAATCACTTAAACTATTTCACCGGAGACCTATTATCAATCAATCGTCGTGTCACAATAAAAAATAAAAAAAAATGTCATGCCTTTTTCCACAGGAATGCCTAGAGAGGAGCATACATTAATTATAATATATTATTACATTACCAAGCACCGTCACATACAATCCTTTATAACGCAATAGTAATCAGCAAATATATTAATTTAATAAAATACTTTTAATATCCAATAGTAAAAGATTCGAGAAAATAAGTGGCATAAAATATGAATGAAGAAATATGTGACAAGATGGTAAGAACATCCCAAGGCTATTCAATGAATAGAGTTTAAAAATATGTGAAAATTCAAATACGAATAAAAATATTCTTCTATTAAATATTATTCAGATTTTTTCGTAGTAAAAGATTCATTTTACTCAAAACCTCTTTTATTGTGACTCGACATATAATCGTTTCTCTTTATAAATAATACAACATAGATTTTTGAACAATATATTTTTACTGACATGCCAGAATAAACAATTTGTTTATTCTGTTAATTTATAAACACAAAATGTTTATAAATTATAGCCTATGTGTTATTCCGATGTATAAGCTATATTATTGTAAAGTTTCATTAAAATCCATTTAGTAGTTTTTGCTTGAAAGAGTAACAAACATCCCTCCATCCTCACAAACATTCGCGTTATAATATAAGTAAGGAAGTAAGGATAGTGGCTCGACATTATGTCAGCACCTCGCCTGAAGTAAACCGGAGTGCGGCTACTAGTATTGCCCAGCCTTAAACTGAAACGCGAATAAGTTACTTCACCTAATGTATGTACGAGTACAGATATAGATATATATATATGTAGCTTATTATATGTACGTATATAGCTATAATAAGTACTTCCTTAATAATTCAAGAAGGAAACATTCCGAATAAAAAAAACATAAAACAATCGGTGCAGTCTGTGATTAGATGTAGAGAGACTACTAAAGACGACAAGAGGTAAAGCTACAGAAAGATGTGGTTTGAGTAATGTGCGCTAGTGATGTGCTACAATTTTTTATCGATAAAAAATATTTAGTTTGATATCTGCCACTTTAGGTATTGGTTTTATAAATACCTTAGATAACGGTAGGTATTAGATAAAGTCATATGTTGTTTTATATTATGGAAATAAAAGTAATTTCACATTATTATCATGCGACATATTACTATATATTATATTTTTACATATACTACATTATTATATTTTTGACGACAGGCGTGGACGAACGGTTTAGCGACTGGTTTGTTGCGCGTAAAGTCCCGGGTTCGATCCCCGGTCGGAGCAAATATTTGTTTCATAGCTTTTATTTGTAATATTTAATAGTATTAAATATTGCAAATATTTGTTAATAAAAAAAAAAAGAGATGGATATTTGCTTCGGGTCTGGTTATCAAAGAGTGGTAGGCAGTGGTACCCAGTCTGCCGATCCGGGGTAGTACCACCACTTACAAGTATACAGACCGTGAAGTGATTTGGTCACGTTTCGGGATCAGCTTGTAAGTTGCCGGTTCCATCTAGGCCGGCATAGTGGATGTGATTGCTACTCATAGTTATTGAATTGTAGTAGCAGTGACATTCATTCATGGACCACACTTTGGCTTAACATTAAGCGGGGTGCTGTCATATGTCGAGTCACAATAAAAAAAAAAAAATAAAAAAAAATGCATTTATCTACATATATATGAGACCCTATAATTTACAGCACTCTCTACCAATTTTTTTTAATATTAAAGCACCTAGAGGTGACGGCTGTCACAGGTAAATAACTGTGAACAGCAGTGGCACTATGCCGGCCTAGTTGAAACCGGCATCTTACAAACGGATTTCGAAACGGTACTTGTAAGTGGTAGGTAGACTAGACACTACTTCCTACCGACCTCTAGCATCCTTTAAATTCTTGCGCTATTTAAAATATAAAATACATTACGTATGTCTCTATATTTTTTTATATTGGTACTAATTATGGTCGCATACTGCCTGATATTAAGTTGTATCTACTCGGCGACTATTGTCTAATAAACAAACAAGCAGCAGTCTCATTCTTCATAATTGCCTAGTTACTTACATGTTAAATTTCATCAACCAATCAATCCCCCGCCCTTTTCCCACAGGGATAGTCAGAGACAATGGACGCCACTTGACACGACCCTGACACAACTCCCTCGCTTCCTTCACATTCACAATTCTCTTCATACAAGCTCTATGAGCACTAGGCAACCTTTCTTGAGGATGTCTCCAATTCGGTCGGAAAACACCCTCCTGGGCCTACCTTGTTTAACGTATCCATCTACATCAAATTTATAAATGCCTTTCGTCAATATATTTTCTCTTATCCTTAATTTCATGTAAATTTAAAAAACAAACGCGACATCTGTAACATCTACGGCTGCCTCAGTCGCTGTCACTGTTCCTTTTTATTTATTGTTATTTTATTGTAAAAGAAAAATAAAACAATCAAAAATATATCGAGTACTGTTAATCACTAAAAATAAGGAGAAGGGAGATGGAAGGGGGTGGTAGTAGGATACTCATGCAAAAATCTCGACTTGAGTAAAATGAAGTCATAAGAGCTTCCAAAGACACAGCAATAAAATATAGAAGACTGCCATAACCATTATTATACTACGTCTTATCCAAATACTTAGAGCAATGCATAAATACACAAATACGCCTTATTTTCTGTGTAATAAGGCTGGTTGTTGATTAATTAGTGATAATTAAAATAAAGATAGTTTAATGTTATAGCGCTATGCAAACATAAGTTTGACCAAAGTGAAGCCAGGTAAATAAAAATATTTATAAAAATATTATTTATATTTATTTACATTGCTATACTAAGCTACTAAAGTGCTTGTATGATAGAAACAGGACAACCAAAGTACATATATCAAAGATACATTGGTATCGGTGGGTGGTTACGGACTCGTGCTCTCGGGTTGTGTAACCATTGCACTGCCACTACACAATGGTCACCTTGTATCTATAAGCTTTTTTTGTCAATTGCCTACCGTGGTGTAGTGGTAGTCCAATGGTCACGTAAACTAAAGACAAAATCAATCAAATTGTCACTCCTTTTTCCCACAGAGATAGGCAGATACAATGAAGCGCCAAATCACGATCCTGACACAATTCCCTCGCTTCCCTCTCTTCCACAATTATGTAAACCAGTACAAATATTTAATTAAAAATGGCAAACAAAAATGATATTTTAGGTTAAAAAGTATTATAAATAATTAAATTTTTAAACAATTCACAGAAATAAATATAATTCCTATGTATTTTATTTTAAAAGCTTTTATTTCAACCCGATTATTTAAAACACACACAATAAGTAAACATGATTTGCTACATCATTCGTGATATTATTCGTCGAAAGAAAACAATGAAAATGGAAAAATGCTAAGTAAATAAATCGCAGACACGGAACACATTATCTGGTTAGTACGCAAAGTTACCAATGTATGCGTATCTACTCCATCAGCCATGCTTCGTTGAATTTCAGTATAGTCCGTTCTACTAACTCAGCATACTATTGCCTAAAAGAATTCCTGCATGAAATTGATATGACTTCTTTTTTCTTTTTTTTTTATAATATAAAAATCAATCAAATTGTCATAAATTGCGCGATAGATGTGGTTTGAAAGAAGATGTAGTGACAAGTATTTATATATAAATGTTTTGATAGTTTAGGCACATGGAAAGGATGAGTGAAAATAGATTGACAAAAGGAATTTATATTTTTTTTATATGGATGGAGGCGTAATCAAGAAAGCTGAGTTGCCTAATGCTTATAATGATAGAGCTTATATTATGAAAAGAATTGTGGATGTAAGAGAAGCGAGTGTGTTGTGTCAGGATTGTGGCAAGTGAGGCTTCATTATAGAAATAATAATAAATAGTTATTTATTTTTAAATATATCTCTACAACAATCAATCAATCAAATTGTCACGCCTTTTCCCCGCTGGGATAGGCAGAAACAATGGAGCGCCACTTGCCACGATCCTGACACAACTCCCTCGCTTCCTTCACATTCACAATTCTCCTCATACAAGCTCTACAAACTCACACTAGGCAATTTAGCTTTCTCGAGGTTTTTTTTTTATTGTGACACGACATTGATCGGTTTGGATCGGACTCCGATTTGCCATGTTCACTCATCCTTTCCTTTTCCAAAAATATTATAGGGATTTAGTGTACTAATCAAAAAATATTGTCGAAATTTACCGGAAAAATCATTTGTATGCAGAATGCAGTTAGAGATAATGACTAAGGAAATTGTTAGCGATTTTCCTCTGTATATTTTTGGTGGTTCCATTGTTTGCTTTATTTCGGCTGCCATGTATGTATGTATGTGTTTTTATTTACAGTTAGGTACGTCATTAATTTTAAATAAAAATTCGGCTTTTTATTGTTTCGTTTTTCTGTTTTGATCGAGATGGATTCAAACGTTTCATAATCATCTTTTTTTATTTCTATTATATTTTAGTATTAATTGTATTTAAAAAGCGATACTATACTACTCTTTAACCTAGTCTACTCCCGTGACACCTGCATAGGTTTTTTTTTATATTATTATTTTGAATCGACATATAAGAGCACCCCGCCTGATATTAAGCTGGAGTGCGGACCATTAACGGAGGTCTCTGTTACTACGGGTAAATAACTGTAAGTAGCACTATGTCGGCCTAGTTGTTACCGGTAACTTACAAGCTGATCCCGAGGCTACGTCTCTTCACAGTCTGTATACTTATAAGTGGTGGTACTACTCCGGATATGCAGACTGGGTACCACTGCCTACCACTCTTTGTTCCCCCAACGAACAAGTTTGTGGTAGCATCCGCATTCTATTGAACAAATCGGCAGTCAGACTAAAAGTTTAGGCGGGTCGTATTTTGTAGACCAATTGAAAAATGGATATTGGATCCAAAAAGCGAAGAGTGTAAAACAATGTGTTTTTAGTGGTTTACACCCTTGGACTTTCTTTAGATTTTCCTAGACTTTTTCACGCAACGACTTAGACAATCATAACCTTTTTTTATTATTGTGACATATGACAGCACCCCGCTTAATGTTAAGCCAAAGTGTGGTCCATGAATGAATGTCACTGCTACTACAATTTAATAACTGTGAGTAGCAATCACATCCACTATGCCTGCCTAGATGGAACCGGCAACTTACAAGCTGATCCCGAAACGTGACCAAATCACTTCACGGTCTGTATACTTGTAAGTGGTGGTACTACCCCGGATCGGCAGACTGGGCACCACTGCCTACCACTCTTTATTTATTATTTGTCTAAGTCGCTATCACTATTCTGGTAGAGGAGCCAGTGGATGCGCCATAATAAAAAAATAAAAGAAACAAAATTAATAGTCATCAACGCAATAATTGAAGAGGTAAGAAATTAAAATATAAAATACATAATAAAATTATTAGAAATTTTGCAAACCAAAATATTCAACCCCTTTCGAAAAATGTTATTTTTATAATGCTGACTAGTGAAAGGGGTGGGAAACAGGATGCTCCTGAAACGGGGTGGGAACGAGAGATTTGGAGTCGCAATTAAAATTATAATTTTTGGCAAACTGTTCCTGCACCGTGACATGTATCTTTGACTTGTTCCGCTCTCTCGTCCATTTCAGTTGCGTTCACATTTTCTCATAAAGATTTACAAAACTATTTGTAATATTTTTTATACATCACCGTTCTACGTCTGATGTTAGACCGATATGAAAGCATAAATTGAGGTTACCACTGCGACAGACAAATGCCTTCAATGGTTCAATGGTAATATGGTTCATTTTCATATAAAATGAAACATATGACTTTTTAGCAGAACTTAAATAGAGATTGACGAATGATATTTGTAAATCAGATGTGAGTGGAAGAATAAAACAGGGACGACCTAGACTGTTTCTTGATCGAATGGGAGATATTACTAAACAATCAGCGATTCTCAGTGCCCATAATAAGCCGTTCTCACGGGGCGATTTAAGTTGATCAACTGCGAAATCGTTCCCGATTTGAACCGTCTGAACAGACTTTCAACGAAGTTGAAGCAATAAAAATTGATTCAACAAAAGTTAAAGACCTTTCTACTTTTATTGATTCAACTAATAGCTGACAGCGAATCGACTCGTCTGAACCTATTCGTTCAACTTGCATTGAATAATCAGTCCAATCAATCAGTCAATCAGTGCGATTAAGTACCTAAGTATTGTATAATATATTGCATTCCTCTGTCACCAGTGTTTTGTTTGTTTGTAAAATAAAATGTGAATAAAATGTAAATTATCCATTTATTCACATTTCCAGCGTCCGCATCCACGAGAAAAATGCTAAAATGAACAGATATTGAGTCGATTATTATTGAACCGTGAGAACGCTACCGTCAATATTTGCTTTCGAATTTTTGTTAAACGATAAATATTGATCAACTAAAATCGCCCCATAACCACAAAGCGTATTTGAACAGAATTGTCAAATTAAAAGAAAAGAGAGTTTTCTCTGTTCATCCCTATGGAAGATCTGGTGTAGAAAACATATTAATCTCGTTTGATTACACGAGCTGATAAAATCATAAAACATATAATATTATTTAATATACATAAGTAATAAAAAACGATTATGTATAAAACTAATATAACAATAAAACTAAACCCAGTGTGACCGTAACGTAACATCCGCTGCCAAAAATATGTATCATTCTAGATTTGGGTACCCCAAACGTCATTGTGACAGCTCGAGGACCTTCTCATCATATTTAAATATTCATCTTCTACTCTTTAATTACACTTTGTGATTTCATTCCTTGCATGTGAAACACAAAAAAAGAAAACTTCTCTACATAAAAATTATACATTCAATTCCGCATATTTATTTATTCAAATATGGTACTTTTATTTTTGTGAATAGTGATCCTTGCTGTTTATACCTATAATTTGTTCCTTTCAAAACTTGTGATCAGGTAAATTGTCTTCTTAGAATTGTGTCAAAATTACACTCCTCTTAATGCCTATGTCCTAATAGGCATAAAACTCGCCTATTTTTAAGTTTATTTTGGTGCAATAAAGGATTCAAATAAATTTGTCCTTAAGATGGGGCAGAGGATTCCCACAGTGTTTCGCCATTGTGACCAGTTTTGGCCCTTTAGTCTTCGCTTGGTTAGCTTGGTATGGCCAAAGAACATTTTTAACAAATGATTATTTTTTAATCAAGAACGAACGCTTAAGAATAAAATAATTGTATTTATCTTTGCCCATATCAATCGATCAAATTCTCAAGCCTTAGTTTCTACATGTATAGGACATGACAACAAAGAATCATTTGCCACGATTTTAAACGTAATTTTGCCTACCACTTATTAGATTTTTTTTTTATTTTTTTTTATTGTGACTCGACATATGACAGCACTCCGCTTGATGTTAAGCCAAAGTGTGGTCCATGAATGAATGTCACTGCTACTACAATTCAATAACTGTGAGTAGCAATCACATCCACTATGCCGGCCTAGATGGAACCGGCAACTTACAAGCTGATCCCGAAACGTGACCAAATCACTTCACGGTCTGTATACTTGTAAGTGGTGGTACTACCCCGGATCGGCAGACTGGGTACCACTGCCTACCACTCTTTGAACTTTATTCGTAAACATGTTAATAAAAGTGCTTAGAACTAAAAATAGAAGACAAATGTCAATTAAATTTGTAAATACATTTTCCTACGTCCGTACGTTCCATTGCAATAAACACTGGAGAGCAATACTTGGAGAATAGTACAGAAAAAGTAATTTCGATCTCGCTAACTTTGTTTGATGCAGGCGTACCTGCTGCACTGTGTTACTTCAATGGTTTTACTTCTGGACAAAAAGAAAATAATGAATATTATCATCATTCATTTTATATTTTAATTAGATAGAATATTTATACATTTTCATAGAATAATAATTTTCATGAAATATTCATTTTCATGGACAAATATATTGAACAGTACATACTACTCTTTAGTAGTCTCTACTGCCTACCAAAGAGTGGCAGGCAGTTTACTTCAGCCCAGTCTGCCGGTCCGGTGTAGTACCACCACATACAAGTATACAGATCGTTAAGTAAGTTAGTCGCGTTTTGAAATCAGCTTGTAACTTGTCAGTTCCAACTAGGACGGCATAGTGGATGTGGTGGCAGTCACCTCTATTCATGGAACGCACTCCAGTGTAACATCAGTATGCTGTTATATGTTGAGGAATAAAAATCGTATTTGTAAAAATAAATTTTAATTATATTTAAACATGATAAAATAATAAAAAAAAATCAAGAGAAATGCGTTGCAAACTCCCTATCTTATTACTTTACATCTTTTATGCAAGACATGAAAAAGCTGTGACGGCAACTGAAGCAAATGTAAATTAAGTCGATTTTTTCAGTCGTCTGTAACTCCCTTTGCTTGACATTTTTGACCTAGACAAGTCGAGGTCACAAATATTCACACGGTCGTTATTATTAAAAATATCATTTTACACATGGAAAATTCATTTATGTAAAATGTAAGTATAGGGTTAATAATTATTTTGTAGTTATCAATAATTATATTTTTTTTTTAATTCATATTTATTTTGGGACTTTGAACCTAATTTGGTTAAGTCAGTCCCATCGTAACTTAATCTAATTAACAAAATATCTTATTATCTACCTTAAAATTATTTCCTAAAACTAACTATTAACCACATTCTAAGATCAGATTCGGGTTGCAGCCATGTCTCACTAAATATATAAATATGTTATTTTTCTTTGAGATAACAGCGCTTCAAATGGTACCAGTTTTGGTCTTAAACTTTGTGTGCTATTATATTGTAGTATATTTAATAAGCATGTCTGTTTATGGTTTTATTAAACATAATTGTTAAATATATTTTGTATTATATTGCCTTCTTTAATAAAACCAACGAAGTAGGACACAATAATAATTATAATAATTACTATTTAATTTAGAAATAAATAAATGTATAATAATATTTTGTCTAGAACATTTATTGAGGTGACCTCTATGCAGAAGTGGATTTCTAGGAAACAGCACTGAGATCACTGAAGCGTACCTCAAGGAGTGGCGAGCATAGCCAAGTAAAATAGGTAGTAAAATGATTATGTGTAAAATTGTCACCGGGAAAACAATTTGTATACAAATGCAAAATAATAACTACTGCAGATATTTAATTTAAATTATGTCGGTTTGGCCGACATAGTGACGGCGACTGAGGCAGCCGTGTACCACTCGGTTTTTTCCAGTCGTCGTCACTCTTGGACCACCTCTTGCTTACAATAAAAAACAATACTTCTCCAGACAACATGCTAAATGAAGGCGATTGCTACTATAGTAATTAACTGCAAGTAGCCAAGTCACAGCCACTATGCCGGACTAGTTAGAACGGGTAACTTACAAGCTGATAAACCTATAAACCTAAAAATGTTGGTACAACCCCGGTTTGGCAGACTGGGCAAATTACCACCAACTGGTCTGCTCATCACTCTTATACCTTTGGCCGGCATGGTGACGGCGACTGAGGCAGCTGTGAACAAACTTGGTTTTCTCAGTCGTCGTCACTTTTGGACCTTCTCTTGCTTATCATCAGGCAGGTCGAGGTCAGATATCGTGTCACAATAATAAAAAGTAAAACTTAATATTATTAGAATTGTGGATAAAGGAAGCGAGGTAATTGTGTCAGGATCGTGGCAAGTGGCGCTCCTTTTTCTCTGCCCATCCCGGTGGGGAAAAGGCGTGACAATTTAATTGATTAATTGATAAAAGTGATTGTATCATAAGCAAAGTACGACCAAAGTAGATACTATATCAAATATACATTGGTACCGGCGATTGGAATCAGCGATTCTCGGTTTTCGTGACCATTACCCTACCACTACACCAATAAAATAAAGAAGACACGAAGAACCTTAATAAGAACAACTTTAAGCTCTAAGGAAATCTCATCACTAGTCTAACAAACTTAAGCTACTTCCTTGTAAAGACGTTTGATAATTTAAACGACGGCATCTTAAAGTTATATCTACTTTTATTCCAGTATACACAAGTGGAGTAGGTAGAATTTTGAACTAATATTATTATTACATACTAGCTGTGCCCGCGGTTTTATCCGCGTTAAAATTAGGTTTATAACACAATCATAAAAAAGGAGGATGTTCTCAATTTGACTGTATTTATAACTTGTATTTATAACCCGATTATTCATATAAAAATGCAGACGGAAATAAAAAGAAATATAGAAAAATTCCAAACAGCTGAAACAGAAAATTGGAAACTATTGTAATAGTTTCTTTTTAAATTAAAAGTATTCTATGTTACTTCTAGTACCTCCAAAAATATGTGTTTAAAGTTTTATGATGATCGGTTAAGTAGTTGTTGCGTGACAACGTAACAAACAAACTCACATTCACATTTATAATAATAAGTAGGATAGTAGGACTATTAAAATGGGTAGATTAGGTTATGGGTGCGATGACAGACTACCTCTTCGTGTGCCTGTCTGCTTGACATATCACCTCAATGATAGGGAAAGCAGATGAGCTGATGCATCCTGGGCATCAGTCAATAACTTTCCTTGATGGCTAAATGGTTGGTTCTTGTTGGGTTGTTAGGTGATGGCTGCTCTACGTGTCCTTCTGAAACTGTGCCTTAGAAACGTGTACGCGTGTGTGTACGTGTAGGGGCGCTGGATACCTGGACAACACGGGATATTCATGACTGTAATGAATTGTTATAACAGAGGAAAAGGTAATCCGTAGGCAGAGTGTTAGTGGTCATTTGCACGGGCGGCCGTGAAGTGACTCAGTCACGTTATGGTATCAGTTTAAAAGTTGCCGGTTTCAATTAGGCTTGTAGATGCAACTAATACGGTGATTTAACTGGGCCACGGCTAACTATCAGGTGGGGTGCAGTCGAATGTCGAGCCACAATAAATAATATAAAATACAATATATATATGTATAACAGTGGTCTTCTATAAGTGGCGCTCCATTGTCCCTGCCTATCCCCGTGGGAAAGATGCGTGACAATTTGATTGATTGGGCTTCTTACCACGACTATTGCAACATGACCTAATTGTCAATAAATAAACTAGACTTCTTTATAATTAAGTTGTCACATTCGTATTTTACTAAAGTGAAATTACATTGCAGGTTCTGAAAGAGTACAACCAAATAATGTTTTCTATTTTCTATTACTGTTGCGACCTCTACAGAAAATCCAAATAACTTAAACAAATGGGCAATTTAAGTAACGAAATGAAAATTGGTATGCATACCGTTCCTTCAAATTTAAGTATATCTAAAACGCTACTTAACCAAACTCTGTAGGGCCCGGAATGAGTATTAAGCTTAGCTAGGTTGCTTGTTTAATGATCCAATTCCTGTCATGTTCAGGAAAGGGTTTTCCCCCTAAAAAACTTGAAACAAACGCCGCAAAAACCGAAGACGGTCTCTATCGCACCCCCTCCTAGGAGAAAATAAGAGGTAGGGTGTAGGGAGATTCATGGTGAATAATTATAAAAGAAATAAGATAGACATTGACTTCGCCACGTCAGGCCGTAGATGAATAATAATGGATCTTTGTTTACGTGTGTTACGGCCTTTATGGGTCGCTCCTTTATTGCCAACCATTATAAGTGAACATTTTTATTGGCCGAAATATTGTTGCGAGAATAAACAGATTATTAAAGGAGGTAACAATTTTAACTGCTGCGGACGAACGCTACATTGTTGTTGAATTGATAATAAAAAACACAAATCTTTTTGAAATACCGTTATTTTGGTACCGTATACAATTATTTATACTCTATATTTTGTATATTTTTTCTAAATAAAAAAGTATTTTAATAATGATTCGTTGTCTCTGCTTAGGTTTTAATATGAAGTTATGTGCGCAGTAAGATAAAAAGTGAGGCCTGAATTGAATAAAAATAATTATATCTATATGGATTCGTTAAACAAAGCTGAAGGGTGGTTTCCGAACAATCAGAGACAATCTCAAGAAAGCCGGGTTGCCTAGTACCCATAATTGTAGAGCTTGATAAAAAGAATTGTGGATGTGAGGGAGGCTGGGAAGTTGTGTCAAGATCGTGGCAAGTGGGGATTCATTGTTTCTGCCTATCCCTGTGGGAAAAAGGCGTGATAATTTAATTGATTGATTAATACTCGTATAACTATCAAAATTTTAATAACATACTTTACATATGAATAATAAATTTAAGAAATAATAATCGAAGCAATAGGAAGTTCAAGAACTAGATTCATAGCACGATACAAGCCAACCTAATCAATTCAAAAGGGGAAAAAGAGCAGAAAAAACACACGTACATTGCAGCGGCTGCTTATGAAATTATCCCGTGGAAAATCTACGGTTCCCGGACGCCGATTTATTTCTTCTTTTTTTCTCCACCGGCAGTTCGTCTGAGACGTAAATGGGTTAGAAAATTCAATAAACGTGTGCCCACAACCTGGTTATGTTTAAATAAGTACGAGTGTATGCGGAGTGAAGTGAGTTTTAGCAAATTATGCGTCTGCTTCGTTTTCCGATTCTTATTCATGAACGTCTGCCTTTTGATATAACATTTTTGTATTTCTTAACATGAATTTCTTGTTTACTTCTAATCCCTTTATTATTTTCGTTTTACTTAAATACTTTATTTTATAGATATAACATTTAAGTAATAAGTCCCTCTCGACAAAAGTGCTTATTAGTACTTATAAACTACAAATATAATGAATACTTTGACAGGCAATTACTCGTCTATAAATGTCTACAAAATATTAAAGAATTTAAATAACGAAGGCGAATATATTTGAACTGAACATTCATTTTATCAAAGTATCAGAATGTCAGACTTCTTTAAACCGCATAATGCTCTTATCGAGTCTCGGTTCATTACCGTTTTCACGTCAAAGGGGTTCCGTTCACATGTGAGCGGCTCAAGTAATGAAAAGGCTTGAAGAACATCGTCGATACCCATCCGAAACTTTAAAGATAGGAAAATTAAAATGTCTAGACTGGGGAGAAGAAACTGGAATGACAAGACGCTTCTTGTCTTACAATTGATCTTTATTCAATTTTTTTATTTTTATTGTGACTCTACATATGACAGCACCCCGCTTGATGTTAAGCCAAAGTGTGGTCCATGAATGAATGCCACTGCTAATACAATTCAATTAGTAGCAATCACATCCACTATGCCGGCCTAGATGGAACCGGCAACTTACAAGCAGATCCCGAAACGTGACCAAATCACTTCACGGTCTGTATACTTGTAAGTGGTACTACCCCGGATCGGCAGACTGGGTACCACTGCCTACCACTCTTTATTAACAAATATTTGCTCCGACCGGGGATCGAACCCGCGCAACAAACCAGTCGCTAAACCGTTCGTCCACGCCTGTCGTCATTTGTACTATAACAACCAATTAGAGTTATTACTTTGCATTCAATATTATTTATCTTAATTGTTAATATATTTTAACTAATAGGCTAATTAACGCAAATCAACATAGATTTCTCAATTCAAAAAGTCGAGAGCATCCTTTGCGTCATAAAGGCTTTCGCAAGTGAAATGCTAACATCTAAGAAGTTCTCTTCATTAGCGATAAGAAAAGTGGTGTCATTCAGTCGTAACGCAGCAACGTGCGGCCGCAGGGTAGTCTGCTCCCCCTGACGTCCTCAAGACGACTGACTACCGAGGCCGATACTCCCACCACTCTCGGGAGAGGGGGACGGTCGGCTTTCTCTTTCATTTTTCCTTCGCTCCTTGGCTCATCCAGTTACATCGTTCTTATGTTTTATTTTTAATTAAAGCGTACGCAAGTCGGCGGCGTAGATCTTTCCCCCCGTTCTACCCCTGTTTCTTGGGTGGTGGGTACATACGCGGTGGGTGTTGATGATTTTTCAATGGGGAGAAAGAGTTCCCTCATTTTCTTAAGAGAAAATTGCGTTTTGTTTTCGAGTAGTCGAAGTCTGTCGTAATCGCTTTTGTTTCGTGAAACTTGGTCGGCGTTCCTTCTGCATGTGAGCGTAGCTGCTGTAAATTGTGTACCTTAAAGTTTTTAGTTGAAATTGTGAAGTAAAGTAAGATAGTTAAATGTGGTGTTTCATACGAGCTTCTATTTACGACACTAAAGTTTTCCTCTTGAACTTTATTTTGATTTAGGTTATATCACTGCACTATAACACTATTTTATATTGTTACTAAAAGGGTACAACATTTTGTAAGCGCCGTTTACAAAATTTATTTATTTTTTAAAATAACTGCTATCGATTAATTAATTATTAACAAACATTTGATACCTTAGTATTTTCTTAGATTTTGCGCTAACATTGTTTAATGAATTAAAAAATGAATCTAAACCAAAATAAACGCGATAGAAAGCCGCATAAAATTTGTTTAATTCATTTGATACCTTATTTTATTTGTAAAAAATAAAACACAAAAACAAAGAAACAATACACTTCAAGAACAATGTGACACGTATACAAATTAACGCACACATGTACACAAATTACACCCACACACGCACAGCACATTAGCCCCAACTCAAAAGTTAATGTAATGAAAAACAAAAAGGGCCAAGAAAAGGGTGCGTAAAGTTCCGCCGAAAAACGAGAATTTGTAAGACGTCCCCACCCTGTCCCCTTAACACCCAGGGTGGCACTGCCCCCTCGTGTGCGAAAATAAATTGCCAAGAATAATAATTATAATGAAAGCGAAAGAACGTATAAATTAGTGGGGACGAACGGGCTCGCTTTTGAAGCCATCACTCGGCGTACTTATACATATACTAAATCTTAGCTTATATTTTAATCTTATAAGAAATTAATAATTATCTATTAGTATATTAATTATAAATTGCGTCATATCTTCTCGTCAAACATCCCGCAGTGCCTAAAGACAAGGGTCTTCTAACAATGTGTGTTGCCAGTGATGACATATGGCACTGAGACGTGGCCTTTACGGTCGAGACGTGGTCGGAAGAACCGACAACCGATGGGGAAGAAAGGTTCTATAGTGGAGACCACGAACCGGAAGACGTAACGTAGGTAGGTCTCCCACTAGGTGGACTGACGACATAGTGAAAGTCACAGGTAACCGGTGGATGCAACTGGCATGTTCAGCTGGAGGCCTATGTTCAGCAGTGGACGCCTTCTGGCTGATGATGATATTAATTATATACAACGATACTGGAGACATTATTTATTTTTTTCCATTTTTTCTATTTCTATACTGAGCTACTAAAGTGCTTGTATCATAGAAATAGGACAACCGAAGTACATATATCAAAGATACATTGGTACCGGTGAGTGATTTCGAACTCGTGCTTTCGGTTTGTGTAACCATTGCACTGCCACTACACCACGGTCGCCTTAAATTTATTAAATTATTTCAGTACTTTCTATGCAATTTTTTTTAAATTTCTTTTGTCATATTTTAAGCCTTTCTTTTACATAGAAGCTTACATTGTTTTCTTGCTTCCTTCAAATTCACTTTTTTTTAAATTGTGAACCGTCATTAGCCTGCAGCCCGCCTGTTGTTAAGCTGGAGTAGCAGCCAGGCAAGTAGCAGTCGCATCCAACATGCCTGCCTAGTTGGAATCAGAAACTTACAATGTAATCCTGAAATAGAACAGAAGCCGACCGTGGTGTGGCAGTGCAATTGTTTCGCAAACCGAGAGCACGGGTTCGAAACTATTCACCGGTACAAATGTATCTTTGATATATGTACTTTGGTTGTCCTGTTTCTATGATACAAGCACTTTAGTAGCTTAGTATAGAAATGTAAAAAATGCGATTTAGACACATTACGATATGTACACTTATAAGTAGTGGTACTATACCAGATCGACAGACTGGGCATCACTGCCTACTACTATTTTTCTAACAAATATTTGTAATATTCAATTTAATTATTAAAAATTACAAATAAAAGCTATGAATGAAATCGTTGCTTATACCGGAAATTGAACCCGGAACCATCGCGTACGTCAACATAAGATGTTAAGTCAATCAATTAATCAATTCAATTTATCACGCCTTCTTCCCACAAGGATAGACAGAGACAATGGAGCGCCATTTGCCACGATCCTGACACAACTCCCTGGCTTTCTTTACATTCACAATTATCTTCATACAAGCTCTACGGTTATGGGCACTAGGGAACCTAGCTTTCTTGAGAATGTCTCCGATTTGGTTAAAAAAACACCCCCCTGGGTCTGCCAGATGTTAAGTCTTATGTAAAAAAAAACACTAAACAGCCTAACACTAAACTTATCATAAAATAAAATATAATATAAACCAAATCTGAAAATTAGAATTTTAATTCAATCGTCCGTACGTGTCGGAATGGCGGATGGTCGCGATATTTCCCAGATTTATCCCCCAGGACCCTCATTACGGGATGCTCTGCCTGGTTAATGGACATGCCTTGCGTTCTCTTGATTTTTGATGGCTCCTGTTTAATTATTCAGTCTTTTGGACAATTTAAAAGATTTTATTGTTATCAGAACGTGACTGACGAATAAATTGATTGTAATGGATATCGGAAATTTGTTTTTATTTCAACTATGTCTAACAGGTTCAAATATTCTTACTACATGAAATAAATTATATAATTATAAAAATTTTAAAAAAGATGTTTCGAGAGTTTTGTCAGGATCGTGGCAACTTGCGCTCCTCTGTCTTTTCTTATCCCTGTGGAAAAAAAGGCATAACAATTTGATTGATTGATTGAAATATTATATTGTAATTTTGATGGCGGCTAAGCCTAATTTGCCTGCTGGTAAGCAAGCTGACACGTTGCAGTTTACGCTTGCAGCCACTATGCCGGTCAGAGGTGATTTGACTAAGACAGTCGTACACTGACTCGGTTTTTTGAGTCGTCGGCTCTCTTAAACCTCTCCCTGCTAGTCATCAGATTTCGAGTTACAATAAAATAAATTTATTATGAAGTTAGTTGCGAAAATATTCAAGAAATAAAGCTTTATCATTTTGTTATAAATCCAAATATAAATAACAAGTAAACATAGTTTTTATCTGTCTGTAAGTACTTATAAACGCTAAGTATTGTATCGTATACATTTGTCCTGTATTATCAAGCTTTTAATGTAAATAGAAAACACATAGAATTTACCAAAATTATGAGCGAACATTGATTAATGAAATAAACACATAACTTATATAATTTATTTTTGAGCGGCCGGCGACTGAGGCAGCCTGCGTAACTAGGAGTCGGTTTTTTTCAGTCGCCTCGGCTCTCTTTAACCTCCCCTTGCTTACCGTCAGGCAAGCCAAGGTCAGAGGTCTGCGTTACAATAAAAAAACTTATAAATAGAAACGCATTTTCTTAAATCATAAGGCGTGGTGTAGTGGCAGTGCAATGGTTACGCAAACCGAGAGCACGGGTTCAAAACTACTTGCCGGTACCAATGTATCTTTAATATACGAGTATGTACTTTGGTTGTCCTGTTTCTATGATACTTGTGTCTTTAGTAGTTTAGTATAGAAATGTAAATAAAAATATTATTAATAATCAAATCGCTGAAATTGACAATACTTACTCTGAAATTTAGGTCTTGTTTTTCATAGAGTAATGATTTCATTATTTTACATATTGTGTTTACGAGTTCTGGAAGTACTTAAATGTTAACTATGTAACAGACGTATTCGAATTGCACTTTTTACTTCATTGTCGTGCTAGATAAACAACTTCGTTTTATTCCTGTCCTAAGACATTGTATTGTACATAAATAAATACGCTCTTTATTGTTGCTATAATAATTATATACAATTCATTCATTTTGGGCTTTTATGTACTACTTTTGTAATGTCCAATGATGAAAAAATATATAGGTAGTATATATATAGGTAAATGTAAATATAAATGGTAGTTTCGATACTTGTATTGATAAAACTAATAACAATTTTGCTTTTAATTGCTGTGCAATTGAGTTATTTGGAAAATATGATATGGATTTTGTATTATCTGTCAACCAACGCCACATTTGTTCTGCTTTGAACTGTCATAATTATAGTTTGATGATTTTGCACACCTAAACTATGCAAAACAATGGATAAATTCCAATAACATTGTAATCTTCGTACATTAAACTATTTTAAAATGTATATTAAACTTTTAATACAATTAAGCCCAAGTCCCTATACAAAATGAATGATGGTCCTTTCAAATTCATTTATTAATTTATTAACGACAGGCTTTGGTCAGAGCAAACATTTGTTTCATATCATTTATTTGTAAGAATTATGAATTATATTAAACCGATCTGAGGTAGCACCACCACTTATAAGTATACAGACCGTGAAGTGAATTCGTCGCGTTTCGGGATCAGCTTGTAAGTTGCCAGTTTTAACTAGACTAGCATTGAAATCCATTCATGGACCACTCTCCATCTTAACATTAAGCGGGGTGCTTGATGTTAAGCTGGAGCGCGATTTATTAGACACGTCTTTGATCATCACCTATCCCTGTGGGGAAAAGGCGTGACAATTCGATTGATTGATTGATTGGTCTTTTATCACATTCATTCATATCATATGGCTTCATTGATATGGGCATTGCATACTTCTCTTTTTTGAACCTTGTTTTTTTTATTTTATACCCGACACTATAAAAAAGAGAAAAAAAACACATTTTACGATAGCACCCCGCCTGATGTTAAAGTTCGAGTGCGGTTCATGAATGAAGGTGACTGCTAGTACAATACAATAACTGTAAGTCGCAGTCACATTCATTAGGCTGACCTGGTTGGAACCGGTAATTTAAAAACTGATCCCGAAACGCGACTAAGTCACTTTACGGTCTGTATCTATAAATCTGCGCTCACCTCAGATTTATAAATAATTTACGTTGATCTTCGTTCATCCATACTTTGAAGTACCTAAACCAACGCAACATACTTTTCACCACCTTACATCTTCTTTCAAATCCCATTTATCATGCACAACAGCTGTACTCCTCACTCCATACGCCATCATTAATCCATACTCTATACTCACAACACGACATTTCTAACTTTATATTATTTTGCAGGCATAGTGACTGCTACATACAGTTATTAAATTGTAGAAGTCACCTCCATCGAGTCAGAATAAAGGAGACTGGGCAAAAATGTATGGAGAGTGGTCTATTGGTCAACAGAGCAACGGTGGTGGTATTCATATAGAGTACCTTCAAATACGCCCTTCTGCAAAGGGGCATCAAAATCTGACCCGGGAGTTTTGAGAAAAATGACATTTAAAATACATATATTTTTGTTATGCTGAGTACTAACTAGTAGACATTTCTGGCAAACAAATTGTCGTGTACCATTCAGAATTAACCGTTTTACGATCCTCTAGTGGTACTGTAACCTCATGTCCATTTATACCAAAAAACAGGCATCAAAGTGCTATTTGCTTTAAAGTGCCTTATGTATGGAGAGTGGTCTATGGGTCAACAGAGCAACGGTGGTGGTATTCATATAGAGTACCTTCAAATACGCCCTTCTACAAAGGGGCATCAAAATCTGATCCGGGAGTTTTGAGAAAAATGACATTTAAAATACATATATTTTTGTTATGCTGAGTACTAACTAGTAGACATTTCTGGCAAACAAATTGTCGTGTACCATTCAGAATTAACCGTTTTACGATCCTCTAGTGGTACTGTAACCTCATGTCCATTTATACCAAAAAAACAGGCTTCACAGTGCTTTATGCACAAACAATTTTTGTTGGTTTCGGTTCATTTTGGAACACCAACACCGTCGAATATTGTTTCGTTTTAGGGCTACAGGGGTTTCACCTATATACAGGTGAAGAATCTTGGATTCATAGATATTATAAACAGCTTTTGTCGAACGACTGTTGTATTTTTTTTCCCCACCAATCGACACGACATGCTCAATCAATTCTCAAGTCGTGTGGGATTACAGCCAAATATTCATCTTATGTATGCTCGTCATACATATGCCCAGGGATGTCTCTATCTCGCGATATGTATCATAACGATCTTGCATTATTGGTTTACGCACAGCACCGATGTTTGATCGTGGGCATCGCAAACATACGATGCCCACGATCAAACTTACTGAACCAGTGATATTCAGTTGTTTTCGATGGTGCTTCATCCCAAAAACTCGAAGTGAGTTGATCGATGCATTGTTTTTGAGTTAACCCACGCCGAAATTCGTAATAAATCAACGCACGAAACTTTTCAAGAGTTAAATCCTTAGTGATGATAAACAAGCAACTTTTAAAATGGCGCCAAAATGTAAAAAGACGCTTGACATTTTTAAGCATTTTTATTAAAGAATGCGCCACAAATGTCATCCATGGATTAATGGTGGCCATTCACGCTGAGATTATTATCGCAACATACATCATTGATTCCGTATCGTGACACTAATTTTAACGTGTAAACGATGGTCTCAAAGTATCCAAGGTATCAGATACCGTGGAATAGGTTTCACGCCCCTTGCTTGACAAGGCAAAGCGGTATCATACAACATGTTGTTTAGACCAATATCTATTTTTCTTTTTTTTTTCTTTCAAAGAGATAGTTAAAGCAATACTTAATGACGTTGAAGGTATCTCAGACGTTTTTTTTTATTGTGACACGACATCTGACCTTGACTCGCCTGATGATAAGCAAGAGGAGGTCCAAAAGTGACGAAAATCAAATCAAAAATCACGCATCGCTTGAAGGATCTAAGGTCATTAGATGTATCAATGATACTGAAAAACTAGATTTTGTATCGCGAAACAAAACCCTGTGTGTAGATGTTGAAATTGATACAAATCTCTAAAACAGATCTTATATTTATATCTTAGATACCGTATCTGATACAAATCTCAGCGTGTAAGGGCGCCCTAACAGGCCGATTGACATTTCAAAATGTCATCGCAGTTCCACTTTCCGCCGGTGGCAAAAGTCAAAGAACATAATACTCTCTAGCGTAAGAAGCCCAATTTCCATAGACAAAGAGTGGCAAGCAACTCTTAATAGCACGAACTATTATCTCCTCTTGCTTATCATCAGGCAAGTCGATGTCAAATGTCGTGTCACAATAAAAAAAAAAAAAAAAAAAAAAAAAAACTAAAATTGGCGGCGAAAAATATTATTTTTTACAATAATTTTTAGTTATTTTATGGACCATGTATATTTACTAGCAATAATATATATTTTTTAACAGAATATTGCCATAAGTATTAAGTAGAAACCTACATATAGGTGCAACCCACAAATAAAATTATTTTTTGTTGGAATTGAAATATCTTAAAACTGCCGGGTTATATTTTGATGATGTCATAATAAAAAATAATCGTGTATATATGTACTTTCCAAAAATGATTACCATATCTCTGTTGGTTCATAGACCACTTCTGCCCAGTCTCCTTTAAATGTAATTTCTTAAATTATTATTTTTTTAAACTTTGAAAAATTTTATCAATCTTTACATTTAAATAATTTGTCCATCAATCAAATTGTCACACATTTTTCTCACAGTGATAGGTGGGGACTACGGAGCGTCACTTGCCACGGTTCTGACCCAATCCCTCTATTCACATCCACAATTCTCTTCGTCTTAAGCTACTTAGCTTTCTTAAGGATGTCTCTGATTTAGTCGGAGCAAACCCTCCTGGGTCTGCTTCGATATCAGATTTATTAAATAATTTATACATTATTTAATGCGTGTTTTGTAAATTTATTATTTTTAAAACTATTTTAAACTAACATTGTTTATATCGAGTAGTTTGTATTTAAAAATCAATTTAATTTAAAATTTACCTCAAACTAAACATAACTCGAAAGCATCTCTACTATTTGAATGCTTAATCATACCAAAGAGGAATCTAAATTTAGTTGAAATCAGTAAGTAATTAATTTTCCATTAATAATTTTCTGTATCTGGACGAAACATTTTCAATAGACAGCCCCTCCCAGCACACGAGATATCTAAAAAAAACACCCCAACAATAAATCTAACTTTTACAACATAAAGAAACGACTGCGAAAAGTCATTAAGAAAACGATATAAAAGACAGTTAAAGCACTCACACACGCACACACAACGCCTTCGAAACATCCATCCATACATAAAAACGAATACATATTTCCAACGCGATCGCCGGGATGCGAAAAGGGGGAAGCAAAAAAACTAATTAAAAAAGCAATCAAGGTTTTCTTGACGGCGCTCACGTTCGCCCATATCGTCTTACCCCCACTTCCTCAGGGTGTACGACGACCCCCACTTTCTGTGAGGAAAAGGGGAAGCACGGGAGGTTTGGTACTAGATTTACGTAACGCGTTTAAAGTGTGTTTTGATGAAGTAATCATCCCATTTCCTTGGGACGCCGCCGCTTAAGAATTTTGCGGCTCGGACTTGCGACATTTTTCCTTTTTACGTTAACTCTTTAATCCGGATTCCTTAACGAGTTGCCATGTTATTTGGGGGAGCAATTTGAGGATCCTAAAACTGAATGACATAATATTTTTAGTTATTTAACTGTAGTAGCAACCACCTCTATGCGAGGACCGCACTCCAATCTAACATCAGGCGGGGTCCTGTCATGTGTCGAGTCACAATATAAAATAAAAAAACTATGAAAACAAAAACTCAGTACCTACAACCTACACACATTTATACCCTTCATAAACTTATTGATATTTTAGCATTAATTAAGATAACTTGACCATCCTACGCAATCCTTTTCGAATTTCATCGATAAATAACGAAATTGAAGAAATAACAAAACTTTATATTTACTTGGCAACTTTTGCCTTTCAGTTGTATCCTGAAGCTCTTTTACTGATTATGTAATTATTATCTTTAGGTATGTAAACGTTTCATGTATAAATATATATACATTTCTGGTAAAATATGTACTAATTAAATTTAATCACTTTTTTTATTGTGACACGACATCTGACCTCGATCCGCCTGATGATAAGCAAGAGGAGGTCCAACGACGACTGAAAAAACCGACTTAGTTCACGGCTGCCTCAGTCGCCGTCACTATGCCGGCCAATCAAATTGTTACGCCTTTTTCCCACAGGGATTGGTAAAGACAATGGAGCGCTACTTACCTCGATTCAAGATCGTGACAACTCCCACGCTTCCCTCACATCCACAATTCGTTTCATACAAAAAGATCTACTATCATGAGCACTAGGCAACCCAGCTTTCTTGAGGATCTTTCCGATTTGGTCGGAAAAAACCCTCCTGGGTCTGCCTCGTTTAATGCATCCTCATCTACGTGAGATTTATAAATTCCTTTCGTCAATACGTGGATTTTATTGACAAAAATTTCTTTCGTCAATAATTTTATTATTATTATTGTGGCTGGGCAAGACACCCCACAGCACTCCACGGAGTGCAATCCATGAAATAAGCGACTTCTATTACTATTTTTTTTTACCTGTTACCTGTTACTTTGACCCGTCAACTTTGAAGCTGATCTCATCTGGTCTTTAAGATCTCACGGACTTAAAGACCAGATTGCGTAAAAAAACAGTAACTATCTGCCTACCAATCTTACTGAGATTGTAGAATAGAATCATTGTAAAGAGAAATAAAGATAAGCAAGGCGCATTTGTTAGGATACCAGTCCGTTAAGCGTAAAGTCCCAGGTTCGATTCCCGGTAGGACTAAAGATTAGTTTCATAGCCTTTATTTGTAATAATCATTAATTATCGCAAAATAAACTTTACAAATATTTAAATAAAAGAGGCGGATATTTATTCCGGGTTAGGTGGTTAGGAGTGGTAGGCATTGGTGACCAGTGTGCTAATGCCAATTTAGGGTAGTACCACCACTTACAAGTATACAGACCGTGAAGGGACTTAGT
This sequence comes from Tinea trinotella, assembly GCA_905220615.1. NCBI lineage: Eukaryota > Metazoa > Arthropoda > Insecta > Lepidoptera > Tineidae > Tinea > Tinea trinotella. The sequence continues at coordinate 2,674,065 of HG992320.1, read as the reverse complement.
CGTGTTTCGGGATCCGCTTGTAAGTTGCCGGTTCCACCTCGGTCGGTATAGTAGATGCGACTGCTACTTGCAGTTATTTAGGCGGGTAAAGTATGTCGAGCCACCATTAAAAATAACTTCAGTTTCGGAGTATTTTTTACTATATACAAATTGATTTAGTATGTGACTTATGTTGCTTAAGTTGCATTTTTTTTAGGTAACAGTTTTTGAATAAACATTTTTTTCAGTCGCCTTAACTTCAAACTTAACTTGCCTCGTGTAATATACTAAGAATAGAATTAGATTGAAATAAAAGACGTGATAAAAAGACACGTAGGTATCAAACGAATATTGAATAATTTATACAACTTGATAAACCGTTTCTCATACACATTTCAAACAGAAACATTTAATAAATCTCTTACTAATAAAGTTATTTGAATTCCTCGTGTCCTTATAAGAAACGTCTGTCCTAGATACAAGTGGGCATGATTTGCAGAAGGCACGTTTTCTGCATTTTCACATGGAATTTTCACCTTTATTACAAAAAAATAAGGAAGATATTTCCTTGATGAAATACAGGGTTTATTAAAATACTGTGGCCGTACAGGTAAGGAGACGTAGAAATAAAAACGACGCAAAGCAGTTACTTTTATGAGGGCGCGAATAAGATGTTTCGGACTTGTCTAAGAAATGAGAGGTAAGGTGTAGTATACATTGTATTTATGAGTATTTAAAAAATCATGGAATATTGAGTTGTGTTCTCATTCTTTAGTTATATAAGGTATAACCTTGGATTCTTTGACCGAAATAAAGCACCATAAGACTGGGGCAACCGTAAACTGAATCAATTTTACTTACCATCAGACAAGTCGACGTCAGTTGTCGCGTTTTAATAAAAAAACAATGTATGCTGAAAAGGTGCTGTAGTTTTTATGAGTTAAGAGATATTTCTTGATAAAATCCTAACATTCTTAAAAATGCCTATGTTATATAATTCTGACATGCTTTTAACCAATGATATTTTAAGAAAATACGTAGATATATGCGCTTCGAACGAGTCACGTTAAAACGATGCTGCTAAGCTAACCTGAACTCATGGTCGCGATTCAGAGCAACATATATTTGTCTCTTTTTCGCTCTTAATAACTATCATTCCGTTCTACTTCCACTTGTGTATGCCTCGTCGTGATTAATCGTTCTAACTCGTGCCATTTGCGAAAACCAAAACTCGTGTAGTTGACATATCTATCCCATTTTACTGAATATCATTGCTTTTAACCATAAAGCTTGTATTAGGAGAATTGTGGGTGTGATAGAAACAAGATAGTTGTGTCAGGATCTTGGAAGGCCTGTTCATATTGAGCTGGCACATTAAATACTGTGTTGTCGAATCGTGTGTGCATTAAAAATATTCATAAACCAGTAAATCAAATTGTTTCGCTACAGGGATTGGCTGAGACAAGGAAGGGCTACTTTTCACCATCTAAACACAACTCTATAACAAGTAATAATAATAGATTGATAATAAAATAGGTATGAATAATTAATTGTAATTGCGAATGTGTATAGATGCCTTAGAAAAATAATAAAATGCCGTTCCACAGTCGTAACAAGCATCGTTGGAACAAAGCGGAGTTCGCTCAAATAATTTGTATCAATTTGTAAAAATGCAGCAGGTTCCCCCTTCCCCGTTCTCCCCACCAGAAGGATTTAAGTGTAATTATCTACGTTTATCGGTGAATGCAATATCTCATTGGTTTTATACTTTGTAGATATTTGTAGAAATAATTTAAATCAATAGTAAAACTCCTTTTTTATTAGGGCATTGTTTATAATATGTATTTATAGTTATTTTTTAATTACATAATTTTATTATGATACTAAAGTGCTTCTATCGAAGAAACAGGACGTTGGCATATCAAAGATACATTAGTATCAGCAAGTGGTTTTGAACCCGTGCTTTCGGTTTGCGTGACCACTAGACGACGGGTACACCACTTATAAAATAAAATAATTAGGTCAATCGTGGTATATATTATGTTAGATAATTACTCAAACCACCCGGATGTCCTAAAACTCGACCACTCTCACCGGGGGATGGGCAGGAGCGTGCGGTACTGCGATCCCCAAGCCCCCTATGGGTACCAACTCAGTCTGCCGATCCGGGGTAGTACCACCACTTACAAGTATACAGACCGTGAAGTAATTTAGTCGCGTTTCTGGATCGGTTTCTGGTCGGTTAAAACTGGGCCGGCATAGTGGATGTGACTGCTATTTACAGTTATTGAATTGTAGTAGCAGTGACCTCTATTTATGGACCGCACTCCAGCTTAACATTAAAAGGGGTGCTGTCATATTGATGAAGTAAGTAATGAAGGACGAATAGACCCCTTAAAATAAAAGAAACCACATTATATTTTAGATGTATTTTATTGTACTGACACGTACACCTATGAAAGTATAGAATTAAAAAAAAACATAAATTTAATGGCCACTTACTTAAAGCTTCAACGTAATCGGTTAAAGCCAAAATTACTATTGTTATACGTTACTTTTAATCAAAAAACATCAATCTAACGTTTTTGGTGTAATTCTCTTCAAATGAATAGTTTTATGCTATTAGTAACCAAAAGTTTATTTCAAATACTTAAATGACATTTATTAGTAAAATATTTTTTGCGGCTTACTATCGCGTTTATATTGTATATTTTAATCTGACGATATTTTGAAGGCTTTGTAGCCATCGTTGTTGCAGGGAGACGGTTCTAACAAGTAATATTTAGTGCGTTTACTACACAGTACATCTTTACAACTTGATTGATTGATTGACATCTTTACAAATAATTGAAAGTCAATCGTTTAATTTTGTGAATTCTTATTTATATAAGGGTAATGCTTTACCCGTCCATGTGTTCTATTCAATGGAAAGAACTGCACGATTACCGCGTTAGGCGATTGACGCCGGGTATGATTCCCGGTTACAGTCGACCTATTTCCTTGCGTGATTATTTCATATTTTTATTCAGTATTCAATCAAATTGTCACACCTTTATCCCACAGATAGATAGAAACAAGGAGCTCCATTTGGTACGATCCTAACACAACTCCCTCGCTTCCCTTACATCCACAATTCTTTTCTTACATTCTTTACGATCATGGGCACTAGGTCACCCAGCTTTCTCTAGGATGTGTCCGATTTGGTCACAGTATTTGTAAACCAAAAATTATAATAAAAAATAATACATTATAATTTTTCTTTATTACAATTTTTTTCCAATTGAACAATAATTTATAAGATTATAGATTGGTTCTCTCTTGCATGATGTAATCTAAGTTAGAATTAGCATATATCGTGTGTGTGTGAACGATCCTTATCAGAAACTTGTGATATTTATCAGAACACGGAAGCCTGCACTTAACTTGTGTGAAAATAATGTATACGGCTTCTTGACCTATTAAATACGTATTACAATGTATATGTGGAGGTCAAATTACTTGATTTTAATCATAATTTTGTGTGATTCAAATGCTTGCCTAAAACAAATAGAGATTTTCTTTTTTTATTAGGATTAGCTTGTATGAAGATAACTAACTGTAAGGAAAGCGAGGGAATTGTGTCAGGATCGTAACAATTGGCCCCCTTTTGTCTCTGCCAATCCATGTGAGAAAAAGGCGTGACAATTTGAATAATTGATTTCCTTTTTTTATGAGCATCCGTATAAATTGCATTTTTAACAATATTTTTACAAGTTTGTAGATCGTAGAAGGACGTTTAGAAGACCATGTAAGGGGAAAACGCAGCTTAGAACGTCCAACCACGAGGTGAAGTGACATCACATTTTACACCGGGAAAAGGAGTCGAGCCCCTCTAGTGTTAAAAAAAAATGCGAACCGAGATATTTTGACGGATTTAGGTTCGTCTCCGGACGTATTAATAATGAACCTAAAATCCAACAGCTGAACTATTGCAGATTTTTTTTATTCGCTGCTAAAGTTGGGAAAACATAGTTTTTCGCAATTATAATTTTTTCTTGGCTATTTAGATAAAAATAATTAGCTAAAATTGATTAGCTATAAAAAAACACCGAAAGTACAACTCTTAAGGAAGAGAATGAGCTCAAATACAACACTCTAGGACCTACCGAAGAGGTCATAATTAAGTTGCAAAAAAGTGCTATTTTAATTATAAAATAGAATTTTACCAAAAATATAAAAGAAAAAAATTCCAAAAAAATACCACTAATACTACACGTCAAAGTTTACAGTCTATTAAAATTGGAGAAGTCTAGGTATAAAATTGTTTGTTTAAAACGTTATTTAAAAAACATCGATTTTTAGCGGTTTTCCGCATTTTGTAAAAAAACAAAAAAACTAATTTGAACCTAGCTGGTCTCATTTTGTAGATATTTTTATTATCTACAAGTTCTTTTCGAATTATTTTTATCTAAATAGCCAAGAAAAAAATATAATTGCGAAAAACTATGTTTTCCCAACTTTAGCAGCGAATAAAAAAAAATCTGCAATAGTTCAGCTGTTGGATTTTAGGTTCATTATTAATACGTCCGGAGACGAACCTAAATCCGTCAAAATATCTCGGTTCGCACTTTTTTTAGCAAACTCCCCTTTTCCCGGTGTATATTTGCACTTCGATTTGCAAGACCCTAGTTGCTAAAATTGATTAGCTTTAAAAAAAGACTGAAAGTACAACTCTTAAGGAAGAGAATGAGCCCAAATACAACACTTTAGGACCTACCGAAGAGGTAATAATTAGGTTGCAAAAAAGTGCTTTTTTTAAGAACAAATGGATTTTTGCAAAAAATATGCAAGAAAAAAATTCTAAAAAAATACTACTAATAATACACATTAAAGTCTACAGTCTATTAAATTAGGGATGTCTAGGTATAAAATTGTTTGTTTAAAACATTATTTAAAAAACATCGATTTTTAGGGGTTTTCTGCATTTTGTAAAAAAACAAAAAAACTTATTTGAACCTAACTGGTCTCATTTTGTAGATATTTTTATTATCTACAAGTTCTTTTCAAAATATTTTTATCTAAATAGTCAAGAAAAAATTATAATTGCGAAAAACTATGTTTTCCCGACTTTAGCAGCGAATAAAAAAAAATCAGCAATAGTTCAGCTGTTGGATTTTAGGTTCATTATTAATACGTCCGGAGACGAACCTAAATCCTTCAAAATATCTCGGTTCGCATTTTTTTTTTTGAGCAAACTCTTTTTCCCGGTGTATTTGTCATGTTTGGCAATATATAGCTTATGTCCCGCAATAGACGACTAACGGCTGACGATGACGATCTTCAAAATGGAACACAAAAAAATTGTTCAAAGGTTCGTATCCAACACTTTTAGGAAAGCTAAAACATTTTTTAAATTATTATACAACTATGAAACCTGCTTTTATCATCGCCTAAAACGCGTCCGAGTCTCCTTAGTGTCTGTACACTTGAATGTACACTTACTGTACACAGTGTACTATTCCTTCGAAATAAACTCCTGGGCAAAAACTTTACCTTAAAGCATTTGAAGCAAATTAAATAAAAAAAAGTACTTCTCTAATTGCGTGACTAAATTACATATTAATATCAATTCACATACCATAAAAATAACTATAATATAATAACGATAATTAATATCATATTTACATTAGTTTAACACTAATATGACGGTGTTAGTCTTATTTTAATGAAAAAAATATACTATTTTTATGCAATATTTATCATTAACTAGGATTCAAAAATGCAATAAAGCAGAATAAGTATTGAATACAGATAATTTGTACATATTAATGTAATCTAAATTTTCAAGATAATTTACTCCTTAATAAAATATTTCCTAATTATTGCACAATATAATGTAAAATTGTGCAATTCTTAGGTATTTACCTACGTAAATATACTTGTACGTATCTATTATACACTAGTATGTACTAGTATGTACATTAAAAGAATTCCTAAAATTCGTAAATACAATAGAAGTGAAAGTTAAAAAAAATATTGTAATCCCGAAACGTTCTAAAATATTAACGACACACTTGGGACGTCTCTAATGTCTAACGTCGTCGACAAAGTCCCAGGTTCGATTCCTAGTCGGGACCAAAATTTGTTTCGTAGCATCTCATTGGATGAGTTACAATAAAAAAATAACTCAGTCCATTTGCTAATACGATAGCCCAAAGTAACGAACGACTGCACCCGCCTCTTCAGTGTTAAGTCTCGTATGTGCTCGACAATGGGCCATTTAGGGCAATTGTCCACGAGAAAGGGCCCACTTCATGTAAAATGATGATGAGCGTATAATGATAATAAAATAGATTCCGACTACAATCTAAAATACAAAAGACTTATCCAAACGTTAAGAGGTTGTTAATTTGAATAGAAGAAACATTATATTATTTGGTTGTGTGTTTCTGAGTAACATGGCGATGATGTCCGTTCGTCCGAGGACATTTTATTCCTACTACTTCTAGGAGTGAAGACGTAATCTAGATTAGGTAGAGTACATTTTTCCTTACTTGAACACAGTATAGGGAGTCCTTGAAAATTTGTTAGCACGCCTTAGCACGTTAGGCGCGCCAGTCCGTTATGTTTAGTCCCTGGTTCGATTCCCGCTCGGAGATTAAAATTGATTTATAAATCTGATGTGGATGGATGCGTTAAACAATGCAGGCCCAGGAGAGTGTTTTCCGACCAAATCGGAGACATCCTCAAGAAAGCCAGGTTGCCTAGTGCCCATAACCACAGAGCCTGTATGAAGAGAATTGTGGATGTGAAGGAAGCAAGGATGTTATGTAAGGATCGTGGTAAGCCTAACATCCCATGACTTTGGAAACATGTGGCGCAATGAACGACTAACGGCTGACATGAAGATGATGATGATCTTCAAAATGGAACGCGAAATTATTGTTCAAAGGTTAGTACCTAACACTTTTAGGAAAGCTAAATCATTTGTTTGACTACTATACAACTTGCTTTTATCATCGTCACTTACTAACGCATAAAACGCCTCTGAGTCACCTTAGTGTCTGTACACTGTACACTTGAATGTACACTTACTGTACACAGTGTACTTTTGACTATTCCAAAACGTACTCCTCTAATTGCGTGACTAAATTACACATTAATATCAATTCACATACCATAAAGATAACTATAATATAATAACTATAATTAATATCATATTTACATTAGTTTAACACTAATATGACGGTGTTAGTCTAGAATATGTATTGCAAAAAAGAGTTAACACACACACACATAAATACGAAAATATGTACTTATTAACGTAATGTAAAATTGTGTAAATTTTAGGTATATAACTACCTACGTAAATATATATGTATACTCTTACTTATCTATTATACACTAGTATGTACATAGAAAGAATTCCTAAAATTCGTAAATAGAAGTGAAAGTATTTTCTTGGATTTTGCGCGAACATTGATTAATAAATTTAACAAATTTTTTGCAGCTTACTATCGCGTTTATTTTGGTTTAGATTTTACATTTTTTTATTATTCCGACGTTTCGAGAGCTTTGCAGCCATCGTGGTCACGGAGAGACTGAGGTGTTGGTCGTCCTATTGGACCATCTCCAATAGGACGTGGATCTCCGTGACTACGATGGCTGCAAAGCTCTCGAAACGTCGGAATAATAAAAAATTGTGCGATAGTAACCTGAAAAAAAATTGTTTAGAAGTGAAAGTCTAAAAATAAATAATATTTGTAATCCTGGAATGTTCTGAAATATTAACGACACACGTCCCAACAAAGTCTAACGACGTCGACAAAGTCAGGTTCGATTTCCGGTCGGTGCCAAAATTTGTTTCGTAGCATTTATTTGTTGCTCAACATAATGTGATCTCATTGGGGGAGTTACAATAAAAAAATAACTCGGGCCATTTGCTAATACGATAGCCCAAAGTAACGAACGACTGCACCCGCCTCTTCAGTGTTAAGTCTCGTATGTGCTCGACAATGGGCCATTTAGGGCAATTGTCCACGAGAAAGGGCCCACTTCATGTAAAAATGATGATGAGCGTATAATGATAATAAAATAGATTCCGACCACAATCTAAAATACAAAAGACTTATCCAAACGTTAAGAGGTTGTTAATTTGAATAGAAAAAACATTATATTATTTGGTTGTGTGTTTCTGAGTAACATGGCGATGATGTCCGTCCGTCCGTGGACATTTTATTCCTACTACTTCTAGGAGTGATGACGTAATCTAGATTAGGTAGAGTACATTTTTCCTTACTTGAACACAGTATAGGGAGTCCTTGAAAATTGGTTAGCACGCCTTAGCATGTTAGGCGCGCCAGTCCGTTATGTTAAGTCCCTGGTTCGATTCCCGCTCAGAGAATAAATTTGATTTGTAAATCTGATGTGGATGGATGCGTTAAACAAGGCAGGCCCAGGAGAGTGTTTTCCGACCAAATCGGAGACATCCTCAAGAAAGCCAGGTTGCCTAGTGCCCATAACCACAGAGCCTGTATGAAGAGAATTGTGGATGTGATGGAAGCAAGGATGTTATGTAAGGATCATGGTAAGTGGCGCTCCGTCACGCCTGTGGAAAAAAGGCGTGACAATTTGATTGATTGAAATAAAATAGTTTATAGCAATAAAAATGGTAGGGAATAGCGTCTAATTTGTCGTTCCAGGACTACCACCTCTTACAAGTATACAAACCGTGAAGTGAAGTCGCGTTTCGGGATCAGCTTGTAAGTTACCGGTTCCAACTGCATTGTCACTGTCACCTCTATTTATGGACAGTACTGCCTAACATCCCAATAACGTATACTAAAATACTTTTATTAGGTACTTATTTAAAAATATGATAATATAATATTGTTTTAAAACAAAAGAATTGCTCTCAATAATAATACCTCTATTCCAACTGCACTATCCACAATGAATTTATAAGAAGATTTTAATGACCTTAAGGAGTCGATTACAATATATTATATATGATACATCCTCGTATTTGTTTGATATAATGTGTTAGTTGATTCTTCCACTTAATGATAAAATAAACGATTTATTCAATAAAGCTAAAACTACTATGAAACTTAACTTTACATTACAAACTATAATTTAACAATAATTGATTTGCTCCTTTGAGCGGTTGTGTACAGACGAGTTTCGCTTTTAAGGGACTAACCTCTGTATTCTAAATTGTATCCTACTTTGTAACTCTACTTTTTACTCAAGGACAGTCTTTTTTAAAGAATTTGAAATCAAGAAACATAGTATAAGACAGACTTACTTAAGCAAAAAGCGAAGTTGAGTATGTGACTTAGATGTGTAAATGGCACGTTAAAACTATGTTAATAAGCAAACCGGAACTTAGTGTCGCGATGCAGAGCAACATATATTTGTCTCTTTTTCGCTCTTAATAACTATCATTTCGTCCTACTTCTACTTGTACGTATGTATGCCCAGTCATGGTTGATCGTTTAAACCCCATTTTTAAAAATTAAAACTCATGTAGGTAACGTACTCGTATCTACTCATTTTAATATCATTGTGAATAGGGATGTTAGTTTGTTTCTAACTCAAATGTAATAACTATGTTATATAATGTTCTGACATCTTTTTATTGTAACTATCCTGACACAACTCTCTCGCACCCACAATCACCTTCATATACATTGTCAACAGCGTTCCGCTTTGATAAGCAAACAATCTTTTGGGTTCTTCTCTGTTTTATCCTGCTAGCCAACTTTGATTTACCAATATTTAATATATTACTTGAATGTGTTAATAGGGCCCATAAAGTAAACTTGAAAGTACATACAATATAAGGATTTGACTTATACAATTACCAAGGGTGCTTAATATTACAGGCATGTTTGTAACGACTATTGCAGCTCGCGAAACAAACCCGAGTGAAAATCATTTTGAAATTACACACTAAATCTAACTTCCGACATAATTTATAAAACAAACACACGAGCTCCGAACAATGGGGAGGCATACCATCTCAACAATTATGCAATCGGCCGGTAAAAACATCCGAGTTCCCAGAAAAATAATCGAATCGGTGTATTCGTAATCGTTGTGGTGTGATTATCGTAAATTGGTTAGTCGGGAACGGCCATGTCACGCTTGCGAATATCAACTAGAACGTTGGGTAACTTTAAACTAGCGGCCTATGCATGATACGATCATGTGCTATGCATCAAAATAGGGTATGGCTTAAATTGTACAAGAAAAAGAAAGGGTAATAGTTAGAGCGCTCGTGCACTTATGTTTGACCATAATACCAGACGCTGTTTATTTTATTGTGGCCGACCTGATGATTAGCTGGAGTGTAATCCATGAATGGAGCGACTGCTACTACAGGTAAATAACCATAGTGGTGGCTGCATCCACTATGCCGCCTTAGTTTAAACCGGCAACTTACAAGCTAATCCCGCAACGCGAATCAGTTACTTCACGGTCTGCTCAGTATTACAATCTCTGCGGTCATGGGCACTAGGCAACTCAGCTTTCTTGAGGATGCCTCTAATTTGGTGCCTCGATTAACGCATCTATTTATAAGATTTTTTTTAATTTATAAGTTTTATAAATTTCTGTCGTCAATACACTGTGCTATTCCTCATTATATCCGCTATCGTCACTCCACATACTCCTTAATGATCGCATTTTAGTAACATAAAACTGTCTTCTTTAATAACTATTTTCGTCTGCGTTCCGTTTGAGCTTAAGCTACGTTACAAATAAGAAACAATAATAAATAAACAAATGACATATGACCTTTTGACATCATACTCCTACGTTAGTTCAATGTTTTGGCCAATCTGTCGTATAACTAGTATCTAGTTTATTATTCTTTACTATTTTGCATAATTCAAACATCAATTTCCGAATACACGATTCGCAAAAATTAACTTAATTATGGGCTAAATCCACATTCCAATCCACGTGAAGGAAGCAAGATAGTTTTGTCAGAATCGTAGACAGTGGTCCTGTGATAATCGAGGTGTAATTTGATTGATGATAATTTGGCACAAAATATAATTGTGTATGTTTGTGTGTGTTTATTTTTGGCTACATGTATGTATATATATACATGTGATACTTGTATGTAGTTTATGTAATTGTAGTTTGTAGTATATTTGCACCCTGTCCATAATTTCACATCATCCCAAAGGTTAGTTGTTAGAGAATGCCTAATAGGCATCAAACTCGCCTATGTACCTATTTTTGGGTTTATTTTGGTGCAATAAAGGATTAATATAAATGAATAATTTATTTATGTTTAAAATAATTAATTCTATTTTAAATTATTTCTATATAATTAACGGCTTATTCTCACGTGGGATTGGCAGAAACATCGGATCGCTTTTGCTTCACAATTTTTTAGCCTAATATACTCGTAAATTGTATAGGTATTCAAAACTACTATTCAAAACTACTTGCCTGTACCAATATTTTTGACGACAGGCGTGGCGTAGTGGTTAGCACTCTAGTTCGTTGCCGTCTGCCGACCATCACTTCCAATTGTACAGACCGTGACACTATTTAGTCGCGTTTCAGAATCAGCTTCTAACTTGACGTTTACGAGGAGGCCGGCATAGTGTCCAGCTACCTTTAAACTATAGTTGCGATTGCCTTAATTCATGGACCTATAACATTAGGCGGGGTGCTGTCATATGTTGAACGATAACTCTAAAGCTCAGTACGAGTATAGAGAAATGTAAAATAATAATACGATTTTTTTAGATTAATTAATGAATTTTATGCGGCTTACTATCGCGTCTCTCTGTGACCATAATGGAAGCAAATCTCTCGAAACATCAGGGTAAAAAAATTGCACAATCAATAAATAAAAATAAACGCGATAGTAAGCCGCATAAATTTTGTTTAATTCAACAATAATAAGGCCCTAGAGTTTTTCACGTTAACCTCCAATTTTTTTTATAAATCCTTGAAAAGAGTTTTTGGGTTCAACTGCAAGTGATAGTACATGCATTTGTATGGTAGCATTGAAAATTTCAATAACTAAGTAAATAATAAAGACCGCTCTGATATAAAGTGGAAAATTTTCGACATCTTGGAGCATTTACCTCTCTTCTTGTTAACATAATGACTACGCCAATACATCCATCGTGGACAGCATCACAACAAATTGTACCAATATTAATCATCGAATAGTTTTGATACTTTTTGTTTTATTTTTAACTTGATTTTATTTTATTTTAACTCGCTTTTGTTTATTTTATTATATTATGAGGTTTATGAAGTTTATTTTAACTAGCTTTTGTTTATTTTATTATATATATATATGAGGTTTATTTTTAACTCGCTTTTATTTATTTATTTATTAGCTTGACTTGTATGTATGTAACTGTGTAACGGAATCTTGCAAAATATTTTTCACCCACTACATACAATAATTTCATTAAATATTTTTTTGGCTGCCATAGTGACAGCGACTGAGGCAACCGTGAACTGACTCGACATTTTATACGCCTTACTACCGCGAATATTGGTTTTGATTTACAATTTTAGTTTGTTTTATTATTTCGAGAGCTTTGCAGCCATAGTGGTCACGAAGAGACTCTCAGAGAATTTGTTTAATTAATTAATTTCTTAGCATCCATGGATTCTCCGTGCGACATCGGTACTATACCTAAAGAAAACATGATAATAAGTTTATCAAGACAATTTTTTTAGACGTCATATTATAATATTCCTTTTTGATGTTTTTTTATTGTAACTCGACATCTGATATCAACGTGTCTGATATTAAGCAAGAGTAGGTCCACGAGTACAGACGACTGAAAAAACCAAGTCAGACATGTCTAAAATAGTTAACATTCTATTACGAAATCGAATAATTATTATTGTGAACTAGTTAATTATTTTTCAAAGTATCAAGACTGCACAATCAATCATTGATCGTAGTACTGGCGTTCGACCGTGTCACGACACGACGGACGGCGGCGTGCAAGGCGCAATATCAAATGTATTATCAGTTTTATACACACACAGGCTATATTTCACATCGCAACTATAGCCACATTCAACTTTGATAGCGATCGCGAAAGGTCCATCTCTATTTACTATAGTATCAAGATGTTACTGTCGTGTTAATAGGACATGCTCGAAGCTTAGTTTGGCTGACATTGAATGGTGATAAGTTATTGAGAAATTGACGATATGCACGGCGCATTGGTTCGCATAGAGATATTTTAATTTATTTATTGTGACACGACATTTGACCTCGATAATAAGCGCCTGATAATAAGCAAGTGGAGATCCAAGCGTGACGACGACTAAAAAATCCGAGTTAGGTTACGGCTGCCCCAGTCGCCGTCACTATGCCGGCCAAAGTGCGGGTATTACGGGTGTGAAAAGACGAAATATGAATAAGGTTAAAGAGCTCCTCGGAACATTCTCCGTGGTATAGGTGATAGAGGACGCACAGAGCCGCCATGTCTCTGCATAGTTGCAGGGGCTCCAGAGTTCGTGTAACAGAGCCATCCCAGAGATGCGAACATTACTCCGCGCAAGAGATCATAGTATTTATTAATTTCATATTATGAAAACGGCAAGAGTTGGGCCGTGGAAACTTGTCAGTTCTTTGGTTCGGGATGCGACATGTGTAGACACATTAGCCCCATCTCATATCCAGGCGAATCATATTCGTTAGCCGCGATTTCTGCTGAGAATCTCAATCTGCGCAAAAATATATTATTATATATGTATAGAATAATAGAACAAAATCGTTTACAATATATGGTATTAGACATGGCAATCAGGCTCGTCCGTTCAACCCTAAACGTCTCCCAATGTTTTGTTCTTTTTTAAACATGAACAAGATGTTTGCAAGTTGTTCCGTGTCAAAGGTTGATAAATATGCAATATCCAGGGATCGATCTCTAGCGTGTATCCTTGGTTGGTTTAGAAAATTATAGATGGCGCCTCAGGAACTACAGTTTACATTCTTGGGTACCTATGCTATGTTGTTTAAGGGGTTATAAGGTCGGCCAATAATGTGATTATACACTCCTCTTGTTTGTTATAGCGAGGAATTGAATTAGTTCGCTTCGATATAAACATTGCTTTCAACAATATTTTGTACTGTTGCTTTTTGATATTGTTCGCGTATTTTGTTTTTACTGTTATAACTGCTTTCAACATGCTCAGTCGAAGAAAACTCTATTTATTTTTGACATTCTAGGAATTCAACGTGTTGTGTCAGGAGCGTGGCAAGTGGCGCTCCATTGTCTCTGCCTATCCCTGTGGGAAAGAGGCGTGACAATTTGATTGATTGATTAAAATATAACGATATAGTTTTGTAGTGGGATCCAATGATATTTATTTAGGCGTAGTCTGTAGATCCGGGGTAGTGCTTACAACTTACAAGTGTACAGATCGTGAAGTGACTTAGTCGCGTTTCGGTATCAATTTGTAAGTTGCCAGTTTCATCTAGGTCGGCATATGTAATAATTTAACTGTAGTACCTACATTCAACGACGGCACTCCAGCTTAACATCAGGCGGAGTGTGTAAGGCGACCGTGGTGTAGTGCCAGCGCAATAGCTACATAAGCCGAGTGGCACTCACCGGTACCAATGTATCTTTGATATATGTACTTTGGTTGTCCTGGTTCTAAGATACAAGAACTTTATTTAGTAGCTTAGTATAGAAATGTATAATAATAAATCTAAAATAACGTGTCGAGCCCCAATAAAAAAAAATTGCCCAATTTGACATTTGGTTTCAGTAACTGTAAAAAATAATAAAAATGCCGTTGTAACGCTTTTTTCGCATAGGGGTAGGCAGAGACAATGAAGCGCCATTTGCCACTATCCTGACATAACTCGTCACACCCACAATTCTCTTTATACAAGCTGTACGGTTATGGGTACTAGGCAACCCAGCTTTATTCAGGATGTCTTTGATTTGGTCTGAAAACATCTGGTTTTGGGCCTACCTCGTTGAACGCACGCATCTATCCAGTTTTATTTCTTTTTACTGCCTTTCCTACTGGAATATAAATCCATATAGGCTTTAAGTCCGCCTATAACCTATGAATGAATATATAAGTAAATAATATATAACTTAATATGAAATAAATGCAACATGATGAACCATGGATAAAATCCACAATAAATTTCATAGCGCTACATATAATATTTTATAGTTGGACCGAACGATCTTGATAAGAAGAAGCCCATTTGCCATGATTTAGAGCAATGCTCAAGAAATAGCAGTCAATTTACACAATGCAACGCTATTCGGTTGGCCAGCGAGACAATGTGTGGTAATACACAGCAAGTTTAAAATTATCCATCTCTTTTATAATACAAACTCTACATAGGACCGTTATTTCAACGAACTATATATTGGGTCGGGGAAAAGTCTTTTCACATATAGTATGACAATCAAATTGTCACGCCTTTTTCCCACAGAGATAGGCAGAGACAATAGAGCGCCACTTACCATGATCCTTACACAACTCCCTTGCTTCCTTCACATCTACAATTCTCTTTATACAGGCTCTGTGGTTATGGGCACTAGGCAACCTAGCTTTAACCAACCTACCCATAGTATGTATAAACTTGTAATAAAATATCTTTAGCTGTACTGTGAGTATCTGGCTGGTTTTCATGAAATTTAAAAGGTGACATTTCAAAAAAAAGAATCAATTAGGAAAAAAAATGGCTATTTTTCATTTGTTAATCTTATACTTTAATTATATTCATTATATTATTTTGACGAACTATTTTTTATTATTATGACTCGACATATGACAGCACCCCGCCTGATGTTATACTGGAGTGTGATCCATGAATGGATGTCACTGCTACTAAAATTCAATAACTCTAAGTAGCAATCACATCTACTATGCCGGTCTAGTTGAAACTGGCAACTTACAAGCTGATCACGAAACGCGACCAAATCACTTAACGGCCTGTATACTTGTAAGTAGTGGTACTACCCCGGATTGGCAGACTGCCCACTGCCTATCACTCCTAACCACTCTTTGATGAGAACCAGACCCGAAGCAAATATCTTCCTCTTTTTTTATTGTCAAATATTTGCAATATTTATTATAACTATTAAATATTACAAATAAAAGCTATAAAACAAATATTTGCTCCGACCGGGAATCAAACTCGGGACTTTACGCGCAACAAACCAATCGCTAACCGTTCGGCCACGCATGTCGTCAATCTTAATAAGTATTGAATTACTAGCCCTAAAGTCGTTTTAAATTTAGTAGCGTTTGAAGAAGAGCGATAGTTTTAAGTTAATGCTAGATAGTGTCGATCTTACCATCAGTATATTTACTAGTAATAAAGTTGAGTGCGACTATTCGATTTTGATAGTTGCAAAGTGTAAACAGATTGATCGTAACTATTGTTTATGTTGATCGTTTTTAGATATTCATACTATGGTGATAGTGTAATATGACTCATAGTCAATATCAATTAAAATTTTGAACTATTTTTTTTAAGATTGGTAGTCAGATAAGTCAATCAATCTAATTGTCACGCCTTCTTCCCACAGGGATTAGATAAGTGGTGGTCCTTTTTCTAATTTACCAAGCTGGCATTGCTCGTAGCACCAGTCGCCTCCATTCTCTATTTATAGATGGCAGCTTAACATCAGACATCAGATTCTGTGTCGTTTTACAATAAAAGAAACAAAAAATATATATTATATTATAAGTTAAGTTATATTATATGGATTTGGAAGAGATACTTCATATCTTTTTATTAAAAAAAGTAGCTAGGTTTTAGCCTGATTCTTGTAGTAATATATTATTAATATTTACTATTCACTCTTTTAATTCGAAAATAATTAGTATAGTAAATAGTTATAGTAAAAAATAGTAAACTTTAAAAAAATAGATAAGTATGACAATTAACGCCCAATCTGTAAAATAACACCCATACTACAAAAAACGTACTTTGAGTCGAGCAAGCCGTCAAAAAGACCATGAAACTCCTGCATGTAAACATAAACAAACATAACAAAACATAAAACATAATCTTCCATTTGGTATCATCAAAGCATATCATAAAAGTGGTAGAAGGGGCCACTACTTAAGTAGTAGATCATAATAATAGCAGTAATACATTGGTGTAATTTTAACAGACACCTACTAAATAGCATCTAGAAACATAAACATTGTGAAATTCGTGTTTGCGCTTTTAAATCTGACATTGAGCTACTAAAAAGGCGTTCATAAGAACTTTTTGCCATATCTATAGGTTATACTAAGCATATGAGTATTTATTTTATTTCATTGATGGATCGTTCAACAAGGCCGATTTGGTCGGGTGTTTTCCGACCAAGTGGCACTCCATTGTGTCTGCCTATCCCTGTGGGAAAAGGACGAGACAATTTGATTACTTATTGTAACATATTAATGAATAATTACATAATTAATTAATATGTTGGCCTGAAACAATTGGATTTTATTTAAAAATTTTATATTAAGCTCCTAAAGTGCTTATATCATAGAAACAGGACGACGAAAGTACATATATTAAAGATACATTGGTACCGGAAAGTACTTATGAACTCGTGCCCTCAGTTTGCGTGACTACTATACCACGGTCGCCTTAACTTTAAGTAGTCTTATGTTATCTAAACTTCATCAAACCGAGAGCACTGTTTCAAAATCACTTGCCGGTACTCAATGTATCTTTAATTTTTTTTCACATCTATACCTACTAAGCTACTAAAGTGCTTTTATCATAGAAACAGGACAACCAAAGTACATATATCAAAGATACATTGGTACTGGTGGGTGGTTACGTGCTCTCCGGTTTGTGTAATCATTGCACTGCCACTACCCCATGGTCATAATGAAAAAGTTGAGCTATCTATACTATGAATACGGCAAAGTCGAGCACTAGGAGATGTGTAGTTCCCGCGATGCGCTCATCACAATAGACGCTGTACAGTGCGATCCAGTTAAACGATTGCATTTACGACAAAACTTTCTGTGTAACAAACATGGACATTTTATATCTTTAGAATTAAATCACCTGTTTTGCCTGACTTTGGTAGTATATTTTCCTTAAAAAGCAGGGTTCGCGTGTGCTCATAACTATAGAGTCTGTATGAAGAGAATTGTGGATGTGAAGAAAATTGTTGTGAAAATCAAAAGAAAGCTTCGTTGTCTCTACCTATTCGAGTCAAAAGTAAGGCCTAAATTGAAGTTAAATATAATTTTTTTTTTCACCAAAAATTTAATGTGTCAGCAAAGCAATCTTTTGGACTTCAGATGTGACTGTGTTCTCAAACTGGCATCCAATCCAGAATATAATGTTCATTATTATGAGATTTAATTTACCTCCACTTGGATTGGATTTGAAGTAGTCTCAACCCGTATCGTTTATATTTCGTGTACCTATACGCTCCTGCTTGTTCGTGGTTTTGCATGACAATCCGTTATACCTAAACTCGTGTCACATTTAGCTTGATCGTATTGAGGCTCGACTTAAACTAAATACTTACGGGTAAATTAAAATACTGCAAGTAGCAGGTGCATTCACTATGCTTGCCTAGTTAGAACCGGCAACTTTCAAGCTGATCTCGAAACGCAACTAACATATGAACCAATTAAGTAAGACTGTATTTGATAGAGGTGGCACTACCTCTTATCATTCAGGTTTAGAGCAAATATCAGCCTTATAATGAATAAATATTTTCAATATCAACCAATCAATCAAATTGTCACGCCTTTTCCTCACAGGGACAATGGAACCCCACTTGCCACGATCCTAATATTGAATCTAATATTTAAATAATATTTTCTTAGATTATGATTAATGAATTAAACAAATTTTATGCAGCTTACTATCACGTTTATTTTAGTTTTAATTTTACAATTTTATTTTATTATTCCGACGTTTCGAGTGCTTTGCAGCCATCGTGGTCACGGAGAGACTCTTTGGTCATGGACCCGGTCGCCACGCGTGTTCTAACCTCAGTCGCCCTCGGTTTATTTTTTTTATGTATAAATTAACATTTAAATGGTTATCACTGTACTGGAGCACATCCATGCAGCCAGGGCACTGTCGGGTAACGAGTGGAAACAACACGATTTTGCGTGAATTAGAAGAACAATAAATAAATTATCTGGCTCGACTCACTCGTGCCTACAATTTAACGCGCTGCGGGAAGGAAAACGAGTATCTATTATGTGTGTATGTATGTACCTTTGTTTTATGCTTTGCATTGTTACTCATGTTTTGATAGCATTTTAATAAATTGGTTTGTCTAGAGATGATGAATTAAATTTAATTGTTTTTTGTTGTATTTTTTTTTAGACAATGTGTCCCCCCATCCTTCGAGTGAGGTGCGAAAAATCAACTCTGACCGGCATAGTGGCTGCGACTGCTTTTCAGCCGTTGACACTCTTAGACCTCCCTTTGCTTACTATAAGGTAATATGAGGTCATATGTCAAATCATAATTATAAAAAAGAATCTAAAAAGTAGATATACAATGCTACTTAAAAACATATGGGGGAGAGAGGGTCATAATGGAAAACTGTCTATAAATATCGTTATTTACAGTTTATTATTTCGTTATATCAGGAAAATAGAGGTCAGGAAAGAAAATTCTTTATTGCTTTTGTCCTAATTTCCCGAATAATAAACTTAAGGGTCGTCCCCATTTTACACTTCCACTCACCTCTAATTTATAAATCTCTTTCGTCAATCTTCTTTTATTCATACCTATTATTAAATAGGTATGAATAAAAAGAGTCATACTAGTATCTGTTGATAACTGATCACTGTTGATCTGAAAATAGCGAGAGAGCTGAGCTGACTGGATCATGGTAAGTGGAACTCCACTTTTTTGCGTAACCATGTATACTTTATATACAAAAAACATGTAAAATTATAATTTTAAAATGTATGAAGTTACCTAATTTAAGTAGCTAAGCAGTTATTGTCCGAATGTCGTACTAATTGTTGGTCGTAAAATATGAAATAGGCCAAATTACGTTTAGGGGCTCTTTAGTCCTTCCAAATCATACTTTAAGCAGTCTAAGGAAAGTCATTAGACAAACTTACACCCTTGAGTTCTCGTTTAGGCCTCAAACACTATTCGTCTTCCGAAAATCGTCATAACCACAGAGTTTAAAAGGTAATAGAGAATGGTAATAAGAGTGAACTTATAATTAATTATACATGTATTAATTTAGGTATATTTTTTTTTTTATTGTGACACGACATTTGACCTCGCCCCGCCTGATGATATGAGAGTGATATAATATGATATGAGAGACTGATGAGTGACGACGACTCAAACAACCGAGTCAGTTCATGGCTGCCTCAGTCGCCGTCACTATGCCGGCCAAAGGTATTATTAGGTACTTTTAGTTTGGAGTGTAGTAAATTAATATCGAATCTACTCTTATTAGGAATATGCTGGAAAAATAGTATTTTCAAAATTATTCTTCTTTTGTGACTTAGATTTTACTTGCCCCGTAGTAAAAATTAATATGAAGATAAAACGCGTTAGTGATTCATTATTTTGATGTAATAGTAATGCAATTTACTAAAAATTCCGTATAAGGTGGGCACATATTTAAGTTACTTATCTAGTACACGAATATTTGGGGTCAACATAAAAAACACAATATTTTGTTGCATAAGTTTAGATATTTGTTAATGTATCATACTATTAGAGGAAACCTTTAAAAAGTCTGCTACTATATTTTTTATTCTAAGTACATGAAATATCTTTATATGGATTACTTTTTTTATTGTATTAAACAAATTTTATACGGCTTACTTTCGCGTTTATTTTGTTTTAGATTCTTTTTATTACTTTTTTTAATTGAATAATTGTCCTGTCTAAACATTTCTAAGTTATATTGCGTGCAAGCAACTCACAACGGTGTGAGTAAGAATCTCCAAACTGTAGTTAAGTGAACAAATTACTTAATTTAAGGTTAAGTTGCCAGATCGATCACTCAAGTGTCCCTCACTTAAGGGCTACACCGCTTAGTTTGAGAGCTCCTTAGACATCTACAATTAGGTCCTAAGGTGTATGTTAGCTTTATAGATTTAATGGTTATTTTGCGTAGTATTTTGGCAATGTATTTATAAGGCAGGCTCCTGATTTGTCAGACTGTGAGGCTTAGAATTCTAGGCGTACTTTCAAATAAAATACGAAACACCATACTGTAATCCCAATTCGAATTGTTGAAGTAGAAAAAGCTGGGAAACTGGTGACACATAGTAGAAAATCCACTACTTAGTGGGCTTTAGATTGCAAAATACATCACGGTAGGCCCAATCGAGATGGCGAGATGAGATGGACTTCTACTATAATTTGTGGTGAGAGAGTGCAAAATGTCGTTAGTCATAGAAGAAGAAAGGAGGCGTTTCCCAGTAGTGACACATAAATGGCCTAAGAATAACAAAATAAGAATTCTGTGCATCGCAGTAGACATATCAACAGAACTTGTGGACAGTGGAGCCCTTTCATGTCTACCTGTAGAGCTCTTTGAACAAAGGCGTGATACTTTAGTTGTTTTAGTTGATAAGAATACAAAATTGTAGACTCAAAAACGACTCTCATTTTCCATCCAACTTTTATATACGTTTCTGTTTGTAGTTTCATATAATATAGTATTGTTAGTATCCTTGTGTAGATAGTTAAATAGTTGTATATAATATATATTTCATAATAAAATGGTAGGCCACATTGCTCGAAAAACCGACAACCGATAGGGAAGAAAGGTTCGAGAGTGGATACCACAAACCGGAAGGCCTCCCACTAGGTGTACTGACAACATAGTGAAAGTCGGGAATAACCAGTGGATGCAACTGGTATCTTGTCGTTCGAAATGACGTTCTAAGGTGGAGGCCTATGTTCAGTAGTGGACGCCTTCTGGCTGATGATGTATAAAATGGTTTCAAAATTTAAATACGAAGTTTGTGTCTGTGCTGAGATACTTGTAATAAGGATTAAACCGAATGCAAATTCATTAAATTCATTAAAATCAGTAGCTAATAAGAGTCTAAAAGATCACAAGAGACACCTACAAAGTGTCAAGAAGGAAATAAATTTAAATCATTGAGACGACTCATTAAAATTAATAACAGTACACAACATTCAAACATTGAATAAATGTAAATCTCTTGAGAATAACTCCTTAGAAATCCAGTACAATCCCAAACAGCCGAAATTCACGGGCAGATGAGTAGAATATCTTGTTAAATCTACAATATATTGCGCACCGGTCACAAGGAATTTAATATAGCGGCGCCCATACACAAACGTTTCTAACTACAATCATATTTGAAACGACGGACTTTCCAAATGCTGTAGACTGTATATAGGATGTTTTAAAAGTTATTTTCAATTAATAATAAATATAAGTTTAGAGTCTGGCATATATTTGTTCTAAGTTGTTACGCATTAAGTTTACAAGCTTATGTATTTATATTGTGAAATTAAGAAGTAAATGAATTATAGAAATTAGGTTGATAATGAAACTATTGAATATCGAAAATTAATTTCAGTATTAAAACAAAGCGGAAAATTATTCTGAAACACGTAATATAACAATAGCAAATAGAGGCCTCTTCAAAATCATTAATCCAACCAAACAATAACTTTAGAACACCCTTTGTCAGGTACCTATGTAAACTAACGCCACGACTAGGTAGCTTCAAGAAACAGAATGGGGGCGGTCAAAATATCTTCGTTATGACCACTCCTGTCCAGAACAGGGGCTTACGTTTGCCAAGTTTTACCCCCTAACAACCCCCTTATGTCCCCTCGGGCCTAGTGGACGCCACCCCTTTGACCCCACATCGCCACATTCAGACGTGGTTATTAATAAATCTATCTGTGCATATTCCTTGAGTTAAAGACGCTAGTAGTGTCCAGATGGGATTTGAGGAGCGGATAGGCGGCGGATTTCTTTGAACTGCATACTGAATTGCTAGTTTGAATTGATTCATGAGTCATTATACTAAATTGTGATAACAAATATGCTGTAATATTATTGATTTTGGCTGAAAGTAATTACTTATAAGTTTATAATTAGGTATTAACCAAAATAATTATTAAATTATGTACATTTAAAAAAAAATTGTTGTTAGGTTTATATACATGCAAATGTAGCTAAGAAGAGAATTGTGGATGTGAAGGAAGAAAGAGAGTTGTATCAAGATGGAAAGTAGTGCTCCGTAGTCTCTGCCTATCCCTGTGGGAATTAAGGCTTGAAATTGATAATGAAGATAACCGTAATATGACATTGCGCTGGATATGGCCAAGATTTGCAATGGTCAGCGCCGATTAAGTGTTGATGCTGATGAACGGCGCTGATGAATGCCTAAGTTAACTGGAGCTCCGTTGAAATTCATTATAAAACAAACAGTAGTAAGATTTAAATTTCATCATCGCAATTGTATAAATTACTTGAAAGTCGATTAGTATCCAAAAGTTAGTTCGTACATTTCGCCTCTATAACCTAATTACATCATTCATGCAGAATCACCCCTTTCTTGTGATTTGAACTTCCTTCCCCCACTTTACATTCGGACAATAGAATTTTAGCAAGCTTTGATATATGGAATTTATAACTTTGATTATTGTTGGTAAGTGTATTTACATATATGGAGACGTATCCTAATAAATCCTAATTAATTTTGTTGAATCTTAATTAATTGGAAGACTGTTTATTGACAAAAACAATAAAAAGTCTTCTAGAATATGTTATGTAAACATATTAAAAAAAATAATAATTAAATTCTTGTAATTTAAGTTAGTTAAGGCCTCAGATCATATAATATACTTATATGATCTGAGGTTAAGGCGAACATTAATGTTTATAAAAAAATATTAAAAAGACAGTATGTCGTGGTCGGTCGGAGGATAATTAGCAACCAACATCATATTATTATTCACCTTATTAATGTTGTCCAGTCGTTGACGCTCATGGTTCTAGACAGTACCTAAAAATATGGAAAAGGCAACAAGACTTTTAGAAAAAGTTTTTTCTTCTATTAACGGCTATTAATTTTTTCATAATTATTTCCAATTTATATTTTTTTTACAATAACGAATCTGAGAAACACGAGCTGAATAACCAGTCTTTTTTTGTCGATTAATTTTTACGCGATGTGTTCTAATTTGTACAAGTCTCCATCCTACTAAATAACATGGGATCCTTTAAGCGAGGTGAGAAAATTTAAATCTGTAACGACAACTAAGGCAGCAGTATATTGAGTTTTTTTTGTTAATCCTTACTATTGGACTTCCCCTTGACTACCATTAAACAATATGATCCATCATATTAAAAAAAATAGAGTATAATAATATATATCTATACAAACTTATCATAGTAATAGGTATGAGTATATAGTTTAGTACATAAATTGAATTCGGAGTCTTGACCAAGTCTCGCTAACTATTTCCCAACTCTTACGAAGGTAGAAGTAGTTATTATTGCGCCTCTGTCAACGGAATATGAAATGTATTGGTAGTCAGGATGAGCTCGTAACTCCTTCCACCCAACCACCCCTTGACCTCAAGAAGGGGGATGGTCAGCCAGGGTGAAAAGGTTTGCTTCGAATTCGAGTGACGCAAATGAATATTATTAGCATTTAATTTTAATGTTTTGATTTTTTTATTAACATTAAACATATTTTTCGTGTGATCTACAGGTTATTTAAGTCGTGACCTATTTTAATATTATATTTTTACCTATATTACATTCGACTTGGGACGAGAATAAATTGTTCTATTAACAGATTGTAATGATGTGATAATATAGTCTAACAGTCCTTTGTATTCTTTTAAGTTGTATATAATAAGAATTAAAATAGGTACGATCTTATTTTCTTGAAGGCTGTGCACGTTTTTAATCGGAGTACATTATTAGTTAATATTTTGATAGAGTTATATTTAAGCTGAATATATATAATGTAATCACGTATAAATAGTTTTCGCTGTGAAAATGAACATGTACTGACGGACATTTTGGTGCAAACACTTAGATAAGCTTAATCATTTGTTTTTTTTACCTAGCCATTAGATAAATGATAGATAGGCTCACGCTATAATTAACAAAGACAGACTCATGTTTTCTATTATTTCCTCATATTTTGTTTTGTACTTACCTTTTTTTTAACTATTAGTTGTTTATTTTCTTAAACATTTTCTTTTAAATAATTCGATCTGCTAAATTCTTTATTGATACATTGATAAGTGTTTCAATAAACCTAATTTATTTGTACTCGTATGCATTATCATATGTAATATATCTTTAAAACATAAAAATAGTACTACTCAATAAAATGTAGATTATTTTTTTCTAATTATTTTATTCTACAACGTTTTGTTATTTGAAAATTAACCTAAATTATGAAACCAGATAGTTTACAATAAAAATAAAAGTCATTAATTACAATTTGCTGACTCTCGACGTAAGACACCACCTGACAAGAAAAAAATGAGCTTTGAACAGGAATTAAACATGTTTTAACACTGTTTTAAATATTTTTGTAGCAAGACATGTCTAAAGGCATTTGGTCTATTTGGTTACGGTATTTGGCTACGAGTCACTCCTTACCCATTTCAAATTGGAAAACACGAAGCCTCTTACTTATGGAGATAGAACTTCTCGTGTTTGTATAGGAAAAACAACCTCTATAAACAACTGCAATAATTGGAATATTACTGATACTTAATATAATAATTATTAATATTATTTTATTATATTCTCATAGGCATAGGTAAAGAGTGGTAGGCAGTGGTACCCAGTCTGCCGATCCGGGGTAGTACCACCACTTACAAGTACACTTAGTCGCGTTTCAGGATCAGCTTGTAAGTTGTCGGTTTCAACTAGGCGTAATAGTGGATGTGACTGCTACTTACAGTAACTGTAGTAAGCAGTCACCTCCATTCATGGACTACACTCCGGCAACCCAGCTTTCTTGAAGGTTCTTGAGGGCTCATCGTCTCAAACGGCGCAATTTGTAACCTGTACCAAGGTTGGCGTATTTTCGCAGCTTGAGGTACTCAGCAGAAATTGCGGCAATTCGCGCTCTTATCGAGGTCGCCTAAATGTAAGATGGGGCTAATGTGACTACACATGTCGCATTCCGCTTTAGAGACCTACCAAGTTTCCACGGCCCAACGGTCATGCCGTCGGGTCTCTTGCTGTTGCTCCGCGCAATACCAGAAGGTTCTAGTATTCTAATATAGGTATGTAACACTTATCTGATAAATTGAGACCTCATTATTCACTAAAAATTAGTCAAAACCTAAAAGCAATTCCAGTTAGACAGTGAAAAATATTCTTTCTGTATAACGCACCTAATTTGTAGAGCCTACCTTATCTACTTCTAAGTTCGACATCGAATTTCATTTATCTTCGTCACCCTGACCCCGAGTGATCATTTATGCCTGAGCACACCCTACCCTTTACTAAATTTAAACATCTTAAGCCTTTGTAATAGAGTTCAGTTTCGCGTAACATGTGTGATTGGAACTTACTTAGTTATCTAAGGAAATTGCAGACATTTCTTTGAAAGGGTGTACAGTGACATTGCGTTTTCACAAGTGTGTAAACGACTTTTGTTCTTTTTTTTGGAGTACATTATAATTAATTCTCTGCTTATTTGGTTTTAGGGTTTATGTTGTAATTGGGATATAATTATTTTCTTCAAAATGATTATAATTTTTCCGTAAAAATATAAAGAAGGTGTAGTGACAAGGATTGACAAAGGAATACTTCGATGGCTTAGGCACATGGAAAAGATGTGTAAGAGTAAATTGACGAAAATAGTTTATAAAACTGATGTAAACGGATGCGTTAATCTAGGCAAAACCAGATCGGATCGGACACAGCTTTAAAAAAAGCTGGGTTCGCCTAGTACCCATAACCGTAGAGCTTATATAAAGAAAATTGAGGATGTGAGGGAAGCGAGGGAGTTGTGTCAGAATCGTGGCAAGTGGTGCTCCATTGACTCTGCCTCACCCTGTGGGAAAAATCATGACAATTTGATTTGATACTTAAAACAACATACAGGAGTAGTGAAGATGTTAAAAATAATATATAAATCTCTATTAATTGTTCAATAGACAATTAAATCTCGTTCTAAGTATACTGTAATCCACGATTTTTAAATCCACATTCCTCACAAATGCTTACAAACAACTACAGTTCCAAAGTAATTATAAATTAATATTTAGCTGAAAATCGTATTCTGATTAATTATACAGTAACATCCACAAAACACCCTCAAGCCACACATGCTGGGGTGTAAAGGTAACCATTAATGTCCATTTCTAACCTGACTTATTTGGCTAAGACCAACGGGTCCCGCTGTCTTAATGATGAACTACCCCCCGCTTTGATAGAGAGCGTATAAACTGATTTGATACTTTTAATTATTTAATAAATATTTGTTTTTATACTATAACCATGAGGTTCTTGTAATAATATAATAGTGGATACCAAGAAAGCAACGACTCATGGAAATTTAAACAATTTAGTTCTGAATAGCGAATAGTGAAAAACAGAATAGCGAATGGTTTTCTTCTGGTACCTCTGGCCTGCTGGCTACGGCTCACGGTCGTTCTTATCTTGAATAAAAATACTAAAATTGTTTCTCTGTCACGTTACTACTAAGGCTTAAGTTAAAAACTATGATTTACAAAATATGGTAGATGACTAAACTGTGTAAAGAACTATTTTTAAATAAATTAAAATGAAGCAATATAACATAGTGTATTCCATTCGACTGAGATGTGTAGTGAGGGTTCACGCGGAGTAAACCGTATAATACCTTATCCTTTATTTTTATTTTTCTGTCGGTCCTTAAGGTTAACTGACATAGCAAGTCAACTTTTAAAATAAATTAAATATAAATAGAATATCATATCATATGGATAGCAATTAAATACAAAAAACAATCAAACCCTTTCGGTCGCACTTCAAAAGCGAGTGGTCATCTCAGCCCCCACAATCCGAAGACACGCGACCGTCTTGAAACAAGCCTACACCCTTATATAATTGGTTTACGAGTATATTTGCATACGTCCAGCCTGAAGGCTACCTCCTAATGTTTGTTTTTAAGATTAGATACGCTCCGATGACGAAGGAACAATAGATAAGTTGGTCAAGAACAAGTCAAGATGTTTTGAGCGGTTAATTTAGTTTGCTGTTTGAAAAGGGTCAGTTTGAACTTATGCATACTTCAGGGATTTTCAGGTGGGTATCAGTCGAAAGTTTATTGATGAGTTAAGATGTGTATTAATGAATAATTGTTTTACTGTGTACATATAGTTATTTGGTGTTATTATTATTAAGCTAGCAGGATAAAGAGAATATTGTCCATTGTCTCTGCCTATCCCTTTGGGAAAAAGGCGTGACAATTTGATTGATTGATTGATAAAGAGAATTGTACACAAACGAGAGAGTGTATCTGGAACGTGGAAAGTGGTGTTATATTCTTTTCTGCCTATTCCTGTAGGAATAAAGGAGTGACAATATGATTTAATAATAACGTAATTTTAAGAAAACTATATATATATTATTTTTTAATTTTATCTTGTAGTTTCAAAATGTTTTTTTCGAATGACATTGATTACTATTAATGTACTATAGACTGAATTATTGAAAAGTATTAGTGGTATTCTTGTTGGTGTTCAATAAATATATACATGCCCGGCATAGTAACGGCGACTGAGGCATCCGTAAACTGAGTCGGTTTTTTCAGTCGTCGACATTTTTGCTTACCATCAAGTTACAAATTAAAAACTTTAGAAATATATTAATAATATTTATTATAGTATTAAAAGTGTTATATTTATAAACCTTTTTTTAATTTAGGAAAAATATAAAACTATTCCTAAATTCCTAATTTTCTAAAAGCGTTATTAATACAATAAACTATCGTAAAATTAACTTATTCGGAAATTTATTAATTTTACAATACCTTAAACGTTGTAAATTCTTCTTTTACAAATATATAATTTATTCGTTGTTTAATATAATAATAAATCTCCATTTAAAACAATAATATAAATTAAAAATAATATCAGGAAACGAGATTGCTTCCCAACGATTAAATGTAATTGAATCTACAAAATTAAATAAAGACGAGGAAAAGGATCGCATACAAATAAAATATTACAGTAAGTATCTATGTTAAAAAGGCACTTTTTATTTCGACCTAAATTATTATTCGGCCCATGGAGCGAATTAAGTATATATAAAAAAACATACATACGAGTTTTATATACTATTCTACATTTTTATTGAAGTGAGTCTACCACAGACTGGTAGGCGGTTAATTTGTCTAATCAGCCGATCTGCACTTTCATGAGTAAAAATCATCCAGTGACTAAGTCGCGTTTGGGAATCAGTTTCATAGTTACATGCTTGCATACATTTATAGTAGCACAAGCTTTTTCATAAATCTCTGAATATGATTTCTAAAAAAGGCTACAAAATCATCTTCCTTAACAATAAAAAGATAAAGATGAAAAAAAATTAAGAGTGGTAGCACCACTTACAAGACTGTGAAGTGACTTAGTCGCGTTTCGGGATCAGCTTATAAGTTGCCGGTTCCAACTAGGCACAGTGGAGTGACTGCTAGTCATTTAACCGTAGTAGCAGTCACTTCCATTCCTGAACCGCACTCCAGCCGAACATAAGGCGGAGTGGTAGGAAATGTCACATTTTTTTATAAAAGTTGTCAAAAATACATGCTGCATTGAATTCACATCCTTCATAAAACCGAAGGAAGAAAGCCCATAAATCTTGGAATACATTTTAAAAATACATTTGTCCCGAAGATGACGACAGAGCTGAGCGTACAAAGACATAGATACATAATTATAAATGTGGACGAAGACTCTAGAACAATGAAGTTAATCCATCAGCTCTGCAGAGACCCGAGGCGTGGGCAAAGATAAGACAGTGGGCGAACTGCCCGTATTCTTGTCCTCCTTGTTCTTGTTACTAACTCCACCCGTTCTACAAAGACTTGCAAACTAAACAGATGTAACATTTCTAACATTATGTCAAATATCGTAGTCAATACAAAAATAATAATATTATACAACATTGATCGTATATTTTTATTAGATACACAGTCCCATAAAAAATAGTGTCATAAATGTGTCCGCGCGTCAGAAATAATTTACACTTATATAAACTGTGTATGTGAATGTAAAGTATAAACTTGTCACAAATGTAATGTCACATACATCATTTCGGACTGAGAACAAATGCAAGTCCAACATCAATCGGACTTACATTTATTTTGTCGCTTTTTGGGCGGCAATTGTGTATATATATGATATATGATCGAAGCATATAAATAAGAAAATTCAAATTTAACGCGACCGTGCCCTATTGGTAGCGAAATAGACGCACAAACCAAGAACTTCAGTTCAAAACCATTTGTTGGACCAATGTATATTTATTATGTGCAGGATATTATGTTATGTTTATATTATGTTTGACGAGTTTTTTGTGGCTTTCCTCTCGTCATATACCTTCCCGAAGCCATGGTAGAATCAGACAATGTGAAGGTTCATGCTATACTAAAAAAAATAGATACTTTATTTGGTCGTCTGTTTTATCACACAAACACGTTTACAAATACTAACTTAGTATTTAAAAAAAACATAGATTTTCTTCGGTAGAAGAATATAATTGATTAAGTACATACTTGTTATTATGCTTAGACGGTATAGAACATCAGTTTTTTCAGTCGGCAGTGCTCTTGGAAGAGCCTCAAGGAGAAGCCTTGTTTACATGTCGAGGTCTAAAATGCGCATTAATAAGAATAAATTAAAGATTTTATGTCTTGGATTAAATAAATAAAGATAGTTTTTTTACAAATGTTTTTCATTTTTTTAATGAAAAATCTATGTAAAAGACCGGAAGCCAACAGTTACCGCTATATTTTTTACTAACTTTAGTTTACGATAAATTTACAATAAAATAATATATAACATAATTTGTATGAGTATTTAACTCTGAGAGGCAATGTACATTTATCAAATATAGTTGCGTATCTTTTATCCTTTGATCAGTTTTACTGGGCAGCCCTTAATACCACCCTTTTCAGATTGTGACGTCCACCTGGTCCGGCGTATCGTATGAATATTAATTCGAGCATATCTTATGCCTTCTACACTACCTTCGTCACGAATGCCCACTAACAAATAGGCAACTTCAATTAAAATGGCATTATGAAGAAATTTTCATTTTACTGAACAAAGACTAAAGTACTTTTAGCGACATTTGACATCGACTTTCCTGGTGGTAAGCAAAGTAGGGTACAAGATCGCCGATGACTAAAGAATCCGTCTCACCTTACGTTTGCCTTACTCGCCGTAACTACATTGTACATTGCATATTGACCAAATATTGTTTTGAAGGATCCAAGATTATAGAATTAGGAGAATACATGGGCAAATAGAGCAATCCACTAGTCAATTGCTATACAAAGAAATGTAGCGCCGAATGTTTTAGTTCGACTGACGATTCAGTCGACAGAATGCAGATGGTTCCTCTGACCTGTGCGTGTATCGCAGGAATAAACAGACTCGAACAAGGTTCAATTTTTATTTTTTTATTTTTTCAAGGTTTTATTTTTTCAAAAAAAAACAGTAGGTAGTGAATATTTTACCGATAAACAAGTTTTGGTCAAGATATCCCTACTAATTAGTAATATTTAATTGAATAGGTGTTAAGGACTGATTGGGTTTGCTAGAGCGTGAGAGGGGCATGAACGCAATAACTGGAAATTAATTATATATTAATAATAAAACAACACGATATTTATGAATATTTCGTATTTAAAATAAAGGTAAACTACAATTCTTAAAATAATCAAATAATCTGCATTCTTTTTTTTTATTGTAGCTCGACATACTTATGACAGACAGCACTCCGCCTAATGTTAAGCTAAAGCTAAAATCAAGGCGACTGCAATTACAATTAAATGCAGTAGCAACCACTATTCCGGCCTAGTTGGATCTGGAACTTTTAATCTAATAATTCACTTCACGGTCTGTACCTTTGAAAGTGGTGGTAGTAAGTACAACCATGGATCGGCGGACTGGGAAAATGAATGATGAAATGAAAATGAAAATATCTAACTATCTGCCTATTGCATATCTAACTACAAATGACGCGCCCCTCCACTTTATTAGTTTATTTAAATGTGTGAATGCAAATATTACTAACAGTACTACTATAATTTATCGGCGTGTTCCTCCTTTTGTGTCTAACCAGCAATTAAATGACCAATTACAACTGCACTTTCGGTTTGTTGCATCCATATTTTTATTTGCTCGTGTGCGTGAATGCAGTGGAGGGGCGCATTATTTCGGCTTAGACAGACTCTACCACTCTTAAACAACCAGACCTGGAGCAAATATCTGCTGCTTTTTTATAAACAATTATTTGTAATAAGGTTGTTTAATTTGTTATATTTAAAATAAAAGTCAATATTCACTAAACTATGACCCAAATAATAACAATTTGATTCAAGCAATATTAAGGTTCGAAATTTGAAATATATGTTCACGTCCTTCCACTTCCGGTCAGTTTGAATATCTGCTAAAGTTGGCAGTTCCGGCGGAAACGCCAGCCGACAACATGGCCGAACGTCTTTATCTGAAGAATTAAGTTGGCAATAGTTATTCAAATGCGAATATCGGACAGGGTTTAACCCTTTTTGATCATTGTTCACGTAAATATAACTTTATATATGTATTATATGTAAAGAAAACAATGGAGTTGTGTCAGTATAGTGGCATGTGGCGCTTCATAGTCTTTGCCTATCCCGTGACAATTTGATTGATTGATTGATCAATTTATTAAATCAACAGATCTAACTTGAACAACAGATCTGCGGGTACCCTTATTATTATTATTTCCTGACAAAACCTAAATATTATTTTTGAAAGTTGAGAAGCGGGTAAACGTTGCATCTTTAGGAATTTGTTTACCAAAATTTCCCCTTAATATTAGCATAAAAGTACATTGTATAAAATAGTAACAAAAATATGACAGATTGAGATGCGCGATGCGCAACCGCACTGACCACTAAGCTATACAGCGCCTGTGCTCGCGTTGAAGTGCAGTTCTTTTAATTGCCGTATCCACGTTGCATATTGCCGTACCATACCAGCAACCTTCACTTTGCAGTTGGGATCGTTGCAAAATAAAGTGCCTTGTTATTTACGCTTATATTGATTTTTGGCATATTACGACGCTAGGATAAATTACAAATATATATTATCTTCTTAATGCCCTGGATTCATTGCAGCGCTGAGCTGTCCGAATCATAAGTGATGCAGAGGTCACACAAACTCTGGAGTCCCTGCAACTACGCAGAGACATGGCGGCTCTGTGCGTCCTCTATCGCCTATACCACGGAGAATGTTCCGAGGAGCTCTTTACCTTGTTCCTACCTCGTCTTTTCACTCCCGTAATACCCGTACAGGTCGGGGAAACAACCGCATTCTATCGACCGAATCGGCAGTCGAACTAAAAAGTGCGGTGCATCTTTCTTTGTAGGTCAATCGACAAGTGAAATGCTTTCCTGCCCATGTGTTCTCTCCATCCTATGACCTTGGATCCTTCAAGCGATGCGTGAAGAAGCACCTTTGGCCGGCATATGACTTCGACTGAAGCAGCCGTGAACAAACTCGGTTTTCTCAAACGTCGTCACTCTTGGACCTCCTCTTGCTTATCATCAGGCGGGACGAGGTCAGATGTCGAGTCACAATAAAAAAAATGTGAAATATGCCAAAAATCTATAAAAGTACTCGTATCTTGTAATTAAACAGCAACTAATATAGATCAATACAAAATCTATAATATATTCGAACAATTTTCCAATAGTAATAAATCGTATTAATATGAAACTTATATATTTTAACATAAATACTCTAAATTCCTTGAAACATAAATTTTGTACATAGTTTGAAGGTAAGAGAGTTGTTTATAATTGTCCTAAAGGGTTCCCACCCCGTTGGTCAGTGTTTGTGATTTGTAAATGGGTCCGGACAGCGTCGACCTTAGGCCTTTCCTTGACGACGAGGATATATCACTGGTCCACCGAATTTGGTTTTACAGAATTATATAGAGTAGTTAATACTACTAATATTTGAAATATTATTTTATTTAAAAGTTATTGTTTAATAAAAATTATATACATCTTCAAAAAAGCATAAAACAACATAACATAATCCTAAATTAAAAATGTGTATACAATTTTAATAATACCATAGATTTGAAATAAATTATATTTATGTATACACAATACTGTCATCATAATATTGCACCTACTTACGATTAATACTGTCTTAATGTCCAAAAGGTTTGGTTGTCAGAGAATGTCTAACGGCATTAAGTCCGCCTTTGTACATAGAGCAATTAAGTTTAAAATAAATAAATACTGTTTTAATGTTCTAATGTTAAGGAATAGCATTTATTATTCTGTCACGCCTTAATTTCCACATGGACTAGTAAAGACAATAAAGCTATACTTTCCACGATATTGACACAAGTCTCCCGATTTCATCACGGTCACAAAATGCTAACAAAATATTATGTTGATATATTATATTACTTAAGGCAACTATCTGGTAATAAAATTCAATACAAAAGCAATTACTTTAAAACCACTTTATTTAATATGGATAGATATATCCGTACCTGCAATACCTATTTCCTAGATTTAGCGCTAAAATTGGTTTATAAACGCGATAGTAAACAGCATAAAATGTGTTTTATTCATTTACCTATTTAAATAAAGTTATATCTAATACAAAAATAAAGAAATTTAACCACTCTTAATAAATCCACAGTGAAGAAGGCTCCTATTGTACAATTGTCTAGAATATCTTAAAGGAAGGGCCACTGGGTACAAAGGTTCTCGCAAATTGCCAAAGTAACATTCGTGGTTAACAGAAATACATTATCTAAAATAGAGGTGCCGGACGATCAGACAGTGTTGAATTTATTACTGTTAGAGCCTCCTTGTAGGCTTAAATCGCTTCTATTTCCTAAGCGGAATTGGTTAATGAGTTTACTTGAAATATTTGTTTCAATTGTACTTTATGAAAATCGAAATACTCGTACTTACTCGGGTAATGAGTTAGGTTAGGTTAGGTTAAAGATATCCTGTTTTATGTACCTTTTTTATTTTTTTTTATTTTTGTTACTTTTTATAAATATATTTTGGCTACAAACAGCCATACCTATTTAATCCATTATTTATTGTCAAGCTGTAACAGCCGACAATTTTATTTATAAACAATTATGTAAATCCAAAATCAATTGAAATTACGTAAATAATGTTAACGGTAAAGGTATATTTATGTATAAATCAAATCAATCAATCAATCAAATTGTCACGCCTTTTTCCCACAGGGATAGGCAGAGACAACGGAGCGCCACTTACCACGATCCTTACACAACTCCCTTGCTTCCTTCACATCCACAATTCTCCTCATACAGGCCCTATGGTTATGGGCACTAGGCAACCTAGCTTTCTTAAGGATGTCTCCGATTTGGTCGGAAAACACCCTCCTAGGCCTGCCTTGTTTAACGCATCCATCCACATCAGATTTATAAATTCCTTTCGTCAATCTACTTTCACTCATCCTTTCCATGTGCCCAAACCATCGAAGCATTCCTTTGTCAATCCTTGTCACTACATCTTCTTTTAAACCACATCTATCACGCAGTGTGCTATTCCTTATTCTATCAGCTATCGTCACTCCACATACACTCCTTAACGACCGCATTTCTACAGCGTTAATTCTACTCTCATGCTTCTTCTGCCATACCCAACCTTCACTTCCATACATTAATGTAGGAACAAGAACCGCATTATGAACAGCCATCCGTGACTTTTGGGACATTATTTGGCTGTTCATTATACTATGGATGGCACCGTTCACTACGTTACCCTTTTGCACTCTTCTCTCAATATCTTCATCGCACTTTCCATCCCTAGTAAACATACTTCCCAAGTAAACAAATTGTTTGACTTGTTCCACTTTCTTTCCGTCTATCATTATGTATAAAAGTATAATATTATGTATATTCATAACAATAAAATGTGTTTTTTTAATGTAAATATAAACCTTTTTTATTATTATATTTTTGTGTTATTATTGAAATTACTGTGAATAGAATATTAATGTGAAATAATAATGATAAATAAATCGAATTAATCTACGCGCGCCAGCGTTTAATTGCGATCAGGGATCGAACCGGGTGTCCTTCTCTTGAAGCGCGATAATCACTAATTATTATTTTATTATTTTACTTACTAAATAATTTAACTACTTATTTAGATTAGGCGTTGTTTATAATTTCCAAATTAGCATTCCAAACCAACACAGCACTATGTACCGATAGCACAATAAGTTAGTACAATCTTGAACATGATCCGATTTTGACCAAAGAATCGACAACTCAATAATCCACCTGTCTTATTCGGAAATTTCGATTCAACAGATATCATAGAATAATATCGAATATATTAATAATACGTGGGAGTGGATTGAGTTAGTTTGGAGATGTCTGGTGCGTTCTAAATCGGCCCAACAATGCGGTTTGCGACTGCTCTGATTTGCAGCCCGTATTGTCATGATTATAATTAGGTGGATATTCCTTTTTTTTATTCCTAATATATATTATTCTTCTGTCCGTCTGTATGTAACCAAACACATTCTAAATGGGTGGACCGGTTTTCGTGAAGATTTGTGTTTGTCTTTAAGTGGGTTTCTGAATGGTTTAAATTCATAATTGGGCCCGGAAGGTTTAAAAAAAACGGTAATCCATTTTACTTTCGCGCGGAACAACGCAGAAGTCGGCTACTAGTATTATAAAATCTACCATTCCAAGCTCAATATTATTGTCTAGAAAGTCACGAAATAAAACAAGAAAGAATTAAAAGGGTGAAATTCTATTTAATATTTTTATTTATTATTTTTAGTTTTTCTATAATACTACTAGCCAATAAGTATATCCATACTATGTCTAACATTAACGGAGACGCGCGGACACTAGACATCACAAAGTCCGCTCTCGATCCGGCTTATCTCTCACTCTGCATTTCCTACTGCGAATGCTACGAGTAACTCTCCAAGTATGCGTCATTCCGCATCCAGTCATAGCAATGCTTAGACGTGTCCTACAACGTCTTCTGATATGAAATTAGGCTGTACAATTTATATTGTTACGAGACTTGAATAACTACATTCACATTTCTCTGTATCCCCATTCCTCAGTTTTGATTCATCCTAACAATAGCAAAAATGTATTACTAACCTATTTTAATTTATAGTATCATACTTGTGTTTTAAACTTTAAAGTATGATAAAGACTTAGGTATAAACTGGTTCATGATTTAATTTATGCTCAACATATAATGTTAGGTTGGAGTGCGATCCTTGGACAAAGATTACTGCAAGCATATAAATGAATCTTTACACCTATACCTACTTTTAATACTCTGGCGGCAACCACTGACTTTTTAATACAAAATTGTAATTAATAAAGGTTTAATCAATCAATAAAATTGACACGCCTTTTTACACGGGGATAGGCAGAGACAATTGAGCTCCACTTGCCACGATCCACGCATAACATGC
Source organism: Tinea trinotella (assembly GCA_905220615.1). Classification (NCBI taxonomy): domain Eukaryota; kingdom Metazoa; phylum Arthropoda; class Insecta; order Lepidoptera; family Tineidae; genus Tinea; species Tinea trinotella. The sequence goes on along the minus strand of HG992320.1, from coordinate 2,636,414 downwards.
TCGCTTCTCTTATATCCATAATCCACACGCCCTACGGTTATGGGAACTAGTCAACCCCGTTCTTAAGGATGTCTCCAATTTGACTGGAAAACACCCTCCGGGGTTTGCCTAGTTTAACAGATCAATCCACATCAGATTTATAATTTATCCTTTTAAACCACATCTATAACGCGCTGTGTTATTCCTTATTCTATCCGCTATCGTCACTCCACATACACTTCTTAATTGTATAATTGCAAAATAGAAATAGGTATTAGGACACTGCTTTTTGAAAATCGTAAGCAAGCGGATGACCAAGAACGCCGAAGACATCAGAAAAAAAGACTACTTACACGGTTTTCTCATTCACCTTCACTATGCCGGCTAAATCACGCTTCGCTTGAAGTATTAAAGGTTATAGGATGAGGGAGAAGACCTTCTAATTATTCGAGTGTTTTACATAACAAAAATTACACTCTGAACTACATTTCACACAATGGCGTATAAAATTTCTCCAAGAATTTGTTTGCAAGTTTAAATACATGATGTAACAAAAGATAGAGATGAGTTCCCATGCCATATCCTTAAGTCCAATTTGCGTTGTTTCGCACTGGGACATGGTGCAGGCGCACGCGAGAGGTACTCGCTCAAAAGCTCGTGACTTGCGCCGACATTTTATTACCATAATTTAAAACAAATATCTGATTGTGTGTGCCGCGCATTAAAGTGTTAAACCGACCGCTAGGGTTAGGGATGGATCTATCACAGTATGCTAGAGAGGCTGCTCCATCGAGTTTGTTTAAACTTAGATTAGCAAATCCCTAGTATTCTACTATCCTATTATTTTTTCTGGACTTCAGTGTTAGTAATCTAATATTTTTTTAGATTTTGCGCGAACATTGATTCGCTTGATAGTTCATATCGCGTTTATTTTGGTTATAATTTTACAATTTTATTTTATTTTATTATTTCGTCGTTTCGAGAGCCTTCCAGCCAACGTCAGAATAATAAAATAAAATAAAATTGTAAAATCAAAACCAAAATAAACGCGATAGTAAGCCGCATAAACTTTCTTTAAATTCATTAGTAATCTAATGTTAGAGAAGAGAGAGATATGAAGGAAGGAAGAAAGTTTTTTTTTATTGTGACTCGACATATGACAGCACCCCGCTTGATGTTAAGCCAAAGTGTGGTCCATGAATGAATGCCACTGCTACTACAATTCAATAACTGTGAGTAGCAATCACATCCACTATGCCGGCCTAGATGGAACCGGCAACTTACAAGCTGATCCCGAAACGTGACCAAATCACTTCACGGTCTGTATACTTGTAAGTGGTGGTACTACCCCGGAACGGCAGACTGGGTACCACTGCCTACCACTCTTTGATAACCAGACCCGAAGCAAATATTCATCTCTTTTTTTTTACAAATAAATATTACAAATAAAAGCTATGAAACAAATATTTGCTCCGACCAGGGATCGAACCCGGGACTTTACGCGCAACAAACCAGTCGCTAAACCGTTCGTCCACGCCTGTCGTCAAAGTTACGCCAAATTCGTGAATAATGGCGCTATACTGGAAATCTCTGTGGAAACAGAAACGGGACAGTTTAGTTTTAGGTATTATTTTAAAAAATGACCGTGAAGTTTAAACATCACAAAATGTAAGATAGGCCAAGATAATCCTGCGATTTGTAGAATTGCCTCCTTTTTATCTCTAATTATAAGATTCTTGTCAACGGGTATGGGTACTAAGGATCTCAGCTTTTTTTAGAATATTTCCGATTTCATCAAAAAAGATATCGTCATCGTTTCATTTTATTGTACGAGTATTATGGTTCGACATGTGACAGTACCCCGTCAGATGTTAAACTAAAGTGCGATCCAGAAAAAAGTCGCCTGCTACTACAAAAAAAAAATCAAGTCGCAGTCGCTTCCACTTTGCCGGAAACGGCATCATTTCAGCTTATCCAAAAACACGACTTAGTCACTTAACGCTTTAGTGGTAATTTCGTACAATATAAATAATAAATTCAGTTTAACCATAATCGTATAACCAGGCCTACCAATAAACATTCTTGGCCAAAGTCACGAAGGCCTGGGTGCCCATCACGTACACACATGGCAGCCGCGGGCACCACACATACACAACATCGTGTGTGAGGACCAACACACTATGGACTTAGTCAGGGAGATGAACACAATTGGCAACACTTCAAAAGTCTTCAATACGATCTATGAGTAATTTGACTTTTAAAGTTATGACTAGATCACACTTCAAGAGAGAATTTTTGTAAAAGAAAATATTGTGTAAAAAGTTGACAGCTAATGGGCCAATGAGTAAGCTGCATGATCAGTAACTGTTAATGCGTCACTAGTGGTGTGGTGGTATCTTTTGGAATAATTTTAAAAGAGTTTTTCTGCTTTTTCTTAATGGTAGTATAAATATTAGTGTATTAAATATATTTCTATAAGTATATTAGTATTGCGTTTTTACTGTGAAAAAATAATTTTATTATTATGTTTTGTTATTACGATTAGTTTATCAGCTATTTGTTAAATATATATGGTCAAAATGTCTCTGAGGTAAATTAGTAGCATTAGGTTTGCCTTTTAATAAAAATAATTTATTACTAAAAGGTCGTCGGCTCTCTTGGACCTCCATCAGGGCGTCGATTCTCATCTAAACAGCTAAATTGCATGTGGACGATCGGCCACTTTATACAGTCAAAATTAATTTTACACAAGTCCAATAAATAATATTTATGGCGATAGAAAATCAGTGGCTTCTTAGCGACATTGTAACGTTATTTGTCATTTTGACTAACATAGAAATAAATTTACCCATAATAGTAATTCCTAATCCTGATAATATGCAGGTCAAATTGATGAGATGTCAAATATGAGAATGTTGAAGAAAAACAAATGGTTAGCGCTACTATCTCTCGTATTACAAAAGGACTCCATACAACTGTCGTTGGCGCTACAACTGGTTCGTGCGAGATGCTCCGGGCGCAAATCACAAGCGCAATCTTTATAAGGTGGTAAAACATATATTTAATGCTAAATGCCCGTCCAGGCTAGTATGGAGAGCTTTTACATTTCGCAGGTAAGGGGTTAATAGTATGCACGTTTACTTTGCTGGCAAATAATTGTTGGGAGATCGTGCTATCTATGTTTGCTTCACACGATCTCTTGTTTACTTGTGTTCTTATTGCTTAGTAGTGTTAAGGAGAGACGTGATACGCGTTGTATTGAGGAGAGATTACTGATTAGAAAAAAATATATATATACATCCTGCAAAGTTAATAAAGATTTTTTTATAATTATATTATTAGGTGTTTGAATTTCATCAAGCCATAAAACAGAGTCGGTTTTTTCAGTCGTGTGCATTTGGGCCTGACTTTGCAAGAGGTCCACTGCAGGTTACGTAGCTTTCCGCGCCAGCGATCTCCACAGAAGCCTGCTGGAAATGGTTTAATGCAAACTTCAGCAGTACGTCAGTCCTTCTCATGGTTTGGATAATCCTCATATTAAGAAAAATCGCTTAAATTAACTGTTGCTTCAAAAAAGGTTATTGAAAATCCCTGTGCTCTAAATATATAAGCTATACCAGATTATATATTAGGAAAACATATGTGTTATTTAAAATTAAATAGCTTTTAGTAGGTTTTATTTGTCGTCTGCGCTGTTTAATTGAACCTCCAATTCCTTACCATTAGGCAAATCAAAGTCAGATATGGCGACACATTAAATAAAAATGTAAACTCATTATTTTTATTTAATTTTTTTTAATTGTGACTTGACATCCAAGAGTGCCGACGACCGTAAAAACGAATTGTCACGGCTGCCCCAATCGTCTTAATTATGACTACGTAAAAAAAAACCAATAACTTCTACAATACTCGCGTGTTCAGATCATTATCATAATAAGCGTATTTAATTATCCCAAGGGATAAGAGAAGTTCTCCTATTTTTCGACGTATGGCAGCACCCCGTCTGATGTTAGGCTGGACTACGGTGCATGGAGGAGACTAAACTAGGAATTAAACTATAGTGTCAGTTATTAAACTATAGTACTACGATGTTGGATGCGACGGATGTTTAAATTCAAGTTATAAATTCAAAATCCTTTCTTCTTCATCTATTTCTTAGTATCTCGCTCGCAAATGATTTATTAGTGTACCTACATGGAACATTTATAAATGCCTCAGTCGCTCCTGCGAGTTCGTATCCTGCATCAGGACCTGCGTTAAAATATTACACTACTTTAACTAAAATTTATAATTCTACATGTTTCGTTGTTTGAGGTCAAGATTTTTACTATGTTTTATTTCTTTATTTATTTACTATGTTCAAAAGCTTCTAGTTCAAAATCTAGTTGACGATACTAATAAATTATATCTTTAATAATTTATTCAATAATATTAATCAATCAATCAAATTATCACGCATTTTTCCCACAGGGATAGGCAGAGACAAAGCGCCACTTACCACGATCCTTACATAACTCCCTTGCTTCCTTCACATCCACAATTCTCTTCATACAGGCTCTGTGGTTATAGGCACTAGGCAACCTGGCTTTCTTGAGGATGTCTCCGATTTGGTCGGAAAATCTCTATTATTTAATAATAGTTACTAATACTTTAGTATTAATACTAATAATTTATAGATACGTCTTTTGGCTGATGATGATAGATAAATAGGTAGATTTGGTAGTTCTGTTTTTGTGATACAAGCTTAGCTTAGTATAGTAATGTAAAATCAAAAATTGGGTATATAATAAATCTATATTATACTTATGATCTATATTATACCTAATATGTTTGAATAATGGATTAAGAGAATGTTTAAATAGTAGTTCGTGATTAGTAATATTGTTTTTTTTATGTTTAAATTATTAATTATTGTTCGCAGTGTGTGCATAATTTTTGAGATGCAATCGAGTTTGAAGTTTACAATGTTTTTTTTTATATACTGAATTGAAGATTGCAACTTGTTTTGCACACCTATAAAATAATATAAAATAAAATAAAAACATATATTATTTTTTGTTGGTTTTAAGTCATCAGAAAATATATATAGATTTCAACTAGGCTGCTAAAGTGAATGCGACTATAGTTTAATAACTTACAGTTATTAAACTGTAGTAGCGGTCTCCTCCATGCACCGTACTTCAGTATAACATCAGGCGGGGTGCTGCTATATGTCGAACCACAATAATAAAATAAAGTTACTGGACATGAAGATGTAGGGACCTTGGGACACATTGCGACCGTGGTGTAGGGGTAGTGAAATGGTTATGTAAACCGAGAGCACGAGTTCAAAACCGCTTGCCGGTATCAATGTGTCTTTGATTTATGTACTTTGGTTGTCCTGTTTCTATAATACAAGCACTTAGTAGCTTAGTATAGAACTGAAAATAATAAAATATATAAAAAGTTGGGCTAACATTGCCCAAAGTTATATTGCGCTTAAATTATAATATTATTAATTAATAATCTTTTAATTAATTATTTGATTATATCTGATTGCTAATTTAGCTAATCGTGACGATTACAAATAAAACATATACATAGGTATGGCATGTGCAGAGGCTATTTGTTTCAACTTTCATTTATCAATAAAATCAAATTGTCACGCCTTTTCCCACAGGGATAGGCAGATATAATGGAGCGCCACTTGTCAAGGTCCTGACATAACTCCCACGCTTCCTTCACAATAATATAATAATATTTATACAAATACAAAATAACAAATAGTAAAATAAAATCAGGTTTTATTACAAAGTAGCAGTATTGAATACACCTAGCGCCATCTATTATCGAGTAGCAAAAGTAATGCATAAAATTTTACGACTGTGAATTTTCATAATTATATTATAACTATTATCCTCGACTTAATTGTGATCAGCCTAAAAGTTGCTAGTTTTAATTAGGTCGGCATAGTGGATGCGAATGTTATTTCACTGTAGTAGCAGTCCCTCTTTTAAGAATTTCACTTAAGCTTAACATTAGGCGAGGCAAGCCACAATGAAAAAGAAAATAGTATGTTTTCTCTAATTGTAACCAAAATAAATTAACGCACAATTAACAAAAGCTTATTGTAACAATGCAAATAATTAAAGAGAACTTAATAAGACGTACATCCACACGTTACAATTCAATTTGAGTTGAAACTTTTCGCAACTCCTTTCAGTAACACTCCTCTTCTTATCTCGCTGATTGCACACATACACACGCGTTTGTGTGTAAATTGAAGAAAAGTAGGGCGACAATACGATTTTATTTTATTTCAAGGATAGTGTAATGTACTGGCTTGTGTTCGCACTATTGTTCCTTATTTTTTATCGTGACTCGACATATGACGGCACCCCGCTTGATGTTAAGTTGAAGTGTGGTCCATGAATGGATGTCACTGCTACTACAATTTAATATCTGTGAGTAGCAATCACAACCACTATGTCAGCCTAGTTGGAACCAGCAACTTACAAGCTGATCCTGAAACGCGACTAAATCTTCTTTCTTCAATGCCAGGCTAGGAAACCCTTCTCGTTCGTGCAGACCTCCGGAAGCGTCCTTGCGTTTCCAAAGAACTGCTGTCTCGCTCGCTTCGGCTTCAAGGATAATGCATTTCGAGGAAATTGTTTATTTCGCATTAACGTAACACAAGATCTCTACTAGCGATCAATTCCTACGTGGATATCAATGTCGATTATAAACCTTCAAGTGGGAAATCGCTGAAATCTTCACATACTAAAACTGTATTTCATACCTATATATATATATATATTTATTATTATTAGCCAATTAACTAAATAGGCACCACTTTGCATAATTTTCACACAATTTCCTCTACTCGTGCAATCCAAAATCGGTTAATGTAGTGGTAATGCAATCACGCGAACCGGGAGCACAGGTTGAATACCACGTGCCGGTACCAATGTATCTTTGATATACTTTTAGGTACATATATATTTTGGTCAGGTTCTATGACAGCACAATTAGTAGTTCAGTCTATAAATGTACCAAAAAATAATAATACCAATCATCTTATAATACATAAATCTAAAATCTATTTAATACAAATAAAACAACATTTATTTATTTGTTTTTGAAGTATGAGCAAAGTACATTTATATCGAGTCATTAATACAAAAGAAATTACAATACTGTACAATACAAATTACCGTATATTAGCTATATTTACTTTGGTCGTCCTGTTTCTATGATACTAGCAATTTCCGTAGGAATGTAAATTTAAAAAAATGATTATATTTGTTTATGCTTAATCAAGATTTTTACTTATTTTATGACATTAGGTATATTATTGTTTTAATAAAATTTTATGCGATTTCTTATCGCGTTTAATTTTGGTTATTAATTTTTCATTTTCTTTTATTATTCAGACGTTTTGATAGCGTTGCATACACCGTGGTCACGAAGAGGCCGCATTTAAATTGTTTAATTCATTAATTAATGTTCGCGCAATATCTAAGAAAATTCTATGATGTATTTTAAATTATATCATAGAATTAAAAGTATATTTTAAAATATTCCTAATCCATTGTTACCCGAACTTTCTTGTGCATGTATGGATACATTGTGTTAATTTGCGTACTCACCCGTTTTAAATACGAATCAAAATCTGCGGCTGAATTTGAGCTGCTGAAAATAAATTATACAGTATGTTATTTTATTATTTAGTAACAAAGTTATTATAATTAAAATTTTAGTGGATAGAGATATAAGGATAAGCGTGAACAAGCCTTTGGCTGGCATAGTAAAGACTGAGGCGACCGTAAACTGAATTGCATTTTTTCAGTCGTCGGCGCTCTTATACTTCCCCTTGCTTACAATCAGGCAAGTCAAGGTTAGATATCGCGTCACTAGAAAAAAAAAAATATATATTGTATTATGAACAATAGATGTAGGTACTATATATTTATTTAGGTGTGATTCTAACAATTACACAATATAATGACGTTTAATATTAAGCGGAATTTATTTGCAATTACATGAACATCACGTTATTTTGAAATACAGTTTTACTATTGTATTTTCCAGCTAAAAGAAATATATTCAACAACACATTTTCTCCTATTTTGTTTTGTTATTGTGTTATCCTCTAATTATAGAAAGGATTAAAGTTTTATAATCTTGCTGAACATCGAAAACATTAGCAAAATGTGTTAAATTCGATATTTATTAGATATATCATACAAATATATGTAAAGCAGTATTTTATTTCACAGCAAAGGTACAATATATCTTTGTTAAAAAGCCGCATGAAAAAGGTTACGTAGTGAATTGAAATAAATAAATTTAAAGCACCCCGTAGTGGGGGTGTTTTCTTAGCATTAGCCGAGTGTAGGCACGAATCCGCACACCCACGTACGAGAAAATAATCTAGGGTTGTCACATATATAATCAATATGGTTTTGTCTATAAATTATATTATAATAAGAAATGGTTTTAACACGTGATTTTTAACGCTAAACTTTATTGTTTATCTACACATTTGTCCGTTTAACAATTTAAGAAAAGTACATGTTTAATGCAATTCATAGTTTTAAATAAGTTTATTTAACAATTGTAATTGATTTGTAACTATTTTGTTTGTTATCTATCCAAGAAGTTTATTTAGTAGACGCACTTATTAAATGAAGTTCTTATTAATTTATGTATGCAAATCCTTGGTAGTACCACCAGTTTCAAGTAAGAGTACACAGACCGCGAAGTGACTTAGTTGCGTATAAGAATCAGATTGAAAGTTGCCGAATCCAATCAGACCATCACTATATTAAACAGTTAATAAAGCTGTAGTACTGTTTTTTTTATTGTAATAGGTCAGCATGTTGGATAAGACTGCTAATTCCTATTTAACTGTAGTAGCAGTTTCCTCTATTCATGGACCGCACTCTAGCTTAACGTCTGGCGGGGTGCTATCATATGTCGAGACACAATATATAAAATAAAATAAAATGATAAATAGGCAAAATTAATTAATAAAAGAAATAATAAATATTAACCGCCTTCACTAAAAAATAAAACAAAAGTATTATTATATAATATTATATTTACTTAATATATTGTGTATAGTTAAGCCATAAAAACAATTAAAAATTAACAAAATATTACATTTGAATTTGGAATCTGTAATTTTTATATCATTTTTTATTATATTTTCTCATTTTATAAAGTGTAACAATAATTTTATAAAGTAAACACTTATAAATATATATTTAAATAAAAGATATAAATAAATACATATAAACATTTACATAAAGACATAACAAAATATCTTTAAAAAGCATAGTACATACATGACAGCTCAATATATTTTCGTATTTATCCTAATATCGACACCCCTATAGGAAAGGAACCGCATATTTTGCCACTTATTTCGTGTCACCTCATCCCGCTCTCCCTAAGGCTCCTTTTATCACAATAGCCCGCGTATACTGTACTTATAATTTTTGCTCAAGAATACATTTGTTTTGCGAAACAAAAGAGGTCTTAATGAATGTATCGCAAAACCATTATTTAGCATTCTGCACGCTCCCGAAAATACGTACCTCGAGATTTAAGGGGCTTGGAGGGTTTCTGTATGAGTATGAATGTAGCCAGCTTTATTTTGATATACTCGTATTAAAGATTAACGATGTTGGTTTATAGAATATACTTATACTTATTTACATAAAATTAAATAATGATTTTGTACCGTTATCTTGGCTTAGACTTTTTAGTAACATATTTCTAGATCATATGCGTCTTAAATAAAATGTTACGTCATAATCGCCACACCTTTAGCCACCATAATAGGCATACTCACCTATATACCTATTTTTAAGTTTATTTTGGTGCAATAAAGGATTTAACTAAATAAATAATCACTCGTGCCTTCTCTAAAACCTATTTTATGAAATGGCACACTTTTTGGTTTTCTAGCTTTAAGTTTTGTGTAATAAAGATTTTAAATTAATATAATGATAACATCGAAGATTTTGCGCGAACAATGATCAATTATTTAATAAAATTTTATACTGCTTACTCCACCACGATGGCTGCAAAGCTCTCGAATTATCGGAATAATAAAACATACAAAAATATTAAATCGATAACCAAATATAAAAATTTGTTTAATTCAATAAAATGATAACGTTATTATTTTCATGTCGGCCATTAGACGTCTACTGCTGGACATACGCATCTTCTGTGATCCCCAACATCCATCCAGTGGTTTCTAGGTACTTTCACTAGGTCATCCTCTTGTTTTGTGGAAATGATCTACTAGCTACATGTGCCTTGTAATCATAACAATATTATTTAACTTATCTTTTAAGTTTTAATTAGAAACATGGCGTTTCTTTGCATTCTTTGTTTCCTATACCACGGGAAATGTTATGTGGAGCTCTGTTCGGGATACAAGGCCGGGGAAAGCATCCGTCGTCTGTCGACCGAAATTGTGTTCGAACTAAAAGTTTCGGTTCATAGTTTCTTTGTTGAACAATCGAAATGTGGAAAACTTTACAGTTCATTGGTTTTTACTCATCCTTGGTTCCTACAAGCAAAGCCTCTGATGACATAGTGATGACGACTGGGGCAACCGTGAAGTAAATTGTTTTTTTTTAGTATCTTAAACAAAAAGTTTGATGTTTAGATGTTTACCATCAGACCAGTCCCATCAGGTCAGAATAGTAAAAAATGTAATGTTTAATGTATACTTTTGATATACTATACTTTTAGTATGATATCTTATATTTAATTTGATACAGATAATATGCTTCATAATTTAGGTACACAAATACAAAGTCTGCTAATTTTGATTGAGTTTTTTTTTGAGACTTGAGAATACTGAACGAAAAACGTAGAATAAACTCTGGATGAAAACCGCAGACACCGATGTTATAAGAGATGTTTGTGTCGCGACATAAATGCATTCAAATTATAATAACTAATTATATACTTTTGGTTTATCATAAACGTAAATAATTGTAGAAGCTCTCTATAGAAAGCGAATGTTTTGCCGTGTATTCGCATTACAGTTTTGCAAATAAGGTCTGGTTTTAAATACTTAAATATTAATTTACTTAGATTATTTGAATGTACCTACATATTGACTATGTTATAGATTGTTTGTTGAACAACACTGCTTCATAAAACAAATAAATAAGGTGACCGTGGTGTAGTGGTTGTGCAATGGTTACTCAAACCGAGAGCACGGGTTCCAAACTACTTGCCGGTACCAACGTATCCTTAATATATGTACTTTGGTTGTCCTGTTTCTATGATACAAGCATTTTAGAAGCTTAGTATGGAAATGTAAATAATAACAAAAAACATAGATTTCACTGCCCCAATAAACAGTTGGGCAGGATGTGTCCTCCTTATTTTGAAATCTTGGATTCTTCAAGTGAAGCGGCACAGTGAAGGCGACTGAGACAACCGTTTACTAAAACTGTTTCAGTCGTTAACGCTCTTAAACTTCTCCTTGCTTACCAACAGCAAATCAAGTACAAATGTCGATCCTAATATAAAAAAAGTAAATAAAATACAGTTTCAAACTTGTAAAGACAAACAAAATAAAAAACCATATTCAAAGTCGAACATAAAGAAATGAAACCGTGACCTATTATAAGGTTTCATCTATACGTAATAAATATTATAATTGAAAACGCACAGACATACAATCTCACACGACCGCCGTCATCTCATCTCTTTATAGTGTTAATATTTTATTCGCTTATTAATTTTTTCATTGCGCATTCTGTTTAATGGTATATTCTGAATACTTTATCGTAATGAATAAAACAAAATCGGAGATATCCTCAAGAAAGCTAGGTTACCTAGTGCCTATACCATAGAGCTTGTATGCAGAGAATTGTGAATGTGAAGGAAGCGAGGAAGTTATATTAGGATCGTGGCAAGTGGTGCTCCATTGTCTCTGCCTATCCCTTTCGAAAAAAGGCGTAAAAATTTGATTTTAATTTTTTGAATTAAATAAATTTATGCGGTTTACTAACGCGTTTATTTTTTGTTATTGATTTGGGATTTTTTTTATTATTTCGACGTTTCGAGAGCCATTGTGGTGCACGGAGAGACACGGAAAGCTGCAAGTTATCTCTGTCGCATTCTTTTTAATCCCGGCTCGACATATAACAGCACCTAATATTAAGCTAGAGTTTAATCGTTGGAGCCGACTGCTGCCATAGTTAAGTAACCGTAGTAGCATTCGCAACCACTATGCCGGCCTATATAAAAATATTTATTTTTTATTGTGACACTATATCGTACCATAAGCTTCAAGATCCCGAAACTAAGTCCACAATATAGTGGATTCTATATGGCAAAAGACTTCGCAGAGAAATGTTTATTTTTTTTCAGATGTTGAGTCACTATGAAGCTATATGAGTTATGAAATGTGATATCATAGACACTAAGGTATTAAAAGTACTGGAAATAGGTTTTGTTTCGGGGACGAGACCATCCGCTAGACCACGGTCGCCTTTTAAAGAATTATTATATTTTTTTAAATCTGATTTCAATAACAATAAGAATAGTACTCTTAAAAAAAGTACAGTCGAGCGCACAAGTCAGTTACAAGAATACATCCGTCAAAGACAAACCGCAACGCCTGTTTGCAATTTCGTACGAATGAGGTTAGCCCACGCGTCTTAATAGAAATCGTGATAGCGACATGTTGACGCCGACGCGATGAACATCCATGCATAGAACTACCTGGGAGGTTCACAGGATGTCATTAAAGTCATTGTGTGTGCGACTGTACTTTGTAATTCGTGTAATTGTAGATTGGGATCTTTATTTAGTTTAGACTTCGCAAAATAACTTATTGTTTGGCTTATACGTGATATTGAATAATACTTGTATATGACGTACCCTGGTACAGTCAGCATCAGATATATCTGAGCACGCAAAGTGATCAAAAGTGTTATAGTTCGGTTATAGTTAATCAGTTAGTCAAAAATATCTACACACTCACTTGTCAAAAATATGTCAACAATTCAGTAAATTTGTTTTAAAATATTACATATTTTATGAGTGTGTAGATATTTTTGACTATTTGCGTGTGTAGATATTTTTGACGCATTGAATGCTCACATCATTATGACAACTAATGTGTGTAGATATTTATGATCAGTCTGAATGTATAGATACTTTTGATCACTTTGCGTGCTCAGATATATCTGATGCTGACTGTACCTAGGCTCTTAAATAAAACCGGATGTTTTAAAGACAAAGTAAAGTACGGGAGACACACTGACTGTCCGTTCTCATGACTCTGTAGTAGTTACTCTAAAAAAGGAATCTCTATAGAGAACGCAAACTATAACAGAACTATAACAGTTTATAACAGAATGGCTCGCATAAGATCTGTTTATTACCACAATTTCTTCACAACGTGACCACGGTGGAAGCTGTGGTACCTATATGGTATAAAAACTCACAAATCAAAGAGGGTCTAAATTACTTTGTTCTAATTAATCTTTGTTTTAGCATCTATGATACGAAAACATTTAGTAGCTTAATACTGGCATAAACTATTTAATAATACCGTAATATAATAAATTTAAATAAAAAAACTTAAATCGCCATAGTGACCGCGAATTCAGTCATTTTTCTCAGTCGTTGGCGCTCTTGTAATTCCACTTGCTTACTATCAGGCAAAGTGACGTCAAATATATAGTCACAATATAAAAAAAAGTAACATACATTAAACAACTAGACCATTATCAAATGTTATATTTCAATTGTAATAAGTTAACTTTAAAGACTACTGAAGCGTCCTGAAAATATTGAAAACTTAGTTCAGTTCTACAATTTACATTGGTGAGAAACAGACAATTTAATGTGTGCATTTCTTATCATATGCGACTGCAACGTCTAATGTAGAGTTAGCAAAAAACGTCCCGGTCGGTATTAATATTTAAGGGCATTTATTTGTTATATTTAATAATTAGATAGAACATTTTAAATATCATCATCATTAGCCAGAAGACGTCATCCATAAATGTATATTATATTTATAAATAAGTTTGTAGTGTAATGGTTACGCAAATGAAAAGCACGGGTTTAAAACTACTTACCGGTACCAATACTTTTTTAATTATACATTTATATACTAAGCTACTAAAGGGCTTGTATCATAGAAACAGGACAACCAAAGTACATATATCAAAGATACATTGGTACCGGTGAGTGGTTTCGAACTCCTGCCACTCGGCTTACGTAGCCATTGAACTGCCACTACTACACCTTTAATATATACGTTTTTATATTGTGACTTGACATCCGACCTCCACCAGCAAGCAATTGGTAAGCATGATGAAGATCCAAGAGTGCCGACGACGTCAAAAACCCTATATGAAATGATAAAAAATATATTATTAAAAATAATTAGGTTATTTGCTCTGGGTGTTTAAGAGTGTTAGGCAGATAGTTTGTGATAATGTTAGTGTTAGACTCAGTCAAGTTTTGCAAATAGTTAAAAAGTTGCCGGTTTCTGGTTAGAACTAGGCTGCCGCAGTGGTTGTGACTTAGTTAGGTAGCCCTTAATTCATGTACCGGACTCCAACGTAACTTCTGTCAAAAAAATGTAGAGCTTTTCATGCAAACCATACAATCAGTAAATATTCCAACATATTATCGCTCACATCGAGCATATTTGAAATATTCATACAAAACTGGGAAAGCATTAATGCTCAATGAACCCTTTTATCATATCTGCAGACAGACTTAGAGACCGTCTTCTGTTCCTGTGCTATACTTGTCTTTTTGCTGTCGCTACATAGGTATTCATTCTGATAATATGTGATGTGTAGGGTGTCCATAAAAACACTTTAAATTATAAGTGACTTTTAGTGATTATTTATATTTCTTGCAAATAGTTTTGTGAATAGTTGAAAACAAAATTACACATTAAGGCCCATTCTAGGCCGACATAGTGCAGTTATTTACTAGAAGTCACCTCCAGTTTGGATCGCATCTTAACATCAGGCAGGGTGTTGTCATATGTCAAGTCACAATAAGAATCAAAATAAATGTTTTCATGTCAGTATTTTTTTATGTGACACGACATTTGGCCACGTCCCGACTGATAATAAGCAAGAGGAGGTCCAAGAGTGACGACGACTGAAAATAACGAGAATTGGTTCACGGGTGCCCCAGTCGCCGTCACTATGCCGGCCAAAGGTGCTTCTTCACGCAGTATTATAATAAAATAATATTTGTTTTATTTATTGTGACTCGACATGGACATCACCCCGCTTGGTGCTAAGCTGACCGCAGTCCATAGATTGGTGGCAATCACTAAATAGTGCTGTCCAATATGCCGGACTAATTGATATTGGTATTCTGAAACGCAACTTCACGGACTAAATACTTGAAAGTAAGAGTACTACCCTGAATCGGCAGACTGGGCAAACGGCCACCGACTGTCTGCCTACAACTCTTAGGTAGATAACCAGACCTGGAACAAAAATCTGCCTCTTTATTGTATTTTATTTTATTGTAACAATAAATAATTTTTCGCTCCAACCGAGTATCGGGACTTTACTCCTATACCAGCGTGACCACATGTGTCGCATTGGTCAAACGAAACAATAATAATGTACAAAAATTGTTATATGGCAAATGATATACACCCTGTAAACCACATCTTTTGCTTTGTTACAATTCTTGGAGACTTGCGCCAGATATTCCGCGAGGAATAAAGATGAAATTGCATAATGAGAACCCGATAGAGGGATTCGGGTGAATGGAACATGCTTGTTTTATTTCTCTCTGTTACATTATTCACGTTACCTTTTTTAGTCGTAGTACGAACTCATATGTTTAATATTAATAAAAAATATAAATTGATAAATATCAGTAATTAAAATTAAAAAAAAAAAAATAAATATCAGTGAAGTAATAATCAAAAATTTCTAGGAGTGGAGTCTACCATTACCCCGGAATCAGACTGGGCACCACTTTTTGACAACCGAACCAAATAACCGCCCCATTTTTTTAATAACAAATTCTTGAATTATTTAAATTTAATGGGCCCTTGGGGACGTTCATCCAAGCGCCTGGCCAAGGAGTTGTCCAAGCGGCTGACGGGAGAAGTCTGGAGACGGGAAGGCTAGCAATTATTTCTGCCGACGTATTAGCTGTGCTATACAAAGAGGAAATGTTGCCGGTCTCCTTGAGACTATCTCTGATGGGAGATATTTTTATGTTTCTAGATGATATTTATATTTTAATTTATTTAATTATTTTAATCTGTGAATAAAACATATGAAACAAATCTTTGCTCCGACCTTAAATCAAACCCGGCACTTTACACGTAATAAGCTGTTGTACTAACCAATGCGCGACGCCTATCGACAAAATGTATTTATTGTATGACTTTAAGGATGACAAATTGCCCTTGATCAATAATGATACTATCACAGCTATCGGTCATTTTATCAGCCAAATCTACAAACACTTGACTGATAAAATAAGCTCGACTAATTTGATTTCATTATTCACATTAACACCACAGCTTATCCTCTTACACTTGAGTAGAACCTTTTTATATACCGACAAAACTGAAAATGTTCACTATTTCGCGCGAAATTATGGGTATCAGTAGGTAAAGTTCACATTTGATTGGCGTGAATTCTTTTTATTTTTTGTTAATTTAGTTAAAAATTTAATTAATAATTTATTCTACTTTAGTATGTAAAGAAAGTTTTAGTGGAAGTGTTAACGATTTAAGCATGAATAAAGAGTTATATTTTAACAATGACACCAGTATTTGGTCAATACTTTTGCAATCCTATTTGTATAATGTAAGTAGATACGTATTTATTAATTGTTTAACTTTAATGGTCTGACCACAAAAAAAAATTTAAACAGTGTTTAAATATTTGTATACAGTTAATCATCATTTTGTGGTATTAAATTGACTTAAAACATATATAAGCGTGTTTAATTTTTTGTGGTAATATCGTAAATGTACAATTTACATCTCTTCACACCAATTCACGCACTGGTCGGGGAAAGCATCCGCATTTAGTCGACCGAATCGGCAGTCGAACTAAAAAGTTCGGTGCGTCTTTTCTTTGTAGAACAATCGACAAGTGAAATGCTTTGCCAGCCCATGTGTTCTCTCCATCCTATGGATCCTTCAAGCGATGCGTGAAGAAACACTCTTGGATCTCCTCTTGCTTATCATCAGGCGGGTCAAGGTCAAATATCGTGTCACAATAAAAAAATCCCTTAATGACATTTTCTTGACAGTTTATAAGATTGGTAGCAAACACTGCTGATCAGAGTTTCAACTTGAAAGTTGCCGGCTTAAACTGCTCATTGACTGCAATCCAGCTTAAGATTTTTTTTTTAAATTCTGAATCGACATCTGACCTCGACATGCCTGATTGAGTTCCAAGAATGCGACTGAAAAAAAAACACAGTCGCCGTCACCATGCTGGCCAATATACATGGTCTAATTATTGTCAGTTAAATTCCACGCTAATTTGGACTATGTTAAGGGTAAATCCAGGCTTATGTATGCATAAATAACACTAACAGTCAGTTAGTTACTCTAGTTAAATTTAACGTCCATTAAATATAACGAATTTGTTATTTTGACTACCATTGCGCAAATCAAACATATTTAACTTTGTGCAATTTTTTTTTATTGTATGTTAAAAATGGCCTCGCAAGCCGAATCTATCGTTGATTTAAATACTTTGGTTGTCCTATTTTTATATGATACAGGCACATTAAGTAGAGTAGATTAGTATAGACATGTAAAAAATATAATAATTAAATGCGGTAATAATTATGATCGATGATCAAATAATTTACTAAGCAAATTGATCTTACTTAGTATGATTACACATATTCTTAAAATGCCTTTACTCACTATTAAACTCACAAAATTGATTTTGTTTTCAGAAGAACACATCCATGCTACCATTTCCGAACGAGATATGGAATGTAAAAACACCGTTAGAGATCGCTATAAAAACAAGCATTATGTTACCTATTGGACTCGTTGGCATTTTCCTTAATTTGATCATATTAATTGTCATCCTGAAGAATAAACAGCTGTGGAGTTCGAGTAACATCCTTATAGCAAACTTGTCTTTCGCTGACTTCCTAACTTTACTCTTCTGTCCATGGTTAACGCTGGTCAAGGACTTTCACCAAAATTTCGTCCTAATGAATTTCGGATGTCGATTTGATGGATTTATTCATGGTTTGTAATGTAACAAATTTTATAAATATTTAACTAAAGAAACACTTTTTGTTAATATGATGACGGTGACTTAGGCGACCGTAATCTAAGTCGATTGTTTCAATCGACGTTACTCTCGGTCTTCCCTGGCTTAATATCAGGCAAGTAGAGGTCAGATGTCAATATAAAAATAATTATACTTCGAGCTGAACAATTTTCAGATCTAGTAACATTTTTTTTCTATTTGACTGTTGTCTTTTTGGATGACTATTGCTCTTAAGAATATTCGTATATATTATCATTATGTTTAAGCCAATCATTAAATCAAATCAAATCACTTTCCACTATCCTGAAACGACTCTCTCGCTTCCTTCACAACCACAATTCTTTTCATACAAGCACTATAATGATTATTATTACCTTTTTTATTTTGTTTCTACATATGACAACAGCGTGTCTGATGTTAAACTGATTAAGTCACTTTATGGGTTGTTCTAACAGGATCGGCTGAATGGGCACCACTGCCTACTGGCACCACTCAACCTTACTTTATTACGCAATTAACAAATTTTCGCACCGGCCGCGAATCGAATCGAGCGTTATTGCTTTTTGTGACTTCCTTACCGCTTTGTTTATTTTATCATGATGGCAAATGTTTTTTTTTATTGCAGGAATATGTATATTAGCAGGTGTAAGTGCGGTAATGCTGGTGTCATATGATAGATTGGCGCTAGTTGCTTTAACATCAGAAGCTAGAATAACAAAGAAATCAGCACCAAGACTTATCGCTGTGTCATGGATGGCTGCCATTTTGTTATCAACCCCATGGATTGTTTTTAGGGAATATTTGGTAAATTCCGTGGTACTATTATTTTACTAGGAATCCGTTTTGTATCACGTCGCGACATTTGACCTCGACTTGACTCTGATGAAAGCAAGGGAATGTGTGAGAATACCATTGTTAAAAACGATTTTAATTACGGATTATTATCAGATTCCAATTTAAATTTGAATTGGTAGAATAAAACCCAGAAGATGAGTATCTTCGGAGCCATTACATAAAAAATAGGGTTCTGCAGTGCCCATCACCATAGAGCTTTATACAGCTATGAAGGAAGAGGATCGTGGATTATATGATAATACTAAGAAAGTTTGGATCATGGGAAATGGCGCTTTTCTTATAATTCTACCAGCCAGTGCCGAGCATGAAGTGCCGAGCGAGAAACGAGGATGCCGCTGCCAGCTAGGACAGCGGCATCCTCTATTTGCTCTACTCTGGCACTTGTGCTACCTCAGGGAACGCTTCGAGGACAGTCACAGGACCATAGGACCAAAGGGTGCCATCATCTTTGACTATCATGTGAAACGTAATAATTTAAATGGTTGTATACAATATCTTTAATAAAAAAAATTTTTTTACAGGAGGTTGAATGGCTAGATTTTGTAGATACAATGTGTCTAATACATTTAGATTTTCTTGGACTTTACTGGCATTTTATTGTTATTGTTTTCGTTTGGATACCACTTATATTATTGGTAATAACTGTAAGTATTTTTATAATTATTCGGTTGCGTCAGGATTATGTAAAGTTATCGCTCTTTGCCTATCCTTGTAGGAAGAAACTAAGGCGTGACTATATGATAGATTATTAAAATAATTATAAGGGTATAGATGAATTGATAAGTTTAATAAATTTGAATTACAATTGGTTATAATTTATTCCAAGTTATCTAGTATGAGTATTGAGTATATATTAGTATTCTATCTATTATCTTAGATATGTAAAAATAACATCTGACCGGCATGTTGACATGACCGCACTACAATCGGTTAAGTCTTTCGTCGTCGGCGCTAGTGGACCTCCTCTTGCTAACGATCTAGAGCCTGATTCTCTTAATATAGTAAGCGTCGTAAAAGTGAAATTTCGCTACACTGTTATTTGACATCTTCGTAACCAATCAGCTAATAACAATAAACAATTAACTTGTGACCGAGGTAATATTTCACTGATTTTTCGCCGTCATAATGTAGGTATTAAGAGAATCGGGTCCAACTGAGTCGAGGTCAGATCACAAGTAAAAATTGTTACCTCTTTTGTTAACCCTGTCCTTAAGGTTATCTAGCAAGTGAACATTTTTTTAGCATTAAGCTTGCGTCGCGCAAAGTATTAATTTCATTTTTATTAAATACTAATTTACTTTTAGTATGTAACAATACTATGGAGTTTGAATAGAAGTAAAAAGTTCTTTGCATCCCGAGACGCTGGCCAATCTATAGCAAGAGCCAGAACCAGGGCAATGAGGATCACCGCATGTGTCTTAGTGGTAGCAACCGTATGTAGACTTCCATACACAGTGCTTGTGTTATATAGAAGTCGACTTTATAGGATTGGTGGAATCTGTGAGGTGAGTTTTATCATTCATAATGGTTTGTTGTTTTTTTATTGGAACATGACCTCTGACCTTTACTACCTCTTTTTTGTTACTCGACCAGCGAAAATAAGCTGTTTAACTAGAGTTCTTAATCCTTAACGTTAAAAATTCATTTATTTGGCGGGAATAGTGACGGCGACTAAGATAACCATAACTTGACTCGGGTTTTTCAGTCGTGGGAACTGCTTACCATCAGGTTTTCTTGTAGAACAATCAACAAGTGGAATGCTTTGCCAGCCCATGTGTTCTCCCCATACTATAACCTTGGATCCTTCAAGCGATGCGTAAAGAATCACATTAGGCCTGTAGCAGCCGTGAGCTGGCTTGGTTTTTTCAGTCTTCGGCACTGTTGGACCTCCATCATGCTTACCATCAGGCAAGTCAAGGTCAAATGACGAATTAAAAAAAAAATAATGTAATAATTTATGCAGGTTACAGTCGCGTTTATTTTTAGTAATTGATTTTTTTTTACTAATCCGATGATTCGAGAGCTTTGCAGCCATCGTAGTCACGGAGATTTGTAAATGAATAACCAAAATAAACGCGATAGTAAGCCGCATAAAATTTGTTTCATTCATTAAAAGTAATAATTAAATTTTCGTACAGAACGACTGTGTGGATGGATTTTGGTTCACAGTGAACACTCTTATGTATTTGGACTGTGCTGTGAATCCATTAATTTATGGCTTCACAAATGAGAGATTTAAACGTGCTATGGACAAAACACCAATTATATCACGGTTCAAATTCGGTTCTTGGTGCTGTGTTTGTACTTCGGTATGTAGTTTTTTATTATTATTCTAATACAGGAGCTGTAGTGCCTATTTATAATAGAGTATGTATGGAGGGAATCGTGGGTGAGAAGTAAGCGTAAGAGTTATGTCAGGACCGTAGAACGTTACGTTCTCTTGCCCTAGTTAATCGTTCCGATTACATTATTATTGACTTGACACGTGTTCCAAGACTTCTCCCAAAGTTTAAGTAAAGGCTTTCCGCCGCAATCATCATCATCACCCCCATGTCATGGATGGAACACCACAATTTTTCATCTTCATCATTTATCTACTGAAGACATAAAAAGAACATTTTAGGCTATATGGACTAAGTTTCCTTTTAGCTTCCCAAAATGGGACAACCAACATAAAAAAATTGCCGGTTTTGTAGCTAGGCTAGCATAGTGGATGTACTTCTACTACAGTTATTTAACAATAGTAGCCTCCGTTCATGGACCGTACTCCAGCTTAACATCAGGCGGGGTGCAGTCATATGTCGAGTCACAATATGCCTCCATCTCTCTTTATTTTGGCTACAGAGCTTTTATTGAGCTCTGTTCTGTCCAGCATACTATGTACAGTCTTACTAAATAGCATATATTGCTATTGTAAAACTACAACTTATTTCGAATTGCTTGATGATAAGCTAGCTGAGGAGGTCCAAGAGTGCTAACAATTGAAAAAAAAACTGAGTTAGTTCACGATTGCCTTAGTCACCGTCCACTATGCCGGCAAAAAAAACTATAAAGAATATCAGGTATATTTTATTTTCCAGAATACCGAATCACCAGCAACAAGTACAATGAGAAGAGAAAAAGTATTCACAATAGACAAATCACCTAAACCAACCAATAAACTATCAAAAATGGTTAAAACTGTTTTACATAAGGATACATTTGCATTAGATCAGCAAAAACTTACACAGATAAAAAGCGAAGAAAATCAACAAGAAGATTGTAATATTTTCACGCCATTTTAAACTTTTAAAGGTCATCATTCATTTTGGGCTTTTATGTACTACTTTTGTAATGTCCAATGATGAAAAAATAAATGGTAGTTTCGATACTTGTGTTGATAAAACTAAAAGCAATTTTGCTTTTAATTGTTGTGCAATTGAGTTATTTGGAAAATAAGATATGGATTTTGCATTTTCTGTCAATCATATATTTGTTCTGCTTTGAACTGTCATAATTATAGTTTGATCAATTTGCACAGCTAAACTATGCAAAATAAAGGATATATTCCAATTACATTGTAATTTTCGTACATCGAACTATTTTAAAATGTATATGCAACTGTTAATACAATTAAGCCCAGGTCCCATTACAAATGAATGCCCTTTAAGTTAAATCTATAACTATTAGAACGTTTTAATAAATAAAGAACAAATTCAACTATGCCTATACATTTTTTTTAATTGTGACTTTTTTTTTTTTTTTTTTTTTTTTATTGTGACACGACGTCTGACCTCGACTCGCCTGATGATAAGCAAGAGGAGGTCCAAGAGTGACGACGACTGGAACAACCGAGTCAGTTCCCGGCTGCCCCAGCCGCCGCCACTATGCCGGCCTAAGATGCTTCTTCACGCATCGCTTGAAGGATCCAAGGTCATAGGATGGAGAGAACACATGGGCAGGCAAAGCATTCCACTTGTCAATTGTTCTACAAAGAAAAGACGCACCGAACTTTTTAGTTCGACTGCTGATTCGGTCGATAAAATGTGGATGCTTTCCCCGACCTGTGCGGGTATTACGGGTGTGGAAGGACGAGGCAGGAATAAGGTTAAAGAGCTCTTCGGAACATTCTCCGTGGTATAGGCGATAGAGGACGCACAAAGCCGCCATGTCTCTGCGTAGTTGCATGGGCTCCAGAGTTCGCGTGACCTCTGCATCACCTATAATTCGGACAGCTCGGCGCTGCAATGAATCCAGGGCATTGAGAAGATACTTGGCAGAGCCGTCCCAGAGGTGCGAACAGTACTCCGCGCAAGAGCGAATCTGAGCCTTGTATAATATCAGGCGAAGCTCTGGCGCGAAGAACCGCCGCACCTTGTTCAGGATGCCAAGTTTGCGGGAGGTGGTCTTAATGGCCCGCTCGATGTGGTCCCTGTGATTCAAGTCGCAGCGAAGGGACATTCCAAGAATGTCTAGTCTGTCCGAAGTACTAAGGGAGATGTTGCAAAGAGAAGGAAGGGGAGAAAACGAGGATTTTTTCGTCGAGAACGCGCATACCTGAGTCTTGTCTGCGTTGAACTGAACTAGGTTCTTGTCGCCCCAGTGGGTAATACGATCAAGAACCCGGTTCAGTCCCGCTACAACAGACTCTCTCATATCGGCTATCTCCTGTTTGCCGGCTGCGGGGCGGGCAGTGTAGCGTCCATGCACCGTGCTGTCGTCTGCATAGCAATGAATGCCGGATCCAAGGTCCAGCATGTCATTGATATGCAGAAGGAACAAAGTCGGCGACAGCACGGAGCCCTGGGGGACGCCGGCATTCACCGACATCCTGCGCGATGCGCTTCCATCCACAACGACGCGTATGGAGCGGTCGCGCAGGAAGTCAGCTATCCAACCCCGCAGACGGTCAGGTAAACCGTATGCCTCGAGCTTGGATAAAAGGCCCCTGTGCCAGACCCTGTCAAACGCTTTGGAGATGTCCAAGCCAACGGCAAGGGCTTCTCCATTAGCGTCCAAAGCTTCACCCCAGACGTGCGTGATGTACGCCAGAAGGTCACCAGTTGACCGTTTCGGCCTGAAGCCATATTGACGGTCATTGATCAGCTGGTGACCCTCCAGGTAGGCCATGAGGCGAACATTAATTATTCGCTCCATGACCTTGCACAGTACTGAGGTTACAGCTATCGGACGGTAGTTTGCCGGGTCTGAACGGCCGCCCTTTTTTGGGACCGGTTGCACATTGGCCTCCTTCCAAGCCCGAGGCACACAGCCCGATGCGTACGAGAGCCGGTATAGCCTCGTCAAGACGGGAGTCAATTCCGCTGCACAGGTCTTAAGGACAAGCGCTGGGACACCATCGGGACCACTGGACTTCCGGATATCGAGCGATCGTAGCTCCATGCGGACATCGCGTTGTCTGATACGAATCTCAGGCATCGTATGTCCGCATGGACGCAGGGTGGGTGGCCCTGCACCACGATCGTCAATACGCGAATTTGTGGCAAAGACTTCGGCCAGTAGATCGGCCTTAGCCTTCGCCGTATGCGCCAGTGAGCCATCCGGCTGTCTCAGCGGTGGCAGTACAGAACGACAGAAGTTAGATTCTACAGTCTTGGCGAGACTCCAAAAGCTGCGACTACCCGTTGGGTGCGCTAATAGACTCTCGCCAATCCTGGAAACGCGCTGTGCCTCCGCTTTTTTAAAGACCTTTCTGCAAGACTTGGTGGCACGATTATAGGCTGCTTTCAACTCATCCACGCGAGAGTCATGATTTTTTCGACCTCTGACCCATGCACTGTGAGTTGCGTTTTT
This sequence comes from Tinea trinotella, assembly GCA_905220615.1. Taxonomy (NCBI): domain Eukaryota; kingdom Metazoa; phylum Arthropoda; class Insecta; order Lepidoptera; family Tineidae; genus Tinea; species Tinea trinotella. Next base: position 2,611,506 of record HG992320.1, on the reverse strand, counting down.
TGCTGAAACAGCAGCCGCGCAATCACTGTTGTACCAGGGCCTGCTCCGGTCGTTACGAGATGCACAGTTGGATGGAACGTAATATTCCATCCCCAGTGCTATCTCATCAGCAACGGCCGAGGCACACGTGGATGGATCCTCGGAGTTGAAGCAGCGCTGCCACCAAGGGAGCGAAGCGAAATAATTTCGCATTCCCTCCCAATCCGCCGACCCGTAGTGCCACAAACGTCGCACCTCATTCCTGGCAGGAGGAGGCGCGACGCGCGGCACTATCGTCTCGACCAGGCAGTGGTCAGAAGTCCCTAGAGGGGCTTTGACCGAAATTTTATACCCGGTCGGACGAGTGGTCAGTAGAAGGTCCAGCAGAGAAGGGGCATGACCGACAATGTCTGGTACCCGGGTGGGCTGGGTCACCAGCTGTGTCAGGTCATGCAGAAGGGCGAAAGCATGAGCGGCCCTTCCCGCGTGGTCGGTCCTTTGGGACCCCAACCACACCTCATTGTGTGCGTTGAAGTCCCCCAAGACCACGACCTCCGCGGTTGGGAACCGCTCCAGCGCTTCGTCTGTCGCCCGGCTCAGAGAATCGAAGAGCCGGGTTGTCTCCAAATCCCCGTGGTGGGAACGATAAAGGCACCCGTAGATCCTGGTTTGAGAACCAAGGTCTACGTGTACCCAGAGGATGGAAAGGGAAGGATCCTCCAAGCAAAGCAGACGGAGACAACAGATATCGGACCGGATGTACACACATACCCCGGCTTTCGCGAGGAATCTTTCCTCAAGCGTGTAGCCGGGGTATTGAAGATATGAAGTGTCAGCCGGTACCTTTATCTGCGTCTCCGTCAGGAAGAGCAGAGCGGGCTGGGCCGTCTCCAGATGTTGATGGACGGCACTGAGGTTGGCGTGGATTCCACGTATATTCGTGAAACCCGCCAAGCTCATTTCTTATGGGGGTTTTAACTGCCGCTGGGTAAACTTTACTCTTTTTGTTTGCTTGCATTGTGGAGGGGGGGGGGGTGCGTGAAAATGTTGGGGGTTGTTTCTTTGGCAGGGACGAAAAGTGCAGCTATCCGCTTAGCCACATGCATCCCGGCGGTGTGAGTTTGCTGATCCGTCGGACGGAAGGGCCCCCGTACCCTCCCGGAAATGATCGCCTGGACCCCATACCCGATCACCAATCGGCAAGACGAATCACCCCGAGATTATGCGCCGCATGGTGGGGCAGCCTCCCTCCGTGGTTAGCGGTGGGCTCAGGCCCCTGTACTATACGGCGGGCGGCCAGCGGTTAACCGTTGCTACGGGTCTCCCTGGCCGACGGGTCAACAAACTCTCACCGGGATACTGTAGGTCTGCAGGATGCCACTGTCCCTAACCGAATCCACAACCCCCAACGCAACTGGTGCTACCCCACTCTGACTCGACATTTAACTTTGCCCTGCCTGATGGTAAGCATCATGCAGGTTAAAGAGTGCCGATGATTAAAAAGAACCTTCTCAGTTTACTGCTGCCTCAATCGCCGTCACTATGTCGGCCAAAGCCATTGTAATAGCTAATAATTTTGAAAACGCAAATTCAAGTTTACAAAACTTGAAGCTTATGCCTTTTCTACCAATTAACCTAACGTGCAAAAAAAAGATACGTCATACCGAATTGTACAAACCAAGATTATACAATAATAAATTTCATACTTATATGTTCGCGCAAAATCTAAGAAAATACTATACCTTAGTAACCTAAAAATATAAAAACATAAAACCGATTCACATGGCCATTACAACTCCACCTATAATTTGCCGAAGCCATTTCTATTTTGAGAGCAAAACAATTTACTAAAATCGTATAAACTGCCTCTAAAGATCATCTCTGCATATATAATATTAAAATAATCGCGACATTACAACATCATTTTGATCTAAAGTATATTTTAATGAATACAAACAATACTATTGTATGTGAATTCCCATACATATTAAAGCTAATATACTACTATGATATGTCTTTTAAGATACCAGTGAGCTCTAGATCGCGTGACATGTTCAAAATTAAATTTAAATTGTCACACCTTTTTCCCACAGGCATACGAGAGAGCCACTTGCAACGATCCTGACAGAACTCCCTCGCTTCCCTTACATTCGCTATTTTTTTATTGTGACACGACTTCTGACCTCGACCCGTCTGATAGCAAAAGGAGGTCCAAGAGTGACGACGACTAAATAAAACCTAGTTAGTTCACGGCTGCCTCAGTCGCCGTCACTATGCCGGCCAAAGTAATATATTTTATATTTACATTTTTTAAATTTTTATCATAGAAACAAGAATGATACAAGATACACTTTAGTAGCTTATATAGAAATGTAAAATATATTTGGATGTAAAGGAATAGAAACATAAAACGTTAGAGGGGCTGATGCAAGAACTGCGTCTCGATCTATTGCGATGAGATGCTTGAAGTGTGAATAGAGTTCATTTAATAGGAATGTCCCTTCGCAGCGACCTAAATCACAGGGACCACATTAAACGGTCTATTAAGAAACTTGGCATCATGAACAACCATGATGCCATGGCGTTTCTTCGCGCCAGAGCATAGCCTGCTTTTATATAAGGCTCAAATTCGCTCTTGCGAGGAGTACTGTTCGCATCTTTGGGACATCTCTACCAAGTATCTTCTCAATGCCCAGGATTCATTGCAGCGCTGACCTGACCGAATTATAGGAGATGCAGAGGCTACACGAACTCTAGAGCCCCTGCAACTACGCAGGGACATCGCGGCTCTGTGCGTCCTCTATCGCCTTTACCACGAAGAATGTTCCGAGAAACTCTTTAACCTTATTCCTACCTCGTCTTTTCACACTCGTAATACCCGCACTGGTCGGGGAAAGCATACGCATTTTGTCGACCGAATTGGCAGTCGAACTAAAAAGTTCGGTGCGTCCTTACTTTGTAGAACTATCGACAAGTGGAATGCATTGCCTGCCCATGTGTTTTCTCCATCCTATGACCTTGGATCCTTCAAGCGATGCGTGAAAAAGCACCTTTGGCCGGTATAGTGACGGCGACTGAGGCAGACATGAACTAACTTGGTTGTTTCAGTCGTCGTCTCTCTTGGATCTCCTCTTGCTTGTCAACAGGCGGGTGGAGGTCAAATGTCGTGTCACAATAAAAAAAAACAAATTTCCACACCACAACTCTCATAGTAGATGGAGAGCCAGCCCCCAAAAAACTGTTTGAGTTTACTAAGGCTAATTTTATTATGTTTAAAATAATATCTAATACCCCTAAAAAAATTGAAGTGTAGTAATTTTTTTTTAATCAATTTACATTTCTATATTAAGCTACTAAAGTGCTTGTATCATAGAAACAGGACAACCAAAGTACATATATCAAAGATTGGTACCGGTGGGTGGTTTTGAACTCGTGCTTTCGGTTTGTGTAACCATTGCACTGCCACTACACAGTGGCGTAGCGTGGAAGTCGGCCGCCAGGGGCGAAAAAAAAATGCCGCCCCCTTATTTAGAAGTTTCAATCATAGGTACAACAAAAATATGAATTTCAGGTTCAAATTTCAACGATTTATTTTAGTTTTTTTATTTATTTTGCCGCCCCCTAAATGTGCCGCCCGGGGCGGGCCGCCGCCCCCGCCACTGCCACTACACCATGTGCGCCTTATAAATTGCACATTATTTATTTTTTGCACATACATTGCGGCTGACTGACCAGCTCTGTCCCCATATTCTGCTGACTGACCATTACAACTTTTATTTATATGCAATATAAAAGTTGTATAACAATTTTCAGCCTTAGTAAATTCATTTTATTACCCCTCAGTTACGACACCTTTGATAGCGCACCTAAGTCACCTGTTCTCAGATTCGCTTGACTGACCGCAGTATGTTTGTGTACGCAACCATTCTAATGAACTATAAAAAAATTAGCCTTAGTAAACTCAAACAGTTTTTCGGGCGCTGGCTCTTGGACCATAGGGACAAGCAGAGACAATAGAGCGCCTCTTTCCACGATCATGACTAACGCTCCTGCTTCCATTACATCCAAATTAAATTATATTTATACAAAATTTATTAAAATATTTAATTTATAATAAAGTTATATATTTATTAAACAAAATTATTTTTGTTCTTATTGCCCTCGACCATCAGAATATATTTTATTTTTATTGTCACTCGTCATCTGATCTCGGCTTGCCAAGAGAGCCTAAGACCGCTGACGACTGAAAAAATGACTGTACTTACGTTTCCCTCAGTCGCCGTCACTATGTCCGCCAAATCTTCAGCTCCTTCCAGCTCCACTCAGATCCATGTTTGTAATAGTATGTAAAAAGAGGCATCTATCGGCTAACATTGGAACCACTTGTGAGTTAGGTCATTAGTATTTGAGTGAGGTTGGAGTAATTCAATTTCAAACATTTTACACTAGAGGGCGGTTACTCAGAGAGTTAATTTATGCATTGCGATTTGCAAAACAAGGTATCGAAGAATAAATGTAACGAAGCTAGGTTGCTTAGTGCCTATAACCATAGAGCTTGTATGAAAAGAATTGTGAATGTGAAGGAAGCGAGGGAGTTGTGTTAGGATCGTGGCAAGTGGCGTTCATTGTCTCTGCCTATCCCTGTGGAAGATATCTGATTTTTTGAATGTAACGAATAAAAATAAACTTATTTTTTATTGTGGTTCGACACATTTGGCAGCACCCCGTCTCATGTTAAGCTGGAGTGCGGTTCATGAATGCGGCGACTGCTAGTGCAGTTAGATAAACGCATCCACTATGCCGGCCTGATTGAAACCGGCAACTTTTAAGGTTATCCCGAAACAAGACTGAGACGCTTCACTTTAAAGTGGTGGTACTACCCCGGATCGGCAGACTGGGCACCACTGCCTACCACACTTACGCGACGCGAAGCAAATATTTGCCTCATTTTTATTAACAAACATTGCGTAATATTTTATCGAATAAAATTAAATATTACTAATAAAAGCTATGAAACAAATATTTGCTGCGACCGGGAATCAATCTCGGGACCATGGCAGCACGCCTGTCGTATGATCATTATTCATATACCGATGCTAATAAATGTACTAAGTACATACTGTAATTTCAGTGTTGATTGTCTGAAAAACACGATAATAATGACTTATTGTGTTATATTTTCACCTTTAATTAACCTTGACGTTGTTATCTCTTAGTTTGAAAATATCAATGTGATTTCAGCCGTCATGGTACATCGTATTATAGATAAAAAAGCTTTCATATAAATGGACTACCGTTTGCAAAACCTAATACATGATATCGTGTCGAGTGGACTTTTACGTAGATTTATTTCATTTTAGACACGAATTAGTTCTATATATTTTTTATTTATTAATACATTTCTATACTAAACTGCTTGTATCATAGAAGCAGGACAACCAAAGTAGATATATCAAAGATGCAGTGGTTCAAATCAAACCTGTGCTCTCGGCTTGCTTAACCATTGCACTGCTACTACACCACGATCGCCCTAAATTTGCCAGCCCATCCTTCTACGGAGACGTATAGTTAGTTGTTAATTTAATAATTAATATAGTTTGTAATAAAAAATTGGTAAAATTAACACACGGTCATAACTTAACGGCTACAACTATTTGAGTGACGGAAAGCGTGATGTTTGTGTGCATGTATGTCTTATTGCATTATTATTTGGAATAGTTTAAGGAGGTCTTAATGCTTTATTAAACATATTTAGTGAAAATAAATTTTATCAAGGTACTACTATTTATATTAAAATTATGATATAGTTTAGGTATTCAACAATTATAAATAATCAGATTGGATTAATCAGTCCAATTTCAATAACTAACCAAATCGGTTAATTAAATGATCTTCTAAACTTGTAAGTATTAGATATTAAAGTTTAAATTATTGTACCTAAATTATCAATATAATGAATAAATTAAAATCAAAAAATTCTATATTCGATACGAAAAATAATTTCGAATAAATTGATGTGGATAATTTTAGTTTAATGGCCAGGCTAAAAGTTTATATACTATTTCTAAAAAACATACAATAACGTGTATCAATAGCTTTCAGTTACCTGTGCTTATTTATCAAGTATTTACGTGTTTCCACGAAATTGAATTCATCATAGTCACACCACATAAATTTAATATGATTGTTTATTACATACAATCCAATCATTTGATTTGTGAATTTAGATTTGTTTATTTTTGGATGATTGAAGTTCAGTGAATAGTTTCAGAAATGTATGTGTTTTTAAAGTGGTTCACACCACAATTTTACAATATGACGGAGGATGAATTACCATATGTAAGTAAATCTAAGGTAACTAGGGTAACTATAGTAAATATAATACTATATAGTAAACTATACTATATTATTAAATATTTATTTCATTTCAGCGTTTAATTTTTTTAATATCGAAATAAGTTTCCAAAAAACTATTATGTGCATACAAAATCAGATTAATCACAAATAGTTATCTTTAAAACTTAAATCCAAATTATAAATTAAACCAAATTAAATTAAAGACGAACAAAAAGAGTTATAGTTGTATCAAACCACACGTTTAAAGGCTTTTATTCCGAAAGAATTTTAATTAAGCTGTAAATTCTCTGAATAAATATACATTATGTATTGAATTAAAGATTTAAATAATAATAATCAAATTTTATGCGGCTTACTATCGCATTTATTTACATTTTGTTTTATAAGCCTAAAATAAACTTTAAAACTTTTTGTAATATTCCTATATAGCAATATAACAAATTACATTCCAGCTAAACACATCGGAACACGAATTCCCCAACGACCTATGGATAGTGCGATCAACGAAGGAAATAGCTATAAAAACAGCTCTAATGTTACCTTTAGGAATTGGTGGTTTATTTCTAAACTACGTAATTCTCATGATGTTATACAGAAACAGGTGGTTATGGAGTCCTAGTAATATACTGATCGGAAATCTGGCTTTGGTTGACTTTGTTACTTTGCTCATCTGTCCATGGTTAATGTTAGTTCGGGATTTCTATCAGAACTTCGTTCTAAGAAGCTTTGGGTGTCGATTTGAGGCGTTCCTCCAAGGTATTTTATTTTAATTATTTACCTATATTTATTAGGAATATTGAAAAGTTATACAATTAAGAGTGGCAAGCAGACTTAAGTAGTTTTTTGACTCAGGATAGTCTATAAATCACTACTTTCAAGTGTACTGTGAAATGATTCAGAAGTTTATTCTGTAGCAGAAGTCTACCCTGCTCTCTAGCTTAACACCAGGCAGTTGTATTTAACGTGTTCTGTAAAAAAACGTGTTATCTCAATAATCTGGCCAGCATAATGACGTCGACTGAGGCAGACGTAAATGGAGACGTTTTTTAGTCGCCAGGGCTTTCAGACCTACCCTTACCATCAGACAAGTTGAGCCAGATGTTTAGCGTCACAATATTTTATTGATACTTAACATCTGATCTCGATCGGATGCTAAAAGCAATGGGAAGAACGATAACGGCTGAAAACCTAAATAAAATATTTTAATACAAATTGCCGATGTAGCCGTAAAAGCCGCCTAACTAAATTGGAACTGGGCATGTCTGATGAATTATGGGCAAATTCCACTACTGAGTGGGCTCCAGATTGCAGAAGACATCACGGCAGGCCCAAACGGAGATTGTGAGATGAGGTAGACTCCTACAAAAGTACGTGGCGAGAGACCCCAAAATGACGTAAGGCATGGAAAAAAGGGAAGGGACCAATATATATATTAGCATAATTACATTTTAGGAACATGTCTTCTAGCTGCAGTAGGAGCTATAATGTTGGTGTCCTATGATCGCTTAGCTGCCGCCACACTCACAAATGATGCTAGAATAACAAAGAAGGCTGCACCAAAATTAATAATTCTTTCTTGGTTATGTGCCGCTCTATTATCAATACCATGGATTATATTTAGAAGCTTTCAGGTTGTATTGCATTTCGATTTATGGTTTATCTGTATATTTAATTCAATTCTAATTTAATGACGTCTCTGAAGTTAGGTTAGCAGTCGATGCGAAATACATAAAATATGGTATAACGGTAGGTGTAGAAGTAGGTGAAAGAGCTAATTTTATTGTGAGTGTATCAGCAACGAAGTCGCACTTGCAGTTAACTTCGGACACTTCATAGAGTTTGGAACTAGTTTTATTAGGCATAAGTAAATATTCTGGGTATTCATTTTCTTAAATGAAAATTTAACACATAGGGTTTGACTTTGATAGATATTTTTTTAAATTAGAATTTTGTAAATAATTGCGAGTTGTGTCAAGATCAAAGAAAGTATCGCTCTATTGTCCCTGCCTATCCAGGGGTGGCAATTTATCAGGTTGATCGATTAGGTTGCATATTATTAAAAAAAATAAAAAATATGATGTTAATAGAATATAATGTAAATTTTTTTATATAAGTAATAAAATTAAATTTGTGATATTTTTATTTTATGTTTTATAGGAGCGTCAATGGTTAGATTTCTTGGAAACCTTTTGCGCTGAAGATAGAAATGTTCTTGGTGTTTATTGGCATGTAATTATTACTATTTTAGTATGGGTGCCACTTGGTCTAATGATTGTTACTGTAAGTAAAATAGAATCGTAGTTATTGAATAATATTAAATGATAAATTATAGCTATGTTTGAATGAATTGATATGATGTTACCGACTGATGTTAAGCTAGAGCGCGAGCTATGAGAGAAGTCGAATCCAATGGTCGTGTAGGATTTGCTAACGAAAAGACCAGTGTCTATGCAAGCAGTCATAGTAGCTTTCCGACAGCGCTGTACTGAGTTATTTCCTGCGGTAATGAAACAGTGCGGGAGGAATGTGAACATCATGTGAACGATCCACTTACTACCACAGGGACCTTCTCAGTTAGGCGCTAGTGATATGGTATTGGCCTAAAAAAGGTACCGGTTTAAAATTAATTTAGGAGTTTAAATTTAATTTAGTGGTGCCTAGTATGCTGATCCGGGGCAGTACCACCACTTACAAGTATACAGACAGTAAAGTGCTTAAGTCGCGTTTGGGGATCAAATTGCAAGTTGCCGGTTCCAACTAGCCTAGTTGATGTGACTGGGCATAGTGAATGTGACTGCTGCTTACAGTTATTTAACTATAGTAGCAGTTACTTCCATTTATGGATTAAACTCCAGCTTAATAACAGGAGGGATGCTGTCATCTGTCGAGTCACAACAATAAAAAATAAAAAATTAAATTAATTTCTTTAAGTACGGTGCAATACTTTGGCGTTTGGAGAAGAGCTCTAAGGAATTAGCTTTAAGGGGAGGTGGAGTTTCCGTAATAAGAGCTCGCAGTCGTGCTATGAGGGTGACAGCTTGTGTTCTTGTAACAGCAACAATTTGTAGACTACCCTACACTGTGTTAGTTTATTGGATGTATGATTTATATCACAGAGGAGAGATGAATGCTGTGAGTATCCTCCTCCTACACGCTTGTTTTTTTTTTTATCTTGACTTGATTTTTTTATTAAATTAACTTTTCTATATTAGGCTACTAAAGTACTTATACTATGTAAAGTACATATATCAAAGATAGATTGGTACCGGCAAGTGGTTTTCTTGGTTTGTGAAACCATTTATCGACCACTACACCAAGGTTGTTTCATGGTCGCCTTGTTTGAATTTTTTAAATTTATATATATATATATATATATATATATATATATATATATAAAAATTTAAAAAAGCTTCATTACTTATTATTAATTATACTAAGCTACTAAAATGCTTGTATCATAGAAACAGGACAAATAAAGTACATATAAATACATACCGTAATGTAGGTAGTGGCAGTGCAATTGTTACGCAAACCGAAGAGAACGAGTTCGAGACCACCCACCGGTACCAATGTATCTTTGATATATGTACTTCGGTTGTCCTATTTCTATGATACAAGCACTTTAGTAGCTTAGTATAGAAATGTATAAAAAAAAATTAAACAAACATAAATCATTGACCGGCTAAGTAAAATAATGTAAATAAATTATGTATACCAGATGACGCTGTCTGTTATTTTTGCAAAAAAATTGAAATAAACCGGGAACAATGAACAATAAACATGAAACGGGGTAGTTTTGGAAACAATAACAGCATCAACCAATAGGACGACCTATACCTTAGTCTCTCCGTGACCACGATGGCTGCAAAGCTCTCGAAACGTCGGAATAATAATAAAAAAATGTAAAATCAAAATCCATAATAAACGCGATAGTAATATAAAAATGTTTATTTCATTTAATTGTGTGTTTTAAATTTCAGGTTAATGGTAGTTTTGATAGGTTCTGGTTTGCTGCTAACTATCTTATGTACTTGGATTGTGCTCTCAATCCGCTCATTTATGGTTTTACTAACGAAAGATTTAGACGTGCAATGGACAGAACACCTGGGATTTCGTGTTTCAAATTCGGCTCCTGGTGTTGTATGTGTACTCCGGTAATTGTATTTTATTATAGTAAAACTTTATCACACTTAATTTAATTTATTTTTTCAAAACGAAGATACTCATTTGAAATCAGTTACTGCCCTTAACCTTAGAACTTGTATAAGGATGCGAAGAACGTTAAATAATTATATTAGGTGTGAAAAATGATTCTACCAAAATATATTACATTACATTCTATTAAAAATTGTTCGCATTGATTTGTAATACGAACTGGGATAAACATTATAAAATGTCGGGTAGTGAGCAAACAGCTGTTGATAATTTGGGCAGTCCACCGATCTGGGACAGTAGACAGTACTGCAGCCATAATGGAACGACTGCTACTTGCAGTTATTTAACTGTAGTAGCAGTCAATTCTATTCATTGACTGCAATTCAGCCAGGTGTAGTGCTGTGTCAAGCTACAATGGCGGTCGATGTACAAAATAATAACGAAAAAAAATCCTAATTATTTTTGGCATTTTGCTAATATATTAATTATTAAACTATTTGTTTTGTTTCAGTGTTCGAATCAACCTGATAAATTATCTGAGAAAAAGGATACAGTGTTCATAATAGAAGACTCTCCAAAACCAAATAGGAAACTTTCTCGTGTTATAAAGAACATTTTACATATAAACAAAGATACGATTGAATTTAGTATTCCAAAAGATGATCTCACTAATAAACCAACGAAAGTAACTCCAATAAAAACTGAAAATGTTTAAAAAGTATAGGTTAATTTGAGTTATGGCAATTGATTCAATTTTTTTAAAGTAGGTGTTTTGATGTAACATGCAATAAACGTAATGCAGTCTTAATTAAGTATTCTTATATTTTATACTAAGTTATTAACCAATGAAGTTGTGTGTCGATCTTTGATCCATAAAAGAAAATATGAAGGCCAATTTGAAGAAGAAGCACATCGATATGTGTATTTTCCCTGTCCTTACTTATGGTGCACAGACTTGTTCTTTGACAAATTATTGGAAGTACAAACTTTGAATGTGTCAAAAAGCTATGGAGCGTAGAATTCTCGAAAGTGAATGTCACTCATAAATGATGAAATACAATACTGCGCTTCTAAATACAAATTGCCGATGTAGCCGACAAAGCAACCAAACTGAAAGGACTGGGCAGCTGATCATCTCAGTCCAATTATGATTAAAGTCCAATACTGAGTGGACTCCTGACTCCTGAATGCAAACAATATCGCTGAATGCCACAATAAAGATAGCGGGATGGATAGAGACCTAGACTCCTACTATACGCGGGGAGGAATCACAAAGTGTGGTGAGACGTGGAAAAAAAGACAAAGGGGCTTTTCCCCAGCGATGGGACAATTAAATGGAATAAAATAATGAATTATACATATAAAACGTGCTAGTACACTGACAGAATTTATGACTTATCAGTTTCGTGCTGGAATGAAAAATTATCCACTTTGTTACCACGATGCTAATTTACTAAATAAATAAAATAACCTATATTTTTCAATATGGCTTAACATAATATGACAGTAGCCTAATTGCAGTCTATTAATAGTAGCGCGACGTCCATTGGTATAATTGCAAGTAGCATTCGCTTCCACCATACTGGCCTAGCTGGAAAAGGCAAGGAAAAGGCAGCTGGAAGCTCATACCGAAACGCACAAACTAACTGACTGTCTAGTCTATCAACCGAATGCTTTCTACTTTTTAAAACATTAAATTACGATTCAAGATTTTTTAAAGATCTTAAGTATAATACAATATATGGTTGAGTAAATAAGCTTTAAAATAAATATAATACAAATAATTTTAGGACAATTTAATTTTATTTTTTTATCTTTATTGTCTAAAAAAACTAATCCACATCCATAAAATCAGTATCATTAGGCGTTGGGTTATCATCAGGGACTTCATCATCTAATTGCAAGCTTAGACTTTTAATTTTAGCTTCAAGAATATTTTTCATATGTGGTTCCACTTTTAAAATACTTGTAGCTTCTTCTAACAATACCATTGTCTCAACTAATTGATCCTGTAAATTAAAACTTTTGTTAATCATTGAGTTATATTTCAATAATATCATACTAATGGTTTCCTTATTACTGATTTCTAAACTATTTTCGCCTATCTGCTCTTTCTTACATGGTAATACTAATATCCTATAGTAAGTTATTTCAGAACTATAACCATACAGCCAAGTAGTTTTTAACCGGAAACTCTCGGTTTGCATGACCACTTCACTACCACTACACTACGATTACCTTATATGAATGTCTTCTTATAGATGATTATATGAATATTAATAACTCGTAACTCAAATATCATGAAAATTTGATAGTCTACACTTGTAACTAGTCTAATTATAGTTAGGTGTCCTAAATGGCAAGAGTCCAAACAGCTTTCACTGATCAATATGACAATATACGATTTACAACAGACAAATATCCGATAGATGAGGCCTTGTCAATAATTTATTTTATGTGACATTGAAACGGATGCATAAATTAATTAGGACTACAGTTAAAATTTTGATTAAGGTTGAGGTAACTTTATAAGTTTAGCTAAACAAGAGCTTATAATAGTAAAATAGGTAAGAAATAGTTGGTAAATTCCTTTTTTAAGGCAAAACCCGAAATAGATAACCTGAAATAAATACCTGAGCATTTGCTTTAGTTAATTTGTCTTCTTCGTATTCTCTTTTAATTTGAACTGCCATCGCAGCTTGGAGTTCCAGCAGTAAAGTACCACGGAACCTTGACCAACCGGGTTCCAATACATCCGCTATTTCTAACAGCTCATGACATAAATCAATTTTCCTTTTTAAAAGATTTTCTGGTAGATCTGTAGATAATTAAATAATTTATATAACATAAATATGTGAATAATTAAATATAAATTATTACCTTTAAATGGCATATTTAATAAAAATGCATATATATTTACCTGTTAAAGTGTACCCTTTGTAGTTTCCATACATCTGTACAAGTGAGAGTTTAACTTGGAGCACTAAATGATTATTAGGATGCAAAGTTTGTTTATATTTATCAATAAAGTCTTCAAATTCTTTCGGATTTGTTTTACTTAATTTTGCCACATCTTGTTTTAATGCATTGTTACCCCAAACCATTTGCTTGCTCAATATACTGTGATCACATCTTTCACATTTCCATGGAGCATTTTCGTCTAAGGGATTTGTAGAAATCAACATAGCACCTTTTGTTAAACTATGCTCACTCCCAGGACCGTTGCACACTGAACAATAAATATTTCCAACATAAGTACCCAATTCTGTAGGATCTGTGCATCTTTCACATACACATTCGAAACATTTGTAAGTTTTCAAATGACGTCTTCTGTCCAAACTACCCCATAATGTTTGTGTATAAGTCGTTGTTATAAGTTCTCCTTTAGCGATGGGAACGGTTGCAATTATTGCCATATGAAATTCATCACCAATATAAATATGTCTGGTGTTGGGTCTACAGTTATGATTCATCATTGATGCAGTAACATAAATAGCTCTGAATCTCTGCAAGCCTTCCGGGGACCGGACATCAAAAGAGTTAGTGTCAAATATTGACGCGGCTTTTAGTATAGTTTCCTCATCAAAATACATTCCTAACACTTGAATAATGAATGTAACTAGATTAGCTTTTAACACTGTATACAGTGGTGTATTCCTTCTTTCTTCTAAATGAGATTCGAGGTTAATAAGATTTTCAAATTGCATCGGATTTGATTCTTTTAGTAATAACATCCGTAATGGTGCAATCACACAATAAGCAGCTTCTTGTTTATCTGGTGTTTCATAGGAAATTGTACACTTGTATTTCCGTTTAGTCATTATATTACACTCGGGTTCGTGAGCTTCAGACTTTTCACAACTTGGCCCACACATAGGCCACTTACATGAGGTACACTTGTAAAAATCTAATTTATTTTCAATGTTTTTCATAGGTTCCAGTTTCTTGTTGCAGGCTAAACAATGTGGCGTTGATGCCATTCTTGGGCCAAATACTGCTGGTTTCTCTTTAAGAATCATTTCTCCCTGCTTAATATCTCTGGTTGCTACCATATGTCTACCAAGGGCCTTTGAGACTTGAACCTTAAAGGCGCAACATTTAAATTTGTGTCCTTCTTTCCATCCTAATTTTTGATGCCCCTTCGAACAATAATAAACCAATTTGCATCCACCACAAGTTTGGTTCGCTGGTTTCTGACATACATCACAAGCTGGTACTACTCGTTTTATAAAATCCATGTTTTCGCGCGTAATAAAGCATTTGCGAAGGGCAAAACGCGGCTGTCCCGGACGATGCCCAACACAATACTCTGTTTAAATAGATAGATTAAATTTAACACAGGTCATTTTAACAACTTGGCAACACTCCCAAAGCAGTCGTGAACTAATCTTTATGAAGCAAAGTTTTAACAGCTGTTGTGATCTGAAATGAATTTGTTTGATGGCAAAGCAGCTACAATTTGTGAATAAATAATTCTTTAATCAATTTTATTTTTACTTTAAGTCTTAATACACGCAGCTTCTAGCTTTGATGGTAAATGATGATCATCTGAGATTTGCAGTAAATACAAACAATCAATAAATATTTTGTTAATGATTGCAATAAAATCATAGCGTAATAAATCTTTATAGCCTGGTAATCTTTCGATTATACTGTTAGATATATATGCAATCTTGTTCAATATTGTAAATGTTGGCAAATATAATGAAAGTAATAAAAACAGAAAAGAGTTGTTGCTATAGAAATAATGTGACGTTTGATCTCGACATACATCGAACCACATCTCGTAAGATGATAGTATTTTTAGAAAACAATATCGATGATAATATTAGAACGTTAACAGTTATGTCCTCGAAATCCGGCCGCGGCGGAGACGGCGACTGAGGCGACATGAGAACGTCGGCGCTCTTGCTTACCATTATCAGCTATTTCTTACCAAGTCTAGGTCAGATGTCGAGTCTTAATATCAAAAATCAAAACAATCAATTAATTGCGCGCAATTTAGGGCCACTTTCCATAGTTTTTTTATTTTATTTATTGTGACACGACATCTGACCTCGAGTCTCGACCCGCTTGATGATAAGCAAGAGAAGGTCCAAGAGTGACGACGACTGAAAAAACCGAGTTAGTTCACGGCTGCCTCAGTCGCCGTCACTATGCTGACCAAATAAATGGCAAAATAGTCCTGCCATTTCACCAATGATGTTCTGTTCTACTTAAAAATGGTTAAAAAAATATTACAAAAATAATATGAATATGTATTCTTATTATTCCAATTTAAAAGAGTTTATAAAAATGTATTTTAAAAACTGTAATTTATTCCTCTTGGTGCATTAATGAATAATTGTTTTATTGATGAGGGAAACACGTGTAGAAAGTAATCATGTATTTTCGTTAAACCATTATCAATTTGATGGACTGTTTAATGCAGCGGCTTTTGTAGTCCAACTTGTTGATAAGATGTGAAAGCCACGGCCAATTTCATTATCAATTGATAACAAGTACGCAAATTATTAATGTTCTTTTTTTCTTTTATTGAAGTTATTTTTTTTTATTGTGACTCGACATTTGACAGCACCCCGCTTGATGTTAGGCCGAAGTGTGGTCCATGAATGAATGTTACTGCTACTACAATTCAACAACTGTGAGTAGCAATTACATCCACTATGCCGGCCTATATGGAACCGGCAACTTACAAGCTGATCCTGAAACGTGACCAAATCATTTTACGGTCTGTATACTTGTAAGCTTGACATGACCCCACCTGATGTTGAACTGCGGTCTATGAATGAAGGCGAGTAATAACTACAAGTACCAGTGGCATTCCACCATGTCATTTCTTTGTAGAACAATTGACAAATGGGATGCTTTACCAGCCCATGTGTTCTCTCCATCCTTAGATAGAACACATGGGATCCTTCATAGCCTTGGATCCTTCAAATGATGTGTGAATATGCACCTTTGGCCGGAAAAGTGACGACGACTGTGGCAGTCGTGAAGACACGATTTTCGCAGTCGTCGGCACTCTTGGACGTTTTCTTGCTTACCATCAGGCGGGTCAAGATCAGATGTCGAGTCACAATAAAAAATAAAATAATGCCGGCCTTGTTATGTAATTATTTTGCATTCAATGTTATTTATAGTTCATTAAATCACTGTCACTGAACGTTATTTTGTATTATGGGCACAGGGCGACCGAACCTTAACCTTGTGATAACCGCCTTGCTCTGGTCGAGCAAACACCTGAATTTAGTATAGAACAGTAGAAAAATTAACCAATAGAATGCCTATATGTTGTATATGTATGTACCAGCCTATATGTTCTCTCTTGGATCCTTAAAGTATCTAAGATTTTTTTATTAAGACCCCGAGACTTTTTTCTCAGGGCTTTATAATGCATTGATGATTTTAATTTGTTTGCAAACTGTGTAGTTTCGTTTCGGGATTAGCTTGTAAGTTGCCGGTTTCAGTTAGGCCGGCATAATGGATGTGACTGCTACTTTTAGTTATTTAAGTGTAAGTAGTCTAACATCAGGCGAGGTGCTGTCATAATTATGTCGAGTTACAATAAAAAAAAACACCTGCGCTGCACAAGTAGATAATCTTTAAGTCAATATGTACGCAATTTTTTTAAATTGAATATTGTAGGATACATAAAATTATTATGTAAATGCTTTGATGTTACACCTAAAATAGAATAAAAAAATAGAAGCTCAGTAAAAGTTTTTTAAATAACAATTATAATTTTGCTGCATCCTTAATGAGAGATTTCATCACAGAAATTAAACTGAAAATGTACATTATAATAAATCTCTTTAGTAATGTTACCATGGCTGTAGTCCAATTTTCAGACGCTCGTGTAAAAGCTCGTCGGCCGCATATTTCATAGCGTGTTTATGAAAAGCGCGCTCTTTTCGCGGTCTCTGAAAATTCTCTAATTTTTTACAACTTTCATTTTAGTGACTGTTTTGTGTTATGTGTTTTATTTTCATTTAAGTGTTCACTATTAAAATAAAGGTATGTGCATTTAAATGATTTGTGTGCAACAAATTTAAAATATATTATTATATCTTATTTCTGTTGGTATTGTATTTCATGAAAGCAGACATGTTTCTAAGATTCAGAAACATGTCTGCTGAAATCAAAATACCATTTATATGTTATTTTAATTAGTAATAAAATTGGATAAAAATATTCACCGGTCACTTACCGCGTACTTGCTTATGCAGTCGATCTGCGTAATTTTATTTATATTATTTAATTTCCAATACTAGCATAGAATTATGCCTAAAGAAACCTTTATAAAATATAGATATTTTAGTAATTTATAATTAAATTTTGGCTTATTTCAACGCTTATTTATTTTTTATAAATCATTATTAAAATAAATAACCCTAATCCAAATACTTTTATTAATTCAGTAAAATTTACTTTTAATAATAATTTAAGTCCACGCTGTAAAGTCGTAAGAGTTAAATGAATTTATATCCTATCTAATCAATTCACTCGCTGAATATTAAAGTTGCCGTCACTACGCCGGGTAAAAGAAATAGAAAAACCTCTTTCACTTCTTTCATTCTCTTTTTATAAAAATAATTTTGGATGTGAGGGAACCGAGGGAGTTTATTAGGATCGTGCCAAGTAGCGCTTCATTGTCTTTGCCTAACTCTGTGGGAAAAAAGCGTGACAATTTAATTGTTTTTTTTTTCATAAATTTCTCATAATAAAATTTATTTTTGTTGCATTTTAATTATAGACCCCGGTTTGTTTTAATTAAACTACAAATGTTAATATGTTAGAAATAATAACGTGTAAAACATTTCAGAAAACTATTTCTCAGCGTAACACAGTTTATAAATACATGTGTAAAAATAACTAAAACGTTTGTTACTGTGAATGCTTTAATATAGAACTATTTGTGCTAAATATTTATTATAGGAAAATACAAAGATAGTAACTATTAAAGATAAATAACTCTACGTGGAAATATTGCATTTCAAATATGGCTATCTCTCTGCCAAAAGCCTCCTGCATTGGGATACGTGTTTTGCATTGCATTGGGATAAGTTACTTCACGGTCTGTATACTTATCCATTTACGATTTTTTCATTCGTTGTCACTATGCCGATTGATAGGATAAGGAGATCAAAGGGCTGGTAATGGATTCCACTCGACGATTGTTCGACTAAGAAACAACGCGCCGAACCTTTTAGTTCGACTGCCGATTCAAAAAGTACATTCCAATTGATTATTTTGATTCCTATTAGGTATTTCTATTATCGTTTATCTATCTATTAGGTATAGCTTGTATGGAGAGAATTTTGGATGTGAGGGAAACGAGGGAGTTGTGTCAGGATGCTGGGAGAACTAGTTGGCTAAAGGAGAGAGAGGGACCTCTTATCTCGATTGTTTCTGCCTATCCCTGTGGTAAAAAGGCGTGACAATTTATTTTTTCGTAATGTTTAAAAGTGGGTAGGCAGACAATTGGTGGTCATTTAACCAGTCTCCTGATCCGGGGTACTACCCTACAACTTTTAACTGTACAGACCGTGACATAGTCGCGTTTCGGGATAAGCTTGAATGTTGCTGGTTCCATTAAGGCTGGCATAGTGGGTCGAATTACAGTTCAATCAATCAATCAAATTGTCACGCCTTCTTTCCACAGCGATAGACAGAGACAATGAATCGCCACTTGCCACGATCCTGACACAACTCTCTCGCTTCCTTCGCATTCACAATTCTCTTTATACAAGCTCTATGGTTGTGGGCACTAGGCAACCTAGCTTTCTTAAAGATGTCTCCGATTTTATCGGAAAACACCCTCCTAGGCCTGCCTGACAATAGAGGGCCTGTTTGACTGTAATAGAGTCGCCTATATTCATGGATCGCGCTCGCCACAATAATAAGTGTATGTACATTGTACATAGTAAAACTATTAAAACGAGGTACAATGCCAATGTAAACATTAAAACGTCTGTACATACACCTTGACCTGATGTAGTTGGCACACCTGACGACGGACTAATAAGTTAGGAACCTATTATTAGTACGCCATTGATTTTATGTCACTAATTATATTAGAGTTGATTGACAAGGTTATTTACATAGGTTGTCAACAATTTTGAATAGTGCGACATGGCATTTTCTCGGCCGGCCTTAAATGGGATGGGATGGAATAAAATGGAATGAGAATGGATGGAATGGGATGGGATGTGATGAGGATGGAATGAGATGGGATGGAATGTGATGGGATGGTATAAAATGGAATGGTATTGGATAATTGTGACGGCGACGGAGGCAACTGTGAAATGAGTCCTTTAATTTCAGTCGATAGCGCTATCGAACCTCCCTTTGCTTATTATCTAACTATAAAGATCTAACTAATATAAAAATACTTAAAAATGATATTAGGTATTATAAGTCCCTTGAACATTTTAACTGTCCTTTGTGCAACAGACTGCGGGGTTAGGTTGAGCAAGCTAACACGATTATCGTCTCTCGTCGGCGATTGTCAAAATAATAAAAGCTAGGCTAAATCCAATAAAACAAGATAATTAATCGTTGTGACGAATATCGTCTGTGCGACGCCACGTTTGATCACTATCATCAATTTGGTGGATTTAGCCTAACTTTTATTATTTTGCCAATCGTCGACAGAGACGCTTATCGTTTTAACTTGCCCAACCTAACCCCGCTGTATTGTAATGATTAACCTAATGTTTATTTTACAGAAAATGGGTAAAAAGTCTGCAGAGAAGAAAGTCGATCCTGACTGTCCTTATAAGGTGAGAACACAAACAAAATTGCCTATAAATGCGGCATCTGCCCTCGTCTTGTCTGGTGTATAAGCAAGATACACCAGAAAAGACGGTTACCTCAGTCAACGTCACAATGCTGTCTAGAAATGCTTTGACGCTCCATTCTGTAACATTGAGCGATCTAATGAGGCTTTGCATTTCACTTTTATCGTCAATATTTTGTAATTTAGAAATTGTATAATACAACGCCATCTAGTAAAATATAGAAGAACTAATACAAACACATAGATTTACATAACTATTTAACAAGACTTAACAGTTCAACTTTTTACCGCTAGATGGCGGTGTAATATTTTTTTAATAAAAAAGTTTATTGGTAAGTGTTATGTGTCAATCAGTGTTTCAAACGTTGATGAACTGTTATCTAATTTGTTAAAATGAGAATTATTCAAGACGAAAATGTTACTTTAAAACATGTATGTATTTTTTTTTAAATAATTATTTGATCATTTTGTGGATGTGAGAGAAGTGAGAGAGTTATGTCAGGATCGTGGAAAGTGGTGCTCTAATCTCTCGGCCTATCTCAGTGGGAATTGTGGTGTGATAATTTGATTTCATTTGAAGAAAATAATGTTTTTTCCTAATGACCGCACGTTTTGTTTTTATCTACTATCGACTCGTCTGTGTGGATGCGAGTTAATATTTATGCATGTCTTAGTCGACATCACTATGCGGGCCATAACTGTTTTACCACAATATGACGCTTGCAGAACTCGAACTTATAGTACGTAAGACACACATGGAAATCACAAAGTTAACGTGATATTTCTTAAATTATTACGTCACTAAACTACATAATTACAGAAATTTTGACTCAACATATTAAAACAGCACCCCGCAGAATGTCAAAATGGAGTTAAATAATTGTATATAGCACATCCACTATGCCGGCCTAGTTAATAAACTCAATGCCCTTGTGTATTTTGTATAATTTTAAATTTGAAAAAATCAAGTCGGTTTACGGTTGCCTCAGTCACCGTTATTATACCAGCTAATGGAATACTCGTATAATGACTCGAATTTATCTTTGGCCGGCATAGTGACGGCGACTGAGGCAGCTGTGAACAAGCTCAGTTCTCTCAGTCGTCGTCACTCTTGGACCTCCTCTTGCTTATCATTAGGCGGCCCGAAGTCAGATGTCATGTCACAATAAAAAAATGATAGGTGCGAAAATTAAAATGAAAAGTCAAAATAATTAATGCACTCTATCAGTCAAATTCACTATGCCGGCCTAATTGGAACCGGCTATTTACATGCCGATCCCGAAACGCGACTAAGTTACTTCACAGTCTGTATATTTACCTGTATAAGTGGTGGTGTTACCCAGGCAGGGCAGCCAACCACTCCTTAATAATAAAAATAAAATCTCGGACTCATACCGACAGGGATGAGCATAAACAATGGAGCGTTTATTTATACAATCCTGACACAACTTTATTGTTATTTTTTTTTTTTTTTATTGTGATTCGACATATGACAGCTCCCCGCTTGATGTTAAACCAAAGTGTGGTCCATGAATGAATGTCACTGCTACTACAATTCAATAACTGTGAGTAGCAATCACATCCACTATGCCGGCCTAGTTGGAACCGGCAACTTACAAGCTGATCCCGAAACGTGACCAAATCACTTCCTACCACTGCCTGCCACTCTTTGATAACCAGACCCGAAGCAAATATCCATCTCTTTTTTTTATTAATAAATATTTGCAATATTTAATGTTATTAAATATTACAAATAAAAGCTATGAAACATATTTTTTTTTCGTTGAATCGAACCCGGGACTTTACGCGCAACAAACCAATCGTTAAACCGTTCGTCCACGCCTGTCGTCTTTTCATACAGGAAAAGAAATGTTATTCTCATACAAACATTTCTTCATACAAGCTTTTTGTCGTCACTCTAGAATCTCTTGCTTATCAACAGGCGGGTCGAGGTATGGAAAAAAATACGGGTATGGAGTACCTATAATATAGAGTATACTCCATTTTATAAGTAAAGTATAGATTATACTTGGAGTATTATACCTATATTATAATTATATATAGTGCAGTACAAAATACCAATGCTAGGATTAACTCTACGTTGAACGGTTGCCAAAATGATCGTTTAAACTAATTGTTATTCGAGTTTCTGTCTCTAGTTATTACTTAGTGTTTATTATTGATAATAAATCATTTTAATCGCCGTATTAGTAGTCTTTTTTTTTAGCTTTTTTATGTTGGCACGAGATATGACCGTACACTGCCTGATGAGGGGTGTTTAGAGAACTTAAACTTCCTTAGCACCAGAGCATCGTATACGAGTACGAGTACAATGATCAAATTAGCTCTTGCGCGGAGTACTGTTCGCACCCGGCTTGAAGACATTTCCTCGATGCTCTTCATTCCTTGCAGTACGAAGCTCTAAAGACCCTGCAACTTCACATCACGACATATAATTCAAAACATTCACGCCACGATCAAGGACATATAAACTCGGCGGTTTTATATGTCCTTGATCGTCAATTCCACGGAGAATGTTCTGAGGACCTCTTTAAGCTTGTTCTTACCACGTTTTTTTTTACTAAATCGGGGTTGTTTGTGAAATCATACGCATTGTTACTAAACGGTAAGAAGTTTGAATGCTTTGCTAGCTTATGTCTTGAGCTTGGATCCTTTAAGGAAGGCGGAAAAGCACCCCTGGTTGGCATAGTAAAAGCGACTAAGGTCGCCATAAATACGTCGGTTTCTTAAGTCATTGGCTTAGCATCAGGTAAATCGAGGTTAATGTGAAAACAAATGTTAGGCTGGAGTGCTATCTATGCCACAGCCTTCATTATTCCGTCTTAGAGGAACTCCCACGTCTTTCAAGCTGATCCCGAAATTCAAATAAGTTATTGAAGGTATTATAGCTGGCAACTAGACCCAGTATAGTGGATGCCACTACTTTAGCTTAGCATTAGGCAGTGTGCTATCATATTATGATCTGGCTACTACAATAATAAAAGGAATGTGTACCGTACCATAGTGGAAAGTCTACGGCATTCTAGAGAGCTGCACAAATAAGGGTAAACTGCGGGTCGGCCGCGTAACTCAATGGCAATGTGAATTCCTTTTGACAGTTTAACTCTATTAATGAGCTTCAAAATTAAAATTGCGATCGCGCAACTCATTGAATCGATGTTAATTTTCATTAACAGTTTAAGCTTAATAAAACTCATTGTCCGAATGAATAAAAGTTGTTTTTGACACTAACAGCGACCGCGTAACTTTTTGACTATTTCTTTCCCATTGAAGTTGCGCGGTCGGTCCCCTGTTTCAATTAGGACGGCGTAGTAGACTAACTGTAAGTAGCAGTGGCCTCCGTTATGATATCCTAACATCAAGCAGGTTGCTGTCACATTTTATGTAGATCCACAATTTAGAAAAAACCTCCATAAAACACAGCATGCCGTACTCTCGTCACTACGCAAGCACGTTTCTAATAATTTGAATTGGAACATTTCCAGGCGAAAACTTCTGAAGAACTTGGCAGATATTTAGTAGCGACGAGAGATTTGTCACCTGGTGATCTTGTGCTTACTGAGTTGCCTTTAGTTTATGGACCTAAATCTACTGCGGACCCTGAATCCTTTATGCCATGCGTTGGCTGCTATAAACCTGTTGCCACTGATGCTGGTGAAAGATGTTATAGGTAGTATTTTCATAGATTTTGCGCGAACATTGATTAATGAATTAAACAATTGTAAATAAACGCGATAGTAAACCGCATACATTTTAAATTGTTTACTTTATCATGCTATATTGCTTCATTATTCATTTGGGGGACCTTCAGCTAAGCGCCTGGCCAATAAGTTGTCCAAGCGGCTGACGGAGAGGTCTGGATACAGGATTTATTTCTGCCAGCGTATTAGCCTTGCTATACAAAGGGGAAATGTTGCCAGTCTCCTTGGGACTATCTCTGATGTGACGTCATTAGATGATATTTTTTATTTATAGTTAAATTATAGTTATACTTTAAATTTTATGCAATTGGTATTTCAATTACTTCTTTTGTTATTATATGTGCCTAAGTATTTATTTATATGTAGCTTGTATGAGGATAATTGTGGATGTGAGGGAAGCGAGGAAGTTGTGTCAGGATCGTGGCATGTGGCGATCAATTATTTCTGCCTATCCCTGTGAGAAAAAGGCGTGACAAATTGGTTGATTGATTCAAGTGACTACCTGCTATATATCTACATAAAAAGTATGGGTCCTAATATAATATATAATTTTTATAACTAATTTATACAGATATTTATCTAGCATTGTAATTAAATCAAATCTAATTGTCACTTCTTTTTCCTACAGGGATAGGCAGAGACAATGGAGCGTCCGGTGCCACGATCCTCACAGAACTCCCTTGATTTCTTTATATTTAAAATTATTTTTACACAAGCTCTACTGATATGGGTACCAGGCTATCCAGTATGCTTTCTTGAGGATGTCTCCGATTTGGTCCTGGGCCTGCCTTGTTTAACGCATTTATTCACATCAGATTTATAAATTCACTCATCCCTTCCATGTGTCCAAACCATCGAAGCATTTCTTTGTCTATCCTCGTCACTACATCAATTTATCAAATTGTGACGCCCCAATAGCCACAGGGATAGGCAGTATTTTCAATTTAATACATTGAAGTATTTTTTATATAAAATATTACATTTAATGTAGAACCTCGTATGTTTTCCTTTTTATATAATTTCATTTTTTAAATACATTCTCATATTTTCAGTTGTGGCTGGCCAATTTGTTCAGGAAATTGTCCGGGTTTGAAAGATCCACGACATCATGGTGCTGAGTGTCAGATTTTGAGCATGAGACCTACTTGTGCTCTTGATAACATGGCTGATTATTATAGGTAATAATTATAGATAATAGGATGTGGATGTGTACCTTGGATGTCGTGGGTATTCTTTATTTTATTGTATTCGACCTGCGAGATGAAAGCAAAAGAAAGTCCAAAAGGGCTGACAACTAATAAAACCGATTTAGTTTGCGGTTGTCTCTTTCATCGTGACTATGTCGGCCAGTAAACGTAAGAAAAAATGGTAATAATTAGAGAAAAATGGGAAAATAAATGGAAAAGTCTATAACTCTACGTTATATTTTTTATAATATTGTATAATATAATATATGATGTAATATTTCTATAATAATAAGCTACTAAAGTGTTTGTTACATAGAAATAGGACGACCAATGTAAGTATATATCAAAGATGCATTGGTACCGGCGATTGGTTTTACACCACGGTCCACGGTCGCCTTCTGTCATTACAATCTGGCAATCATTGTATTGTCTACACAGAAAGAAAGCAAAACATTACATCATATTTCTATAGATGAATTCTATAGGTGACGAGTTAGTTCACAGCTGCCTTATTCGCCGTCACTATGCCAGCCACTGAATAAAAATAATAATTTAAAATCCTAAAGGTACATAGCGTATTGGGTCAAAAAGTTCTTAAACACAGCGTGTACAGTCCATAAGATGCTTAAGATGTAGGCCGAATTCAGAAGGTCAGTGTAAAGGTCGCTGAGAGAGGCCTATGTCTAGGAGTGGACAACTAATGGCTGGATGAGAACGAAAAAATAATAAGAAGAAAAATATAATTTAAATCCTAAGCTTCTTAAGAATTTCGTTAGTTAATTAAAGCCCATGATTAAAAGGATGCTTAATTTTAAGGAAATTCCTCTTAAAAAGCAAAAGGTAGAGTAATTACGAGTGTGCACGACGCCTCACATGTAAATATAGTTTATTAATTAATACGACATTGCATTTTGTATATAGATAGGTATTCAACCGAATAGTCAAATAGTTTCGCATGTAGGCGTACCGTTGGAATGCTATTGTTCGCGAATGTTCCCACGTCGACGAAATTCCTGTCTCACGGCGCGCTTATAAATAGGGCGCACAGAGCGCAGCCGCTCAATGCGCCGCCCGCACCCGTAGAGAGAGGACGTCATCGCTGTGCCCATCGTCGCTACGCCCACGCCATAGAAGAACAAAGGACCCTTGAAGGATATCTTGAAGACTTCACGTCGCGTCAAGAAAGAAACTGGGCACAGCACTCCTCTCTCACAAACAGCTCTTTTCAGAGCTACTACGTGTTATACGGGTGCTAAAACAGCTCTTTTCAGAGCTATCGACAGGACGGCGCATTTCCTCGGTTTCTGCTCTTGACGTCACTACAAGTTTCTCTGCTCTGATCGTCAATGTAGATAGATAGTCGCAATGTCATAGGTAGGCGTTCTAGATATAAGTCGTCTTACAATAATAGGTAGGCGTTCTAGATATAAGCTGTTAGGTAATAGGTAGGCGTTCTAGATATAAGCCGTTAGGTAATAGGTAGGCGTTCTAGACATAAGCCGTTAGGTAATAGGTAGGCGTTCTAGACATAAGCCGTTAGGTAATAGGTAGGCGTTCTAGATATGAGTCGTCTTATAGGCATAGGTAGGCGCTTTAGATATAACTCGTTTAGTTATAAGCCGTTAAAAAAGTATAGTTAATAAGACGTATCGCACATAGTTATAAGTAGACGTCTAGTCTTAAGTCGCGTCACGTTTAGCTTAGTTTTTAATCACACATAATTAGCACATTCGAGAATACGAATCTATTATTACGTATATAGACTAGCATAACGTATCAATAGATAATAATTTAGCCCGCCACAAACACTAAATGTTCGCAAGATAGATTTCGCCTGCTTCAGGGAAATATAATAGTTGGGCTTAAATTATTAAGTTCGGTTCTTTAAAAGAACAAATAGTTTATCTACCACTACAGGGTCGATATACGTACCAAATCACATAGATGTGTGATTTGGTAACATAATTTATCAAATCACGTTATCGTATAGCATAGAATACATAGATATGTGATTTTGATCATGTAATTATGTTTATAGAACAGGAAAACCTGCAATGGCCTTTTCTAGTACAGCTTGGTATTTTCCAACAGGAATAGTCAATAGGAAAATACCAAGCTAAGGTGCAATAACGGCGCGCTGCTTTCACGCCATTAGCTGATAATGTAAGCGCTGCCATTGGTCGGCGCAATAGACTTGAATCCTTGCCATTGCAGTGCTAATAGTTTTATAGTGATACCTATTATTTTATGTGGAATTGGATAGTTCTAATATAGAATGATAGACGATATCTCATTTTATGTAAAGACACTTAAATAAGAGGTAATATTAAAACCTAGTCAGCATTAGGCATACTAGAATGTTCGGACCTAATTATAGAGTTTAAGTATTAACTTTTCTACTTTAGGTCTTAGTATTTAGATAGATTATAGCTTCTACTACACTTATAGATAGTTAAATTGGTAAAAGTAACCAATGTAAAGTGTATAGAGCTACTTAAGCATATTGGATTATTCGGACGCGATTTAAGGCTAGGCATAGAGTTTATAGACATTGTAAATAGGAATAGGATAGATTTAAGCTCTTTGTATAGTTATAAGCACTTAGTTAGCACCACTTAGAGCTTAGAATAGTCACTTAGAATAGTTATAGTATAGAAGAATGGTTTCTTATTAGATTTATGTAAATTCCAATAGTTTATAGATTAATATAGATATAATAATAATTGTTAATAGTATAAGAGAATTGTAAATATAAATAAATAGTATTTTCGTGCAATTTTCTTATCCCCATTCTTGGTTGATCGGCGAATACTCGACGCTCATTGGCTCTCGCGTCGCGGCATGCGAGAGTCACCGAGCGCCGGGAGAGGTGGCGAATAAATATAGGCGGCCTAGCACGCAAAAATCAGTTCGAAGTTTACCACCGCCGCACACGCCACCTCACCGCCATCCGACCAAGACTGGGGACTATAGAAGAGGAACGAAGCCTGAACTCTCAAGATCTGGTGTTTCATTTCATCGCTTCACCACCCATCGTGCACCCCGGCATTTCTTCGGTGCATCGGACCGTTCGTCGGCAAGCCCAAACTCACCGGTACTCTCCAGCTCTAGGCTAACTTACGTTGGTCCTCTGGAGAGACCACTGGTGAGCGCGGGAGTCAGCCTGCCGTAGAATTGGAAACCCGTAGATCGACTTTCGTCGTCACGGCTGAGCTCGTCTTTCGACGGCCGCGTTTCCAAGTTCTGCGGAGGTTCGATTTAGTCGACCCGGTCCCGCACATTTTGGTCCTTCGAGCCGGATCCGTGCACGATGCCGATCACCAGATCGAAGAGGGGGAGGGACCAAGGCGAGGCTTCACACGCAGAGTCATTCGACATCCCGTCGTCGCGAGACTATCGCCCTGTCAGACGCACGCCACCGATGACCCCTGCACCGCTCGCGCCGCGCGCTACGTCGCCGATGCCACAAGCAACCTCGTCAGCGCCGCGCAAGACCTCGTCAGCGCCGTGCAAGGCCTCGCCAGCGTCTCACAAGATCTCGCCCGCGCCGCGCACGAACTCGCCAGAGCTGCGCACAACCTCGCCAGAGCTGCGCACAACCTCGCCTACGATACGTACAAGCTCACCGACGCCACATGTTTCAAGACACGAAATCACATCTCAACACGAGCTACGTGTCGCACCTACGTCGTTTGAATACTACGCATCTACGCCGACCGCCTCAATACCTGCGCCGTTAGCCTCAACTTATGACATGGCCGCGCCGCAACATAGAAAGAAGAGATCATCAAAAGAGGGACGAGACGAAAATCGCCGACTCGCCCAAGCGCTAGAAGATATAGCTCTAGCTCAACTCAAGCTGTGCGAACTCCGAGCACATAGATTACAACTCGAGGCCTCCGAGTCAGAAGAATATAGCTCCAACGAGTCACAGCAAGAAGACGATATCTCTCAACACTCTGTCAACAAGTCTTGGTCGGATGACAGAGTCACGGCAGAAGCAAATAGAAGAAGCACCTCACACTCACGAAAAGAAGTGAAATCGCTTATTAAGGAAGAAAGGGACAAATGCAAATATAAGGCATCGCAACCGAAGTCGGAAGAGCTGAAGTCGACCGGACAACCTCCTACGAACCCTCACGGATCTTCGCAAGGACTCACAGACTTAGCTATGGCAATCACACAAGCTTGCCGTATCAGTCAACCCACGCAAAATGTCACAAGATATACAATGGACCTCCCACCATTCAACGGTTCATATACACAATGGTTGACGTTTAAAGCAGCATTCGATGAGTCAGTCGAACACTTGTCAAAGGTCGAGAACACGGCCCGTTTAAGAAGAGCCCTGAGAGGAAGAGCGAAGGAAACAGTGCAGCCCCTATTAATAGCGAATGCCGACGCTCGAGAAATCATGATAGAATTAGAAGAGAGTTTCGGACGTGCAGACGCCATCGCAAAGGCGGAGATGGCTAAACTACGTGGCATTGGGAGAACTACGGACTCACCCAGAGATATATGTCTTTTCGCAAGCAAGATTAGAAACAGCGTAGCTACACTTAAAATATTAAAGAAATCGCGCTACCTGTATAACCCGGAGATAATTCAAGACATAGTGGACAAATTGACGCCTGCTCTACGATACCGCTGGATCGATTTTTCAAGTAATAGAGCCGAAGACGAGCCAGACCTTGTTCAATTCGAAGAATTTATCAAAAGGGAAGCGAAAATGTGTGGAAGATTCGCCCCACCAGAAGTCATAACAGACGAAACTCTTATATCAAATAGAAGGTTTCAGCGGTCGAATTACATCGAAGAACAGACTACTGTGAAACAACAAAAGAAAGTTGAGAGTTGCGACAACAATAGGCATAGAGGACCCATAAAGGCATCGAGCTGTTTTCTTTGCAAGAAACAAAACCACGCAGAACACGACTGCGAGATATTTAAGAAAGCGGACTCAAAGACAAGGTGGGAATTGGCAAGGAAGAATAGAATGTGTTATCGCTGCCTGCAATATAAAGCAGCCAAGCACACTTGTCCCAAGAAGAGGTGCGAGAAAGACGGGTGTCTCAGAACTCATCATTCTCTTCTACATTTCGACCCACCTAGCACAGAGAAGAACGAAGTAGTGGCTTCTACTTATTCCCGTACTTACACATATTTGAAAATAGTTCCGATCAAGTTAACGGGACCCAAAGGATCCGTCGACACCTTCGCACTGCTTGACGATGGATCAACGGTCACCCTCATAGATGAACGCATAGCTCAGCGTATCGGCGCAAAGGGACCAATCGACCCCTTAAATATAGAAGCCGTCGCCGGGAAACAAACAAAGGCGACGCGCTCTCGACGAGTCTCTATCAATATTAGCGGTCAAAAGAAGAGTTTCGAGTTGAAGGCTCGCACGATCCAGGGACTCAAGCTGTCGCCGCAAACAATAAAACTTGAAGATATAAGAGGATGTCGTCATCTTAAAGAAGTGGAGAGTTACTTGCACCATGGGAAAGCAACGCCCACGTTGCTGATAGGCCAAGATAATTGGCACCTGTTAATGGCCCAGCAGACGAAGACAGGACCGCTTAACCAACCCGTAGCTTCCTTAACAGAACTGGGTTGGGTTCTGCACGGAGCAACGACTCGACAGCTGGGACATAGATTAAATTACGTGGCCGAAAGAGTATACACTCAGAACTCAGATGAAGATATCAACGAAGAGATAAAAAAGTATTTCGCCATAGACGGATTGGGGATAACGGCCCGCCAAACACGCGCGGATCCCGAGAAACGCGCTATAGAGTTGCTGAACAAAGAGACCGTGAGGTTGCCGTCAGGTTGCTACGAAACTTCGCTATTATGGAAAGAAAAGGAGTCTCGACTGCCGAACAACTTCGATAATTCTCTAAAACGACTCTACACGATAGAGAAGAAATTAGACAAAGAACCCAACATGAAGATCGAATACAACAAACAAATAGAAAACCTGTTAGCAAGGGGTTACGCCGAACCCGCCACCGCTGTTCCTACACCGGGAAAGACATGGTACCTGCCTCACTTCGCGGTTACTCACCCAGCAAAGCCAGGAAAAGTACGTGTTGTATTCGACGCGGCCGCACGCACAGGAGGGACGACCCTTAATGAGCACCTCCTTACTGGCCCTGATTTATTGCAATCGTTACCTGGAGTTCTAATGAGATTCAGACAACATAAGATAGCTGTAGCCGCCGACATAGAAGAAATGTTTCTGAGAATTGGAATAAAAGAGACCGACAGAGCCGTCCTTAGATTCCTTTGGCGCGCTGACCGGCGGGAGGGCCCACCCAACGAATATAGAATGCGGTCAGTTATCTTCGGTGCGGCGTGTTCCCCCAGCATCGCACTATACATAAAAAACACGCACGCTGAAAAATATAGAGAAGAGTACCCGCTAGCTGTAGAAGCAATAATATCCAACCACTACATGGATGATTATCTACACAGTTTTAGA
Organism: Tinea trinotella; assembly: GCA_905220615.1. Classification (NCBI taxonomy): domain Eukaryota; kingdom Metazoa; phylum Arthropoda; class Insecta; order Lepidoptera; family Tineidae; genus Tinea; species Tinea trinotella. The sequence continues at coordinate 2,579,817 of HG992320.1, read as the reverse complement.
AGCATTGGCGAAGCCATCGAAATATCTAAACAAGTAAAGAAAATACATAGCGAGGCGAATTTCAACTTAAGAGGTTGGACCTCTAATAGCGACGAAGTTGTGGCGGAGTTTCAAGAAGTTACAGAAAGCCAAATAACAGATCGTCATCTAGAAGACGGAAATAGAATAGAGAAAATATTAGGCCTTATATGGCGGCCTAAATTGGATACCTTAGGGTTTAACCTGAACTTTGCTAGGGTACCCAAGGAGATCACCGATGACTTAAAGGTCCCAACAAAGAGGGAAGCTTTAAAGACAATCATGTCGGTATTCGACCCACTGGGCCTAGTCTCGCCTATAACAGTCCAGGCGAAGCACATTATTCAAGTGCAAACGCCAGGAACCTTCGACGAGCGCGGTCTGAACCATAAATCACACTGGCGCCGGGCTCAGCAACTCGCCAATCATTTCTGGTCGCGATGGCTCAGAGAATATCTGCCCGACCTACAAAATCGGCGGGAGCCAAGGAGCAAGGGAGCGGCGTTAAAATTAGGAGACGTCGTCCTGATCTGCGATAATACCTTGCCCCGCAATACCTGGCCAAGGGGTAAGGTAGTGGCAACATATCCGGGCAAGGACAACATTGTACGAGCCGTGGACGTGCAAACAAAGGGTGGAGTTCTAAGGCGCCCCACAAAGAAGCTCATCGTCCTGCCAACCGACTACAAGCCAGACGTCGTGACACCGGTAGCAGAGGATGCAGCGCCATAGTCAACCAACAGCAGCCTACGTCACTGCACGGCGGGAGTATGTGCACGACGCCTCACATGTAAATATAGTTTATTAATTAATACGACATTGCATTTTGTATATAGATAGGTATTCAACCGAATAGTCAAATAGTTTCGCATGTAGGCGTACCGTTGGAATGCTATTGTTCGCGAATGTTCCCACGTCGACGAAATTCCTGTCTCACGGCGCGCTTATAAATAGGGCGCACAGAGCGCAGCCGCTCAATGCGCCGCCCGCACCCGTAGAGAGAGGACGTCATCGCTGTGCCCATCGTCGCTACGCCCACGCCATAGAAGAACAAAGGACCCTTGAAGGATATCTTGAAGACTTCACGTCGCGTCAAGAAAGAAACTGGGCACAGCACTCCTCTCTCACAAACAGCTCTTTTCAGAGCTACTACGTGTTATACGGGTGCTAAAACAGCTCTTTTCAGAGCTATCGACAGGACGGCGCATTTCCTCGGTTTCTGCTCTTGACGTCACTACAAGTTTCTCTGCTCTGATCGTCAATGTAGATAGATAGTCGCAATGTCATAGGTAGGCGTTCTAGATATAAGTCGTCTTACAATAATAGGTAGGCGTTCTAGATATAAGCTGTTAGGTAATAGGTAGGCGTTCTAGATATAAGCCGTTAGGTAATAGGTAGGCGTTCTAGACATAAGCCGTTAGGTAATAGGTAGGCGTTCTAGACATAAGCCGTTAGGTAATAGGTAGGCGTTCTAGATATGAGTCGTCTTATAGGCATAGGTAGGCGCTTTAGATATAACTCGTTTAGTTATAAGCCGTTAAAAAAGTATAGTTAATAAGACGTATCGCACATAGTTATAAGTAGACGTCTAGTCTTAAGTCGCGTCACGTTTAGCTTAGTTTTTAATCACACATAATTAGCACATTCGAGAATACGAATCTATTATTACGTATATAGACTAGCATAACGTATCAATAGATAATAATTTAGCCCGCCACAAACACTAAATGTTCGCAAGATAGATTTCGCCTGCTTCAGGGAAATATAATAGTTGGGCTTAAATTATTAAGTTCGGTTCTTTAAAAGAACAAATAGTTTATCTACCACTACAGGGTCGATATACGTACCAAATCACATAGATGTGTGATTTGGTAACATAATTTATCAAATCACGTTATCGTATAGCATAGAATACATAGATATGTGATTTTGATCATGTAATTATGTTTATAGAACAGGAAAACCTGCAATGGCCTTTTCTAGTACAGCTTGGTATTTTCCAACAGGAATAGTCAATAGGAAAATACCAAGCTAAGGTGCAATAACGGCGCGCTGCTTTCACGCCATTAGCTGATAATGTAAGCGCTGCCATTGGTCGGCGCAATAGACTTGAATCCTTGCCATTGCAGTGCTAATAGTTTTATAGTGATACCTATTATTTTATGTGGAATTGGATAGTTCTAATATAGAATGATAGACGATATCTCATTTTATGTAAAGACACTTAAATAAGAGGTAATATTAAAACCTAGTCAGCATTAGGCATACTAGAATGTTCGGACCTAATTATAGAGTTTAAGTATTAACTTTTCTACTTTAGGTCTTAGTATTTAGATAGATTATAGCTTCTACTACACTTATAGATAGTTAAATTGGTAAAAGTAACCAATGTAAAGTGTATAGAGCTACTTAAGCATATTGGATTATTCGGACGCGATTTAAGGCTAGGCATAGAGTTTATAGACATTGTAAATAGGAATAGGATAGATTTAAGCTCTTTGTATAGTTATAAGCACTTAGTTAGCACCACTTAGAGCTTAGAATAGTCACTTAGAATAGTTATAGTATAGAAGAATGGTTTCTTATTAGATTTATGTAAATTCCAATAGTTTATAGATTAATATAGATATAATAATAATTGTTAATAGTATAAGAGAATTGTAAATATAAATAAATAGTATTTTCGTGCAATTTTCTTATCCCCATTCTTGGTTGATCGGCGAATACTCGACGCTCATTGGCTCTCGCGTCGCGGCATGCGAGAGTCACCGAGCGCCGGGAGAGGTGGCGAATAAATATAGGCGGCCTAGCACGCAAAAATCAGTTCGAAGTTTACCACCGCCGCACACGCCACCTCACCGCCATCCGACCAAGACTGGGGACTATAGAAGAGGAACGAAGCCTGAACTCTCAAGATCTGGTGTTTCATTTCATCGCTTCACCACCCATCGTGCACCCCGGCATTTCTTCGGTGCATCGGACCGTTCGTCGGCAAGCCCAAACTCACCGGTACTCTCCAGCTCTAGGCTAACTTACGTTGGTCCTCTGGAGAGACCACTGGTGAGCGCGGGAGTCAGCCTGCCGTAGAATTGGAAACCCGTAGATCGACTTTCGTCGTCACGGCTGAGCTCGTCTTTCGACGGCCGCGTTTCCAAGTTCTGCGGAGGTTCGATTTAGTCGACCCGGTCCCGCACAACGAGTATTAGAAATTTTACACAAAAAATATACGATATTCAATCTATTTTCAGACACGACGCTTTGTTACCGTTAAGATGTTTATTATTGCAAAAAACTGATCCTGAAAAATGGAAATTGTTGATGGAAATGCAGTCGCATATGGAATGCCGTACTCCTGGCACTGAAGCTTATGAGTAAGTTACTATATTTTGACATAAATATAAGTTAAATTAAAGAATTTCCTCAAATAATGTTTATTAATAATTTATTTCAGTGAAGCGAATGAATTTGTTGTTCAATACCTCTTCGTACATTTCCTGGACGACTTCAAGGCGCATGACAAAGTTCAATATGCAAAAATATTCCCAGAGATATCAGTGGAACTCGTACATAAGATTTGTGGCATTATAGACACTAATGCATTAGAAATCCGTTTATCAGAGGGAACAGAATTGCTTGCGTTATTCACCAACACGTGCATAATGGAACATAGTTGTATTCCTAATACGCGACACAATTTCGAAATGAAACCTCAAAATAAAGAGAATTTGTACAAAATTACTTTAAAAGTAGTTGTGCCTGTACATAAGGAAAGTCATATAACTACAATGTATAGTCATGCTTTATGGGGAACACAAGCTAGACGTCAACATCTAAGAGAAACTAAATATTTCTCTTGTAGATGCGAAAGATGCAGTGATCCTACTGAACTGGGAACTTATTTAAGTGCTATGAAATGTTTGGGTGATGGCCAAGTTCCTTGCGATGGAATCCATTTACCAGAAAATCCATTAGATGATGAGACTGATTGGACTTGCAACCTTTGCACAGTAAAAGTATCTAATTCTCAAGTGAATATGTTGATAGCTCAGATGGGTGAAGAAGTTGAAAACGTTCAGATGATGAACCCAACAGTACCATTATTGGAGAATATTTTAGTAAAGTTATCTATGTTTTTGCATCCAAACCATTATCATTTATATTCTGTCAAACATTCGTTAATACAATTATATGGCCGCCAACCTAACTATATGTCGCAAGAAATTATTGATAGAAAAATTAGGATGTGCAAAGATTTATTAGCTGTAACAAAAATTTTGGATCCAGGTAATGCTAGATTAAGTTTATATAGTGCAGTTCTTCAGCATGAACTACACAGTGCATTACTTACTAAAGTAAAGACAGCAAATACAGATTTTACAGTTAAAACCGGAAAGCAAGTTAAAGAACTTCTTCAAGAAGCAAAATTAGCAGTTAGCGAAGCTCTTGATTCACTGAAAAGTGAAATGGAAGAATTATCTGGCCAAAAACTTTATGTAGTAATTAAGAAAAGTGAAGCAGATTTTGAATCGTTTTGTAGGGAAAAGCAATTATTGTAATTAATGAAATAAATTGTATTTTTTAAAGTTTATTACATAAATTATAGTTTTAAATTTAATATCACAGAGTTTTATAATAATTTCGACCGACTAAATTATTTTGGATACCAATTAGGTCTTTGGTTAACAATCCTAGATAGGCCCCTATCCTGTATTGTAGCTTGAATCCAATTTGTATATTGAGATACTCTGGTATAAATTCCTGGCATTTTTGGTCTTGCACATCCGCTGCCTGTAGAGACTACGCCAACGACTAAAGATCTTCCAGTCTCTTGTATCAGTAAAGGTCCGCCACTGTCCGCCTGAGAATAAAGAGTTTGATGTATAAATTGATATTCGCAAGTGAGATATGGCATGTGGGGCATGAGTGTGGCATGAGGGGGGAGAGCCAGCAGCCTTTAGCAAGCAGTAATCATATTGTTATGTAGTACACATACCCAACAAGAGTCTCTTCCTCCATTTTCATATCCAGCACACATCTGAGTATCAGTAATCTTAACTTTGCTTCCTTGTGATTTGTACCAACGATTGCATTCTTCATTGCCTACCACAAATACGTCTGTTTTTTGTAAAATATTGGGTCTGGAACCTGAAATTATTGCAAATTAACTTAAAAGTAGTACAAGTTCATCATGAAGAATAAAATATTTCGAAAGGGATTTAATAATCTGTTATGGAAGGGTGGAGTATTTGAAGATTTGTCGCCCTGGGTAATAGAGTTTCACCTTCTACACAATAAGGTTTGCTGACCTATAAATTAATAATACATATTTGAATAAATCAGGATGCGAGTGACTGATCGCTGATTAAATAAAAGTGTAGAACGAGGACCAGAAAAAATGAATAATGATCAAATTGGTATTATTATAAAACAGTATTGAATACGCGATCCCATTGCCGTAAACTTGTAGAAATGTACTCATAATATTCCTCTTCCAATCAATTTAAACAGTTTGGTTTTCTATTTGACTAAATAGTTAGAATTTTGATTAATGTATTAATGCGTAAGTATTTTTGAACTCTGAGCGCCGACCACAAATTCGTTGCAGAAATGTAGTGAAATAAAATGTTAATTTTAACAATGATTTCCATTAATTTAATTTTAAAGTAAATAGGAAACATATAATAATCATTATGAAAATTAATGAATAATTATGAATTCAAGTTCAAGGCAAGGCAGTGTTCTGTATTCATAGTAATTTAGTTTCATTATTAATAATGCCTTCAATAAAGCGGAGACGTGAGATACCTCATTAGGTAGCATAATTTAAGGTTAGTATGTTGAACTACAACCTAGGAGCAATTACGCAGGATATATGTTTATTAAGTCTAAATTGAATTTTTTGTTCGAGCAATAATAACGCAAGTAAAAACTAGACATATTATAAAATAATTAAATAGTGGCGATTTGGAATTTTCTGGAGTTGCCAGTTTTAACAAGGCCAGCATAGTGGATGCAACTGTTCAATTAGTTTTAAACAGTTCAATAAGTTTTGCTTGTTTTCAATAATTAATATAACTCGATAATTATATTTGAGCAATTAAATGCTATTAAAAAACGTAATAATTTTGGAAAAGTTAGCGCTAGGTCTTTATGATTGATCTGTGTTCAATCAACTTTTATGCCTTTTTCCCACAGGGATAGGCAGGGACAATGGAGCGCCAATTGTCTCGATTCTGACATAAATTTATTATTATTTAAATTTACATTTCTATACTAAGCTACTAAAGTGCTTGTATCACAAAAACAGGACAACCAAAGTACACATATCAAAGATACTTTGGTAAAGATCGCTCTCCGGTTTGTGTAACCATTACACTGCCACTACACCACGGTCGCCTTGCTTCCCTCACACCCCCAATTCTCTTCATACAAGCTCTAAGTCTTGATCTATGTCTTTATACGTATCTTTTAAAATACAAGTATTTATCTTATTAATTCCTTCTGACTATTCATTAAGACTTCGTACGTCCTAAAACTCGACCAGTCTCATCGGAAAATGGGCAGCAGCGTCATTTTAACGTGCGCTGAGTACAGCACGAATATAGTGCGATCCCCACGCCGTCTGCCAAGCGTGGGGAAGTCTTCCCGCTAATCTACTTTCACTCATCCTTTCCATGTGCCCAAACCATCGAAGCATTCCTTTGTCATCCTCTTTCAAACTACATCTATCGCGCACTGCGCACTTATTCTATCCGCTATTGTCACTCTTTAACGACCGCATTTCTACGCCGTAATTCTACTCTCATGCTTCTTCTGCCACACCAAACATTCATTTTCATACATTAATGTAGGAACAAGCACCGCATTAAAAACAGCCATCCGAGACTTTTAGGAAATTATTTGGCTGTTCATTATACTATGGATGGCGCTGTTCACTACGTTACCCTTTTGCACTCTTCTCTTAATATCTTCATCACACCTCCTATTCCTTGTAAACATACTTTCCAAGTAATCAAATTGTTTGACTTGTTCCACTTTCTTTCCATCTATCATTATCTTACATTCTGCCATTTCATCCTCTCTCTTCAAAACTATTACTTTAGTTTATTTACATTCACTTTCACACCATTATTTTTTAATTCCGAATGCAAGGATAACATGACCGAAGATGCAAGGATAACATGATCATCGTCGTATTAAGAACTTCTGGTATTTACTTAAAACTTTGTATCAACTCACCAATTACCCTTATCTCTCATACCTTTTCCTCTGTCTTCATCAGTGAATCCCCACCCAGCTACAGTAGCTTTAGTGCCGCTGAAATCTTCTGCGAATGGTTTGGGAAGACAGGCTGGTTTCAAATCCTTCGTCCATTTTAACTGACGAGTTGTCATTAGTAAAGCTACGTCGTTACTTTTTCTGTTACACCTAAAGAAAGAATAGTTCTTGAGTTATACATAGGTAGTAAGATGTGAGACGGCATAGTTTTTAGCCGATATAGTAACGACGACTAAAAGGATTTCGCTTCTTCGTCGCTCTTAGTATTTTCTTAGATATTGCGCGAACATTGATTAATGAATTAAACAAATTTTATGTCTCTCCGTGACCACGATGGCTGCAAATCTCTCGAAACGTCGGAATAATAAAAAATAATCAAAACCAAAATAAACGCGATAGTAAGCCGCATAAATTTTGTTTAATTCATTCGACGACCTTTAGGTCTGACGCCGCCTAGCAATAAAAAAATGAACAAATGTGTTTTATGTTTTCAAAGTTCTTTTATGACCTCTTGTGCCTTGTGCTTGCCTTCTACTTTTTTTTATTATCCGGCATATTTTTGGCCAGCACAGTGACGGCGACTGAGGAAACCTTGAAGACTCAGTTTTTCAGTCGGCGGCACTCTTGGACCTCCTCTTGCTTCAGGAGGGTCGAGGACAGATGTCGAGTCACAAAGTAATTTAAACATAAATATTAAGTATATATAACGCCTCTTGATATTAAGCTAGAGTGCGGTCCATAAATGGAGGCGACTGATAGTACAGTGAGATAATTGCAGTAGTAGTCACATGTTTGCCTAATCAGAACCGGGGTCTTTTAGTTTATGATACTATTTTATAACCACCAGACCACGGCCGCCTTTTCTGTCGTTGATTTAGTATAGTGTTTAATTAATTCTAGTAAAATTATAAGTCTGACTACCATTTAACCGTTGCTTAATTTATGCATCCTAAAGATGATGCATTAGCAATTTTACTTGTATAAAATACTACTGCAACATTGTTGCTGTGATAAACGACGTTGTATATCACATGTTTCTGAGAACGGCTTTATGGCGCTCCGTGTCAATTTTACGATCAATCTACAACGACTGGACACGCCAATAATTTCAAATTGTAATGACTACACTATACAACATACTCTTACTTGAGCTAAGATTTGCTTTATAGCTTTTATTTGTAATATTTAATATAATTATTAAATATTACAAATAAAAGCTATAATATTTATAAATATTATAATTAAATAATATTTACTTATTATATATAGAATTTTCTTATATTTTGCGCGAATATTAATTTTTGAATTAAACATTTTTTTGCGGCTTACTATCGCGTTTATGTTTGGCTGATAATTGTACATTTTTTAATCCGACGATTCGCTAGTTTTGCCGCCATCGTGGTCACGAAGAGACTGAGGTATTCCCATTTTGTTGGTCGATGCTGTTTGAGATACTCTGGTATATTTGTTTTCAATGATCCCGTTTCTTGTTTTAGAATAAATATATCAAATATTTGTTAAAATAAAAAAGAGGCGGATATTTGCTCCGAGTCTGGAAGAAAAGTAGGCAGTGGTGACCAGTCTGCCGACCCGGGGTAGTATCACCACTTACAAGTGTACAGATTGCGAAGCGACTTAGTCGCGTTTCGGTATTAACTAAGCTTTACAACCAGTACACGTGACTATTTGCAGTTATTTAAGTATAGCACCAGTCGCTTTCATTCATGAAGCTCCAGCTTAACATCAAGCGGAATGCTGTTATAATATGACATTGACATTGTCGTAAAAAAAACAATATTAATTCGTGTTCCAATAAAAAAACAATAATATTAGTTTATAAAACGCCTCAATTTCAACAGGGATAAACAGAGACAACAAAGCGGCTCTTACCACGATGCTGACACAACTCTTTACACATTCACAATGTTTTTTTACAGACTATAGTTATGAGCACAAAGGACCCCTATTTTTTAAGGAAAACAAAGCACAATTTTAATTCATAATATGATTGATAATAATTATGTTTCTATCAATCAATCAATAAAACTGTCACGTCTCTTTCCCACAGGGATAGGCGGATACAATGAAGCGCCACTTGCCACGATCCTGACATAACTCACTCGCTTCCCTCACATCCACAATTCTCTTCTTACAAGCTCTACAGTTATGGGCACTAGGGACCCCAGCCTTCTTAAGGATATCTCTGATATGTTTACTTACCTGTATTCCGGATGCGGTAGTAATTTTGCGAGAGACTCCGTGTCAAGTTTATCATTCAGATCAGTATAACCAACAACAACAGTCAACTGTTTGGTTTTGAAGAATTCGTTGAAAACACTGAAACGAATACCAAAATGATTAATGGCGACCGTGGTGTAGTGGTAATGCTGTGATCACTTACACCTAGAGCAGAGGTATAGCCTTGGATCCTTCAAGCGATGCGTGAAGAAGCACCTTTGGCGGACATAGTGGCGGCGACTGGGGCAGCCGTGAAAACTCGGTTTTTGCAGTCGTCGGCACTCTTGGACCTCTTCTTGCTTGCCATCAAGCAAATATTAAAAAAAATCATTTGCTGGTACCAGTAGTAATAATGGACTTTGATAATACACTTTAGAATAATACACTTTTAGAAGGTGAGTATAGCAATTATTTAACTAAATTGTTACGCCTTTTCCCCACAGGGATGGGCAGAGACAAACTAAGTATAGTATGTAAATGTACAAGTATAATTTAAGGCGTCAATTTCGACCCTGCATGGATTTGTCAGAATGAACGCAAACAAGCAATAGAAGTGAAATAACAAAATCATTTGCATTTTATCGACCGAATTATAATGTCGATTTTTTTTTTCTATCTAATCCCTATTCCATGCAACCGATAATTTGAAAATTTGAGTCGTCCGTGGTGTAATGGCAGTGCAATGGCTACGTAAGCCGTGTGGCACGGGTTCGAAACCACTCACCGGTACCAATGTATTTTTTATATACTTTGGTTGTCCTGTCCTATAGAAATGTAATTTAATAGATTTTTTTAATAATAAATTTAAATATCTGCGCTCTTTACCATCGGGTTAGGCAAAAAGAAGGTTAAAAGTACTTTTACGACAGGCATGGAACGATTAGCGATTGGTTTGTTGCGCGTAAAGTCCCGGGTTCGATTCCCGATCGGAGCAAATATTTGTTTCATAGCTTTTATTTGTAATATTTAATTATTATATTTAATATCGCAAATATTTGGTAATAAAAAAAAGAGGTCGATATTCTATCTGTTTATCAAAGAGTGGTAGGCAGTGCTGGCATTACCACCACTTACAAGTATACAGACCGTGAAGTGATTTGGTCACGTTTCGGGATCAGCTTGTAAGTTACCGGTTCCAACTAGGCCGACATAGTGGATGTGATTGCTACTCACAGTTATTGAATCGTAGTAGCAGTAACATCCATCCATGGACCACACCCCAGCTTAACATCAAGCGGGTTGCTCTCATATGTCGAGTCACATTAAAAAAATATAAAAAAACTTATCAAACTGCTAAATCGATGCGAATCTAAGACAATTCTGACAAATTGTGAATACTTGAATGAAAATTGGAATTGTTGAAATATTTCGTCTGAATTATGAAGAATTTATGGAACAATTCATTCGTTATCGTTAAGCCTTGAATATTTAAACCCTATTATTAATATTTTATACGTAAAAATATAGTGTTCACTTAATTAAACCTAGAGACAAAAACCTACTTTTGTTTTGCTTTGTTTTTTTATTATTTTGACTCGACATCCAACCTCGACCCGCCTGATGGTTAGCATGATGGAGGTCCAAGAGTGCCGACGACTGAAAAAACAGTCTCAGTTGACGGCTGCCACAGTCGCCGTCACTATGATGCCAAAGAACTTACGTAGTAACTTTTCTTTTCATACTAAATTGTAAAAATAAATGTAGTCGTGAAAGAAGCAGGAAAGTTGTTTATGAATCGTGGACAGTATCGTTCCATTGTCTCTGCCTATCTCTGTCAAAATTAAGGCGTGACAATTATTATTAGAGATAATTATTCTTTTAGGGTTCCTTATTATATTAGCCACATACGAGTAGAGCCAATGTTTTATGGCTGTATTTTTGAATCCGCAGTATAGGTACCTACATTTCGTTTTCGTTTGGTAGAGTTCCCTAATTTTTATCATTTACTGATGCAAATTAGAAAGGCCAAAGATCATTAGTTTTTTTTGTTACGATATAAAACTTGATGTTAAGCTGGAGTGCTAATAATGAATGCCTAATGCGTGAGCGCTTCAAATGAAATTCATTCCTATTTGTCAGGAACAACCCTTAATCATTCAATGAGTTTCAATGAACTTGAACAGTGTGTTTCGTGGTTGCAATTTTAATTCTGAAGCTCATTAATTAAGTCTAACTGTCAAAACGAAGCCCATTCTCATTCTCAATGAGTTGCGCGGTCAGCCTGCAGGTGACTTTTTTTTATTGTGACTCGACATATGACAGCACCCCGCTTGATATTAAGCTGAAGTGTGGTCCATGAATGAATGTCACAGCTACTACAATTCAATAACTGTGAGTACCAATCAAATCACTATGCCGGCCTAGATGGAACCGGCAACTTACAAGCTGATCCCGAAACGTGACCAAATCACTTCACGGTCTGTATACTTGTAAGTGGTGGTACTACCCCGGATCGGCAGACTGGGTACCACTGCCTACCACTCTTTGATAACCAGACCCGAAGCAAATATCTATCTCTTTTTTTTTATTAACAAATATTTGTAATATTTAATATTATTAAATATTACAAATAAAACCTATGAAACAAATATTTGCTCCGACCGAGGATCGAACCCGGGACTTTACGCGCAACAAACCAATCGCTAAACCGTTCGTCCACGCCTGTCGTCACTTATATATACTTTAACATTACTGCAAGTAGCAGTTATATTATAAGAGTGGTATGCTGACAGGTGGGGGTTGGACTACCGATCCTGGGTAGTACAACGCTTTTAAGGATAAAGAATGTAAAGTGACTTAGTTGCGTTTCAGGATGAACTTGAAAGATTTCGGTTCCAAGTGCATGCGATTAATAAACTAAAGTAGCTGTCGCCTCTGTTCATGGACCGCACTCCAGATTACATTAGGCGAGATGAGTAAAAAAATCAATTTTTGAGAGTTCAGTAAATGGACACCAGCCAAAGATCAAACCTGCAAATACAATGTCCAGCAGTCATTAGCCATCGGTCTGTAAGGACAGTGGCGCCACATTGATGAGCCCCTTGTCTCCATATGCTGGCAGTCCAGGGGAATTCTGATGGTAAACTGTCACTTCCGCCTACGATTCGCGCTTGACGGGCTAGATCTACACCACACTCTATATCGGCCACTGAAAAAATAAAAATAGGTTAACAAATGCACTTTCTAATTATGTATAGATGTGTTAAATGGGAACACATAATAAAAGGCTGTATTCGCTTGAACTCTTTTAATGGTTGACACTCGACTGATGCCTGCCCATAATGAACGCCTTAAAAACAGTGCGTTATTTATGGTACTACCCACAAACACAAATACAATATCGGCCACTGAAAAAATAAATTTAGGTTAACAAATGCACTTTCTAAGTCTTCCCATGTTAGTCCTTTTTTTTAATCGCACATCGTATTATAATTTTAAAGAGTGGTAGACAGTGGTACCCAGTCTGCCGTACCAAGTATACAGACTGCCACTACTTCCTAAGTCACTAGTCGCTTTTCAGGATAGTGGATGCGACTGCTATTTTCAGTAATTTAACTGTAGTAGCAGTCACCTCTTTTCATGGACTGCACTCCAGCCTAACATCATGCAGAGTGCTGTCATATGTCGGGCCCCCAATAAAAATAGTCTGAAATAGTTTTCGGTGGTTGACACTCTTTGACTTCCCCAAGGGCCCATCATCACGACCCCAAACGGAGCAAAATCGTAACCTGTACCGCAACAGAAATCGCCGCACTTTCACTTCCCTTGAGTCGCATCCCACACAAGATAATAACACAAAAACGTGGCGAACGATTAGCGATTGATTTGTTGCGCGTAAATTCCCGGGTCCGATTCCCGGTCGGAGCAAATATTTGTTTAATAGCTTTTATTTGTAATATTTAATAATTATATTTTAAAAAAGAGGTGGATATTTGCCACGGGTCTGGTTATCAAAGAGTGGTAGGCAGTGGTACCCAATCTGCCGATCCGGGGTAGTATACAGACCGTAATTTGACAGAGGTTTGATTTGGTCGCGTTTCGGGATCAGCTTGTAGGTTGCTAGTTCCAACTAGGCCGGCATAGTGGATGTGATTGCTACTTACAGATATTGAATTGTAGTAGCAGTGGTATCCATTAATGGACCACACTCCAGCTTAACATCAAGCGGGGTGCTGTCATATGTCGAGTCACAATAAAAAAAATTAACACTTACAATTCACATAACATGAGAATAATTTTATATAACACAGTAATAAAATAAATTGCAATAAACGCATTTTACACATTTCACAAATATTTTTTTATATATAATGTTTATTTATATTTTACTTTTAGTTATCTTGGTGACAGACGCATCGCTCGAAGGAAGGAATCTGACTACAAGGAATTAGTTTTTCATAAAATATTTAAATCGATAACGAATTACTCTGAAATGCCCCACCTTCTTATTATGAAGGTCTGACCCCTATGTCACGGAGTTTCTAGTGTTTGAAAGAATTTTAAACTAAATATATCGACAATTTAATTTTTATAGTTTTTTATTATCATTTTATTATAGAAACATTCTACTACTCCTATTGTAGCACGTTATACTTATTTATTAGGGTAGGTATTTTTATAAAAAATACCGGAAGTAATCGCGTGTAAGAAAACCCATGACCCAACGGTACAATAGCGTCAAAACTTTTTTAACCGTCAAATTAAGGCGACCAGTCGTAGTGAAGTGGTCACTACGACTCACTACGTTAGAACCAATTGCCGGTACCAATGTTTCTTTGATATAATTATGCACACTGGTTGCCCAGTACTTATCTATAATACAAGCTCGTTCAGTATAGAATATTATTATAGAAAAATAATAAATGCCATTGAAAGCTGCGAAAAAATGTTTCATAAACATCGCGCAAAGCCTTAGTAAATGCAAAGTAAATTGTGATTTAAATAACAAAATTGCACTATTAACTTGGGATGCCGGATCTAACTAGGCCAGTATAGTGGATGTAACTACTACTTGCAGTTATTCAATTGTACTAATTAGCAGTTGCCTTCATTCATGCACCACACTCCAGCTTAATATTAGGCAGAGTGCTGTTATATGACGATAATAAAAAGAAAAAATATGTGTTCTGTACAGTTCGGAATAATTCTAAGATTCAATTTTTTTCTAATTTCCAAAACAGAATCTTCTTATAATTTTAGAATCAAAATATGGACCGGCATATTGGTCGGTTTTCAAAGCATGAATAAGTTTTATTATGGACTTACTGTTATTATCGGCTTATTATTATTGTATCGACAAAACATAGTAACATCACTAATCAAGTTTCATTGTCAGGTTCGAACTGCAGCCTTTACGTGATAAGATAGTAGTAGATAAACTCACGGAATAATTTGTCATTTACATCCGTTTTTTTTAAACAAATAGCGGAAGAAAATTGTATTATCTTTTATTACATTTTATTGTATTTTTAAACAAGCCTAAGCATAGGCAGGGTAAAGTGAAGTGTCAATGGTCACTTAAAATTTGAAGATCAAATTGGTGATCACTTGACCAGCCTGTCGATCCAGGAAGATGCCATTCATTTTTTTTTTGTGTCGCCACATGTGACTTTGACTTGCGTGATGGAAAGTAAGAAACGAGAGTTTTAATAGCGCCGGCGACGATCAATAAAATAGACATAGTTTACGGTTACGTTCCGGGATTAGCTTGAAAGTTGCAGGAATTGCTGCGACTGCTACTTGCAGACATTGGAGTGCTATCCATTAATGGATACCCACCACCTAGCCTAGTGTTAGGTGGTTTGCGGTCATACTATATCGTTCCTCTATATAAAAAAAATGTTATATTTCACATTTATTACAAAGGTACCGTAAAATGACTTAGTCACGTTTCGTGATCAGCTTAGAAGTTGCCGGTTTAAACTAGGCCGGCATAGTGAATGCGACTGCTACTTGCAATTGTATTTTACTGTAGTAGCAGTAATTTACATTTATGGACCGCATTGCAGCTTACTAAGACAAGACGGAGTGCTGTCTTATGGCATCATCATTATTATTTTTAACTCACGCGTTAATTCCCACAGAAAACGGAACGCCTCTTTCCATGATCCTGACAAAACTCTTTTGTTTCCTTTACATCAAAAATTCTCTTTATACACGCCTTGGTTAGGACCAAAACGTGTCACGTAACAATTCAAAAAATCTTTACAATAAACTTTAATCAATCAATCAAATTGTCACTCCTTTTTCTCACAGGAATAGGCAGAGACAATGGAGCGCAACTTGCCACGGTCCTGACATAACACCCACGCTTCCCTTACATCCACATTTTTCATCATACAAGCTCTACGGTTATCAGCACTAGCTTTTTTGTGGATGTCTCCGATTTGGTCGGAAAACACAGTAAACTTGTTGGTACTAATTAGTAACCGTACCTAATTAACAAATTACTTCGACAATGACACAGGTTGTAATTATGATGGCATACTTAATACTTATTTTACTTACGAACTTGACCTGAAATGGGTAGAAAATATAACAATATTTTTTTGTTTATTTCGATCTATATTCACGCCTGAAATCTATATTTATTGAAATAATTTAATTCAATAATAAATTTACAAAATTTAAAGCTAAATGTGTACTAAGCAAACTTAATAAATTAAACGCGATTTAGACATGCATTAGACATGTTTTAAGTCAATTTAGTACCACAAAAGGGCTTTTAAGTGTATACATACAAATATTTTAAAAGTTTTTAAATTTTATAAATTTAAAATAATAGTTTTTTATATACATTTCTATATTAAGTTACTGAACGTGGTTGTATCAATGAATTAGGTAAACCAAAGTACATATATCAAAGATATATTGTAGCCGGCAAGTAGTTTTGAACAGGTAGCTCTTAGTTTGCGAGGCCTTTCCTTAACCACTACACCACGGTTATATTAAATGTTTATATAATATTAGTTACATGATTATATTAATTTGGTGGATTTAAAATATATTTAGAAAGTCTATATGAATTTCCACATTTCCACTAAATCCAACTTTGATAAGTAAACTTGATTGCATAGTAGCCTCGTTATCAATAAAATACATCATAAATTATGTAAAATAAATAAGGAAGACCAATGAACCAAAATGTTATTGATCAATGAAACAAAAGAGTTTTTTTTTTGTCTAAAAATAGCTAATCACATTAATACGGAATTAAATAACGGAAACAGTTACTCATACGGGCTAACATACAATTACCAACATAGTGGCTGGTATTCACTATAACAAACATTATCGAATAATACAAGAAGATCGAAAAGTTTATTACACCGCCGGCACACTGTCAATATTATGGTATGG
Organism: Tinea trinotella; assembly: GCA_905220615.1. Taxonomy (NCBI): domain Eukaryota; kingdom Metazoa; phylum Arthropoda; class Insecta; order Lepidoptera; family Tineidae; genus Tinea; species Tinea trinotella. The sequence goes on along the minus strand of HG992320.1, from coordinate 2,562,924 downwards.
AATTTATATGGTATGGAAACACTAGCGGTAACCAAACATAAAATAAACGTTTAGATATTTGAGAGAACGTAGTCTAGTAGTAGTGAAATGTACATTAGCCGGTATCAATGCTTCTATGATATATGTACTTTGGTCGCTCAATGATACAAGCACGCTTAGTAGCTTAGTATGTAAATGTATATAATATAAAAAAAAACTACATTACGTTAATTTGCTGCATTGTGTTAATCGAGTAGAGAATTGTCGTTCGTCATTCCCTGAACTTAGGTTTTCTCCTGAAAATGTTCGGTAAAATTCTGGATATTCTGAAAAATATTTATAATAATTTATAATGAGTTTGTCGTGAAATAAAAACCGTAACGGATGTCATTTTAATATACAAATAAATAACTGTTACAAATTTATATCAAAACACGACAATTATAAAAATGATTAAAATGGAATATAAAAGAAATATTGAGTCGACGGCTGCTGGCACGATGCACGACGCGATGAGGGCGGCCATCAGACGCGTCGACTCGCAGTCTTCAGTTAAAGGGCACGGCGGAATCCCGACGTGTAGACTGGCACGACGAAAACCCGACGTGTTGTGGTAAATAAATCGGCGGCATAAGATATCCGCTCGATCTGACGAGAAGTTCCGAAAGCAGCACGGCGGAACACAAGGTAATAACGCTTAGACTCAGCACGTAGATGAATAACCTCCGACGGATAGTGGACCCGAAGCTCGCGGGTAAGAATCCCCGTCGACAGATTACTGCCGACTACGAGTGGACGTCCACGGACAGAACCCGTCGGAGCACCTCGTACATAATAGCCGTAGAACGTCATACCTTGTGTGATGTAGTGTGGATGCCGGCTTATTTGAAACTCCTCGTCACAGCATCTGGATCAGGAGGAATAGGTCCAGATGGAGTCCTTCGATGGTAGTCTTCGATCTTCAGGTCATCGGTATTCTATTTGACTATCTTGGTATAATATCTTCTTGTTTTATTTAGATTGTAGAAATGAAAAAGTAATTTGGAGCACTGACATTTTTATTGTGACTTGAACGAAGATCAAAGATAGACTCTTGTAAATTGGGAACGACATCTCCGTCAATCCTTTTCAGAGATGGAATTCGTTCCCAATTTAAAAAAACTGAATATTAAAAACTAAATATTAAAAACTATTTTTAGAAAATGGGCAATGAATAATTTGGATACAATAAATGCCTCAAAAATATTAAAAATAGTACGGGCTTTCACGTGTCAACAATGTCAAAATTTACATAAACAATAATATAAATATCTAACGACACGCAAAAACCCGTTTAAAGAATGAATATGGAATAAAGGTATTTACAAAATAAAACACACTTATAAACAAGTAAAAACGAGTCATGTAGCATCGTGTTTAGTACACGGCGCTACAAGTTTTGATTGGTATATTTTTTTTAATGTTTCAATAACTGCCACAAAATTTTATTTCCATAATTCACTATATTGATAACTTACCGACTTGGTCGTTAAGTTGAACGGAATTAAAATATTTTGTAATGAGATGGTCCTTGTTGAATCTAAGTATTTTGGTGTAGACCCGCATCACACCTTTATACTTTGACAAAGATACGGATTTTTTTCTTATTTTGTAACATAATCAATACCAAGATATCCCAATTAGTATATTTTAGGAAGATATACTTTAAAAGTGTACATGGAGAACATCACATAGATGTAATTAGTTATATATTAATCAATCAATCAAATTATTACGCTTCTTTTTCACGAGAATAGGCAGAGACAAAGGAGCTACAATCCGATACATATTAAATATTTTAAATGATATTGGCTTTAATAAAAAAATGTATTTGCATTAGTAGGAAATTGTAATTTAAAGTATTTTAGTGGTAATTGTAATTGTAATTTTGTAGTAATTGAAATCGTATTTACACGCCTAAATAGACAGTAAGGAGTAGAGCTATTTTTTTTATTGAGACTACATCTGACCTCGACGCGCCTGATGGTAAGCAAGAGTGCCGACGACTGTAAAAACCGAGTCTTTGCGGTGGCCTCAGTCGCCGTCATAAGCCGGCCAAAGGAATATCCTCCTAAAAAAGGCACTCTGCACATAACTTGTTACATTAGGTGCCTTTTGATATTGCATACATAGCGAATGTAAACAAAAGTACCTATGTGATAACATAACATCAATATGTATGCAAGGCACAAAATATTTCAATGTCTGGGCTAAGGTTTCCTTGTAACCCAACCTCGCATTGATGAGGCCAATAATAAAATATACTTTATTTCTAATCCTTGGCGTTAGAAAACATAAAAATAAATGTGTTAATTTAATGTATGTACCAATGCTTCTTTGTACTTTGGTCTTTTCTTAGATTTTGCACAAACATTGAATAATGAATTAAACAAATTTTATGCAGCAATAGGACTCAATAAGAGCAATAGGACGAATAACACCTCAGTCTTTCCGTTACCACGATGGCTGCAAAGCTCTCGAAACGTCGAAGTAAAATCGTGAGCTCTCGATTTTACGTCGAAACGTAAAATCAAAACCAAAATAAACGCGATAGTAAATCGCATAAAATTTGTTTAATTCATTGTACTTTGGTCGTTAGAAAACACATTTTTCACAAATCCTTGTCTAAAAGAGACAGATATTTGCTCCAGGTCTGGTTGTTTGTGGTTTTCAATTCTGCCGATTCCGGGAAGTATCTACCACATTTAAGTGCATTAAGTGTATCTTGAAGTTGAAGTTATAGTGAAATTATTTCGAGAGTTGCCACTTTTAACTAGGATAAGACGGACTCGATTTTTTTCGAACCGAGTTACGAGTATGTCGATTTAAAAATATGGATAACCCGATTTGCAAACCAAATTCATGAATTCGATTCAAACTGGTTTACAAATCGACTTGACGAATTCGGTCCGACAATCTAAATTGCCTAATACACAGCATGGAGTGCTATAGTAAATTTGATGTCTGATCTTAATACTCGTAATAGTTCAAATCGGTTCGTAGATGTTAACCGACCCAACTCTGTCAAGGCCTCAACTCGGTTTAACCCGGGTTGAAAAGTCGAGTCGTTACATCTTGCACTGGACTTGCATTCCAGGTGATCCATGAATATCAAGCGAGATACTGTCATATGACGAGTCACAATAAATAAAACTTGAAGAAAAAGGTTTTAATATGGAAAAAAACGTGACTTTTCCGTCCGAGGAGCTCTTTAACCTTGTTCCAAAGCATCCGCATTTTGTCGACCGAATTGGCAGTCGAACTAAAAGGTTCGTTAGGTGCGTCGTTTCTTTGTAGTACAATCGACAAGTGGAATGCTTTACCAGACCATGTGTTCTCTCCATCCTATAACCTTGGATCCTTCAAGCAAGGAAGCACCTTTGGCCGGCATAGCAACCGTAAAGACTCGGTTTTTGCAGCTTTTACTCTTGCTTCTTCTTATTTACCTACTTTTTGGTTCACATAAGCGTGTTTTTAGTTTGTTTAACTATAGTTTTTTTCCCAATTAAAAAATGCCTATTATAAATTCTACATTAGTGTGTTAGTAGGTCACAATGGCAAGACCGTGACAATGTAACACATTATGTATGCAGTTCCGATGATGGCCGACACGAATGCAACGCTGTGATACCAAGGAGATACGAATTTGCATATGTATGGGAAAAAAGTCAATAAGAAAATAATCCATGTTTCTTTTCTTTTGTGACTGGACATCTCATTTTTTTTTCTTTTCATTTTATTGTGACTCGACATCTGACCTCGACCCGCTTGATGGTAAGCAGAGGAGGTCCAAGAGTGCTGACGACTGTAAAAACCGAGTCTTTAAAGTTGCCCCAATCGCCGTCACTATGCCGGCTAAAGGTGCTTATTCACGCATCGCTTAAAGAAGCATCAAGGTTGAAGGATCTAGTGAACACATGGTCTGGTAAAGCATTCAACTTGTCGATTGTTCTACAAAGAAATGACGCACCGAACCTATTAGTTCGACTAATAATTCGGTCGACAAACTGCAGATGCTTCCCCCGAACTGTGCGGGTATTACGGTTGTAAAAGATGAGATAGAAATAAGGTTAAAGAGCTCTTCGGAACTTGCCTGATGGTAAGCAAGAGCAGGTCCAAGGCTTCTGACGACTAAAAATACGACTTAGTTCCCGGTTGCCTCAATTACCGTCACTATGCCGGCCAAATAAATATTTTATGAAATTATTGTAATGCCATCGGATTTTTAATACGTGTATAATTTTTTGAATTATTCAGACAAGTATACAGACCGTGAAGTGATTTGGTCACGTTTCGGGATCAGCTTGTAAGTTGGCGGTTCCATCTAGGCCGGCATAGTGAATGTGATTGCTACTCACAGTAATTGAATTGTAGTAGCAGTGACATTCATTCATGGACCACACTTTGGCTTAACATCAAACGGGGTGCTGTCATATGTCGAGTCACAATGAAAAAATAAATAAAAAAAAGACCTCTGGAAGTTGTAAAAAAGATCATTGTTTATGTATTAGGAATTAACATATGACAGCGCCACGCTTGATGTTAAGCTGTAGTGCGGTCTATGAAAGGATGCGACTGTTACTACAGTTAACTGTAAATAGCAGTCGCATCCACTATGCCGTCCTAGTTGGAACCGGCAACTTACAAGCCGATCCCGAAACGCGACTAACTAATTTCACTGTGTGTTTACTTGTAAGTGGTGGTACTTCCAAATTGGTAGGCTAGGCACCTACCACTTTTTGACAATCAGACCCGAAGCAAATATCCGTCTCTTTCTATACCGTCTATAAAAATATTAAATGTTAATATGGAATATTACAAATGAAACATCCTGACCTAACCTCACATCCACAATTCTCTTCATACAATATCAATCAATCAAATTGTCACGCTATTTTCCCATGGGGATAGGCAGAGACAATGGAACGCCACTTGCCACGATCCTGACACAACTCTCTCGCTTCCTTTACATCCACAATTCTCTTCATACAAGCTCTAAGGTTATGGACACTATGCAACCTAGCTTTCAATACCACAATAATAATAAAAAAAACTAGGCAATTCTGAGGGTACCTACACCTTTATTTCATGTCGTATAGTTAATGATAATTTATACAGTTAACAGAGTAAACAGAAATAAATTCATGTTTTAGCAGAAATATCTTCCTTTGTATTGTGCCGAAATTCAACAAGAAATACTTTACTCCGGTAAAAGATGATAACTGCACTTTTATCGTTTTTCTTAAGACGTATAAAAATCTATATATTATTAATGGAGTATTAATGAAGGCAACTGCTACTACAGTTAGGTATTTGCAATATTGTAAGTACCACTCTTTGATAACCACATAACATCTTGACGACAGGCGTGAACGAACGGCCAGTGATTGGTTTGTTGCGCGTAAAGTCCCGGGGTCGATTCCCGGTCGGAGCAAATATTTAAAAATTATATTTAAAAAAATATTGCAAATATTTGTTAATAAAAAAAAGAGATAGATATTTGCTTCGGGTCTGGTTATAAAAGAGTGGTAAAGAGATTTGGTCGCGTTTCGGGATCAGCTTGTAAGTTTCCGGTTCCAACTGGGCCGGCATAGTAGATGTGACTGCTACTCACAGTTATTGAATTGTAGTAGTAGTGATATCCATTCATGAACCACACTCCAACCTAACATCAAGCCGGCATAGTGGCGGCGGCTGGGGCAGCCGGGAACTGACTCGGTTGTTCCAGTCGTCGTCACTCTTGGACCTCCTCTTGCTTATCATCAGGCGAGTCGAGGTCAGATGTCGTGTCCCAATAAAAAAAAAAAAGCGGGGTGCTGTTATATGTCGAGTCACAATTAAAAAAAAAACAAATCTGGACCGGAATATGTATATTAAACGCTACTAAATTACTGCACGGTCTGTATACTTGTAAGTGGTGGTACTACCCTGGATCAGCAGACTGAGAACCACTGCCTACCACTCTGCCTGCCTGTGCCTGCCTACCAAGCAAATATATGCCTCTTTTTTATTAACGAATATTTGTAAACTTAATCAATTATTACAAAACAAGTTATGAGAAAAATATTATGAGTCAAAGTGATCTATCTATTCTTTAGCCTTGGATCCTTCAAGCGATGCGTGAAGAAAGCACCTTTGGCCGGCATAGTGACGGCGACTGGGGCAGCCGTGAAGACTTGGTTTTCATAGGCGTCGGCACTCTTGGACCTCTTCTTTCTTACCATCAGGCGGGTCGATGTCACATGTCTAATCATAATTTAAAAAAAAAGATCTGACTGGAAATCGATCCCGGGACTATCCGCATAACAGACTGGTGTGCCAACCACTACGCCACGCATGTCTTTAATTTCATATGATGAATCCTAAAGAATCGACAATATTTTGGTGTCTCCAAGAAAGAGTATGTTGTCACTTATGCTCTTAAACGTTCGAGACGTAGATTCACAATTTTATCATCATTTCTTTTGCGTATTGATGTCAGTAACATTGATGGATCTTCGTTCCGTTTAAAAATACGAATGTTTCTTATAAAATTAAACTTTTAAATTCATCGCTTTGTTGCCAATGCAAAAAACATCCGTTTGCCGCCAAAATCAACCTGTTTTTGGACACCGAACGCATTATTCTGAATAAATAGTATTTGAAAAAACGAGCTGTGTTTTATTTGAATGTTTATGAGCACATGTTTTATTGAAGAACTTAACCATAGATTTATGTTTGATATAACGACCTCGGTTTAATGTAAATACTTGCATGATTTTATACTTATAAAGGATCTTCTGTTACTATTTATATCCTTTTAATTTCATCTTATCTCTCTGTTTGTCTCTTAGGTTAACTGGCAGATAATGACTAGTATTAAATTAAACAAATTTTATGCGGCTTACTATCGCGTTTATTTTGGTTTTGATTGTACATTTTTTTATTGTTCCGACGTTTTAAATAAACGCGATAGTAAGCCGCATAAAATTTGTTTATTTATTTATTTATTTAGGCAACAAACAGTCATACAAAAGAAGAACTTATATAATAATATGCTAAATGACGACCTTATAGTGCCGAAGATTAAACTAATACAAATATAACAAAAACATAAGTACCTACATACATACAAATATTTACACATACATACATATATACATAATATATACGCATACATATATACATATACATATAAAGAAGGCGTGACAATTTGCGAAAAATACATTAAAACATAGTCTCAATCATTATTCTGCAAAGACTGCAGAACAAGTGATTTAAACTTATTTAAAGAGGTATTAAATATGTCACTATTTACGAATAACTTATTGTACGTGCTTAGAGATCGATAGATATAAGCATTACGAGTGTAATTTCTCCTAAGTGGGGGTGGTACGAAGATGTGTGAATTCATATCCTTATGTACCAGACGTGAGGGCCGAACCAACATACGTGAACGGTTAATAAAAGATATTTTAGATAATAAGTAGGGACTGTCAATCTTGCTATTAATAATTTTATATAGTATTGTCATATCCATTAGAACACGACGATTTTTCAGAGAAGACGTATTATATTTTCTAAGAGAGGTGTCGTAGTCGTGTTCTGTTACACCATTTCTAAAGTTCACGATTTTTATAAACTTTCTTTGTATTCGTTCTAGCCTTTCTATGTGGCAATTATAATTAGGAGACCAAACATTACAACCAAATTCCAAAATAGATCTGACGAATGCTGAGTACAAAACTTTTAGTGTTGCCGTTTTCTTGAAGGGCTTACTGGTGCGACTAATAAAACCCAAATTCCCAAATTAAAACCCAAATTTAATTCAATAAATTGATTATTGAATTAAACATCGCGCAAAATCTAAGAAAATACTGGTTCGCAAAATACAAGTTCGCCCTTGTAGGTAGATAGTGCATAAAGTTTTAAAGTTCGATTGTTAATTTTTTTTTCTTTTTTTTTAATAATTGTAATATTTTCTAATCTATTTCTACTTATTAACTTGTATTTTTTAATTGTTTTTATTTTCGATTATTTTATGTGTACATTAATTAATTATTATTTTTCAATTTTAATGATTTTTGGCTAATGTATTATGCTTTATACTGTAACTAAGTGCTTTTGTTGGATATTGTCATTATTATTAATACATGCAGTCCTGTACTATAACTGAGATTACATTCAGCTATACTTTTTTAAATTGTGACTTGACATATGATAGTACCCCGCTTGATATTAAGCTCGAGTGTGGTCCATAAATGAATGCCACTGCTACTACAATTCAATAACTGTAAGTAGCAATCACATCCACTATGCTGGCCTAGTTGAAACCAACAACTTACAAGCTGATCCCGAAACGTGACCAAATCACTTCACGGTCTGTATACTTGTAAGTGGTGGTACTACCCCGGATCGGCAGACTGGGTACCACTGCCTACCACTCTTTGATAACCTGACTGGAAACAAGTTTCCGCCTCTTTTTTTATTACCAAATATTTGCAATATTTAAAATAATTAATAATCAAATCAATCAAATTGTCACGCCTTTATAATTAATAAATATTACTAATAAAAGCTATGAAACAAATATTTCCTCCGACCGGGATCGAACCCGTGACTTTACGCGCAACAAACCTATCACTAACCATTCGGCTACGACTGTCGTCAAAAAATACTTTATTAGATGTGTATTGAAACAATGTTATCTTATTTGAAAGATTATTATAAATAAATAAAATAAAAAATACAAGTCAAACTCTGTGCCACAAACCTCTCGCTTCCTTACACCCACAATTCCCGAAGAAAATACAGACACGTGTAACACTAAAAATAAACCTAAAATTATTCAAATGCATTCACCTGTAACTATCACTTCTAAAATATTGATTACATCTGTCAGAATAATGCTTACACTTTGATGATGTACAGAATGAGTTTGTCAATCTGAACTGTACATAGTGACGTCATTAGGTTCATAAATATTTAGCAAACCGTCTTTACAATGATAATTTTATGAAAAGGAGGACATTTGGAACAAGTGCCGGTTAGAAATAACATTAATCTATTAGATTTATCTATATTGAATTTTTTTATTATGTATTTTATTATTGTGACACGACATCTGACCTCGACCCGCCTGATGATAGCAAGAGGAGGTCCAAGAGTGACGACGACTGAGAAAACCGAGTGTGTTCACAGTTGCTTCAGTCGCCGTCACTATGCCGGGCAAAGATGCTTCTTCACGTACGCTTGAAGGATCCAAGGTCATAAGATGGAGAGAACACATGGGCAGGCAAAGCATTCCTTGTCGATTGTTTTACAAAGAAAATACGATAATACTATTTTTTTTATTTTAATGAATTCGAAGCGGACTGTTCTGTTAACCAATGTGCCATACGGGTCGCCAATTCTATTTAATATAATTAATCAATTAAAGTTTCATTTTACCCACAGGCAGAGACAATGGAGCGCCACTCGCTTCACTCATACTCAGGGCCGTCTTAAGCATATTCAGCGCCGGGGTGCGAAAGTCAAAGCTCCGCTCGCGTGGTCTCAGTGTAGTAGGTACCTATCGAAATTTATGGCGGTCGGCAAGCGCCCCCTAAGACTCTGCGCCCGGGTGCACTGCACCCCTTGAACCCCCGGGTAAAGACGGCCCTGCTCATACTATATAAAAAGGTATACCCTATACATATATGTAGTATACTAGCTGACCTGGCGAATTTCATACCGCCTAACAGTCAATGAATGTCGTGGTCACAGATTAGCCGAACTTACAAATTGTTGTGAATTAGGAGAATTATTATAATCGTTTCTCTTTATAAATAATACAACATAGGTTTTTGAGCAATATATTATTAATTGACAATTTGTTTTTCATTTTCAACATCAAATACTTTGATATATATTCCTTAGTTCACACTTTATGAATTATAGCCTATGTATTATTTTGATGTATAAGCTATATTATTGTAAAGTTTCATTAAAATCCATTCAGTAGTTTTTGCGTAGTTTTTTCTTTGGCCGGCATAGTGACGGCGGCTGAGACAGCCGTGTACTGGCTGGCATCAGGCAGGTCGAAGTCAGATGTCGTGTCACAATAAAAAAAAAAAGAAAAAAAAAGAACAAAAGAAGCGTGTGAGTCCGCACTCACAAACTTTTGCGTTTATAATATAAGTAAGGAAGTAAGGATACAAATTGCACCAGCCGGCATTGGTATTAAGTATTGAACGTGCATTATTCTCTCACCGTGTAATGTCAGCCTTAGAAAACAAGTGTGATTCAAGTATGACTTAGCGCACTATATGTTGTTATATATGAGCATGCACCAAAAACGTAATTGAACACTTATGTATAAGCATTATTTATGCCAACACCGCGTGTTTGTACTATATCTCAAATTACACGTGGGTTCTCACATCTTATGTGGACGTTAAACGGGGAAGAAAAAATTGCTTACTTATGATTAGTTAGGGCTTAAATCCAATCAAAGCTATAAAATATAGGTTAATGTTCTTGTAAAACTTTTTCTTGTAAAGTTTATACCTATTTAATAGCGTTGCTTTTCAATCATCATCATCGGCCAGGAGGCGTGCACTGCTGAACATATAGGCCCCCCCTTAGAACGCCAATTCAAACGACAAGATGCCAGTTGCATCCACTGGTTATTCACGACTTTCTCTATGTCGTCAGTCTACCTATGACATGTAAAAATAATATAAAATAACTAATTTACAGCGGAGTTTACAACGTAAAGTAAACAAAGAAGCACTTCACACAATTCTAACAGCTCTTGCGCTTTATCAAAACAAAATCATAATAGTTAAATATTATTTTTAAGAACTTATATTTTTAAAAATCTCTAACTTAATAGTTTAAGATATAGCTTAGTATAATAGCGCAACAGTGGATGCTATAACAAATAAGGTTTACCAGGCGTGCGTTTAGTTCAGCTGCTTAAATAGGTCATAAAATTTAACGACACTTACCCGATCGGTCAAGCTCACGAGAGCAATTTTTGCGTCCCATATGATCAACGCATTTACACCGGGTAGCTCTGGGAATTTTAAAACGCGGTTTCACTAACAAGACATTCCTTAATAGCGTTTATAAAAGTAGTTATGTTTGATAACTTTAGGACTCATTATAATCTAATATATTTTTACCAAAATATGTCTAGTAAAATTATGAACTATTAGCAATCAATATTGGATCCTTCAAGCGATTCGTGAAGAAACCTTAGGCCGGCATAATGACAGCGACTGAGGCAGCAGGGAACTAAATCGTTTTTTTTTCAGTCGTAGTCACTCTTGGACCTCCTCTTGCTTATCATTTGGCGGTTCGAGGTCAAATGTCGTGTCACAACATAAAAATAAAAAAATTAAAAAAATCGTTTTCTTATGTTGTTATGTTCTATGTTATGTTCTTATGTTCTATTTTTCTTATGTTGATGCCGATATCTGACTTCATTGACTGAAAAAAACCGATTAGTATTAGCAACGGCGACTTTTTATAGGTACCGGTCAAATTTACTTTTACACTCTTTGCTTTAGGGATCCAAGGAAAGATTGGATAGAAAGAACACATGAGCTGAAACACATGAACTCCATTAGCCGGTTGTTCTAGAAATAAAACGATGTACGGAAAAACGTCCTCGGAGAGATCCTAAACCTATCCTCTCCATTGTACCTAATAAAACATTTTAATCTACATATTTACTAGGGTTATTCCTAAATGAATACTCGTAGATAGGAATCTTGTAGTTCAGAATGGCGTTATACGGGTAAGGCCCATGATCAGCAGTTGACGTCTTCCGGCTGATGATGAGTAAGGTAAGTAAGTAAGTACTTTGGTTGCGTACTTAAAAGAATTTAAAAAGGAAAGTGTCTTATATAAAAACTGTATAACTAATTTAAAAATATATGTTATGTCGTCTTTATAAAAAAAACGCATTAACAAAACCGCTTGTTAACAAATTATTCTGTAATTATTTTAAACGTTTTTAAGTTAATATTTAATGCGAAGCAAGACGACGACGGATGCATATTTTTATAGTTATTGCCACTTGAATTATAAAATAATAGAGCTTAAATCGCGGAAGGTGTAAGATTTAACGGTAATTTATTTATAATGAATATTGACTTGATTGGCTTGTAAAAGTAAAATGGTTCACTCCCTACACTCATATTACAAAATGCTGCATCTGAACTTCTTGCTTTGTCAAGGTTGTGAGTTCTAATTTACACTAAAAATACATTTAAAATTATTTTATACTTACGGGAATAAAGTATTAAATTAATTTGACGGGTACATTGTAACTGCTGTCGAAAATTCTTATACCATTTTTATACTGGAACAAATCAGTATAACAAATATGCTAATTTTATACAAAAATAATCCGTAAATATTATCCAAGAATTAAGCCTATTCTTTAAAAATAATTTTGATTTATTGCACTTCTATACTAAGCTATTAAACGTTAGAACTTGGACGACCATAGTACATTGGGAACGGTAAGTGATTATAAATGAATTGAAGAAATATAATGCGGCTTAATATTGCGTTTATTTTTAAATATTGATTGTTGGTTAATAACATTTTTTTATTCCAACGAGCCGCATATACTTTGTTTAATAAATCAATGTTCGCGCAAAATCTAAGTAAATTCGAAGTGGTTAAGAACCTGGGACTCTTGATTTGCAAGACTATACCACGGTCGCCTTAAAAAGTTACCTACGTGACTAACTCTCACAAATAACTTTTATTCAGTTATTGCGTTTCTATACAAAGACGTAGATTTTTTAATAAATATATTGCTATTATTATGGGTGTAATTTGCTGTATTTTGTTAAAAGGCGATGAATACAATTGTTGCATTATTTCGGTGTTTTTTAAGAAAGTTACAAAGTATATATATATACTAAGCAACAATGTTCTATACCTAAGGCTCTTCATCCACTACGCTAACAAGTTATCTGTGATTTAGGTTTACTGTGGGGTCGATCAAAGTTACAACGATCTACAAGAACTTTTATATTATGTTACTTGCTGCTACTTTACTTGTGTTACTTGTGTTACTTTACTTGTGCGAGTCAGACTCGCCCATAAAGGGATCCCTTCATGGGCGAGTCTGACTCGCACTTGGCCGCTTTTTTCTAATTACCATATTTGAATTATAGCCTTTTCACATATTAGATAGATAACATTTATGTACAAACTAATGAAACAATAATAAAATTAATTAATTAGATGTTTACTATGAAACACTGATCCGCTAAACATAATAAAATAATTTTAAAGAGATTTTTTCTTCTTTTAAATGCAGACTACGAACCGGAAGACGCAGCCTTCCACTGAGTGGACTGACGACATAATGAAAGTCACGAATAATCAGTGGATGCAATTGGCACCTTGTCGTTCGAAATGGCGTGAACGAACAGTTATATTACAAAATATTATGAAAATGTAAAGCGTAAGTTGCTTTAAGAACGCTACCGAATCGATTGATGTCATCAACAAGGTCCGCCAATTATTACGTAATTAATGAATACGGTACATTTGCAAATTAAAAACGGGACAAAACGAAATTAGTTTTATGTTTGCATGAAACATAAAAGATTTGTAGAAGATACAAGAGCACGCATGCATCTGGTGTCGGTTTTTAAGCACGCAGACACGCACATTAATCGCGTAAAGGTATTAATATACTTTATACAAATAAATGATGATTTAAAAATAAATAGTATGCATGAAGGATGTTTATTTTATTTTATTGTGAAATGATATTTAACCTCGACCCGCCTGATGATAAGCAATAGGAGATCCAAGATGTGACAATGTAATGACAATCAATTAATGGATAGATATAGGTAGATGGAGATAGGTAGAGACAATGGAGCGGCACTTGCCACGACCCTGACACTACTCTCTCGCTTCCCTCCTCGCATCCACAATTCTTTTCATACAAGCTCTACTATTATGGGCACTAGGCATCCCAGCTATCTTGAGGATGTCTCTAATTTGGTCGGAAAACACCCTGCTGGGTCTGCTTCGTTTAACGCATTTATCCATATCAGATTTATTAATTTCTTTCGTCAATCTACTTTCACTCATCCTTTTATTTATGTGCTCAAACTATTAAAACAAAATGATAATAAAAAATATTATTGTTTTTAGTGTTGTTTACAAATAAATTATTGTTATTTGACACACATTGTACGCAGAAATGTTGTTATTAACAGTCGGCGCCATTATAAAGCTCGCGAATTAAGCGCGCTGTTGCACAATTTATATTCAGTAGATAATCGATTGTGCGATTGACATTAGAAATTAAGTTATACTCGTAATAATAAGGTCGTTGAAATTGCTGTACTGCAGTACTAGCCGTGGGCATTTCAAAGAAAAAAATGTTATTGAATTAAACAATATAGTTAAACCAATAAAAAAATAAAGGCGATAGTAAGCCGAATACAATGCGATTAAAATAAGAATAGGACGGAATCGGCGCCATTTTGAGACGACTAACTCTGCAACCAACTTCACTTTAGTATGGTGTCTTTTTCTTTGCGGACCGTTAAGAAAAAGATCCCTTTGAATCACGCTATTGTTATTCTAATATCATAGTTAATTCGCAAACTCTAAGAAAAAAAATTAGGTTTAGAAAAATATTAACTCAAATTTATTTTGTATGGCAATTTCATAAATAAAAATTCATGTGGACGTGTCAGATGCCGCGTGACGATAAAAATAAAAATAAATTATTTGATTGTAAAATAAATAGATAATATAACAACCTAAGACTTTCTAAGAGTTATTACGTTAATAATTTTTCTATTTTTCATGAAATATTTACAATAACATAGACAATTTAAAATACTTAATATTGTTTTGGCACCAACTACCTAACAATAAACTGTTTCTTTATACATATATCAACAAAATATATTTAAAGAAGTCGTTTATCATTCCACCATTCATATAACCATCAATGACATTACCAATTCTTTAGCATTCATTTGAAAGTGAGAACAACCTAAAAACATACGTCATTTCCTCTTTTTGTCTAAAAACTAGTCAAATTTATTTTTTTGCAAAACAACAACGCAATGATAAATGTCTCTAAAATACATTTCAAGGATTTTGCGAGATCTTTGAATAGAGCAGTTTTTTTAGGTGATTATAGGTATAATAACGTACGCCACAGTGTTCAATAGAAAAACGAGGTAGTTCCAGGAGGATGTTTTCCGACCAAATCGAGTACATCCTCAAGAAACCTGGGTAGCCTATTGCCCATAACTGTAGAGCTTGTATGAAGAGAATTGATGACACGTCACTACGTGTGTTTGTTTTATTTTAAATCATTTTCCTAAAAAATACAATAATAGTGGATGTAAAGGAAGCGTAGGAATTGTGTCAGGATCGTGGCGCTCCTTGTGGGAAAAAGGCGTGACAATTTGATTCATTGATTGATTGATAAAGTTCTATTTCCAAATAATCATTATAATATTTTCCAAATAAAAGAAATGGGAAAATGGAAAGAAATGGAAAAGAAATTCCCGTTTTAGAAACAGGGAGATAGATATCGGCGCCTCCCTATTAACGCGAAGCCGTAAGGGCGTGGTCACACTGACGCGTTGATTGCACATTTCGCACACATGCACTCACCCTAACTTAGGCTTTATCAACAAATCAATTGAATCTATATTAAATCTTAAAACTTTAACCTTAGAGTTGAAATTAACTTTTTGTGTTACTGTTTAACTGTTTGTTAGGTCAACGATGCCGAAAACCGCGATTCCATTGAGATTAGCCCACAGGCGCCGCTTACTAATGAAATAATTTCATGCATAATTTAAGACTGTTTAAGACGTCAAACTTTAAATTGGATGCGCGAAAAGGTTGTTTAACACTAAAGCATACAATGCGGAACATTTGGTGACGGCCGGGGAAGTACTGCGGTTCCTTTAGGAACCCAAATTTCCTTTTACATTGTTATTACTAAGAGGGAGTTATTTTATTCAATAACTATAAGGTGCAGTCACATCAACTATGCCAGCCTTGTTGGAACCGGCAACAAACAAGCTGATCCCGAAAAGCGACTAAATCACTGCACGGTCTGTATACTTGTAAGTGGTAGTAGTACCCCGGATTCGCAGTGGTAGGCATTCTTATGAGATGAATCCTTTGGGCGATGCGTGAAGAAGCAGCTGAGAAATGAAGCGTTTTTTAGTCGCTAACACTCTTGGTTCTTCTCTTGCTTACCACCAGACAAGTCGAGGTCACATATCGCGTCTCAACATGAAAAAATGAGATAAGCTATTTAAGATTATTTCTAATACTGGATAATGTAACATAAGCTACGAGTATAAGGTAACTAACTCTACCTAACCTACATTATTGTTTTTAAATGCATAGATACTTATAATAAAATATTGCTTACTATTCGATCAATCAATCAAATTATCACGCCTTTTTCCCACAGGGATAGGCATAGACAATGGAGTGCTACTTGCCACGATCCTGACACAACTTCTTCGCTTCCCTAACATCCATAATTCTCTTCATACAAGCTTTACGGTTATGAGCACTAGGTAACCAAGCTTTCTTGAGGTTGTCTCCGATTTGGTCGGAAAAAACCCTCCTGGGCCTGCCACGATTAACGCATCTATCCACATCAGATTTATTAATTCCTTTCGTCAATCTACTTTCAGTCATCCTAAACCATCGAAACATTCCTTTGCCAATCCTTGTCACTACATCTTCTTTCAAACCACAAAATGCCTATTATACCTATTTGTTTACTATTATGCCTACAAAATAACCTAACCTAACAGATTGTCCTGCTGTATGGGTAATTTAAACTTGTCTTTTCAGTGTTAACCCATATTAATCGTTTCGTTGAAAAGCTCACCACTTATGGTGCAAGATTAACAGTTAATAATAATTATCTCACATCCAATAGCTTTAAGTGTTAAATCAATTATTACTGATGAACCTCAGGCTGAATGTTGTGTTTTGGTTTTATTATGAAGGTCGCCTATTAATAGATTTAACACAGACCTCATTAAATTCGATGATCAATCGTGATCAAACCTATCAAACTGAGAGCCGACCGCGTAACTTCAATAGCAATGTGACAATTCCCATTTGTCAATAATTACGCGTTCGCTGTTAGTGTCAAAAAAAATATTCGTTCGGATAATGAGCTTTTTTTTTATTGTGACTCGACATATGACAGCACCCCGCTTGATGTTAAACCGAAGTGTGGTCCATGAATTAAAGTCACTGCTACTACAATTCAATAACTGTAAGTAGCAATCACATCCACTATGCCAACCTAGATGGAACCGGTAACTTACAAATTGATCCGAAACGTGACCAAATCACTCACGGTCTGTATACTTGTAAATGGTGGTACTACCCCGGATCGGCAGACTGCCTACCACTCTTATAAACTGTCAATGAAAATGGACGTCGATTCTCAGTGTGTTCGCGATCGAAATTTTTATGTTAAAGCTCATTAAAGGAGTTCAACTTTCAAAATGAATCTCATTCTCATTAGGTTACGCGGTCGGCCCGCAGGCTGTTGTGCTTTGTTTTTATTATGAAGGTCGCCTATTAATAGATGTAACACAGACCTCATAAATCTAGACCCTACGTTAGACGTCTAAAACTATCAAACTGATATGAGAACTCAAGCATGATCGCAATATTTGTGACGGCATTTATCTATGTACTATATGTGTACAGATTCTTAATATTTGTACACACATATTTTTCGAGGTACTTGAAGTAACATAGGATACTTTTAATTTTAAATATAGATACCAAAAGACTATAGTTTCAGCTTTTTATTTTCGTCTGTCATTTTTATATGAGTTATCAAGTTATAAATACAAAAAAGGGATATATACAGTCGAATTGAAACCCTCCTCCTTTTTTATAACTCTGTTATAAACCTAATTTTACGCGGTTGAAACCGCGGGCACAGCTAGTTAATTTATAAAGCCAACGTATCCTTGGTTTAGATCAGTGACGAACTATGCATTGTCACTGAGTTATATTTAAAACCGACTGCAGTACATTCTGCGCGTGCAACTTCACTTCTTTTGTTTTTTCACCGACTCGACACCAATGCGCTATTAATTAAACGGCATGGACTACTAATAAATAATTACATAACCAATTATAAATAAAGTAATTTGTTTTTGCTAAATATAGACATACTAGTCTTCGGTCTATGAGTTCATCTTACAACAGGCATAGGCAGAGACAACATAGTGCCACTTTTAACGATTCTACTCGTAATAGAACTCTTTATTTTCCCCTCTCCACAATATTCTTCTACAGCAATTCTCTTACTACAACTTTACTTTACTATCTGTACACTTGAGAGTAGTGGATCGAAAGACTGGGTACATGACCACCATACTTTTAAAATTAGAACATAAGAATACTTTTAAAACTATTTATCAGACCCTATAAAGTTGAAATACTTAAATAAAAACTTCTACCATGTTATGCTATTCCTCTTGTTCGGGTACTTTATTGTCGGCTGCTCTATAAACTGTTCCTCTTCTTCCCATTCTAATTTTACAAACACTACTGATACTCATTCTTCTTTATATATTATTAATATTATTTTTCTAATAATATTAATGTGTAGTTGTGTCAGGACCGTGGCAAGTAGCGCTCTATTGTCCCTGATTACCCCTGTAGGAAAAAGAAGTGACAATCCGATTTGATTGATTGATTGTAATAACATTTTTTTTATTTCAATCAATCCTATTGGCACGACAGGGTATAGGCATAATTGCCACGATCCGGATACAACTCCCTCCCTTCCCTCACATTCACAATTCTTTTCAAATAGCTCTATGGTTATGGGCACTAGACAACCAAGCGAATTATTATTCAAATTATTATTTTATCAAAATATTTTTTTTATTTTTATTGTGACACGACATCTGACTTCGACTCGCCTGATGATAAGCAAGAGGAAGTCCAAGAGTGACGACGACTGGAATAACCAATTTAATATTGTTTTTCTTCAGTTGCCTGGAAGAGATCCTTGCCGCTTTTTTAAAGTTTTTTTTAGCTACAATTAGCTCAAGTGATTATATCTATCTATTGATCATTTATTATTTCAGGAATATATTAGTCATCAATGATTCTGACGAAGAAAGCAAGAAATAGTAAAGTCTGCCACGGATCGGGGAACTGTTAAATGCTATTAATGAGGAAATGATTAAATCGCATACGAAAAGTTTTGTAGAACTGTCTAGCAATTGTTTTTGTTTAAAATTGTTGTTTGGGGTTAAAAAGATTTCTATACTTAACAACTAAGAGTGATTGATTGCATCATAAAAACAGGACGAATTACATAATAAGGCGACCATGGTGTAGTGGCAGTGCAGTGGTTACACAGACCAAGAGCACGAAGATACATAGGTACCGATGGGTACCAATGTATCTTCGATATATGTACTTCAGTTGGCCTGTTTCTATGATACAAGCTTAGTATAGAAATGTATTAAAAATATTTAATAAATACAATTATACATTTGAACCGGGGATTCTCGGCTTGCGTGACCATTGCACTACCACCCCGGACGTCTTAGTAGAACCATATTGAAGCAAGTGTGGTGGATAGCATAATTTGAAAAACCGGCCTTAGGAATAACTCTCACCCTCTTGCAGTTTTCGTTTATTGATAGTGTGGCCGGTGCAGCGCTAGTTCATTGCAGTCGCCGCGCGGCTCGTGCGACAATCGGATATTGTTCAGATAATCAGTACAAGCCCTTATAAAACACGATTATTTACACTACATGTACTGATGGTTTAATTTCAATTTAATAGTTTAATTTATAATAAATTAAAAATTATTGTGTATTTAAATTAGGATAAATTTATTTAATGTTCGGTTTATACTTTGTATTAAATTATTCAATAAAAAGTTTATAAGAAATCGCCATTTATATGTGGAGTCGTTTGAAAAAAGCGAATCAATTTTTCTTCGTCGCATTGAATTTCAAATAACGTCACCTTATATAGTGGGAGTTTGTTATTTTTCGGATTATTTCACATTGAATTGTGATACGGTTTAGTTATTTATTTGTGAAATATAATTTTGGTGTACGTTATACTAAGATATGTTGCCGATTATTGGAATGAAGTAAGTGCTTTTAGTTTTTATTTGTGGATTTTTCTTAGATTTTGCGTGAACAATGATCAATCAATTAAACAAATTTTATCCTTCGTTTATCGGCTTACCATCGCGTTTGCTCCGACGTTTCGAGAGATTTACTGCTATCGTGGTACAGTAACCAAAAATAAACGCGATAGTAAGCCGCATAAAATTTGTTTAATTCATTATTATTTGTGGCTCTACATATGACAACACCTAGCCTTATGTTGAGCTGGAGTGTGATCCATGAATGGAGACGACTGTTACTACAGTCAATTATTTGCAAGGTTTTCTTAAAAACATTTCTTAACTTATAATACATACTAAGATATAACTTATAATAAAAACCTTTACCCAGATTGTATACTTCGAGAGTTTCTCTTTTTTTAATAGTAGTATCTAACTATGCTTATTTTTTAGTACCTATACGTATATTTTCTAGAGTATAAGATAGCCAGGTTCAATTTAAACGTAAATACTAAAGAACGTGGATGTGAAAGAAAGCTAGGGAATTGTGTCAAGATGTAACAGTATCCCTTGTCTCTACCTATTTCTGCAGAAATAGGGCCGTCAAAATAATGTAAATGTGTAAAAAAATATGATAATCTGAGGTAATTTCAAAGGGGGTTTGTTATTTTATTACCAATGTTATGAAATATTTTTGCGGCCTTCTATCGCATTTTTTTAAAAAGTAACTTTGCGAAGGTTTTGCAGCCAACGTATGCTTGCAACCACACTCGCGTCACATTGAAACCATCAAAATAGACGCGATAGTAAGCCGCAAATTTTGTATTTAATTAATACCTTTATTGTTTTATAATTTTGACACTGCTTATTACCGCATATCACCTGATGTTAGACTGGAGAGATTTATCAGACTATAGCAGTCGCATCCACTAGGATGAACTCGCTACAGGACTACTAGGCCTGTCTTGCTAATCGCGAGCAACTTTCACGCTGACTCCAATACGCAACTAAATCACTAAACAATATATCAACCATCAATAACAAAATATGAGTAAAATTAATATTTTCTTAGATTTTGCGCGAACATTGATTAATGAATTAAACAAATTTTATGCGGCATACTATCGCGTTTATTTTGGTTTAGATTTTACAATTTTGTTTTATTTTATTATTCCGACGTTTCGAGAGCTTTGCAGCTATTGTGGTCGTCTTCTCTCCGTGACCACGATGGCTACAAAGCTCTCGACACATCGAAATAATAAAATAAAATTGTAAAATTGAAACCAAAATAAACGCAATAGTAAGCCGCATAAAATTTGGTTAATTCATTAATTCGTGATTAAAATTAGATACTTAAATTAAGTTATATGTTTAAATTTGTATAAAGACAGCATTTCTATATTAGGACCTGTACAGACTACATTCCGTTCTATTAATAGATAGTAAGGATAAAAACGCATGACAAGTACCTATCTCTACATTCCAACAATGTATTGTTAGCTTTATATATATTTTTATTATTGATAGGTAAACATTACTCCGCATTGGTTTTTTACTTCAAATGTAATGTTTATAACAATTTTAAAAAACTTCATTTTAAATCTTTATTGTAAATTAGGGTTGGGATCCTAAAGTACTAATTTTAAAGTTATTAAAAATTAAATTAAGATATAAAGTGTTATAAATATTTTCCCATAGAGTTAGACGAAAAAGCGCCACTTGCCACAATCCTGGCACAACTCCCTCGCTCCCTTCACATTCACAATTCTCTTCATACAAGCTCTATGGTTACATCCAAAGGCAACCTAGCTTTCTTGAGGATGTCTCCGAAAAATTACTATTCATACTATAGGCACTGTTCCTACTTTTTTTTTATTGTGACACGACATCTGACCTCGACCCCCCAGATGATAAGCAAGAGGAGGTCCAAGAGTGACGACATTTGAAAAAAACCGATCTTATGTCGGCCAAAGGTGAATTTTGATATTCATATTATTATGATGTATAAAGGCCTTTTACAAGAACTTACTCAATGTCGTTATAGGTAGCTGGAGGCTCATAAAACATATATAAAGAAATATAACACATTGATAAGAAAAAAAAAAAGAAAATTAACTAAAATACATTATTAAAAGGAGTCCCTTTAGGCAAGGTTCCGAAGATACTGGCAGCGTTCCCCCTTTGAATAGCTAGACTAATTCTTTGTCCGAGGTAGCTGCCAACTCTTCGGTCTCCTGTGATGTCGACTAACCTTTTTGATATTTCCTTAAAAAGCCTTAAAGCGCTAGGACCCCACGGACCAAGGGTCTCGACACCGAATGGGACAAAATCATACTCGGAGCCTAGACCCCTGTATTTGCACGCTTTAGCTTTTTCAGCCGCTTCACAAGCCGCACCAGCTCTGCTGTTGGTTCCATGTAGATGGGAAGGTGCCAGCGTGTCTGAACAGGTTGCATCCCATACCAGCAACCGGCCCATCTTCCATGGAATCAAACTCATACCATCCGGTCTCTTACCATCATCTCTTGCAATACCAGTCGGCTCAAGTAGACTTGGCACGTTGACGGAGGCAAGAGACCGGCGTATAATATCGTTAAGTGCGGCATGTCTCGAGAAGCGGCCTGCACTTTTTTGGCATGACAGTCCGTGATGTCTTAGCTTGTCGACATCACTGCCACAGGGACATTTATGAGGAGCGCAGACCGGAACCCCAAGCCGTAGACAGGTTGCGATTCGGAGCGTGTCAGGCTCAAGAAATGTTCCTGTATTTGACGAAGGGTACGCGTGAAGCCAGTAGCCGGCCTCATGCGTACCCACGGCCAAAAGCCTAGCACGCGCCGAACCTGTACTACTGCTCAATAGATTGTCATAAGTCAATTTACAGTTTATGTCGTCCCAGCTCCTCTGTGAATTTGGAGAAATTGAAAAATTTTGACCTGGGCATGCAATTAAGAAAGCGTTTCTAGCTTCTTCCAAGGCAGCAATCTCAAAGTTTGAAGGGGTTGCCCTTAAAATTTTACCTATGAGATTTGCTGAACTATGGACAGAAGATAGAAAGGCAGGTAAAGCTACACTGGAAATTTTGCGAATCCCTAAACCACCATAACGGATGGGTAGGGATGCTTGGGTCCAAGATTGCTCGTTCAGCTGCATATTAAGAATTGATTCTAAACTATTTTTTATTAAGTTGTCTACATGTTTTAAAAGATCTGGGTAATTCCAAAAAGAGCAGCAACGGAGCACATACGTGAATTTTGGGACGAAAAGACAGAATTTTAAGATGCAAAGTGCATAATGTGGACTAATTTCAAGGATATATTATACATATTATTATTATACATTTTTTTTATATAAAGGCATAAAATTTTCTACAGCATTACAACAACTTATTAAAACATATTTTAAATTAAAAAAACCGTACGTGTAACATTAATTATTTTTGTAATGTTATATTAGTTAAATGTTTAACTGGCTTCTTATTAAGTTACGAAGGGCTACTGGACCTAATATTTAATTTATGCCAACCCTAAGAAACCTAATACCTAAGGGAAAATGTAGGTAATCCTACTACATTTTATTAAATTGTAACGCGTCATCGGAAAACAAACGGACATGTTGTTAGGGATAGAGTATGTGCTTTTTTAAAAGAAGGATAATATTTTTTAAATTTCTATAAGCTAATAAGCTTGTAATATAGATATAGGACAACCAAAATACATATATTAAAGACACATTGGTACCAGCAAGAGGGTTACCCGTGCTCTCGGTTTGTGTGACCATTGCACTACCACTACAGCACGGTCATCAAAGACTTTGATAGACTTTTTAAATTAAACAGAGGCTCCAGATAAATTATAATTAGATTATAATTATAATTAGTATCCCTAAAATAGATTTATTTTTTTATTAATTTACGAGTATATTTAGTACAACGTTAATTTAGAGTTACAATTTATTTAAAAATAGATCCTTAATATTCAAGTCCGTTAAGAAGATCGCACCTATTTTATGACTTACTCGTAAAGAAAAAAATAAAATTATTTTTAAAATTCATGACCTCACAACTTGATTTCGCACTTAAGGTCTAAAATCTATTTATAAATTTATTTTGTAATAAATTTTTATTAGATATTTTGCGTACTTCACTATACTAATATAGTTTGTAAGACGATTTGTTTGTATCATCATCACAGGCCTACCCAGCGTTCATTAGCCGTTGAAAGCGGCCAGTATCCATCAATTTTCTGCAACATACAGCAAGTTAAAGACTAAACTTGCTGTTTGTGGCAGAAAATTGTAAGACAAGTCCATCTTGTCTTTCATTCACTCGTATTTGGTCTTCTAGAATTTATCGGCCATCAGTTAAGGAAGCTGTGTCTTAAACCCAGTCCCTCAAACGTTCCTTCTTCTATGTGACACAGATACTTAAACGTTCCTGCTTCTATGTGACCCAGCCACTCAAACGTTCCTTCTTCTATGTGACCCATCAACTCAAGCATTCCTTTTTCTATGTGACCCAGCCTTTAAAACGTTCCTTCTTCTACAAAACCTAGTCACTCAAACGTTCCTTCTTCTACCTAAATAATACGTAATAGTCTGCTCCAGAATGGGTCCGGATTTGATAAAGTCTTTCTATACTTCTTCTATCTTTTAATATGATCACGTAGTCTCTATGTATTATGTAACACAACTGATCAAACGTTAATGATATTAAAATAGGAGAAAAACAAATACTTTAAGCTACGACCCAGTCATTTGCGCTCGTGGGCATTTGCTTCAGCCTTACATTGCCACATTGTATAGTTAGAAATGTTGAGTCAAAAGAGTAAAGAGGTCCTTTACGTACATTAGCGATAAGCATAGTGGCACAGCTTCTTTGGCCGGTATAATGACGCCGACTGAAGCAACCGTAAAAAAAGAGATGGATATTTGCTTCGGGTCTGGTTATCAAAGAGTGGTAGGCAGTGGTACCCAAATTGCTGATCCGGGATAGTACCACCACTTACAAGTATACAGACCGTGAAGTGATTTGGTCACGTTTCAGGATCAGCTTGTGAGTTGCCGGTTCCATCTAGGCCGGCATAGTGGATGTGATTGCTACTCAAAGTTATTGAATTGTATTAGCAGTGACATTCATTCAGGGACCACACTTTGGCTTAACATCAAGCGGGGTGCTGTCATATGTCAAGTCACAATAAAAAAAAACGTTAAATGAAACGGTTGTATCTATCGAAGGCTCTTGGAGTCAAGTCATAGAAAACAATTATAAAATTCAACAATATTTCACTCCATTTTAATAAATTTTATTACATTTTAAATTGATAATGTCAACAAATGTCTAAATTAAAGTCCCGTAAATTATTTCTAATAAATTTCACAGAAGCAGAATCATAAGTGTAGCAGAAACCACAAAATTACCTAAGATTAACTTCTCGATCTCAATTTACGAATGGATATGATATGAGTAACTATAGGGGTGTACGATGGACGTTTGTTTCGCACTTTCTGCGCACCAAAGAATTTGGACTTAAGAAATAGAAGGATCCCTTGAATACCTACAAAATACAACCGTTTCTATTATTTTTACTTATGGCATTAAAATTAAGTCAAAAGAGGATGAATATTTTTACTTTACATTCGTAATTTAGAAGGTTGTCACTCGTTTTGATAATTTTTTGACAACCTAATTTGACACAATAACGAATGACATTAAAACACATCAAAAAAGGATGATGGAACAATTATTCCGCTACTCTAGTTACCACGTGACTTTTAATTAAGCAGTATTAAAGTCAACCAAATGGTTATATTTGCAAAAAATTGTGATAACCTTTAAAAGGAAGGAATTGAAGTACACTGAAGTCTCTTTCAGTCACGCGTGGTATAAACATAATATAAATGAGACAAATAACAATGAATTAGTTCTTATTTTAACACAGATTCTATTCTTTCCATATTCTTAGTTGCGCACAAACTTGCGTTTTTTTTTTATTCATGCAGTGACAGGGGGCGCCACTTTTCAAGATCTTGACACAACTCTCTTTAAACAAGCTTTACAGTTATAATAACCTCATAAGTCATTGGCGGCCGTGCTGTAGTGGCAGAACAATGGTTACGCAAACTGAGAGCACGAGTTCAAAACCACTTGCCGGTACCAATGTGTCTTTGATATATGTACTTTGGTTGTCCTGTTTTCATGATATAAACACATTGGTAGCCTAGTATAGAAATGTAAATAAATAAATAGGGCTCTGTGTAGTGCCTCATAAAAAATTACATAAATTCCCAAGTATTTTCTTAGATTTAGTGCGAACGTTGATTAATAAATTAAACAAATTTTATGCGGCTTACTATCGCGTCTATGGTTTTACATTTTTTTTATTATACCGACGTTTCGCGCAAAACCTAAGAAAATTCTAATAAAACATCCTACTGCTGGGCAAAGTTACACAAAAATAATCCTGAATCCAAAATGTACAATAATCCAAATAAGTACAAACTGTCAAAGTAGACCTGTGTAATTGTGTAAACATTGATACAAATGAGTGTAAAATGTGTTTAATGTTTACGCTATATCTGTTATATGAGTATAAATACGTGTATCCGTATTTAATTTTGAGATTAAAGGGAAATGCATTAAACACCAATATTTGTTTACTTAGAGAGCACAGTTCTTGAAACACGCCGTATGAGTAACTAACTCTACGCATGAATAATGCAATATTATTAAAGGTTCATTAGCAGCTAATACTGTTGATTTCATAGCTTTGTAATATTTAAGAAATATATTTTTAGATCAGATTCAGGTATGTAATTAGATTCAGGAGGGTGTTTGCCGACCAAACCGGAAACATCCTCAAGAAAGCTAGGTTGCCTAGTGCCCATAACCATAGAGCTTGTATGAAGAGAATTGTGAATGTGAATGAAGCGAGGGAGTTGTGTCAAGATCGTTGCAAGTGGCGCTCCATTGTCTCTGCCTATCCCTATTAGAAAAAAACGTGACAATTTAATTGATGAATATAAACAAATATTTGTTAATAAATAAAAAGAGGCGGATATTTTTCTAGAGTCTGGTTGCCAAAGAATGGTAAGCAGTGGTGCCCACTTTGCCGATCCTGGGCAGTGACTTAGTCGCGTTTCGGAATCAGGTTGTACGTTGCCGGTTCCAGTACTAGGCCGGCATAGTGGGTACGATAGCTAATTTTAGTAGCAGTCACCTCTATTCGTGAACCATTAGAATCGTCGACTATGCTTATTATCAGCATAGTCGATCTTCAATAAAAGAAAACTATTTGTTGAATATAAAAAATCCTAAATAATTATAATAATACAAATAAAATATAAAAAAAAGTGTACATAGTTATGTACAATCTGTACATAAATATGTACATATTATAAATAAATAAGTATTCAGTCAAGATCAAAGAGTTAGTGAAACAGTAAGCCGTTTTATTCGTATATGAAATAAAATGCCTAAACGTCAGACAGAAAAACAAAAGGACAGACAAACAGACGTGTCTGCAAGCAGTGTATTTATAGTATTATTGTAGATTTTTCACGCGTTTCCTTGTTATAAGTGTGAGTAGATATGAATTGTAATTTTATATCAGTTTTATTGACATTTATTATTATTAGGTCTTTAATTAAAATATAAAATTAATATTTACTCCTAATATTTTTTATTTAAGGAAGCGAAGAAGTTGTGTCAGATTCGTGACATGCCACTTGTTCACTTGTTCATTGTCTCTGCCTATCCCTGTGGGAAGATGGCGTGATAGATTGATTGATATTTTTTCTTGCATTATTTACAATTAATTGGTCTAATAATATAAAATTAAGTATAACTTCAAAAGCAAAAATCTTGGTATAAATCTAATTGTCCGTCTCATTTCTTACAGGGATTGACAGAGTCAATAGAGCGCCATTTTCCACGATCTTGACACAACTATTTCGCGTCTCTAAAATACACAAATCTTTTTATACAAGCCCTTTAATGGTTATAAGTACTGCTTTTTTAAATGTTCCCCGTTAAACTTAACTCTAAGTTATAAATCGTTAATCCTTATTTATCCTTTATTTGGTCACGTTTCGGGATCAGCTTGTAAGTTGCCGGTTCCATCTGGGCCGGCATAGTGGATGTGATTGCTGCTCACAGTTATTAAATTGTAGTAACAGTGACATCCATTCATGGACCACACTTTGGCTTAACATCAAGCGGGGTGCTGTCATATGTCGAGTCACAATAAAAAAAAAAAACAAAAAAAAAACAAATTGACGTGTGAACATTTTAATTTCACGTTACCTAAATGTTACTTTTAACCAAATGAACTTTATTTAGTTATAAGATAAACATTTAATAATTGATATTTTGTACGAC
Source organism: Tinea trinotella (assembly GCA_905220615.1). Classification (NCBI taxonomy): domain Eukaryota; kingdom Metazoa; phylum Arthropoda; class Insecta; order Lepidoptera; family Tineidae; genus Tinea; species Tinea trinotella. Next base: position 2,534,395 of record HG992320.1, on the reverse strand, counting down.
AACTAATATTACATTTAGGTACTAATATTATATGTGAGTTATGGAGTGATTGTTTATTCGTAAATAATAATTGTACGTAAAAAATCACACACCAAAGATACGACAGACAGGACATAATATAATAATGGAATTCATTCACATTATCCAGCATAGTTAAAGTTAAGTACAGAAAGTACTAAGTTAAAGAAAAATCAGCAAATGGCGATTAAAGATTTACTATTATCGATTAAAATTGAATTTATGTGACGTAAACACATTATTTATTATTCATAAAAAGTTAAGTGCACTCGTAAAATATCTATAAAAAGCTCTACCAATTGTCGGTGGGCTGCAGCTGTGATTTATTTGTCAAGTCCGTCTCGTAGTAGCTAGTTCGAATCCAACCACCAAGCCCGTTATCACAGGTAACAAACCAATGATTAACAAAAAGGTGTTTTTTCTATTGTATAAGTTATTTTAAGCTGTCCAATTGATGTAAAGCGTTAGTTAAAAGAGAGTTACATTTTAAGAGTTTAAATTTAAGAGTTAAATTTTACTTAATAGACTTGCATAGAAATTAACAAAAGGTGTAATATTATAACTCAAAACTGTTTTTTTTTATTGTTACTTAATATAAAAAGATTTATTTACTATATCCTTACTAATATTATAAATATCCTCTTTTAATACAGATCTTTCGTATTCGAATATTAGGTATCGCTTTTATATATATATAGGTACACATTTTCTTCTCTCTGCACAGCTAAAGCTTGGCCGGCAGAGGGAGGCTTTAGTACAGCCTTACAATGAAGAAATAAATAATAAATAGATATACATATTATATATATAATATATATATATATATATATATATATATATATATATATATATATTACCTAATTTTTCAGTTCGACTTCTGACCTCCATTTGTTCTAAGTCAGATGTCGCGTCACAATAAACCATTATGAATATACATATAAGTATATTTATCCTCAACAACTTATTTATCTAAAAAAAAAACAACCTTACATTACGTTACCCAATTAAAAAAAAATCCTAGCTGGCACTAACATGACAATTTATGGATATTAATAAAATCAATTTTACTTAAAGGAGTAATAAAACAGCTAATGGTTAACCATTATTTTTATTCGTTAACGCCAGAAATTATGACCAGTTTATGAGAATGCTCACGAAGGCTAAGAATATAAGAATTATCATAAATTATATAAATAAGCTTTTTAATGGAAATAGTGATTATCGTTAGTAACTGCAATTTGCTTTCTTTGTTGAATTAAACTTATCTCTTTGTTGGAAATATTTTTTATTAAAGCAGAAATATACGTTTTCTTGAAAGAAATGTTAAATGAAAATTATAGAAAGGTTTTTTTTATTGCAAGTAATTAAAGAATACGTATGTTGCATTGCCTTGAGTAATTAATTAAATAAGATGCACTTGAATTGAGATTCATATAATATATTATTAACTATATTATATTAACTCATATTATGAGTTTAATACTAAATTGAATACGTTTCCTAATTTGTCGATACGAGTACGTACAGTAACAGATTTTGTTGGAATGGTAAATCCTGAGTTGGGTCTGATAATTAATTTTATCGAGACAAGGAGTTTTGAGCGAATGTGCATCTAAGTCAGAGAAGTGGGCCTTTGTTGAAACAAGGGCCTTCCACTTTTGGAATCGAAAATAAAATACCAATTAAAATCTATAAACCAAAGACTGTCTTAAATTACTAGATTAAAAAGGAAACAGCGCATATTTTTAAATTCAAATCTTTTAACAGGTGGATAATCTTTGACACCACGAGCTTTCTAGTGCCAGAAGTGCACAAGGCGGCACACAACGATATGATCCGAAGGACTCTTGTCACTATTTCTGCCAACGTATTAGCCTTGCTATACAAAGGGAAAATGTTTCCAGTCTCCTTGGGACTATCTCTGATGCGACGTCATTAGATGATTTTTTTATTTATAGCTAAAATACATTTAATTTTATCTGTTTCTCAAATAGGAATTTTAATTTTTTAACATATTTTCATTGTTATAGCTATCGAAAATCAGCGACAACAATCAAAATAACATTTCTAATAATCCATGTCGCCGGAGCTGTGCTGTCGTCACCCACAATACTAGTAACTAGAAATATGCCATCGGCCAATAATGACATTGTTGAATGGTTACCTAAAGATAACCAAACTATTTATAGATTAAAAGAAGGTGAACTTAGAAGGTTAGTAACTTTTTTAAAAAATTTATAGCTCGAAATATGACAGCACACCGCCTAATATTAAGCTGGAGTCCGTAAAATAATTGCAAGTAGTAGTTGACCTAATTGGAACGGGCAACCTTCAAGCTTATCCCGAAACGCGACTAAGTCATTTCAAGGTTTGTACAATTGAATTTAACAAAAAAAAACATTTATTTACAGATTGGAATTAAACACAACATCAATAAACCACAGTCCAATATACATGAGAATAAGTCCATGTACACAAGATATAACCTGGAATATATACCATTCTGATTCAGGCACTGAAAACATGAAATTAGTTAGAAGTCATGAAAATAGTGACTTTAATATATTTTCTACTACTGTAACTAAACACGACAGATATGTTTTACAGGTAATATTGTATGGTAAATAAAATAATGTATGGTAAAGGTGATTTAAAATATGTATTGGTTTTATCATCATCAGGCGTCCACTGCTGAACAAAGGCCACTTAGAACGCCATTCCGAACGACAAAATGGTAGTTGCGCCTACCTGTTATACGTGACTTTCACTATGTTGTCAGTCCACCTAATTGGAGGCCTACCTATGCTGTGTCTTCCGGTACGTGGTCCTAAAAACGAGTCTCAAAAAGAACCTTTCTTCAAGCGATGTGGCCAGCCCATCAGCTTGCAAATCCTAGAAGCAATGTCGGTTACTTTGATTCTTCGGCGAGTATCCTCGTTCCGGATTCTATATCGCAAAGATACTCCAAGCATAGCTCTCTCCTTTGCCCGCTTGAGCTCAAAGCGACTTTGAGCTTTGCCAACAGGCCAAAAGTTAGGGACCACGACTCAGTGCCATATGTCATCACTGGCAACACACACTTGTTGAAGACCCTTGTTTACCCTTGTTACCTGCCTGATAGTAATGAAGTGAAGGTCCGGTTTTTTAGTCAGTAGGGGAAATTCGGGTGCAAAGTTTATCTATGCGTGCGTGGGACTCGGTGCTCACAGTGGCCGAGGCTACCCGCCGGCCGGGGCTACCCGACTTTCCCCTACCAAAGTAAAAAACCGACTCAGTTTATTCTGCCGTTAGTCCCCATTACTATGCCGGCCAGAGGTGCTTGTGCTTCACGTAAGCCAAGAGGAGAATTTCCTTTAAATAAGTCTGAGATTATTCAAAGGAGTTCTCTTATATCCATAGAGATGAGTAAAATAAAACTATGGAAGTAAAGAAAAAAACAATAATTGAAATAAGCACAGAATTGATTTTATATACATTGTATATCGTTTATAGATTGTATATTTCCAGTAAAGCTACAAATCAATATAAGTATTTTTTTTAATTCTAATGTTTAATATCTCCTTTTTTAGATATCTTCAATAAGAGGTGGATCCGTTGTTGTCAGTACGAGAGGGGAATCTCCTAAAACTGTCAGATTGCGACTTCGGGTCCGATCTAAACGAAGATTAGCTGCTAACTGGGACCCGAGGTATATAATAGATAAATTGTATTATTTATTTGTTTTGTGATGTGAGATGTAAGATAAGTTAAGTCGACATTATACACTGCCTGTAGATTTAAATTCATGACAACAGTCACCGCTGCTACCAATGATATTAGGTAAAATGAGGTAGATATGTCACCTACACGAGTTTGAACGATCAATACACACAAGTGAAAGTAGAACGAAATTATAGTAAGCGAAAAAGAGACAAATATATGTTGCTCTGCATCACGACACTGAGTTCAGATTTTGTTAATAGCATAGTTTTAAGGTGCCTCGTTCCTCAGTAATGTCCGACGTGGCCGGAGAAGCCGCCAAATTAAAGTGCGACTGGGCAGGTCATCTCTGTCGCAAGTCTGATGCATTATGGGCATAATTAACAAAGTCGGCCCAAACGGGGATAGCAAGATGAGATGGACTCCTACAATAGTTCGTTGCGAGAGACCGCATAAAGATATCGTGAGTCATGGAAAAGAGAGGGACAACAAATACTTTAAATACTAAATACTACTTTAAAATACTAAACGATTATATCATGGTACAACATTCATTATTTAAATTCAATTCAAAATTGCAGAATTTGACGCAATTGTATTGAAATATTCATTGTAAATACCGGAAATATTATATAGTCGCTAGACCACTTCCTTTTTTAAGATGTAAACAAAAGAATTTACAATTCATTAGGTTTTAGGAGCCTCAATTCCCATAGTCGACACAAACTCCGTTCCTCGATCAAATAAAGCTTGTATGATAAGAATTAAGAATTTAAAAGAAGCGAGAGTTCTGTCGTGAAAAATGGCGCCCTGTTTTCTCTTTTACCCCGTGTGAATATAAATTATTAAATATCACTTAATTATATATTAAATATATACCGGTAACTTTTCCAACCTCATTCCTCAGAACACATTAGCATTATCTTTATAAAAACTTGTCACATAACTTAACACCGTTATCCATAGGTCTCGTATATAAATCTAGACTTGTCTAACCATAGTTCGTCAGGAAAATATATTGATGAAATTTATGAGACGCCACTTTGTAACAGGTAGTGGAAGTTAATAGCTGTGCTAGATTTTTTAAATTTCATGTTTTAAGTACGTCTTAATATAAATAAACACGTCTTATTTTTAAGGCTTATATGTTTTAAGTTTTTAAGATAATTAATAAATTATTGACATAAAGTTATTTATTAGCAGTTATGTACGCAATGTCTCCTGTGAGATAGAGAGAACAAGAATTGTATTTTTACTGTAAAATATTATAGTTTCTTCTTTTTCAGTCGTCGGTGCTTCTGGACCTTGCTTTCCATCAGGCAAGTTGAGTCCCTTTAAAAAGTTGTTTAACCTGTTCTAGACGTTAGGCAAATTTTTATGTAAAAACAATCAAAAAAACTCATGTGTGAATTTTTAGATCTCGAATAATAATCCTAATGAAGCCAGATTATCAAATGCTGCTTCACATGACACCCGACTCGAAAAATCAAAGAAAAATTAATTAGTGCAAGGTTCTGATTTTTCCCCACTCAACATAAACAAACAAACGACGTTTCCAAAGAAATCTGATCACAAAGAATCTTTTAATTAAGATTTATTAAAAGACGCGACTCAATAAATAGATGTTCAACTATTTGTTAAATAAAAACTTGCGTAGTAATTAATAAAATTATATAAACTAGATATACGATCTTTTATTCACGGCAATCTAGTCTTAAAATCTATTCGGTTAAGGAAACGTTTAGCTTAACTAATGATCGATGTATCGAGTGATGTTTCCAAGACATACCCCGTGAAGGTATCTTGATAATTACATGCCTCAAAAAACAATTAAAAGACCCGACCGATCTTAATTATACTTACGAAGTATTGCCTAGATAAACACACATCTTCAATGATTAATAGGGGTTTAAGATAAAACTCCACATTGCAGAATGTTGCTGACATTCATTCCAATTTAAACCTAATTTATGAAGACGTTAAAAGATATATTAAAAGTGTCTAATCAAGATATTGCATTGACACCCCAGGTTGATTTATTGATGATCAATTTTATACCCTAACGACTAATTATTAAAGATTATTTTTTATTACCACTAAGCTAAATAACTATTAGTATGCGCGTATCGATGGCCGTTAATACAAAAAGTGGTTTGAATGAAGTTTGCCTTTAAAATAAACTTGATTAAATTTACACGTGAACTAGGCAATTGCAGGTTTAGTAAGCGGCATAGCCTTTTGTAAATCCCATCAAGAAGCACAATAATTAAGTACGGTACATATTTGCATTTTGTTGTAACTAAATACAAATACTGACCAAGAAACATGAAATTTATTGAATTATTTCTATGTTTGAGTAAAGCTAAAAATATATGAGTTGAAATTTGAAAAACCTAAAACCTTTGTACAGTTACTTAAACGCTTTTGAAATGTAAGCGCAGCAAAAATTCTCAAAATATGAAATAACATATATTTGTGGCTTACTAGGTATGCCGTAAATTATTTTGAATATTTTATCTTACGTTTCAAAGGCGTTTTAAACTTCACCGAAAGCATATTTAATTAGGGTATCGCACACCAAAAGACCCTGTTTCAAAACAACTAGCAATATATCTTTGATATACCAATCAATCAAATTATCACACATCTTTCCCACAGGGATAGACAGAGACAATGCAGCTCTACTCTTTTTTTTATCGTGACTCGACATATGACAGGACAGCACCCCGCTTGATGTTAAGCCGAAGTGTGGTCCATGAATGAATGTCACTGCTACTACAATTCAATAACTGTGAGTAGCAATCACAGCCACTAGGAACCGGCAACTTACAAGCTGACACGACCCTGACACAACTCCCTCCCTTCCCTCACACCCACAATTCACTTCTTCGGTTATAGGCACTAGGCAACCCAGCTTTCTTGAGGATGTTTCCCATATACTTACCTAATTTGTATAATACAAGCACGGTTTGTATAGAAAAAATATTAGTTTTATGTTATAATTATAAAAAATAATTATTACTGAAAAATAGTAGATATAAAGATCTACCAATCATGAGCCTCAAAGAAGTATTCCCACAACAACTAAGTTGTTTAATTTAATAAGAATAGTATCACTGCATTTAATTAAAGTAATTATCTCGGGTCTTAATAGCAGCTTTAACAGGGGGTCCTTATAATTATGAAAATGTCCTGAATGCCTATGCAATCAACACCGCAATGATGGCATGAACCGTGCCATTTATGTGTAAACTACTTTTACAATATGCTGGTGAGAAAATATTTCCTTGTCTATTTTTATACCTTAATCTCCACAGCTTAGGGCTAAGGTTTTATCTTAATAGTTGGAAGAAGCTAATTAAGAATAAGTATTATTATTTTAAGTAATGTTTTACCAGACAAATTTTAGTATTCATCTTTTATTTCTTCATAGGTTTTATTTGTAATATTTAATAATTATATTAAATATTGCAAATATTTGTTAATAAAAAAAGAGGTGGATATTTGCTTCTATTGCAGACTCGGTTATCAAAGAGTCTGCCGATCCGGGGTATTACCACCCACTACTTACAAGTATACAGACCGTGGAATGATTTGGTCGCGTTTCCGGATCAGCTTGTAAGTTGCTGGTTTTAACTAGGCCGGCGGCATAGTGGATGTGATTGCTACTTACAGTTATTGAATTGTAGTAGCAGTGACATCCATTCATGGACCACACTCCAGATTAACATCAAGTGGGGTGCTGTCATATGTCGAGTCACAATAAAAAAAGATAAAAAAAAAGGTCCAGTGCAATCGTTAGCACTCCTCGACGCACCGCAAGAGAATCCGCGCCACACATCGCGACTTATCTATACGACTATGAATTAAACGAATTTTATGCGGCTACTATCGCGTTTATTTTGGTTTTGATTTTACAATGTTTTATGATTACTCCGCCTGTTCAAGAGCTTTGCAGTCATCGTAGTCACGGAGACGGAGATGGCTGCAAAGCTCTCGAAACGTCGGAATAACAATAACAAATTGTAAAATAAAAACCAAAATAAACGGTATAACTTTTGTTTGCGATAAAGTAATATGAAGTAAACCGCATAAGATTTGTTCAATTCATTAATCAATGTTCGCGCAAATCTAAGAAAATCTACACGATTTCTTTTCAATTTTCAAGAAATTTTCAAGAGAATCAAATTTCACAAATTCTTTTACGTTTATTTCAGTCCAATTGATCCCCATGCAACATTATACTGCGTAGTAGCATCACACAGAAGAAACTATACCTCCTTGTGTGCAGCACAACACGATTTGAAAGTGAATCAACAGAACAAACCCAATATCATGGAGTCAGATCGTCGCAAGGATTCAAAAGATGTCATTGATAGAATTGAAGTGGACAATACGATTGAGAAAGATTTCTTTGGAGAAAATTTAGCTTTTAGTTCGTATGAAGGAAATTTTAAAAACTTTTACAGAAGAAAAAAGTTTAGTAAGTATTGATTTGATTGATTAAAATTGAATGGAATAGATACGTTAAATAAGCCTGCCTTAATCGGAGACATCCTCAAGAAAGCTAGGTTGCCTAGTGCCCATAACCATAGAGTTTGTATGAAGAAAATTGTAAATGTGAAGAAAGCGTATGAGTTGTGTCAGGATCGTGGCAAGTAGCGCTCCATTGTCTCTGCCTATCCCTGTGGGAGGAAAGCGTGACAATTTAATTGATTGATTAATAAAAATATCAATTACCTACATTACATAACCTATAGAACATATGAGAATGTGATGAGCTTAGCAACTGGCGCTCCGTTGTCTCTGTCTATCCTTGTGACAATTTGATTGATTGATTGATTGTGATGTGCTTAGTTTTATTTTTTATATAGTTAATTCTATTTACAGGTCGCAGTACAAAAGTAACGGACGAAGATCCCATGGTCACATGTGTTGGTGACAGGACACACCATCTCATTGAAAATCTTGATCCTACTAAAGTAAGACTGACTTCTTTGCTACTGGCGATTTTGTGCCATATAAATTATTCGTTAAAAATTTAACAAATTTTATGCGGCTTACTATCGCGTTTATTTTGATTTTAAATAAATGATAGTAAGCCGCATACAATTTGTTTAATTCAATAATCAATGTTCGCGCAAAATCTAAGAAAATACTAAATTCTTCGTTTTTTTATTGACCTCGTCCGAGAGTGCCAATGACTAAAAAACAGACTCAGTTTACTGTTGCCTCTGTCGTCGACATTATGCCGGCCAAAGAATCTACTAGTCAATATTAAATATCAATATCAAAAACGAACGGGTCTACTCGACCACTTAGGGGGCTATTTAGGTCCGGAACAATTTTTTCTTTCATATTTGTAACAATTAAGTATATCTAATACTATTATCGGAGACATCCTTAAGAAAGCTAGGTTGCCTAGTGCCCATAACCATAGGGCCTGTATGAGGAGAATTGTGGATGTGAAGGAAGCAAGGGAGTTGTGTAAGGATCGTGGTAAGTGGCGCTCCATTGTCTTTGCCTATCCCTGTGGGAAAAAGGCGTGACAATTTGATTGATTGATTGATAATACTATTATATTGAACAATTGATTTATTTAAAAAAAAGCTTACGTTATAAAAATAGCTTTAACTCAAGTTAGACATATTTATTTTCTTAGATTTTGCGCGAACATTGATTAATGAATTAAACAAATACAGCATCAACCAATAGGACGACCAACACCTCAGTCTCTCCGTGACCACGATGGCTGCAAAGCTCTCGAAACGTCGGAATAATAAAATAAAATTGTAAAATCAAAACCAAAATAAACGCGATAGTAAGCCGCATAAAATTTGTTTAATTCATTAGACATAATATAGAAGATTATTTAAAATTTATTTAAACTGTATCGTAGAGCTTGTATGAGGAAATTGTGGATGCAAGGGACGCGAGAGAGTTGTGTCAGGATCGTGGCAAGTGGCGGTCCGTTGTCTGCCTATCCTTGTGGGAAAAAGGCGTGACAATTTGAATAATTGATTGTTTTACGGGATCATCCCTAGACTGGTAGTTCAAAATGTTGAAAGTAGTGATAATGATAATGTACCAAAATTATTCCAGATGTATTACATAAGTATATTTGGTATCGGCAACGATAGAAGAGCTGGTTCACTATTGGCTACTGGTAGCGTGCGGCCTAGGACATCTACCGCTAAGAGACTTCGCGAGAATGTTCCTTTGAAAATTGAACTAAGAGGAAGAACTATTTTTTATTATAAGGTTTGTACTGTTGTACTCCGTTATTTAAAGGCGACCGTGTAGTGGCAGTGCAATGGTTATACAAACCAAGAGCACGAGTTCGAGACCACCCACCAGTACCAATGTATCTTTGATATATGTACTTTGGTTGTCCTGTTTCTATGATACAAGCACTTTAGTAGCTTAGTATAAAATAATTACAAAATTGTTTAAAACGAAAACCAGCATATTTTGTTTGGTAGCTCTCATTATGCCGGCCCGAATTATATGCCGACTACGTGTGGTATTCTAAATATTTTAAGACTGGTAGGCAGACTAATTAATTAGATCAGTTTTCAAAAGAATATTTTTTTTAGAGTTCCTTATCATCAGGTAGTGGAATATGGGTCGCTGTTTCAACATGTGGAGGAACGGTCGATATAGAAGTATCAGCTCGAGGGAAACGCCTGAAAATTATAAAAAATGTTGGTTAGTACATTTTTATGAAGAACACTGCCCCCCTAGCACGGCAATCCAAGAAGCAAAATCGATACCTGCTAAGACTATCATTATAACTCAATTTAAATAAAATTCCACGACACAGCGCATCGAAATGGCCGAAAAAATATTATGAAATGAGCTACATTGATATTCCTTGCAGGTATTGATCTTGCTTCTTGGATTGCTGTGCTATCCAAGAAGCCATTCTTGGCTGTTTGAAAATATGCTGTCGTGTGTCGGTCGAGCCACAATACAAAAATCACAAACACAATCTTCTAGGTCGTCTTAATCTTAATCTGTTTCATCAATCTCCTAATAAACAGTAATGTAATAAAACGTATTTCATATTAAACCTGCTATTAAATAAATCAGTAGAAATAATAAAACTTTTAAAACTGTTAAATATTTGTAAGATTAACCTTATTTAGTTGTTTTGACCTGTAAAAGGATTAACTGACATGTATTGAAATCAAATATTGTTATGGCTACAAAGAGCCACCTTTGTTTAAGAGGTAAATGAACTATGCCATAAAAACATTGAGATTTTATCTGAATTGAACCATGTTTTTTTTTATAAATTTATGCAGTAACTTTAGCATTAAATAAATATTTAATTAAATTGTCACGTCTTTTTCCCATAGGGATAGACAGAGACAATGGAGCACCACTTGTCACGAACCTGATATAACTCCCTCGATTCCCTCACATCCACAATTCTCTTCATACGAGCTCCACCATTATGGGCTTTCATGATGATGTTTCTGATTTGGTTGGAAAACATTCTTTTGGGTCTGCCTCTTTTAACGCATCCATCCACATTAGATTTATAAATTCCTTTCATCAATCTACCTAAAAACGTATAATAATCAACGAATAATAAATGATTAAGTAACGTTGATTGGTTACCTACGAGAATACCAAATATCAGTGGAAGTTCATTGCATTGCCACGTCATTTCACTGTCGTGTTTTAAAGAAGCATTTTTTCAGTCGTCAGGGCTTTTGGACCTTACTTACTATCAGGCAAGTCCAGGTCAGATGTGGAGTCTTAGTAAAAAAAATGTTAAAGGATTGTTAAAAGAATTTTGGAATTTCAGATAAACATTTAAAAATGTACGTTCCTGCACCAGTTTGGATGTCATCAATACAAGAAACCAGTGACGAAGGGTCCTATCAATTCGACTCCAGCAGTTCTGAAGAAACTAAACTGCGTTATGTCATCAAAGTAACGCCAACTCGCAAAGACATTGATAATTTAAATGAGGTTGAGGTTAGTTAGAAAAATAATTCCTACGCTTTTTAAGTGCCAAACAACTAAATTCACAGTTGCTTCAGTCCCAATGCCGGCCAAATAAAATTAATCCTTGACGTAAATAAGGTTGTAGGGTAGCACTGTCGGACGAATGTACCCCAGCTCCCAATCTCCAGCGTTTGTGATGACGGAGGTGACCGTGGAGTTTTAGCCGATATGAGTCCGGCATAATCCTGGTTACTACCCCGAGAAACCAGAAGTATCCATAAGATTTCCCCACGAAAAAAGAGGTGTAGTTAGCACATAGAGTTCTGTGACCAGCCCCTAGAACCGAATGAGGTTCCTAGGCATACGTGATGCAGAAGGATTGCGATAGATTCTCACTCTCTCTCCTTACAGTCGTTTCTATTTTTTAGTTTTTGACTTTATGTCCTCTAGAGGACGCCATATTCACTTTAATGTGACGTCTGCTGGTTATAGACACTTTGTCTATAACCAGCAGACGATAAAAGACGTTTCTAACAATACCTGTTTAGTTTGGCTAATATTGTTTTTACTTCAAATAAAATTGTATAAATCTTAAGTAACTATTAATTTTATATTAAGTATATACTCGTATGCGCCATTAATAAATATAATATTTACTACTTGCCGCCATCTACTAGATAGTAACAGGATTCCTTTAGCGTAAAATTCTGGCGACTTTAACTCAAGGAATTCTTTGGAGAATTTATTTCTCTTTTAAATATTCACTTAATGATCGGAAAAAGGGTTTATCCGAAGGCGCTAAATCCGTCGAATACGGTGAATGCATGAGCAGAACTCAACCAAACTCCTGCAATTGCACATCCACTTTCGTAGGCTGCCCGGTAGGAGACTTGTCCTCCGTTTCGTAGTCCTCCTCTTTGAATTTCCTGAACTAAGTTTTTGCTGTTTTGTAAGTCAACGTGAAATCTTCATTGCACGAAATATATTGGTAGTCGCAGTTTTTGCATTGTGGCCCAGACGAAACTCGTAAAAAAGAAGAGTACGAATTTGCAATTTTTTTTGTTATACTTAACGTTTTATTAATAAAAATACATACTCGATACCACCTTTTATACCACAATAGATTTTATTCTAGAAAGTTCCAAAAAGATTTTAGAATGCTTGAGATTTTGGGATTAAAAAAATATTAGCCAACCGAACATACCGATCAAACACATAACCCTCCTTTCTGCCGTACTCTACTAATTAGAAATAAACATCATGTTACAGGTGACAGCATCATCAAAGAGATGGGGTGTAAATGTACCAGAGCTTGGTCTTAATGATGGAGCTGTAGTAAAGGAATTGCGATCAAGAAGATCATGTCATTCAATAGAAATAGCTTTTTTACCTGCAACACATGAAAATATTAATGCTATTAGGTAAATACTATTAATAATGTTTGTAAACAGTATACACGGTGTCTCAAAGCGTAATACATGTTAATATGGGATACTAAAACAGAGACGGGGGTAAACAAGGATATCATCCAAACTAAGTATACTGTTACTTTCTGAAATAAAATTGCTAAACCTTTTAATAGGCAATAATTTTATAGAATTTTGACGACAGGCGTGGCGTGTTGGTTACGAGTAAAGATACCGATCTTCCGGTGTCGATTCCCAAGCTATGAAACAAATATTTGTTTCATAGCTTTTTCTGCCATATTTGCTCCGGGTCTGGTTGTCAAAGAGTGGTAGGCAGTTATCCAGTGATGCCCAGTCTGCCGTCTGCTACTTACAGTTATTTAACTGTAAGTAGCAGTCAACTCCGTTCATGGACCGCATTCCAGCTTAACATCAGGCGGGTGATGATGTCGAGCCACAATAAAAATAGTATAAAATATGTCATCAATATTAACCTATGAAATGTTTAAATTAAAAATCACGATGACAATTATTATTTTAAATACGACTTAATCTCCAAGACAAACGTTATAAAGAATGATTATAAAACACAAACAAGTCATAAGTGAATAAAATTTGACAATAAAACGTAGAAAAATAATGTAATAATGTTTACATAATGTAATTTTCAGGTATTGCATAACAGCGAAAGAAATAACAAATACATCGGATGATCACTCGTTTTGTTCCAAAACGAAGCAGAATACTTTGAAAACACAATGCGTTAACCATACACAGTAAGTAAATATTTGTGCAAGTCAAAAATTATACAGAACGCTATTCCAGGAACGCTATTGAAATTAAAGTGAATTGACATTTTTTTTAAAACATTTCTTGTCATCACCGTATTATGATTATAACCGTTTAGTAAATGACAGCAAGATTAAAAACGGTAAAATGGCTCAAAAAAAATATTTTATGCAGTCTTTTTTAGGATCGGGATCTCTAAAAACCCACTTTATTTTCGAAAGCGTTTTTGAAACAACATGTATATTTTTTTAATTCTGATAAGTCTTGTTGCCTATAGGATTATCGATTGGCAATTGAGTGTCATAGCAACTTCATAGCACTGAAGTGAATTAAATGGAACTTTAATTAAATTTCCAAAACCTAATGTTAGTAAGTGTTCATATGTCTAGTCTTTAGACCTTAAGTAGTATCACTACTATCAGGTGAAAAAACTGCGAAGAGTCTTAGTTGTAATTCGGGATTAGTTTTATAGCTGATAATGTCTATACTACGGAAAATGTTCCGAGGAGCTCTTTTACCTTGTTCCTAGCTCGTCTTTTCACGCCCGGGGGAAGCATCCGCATTCTGTTGACCGAATCGGCGCAGCAGTCTAACTAAAAGGTTCGGTACGTCGTTTCTCTGTAGAACAAGCGACGAGTGGAATGCTTTAACAGCCCACAGCCCATGTGTTTTCTCCATCCTATAATCTTCCTTTAAGCGATTCATGAAGAAGCACCTTTAGCCGGCATAGTGACTTGCTTACCATCAGCGGCCGAGGTCAGATGTCGAGTACCAATTCAAAAAATATATGTTTTTTTTTATTGTGACACATCTGACGACTGCCGTCCAAGAGTGACCACGACTGAAAAAAACCGGATAGTACACAGCTGCCTCAGTCGCCGTCACTATGCCGGCCAAAGTGACTGCTTGTAGGTATCTACTTGTAGCAGCAATAGCCTTTGCTTATGGATCGAATTTCAGTTTACCATCAACTGGATAGTATTATGTCGTGGCAATGTAAAAGTTATTATGGGTAAGATTATAACTTTGATTGTAATTTTCAGGGCCAAAGTGATATTGCATAGGATTAATGGACTTAAAGCCGATCGTAAATATGCCATACAAGTTATCGCTTCTATTAAGGGGAATGGTGTACCATACAACACATTGCTTGCTGATACAAATGTTTGCAAGGAGTAAATTGTCACAAAAATGTTAAAGTATATCCTATCATTTATGGAAGTTACAATACCTACAACATTTAAATTTTATTCTCCAAGTGCAGATAAAGACAATTATAATTATAATTTTAATAATAAACAAACGAAAGAATAAGAAGTACAAGTGACCAGCATGGTAAAGGCGCTCTTGAACTTCTCCTTGCTCACTATCAGATAAGTTGAGGTCAGAAGTTGAATTTAAATAATAATAAAATAAGACTGTTCGGTTACACCAATAAAATCATTACATATATAAAAAATATATAATGTATTATAAAAGATTAATTCTATTATAGCAAATTAAATATCAATTGAAACTTCCATTAACGATATTTTATTGAGATCTCTATCATAAGTATTACTTTGGTATAAAAAATGTAAAGAAGAAATAAGTCTATTATGTGATACCTAATGATTCTTATTTAATGTATTTAGAATTTGCTTAAGAAATATTATTGTAAATATATCCTAATAAAATACACTATAGTTAGTAAGAATTGTCACAAAATATTTTAAGAAAGAGGCATTTATTCGTTGTAAGCTTTACTTCAAACGTTCCTATTAAATGTACATACATGCAGAATTTATAATAAAACAGAATTGTACTTAAATTTGATTTGTTTAATTTACAACCCTACTGCATTGCTCCCAAAAGCATGCCATTATCAACAAAATGGACGCATCCTGTTATACTTTTAGATTTATCACTTGCGAGAAAGAGTACAAGGTCAGCAACATCGATGTTTGTTGCTATTTTACCAAGAGGACAATCCTTTACACGTTTTCTGTAGTACATTGTTATTTCATCTTCTTTGAAACCAATATCGTTGACAATTTTCACTGGTCCTGGATTAACTGAATTCACCCTTATTCCATCGACTCCGAATTCTTTAGCAAGACATTTGGTAAACATGTCCAATGCCGCTTTCGCCATGCTGTATGGAAGATATTCTGGTTCAGGGAATGTTGACGCTGCGCTTGAGATGTTAACTATAGTGCCTGTCGACATTATAATGTGTGGTATAGCGAAGTTTGTTAGTCCGTACACACTACGTAGAGAGCTCTTCATCACTGTATCAAATGGGCTTAGGCCATCTGTGAGACTAGCAGAGATCCCTGTTCCAGCATTATTAATAAGAATATCAATCCTACCATATTCGTCTACTGTTTCATCAATTACTCTTCTCAAGTCATCTTCGTGGTCTAAATCGCTTACTATGACGACTGGTTGGACTCCCTTATTAGCAACAATTTGCTGTACTAAATTGTTTAATTCTTCTCTATTATCTCCAACTATTGCTAATTTAGCTGAAAATCGAGCGAACTGAATTGCACAAGTTGCACCGATCCCTGTTGTAGCGCCAGTAAGAAGAATAACTTTATCTGTGAAATCCATTTTTCTTTTCCAAACTATGCTAACGTTCGACTGGGGTGATTTTATAAAAATCAATGAAGAAAAAATTTAAACACCTCAGATGTAAATTAATTATCTTATCTTTATAAACGTAAATAAACATCATACGAGAGAAATTTGCGATAAACTTTGTTCCAAACAACAAGATTGTTGTGGTATTTGTCTAGCAGTTTATACAATCACCTTCATTTTGATGACAAGCTTGGCGTATTGGTTAGGACACCAGCCGCTACACGTAAAGTCCCGGATTCAATTCCCGGTCGGAGCAAATATTTGTTTCATAGCATTTATTTATAGTATTTAATAATTTGATTCAATATTTGTTAATAAAAAAAGAGGAGGATATTTGCTCCGATCTGACAAAAAGTGGCCCAGTCTGCCGATTCAGGGTAGTACCACAAGTGTACAGATCGTGAAGTGACATAGTCGCTATTCGGGATCAGCTTGTAAGTTGCCGGTGCCAACTAGGCCGGCATAGTGGATGTGACTACCACTTTCAGTTATTATGCACGTACCAAACACCTTTATTCATAGACCGCGCTCAAGCTTAACATCAGGCGGGGTGCTGTCATAATGTCGAGCCACAATTATTTTTATTTAAAGTTACTTATATGGTATATTATGTAATATAAAAACTTTGTTAGTATATTAATAAATGATATTAGCCATAAGCTATAAGTAGATAGAATTGAATCCCTAGTCATATTAAATTGTTTAATATAAATTATTATAACAATTTTTGGTATTACTTTTGTTGTATACTTTTGAATGACTGCCTTTATCGTTTACCAAACAAAAGTAAAAGCAAGAGATTAAAAAATGCTACGTTTGACAAACTTTTTTGAGATTACTACATAAAATTATACTCTGGTAAATTTAAAAAAAGTTAAGTACTTAACCTTAAAATTACTCAGATTCAATATTGAAAATATTTTAGGTCAAAAGAGTTTATTATAATTTTCTTTTCAAATGCAACAAATTATTGGCAACACCCACAAGAGTTTGACAGTGACGAGTTTTTGGCGGGCAGCTGCCTTCGACAGTTGATGCCGTCTCGTAAAGCTTATGTTTTTGAATGACTATGTGTTTTGATGGTGAAAGTAATATGAACTTACTTAGAATAGTGTGCATCATTAATCTACTGAACTGAATATATAAAAATAATCATCAGACTTGAATGCAAGGCTTTATAATTTAAAAAAAAATACATTGGCTGTATAAGTTCGATCCCATTGCCTTTAATAGAAATAACAACAAAAAAATACAAATCTGTCAATTTGTGCTTTGGGGTTATATTTGCATTACATTTTAGTTAATAAATTAATAATGGCAGAAAAAGGTTTCTTTGGGCCTTTAACTTTACAACAAAGCAATGAAAGATTAACATTTGATTTAGACGAAAATATGGAGTGTTTTTGCGTTCTATGCGACAATAAGTACACATTGCCAGAAGAAACACAATCTTTACTTATGCACTTATTTACAAAGCATAAACTCGTTATATCTGATGTAAATGATATAGCAGATTTAAAGGAATATTTAAGATATTGGAGAATGAGATTTAAAGGTAATTTGATACATTTTTTTTAATATTTTGATAATGAACACAAGAATTGTTAATCAACATGATTAATAAGACCCGTTTTTCAGCTATTCTTTCTCTCTCTATATCTAATTAAATTAATAACAATATGGTTTATTTCATTCGCGGAACTGTAGTTATATTTCGATTCACTAACTTGTACCTTATATTTCAGATGAAGGCCTTCCATATTTTTGTACTACAATGCTGCTGGATGGAAAACCAGATGGTCCAGACACTAAAAGCAATGAACACTACTTATTAAGTGATGTGTTACCTGAAGACAAAGAATTAAGATCAAATTTACAACAGACGAGATTAGAAAAACTATTAAGGCACCATCAGTTTGAGAGGGAAGACCAGAATTTCATAAAAGAATGTTTATTTTGTCGATTTACATCTACAGATACAAGAGCTAACTATTTAAAACATTTATATGAAAAACACAACTTTCACATTGCCAAACCGGAAAACCTAATATTCATAGATAAACTCGTAAAATACTTGGAATTAAAAATGGAGACATTACAATGTATTTATTGTGAAAAATATTTTAAATCAAGAGTTATTTTAAAGGAACACATGAGGAAAAAAGGTCATAAAAGAATAAATGCAGAAAACAAAGATTATGACAAATATTTTTTAGTCAATTATTTAGGTGAAAAAGATGAAGAAAGAACTAAAACAAAACAAAATAAACCAAAAGTTTTAGTAAATAATTTTAAAAAGAAAACAGTAGATTCAAATGAAGATAGCGATCCAGACTGGTCTGAATGGACAGAAGAGAATGCTCCATTAATAACATGCTTGCTTTGTGACCATGGCGAGACAGATTACGATTCAATCCTTAAACATATGGAAAAACAACATGAATTCTCTTTTAGGAAAGAAACAAAAGAATTGGATTTCTATCACAGAATCAAAGTCGTAAACTTTATAAGGCTACAAGTACATTTAAAACAGTGCTTTAGTTGTGATACTAAGTTTACTGAGACTCAAAATTTAATAAAACATATGAAAGAATCAAAACATTTTACTCTAAATAAAAGTAAATGGGATCAACCTGAATATTATTTTCCGACATATGAAGATGATTTGTTTTTATGTTTCCTCAATGATGAAGATGAAAGTTGGTGGTCTGATGAAATAGATGATGTACAAGCTGAATCATGTCAAGATTTGTCAGATATTTCAAAAGAAATGGCACTCTCTGTGCTTAATGATGATTAACGCTTAGCTTGTATACATTTCAGAGATACTGTCATGAAACAATAAAAGATTGCTGTTGAATTCAGACACATCAAGGCAGTGGTGAAACCATAAAGAAACATCTCATGAACATAGCCAGAGTAACTGAGGCAACCACTTTTTGAGTCATGTTTTACTATCAGGCAAGTAGATGTCAGATGTTTGCGCCTCAATAAAAAAACATTGCATAATCTGTTTATTAGTATTTTGCCTGTTGGAAAAGCTCAGAGTCGCTCAGCGAGCAATGGAGGGAGCTTTATGTGTAATTTAGCACTAATATATAAAAGCTATCAAATCATTAAGTTCCCAAGGTAATTTTACACTTATTAGTAGTCTGCAAGTTGTTTTTATGCAATTGTATTCAAATCAATTTAACATAGTCACTTTAATCATAAAAACACCCATATATTGTTATTGTTGAGCACTGTTAACACTTGTATATATTATAAACACTTATTTTAATACATTAGTCTAAAAAATATATGATTTTAAAGTTAACTTCATTTTTAACTTACATTTATTTGAGGAGCATTACGCGACCCGTCAAACGTCAAATCCGTTCGTCCAATTTTCTTAGTAGACTGATTTTTTTGTTGAAATTGTGCATACAGTTCTCTAAGATTACAGAGTAATTTTTCTTTATACTCACTTTATTTTTCTGTCCTGGCATAAAGCGGGAGAATACAGTTCTCTAAGATTACAGAGTAATAGACGTTTTTGCATATAAATATTTTTCTTTATACTCACTTTATCTTTCTGTCCTGGCATAAGGCAGGAGAAAAATCATAGACAGCCGTTATTGTTACTTCAGAAAGTAGCCGTCCTGTTCTAATACAAGGTTGTGACAACAAACCTTTTTCTTAAAATAATTTCCTTGTCTCTACTTAATACTCAGAAACACTAAAGAATTCAGCGGTTTGTTTTCTAGACCAAGATTCAGGAGCTAAAGTTAAAAATTGCATTTTTTCTCTAGGACTAACTTGATGGATTTTTTCCTTTATCAATGTCATCAATCTATCAAACTCGGCACTTTTCACACTGGTTTATTTATCTTCATTGGAAATGCTTTCATTGCTTAAAAAAATTTTTTCTTTTAAATCTAGAGAGCTAGCAATTTTTTTCTAAGTGCAGTTTGGGCTTGCCTCAGTTTTCTTTTTCCAGTGGACACTACTGTGGGCAGGTACTGCATGTAACTTGATTGGAGATATTCCAAAATAAGTTAAACTTTCGTTGAGATTAGGCCCGTCCTCTTCTCTTTGAGCAGTAGAAGAAATTTCTAAACAGTCTATCTGTTGATTTGTTGTTGTGTCTAGATCATTTTTCTGTTCTTTGTAGCACTGTAACATTTCTGAGGCTTTCTTTCTACATGTAAAAAAAAAAGTTTTGTTCCAGGAATGACATTAACATTCAATTTGTTTTTGTACTCTGTTGCTCTATTTTAACTTATAGACCGCAGTGATGCTTTTTTTGATTGTTCTGGATGCAGATTGAATAAATCACTGCATTTTTTCTGGTGACTTCATACTCATGGAGATACATTTCTTCATGCACCATGCAGATTGTAGAATTCTCTCTAAACTGTTTATTACATCTCCAAAAACTATGTTCCTTGTTCTGTGAAGAGTAATTATATATTGTTTTAACTTTATTTAAGTCACATCTTGCTTTTTGATCGATTGCTCCCACAGTACTAAATTTATTCTGTCCATTATAAATGATACACAACCATCCGAAACAATAATCTCTTTTCTATAAAAAACTAAGAAGCCAATATGTGACTTTTATAAATTTAAATGCATTTTTTTAACTATGTTAAGATTTGTTGATCATTCAATGCAAAGCAGCTTAAAATTATGTCTTCTGGCAATTAAATTTATCTGATTAGGTGAAAGTCTGTCTACTGGCGCTTTTATTCTATTGATTAAATAAAGATCAAAATTTCTAGAACGTTTAGCTTTTTTATCACCTGTCAGTTATTTTTACTTTTTTAAAATTAAGATCAAAGTACTACTAAAAAATTATACTTCCTTTTTAAAATTTAAAAGACAATCATTCATTGATGCTTGTTATATGATTGGAGAATTACAGTTAAGACTTTTGTATTAGTTTAACTATTTTTTAAATATTAATATATTATTTAAATATATTATGATATTATTATTTTAAGGCAGAATTCAGTAGTACATTAAAAGTGCCCCAGCCATAATACAATACCTAATGCAATGTATGATTTTTATGTAAAATATGTAATTTATAAAAATCCTGTAGCTCGCCCATTAATTTTTTTTCATGAGTTGTTAGAACATACTTTGAAGTATATTTCTGGTTAATTTCGGGAAAATCAGAGAGGGGGCACTGCAAGAAATTAACTGTAAAAATGACTGCCACTCATTCAATTTAAAAAAACAACTTTGTAATTTTTTATCAAAAATTATACAAAGCAATGCTTTCAGTAGCTACTTTAAATGAAAGTTTGCATAATTCTGAAGAAAACAAAAAAAAACATGCCATTTTAGGTCATTGGAGTAGAGTTAAAAAATGCTACCAGTAAGCCTAATTTCATTCAAATTCTTTATTGAATTTCTTGGTTGTATTTAGTACAAAAGTTTTCAGAAAAATCCATATGTACAATGGCATCGGTTTCAGATAAAGACTCTTTCAATTGCTTAATGGCATTGCACTGGTGTAATATGTTGAAACAAAAAACAAATGTTAAAAACCATTATGTTGTTACATTTATATTAAAACACGTGGACTGTACATAAATTGATTTATTAAGAGAGATTTATAATATTAAGCGTCCTCCTTTTGGCGAAGTCCGTTAGTATCTCCTGATTCTCATTACTCTTTTCCTGTCAGACCTCATTAATATGTAGACTATAATGTTTAATATAGTTCTGCTCACATGCTTCCTAAAGAATAATAAGCAGACCAACACAATTAACAGCATGAGTAATATGGATGTCATAATGCAAGGACAACCGGCACAGGCACATTTGCACATTTGCTTATGTACTGGTTGTAAGCACAATATGTGCTACATTCAGCACATTCAAAAAATGATATAATCTCCCCTTTGTCATATAATCCACAACTCCACCTAATTAAGCCAAACATTGGTTGGCCAGTTACTAAGGTATTCTTGTCTTTCTCTGTTGTAAGTGTCTGTGTGGTATCGGCTGTGCTGGCAGTGCAGTTAGTTGCACCAGTGATCCTGACAATGCCGTTGTTGATCCCGACCTGCACGTCTCCGCTAACCAAACTTAGCATAAGGAGCATTAAGCCTAGGTGATACATTGTCATTGAAGTTACTTTTTATAAATCCCTGCTTGCTGCTTTTTGTTTTAATGTCAATTGCTTAAAAAATTATTTTCTTTTAAATCTAGAGAGCTAGCAATTTTTTTCTAAGTGCAGTTTGGGCTTGCCTCAGTTTTCTTTTTCCAGTGGACACTACTGTGGGCAGGTACTGCATGTAACTTGATTGTAGATATTCCAAAATAAGTTAAACTTTCGTTGAGATTAGGCCCGTCCTCTTCTCTTTGAGCAGTAGAAGAAATTTCTAAACAGTCTATCTGTTGATTTGTTGTTGTGTCTAGATCATTTTTCTGTTCTTTGTAGCACTGTAACATTTCTGAGGCTTTCTTTCTACATGTAAAAAAAAAAGTTTTGTTCCAGGAATGACATTAACATTCAATTTGTTTTTGTACTCTGTTGCTCTATTTTAACTTATAGACGGCAGTAATGCTTTTTTTGATTGTTCTGGATGCAGATTGAATAAATCACTGCATTTTTTCTGGTGACTTCATACTTATGGAGATACATTTCTTCATGCACCATGCAGATTGTAGAATTCTCTCTAAACTGTTTATTACATCTCCAAAAACTATGTTCCTTGTTCTGTGAAGAGTAATTATATATTGTTTTAACTTTATTTAAGTCACATCTTGCTTTTTGATCGATTGCTCCCACAGTACTAAATTTATTCTGTCCATTATAAATGATACACAACCATCCGAAACAATAATCTCTTTTCTATAAAAAACTAAGAAGCCAATATGTGACTTTTATAAATTTAAATGCATTTTTTTAACTATGTTATGATTTGTTGATCATTCAATGCAAAGCAGCTTAAAATTATGTCTTCTGGCAATTAAATTTATCTGATTAGGCGAAAGTCTGTCTACTGGCGCTTTTATTCTATTGATTAAATAAAGATCAAAATTTCTAGAACGTTTAGCTTTTTTATCACCTGTCAGTCATTTTTACTTTTTTAAAATTAAGATCAACGTACTACTAAAAAATTATACTTCCTTTTTAAAATTTAAAAGACAATCATTCATTGATGCTTGTTATATGATTGGAGAATTACAGTTAAGACTTTTGTATTAGTTTAACTATTTTTTAAATATTAATATATTATTTAAATATATTATGATATTATTATTTTAAGGCAGAATTCAGTTGTACATTAAAAGTGCCCCAGCCATAATACAATACCTAATGCAATGTATGATTTTTATGTAAAATATGTAATTTATAAAAATCCTGTAGCTCGCCCATTAATTTTTTTTCATGAGTTGTTAGAACATACTTTGAAGTATATTTCTGGTTAATTTCGGGAAAATCAGAGAGGGGGCACTGCAAGAAATTAACTGTAAAAATGACTGCCACTCATTCAATTCAAAAAACAACTTTGTAATTTTTTATCAAAAATTATACAAAGCAATGCTTGCAGTAGCTACTTTAAATGAAAGTTTGCATAATTCTGAAGAAAACAAAAAAAACATGTCATTTTAGGTCATTGGAGTAGAGTTAAAATTTCAGAAAAATCCATATGTACAATGGCATCGGTTTCAGATAAATTTTAACCATAACATTTTCACAGCCCTTAATAAGGCACAAAAATCATTCATAACGAATAATTGAAACTTGTTTGTCGAGGTGTATGTATCACTTGACAAATAAGTTTCCAATCATTTGGTTATAGTGTCTAAGTTGGGACTCATGACAGTTCTGGCGAAGTTTCATATAAGATCAATCCAAAGAAATGTTTTATTTTATATTTATTTGTTGGTTTCCAGAAATTCGTGCGAGATGTTTTTAAATTAATTCGTTTTGCTTCCGCAAACTAATCGGTTGAAATGCCATTAGATTAAAGAATTCTTTTAGTGAAGCCTGATTACAGTTTCTAGCCCATTTTTAAACCAATTTTTTGTAATATCATCCACACGATATTTAACCAAGGAGGTCCTTAAAATTACTTTCTACGTTATAGCTACTGGGCGGTCGATTGAAATACTTTGTAACTTAAGCTCACTCCAAATTGTTGATTTTTTATTAATTATTTAAATTATTAATAATTTAATTAAAGGCAAGTAAAATATGTTTTTGTCATCTGTTACAGTATCGTCAGATAATACATTTTTTAAGAATAATGCACATATAAAAATTCCAAGGAATTTTCTTCAGCCGCTACTTCATTCCATGCGCAGTTTTTATCTAAATTTTTTTGCTTCTTTTTCTGATTTATATACTTCGGTTTCTGATTCAACGAGTCCTGATATATATTTTTTTTAATATACAGCGTTGTGAGCACGTCGTATGAGCCAAAAAATAAGACGTATCTAATGGAATAAATTAGTTAGATCGGTATTTGAGTTGTGATTTTCTGTTCACAAAAAGTCTTTACAGCCCCTATTAGGGCAGAAGAATCATTTATAACGAATTCATTTGGAGGTCTATCACTTGACAAACAAGTTTCCAACCATTTGGTTATAGTGTCTAAGATATGGCTTTCTGCTATAGCTTATACAAACTACTCGGGAGCGCGTATCGTATCTCTTGAAATAGTATATTTTTGGTTGTATTTCACCCACTATTTTATCTTTAGTGAGTAGATTCGCTTACTTATTGGTGTCAATTTTATATTTTCAATTACTTTTTTCTTAACGTCATATTTTTCGAAAAAGAAACTATAGCTCATTTTTTAATGCTTACCATAATGTTTTAATACATATATGGTAATTTAATAGTTTTTGTATTTGGTGGAATACTGGGTGTGTGTATAAGACATCATCTTAGAATATAATTCAAAGTTTTATGTGAAAATTTTAAGTCCTGGAGCAGCCTAATTGATTGAGCTCATTGCTCAAGATGCTTTAAAATTCTATATTATTGGAGTCTGCAGTATTCCCTAAAAGTAATCTAATAATTTTGACATGCAATATATACCAGTATTTATTTTTATTGATTGTCTTAATTCTGGGAAATCTGCGTTACAGTCGCCAGCATTGCATGAACCACATGGTCTGCGAAGATTTCAGTAATGTAACGTTTTCGGTTCGATGAAGACGAACTCTTTAGGTGCGGTTAACGAGATGCCGCCCACGACCTTTACAGATCCTCTTCCATAACCAAGTTTTCTCGATGCAACACTGAAAATAACGTTCTCCAGGGCGACGATATACTCTCTGACGTCGATGTAGATGTAGACTTACCCTGGTCCTATGAGGTAACTGCTCCAACGTCAACTCATTTGAGTCAGGTTCCGTTCAGCTAGTCTCCTTCTGACGAAATCACTTATGACCACTTGGCGTTTGTCACGCAGACTTTGTTGGACTTAAACTGCGTAGAGGCGGCGATTTCGTAGACCAGTAAGTTAAACCGTGAACTTGTTGCACCGAAGATCTGTATCTTGTGCGGTCGTTACAGATATAAAAAAACACAAATAACTAGATAATTCAATAAAATATATAAATTTTCGTTTTAAAATTATATTTTACGTGTCGTGGCAGGCGTCACTTTTTGTCAACTAGAATCTTTTTTGTATTCGGAACAAATTTAAAATGTCCGAGTGACTTCACGTGGCTTGTTCGAATTAGTTCTACAGCTTCAGCTGCTTTCTGAGGTGTCGTATCCATTATAAACCGAGTAGCAAAAATACACGAGTCACGT
Organism: Tinea trinotella; assembly: GCA_905220615.1. Lineage (NCBI taxonomy): Eukaryota > Metazoa > Arthropoda > Insecta > Lepidoptera > Tineidae > Tinea > Tinea trinotella. The sequence continues at coordinate 2,508,127 of HG992320.1, read as the reverse complement.
GCAAACACCGTACAATTTTTATTTAAGAATGTATATAACTAATAATAAATAAATAATTATATAAAAAATTGTTACTATCTAAAAATATATGTATAATTATATTGTTTTTAAATAAAGTTTATAAATGATTACATTTTTTTGTTTTTATTTCCTAAATTAGATATTAAAAAAGAATACTTGCAAGGGATTGGCAGGTTACCTACCACTCTTTGACAACCAGACCGTAACGTAGCTTTACGAACGGGGGTGGTAACCAATGCGCCACGCCTGTCTTCAATGTATACGTTGGTCGTCCTGTTTCTATGATACAAGTACTCTTAGTAGCTTAGTAGGTACAGTCAGCATCAGATATATCTGAGCACGCAGTGATCAAAAGTATCTATACATTCAGACTGATCATAAATATCTACACACATTAGTTGTCATAATAATGTGAGCATTCAATGCGTCAAAAATATCTATACAATCAGTTAGTCAAAAATATCTACACACTCACTTGTCAAAAATATGTCAACAGACAATTCAGTAAATTTGTTTTAAAATATTACATATTTTACGAGTGTGTAGATATTTTTGACTATTTGCGTGTGTAGATATTTTTGACGCATTGAATGCTCACATCATTATGACAACTAATGTGTGTAGATATTTATGATCAGTCTGAATGTATAGATACTTTTGATCACTTTGCGTGCTCAGATATATCTGATGCTGACTGTACTAAGAAAAGTTTGGTTTAAAAAAATTGACACGCATATATGAATGACAATGTAAACTAAAAGTGAATAAGACTGACGTGACCACTGAAAATACCGACTTAGTTCACGGTTGCTTCAGTCGTCGTCACTATACCAGCCAAAAAAAATGTAATTATTGTATTGTCATCGGTTTTTATTACGTGTACAAATTATTTAGAACTCTAGAAATGGCTAAAAATTAAGCTGAATGATTCTGTTACACAGTTACATAAATACAAGTCAAGTAGACTAATGAAAGCGTGTTAAAATATTAGATATTTAAAATTTAGTTGCGTGAAAGGAAGTATGGTTTAAGAATAAATGACTTGGTGATCAAATGTTTCTTGTACGCCGACGATCAAGTTATCCTTGCATCTTCGGCGTATGAGTTACAGGAAATGGTTACTATAATGAATGCGGAATTAGAAAAGAAAGGTATGAAAGTGAATGTAAGTAAAACAAAAGTAATGGTTTTGGAGAGAGAGGATGAAATGACAGAATGTGAGATAATGATAGACGGAAAGAAAGTGGAACAAGTCAAACAATTTGTTTACTAGGGATGGAAAGTGTGATGAAGATATTGAGAGAAGAGTGCAACAGGGTAACGTAGTGAATCCATAGTATAATGAACAGCCAAATAATGTCCCAAAAGTCACGGATGGCTGTTCATAATGCGGTGCTTGTTCCTACATTAATATATGGGAGTGAAGGTTGGGTATGGCAGAAGAAGCATGAGAGTAGAATTAACGCTGTAGAAATGCGGTCGTTAAGAAGTGTATGTGGAGTGACGATAGCGGATAGAATAAGGAATAGCACACTGCGTGATAGATGTGGTTTGAAAGAAGATATAGTGACAAGGATTGACAAAGGAATGCTTCGATGGTTTGGGCACATGGAAAGGATGAGTGAAAGTAGATTGACGAAAGGAATTTATAAATCTGATGTGGATGGATGCGTTAAACAAGGCAGGCCCAGAAAAGTGTTTTCCGACCAAATCGGAGACATCCTCAAGAAAGCTAGGTTGCCTAGTGCCCATAACCACAGAGCCTGTATGAAGAGAATTGTGGATGTGAAGGAAGCAAGGGAGCTGTGTAAGGATCGTGGTAAGTGGCGCTCCGTTGTCTCTGCCTATCCCCGTGGGAAAAAGGCGTGACAAATTTGATTGATTGATTGATATTTGTCATACATTGTTCGCTCAATACAAGGTTTAAATTGGTTCAGTTTTCAGTGTAAAAGAAAAGCTGCTTTGGACAATGATGTATTTTTTTCCATAGGTGTGAATTGACAAGGGACAATTTTTGTATTCAAAACATTTTAACGAGTAAATTGAGATTGCATGTTGTATTTATTTACAACAGTTAGAAAATATGATTTATCTCCTAAATGCTGTACAAGAAATGCATGTCAACAAAAGCTCTTTATTTTTTATCATGATTCGAATGAGGAATTTGATATAAAATACATTAAACAGTAACTTTTTTAGATTCTTATTTTATCTTGAAATAATGTCAGCAGCTCGCTTGATGTTAAGCTGGAGTGCGGTCCACGAATAGATGTAACTACTACTACAGTTAAATAACTGTAAGTGGCAGTCATATCCACTATACCGACCTAGTTGAAACCGGAACTGATCCCAAAATGATTTCCTACTCCTCTAAATTGAACCCTTTACCGGGCCTTACTTGCAATAACAATTACAAATTGTACTTAGGGCCTACCCTAATTTAGGAGTAACTATTAGACCCTCTATATAATTTAACGATCGGATAATAATAAGATTATAATATCATGTCTTTGCATATTATTTGAACTACTAGGGTTCTATTTCAATAGTATGTCATTTGTCTATGATTTTTTTAAATTTATTTTATTGTGACTCGACATATGACAGCACCACGCTTGATGTTAGGCCGAAGTGTGGTCCATGAATGAATGTCACTGCTACTACAATTCAATAACTGTGAGTAGCAATCACATCCACTATGCCGGCCTAGATGGAACCGTCAACTTACAAGCTGATCCCGAAACGGTATGTACTTGTAAGTGGTACTACCCCGGATCGGCAGACTGGGTACCACTGCCTACCACTCTGATTACCAGACCCGAAGCAAATATCCATCTCTTTTTTTTTATTAATAATTATTTGCAATATTTAATATTATTAAATATTGCAAATAAAAGCTATGAAACAAATATTTGCTCCGACCGGGGATCGAACCCGGGACTTTACGCGCAACAAACCAATCGCTAAACCGTTCGTCCACGCCTGTCGTCAAAACGTCCTGTCGTTTTTTTTATATTGTGACTTGACATAGGCCAGCACCTCGCTTGATATTAGGCTGGAGTGACTTGGTCGCGTTTCGGAATCATCTCCTAAGTTGCCGGTTTCTACTAGGTCGCATAGTGGATATGACTGCTACTTAGAGGTTTTTAACTTTATTAGCAGTCACCTTCATTCATGGACCACACTCCAGCCCTAAATCATGTGCTGTCATACAATATGTCATATTCCTTAGTAATATAGGTCATACATAATATTATAATGTAAATTTGTGTCTAAAATGGAGAACTCAAGTTAAAACCCTAGAGTCTGATATGTTGAAGAAAATTGCCAACTTCGCATCGTGTTACAGCAATATGGCGTAAGTACTCGTTACGGACAAAATGTCATATGTTTAAAATTAGAAGCCTACACTAGTTTTATACAATATATTTAAAAAAAAGTTATACTTTAGGTATAATTATATAAATTTTATTATTATATAATTCTGTTTTAAGAGCTAAAGCATATCTTATATCATAATATTTTCTTAGATATTGCGAGAACATTGATTAATGGATTAAACAAATTTTATGCGGCTTACTATCTCGAAACGTCGGAATAATAAATTGTAAAATCATAACCAAAATAAACGCAATAGTAAGCCGCATAAAATTTGTTTAATATTTTATATCGATTAGATTAAAGTTTTAGCTATTTTTTTTCATTGTACCTCGACATCTGACATTGAGTTGCCTGATGGTAAGCAAGCGGATGTCCAAGAGTGTCTATTTATTTATTTATTTATTTGGGTTAACAACAAAATAAGCACTAATCCTAAAATAATTAACATTACAATGTATACTGTCTGAGTGTTATTTCAATTATAGTTAACCACAGCATTCGTGTTAAATCAAATCAAAGCAATTTCTATTCGCAATTGTGTGAAATTCATTTATATTTGAAAAAAAAAAAAAAAAAACATGAATTAATAATAAGAGAAAAAATGAATCAAATCAAATCAAATTAAATTAAATCAAATTAAATCAAATCAAACCAAGTTAAATTAAATTAAATCAAACTAAATCAAATCAAATTAAACCAAATTAAATTAAATCAAATTAAATCAAACTAAATTAAGTCAAATCAAATTACATCAAAACAAATTAAATTAAATTAAATCAAACCAAATCAAATCAAATTAACCTAGATACAAATCAAATCCATTAAAGACATCAAGACAAATAAGTAAGTAAAATCAAATCATTTTTGTCACATATTAATCATTTAGCCAACGACTGTGGCCGCCTCTCTCTTGTATTTCCCTATGCTGTGGGAAAATACGTCGAGTGCCGTCCGCTTCGATAGGTCGTTATATCGTCTGAACAGTCTATTAAGGGGTGCAAAATGTCCGAGGTTTGTCGACGACATTAAAATATAAAAACGAATTTACGGTTGCTTCAGTCGCCGTCACTATGCCGGCAAAAGATAGACCGAATGATTATTATTATTATAAGCACGGTTAATTGTCCCACTACTAAGCCAAGAACTCCTTTTTTTCTACGACCTACCACACTTTGCGATCTCTCGCCTTTGTAGGAACTATGTAGGAGTCTATCTTGTCACGCTGGATGGCCTGTCGTGATCACTTTTTTATTCTGACGTCTACTCAGTAGTGGACTTTGTCTATTATACAAGTATATCAGGCATGGTGCAGAGGTAACTCGGCTTGGCATATGACAACCCCTCTGCTAAATGTTAAGCTGGAGGGGAGTCCATGAATGGAGGTGACAGCTACTACAGTTAAATAATTCCAAGAGTCGAAGCTTCCTTTGTCTCTAGCATTCTCGTCATACATTCTTAAATATCTTCCATTTTATACGAATAAATAATGATGACAAATATGAAACAGTGTCCGCCATTTTTTATTTATTTTTATTGTACAAGCCACTTGACAGCTCCGCGCCTGCTGTTAGATATGCGATCCATGAATGGAGGTGATGGCTATTACAGTAAAGTAATTCAAGTAGCAGCCCCATCTAAATACTACTTCAAACCGGCAACTTTCAAGTCGATCCCAAATTTTTACTCAGTGAATTCATGGTCTCTACACTTAAAAGGGCATTAATAGGGCAAATCCATCGTTGACAAAATATATTCTACTAAACATATTATTCAATCAAATTGTCACGCCTTTTACCCACAGGGATAGACAGCGACAATGGAGCGCCATTTGCCACGATCCTAACCCAAGTCCCTCGCTTCCTTCACATCCAAAATTCTCTTCATACAAGCTCTGCGGTTAAACATAAATAAACAAAAACATTACAAAATTACTTTCACATCTCGTATAACATTGTAGCTCTGTAAGATTTCAGTAATTAATTTGGAAAAAGAGTCTATAGTGAGCACAGACTAAATACAACTAGAGGCCAGACAATAAGCGATTCTCAAATCATGACGACAATGACAATGGTGAGCGACAAGTTTTGTTTCCATCGATTCTCTTATGGGGCTTTTATTATTTCAAGTAGCGTCTAGTAATATGCGACCTATAAAGAGAGTAGAGTCGATGAAAGTAATAAATTTTCCCCGAACCCGCACGTGCTTTTTGTTCTCGTTGATTGTAAATATACGATTCTGTTACAAAATAAACCTACAATTTATTTACCTAATTTATGTATTTAAATTAGTTAAATGATTGTATATGATTTACATACTTAGAGCTTTATGTAATGCTTAATAATAGAACATCCGTCGAATACATCCGATGCGCGACTTGAGATTTTTTATATTTTGTTTATTGTGACGCGACATTTGACAGCACCCCGCTTGATGTTAAGCTGAAGGGTGGTCCATGAATGGATGTCACTAAACTACAACTACAACTCAATAGCTGTAAGTAGCAACCACATCCACTATGCCGGCCTAGTTGGAACCGGCAACTTACAACTGATCCCGAAACGCGACCAAATCATGTATTTAGATCGTTTCGTCCAAAACCTAATTCACGGTTGTTACTTAACGCCTTTTGGAAATAAAACTTCCTAAGGTGCGTCTTGGGATATGATTATCAAATTCATGAAAATCGGTGCTGGGTTTGAAGCTTACACTGCAGCATACTGAGCTGATCGCTTATTTATCACCACACTTGTGTTTTTTGTTACATTTATATATTGTAATTTTTATGTGTGACGATATTAAAGTTATTTTCTTTTCTCTCATTCTATATTTGTTTTGACTTAATTATGTAGTAGTAAGAACAGTATCATCTTCTCTGCTTACCCCTCTGAGAGCAAACTTACTAAAATTAAGGTAAAATTCACGATATTAATATTGCCGTGTATGTAAATAAACATTTAAAAATACTTATTTAAATAATAAAAAGTATACAAGAAAACAATGCTAATTAGCCGAAAAAACGTTATACTGTTTGGATTGCATATTTACAAACGTACGTGGTGTAGTGGCAGTGCAACCACTTACCGGTACCAATGTATCTTTGGTATATGTACTTTGGTTGTCCTATTTCTATGATACAAGCACTTTAGTAACTTAGTATAGAAATGTAAAATAATAATAAAAAAACACACACATTGCATATATTTAGTTATATAGCCTCAGAAAACAAAAAGCTCTTCAGTTAGAGTATTCACAGAAACTTGTTAAAAAATATAAGGATTTGCAAAGTATCTGCTTAAATCTAAAATTAGAAACGTAATCCTTTCCCTTTAGACATGAATTTTTTATCAAAATCTTAGATTTGTGACAGGATATTTATCCCTTGTCTTCTTAGGCATGATTATTTGAGTTGGTTTTAAGGATTTGAAATTAATTCATAGATTATTGTAATCACTCTTTAGCTTAAATAAAGGTGTATGCCGTGCCAATGATTTTTTAAAAGACTCGATATCTGACCTCGACTTGCCTGTAAGGTGTAAACAAGCAAGGGAAGTACAAGAGCACCGACAACTGAAAAAAACGACTTAGTTTAAGGTTGCCTCGGTCTCTGTTACCATACCGGCCAAAAAAGGTTGTGAAAGTTTCCTTGTATATATATTTTTTGTATATATGTAGTTAAGATGACATTCAGCTGTGATCTGTGAGCGCTGACGATTTAGAGAAAGGTGCAATACTCAAAGTTTATAATTCAATCTGCTTAAACAAGTTTGGGCAATTTTTTAATAATATACTTCGAGTATCTTATATAATAAAAGTTTATTTCCTAAAGTCTTTTTTGGTTTCTCTTTAGTTATATTTGGTTCTCTTTGGTTTTTATTAGTTATTATGTATTTATATTGAGTTACTACGAAAAATTTTATAATTGATAATATTTTGTATTCTCACGCAAGTCGTTATGTTCTTGTGAGAATAAATGTCTTTAAACCTAAAATATTAATCAACAAACATGTATAAGGATCATAAAGAGTATTGTAAATAAAATATAATTATCCTACTAAGTAAATGTTCCAAATTAAAATTATCCAAACAATAATAACTTTTGCAATTAATATTAACTTAATGAAACGAATGTTACTTGGATACCTTCTTTATAAATTAATAGGGTTGGCTGTAACATTCGGAAATTCTATAAGTGACTACTTACAGTCTACTACAATTTTTTAAACATTTAATAAATATTTGTATACAGTCAAACTTCATTGTTTAGTACTAAATTGACCTAAATAATGTTTAAAGCTCGTTTATGTTTTTTTTTGTGGTAATATGGTTAGGGTTTAACTTAGACACACAATTTTTATGTGGGCAAATACGAACATTTGCTAAACAGAAAAGATGTTTGACAAATTTTACAAATAATGTCAACTAAAAATCATTATCTATACGTCTATAATAAAGCAGAAGAGTTATTTTAGTATAAGTTATCTAAAATTAGGCTACACCTCACGACTAGTCTTAAATATTGACTTTTGCTTAGTAAATTAGAAGAAAAAGCACAGCTTTTCCCGCGTTCTCTGGCTAAATAGGTATTGTTAACCATCAGGTCAGAGCACGCAGCCTAATAGAACGTTATTACATCTAAAAAAGTCCTCGATACCATGTTATATACCTCTCCACAATAAGGTATTTTGTGTCAAAAATTAATTGAAATCACTTGTTGCCGCCTGTTGCGGCCGAACTGAATCGCCGCGTGTGACGTCACGGACCGGTCGAGCAACTTACGAGCGGCCGGGCGCGGCCGGTAGCCGTGCGACCTGAGATACTTACGGACTTCGCCAAAAGGAGGACGCTCAACATTATAAATCTCTAATAAATCAAATATCTATGTACAGTCCACGTGTTTTAATATAAATGTAACAACATAATGGTCCTTCAAGGAGAACAAAGAAGAAGCGAAAATTAAGAGACGATTGAATTGAGTGAGTCCGTTCCAAATTTTTTTCCCGTTGTATCCCAATCATATTTAGTGCTTAGCCATCTACAATCATTGCTAGTTGCCATTATTCACATTATGCAATATATAAAGTTTGATAAAATTGCCTAAAGGTTACCTAAATAACAATAGTTTTAATTATCCAATTACCTGCAAAGTTTCGTTGTCATTAAAAATTAAGTTTCATTCATTAATCATAGATTTCCTCATGCTTTAAGCCTTCATTAGTTAATTAAAATCTAATAAATATTATTCATTAAATAACCCCACAGTGATTTAGTGTTTTTTGCAGTTTTCGTATTAACGAGTTTGGTGTGACGTCACTACTGACGTGAAAATCATAACGCCTGAAAAAACTGAGATAATATTTTTGCTAATGGTATTTAATATTTTTAATAAATTTTCAGGAACTATAATTGAATATTCATACGCCTTAATATTTTTTGGTACACTTTTTTCATAATTATTTCAGTTAGTTAGTTTTTCATTAATTAATTTACCTGCTAGTTCATAATGCCTGAATTTAGAATGAAAGAGTATAACAAGAGGAAGGGCACAATGAAGGGTAAATTAACTTCATTTACAAACTTTTTAAACACACTAAAATCCAATGAAATTGTTAGTGAATTACAGTTGGCAGAACTCAGATGTCGCTTAATTAAGATAGATCATTTATATGAGGAATTTGATACGTTGCAGACGGAGGCCGAGCTGTCGTCAGAGAATTGTGATGAGGTTGCTCTAGAGCGCGAACCATTCGAGAATCAATATTTTGAGGCCATGGCGAATGCGCGTGTATTAATAGAAGCTGACAGTCCTACGCGACGAAAGTCCAGATTGGGGAGATCCGAATCCAGCTTGGATGAGCTCGAGCATGGGAACCCTATGAGACAGGACTTGGTAAGACTGCCTAAAATCGACCTGCCACATTTCGATGGTGATTACCAGCACTGGCTTGAGTTCAGAGACACATATCTGTCGATTATTCACAACAACAACCGAATCAGCGACATAAATAAATTTCACTATCTACGTGCTGCTCTGCAGGGGAATGCTGCCATAATTATACAAAGTCTTGACCTAACATCAAATAATTATGCAATCGCCTGGCAACTCCTGTCAGATAGATATGACAACGATCTTTTGTTAATTAATAACCATTTAAACGCGTTGTTTGGTATGGAATGCCTTAAAAGCGAGTCAAGTGGATCACTCAGAAACATCATTGATGTGATTCACAAAAATCTACGCTCATTAGCGTCGTTGGGGCAACCTACAGACCATTGGGACACAGTAATCGTTTATTTGATTTCCAAAAAATTAGACTCAATAACCTTTCGTCAATGGGAAGAAACACGAAACAATTTGACCACTTTTCCAAATCTATCTCAATTTACAAACTTTTTAAAGAGCAGGGCTAATTTGTTAGAATCATTAGAAATTAATAATCAAAATTTAAATTCACAGATTAATAAAAATAATTCACCTAAGAGTTTTGTTATTGCAACAGATAATTCAAAAAGAAAGGAAATCAAATGCCCAATGTGTGACGAACAACATTTTTTATATAATTGCCGTAAATTTAAAGATTTAGAAGTAGACGCACGGATAACAAAAGCGCTGGAATACAAGGTTTGTCTTAATTGTTTGCGCCCCGGTCATAGGCATAATCGTTGTAAGATTTCTAGTTGTAAATATTGCAACAAGAAACATAACACATTAATACATAAACACGACGTACCTAGCACCTCGAAAACACCTCAAAATAATGTTGCCCTTTCCGCCACCACGAATAACGTGTATACATTACTGTCAACAGCGCTGGTAAAGGTAGCGGACTCGCGAGGCAAGCTACACACTGCTAGATTACTGCTAGATAATGGAAGCACGTCTAACATCGCCACGCAGGCCCTTTGTGGGCAGTTAGGGGTTCGCAAGTATGACACGAGCTCTACGGTAACCGGCATTAACGGTAATGTCACCTTTAGTACAGAGACTTGCAATTTAGCGATACAATCTCGCGATGGAAAGTATAGCACTAATATACAATGTTTCATTTTGCCGAAAATCACAAATTCATTGCCCACGACATACATAAATACTAAAACTATTAAATTTCCTTTAAAGATTCAGTTGGCTGATCCATTTTTCAATGAGCCATCGCCTATTGACATACTTGTCGGCGCTGAAGTATTTTGGGATGTCCTCGGGTCACGGCATATTAGTTTAAACCAAAATAAATTAAAATTGCATCAGACAAGGTTTGGGTGGATAATTTCAGGTTGCACACCACAACCACAGCCTGGTAACCCGTCATGCAATTTCATTTTGGGCATTGAATCACAACTCACACGCTTCTGGGAGCTCGACACAGTGCCACCCACGCACTGCATGTCACAAGAGGAGCTAGCCTGTGAAGAGAGTTTTCACAACACAACTCGACGCGATACAGATGGTCGATTCGTGGTCACCATTCCATTGAGGGATTCATCTGATGTTCTCGGTGACTCATATGTAATGGCCAAGCGTCGTTTTCTGAGCTTAGAGCGTAAATTCGAAAATAATTTACAATTTAAAACCAGATATTTACAATTTATTAAGGAGTATATTGATCTAGGTCACATGTCAAAAAATACGCAAAACATATGTAATGCCAAGCAATATTTTATGCCACATCATGGTGTTGTGCGTGAGTCAAGTTCAACAACTAAACTGCGAGTAGTTTTTGACGCTTCAGCTGTCACAACTTCAGGCAAATCCTTTAATGACATGCAGCGAGTTGGTCCCACTATACAGCAGGATTTATTTTCTATTCTGTTGCGTTTTAGGCAACATAAGTATGTCGTGACCAGTGATATCGAGAAAATGTACAGGGGCATTCTTGTATGCGAATCACAAAGACCATTGCAACAAATAATTTTTAGGTTTGATAAGTCACATCCTTTGCAAACATATACCCTAAATACACTCACTTACGGCACTTCTTCGGCGCCCTATTTAGCGACCAAATGTTTGATGTCATTAGCCGAACAGTGCATTGATAATAAAATTCAAAATGCTATTAAAAATGATTTTTTTGTAGACGATTTTATAAGCGGCGGTGATACCTTAGAGAGCGTAATTCATTTGTGCAAAGGGGTTATAAATGTTCTAGATTCGGCAAAATTCAATCTCCGTAAATGGCAATCCAACTGCCCGGAAATATTAAATATAATAACAAATATTAAAAGCGATCCCGACAAAACATTAAACTTAAATAACACTTGTTCGTGTAAAACATTGGGCTTATATTGGAACACACAGTCTGATAATTTATATTTCTCTATTGATACAAACTTAGGCAGTATACAAAAAATAACAAAAAGGATAATATTATCTACAATTAGTCAAATTTTCGACCCCCTAGGTTTGTTGGGGCCCTGTATTGTTCAGGCAAAAATATTAATTCAAAAATTATGGATTGATAATTGTAATTGGGATGTTGAAGTTCCCACAGATATTAAATTAACTTTCATTAATTTAATTGAATCCTTTTCTGCATTAAATAATTTACAAATTCCTAGGTACATAACATGTGTACGTAGAATTACAGCCGAAATTCATACATTTTCAGACGCATCAGAATTAGCGTATGGCGCCTGCGTCTACATGAGGACTGTGTCCCAGGATGGTTCGGTGTGCGTTCGTCTTTTAACTTCTAAAAATAAGGTATCGCCAATCAAGCGCACCACAATCCCGAGACTTGAGCTTTGCGGCGCGTTGTTAGGAGCAAGACTCTGTACTAAAGTAAAAACGTCGCTTACGTTACTCATTAGCAGCTATTCCTATTGGACAGATTCAACTATTGTCTTAGGGTGGCTTACAACACCGCCTGCACGTTTAACGAGTTTCGTCCGCAATCGAGTTGGTGAGATACGCGATATGACCGTCGATCATGCGTGGAATTACGTGCCGTCGAAACTAAACCCGGCTGATTTAGTTTCCCGCGGGGTGAAGGCTGATTCACTCAGCGCATCCCCAATCTGGTGGTCCGGTCCAGAATTTCTTCATCAGAGAGAAATTGTATTTCCTAAAAATCCCAATAAACATTGCGACGATCTCCCTGAAACTGCGTTACATATTATTGATAATAGTATTATTGTAGACACAAAGGGTACTCAAAATAGCATTCATAATTTAATCCATAAAATATCCAATTTCAATAAACTAATTAGAATATTTACATATGTACAAATTTTTATAAATAATTGTAAACATAAAAATAAAACATTTAATATAACTAGCACAAATTTTAATAAATCGCGTAACTTTATTTTAAAGTTCGCCCAACAGGAGATGTTTCCTAAGGAATACAATATCCTGCAGCGTAAAGGGGCCCTACCTAACAAAAATAGGCTTAAGTCGGTGGCGCCATTTGTTGATGCAATTGGCCTATTACGCGTAGGAGGACGTCTTAACAATTCTAATTATGATTATTCCGTAAAACATCCCATTCTATTATGTAGTAAACATCATTTAACAAAATTGATATTCCAGTTAGAACACAAATCACTCATGCACGCCGGTCCCCAGCTAATGTTGGCTAACCTACGATTAACTTATTGGCCTTTGGCGGGAAGAAATCTTGCGCGGCAAGTGGTACACGCATGTTTACGTTGCCAACGATTTAAATCAAAACCTCTATCCATTGTAATGGGCGATCTACCAATGGATAGAACAACGTTGGAGTTTCCCTTTTTTAATACTGGCATCGATTATGCCGGGCCAGTGCTGGTACTAAATCGACGGGGCAGAGGCAGCAAATTACTAAAGTCGTACATATGTGTGTTTGTATGTTTCGCAGTCAAAGCCGTGCATCTGGAGCTGGTTACGGATCTCACTAAAGAGGCCTTTATTGGGGCTCTAAATAGGTTTGTTGCTCGTAGGGGCAAACCTCAAAACATGTATTCTGACAATGGCACGACATTCGTCGGCGCGTTCAACGAACTCGCTAATATTTTGTCAGTCAATACGGAAATTCAATCTTCCTTTGCCGAACAAGGAATCAACATAAATTTTATCCCAGCATATGCTCCACATTTTGGAGGCTTGTGGGAAGCTGCCGTAAAGTCCACAAAGCATCACCTTAGGCGAGTTTTAGGACTATCAAACATGACCTATGAGGAAATGACAACGTGCTTGGTTCAGATAGAGGCAATACTAAATTCCCGTCCTCTAACTCCTCTATCTTCTGATGACAATGACCTTGCCTGCCTCACTCCGTCCCATTTTCTAATCGGACGATCGCTCAAGTCAATTCCCAGCCCAGATCTTGTCGACATCAATTTAACAAGATTAAATAGATTCCAGAGGGTTGAGAAGCTGAAGCAGCATTTCTGGCAGCGATATCAGCATGAGTATGTCTCCCTGCTTCAACAGAAGGTCAAGTGGCAGACGTCCAGCGATACCATTAAAGTCGGCGCCTTGGTACTGATCAGGGACAAGTCGCAGCCCCCTCTACTTTGGTTGCTTGGACGTATCAAGAAGGTTTACACCGGCCCTGATGGTGTCGCACGGGTAGCTGACATTCAGACCAAGAAGGGAGTCATCCAGCGCGCCTACAACAATATCTGTGCTCTCCCGCAATAACTTTGTTGAGCCAGTCGTTCAACGCGGGGGAGTATGTTGCGGCCGAACTGAATCGCCGCGTGTGACGTCACGGACCGGTCGAGCAACTTACGAGCGGCCGGGCGCGGCCGGTAGCCGTGCGACCTGAGATACTTACGGACTTCGCCAAAAGGAGGACGCTCAACATTATAAATCTCTAATAAATCAAATATCTATGTACAGTCCACGTGTTTTAATATAAATGTAACAACACCGCCCGACGCAAACCGAGCATTGCCGAGAAGCGATGAATTGTGAACCTATGTTACCGAAATACCATACGCGTTTGTAATTATCAGGAGAAAAGAAAACATTCTGGATTTAAAGACCCTGATGATGAATCCTCTCAAGCAAAACTACAAGAGGTAGAACTATAGTGCTGAACAGGGCCGTCTTTACCCGGGGGTTCAAGGGGTGCAGTGCACCCGGGCGCAGAGTCCTAGGGGGCGCATGCCGACCGCCATAAATTTCGATAGGTACCTACTATACTGAGACCACGCGAGCGGAACCTTAAGCATATTCACCCCGGCGCTGAATATGCTTAAGACGGCCCTGGTGCTGAAACTAAAACTGTTTCTTATGGTATTCTTAAAACCGCCTTTACTTAAGCTATTTTCAATTTGAAGACTTGGAGTACCTAATAATATACCATGAGGATCCAAAAGATATAACTATGGTGCTTTGATTTAAAAAAAAAACTTGATAGGTGTCAAGGGACACCCGGATAGAACGAAGTTCCTTTTGATTAATTAGTGAAGGAATTGTAATAACATTTCTTTTTAAAGTTTGGAATTCTATTTTATTTAAATGTCTTGAAAAATCTGCATCGATGGTATAGCTCTTATAGTTTCGAAAAAAAGTGGCTGTGACATACGGACGGTCGGACGGACGGTCAGACAGACATGACGAACCTATAAAAGTTCAGTTTTTTTTACTACGGAACCCTAAAAAGTGTCGTTACAACTTTTGGTCCTAATTTTTTTTAGTCTAGCCCCCTTTCGCAACGCGCGATAAGGAACTTCGTTCCAATATTTCTTACTATGAGTCTTTAGCTTGGCTGCTCTCGGTTTGCATGACCATTGCGCAAGTTACCCTTCAATAAAATAAAACTAACAATGCTTCCAAATATTAAATTCTAAATATTAGGTAAGTATCAAGGATAATGACATGGGTTCAAATTACATCTGCTCCCAACCCTACCAAGGTCGGGAGTGGGTCCGTTACTTTAATATAACCTACCTATTAGAATTTCCATTTGTTGCCAGATGCCGCGTATCCTCCAACGACGCGTAATAATTTAATGAGCAAAACTGAAATTGTAATTTTTCGATTAATCCACACCTTTACTCAGGGAAACATAATTTTATATTACATAACAAGTACTCGTATATTAAGTAAATAATACTCGTATTTATAATGCATAGGGACTATTATTATATAATATGTGAAAATAACTCTGTATGTTTGTTTGTTATGTTTTCTCTCCTAAACCGGTGAACCAATTTTGAACAAATTTGGTATAGAGATACTCGTAAATTGGACCTATAAAGTGGTCCTAACCAAACCTTTTAGTTCGACCGCCGATTCAGCCGACAGAATTCAGTACTAACGGTGGTCTGGTGGTACGAGTAGGTCACGCGTTTGCCCAGTACAAAACTACTTGCCGGTACCAATGTATCTTTGATTTATGTAATTTGGTAGTCTTGTTTCTATGATATAAGCATGTTTAGTAAATTAGTATAGACGACCGTGGTGTAGTGGTCATCGAAGGGCTTAGCAAACCAAGAGCCTCCGGCTGGTCCTTCCCGGTACCAATGTATCTTTGATAAGTACTTTCGGTCTTTCTGTTTAGTAGTAGGAACCTAGGAACGAATAAACTCGGAAACTCCTTGCGAGCGATGTTCCCTTCGCTTTATACGTGATAGTTTATGTTTATATCTGTACCTACATGTAAAACTGTGGTTAGAATATTCCTAAAAGGGAGTATTTTAGTCACGAACACGTTGATGCGTGAATTTGATTTTGAAACGAGTAGTGTATTACTGAATAGAATGGTTATTTAGTTTAACCTCCATCAAACTATTTCGTCAGTAATTTTATTTTTACTTAGTAAAATAAAAGTCGATAACAAAATTGTAAGCAAACTAGCAGACTCTGACGTTTTTATACTAAGCTTAGAGTATACAGTAGTCGTATACATTATATAGTACAGTATACATATTTTCTAAGGAATGTATACTGTACTATATAATGTATACGGCTAATGTATACTTTAAGATCAGCTACATAGAGCTACAATAGTCTGGTTCCAACTAGGCCGGCATAGTGGATGTGTGACTGCTACTCACAGTTATTGAATTGTTGTATCAGCGACATCCATTCATAAACCACACTCCAGCTTAACATCAAGCGGGGTGCTGTCATATGTCGAGTCACAATAAAAAATAAAAATAAATTGCTCACAATGGATTTTACTATTTATAATTTCATGTCGGTAGGTACATTATTATACAATCAATCAATCAAATTGTTACGTCATTTTCCACGATCAAAAACAACTGACTCACCTCGCTATTAATTGTATCCTCGGTATACAATAAACTAATATTAACAAAGTATTTAACATACTATTTAACATATTATGTTCGCAGTTTGTCATACAAGAGGTCAACCGAAGGGACATAATACCTATTGGTAAGCAAAGGGCAAGTTCACGAAGAAAATTGACGTCATTAAGTGTATCTAACATAAGTTGAGGACTAGTATTTCAAATTCTAAACTTAGTTATTTATACTAGTTACTAATTTACTCTAAATTGATTCACTTTAAAGTTAAACTAATGTTTACTTGGCTTAAATTGTGTAAGGTTACATTTTGTATTATAGAAGAACCGACAAACGATGAGGAATTTAAGAGTAGAGACCACGAACCCAGAATACGCAGCGTAGGTAGGCCTCCCACTAGGTGGACTGACGACATAGTAAAAGTTATGGATGCAACTGGCACCTTGTTGTTCGTAATGGCGTTCTTAGGGGGAGCCCTATGTTCAGCAGAGGACGTCTAATGGTGATGATGACATTTTGTATAGCCTTATTTAGACGATTGGCAGCAGAAGGTACTGTTAAAATTATTAATTATTTTATATAATATTTTATTTTTGGCTAGCATACCTCTCTATCTATGAACACACCCCTCCAACATGTTAGGCTTAGTTTTCTATATTACATATAATTTATTTTCAGTAACGTGCATTTAACTAAAACATGTCTACATAGATAGAAACAAATATAAAATGAACTGTAGACCCATACTATACAGAGCGTCATGAGACCTAACAAAAATGCTTTAAGTTATTTAAATTAGTGATTTTTCATATATTATTTTATATAATCATTATACATATTATATATTTTAGTATAATTTTAAAATTATAGGGCTTAGTCCTTGCCAGTCTAAAGAGGGCTAGCTCACAACTTTGTATCTTGATATTTATTTATATTATTTTAAACCTAATTTACAAAGGCGGACTTAATGCAGTTAAACCTTCTTTGACCGCCAATCCTTTAGGACATTAAGACAGTATTAAGGGTAAGTATGAAATGTCAATTTTTAAGACTAAAAGATATTTCGAAAATGGAAAGTATTTTTTGATAGAAAACATGCAAATAAATTATTTTATGTATGTCCTTAGAAGCTGTAGCATTTTTTAAATCCCTATATATTTTAATAATAATTTAGTAATTTTATACATATTTTATTTAATAATAATAATAAGTAATAGTTAAGTGTAGTTTTAAATAGCAGCCTTTAGTTAGAGGTTCTATCATGGCCCCTAAGGAAATTGTGGCACAAAAGACCTGATGCTTATCACAAATAGTGAGGCCCTAAATGAGGTGTTAAGTTGAAGATACGAGCTTATATGAACATTGTGCTTACATTTATCTTGGTTGTTAGGTCTCACTATGCCTGCTTATTAAGGTTACTTTTACCTTATTTAGACAAACTGTAGACCTTTCTGTTGTGGCTCTAGATAAAAACCACGACCGCCATTTTTTTTAGTTGGGGCTTGACATTTTGTCAGCATCACACCTAATAATAAGCTAAAGTGCGTAATGAATGAATGGACTACTATAGCGCTACGCCCGGCTACTTGAAATCGGCAGTTGAAACGCGACTAAGTCACTTCACGGTCTGTATACTTGAAAGATTTAGCACTATAAGACTTATCTGGTTTATTGTTGTAAGTAGCGTTGTTATAATAATTTCAGCATAGTTAACTCAAACATGGAGGGTAGTGTTTAAAATCAAAACACCCACGTAGAGCGGTGGCGCATATACGAATATTATGACCTAGTTAAATATTTAATGCGATTTAGTGGAAATATGAGAATCGCTCATTTTGTGGAAGGCAGTTAGTTCTTAAGTGGAGACCACGAACGGGAAGACGCAGCGTAGGTAGGTGTAGTGCCAGTGCAATGGTTACGCAAACCGAAGAGCACAAGTTCGAAACCACCCACCGGAACTAATGTATCTTTGATATATATACTTTGGTACAAGCACTTTAAAAGAAATGTCATTAAGCTACGCGTCGGCCCGCAGCTTAACATCATCCTAAATCACAATAAATAAATAAACGGATAATATTAACTGACATTTTAAACGACAATAACATTCTTAACCGACAATATTTTTAATTATTTGTTAATACGCAAAGGCTGTTGTTATATCCCTGTTATTTTATGTTTTTTGACCCTTTATTTACAATGAAACGAGGACATTGTTTTGCTTGATTTTAATTGATTTTGTCCTGACACGTAATCTAGGAGACGAAATTAAACAGGATGCCCGGAAGCTTTTGCATATTCATAGAAGTGTCGTTTTTTGTTTGTGTATTATTTTCATCTGCTATAAGCAAATTCCTAAATAAACTTTCCCCAAACGCTTTATTTTTAGATTTGTAATTTTAGAAATATTAAGCAAAAATCATTTTTTTTTACACTATAAAAGGCAGAGACCATTCAGCGCCACTTGTCAAGAATTTGACACAACCTCGCTTCCCTTACATCTACAATTATTTTCATACAAGCTCTACTACGAGTATTATGGTTGGAAAACTATTGTGCATTAGGAATAAAAAAAAGACAAACTTATCAATCTCGTCCAACTTTTTTTATTTAGTATATTAAACCTATATTTCTATACTAAGCTACTGTATCATAAAAGCTAGGCGGCCAAATTGCAAAAATAGAATATATACTCGTATTGGTTTTGGCAAGCGGTTTTGAACCTGTTACCAACGCCCTCTTTACAATTTTTTTTAAATTTGTTCAACTCAAAACACAACGTTTTCATGCCGGATTGACTGTGCCACGCGACTCAAAACTTTACAGACTCTCGTACAGTATTGAGTCCGTATATACTGTCGCCTGCTACATAAGCAACCAGCAGAGAATTCTTTGACCTCGTTTGTCGTCTGTAACATCTCGTCGCGCTGTCCATCCAATTACGATCTAACAGGAGTCGATCTAAAAAGTTTGGTGCGTCTGTTCTTTGTAGAACAATTGACAAGTGACTTGCTTTACCATCTCATGTTTTTTCTCCATCCTATAATCTTAGATCCTTTGAGCGATGCGTAAAGAAGCACCTTTGTCCGGCATAATGACGGCGGTTGTGGCAGCACTCACCTGCTTATCATCAGGAGGGTCGAGGTCAGATAGCGTATCACAATCTATTTCTAAATCTAAAATTCTAAATCTAATATATTCTAAAATCTTTTTTTGCTTTTTTTATACGTTCAAGAATTTAGTGATTTATGATCGTGGTATTACCCACTGGTATATGATTCAGTGGTATTTGGGACGTTGTGGGTTCGATTTACCAGGTCTGAAATAAGCCACAAAAAAGTGAATAAGTAGCATTTTTATATTTGTATATTGGCACGACAAGTAAATAAAGAATCAATCAATCAAATTGTCACGCCTTTTTCCCATAGGGATAGGCAGAGACAATGGAGCGCCACTTTGCTACGATCTTGACAAAATAAATAACTAGTGGCCTAACTGGTCTTTAGGAAAGTGGACAGTTTTTGGAGCAATTTTATGAGACCCTTTATCTAGTTGTATTCTTAATCGTGGCGAGTGGTGCTCCATTCACTTTGACTATCCCTGTGAGGACAATTTGATTTAATGTTAATTTTTGACTTAATGAATTAAACAAATTTTATGCGGCTTACTATCGCGTTTATTTTGGTTTTGATTTTCCAATTCTCCGTGACCACGATGGCTGCAAAGCCCTCGAAACGTCGAATTAATAAAATAAATTTGTAAAACCAAAACCAAAATAAATGCGATAGTAAGCCGTATAAAATTTGTTTATTTCATTAATCAATATTCGCACAAAATCTAAGATATTTTTTTACGACCACATACATTATAAAGAATATTATAAAGAAGGCAAAAGTACATCACAAATCAAAGTACAATGTACAAGGACAAAGTACACAAGTAAAAGTACTCGTATACGGTCATATTCATGGAAATTTATGCTATGATGGTCACACAGAATAGGGATTGTATAATTTTTATTGTGACTCGACATATGACAGCACCCCGCTTGATGTTAAGCTGTAGTGTGGTCCATGAATCTATGCCACTGCTACTTACTTCAATTCAATAGCAATCACATCCGGCCTAGTTGGAACCGGCAACTTACAAGCTGATCCTGAAACGCGACCAAATCACTTCATGGTCTGTATACTTGTAAGTGGTGGTACTACCCCGGATCAGCAGACTGGGTACCAACCCAGTCTACCACGCTTTATTATTGAGGATGGTCAATATCCAATAAACCTTTCGTTTTAGTCTAACTAACGACTTTAAGTTATTCTCGTCAAGATTTGTTTCAACTCTTTACCTAACCTAAAACTGGGAGGAATAAATAGTCCATGGACGGGTAGACACACGCACTGTGTCATAGTTCAGTACATCTACTAAGCCGGCATAGTGGATGTGACTGCTACTTACAGTTTTTAACTATAGAAGCAGTTACCTCCATTCATAGACCGCACTCCAGCTTAACACCAGGGTAGGTGCTTATAGCTTAGCATAGAAATATAACATAAAATAGGTCGAATATGATCATTACTTTTTATTAAGATTAGGTTTTATGAGTGGGAATAAATCCAAAAACTTGTGTTATCCTAACCAATTTATTGGCTGACTCCAAAAAATTTAGACTTAAGAGATAGAGGTAGGCCTAAAATAATAGTATCTACAACATACAACTGTTTATACTATTTTCACTTATGGCATTAAAATTGAGCTAGAAAAGGATGAATATACATTTTTACATTTGTAATTTAGAAGGTTGTCACTAGTTTGATGATCATTTGACAAGTTAATTTGACAGAATAACAAATAACATAAAAATACTTCAAAAAAGGATGACGGGACAATTATTCCGCTACTAATTCTACCACGTGACTCTTAATTAGGTAGTATTAAAAGTCAACCACAATTACAAGTGGTTGTAATTGCGTAAAGTAGTGACAACCTTTGAAAGAAAGGTATTGAAGTACAAGTAGTCGTCTCTTTTAGTCACACGTGGTATAAACATTAGTTCTTATTTTAGCAGAGATTCTATTTTTTCCATATTCTTAGGCTGACTCTTCCTGTAAATAGTACTGAATAAATTATTTCAGAAATATTGCTTACTTGAAGAGAATACATAAGTAGTTTATGCATGTAGTCATTTGTGACAATCAGTAGAGCGACAACAAATTTTATCTCTTTCCAACGACTGTAGTTCGGTGTTTGCCCTCACACTCTTACTTAAGGAAAAGGTAGGAAGATATTAGATCCAAATAAATTAATATAAAGGTGCTGACTGACTAACCTTTCATTTGATCCTAATCTTTGTTTTGAGACATTTTACTTTTCTTATTTAGTTTCAATTTCGCGGAGACGTGGCAGCTTTGTCTTCCTTTTTTGCCTACACCACAAATAATGTTTTGAAGTAATCTTGTTACTATCTCATTTGTCAATACCGTGATAAGAAGGTCAGGGAAGACATCCGCATTCTGTCGACCGAAACGACAGACAAACGAAACGTCTAAACGCGTATTTTTGTCAAACTATCGAGTTGTGTCAGGATCGTGGCAAGTGGCGCTCCATTGTCTTGCCTATCGTTGTGGGAAAAAGGAGTGACAGTTTGATTGATTGATTGAATATACGATATGTAGCATGTGTACTAACGGCCTTATTCAATTCGTCACCCCAAATATATTTATTTACTTTGAATTGTATCAGATCAGAGTCGGGAAGCCGTAAAAATCCAATATAATATAAGCAACTAATGAAAGGAAAATTTTGTATTGCCCTAAATATTTCTGGAAATAGCTGATTTATATCCGTATTATTCTCATTGATCAGTTTAAGAAAATGATCTTGATATCATTCATTATTTTAAAATAAATAATTTATATGAAATAATAAAGTAAGTATTTATTAATATTAGAGGTCTTCAGTGCTCATAACCATTGTATAAGAAAAGTTAAATAGCAAGGAAGCAAGAGAATTATGCCTGATAAGGAGATCTAGCGTCGACGACTAAAAAATACTATTGGTAAAAAAAGCTTATTCCATAGATACTCGTATGTCTATATCATTGTCTCCACAAAGAAGAGCCATTTTTTATGAATCTGATACAACACTCTCGCTTCCCTTACATCCTCGAGTCTCTTCATACAAACTCGTCAACTTGAAAAGAGTGACCCTTCGTGGGACGCTTGGTAGATGAAAAACATGAAAAATTCAAACTATTAAGTATATAAAATATGCATTAAAGGATGTTTTATTAAAGGAAATTAATACCAACATCATCACCACTACCTGTGGCGATGTAGTGGGGGCATTACGGCATGAAGTGTTTCATTTGTGTGTCATGTTTTACATCAAAGAACAATGTGTCACGATTGTGGAAAGGGTTACTCCAATGTCTGCTTATTAAGGTGTGACAATTTAATTCATCATTATCAGCCAGAAGTCTACATCTGAACAAATGTCAAATTAATTGGCAATAGTCAATTAGCAAACGATTTTTTTTTATATGTATACACGCGACATCTGACCTCGACTTGCCTGATGGTGAGCAAGGGGAGGTTCAAGAGGGCCAGCGACTGACAAAACCGTTACTGATAAATTCTACTGTTGCCTTGGTCACCGTCACTATGCCGGCCAAAGAAAAATCTACGCATATCTTAGCAATGTTTACAGGATATTTTTAACCTAAAAATGTATTTATAATATTCAACGTGTTTGTAATTCCTAAAAATAAAATAGATTGCAAACATTCTTGGTTTATAATCTGACTAAACCAATAGAAAACAGATTTTGTGATCATAAATAAAATACAATTTATAGGCTGCATGCGAACACAAAAAGTTTTTATATGATGAAATTGGATACAAAAGTTATTTTTACGATGTTTTATCAAAGTTTTGTTTTGTTGATTGGCTTTTTTTATTGGAGCACGACATGGCGGCACCCGCCTAATGTTAGGTTTATGAATGGAGGCAACTGCTACATCAGTTAAGTTGCAGTCGCATCCACTATGCCGGCACTTTATGGACTGAGTCACTTCCCGGTTTATTTACAGAAAAATATATATCATATAAAATAAAATAAACTAGAGAGTATATTTTTCAAAACAAATAGAACAAATAGAATTATAATAGGAACTTATTTTAAATCTGCAACACATATTGCACATATAATATTTATGTAGTATACAAAATAGACGTCTTATAGAAACCAACATCTACTTAGGTATAGTTATAAATCACAACCCATGCCTTCATACGTGGCGGGAAGTTGTTACGGAAATACTTGAACAGATGGTTTGGCATGAGATTAGCGGTAAGCGAAAAATTAACACTAGAAGGTTTAAGAATTTATTGTAATCATCATCTATTGTCACGCCTAAATGTAACAGAAACTTGATGAAAGTCTCTGTAAATGTCTGCCCTATGTTCACGTCTCTTATTGGCTGACATGAATATGCAGATGCTGGTAAAACCAGCATAGTAGGCAGACGGGTGTTTGTGGTTTTTACCACTTTCAAATATAATACAGTCGCGTTTTGGGATTAACTGCCTGCTATTAGTATTTCGTTCCGTTCCTTCCATACCACAGACTTATGAACACAAGAGTGCTAAGAATCTTATAAACTATGTTGTTGCCCAAGTTTTCACGTAACTGGAACGTTTTCATGAACAAAATGCAACACTTGTTAGTAAGCTCATTCTTAAATTTGCGTTATTATAGAAAGTTCAACAGGGTGGGTTTGTACTGAGTCATTTTCCGTAGGTAAACGACTCATTACAACCATATTAATATTAATAGATTAAGTAAAGGTCGCTATATTATGACAACACTCCGCCTGATGTTAACCTAGAGCCATGTGTAAAGACATCTGTTGCTAATAGCCTTGCAATACTCCACTATGCCATCCTGGTGAGATATTTCTTACAGATCGTTAAAGGATTCAGTATTATAGAATGGACCAAGAGAAGAAAGACTATCCGAAACTTTTTATTAGGCGATTACTTATATAGATTTATCTGTATCGGAAATGGGAATTTTACAGTGCTATACATGTACACTTATATTTCAATCAATCAAATTATCACGCCTTTTTCCCACAGGGATAGGCAGAGACAAGTGGAGCGCCACTTGCCACGATCCTGACATAACTTTGCTTTCTTATACTCCTATGAGAAATATACATATATTCGTAGTCAGAAACGTGTAGTAGCTCAACAAGCGACGCTTTACTCGTAACTGCGACTTAAAACCGCTGCTTTGTCCTCATATTTTCTTTATAAATGGCTTTTTAAAGAGAATTGTGGTTATGTATAAAGCAAAGGAGTTGTATTTTATTACATGTTTTTTTTATGATGCTAATATTACTGCAGTAATTTAACATAAAGACCAGGAATGAAATGCAGCCTTTAAAGTACTGCACGATGAAAAGACAGAATTGAAGAATTTTAACCTGAACATTAGGCGCTGTGTAGTTCGGTGGTCAGAGTGGTGCATTAAGTGACAGAGGCTGGGTTCAATTCCAGGTGATTTTTTCTATCCACTATTCGTCGCTAATTAATAAACCAAAGGATAGTAGAAATAAGGGATGAGCGGAGTAGCGATTTTGAATAAAACATGGATACATATACGTAACATCATGTGATAAGAGCTGACTGGATGTGATTCCAATCGGCCCTGGTGACCGGTGACTAAAGCTACTGTGAACTTAGTTGGTTTTCCAGTCGACGGCGCTCTTGGACCTCCTCTTGCTTACCATCGGGAAAGTCGAAGTCGGATGTCGATCCACAATAAAAGTTGGCTAACGGCATTAAAAGTGTTACTCAAAGAAGAAATAAAAATAGGGTTTAAGGTGGCCGTGGTGCAATGGTCAAACAAACCGAAAGCACGGGTTCAAAACCACTTGCCGGTACCAATGTATCTTTGGTATATTTACTTTGATCGTCCTGTTTCTATGATACAACCACTTTAGTAATTTAATATAGAAATATAAATAAATAAAGTTGATTACTTTTGTCAAAAAAGAATGCTGACAAATGTAATTTTATATTGACTACATTAACATACAAACATCCCTATCTTCTAAATATCTATTCTCACACAACTTCCTGCTTTTAGAGAACACTCCGCAAACGGAACTATAATCCACCAGTTGTCTTATCACGGGAAATAGTCGCTATATTTGCCGCCTCTGACTGAGTAAGTTTGTAGACCGTCAGGGAAAATTTACGTTTTAGCATATTTTTATATATAAAGAAAGTGTAGCAAAATAGGAAAAAGGATTCATAGATTATTTTTACGATTGCTACTACAGTTAAATAACAGTATCCAATATGCCTCCCACTACTTTTTTTTATTTTTTATTATGATTCGTCATATGACAGCACCCCACTTGATGTTAAGCCGAATTAAGTCCATGAATTAATGTCACTGCTACTACAATTCAAATACTGTGAGTAGCAATCACATCCACTATGCCGGCCTAGATATAACCGGCAACTTACAAGCTGATCCCGAAACGCGACCAAATCACTTCACGGTCTGTATACTTGTTGACTTTCACTATGTCATCACGGACTGATGACATAGTGAAAGTCACGGGTAACCGGTAGATGCAACTGGCATCTTGTCGTTCGGAATGGCGGCCTATGTTCAGCAGTGGACGCGTTCTGACTGTTAATGATGATTCAATATGCCGGCCAATATATAAAGATTATTGATTTAATTAAAACATTACAAAATAATTGTATCTTTCAGTTAGTATATGAGCCTAATGTCGAAAGTAAAGAAACGCCATTTGCCCCCGGAAGAAAATTCGTAAGCTGATCGTTAATATGATCCATATACAAATAACTATTCGTATATGGATCATATTAATCGTATCTTACCTTTACTTTGTTTACTTTGCCCTTGACCTTTACTTAAATTGTTTGAGACCTCCTTGAGACTTATGAATACCACCATCACCATATCTAAAAAACATCTAACAAGCAGATGCTTTCCATATAATAATGTTTTACATCGGCATAGTGGGGGTGTTACACCATGACAGCGTCACGGCATTCGATGTTACTGCGCGCCAATAGATGTATTACATCAAAAAGACAGCTAGCTAGCTAGCTAGTAGCTGACAATATTTTCACCCAGAAACACCTAGCTGACACTTTTATATATGATTACAATAGCATATTATACTGTCATTTGACGTATTGTTTAAAGTCAGCTGAATTTTTAAAGATATAGATAAGTTAGCTATAATTTGAAAAAATTAAATAAGTAAAACTGTTTTTTTTTTTCTATGAGGAGGCCGCTTAACTCCACAGAACCGACACTGACGACTCTAATGAGTTATATGATCCAACTATCTGAAGCATTTTATTTATAGTTGACACGTGGATCATCCCCTGCATTCACCACATAGAGCACACTCTAGTTTATAATTAGGCATCGTAATTATATTGATGAGTATAATTTGTAGAAACAATTAACACAAACATATAAGATAGGCAGTGGTGTGGTGGCAGTACAATGGTTACACAAACCGAGAGCACGGGATCGAAACCACCCACCGGTACCAATGTATCTTTGATATATATACTTTGGTTGTCCTGTTTCTATTATACAAGCACATTATAAGCTTAGTTTAGAAATGTAAATTAAAAAAAATAAAATATATATTGCGAACAATAACAATTCAAAGTTTATTATATTAAAAATATATACCAATATAATAAATGGGTTGACGTCTGAAAATTAAACAAAAGGCATCCACATAACCCTTTTAAATGAAAAAGGGACTGAGGTTTATTTCATTAATTTGGCTTTAGAAATAAATTGAATTAAATTGTATTGAGCTGTTTATTTAGCTTTAATAGGATATACGCATTATATCGTTGTATTGTTGTATTTTTTATCCGTGCTCTTTTACCGTGATATTCTGTGATAGGCTCAGAGGAAGCATTCTGTCCACAGATTCTGTCGGCCAACTCTGCACTCGAACGATTTGGTGCATGACGATAGGTCATGCTTGATTTATTAGTTTTTTATACGAAAGACTTCGGTTGAAATATTTCGCAATGTCAAAAATAAACCATAATTATATGGTTTTAAATACTGACAAGTGGTTTTGAACCCGTAACCTCGATTTGCATGACTTTTGCACTGCCATCATACTACGGTCGTTAATAGTAGACTAAAACTTAAAAAAATACAAATGGTACCTACGATACAAAGCACCACGACGCTTGGAAGTTGGAGTTGCATCTGTTAAGTAATCTATGCTTTTAATAAGTTCACATTTTAAAAATAATTAGGTCTAAAAATTTTGTTTTTTGAGAACTTCAAATCAATCAATTAAATTGTTACGCCTTTCCCCCACAGGGATAGACAGAGACAATGGGGCGCCACTTGCCAAGTTGCTAACACAACTCCCTCCTTTCTTTCACATTCACAATTCTCTTCATATAAACTCTACGGTTATGGGCACCAAGCAACCTAGCTTTTTTGAGGATGTCTCCAATTTGATCGGAAAATACACTTGTGTGCCTGCAAGCTATGCTATTACAAAGTTCACATTTTAAAAATAATAAAGTCTAAAAGGTTTTGTTCATTTGGGCTTTTCCCACATAATAAATGACACATTACATAGTATTGATTACCAAACAAACAAAGAACAATTTCCAACAACTCATCGATCACGATCACTCACTAATTTATATTCCAGGAGATAGATACACACATCTAAGAATAAGATTCTATATATAGTGAATCTTTAAAAATAGTTAATAAAGAGTTACCTAATTTATTAAAATAATATGTGCTTTATGTAAAAAAAAATGTTTTACAATAATAAATATATTTTACATTATTTTTGACGAATTTTAGACGGTTCAAAATTACTCGAAAAGATATCATTACAAAGCAGAAGAAAAAAAATTTAAAGTAATTAGTAGCTAATGTATTTGTAAGATATAATGTTATTAATAAATTGAATCGTATTTCATTACAATTTAGTTATAATAAAAATATTCGTATTCTTCTTAGCGAGGATGCATGAAAAATTACTGAGAAAGACTAGACAGGCAGACCAAAGAGAAAAACACAAAAGACAAAGAAACTCAAATATATCTTCCACCATATTCGATTTAGGATGACGTCACTTAGCTTACCATGCATTCTCATTGAAACTAAACGTGATTGCAAACAGCTCAATAGGTTTGGTATAACTATTATAAAACAAAGTTGTTTATTTTATAATATAATATCCTGTGGCCTATTAACTCTGAAGTGCTTCTTGTATCATAGAAACATGAAAACCAGAGTACATATATTATCAAAAATACATTCGTACCGGCAAGTAGTTTTGAACCCGTGGCCCCGGTTTGCGTAAACATTGCACTACCACTACACTACGATCGCCCAATATTTTCACAAAAATATTGAAAACTATTATCAGCTTGAACATTTGGTAGTGTCACGTGAATTATGGCTATAACAAACTAGAGAAAACTAAAAGTCGCTCTAATGCAAATTCTAATATAAACTTACAAAATGAACTTACACTTGGTTAGTATCAACAAGTAACAGAAGTGCTTTAAGTATGTATAAGGAAAAGAAACAGGTAAAATTTAAATTAATTCGTTATTTACTTTACTCTGGTTAGGCTTTTAAATGTGAAAGCATACAAAATATATTATTTAAAAGTAACCTGCTCTTTACATTTCTTAAGAGCTTTTATGACAATTTAGTAAATTGAAGGAGATTCTTTTGGGATAATGTTCCCTAAGACCACGTTCACACTTTGACGGATGATTTAGCGAGACTGTTATACAGTGGGTGGGGGGATTTAACGACAATAAATTAAAACCCGGATAGCTAATAATGTTCTCAAACCACATTTAAAAAATCATTCAAAAATATCCATTACTTTAGCCACAGGACAATATTTTTCATTTTGCAATTTTTCTACATGCTGTATTTGTTACTGACCCATATGACACAGGTGAAGGACCCTGGCATCGTTATTTTTATTAAAACTACCTATGCAGTTTAAAATAATGCAAACCGAAGAAACTCCTTATTACACACTCATGTCTATTGAGAATTAAGTATGTGCGAAAGGGATAAAAATATCTTGTTTTATTTCTATGTTAGTCGCTTTTTGTTTAAACTTTATTTAAGTAGGTCAGTGTCAGTCAGTGCATCACCGGCTTCCTGTGACGTTGTGCGTCCTTACGTATAGTAGTGAATTAATTGTGCGAAACTGGACGCTTTATAATTATTGTGACGATCTAGAAGAGACACTTACTTTGGGTTAAATACATACTACTTATAGTTTTTTAAAATGTATTGCATAAATACATGAATACACAGGAGTTCGCAGATATGAAGAATGTCATTGATTGTGTTTTGTATTTTGAGAAAAAAATGTGAGTACTTTAGTGTGATTAGTTTTGTTCATCATTACCGCCAAAAGTCCCCGAGGAGTACGTTACGTAGGTACGATGACAAGTGCGCTGTTGCCGCTCTTATCACAGGTCAGTGACTATAGGTACACTAATGGTGTTTTATTATTTTTATGGTATTAAGTTTGTTTGAAAAAATTATTTTTTAAATTTTGATGTTAGAATTTATTTGATATTTTTTAATATTGACGCTGTTTTAATTTATTGTCGTAGTCCCCCCACACACTGTATATACAAGATTTTTTAAACTATAATACTATCATTAAACAATTTTAAATAGGATAGTTTTCATAGAAATTAATACTAAAGAAAAGCCAAAACAGAAACATAAAATAAAATTATAGAAAAAAAAACTAAAAACGCACGCGTATGAACTTAAAATTGAATAAGAGTAAAAGTGTACTTTTTTATTGTGTCTCGACATCTGACTTTGATCCGCCTGATGGTAAACAATGATAAAACTGAGCCAGTCGTCCTCACTACGCCGGCAAAATAAATATTTAATGAAATTATTGTATTGTCATTGGTTTTTAAAACGTGTGCATATTTTCAAATTATTCAGACCTCTGGAAGTTGGGGAAAATCAATTTGAAAGATTCCGTTACATAGTTACACACATACAAGTCAAGCTAATAAAAGCGTGTTAATAAACAAGGTTGCAGGTGCAAAGATAGTGACTCGCAACATGTCAAAATCAGCTTGAATATAGACGAAACTAAGTCAGGGCGTGGCATCATGAAACCGACTCCTCGTTGCAGACAATTTATCAGTGGCTTATATCACTTCTACTCAGGGATAACATTCCAGCCTAACATCAGATACTGACAATCAGATTTACATCAGCTTAACATCTGATTTATAATCTTACGTAATATCAATAATACAAATATTAACTGACCTCGACTTACCAGGTGGTGAGGAGAGGAAGACCCAAGAGCGCCGACAACTGAAAAATAAACTCAATTCATGGTTGTCTCAGTTGTATTTATTAGTTCAGTCGAAGACAATAAAAATAACACACTTATTCTCGAATTAAACAAATTTTATGCGACTTACTATCGCGTTTATTATGGTTTAACTTTTTCTTTTTTTATTATTCCGACGTTTCGAGAGCTTTGCAGCCATCGTGGTCACTGAGAGACCATCGTGGTCAAACAAAATAAATAAACACGATAGTATTATGTTCGCGCAAAATCTAAGAAAACCATCGATGTTCTCTTATCTTCTCGAAAACACACATACTCGTAAGTGAAGAGAATTCTTCAACACAAATTTAATTTCGAAGTCGAGTTATAGGATAGAGAACCTTGAATCCACATGACAACACATTAAGCGGAATAGCGTATAAGTATTGAAAATTATTAGCCAAAAGCGGATTTTTATATTGACATTACAACTCTACATGACAGTTCATGAATGATGCCTTATGTTGAATTTTTGAAAGTACTATTTTCTGTCAGTCAGTGCCAGCCAAACGACAACTTACCGGAGCACGGCCGCCATTAGATTTTACGTAAATAGTATCTCCTATTAGTCTGTGAGCGGAATAAAATTGTCGATTGTACTACGAAGAAACGACGCACCGAACCTTTTAGTTCGATGTAAACGTGACTTATAAAGATTAGGTAATATATTTAACATAAAACCTGTTGAAAAATTATTTATAAATTCCGTGTGTATCTAGCTTGTACTGGTAAAAATTATTTATACACTCTTGTTACCGACTTGCAAAAGGTAAAAGAGCGCCGACGACTGAAAAAACGATTACAACTGTGCGTGGCGTTGTGGCCAGCCTGTTACGCGGAAAGTCCCGGGTTCGATTCCCGATCGAAGCAAATATTAGTTTTATAGCTTTAATTTACTTATTTTAAATTATAAATACTAGTGGACATTTGCTTCGGGTCTGGTAATTAAAGAGTGGTAGGTAGTGGTACCGAGTCTGCTAAACCAGGGTAGTATACCATCACTTACAAGTATACAGACCAGAAGATACAGAAGTGAAGTGACTTACTCGCGTTTCTTGACTGACTGGATGTGAATGCTACTTACAGTTATTTAACCGTAGTAAAAATCACCTTTGTTTGCACTCCAGCTTAACAGCAGGCGGGGTGCTGTCATTATGCCGAGTCACAAAAAGAAAACATCTTTACTGTCAATGATTTATTACTAAGAAAAGACGTAGGTTTGTTAAACGCACTCCAAAAGTGGCATGTTTAAACTATGCTAATAAGCAAACCTTAACTCAGTCGCGATGCAGAACAACATATATTTGTCAAAACGCTCTCAAAAACTATCGCTTTGTCCTACTTCGTCGTGGTTGACCGTTTAAACTCGTGCCATTTGCGAACACAAAACTGGTGAAGGTATATAACGTATCTACCTCATGTTACATCATTGTTTACTATATATCGTATACATCAACGTTCATAACTCGTTGTGGGAATCTCATGAATTTTAAATCACGTGTCACAGCGAGCTTTCTTTGCGAAATATTGCACTTTTGTTATTGTTTTTGAAGTTTGCGACTACATGTTGTTGTTGGTTGGAAAATACATCGTTCATGTATTTTTCCAACTAGGAAAATAATAGATAACCTATGTTGTTATCTTTTATTTTTCTCTAATAAAACAATGGACTATCATAATGAGACTGGCAGACAAGAATAACTTTGACGACAGGCGTGGCTGATCGTCCAACGATTGCTTTGTTGTGCGTAAAGGCCCGGGTTCGATTCCCAGTAGGAGCAAATATTTGTTTCATAGCTCCTATTTGTTATATTTAATAATTATATTGAATACTGTTAATAGGCGGATATTTGCTGCGGGTCTGGTTATCAAAGAGTGGTAGGCAGTGGTACCCAGCCTACCGATCCGGGGAGTACCACCACTTACAAGTATACAGACCGTGAA
Source organism: Tinea trinotella (assembly GCA_905220615.1). Classification (NCBI taxonomy): domain Eukaryota; kingdom Metazoa; phylum Arthropoda; class Insecta; order Lepidoptera; family Tineidae; genus Tinea; species Tinea trinotella. The sequence goes on along the minus strand of HG992320.1, from coordinate 2,475,120 downwards.
GTGTTTTAGTCGCGTTTCGGGATCAGCTTGTAAGTTGCCGGTTCCATCTATGCCTGCATAGTAGATGTGATTGCTACTCACAGTTATTGAATTGTAGTAGCAGTGACATTCATTCATGGACCACACTTCAGCTTAATATCGACATATGACAGTCGGGTCAAAATAAATATATATTAATTTTAAACAATAATACATAATTCTAAACTGTAAGGCAACTATCAAATTGAAAGCTTTATTTGTGAGCAAATCTTACAAATAGGGACAACTTGATTTATCGTTCGTAAACAACAAATAAATTATTTATTTACGAAGTATATGTTATCATCAAACAACATTAATTTTGCATTTAAGCAAACCTTAGAGCCAAAAAACCACAAACAAGGGGGTCTACTTATAACTTTCGCTGTAAATGTAGTTAGCTTATAATTTAGTAAGTAGTTAGTTAGAATAGTTTGGGCACATGGAAAGGATGAGTGAAAGTAGATTGACGAAAAGAATTTATAAATCTCATGTGATTGCGAGTAATTTAATTTCAAAACGAGGCAGGCCCAGGAGGGTGTTTGCCGACCAAACCGGAGACACCCACCCTCAAGAAAGCTAGGTTGCCTAATGCCCATAACCATAGAGCTTATATGAAGAGAATTGTGAATGTGATAGAAGCGAGGGAGTTGTGTCAGGATCGTGGCAAGTGGCGCTCCATTGTCTCTGCCTATCCCTGTAGGAAAAAGACGTGACAATTTGATTTATTAATAGTTGTTTAGCTTTATAAGAAGTACTCGACAAATAATTGACCTATTAATTTATCGGTAATATATATACGTACATATATTACCGATAAACAAATTGTTCTTAAACAAATGTAATAAATAACTCATAATAAACTAGCGAACCCGAGACGCCTGCTCTGAAAAAAACCGTCACCGGGTCCAATTATGTTTTCAATTCAAACCATCCAGAATTGAATTATACACACATTTCATCCAAATCGGTCCAGCCGTTTAGGAGGAGTTGGGTAACAAACACACATAGAAGAAATACTATATAAAAGATATACTTTGGTACCAAATACCATGGACTTGTCTATATTTTTAAATAGAGTAAGTACTATTTACTATGAATGAAAGTCTGCCAAGTGTACAGACTAAGTCGCATTTCGAGATCAACTTATAATTTAGTTATAATTAGAACCGGAACTAGGTGCGACTGCTACTCGCAGTTATTCAACTGTAGTAGCAGACACCTCCATTCACTATTAATATCAGGCGGAGGCGGATATTTAGTGGAGCCACTTGGAAATTAAACTAAAACTAAAATCTTTAGTTCTGAGTAGTGAATTGACTTACTTGTGGCTTCCCCTTGTTTATAGTTACATGACGTGAACTTTGTGTTCACTATTGAAACTGTCAATGTAGTACTTTGCTGTTCCTTTATGTACCGTTAATTAATTTTGCCATTATTTCACAAACATGCATCGAATTTAAGTTTAGTGTTTGGTAAAAGTTATACAATTAAATCGTCACACCTTAATCCCAGATTAAGCGAGCGCCTCTTGCCACGATACCGACACACAACTTTACATACATAGGTACTCTTCAAATTGCTATTAATTAGGAATGTCACTAGTTTATCTTCTGGGTCGTCTCAATTTCATCCTTCCACTCACCTCTGAGATTTCCAGATTCCAATCCCTTTCATCAAAATACTCTATTTCTTCATCCTTTCATGCTCGAATCAACGCAACATATCTTTTTCAATCCATCTTTCTTTATCAACTGTTCTTCAGTTTATCTGCAATCCTGGCACACTCCTATATAGCCGCTTTTCTTTAGTAATAATCCTACTTTAATATTTCTCTTGTCATATTAAGCAAGCAATTACTTCAATACAATAATATAAAAACAAGTTTTGCATTGTTAACTACGACTAAATAATTAATTAGAGATTAACGAATTCAACAAATATGTGCGGCTTACTATCGCGTTTATTTTTGGTTATTGATTTTACATTTTTTTCATTATTCCGACGTTTCGAGAGCTTTGCAACCCTCGTAGTCACGGAGAGAAGACTAATCAGCCTCTCGGTGTTCATAAGGAATTGGTGGAAATTAGTCCCTTTGAAATTATAACAGGCTTGTCTACAATACGAAAAATGAAGATTAAAATTATGTGTTTATCGATGTATTATTCTTTACTATTGCATAGAAATAGGAAGGCTGTTTACTATATTTCCCAATAGTATAAAATAATAATAAAAATACGGTGCAAATTATCCACCGTGACAACATTGGATAACAAAGAAATTGCTCCATTAGGATTTGGCTTCGAAAATGTTATACTTACGAGTTATATGCGTACTCGTCGTACCTACTAAGTGTTTTCGGATTACATCATATCAATTTTGAGGGATGTGCGTCTTTTTATTTTAACTTCAAAGGGAAAGCTTTCCAAATATGTACTTTGAGACGCTAAGTAAATTTGTTTAAGCTTTATACTCGTATATACATTTTTTTCTTGTGACTTGACATTTGGTCTCGACTCGCCTAGTAGTAAGCAAGGAGAGTTGGATTTAAGACTGCTGACGACTGAAGAAAATGATTTAGTCTTTTGACTAATTGACGAAAATGACAGTCTGCCGCAGAGGTGTTTAATAGCTAATAATAAAGTGAATATAAGAGATATATATGATTGTTTAATTTTGAAGTTTACTCTAAAATAAGTCACAACTTTTAGACCCATACTTGGATAGGCAGAGAAAAAAGATTTACCCCTTTCCTATACTGAAATTAAGCTCCATAAAATTGACAGACTATACATCTGACTTGACTGCCTGATGCAAGCAAGGAAAAGCGCCGATGACTGTAAAAATCGATTTAGTTTACGGCTGTCTCAGTCGATGTCACTATGGTGGCCTTTACTAATTCACCCCAAAAGTTATACTGTTTCAAGTTAATATCACAATTCTTAAAGTCTTTCCTAAAATCCAATTAAGTTAAAATTAATTATAATAAAATCAAAAGTTATTAAACAATTAGAATTGACAAGTTCGTACCCGAGTGAAAACTTCAAACATAAAATCTTCTCCTGTTTCCCTAATGGGATAATTTCTAATTTAATTACATACTTTCGTTGAACTTGTGAGTCTCGAGTTTGACATCACCAATGTTTAAACTGTCATTACATACTTTCGTAACAAATACGAAAACTTTTTCGTATCACTTTTTTCGTTTTTTTTTACCACATTTTCCTTTAAAACTAAAATTTATGATTAATGAAATATATATATTTTTTAAATAATCAAAAATCTGGGATTATTATCATCAGCCAGAAGACGTCCACTGCTGAACATAATAGCGACAAGACGCCAGTTGCATCCACCGGTTATTTGTGACTTATATCGTCAGTCCACCTAGTGGAAGGCCTACCTACGCTGCGTCTTCCGGTTCGTGGTCTCCACTCAAGAACCTATCTTCCCCATGTCGGTTGTCGGTTCTTCGAGCTGTGTTCTAGGATAAGATTCTCATAAATCAAAACAAAGAAATGGCGTGTTGACTTTTGCCTGATCTGTCTTACTGACATTTTTATACTTTGTGCCTTTTTGTACGTCCTGGTTGCCGGGTAGTCAGTGTCGGATAACCGGCGTTGAAGTGTATAGACATGTTCAGCTGCACAGTAGCTTTCACACGTTCTGGCGTAATGGTCATAATACATTTCAGCGAACCTTTTCATGCACCTGTTTTATTCATTTCGCACGAATATAACAAGTACATGGGTTTATAAAAACAAAGGTCACGTTGAGGCGATTCCGTTCCAGTGTCATGATTTTTTAATTTATTTATATTTACAAACCAAGCTACTAAATTGCTTGTTTCATAGAAACAGGACAACCAAAGTACATATATCAAAGATACATTGGTACCAGTGGGTGGTCTCGAACTCGTGCTCTCTGGTTTGTGTAACCATTGCACTGCCACTACACCAGTTCGAACATTATGTTTATGTTATGTTTGTGTTAGTAGACTACCCAACCCTCAGTGCCAATGGCGTCGCAAGAGCTTGGCGGCTTCGTAGAAATATTCGTTAATTCAAAGAAATAGAGCTCTGTTACGGTTGTCTCAGTCGCTTTTACTATGCCAGTCAAAGGTGCTTTTACACGCTTCGCTTCAAATATGTATTGTTCTATAACAATACATATTTGAACAATACATCCTATGATGGGACAGCACAATTCTCCTTCTCTTTGTAACATCTCCTTCGGTTCTTCGGAGAGATTGGACATTTAAGGAATGTCCCTTCGCAGCGATCTGAATCACAGCAGCATCGAGAAGGCTATTAAGACCACCTTCCGCAAACTTGGCATCCTGAACAGCTTGTACCGTTAAGTATCGTTTTACGTTTGTGAAACTCTGCCTTTATGTAACCTTTAATAAATAGGTTGTAAGTACAAAACAGCGATTAACTAAGTCATAATTAAATGGACATGCATGAATGATATAATTACCTTTCATTACTTTTAAATTTAATACTAATTAGAAATACAGAGAAAATGTTAATTTAAATAGGAGGAAAAGTCAATTAAATCTACTTTATTACTGTAATGTTACTTAAGCAAGGGAGCTGTGTAAGGATCGTGGTAAGTGGCGCTCCATTGTCTCTGCCTATACCTGTGGGAAAAAGGCGTGACAATTTGATTAATTGATTGATAATGTAACTTGTCCTTACGTTACATTATTAATTTGTCGTTAGGAAAATTTGATGTATTCCTTTCAATTTACAACAAATGTAACTTTAAATTACTACTGCTAATTTAAAGTTACATTTCTTCTTCTTTTTTTTTAATTAACTTATTTTAAATCGCTCTAACATCGGAGATCATTAGCGACGAAATATTACAGTGGGTTAACAGAATTTAAACAATACACTTTGTCAATAATATTAATTGGTTTTACATATACGAGTATATAGAGCTGGTATGAAGAGAATTGTGAATGTGAAGGAAGCAAGGCAGTTGTGTCAGGATCGTGGTGAGTGGTGCTCTATTGTCTCTGCCTATCCATGTGGGGAAAAGGCGTGACAATTTGATTGATTGATTGATTGATATTAGTTGCATTTGTTATTACTATTTTACATGACACTGTTTCACTAGAAATTATTACAAATATGAACCATTTATTAATTTTATTGTAATCACGTGTCCACTGTCGTGATATCGTGAAATAGGCAAAGACACTAGAGCGCCACCTTTCAAGATCCTTATGAAGTTCCTCTTCATCCACAATTATCTTTAAACAATAGTTAACCCAACTTTTTAGGTAAGACTTTTATTGTTTTAAACAAAACTCACTCCAATTATTCATTTAAATATATAAATAAATGAAAATAATTGTGTCAGTTATTTATCTGTACTTCTGCGAACTAAAATATTATAATTACATAATATTAATTAATTTAAATAATATCCTTCAGTAGTTTCTATTAATAAATGATCAAATTAAATATTAAAACTAAGAAAATGACAAGCGTATAATTATTCAAAATTAGTTTTCATTTACATATTTTTATTTTATTTACATTTTTATACTAAGCTACTATACAAGATCATAAAAAAAAACATGACAACCAAAGAACATATCAAAGATACATTGGTACCGGTGGATGATTTCGAACTCGTGCTCTCGGTTTATGTAACCATTGCACTGCCACTGCACCACGGTCGCTTTTTTTACATTTCTATACTAAGCTACTTGTATCATAAAACAGATCGACCAGAGTTATCAAAATTAATTTCAACGATTTAACAAAATCATTATGGTCATCAATGACACGCTTTAATTTCTACTGAGATAGGCAGAAACAACAGAGCGCTTCCTTCACATCCTATTAATATTTGCCTGACCAATCTTTGTCTGAGCTAACTTGCCTGATGAGACTTGTAACTTGTAACTCCCTCCGCTTCCCTCACATCCACAATTCTCTTCATACATGCAATAATATTAGTGGCGCTCCATTGTCTTTGCCTATCCCTGTGGGAAAAAGTTGTGACAGTTTGATTGATTGAACTTATTGCTATTAAATTAACTAACAGATAATAGAATTCGACAGTATTTATATGTACTCGTTTATTTTTATTACTAATTATTTTAATAAATAGTATACTCCATTGTCTCTAGGCAGAGATAGGCATCCTCATGGCAAAAAGGCGTGATAATTTGATTTATTGATTGATTTTATTAATTCACCGGTCCACCTAGCTATTCATGCATTTTACGTAAAAATGTAAAATTGTAATAAATGATAAAAGATTTTGAAGTGTTATAAATTCGATCCTAAAATTTGTCGCTCGACCACATCTGTCGCTCATTTCAACTGGAAATATTTGAATTAGAAAAATAATATTCCAATTTGTCAGTCAGGATTTATTGAATAAAATTTAATATTTGAGAAAATCTTTGTTTACATGGAAGATGTTATCATTGAAAGATTTTTTTTATTGAAAAAAGGACTTACTATTAAAGTTAATTAATTTAGTAGGAATTTACCTAGTATTTTCTTAGATTTTGCGCGAACATTGATTAATGGATTAAACTAAATTTTATGCGGCTTGCTATCGCATTTATGTATTTTGGTTTTATCTTTACATTTCTTTTATTATTCCGACGTTTCGAGAGCTTTGAAGCGATAGTAAGCCGCATAAAATTTTGTTTAATTTAGGAATGAACCTGTTAATCGGCTTTGTATTTACATAGTGCAGAAAATAAATGCATGTTATTTTATATTGGATATAATAAGGTCCAAAACATAAAATCAACCTCATCAGCTATTACTTGTCTACTACTAGACATAAGCCTTCCCCAGCGATCTCCAAAGTAGACCGCTGGAAGCGACCCAGAGTTCCTGCCACCTAAAAAGTTCGGTGCGTCATTTCTTAGTAGATTAATCGACAAGTGGAATACTTTACCAGCCCATGCTTTCTCTCCATCGTATATCCTTGGATCCTTCAAGCGACGCTCGGCCGGCATAGTGACGGTGACTGGGGCAGCCATGAAAATCGGTTTTTCCAGTCGTCAGGCAGGTTGAGGTCCAATGTCGAGTTACAATTTAAAAAATGTCTATTCAAATAACACAAACTAAGTGATAGCTTCAAAAGTTAGATTATAAATTTCATTGTAACAGTAAAAAAAACTATGAAAATTATCTTCGAGCCAAGGTCTAGTTAGCTTTCACCGGAAACTAAAGGACGGATACGCCATGAGTGTGCGATATGCTACAACTAGTAGTTCTAAATCAAGTGCAAATGTTTGTTTTTCCTGTTTGTCTTTATTTACAAAACAAATAAAAACAATACAATAGTTTTTTTATATAGAAAATTGATATCTGACTTAACCGATGGTATGTAAAGGGAAGTCCTAGAAAGCTGATGACCCAGGAGGGTGTTTGCCGACCAAATCGGACATCCTCAAGAAAGCTAGGTTGTCTAGTGCCTATAACCATAGAGCTTGTATGAAGAGAATTGTGAATGCGAAAGAAGAGAGGGAGTTGTGTCGGGATCGTTGCAATTGGCGCCCCATTGTCTCTGCCTATCCCCGTGGTAAAGAGGTGTGACAGTTTGTTTGATTGATTGAATTTAAAAGCTCTATCACAAAAACCCAGTCAAAGCTTTAACCCGTAAACAATTTTATACATATTGTTCCTATAGTTTATATTTACTGAGGATCTCTCGAGAATCATAAAACACTTTCGTCGAGCGAGCAAAATGTAATAAAAATTGTATACTACATTACCAAGTCACCTATAAATTAATTAAATGCGTCATTCAGGATAAACAAAGAAAATAGAAATATAGGAAGTTCCGGCCGTTAAAATGATATTTTTAGGTTATAAGTTATTATATTTTTTCCTTCTGTTTTGGTGAATATCATATTTATATTCTTTTACTTTTAATGCTAACAATATTATGGAACATAGTTAGGTACTGTATAACCTTTGACATATATGAAATGTCTAGTAGTAGACATATTTAAATAGCTAGACTAATTCTTTGTCCGAGGTAGCTGACAACTCTTCGGTCTCCTGTGATGTCGACTAACCTTTTTGCTATTTCTTTAAAAAGCCTTATAGCGCAAGGACCCCACGGACCAAGGGTCTCGACATTTTTATATATGTCGACATTGCAAATATAACTTTAGCATATATGGTTACATTACGGTATCTCCAATTACCTAGTGGTCCACATGAACATTAAAAGCACATTTAAAATCCTCCATTTGATTATTGAGAAATAAATAAGCGAATATTTGCTACGGGTCTGGTTGTTAAAGAGTGGTAGGCAGTAGTGCCGATCCGGGGTAGTACCACCACTTACAAGTGACTATGACTATGAAGTGACTTAGTCGCTTTCGGCATCAGCTTGTAAGTTGCCCTTTTTAACCAGTCCATCATATGGATGCCACTACTACTTGCAGATATTTAACCGTAGTAGCAGTCACCTCTATTCTTGGACCGCACTCCAGCTTAACATCAAGAGGGGTGCTGTCATAATCCACAAAAAAAAGTTTAAAGTGTTTCTAAATAAGGGCCATACAACAAAACTAGTATTAACATCAAACAAACTATACTTTTAAAGTTTTCTGTATTGGCATGTTTACAAAGAAAGATTTTCCTTTACAAGGTAAATAATGACGATAGCTTTCCACTGAAATGTTTTCAAGTGTTTTAATTGACGCAAATCATGCGTCATAACACTATGCGATTCATATAATGCAGGTCAATCATAAACACGTGTGCATGTAGTAATCTATAAACACATTACCGTTTTTTTTAGATATCTTTATTAACCTATTAAAAGTACTCTTGTATTTTTTTTATTGTGACACGACATCTGACCTCGTCCCGCCTGATGATAAGCAAGAGGAGGTCCAAGAGTGACGACGACTGAGAAAACCGAGTTTGTTGTCGGCTGCCTCGGCCGCCGTCACTATGCCGGCCAAAAGCTTCTTCACGCATCGCTTGAAGAATCCAAGGTCATAGGATGGAGAGAGCACATGGGCAGGCAAAGCATTCCACTTGTCGATTAATCTATAAAGAAAAGACGCACCGAACTTTTTAGTTCGACTGCCGATTCGGTCGATAAAATGCAGATGCTTTCCCCGACCTGTGTAGGTATTACGGGAGTGAAAAGACGAGGTAGGAACAAGGTTAAAGAGCTTCTCGGAACATTTCCCGTGGTATAGGCGATAGAGGACGCACAGAGCCGCCATGTCTCTGCCTAGTTGCAGGGGCTCCAAAGTTCCCGTGACCTCTGCATCACCTATGATTCTGATCAGTATCATAGAAACTGGACGAATAAAGTACATACAAGTACTTACCGGCAAGCGATTTTAAACCGGATGCTTTTGACTACTACCTTTAGCCAAAACCACGGTCGCCTTATATACGATACATTATACTTTATTATATAATAGAAATCTATTTTTAATGCTTATTTATTGGTTTTGTATTATTATAATTCCTTCAATAACCATCAACTCGACGGCTATATTTACGGTGACACGACTCGCTTGATAATAAACAAAGAAAGATAAAAGATCGCTGATGACTGGAAAAAGCGACTTAGTTTACGGTAGACTCGGTCGCCATCACATTGGTACTTATGGGTGGTTTGGTAGGTTCCAGGCATTTAGGCCTTATTTATACAATCCTCGTAAATCTGTTTGTAAAAACATCATGAAATTATTCATTTGATTTCTCTTTTAAATATTTGATTTATTTTAGCATTTCCATCTTACAATATTTGTGGTAAAAATAAAAAGTGTCGGAAATGGGTGTCTTACTAATAAGGGTCGTTTTATTAGTTGTATCGGCAGATAAAAGGAGCTTTGGACGACTGCGGTGGAAGCAAAGCCGTGCATCTGTATTGTACATAATTTGTAATATTTTAAAATTAATACACATTCGAAAAACGATGTTTTTTTTTTGCTGTGCGTACTTACATAATCTTAGGACATTATCTAGGCCTTATTAGTGATATAGTGTACATAAAATTACACTATAAAAGGCGGCCGTGGTGTAGTGGCAGTGCTATGGTTACGCAAACCTAAGAAAACGAGTTCGAGGCCACACACCGGTACCAATGTATCTTTGATATATGTACTTTCGTTGTTCTGTTTCTATGATACAAGAACTTTAGTAGCTTAGTATAGAAATGTAAATAAAAATAAAAGTTGAAAAAAAAAAGTATGTGACGATTGCGTCTTGTCATATGTGTATGCCTATAGATAAATATATTAATAGTGATTTGTGTTTTTGTATATTACAATTGCTCTAAAAATCGTGTGGGTATATTCAAAATAGTTTTCATTTAGCTGTAAACAATGCAAAGACTACGTAAAAAATAAACTGTTAAAAATAACATAAAGCTGGCTGGATTATTGTAACAGGGGATATAGTAAAAAATATATACGCATATTGTTTATACTAGACAGCATTTAATAGATCACAAAAGAAGATTTATATGCTCGTAAATGAAAGAATGTTCAAGGATCAGTTTAATCGGAACGACACGCCGAACGCATCTTACGTCAAAAAAAAAACATATGTTTACAAATAGGGTTTCGTAAGCGCTGACAACGATTGCATTGCAACCTCCTGCGCAGGGAAGACAGATCCTTTTCTTCGCCTGTCCACTGTGTTTAAGTTTGTGGCGGTCACCGAATAAATAATTACATTTAATTCACACTTGTCTAAGGCAGGGATTACCTACATCATTTTTTACTAGACTTAGAACGTAAGAGCCCGTTCTTACTTGTCGGCTGTCGTGTTAGGATAAAGAATTGGGTGTCGGCGCCTCTGTTCACTCCAATCGCTTGTCGGCCACGGTCGAAGCTTGTGCCAATTTTCAACACTCGACGCGAGGCAACTGTATATGATGGACGCCGAAGACTTTCTTGTTGAGATATTTTATTCTTTAAAAAGAAAACGAATAAAGACTGCTAAGAAAAGAAAATATTTTGTGTACCCAATCCTGAGTAAGATTTAAGAAATTTTTTTATTTATTTTTCTGAGGATGTCAATAACTACATTTAGCGATCTACACAACACACGGGTAGGCATACAAGAGGAAGTCCCGACATCCAAAAAATGTTAATAACGTCATACTTGCTCATAGGTGAGCGAGATCCGAAACGATTTTTCCGGGCGTAGAGTGCTGGCAAAACACTCGACATTTCTTGTCGGCTCCGTCACAAAATCGGTGTTCAGACAAGTGCGAATAGCTTCTTATAAAATGCTCTGCCACTGGAACATCCAAATAAAATTCGGACCCGTCCGCCGACAAGAGGGAGCGGGCTGTAACACTTTTAAAACAAACCAGAAACAAAAAAATACGAGTATGTTAAAATTACTTAACACCGTGTAATATTCTCCCAAAGTATTGAATGTTCAAAATAGACAAATTTAAAATTGTCCTTCATAACATAATTGTCAATTAACACCTTAATAATTTAAATTAACGTGTTAAAGCCTATTATTACAACATATTAACGTATCAAACATAACCGGACACGAAGAATTAAAGCTAAAAATAAATATTTACTCAATTGTATTTATTTCTTTAGTTGATCCTATGGTTTTATATAGACTTTTACTGTGTAAACACATAATGTTTTAAGAAAAAGACGATATTGGTGTAAACCATAGATATAAAAAAAATAGAGCATCTCTGTGTTTTTTATTTATTTATTCTTATGGTGTAACGTAAGGCGACCGTGGTGTAGTGGCAGTGCAATGGTTACACAAACCGAGAGCACGAGTTCGAAACCACTCACCGGTACCAATGTATTTTTTATATATATACTTTGGCTGTCCTGTTTCTATGATTTTTATGATTCAAGCACTTTGGTAGCTTAGTATAGAACTAATATAAAAAAATTGGTTGTCTGTAAAGTCGGTTTACGGACGATAGTTTTACGTGATAACGTCATAAGAAAACATTGATGAAACTTAAATTATACAGATTAATTACAAGTTACAATGTGCTATTAACAATTTATTTACAACTTAACATGAAACAAATTTTTAAAATATAAATTAACTCATGATAATAGGTAAAATTAATATTATTTATTCATAACGTGGTATTTACATACATACTTTGTTTGAAACAATATATTTATTTAATATAAAATTATCAATAAAATATGTATGCGTACAGCACTAAGGACGCCATTTTAATTTGAAAATGAGGGAATTTAATAAATTAATTTAAAATGTGTAACTGAGTGAAATATACACAATACACACAAACACAGACACATACACAATTTGCTGCCGACGTAACGTGACATTTTTTCCGGCGTGCAGCCGGTGTTCATCGATTTATAAGACGTTATCACGTCAAAAAAATTAAAATGATAAAAAAAAGAATTCACGCGTCTCTATCGGTCAACTTTCGGCATAACATCCACTGCTTACAGTTATTAAACTCTAGTAGCAATCATCCCCATTCCGCTTAACCTAAATCGGAAAGACAACAGGTATTGAGCCGCCATATATAATCTGCAACTAGAAATCGGATCATGTGTCTGCCGCATTAAGCGCAACCAGCGACAGACGCGGGGTTCGATACCCGGTCGCAGTTGACCAATGCGCAGTTGAATAACACTAGTTGAATAAAATACAGGCTTGTATTTATACTACATCAGAACTTTATTTTACTTTGGAACTGCGCAATAAATATTATCTCTTAAAATGAATATTTGTTAAGAAGCAAATGTCGACATAAAACTTCAATAGGATTAGGTTATTTACACTTCTTTAAATCATTATTCCCGGAAAACTAATTTTCATCAAAAGATCAAATTGAGGAATCTTACTCGGTCTACACTCATTAAATAAAATACGTTCTTACACCGAGGAAATTAAAGTCTTTAATTGCACAGTCTTTCATTCGTGCAAAAAATATTTTAAAGCAGCGATTATTACTTTATTGAAATTACCATTTCTACCAACTACCATTTCGAACTTACCAGACCGATTTCGAGATTAAAAATGACAGGCTGTTCGTTGGATGTAAAGAACAGATGATGAATCCTTTCAGATCAGCAAAACTTTGATGATTTACATAAAATTTTCTATTGCCATGAGTCTATGCCTGAGATGATACCAAATTGGAGACCTGGAGTACCTGATGATGGCATATGACTCTTGGGCGGTAAAATTTCAAGGATAACTACTAAACTATAAATATATTCAAATACTTTATAAAGTTTATTTTGGAAATCTGCCTGAATTACTAAATAAAATGAAAACAGAACCAACGAAACGATCGCTGTTAAATACGTTTAATTTCTTTTATATGCTTGTACTAAGCTATCAAACGTGCTTGTATCATAGAAACTGGACGACAAAGTACTTGTGTTTTTGCTGATTTGTATAATTACATTATACAAGTTAAACTTTATTATTATTTTGTATTTGTTTATTATTATTGTCATTATTGTTGTTTTTATAGAGATAAGAGAATTGTGAATGTGAAGGAAGCGAAGGAGTTGTGTCGGATCGTGACAAGTGGCGCTCTATTGTCTCTGCCTATCCCTGTGGGAAAAAAGCGTGACAATTTGATTGATTTATTAGGTTTACAATACAAATAAATAAATTTTATGCTCCGTGCTCCATTAGAGGTCCACCAGTACTGAACACTAAATATCAATCAATCAAGTACTAATTGAGTACATTTTTGTACATTTTGATCAAACATGGTGTTTAATAATCCTAGTGTATGTGGAGTGACGATAGCGCATAGAATAAAGAATAGCACAGTGCGTGATAAATGTTGTTTGAAACGGGGATAGGCAGAGACAATGGAGCGCCACTTTCGCTACAAGATCGCGCCACACGATTCTGATACAACTCCCTCTCTTCCTTCACATCCACATTTCTTCTCATAGAAGTTCTAAGGTTATAGGCACTAGGCAACCTAGCTTTCTTGAGGATGTCTCCGATTTGGTCGAGAAACACCCTTTATAATACACCGTACATAATTTACAGGCATTTCAATGCCTGTAAATTATGTACAAAATAATTAATTCAAATAAATAAATATGAAAAAAAAAACAATAAATAAAAGCCTTCAGGTCCCTGTGGTATTAAAATATCAAAAGTGATTTATTATCGCGGTGTCGATCTATTTTTTATTTTCTCGAGATGAAAGCTTTTGAAATAGCTTATCAAAAGTACGAGGGACGGCGTTAATCCCATTTATCTATCCCTCCAGACCTGAGGTTATCTAGTTATCTACTTTAGCTTCTCAGCGTTCTAGATTAATACGTTTTCAAGAACTTAAATTGGTAAATTACAAAATCCTTGCTATGATAAAATCTACAGGTATTACAGGACAGGCATTACTGTAGTTAATTTTATAAGAATTGTTTCAGCAATAGGTAATTTGGCTTCCAATTGCTGGCATAGTAACTGAGGCAACCGTGAAATGACTCAGTTGTTTCAGTCGTCGCCACTCTCGTACCTACCTCCTCTTGCTTACCATCAGGCAAGTCAAGATAAGATGTCACAATAAAAAATATGTAGATCTTAAGGAAGAGAGAGGGTTGTGGAAAATGGCGATCTATATTATCTGCCTATCACTGCAGAATTGAGTACATTGATTGATTGATTGGACTTCATTTATGTATTTTCTGTCGCTAAAGAAAACTGGCTCGTAGAAAAGATGGCTATTGTGACCGAAAGGTTCTCGAATGAAGACTCGAAGTAGGCAGAAAACCGCTGGTACATCGCGTGACGACAGGCGGGCCGAACGGTTAGCGATTGTTTTGTTGCGCGTAAAATCCCGGGTTCGATTCCCGGTCGGAGCAAATATTTGTTTGATAGATTTTATTTGTAATAATTAATATTTCAAATATTTGTTATTAATAAAAAGAGGTAGATATTAACTTCGAGTCTTGGTATCAAAGAGTAGTAGGCAGTGGTACCCAGTCTGCCGATCCGGGGTAGTACCACCACTTACAAGTATACAGACCGTGAAGTGATTTGGTCGCGTTTCAGGATCAATTCATTTATTTATTTATTTAACAGAAAATATAGGATAAAGGATCAGTTATAGTGTAACCTCAATTGCTATACTGAAATTAAAGAATTGTAAAGTAGATAAAGATAATAATCACGTTTTGAATTGCAGTCACGCCCACGCGAATGAAAACGGTTATTGCTTATCCGCATTGGTATTGAATTCTGTTCGTATATTTCATAAATAAATGTAATGTTTTAGAAACTATAAATCGATGTAATATACCTACCTACATTTACACGTATAGGATAATAAAATAGGTTGTTTATGTGTGCGTATCTGTACATGTAGACATACACACAAACACCTATTTAATTTACATTTATACAAGAAGAGTCGCGTCTTAATCTGAAGGCCAATCAAACGTGATGCTAAGGCTAAGAATATGGAAAGAATAGAAGCTGTGCTAAAATAAGAACTAATTCAGTGTTATTTATTTCATTTATACTATGTTTATATCACGTGTGACTGAAATAAATAACTACTTGTACTTCAATTTCTATCTTTCAAATGTTGTCACTACTTTTTGCAATTATAACCAATTGGTTGACTTTTAATACTACTTAATTAAAAGTCACGTGGCAGCAAGAGTAGCGGCATAATTGTTTCGTCATCCTTTTTTGAAGTATTTAAATGTCATTTGTTATTGTGTCAAATGATCATCAAAACTAGTGACAACCTTTAAAATTACGAATGTAAAAATGTATATATGGGGATGACCCCTTCTGACTTCTTTTTAATGCCATAAGTAAAAATAGTATAAACGGTTGTATTTTGTAGCTATTTTATGGCTCCTTCTATTCCTTAAGTCCAAATTCTTTGTGCAAAGGTAAACAAATTTTTGTTTTTGTCTATGAAAATTTTGCGTTCCTATTTACGCAGTTATAATAATAAATTAAAATGCAGTGCCATTTATAATGAAATATTAAAGCTTTTATTTAATTTCGTTCAAAGTTACAATTCGATACAGTTACCTGAACTCATTATGTTTTCTTTTAAATATTCAAAAGATTATTTAATAAGTTGCGATATCATTTCCTTAGTGCCGATTACTACAATTTCAAAGATATAGAATTAGAAAAAAACAGTGAAATTTCGCAAACAGTTTGTGCCACATTAGTTTTTGCAACAAATTACCATATATATATTATTATTCTTGCAGTGAAATATGTTCATAAGTACAGCTGAAGAATAAAAAAAAAACATGAATTTATCAAAATCTATAAGGGAAGTATTTAATTTTGCGAAGTAAAAAGTTTGTTTATCTTTTTTATCGCGTTTGGTTGGCCATAGATATACTACTGTCAGTAAAATGGTTTTTAACGCAAATTGTTATAATACTCGTATGGTGCATATGTCACTGCATTTGCTAATTACCTTGTATTCAATATAAAACATTATGTAAACATTGATAGACTGTTTAAGTCATGGCCACGAATGTCAAATTGTGTAATTATATATGAAATGTAAATATTCGCTAGTAAGTCTTAAATAAATAAATCAAATAATTTAAACATAAATCTCATAACTGTATAATTATGATAACTGTAGAATGATATTTTGTAGACACTACGTTATTTTTTTTTATTGTGACACGACAACTGACCCCGTCACGCCTGATGATAAGCAAGCGGAGGTCCAAGAGTGACGACGACTGAGAGAACCGAGTTTGTTTACGGCTGCCTCAGCATTGCTTGAAGGATCCAAGGTTATAGGAGGGAGAGAACACATGGGCTGGCAAAGCATTCCACTTGTCGATTGATCTACAAAAAAAAGACGCACTGAACTTTTTTGTTCGACTGCCGATTCGGTCGATAGAATGCGGATGCTTTCCCCGACCTGTGCGGGTATTATTGTATTGCCCTAAAGTATTGCCTTTTTATTTTTCTACTTTAAGTTTGTTACTTTTTTAATAGTCTCATTAGTCATTTTTGTTTATGTTTATGGATTCATGTTTAGTTTTAGATTTGTTTTGTTTTTTTGTTTTCTTGATCACAATTTTCGTACAAATGTTGTGTATATTTGTAATTGGCAGAAATATTTTAATGATATTAAATGATTTTACCCATTTTAAATGATATTAATATTAAGTTACCATTGAATTGATGTATATGTTATGCTGTAAGTGTACCTTTTAATAAATAAATAAATAAATAAATGAAAAGAATCGTAAGGAAAACTTGAGAGTTGTGTCAGGATCGTAGAAAGTGGCGCTCTATTTTCTCTACTTTAAGGCGTAACAGTTAGATAAGATTATTGTAATAGTGAATGGATTTAAAAGATTACAAAAGACGTGTCAGGATCGTGGGATTTAGCCCTCCAATGTCTTTGGCAATCCATGTAAAATAGAAGGCTACTTAGAAGAAATATTTAAAACGGATTGAGTTTTAAATATTTCTTTAAATATTGACATAAAACTAAGTATACGTAACAAAAAACAGTTATAATTATTCAGAAATATGCTACAACAATGAAGTACCACTTCCCACTATCCCGACGCAGCGCTTCGCTTCCTCGACATCCACAAACTCTGTTTAGTTTCATTTTATAAAAAATCTGTATAATACGTAGGACTACTAAATAAACTACAAACATGACCGTTGGATCAAGATCCATGAAAATGTACTAGTATATGCTCGTAATTCTGAAACGCATAAATTTTAAAGCTATTAATATTTTCAGTAAACTTGTTAAAAAGTTTTATATGTGTAGAATAGAAATGAGCTTTCAGTGCGATACCTTTGAAATAATTTTATAGTTTATCCTAGCTGGGCGCGCGTTATGCCTAAGTATAATTTTGTTTTTACAAAAATGAAGGATTTATTTATTTATTTATCGATGTATGACAGCACCATGCCACATTCACTATACCGACCTAATTAAAACCGGCAACTTACAGGCTAATCCCGAAACGCGACTTAGTCACTTCACGGTGTGTATACTTGTAAGTTGTGGTACTTCCTTGGATTGGCAGATTAGGTAGCTTTGCCTACCACTCTTTGATTAGTTAATAAATGAAAAATACTTAGCAGCACTTACGACAATCATCACTCGTACATACAAAGCAGTAGATTTTTGTTGGTTTCTATCTCATAATAATATTTAGCGGAGCATTATTGCACTAGTTAGAAAAGTAAAGGAGTACTCCCAGCTGTACGGGTACTTAACTTAGCCGGTGACGTCGCATCGTCGGAGCGCATATATATTGATTACTTTGTCGATAAATCGTTTGCGAGATATTTGACGCGCAATGCAACGCCATCTAGCGGTAGTATGTAGCGGTCGCTACAAATACTTAGAGATTCGCAGTGATAAGCTGAAACAAAGGTAACATATGAAAGGTATCTAAAACTTTACAAAAACTTGAAATAGTGATCAATGATTAATTAGAAAATAAATCAAGGATTGTTTCTGACAATGTTTTATTTTTATTTAATTTTATTTCTTACAATAACACATTGTAAATATAACTTATATAATGAATTAAATTTTTTTGTAACATTTATTTAACAGCTTGCAATTAAATAACAACTTAATAAAAATTCCAGCAGCCTGGAATTACTTACTTGGAAAAACAAATTACTAATCAAATTTATAATTTATCTGTTCTACTATTATCTGTTATTCTATATATTTACAAGCTAATCAAAACAAACTTGAACACGCACAACAAAATGCTGTACTTAATGTTCATACGGTTAAAAAAAACATGCGGCTTCCTGGTTGTAATTAAGCGACACTACATACTGCCCAGCTAGGATGAAGGGTACCTGTAACATATGAAAGGGAAGCAGAAACTTTGAATGACCAATAAAGCTTATCTATGAAGCAATCAAAACTTGAAAGGTGAACAATTTGTAGTAATTTTCAATGAAACTTGTTTCAGGAAACGTTTGTATTGTTCAAATTTACGTGCTAATACAGTTTATTGTTTTGATATCGGCATTGTAACGTATAATTATCATATATCATATCATATATCAGAAGTTTTTTTGTTCAAGTCTCTTGGGTTTAGTTTTAGATAGTATTATATATAACGCTTTACTTTATTAGGTTTTATTTGTTGTCAATATTATGACGCGACATAATATGACCACAACATACCTGATGGCATAGTGACGGCGACTGAGGCAACCGTAAGCACCCACGAGTGCGGAAACCTATTTAATTTTAGGTGGCCGCAGACGCCGCCACATTGCCTTTTTACGCTTCTCTTGAAGTATACCACTTTTTATGATGGAGAGATAAACGAGGCTGGTGAAGTAACGTCATATTTATAAACTAGGAATCATAAATTAAAAATATTGTGAATAATGTAGAAGTTAACAGTGAATATACGAGTATGTCCAAATATAATCTCTAAATACAATATTTTAAACCAGGGAATACTCTAATTTAAATACTTCCCACGGCTTACCATTAGGCAATCTTAATAATAAATGTCACAACCTAATAGCAAAAACATCTTACATTTATATCCAATTTATATAAAAAAAATCTGCCATATTCATTTTTATCTCTATAAAACGTCGACAATATAATTTACTGAAAACATTCCTTTAATTTTATTTAATATTGATTTTTTGACCTTTTGTTATGATATAATTTGTTTATATTGCGATTTGATAATGTAATAAACCTTTGTAAAATTATATAAAATTGGCAATAAAAACTCTTTTTTATATATTGTATATTTTTCAATTAGAAACAAAATTTCACATATTATTTATAAACACATGCAGACTTATGTACGAAAAGAAGGGAGAACCTAAGTAGAATGTAGCTTGAATACAGTGTGAGTGGAGCCGTCCGTTTTGCGCTTTCCACAGTCCTAGTGAAGCTTGCATGGAAAGTGAACGTGGGACGCGGAGTAGTCGCTTGGGCGGTCGTAGACGAAAACTTCGCGCGGGTTTTTGTGTGAGAGTATACGTAGTGTAAAATGTATTAGTTTAATTATGAAGTATTTAGTGTGTTGTTAAAATAAGTGTTTAAAAATTGTGTTGAATTAGAATATTTAATTTGAAAAAAGTTGGTTTTTAAGGAGTTAAACTGTTTTCTTGTTGTCGTGTTCATGTAAGTAATATTTTATTTATTATTTTTATTTTATTTTTTTAATAATAAATTTATAATAATAACAGTTTACAATAAATATCGCCAATTTAAAACCACAGTAATAAATATGCTAATTGTGAATAAATCTACCTTATCTCAGCATTACGTAGTAGGTGGGACTTTTTCGAATATAATATCATTTGTTTAAATTATAGACTTTAAACTTTATATGAAAAATATACAAAACGCACAATAATTTGGTGTATGTATATGTACCAGTTTCAATCAAATTATTTAATAAAATGAAATCAAAGTACTTACTGGCAAATCAATTTCGAAACCATTCAAATGAAAAGTATTAGAGGTTTGTGTGTTTTTTTGCAATCAAATTCACTCACCTGAATTCCCACAGAATAGACAGAGAGACAAGGCATTTATAAAGAATTTTTTATTCTTCCTAATGTTATCAATATAATATTAAATTAATTACACGTCACAGTTCGTAAATTGACAGACACTAAACAACAAAATATTTATTTTACATTTTGAAACATCTTCCTAAACAATTTACAGCATCGAACTATTAATTAAACCTAAACAATTTAATTTACTTCTTACACTTTAAAAGCCTATACGACTATTGTTATTGATTAAATATTGTAAAAACTAAGTAAAACACTAATAAAATCAAAATTAAAATTTTAAAGGAACCCCCAAAAAGCCTGAAACCAATTTAGTCACACCAGCTTTATAGTAGCAACATTAGTCATGGCTTGATAGTTATATCCTTTAAATATCCCTTGGATCCTCATGGTGAATCATCAGATAACTACTCCAGGTCTTCAATTTGATAACGGTCCAGCTAATGGCTCATAGTGAGTAACAATTTTAGTTAAAGCACTATGATATTATCTGTTGTTGATTTGCTGATCTGAGAGGATTCATCATAGTCCATGATCAGATACTCCCGATCTTCAATTTGATAACGGCCCAGCTAAAGGCTTTATTTAAAGCACTATAGTTCTATCTCTTGTTAATTTCTAATCTAAGAGGATTTATAATGGTGCATCATCAGATACTCCCGGTCTTCAATTTGATAACGGTCCAGCTAATGGTTCTCAGTGAGTAACAATTTTAGTTAAAGCACTATAGTTCTATCTCTTGTTGATTTGCTAATCTTAGAGGATTCATGATGGTGCATCATCAGACACTCAGATCATCAATTTGAAACCGTTCCAGCTAAAGGCTCATAGTGAGTAACAATTTTAGTTAAAGCACTATAGGTGTTATACAATTTTAGTTAAAGCACTATATTCCATCATCAGAGTAGCTCAGTGGTACCAGTTAAAACACACATGTATTTGTATATGTTTTTGTTTCAAATGTTATGTCACAGATATGTTTAAAAGTAAAGTAAATACCTATTATGCGTCTAAGATCGTTACCGCAGCTAACAAAACGAGCTGATGACCTTGAAACCCCTGATCAGATCTTCATCAGTAGCTAAGAACCATCTCGATCACATCAGCTTTCAAATGAAACAAACCGCATCGTAATCGGTCCATTCGTTTAGGAGCTACGATGCCACAGACAGACACACAGATACACAGAGCCACAGATACACAGACAAGTCAAACTTATAACACCCCTCTTTTTGAGTCGGGGGTTAAAAATAACAATATTTTAGAAGCTCTGTGCGTCCTCTATCGCCTATACCACGGAAAATGTTCTGAGGAGCTCTTTAACCTTGTTCCTACCTCTTCTTTTCACTCCAGTAATACCCGCACAGGTTGAGGCAAGCATCCGCATTCTATCGACCGAATCGGCAGTTGAACTAAGAAGTTCGGTACGTCTTTTCTTTGTAGATCAATCGACAAGTAAAACGCTTTGCCTGCCCATGTGTTCTCTCCAACCTATGACCTTGGATCTTTCAAGCGATGCGTGTAGGAGCACCTTTGGCCGGCATAGTGACGGAGACTGAGGCAGCCGTGAACAAACTCGGATTTCTCAGTTGTCGTCACTCTTGGACCTCCTCTTGCTTATCATCAGGCGGGACGAGGTCAGATGTCGTGTCACAATAAAATAAAAAAAATACAGTGAATGGAGTAAAGATAGCGGATAGAATAAGAAACAGCACTGTGCGCGATAGATGTGGTTTGAAAGAGGATGTAATGACATGGACAAAGTAATGCTTCGATGGTTTGGGCACATGGAAAAAATCTGAGAGAAGCAAGGGAGATGTTTCAGGATCGTGGCAAGTGGCACTCTATTGAGGAAAAAGGCGTGACTGACTGAATTATAATTGTATAGGACATTCATATTGATCAAAAATCTACTATCTACTAAAGTTAAACCAATAACATGACAACATTTTGGAAATCTCTGGTATACCTTAATCTAAAATCAGGAGCCCAAAGTCATAACGCTTTTATGAAGAGAAACTTGTGAATGTGAGGGTATCTCTTATCTCAGGAGCGTGTAAAGTGGCGCTTCATTGTTTCGGCTCATGCCTTTGGGAATTAAGGCGTAACAATTTGATTAATTATTCCAAATATATAATTGAATTGAAGATATTTGAATATTAATTGAAGATACATTAAGCCAAGGACACGTGTTTTAATTAATACTATATTTCTACGAGAATTAGGTTCCTAATAAATAACAAAAACCAGCTTTATTAAATGTCACGCCACAGGGATAGGCAGAGACTAAGAAGCGCCAATTTTAACGATCTTCACTAGTAAATAAAATAAGTAATAAAATTTTAAACATTTTAACTAAGTAACTTAATTACGAGCCCATCGGTAATGATTTAATGCGTCCTACCTAGGTAGGATTCATTTTAGCTTCATTTCGAAAAGTGACATATTAAAAAGAGGCCGGCATAGTGACGGCGACTGAGGCAACCTTGAACTGAGTCGGTTTTTTCAGTCTTTGGCGCTCTTGGCTCTTGATGGTAATCAGCCTCGTCGAGATGGTCACTCTTGGATCTCCTCTTGCTTATCATCAGGTGGGTCGAGGTCAAATGTCGTGTCACAACAAAAACCCGAAAACCAACTATTTTGAATTTGAATTAATTGGTACAAGTGGTTTTGAACCCGTGCTCTCGGTTTGAATTGCCATTGCGCCACCACTACACCACGGTCGTATTTTCGACATATGATATGACAGGTTAAAATGTCAAAAAAAACCCCTTTGATTTATCCATTATCACTGTCCTACCCCCATTTTAATTATGCGTGTGTATGCAAATTTACTGTGGTATGAGGCAACCATAGACATGCTTTGGAGTTCATAAATAGAACGGGGTCGTGATAAATGCACATAGCAAAGGTAGAAGAGGAGTCTATTGTCTATCACTATGGAATTTGAAGTTAAGGAAAGCCTTTTGTTCAGTCCTTCCCTAATAGACATACCTATGTCACATGAA
This sequence comes from Tinea trinotella, assembly GCA_905220615.1. Taxonomy (NCBI): domain Eukaryota; kingdom Metazoa; phylum Arthropoda; class Insecta; order Lepidoptera; family Tineidae; genus Tinea; species Tinea trinotella. The sequence continues at coordinate 2,451,566 of HG992320.1, read as the reverse complement.
TATCCTACTATGATTATAAATGTGAATGTGAGTTTGTTTGTTACGTTTTCACGTAATAACTATTTAACCGATCATCATAAAACTTTGTACACATATTGGTACTACAAGTAACATAGGTTACTTTTAATTAAAATAAATAAATACTATTTTGCCAAGTTCCAATTGAGTATAGTTTCAGCTGTTTGGAATTTTTCTATAATAATAATCGTCTATCATTTTTATATAAGTTATAAATACAAAATAAAACTTAAAAGAAAGCTGGGTTGCCTAGTGCCCCTAACCGTAAAGCTTGTATGAGGAGAATTGTGGATGCGAAGGAAGCTAGAGAGTTGTGTCAGTATCGTGGCAAGTGGCACTCAGTTGTCTTTGCCTATCCCCGGGGGAAAGAGGCGTGACAATTTGATTAATTTGATATAAATACAAAAAAAGGTCGAATTGAGAACCTCCTCCTTTTTATCCTTTTTATTATTGTGTTATAAACCTAAATTTATGCGGGTGAAACCGCGGGCACAACTAGTATTATATGGCACTTCATTATCTCTGCCTAACCCTGTGGGAAAAATGCGTGACAATTTTGATTGATTGATATGTTTTTATAATTTATTAGTCATCATCATCATCAGCCGAAAGGTGTCTACTGCTGAACATAGGCTGAACTTCTTTCCCCTTAGAATGCCATTTCGAACGACAAGATGCCAGTTGCGTCCACCGGTTACCCATGACTTTCACTATGTCGTCAGTCCACCTAGTGGGAGGCCTACCTACACTGCGTCTGCCGGGTCGTGGTCTCCACTCTAGAACCTTTCTTCCCCATCGGTTGTCGGTTGTTCACCTTTTATCTTTCCACTCGTAATTATAATCCACTCGTAATCGAAGGCATAGTGGATGCTACTGGTTATTATAGTTTATCGGTGGCCATTTACGAATCGCATACTCCAGCTTAACATCAGGCAGTGTGCAGTCACGTGTTGCATTAATAAAGGAAAATAAACAGAGAGGCTATCACGTATACCTTTTAATCAAATTCATTAATTCTGTATTGAACTTGATTGGTTATTCGTCTCCCGTTACATAGATTCATTTTTTAATGAAGTTATTTATATTAAACTGATAAAATAAAGCTCAATACGAATTATTAACATTGATAGATGCCCATAACCGCATGAAGAGAATTGTGGATTTGAAGGAAGCGAGAGAGTTATGTTCAGAATCATAGAATAGAAAGTATATATATTGTATGTATATGTAATATGTGTATATTTTAATTGAAATATTAAAATACATAACTATATTCAAAAGTATATTCAAACATAACTAAATCTATGGAACAAACTCCCCTCTTTATCCTTGTCAGAATAACCCAAAATTTTACCCAAATAATACTATTTATACAGATAACAATATCTCCCTATCTATAAATTTCAATAAATGAATAGCTACGTTATTCATAATGAATAGAAAAGTCCCTCTTTCCTCGTAAGTTTCCGTTCCCACATCCTTTCTACAGAAATACAGAAATCAGGACTGTGAAGTGGACGACTCTTACAATGTATTGTTAGTACGTAGCTACTACATCCTATACATACATGCTATATTAATACACAATTTATTTGACTGCGATACCGTCATAGTACTGGCTAAAGTTTTTGATATATTTTATATACTTCAACTTGGATCGCAAACTGGATTGTTCCAAGAGCGCTAAAGACTTTGTCTTAGATAGTAGCATACTAACGACCATCTAAAATGAATAAACTTGAAAAAATAATAACCGACTTCCAGAACCACAAGAAGCCACTACACTAAAATAACCCTACCTAGTGCCTATCTATAACTTTAATAACATATATTAATTATATTAAGCAGTAAAACACAAAAAAAAGCATTCATCATTCCAACAGAAATAGGCAGAGACATGCGTTACTTACCACGAACGATCCTAACACAACTCTTATGTTTTCCTTACATCCACCTCTTTTTATATATATATAATCTGTATCCATAACACTGCAAGCCCCTACTTTTTAAGGAATGTCCCCGATTCGATCAAAACAATATTTTAAGTCGTCCGTGTTTAAGAGAGGCACATTGAAATATTGTATGAAAGGAGATTAACTAAATATTATAATATTTTCTTAGATTTTGCGCGAACATTGATTAATGAATTTAACAAATTTTATGCGGCTTACTATCGCGTTTATTATAAACGGGGTATCAAATATCGAACGGGGTAGTTTTGGAAACAATAACAGCATCAACCAATAGGACGAGCAACACTCTCCGTGACCACGATGGCTGCAAAGCTCTCGAAACGTCGGAATAATAAAAAATTGTAAAATCAAAACCAAAATAAACGCGATAGTAAGTCACATAAAATTTGTTTAATTCATAAATATTATAAATCGGAGACGAGTGGAAAGATAAAAGGCGAACGATTAAAATTTACATCTCATTTATGAAGATTTTTATATTTGTCTGTATTTATAAAAAGTATTAATTTATATATAATTATATTCATATTGGTATGTATTTCTCTATTAACGCCCCTCGTATCTAATAAACATATTTCTACTTGCTCACATTCTTGACTTGCTTCTAATGTTGGTTGATTTAGCTGGTAGAGAATGCGAGCTAGCATAGTCTACGTGCATTAAGATTAAATTAATTGACTAAATAATCCTTATTTTTATTTAATTAAATATTAAATTATTAATTTTCTTTATTTTTGAGTGTTATTAAACATTTATATTTCAGCCGTATGAAAAGTCGACATGTGAAAGAATCTAACAATCAAATTAGAAAAAATGAACGTGATGGTAAACGTTATAAAAAAAATCCTCTGCTTTTTATCTCTACAATATAATCAATAAACTCTATCCTTGTTTAGTTTGTGATAATAAAATTAATAAATATCGTAGTTTTTCTGTTACGTGACCTTTCGCGTAACAAATTTAATTTTATAGGGAATCAAATGTACAATAGAAAAGTTGTTTTCTCAAGAGTTATTTATTTCCCTTTGGCGTGACTTGTTAATTTTAGACACGATGTTATCGTCAATCTGTTGTGCTATTTATATAATAAATATTTACTACAATTTTGTTGCAATAAAAACTGTTTATTGGTGTTATTTTCTTCTTATTTTCGTTGGGATATACAGTATACAGTTTCCTGCCTGATGTTAGGCTGGAGTGCGCTCCATGAATGAAGGCGACAGCTACGATAGGTAAAAACTGCAATTAGCAGTCCAATCCACTATGCTGGTCTAGTTGGAACCGGCGACCTTTATACAGTCTCTACGCTAAAAAGTAGTGGTACTCGTACTGCCCTAGATTGACAAAAAGGGTAAATGACCTGACCACCAACGATCTACAGAATTTTGTTGTAATGAAATGAAATTTTGTTGTTTTTGTTGTCTTATTACTTATTTTTGTGGCAGGACATATTTTAAAGCGGTGGGCAGTGGTTCTTAGTCTGCTAATCCAGGCTAGTACCACCACTGACAAGTATACAGACCGTGAATTTATTAAGTCGCGTTTCGGGATCAGCTTGTAAATTGCCGGTTCCAACTAGGCCAGCATAGTAGATGTGATTGCTACTTACAGTTATCGAATTGTAGTAGGAGTGACATCCATTCATGGACCGCACTGCAGCTTAACATCAGGCAGGGGTGCTGTCATATGTCGAGTCACAATAAAAAAAATTACCGCTTACCTTTTGATTTTTATTTAATTGAAACACGACATCTGACCTCAGCTTGCCTGATGGTAAGCAAAGAAAGGTCTTAGAGTGCCGATGACTGAAACAATCTTGATGATGTTAAGATGTAAAATTATTTTGGTATCTGTACATTATAGACGCTAAAAAGAAAAGAAAATGGTAAGTTTTATTACGAATAATTGAAAAAAATCTAGATAAAATTGTGGCCATGTTAACGAAATGAAAAGAATTGATTGTTTAAAGACATTTATACCATCAATCTTTCATTAAGTACTTGGTGTAGGTAGTTGAGAGCGAACTAATAGCAGTGAGGATTCGATAAATTGCTTAAATCAAGAGCGGAAAAAAAGCGGTCAAGTGTAAGTTTGATTTGGATTAAAAGGGTTCCGTATGTTATACAAATGTTTGTTTTTGTGTTTGATTTTAATATTTGTTTTACCAATAAGATTGTTATTAATTCGGTGTGCACGTTGGGCTTATGAGTTTGCCAGTTGACCCAAAAGTTTACAGGAAACTGGAAACAATTTATAATAACTGAATATTATACTTTTTATTAAATAATACAAAATATAACAAAAAAAAATCTTGTGACTGCACCCCGCTTGATGTTAGGCTTTAGTGTGGTCCATGAATGGATGTCACTGATACTACAATTCAATAACTGTGAGTAGCAATCACACCTACCTAGTTGGAACTAGTTGGAACCGGCAACTTATACGCTCATCCCGAAACGTGACCAAATCACTTTACGGTCTGTATACTTGTAAGTTACCAATAATATGCTTTTTTATGAGTGAATATTTTTTTCCGTCCTACAGTACCCTGACTGGAACTATCGATATTGTTAGATCCAACAATTAATCTTTTTAATGACATCTTATTTACTCTCGCAAACTACTTGCTTTTCTCACAATTTATATGCCTTTTTTGTATATTCGAACAATAATCCATGAAAAAGTCTAAAAGTTTATAGTGTTAGGTCTCTACGACGACAGTATATAGGACGACAGTATATAGGACGACAGGCGTGGACGAACGGTTTAGCGATTGGTTTGTTGCGCGTAAAGGTGGTTCGATTTCCGGTCGGAGCAAATATTTGTTTCATAGCTTTTATTTGTATCATTTAATAATATTAAATATTTGTTAATAAAAAAAAAGAGATGTATATCGGGTCTGGTTATCAAAGAGTGGTAGGCAGTGGTACCCAGTCTGCCGATCCGGGGTAGTACCACCACTTACAAGTATACAGACTGTAAAGTGATTTGGTCACGTTTTGGGATCAGCTTGTAAGTTGCCGGTTTCATCTAGGCCGGAATAATGGATGTGATTGCTACTCACAGTTATTGAATTGTAGTAGCAGTGACATCCATTCATGGACCACACTTCGGCTTAACATCAAGCGGGGTGCTGTCATATGTCGAGTAACAATAAAAAATTTAAAAAAAACTAATCCAGATACATCCACCTAGTTGGAACTGGACGAGTTTCTTAACTGTGATTTTTTCTCATCATAATGCCTTTTCGAAATCTTGGTAGAGTCTGACAATACGCAGAGCCTATATGGTTTAGTTATATCAAGCTACTAAAGTGTTTATATAGAAAAAGGATATGCAAGATAAATGGTTCAGATATGATTGATTTCGCTGATTCTGAAACGCGACTAAGTCACTTTACGGCCAGTACACAAATTGCATGTGATGATATTAACGTGTTTTTTAATACATGAAATCAAATCAAATTGTCACGCCTTTTTTTCCATGGGGATAGGCAGAGACAATAGAGCGCAACTTAACACGATCCTGACACAACTCCCTCGCTTCTTTACATTTACAATTCTCTTCATACAAGCTCTAAGGTTATGGGCATTAGGCAACCTACCTTTCTTGAGGATGTCTCCGATTTGATCTGAAAAATACATAATATTGCATAATTAGTTTTGTTTTGTTTTCAGAATCAGTTCTTTATCTTACTCATGGTTAATTGCCTAGTCTATCGATACGGGGTAGTAACTACCACCGTTTTCAAGTTTACAAACCGAGTTGCGTTTCAGCTTGAGAGTTGCCGGTTCCATCTAGGCTGGCATAATGAATTCGACTATTACTTTTAGGTATTTAACTGTCCTTGCAATCTTCTTCATTCACGGGCCAAACTCCAGCTTAACATCAGGCGAGGTACTGTCATATGTCAAGCCACAATAAATAAATAAATAAAACATGTGTAACGAATCAAAGTATTAATAAATTTAATTTGTTTATTTACTAGAATATATTCAAATTATATTAATTTTAGTAATTTGTATTCAGTAAAGGGAGTCTTAGAAATCCGTTCTATTTTAAGCTGCCTTATTTACTAATACATAACTACGAAATAATGTCTTACCGTGTCTTGGTACATTGTACATCTTAGAGCTTATAAGAATTTAAAAAGAATTATGGATGAAAAGAAAGCGAGACAGATTATGTCAGGATCGTAGAAAGTGGTCACTGCTTTGTCTCTGTCAAACCCTGAGTTGTGACAATTTGATTGTTTGATTAAAGCCTTGCGGCTTTAAGTCTACATTTTATGTATTTATATACTATACTATACTATACTATACTATACTATACTATACTATACTATACTATACTATACTATACTATACTATACTATACTATACTATACTATACTATACTATACTATACTATACTATACTATACTATACTATACTATACTATACTATACTATACTATAGACCGTGCATGAAGAGAATTCCAGTGAAAAAAGCGAGATAGGTCAGGATTGTGGAAAGTGACGTCCGTAAATCTCTGTGAATCCCAATGAGAATAGAGTAGTATGGACAAATAGATTGCATAAATGATATTCATCTGATCTTTTATTCCAAAATCAATAAATATTTAGCATCCAATATTTGAAAATTTAATTATAGTCAGTTGAACAAATTTCAAACATGGCAAGTATTCAAAATGTTTAATTGTCATCTGAGCACCGCTTTTATTAAAACTTTTCAGCGAAGCTCTGCAAATAGGATTACATAACCATTTATGGTATTAAAATGAAATTAGGCTTTATTACTCGGATATATTATAATTTAGTATAGTTTTATAATAAATTATAAATAAATGGATGTATAAAAATTATTAATCAAATTGTCACGCCTTTTTCCCGCATGAATAAGCAGAGACGATAGAACAAATAATTAATTAAGTTAAGGTAATATATTAACTTTAAAGCCACATGTGGACAAAATATAATAAAATAGAAGTTAAATACAAGGGCAATTTCGAATATTCATAATCCTATGAAAATGTTTAAGAGAAAACAATATTACGAAAAACAACACTTCCAAAATGGCTTATAATATAATATTTGGTGTAAAAACAAAATTACCTGCAAAAAAGCTAGGCTCTTCGCTAAACGACGTCCTAATGTCTTTGTAAATAAGTTTGTTTCAAACTGTTTTATTATACGAATGGTGTTGAATCTGAAGGCAGTATTCTAATAACAATCTTTGCTTTTTTACATCTTATAATTTAAAGAAATATTATACTACATAAATATTATACTATATAAAAAATATAAATTATGTTTGAGCTTAAGATTTGACCAAGGTTTTGATAAACAAACACCTTAGACTCCCAGTGACTACGATGACTGCAATTGAAACGATGGACTTTTTTTGTCACACAGCACCCCGCTTGATGTTAAGCTGGAGTGTGGTCCAGAAATGGGAGTCACTGCTACTACAATTTAATAAATGTAAGCAGCAATCACATCCACTAGCCGGCCTAATTGAAACTGGCAACTTACAAGCTGAACCCGAAACGTCACTTCACGGTCTGTATACTAGTAAGTGTTGGTACTACCCCGGATTGGAACCAGACCTAAAGTAAATATCCAATATAATTATAATTTGCAATTATTAAATACTACAAATAAAAGCTATGAAACAAATATTGCTCGGGAATCGAACCCGGGACTTTACGCGCAACAAACCAATCGCTAACCGTTCGTCCACGCCTGTTTTCGAAATGTATTTGTCTTCATTCATGGATCGCACTCTAACAGGCTGGCTGCTCTCGTCGTATATATATTCATTGTTGAACGAGAAGTACCTGACGGTCCAAAAGTGCCCACGACTGAAAAAAAACGACTCAGATAAGAAAAGCCACAAAGGCGCTTTTTATATTACAAAAATAAAACAAAGTTAATAAAGTATTTGTATTAAAACGTTAAGATCTGTTTTAACTTGATCTATAATAATTATTCACAGAATTATATACAGAAAGCTAGGTTGCCTAGTGCCCATAACCATAGAGCTTGTATGAAGAGATTTGTAAATGTGAAGGAAGCGAAGGAGTTGTGTCAGGATCGTGGCAAGTAGCGCTCCATTGTCTCTGTCTATCCCTGTGGGAAAAATAGCGTGACAATTTGATTTAATTGATATACAGAATTAAGTATGGACTCGAATTTAAAATTCACAATTTCACTTTGGCATACATTACAGAAAATAATAAGAAAACTCACAAAGGAACACCTGTATTGCGAATTATCCAAAGATAAGTTCACATTACGGTACAACATTTAAGCACAGTGTTGCGTTATCTACAGCCCTTCGGGAATTCGATACCGCTAGCTATTCGTATTTCTAGGCTCCTTAATCACTGATAGAGGAGACAGCGTACCCGTAATACATCGTCGAGCAGGCTAGGCGAGTAAGATCAGTAATATCAGCAGGAAAACTATAATGCAGTTGGTTCGTACGCTGGCCCTTTTTGGACCTCTGTACCATCGATGTCTCTGTACGCTAAAATTAAGGATGTATGTGGCGTAGTGTAGGCGGCGTATGCTAAGAAGGTTACTGTAGCTGTAGCAGTCACCTTCTTCATGGACTGCACTTCAGCTTAATATCAGACGGGATGCTGTCATATGTTGAGCCACAATAACAAAAGAAGTCCTGCCTATAACCACAAAGCTAAATAAAGGAACCACCAAAATGTCTTGATGCTTGGCGAGTGAGAAACGACCACATCTGTTCACCGTACGCTTCACATCAGCCGTCACATGTCGAGCCATAATTAAAAAAAAAAGTCCGCAGTGCCAGCCTATAACCAAAAAGCTTGGTATAAAGAGTATTGTAGATGTAAAGGAATCAATAGATTTGTATTAGGATTGTGAAAGTATTTCAGTTTGAATTCAATAAAATAGTGAACTTTTGATTGATTGACTTCATTCTAATGCTAATATATCGACTAAACAGTAGTCAAACCTAGTGACAATCAATCATTTATGAAATATTATTATTTTATACCTCAGCCTAATTGACTATTCACTTCACTTCCTGTTTAAAAACCAAACCTAATTTCAGAACATTAAAGGTAAATAAAAAATCAAGGAACGAAACCTTTTTTTCTAAAGCATTTTTGAATATCTTACAACCTCCGATTGAGAAGTGAATAATAATGAGCTGAAAGTCTCCTAAAAGCTAATCTAATATTTCAGGTAAAAGAAAGCTCACTGATGCCTTAAGACTAAAGGCAAGAACCTCAAACCAGACTAACTTGACTACTTGATATTTTCTTGGATTTTGCGCGAACATTGATGATTAATGAATTAAGCAAATTTTATCGCGTTTATTTTGGTTTTGATTTAACAATTCGTTTTGATTCTCCGTGACCACGATGGCTGCAATAAAATAAAATGTGTTAAATCGAAACCAAAATAAACGCGATAATAAGAAGCATAAAATTTGTTTAATTGACTACTTAGTTTACCAATATGTATTCTACCCAGCTTAGCATACTATAAAAAGTACCTTTACATGGCATGGTGACTGCGACTGAGGCAACCGTAATAAACGGTTCTTTCAGTCGTCGGCGCTCGTGGGCTTCCATTGCTTACTATCAAGCAAGTCGAGGTCAGATGTCGTGTCTCAAAAAAACAAATGCATCGTTGCGTCACATCGAGTAGCATGCAAAGAACAATATGTAAGTTAAGTAATGTAGTACCCGGAAGAAAGAAAGAGCGCTGACTTATGGGCTGTGCAGTATATGAAACGGCAAAAAGGAAAGCTCTGGACGACTGCGATAAAAGAAAGTCCGCCTATCTATACAATTATACACATAATTAATAATATTTTTTTTGCCGGCATATTTACGACTGAGGCAGCCGTGAAAAATCCGTTTTTTTTTTAGTCGTCGTCACTCTTGAGGCATCCTCTTGGATATCATCAGGCGCGTAGAGACCAGATGTCGTGTCACAGTAAAAAAATAATTTTAAAAAATTACACATACGCTAAATCTGCCGGGGGATCTACCAGCCCATAATTTCTAAACCTTATTATCTAGACCAAAATCAACCGAAATTTACAACGTTATTTTTAAATATATATACTAAAAAATATAAGATGAAATTACGCCAAGTATTTACGGACATTAAACTCGATTTTAATAACTTCCACAATACGTACCGAATAGGCTTTAGCGCGGAAAAGTACGTGCCTATTAAAGCTCATTTCAAATAGATTTATTTTATTTTATTAGGAAAAGTTACAGCCTCTATTTTACAATAAAAATGTAACAGCAGCAATACTAGGCCTTTACAAGTTTTCGCACATAGGTAGGCGAATATGCAATATAATATATAAAATTGTATATACCACTATACACCACTACTATTACTACTACTACTACCACTACTACTAGCTAAATGTAGTATGTGACGCCTGATGTTAAGCTGACGTGCGGTCCATTAAGGACGTGACTGCTACTACAATTAAACTTTCGGCCACGCCTGTCGTCGAATCATTTGTTAACATGTTGCAAACGTACGGTGGACAGATGTGGTCGTTTCTCACTCGCCAAGCATCAAGACATTTTGCTGGTTCCTTCATTTAGCTTTGTGGATGGTGACTAAACGTGGCAGGATGCGGGCACGCTTTTTATATGCCATAACAATACTTCTTTAAGTATAAGAATATAAGGAACGTAAATATATCTAAGGAAAGCATATTCTAAGCAATACCTGTTGTCGCGTAAAACATAAACGGAGAAAGGGAATCTCTATCAATCGCTCCTGAAATTTCGTAAATCCGTTCGTGAATTGTTTGTATAAAGTGATAACTTGCCCATGAAAGCCTCTTAGTGTTTTCTTGTATTCGTATCTAAGTTAATAAGTAAAAAAGGTTTGATAATTCCTTTCGATAGAGATCCAACTTAGCTCTTAAAAGTTTTTAAGAAGGTAAGAAATTAAATTAGTACTTATTTCCCTTGTATTTTGGATGTCTGAATTCGTTGGCTTCCGAAAAGGTTTGATGGTTTTTATGAAGAAACAAATTGAAAAGTTTTACCTCAAGGCAATCAATATTTAATCTTTCTTAAATATATTATTTATATTGTTTGTCGAATAGTTTATGTCAGATTTATATTACAATGGTTTAAGGAGACCGTGGTGTAGTGGCTTTCAAATCACTTTTCAGTATCAGTATCTTTGATATCATATGTACTATGGTTACCCTACCTGCTTCTATGATACAAGCACTAGTGGCTTAGTATAGAAATGTAGACAAAAAATAAATAAAAGAAAATATATAATTATTATTATTATATAAATATTATAGAGAATTAAATAATAAAAAAATATTAACTTAAATACGTCATATTCCTAAATGTTATCTTAAAATCTGATCAAATCAAATCGGAACTCTCAGTTCAATGGTCACAATCAGCGCTACATTCAACTATTGAAGCGCCTAATTGACACTATCGCCTATTCACTTCAATGACTCCCAAACAGATAATTGGAGGCTCCAACCATTTTATCAAATTGTACTAAAGTTGAAATATGTGTATATTTAATATATAATACAATTAAATTGTCACGCCTCAATTCCCACAGCGATAGGCAGAGACAATGAAGTGATAATTTCCATGATTCCGACATAAATCTTTCGCTTTCCTTAATTTATTTTTATTGTGACTCGACATCTGACCTCAAGTTACATTGGTAAGAGGGCAATTTAAGGTCGAAGAGTTCGACTGAATTTATCACATAAAAGGATTTAGTGAGAACCATTATTCTCATTTTAGTACAAATGATATATTAGAAAAATAACTTTATTATAATATTTTCTTAGATTTTCCGCGAACATTACTTAATGAATTAAACAAATTTTATGCGGCTTACTATAGCGGAGTCTCTCCGTGACCACGATGGCTGCAAAACTCTCGAAACTTCGGAATAATAAAATAAAGTTGGAAAATCAAAACCAAAATAAACGCGATAGTAAGCCGCATAACATTTGTTTAATTCATTAACTTGATTATGTTAAATAAAATTAAAATATATATATAATAAAATAAAAGGCTTTTTAAAAAATATATTTATTAATTTTCTTCAACAATGTTAAACAAAATTAATAAATATATGGTTGTGAGCGTAATAATGTGAGCGTAAATCTTTTAGGTCGTCTCCGTCCCCACCGCAGCGCTTTACTACCAAATCATCATCATCATCATCAGTTAAGCGCTAGAAATATAACAGAAGAAAAAATACCAATATTATAAATATAATATGATATACTTACAAACCCCAATATGCCACCCAGACAATACTTTACATAGCCTAATGTGAAAAATTCCTACATAAGTATACCATCGTATCTGTGTTCCTTTTTGTCCATTTTTCCTTATTTATGGTAAATTATGTGTGTGAAACGTGCGACGTGGGACGAGGAATAAATTATAGCTCAGGAATCGTTGCTCGATCCATTTGTCATTCCTGCGCGGGTAATAGGGCAAGACTATTTATCATACGAGTACCATTTTGGTTGATTGTTTCAGTTAAGAGATTGACTACCTCTTGGTTTTAGCATAAGTTGATTAGGTACAAAATCCAAAACATATTTTGTCAATTTTAGGTGAATGGAAATTAATAGTTTTTTTTTCCTAAAAGAGGCAAATAAAAATTTGTTTAGACGACTTGTACCAAATAGTACGACTAATTAAGAAATGAAAAAAATAACTTAAAATCAATCAATAAATCAAATGTTCACGCCTTTTCCCACGGGAATAGGAAGAGACAATGGAGCGCCACTTGCCATAGTCCTGACACAACTTACTCGCTTCCCTCACATCCACAAGTCTCTTCATATAAGCTCTATGGTAGACAACTCAGGTATATTGCCAGCGCTTTTTTACGTTATTTTAATTTATTTTTATTATTACCTTCGGGTCGACCGCGTAACTCAATGACAATGAGAATAGGCTTTGTTTTAACAGTTAAACTCCATTAATGAGCTTCAAAATTAAAGTTGGGATTGCGCAACACACTAATAATCGATGTTTATTTTCATTAACAGTTTAAGATCGTTGAAACTTATTGTCCGAATTAATAAAAGTTGTTGTAACACTAACAGTGACCGCGTAACTTTTTGACAAATGCAAATAAATTTCATTGTCACTACCATTGACGTTACGCGGTCTGGTGGACTAGCACAACTGTCTTTTCTACGTAGACAAACTAGTGTTAGACAAAACTCTATACTTCGTCCTGCTCATTCATGGAATTTTTCTCTTTCTCTCTGAAACTTTGTGCTGGCCGAGTTAGTTTCTTATTTTACTTGGACTGCAGGCTGCGGATTAGCAAAGTGCCCCTGAGGGTTGCGCCCCCGGCAACTGCCCTCCTTGCCAGCCCCTAACTACGATGCTCAATGCAAGTAGCATCCACTATGCCAGCCCAGTACACTAGAACTATTATTATTATGTTTAGCCAACTAATTTAATTAATATAGAAGTGGTCGAACTAATGGGAGATATCTGTTTGTGACATTCTCAGTTAGGAATAAATTGTCCTTGATTTGTTTTGGTTCACAAGTCAACCCATGTCACTTATCCAATACGACACATGAAAATCGTATTATCAATGCTATCGTACAACATTCGAATAAACGGAATTTACGAAATATATGATTTAAAATAAATACGGGTACTAGCATAATTTTAATTTAAAAATGTCCCAAGCCGGCATAATGGCTGCCTAACACTTATAAACATACTCACAAACATTTTAATTATAACAAATAAATATTATTAAAAAAAATGGTTTGCCTAGTGCCCATAACCGTATAACTTGTATAAAGGGAATTGTGGATATGAGGGAAGCGAGGGAGTTGTGTCAGGATCGTGACAAGTGGCGCTACATTGTGGCCTATCCCTGTGGGAAAAAGGCGTGACAATTTGAATAAAAATAAAAATATTATTTCTTAAGTATACCCAAAAATATAATATTAAACTTAAAAAATATCCTCTAGAGACGTCCCCTATCAGAGGTAGTCCCAAGAAGACTGGCAACATTTCCCTTTGGTATAGCGAGGCTATATGTTAGCAGAAATAATTGCCAGCCTTCCTGTCTCTAGACTTCCATGACAGCCGCCTGGACAACTCCTAGGCCAGGCGATTGACCAAAACAATCGCTACCAAATATAATATTAAAATCGTTTCAGCGAAAATGCAATACTGAAATGGTTTATGTAGTGGATTTTCAAGTGACGGGTGTGGCACATGTAGCTGTCGGCGTCAATATGTAAATTAATATAATTGAATGATACCTGGGTTTTTAGTTCTTTTACTGTAGTATAGATACCGGCAAATGAAAAGAGCGCCGGCATTAAAGCTGCGCAGTAACTTGTTTTGTTACTCACTAAAATTTAAAATATTATTAAAGTGCACGACTGTATATTATATAATATATGTAGGCGGACTTGTTCCGACCGCTGCCATCCAAAACTGTTCTAATCTGCCGATTCCTATACTGTGCAGATCAAAAGTCAACGGATTATTTATCTGCTGATGTCTATAGCAGTTTTTTTTTTTATTGTGACTCGACATATGACAGCACCTCGCTTGATGTTAAGCCAAAATGTGATCCATGAATGAATGTCACTGCTACTACAATTCAATAACTGTGAGCAGCAATCACATCCACTATGCCGGCCTAGTTGGAACCGGCAACTTACAAGCTGGTCCCGAAACGTGACCAAATCACTTCACGGTCTGTATACTTGTAAGTGGTGGTACTACCCCGGATCGGCAGACTGGGTACCACTGCCTACCACTCTTTGATAACCAGACCCGAAGCCAATATCCATCTCTTTTTTTTTATTAACAAATATTTGCAATATTTAATACTATTAAATATTACAAATAAAAGCTATGAAACAAATATTTGCTTCGACCGGGGATCGAACCCGGGACTTTACGCGCAACAAACCAGTCGCTAAACCGTTCGTCCACGCCTGTCGTCATGTCGCCAGTTACTCCTATGCATTTGTCATGCACTTAAAAAAAAGCGAGAGTTTTGTATTAAGTTGCGGTTTATTTTATCTGCCTACCTCTTTTTTTATTATTTTATTGTGACACGACATTTGACTTCGTCCCGCCTAATGATAAGCAAGAGGAGATCCAAGAGTGAAGATGACTGAAACATCCGAGTTAGTTCGCGGCTGCCTCAGTCGCCGTCACTATGCCGGACAAAGAAAATCTGCGAATATTAGGGCGTGACATATAATATATTTTTATAAATAAATACATTTAGGAAAGCTTTAATTAATCCTATATGTAATGAAAAACAGAAGACGCCTGGTCCGCCTCATATTTTATTAGGTTCTGTTTTTGTAAGGTTGTGTGGTATCTCTTGTTTTTACGTGGCAAAAGTAAATAGTTTCAGTCCTTAAGTAATACATTAATTAACTTACTGTAAGACTGTATTGTGTTCTAGACGACGGGCATGGCGCGTTGGTTAGCACACCAGTTTGTTACACGTAAAGACCCGGGTTGGATTCCCGGTCGGAGCAAATATATCTTTCATGATTTTTTTTGTTATTGAAATAATAGAGGTGGACATATAGTAGGTAATGGTGCCTAGTCTGCTGATCCAGGGTACTACCACCACTTACTAGTGACTCGCGTGTCGGGATCAGCTTGTAAGTTACCGGTTCCAAATAGGCCGACATATTGGATATAGCAGTCACTTACATTCATGTACCGCACACTAGCTTAACATCAGACAGGGTACTGTCATATAAAAGGTCACAATAAAAATAAATGTATGTATTGAATTAATCAAACATCTCTCGAATACTGACAATCGATGGAGAAGAAAGGTTCTTGAATGAAGACCACGAATCGGAAGACTTAGCGTACGTAGGCCTCCCACTCGATGGACTGGCGACATAGTGAAAGTCACGATTAACCAGTGGATGTTACTGGCATCTTGTGGTTCGGAATGGCGTTCTAAGTAGAGTTCTAAGAGTGTTCAGCAGTGGCTGATGATGATGATAAAATTAATCAAAAGGACCTTTCTAATTTCGTGCCGTCAGCAAAGTTAAAGTTTTGTACGTCGCGCGATCTCATTGAGTTAAAGTCCGCAAATTTGTGGACAAATAATTCAATGCCCACTTAGTTGTTTTGTCATACTAAAGAAGCCTCGTAATGAGCACTGTTTTGTGTCTCCACGTTATATAACTAAAACCCACCTGATGGTAAGCTAGAGTACCAGAAAATGACGGCCTAGCTGGGACCGGAAACTTTCAAGCAGATCTCGAAACGCGATTGAGTCGCTTAATGCTTTATGTACACTTTAAAGTGGTGGAATCACCCTGGAAAACCAACCAGGGATCGAACCCAGGACGTAGGCGAAACGGACTAACCGATGTCTCCCGTTTGATGAATAAAATTATTTTAACTTACTTATTTTGTTCGAGATTTGACCTTCATAATCTCATGAATTATTTCCATATAGATGGCAGATTATTTTCATATAGGAGCGCCTCATAAATACTCTGAATATTTTTAGAATATTACTAAACTTCAAATAGTTTTTTTTTAAATCCACGATTCTTTTTAATTAGCGTGGGTAAAAGCTCTACTAGTCAGAGTGCGGGGCTCTAACCGACTAAAATCCGTTAGTCCAAATCGTTGGAACCACAAGAGACATGCGATTCCTTTTGTAAAACTTCGGTTTCCATTAGTCACTACGAATGGGTCACTCGTTCAGTAAGAGAGGCATGCGGAAACGATCAACGTCACTGCCTCTGAGCCACTGCTCAGCAGCATTCTCCAGGCATCCGAGGAAGCGCCATCTTAATGACGTTGATCACGTGACCATCATAGAACCACGATACATAAGCGCTTTACTTAAGTCTAGTGCGAATTAGTTAACCAACCCTTAAAGTTATACTGCCAACGACTTTGTGAAGAACGACCGACGACGTTTTGTGACATTATGTAATTTCTCAATTAAATTGGACATATTAAAAAAGAACTTTTCTGTTGATGTCTTTGAAAATGTCTCTGTGGGTTTCATTTAATTTTGTAGCCAATTTTTGTTAGTTTATATTATTATTCGGACATAAATGGAATACGGTCCATAAATAAAGGCGAAAACAGAAAGAATGAGCCTCCCGTTCTTCATTTTGTAGAAACTTCAGTACGTTAGAAAGCAGAAGACTGGACGGTCTTTCTTTTTATTCTCTAGCTTATGATCGAGATTCAAAAATTTTACGATGATATATAAATTAGGATATTTTCAGAAAAGATAAAAAAATTAATACAGGCAAAAAATAGCACTAAAGATCAATTTTCATCACCTCGTGGATTGAATACGTGATGAGGTCCTCCATCCGACGAAATTCTAAATGAAACTGAGACTTTAAATATATATTAAAGTGCATATTATGTAGTATGAACACTTAGAATAAGTATGAACTTTTTATTTATGTAATAAATTAATCAGACTCTCATTGCATGATTTTGACACAACTCTTTCGCTTCCTTCTCATTTAAAAAAATGATTCTTACGAGGGCGGTTCAATAAGTACCCGTGTTAGAAATGAAGACACGATTTTTTTCAAAAAAATGCTTTTTATTTTTCAACATAGTCCCCTTTTAGTAAGATACACTTCTCCCAACGTTCCGGCCATTTTTTTAACCCCTCCAAAAAATAGGATTTGTCGAACTCTCCGAAATACGCCTCTGTCCGGGCGATGACTTCCTCGTTTGAGCTAAATTTTTTTCCCGCGAGCCATTTTTTCATGTTAGGGAACAAGAAAAAGTCGCAGGGAGCCAGATCGGGTGAATACGGGGGGTGCGGCAGCGATTCATAACGCAATTCATGCAGTTTGGTCGCGACAACACCAGATGAATGTGCTGGTGCGTTATCGTGATGAAACAACACCTTTTTTTTCGCCAAATGTGACCGTGTCTCCTTTAATTTTTTGTCGAAGCGGTCTAATAACTCACTGTAGTATAGTCCAGTGATCGTTCTTCCTTTTTCTAAAAAATCCATGAGGATGACGCCCTTCGCATCCCAAAAAATCGTCGCCATGACCTTACCGGCCGATGGGACGGTCTTCGCCTTCTTTGGTGCAGATTCACCGGGAGAAATCCATTGTTTTGATTGTTGTTTAGTTTCTGGTGTGTAATGATGAATCCAGGTTTCATCAACGGTGACAACTCGACGCAAAAAGTCCTTAGGATCTCGCTTAAATTGCCTTAAACACTGCTCTGAAGTTAACAGCCGCATCCGCTTGTTGTCCAGCGTGAGCAATCGCGGCACCCAACGGGCCGACAATTATTTCATCTCCAACTTATCATGCAAAATATTAATTGCCGTTCCGGTCGACACACCTACGGCCTTAGCTACTTCGCGGACTTTCGTTCGTCGATCAGCGAGAATCATGTCGTGGACTTTTTCAATGATTTCCTCGGTAACCACGTCTGCCGGGCGTCCTGGTCGCTCCTCATCAAAAACGGATGTTCGCCCACGTTTAAATTCGTTAAATCAATATCTAACTGTGGTCATAGATGGCGACGTGTCTCCATAAACAGCATCCAACTTTGCTTTTATCTCCTCGCACTTTTTCCCATCCAAAAACATAAAGCGAATTACCGAACGATACTGCTCTTTTTCCATCTTAACGAAAATCACGAAACACGTCTGACTCGAATGACTGCCAAATCGAAACTAACCTATCAATCAGTCTGAATTTTATATTAGCGCCGTCTGATAGATGGCAGCACACGATGATAACACTAACTTCACTCAGGAACGCCCTCTGTCTTCAAACACGGGTACTTAATGAACCGCCCTCGTACAATAGAAAAAATAAATAATAAACATATTATTGTAATCCGACATCTGAGCTAAAGTAACCTGACGGTAAGAAAGAGGTGGTCCAAGTCTACTGTAGTTGATGACTACTGAAAATCTCGACTCAGTTAACGGCTTTCTTAGTCGTCATACAAGCTTATACAGTTTATGGGTACCGCGGACTTCAACTTTTTAATAATGTTCCCAATTTTATCAAAATATATATTCTTTCAATTTTCTTAGATTTTGCCCGAACATCGTGGCCACGGAGAGACTCTTCGTGACCAAGCTTTCAAAACGTCAGAATAAAAAAACACATTCATTACCCAAAAATAAATGCATAAAGCAGCATAAAAATTGGTTATATCATTTATTAATAATAATATAATAAAGCCCATTCATTCCCTAAATTCTTACATAAATTATTGTACAGTATAAAATATTTTTTTATGTCAAAAACTATTTACATTGAATGTCAAAATGATTTATTTTAAATGTCAATGTTTTTAATTAAGGACCTCTCCCCGGGTAAAGGCCTAGGCCTCCTCCTTTTTGTTATCCCTTCTGGTCCCTTCCATAGAGTCACTTTCTTGTTGTTTAATTGTGTATCAGAAAAACTGATACATGGCGCGTATAATGGTAATGTCAGCCTGCAACAATAATTTTACTTAACTAAATACTCTGTGGCTGAATATTTGCAATTGTTTAAAAGTGGAGAAATCTAAGAAGTGACATATCCATGCTGACACCTATCCAAGAAAGTAGGTGAAGATTGGGTGCGGTATGTCCGGCAGTGGGCAATATCATGCAATAGACATCCACTATGCCATCCACATCCACTATGTTGGAACCGGCAACTTAAAAGCTGATCCCGAAACGCGACTAAATCACTTCACGGTCTGTATCAAGTATACAGTGGTGGTACTACCCCGGATCGGCAGAATGGGTACTGCTTACCACTGTTAAATATGTATGCCCATAGATTTGTAGTTATTGAATTTTCTCTCCAAAAGTTCACAATTAGTATTAAAGAATAATTCGCACTCTATGTATATCACTACAATTGAGATATTGTACGTCAAAAAATTTTTCACAGCCAAGCCAAATTTTTACATTTATTGTTCTGCCTGTAAATGCGACTTTTGCTGATGAGGAACCATATTTTATTTTTCGTGACAAATGAGGAAAATGGAAATATGACCAAAATTATTTTAATTTAACATAAATTATACTACGTTTATAAATAAATATTTTTTAAATTTCTATACTATTTTTACATTGTCTCTGATATATAAGGGATAGCTACGGAAAAAAGGCGTGACAATTTGATTGATTGATTGATCTATACTACTCGTAGAATTTTACAAAAGTATTAAGTAATAGGTACGCTTGGTTTTTTTTTATATTTAATAATCCTAACTATGGTAAAGTTATCGTTGACCCTATTGGTAAATTAGGTAATTTTATTTAGTATAGTATTTTCTTAGATTTTGCGCGAACTTTGATTAATGAAATAAACAAATTTTATGCGGCTTACTATCGCGTTTATTTTGGCTTTGATTTCACATTGTTTTATTATTATTACGACGTTTCGAGAGCTTTGCAGCTGACGGAGAGACTGAAAATTGTATAGTAAAAAATTGTAAAGTTAAAACCAAAATAAACGCAATAGTAAGCCGCATAAAAATTTTATTTCATTTATTAAAAAATTACTATGTAATATTTATATAATATTTAAACAAATTATTACGCTACAAAACCCACGTAGTAAGGTAAGGTTAGTCAATGGAGCTCCACTTTCCACGATCCTGACAAAGCAAGTTAGGGTTTTATAGTATTTCTTGTCTTTCATAGTAAAGATATTGGTATGAAACCCAGTACTATAGATTTACCTTTGGTCGGCATAGTGACACTTACCCTAATTAAGTCGTCGGAACTCTTGGACGTCTTCTTGCATAAGTTAAGTCGAGGTCAGACCGGGAGTTTAAAAAAAAGGCATGATTAGATGAATGGTGCGCTACTTTCCACGATTCTGATATAACAATTTAACCTTTTACAATATTACCTTTTTATTGCAATCTTTAAAGATTACTTTTGTCATGTAAATAAACCAAAATTTTATCTTTACTTAAAAGTAAGATAATTTTCGGTTAAATGAATACGTGCCCTAGATAAAAGATAATAAGACAGATAGTCCTTTAAATTATATAGAATCACAAAACAACGATTCAAATTCTCCTTTGTGAGCTTACAATGGGAGTCTGTAATTGACATTCTAAGGGACCACTTGCCCATCATTGATTGGCTTCCGCTCCATAAAGAGGAATTTATTTTAGTATCGAGGTCATAGGAATATAAAATAAAAACTATAATATATTTTTTATTAATAATAAGTGCATAATAAAATTTTATATATTTAAAAAATTCTTTACTGTAAAAAAATACAGAAATGGCGGACTTGTATGTCGTAAGTGAGGCTTTCTCTGTACAATCTTTGAATTGAGCAGAGAGAAAAAGTAGATAGATGTAGAGAACATGCAATAAATAACATTTATTTTAAACTACTATAATGCCTTACTTGTATGAAGGTAATTGTGAATGTGAGGAAAGCGAGAGAGTTGTGTTAGGTTCGTGGGAAGTAGCAGTGTGGGAAAAAGCCGTGACATTTTGATTTGATTTTTTAATCTTATTTGTTTACGCGTACAATTGGGTAATATTATATGTATATTAATTATTATTATAATAAAAACATAATATAACATGCACATATTTAAATACAAAATTAATAAAATTCATAAAATAAAGTTTTTTGCGGCTTGCTATTGCGTTTATTTTAATTAAAAAAAGCCGACGAGATAACGCGATACTTTTCAAACGTTTTGCAAGAATAGGGACTAAGTAGCCTTATATACGGTACAATTTGTCGCTTCTATCAATCTAAAGACAATCGTGACGATAATCGTCTTTAGAGTTTACGATTGTAAAGACGAATCGTACCATAAAAGGTCACTAAGGGTTTAATAATATCTTTACAATTACTTCTACTAACACAAGAAGTATAGAGATCTTTCAGGAAATCAGGATGTAATTAATCGTTGATACATTGTTGCCCAACTGATTTAATCTGTAGAATACAGTTACATCCTTTTATTCTAAGGGTCTTAAGACCGGTTTTACAAAGCTTACTTAAGTAATTGTATATCAATTTATTAATCGATAAATAAGGATTTAGTATTACGTAACAGAACTTACGAGTCAAGTAGGTATTGTAATTATATCATATTTTATTTACATTTCTATAATAAGCTTCTAAACCTGCTTGTATCACAATCACAGGACAACCCAAGTGTATGTACTCACAACAGCGAAATATTGGTACCGGAAAATGGTTTCGAACCGGGATATCACGAGCACAGTCGTGTTAAATCTAAAATATAAATAAAATATGTTATTAAATGCTCTCCATTGCACTGCCACTTCAAGGCGACCGTGGTGTAGTGGCAGTCCAATGGTTACGCAAACCGAGAGCACGAGTTCGAGACCACCCACCGGTACCAATGTTTGATATATTTACTTTGGTTGTCCTGTTTCTATGATACAAGCACTTTAGTAGCTTAGTATAGAAATGTAAATAATTAAAATTAAAAAAAAAATACAATAATGGTCAATATATCTAAATATTAAGTTATAATAACAAATATATAACTTAATATTTTAGATATACTGACCACGGCTCAGGCAACAGTACACTGAGTAGATTTTTAGTGTCCAGCGCTCTTGGCTCTACACTTGCTTAAAATCAGCATGGTCGCGTCTCAAAAACTATGTACTTTCGTCGATTTGAAATAGCAGTCCGTAGTTGTAGGGTTCCAATAATAGCTTATAGGTACCCAGTTACCCACTAACAGTAATGTACGTAATAAATTGTGAATGTAGAGACGTTTATTAATTTTGTGCTCCTTTGTACAAAACTAATTTGTGCTCAAGTCTTCTATTTGTTGTACTTATTAGCTAAATTTTAGGGATAATTTGAGTTTCTATTGCATTTTAAAAATTTACTTACATAATTATCAATCAATTTAATTATTACGCCTGTTTTCCACAGGGATAGGCAAAGACAATGAAGAGCCACTTGCCACGATCCTTACACAACTCCCTATATATATAGAATACTAATTTACATATCGTCAATAGATTTCGCAGCTTAAGCAATGTAAGGAATTTTATGAGTATTTTTTTACACCTTAGGTTACATTATTCGAGATTTCGTACGGAACCTTAAACTTTTTAAGTTAGTTAGCCGAGAACAGACTCGGTTTTCTCAGTCGTCGTCACTCTTGGACCTCCTCTGGCTTACCATCAGACGGGTCGCAGTAAGATGTCGAGACACAATAAAAAAAGGAAAACAGTCGTATTAGGATTACGAAAGTGGCGCTCATTGACTATGCATATCCCTGTGGAAATGTAGTCGTAAAAATTTGATTCATAAAATATTTTTCATAAAATATTCATAAATTACCTTTATTTTATATCAGTGTACTCGTATGTAACTTTGTTTTTAATATAATATTAACTTAACAAAAATCCTAGAGGAATATACTGAAAAGTACTCCTACATTTCTGAATTTTACCCAAAGAATTTATTGTCTGAAAAATATTTTTAATGTATTATTCTACAGTGTGAAGTGTTAAATAAACTCCGCACTTTCAGGCTACATCCTTTTTAGTGCAACTGAAAAAACATTTCTTTGCGAGGAAAAATTCAATTTACTGAATAATTTACATACTACATACACAAACAACAATGTCACGCATTTTAAATCTGCTTTTTGTGATCAATTTTCTGTGCAATTCACGTACTGTTGTAGAGAGCATATAAAACAGCGGTAATTAATTTAATTCAAAGGCAACATGAGACGGTTTTTGCTGTCGGCTAGGTCAGATAAAAAGAATTTCAATAAAAAATAAAATCCTTTATTTATGTGACTTGACATATGACAGAACCCAGCCTGATGTTAGGCTAGAGTGCGGTCATTTGAGCGTGATGCAACTACCCCGGTTCGGCAAACCGGACTGCCTAACACTCTAAGACAACCAGACCGGAAGCAAGTATCCGCCTCTTTTTTTATAATATTTATAATATTTTATAAGTATTTGTAATAATAAATATATTTTATAGAATATTACAAGTAAAAGCTATGAAACAACAGACGGCGAGTCTCAAAAAAAAAACAAAAAAAAATATTCAGTTATTTCGCAAAGGCTAACTTTACTATTGTGTATTGTCGCATTGTCAACATTTTATTTTATCCCAATATATTATATAATTCTTCTGTACGTGTGTTTGTCACCTAACTCCTCCTAAACACATAAACTGTGTAAATTTCATTGGGTTCCTGGATGCTTTTGAAACACAATTAGACCCAATAGGTGGCGCTGCTATGTACTATATATTGGTATGTATGTTGACGATATTTCATTTTGAGCGGTACTTTTTTATTGCCTTGCTAATATGAATAGAAAATTTTAAGTTACCGGCCATATTTACCTCCACCATAGAAGGTTTGGAAGAACATGAAGAATTAAATAATTTAGATATACACACAGATGTAAATAGTGAGATATGGAAAAATGATGACTCATTTATAAATACGCAAAACTTAAAAAAATGTGGCGCTGCTTTTCTAGGCAATACAACGTCCTCCGGGTCTGCTAGTTATATATATATATATATATAATCTTAAGGATTATATAAAGTTTCTAAAATTGAATTATCATATCTTAAAGAATGGAATTCTCATAAATTCTACAGGAAAACTAGTTTAAAAGTGGATGAAGTTTTGAGACATTTTAACCCAGGATTCCATAGTTGAATGAAACACGTGCGGTACTCTATCAAAAAGGTTTAGCAATTACACGACAGTATAAAAGCGAAGGAAAACACTCTTAGAAAAGGTTGTAAACTAAAAACACCAAATTGCACTAAAGTAAATACGAGTGTTCTCTCATTTTATGTTTTGTTTACATTTTAAACGTATTTGTTGGCAAATAAATACATTCAAAATAGTATTTTCCTAAATTTTGCGCGAAGATTGATTAATGAATTAAACAACTTTTTGCGGCCTACTATCGCGTTTATTTTGGTTTTGATTTTACAATTTTTTATTATTCCGACGTTTTGAGAGCTTTGCAGTCATCGTGGTCTCGGAGAGGCTGAGGTGTTGGTCGTCCTATTGGTTGATGCTGTTATTGTTTCCAAAACTACCCTGCTTGATGTTTTGATTTGTTTTTCTTTTTTCTGTTCCCGGTTTATTTTAATTTTTTGCAAAAATAACTGACGGTGTCATCTGGTTTGGCAGTTTGCTGGACTTGAATAAAAAAATGTAAAATTAAAACCAAAATAAACGCGATAGTAAGCCACATAAAATTTGTTTAATTCCACATTCGAAATATTTAACAACATAAAATATTTTCCCAAATAATTTAGCGAATCAGGTACTATGCGCCCAGGTATCTTAAAGATAACTTTAGGTACCTGAGCTCGCATCATGTTAGGACCCTGCGCTCCTCTTCTTATTCTACTCTTTCTATTCCCTCTCACCACACCTCTTTCGTATCCTCAAAATATTAGACAAGCTCCTAATCGTGCAATATTCAAGAGTTATGTTTACAAACACTACCTTTCTTCTTTCCACATTTTTTTAAATTATTTTTTATTGTGACTCGACATATGACTGCGCCCCGCTTGATGTTAAGCCGAAGTGTGGTCCATGAATGAATGTCATTGCTACATTCAATAACTGTAAGTACCAATCACATCCACTATGCCGGCCTAGATGGAACCGGCAACTTACAAGCTGATTCCGAAACGTGACCAAATCACTTCACGGTCTGTATACTTGTAAGTGGTGGTACTACCCCGGATTGGCAGACTGGGTACCACTGCCTACCACTATTTTATGAAGATAATTGTGGACGTAAGGAAAGCGACAGTCAAGACATAATTGTGAATTTTCTTTCCCTAGCCTTGTGGGAATTGGGGCGTGATAGATATCTGTTGTAAACAAAATTGTAGGGATAAAAAAATTAAAGAAATATATAATTTATTTAATACTCAAAGGAAAAAAGTTTAAGGAAAATATGTTGTATATTTTGTCAATTAAAGATTCTCTCAAAATTTCCTTAATACTTCGAACGCTATGATGTTATATTACGAAATCTACGTAAGTGTGAAATTTATATCAATAAACATTAGTTAAATTCATATTTAATCCAATTATCACTTATTTGTTAACTAAATGGGCGCGGTAATAACAAGCTATGTAAACATTTGGTAACTCATAAGTGCTGTTTATACATTTTGCCAATAAATCGTTTACTTTAATTTATTGTCATTTTCAAATAAAACTTATATAAACCTAATTATATAATTTGCAAGCTGAAGTGGTAATACTCGTAGACTGGCCAGATCGCTTGAAGAACCGACAACCGATGGGAAAAAAATATTTTCTGGAGTCTACCGGAAAACGCAGCGTAAATAAAAATAAAGTTTTTAGAAGTTATTTACAAATAAATATTTTGGAGTTAATTTTAAATTAATAGAAGAGAATTAACTTGGAATTTTATAAAAGAGTGTTTATGGACGTTAATTTTAAATTAATAGAAGAGAATTAACTTAGAATTTTATAAGAGTGTTTATGGACGTTAATTTTAAATTAATAGAAGAGAACTTAGAATAGAAGGAATTAACTTAGAATTTTATAAAAGAGCGTTTATGGACGTTAATTTTATATTAATAGAAGATTATATTAGTAATTCACCTTAAGTTTTATAAAAGAGTATTTTTAGAAGTGAATTTTATAATTTCAAGTAAATAAAAATGTACATAAAATTGCAGAAGCGTGTGCAGCTCGATGTAGGTAAGAAATGGTAATACCGATCGATATCCTTTTTCGCCTTGTTACAGAACTACAAAGTTAGGCATCTTGTTACGCCGACATGACAGATGCGACAGCTGCTTGCAAACTTTTATTGAGGAAAGCAGATTTACAACAGTCATATCCTTAAGTTCATTTTTCACTTAAAGAACGTTTGTCTCATTTTATGTTGCTTAATTTGAAGTTACCAGGAGAGTGTTTTCCAACCAAATCGGAGACATCCTTAAGAAACCCTGTATGAGCTTGTATGAGGTGAATTATGGATATGAGATAAGCGAGGGAGTTGTGTTAGGACCGTGGCAAGTGGCGCTTCATTGTCTCTGCCTATCCATGTAAGTAAAAGGTGTGACAGTTTGAATAATTATTTGATTGATCGATTTAAAATTTTGTGCAAAGAGACTCTTCCAATAAAAAGCAGAGTTCAGAATACAACTTAGAATACAGAGGTAAGGTACTACGATGAATTATCGTGCTACAAAATATCTTTGGTGTGTAACATACTTTAAGTAGATCAATCAACATCGAGTGAGGAGCGGTCGTGTCTCATCAATTTTCCCGAATACAAAATTTTGTTATTGACATTTAAACTTTAATTAGTCTGATAATGAACTTAAATGTGTTAATAAAAAATGCTAATTATGCTGATGAGAATTAAAATAATTATTATTATATTAATACAAAACGGTTCAGTTAAAATGATTTTTTTTACAAATAATTTTACATTATTGTATAACTAGGTACATATTTATATGTAATAATTATATATAATTTTTAAGATTAGTAGGCAGACTTAGGAAAGGTTTGTAATTATTGTTAACTCTTAATCAAAGTTAGATACTGATGATATCTATCGAAACATGACCATGTTACGAGTACTTCACGGTCTTTATACTTGTATGATTTTTTTAAATTAATACATAATTATATCTAAGTATGCCTACTCAAGAGAAATAAAACGTTTCGCGCTTACTGTAGCTGCTACTCGTACATTAATTTACTTCGGCAGCCGTAAACTGACTCGGGTCGGCACTCTCGGATCTCCATCAGGCAGATCAAATGTCAAATGTCGAGTCACAATAAAAAAAAAGAAATAAAGTTAAATGTTTCACTAATTAGGTTTATTAAAGAACAGTACCATTTGTGGTATAAAATACATTTAAAGTTAACATCCGAAAATAATAGAGGCTCTTGAAAAACAATTAAAAATGGGGACATTAAAATATATTCTTTAGTACGGTTCCGTATAATTTGTATTGAGAAATTTATCGAAATAGATTGACGAAAGGAAATTATAAATCTGATGTGGATGGATGCGTTAAACAAGGCAGGCCCAGTAGGGTGTGATTCGACTAAATCGGAGACATCCTCTAGAAAGCTGGGTGGCCTAGTGCCCATAATCGTAGAGCATGTATGAAGAGAATTGTGGATGTGAGAGAAGCAAGAAATTTGTGTCAGGATCGTGGCAAATAGCGCTCCATTGTCTCTGCCTATCCCTACGGGAAAAAAGCTTGACAATTTGATTTGATTGATATTGAGAACATTAGCTTTAATCAACTTCGCTATATCGCCATCCGATGTTAAAGTGACGTCCGATTTTATTACTATTGTGGTTAGACATATCACAGCACTCCGCCTGATGTTAAGCTGAAGTGCGGTCCATGAATGAATGCAACTGCTACTATAGTTAAAGTTACGGCACCTATTGATCTGTTTCCGAAATGCATTTGGTACTACCCTGGCCGCCGAGTAATTGATCACTATATATGAACTACGGTTATTATTTTAAACAATCACGTACTTCATACGTTAGATTGCTTTATTTTGTGTAATAAAAAATAGACATTCCTTTACCGACCTACGCGATGTAATTAAACTTTACGCGAAGCTCATAAAAGCAACGAGTCTGAGTTTATAAAATGCCTTTTATAAATACTTCTTAAGAGGGAGGCTGCTTAAATAAAAAAAACACCAATGTTCAATTGAAATATAACGTCTTATAACAAAAAGAAAACAAATTAAACTGAATCGAAATTATGAAGTTTATATATCGAAGAAAGGTCACACACATTCAAAACAATAATTAACAACTGCTCTATATAAAAAGGCGTTGTATAAAACGCAAGAAAAAACAATTCTGTGTGTTTATGACAAAATGAAAATATACTTAACGAGTCACTTTTATTATATTAGGCGTACGTCCTCACCACTTTTATGTCACAGGGGTCATGAGTGGCCATAATAAGAATATAATAATAAAATGAGCTATAATTTTAAGCTGCCATTTGCACGGTTACGCTACTTACTTCATATTCTACCAAAATATTCAACCTAAAGTTATTATTATTATTATAATTCCAATAGCGACTGCAGACAGCAGACAATAGCTGCAGTCTGCAGACTAAATACGCGGACAGCTACACAGTTGTGCAGTCGTTATAAAACTTTGCGTGATAAAGGATGTTAGAAACTATCCATCTTTTGTTAATTAGAAGATGAGGATGAAGACTATTTATTTATGCTATTGCAATTCAACAATGAAGAAAAGATTATCGTTTATATAAAAATAAAACAATTTGATTCGTGCAAACGCTCTGCGGTCGGCGATAGGACTCGTACTACGGCAAGCTGTACTAGTGCAGTCGCGACATGTGGCGGCTGCCGACTGCTGTGTAGCCTTGCACGGAATTAATCTCATATAGATTCATACATACCAGTAGTGTAGTCTGCAGTCGCTAACGAAATTATGACCTAATCATTTAAGTCTGAATTATCACGGGGCGTCATACCTTGATTTACCTTAATGGTAAGCAAGGGGATATCCAACAGCGCTGATGACTAAACCGAATCAGTTTACGGTTTTCTTAGTCGCCGTAACTATACCGATCAGTGAGGTAAATATTATTCTTTATTTTATATAGTGATTTATGTGTCAGACATGTTTTAGAATAGGTTAAGTTAATCGACTTAATTTCGGTTTGTCTTAGTCGCTGTCACTATGCAGCCCAGAGGTACTATTCAAAGCTCCGCTTTAAGATTTTAATGTGTAATGTAGGGTTGAACATAATGCATCTAACCGTTTAGTTGGGCTGTCGATTTTGGCGACAGTGTGCGGATACTCACTCGCCCTGTGGACCTGTGGTCTTGGATCGCACTCAGCCTAACATGCCTTATGTTATGTCGCTGTCATTATGTCGAGTCACAATAAAAAAGTAGATATGAAGAAAGCGAGAGCGTGTCAATATTGTAACGCTCCATTGTCTTGGTCCTATCCATTGGGAATCATCATACCACAAAAGACTTGATAAGATCGGTTAATCATTCATATTATAGATGTAAAGGAAGTTCTTAGATGTTTTTATTAATTTACTGAGATTAAAAACTTATTACTTTTAAATATTTGTGAAGAAACTCTAATGTTCATCTACAACTATTATTAAACGTATAAACTCCTTTTAGAAAAAATAAACCAACTCTTTAACAATAAATAGACATGGGTTAAATTTTACGAGTTGAACAAGAGTCCTAGTTCTGCTATAATAAATAATATGAAGTGATTGTGCTCTTTATACATCTTATGACCTATGGCAATGGTCCAACAGAGCGTATGTTAAAGCGTTGTTTGCTTATTTAGATCAAATATAGTGTAGCATTAATTTGCTTTAAAGTTTGCCATTTATATACGTATGTAGCTTTAGTGGGAGTTTATTTTGGCTCGATATGTTCTTGTTGTTATTGAGTGTTTAATATTCATTTGTACAAATATAATGTAATAGAATGAGGTACAGCGCAGTGCGCTATATATGTGGTTTGAAAGAAGATGTGACAAGGATTGACACAGAAAGGTTTCGGTGGTTTGAGCACATGGAAAGGATGAGTACAATTATATTGACAAAAGGAATTTATTAATCTGATGTGGATGGATGCGTTAAAGGATACATCCAGGAGGGTGTTTTTCGACCAAATCGGGGTTTAAGAAGCTAATGCATAACATGGGCATAACCGTAGAGCTTGTATGAAGAGAATTATGGATGTGAGGGAATCGAGGGAGTTGAGTCAGGTTCGTGGTAAGTGGCGCTTCATTGTTTCTGCCTATCCCTGTGGAAATTAGATCTGAATTTTTTTGTATGTACAAATATCTATAATATTTTCATCGTTTTTTTTCTATTGTTTGAACAGACACGTTCTATCGCATCTAATCGACCCGGCCTTTACAGTTTAGCGCATGGCCGATTTTCTGAAAGTTGAGTGATTCTTATTACGAGAATTCTTCTAGGCGGGCAATTTACAAGTTGATGGTGAAACTTTACTAAATCACTTCACGGTCTGTATACTTGTAAGTGGTGGTACAACCACTTGGTTATTTTTTATTAAAATTATTATATTAATTACAATTTTACAAATTATTATATTTATTATAAATAAAAGCTTCGAAACAAATATTTGCTCCGACCGGGAATCAAACACGGGAGTTCCGCATAACAGACTGGTGTAATAACTACTACGCCACAGCTATCGTCTGATTTGAAACCATCTTTAACTCGTTCCTAATTTGTAAATCACTTTTGTCTATTCTTTTAATGTGGCCAAACTATCGCTACATGTCATTCGCACTCTTTCTCACTCCATCTTCTTTTCAGATGTAGTGACTTCTTTTTTTTCATATTAATCCATTACATAAGCAGAATTTCTCGATTATAAGATTAATGAATTCGTAATATGTCATCTAAATAGGTTAAGGGAATCTTGGAACTTACAATTAGGCTCTTAAAAGCTTAAATGGACCCATTAAGTAGACATTCAACTTTATTTTTAGATCGCTTTTTAAATATGTTCCTATAAATAATGCTTCCTTTTTTCAAATATATATATTTATAAATGATTTCCGTTTTCCGATCAAATCGGAGACATCCTCAAGAAATCTAGGTTGTCTAGTGCCCATAACCTTAGAGCTTGTATGAGAGAATTGTGGATGTGAAGGAAGCGAGGGAGTTGTGTCAGAATCGTGGCATGTGGCGCTCCATTGTCTCTACCTATTCCCGTGGGAAAAAGGCGTGACAGTTTTTTATTTTAATTTTTTATTTCCGTCTGATTTTTATTTATCATCATCAAATATCGCGCCCTAATTCACACAGGGAAAGGAAGAAACAACAAATTTCATGACCTTGATACAATGGCACTTTTTGCGTTGCCTTTACGTAGTCTTTATTCGAGAACATAGAACTTCTCGGTCCCAACGGCCATTTGTTTTATGAGCCATTAGTTATATTATGCGAAATATAAGTACTGTATGGGACCCTTAACTTGTGGGCCGCTAATTTTTAATCAATCAATTAAATAGTCACGCCTTTTTCCATAAGGATAGGCAGAGACAATGGAGCGCGACTTGTCCCAATCCTGATACAACTTCCTTCACATTTACGATTCTCTATATAAGCTCTGCCTAGGTTATGGACACTAGGCAACCCAGTTTTCTTGGGCAATATTTTTATTACCTCAATTTAGATACGGATTATTGGTGATAAACATTTTACATGCGCAAAACTGCTGCTGGCCCGACATCAAATCTAATCAAATCGACATTGAATTGTAGTAGCAGTGACATCCATTCATCGCAAATCGCATCGTGAGTTCTTATGGCCGTGGCATCATGTGACCGCGGCAACTCAAATTATGTTTTTAAATTTATTTGGGTAACGCATATTTCTCACATTTGGGTATATACTAACTTACAAAACGTGCTTGTATCAAAAAATAAGTCTACCAAAAGACTACATATATAAAAAAAACTCATTGGTTAATAGATCGCCAAACAGTTTTGAACCGCAGCTTGTGGTTTGCGAGGCCATTGATCTAATACCAGACCACAGTCACCTTATAATAAAATAACTTAATAAACTCTATTTATCCCAATTTAAACTTGTTAATAACAAAAAGAACATCTGGCTAAAAGGTATACCCAATAAAATTTTATTTGAAAACCCCAATCGTTAAACTATATTTCGTATAATAAAAATAACTAGTCAATAAAATGTTTAATAAAACCATAAATGTTCTATCCATACAGTTTTCTTAACCTCTGTTTAACCTCAATGATCACTGTAAAAGTAACAATCTCTTCCTGTAGTTACAGATTTATTACGTTCCTAATAACTACCTACTATACTTTATTTTTATTGTAACTTGACATATGACAGCACCCCGCCTGATGTTAGACTGGAGAGTGGTCCATGAATGGCGGTGATTGCAACTACAATTACATAACTGTTAGTAATACCTAGTTGGAACTGGTAACTTTCAAAGTGATCCTGAAACGCGACTAAGTAACTTCATGCCTGTACATGACATGAAACAGGATAACAAAAGTACATATTGTATATCAAAGGTACTCTAACTTCCAACTTCTAAGTGCCTATCCCTTTAAAAAAACGCGTTACAATTTGATTGATTGATTGATATCAGTCGCTTTCATTAATGGACCGCACTTCAGCATAACATCAGGCGGGATGCTGCTATAATGAAAAAAAAAACATGAATGTTGAACGTATTCTTATAAGCTTATTACAAAATAACAAAGTTATTACAATGTATTAAGAACAAATGTATTAATTGTAATATAGAGATAAGTGTGCCACATTTATTACTGGAATGTAAATTATTTCAAAGTGAAAGGAACAGATTTAAGCTACCGGATAGTACACGTGAGTGCTTAAATTGGGATAATTTTGCTAACACATTAAGTTTTTTAAAGTTTATTAATTTTTATAACAAAATTTAAATTGTTAAATGTATTGTGTATTTAAATGTAGTCGCAAATGACCTAGCTGTTAATAAGCGACTTTAAATAAATAAATAAAAAAATAAAAAAAGTTATTACAATTTGTACGTATATATCCATATATAGATTTAATACCTTAATACCTTCGCTTACTTTAATACATGTCTTGAATATAAATATTAGGATTTCACGACAAAACTCATCTTTATTGCATTTACTTTCAAAGTTTAAATAAGTTAGATTACATTTAATAATTAACTTTCAGCTAAGCGCCTGGCCAAGGAGTTGTCCAAGCGGCTGACGGAGAAGTCTGGAGACAGGAAGGCTGGCAATTATTTCTGCCACCGTATTAGCCTTGCTATAAAAAGGGGAAATGTTGCCAGTCTCCTTAGGGCTATCTGATGCGACGTCATAAGATGATATTTTTTATTTGTAGTTTAATTATAGTTAATTATAGTTATAGCGACGACAGGCGTGGACGAACGGTTTAGCGACTGGTTTGTTGCGCGTAAAGTCCCGGGTTCGATCCCCGGTCGAAGCAAATATTTGTTTCATAGCTTTTATTTGTAATATTTAATAGTATTAAATATTGCAAATATTTGTTAATAAAAAAAAAAAGAGATGGATATTTGCTTCGGGTCTGGTTATCAAAGAGTGGTAGGCAGTGGTACCCAGTCTGCCGATCCGGGTTAGTACCACTACTTACAAGTATACAGACCGTGAAGTGATTTGGTCACGTTTCGGGATCAGCTTGTAAATTGCCGGTTCCATCAAGGCCGGCATAGTGGATGTGATTGCTGCTCACAGTTATTAAATTGTAGTAACAGTGACATTCATTCATGGACCACACTTTGGCTTAACATCAAGCGGGGTGCTGTCATATGTCGAGTCACAATAAAAAAAATATATATATATCGACGGTTTCCGGGCTATTTGTTTTAAGCGACATTTTTAAAACTTTACAGGAGAGCGATTTAAAGTTTTGATTTCGAGAAAAAAATTCATAACTTTTTGAAACCTGGTTTATTTTCAAAAAAGTAAAGTTTTTCTTTTTTCATATTATATCCCCCATAATTTGATTAAGATACTTCTTTTAAAAAGGCGGTATTAGCAGATATATGTGTCGCTTAATACAAGACGCCCATACTTAATCAATTTGTAGAATCAGGCTAAATGATTTAAGCACCAAATGTTGCAAGTAATAGATTCAAGCAAAACGCTTTAAGTATAACTTTTGTATTTTTTTAGAGTAAGGCTAATTGTATCAATTACAACGTGATGAATAAAACAGAAAAAGGCAAATTAGTTTATACGACTAGTAAAACACAGTTGAGATACAGGATAAATGACTAAAGAGGCAAATAGTATTTAAAAAGTAATTGTTTGAAATGACAACAAATTAGTAAATTTCAAAAAAAAAGTCGGTTAAAACATAATAATACTTTGGTTAGAAGGGAAATAACTCTTTGTTGTTTCAATAATAAAATTAAAACTATTAAAAATTACCATTTTTTTATTTATTAACATAATGTTATTCAAATATCGTATTGTACTGAATAAGAATCACTTTGGCATACAATTTTCACCATAATTGGTTGCTTATTAAGGACCGTTAAAATCTTTGTCTAGTCCTAAACAACAGTCTTCTTGGTTACTAATCAACGGTCTTAATTATAATAATACAGTACAGTACAGTACCGTTGGGGGGGATATAGTATAAAAACTCGCTTGTTTTATGGACGCGAGCGCCGAAAATGTTTTGTTTTAACCGACTTTTGATACAACGACTTATACAAAATTTGCAGTGTCTGAATGTAAAGTTTTTAATGTATTCGGTATAGGAAAAATGAATGAAGTACTAGTACTTGTATTTTTAATTTGTTTGAAGCGACCAATCGAAAATTTACCGATTTAGGAATAAAGGTTGATTTGCCATTTAAAGACTATTTTAACTACAGGGGAAAATGTTTTAATAGCCTTTTTTTACTAAAAACAGATGCAAGCGAAATGATTTGAGCGACATTGCATACCAATTTGGGATTCAGGCTAAATGTTTTAAGCGACATGACCATATCTTTTTTGAGGAAGGTGTAATGCTTTAACAAACATTACCTATAGAATGTAACTTCAGGAAAAACGCTTTAAATGACCCGTTTGGATGATTTGTGTGTAAGGCAAAAACGCTTAAGTAAATAACCAATAAAAACATTTGTGGCTCAAGTACACTTTCTATATAAAAGGACATATTTCGCGTCGGTTAATACAATGAAATTTCGGATCGCCCCAAAAAATGGCATTGTTTTAAGCATTGTTCCAGAGTGGGAGAGGACACTTCCGGTGCATTAAGTGTTCTCAGCTGGTTGAAATTACCACCCTACACAGATGCAAATCCCCCCATAGTGACCACGTCGCGTTCGGGGACTAGTTTGTGTAGCACCAGTTGCGTTGGGGGTTGTGGATTCGGTTAGGGACAGTGGCATCCTGCTGACCTGCAGTATCCCGGTGAGAGTTTGTTGACCCGTCGGCCAGGGAGACCCGTAGCAACGGTTGACCGCTGGCCGCCCGCCGCACAGTACAGGGGCCTGAGCCCACCGCTAACCACGGAGGGAGGCTGCCCCACCAGGCGGCGCATAATCTCGGGGTGATTCGTCTTGCCGATTGGTGATCGGATATGGGGTCCAGGCGATCACTTCCGGGAGGGTACGGGGGCCCTTCCGTCCGACGGATCAGCAAACTCACACCGCCGGGATGCATGTGGCTAAGCGGATAGCTGCACTTTTCGTCCCTTTCGAAGAAACAACCCCCAACATTTTCACGCACCCCCCCACCCCCTCCAAATGCAAGCACACAAAACAAGAAGTAGAGTTTCTCCAGCGGCAACTCAAACCCCCATTTCTAATGAGCTTGGCGTGGATTTCACAAATATACGTGGAATCCACGCCAATCTCAGTGCCGTCCATCACCATCTTGAGACGGCAAAGCCCGCTCTGCTCTTCTTGACGGAGACGCAGATAAAGGCACCGGCTGACACCTCGTACCTCCAATACCCCGGCTACTCGCTTGAGGAAAGATTCCTCGCGAAAGCCGGGGTATGTGTGTACATCCGGTCCGATATCTGTTGTCTCCGTCTGCTTTGCTTGGAGGATCCTTCCCTGTCCATCCTCTGGGTACACGTAGACCTTGGTTCCCAAGCCAGGATCTACGGGTGCCTTTATCGTTCCCACCACGGGGATTCGGAGACAACCCGGCTCTTCGATTCTCTGAGCCGGGCGACAGACGAAGCGCTGGAGCGGTTCCCGACCGCGGAGGTCGTGGTCTTGGGGGACTTCAACGCACACAATGAGGTGTGGTTGGGGTCCCAAAGGACCGACCACGCGGGAAGGGCTGCTCATGCTTACGCCCTTCTGCATGACCTGACACAGCTGGTGACCCAACCCACCCGGGTACCAGACATTGTCGGTCATGCTCCCTCTCTGCTGGACCTTCTACTGACCACTCGTCCGACCGGGTATAAAATTTCGGTCAAAGCTCCTCTTGGGACTTCTGACCACTGCCTGGTCGAGACGATAGTGCCGCGCGTCGTGCCTCCTCCCGCCAGGAATGAGGTGCGACGTTTATGGCACTACAGGTCGGCGGATTGGGAGGGAATGCGAAATTATTTCGCTTCGCTCCCTTGGTGGCAGCGCTGCTTCAACTCCGAGGATCCATCCACGTGTGCCTCGGCCGTTGCTGATGAGATAGCACTGGGGATGGAATATTACGTTCCATCCAACTGTGCATCTCGTAACGACCGGAGCAGGCCCTGGTACAACAGTGACTGCGCGGCTGCTGTTTCAGCAAAAAACGCAGCTCACAGTGCATGGGTCAGGGGTCGAAAACATCATGACCCTCACGTGGATGAGTTGAAAGCAGCCTACAATCGTGCCACCAAGTCTTGCAGAAAGGTCTTTAAAAAGGCGGAGGCACAGCGCGTTTCCAGGATTGGCGAGAGTCTATTAGCGCACCCAACGGGTAGTCGCAGCTTTTGGAGTCTCGCCAAGACTGTAGAATCTAACTTCTGTCGTTCTGTACTGCCACCGCTGAGACAGCCTGATGGCTCACTGGCGCATACGGCGAAGGCGAAGGCCGATCTACTGGCCGAAGTCTTTGCCTCAAATTCGCATATTGACGATCGTGGTGTAGGGCCACCCACCCTGCGTCCATGCGGACATACGATGCCTGAGATTCATATCAGACAACGCGATGTCCGCATGGAGCTACGATCGCTTGATATCCGGAAGTCCAGTGGTCCCGATGGTGTCCCAGCGCTTGTGCTTAAAACTTGTGCAGCGGAGTTGACTCCCGTCTTGACGAGGCTATACCGGCTCTCGTACGCATCGGGCTGCGTGCCTCGGGCTTGGAAGGGGGCCAATGTGCAACCGGTCCCAAAGAAGGGCGACCGCTCGGACCCGTCAAACTACCGTCCAATTGCTGTAACCTCAGTACTGTGCAAGGTTATGGAGCGAATAATTAATATTCGCCTCATGGCCTACCTGGAGGGTCACCAGATGATCAATGACCGTCAATATGGCTTCAGGCCGAAACGGTCAACTGGTGATCTTCTGGCGTACACCACGCACGTCTGGGGTGAAGCGTTGGATGGTAATGGAGAAGCCCTTGCTGTTGGCTTGGACATCTCCAAAGCGTTTGACAGGGTCTGGCACAGGGGCCTTTTATCCAAGCTCGAGGCATACGGTTTACCTGACCGTCTGCGGGGCTGGATAGCTGACTTCCTGCGTGGCCGCTCCATACGCGTCGTTGTGGATGGAAGCGCGTCGCGCAGGATGTCAGTGAATGCCGGCGTCCCCCAGGGCTCCGTGCTGTCGCCGACTTTGTTCCTTCTGCATATCAATGACATGCTGGACCTCGGATCCGGCATTCATTGCTATGCAGACGACAGCACGGTGCATGGACGCTACACTGCCCGCCCCGCAGCCGGCAAACAGGAGATAGCCGATATGAGAAAGTCTGTTGTAGCGGGACTGAACCGGGTTCTTGATCGTATTACCCACTGGGGCGACAAGAACCTGGTTCTCGTTCTCGACGAAAAAATCCCCGTTTACTCCACTTCCCTCTCTTTGTAACATCTCCCTCAGTGCTTCGGACAGACTGGACATTCTTGGAATGTCCCTTCGCTGCGATCTGAATCACAGGGACCATATCGAGCGGGCCATTAAGACCACCTCCCGCAAACTTGGCATCCTGAACAAGGTGCGGCGGTTCTTCGCGCCAGAGCTTCGCCTGCTTCTTTACAAGGCACAGATTCGCTCTTGCGCGGAGTACTGTTCGCACCTCTGGGACGGCTCTGCCAAGTATCTTCTTAATGCCCTGGATTCATTGCAGCGCCGAGCTGTCCGGATCATAGGTGATGCAGAGGTCACGCGAACTCTGGAGCCCCTACAACTACGAAGAGACATGGCGGCTCTGTGCGTCCTCTATCGCCTATACCACGGGGAATGTTCCGAAGAGCTCTTTAACCTTGTTCCTACCTCATCTTTTCACTCCCGTAATACCCGCACAGGTCGGGGAAAGCATCCGCATTTTGTCGACCGAATCGGCAGTCGAACTAAAAAGTTCGGTGCGTCTTTTCTTTGTAGATCAATTGACAAGTGGAATGCTTTGCCTGCCCATGTGTTCTCTCCATCCTATGACCTTGGATCCTTCAAGCGATGCGTGAAGAAGCACCTTTGGCCGGCATAGTGACGGCGACTGGGGCAGCCGTGAACAAACCCGGTTTTCTCAGTCGTCGTCACTCTTGGACATCCTCTTGCTTATCATCAGGCGGGACGAGGTCAGATGTCGTGTCACAATAAAAAAAAAAAAAAAAAAAGCGCCAAAAAAGTACTCTGATCGTCA
Organism: Tinea trinotella; assembly: GCA_905220615.1. NCBI lineage: Eukaryota > Metazoa > Arthropoda > Insecta > Lepidoptera > Tineidae > Tinea > Tinea trinotella. The sequence goes on along the minus strand of HG992320.1, from coordinate 2,412,098 downwards.
CCAAAGTCGACTCAGTCGACGCAAAAAAAATCGCTGATTCCGAATATGTATATAAGTCAATATCGGTCAAAATGTCGCTTAAAACAAATAGCCCGGAAACCGTCGATATATATACTTTTAATTGGCGACCGTGGTGTAATGGCAATGAAATGGTTACGCAAGCCGAGTGCACAGGTTCGAAACCACTCACCAGTACCACTATTTAAAATACTTGGAGGAGTTTATGTACTAAAACGACTTGACCTGTTTTATTTGCACATTACTTAAAATGTCGTAAAACTTATTAACTATGTATAGGTATAATAACAAAAGCTGGTACGTATAAAGTACGTAAAGTAGTATAGAAACTACCAAACGTGTCTGTATAAGAATAGGACGAATAAAGTACATAATTTCTAATATATATTTGGTGGTTTGGAACCAGGTTCCCTTGGTTTGTTAGTCCATTTCATTACCACTAGACAAGATCAATCAATTAAATTGCTTTATCCCGGAAGAGATAGGCTGGAGTGTGGTCCATAAATGTATGTCACTGCTACTACAGAGACAATGGGGCGCCACTTGCTACGATCCTGACACAACTCCCACGCCATCAAAAATATCAAAGAAATTAAACGAAAGCCGAGCTATGCCAAATGTCATTGTAATTTTTCTTGAAAAATTTAAATCGCGCTTTTTTCATAAAGCTTTTATCAAATGTCAACGTCATCTTAGGAATTAGATAAAAGAATATATAAAATTCAAATGGAATTTACGTACATGCTTAGCTTTTTGCATACTCGACATGAATTTTGTTATAGATCGTTAATAAGCCTGAAAGTTGCCGGTTCCAACTAGATCGGTATAGTGGATACGACAGTTATTTAACCGTAGTCGCCTTCAATAATATACCGCTCTCCAGCTTATATACATTCTCACAATGTCGAATCACCTTTGGTCGACATAGTGACGGCGACTGGCACGACCATAAAATTAGTCGTTTTTATTTTTAGTCGTCGGCGCGCTTGGACTTTCTCTCGCTTACCATCAAGCAAGTCAAGTCTATAAAAAAGTTATATTGTATCCTCTATTGCATTTAAAAAATTGATTGCTTTTTTCATGTATCACAGAAGCTTCATCTAGTTGCAAATAGCATGACAGAATTCTAATATATTCTGTTCTCATTGTGTCATTCATAGAAATTGACAACTAGACCATCAAATTGTAAATATATGCCAGCTTTTATTAAGTTACCTATATCTATAATAGTATATTAATTTTCTTCTGTAAGTAATATACTGTTGTTTGTGAGGCTCTTAAGGATAGCCTCGTCACTTTCTCTTGACAGTAAGGGGCATAAAATTAATTGTTAATTTATGCTTACAACAATGTCTTTGTAATTTCAACGCATCTTCACTTGGACAACATAATTCCTAAGGTTCTTAAAAGGTTTATTATATGTACTAAGATATATATATGTACTATGATATATGTGCCTAATGTGAAACTGAAGTGCAGCCCATGAATGGATGTTACTGCTACTATAGATAACTTTTGTTGTGTACACTCTTGGACTTCTCCTTACTATCAAGTAATAGTATGTCAGTTAACTATTTTAAAAAATAACACAGCCCTATACAGTTATCAACGTGAATTTTGTTCTAATCTATAAAATAATATTTATTGCGAAAAAGCAGTGAAATTACGTTTATATTTGATATTCTCATATACAAACAAAACATTTCTATGTATCTTTGATATATGTACTTTGGTCGTCCTATTTCTATGATACAAGCAATTTAGTAGCTTAGTATAGAAATGTAAAGAAAAACTATTTACTATGTATACGTAAAAGCACATTTCATATACCTTATTTAATAGATGACTTTTTTATCCTGTATATGGTTGTATTACACGATTATTGTGCACGACGCCTCACATGTAAATATAGTTTATTAATTAATACGACATTGCATTTTGTATATAGATAGGTATTCAACCGAATAGTCAAATAGTTTCGCATGTAGGCGTACCGTTGGAATGCTATTGTTCGCGAATGTTCCCACGTCGACGAAATTCCTGTCTCACGGCGCGCTTATAAATAGGGCGCACAGAGCGCAGCCGCTCAATGCGCCGCCCGCACCCGTAGAGAGAGGATGTCATCGCTGTGCCCATCGTCGCTACGCCCACGCCATAGAAGAACAAAGGACCCTTGAAGGATATCTTGAAGACTTCACGTCGCGTCAAGAAAGAAACTGGGCACAGCACTCCTCTCTCACAAACAACTCTTTTCAGAGCTACTACGTGTTATACGGGTGCTAAAACAGCTCTTTTCAGAGCTATCGACAGGACGGCGCATTTCCTCGGTTTCTGCTCTTGACGTCACTACAAGTTTCTCTGCTCTGATCGTCAATGTAGATAGATAGTCGCAATGTCATAGGTAGGCGTTCTAGATATAAGTCGTCTTACAATAATAGGTAGGCGTTCTAGATATAAGCTGTTAGGTAATAGGTAGGCGTTCTAGATATAAGCCGTTAGGTAATAGGTAGGCGTTCTAGACATAAGCTGTTAGGTAATAGGTAGGCGTTCTAGATATAAGCCGTTAGGTAATAGGTAGGCGTTCTAGACATAAGCCGTTAGGTAATAGGTAGGCGTTCTAGACATAAGCCGTTAGGTAATAGGTAGGCGCTTTAGATATAACTCGTTTAGTTATAAGCCGTTAAAAAAGTATAGTTAATAAGACGTATCGCACATAAGTAGACGTCTAGTCTTAAGTCGCGTCACGTTTAGCTTAGTTTTTAATCACACATAATTAGCACATTCGAGAATACGAATCTATTATTACGTATATAGACTAGCATAACGTATCAATAGATAATAATTTAGCCCGCCACAAACACTAAATGTTCGTAAGATAGATTTCGCCTGCTTCAGGGAAATATAATAGTTGGGCTTAAATTATTAAGTTCGGTTCTTTAAAAGAACAAATAGTTTATCTACCACTACAGGGTCGATATACGTACCAAATCACATAGATGTGTGATTTGGTAACATAATTTATCAAATCACGTTATCGTATAGCATAGAATACATAGATATGTGATTTTGATCATGTAATTATGTTTATAGATCAGGAAAACCTGCAATGGCCTTTTCTAGTACAGCTTGGTATTTTCCAACAGGAATAGTCAATAGGAAAATACCAAGCTAAGGTGCAATAACGGCGCGCTGCTTTCACGCCATTAGCTGATAATGTAAGCGCTGCCATTGGTCGGCGCAATAGACTTGAATCCTTGCCATTGCAGTGCTAATAGTTTTATAGTGATACCTATTATTTTATGTGGAATTGGATAGTTCTAATATAGAATGATAGACGATATCTCATTTTATGTAAAGACACTTAAATAAGAGGTAATATTAAAACCTAGTCAGCATTAGGCATACTAGAATGTTCGGACCTAATTATAGAGTTTAAGTATTAACTTTCTTACTTTAGGTCTTAGTATTTAGATAGATTATAGCTTCTACTACACTTATAGATAGTTAAATTGGTAAAAGTAACCAATGTAAAGTGTATAGAGCTACTTAAGCATATAGGATTATTCGGACGCGATTTAAGGCTAGGAATAGAGTTTATAGACATTGTAAATAGGAATAGGATAGATTTAAGCTCTTTGTATAGTTATAAGCACTTAGTTAGCACCACTTAGAGCTTAGAATAGTCACTTAGAATAGTTATAGTATAGAAGAATGGTTTCTTATTAGATTTATGTAAATTCCAATAGTTTATAGATTAATATAGATATTATAATAATTGTTAATAGTATAAGAGAATTGTAAATATAAATAAATAGTATTTTCGTGCAATTTTCTTATCCCCATTCTTGGTTGATCGGCGAATACTCGACGCTCATTGGCTCTCGCGTCGCGGCATGCGAGAGTCACCGAGCGCCGGGAGAGGTGGCGAATAAATATAGGCGGCCTAGCACGCAAAAATCAGTTCGAAGATCACCACAGCCGCACACGCCACCTCACCGCCATCCGACCAAGACTGGGGACTATAGAAGAGGAACGAAGCCTGAACTCTCAAGATCTGGTGTTTCATTTCATCGCATCACCACCCATCGTGCACCCCGGCATTTCTTCGGTGCATCGGACCGTTCGTCGGCAAGCCCAAACTCACCGGTACTCTCCAGCTCTAGGCTAACGTACGTTGGTCCTCTGGAGAGACCACTGGTGAGCGCGGGAGTCAGCCTGCCGTAGAATTGGAAACCCGTAGATCGACTTTCGTCGTCACGGCTGAGCTCGTCTTTCGACGGCCGCGTTTCCAAGTTCTGCGGAGGTTCGATTTAGTCGACCCGGTCCCGCACATTTTGGTCCTTCGAGCCGGATCCGTGCACGATGCCGATCACCAGATCGAAGAGGAGGGACCAAGGCGAGGCTTCACACGCAGAGTCATTCGACATCCCGTCGTCGCGAGACTATCGCCCTGTCAGACGCACGCCACCGATGACCCCTGCACCGCTCGCGCCGCGCGCTACGTCGCCGATGCCACAAGCAACCTCGTCAGCGCCGCGCAAGACCTCGTCAGCGCCGCGCAAGGCCTCGCCAGCGTCGCACAAGATCTCGCCCGCGCTGCGCACAACTTCGCCAGAGCTGCGCACAACCTCGCCTACGATACGTACAAGCTCACCGACGCCACATGTTTCAAGACACGAAATCACATCTCAACACGAGCTACGTGTCGCACCTACGTCGTTTGAATACTACGCATCTACGCCGACCGCCTCAATACCTGCGCCGTTAGCCTCAACTTATGACATGGCCGCGCCGCAACATAGAAAGAAGAGATCATCAAAAGAGGGACGAGACGAAAATCGCCGACTCGCCCAAGCGCTAGAAGATATAGCTCTAGCTCAACTCAAGCTGTGCGAACTCCGAGCACATAGATTACAACTCGAGGCCTCCGAGTCAGAAGAATATAGCTCCAACGAGTCACAGCAAGAAGACGATATCTCTCAACACTCTGTCAACAAGTCTTGGTCGGATGACAGAGTCACGGCGGAAGCAAATAGAAGAAGCACCTCACACTCACGAAAAGAAGTGAAATCGCTTATTAAGGAAGAAAGGGACAAATGCAAATATAAGGCATCGCAACCGAAGTCGGAAGAGCTGAAGTCGACCGGACAACCTCCTACGAACCCTCACGGATCTTCGCAAGGACTCACAGACTTAGCTATGGCAATCACTCAAGCTTGCCGTATCAGTCAACCCACGCAAAATGTCACAAGATATACAATGGACCTCCCACCATTCAACGGTTCATATACACAATGGTTGACGTTTAAAGCAGCATTCGATGAGTCAGTCGAGCACTTGTCAAAGGTCGAGAACACGGCCCGTTTAAGAAGAGCCCTGAGAGGAAGAGCGAAGGAAACAGTGCAGCCCCTATTAATAGCGAATGCCGACGCTCGAGAAATCATGATAGAATTAGAAGAGAGTTTCGGACGTGCAGACGCCATCGCAAAGGCGGAGATGGCTAAACTACGTGGCATTGGGAGAACTACGGATTTACCCAGAGATATATGTCTCTTCGCAAGCAAGATTAGAAACAGCGTAGCTACACTTAAAATATTAAAGAAATCGCGCTACCTGTATAACCCGGAGATAATTCAAGACATAGTGGACAAATTGACGCCTGCTCTACGATACCGCTGGATCGATTTTTCAAGTAATAGAGCCGAAGACGAGCCAGACCTTGTTCAATTCGAAGAATTTATCAAAAGGGAAGCGAAGATGTGTGGAAGATTCGCCCCACCAGAAGTCATAACAGACGAAACTCTTATATCAAATAGAAGGTTTCAGCGGTCGAATTACATCGAAGAACAGACTACTGTGAAACAACAAAAGAAAGTTGAGAGTTGCGACAACAATAGGCATAGAGGACCCATAAAGGCATCGAGCTGTTTTCTTTGCAAGAAACAAAACCACGCAGAACACGACTGCGAGATATTTAAGAAAGCGGACTCAAAGACAAGGTGGGAATTGGCAAGGAAGAATAGAATGTGTTATCGCTGCCTACAATATAAAGCAGCCAAGCACACTTGTCCCAAGAAGAGGTGCGAGAAAGACGGGTGTCTCAGAACTCATCATTTTCTTCTACATTTCGACCCACCTAGCACAGAGAAGAACGAAGTAGTGGCTTCTACTTATTCCCGAACATACACATATTTGAAAATAGTTCCGATCAAGTTAACGGGACCCAAAGGATCCGTCGACACCTTCGCACTGCTTGACGATGGATCAACGGTCACCCTCATAGATGAACGCATAGCTCAGCGTATCGGCGCAAAGGGACCAATCGACCCCTTAAATATAGAAGCCGTCGCCGGGAAACAAACAAAGGCGACGCGCTCTCGACGAGTCTCTATCAATATTAGCGGTCAAAAGAAGAGTTTCGAGTTGAAGGCTCGCACGATCCAGGGACTCAAGCTGTCGCCGCAAACAATAAAACTTGAAGATATAAGAGGATGTCGTCATCTTAAAGAAGTGGAGAGTTACTTGCACCATGGGAAAGCAACGCCTACGTTGCTGATAGGCCAAGATAATTGGCACCTGTTAATGGCCCAGCAGACGAAGACAGGACCGCTTAACCAACCCGTAGCCTCCTTAACAGAACTGGGTTGGGTTCTGCACGGAGCAACGACACGACAGCTGGGACATAGATTAAATTACGTGGTCGAACGAGTATACACTCAGAACTCAGATGAAGATATCAACGAAGAGATAAAAAAGTATTTCGCCATAGACGGATTGGGGATAACGGCCCGCCAAACACGCGCGGATCCCGAGAAACGCGCTAAAGAGTTGCTGAACAAAGAGACCGTGAGGTTACCGTCAGGTTGCTACGAAACTTCGCTATTATGGAAAGAAAAGGAGTCTCGACTGCCGAACAACTTCGATAATTCTCTAAAACGACTCTACACGATAGAGAAGAAATTAGACAAAGAACCCAACATGAAGATCGAATACAACAAACAAATAGAAAACCTGTTAGCAAAGGGTTACGCCGAACCCGCCACCGCTGTTCCTACACCGGGAAAGACATGGTACCTGCCTCACTTCGCGGTTACTCACCCAGCAAAGCCAGGAAAAGTACGTGTTGTATTCGACGCGGCCGCACGCACAGGAGGGACGACCCTTAATGAGCACCTCCTTACTGGCCCTGATTTATTGCAATCGTTACCTGGAGTTCTAATGAGATTCAGACAACATAAGATAGCTGTAGCCGCCGACATAGAAGAAATGTTTCTTAGAATTGGAATAAAAGAGACCGACAGAGACGTCCTTAGATTCCTTTGGCGCGCTGACCGGCGGGAGGGCCCACCCAACGAATATAGAATGCGGTCAGTTATCTTCGGTGCGGCGTGTTCCCCCAGCATCGCACTATACATAAAAAACACGCACGCTGAAAAATATAGAGAAGAGTACCCGCTAGCTGTAGAAGCAATAATATCCAACCACTACATGGATGATTATCTACACAGTTTTAGAAGCATTGGCGAAGCCATCGAAATATCTAAACAAGTAAAGAAAATACATAGCGAGGCGAATTTCAACTTAAGAGGTTGGACCTCTAATAGCGACGAAGTTGTGGCGGAGTTTCAAGAAGTTACAGAAAGCCAAATAACAGATCGTCATCTAGAAGACGGAAATAGAATAGAGAAAATATTAGGCCTTATATGGCGGCCTAAATTGGATACCTTAGGGTTTAACCTGAACTTTGCTAGGGTACCCAAGGAGATCACCGATGACTTAAAGGTCCCAACAAAGAGGGAAGCTTTGAAGACAATCATGTCGGTATTCGACCCACTGGGCCTAGTCTCGCCTATAACAGTCCAGGCGAAGCACATTATTCAAGTGCAAACGCCAGGAACCTTCGACGAGCGAGATTTGAACCATAAATCTCACTGGCGCCGGGCTCAGCAACTCGCCAATCATTTCTGGTCGCGATGGCTCAGAGAATATCTGCCCGACCTACAAAATCGGCGGGAGCCAAGGAGCAAGGGAGCGGCGTTAAAATTAGGAGACGTCGTCCTGATCTGCGATAATACCTTGCCCCGCAATACCTGGCCAAGGGGTAAGGTAGTGGCAACATATCCGGGCAAGGACAACATTGTACGAGCCGTGGACGTGCAAACAAAGGGTGGAGTTCTAAGGCGTCCCACAAAGAAGCTCATCGTCCTGCCAACCGACTACAAGCCAGACGTCGTGACACCGGTAGCAGAGGATGCAGCGCCATAGTCAACCAACAGCAGCCTACGACACTGCACGGCGGGAGTATGTGCACGACGCCTCACATGTAAATATAGTTTATTAATTAATACGACATTGCATTTTGTATATAGATAGGTATTCAACCGAATAGTCAAATAGTTTCGCATGTAGGCGTACCGTTGGAATGCTATTGTTCGCGAATGTTCCCACGTCGACGAAATTCCTGTCTCACGGCGCGCTTATAAATAGGGCGCACAGAGCGCAGCCGCTCAATGCGCCGCCCGCACCCGTAGAGAGAGGATGTCATCGCTGTGCCCATCGTCGCTACGCCCACGCCATAGAAGAACAAAGGACCCTTGAAGGATATCTTGAAGACTTCACGTCGCGTCAAGAAAGAAACTGGGCACAGCACTCCTCTCTCACAAACAACTCTTTTCAGAGCTACTACGTGTTATACGGGTGCTAAAACAGCTCTTTTCAGAGCTATCGACAGGACGGCGCATTTCCTCGGTTTCTGCTCTTGACGTCACTACAAGTTTCTCTGCTCTGATCGTCAATGTAGATAGATAGTCGCAATGTCATAGGTAGGCGTTCTAGATATAAGTCGTCTTACAATAATAGGTAGGCGTTCTAGATATAAGCTGTTAGGTAATAGGTAGGCGTTCTAGATATAAGCCGTTAGGTAATAGGTAGGCGTTCTAGACATAAGCTGTTAGGTAATAGGTAGGCGTTCTAGATATAAGCCGTTAGGTAATAGGTAGGCGTTCTAGACATAAGCCGTTAGGTAATAGGTAGGCGTTCTAGACATAAGCCGTTAGGTAATAGGTAGGCGCTTTAGATATAACTCGTTTAGTTATAAGCCGTTAAAAAAGTATAGTTAATAAGACGTATCGCACATAAGTAGACGTCTAGTCTTAAGTCGCGTCACGTTTAGCTTAGTTTTTAATCACACATAATTAGCACATTCGAGAATACGAATCTATTATTACGTATATAGACTAGCATAACGTATCAATAGATAATAATTTAGCCCGCCACAAACACTAAATGTTCGTAAGATAGATTTCGCCTGCTTCAGGGAAATATAATAGTTGGGCTTAAATTATTAAGTTCGGTTCTTTAAAAGAACAAATAGTTTATCTACCACTACAGGGTCGATATACGTACCAAATCACATAGATGTGTGATTTGGTAACATAATTTATCAAATCACGTTATCGTATAGCATAGAATACATAGATATGTGATTTTGATCATGTAATTATGTTTATAGATCAGGAAAACCTGCAATGGCCTTTTCTAGTACAGCTTGGTATTTTCCAACAGGAATAGTCAATAGGAAAATACCAAGCTAAGGTGCAATAACGGCGCGCTGCTTTCACGCCATTAGCTGATAATGTAAGCGCTGCCATTGGTCGGCGCAATAGACTTGAATCCTTGCCATTGCAGTGCTAATAGTTTTATAGTGATACCTATTATTTTATGTGGAATTGGATAGTTCTAATATAGAATGATAGACGATATCTCATTTTATGTAAAGACACTTAAATAAGAGGTAATATTAAAACCTAGTCAGCATTAGGCATACTAGAATGTTCGGACCTAATTATAGAGTTTAAGTATTAACTTTCTTACTTTAGGTCTTAGTATTTAGATAGATTATAGCTTCTACTACACTTATAGATAGTTAAATTGGTAAAAGTAACCAATGTAAAGTGTATAGAGCTACTTAAGCATATAGGATTATTCGGACGCGATTTAAGGCTAGGAATAGAGTTTATAGACATTGTAAATAGGAATAGGATAGATTTAAGCTCTTTGTATAGTTATAAGCACTTAGTTAGCACCACTTAGAGCTTAGAATAGTCACTTAGAATAGTTATAGTATAGAAGAATGGTTTCTTATTAGATTTATGTAAATTCCAATAGTTTATAGATTAATATAGATATAATAATAATTGTTAATAGTATAAGAGAATTGTAAATATAAATAAATAGTATTTTCGTGCAATTTTCTTATCCCCATTCTTGGTTGATCGGCGAATACTCGACGCTCATTGGCTCTCGCGTCGCGGCATGCGAGAGTCACCGAGCGCCGGGAGAGGTGGCGAATAAATATAGGCGGCCTAGCACGCAAAAATCAGTTCGAAGATCACCACAGCCGCACACGCCACCTCACCGCCATCCGACCAAGACTGGGGACTATAGAAGAGGAACGAAGCCTGAACTCTCAAGATCTGGTGTTTCATTTCATCGCATCACCACCCATCGTGCACCCCGGCATTTCTTCGGTGCATCGGACCGTTCGTCGGCAAGCCCAAACTCACCGGTACTCTCCAGCTCTAGGCTAACGTACGTTGGTCCTCTGGAGAGACCACTGGTGAGCGCGGGAGTCAGCCTGCCGTAGAATTGGAAACCCGTAGATCGACTTTCGTCGTCACGGCTGAGCTCGTCTTTCGACGGCCGCGTTTCCAAGTTCTGCGGAGGTTCGATTTAGTCGACCCGGTCCCGCACAATTATATGACACCCTTTATATGAGGACTAAAGACATTGAATTCTTAATGGATTAAGATAATACAGAGGGCGTTAATGAAACAATGTATGAGCCTTAATGACATGAATGTAGGTACGAGATAGTAAGCTCAGGTTACAACTAATCTTCATTTAACACATATAAATTAATGAATTCAACAAATTTTATGCGGCTTACTATCGCGTTTATTTTGATTTTAATTTTACAATTATTTATTATTCCGACGTTACGAGAGTTTTGCAGCCATCGTAGTTACGGAGAGACATCGTTGACACGATGGCTGCAAAGCTCTCGAAACGTCGGAATAATAAAAAAATGTAAAATCAATACCAAAATAAACGCGATAGTAAGCCGCAAAAAAATTGTTTATTTCAATAATCAATGTTCACATATAAATTATTATAATATTATATATTTTTAATTAGGGATTTATTAGGCTTTATTGAGGCAATTTTTTTTATTAGGGTTTGACATTACCACCCCGCCTGATTGAGTGCGATCCATGAAGGGGAATTCTACTACAGGTAAATAAGTGCAAGTAGCAGTCTCATCCAATATGCCGGCCTGGTTTGAATTAGCAACTTACAAACTGATCGGAACGCGACCAAGTATCTTCACAATCTGTACATTTGTAAGGATACTCATTATAAAGCTCTTTGAAGAATAAAACGATTCCCTATTTATTGGAATCCATCAAGTTGTTTTGGCTGCGAAGAGCGATAACAAAATGTACGAATACAATTGAAAACACTGGAAAAACATTATCTTTATTTTGCGGCAGTCGAGTAAAAAAAAAGGTTCTCTATATTTTCAAAGGCTTTGGTAAACATTTTTATTTAAATTAAACTAAATGTGCATTTTCTAACAACCCAAAGACCGGTTATAACTAACTAAAAGCAAAAGCGACATTTATGAAACTATTTAATTAGATTTTCTGCTACTAGAACGCGATTTTGTAATGTCGAAATTAAATAATCCATATGAACGAAATCGTAAACAGCAAAAATCGTCTACCTCATTAGATAAACGTATTTCTTGACTGTTTTAACTTATAATTGATTGCTTTTAATGAATAAGTGAATAAATATTGCAGTCTATGAGAAATTGTAGCGTAGAGAGTACTAGACATTAAAAAAGAAAGAAAAAACAGCGATCGTCTAAGATTTCGCGCGACCTACTTAACGAAATATAAGATTAAGTGAAGACGCCCCGCTGCGAGTACCAAAGCTGCACAAGCTTGTATTAAAATAATGAAAAATAAACCGGATGATAAGTTGTGTATATACTTTTTATTACATTTTTATCGTATATATACAGCAACCGTGGTGTAGTGGCAATGCAATGGTTACACAAACTGAGAGCACGAGTTCGAAACCACCCACCGGTACCAATGTATCTTCGGTTATCCTGCTTCTATGATATAAGTACTTTAGAAGCTTAGTATAGAAAAGTAAATTAATATTTATTTATTTATTTTGGCAACAAACAGTCATACAAAAGGATTTATATATAACAATATACTAAATAAAGACCTTATAGTACCGAAGTTAAAGCTAATTAAAATATAACAAAAACATAGGTATCTACACATACATTAATTTATATTTAGCCTCGACTTGCCTGGTGGTAAGCAAGGGGTAGTCAAAGAGCGCCTACGACTGAAAAATACGACTCGACTACGACTGAAAATACGTCGTTACGGTTGTCTCCGTCGTTGTTCACTATGCCGGCTAAAATAAAAGTCAATTAAATTACAAAATTTGATCGGAAAGCACCTTGAAACAAGTACCAAAGAAATAAAAGAGTGTTCTTTGACGAAAGATAAAGAAACTCAATTTCGCGAGACGTCAACACATTTGTAATTTTGTCAGCGAGACATAAAAACTAAGACGTTCAAGGAATATAAGATACACACGTTACTCGTCATCATCAATATAAACTTACTGTATATTGTTTAAAATTGTTTTGTTCTCTTAAGAAATATAAAAAAAAATAGTTTTAGGAATAACTATGAAATTGTTATCGAAACATATCTATCAAAAGATCAATCTAGCATTGCATGCATTTAAATAACCCAAAGCGAAAGGTTTAAAGTCGTGTCGAGTCCATTTTTAAAATGCCCCCCCCCCCCCCTCCCTTAACTATCAAATTGCCCCCCTGTGGGGCCTGGGCCCCACGTTGGGAAACACTGAGCGGGGTGCTGTCATATATCGAGTCACAATAAAAAACGGACAAGCTTATTCCGAAACGCAACTAAGTCACTTCATGGTCAGCCAGTCTACTACCACTATTTGACAATCCGACCCGGAGCAAATAACTGCCTCTTTTTTTATTAACGTATATTTGTTTTAATCAAAATCATATAAAAGCGATAAAACAAATATTTGCTCCGACCGGAAATTGAACCCGGGACTTCAGGACTTCCGGGTGTGCTCACCACTACGCCACGCCTGTCGTCACCTCTAACGTGGTAATCTAAGTGGTACACGCAAGATTTATTACTCTTTTATGGAGAAACAAAACAGCAGATTTGACACAGGCTCTTTAACAACGTGCCAAATATAGCGAGCTAACGATATCCTTATACGAGTACCTGTCACATTTCTGAACATGTGCTTGATCGCTCCCCGAATGATGTATGAACGATTTCATATATTTTTTATGCTACCTGTATGGTGTAGAGCGTGAGAAGAATACTCACGCTAAAACAATGTTACATACGTTTCTTGACGTGTTTTTTTAATATGTTATGAGAAGATCATATTTGACGACAGGCGTGGACGAACGGTCAGCGATTGGTTTGTTTCGCGTAAAGTCCGGGGTTCGATTCCCGGTCGGAGCAAATATTTGTTTCAAAGCTTTTATTTGTAATATTAAATAATTATATTAAATATTTCAAAAATTTGTTATTAAAAAAATAGATAGATATTTGCTTCGGGTCTGGTTATCAAAGAGTGGTAGGCAGTGGTACTCAGTTTGCCGATGCAAGTGGCGCACCATTGTCTTTGTTTATCCCTGTAGGAAAAAGGCGTGACAATTAGATTGATTGATTGAATAAATAATTAAACTAAACAACAAATTTACTTTATTATCTTAAAAAGTAAATATGCATTTTTATTACCACGTACGGTTGTGATTTCAGTTTCATGAAATTCCAGTTGAAATAGCCGCTCTTAACGAAATTAGATGATAAAATAATAAACAACTAGATAGCACGATTTAAGGTTCGGTTTGAATTGCTATTCAAGATGTCGGGAACATTTTGAGTAGAGTTTGAAATGAAAGTTGATTTTGCATTTTGACAGAACGTAGATTTCGGAACCTCCATTTCTGTTTTTGCTGTACAAAGTATACATAGGTATACATATCTAGTCTTATTTTTATGTCGATCAAATTGCACAGATACATTTTGGGCACTCGTTATTTTTGATGATTTTGCAATAAAAAGTAAAAGTAAATAAAAACCGAGATTCTGAAGCTGTTAAAAAATTGTTGATTCAACAGAACGATAATAAGATTTATCGTATTGTAATATCTGTATTGTATTAACAAGATAGAACAAAAGGATTTGTGGCCGCGAAAAGGAACAACCCCCTCCACACATTATCGTATGAGTTACATAATGGGCTCAATACAGGGCTCACCACCGGCCTACGATCTTGTGTCGTGATTTATGCCACGCGATGACGTCACGCTAACGTGATCCAGAAGTGCGTAGGTACAATATATTACTCTACATTATATATGACTCTCCCGCAGTGATAGGCAAAGACAAAGAAGCGCCACTTGCCACGATCCTGTCACAAATTCCTCGCTTCCCCTCACGTCCACAAATCTTTTCATGAAAGCTTTTTTTCTTTTTTTTTCTTTTATTGTGACTCGACATATGACAGCTTGATGTTAAGCCAAAGTGTGGTCCATGAATGAATGTCACTGCTAATACAATTCAATGACTGTGAGTAGCAATCACATCCACTATGCCGGCCTAGATGGAACCGGCAACTCACAGGCTGATCTCGAAACGTGACCAAATCACTTCACGGTCTGTATACTTGTAAGTGGTGGTACTACCCCGGATCGGCAGACTGGGTACCACTGCCTACCACTCTTAAAGCTCTAAGGTTATGGGCACTAGGCAACCCAGCTTTCTTAAGAATGTCACCGATTTGAACACCCTCCTGGGCCTCCTATTCTTTTGTCTATACAGCATAAATGAAATCTAATTATATAAATATGACTGACTCAAAAGGCGATCTTTTCTATTTTTTTTATTTTTTTATTGTTACACGACATCTGACCTCGACCCGCCTGATAATAAGCAGGAGCAGGTCCAAGAGTGACGACAACTGAAAAAACCAGATGGTACACGGCTGCCTCAGTCGCCGTCACTATGTTGGCCAAAGATTCAGGCAATCTTTGGGTGTAAGAGAAACAATGTAACCAAACATAATTATTAAATAGTACATAAGTATTAGATTAAAAGACTTAAGCAACTGTGAACTGAGACGGTTTTTCAGTCGTCGGCGCTCTTTGGAAGGTCCTCTTGCTTACAAGCAGGCAAGTCGAGTCACATTAGGAAAAAACTCAAATAACATTTCCACTTACCACAGCGACAACGGAGTGCCACTTTTCATGATCCTGACACAAATCTCTTGCATCCCTCACATCCTCTACTTTCTTTATATATACAAGCTTTATGCTTATTGTTACTTACTTTAAAAAATGTATTAATATACCAGCAATCACCTCTTGATTTATAAATATCAATTGTCTTTTTTTTTATTCATCCTTTTATTTTGCGCTATACCTCTTTTTTTTATTGTGACTCGACATATGACAACACCCCGCTTGATGTTAAGCCGAAGTGTGATCCATGAATGAATGTCACTGCTACTACAATTCAATAACTGTGAGTAGCAATCGCATCCACTATGCCTGCCTAGATGGAACCGGCAACTTACAAACTGATCCCGAAACGTGACCAAATCACTTCACGGTCTGTATACTTGTAAGTGGTGGTACTACCCCGGATCGGCAGACTGGGCACCACTGCCTACCTCTTTTAAAACCTCATCTGCCATCCTGCAAATTTATAAAACGAAAATACGAGTACATATTCATTCTAAAACTAAGCGTACGTTTATAAACAACTTTACAACAAATAAGAATATAGGTAGTAATATACTTAAAACATTATAAAATATGACGTTAACATTTTTACGTATAATAAACACATTGTTTACTTACAATATAATTAATTATACATAAAAATTATACAATTTTTTATAGCTCATCAGAAAGGATTTCTTTGAAGTTTTCGTTACATTTGCAATATCATAGTTTGTTTATGAAAAATATTAACAGCTTCTCTTAACATCACAGTTTGTTTATTAAACAACTTTTCACTCTGCAAGAAAAAAAACGAAAAAATCATTTTTAGTACAATAATGTGAAGATCTCGAAACGTCGGGATAAAAAAAGTAAAATCAAAACCAAAAATAAACGCGACAGTAAGCCACATAAACATAATTCATTCATTTTGGGCTTTTATTTACTACTTTTGTAATGTCCAATGATGAAAAAATATATAAATCGTAGTTTCGATACTTGTATTGATAAAACTAATAACTATTTTGCTTTTAATTCCTGTGCAATTAAATTATTATTTTGTATCGTCTGTAAATCACAAATACACGCTATATCAACAGATTTGCTTTGAACTGTCATAATTATAGTTTGATCATTTTGCAAATAAACTGCAGGTAAAACACGCAAAATAAAGGGTATATTCAAATTAAATTGTCGTCTTCGTACATCAAACTATATTAAAATGTATATGCAACTGTTAATACAATTAAGCCTAAGTCCCCATACAAAATAAATTATGTCCTTTGTTTACTTCATTTTTCAATATTCGTGCAAAATCTAGGAAAATTCAATGTATCTACAGTAGGTAAAAAAAAGTAAATAATGCACATCGGGCTTTGAAATATATATAGAGGTGTAAATTTTTTATTTATTTATTTACATTTTTATACTAAGCTAACAAAGTATCATAAAAACAGGACAACAAATGTACATACACAAATTGAAAATCAATTAATTACAATGTTAAAAACCAACATAATTACACACAAACAAACGTAAAATGGCTAATGACATCAAATCAGGTATTTAATTATCAGACATAAACCTAATTAATGATTATGTGTACTGTTATTAATTAGCATGTTTAGTAGATGATTAAAAAGTAATGTACTCATAAAATAATACAGGATGTACTACTGATCGATGTACTAAGTGATCGACGCTCATGGAACCATCAAGTCGAAGTCAAATGTCGCGTCACTATAATGAAAAATGGTACCTAATTCACAGTTTTACCAAAGCTTATTTTATATCTTAGTTCGCAGTAATTACAACTAACTTTTTTATTGAATTTTTTTATAGTGACTGCATCCCGCTTGATGTTAAGCTGGAGTGTGGTCCATGAATAGATGCCACTCCTACTACATTTCATAACTGTGAGTAACAATCACACCCACTAAGCCGGCCTAGTTGGAACAAGCAACTTACAAGCTGATTCCGAAACGCGACCAAATCACTTTACAGTCTGTATACTTGTAAGTGGTGGTACTACACCGGATCGGCAGACTGGGTACCACTGCCTACCACTCTCTGATAACCAGACCCAAAGCAAATATCCACATCTTTTTTTATTAACAAATATTTGTAATATTTAATATAATTATTACAAATAAAAGCTATGAAACAAATATTTGCTCCGACCGGGACTTTACGCGCAACAAACCAAGTCGAGTCTCTAAACTAATATTTAGTTTAGAGACTTCAGACATTTTTTTATCATTAGCCCACATCTGAGGTAGAATTAACACTTTCAAACGCGGTGTGAAGTAACTTGATCGCGTTTCGGGATCAGCTTGAAAGTTGTCAGTTTCAATTAGGCTGGCATAATCCTATTTATCACATCCACTTAGTTGAATCAGATGTTGCAATCCAGCACAATAAACCAAATCAATGTTATTTGTATTAAAAGTCTACAATGTTCTTTACAATCAGAGCATCATTCATTATGATATACGAAGATAATGAAGATTCAGTAAATAATACGAATACATCTGAGTGTTCATTATTTTAATTAACAATCAAATTTATTTGTAATTTTATTGGATTAATTATATACTTCAATTAAATCTGAATTATTTTACATACTTATACTTTATTACTTCTGATATCGTATATAATAATTTGTTTATAGCTTTATAATGCACTAGCGGCGTAACCCAGCGTTGCCCGGGTCAAAATACATCGCACGCTTAATACATTGTACCTACCATTAAACGAATGTTGTTGTATATATTGTATACATAAAATTGATTATTAAAATAAATATAAATCAAATGCGAAAGTAGTTTGTTATATTTAAAAAATAAGTTTTATTGCATATTTACAGTTTTATAAACAATTATTTTGTTTTATCGTCAATAGTTTTTACAGCGTACGCGATGTAAGGAATTTTATGAGTATTTTTTTTTAAACCTTGGGTTACATGAATTAAACAAATTTTTAATTCTTGATGCTGTTATTGTTTCCAAAACTGCCAGCAACACCTCCCCAGCAAACTGCCAAACCAGATGACACCGTCAGTTATTTTTGCAAAAATTTGAAATAAACCGGGAACAGAAAAACAAAATATGAAACGGGGTAGTTTTGGAAACAATAACAGCATCAACCAATAGGACGACCAACACCTCAGTCTCTCCGTGACCACGATGGCTGCAAAGCTCTCGAAACGTCGGAATAATAAAAAATTGTAAAATCAAAACCAAAATAAACGCGATAGTAAGCCGCATAAAATTTGTTTAATTCATTAATCAATGTTCGCGCAAAATCTAAGAAAATACTTGGGTTACATTATTCGAGATTTCGTACCTTAAACTTTTTGAAAATCCTACGTGTTACTCACGAAGAAGGTATATTTCTAATTGTGAAAGAATTTTTAAAATTGGTTCAGTAGTTCTGAGCCTATTCATTATAAACAAACTTACAAATCTTCTTTTTATAATATTATATTTATATGCTATAAAAAGTTATAGCAAAGGCATAGTGACGGCGACTCATAAAAATAATTTTCAGTCGTCGGTGCTCTTGCAACTCCTATCAGGCAGAACGAGGTTAGATATCGCGCCTAAGCAAAAGAAAACTATGACAAAAAAAATACGTCGCGAATTGCACGTTTATTGGAAACTGGTTTGAACTGGAATGCCAAACCAGTGGAATGTCAAAAAATGGTTTGAAATATTCGGGGAAGAGTAAGCTGCCAAAAATCTTTTATTCATAAAGCATGTTCTCTCTAAACCTCAGATAAAATTATACAATATTCTGATAGTTGTATGTAGTTAATGTAATTGCTTAGTTTGTAGTATTAAGGCGACCGTGGTGTAGTGGCCGTGCAATGTTTAAACAAACCGAGAGCACGAGTTCGAAACCACCCACCGGTACCAATGTATATTTGATATATGTACTTTGGTTGTCCTGTTTATATGATACAAGTACTTTAGTAGCCTAGTTTGGAAATGTAAAAAAAATTAAAAAAATAATAAAAAGAAATGCAGGGGGCCCATAATTACTCACCATTCCAAAGGTTAGTTGTCAGGAAATTTCTAACAGGCAATAAACCCGCCTATGTACCTATGTTCAAGTGTTGGTGCAATAAAGGATTTGAATAAATAAATAAAATAAAGAAACTTATAAGATAGTAAGCCGCATAAAATTTGTTTAATTCATTAATTAATGTTCGCGCAAAATCTAAAAAAATATTAATATATATCTATCTTTTTAAATGATTTTTCTGCATTGTATTCTCTAAAAGTTACATAACTATAAAACCCAAAACATACGAGACATTCCTACTTTTAAAAAGTAACATAAACTAGAAGAACACCTACTAACATCTTTTATAACACCATTACATTGTTATTAACGTCGTTAATAAATTAATTGCGCTTTTTATTTTCAAGGATTACACACACACTCACAAACACACATGCACACACACACAAACACCTAGGGATGTATCATTATGGAGCTATGATGTAACCATAATCGAAACTATCGGATATCCGAAATAAAAACCTATGTCTCACCGTCACCCGTTATAAATGTTTCGGATAATTTCGGATAGAAGTATATACTAAATAAAACATGTTATGACAGGCTTTTACTCCTAAAATTCCGTAACCGAAATTAACCGAAACAATCGGATGTTCCCAAATAATTACATATCTACCTAAATATACGTATCGTATTCGTATTCGTATCCGAAATTCCAAATCCATAACATCCCTAACACATACACACACACAACGTACACCCACACAATCATATCAATAATGTGTACGTGAAAGGCGCTATTGTCGTAAAATGAAGTTTAATTACATTCTTAACCTTTAAATGTACAGGAAGGTTGTCTTGATTTTCACAATAGGAATTTATAAATCTAATGAGGATAGATGCGTTGAACAAAGCAAGCCCAAGAGGGTGTTATCCGACCAAATCGGAGACATCCACAAGAAAGCTAGGTTGCCTAGTGCCCATAACCATAGAGCTTGTACGAAAAGAATTGTAAACGTGAAGGAAGCGAGGGAGTTGCGTCAGGATCGTAGCAAGAGGCGCTTGTTGTCTCTGCGTTGTCATCTTTGTTGTCTTGGTTCCCTGTGGGAAAAAGGCGTGACAATTTGATTGATTGATGATAATTAACAGTGCACAGTGGTGTAGACGACAGGCGTGGCGCTGAGTTTAGCACACCACTCGTGTGAAGTCCTGGGTCGGGTTATAAAAAATAGCATCAATAACTATTAATAATCAATAATTTAAGGCGACCGTGGTGTAGTGGCAGTGCAATGGTTACACAAACCGGGGAGCACGAGTTCGAGACCAATTGGTACCAATCGGTACCAATGTATCTTTGATATACGTACTTTGGTTGTCCTGTTTTTATGATACAAGCAGCACTTTAGTAGCTTAGTATAGAAATGTAAATAAAATGAAAAATAAAAACGTGAATGAGGTTTTATTTTACAATATTTCCGTGTAAAATCGACAGTACAATAACATAGAACTTTCTCTTTCGCGTAATTATAAAAAGAATTTGGCCCCTCGAGGGTTTGGAAATTGTACTTTTGTATGTAATTTGAATTTTAATAGTAAAAAGTGAAGTTAAATATTGAAAAGGAAAAAGGCTTTTCCTGAAAAGTATTGATCATTCTAACCTAACCTTGCCTTAATGAGGTTAGGCAGGAAACGTATATTTACCGTAAACGTACATATGGGTCTGGTTATCACTGTCTGCAAATTCGAGGTAGTACCTATACGAGACATATTACTGGTACAGACCGTAAAGTGACTAGGGTGCGTTTCGGGATTGTAAGTTGCCGGTTCTAACCAGGCCGGCATAGTGGATGCACCTTAGTTACAGTTATTAAATTCACCTCCAATCATGGATCGCTCACCAGCCTAATATCAGGCAGGGTACTTAAATATGTCAAGTCTAAAATAATATTTCTTCGGGTCTGGTTATCAAAGAGTGATCTGTCGATCCGGGGTAGTACCACCACTTACAAGTATACAGACCGTGAAGTGATTTAGTCGCGTTTCGGTATCAGTTTGTAAGTTGCCGGTTCTAACTAGGCCGACAGATATGTATGAATATGAATATGACTGCTACTTACAGTTATTAAATTGTACTCGTAGTAGCAGTGACTTCCATTCATTGACTACACTCCAGCTTAACATCAAGCGGGGTGCTGTAATATGTCGAGTCACAATAAAAAAATGTATAATATATAAGACATTACACCTTCACATTTAGAACCACTGCCTACACTTAACGTAACTTATGTCACGAATGTTACGTTGAATTTTGTATATTTATATCCCTCGGATCTAGACCGAAATATATTTACCTAATATATATTTTAATATAAGTTTATGACAATATCTTTACTAGAGAGTAAATTATTACCTACATTAGGTTATTAAATTTCCTATAATAGTTATTGTTAATACAAAATGTTTTTTTATTATTGTGACTCGACATATTTTGACATATTTGTGTTGTGACAGCACCCCGCCTGGTGTTAACTGCCTGGAGTGCGACCCATAAATGAAGGTGACTGCTACTACAGATCAATAACTGTAAGTAGCACATTCACTATGCCGGCCTAGTTGAAACCGGCAACTTACAAGCTAATCTTGAAACGCGACCAAACCACTTCACGGTCTGTATACATATAAACAATTTACATTAAGGAATTCTTATATTCTTAAATCCAACGAGGCCGGTATTGCGAATGCGACTGCAACTGTTAACTGTACTAGCAGTTGCCTCTATTCACTAACCGTACTCCAGCTATTCATCAGTAGAATGCTGTAATACATTACGACAAACCACAATAAAATAAATCTGTTCATAGAAATAAAATTACCTTTTGCTAAAAGAAAAATATTGAATGCTTCGATGGTTTGGGCACATGGAAAGGATAAGTGAAAGTAGATTGACGAAAATAATTTATAATTCTAATGTGGATGCATGCGTTAAACAAGGCAGCAGGCCCAGAAGGGTATTATCCAATCAAATCGGAGACATTCTCAAGAAAGCTAGGTTTACCAGTGCCCATAACCTTAGAGCTTGTATGAAGAGAATTGTGGAAGTGATGGAAGCGAGGGAGTTGTGTCAGCATCCTATGGCTAGTGGCGCTCCATTGTCTCTACCTATTCCCGTGGGAAAAAGACGTGACAGTTTAATTGATTAAAAAACATCATTATTTCCCAGAAATATAGAAAAATATCTGTACTCGTATAAATGGTATAACAGTAATAAAAGTTTGTGCGAAGTTAAACAAGGTAAAGATTCGATAAAATAGTCCGTATAAAGTTTTATAACAATTAAATAGATATTGTTCGTGTGGCAGAGTTTTGAGTGGTTTTCAACTTCAATTTTCCTTTATTCTTTCTAATAATAAAATTATTTTAGTTAGATAACCAAAATGTATTTTCTATGTAAACAAAAAAATTTAGCAGATGTGACCTGTTCAAGATGTGACCTAATCTGACATCTGACCTCGACTTGCCTGATGGTAAGTCGAGGTCAGAACCCTTATTCATTTCATATTTTTTGCATTAAGTTATAATGTACTATCGTACAATATGGTAGAGTCTATCTAAGGCGAAATGACGCGCCCCTCCACTGCATTTAAGCACACGTGTGAATATAAAATATGAATGCAACACACCGAAAATGCAATCGTAATTGGTCATTCAGATGCTGGTTAGACACAAAAGGAGAAGCACGCTTATAAAGTATAGTAGTATAGTTAGTTATATTTGCATTCACACATTTAAATAAACTGATAAAGTGAAGGGGCACGTCATTTATAGTTAGACAAGCTATACATTGTATTATCGTTGGCATAACTTAAAGTATTTTAAGAATAACCCTAATTTATTAAACTTTGAAAACATATTAATAATATTGTTTTTATTCTTATTGAAATACCCACAAGTTATATTTTTCGCCATATCCACAAAAACGTAATTATAATTAATTTTTCAAATTTTAATACCTATTAAAATTGTTTTCCCATAAAGTAATTTTGGAAATTCCGGATGTAACTTTATTATTTCCAAGGGTCAAAGTTAAGCACGTTTTTATTATGAAACATTCGAGCGATGTCATAAAATAAAAAGTAGGCTACTTTGTCGGCTCAGGAAATGTCAACTGCCCTTAATAAAATTAAAATATTGACAGCATAATAAAAACACCCTGTTTTTGTATTTTTGTGTATAAAATTCTGAGGGGATTTATTTCTTTTCAAAGGGATGAATAATAAGGCTTTATCTCAACCCTTTAATCGAATAAAGCTATAAGCCACATGAATCTATTCCACATATTTTTGGCAAAAATTTGGCAATATTTGGGTTAAAGGATCAGTATTGCCATTCAGCGCGGCAATGCTGCCAGTATCCTTGCCCATTGGTGCCGATTTGGAACAAGTTTTTTATTTATAATTTATACCATTTTCTAGATTTAGTTTTCTATATATTTTCTATATTTTTACCTAATAATGTTTATTTTAACTTGTTACTCGAAAGTAATATTTTTTTTTATTGTGACACGACATCTGATCTCCTCCCGCCTGATGATAAGCAAGAGGAGGTCCAAGAGTGAACACGACTGAGAAAACCGGGTTTGTTCACGGCTGCCCCAGTCGCCGTCACTATGCCGGCCAAAGGCATAATAATAAAATTTTTATACTAAAATTATTATTATTATTGATTTAATATTTTTACTTTTACGCCTGTATTTACACAGGGACAGGCAAAGACAATAAAGCGCCATTTTCAATCGCAACTACACGGTCTGGGTGGTGTATTAAGGTTATTCTAATTTTTATATCCAAATTAGAATAACCTTATTTATAATGTCAACATGTTAAGTTTTATTGAACAATCGCGAATAGTTTCTTTTGTTCATCAAAGCATCGTTATATTCGAAAAAAACTACAAGTGAATATTTGCCAATTCTTCCTATCCTTAGATCCTTCAAGCAAAGGGTGAAAAAGCACCAAAGTATGAAATAATTTATAAATTATTTATTTCTAAACTAAGCTACCAAAGTGCTTGTATTATAAAAAACAGGACAACCAAAGTACTTATAACAAAGAAACATTGGTACCGGTGGGTGGTTTCAAACCCGTGCTCTTGGTTTATGTAACAATTGCACTGCCACTACACGGTCGCCTTATTATAAGGTTTTCATTCATTTCATATTTATTATTTATATTTTTTATATTTATTTTATATTTTTCAATGCTTTCTTTAGTTGCCTACTAGTGCCTATAACCATAGAGCTTGTATGAAGAGAATTGTGACGGATGTACAGACAAGTATACAGACCGTGAAGTGATTTGGTCACGTTTTGGGATCAGCTTGTAAGTTGCCGGTTCCCTCCATCTAGGCCGGCATAGTGGATGTGATTGCTACCCACAGTTATTGAATTGTAGTAACAGTGACATTCATTCATGGACCACACTTCGGCTTAACATCAAGCGGGATGCTGTCATACATCGAGTCACAATAAAAAAAAAAAATGTGACGGAAGCTAGGGAGTTGTGTCAGGGCCGTCGCAAGTGGCGCTTCATTTTCTCTGCCTATTCTTGTGGGAAAAAGTCCTGCCAATTTGATTAATTGATTAACTTTTAATGCCTCAGATTTCATCATATTTTCCAATGTTGATGTATTGAATATGTATAACATTATTCGTCGGAACGATCGATTGTCAGAAAGCAAAATAAGGTCGAGATTTGCAATGGAAATAATGAAAAATCTTATTCTTTTTCATAAGCATATTGTTACAATCTTATATGAAATTCATCAATCATTATTATCGCGACTTATGACAATATTTTCTATAGGAGTTGCTACGTCACTTAGCCACAATCACGCGCAACTTTTCGTCGCCGTGAATAGCTAAAATTACGTTTTGATTAATCTTTATGTACTTCTTTATATTTAGTAGATTATTTTTTGTTTTATAAATATTATTTATGTGACCAACTCTAAAACTTTTTTTTAATATTACCTTGCTTTACTTGTATATATTTAGTGATGATATATGATTGATGATGATGGAGCGCCACTTGCCACGATCCTGGCATAACTATATGTATAAAATGATAGATTACCTTATAATATATTTCGGTCGGCATAGTTACGGCGACTGAAGCCACCGTAAAATGAAACGAATTGAATGAGTGGAATGCTTTGCCAGCCCGTGTGTTCTCTCCATCCTATGACCTTGGATCCTTTAAGTGATGCGTAAAGAAGCACCTTTGGCCGGCATAGTGACGGCGACTGAAGCAGCCGTGAACTAAGTCGTTTCATTCAGTCATCGTCACGCTTGGATTTCCTCTTGCTTATCATAAGGCGGGTCAAGGTAAAAAAAAACGCTTTTGTCAGTCGTCGGTACGATTAGACCTTGTTGAAGTTGTCCTTTACTTACCATCAGTCAAGTCGAGGTCAGAAGTCATGTCCTAATAAAAAAAAAGATAGATTTCATATCTAACTACATATATATACTAGTATCTATATATCGTGATCATAGTTCTATCTCGGTCAATATAAGCCGCTTATTTTCAGATTAAATTTTTATTCATATAAAAAGTTCAGAAGCTTAACTTTAAGCGATTTTTTGATAATATAATTGATAATATTTTAATAATTTAGTATATTATTCTCAATTGATCAATCAATCAATCAAATCAATTGTCACGTTTTTTTCTCATGGAGATAGGCAGACACAATGGAGAAATTGATTGAAGTCTAAAATGTCTGGATATTAATAAGACTTTTCTTCGGTTGGGTTGGCACTGAGGCAGCCGTAAACTGAGGTGGCTTTTTTATACGTCGGCACTCTTGGACCACGCTTACCAACAGGGCAGGTTGAGGTCAGATGTCAAGTCACAATAAAAATAAAAATAAAAAAAAATCTTTATTTTGTTATTATGGCTCTACAAATGACAGCACGCTGCCTAATATTAGGCTGGAGTGCAGTTCATAAATACAGGCGACTGCTAATACTTGCAGTTAGGCAACGGCAAGTAGCAGTCGCATCCATTATTCTGGCCTAGCTAGAACCGGCAACTTTCAAGATAAGTCACCTAACGGTCTGTACACATTAAAAAATTACTCAGACCGTAAAGAGATCGCCTTTCGGGATCAGTTTGTAAATTGCCGGTTTAAACTAGGCCGGCATAGTGAATGAGTCTGCTACTAGTTACACAGCATTACACAGCTTCTTATATACATTACTTTTATTTAGTTGATATTATGACAATGCTTATTTAGAGTAGCTAATCTATTTAATTTAAAGCGACTCAATAAACTATTTAGTCTACAAACCGCAGAACAAACCTGGGCCTACATCATCCTCTTGCTAGAATCTGTTCCACCTATAATCATTTTAATGCCATCCTGAATTAGATATATTTTATGACTCCTTTGATATTTTCAAAATTAAGTTACTGAAACAGTTTGAAAAAAATAATGATATTTTGTATACACTATAAGTTATTTTAAGTATTGCCTTTTTATTTTTCTATTTTAAGTTTGTTACTTTTTCAATAGTCTTTTTAATATTTTTCGTTAATCATGTTTAAAGGATTCATGTTTAGTTTTAGTTTTGTTTTGTTTTTTTTTTGTTCAGTTTTTTTTTGTTTTCTTGATCCAATTTTCGTACAAATGTTGTGTATATTTGTAATTGGCAGACATATGTACCCATTTTAAATTATAATAATATTAAGTTACGATTAATGTATATGTTATGCTGTAAGTGTACCTTTTAATAAAAAATAAATAAATAAATTTATAAACAGTAGTTAGTAAATAAAATTATATTGACATATATGACACGACATCTGACCTCGTCCCACCTGATGATAAGCAAGAGGAGGTCCAAGTGTGACGACGACTTAGAAAACCAAGTTTGTTCACGGCTGCCTCAGTCGCCGTCACTATGCCGGCCAAAGGTGCTTCTTCACGCACTACTGTTAGTTGCAAAATATATATTCAATATAATTGTATTATTTATATTTAGGTCATAAGTGGACAATGCCCTTATACATTATACAGCAGTTAACTTTTACATTTTGTAATATTGACATTCAAAATAGTTTATAAGTTGACAATGCTTACTCACAGCAGCTAATGCAATGTTGCTATTGTGTTACGTATATTTCAATCAATCAATCAATCAAATTGTCACGCCTTTTTCCCACAGGGATAGGCAGAGACAATGGAGCGCCACATACCACGATTCTTACACAGCTCCCTTGCTTCCTTCACATCCACAATTCTCTTCATACAGGCTCTGTGGTTATGGGCACTAGGCAACCTGGCTTTCTTAAGGATGTCTCCGATTTGGTCGAAAACACTCTCCTGGGCCTGCCTTGTTTAACGCATCCATCCACATCGAACTTATAAATTCCTTTCGTCAATCTACTTTCACTCATCCTTTCCATGTGCCCAAACCATCGAAGCAGTTGTTTTTGTTTATCTATTGGATTGTATATGTTTATCTTTGTAAGGTTTTATAAAAGTGCTTCCTTAGAGCCTAATTACTTAACAAATAAACTAACTACTTAATAAACTGTAGTAACAGACACCTCTATCCAGTAGCAGCACTCCAGCACTATCAGCCGGGGTCCTGTCATAAGTCGAGGGACAATAAAAAATCTTTCCTTTGTTACAGATGAGATGTGAACGATGGATATAGATGACTACGACTTGTACAATGTTAGTTTGGACAATAATGCGTCTGAGTTGTACGAGCCGTACTATAAGAGACCTGAGACATACATAGTGCCAATTATCTTCGCTTTGATATTCGTAATTGGTGTGGTCGGGAATGGAACCCTGGTCGCCGTCTTTGTTAGGCACAAAGCTATGAGAAATGTGCCTAATACGTAAGTATCACTTTAGATTTGTTTACATGTTTTAATGATCATAAAGGCTTCGGTTTGGTTGTAATTAACATGGACTCCAAACTACATTGTGCTCACTCCTTATTAACGTATGAAAGTGAAGGATGGGTATGGCAGAAGAAGCATAAGAGTAGAATTAACTCTGTAGAAATGCGGTCGTTAAGGAGTGTATTTAGAGTGACGATAGTGGATAGAATAAGGAATAGCACAGTGCGCGATAGGTGGTTTGAAAGAGGATGTAATGACAAGGATTGACAAAGAAATGCTTCGATGGTTTAGGCATTATGAAATGGTTTTATTGAACATTATTTCTTTTAATGGTTGCCTAGTGCCCATAACTGTAGAGCTTGTATGAGGCGAATTGTGGATGTGAGGGAAGCGAGGGAGTTGTGTCAGGATCGTGGCAAATAGCGCTCCATTGTCTCTGCCTATTCCTGTGGAAAAAGGCGTGATTATTTATAATCTTACTATCAAATCAAATAGTCACGCCTTTTTCCCGTAGGGATAGGCAGAGACTATAGATAGAGAGGTTAAGGAAAGGGATAGGGAGGATAGGGATAGGCAGTCTCTGCCCAATCTTACTAATACTATATTTTTTGGTTTCAGATACATCCTCTCCTTGGCCTTAGCTGATTTACTAGTGATAATAATCTGTGTTCCATTTACCTCGATTGTGTATACAGTTGAGTCATGGCCTTGGGGAGAGACCGTCTGCAGGGTGTCAGAAGCAGCCAAAGATGTCAGTATCGGCGTGTCAGTATTCACACTGACAGCTCTCTCTGCTGACAGATATTTTGCTATAGTTGATCCCTTGAGAAAGTTACACGCGACAGGTTAGTTCTTTGCCTAATATTTTTTTTAGTGTGACTTGACATTTGACCTCGACCCGCCTGATGATAAGCAAGAGGAGGTCCAAGAGTGACGACGACTGAGAAAACCGAGTTTGTTCACAGCTGTAAATTCAATAATTCGAAAATATATATTTTTTAAAATTATTCTTTCATTGGGACAGTACCCGCCTGATGTTAAGCTGTAAAGTGGTCCATGAATAGAGATGACTGCTGTAGTAACATAAATAACTAAAAGTAATAGTCACATCCACTATGCCGACAGCCGGCAACATACAAGTTGATCCCGAAACGTGATTAAGTCACTTCACGGTCTGTATACTTGTGAGTGGTATGTACATAACCGGTGGTATTACGTATCATATAAATAATAATGAAATGAACCAATGATATAAAGTAAAATGAGGGAGGTAGATACGTCAACTTTACGAGTTTTAGTGTTCGCTAATGGCACGAGTTTGAACGATCAACTACAACAAGGCAGTTGGCATACACAAAAGTGGAAGTAGGACGGAATGATAGTTATTGAGAGCGAAAAATAGACAAATATATGTTGCTCTGCATCGCGACACTGAGTTCAGGTTTGCTTATTAGCATAGTTTTAACGTGCCTCGTTCGGAGCACGTATAGCATATCTACGTTTTTTTTTTTCTTAAAATATCATTGCAATGAACCGTAACCCTCACGTGACGTAACACGACGAGATGACTTTATAGTGACGTAAGCACTGATGGCGTAGGCGTATCGACCGTAATTTGCCTTGAATCTGTCACGTATTGTTACTTTGACAAGATTCCAGCATATTACCAACTATCAGGGATAATACGTTAAATATTCTTTATAATATTTTAACCACAATTTATAACTTATTGTTTGACCAATTATACTATCTATACTGTAATTAGGTATGGGAGAAGTGGCATGAAGGAGCCAGGTTTTGAAGGAGCCACTTGCATTATTTCGGTAATTTAGGAACGAATATAATTAACAGATTATATGGATTAAAAAGATATAGGTAAATAAAAATGCACACTTGGGTTTTTACTAGTTAATTTTGATTACTAATTTATAGAATTTATAGAATAGAATATATACTAGAATTCGAAATTACTAAATATAAAAAAATTAAGATTTTTTTTCTCTAAAATAACATTAAAATAATTTCAAATTGAAAACGTTATTGGTAGCTAACTAAATCCAATTTCAAAACGCACGCACAAAACACGTGTGTCCATGGGAAACACGCGGGAATTGAAACCTAATTGGTCTACGAAATTGTACGGCCTTCGAAAAGAAAAATTAGGTTTGAAGAACCCAATTATCCGAAATGCTTAAAATGTTTCACACTTCGCTTAACGACTACGAGCTTCTTTATTGTATCCTTTCCTTATTTTACTTTTCTAGATTTATCACAAAATAACCTAAAAGATTATATATGTATGGTGCTGCCCTTGCGTTTGGATATTTCTTATTAGGGTTTTCGTCGCGGTAAACAAATCAAGGCAGAGATCTTCGATGATATCCTATTTTGTGGTACTTTTGACGATTAAATAACTATACTTCTTAATATTATAATAACTAAAAAAAAAATATGTGTAAAAAAGTAATGCTCAAAAAACACTTAATAGAACAGAATTTACAAATACTTATTCGAGAAAAAAATTATGCAACTTTATCACAAAAATAGTTTTCGATTTTCAAGTTCTCGGATTTTTAAGCGATAACCCTTAGATTTTTTTCCTAAATATGAATAGTCAATTACTAAATTGGACACTTAATTGGCTAGATATTTACCTTAGTGCACGGTTTTCTAAAAATTAAGAAAATATTGTTATAAAAGCTAAATTATTCGTACGAAAAACAGAGCAAGCTCATGAGTTATGTGCAAATCTCAACCTTATTTCGTCTAAAGCACGTTTTGTCCATTACGCAGAGATTCCTCGCCTTAACAGACTAAATTAAAAGATTATATTATTTTATATTGGCTCGACACAGACAGCAATTCACCTAAAGATAAGCTGGAGTGCAGTCCATGAATAGAGGCGACCTCTATATTAGTTACATATTTGCAAGTAGCAGTCTCTTTTACTATGTGGTTTCAAATAACGTGGTTGAAAATGTGGGGAAAATAAATGTCATTAGCACGTGTAAAAGCATGCGTACGATTTATTTTTTACCTCAAGAACTATTGTAAAAAAAATGATAGATACTATATAGTATTTTCTTAGATTTCGCGCGAACATTGATTAATGAATGAAACAAATTTTATGCGGCTTACTATATTCTTCGTGACCACGACGGCTGCAAAGCTCTCGAAACGTCGGAATAATGATAAAAAAATTAAAATCAAAAACCATAACAACCCGATAGTAAGCCGCATAAAATTTATTTAATTCATTAAATTATACTATAGTTATCAGGAAACCGCTTCCAGCAGGTGAATGTGAAGGTTACTAAGGGAGGCCTTTGTCCAGTAATTTACGGCTCATGGCTTATATTATAATGATAATGATGAAGAGCTATCTAAATCGCCCACTAATTATGGTTATCTTGGAATAGATTATTTGTAATTAGTACCTAATAGATATCTAAGACAAGGCTAGATTCAGATCAAAGCTAATTTAATCAATATTTAGTCGTATCTAGAAACTTCTACCACGGCTTTAACTAGTAATATATTCAATAATATATTACTAGCATAGTTTGGATCCGCGGTGACCATAATCAGAAATCTTATAATATAAAAAAGTTCTTGTGGATGTAAAGGAAACAAGTAAGTTATGTCAGCATCGTGGAAAGTAGCACACTTGTCCTTTTTTATTATAACTTGAGATATGACAGCGCCTGGCTAGACGTTAAACCTATCCCTAAACAAAAACCTGTCAGTCTAGTTATCTACTTACATTAATAAATTAGATCCGCCTTCCTACATAGATAGCCAGAGCTCCACGATCCTGACAAGAGTACCCTTACCTTTTCATATTTTATACAAGCTATATAGTTACGCGCGATTCTAAACTACAATTAAAAATACAATCAAGTCGATTGAATTCAAATGTTTTATTGCATTTATTTTATTATTCTCACAACAAAAAGTTTTACAATCGTTGCTGGTTGGAACATTTATTAACAAAACACTAAACAAACTGTAACTATTAATTTATTTCGTTTATTGAAAGTCTGTTTTTATTTTAAAACATATAAATTGAATTTGCCAAACATGTTACATAGCAACAACAAAAACAATTGAACTCGATTTTTTTATATTTACCAATAGCAGGACAAAATGGCGCCTACATAAAACCATTATTATTTTAGTCCTGCTCAAGTTTTAATTCCGTTTTCACAACGAGACCGTTGGTGAAAAAACAGCAACAATATTTTTACGTGCTATATTGAGGACATTTCAACGACCGAATTAGATCCATCAAAAAAATATATTGATATTAAAGACGTGGGAAGCCTAATTTTGGAGACGATAAAGCTCTTAAAGCTGTGCTAGAGGATATAATATTCTATACTAAAGGATGATGAGGTTCTCTTCCTGAGAGTCTTCCTATTAGAAGCAAAGTAGGTAAATCTTACGTTAGAATAGTAAATGGGACGGATGGAATATTAATCCGTCTGCCTGAAAATCGAATGTAAGATATTAGCTACAGTTATGCAGCTTCACCTAGCAGCATGGACTGTAAACAGTACACAAAGGAATATACCATTATGACTAATACATAATCAATCAATCAATCAAATTGTCACGCCTTTTTCCCACAGAGATAGGCAGAGACAATACAGCGCCACTTACCATGATCCTTACACAATTCCCTTGCTTCCCACAATTCTCTTCATACAGGCTCTGTATTTATGGGCACTAGGCAACCTA
This sequence comes from Tinea trinotella, assembly GCA_905220615.1. Lineage (NCBI taxonomy): Eukaryota > Metazoa > Arthropoda > Insecta > Lepidoptera > Tineidae > Tinea > Tinea trinotella. Next base: position 2,379,020 of record HG992320.1, on the reverse strand, counting down.
TCTTTCTGGAGGATGTCTCCGATTTTGTCGGAAAACACCCTCCTGGGCCTGCCTTGTTTAACGCATCCATCCACATCAGATTTATATATTCCTTTCGTCAATCTACTTTCACTCATTCTTTCCATGTGCCCCAAACCATCGAAGCATTCCTTTGTCAATCCTTGTCATACATAATAAATGTTTAATACAAATATATTTAAAAACAGTACAATGAACACTAGGCTGTATATATCAATCAAATTGTCACCCCTTTTCCCCACGGGGATAGGCAGAGACAATGGAGCGCCACTTGTCACGATCCTGATACAACTCCCTTTTAAATAGTCAACGAAACGAAATAACGCAATATTTTTTCTACCTAACTACTAAATAAACAAAATGACACTAGTATTAACCCATTAATGTGATAATTAGAAAAATAAACTCATAAAAATTGTCATCTTGCCTTTAGATCACGTTTTCTATTATACGTGATATGTCAAGTGAGATCACTTCTATCATGAGATAAGAGCGAGCGAGTAACATTAATAACAATATCCTGTTAATTATGATCTGACACTGTTGTTTTAGCTTTAAATTTAAACTCATCCAGGATTTCGTCTCTAACCTTCATCGTCAGAGTAGCTCAGTGATACCAGTTAAGACACCCATGTATGTGTATACGTTTGTGTTTCAAATGTTAGGTTACAGATATATTTAAAAGTAAAGTAAATACCGATTATGCGTCTAAGATCGCTACCGCAGCTAACAAAACGACCTGATGACCTTGAAACCCCTGATTAGATCTTCAATAATTGTAGCTAAGAACCATCTCGATCATTTCAGCTTTCAAAAGAAAAACGCATCGTAATCAGTCCATTCGTTTAGGAGCTAGGATGCCACAGACAGACATACAGATACACAGACACGTCAAACTTATAACATTCCTCTTTTTGAGTCGGGGTTTAAAAAGAGGTGGATATTTGCTTCGGGTCTCGTTATCAAAGAGTGGTAGGCTGTGGTATCCAGTCTGCCGATCCGAGGTAGTACCACCACTTACAAGTATACAGACCATAAGGTGATTTAGTCACCTTTCGGGATTAGCTTGTAAGTTGCCGGTTCCAACTAGGCTGGCATAGTGGATGTGACTGCTACTTACTACTTGAATTGTAGTAGCAGTGACAACTATCATGGACCACAATCCAGCTTAACATCAAGCGGGGTGCTGTCATATGTCGAGTCACGATAAAAAAAACATACATTTAAGTCAAGCTAATAAAAGCGTGTTGATTTATTTCCCTTGAAAGCATCCTCCATTTAGTAAGCGTCTCTGGTTTTGACGATGATACTTAAAATATGACACCGACTCATTCAATCACTTTTTCTTCTTAATTGACAATTTAAATTCTACTTCCGGGCGTGGAGAGCTCGTTAAGATGTCCTGTTTGGTGAATAAGGTCACAATAATCGATTAAGGTCATTGTTAATTTATTGTCTAGGAATTATGCTCCGATGATATAGGCACACGAAAAAGATGAGTGAAAATAGATTGACGATATGAATTTATAAATCTGATGTGAATGGATGCGTTAAACGAGGCAGCCTCAGGAGGGTTTTTTCCGAATAAATCTTGTATGAAAAGAATTGTGGATGTGAGGGAAGCGAGGGAGTTGTCTCAGAATCATGGTAAGTGGAGCTCCATTGTTTCTGCCTATCCCTGTGGGAAAAAGGCTAGAAAAGCTGGTTAGTGGGTTGTTTGGAATAAATATTATATTGGCCGGCATAATGACGGCGACTGAGGCAACCGTAAGTCAAATTGATTTTTTTCTTCTCGTCGTCATCTCTTGGACTTCCTCTTCGACCATCAGGTAAATAGAGGTCACGTGTCAAGTTTTAATAAAAAAATATAAATAAAGATGAAGTGATTTGAACCGGGGGTTTTGCTTGGCGTGACAATTCAGTACAATTTAGTTTGGTTTGTTTTTTGCAAATAGGCTGTACACAGCGCTTTTACACGTCAATTTCAAAGAGTGGTAGGTAGTGGTACCCAGTCTGCCGATCCGGGGTAGTACCACCACTTACAAGTAAACAGACCGTGAAGTGATTTGGTCACGATTCGGGATCAGCTTGTAAGTTGCCGGTTCCATCTAGGCCGGCATAGTGGATGTGATTGCTGCTCACAGTTATTGAATTGTAGTAGCAGTGACATTCATTCATGGACCACACTTTGGCTTAACATCAAGCGGGGTGCAGTCATATGTCGAGTCACAATAAAAAAATAAAAAAAAATACTAAATTTAACTAATAATCGTAATTATACATTATACTCGCATAACACTGTTACAAAATTTATTAGTGATGCGTTAGCTGCTGTAAAAAGGCATTGTCAACTTATAAACTATATAAAAGATAAATATTATATTAATAAATAAGTAAGGCGACCGTGGTATAGTGGCAGTGCAATGATTACACAAACCGAGAGAACGAGTTCGAGACCACCCACCGGTACCAATGTATCTTTGATATATGTAATTTGGTTGCCCTGTTTCTATGATACAAGCACTTTAATAGCTTAGTATAGAAATATAAAAAAATGTAAATGAGATAGCTGCTGTATATGGGCATATAAGTTGACAAACTTATAACTAAATATAAATATGTCCAAATTCACTTGAATTAAAACTAGACAACGATCGCTATAAACTTTACGGTAAACTACTAAAAGTTAAAACAGAAATAGGTACCTGAAAACCTGAAAATAGGTACGTCAAAGCCCTGAATAATCAACAGTATTGTAACAATTTGTACACTTTATTTTATTGGAAAACTTTGCTGAAAATTGTTAGTTGTTATGTAAAATAAACCTGAAACAAACTGTTATTTAATTAACGTTTATTTCGCAGGATTTATATAGATTCTTTTATATATATTAGGATTTATATAGTATTTTATTAGATTTTGCGCGAACATTGGTTATTGAAAAAAACAAATTTTATGCGGCTTACTATCGCGTTTATTTTGGCTTGGATATTACATTTTTTTTATTATTCCGACGTTTCGAGAGCTTTCCAGCCATCGTCATTCCGTGACCACGATAGCTGCAAAGTTCTCGAAACGTCGGAATATAAAAAAAAATGTAAAATCTAAACCAACATAAACGCGATAGTAAGAGGATTTATATACTTTTTTTTTTGTTGTTGCAAAAACGTAACTAATTATTATTATATATATATGCAAGTCTTTTATGTGATAATAGTAGTATTATAGTCATGCTAGCCACTTCCCAGTACCAAAGTCTCTTTTTTTAGATATGTACTTGGGTTGTCCAGTTTCTATGTTACAAGAGAGATTTTAGTACATTAGTACAGATATGTAAAAATTCCTTACTTTGTAGGCATTTAAAGTATAACCGTAAAACTTGTATGGAGAGAATTGTGGCTGTGAGGGAATCGATTGAGTTATGTCAGGATTGTGGCAAGTGGCGCTCCATTGTCTCTGCCTGTAGGAAAAAAACATGAAATTTCGATTGTTTGATTAAACATAAAGATACAAATAAGCCAATATCAGTATGAAATGAACACATTTAAAAATATTTTTTTTTTATCAGAATGCCTGTAAATTATCATTACTTTATACCTATACTTTGTAAAATGTAGCTTGGGTCCTGTGACACATGAGAATTTTTTGGACGACTTAACATTGTAGCAGCGTCTCTCTTCGATCGTTTATTTAAAAGTTATTATTTTTCGTAGTTACAACCATAGCTTAACAATATAATAACACAATATTTTTTAAAACAAACAACAATAAATTAAATAAATCATGTAACAAAAAGAAATCTTGCTGCTTCGTCAAGGTTACATCTGTTAACAAAAATACGAGTACTTTACTAGTGATGGGACTAGTAAAGTCAATTTGGCATCTGTCATAGGACCCAAGCTAAATTTTACAAACCCTAATATATAATACTAAATAAATTATTCAAAGTGTCACGCTATATATCTCACAGTCATAGAGATAATAGAGCGCCACATCCACAATCCCAACTCTCTCGCTTCCATTTTATATTAGGGCCCGAAACCGACCTTCCCTTGCTTGTTGCTATCCAAAAGGCTATACTGGTACTCGAAAAGAAAATTATTTATAATATTTCTGCAATATTAAAACCAGCAAAAAATCCAAAATAATATTATAAAAAAGTAATAAATTAGATACCACGTCCAACCAAAAGACCAATCAATACATTACGAGTATAAGGGGTAATAAAAATATAGAATAAAAATGTTGCCCGAAAATTGTTCGAAGTGGGCTTACCCTAACAACGCCACAGGTCACGTGTAGTGCGACTCGACCCATTTCCCAAACACAACTTTTACACGCCCGAGGGAATCTTACTTTTAATCTTACGGATCGAATATATAATATAAACATTTTTATTTTAATCGCAATTATTTACGCACAGAGTGATATGCAGAAAGTTGGCGGTCAGTCATCCAGACTGTCGATCCAGGGCTGGATATAATATACTAAGTAACTTCACGGTCGTGTAAGTGGTGGTACTACCCCGGATCGGCAAACCCGGGCAAAATATCTGCCTCTTTTTTCGTTTTTGTTACCAAAATATTTGTAAAAATTAATTAATATCACAAATAAAAGCTTTGAACCAAATATTTGTTCCAAACGGGAATTGAACCCGGAGCTTCTGCATACTGATACCACTACGCCACGCCCGTCGCCAATTTTTCATTGAAACAGACAAAAACAATTCATGTCTATTTTAAGGACACCAAACGCTCATAAAAACCTAATAATTAAATACCTATAAAGTTACTTTTAATGTCATTAATTCTTTATGTCTTCAAATTGTTTACAACAGATACGTTTCTTTAATAAACAATCTCAGCAACAATACAAAATGCAGACTCGTTTATTTGAGATCTCAAAATCACTGTTAACATTGGCTCTGAATCAAATATAATACTTTGTTAGTCTATTATGATTTTTTCACTTAACTAGGGTTCCATATACTAGGGTTTCCATCCGTTCTGTTTCCCAGAACATGTCCTGGTTTTTTTACCTTTAAATCCTGGGTTTCAAAATATAGAGATGATAACTCTAATCTACCGATACTATTTATACTAAAGCCGTATAAATTATAGCCACAAGCCACTGAGTTGCCTAGTGGCTATAAACTTAGAGCTTGTATGAGAAAGGTTATGGATCCATAAATAGCTGTAAGTAGCAGTCAGGCCATAACAAGTCCTTAAATTTTATTGTGATACGACATTTAACTTAGACCCGCCTGTTGATAAGCAAGAGGAAATCCAAGAGTGACGACGACTGAAACAACCGAGTTAGTTCACGGCTGCCTCAGGTGTTTCTACGCTTGAAGGATCCAAGGTTATAGGAGGGAGAGAACACATGGGCTGGCAAATCATTTCACTTGTAGATTGTTCTACAAAGAAAAGACGCATCGAACTTTTTAGTTCGACTGCCGATCGGTCGACAAAATGCGGATGCCCCGATAAGAATATTGGAAACTCACGATAGATGTTCTGTTTTGTTAGAGAACTGCAGATGTTCCAAACATCTATGGAATCCACAATTCTATTTTAAACGTTTAATGTCGTAATTTATTGCATCTAAGTAAATATTGATGTTTTGAGCACTATGGAAATTTCTTATAGACAATAAATCCTTTTCAATTGAGTACTATTCGCTTTTATTGATAGATAGATGACAAAACAATCTTCAATCTGACGTTTGTTTATAAACTATCTGACTGAAATACTAACTAACTATATTTAAAATAGAGTTTTTATTTAAAAAAAATTGGTTACATGGTCAGACACGGTGCTTGTTCCTACATTAAAGTATGGAAGTGAATGTTGGGTATGGCAGAAAAAGTATAAAAGTGTGATTATGCTAGGAATGCGATCATTAACGAATGAATACAGAGTGAAAAATACAGTTGAAAGCAATAAGTGTGATTTGATGAAGATGTGACAAAGATTGAGAAAAGTATATTGCGATGGTTTGGAGATATTGAAAGAATAGATGAAAGGAGATTGTAAATCGGTGGCGAGTAAAAAGATCCAGAAGATTCAAGTCGGAGATATTCATAAAAAAGCAAGTGTCCGCTGTGTCCATAACCAAAGCGCATGTCTGAAGAGAATTGTGGATGTGAAGGAAACAAAAGAGTTATGTTAGAATCATGAAAAGTAACGCTCCGTTGTCAAGTACATATTATATCAAAGCACAATATATCAAAGATACATTGGTACTGAAGAGTGGTTGCAAACCGGTGCTCTCGGGTTGCGTAACCTTTGCACTGCCACTAGCCCACAATCGACCATATAACTATACGAAAATAATAAATATAGATATTATGATTTTATTTAATAATAAATAATAAATCACTATCAGTATTTTTCCTCAATAAGAACATAATTATGAATGTTGCGAATATTTATGTTTTACCTTCAATTACTGTTTGTTCATTTATCTTCAAAGAACACGCAACAATTTGTTCGAAATCCAAAATTCAACCAGACGTGATGATTGGATTGATTTTTACCATAGATTATAAATTTATAGAGCCAGCGCCCTATATCAGCACATAGCTAAATAACCAGTCATTGTACCGATCGTAAGAAGATAAGTGCATAATAAAAAGGCAGGCAAAAATGTTTACCACACGAAATAGAAATCATAGTAAGACAATAAAAAATTAAACTTGATTTCAATTGGCCGCCTTGTCACTAAAGAGCGATCTTTTTAAGGCAACCAACCTTAAGAGGTTTTAATTCACTAAAAGATTCTAAGTATAATGTAGATTTAAAGAAGAGTGTGCATTTCATACTCAAAAAGTATGTATTTACAAATATACTCGTATTTTATTCAAATCTACTTCGGTCGCTCTGTAAAACTCTTCAGAACGAGTGTATTATTGCTGTGCCTGTGAGATTAATCGCGTCTGACGGAGACTTAAAGAAAATATATAAACATATTTCAGCTGTTTAGACAAAGCATAAGAAAGTGCTAAAATGGTCATATTAAGTCCCCAACACAAAGAAATTAACATGAAACATGTGAACACAATTTAATAATTTTACTAGTGATAAATTTAGGTTTATCACAACAAACAGTCGCTACTACTGCTGTTCATAAGTGGCTTACGGTTTAGACTTCATCATTCATTCTCTGTTTATTTATACTCTAAGATTTTTCGTATCTCTTCATGTTTTGACGTTCATTTTCAATTCAAGGAGAACAAATTGGATCCACACTGAATTAGAAACATCATATAAATTACATTTAAAGAAATATTTTTTTTCGGCTGACATAGTGACGAGTAATAAATTAAATCGGTTTTTTCCGTCGTCGGCGCTCTTGGACTGCTTGCTTACCATCAGGCTAGTCTAAGTCAGATGTCGAGTCTTAATGTAATGAAAGAATAAAAATATTTATTTGTATTAAGGCGACCGTGGTGTAGGGGCAGTGCAATGGTTACGAAAGTACCAATGTATCTTTCATATATGTATTTTGGTTGTCCTGTTTCTATGATACAAGCACTTTAGCAGCTTAGTATAGAAATGTAAAAAAGTGTACAATTTTAGGGTGACCGTCGTCTAGTGGTAGATAAATGGTATCGAAAACCATGAGCTCTCAGTTAAAAACTTATACCACTTGGTGGTACCAATTATAATTCGGATAATGCATGCAGTGGTCACATCATAGTCCGTTAGTTGGCCAGGCCCGGGTTCAATTCTTAGTCGGCAAAAAACTTTTTTCCGTCCACTTCCCACATTATTATTGTTTCCGAGGAGACAGGATGAAAATATCAAAGCCTCCAACAATACCTATGCAAAATGTACTGCACCGATTACCTGTTCTTATTATTCAGGGGAAAACCTTTTTGTGGACCATATTCTTTTCCAACCTCCTAAACCGGTTTATAGGGGCTCACATCTGGGTAAATAATGTTACAATGCAATGTAGGAAAATATGTTTTTCTCATTTCTGTTTTTAGATCATAACATTTTTATTTATCAACATGTTTTTAAATAAATTATTAAATTATTATTATATTAAATAAATTATTAAAATTAAATTTTTTTAGTATTGGGACATTTTATGATCTTAAGTCGGGAGTTGAACCGCTGACGATTGAAAAATCGATACAATTTACGGTTGTGTACTGGTCGCTTAGCTTTTTCATGTTTTTATAACCACTATACGTGCTTGTATCATAGAAACTGGGCGACCAAAGTGCATATTTTCAGTTAAGTTGGCAACCCTGTCAAACACAAACCACCAAAAAGTCACTCGTCAAATAAATTGATTTAAAAATAGAAAACAATAATAGATCAGTGTGATTAAGTGTATACGTAATCTTACAACCCTTAAGCGCATTTGTGTAAAATTCTTAAAACCAATTATAGTGTATTAAAGTGTTAACTGTGTTGTAAATAGATCTAAAAGTGTTAACAACTTGAAAAGGGTAATTCTACAAAATAATAATACGACTCGTTCGATCGGTTTATAATCACAACAACCATAGTAACATAGTATATTGTGAACCTAAATTTCGCCATAGCTAGCGGACGCACAAGTGGCCCAACTGCGCGCTTGCTTGCATTAAGGAGCGTGTTGTGAATGCTCGGGTTCGAACCGCTCAAGAGTTGCATTTTTTTTATTACTTTTTTTTTTTACTTTTTTTTATTTATTACTTTTTATTACTTTTTTTTATTATTTTAAAATTTCCTCCTAATATATTTCATTAGTAATACAAATAAGTGACCAATATCCAAAACCCGTCAACACGAGCGCCATCTGCCGGAGACTTAAGTACTAAAGGTCGATTAGCTGATTGTATAGTCGTTACCAAATTGAGTTGCCGATTCAGTATCATAACCATGTATACGTGCTCCAAGTGCCAGTCACCAGTGAATGATGTCGCCAGATGTAGCTCTTGCCATAAAGATTATGACTTTGCTTGTGCAGGAATAACCGAACCAGGTTATAGAAGATTGGGCGATCGCAAAGCCACGTGGCGCTGTACTGATTGCAAGATTCTGAGTTCTGGGCCATCCCCAGCTTCATCTCCCACTCCCAATTCGCTTGACAGATTATGTGAAGAACTAAGAAAAATGCAACTTCAATTAAATGTCCTTCCGGGGCTTGCTGATGACATAAAATCCCTCAAGTCCGACCTTCAATCCTTGGCTTTGTCCGTTGATTCTGTTCAATCAAGGATCGACGGTTTCACCACAAGGCTCGACTCAATAGAGGAGCGTGTTATAGCAGTGGAAGAAACCAACATGGAACTGGAAGCTATGAAAGAGAAATATAACCTCCTGCAGGCGGATAATAACGAGAGACAGCAGTTTATGAGAATTAACAATGTTGAGATTAAGGGTATTCCATCTGTCAAGGGTGAAAATCTTCTTGACATTGTGACCAGATTGGGAACCGCTGTGAACTACCCAATTTCTGAACATCAAATTAACTTTGTTACCCGCACTCGAAATCGAGGCTCAAATGAAATTAAGTCAATTGTGGCATGCTTCGTTAATCGTTACGTCAAAGAGAATTTTGTAGCATCAGCCCGAGCCACTAAATTACTTAATGCTCATCATTTGGGATTCAAAGATGATCACAGAATCTATATAAACGACCATCTTACTATCGTCAATAAGCAGCTGTTGACTAAGGCCAAACTACTGTCCAAGGAGAGGGGATTCCAGTACATCTGGGTGAAGAATTGTCGTATTTTTGCACGGAAAAGTTCAACATCTCATCCTTTTCAAATAACAAACGAAAAGGATCTCAAGAAGATAACCTAGTTTTTCACTGCTGTTCTAGATGCTTAATTACTGACGACTTTTTTGCTGCATCACTGCCTACGTATTTGTTTCTTCAGACTGCCCATGCATATGTCGTGGCTTGTGCAATAATGTCCTCTAACGATTTATTTTTGTTAAACACTGTCACTTGTTATCGCTCATTAAAGATGTATTCGCAATTACTCCATATTATCCTTATAACACTACATCTGCTATTGCTTGTCAATCTTATGTTATGCTTTGTGATATCTGCATATTTTAATCAACCTCGGTCTTTTATCATTTGCCGCGTTTTTCTTCGTTGTTTTACGAGTAGTACCGGTCTAATTATACAAGATAGTTTAGCTCAATCTGCTACGTGTAAACCTACATGGCACTACTCAATTTCAGCGCTCTTTGTATGTAAACTTATCCCATTGCCTTTTCTTGCTTATATTAGCCTATTTGTAAACTATCATTGCATTGTATTCGTGTTCGGATTCCTTGCTGAGTGCTCTCCCTTACGTCTGTTTTCATCACTTATTACATATTATTATAAATTTATTTTTAATAGATAATTCATTAAAAATTTACTTTCAGAACGTAAGGGGGCTACGGACAAAGTCTGCTATTTTTATAAGAAATGTTTTACTCAACGATTTTGATATAATATGTCTCGTGGAAACATGGTTGATTGACGGAATCATGAACGAGGAGTATTTTGATGATCGCTATATAGTTTACCGACGTGATCGTGATTATGCACTGACAAAACAGTCATTAGGCGGTGGAGTGCTCATTGCTGTCCGAAGGGAGATCGCGTCTTCAGAACAACTTTGTTGGCAATCGAGCGCTGAAGATCTGTGGATATCGCTTTCCCTTCGTTGTCGCAAGCAACGTGTTTCCTATAATTTATTTATTTGTGTCCTCTATTTATGTGCTCAAAATAGTGGTAAAACTTTCCGGGAACAGATGGATGCATTCAGTAGTAAATTAAGCGACATAGTTTTAACCTCACCATCAGACAAAATGATGCTACTTGGTGACTTCAATATTGGTAATGTCTCTTGGACGTCAAGTCCAAACTCACCTGGATTGTTGCCATCAAATATTATTGGTGACTACCAATGCAATTTCTTTGATATTATTGACACATCTAATTTGTGCCAATTCAGTAATATATGTAATAACTATGGTCGCGTGTTGGATCTTATTTTTTGTAGTGATGTTGTTAATGTTTCCCCTTGCTCTGATCCATTGGTTGCTGAAGACCCTCATCATAAAGCTTTACTAATAAATGCTGACTTTATTGATCTTCACCTCTTGACGGAGGCTCCAAGAACAAAATATTTTTACAATTCCGGTAATTACGCGGCCATTCGTAGTGACTTAAATAATATCAGCTGGTTGAATGAATTAAATTCTCGGCCCTTCCATCTTGCTATCAATTTCTTTTATAATAAACTTTATTCTGTGCGGGATAATCATATTCCTCATAAATTAACTTGTTCCTCCAAATTTCCGCCTTGGTACAATTCAGCTCTCAAAAAACTGCTGAAAGAAAAATACAAATATCGTCGCAAATTTAAAACATACGGAAATATCTGTGACCAAAACAGCTTCTTAACACTACGTGATAGAGCCAAAATACTAGAGTCTGAACTTTACAACGATTATATTTTTAAGGTTGAACAATCCATTAAGAATAATCCTCGTTTTTTCTGGTCCTACGTAAAGCAAAGAAACAAATCTATGTCAATGCCTAGTACTATGTTTTATTGTAATTCGATTGCCAACACGGGCAAAGAAATTTGCGATCTCTTCACCTCTTATTTCGGTACTAATTTCAATCAGCACGGTAACACCTGCAATATTTTCAACGATGTTTCTGGCCATATCAGTTCCTCTGGCATTGGATCCATAATAGTTAACGCAGAAGAGGTACTGCGCTTGCTTAAATCCGTAGATTTAAACAAATCGTCGGGACCAGACAGTATTCCACCAATATTTATTAGAGAGTGTGCCAATATTTTATTAGATTTATTAGATAGTCTTAAACTTCCTTTAACTGTGTTATTTACTCGATCCCTGCAGGAAGGCATCTTGCCTGATGTTTGGAAGTCTGCCTTTGTTACGCCAATTCACAAGAAAGAATTCACCAAAAGATAACATTACCAACTATCGGCCGATCTCTAAACTATGCATTTTTGCTAAAGTGCTTGAGCGTATTGTCTATGTGCAGACGTACAATGCTCTTAAATCCTGCTTTAGTGTAAATCAACACGGGTTCCTTAATGGTAGATCCACGGTGTCCAACCTCGTAATCTCTAACGATTTCATCATTGAGCATATGGAGAGGGGTGGTCAAGTAGATGCCATTTACACTGATTACAGCAAGGCCTTCGATAGAATCGACCATAGTATTCTTCTCAACAAACTTCAAGGCATAGGCATTCATGGTAGTCTCTATCGATGGTTCTGCTCATATGTTGACAACCGTTCGCAGGCAGTGGCCCTTAGTGGATACACATCTGGTTGGATGAAGATACCTTCGGGAGTCCCCCAAGGTTCCCTACTTGGCCCACTGCTTTTTATCATATTCATTCAAGACATTGAAGCGTGTTTCCACTTCTCGAAGGTGCTTCTTTTTGCGGATGATATGAAGATTCTTATGCCTATTTGCACAGATTTGGACATATCTTCTCTTCAATCTGATCTTCATCGCCTTGATACCTACTGTTTAATCAACAATCTTGACCTAAATGTATCAAAGTGTACCTGTATCACGTTCACGCGTAAAAAGAGTTACACTTTGGCAAGGTACTATCTGAAGGGCTTCGAACTTCCTAGATTTGATTCAGTTAAAGACCTCGGTGTTATCCTCGACAGCAAACTCCTCTTTGACAGCCACATTAACGACATTGTTTCCAGGGCTTCCAAATCTCTAGGGTTTGTTATGCGCATTTCCGCCAGTTTTAAAAACATAAAAACAATAAAAATACTTTACTGTGCCTTTGTCCGTAGTTTACTAGAGTACGCATCGCAGGTGTGGAATCCTGGATACGAAATCCATAGAGCAAGAGTGGAAAATATACAAAGGCGCTTTTTAAGGTACATTTCTTATCGGACCGGTCAGACGCATCTTTCCTACAGGCAAAAGTGTCTAAAACATCATATTTTGCCTTTAGCAGTTCGTAGGGAGATTGCAGATATCACATTTCTACTTAAGATAGTAAATGGTGGGGTCGACTCTCCGGAGCTCCTGGGTAGAATTGGTCTGCGAACCAACAACCTCAGAACCAGGAGTACCGCAGTGTTGAACCTACCATTTACATACACCAATTACAAGCGTAATAGCTATATGTGGAGGAGTTGCGACTATTTTAATAAATTTTGCACTAACTTGGACATTTTCTGTACCAAGCCTTCGATGGCGCGACGCTATCTGACAGATTTATACTGTAACAGGTATTGATGTGGCGGATGGGTCGATTTTTTAAATTTTTACTTTTTTATTTTTTGTTATGAGGTGTTGGGTTGTTTGTATGTTTATGTTGTGTTACTGTTTGGTTTGTTTCTGTTGTTGTTTTTTTTTTTTTATCTTCCTATATAAGTGTTTAATTTTTAATTTTTTTTATTTGTGACAACTTCTAAGTGGCCCTGTTATTATATATTTGTTAGTTCTATTTGACTTTCTAGCCGTAAGTTGTCCTATTAATCTTAAATAAATAAATAAATAAATATATCAAAGATACATTGGTACCACCAAGTGCTTTTTTAGCCGAGGCCTTAAGGTTTGCGAGGCTATTTTATTACAACTACAACAAGGCCTGATGTGGTTGGATGCGTTAAACGAGACAGATCCAGATAATGTTTTTCGACCAAATCGGAGACATCCTCAAGAGTGCAGGGTCGCCTAGTGCCCATTACCGTAGAGTTTGTATAAAGATGTATATATTAGAAAAGAGAGGGTTGTGAGAGTTGTGTCAGGATCGTAGCAAGTGATGCTGCATAAGCATGGGCGTTTTCAATTTTTTTCGCAAACCGATATATATCCGATTTTCGATTTTGAAATCGATTTCAAAATCCGATTTTAGAAATCCGATTTCAGTTTAGTAGCGCCTTACCATACCATAAATTAGGTTTATTAGCAAACGACAAACTTATTCGAATCGATTTTATTTCTATGTGCCCATAGATAAGGAAATTGATTAATTTAAAAAGTAAAGTAACTATGTACGTACGATACAATGATTTAATATTATCTTTTTTTTATTCTATTTCTTAATAACATATATTTTCAAAACTAATGTTTTATTTGGTAAGTATATACTCATACAATGTATACTAAAATTGTACCTATAATAATTTATAATCTATATTTCATAATATAATTTATACATTTTTAGTGTGGTAGGCAGACTGTAAGGTGACTTGGTGGCGTCAGCTTCGGATTTAGCTTGTAAGTTCCCGGTTTCAAGTAGACTGGCATTGTGGATGTGCACTCATGGACCGCAGTTTAGCTCAACATCAGGCAGGTCATATGTCGAGTCACAAAAAAAATTATCTTATTAAATTTTATTGAAATATTTTTAAATCTGTGGACTCTTTTTTCTGAAAATGAATCCATACCTCACGAGGTTTTTGTGACATTTCGAGGAAAAAAAAACAAAAAAACTTAAAACGATGTTTCAAACTAAATATTTTAAAGTCCAAGTTAAATTTAAATATGTTTTTTTTTATTGTGACTCGACATACGACAGCACCCCGCTTGATGTTAAGCTGGAGTTTGCCCCTGCTACTACAATTTAATAACTGTAACAGTCACATTCACTATGCCGGCCTAAAGCTAAATACAAGCTATATACTATACAAGCTAAACCTATAACGCGACCAAATCACTTCACGGTCTGTATACTTGTAAGCTGTATACAGGATCGGCAGACTTGTCTCATCTGTCAACAAACCAAAATAACTAGACATACCAAAGCCCCCTTGAGCACCTTTAACACGCCATCAGGGAGATTTAAACATGTACATGTGGACATTGTAGGACCATTGCCATCATCAAATGGATACAGATATTGCCTGACTGCAATCGACAGGTACACCCGTTGGCCTAAGGCAATACCTTTACACGACATCACAGCTGAAAACGTAGCCAAAGCTTTCATTTCGACTTGGATTTCGCGTTTCGGATGTCCGGAACGGATCACAACAGATCAAGGTCGCCAGTTTGAGTCCCGATTATTTCACTCACTGGCAGAATTCTGCGGTATCCATATGGTGAGAACAACGGCCTATCACCCTGAGAGTAATGGCATGGTTGAACGTTTTCATCGTACCATGAAAGCGGCGATTATGGCTCATAATGATATGACATGGACTGAAGCTCTTCCATTAGTCTTACTCGGACTCAGAGCATCATGGAAGCGAGACTTAGATTGTTCTACAGCTGATCTGGTATACGGAGAACCTTTGAGTCTACCAGGAGAATTCTTGTCCTCCAATAAACCCAAGTTGGATCCTCAAGAGTTTGTAGAAGTGCTTCGGCGCCACATCGCCAAAATAAGACCAACAACTAGTAGTTGTTGGTCTTATTTTAGTATACTAACCAACTGCTAGTAGACATGTGAAACCTACATTTTTCATCCATAAATCATTAAAAGATGCTACTCACATATTTTTACGCCGAGACGGGCTTAAGACATCGTTACAGCTTCCTTATACTGCACCATATAAAGTCATAAAAAGGACTGGCAAAACACTTACAATTGCTCATGGAAGTAAAAACATTACTGTTTCCATTGATCGCGTCAAACCAGCCTTCATGATCCAGCCACAGTGCGAGTCAAAACCACCTTCATATGAAGAGACGAAACCAGTAATCACCACCAGAAGTGGAAGAAGAGTTCGTTTTCCAAATTACTATCATGCCGGAGCATGATACTCCGAAGGGGGTGATGTGGGAACACAGCCTACAGACCCCTACATCGTCACCCTACAACGTTTCGTCCCGACATAGGATGGTCACCCTACTCGGCTAGCGGCAACTCGCCGCTTATTGGTTAATTCGAATTGCGCGGCGAATAGTTCGTTCAGTTACTGAGTAATGATTGTATTGATAGAAATTTAATTTTGTATGTAGGGTAATATAATATAACTGAATGTAAATAAAGAATTACAACATTTTAACTCGTGCATTCGACTTTAATTGAAAGTGTGTTTAAATATCAACTGTGATACTGCAAAACCCATATTGATAATGAAAACCCGAAGAAAATATCTATCTCTTTTTTTATATACACAATTATATACACAATAAAAACACAACACTAATATGTCCTATCTATTTTTTAATTATAATATAAATTCACAAAGTCTAGTTCTTGAGAAATTACCTATTTAAATTATTACCAAAACATAAAATAACTAATTTACGTAAACGAAGTGCACGCACGCATGTATCACCAAGGTCAAACTGCCTAACTTGCAACAAAACAAAACACCTAATACATTTTGTTTCACTCATCAGAACGCCAAACATAAACAAATCCAAGTATCAAGTAATTGCAATCATGTACGCAAATATGCCCTCTAATTACATAGGCATAGGAGTAAAGTAACGATAAAATGCGTTGCACAGCGCTCTAAAAAACTAATAGCGTAGCAAATGTAATCTAAAATAGATCTTATTACTTCGCGAGTAATTCTATGTTTCTATGTGCGACGTAAAATATCCAAACCGAAATCCAAAACCGTTAAAATTCGCCCCATCCTTTTTACTCCGCTAAGGTATGCTGGGTTAGACAGAAACAAAGCGAATTTCTTTATCAGTTTTTAGTTTTTTAACGTTTTTGTGCGGTTTGTGTTTTGGTTCGAATACTTCGCTAGCACGTTTTTAATGGTTTTTTAAAATCCGATTTATTAGTTTCGGAAATCGATACAAATCGATTTGTGACTGGAATCGGATTTTAGATTCGTTTTGATATATCCGACACATGCCTAATGCTGCATTGTTTCTGTTTATCCTGGTGGAACAAAGGCGTGACAATTAGATTAGATTGATTATTTAATTTACGATATCTTTTCATAGTAGCTTTCCCAACTCGTCCAGGAAGAAATCAAACTAAATGAAATGTAAATTATTAACGATTTCACGCTCTAAGAAACATTAATTCAATTAAAAAATATCTAGAAACTCAAATATTTGATAATATTGATACATAAAATTTAAAAATATTTATTTATTTTAAATGCAAAACATTTTTCAAGATTGTTAGGTATGTTTTGTATAAAAATACGTTACTTTTAATTCAATCAAAGGGTGGTAGGCAGCCAGTTTGTAGTTGTAGCGACCGATACATTCTACCGCTAGATGGCGTTGCATGTGTCCAATATCTCGCAAACGATTTACCGAAAAATTATCAATATATATGCGCTTCAATGAAGAGATGTCACACGGCTAAGTTGAGCAACACGAGTACAGCTGGGAGTACTCCTTTCCTTTTCTAACATGCGGAATAATGCTCCGCTAAATAGTCATTTCCCCAGTCTGCCGATCTGGGGTAGTACCACCACTTTCAATTAAAATTGCAGTTGCTATACAGACCATGAAGTGACACATTCGCGTTTCGGAATAAGTTTGATAGTTGCCGGTTCCAGCTAGACCGGCATAGTGGATGTGACTGATACCCGCAGTTATTTAACTGTAGTACATGGATAAGTAGAGACGTTGGAGTTATTTTTTTAATTTAAATAAACTTAAATTTAAAATTTAAGTTTAAATTTTATGCGGCTTACTATCTGTTTCTCCATGACTATCGATGGCTGCAAAGTTCTCGAAACACCGGAATAATAAAAAAATGAAAGTTCAAAACCTGGATATAACTTCTCGGTATTTAAAAGACATATTCTTGTATCAATCATCAATATCATTAAATTGTCACGCTTTTTTCCCACAGGGATAGGCGCCACTTGCCACTATCCTGGCACAACTCCCTAACTTCCCTCACATCCACAATTCTCTCCATACAAGCTCTATGGTTTACGGCACCAGGCAACCCAGCTTGTTTGAGGATGTCTTCGATTTTACTAACTTTTGATTTTTTGTCTTTTTTAAAATTACCATTATTTCATACCTTAACCGCAACACAAGGTAAATCACAAAAATGGTTGTATGCAAAACTTTGCGAATCCTTTCCCCTTTATAAACTCCGTAACTTTTCGACAAAGTTCAAGGTATCCTATTAGATTCCCTATTTACATAGTCCCTTTGTTAGTTTAGGATTTGAGTTTTCTTTTTTCAATTATACTTAATGTAAAAATAGATAATTTACTCATTATTATTTATGTAGTTCGGAAAACTACATTAAATTTTGAGACATAGGTATAGATGCCGGCAAATAAAAAAGTGCTGGCATTTCGTTTTACAAATGCAGGCCCAAACGGACTCATAGTTTGGCAAGTGATCGCATAATGTCGTGAGTTATGGAAAAAAGTGCGCAACTAAGTTCTCGCTTTTTTTAAGAGATGTCTTTACTAGTAAGTGCTGGACGATTATGACATAACCAAAACGTCATGAACCAAGCTTAGACATACTATCGTAAACATATTATGGTAAATAAACCGCTTTGACACATCAGTGGGTTTGGTTTTGCGTCGTAATCTTTTGGTTGTGCGAAAATGTCTGATTTTGTGCCAAATAGTCGTCATTTGCGGGAAGTGTTCCTTTTTTTAGGCTAATAAATAATTATTATTATTTTCGCACAACATCACTGCCCATCGTCTGTTGTTAAGCTAGAACTCTTTTATATACCAAGTATTATATAGGTAGGCCACAACAACATTTTGAAGACTATAGGACAAACCAACTTTTTTTCAAGCCGTGGCTTTACTGGCTGATAATAGTTTGCAACAGCAGTCACCGTATCTTCATTGTCTACAGAAACTGTATTGCAATAAAGTAATTTTCTTTTTGTAGTTTCTGGGCAAAATAAACAGAAATGAACTCTTTGATTGTCTTTTGTTGGTTGTCTGTATTGAGGTTGTGTTGCGGTAACTCAAAAGTTTTGTACAACTAAGAAAGCAGGAAATTTTCTCAGAGGAAATGTTTGTTTCTTCCGACAACTCTGCTGTAGGACAGATACCTCAATATCATCTAAGTCATCATCATCAACCAGAAGGCGTCCACTGCTGATCATAGGTCTCCCTCTTAGAACGCCATTTCAAACAACAAGATGCCAGTTTCAAGATTCAAGTGAGAGTCCTACCCACGCTTCGTTAGCCGGTTTGTGGCCTCCACTCTAAGCCTCCCATCGGTTCTCGGTTTTTCGATTTACAAAGTAACTTGTAATAAATCTGTGAATGTACTTAGCAAGATGTGACCCTACTTGACCCCAGTGGGGTCGGGGTCTGTTACTTAGTACCTAAGTACTTACGATTTCTGGTAGGCTATTGGTAAACAATTACCCAGTTTGCCTAATCGGGTTGATTGCAACACGTTGACCGTGAAATGGTTAAGTACCAGAAGTTCAAGAAAGTGACAATCTGTTTTGTTATTATTTACATTACACAAATAAACTAGTAATAAAGTAATGAAATATCCACGGTCTCTGTGTAATGTTTTAGGGCGACCGTGGTGTAGTGGCAGTGCATTGTTACGCAAACCGTGAGCACTTTGTACAACTCAACAAGCACTTTAGTAGCTTAGTATAGAAAGGTATTTAAAAAAAGTGTATATGGACCATAGATATGTCTAAAAACAAAGGACGACCAACACCTCAGTCTCTCCGTGACCACGATGGCTGCAAAGCTCTCGAAACACCGGAATAATGAAAACTTGTAAAATCGAAACCAAAATAAACGCGATAGTAAGCCGCATAAAATGTTCGCGCAAAATCTAAGAAAATACTTTATAAACCTAGCAAATAATTCTTTACGTTTGTAATGATTCGACCATGAGTAATTTCACATTACTCACGAAGCGTTACTGCCTAATTATTTCCGGTAACATTTATTCGGAATAGGGTTGCTCTTATACTAAAAGCACAAAAATTGTGAATTTTTAATTGATATGTGTTCGGTTCATACTCGTATAATATGTATAGTATATTATGTATTTTTAGTATATGTATAGTATAATTCCTTTTTAATATATTTAGTGTTTTTTTTTCTTTTTAAACGATCTTACTTCTTAAATGCAGTGCCGGTCTCTAAGTGGCATGTTTTTTTTATTGTGACTCGACATCTGACTTCGATCCGCCGGATGGCAAGCAGGAGGTGGTCCAAGAGTGTTGACGACTGCAAAAAAACGACTTGCCCCTGTCGCCGTCACTATGCCAGCCAAAGGTGCTTCTTTACGCCTCGCAATACAATTAAGATGCCAGATTAATTAATATATAAGATTTAATGCAAACAGGTTGTGGACTTGCCTAATAAAAAATAATGTTCCTTGATAAAATCGGATACATTTTCAGAAAAGACTGCGGAAAGCCAAATGACCTTGTATGAAAAGAGTTGTAAGTACCTGTAGATGAAGAGTGTATATGTGTTGACAAAGTTAAAATAATACTAATATTTCATACTAACCCGGAGTGGTAGCACCACTTTAAAGACCCAACTAAGCAGGCGTGGATATAATAATAATAAAAACTTTATTTGCTGCTTTAGAATGTTTACAGTTTTCCATGAACGATGATACCTGCACTAGTACTTGAACTGTGCTGCAGTTATCAACCATCTATTTTATTTGATACAAATTGATGATACACAAGATCTGATATTATTTAAATTTGTTTTTACCATTTACAATTAAAATTTAATAATAGTAGCAGAGTGTGTTGTGTGTGTGTGAGAGAGAGAGAGAGAGTGTTGTGTGTGTGTTACTTAATATACATACCTATCCTATCCTACTCAAAATATGCGTAAAAATCGATATAATTGATTCATCACATCACTATTTCCTCATCAGTTTTTCACACTCACCCTCATTATCTGAGAAACGGATAAAATAACGTACTTAAGTACCCGAAAACTATTGATACGACCGCCGATCGATTTAATAAAGTCAGCATTAGGCGTCTATTGTTTATACAACTTCTCAAGTAAAATAATACTATAAGACATTCTTGACTCTAATAGA
Source organism: Tinea trinotella (assembly GCA_905220615.1). Lineage (NCBI taxonomy): Eukaryota > Metazoa > Arthropoda > Insecta > Lepidoptera > Tineidae > Tinea > Tinea trinotella. Next base: position 2,358,071 of record HG992320.1, on the reverse strand, counting down.
TATTGTCTTCCTCTTTTTTTAAGTTTCAAATATTGGCAATATTTACTATAATTATTACAAATAAAAGCTATGAAACAAATATTAAGGCGACAGTGGTGTAATGGCAGTGCAATGGGTATGCAAGCCGAGAGCTCGGGTTGATATATATTAACTTTGGTTGTCCTGTTTCTATAATACAATCACTTTAGTAGTTTAGTATAGAAATGTATATTAACAAAATATAAAGTAATATTTGTCCCGTTATGGAATCGAACCCGGAACTTTACGCATAATAAAATTGGTTAGCAAACCTTTAAATGATCGTGACTGCAGCTCGATTTTCACGTTAAAACTTGGGCAATCTTGTTGTTCTGAGATCTAATTTAGTAAGAATGGTGAATGTTCAAAACTTTAGTAAAGTTTTGAACAAATCACGATAAATGCAGCCAGCCCAGCTGCATTTATCGTGATTTCTAGGTAAACTATTTATACACATTCTGTCTAGTGTAATACACATATGTAGTACACAGAATAGTACTCTCTGCGGTCCCGATGTATTTATTCAAGTGAACATACCGTGAAGTATAGCTTGAACTATAAATGACGCGCTCCTCCACTTTATTAGTTATTTAAATGTATGAATGCAAATATTACTAAATATTACTCCTCCTTTTTGTGTCTAACCAGCAATAGCATTTTTGATGTGTTGCATCCATATTTTATATTTGCTCGTGTGCGTAAATGCGGCAGAGGGGCCCGTCATTTCGGCTGACTCTAACTCAGTTGCGTTTCGCGATCAGCTTGAAAGTTGTTTGTTCTAACTAGGCCGGCATAGTAGATGCACCTGCTACTTGCAGTTATTAAACTGTAGTACTAGCGGAACCTGCTTAACATCACAGTCTGATGTTGATTGCTAAAGAAACGTGGGATAAATATCCAAGCTTCAGAAATTATTTCATTCCTAACTTATTTTAGTCATTTCGCTAGTCCTAATTATACAAAGTCAAAGGAAAATGTCAAGTCCGTGGCCGGCATCTGTGGTCATCCTTTGAGCTGCCAATTTGAATATAAAGATTTAGACTTTATGCTTCTACATTTTAATTACTAATGTTATATAATATATATATCTAATATATATTATATATTAAGTATACTTCTTAGAATTTTCTTAGATTTTGCGCAAACATTAATTAATAAAAAATAAATAAATAAAAGAAAATCATTTATTCGCAGACTACATAGGCCCAAATAATTGTTACACACACACTTATGAACTAAATTAGTATACAAAAAGAAAAATAAATAAATATGTTAAAACTATTCTTATTCTATTAATTAATGCAGGACAACTTTTTAGCTTTCGGGTTCATCAGGGCTGTTGTCCAGTGCCGTTGCAACTTACTATCCGGCATGTCAACAAGCACCTTGAGTATACTGTTTGTTTGATTAATGAATTAAAAAAACGTCATAAAAAATGTACAATCATTAACCAAAAATAAACATGATAATAAGTCGCATGGAGACTGGGCAGCAGTGGTCTATGAACCAACAGAGATATGGTAATCATTTTTAGAAAGTACACATTTACACGATTATCTTTTATTATGATATCATCAAAATATAAAAATAAAATATCTCAGCAGTTTTACAGCAGTTTTAAGGGACACTATTCTGCGTCCTCTCCGTTTTATCTTGCCACTTGCCTCCAATTATTGAAATCATCATCATTAACCAGAACATGTCCACTGCTGAACATAGGCCTCCCCCTTAGACCGCTATTCCGAACGAATAGATGCCAGTTTCATCCACCAGTTATTTGTGACTTTTTTTTTTTTTTTTTAAATCGTTTATTGCACTAAAATAAACCCAAAAATAGGTACATAGGCGAGTTTAATGCCTATTAGGTATTCTCTAACAGCTAACCTTTGCGATGATGGACACAGTAAAGGAATCTGAATATCTGCTGATCTCACTATGTCGTTAGTCCAACCTAGAGTGTGTCTTCTGGTTCGTGGTCTCCACTTAAGAATCTTTCATTCCTATTGGTTGACGGTTCTGCGAGCAATGTGGCCAGATAGATTATTGGCATACCGGCCAATAATTTGGCTGTAATTATTTTTTCAGAAAATGTTAGCGAGAAACCCGAAGCTGACATCTCAAACGAAGGGTAATATATTAACTACCGGGTGTTTTCTGCTGGTTCGTAATTCATTTTGTGTTACAAGCCGTAATTTATGCGTTACAATAAATTTGTAGTTAAATACGACTTTGGAAATGTGTTAATAAACGTTATTTATTCCTTCAAGGGTTGAATATCTGATATTAAACACTTTTTATTGAGTCTCTATATTGTATACTGTAATGTTTACTATAATTATTAATTAATTAATTATAATTAAAGGCGACCGTGGTGTAATGGCAGTACATACTTATATTCAGGTCATAATATATTGTAAATGTAAATATTTATTATTATTTACATTTCTATATTAAGCCACTAAAGCTTCTATCATAGTATATAGATATCAAAGATACCGGAAGTTTGTTTTGAACCCGTGCTTTCTGTTTGCATGACCATGATCGTCTCATTAAAGACCTGATGGGGTTTTACGATATTATGTATTAAACGTTCTAAAATATTATTCGTTATTGTTTGAAATATATATTTTTTAAAATATACTAGCTGTTCCCGCGACTGCGTCCGCGTGGAATAGTTATTTTGGGAATCATATTATTTTTTTGTTTACCTACCTGCTCAGCTTTATTTTAAATTACCTATAGCTGTTACCCGCGACTTATTTTAGACGATTAAATTACGTAACTAATAGAATATATTATAAAGTAGTTTTAAAAAGAATATATTTTTAAGTGCTTCTGCGTAAATTATATTTTCAGTTTTATTTTCTTTTGCGCAAAACTCGCAGCCGCTTTGCAGCAGCAGTCTGCCGAGAACGTGCCGAGTCCTTTTTCTAGGCATTACAGTGACGAAGAAAAAACGAAGGAAATGAAAACTTAACCAAACTAACTGTATGCTTAAACTAAAACCTAACCTAATAAGAATTGTAAAACCTAACCTTGAAAGAATGTAGATGACACCTACAGGTATTATTTACAACAAAACAAAAAAAGTGTTATTGTGAAAATATTAGAAACAAAATACTATACTTAAAACAAACACTACCTACTATAGAGAAAACTACTACAAAATGAAATTGTATAAAAAAGGATTTTGCACGATGATATTATATTACAAATAATAATAATAACAAAGTAATAATGCAATTTGGTCTAAATTATTGCATTATTACAAATAATAATAATAACAAAGTAATAATGCAATAATTTAGACCAAATTTGACTATCATAAAAACGGTTATTGTGAGTTAATCTTAAAAGATAGACATATACGGTCGCGGACATTTTTTTAGATAATTTAAGGAGGAATAATTCTTTCATACATATTTTTTGGGTATCTCGAACGGTTTTCGCGGAAACCCTCAAAGACGAATAATATTCCCCGTTTTTTTCACATTTTCGACTGTTTCTTCGCTTCTATAAGTCGCAACGTAATGTTTTATAGCCTAAAGCCTTCCTCGATAATTAATCTATCTAACACATAAAGAACATCTTTTCAATTCGAACCAGTAGTTCCTGAGATTAGCGCGTTTAAACAAACAAACAAACAAACAAACAAACAAACAAACAAACTTTTCCGCTTTATTATATTAGTATAGATTGTATTTACGAATCAACCGCGCCGTAAGGGTAGAAGTTAACGAGTCGCATAAAGAAGCTCTTCGCCCGGGTTCATCTCTGACTTCATCATGAATTCATTCCGCCTAAAACGATTACGCTGTTAGAATTCGGAACCATCCGAATTCTTTTAGCTAGTTCTCTTAGGTTTCATATTATTACATAGAAAGAATTCTAAGATTTGGTTTGTTCGGCTCACCTTCGCGACTACGATAAATGCCGGACGTAACGTGTCGGACTAAAAAGTCAAAATAAACGCAGTAGTAAGCCGCGAAACTAATTTATTTCTCTAAAATATACTCGTACATACATGTATGTGTTAATAACCTATATCACATGTAAACAAACCCAGATAACATGCACATAACGTATGAAAAGCTTTTAAAGTGGTATTCATATAAATCTCAAAATACTTGATGCACTATATACACAGATCAAATATGACTAGACTCGCCAACATATTTGACTGTCAAATATATAAACAGTGTAGAACGATTTAACAGCATAAGAGTTATTTTAATATACATAGCATAAATATAATTTATATTCCAGTATGCCTTTTTTTCATGGATACTCCTGGATCCCCGAGGTAGTAATTAGGATTATGCCGGACTCCTACAGGCTAAAACCCCACGGTCACAAACGCTGGAGATTATGAGCTGGGGTACATTCGTCTGACATCTCCAGCGGTGCCGGCCAGTGGTGACAGGCTTACCCCGAGCCTGAAGGGTAAGGAGGCGGATATAATTGCGTCTTCAAATTACTATGTACCAAATCTTTGCTCCGACTAAAAATCCAAACCGGAACTTACGCGTAGTGAAATTTTTTCATCGGCGTGTTTTCGAAGCATCGATTTCTCCATGTTGTAGTTGCTACTTCATCGGGGCCCCTCTGTCTATTGATTATATTGTCTATGTCTACACACTGAATAGATCCGATAGCAGTGAATTGAGGCAAATGTTGAATTTATATTATACGTGTTTTATGTTTATTATAAACACTCGAAAATTGTATCTGTTCTATTAAATACGATTTTACTATTATTGGCAACTTCCTTGTTTGTGATTAGAATAGACACCAACGGGACTTAGCCAGACAGTTACCACCAACCAATTTACATACCTGTCAATTTCGCAGTCAGAAAAAGTACGTACCACCACTTTTAAGTACAGACCAGGAAGTGACTTAGTGGCATTTCGAGATTAGCTTGAAAAGATCCTTAAATGCATAGTGGATCAAAGAGATATGTCCTATATATATCTCTATGTAGTGGATGCTACCTTGATTAAACAAACGCACTCCAGTCTAACATCAGGCGGGGTACCGTCATACAACGGGTCACAAAATAATTTGTTTCATAGCTTTTATTTGTAATATTTAATAATTATATTAAATATTGCAAATATTTGTTAATAAAAAAAAGAGATGGATATTCGCTTCGGGTCTGGTTAACAAAGAGTGGTAGGCAGTGGTATCCAGTCTGCCGATCCAGGGTAGTACCACCACTTACTATACAGACCGTGAAGTGATTTGGTCGCGGTTCGGAATCAGCTTGGAAGTTGCCGGTTCCAACTAGGCCGGCATAGTGGATGTGATTGCTACTTACAGTTATTGAATTGTAGTAGCAGTGGCATCCATTCATGGACCACACTGCAGCTTAACATCAAGCGGGGTGCTGTCATATGTCGAGTCACAATAAACAAAATAAAAATAAAATGTGATTGCTACTCACAGTTATTGAATTGTAGTAGCATTCATGGACCACACTTCAGCTTAACATTAAGTGGGGTGCTGCCATATATCGAGTCACAATAAAAATAAATTAAAAAAATAAACAATATGTGGATAAAATACGTTTTTACTATTATTGGCAACTTCCATGTTTTTGATCCAACGCAAAAGGGCCTTAAAGGGTTATTAGGCAAATTCAACGGATATATCGATGCTTATTCACGTGTTAAAGCCCATTTTATTTCTATTCCACTATGTACATATGTGTGGATGTTTGTTAGTCTTTCACGCTAAACATCAGAATGGATTTAATGAAGCTTTACAATAATATAGCCCATACATTAGAATAATATAGGCTATAATTTATAAAGCTATTAGGTAAATAGGCCAAAATGAAACAATAATAAAACAATCACGTAAGTCTGAAAAAAAACTCTACCATCTGCGAGCCATTCTGGCGTGCGCTGCAAAACCCGTAAGAGTTACAGGAATATAATGTACGAGTATGTTGAAAATGTATCTCTTGAATAGTTTTACAAAACGTCTACGACAGCATATATCTATCTTTTATGTGTAAGCAACAGCGACAGCTTTATGACAAGTGTTTACGTGAATTCATCACTCCAAATATTAAATGTAAACACTTTTTATGGACTGTTTATTCCCTACCTTCTCATCTACAGCGTCAGTTCAACATTCTGAAGGTTTGACTTGACTAAAGAATGCTTTTGGTATTAAGTAAATCTTTGTATAATTTTTTTTTTCATATATTTATTTAAATTATCACACCTTAATTTCTATATAGATAATTATATAGATAAATCTATATAGTAATTATTGGAAAAGTGTAAAACCATATTAATAATATTTATATTTTGTTTATTGTTGTTTATTTTGTTAATACCACTGATGAATGTAAGTTAGTTGCATCTACTATGGCAACTCAGAAGCTGGTCCCAAAACTGTTTTATAACATTAATTTGTAATATTTATTAATTTAATGGTTAGATTAAATATTAAAAATATATGTTAATAAAAAAGGGCGGATTTTTTCTCTGGTCTGGTTGTCAAAGAATAGCGCTCAGTTTGCCGTATCCACTTTAAAAAAATACAGACCGTGAAGTAACTTCGTTTTTCGGAATCATTGCCAACCACGGGCCAAGAATACGTTAACTAAGTACGCATTCTAAATCTATGGTTCCAACATAGTGGATGTCGCTTCTTACAGTTATTGGAACGAAGTTCCTTATCGCACGTTGCGAAAGGGGCTAGACGGAAAAAAATTAGACCATAAGTTGTTACACTTTTTAGGGTTTCGTAGTAAAAAACGGAACCCTTATAGATTCGTCATGTCTCTCTGTCCGTCTGTCCGTCTGTCCGTCTGTCCGTCCGTCCGTCCGTCCGTCCGTCCGTATGTCACAGCTACTTTTTTACGAAACTATAAAAGCTATAAAAGGCGTGACAATTTGATTTTATTGATTGATAAAAGCTATACCATCGATGCAGTTTTTTTAAAGACATTTAAATAAAATAGAATCCCAAACATATGTTTCCTACTTCAGTTACCACAAGCCAATTAATACTAAAATTGAGCCTACTGATTAAGTTTATATTACATTATATTTGTTAATAATTAAAAAAATATTATTATAACTTAAAAACAAAAATTATTACTATTCCTTCACTAATTAATCGAAAGGAACTTCGTTCCATCCGGGTGCTCCTTGACACCTCTCAAATTTTTAACTGTAGTTCCCACCACCATTCATGGAAAGCACCCCAGCTTAGACCATATTTTTTTACTAATTTCTAGATTTCTAGCCTTAACGTGCTTGCATCATAGAAACAGGACGATCAAAGTACGATCCAATTGGCTTGGAGACGTTTTTTCACTCGTAGTAGTGTGTGTAGTACACACGCCTAAGAGCGCGTTTCCATTATGTCGTGGCGGTAGATAAAGATATTACGATCTTTTATTATTTTGTTTAGTTTAATCTTGGAGACGTTTTTTGCGTTCATGATAGTGTACAGTCAGCAAATAAATAAATAAACAACTTTTATAATTTAATTATTTTATTTAAATATTTTACCCCATTGCCCTTCGATATATGTCGCTTTAAACCTCAAGTGCTTCCATCTGACCAAGATTTCGAGAGGGTATGTGACGTATGTATATATATGTTTAGTCGGTGAAAACAATTGGTTGGTTTTGTGCACAATATTCTGCAATTTTTAATAAATAGTTAATTCGTAAGTACCAAATTTCGTGCTATTCCTTCAAAGTTTCCGAAAACTTTGCTTCCAATTAAAACCTAAGGACATGACGTGTTTTCCTAACGTGTGTTAATAATGGAAACACGCTCTTAGGCGCACTACTACAAATGCAAAAACGTGTCCAAGCTAATTTGACTGTACATACATATCAATGATTCATTGGTACCGGCAAGCGCTTTTAAAGCTCTTGATTTACGAGATCATTTATCTTCCACTTGACCACGATCGTCTTAAATTATTTACGCCATTTGAGGCGCCTTATTACATTACTTGATTAATTATTTCCAGAAATACCCAAAGCTGAGACTGTTTAGCCAAATCTTAAAATATACATATTTGGAAACGTGCCTATAAATTTTATTAGATATATTAATTACAATTTATTAATAAGAAGCTTATGGATTACGAAATTTGTAATTTATATATTAATTTATTCATTTACTTTACGTTCGCTAGATCGCTAAAACGTGATAAATTAATGAATTAAACAAATTTTATGCGGCTTACTATCGCGTTTATTTTGGTTTTGATTTTACATTTTTTTTATTATTCCGACCTTTCAAGAGCTTTGCAGCCATCGTGGTCACGAGATAGTAAGCCGCATAAAAATTGTTTCATTCATTCGCGCAAAATCTAAGAAAATACCGTGATAAATTAGTTTAGGATGCGACTAAATCAACCCAATATATTATTATTTTTAAAAGGAACTTTGTAGAAACACGGTCAATAAGGAATGTATGTGGAGTGACGATAGACGATAGAACGAGGAATAAATAGCACAGTGCGCGATGGTTTGTGAGAAGATGTAGTGACAAGGAATGCTTCGATGGTTTGGGTACATGGAAAGGATGAGTGAACGTAGATTGACGAAAGGCATTTATAAATCTGACATTATAAACAGCTCTTTTTTTGCTGCCGGGTCTATACGCGCTCAGTAGTTTTCTAAATTACTAATTTACTAAAAGTTAATATCTTTTGATAGGTGGAAGCAAACGAGCAACAAGATTGACAGTGGCAGCTGCTATTGGTATATGGCTATTGGCTGGTGCTCTAGCTACGCCAGCCTATGTCGGATCATATTTGAGACCTTTCGTTGTTAACCCTACTACACAGGTTAGTTGATTTTTTTAAATTATCGTGACTCGACATATGATATCACCCCGCTTGATGTTAAGCTGGAGTGTGGTCCATGAATGGATGTCACTGCTACTACAATTCAATAACTGTGAGTAGCAATCACATTCACTATAGAAGCCTAGTTAGAACCGACAACTTACAAACTGATCCCGAAACGCGACTAAGTCATTTCACAGTCTGTATAATTGTAAGTGGTGGTACTACTTCGGATTGGCAGACTGGGGACCACTGCCTACAGACAGTGAAGTGGCTTAGTCGCGTTACCGGTTCCAACTAGGATGTGACAGCTTTTTTCTGTTATTTCATTTTAGTAGCGGTCATCTTCATTCATGGACCGCACTCTGGTTTAACATCAAGCGGAGTGTTGTCATATTTCGAGTCACAATAAAAAATAATGTGTCTGCGAATAAAACCACGTTCCTAATGGACCGTGAATTTTTTTTATTTATTTTTTATTAAATGTCAATGGGTAGAACACTCGTATAATAAATAATACGAAAGGATTTAATTCAACAGATGTCAAACGCACACGGTTTATTGAAATTTTCAAGCAAGCACTTCGCATAGAATTTGAATTGTTTTTCGCCCATTGTAATCTATTACTCTATTATGGTTACTATAGTTAACTACAATATTTTATTGTAGTTATTATAGTTACAATAATATTTAATTGTAGTTACTATTGTTACTATAATATTTTACTGTCATTACTATTGTTACTACAATATGTTATTGTAGTTACTATTGTTACTACAATATTTTATTATTGTTACTATGGTTAACTATAATATTTTATTGTAGTTACTATTGTTACTACAATATTTTATTGTCGTTACTATGGTTAACTATAATATTTTATTATAGGTACTAGGTATAGGTAACCACAATATCTTATTGTTTTTTTCAATGGAAAGTCTATTTATTGGATTCGACTGCAATTTTAGTTAATAAACTGCAACTAGCAGTCGCATCTACTATGCCGGCCTAGTTAGAACAGTCGACCCGAAAGCGACTAAGTCATTCGATTGTTAGTACAAGTGTGATTATTACTTAGATCAGAGCTGCAGATATGGTAATTGACTACTAACTGTCTGCCTTAAAATTTAATTTAAGTATTATTACTAAATACTAATTAAGGTCCTTTTTACCTCCTTTTTTACTGTTTAGACAAGCTCTAAGGTTATGGGCATTAGGCAACCCAGCTTTCTTGAGGATGTCTTCGATTTTGTAGAAAAACACCCATCCAGGCCAGCCTCGTTTAACGCATCCATACACATCAGATTTATAAATTCCTTACGTCAAATTTATTTCACTTATCCTTCTCATGTCCCTAAACCATCAAAGCATTCCTTTGCCAATTCTTGTCACTACATCTTCTTTTAAACCACATAATATATTATATCAATCATACTTTTATGGCATCCGTAAAAAATATTTATGGAACCATTCATAATAGAGTGATTTTAGACGGCCGTTGACCGTATCAGACGATCACGTAAAAGAAATTTCATATAAGTAATAAGAATACTGTGAGTGCTTTGCCGTGTTCTGCTAGGTTTAGAATAAACACCTAGCTCCTAGATTTGGACGTGGCTCATGAAATAAAATCCCTTTTTTATAATAGAATTGATATTAGCTTTACAGCTGTGACTGAAAAATGTAATTTGAAAGATGTAGCGACAAAGATTGAAAAAGGTATATTACGTTTAGGCACATTGAGGGGACGGATAAAATAAGATTGATGAAAGATATTTATAAATCAGAAGTGAGTATAGGGAATGTGGGTCCGACTCAGAAGACGGACGGAGAAAACACACGGGATCTGCAGGCCGACCGCGTAACTCAATGACAATGAGATTGGGCTTCGTTTTGACACTTTCATTAACAGTTCAAGCTCATTAAATGAATAAAAGTTATTTTTGACACTAACAGCGACCGCATAACTTTTTGACAAATTGTAATGAATTTCATTTCCATTCCCATTGAAGTTACGCGGTGGGCCACCTGCAGTGCCCGTAATTATGCAAGGATCATGGTCTTAATTTGTCTTTTTAAAAATTTTTATATTTGGCTGTTAAAGTGCTTAAAACAGTATCGTAGAAACAGAACAACCAAAGTATGTACATCATATTAAAGATATGATGTACCAGCAAGTGGTTTTCAACCGGCACTTTTATCATTGTTGTACTACAATATAAAGTTAATTAATTTAATTTTTAAGTTTAAACTAGAGTACCATTTTAATATGGTAGATTAGGATTTTAAGGTTAAAATAGAGGCTTGACAATTTCGTTTATTGTACCTGTATGTTGGAAAAGTAACATATTTTAGTTCATTCATAGCCGCACTCCCGACCGATTTATAGATCGATTAGGCTATAAATCTTACAAATACTTTGTAAAGATTTATAGACTAATCTTTTTTTAACGAATGATGTAATTCCTGTGATAAAAACTTATCTGTTAACTTATTTTTGGCCGGCATAGTGGCAACAACTGAGGCAACTGTACATTAAAACGACTGGGTTCTTGTCAGTCGTCGGCGTTTTTGGACCTTTCCTTGCTTACCATCAGACAAGTCAACGTTAGTTGTTGAGTCTCAATAATAAAATTAAACTAGGCGTTGAATTGGCGACCGTGGTGTAGTGGTGGTACAATAGATACGCAAACCGAGAGCACGGGTTCAAAACCACTTGCCTGTACCAATGTATCTTTGATATATGTACTTTGGTTGTCCTGTTTCTATGATACAAGCACTTTAGTAGCTTAGTATAGAATTGTAAAGAAAAAATAATAATGATAGATATTTGTTCGCAGTTTCTTGTGTGCTATCCGTACCCACCAGAATGGGGCGAAAACTTCCCAAAGCTAATGGTTTTAGTGCGATTTCTAATTTATTACTCATTGCCACTGGCTGTGATCGCGATGTTCTACATATTGATGGCCAGGCATCTGGTGCTGAGTACGCAAAATGTGCCTGGTGAAATGCAGGGGACACAACGACAGGTGAGAATATAAAAACACTTTTTGATTTATAATAGGATTTCTGGCCTCATCGTCAGTGATGCTTTATAAACTTTGCTTGAAGGATCCAAGGTTACAGGATAGAGAGAACACATGAGCTGGTAAAGCTTTTCACTTGTTAGACAGAGAAATAGCCGAATATGAGGAACAAGGAAAATGTCACACACATTATGCTAACCTGTTCAAATTATGGCAACTTTTAAGCCCATCATGAAACGCAACTGTGTAACTTTACGTCAATAAAATAGGATGTAGCTAATTTGGGATCGAGACGATGGACTCCCTTCAGCCAAGCGCCTGGCCAAGCAGTTATCCAAGCGGCTGACGAAGAAGTCTGAAGACAGTAAGGCTGGTTATTATTTTTCCTTGGGACTATCTCTGATGCGACGTTATAAGATATTTTGTATCTATTGTCTTAGGTTTTGCGAATTTGTTTAATTCATTAGAGGATATTTTTGTTTATAGTTGAAATATTATATTTATTAGTTGTTTGTAGAGTTAATTAAAATAAATACTCGTAAAAGTTTATACTGCGTAGTTTGTAAAATATCTGTGCCTAATGAGGTTTTTAAATAGAAGGAGCGCCATGCTACTTGTCTCTGCGGATTTTGCATCTACTTCAAACTTTTAATAACTCTAGATTTTTAAAAATATATTTTTATTTATTATGCATTTGATGTAATTGCAAGTAATATTAATAATGCATATTGTAAAGTGTTTTATGTACTTTAATAAAGAAAATTTATTAATTAATATTACTAATATATAGATTATTATTTATACCTTCCATATTAGTACTAATATTATTTATAAATTTCTATAATTAATCAATCATTCAAATTGTCACGCCTTTTTCCACGTAAATAGGCAGAAAAAATACAGCGCCACTTTCTCCGAACCTGACACAACTCCCTCGCTTCCCTCGCATCCGTAATTCTCTTTATACTCTACCGTTATGGGCACTAGGCATCCCAGCTTTTTTTATTTCAATTTTTACTAACCTCTTGATAATAATTATAATATTATAATAATTAAGGCAGAAGTTTAGTGGTTTCGGATTCATAAACATTTTTCGGTACCAATGTCAGTATAGATTTCTTTTCAAGCTCCTTTGGAGTATCATTTTTTAACTCTATATTATCCTTTTCTACTAATTTCAGAAACGTCAATAAATAAATTTAATGTTTCAGATGCGTGCAAGAAGAAAGGTTGCTCTAACAGTATTAGCATTCGTAGTGGTATTTGCTGCCTGCTTTATGCCATTGCACGTCTTCATGATGTGGTTTTATTACTGGTAAGTAGGAATACAATACATGCATTAAGAGTGGTCTGCCGATCCGGGGTAGTACCACCACTTACAAGTATACAGACCGTAAAGTGATTTCGGGATTAACTTGTAAGTTGCCGGTTTCAACTAAGCCGGCATTGTGGATGTGATTGCTACTTACAGTTATTGAATTGTAGTAGCAGTGACATCCACTCATGGACCACACTCCAGCCTTAACATCAAGTGCTGTCATATGTCGAGTCACAATAAAATAAAATAAAAATTTCATTTTGTAAAGCGACATCTAACCTTGGCTTGACTGATGGTAAGTAAGTTAAAGCTGTATCAGGTCATGGTTGCCTCAGTCCCTAAGTTACTATACTTGGTGTATTTAAAAGAGTGGTAGGCAGTGGTGCTGAGTCTGTCGATCTGGGGTGGTATACAAACCGTGAAGTGACTCTGTCGAGTTTCGGGATCTGTTTGTAAGTTACCGGTTCCAACTAGGCCAGCATAGTGAATGTGACTGCTACTTACAGTTCTTAAATTGTAGTAGTAGTCACCTCCATTCATGGAGTGCGCTTTAGGTTATTATCAGGCGAGATGCTGTCATATGTCGATTCACAATAAAAAGAAAGATTTAGGTTTAATTTAATAATTCATTTTACTTTTAGATATGAATTACGAGTAGTTTATAAGTTTTATTGTTAATCTAGTTAAATAATGCATACTGTGGTTATCCTTAAAATTTAGATTTTATTGTTGTTGTAATTATGACTTTAGGTATTTGTATAGGTGTACATTTTGTTGATAACCCATTAATAAATAAATTTATACTTATTTAATTTATTGACTTTAAATGAAAATTCCGACGTTTCGAGAGCTTTGCAGCCATCGTGGTCACGGAGAGACTGAGGTGTTGGTCGTACTACTGGTTGATGCTGTTATTGTTTCCAAAATAATAATAAAAAATGTAAAATCAAAACCAAAATATATGTGATAGTAAGCCGCATAAAATTTGTTTAATTCATTAATCAATGTTGGCGCAAAATCTAAGAAAATACGACTTTAAATGAGTTTATTGATTTTAATTTAATGATAGTGTTAGGTGAAGAAGATTAAGTAGCTATGTCTACCTCATTATGCAGTATTATATCTTGTTTCAGTCCCACAGCGCAAGAGGATTACAACGGCTGGTGGCATGCACTCCGCATCGTAGGCTTCTGTTTGTCATTTATTAATAGCTGCGTTAATCCTATAGCACTATACTGCACTAGTGGAATATTTAGGAAACATTTTAATAGGTAAATATTCAATTTTTATTACATCCTTTGTTTTTTGTTTTTTTATTGTTATACGACATCTGACTTCCTCAAGAAAGCCCATAACTATGGAGCTTCTGTGAATAGAATTATAGACGTGAAGGAAGCGAGGGAGTTGTGTCAGGATTGCGGCAAGTGGCGCTACATTATCCCTGCCTATCCCTGTGGAAAAAAAAGGTGACAATTTGAAAAAAATAATTTAAGGAAAATGTACAACAGCATTTTGTGGCTCTACAGCACCCCGCCTGACTTTAAGCTGGAGCGCTTTAAGCTGCTACTACAGTTAAATAACAGTAAGTAGCAGTCGTATCCACTATGCCGGCCTAGTCGGAACCGGCATCTTTCAAGCTTATCCCGTAACTCAGTCACTTTGCAGTCTGTACATTGCAAATGGTACTAGGTACATCGCGGTTTATAAAGCTAATTTTATACCTAAGTATTCAGAATACAAGTACAAAAAAAAACAATAAAAATCCATAGTAAGCAAAAGAAAAGTCTTTAGTTTCATTCAAACTGTCAATGCATAACCATTTTCCACAAAATTCCCTTCGCTAATAGGCCTTTGAAAAGGGTATAAACGAGGCTGTAAACGTATTTTTACTGAAAGACCACAAACCAATAGACAGCGCATAGTTATTATATAAGTACGGCTGACAAAAATATGAACGTATTATTAAAATTAATGCATGTATCTTGAATCAATTTACTAATTATTTTAACTTTTATACACGTTTTAAATCTAATTCGCAAAATAATTTTAATTATATTATTATGTATTGGTTTAATAAAATAATGGTTTCCTTTACCTAAAGCATTTAATATCGATCAAATTGTCACTCCCTTTTTCCACAGGGATAGGCAGAGACATTGAAGCGCCACTTTTCTCGATCCTGACATAACTCCCTCACATCTACAATTCTTTTCATACAAGCTGTCATTATTATTTTATTAACTCTACTATAATTGAAAACAAGTGAATACTGAATTCTAGAATACACAACGTAAATATGGTTCCTATACACAGTGCTAACCTATGGGCCCTTCTTGGGGATCTTTATGGGACGAAGATAAGAGTAATAATGTCTTTAGTCGGCATAGTGACGGCAACTGAGAGAGCCGTGAACCTTTCATCATCGGCACTCTTGGACCTCGATCATGCTTACCATTAGGCAGGTCAAGGTTAAATGTCGAGTCACAATAAAAAAATAAAAAAACAAGAAGAGAACACATGAGTAATGGTTTTACCTTAAATGTAAATAGACACTGGCTAAATAAAGTGGCGTCTAATGGTTTATTAACTGTGGTGTAAATGTGTTTTTTACTTCAATTGTTTCGCAGATACCTCCTCTGCCGTGGTGGTCCATCTCATGGGACAAGAGGGTCGATGTCGTTATCCACATCACGCAGGCTCACATCTAGTAGGAAAACTAATATCAGCATGGTGCCAAGGATGTAGGTTGCAAGATTTAAATATATTAGATAACGGATCTACACCGTGGTCAAGTGGTAATGAAATGGTCCCCGGTTCAATACCACTTGCTGTGACCATTGATTTTATCTTTGATATACTACCGTGATCACAAAGTAGTAAGAGTTTTTAATTTTAAATTCTCAGGCTAATCCATATGCATAAACTTTTTTTTATGTTGGCACAACCTTAACTGACGTCTCCTTAACTAATTTACGTTATGTTTCAGCTTGGGATTTTTAAAATAAAAAGCCTTACTACTTTTTGATGACAGTGTTATATACTTTAGTCGCCTGTTTCTATGAAACAGGCACGATTAGCAGCTTACTATAGACATGTAAAAAATATATAAAATAAAACGTTGTATCCATTAAGCGAAACTTTTGGCCGGCATAGTGAGGACGATTGAAGCAACCGTAAACTTATTCATTTTTTTTTCAGTCGTCGGTGTCAAAGGCAAATAATATCACGTCCTAAAACAATCAATCAACCAAATTGTCACGCCTTTTTCCCACGGGGATAGGCAGAGACTATAGAGCACCACTTGTCATGATCTTGACACAACTCCCTCGCTTCCCTTACATTCACAATTCTCTTCATACAAGCTTTATGGTTATGGGCACTAGGCTTCCATAACGTCCTCAAACTGATCTAAACTATAAATAACTAAAAGATATACCCGAAAAAATGTAATCGAATTAAATTCGCATTCATCAATCTAACTTATTTCTTTAGGACGAGTATGGGTCGAGAGAGCAGCATTCGCCTTACAAGTAATGGAACAACGAAGCTCTGAGAAAAGTATCCGAGGCAACGCAACCAAAGCGCCCTCAGAATAAAGACAAAGGAGAACTACAGAAGTAAATCGTTGACTTTAAGAAATTGTAACAAACCTTTTCATAAATGTTGTGAGGATGATATACGTAATCAGTATGATAGTAAGGATAACGATATGAGTAGTACTGAAAGTGTTTTGTTGCCCACAGATTGTTTTGAACGGCGATCCACATAAATCCTTTTTATCTAAAAATTGTAGCTCGCTCGACTTATAACGGGTTACCCTTAAATAATTTTAAGTAGCAGTCGCATCTACTATGCCGGCCTAGTTGAAACTGGTGACCCTAATAATTGTTACTTTAAACGTAATTCTATTTTTTTTTTACAAAACTTTATATGCGGACAAACGTCAAAAGGGCCATAAAAGCGTGCCATAATGTTTTAATTTTAGTATTTATAATTAACTCAGTTTCGTTTCGGTTACCAGTTCCAACTAGGCCAGCATAGAGGATGTGACTTTTACGTGCAGTTATTTAACTGTAGTACAGCTTCAATCATGGACCGCACTTCAGCTTAACATCAGGCGGTCATAATGTATAACTACATAAAATAAATTTTCCCTTTGGGATACGCGGCGTAATAAATGGGATCGAAATCGTATGAAAGTTTAGTAATCCGGAAAACAAGGGAAATCGATTTCCAAAAACCGCATATTGGACCAAATTGCCAAAGAATATCCTTAGGGAACCGCAATCGAAGCTATGAGTGTAAGATGATGACTTCCCAAAAATCGGGAAACTATTCATTACATTTTAGTTTTGTTATGGCGGCATAGGCGAGCTTAATGCCTTAGGCATTATCTACCAGCTAACCTTTGTTGTGTAGGGCTTGATTTTTTATTTATGATATTTATTATCGTTTTTTTCATTCAAACTCCACATTTGACAGGATTGCTGCTGTAAGTACATCTAAAAATTATAGCTCGCTCGTCTTACAACGGAGCGACCACCGTTAAATAATTTCAAGTAGCAATCGCATTTACTATGCCGGCCTAGTTGAAACCAGCAACACTCGAACTGCTCCTAAAACACAAATGTTAAATTCCCACTAGATGTGGTTTAGAAGTTTGAACACTAGAAAGTGGTGGATCGGCAGTCTGCACAAATAACTGTCTACCTACCACGATTTGTTTCTTTTTCGTCGGGTTTCTAACTCGTCGTATTTCAGATTTGTCGTATTCCAGATCTGTCGTATTACAGATTCGTCGTGATACATTCGACAATAGAAATTAAACACCAAATATAAATTGTAATTTACTTTAACAAACAAGTTTAAAGAAAAGAAGAAGAAAAAGCTCCTTATTACCAAAACAGTTATTTGTAACTAATGGCCGATTCCTAAAATAAACTATCCGTCATCAGTAAACTCGTTGTTCACTTCCCAATCCACTGACGTTTAAAAAATAATATTTAAAAAATCAGTTTTACTCCTGTCCATACGTTATGCCTAGTAGTTGTTGGTAGCCTGACTTACGATGCGTATTTTATAAGAACAGTTTTGACCTACGGCTGGTAGATAAATTAACTGTTCGTATCAAAAACTATTCGTGCGACAAATATAAGAACCGGGTGTAAATGCATAAAATGAATAAATGAAACAAAAAACTCTTACAATTCACAAAGTCTAGAAATGCACTCAATAGTTGTGGATTTTTGTTTATGAGAGACTGAAGAGATTTTATCATTTATAAAGAGTTTTATTAAGATTGTACGTATTAATGTAATAAAATTATACGCACGATAGTAGGTATTATGACGAACCTGGACTTTGACGAATCTGGAATACGACGAGTTAGGAACACGGCGAACAAAGAACATATCCCTACTACTATTAAGTTTACTTTTTTATTTATTTTACCAAAAAGTAGGTATATTTGAGAATCAAACGAACTTACCTGTAAGTGAAGTTCGATGATAATTGTACGAACTTCCTTAGTGCTCCGCCGATTTTCATATTTAAACAAAGTAGTATTCGCATTCGATGGCTACTCTCACACGTTTAATAGTAATCAGTTTTTTTTTTTTTTTTTGGATGAATATACGGTTGTCCAAGCCTCGATTTCTTTAAGACATCATTCTGTTTATAGTGTTCCTGTGCTTACAAACCTGAAACTCACCTACCTATTTACATGTAGAGGTGGGAGGGTGTGGCTTTCACAATCGGCGGAGCACTAAGGAAGTTCGTACAATTATCATCGAACTTCACTTACAGGTAAGTTCGTTTGATTCTCAATTGTACTTTACTTCCGCCGTGCTCCGCCGATTTTCATATTTAAACAAAGTAGATATTTAAAGGTTGAAGGTTTGTGGACTGAAATGGAAGTATTACCAGACATTTGGATGATCAGAACTCCTCAATCACATTAACTTAGTTCTATAACAATTATTTCTTAAATTTATATAATTATGCGTCCTCTAAGTCATTACAGTGATCTAGTACAAGTAATAAATATATATATAATATATATATATTTTTTTTTAAATCAATTTTTGCAAAAGTGTTGGATTTTTCGGACCATCCAACAGTTCTACGAATAGTGTCAATATTCTCTCCTAATGTTTAAATAGTAGATGTTGACAAATGACCATTACTATGATTTTCAAGTGTATGTCATAGATATCAAGATATAAAGTGTATCTTTATTTTAATTGCTTAAAGTTTGTTAACGAACAATATTTTTTTATTTTTTTATTTTTCATTTATATAACTGAAAGAGTTTTGTGCAGGGTAGATAAACTCTCTTTTATAAAAGATATTTTAGGATTTATACAATAGAGGCAATAATAAAGTTGGTTGTGTACGACCTGGCCCTAGGTTTATTGAAATTTATTATTTATATTTTAACTCGCAATATTTTAAATAATCATATTATTATATTTAATTAAAGATGAGGATTATCCTTTATGAGCGGTTACAAGAGCTAACAATGTTATCACATTGGATAACAAATTAAGTGAAATATTTTCATTTGGATATAATTTATATAATAATTCTTAACCAACATTGGGTTCTTAAATCATATTTTCGAGTTTGTGGGCGAAACCTAAAAATCTCTTAGATAGTATCTTAACACAAATGTCAGTGGTAAGTTCATTTGGTAAATGAGGGCTATTGCTGAATATACCAATTTACTGAATTATAACTATAGCCTTTATTAGAAGTATTAGAAAAAGGTTAATAAATAAGAATAAATAAGAGAAATCTTATCTATCTGTGAAGTGTAATGTATCTGTATATTTGTGATACTATTTTTTTTACTATTACAATTATCTACAATTAGGTATGTATTACATTGCTTCAACATGTTATCGACAATGAAGCACCTGCACTTACAGGCAATATACCGTGTAACCTGGAGAAAGGATACTATGGTTGCAATGGTCAATATGAGCCAACTATAATTACCCTAGGTGCCTTGTTACAAAATTTAGAAAAGCTTTATTATAATTGAAAAGGGTGGAAAACGAATGATATTTGTAAAAAGTCCTGTATGGAAAACGTCCATGAGATTGTGAAAGAATCTCTTGCGATAGCATAGTGGTCTGGTCGCCAACAAATATATAACTTACACTTATGATTATGTGTAGAGGCAAACAAATCTTTTTTAGAAATACCAAAACCTGAAATAATCGTATAAAAGGCATATTTTGCCGTTTTTCACTAGGTTCTATTGTTAAACTGTCTTGAAGCAGTGTTAACTGATTTTATTTGAAGCAGTATTGTTTTTGATGGTATATAATCTGTCTATACGCACATACTTGCATGCTTACACCACTGCTAAATTAGTTTAGCTAGACTATCAATATGTGGTGTTGTTAATTCTTAACATGATAAAGCAGTTACTTACTTTTATTACATGTAAATGATTTTAAAGCAAAAAGACAGCCAGTAAATTTAGGTAATTATTGTGTTCATTTATTTATTTATGAATCTTACCGAACCCTATTAGTGGTACAACATAACCGCAATTTAACAATAATGCATCTGCATAAATTACTTATTTTGGCTGATTAATTGATTCTTATGAAAGTGAAACAAATTATTTTGTCACCAGGATAGTTAATTATTGGCACCTTGTGATATTGGTACTTGGCTATTATATCTATTATTATTTAATGCATTTCCATAGTTCAAGTTGTTTTGTATGCGCATCAGCTATATTATGTTACACCTGAAGTCCTGGACATGCTGCATATAGCATGCCTGTTATAGTGGCCAACTTTGAATAGGACGTGTTTTGTTCCAACTGTCATGTTTTCAGAACCTATTCTCATTCATTATGCTTGTGGAATTAATTTACTTTTAGTTGTGTTTATAATAAAACATAAACTTACCAATATATAAGTCTCCTTTGTGGCCATTAGACATGATTATTATGTCTTTATCTAAACATTTAAATATACTAATGAAGTATAATTCCTGTTTTTATTATATTTATGTATGGGTGTCAAAATCATCTTTAATATCAATATTGGTCATGTATAAAAATCCAGAGCAGTTATTAATAATTTAAGAGCAGTACGTATTTCCTCAATTTTAAAAGATGTTAATTTTTTAGGATTAAAAATAAAACTTTTTTATTTATTTTATTATTTTTTTTTTTTATTTTTTATATGTATTATTTTGGAGACAATAAAGTGAGGATATAAATTAATTGGACTCTGGTGAGCTCAAGATAAATAGCACCTTTACATAACAGTTCATTTATTGAACTATTAAAGTCAGCAATTTCTTCCTTAGAAATTAGGCAACCTGACCAATTGGAACCTGACTTATTGTACAGGTATTAGATTTATAAAGGTATTATATTAAATGGAATATTGTGTCCCAGATCCATGAAAAATAAATAAATATGTCAGAGGGTACCTTGTAAAAATATTGTGATCGTCTGTTGACGCTGTTTGTTGTTGCCTTTCGTAACAGCATATTGGTAGCAACCACCTTCTCACATAGTCTTCCGAGGGAGTCCCCAGTAGTTTAAAGGATTTTATTTATTTAAAAAATCAGTGGTCGAACTTGCTGCGGCTTTACTATTTCCCATTTTATCACCAAAAGTCCAAAGTTGACTTCAAAAAGGGATATTTCAGGAGTGGAGTCCTGTGCTGCATCTCTGGCAACTTCACCTGAACTAGCCTGAGGCTAAAAACCTTCTTAAAGAGAAGTTCATTGAAATAAGTTTTTCAGTATCTTTCTGACATTCTGAACATTTTTATATTAATAAATGGCGGTATTGATATATCTATATAACACCGTATAATTTTATTCTTAATACTGTGATCTACTGTATTTGCATGGCATGGCAAAATAGTGAATACTTTTTGTTTTATCCCTCTTCAGAGAGGGTTTATTGATTGCATATGTGACCTCAGGGTTTATTTTGCAAGGGTTAACCATTGTGTTAAATACATTTTCCCTCTCTTTTTTTTTTTTTTTTTTTTACACCAGACTAACTTTTTGACCAACGGTCTGTGGGTTCTAGTTGTGTATGGCTGGTTCTGGCACTCACGTTCTTTGGTATGGTCTAGAGCAGTGTTTCCCAAAGTGGGGCCCACGCCTTACAGGGCAATTCGATAGTTAAGGAGGGTAATTTCAAAATGGATTAGACACGACTTCAACCCTTCTGCTTTGGGTTATTTATATGCAATGCTAGATATCGGTGACCAATTTAACAAAAAAGGCAATTTTTAAAAAAAAATATTGTAATCATTTATATTTATTAAGGGTAAAATACATTTTTTAAAGGTTGGGAAACACTGGTCTAGAGTGACTAATAAAACAAGGTCAAGAGTTTATTGACCTCGACTCTTTATTGAGTTGGTGCTTAAAAGCATAAACCCTGGGTAAAAATGTTATAACCTGAATTAGGATTCTCATTATATATAGTACATTTTTCTAATAAAAATCATACACATCAATATATGGACGACGTAGGTTCACCCATGCTCAAGAGGTAATAATATTGGATTGTGACGATGTAATTCCTCGAAATACATTCAAGCACAATAATAAAATAAATTGCGACGTTGCAGTTCTTCAAACTACACTCAAGCACAATAATAAAATAAATTGTGACGTTGCAGTTCTTCAAACTACACTCAAGCACAGTTATAATTAGTTGTCACATTATAGTTTTTCAAACTACCATCAATAACAGTAATTATAAATTGTAACATTGCAGTTTTTCAAACTACACTCAATCACAATAATAATTCATAAATAGTGGACGTTATAGTCTCACGAAGTATTAAAACATTTTGGTTGCAACAAATCCACTTATGTAAAAAATCCAGTATCGGTATTTACCTGAATCGTTTTGTTCATGCAGGTAAAACGAACAAACGTGGATGAGGGCGACCGTGATGGCGTCGTATTCGTGGAGCTCCGTTTCTCCAACCATCTTATTTTCTACGGTATTTGCCAATTTGCTTGTTCGTTTTCAGCTTCTTCTCGTTGCCTTTTACCCATTTAGAGTAAGATTGTATAATTATTTACACTAAAATTTACAATAAAATGCGGACAACCGATATACACGTGCATCTCGTAGCACACGAAATACGGAATGATGTCTTAAAGAAATCGAGGCTTGGACAACCGTATATTCATCCAAAAAAAAAAAAAAAAACTGATTACTATTAAACGTGTGAGAGTAGCCATCGAATGCGAATACTACTTTGTTTAAATATGAAAATCGGCGGAGCACGGCGGAAGTAAAGTACAATACATTATACATTAGTACCGACACAGTTTTGGTTTTAAACCAAAACGTTCCTAAACGCTTCTTAGGAACGCAAGTACCGAAAAACATTGCAGATAGTTCAATCAAATCATTTCGTCACGCCCTTTTCTACAGGGAATGATAAGCATAAGGGATAAGCAGAGAATGAAGTGCCACTTGCCACGATCCTGACACAACTCCCTTGCTTCTTTCACATCCACAAATCTCTTCATACGTTCATTCAATATTCAATTCGTTTAAATAAATCACAACTTCATTAAAAAATCGACTACAAATTGTACAAATTATTATATTTTGTTGTAGTTTAAACGTCATAATTAAAATAGTTATGAAGGGGTGTTAACGTGTAATCTTTAATCTTTGATCATACTATTTTGCAATATTCTTCGTATTTACAAAGTCTAAGTAAATAAAATATGATTATAGGTACGGTAAGACCCGTTTATAACTGTTCTAAAAATGTTATAATTTTGTATTATATAAAATTAAGCCCCTGTCTGGTTTGTCAGTGTGGTTACTGTACTAGCGGTAAACGCATTCCGAAATAGGTGTAAAGCCCTCAGTGACCTGTTTTGTTGACCAGTGACATTTTGTTCTCAATAAAAGTACGAGTACGAGTAGGTATTTAAAAGTAAAAGTAAAGTAAAATAAAAGTACGAGTAGGTATTTGTTATATGATTTTTTGTTCAGCATGGTGGCGGCGACTGGGGTAACTGTGAACTGAGACGGGTTTTTCAGTCGTTGGTGCTCCTAAACCTCCCCTTTCGTTAAGAAAGAGGAGGTTAAGGCGAGATCAGGCAAGCCGATGTTAAAAGTCGCGTCTAAAAAAAGAGTTAGCGAATAGAAAGAAACCGCCTTTACAGTTAAAGCCGCAGATCAGGAAAATGCCTCTATGTGCTTTTAAAAAAACATAAATGAATCAAAGTTTTATACTCATATTCTTAGAATGTAATATTTTATGTTAATGTAAATAAGAATCTAATTGTGTAAATTTATATGTAAATAAAACATGTTAGAGAACAATTTTTTTTATTTTTAAAACCAAAATACTAAGCTACCAAACTTGCATGTATCATAGAAACAGAACGACCAAAGTACATACCCGAACCTATATCCAAATTACATTTGTACCGGCAAGTGGTCATGAACCCGATGCTCTTCGTTTGCGAGCCCTCTCCATAACCACAACTCCACGGTCTTATATTCAAAGATTGCTAGGCGAGATTCTTTTTATATAAGTCACTAGGCACTAGGAAACCAAGCTTTCTTGAGTATGTCTCCAATATTGGTCGGAAAAGACCCTCCTAATTTTCTACTTAATTTTACTTACTTACTAATTTGCTATGTAATGCTGTAGTAGTTTAAATTATAGCTTACATTCATAAAATTTGCTAACTGTAAGAAGATATTTTAATTAGGCGAAGTTTCAACATAGTCCGTTGATTAAACATAAAGTTGCCAACTCGTGTAACGTAAAATTAATAAATATTTTTACTTTTCCGTATAATGCAGTCTAAAGTAATTTAACAACTTTATTAAATTTTCATTCAACAGTCTTCCTAAAGTAATACCTGTTTAATTAAATTAAACAAATCCAGGTTAAATCCCTATTCTAACTAGGCCAGCATAGTGGATGGGACTGCTACTTACAGTTATTAAATAGTGGTAGCAGCTGCCTACATGCATGGACCGCACTACAGCGTAAAAACAGGCGTATTACAACTTTTTTACTTCTTTTAAATCCAAATATCTCTTTATGCAGACTGCATTATAGCTACTGTGGACTTCTAGGATGCCCTGTTCCAACTTTCCACTCGGAAATCAGCGATAAAACTGGGGGGAAACCCGGGTGACAGCGAGCAGCGATACCTGCGATTGGAAAACTATGATTTCGGCGAGGACAACGAGAGCTGAGACTGCGATACGATTTCGAGTAAGACATAAGGACGAGAAAATTAAAATTAGTCGACGTAAATAATATATTAAACAATACAAGTATATTTTTTGTTTTTTTTATATTTACATTTATGATACAACCATAAAGTGGTTGTATCATAAAAACAGGACAACCAAAGTATATGAATATACCAAAGATACATTGGTACCGGCAAGTGGTTTTGAACCCGTGCACTCGGTTTGCGTAACCATTGCACTGCCACTACACCACGGTCACCTTAAACTACCTGCATAGAACCCAGATCATATGATAAATAATTTATTATAGGTATTTTTTCTAGGCTTTCACAAGAGTATGGTGAAAACGGTTTCCATTATTTTTAATACATTATACCTACATTTTTCATAAAGATTGTTGTTAAAATGTTAATTAAACTTAGTTTATTAAAGATTTGTGAAATGAGCCTTTAAAAATGTATATTAATTTTAATCTAGAAAAATATATTTCAAACCAAAGGAAAGTATTTTATAGGGGACCCTATATTAATACCTATTTTTTATTGTGACTCGACATATGACAGCACCCCGCTTCATGTTAAGCCGAAGTGTGGTCCATGAATGAATGTCACTGCTACTACAATTCAATTACCAATCACATTCACTACCTATAGTGACAACCTAGTTTTTTGGCCGGCATAGTCACGGGGACTTGAGCAGACATGAGAAATCGTTTTTTTCTGTCGTCGGCACTCTAGGACATCAGGTGGGTCGAAATCAGAGTTTTTTTTCTTTTTTTTTTCTTATTGTGACACGACATCTGACCTCGACCCGCCTGATTATAAGCAAGAGGAGGTCCAAGAGTGACGACGACTGAAAAAACCGAGTTAGTTCCCAGCTACCTCAGCCGCATTCGCAAATTTTCGCACAAAATACAATGATTGAATGTATGTATTTATATTTAATCTTCTTCTTCTTCTTGTTTATGGCTTAAGTATTTAACTTGCCAGTGTCAAAGTAAAAATATATGGTTCAATGTTAAAACATTGTCAAGTAAAGATGAAGATGAACCACGCGAGTGATTCATCAAATGATGATGATGAGAATGAGGTTGATGATGATCGTTTTAGTAAAGCGGCGGAAAGTCTTTACTAAAACTTCAGAAGAAGTCTTGGAGGGAACATGAAGAAACACGTTTCACAATTTTAAATTACTTGTTTATACTTGATCAACTTAAAAACTATTACTGGAAAACAATTCCACCATTATTACACATTAATATTTATGAAAAACACAAGCTTTTCAAATAATTCAAAATTGCGCGTCCTGTCAGTTGCAGATGCCCGCCAAAACTCCTTATATTTAATCAACTAAATTGACACGCCTTTTTCTCTAAGGCATAGGCAGCGACAATGAAGCGCCACTCGCCACGGTCTTGACACAACTCCCTCGCTTCCTCTACATTTACAATTCTCTTCATACAAGCTCTACGGTTATGGGCACCAGGCAACCCAGCTATTTCGATCATTGTAACATCTTTTTAACCTAAGAGTAATTTAGTTTAAATAATAAAACCATTCTAAATGATTCAACAAATAAAATAGACCTTTTTACAAAAAAAAAAAACTCGAAAGAATATCCTTAATTTTCAGAACAAGCGCGAGTGAGCTAAAATTTACATACATCTTCCAATTTCTTGTTTCTTATTTAAATAGAATAATAAAGTAGGTACCAGTAAGTACTTATATAGGTTAAAATGTCAGTATGTAGATAATGTAGGTTATTGTATTCTTTTTTATAGTGACGCGACATCCGACCTCGATAATTCAAGTGCACTAATAATACTAACTCAGTTTTCTGTTGCATCGTCATCACTATGCTGGCTAGAGTTCATCATAGTTTTCCCTTGAGAAATGTCTAATCTCTAAAAGTTATATAGGTAATTTGCTTAATTAGGAAATATATTATGAGTGGATTAGTATTGCGTAAAATTAATATACAAACAGTTAAAAAAGTTTGTTAATCGATCTTTTTTTTTTGCCTTTACAAGTATGTGAAACCAATTTTTCATTATAACAATATCTCTAGAAAACCACACTATGCTGTGCCTTATCTTGTCACTAAAGATTATCACCATAGTACAAGAAGAAAAAAGTCAGCTAGAACAGGGTCCGAACAGTATTGCAGCGATTTTAAAGGACTGACATGGATATGATTTTTCGCTACATTCACATCCAAAATAAACATTATACAAAAAACTTAAACTAAAAAAGAGACAAATTATAAATAAAAAAACTTGTTCCAAATCGGTACCAATCGCTAAAGTGCCAAGAATACTGGCAGCATTGCCGCGCTGAATGGCAATGCTGATCCTTTGACTCAAATATTGCCAAGCCCTGTTGTCATAAATCAACTTAGAGATGTTGACCAGCTATTTCGACAACGCCTTGAAAATTTCATGTGCACTTGGTGCCCACGGCCCTAGAGTTTCAACCCCAAACGACGCAAAAACACATGTTCCAATAAGCTGGTTGTATTTCCGCTGCTTGAGGTTCTGCCGCTATTATAATTAATAATTAAAGTCATTTAAAAATAAAGACATTTTATGCCGCCCCTATGTTTGCGCAAAACTTAATATTACATAATGAAAGGAAGTTTTAATGTCTTGCAATATAAAATGAAATGCACGTAAAATGAAAAGACTATTAAGTCTTTATCTTCATTTGAAATCTGTTTACCTTTTGTATTCATATATTTTTTTAACTGCTTTGCAACTTGTTCTACTCGGCAGAAGTTTTCATACTACAGATTAAATATCATAAATATATATTGTGTGCGCGCTGTCGTTTTTTTAATATCATTCTTATTGGGCAATTTTTGTAAAGCTCAATGATGAAAAAAAAATTAAATGGTAGTTTCGATATGTGTATTGATAAAACTAATAACAATTTTGTTTTTAATTGCTGTTGTATCTAAATCACAAAGACACGCCATATTAACAGTTCTGCTTTGAACTGACATAATTATAGTTTAATCATTTTGCACACATAAACTATGCAAAATAAAGGATATATTCCAATTTCATTGTAATCTTCGTACATCAAACTATTTTAAAATGTATATGCAACTGTTAATACAATTAAGCCCAAGTCCCAATACAAAATGAATGATGTCCTTTATCAAAATGCGGGCATTTGTTCTGAGGAGCACTATAACATCATTCCATTATTATATTCTTACTCTTGTATCTCTTGCAGACTAGCATCTGCATTTTATCGACAGAATAGGCAGTCGAACTATAAGTTTAGAGCCGACAAATGGAATCAATCAATCAATCAAATTGTCACGCCTCTTTCCCACGGGGATAGGCAGAGACAATAGAGCGCCACTTGCCACGATCCTGACATAACTCCAAGTGGAATGCTTTACCATAATATGTGTTCCACCTATCCTAGAACCTTATATCATTCAAGCGAAGCGTGAATAAGCACCATTGGTCGGCATAGTGACGGCGACCAAGTCTACCGTAAACTGAATTGTTTTTTTTCAGTCGTCAGCGAAATCGGACTTATAATCGAAAAGGAAAATTATAATATTTTTATACACGTGCAAACGGATAGGCAGACACAATGAAGCGCCACTAACCACGATCCTGACACAACTCGTTTACATTTACAATTCTCTTCATACAATAAATTAAATAGATAATTAAAAAGAACAAAATGGTCTGTAAAAAATGTTTTCATTCCAACTTATTCATGGTTAGTAGTTGTTGCAAAACAACCATTCTTCAAGTTTTAATTCAAAATTGAACCTTAACGCGCTATTCTCCAACACTCGAAACTACAGATTAATAAATATTACAGAACTAATATTTATTTAATATTTAAATTTTAAATTTAAATTATTCATCACAACGATTTCACAATGCAGGCGGTATGCAATCACATTGTTTATTTTTTATTGAGTAGCGACATCTTACCTCGACTTGACTAATGATCAACAATGAATTACAAATTTTAAGCGGCTAGTAGCGATAGTAGCGTTTTTTTATAGTAAAGGAATGTACATTTTTTTATTCGTGCGTAATAGTTATCCAAATAAAATTTGTTTAATTCATTAATCAATGTTCAAGCATAATCTAAGAAAATTCTAATGATTAACAAGTAAAAGTCTGAGAGCGCCAACGGCTGAAAAAAACGGTTCAGTATGCGGTTGCCTCAGTAGTCGACAATAAGCAGCAAAGTTTTTTTTTGTTTTTTAATTGTGGTGAAGTGGTGAATAACGACTTGCCTGATAGTGGAAGACCAAAAACGCCGAAAATTAAAAAAAAACGATTCAACTCACGGCTGTAAAATAACGTGCTTCGTGCTTCATTACGCATACATTCTTCTTAAAATGTTAAATAAATTATTATATTTTTTATTATTATATTTTAAAAGCAATTGCCAATTCTAGTAATTATTACTACGTTTTTGGAATTGTTTGTTGAGGACGTGTCGAGAAACAATAGGGCAGCTCTGAATGGCTTTAATTTAGAAAAGCAACGACGAAGTAATTAGTGAAAATATATCACGTATTTAATGTGCTCTCAACGTAATGTGATGAGCATAGAATTATATTACCTTTTTTATAGCATTATATTTATTATTTTAAGTATTTGGAGGGGGTTACTCGCCTGCTTGGTTATTTCATTTCTGTTTTTATGTTGCGTGTATCTGTGTGATTGTAGAATGGGTTTGATATGTCTATGTTAATTTTGTGTTCCATGTTTTATAGATTGTATTTACTTTAATATTATATTTATACCTATTTAGTATGATTATGTGCAGGCTATAATTGACGAGTTTCTTGTGGCCTTCTTCTGGTCATTTGCCTTTCCGAAGCCAGCCATGGTAGAATCTGACAAAGAGCAAGTGCATTTCTGTAAAAGATATGTATCGAATCTAATCTTCATTCGATTCGCTCATTTTGACAAAGAAAAAACAAATGAAAAATACCGGGAAACAAAATTTTCTTAAATTGATTCTTTTTTTGAAATGTCACCTTTTTAATGTATGGCTATTGTAACCAGCCAGTTACAAATAGGACAAATTTTGTGTTCCATGTTTTATAGATTGTATTAACTTTACTTCTTATTCTTAGGTATACCGGATTCTTATTTTTAGATATTTGGTCTGAAAGATTAATTGACAACGTGAGAATAGTTAAAATATAATATAAAAAAGTAAATAAGTAGAAAATGAATAGACAAACACTATTTCATAACTTACAAACTTGTATTTAACATGTTTTATTACAGGAAACTTAATCAAACTGCGTACTTCCTATAATACTCGAGCCTTTCCTTTGATCACGTCTGTTTGCTTTAGGACATTATAATTATCGAAATTACTTAATATTGTTTGCTAAGGATGTGATTATAATTGTAATAAAAATGAGATGAAGTTATTTATCTTGTTTTAAAAATAGACAATATTTTCTTGGTTATTTTATGTATTTTCTAAAGTTTTACGCAAACATTGGTGTCGATTCTCTTGGCACATTCACTAACTTATCCTTAATTTTAAGCTTGTCAATTTTAAGTTTTTTTTAGAGAAATCGCAATTCTGTTGTCGAAAATGAATTAAACATAAGAAATGTCTATATTTTAGGATGACACGCCTAAATTATTGCCAACGTAAAATTTATATTTTTGAAAAATAATATGAAGTAATAAGAAAGTCATATAATTAATGTTAATAAATAAGTAATAATGTACCATATAGAATGTTGTAATGGTTTGAGTAAATAAAAACTTGATTTCACGTTAATAAAAATAGAAAAAACTTTGTACTTTTGTAATAGTAACACAATTAATTTCCGAACGCATCTTGTTGGATAGATGAGTTTTGGCGGTAATTACAGGAGACAGATTTTAATTATTTGTAATACTTGTGTTTCATGAATATAATTGTATAATGATGATAAAATTGTTATTAAGTCAATGTTATACAGTATAATGACAAGTAATCTAATACGTGTTTTTTTATGTTCCCTCCCAGACTTCTTCAGATAAACTTGAAAATCGATTTAATTCAAGTTGCCGGTTTCAACTAGGCCGGCATAGTGGATTCGACTGCCACTTTCAGTTATTTAAAAGTAGTAGCAGTCGCCCCCATCCATAGATCGCACTCCAGTTTAATATCACATTGAATGATGTCGTATGGCGAGCTACTATAAATAAAAATACATAAATCAACTTATTTTACCTTTCGGCATATTCAGTTAGAGCATTAACCACATAATTACTCATATTTCTTATTAAGAATTAAAAATTTTAGGTTAAGCGGGACCTAAAATGGTGTCGTCTAATCTTAAACAAATTTAGTTTGACGTTTCTAATTTTACACCTATAATTGGTACAACAGAATAGGAAAACTGCCTAAAATATTAAGTTAGGTAACTAAACTGACATTTAAGCCTGTCGAAGCTTTGACAGCTCTAAATTAAGACTAATATGGGACAACCAGAATAGCGAAAGTCCTTTGACAGGTCTAAATTATTTTTAGAAGGATTTTAGGATAATCGTGTGCCAAGAGAATTGACACCATTGTTTATGTAATAAAATATATATTTTGTAGGGCATGGAAGTGTTCAAGTTAGAAAGTGATTGTGGAATCTCATACATGGGACAAAAGCAAAAGAAACATCAGCACACGTATACAGGAACACATTTCTGCACCCTTAGCAATCCAAGAAGCAGGATCAAGAACTGCAAGGAGAATTATTGTAACACATTTTAGATAACTTAATAGGCCTGTGGCAATCTTAATTACGTATCTCGTATCTTGCTATCTGGATTGCCGTGCTAGGGTTATAAACTAGCGCAGCGTAGCGGAAAGTCGGCATTTTAACAAGGCGATCAGTCAATACAGCCGTATTAAGAAATCAAATATTCTCGCTAGGGAAAGCCGTCTAATACGCAGGATGGTACGCAAGTCTAATAAAATTAAAAACATGCTAATGTGGTTGGCGGTTATCAATCACCTGGGGACCCTGTAATTTACGAACTTCAGTTGGAAAGCTTTCGAAACATGGCGTTAAAATAATTAAAATCAACGCAATACTAAGCAGCAAATAATGATCATTTGTGACGTAGGTCAACGAAATATATGCTATACCTACGTATTTATTTACTGTGACTACATATGACAGCACCTCGACTGATCTTAAGTTAGAGTACAATCCATGAATGGAAGTGACTGCTACTACAACTCTTACTATAAGTAGCAGTCACATCCACTATGCCGGCCTAGTTAGAACCGGCAACTTACAAGCTGATACTGAAACGCGACTAAGTCACTTCACAGTCTGTATACTTGTAAATGGTGGTACTACCCCGGATCGGCAGACTGGACACCACTGCCTACCACTCTTTGACAAACAGAACCGGAGCAAACCGACGTAGAATCTAAAAAAATGACGAATCTAAGATGACCTAACTAAATTATAAGCCGCCTTTTCGCGTACAAATTGCAGGGTACACAGCTGGGTATCAATAATGATCAATTATTAAGTTAAATTGATCTAATAATCAATTATATTGAGTTTTTTTTTAATCTGTGGTTTTATATTGATTTAAACTTGTATGTAGAAGCAATTTGTAGGCGGTCCACGTTGACAGGAGATTAATCAAGATCTCTTTAGGGTGATTGATTTTATTATATCTAAGTTGAACTCGATGCTTACAAAATGTTCTCTTTTTTGACAAATTTTAAACCAATATTGTATTAACGTCAATCTGAGGATTAATCTAAATGATTTATGATTAAATACATATAATAAAAAAATATATAATTATAGACACTTTTGGTATTGGTAAAATTTTATATTTACTTACACTTTAACTATTGGTAAATTGACGCAAACCAAGAACCACCGGTTCAAAACCATTTGCCGGTACCAATGTATCTTTGATATTTAGTATGTATGTAACTATGTAACGGAATCTAGAGGTGTGAATAATTTGAAAATTTGTACACGTTTTAAAAACCGATGACAATACAATAATTTCATAAAATATTTTTTTGGCCAGCATCACTGACACTGTGAGGCAACTGTGAACTGAGTCGGTTTTTTTTAGTTGTCAACAATCTTGGAAATGTCCATGAATGACGATTTCAATATAATAAGGGTGTAACTCAGTCAATCAAATTGTCACGCCATTTTCCCACAGGGATAGGCAGAGAAACAATGGAGCGCCACTTGTCGATCCTAACTCAACTTCCTTGCTTCACAATTATTTTGGTCTAAAAGCCCTCTTGGGTCTGCATCGTCTAACGCATCTATCTACATCAGATTTATCAATTCCTTTCGTCAAACTATTTTTACTCATCCTTTTCATGTGGCCAAGCCATAGGATCATTTCTTTATCAATCCTTGTCACTATATTTTCTTGTACTCGTATACCACATCTATCGCGCACTGTGCTATTCCTTATTCTATCCGCTATCGACAATGGTTTATTCGGAATCATCCTACGATTTTAAATAAAATAAAATTGTAATTCAGGAAATATGAAAATAAAATGTAATTGCTAAAGTTCATGAACAGGAAAAATGCACACAGAAAATTATTTTGAAGCGTTTTTTTTGCATATTTGACATTGTATGGACTCATACATGCAAAAGTAATTTGATTTATGTTTAACGTATGATACCGATTCGCGTGGCACATTAGTTCGCTACGTCCTGGTCGGAGCAAAGAATTGTTTAATATGTATTGGCCGGCATATTAACGGCGACTGGGGCAACCGTAAAGATCCTGTTTTTACAGTCTCCAGCACTCTTAAACCTCTTCTTGTTTACCATCAGGCAAGTCGAGGTCACCACTTTCAAGTGCCCAGACCGTGAAGAGACTCAGGGACAGCGACGTTTTGGTATCAACTTGAAAATAGGCAGGCATAGTGGATGAGCTCAGTTTAGAGTCGCTCAGCGGTCAGTAGAGACAGTTGTCGATTTACTCGAAGAACCGACAACCGATGGGGAAGAAAGTTTCTTGAGTGGAGACCACGAACCGAAAGACGCAACATAGGTAGGCCTCCCACTGGGTGGACTGATAAAATAGTGAATGTCACAAATAACTGGTGGAAGCAACTAGCATCTCGTCGTTCGTAATGGCGTTCTAAGGGAGTGGCCTATGTTCAGCAGTGGACGTCCTCTGGCTGATGATAATGATAGTGGTACCGGATCTAGGAGGCTTTTCGATCATAATAATTTGATCGAAAGTAAAAAACTTGCTCCACTAAGCGTCCAGCATATGAAAGCCTGGTTGGCTCACCGTGACTAGTAAGGAAAATGGCGCCACACAGCCACACAGGCCACATAGGCCCACACCACAAGTGAACTCTATATACAATATACATACTCTAAATACAAGTGATAGAGTATGAAAACTTACAAATACATATTTGTAAGTTTTTAAGTAATTTATCTCAAACGGCCACGCCTGGAGAGACGACAGGCGTGGTCGATTGTCCCATAATTGTTTTGTTGCGCGTAAAGTCCCGGTTCGGTTCCTGGTCGAAGCAAATGTTTGTTTCATAGCTTTTATTTATAATATTTAATAATTATATTATAAATTGTAAATATTTGTTAATAAAAAAAGGGGCGGATACTTGCTTCGGGTCTAGTTATCAAAGAGTGGTACAAATCCGGGGTAGTACAAAGTACCACCACTTACAAGAATACAGACCATTAAGTGATTTAGTCGCGTTTTGGGATCAGCTTGTAAGTTGCCGGTTCTAACTAGGCCGGCATAATGGATGTGATTGCTACTCATATTTATTGAACTGTTGTAGCAGTGGCATCCATTAATGAATCACACTCCAGCTTAACATCAAGCAGGGTGCTGTCTTATGTCGAGTCATAATAAAAAAAAACATATGACAGCACCCTCCTGATATTAAACTGGAGAGCGGTCCATAAATGTCGGCGACTGTTACGAACTACAGTTAAATAACTGCAAGTAGCCGTGACACCTACTAACATGTCCATCTATTGAAACGTCAACTTTTAAGAGTTTTATAATTTTATAGTTATGTTGCACTTCAATTTTTTTAAAAAGGACCGCATATAAATTGTCTGTCAGCAGCATTCGCACACGTTATGCTAATACTTGTTCAGGTTCGAGAATGGATGGACAACGCGCAGGAGCTTTCTACGAGTACTCGTACTATTACAATTTCCTACCCTTCGAACTTATCCCGAACTTGGCCACTTCACGGTCTTTAGACCTGAACAGTGGCACTATTCCATATCTGAAAACAAGCCACTAATACTGCTTAAACCACGGTTTCCCAACCTTTTTAGGCCATGCCCTACCATAAAATTTCTAAAATTTTTATGCCTCCCATACATAATTTTTAACCTTTAAAAATAATATTTTCTTAGATTTTGCGCGAACATTGATTAATGAATTAAACAAATTTTATGCGGCTTTCCACTACTACTACGTTGGTGTTTTATATGGAATAATAAAAAATTGTAAAATCAAAACCAAAATAAACGCGATAGTAAGCCGCATAAAATTTGTTTAATTCTTTAAAAATAATTTTGTTCCCTTAAGAAATATTAATGATTACAGCATTAATTTATGCATTTGCCTTATTTCTTAAATTTGTCACCGATATCTAGCATTGCATTTAAATAACCCAAAGCGAAAGGGTTAAAGTCGTGTCGAGTTCATTTTTAAATTGCCCCCCTTAACTATCAAATAGACCCCCGTGGCGCGTGGGCCGCACGTTGGGAAACACTGGCTTAAACTCTATTAACCGCCGTATCGAGCCAGGTTGAAGTGGTTACCAATTCGTAGTCGTAGAAATATGAGAATCCTTTGTTTATTATTTTCCGTACTATATGAGTCTGCGACGCCGAAGTACCTCAAGAACAAATTCACCTATCTTTCTTCCCTCCATGACAGGTCGTTGCGATCAACTCATAACTGTGTTCTCTCTATTCCTTCTCATAGTTCTAACTTTATGTCCTACTCGTTTGCAGTTGTTGCCGCAAATTTGTGGAACAACCTACCTGTAGATATCCGACAAGCCCCAAATAGATCACTATTCAAAAAGATGGTCTTCACACATGTCCTAAATAGCTCCCAACAACTGTAAATAGTATGTATATTTATGTGTTAGTATTTATTGTATTATATGTATTATTAGTATGTATTATTATTTATATGTTATGGTATTATATTTTTGGTATGTAGTATGTTTAGTGTATTATAAAGTATATTAGAATTAGTTAGAATCAGATGCTTCTATTTTTTTTTATTTTCACCTACCTCATACAAAAAGTGCGTTAAATTGTTTCTAAGGTAGGCTAGTAAGAATGCCTAGCGGCATTAAGTCCGCCTTTGTACATTGTGCATAAAGTTTTAAATAAATAAATAAACCCAATGCTAAAGGAAAATATAAAAATAAATGATAGGAGGTAAGTAAATAAAAGACAGCTTAGCTACATAATTCAAGCAATAATTAAGTGTAAATATCTAAAATTGTTTGTGAAAACAAATTAGCTTTTCTGCTAAATAATTCATTGTTTAAATGCTGAGCGTTGATTCTACGTAACAGCATTTTTCTCAAGTTGTGAATGCCACATCGGTTGTCGTATATCAAAACTTAGTTACACAATAATTAAATAAAAATGTTAACTGTTATCAGGGCCGTCTTAAGCATATTCAGCGCCGGGGTGCGAAAGTCAAGGCTCTGCTTGCGTGGTCTCAGTGTAGTAGGTACCTATCGAAATTTATGGCGGTCGGCATGCGCCCCCTAGGACTTTGCGCCCGGGTGCACCGCACCTCTTGAACCCCCGGGTAAAGACGGCCTTGTCTGTTATGCCTAAAACAATACAATGACAAGTTTGAGAAAATGTGCTTTAGTAAGAGGCGACCGTGGTGTGGTGGCAGTGCATAGGTTATGCAAACCGAGAGCACGAGTTCGAGACCACCCACCGCTACCAATGTAGCTTCGGTATATGTACTTTGGTTATACTGCTTTAGTAGCTTAGTATAGAAACGTAAAAAAATGATGATCATCATCATCAACAGCAAAACAGCGATACCTGTGTTTAAAAAAACAGGATTTTGGCTTGGACAACGAGGGCTGCAACTACGATTCGCCTTCGAAGAAGACATAAGGACGACTTTAGTTTGACAGTATTGTCAAACTGGCCTGCCTATCTAAAATTAGCTTGTATTATAACAAATCTAATTGTGTTTTAGTTTACAGCAGTCAAAATGCCTGTACAGTAATTCCGGAACCAGTCTCTCAGTGCCAAATGTTTCCACTTAAGCCTTTGTTTTCTGTAGAACACCGCAGAAATAGGCAAAGGCTGTTCATTTTAAAAAGGTGGAAGTAAGAGGAACACTATACAGTGGGTGTGAAGAGAAACCATGTTAATAATATTTGTACAATTCATGTACACACACACAAATGTATACTAACAACACAAACTGATGTCTTATAAACCAAGCGTTTTTTCACAAAATAAAATAAATCCGCTTTAAACAGGCATTAAACACATTTTTAATCAAATTGGTACCACAAAATGTCGTTTTACTGTAAACAATGTTTAAATGTAGTAAAGCCGCATCGATGTTCGAACGTCAGTAAAGTAGTGTTTGCACATACTCGTACTTATTGAGATTACTAAAGTATTTATGTTGCGCGTTACGTGACAGTTGCCGCGCCGAATACGAAACCTTGTCGCAGCAGACCAATACGAGAAGTCTTTAGTAGCATAGGAATCTTAGAGCATACATTCCTTAAGCTCATTATACTCTAAGATTAAATAGCAAAAAACTTATTAAAAAATTAGGTATTTTTTTTATTAATATTTGTTACTAAACTAAGCTACCAAAGTTCTTGTATCATAGAAACAGGTCGACCAAAGTACATATATCAAAGATACATTGGTACCGGTTGAGTGGTTTCGAACCCGTGCTCTCAGTTTGCATGACCTGACCATTGCACTGCTACCACGGTCGAACATTCGGTAAAGACTAGATTATAGATTATAGTGTAAATGGTGGCATTATACTTTTTAAAATATTAAAATATTTTTCTCTTTCTCTCGGTTTCCACACAGGAAAGCATTATGATACAACCCGTGTGTCCGTCCGTGGACAATTCATTCATACTAATTTTTCTGATAATTTACAAAATTAAATAAAGAACTATATTTTAAAATAGACAATGTTGTCAAAGTTTTAATTACTATGTTCAAAGCAATGTGTGTCTTATCTCGTAAAGATTAAAGTCAAAATTTTCTTGTATTTTATTCTTGAACTGGTTCCCATATGCCTATCAGACGACGCCAAATCTTTATCTTCCTGTTTTAAGTTTTAGTTCTTTAAGTTAATGCATATGGATCTAATATATTAGGAATAAATTAAAATTAAGATTATATTTTAGAAATAACACATGAAGGCAAAAAGTAATCAATGTTTTACTTTAAGTTT
The DNA here is from genome assembly GCA_905220615.1 of Tinea trinotella. Lineage (NCBI taxonomy): Eukaryota > Metazoa > Arthropoda > Insecta > Lepidoptera > Tineidae > Tinea > Tinea trinotella. Next base: position 2,319,148 of record HG992320.1, on the reverse strand, counting down.
TACTTTTTAAATTAAACGACGACTGAGGTGTAGTGGCAGTGCAATGGTCATGCAAACCTAGAGCACGGGTTCAAAACCCCTTAATGGTAAGTACCAATGTATCTTTGATATATGTAATTTGGTAGTCCTGTTTCTATGATACAAGCACTTTGGTAACTTAGTATAAAAATAAAATAATAAATGAAAAAATTTCGACACAGTCCAAATAGAGACGATTTGGAATTCTCTTTATAGAATGACTCGTTTGCTCGAATGGAACTTTGTCTTTGTCTACAGCACACAAATAGAAAAAAAAATGTATAACAATTTCTGCGTAACAAAACGAATAAAACATTATTGTACGAGTATGTAGAATAAAAAGGTTATTTTGTCACGAAAAAATAAGGTTTTAGGTGTCTATAATATATCTTGAAAGTTATAATAACAAACACTTGATATTTTCTCCTTTTGAAGTTTTTCCTCAAAATAGAGTTAACACTTTTTTGTTTAGAAAACAACACCCTGACCCGAGGCTTATTACATACAGGAAAAGGAAAAACAAGTGACAGGCAATATAAGCGCTGTCACAAAATAAAATAAAAATATTACATAGTAACATATCTTCTCGTCAAACATCCACCAGCGCCTAAAGACAAGGGTCTTCAACCAGTGTGTGTTGCCAGTGATGGTATATGGCACTGAGACGTGGCCCTCAAATGTTGGCCTGTTGGTCGCTTAGCAGGCAATGGAGAGAGCTATGCTTGGTGTGTGTTTGCGCGATAGAAGAACCGACAACCGATGGGGAAGAAAGGTTTTAAAGTGGAGACCACGCACCGGAAGACGCAGCGTAGGTGGGCCTCCCATTAGGTGGACTGGCGACATAGTGAAAGTCGTATTAAATAGATTGTCGTTAGAAATGGCGTTCTAAGGGGGAGGTGATGATAAAGTGTAACTCAATGACAATGGGCTTCGTTTTGAGAGTTGAACTTCATTAATGAGCTTAAAAATTAAAACTTAAATCAAAGAGTGGTAGGCAGTGGTAGGCAGTGGTACCCAGTCTGCCGATCCGGAGTAGTACCACCACTTACAAGTATACAGTCCGTGTAGTGATTTGGTCACGTTTCGGGATCAGCTTGAAAGTTGCCGGTTCCAACTAGGTCGGCATAGTGGATGCGATTGCTACTTACAGATAATAAGTTGTAGTAGCAGTGGACCACACTTCAGCCTAATATCAAGCTGGGTGTTGTCATATGTCGAGTCATAATAAAGGAATAATACATGACATGACCTAATTTAAAATTTTCAATGTGAATACTCGTATTTATTTACTACAGTTAACATGGGATCAAGCTTCAAAAACAGTGACAGACGTTTTAATTTCCTTTACAGAATTTATAACTGATTTCTGGCTGGAAATGCTGCTTTCATAAAGCACATTTTTTACGTGTGTAAGACACGCGTCTTTTTATTTTTTTTATTATTATTATACATTTCTATACTAAGCTACTAAAGTGCTTGTATCATAGTAAAGTACATATATCAGTACACAACCAAAGTACATATCGTCGGTCAAATCACGAAGAGACGTCTTTCAGTTTTTTCACTTTTACAGTAGAGCGATTTAAAGAAAAATGTGTTCATACTTGGGGCCTCCTTCAAAATTTTAAAGTTTTATAGACATATTAATGTTACTATTTATACACATCTTTTAATATAGAGACATCTAAAGAGTTAATCTCTTTAGATGTCTCTATATTTATTTTTAATTTAGTTTTTTTTAAATATATTATATCAAACATACATTGGTACCGGTGAGTGGTTTCGAACCCGTGCTCTTCCGTTTGCGTAACCATTGCACTGCCACTACACCACGGTCGCCTTTTACCGTTTATACCACAAAAAATTTTTATTTATTGTGACTCGACATGTTACAGCACCCCGCGGGATACACTTGACTTTCGTAGCAGTTACCTCCATTATCATTGGGTTAAATATAACCACTAAAAGATATTTAAATTGTTTATTTATTTATTTTTATTGTGGCTCGACATATTTTTTATTATTATTAACATATCAACCATGCCGGTCTAGTTGGAACCAACAACTCACCAGTTCATCATGAAACGGACTAAGTCACTTCACGGTCTGTAAGTGGTGATAATAATCCGAATCGGCAGACTGGGTACCACTCACCGCAACACTCACCGCAGGACTCGGAGCAAATAACCATCTCTTTTTTTAATATTTTTTTTTAAATTCAATCTCAATATTAAATAAATATTACAAATTAAAAAAATATTAGGAGTAGAACCCAAAATTTAACGCGTAACGAACTGACGTGCTAACCAATGCGCCACGTCTATCGTTTTTTTCGTGTTATATATATTTTTATTATCATGAAAGTTAACTTATAATTAAACTAGGTTCTCGTATATGACGTAAGCGTCTTAAGTTCTAGTATTCCTTCATGAAATATGAGTGACCTTACTTATAACAAGATCCCACTGGGAATGAATCTATCAAATAAATATTCAAACTTCTGACCCAAAAAGTTTTATGTCCTAAACATATGTTTTATCAATATCTTTGGATAACTTATCATATTATATTTCCATTCATAACTTATACTTTATATTATTTCATAACTTTTTCATTATATTATTCTTGTATATTAGATTGTGGATATATAAAAATACTTATTTAATAAAAAAATATTTATTTTTAGGGTTTCGTAGTAAAGAATGGAACCTTTATAGATTTGTCATGTCTGTCTGTCCGTATATCACAGCCACTTTTTTCTGATACTATAAGAACTGTTAAAACTTGGTGAATTCTGTGAACCGCATAAAGATTTTCACATAAAAATAGAAAAAAAACATAAATTTTGGGGGTTCCCTATACTTAGAACTGAAACTCAAAATAAGATCAAACCCATACGTGTCTTCAAAAATGATGTTATCGAGGTATCTAATAACGAGAGACACTTCCAAAGTGGTATCCAAGTTAAATGTGTGTCCCCTACCCCCCCCCCCCCCCTCTCTGTAACTTCTAAAATAAGAGAATGATAAAACTAAAAATATATATATGATGTACATTATCAAGCAATCTTCCACCGAAAATTGGTTTAAAGAAATCTAGTAAGTAGTATTTTTTAATACGTCATAAATTGTAAACTGCAATTTACCTTTCATTCAATCAACTCAAACATAAAAATTTATCAGTTACAACGAACTTTAAGAGCTTGCTGCTACGGAACCCTTCATGGACGAGTCCGACTCGCACTTGGCCGCTTTTTTATTTTTTATTCGAGTAGTAGATTTATAAATATCTTATTTTATTTATAGGTACTCTAACTACATTTGCTTTCCGCACAATCCGAAGGTTTACTGGCAGAGAAAGTCCGTCTTTTCTATATATTTTTACTACAAAGAAATACATATACCCTAAAAATATGGGATCACAATGTCTATAACAATAAAGCTTGTATAAGGAAAATCATCATCAACCTATAGCAGACTTCCGCCGGACGTAGGCGCACCATTTAGTTTTAAGCTTTGAGCATTCAATTCCTGATTCAATTCAAGTCTATCTAGGTGTCTTACACGGGACGATTGTATCTATTTATTCCTGTGGATTGACGAAAGAAATAAATAAATCTAATGTGAATGGATACGCTAATAGAAGCAAACCCAGAAGGGTGATTTCCAAACAAATCGGAGACATCCTCAAGAAAGCTAGATTGCCTAGTGCCCGCAGAGTTTGTATAAAGAGAACTGTGGATTTGGGGGAAGCGGCGGAGTTTTGTCTGGATCTTGGAAAGTGGCGCTCTATTGTTTCTACCTATGTGGGAAAAAAGCGTGGCAATTCGATTGATCGATTGATATTGAAATGAAATGAAATGAAATGAAATGAAATGAAATGAAATGAAATGAAATGAAATGAATTATTTATTTGCTTAATATGGGTTACAAATGTAGGTGTTACATATTGGGAATGACGACAATTTGTTTTGTTTATTGATTAACATTTGACGTACTTATGCACTGCTTTACAAAACTTATTACTTACCTCCATACGAATAGTATATACCCGGCAGATAAAAAGAGCGCTGGCATCCAAGCTGCGCAGTTACTTATTTAGTTACTTACATACTTTTCGTTTTTCGAATGTGTATAAATTTTAGAATTTTCCACATTATGAGCACGACAGAATAGATACGCTGACTTGTTCTTATTACCGCAGTCGTCCAGCGCTCTACTTATCAGCCGATCCTTATGCACACGCAGCTCTAAAGTCAGCGGTCTTTTTATCTGCCGGGATATATATACTTACCTTATACTCAAATTACTTGTATATTAAATTAACTACAAATAATAATCACAAACTAGTTCCCGTAATGATAACAGGAAATGTGTACTAACAATAAACAAATTGAGAGGCGCAAAGCCAAATTGATCATTAGTACAAACAAACGGCGTCAACTAAGGGTCGGTAATTCAAATTACACTAAAAGACTTGCTATGTTATGTTAAAATTATGTTAAAATTAAAGTTGGGTTATGTTAAAATTAAAAAATATTGTTCGTTAAATAATAATAAAATATTTTTAAATGTATTTATGTAATGATTTTTAAGGATGAATACGTTAAACAAGGCAGGCCGAATCGGTGTTTTCCGACCAAATCGGAGAAAGCTAAGTTGCGAAGTGCCCATAACCGTAGAGCTTGTATGAAGAGAATTGTAAATGTGAAGGAAGCGAGGAAGTTGTGTCAGGATCGTGGCAAGTGGCGCTCCATTGTCTCTGCCTACCCCTGTGGAAAAAAGGCGTGACAATTTGATTGATAGATTGATGGACTTTTAAGGATCATTTAATTCGACCTTTCGAATGCTTGGTAGCCGTCGTGGTCGCGGGGAAAAGAGTAAACACGCGATTTTAGAGCCGCGACATTCGAAAAATGCAAAAATTATTTATTTTATTTTAAAAAAATGTTAATGGCATAGTAAGGGTGATCAAGGCAACCATAAACTGAATCATTTTAATAGTCCTCGGCGCTCAGGAAACTCCCCAGGCATGACGCGTCACAAAATGCAAACAGTGAGGCTTTTAGTGAAGATTGTATCACCCGCTCACATAAAATAACATTTACTCCATGAAGGGTAATTAATAATAACAACTCGGCAATTCATATCACGATAATGTAGTTCAAAATAATTATAATTATATTGTTCTAACGTAAATACCAGAACAACTTCCCCGCCTACGATTTTTGTGATTTATCTTTTTATGGGGAGAAAAATATATAAATCCGCCTCTTCTTATCTACTTTTGCGTAGCTATATATATATTATTCTAACATCTTATACCAATTTGCCTATTTGTAATTTGTAAACAGGGGAAGGTCTAAGAGCTCTGTCAATTGAAAAGAAAGACCGAGTTTACAGTTGCCTAAAGGCGTCAATTTATTTTTCTACGCTTTGCTTGAAGGATTCAAGGTTATAAAATTGGAAGATTTAGGCAGATAAAGCATTTTACTTATCGATTGTTCGATAAAGAAATGACGCCGAACTGTTTAGTTTAGTAATAAAAACAGTATATACTCGTATAATATAGCAAAAACGTATATAATACTACGATAGACTTAAATTAAATTTAAGGAATTATCCGAGTACTGACTAAGTTGAAAACATGTAAGGGAGAGAGAGTCTAAGTTTCAAACGTTTAAATCTGCTGAGTGGGTTCTATCGTCGGCAGATTTATCGACGTCCACAAGACTACGTTATTTGGAGTTCAAAGATATAATAAATTTATCAACCAATCAATAAAATTTTCGGGTTCTCACTAAGATAAGCGGAAACAATGTAGAGCGACTTGCACAATCCTGATTTAACCTAGCTTCTTTTACATCCACAATTCTCAACATGCAAGTTTTATTAGTTATGAGCACTGCGGACACTTTATTGCATAAATATGTCTCGGATTTTATCAAGATTATTTTTCGCCTCGACCCGCCTGATAAACCGAGTCAGCCAGTTTACGGCTGCCCCAGTCGCCGTTACTATGCCGGCTAAATGTGCTTCTTGACGCATCGCTTGAAGGATCCCAGGTTAAAGGACACATTGGCATTAATCACACAAATCAATTCCATATGTCGATTCTTCTACAACGAAACGACACGTCAAACCTTTTTTTATTTAATTTATTGTGACTCGACATATGACAGCACCCCGCTTGTTGTTAAGCCGAAGTGTGGTCCATGAATGAATGTCACTGCTACTACAATTCAATAACTGTGAGTAGCAATCACATCCACTATGCCGGCCTAGATGGAACCGGCAACTTACAAGCTGATCCTGAAACGTGACCGAATCACTTCACAGTCTGTATACTTGTAAGTGGTGGTACTACCCCGGATCGGCAGACTCGGAACCACTGCCTACCACTCTTTGATAACCAGACCCGAAGCAAATATCCATCTCTTTTTTTATTAACAAATATTTGCAATGTCAATATATTTTACCACATCTTTTAGTTCGTCTGCCGATTCGGTCAACAGAATGCGGATTTAATTGGTTCTTCCTTTTTTTATCCTTACACTCACTATTGATTTATAATCTTCTTTTGTCAATGTCCTTTCATCAATCTTGAAACCAAAACCTTTAATTATAAAAGACAATAAAATACCTAATAAAATTATACCAATATTATTTTATTATTAAATCTGAATAATTTATAAAACCTAAACATAATAGCAACTACTTACTTAGATAATTGACAATTATGTATGATATTATTTTTGGCAAATTGCTTCATGTTCTATACAAAATTTCTTCAGCAAGAATCTCTTCAAGTTTATATAGCAGAGAATTCTTAGTTGAAGCAAAATGATGACTCTCCAGGGAATATCCTAAGGGACAAAGGTTATTGGAATCGAGTATAAAGTACCTCTATTTATCACTATTATAAGAAAATTACATAAGAGAAGATTTCTGGAATAAATCCAAGTTTATACTTCTGGCGCCTAACTGAGCAGATTCCTGCGGTAGAGGAGCGGGGTGGGAAGGGTGTGTTTTTGTTTACATGTCAACCTTTCCGAACCGCTCAAGTATCGCAAGAACCTACGCTAGTTAAGCGCTGACTGTGTCTCTAGTTTGCAATCTTGGGCCGGATAGATCCAATAGATCCCGGTCGGAGCAATGATTTAGTTCATAACACTTTTTGATATTATTTAATACTAGCTGTGCTTGCGATTTCACCTGCGCAACATTAGGTTTTTCCCACAGTCTTTCAATTGCGCGTCCCCCGAAAACATTTTTAACCGACTTCCAAAAAAAGAGGAGGTTCTCAATTCGACTGTACATCCTTTTTTTTATTTGTAAGTTACGCGATAACTCCGGCAATCATCCCCAACTTCGCCCGCCGCCCGGACCGCCATCGGTTTGTCATCGTTGTAACTATTAAAACATTTCTCCAAATGATGTAATGTAAAAGACAAAGTTCATTTACTTTAAACACCAGAAGCATGAAAAGTTTTTATTTTGATATTTAATTTAATTCATTCCTACCAAATATCCTACAAATAAAGTATCATTTTTATGGATCTCTATTTAGGGGAAATAGGCTTACATATAAAAGATATATACTGTCGCGGGCTTTTTTGTAGGACAATTTCAGATAAATATGTCCATCATACATTATGATCATACATACAATATGTAGCTTAAATGGTTTTTGCAACGCATGCTAGAAAAGACAGATAACAGATTTTTTCCTACTTGACACTTATCGTTATATTTTAGACACAATATGGTTATAAATTATAGCCTGTGTTGACGACAGGCGTGGACGAACGGTTTAGCGATTGGTTTGTCGCGCGTAAAGTCCCGGGTTCGTTTCCCGGTCGGAGCAAATATTTGTTTTATAGCTTTTATTTGTAACTAGCTGTGTCCGCGACTGCGTCCGCGTGGAATAGTTATTTTGGGAATCATATTAATTTTTTGTTTACCTACCTGCTCAGCTTTATTATAAATTACCTATAGCTGTTACCCGCGACTTATTTTAGACGATAAAATTACGTAACTAATAGAATATATTTTAAAGTAGTTTTAAAAAGAATATATTTTAAAGTACTTCTGCGTAAATTATATTTTCAGTTTTATTTTCTTGTGCGCAAAACTCGCAGCCGCTTTGCAGCAGCAGTCTGCCGAGAACGCTGAGTCCTTTTTCTAGGCATTACAGTGACGAAGAAAGAACGAAGGAAATGAAAACTTAACCAAACTAACTGTATGCTTAAACTAAAACCTAACCTAATAAGAATTGTAAAACCTAACCTTGAAAGAATGTAGATGACACTTACAGGTATTATTTACAACAAAACAAAAAAAGTGTTTATGTAAAAATATTAGAAACAAAATACTATACTTAAAACAAACACTACCTACTATAGAGAAAACTACTACAAAATGAAATTGTATAAAAAAGGATTTTGCACGATGATATTATATCGTAAAAACAAATTAACTCTGCATTCAACCGATCAGTAGGGAGCCGACCGCATAGTATGCTTGTCTGTCTATAAATGACGCGCCCCTCCACTTTATTAGTTTATTTAAATGTGTGAATGCAAATATTACTAACTATACTATTAAACTTCATCACGTTCGTTCCTCCTTTGTGTCTAACCAGCAACTGAATAACCAATTACTGCATTTTCGGTGTGTTTTATCCATATTTTATATTTGCTCGTATGCGTAAATGCAGTGGAGGGGCGCGTCATTTCGGCTTAGACAGACTATACCTCGTAGAGCTACACCCCCCTCCGCCTCGCCCGAAAGCACCGCCTCTCCTCGCCCGCCGGTTAGCGCTCATCATGCGACGCGTGTGATATTTGTTTCAGAGTTATTTTAAAATTGTATTATCTTATAAGATGTTTATTGAAATTAGGTGATTTCAATGACAATTTTGTTCACAGTTAAATACTCTTAATTAATAACACATTTATTTCGATAAAGAATAATATTATTATGTTAATACAACTCTGACAAATAATTTGTAATAATGCATTAATTTAGACCAAATTTGACTATCATAAAAACGGTTATTGTGAGCTAATCTTGAAAGATAGACATATACGGTCGCGGACATTTTTTTAGATAATTTAAAGAGGAATAATTCTTTCATACATATTTTTTGGGTATCTCAAACAGTTTTCGCAGCGCACGCAACGGAAACCCTCAAAGACGAATAATATTTTCCGTTTTTTCCACATTTTCGACTGTTTCTTCGCTTCTATAGGTCGCAACGTAATGTTTTATAGCGTAAAGCCTTCCTCGATAATTGATCTATCCAACACAAAAAGAATTTTTCAATTCGAACCAGTAGTTCCTGAGATTAGCGCGTTTAAACAAACAAACAAACAAACAAACAAACAAACTCTTCCGCTTTATTATATTAGTATAGATATTTAATAATTATATTGAATATTGCAAATATATGTTAATAAAAAAAGAGATGGATATCTGCTTCGGGTCTGGTTATCAAAGAGTGGCAGGCAGTGGTACCCAGTCTGCCGATCCGGGGTAGTACCACCACTTACAAGTAAACAGACCGTGAAGTGATTTGGTCACGTTTCGGGATCAGCTTGTAAGTTGCCGGTTCCAACTAGGCCGGCATAGTGGATGTGATTGCTACTCACAGTTATTGAATTGTAGTAGCAGTGGCATTCATTCATGGACCACACTTCGCGTTGACATCAAGTGGGGTGCTATCATATGTCGAGTCACAATAAAATTTAAAAAAAAATGTGTTATCCTGATGTGTTATAAATAATATATTATTAATAGATTTGATTGGTTCTTTAAGAAATTGGTTAATTAAAATTATTGAGACAGATAAATGTTTCGGGTCTGAATATTTGAGCGGTAAGTAGTAACAGACTTTTAAGTTTACAGGCCGTGAAGCGACTCAATCGCGTTTCAAGATGAGCTTAAAGTTGCCTGTTATAGCTTGGACGCCATAATCGTGTTGTGGTAAACGTGTTTGTAACCTGGTCGCATTGAATTTTTGCGCGCTATTAAATTTTCATTACCTACCAATTACTAAGTTTCTATTTCTGGTCGTCTATGATATTGATACTAGTTCCCTCCCCGTCATTACTTTTAATACAAAGAGAAAGCTTTTAAAAAATAAACTCATTAAATATCCATACAAGTCATAGTTTTGCGAAGAAATTGAAAAGTTGGTTCAAACCATTAGTGGTTATGACATTTTGATTGATGTTATAATATTGCTGAATTGTTTTTAACTGTAGTTAGAGGGAATATTAATTTCTCGACGGTATACGTATAATATGTAATGTGCCATGTACATGTATACATATAGTATGTACATGGAAAGAAAATATTCGCTCGAAAAACCGACAACTGATGGGGAAGAAAGATTCTAGACTGGAGGCCACGAACCGGCAAATGCAGCGTGGGCAGGCCTCCCACTAGGTGGACTGACGACATAATAGAAGTCAAGAATAACCAGTGAATGCAACTGCATCTTGTCGTTCGAAATGGCGTTCTAAATGGCGGCCTATGTTTAGCAGTGGACGCCTTCTGGCTGATGATGATGATGTATATATTTATTGTGACTTGACATCTGACCCCGACCTGCCTTATGGGCATGACGGGGTCGAAAAGTGCCAACCACTGCTAAGACCAATCCAAGGTGAACCCTACCCTATGATGGGAAGAACACATGGGATTATAAAGCATTTAACTTGTTAATTGTTCTACAAAGAAATGACGCGGCGAAACTTTTAGTTCGACTGCCGATTTGACCGATGCTTCCCCCGGACCAGTTACGAATGTAAATAGACGAGATAGGAACAAGGTCCTCGGAACATTATCCATAAGGAACGCATAAATGCGCTATGTCTCTATGAAGTTGCAGGGACTACAGAGTTCGCGTGATCTTTGCATCTCCTTTAACTCGTACAGCTCGATACTTGGCAGAGACTTGGCACCGGTATATCAAGAATGCTAACGAATGAAAATACCGTCTCAGTTCACAGTTTCCTCGGTCGCCGTCTCTATGCCGGCCAAAGGTGCTTCTTCACGCGTCGCAGCAATGTTTTCTAACGAAATTAGTTTTTATTTATTGCTTTTATTTACTTATACCTTATACGTCATTAATTTAAACTAAAGGCAAAGCAAAAAGAAATACAAAGCATTTTGTATTTCAATGCTTACAAAATGCTTGAATATTGTAGCTAAGGTTTCTGAGTCATTGTTAATAATATACTTAATAGAATAAGATAGTATAATAAGAAAGTTATTTGGAAATTAAGGAAGAAAATAATGAATTACAAATTACTTTAAAACAAGAAGAAATGTTTAACCAAACAAATACAAAATTAATATAAACTCTTCACTAAACTTCATAATTGCTCTCCAATTGTTGGCAAATTTTTGCGGGTAGATTTAAATTTATATTAAAGCCTAATATAAATTTATTGTTAATGGCTTTGTCCTTGAGGAGTTCGTCTAAATATTCCCTGAGGATTTTGTATTGAGTAAAAAATAAACTTTATTGAAAAAATGTTATTGGGAGATTATTTCATTCTAATCCATCAATCAATCAAAATATCACGCTTTTTTCTCACATGGATAGACAGAAACAAACAATGGAGCGCCACATGCCACTGACAACTCCCTCGCTTCCCTCACATCTAAAATTCTTTTCATACAAGCTTTGAATGTTGGGTGTGGCAGTAGAAGCATTAGAGTAAAATTAACACTGTAGAAATGCGGTCATTAAGAAGTGTATGTGAATTGATGATAGAGGATAGAATGAAAAATAGCACAGTGCACGAGAGATGCGGTTTGCAAGAAGATGTAGTGACAAGGATTGAAAAAGGAATGCTTTATTTCTATCTACCACCCGTCCATTCTCATTAGCAGAGAGAATGGAGCCCCACTTTAAAATGATTCAAGAAGGATAGAGGAGTTTTAATTAGAGCGCATAGGTGCTGTGTAGCGCTGTTGCCAGAGCGGTTCGCGCAATAAGCGACAGACACCGGTTTGATCCCCGGTCGCCGTTGACCGAAGTACACGCGTGAATTTGTTCTATCCAATTATTCTTTTTCTTTCTTCGACGACAGGCGTGGACGAACGGTTTAGCGACTGGTTTGTTGCGCGTAATGTCCCGGGTTCGATCCCCGGTCGGAGCAAATATTTGTTTCATAGCTTTTATTTGTAATATTTAATAATTTATATTAAATATTATTACAAATATTTGTTAAGGTAATAATCAAATTTTATGCGGCTTACTATCGCGTTTATTTTGGTTTTGATTTTACAATTTTTTTATTATTCCGACGTTTCACGGAGCCATCGTGGTTACAGAGAGACGCAAAGGTAAGCCGCATAAAATTTGTTAATTCGTTAATCAATGTTCGCGCAAAATCTATGAAAATACCAAAAATTTGTTAACAAGAGGTTGATATTTGCTTTGGGTCTGGTTATTAAAGAGTGGTAGGCAGTGGTACCCAGTATCCAGGGTAGTTAGTACTACCACAGAGTACAGTTATTAAACAGAGATTTGCAGAGACAAAAAAGTGCCACTTTTTACGATGCCGACTTCCACTTGCTTCCTTTACATCCACAATTCTCTTTATACAGACTCTATGGTTATAAATACAGCGTACTCCTGTTTTTAAAAATATTAAGGTTATCTGGGATACAATATTATAGTTAATATTGTGTAAGTCAAAACATAATAATTATAAAATAAAATATAGAAATATAATCAATCAATCAATGTAATTGTCACGCATTTTCCGATAAGCAGAAACAAAGGAGCTCCACTTCCCACGATCCTGACACAACTCCCTGGCCTCCCACATATCCACAATTTTCTTCACGCAAGCTCTACGGTTATGGGCATTAGCCTTGATTTCTTGAGGATATCTCTAATATAATAAAATATATTGTTATTAGGTATTAAGTTAAGTATAGGTACATATTATATAATTTATTTAAAACTTAGTTTTTATAACTACATTAAAGCAAATTATAAATGTTAAAAAATTACTTTTTGTATACAAAAAACATTGAATTTATGAATAAAAAATAGTTCCGTAAAAATATTTCAGACTTTATTTTTTATAAATCCGCGGGCGTCTCTTTAGGAAAATTAATGAGAATAATTAATAGTCGCCAGAGTGAAAAATCTGAGAGAAAAATGTGGCGGATCTTGATCTAAAGGATTTGGTTACAGTAATTTTCCTGCCATCCATAATTGGTTAACACAATAGACGGAAAAATATATCGTAATATATTTTTCATTAGTTTATTTTTTATTGTTGCTCGACCTCTTACATCTATTTGCCTGATGGGGAGGGAGAAGGGAGATCCAAGAGCACCGACGACAAAAAAAGTCAGCCAGAACACACCTGAATAGTCTTGTGCCAATTCATGTATTACTCATGATTTTGTATTTATCACTATTATTTAGGACATCTATGACGCATCATCTTTTCTTTGTTCTATGTGCTAAATACGAATATGGTAACGATGTAATTTGTAATCTTCATGTATATTTCTAAGGCACTCTTTCGCCAACCTTTGACTTGGGCAGTTCACACAAATATATCAATTGTACTTTTACTTATAATTCTACTATGTAAAACCTCACACCACCAACTCTTCGTCAAACATAGCCGACAACTAGGCAAAGTCTCAAATATTTTACAACGGATTCTAGGAAATATATTTTATAGTTATTTTATATAAATACTTTTTATTTATAAATAAGAACCTAGGCATTTTACTTACGGCATTTACTTTTTTTTGTGACACGACATGTGACAGCTCTCCTTTGTTAAGCTGGAGTGCATTTCATGAACCGAGGTGACCCCTAGTACAATTCAGTTTCAACACACATAAAATCGTTTTAAAAAACAGGGGTAGGCAGGAGCAATAGAGCGCTACTTGCCACAATCCTGACATAACTCCCTTGTTCCCCTTACATCCACAATTCTCTTCATATAAGCTCTACGGTTATGGCCACTAGGTAACCCAGCTTTTTTTAAGAATGATCCCTATTTGGTCGAAAAATAGCCTCCTTTAACCCTGCCTCGTTTAACGCATCCATTCACATCATATTTATAAGTTCCTTTCGTCAATCTACTTTTACTCATATTTTCCCATGCGACACCATCGAAGCATTTCTTTGTCAATCCTTGCCACTACATCTTCTTTTATTTATCGCTCACTATGCTATTTCTTATTCTATCCGAATAAAATAAAATAAAATTACTATAAATATAATTATTATAATAGATATATATAATATATTAATTATATTTTTAGTATTTACTCGTATATACTATAGCTAATATAGCTATTATATATAACTATTATATTATAGTTATATACTACTAATATAGCAAGGGAGTTGTGTCAGGATCTTGGCAACTGGCGCTTTGAGCAATTTGATTGATTGATTGATATATACTCATATTAAAATATCTATTTAAGTCGCATTTCGCCGACTGGTCGTGTAAAGCCACTTTAAATCAATATAAACGGTCAGTCCTCGTACGAAAGAAAAATTTTCATACTGTATTTTATGGAATTTTTATGAGTTACCCTTCACATAACGAAAGGATTCCAGAACCTTCCAAAAATAAATCGGACTGGAAACATTGAGAAAATGGAGATAAAATACGATTGCTCTTGCAAAAATTACTACAAGATATTTTAGGAGTATTTTACTGTACCACAAGTTCGATTTACGAGCCAAGTGGTGTAGTGGTCAAGCTAGTCCGATAGTCGGTAAATCCAGGGTTTGATTACTTGTTGGAGGAAAAATTGGTCTCATAGCTATTACTAATAATATTATTATTTTATTTGTTTATTTTATAAAATAATAATAACGCAGATACAGTTCTTGGCGATTTAAAAAATAAAATATGAACGATTTTAAGACCATTTACCTAAATTCTTACATAAACCTAAATTTAGCTAAATTCTTCGAAATACGAACTCTATCTTTCTAATTAGTAACAACCAGGCGAACAATCTAAAATTATTTCCCTTTTCAATAGTCTGGCACCCAATATTAAAATTTTTAACAACCCTTCGACTTCTAGGATCACCAATCCTAGATGGATCGTGAATCAGGAACAATGAACAAAATTTAACTCAACTTCGGAACGCTTATTTCAAATTCAACCACACATGGCACTTTTTATCATCCGATTTTGTTTGTTGCCCCCAAGTTTACATATGTACTCCGTTGATCCCAAATTTGGAAATTTCCCAATGAACTTTTTTTTTATTGTGACTCGACATATTTATTTATTTATTTATTTGATCCCGAAACGTGACCACTTCACTTCACGGTCTAAATACTTGTAAGTGGTGGTACTACCCCGGATCGGCAGACTGGGTACCACTGCCTACCACTCTTTGATTACCAGACTCGAAGCAAATACAAGTATCAATCTCTTTTTTTTTAGTAACAAATATTTGCAATATTTAATATTATTAAATATTACAAATAAAAGCTATGAAACAAATATTTGCTCCGACCGGGGATCGAACCCGGGACTTTACGCGCAACAAACCAATCGCTAAACCGTTCGTCCACGCCTGTCGTTAAAACTTCTATTACTAGACAAACTTTTACAAAATTTTATAACAAGTACTCGTATTATATATAGTTTATGCCTCTGACTGACATAGTAAGGCCGATTCATAAACTGATTCGGTGTTATCCTGGCTAACTTACAAGTAGAAGTCAACTTTATTGAAATAAGCGACTCAAAAAGTAAAATTACAATATCATTACTTATTGTAAATGCTTTACCGATAATATTGATTCTCCAAAATCCGCCAAAACGCAACTCAAAAGAGTCGATATCCCGGAATTCAATTTCACGATAATATATTCATTTGCAAAATCACTAACTTACCAGAAGTTATTTAATTGCAAATTCAAACCAGAATATTGGTAATATAATATTTGTCCCTAAAGTTGCTAACTTGTCCTTCTATCAAAATTAAATTATATTCTATTGAGATTCGTCTTGACCAAAATTTGATATTGGTACTTAATATTCAAGACGCCTAATAATATTTTTTTATATAACGGGAAATTAATAGACACAATAAAGTTCAGTACTTATAAAATATCGTTAAAATAGTGATAGGCAGTGGTGCCCAGTATGCCGATCCAGGGTAGATTTTTTGATTTATTGTGATTCGACTTATGACAGCACCCCGCTTGATGTTAAGCTGGAGTGTGGTCCATGAATGGATGTCACTGCTACTACAATTTAATAACTGTAAGTAGCAATCATATCCACTATGCCGGCCTAGTTGGAACCGGCAACTTTCAACCTGATACCGAAACGTGACTGAGTCACTTCACGATCTGTATACTTATAAGACCGTACAGACAATGTAGTGACTTGTCGCGTTTCAGTGTCAGCTTGTTAATTGCCGTTCCCTAGGCCACACTCCAGCTTAACACCAAGCGGGGTGCTGTCATATGTTGAGTCACAATAAATAAATAAAAAAAAGACAATGTCTTATTATGAAAAGCCTGTATGAAAAGAATTGTGGATGTAAAGGAAGCAAGAGTGTTGTGTCGGAATCGTGGAAAGTGGCGCTCTGCAGTCTCTGTCTATCTTTGTGAGTGTTGAGGCGTTGATGATGAAAATAATTATAATTCAAACACCCAAAAGACAGACTGCTATCTAAACTATTACTTTTACAAAATACTTCTTGTCGTTATAATCCCTTACATAAATAAAAAAGGGTACTTCGATAAATAAACCCTCACGCTATCTTAAATATCTTACGATTTTAGCGTACATTGATCGCTATCTATAGAAATATAATTTTAATCGTAGATTACTTGGTACTAAAACATCAATGTACGTCAATATTCATTAAGGTCACCTAGTGATATTGACAGTAGCACCCATGTCAATCGGTAAGATTTTCAGATTTTATTCATAAACGACTTTTCTAAACGAGAAATAACATATTAAAATATTTTATTTGCATTAAATTTCGAAGAAGTATCTAAATATTTATGTATTGTATTTATAAATATATACGAATGTCATTTACGTTTTCTTTTTATTGTGATTCGACATATGACAGCACCGCGCCTAGTTAAGCTAGAGTGCGGTCTATTAATGGATGTCACTGCTACTAAAATTCAATAATTGTAAGTAGCAGTCACATCCACTATGTTGAAACTGGCAACTTACAAGCTGATCCCGAATCGCTACCAAATCACTTCACGGTCTGTATACTTGTAAGTACTTCCCTTTGCTGTGTTCTATTCAGTATATAGCAGTTTGGCAATAAGGCAGGTATATTTTTCAAGAAACATTTTCGGTAAAATATTAAAAATTACTTCAAATGAAGACAAAGTGATGTGTATATATCGTACCAAAATAAATAAAAAACTTATAAAAATTGGAATTCGAGACATTTGTTTTAAGTTTTATAACTTAAGCCCCAAATTTTGTTGTTTATAAACGCCCGAGCTTTCTTGGAGATCGTCAGTTAAATGGGCCGTAGTAGAGAACTTTAGGGTGTTCTATTTCTTTGGGTGCTTCATTCATTCACCTTTGAAATAGTCCTAAGTGACCCTCTTGCTAAATATAGATATATTTATGTGCCTTTCTTGATGAATTTTAAAATAATAGGGTTCCAAAGCTGAATAGGTATTGGAGTAGTTTACATGAAGATAAAATAATGGTGCTGGGACTAGTCTGAACGTCATAAAATATCTAAAATAAAAACACTTTTTTTTAATAAATAAAATTGGCACGCCTTTTTCCACAGGCATAGAAAGAGTCAATGGAGCGCCACTTGCCACGATCCTGACACGACTCCCTTGCTTCCCTTACATCTACAATTTTTACAAGCTCTACGGTTATGGGCAATAGGCAATCCAGCTTTTTTGAGGATGTCTCCGATTTGATTATGTAAATATTTTTTTATAGAGGCTTGACATTTGACAATCCCGCCCGCCCCGCTCATAGTTTTTCAGTAGAGCACGTACTTTGCAACGAGGCAGAAACGTCAAAGTAAATAAAATAAAAAAGGTTTAAAAACGAATTGAAGCCTTTTTAACGTATACCTATTCTCTATAAACGTCGGAATTTAAAAAAAAATGTAAAATAAAAACTAAAATAAACGCGATAGTAAGCCGCATAAAATTTGTTTAATTTAATAATCAACGTTCGCGCAAAATCTATAAAAATACTATTCTATTTTTCTACAAGTTAACGAAGTATCTTTAAGAAGCTTTTGTAAGCTACAACTTTGTCGTTACTTTATTCGATAATAATTTTATTATTTTATAATAGCAACTTTATAATTAGTTTTATAAGTTCAAGTGCGATTACATAGTTAAAAAGAGTTTTACTTAGCGCATTATTATTAATATTCTTATGATAATAAGTCCTCCAAAACAAAAATCGTCAGGACGAACTCAATTTTTTATTTATTTTTAAGTAGTTACATCTTATAATTTTAAAATTGGATAGACCTGAGCGTCTGTGTGAAGTACCTGCGTGTGGAGAGGACATAGTTGTTCTAAAATTCTACTTAAATCATCCCAGGGTCTTTACACCTTAAAGTGGTGCTACAACATACTATGACATATTATTATAATAAGCATCCTATTTGTTCTCCACATCCTATAACCTTGGATCCTTTAAGTGATGATCCTTTTTAGCGTAGTGATGGCGATTATGGCAGCCGTGAACTGACTGGTTTTTTTTTAAGTCTGCACTCTTGGACCAGTTTTTTAGTAGTTGAAGATCATGCTTACCAACATACGGGTCCAGGTCAGATGTCGAGTCACAATAAAAAGAAGCATGAAATATAGATAATAGCATGTTGTGATTCGATATCATGCTTGCCTTATTTGCCGATATCATAATGGCGTTCTACATATAATGGAGGCCTATGTTCAGCAGTGGACGCCTGGCTGATGATGATGATGGAGTTAGAAGTAATTTTTTTCGTTTTATTTAAGGGTTTTAGGGTTATAGGATTGAGGGAACCTAGCATTCTACTTGACTATTGAAGTTGAAAGAAAGAAACGACATGCGCCAAAGTTGGTCTGTCGATCTGGTCGACAGAATGCGGAATTCTCGTAACGTAACGTAACATTTTATTTCTTATACATTTCATCTGGATTGCTTTCGTAAGTTTTTTGGATTTATTTTAGTTGTCTGGAAACTTTCAGAAGAGTCTTTTAATTATCTCGAGTGTTCTTGTAAACTTACAAATTAGTCTTGATAGTGGAATTCTTTTAACCTAATTTCTACTACTTGTTTGTTTGTGTTAGTAAAAAGACCTAATTAACTTATACCAGGATTTTTTTACATATCTACATTATGCTACTAAACATGTTTGTATCATGGAAACAGGACAGCCAACGTACATAGGTATATCAAAGATACATTGGTATCGGCCGAGTGGTTATGAGCCGGAGACTCTTGGTTCCACAGCCACTACTGATTACAATCTCGCCTAGAAAGTTTAAATGTATTTTTTTTTCTCTTTTTATTACAACATCTTCCCACTAGGTGGACTGACGACATAGTGAAAGTCACAGATAACCGGTGGATGCAACTGGCATCTTGTCGTTCATAATGGCGTTCTAAGGGGGAGGCCTATGTTCAGCAGGGGACGCCTTCTGGCTGATGATGATGATTGCAACATTGGATCGAGCATTATTTTCTATATTAAATTTAGCGTATTAATCTAAGATAAACCTGAAAACGACACCCAACGTATTCGAAAGGCGTACCTTAGAAACGTTGACCTACTAAGACACTATATCTGACTATAGGAAATCTTACCGAACATCAGAAAAGATTCATAGGAACAAGCTGATAACAGATAAGTTTTTACAACAGACAGAAACTACAAGACAACAACCCTCCTACAGCTATTCCCTACCAAAGCTCATTAGCAAACGCATCACCCATGCCAAGAATTCCTCACACAAGAAATTCCGTAGAAAATATAACACATAATACGGAATACGTACTCGTACATATATTACGTAGCTATATTAATATATTATTCAAATTGTCACGTCTTTTTTCCAGAGAAATACCCAGAGACAACGAAGACCCACTTGACACGAACCTCCCTCGCTTCCCTCACATTCACAATTATTTTTATACAAGCTCTGTGGTTATCGTCTTCTTAGCGATATCATCAAGTGTCTGACTACTTTGGAAGCAAGCTAAATATAGTGGTAAAATAAAAAATAGTGGTATTATTAATATACCTGTGGTAACCATAAAAAAATATTTATTTATTTAAATCCTTTAGATATTGCACCAAAATAAACTTAAAAATAGCTACATCATCATCATCATCAGCCAGAACGTGTCCACTGCCGAACATAGGCCTCCCCCTTAAAACGCAATAGGTAAAATAAATAGGTACATAGGCGAGTTTAATGCCTGTTAGGCATTCTCTAACTAACCTTTGGGATGATGAGAAATTATGGGCAGGGTGAAAAAAAAGATTCATGATGTACAAACATAAGAATATGAAGCAAAATAGATAAGTATTATACTTGTACCAACCACTTCCTTTTACTCGTATATTTATAAGGATACTTTATTAATTCTGTTGCTGGTCATAAAAATAAGTGCTGCAATATTTCTTTGGTTATGGCCGTTGTTAGGAAGAACCTAAATTGTTTGTTTATAATTAATATTTATAACTTTTTATGTAAAAAAATCTAATAATATTTGCTGTTGAGATTTAAAAAGTACTATTTGTCAGCAGTATTTTTTTATTGTGACACTACATCTGACCTATCACCTGCCTGATGATAAGCAAGAGGAGGTCCAAGAGTGACGACGATTGAGAGAACCAAGCTTGTTCATAGCTGCCTAAGTAGATGACTTACAACCAACATAAAAATGGTGAATTTAATATTCTAATTTAATGTGTGAATTCTTAAATAATATTGTTCGCACTCCCTTAATACTATGGAAGTCTCGTGTCTGGTGTGTATTATATTGTGGAAAAAAGTAAATCACCCAAGAAGTGAGATGTTGTGCCTTAAAAAATGATATTAAGCTGGAGTGCGATCCTTGAATGAAGGTGACTGCTAGTACAGTTATATTACTGTAATACGTATTCACTATGCCGGCTTAGTTGAAACCGGCAACTTACTAACTGGTCCCGAAACGCAACATAGTCTTTCCACTGGCTTGTCAGGTACTACCCCGGGTCGGCAGCTGGGCACCATTGTCTACCAATAATTCAAAAGAAAATAATATGTAAGTAAATATACCCATTATTTTCCTTTTATCTTCTCGATTATTTCCTAGTTTTACTCGTATTATATCAAAAAAGACTAAGACTAAATCCACCTAACTTGTAATGTATAATAATGAACAGTTAAGTCGTTTGGAGAACATAAAGATTAACTTTTTTTTTTTAACTACAATACTTAATTCTCATGAATTTTCCTGTTGTTCCCCTCATTAGTGGGACCACTAGATTGCACATAATACCGTAGGAGTATATTCTAGATCGAGAGGTCAATCCGAATTTTATATTTGTTTAAAAACAAAACGCAAATCTTTACAAAATTATTCATATGCAACTTCCATTCACAGTAAACAACTTAAAATATCTCTTAAGGAAAGAAAAATGCCAAAGGTCAACTGACAAGAAATGACTAATTATTAAATTCGGATTTTATAAACTAGAATCGGTGCGATAAAGAAAGTTTTTGATTACTATTTAGAATATAAGTTTGCGTCCTTTTTAAATATGCTATAATATTTCGTGATATTATTTCGATATAATTTAATGAAATCTAGTCAGTGACTTTTTCTAACGATACCAAAATTTGCCTGCAATAATATCTTTCTTTAATCTTATTACTGGAATATAAGTCAAAGGGCTAATGAAGATAAGTAGAGAATGTATTTCTTTATTACCTACTTTAATTTAAATCGTGGTCGCTATTTCAATTTTATTAAGAAATTTAAATTTTAGTATAATTTAATTCCAAGAATTTAATCCTTTGATACTTAATATACGACTATATAAAATATATTCGTCATGATTACCTGTCATTATTCTTATTAAAAAATCAATCAAATCAAAACGCCTTTTCCCATGAGGATAGGCAGAGCCAATGGAGCGCCACTTGCCACGATCCTGATACAACTTCCTCGCTTCCTTCACATTCACAATTCTCTTCACACAAGCTCTAACGTTATGGGCACTAGGCAACCTAGCTTTCTTGAAGATGTAATAGGTATCTAATAGGACAAAATGTATATAATACTGGACGATATTGTATTCTGGCGTTTTATATTATAATCACTTTTTAGTACATTTGTTTACAAGCAACTCATATCGCATAATGATTTATTGGAGACACCAAAGGCGACCGTGGTATAGTGGTAGTGAAATGGTCACGCATAGAGAGCCCCCAGTTCAAAAATCACTTGCCGGTACCAATATGTATATTTTGGTCGTCCTGTTTCTACGATACAACCACTTTACGTAGCTTAGTTAAGGAATATACATTAAAAAACATTGTAAGCTATGTATAAAACTACGAAACGGCCTTTAAAGAGTAAATTATTACACGAAAACAGACTAATTAATTACACTACTAACTTAAATTAAGATAAGAGAGTTGAAATACCAGCCCTAATCTTAATGTTTAGCGATAAAATTTATTTGTGACTATTTTCGGGTCATTTTAGTAGCGATCCATTGTCTCTGCCAATCCCTGTGGGGAAAAGGCGTGACAATTTGATTGATTGATTGCTTTTAAAAAGAGTATTTTCTTTTACAAACCATTAACACTAAAGGGTAGATGATAGGAAAAAACGTAAGGCTAGATAGTCATCACGATAACCTTGGCGCCAGTTGTTAAACTTTAATAGATAGGCATGTAGATGGGGTAGGCAGGTAACGAGTACTAATGATATTATCAGCATGTTGCGACTTGAGTTACAATGGCTTACAATCGACAAGTGCATTGTACAAGTCCCTGTGTTCTCCCCATCTTATAACCTTGGATTCTTTAAGCAAGGCGTAAAAATTTACTTCTGTTCGGCATTGCAACGGCGACTGAGATAGCCGTAAAGTGTAAATATTTTTTCAGTCGTTGCTACCCTTGGACCTTCTCATGCTTACTTACCAGGCAAGTCAAGGTTTGATGTATAGTCAAAAGAAAAAGGAATATCATTTAATCAAATTGTCACGACTTTTTGACACAACTACCTCGCTTCCCTCATATCCACAATTCTCTTCATACAAGCTCTACGGTTATGGGTACTCAGCTTTCTTGAGGATGTCCCTCCTGGGCCTGCCTCGTTTAACGCTTCCATTCACATCATTATAAATTCCTTTCGTCAATCTACTTTCACTCATCCTTTCCGTGCGCAAATCACCGAAGCAATAATATTATCCTAAATGATAGAACTCAAGCTTTTTATTATCAAAAAAATGTAAATGAATTAGATAACTCATATGAATGTATCAACCGCTTAAATAACTTAGCAGCGGCACTTTTTCATTCAGCGTTGAACTACGTAAAAGTACAGTCAAAGAATAAAATGTTCCGAGGAGCTCTTTAACCTTGTTCCTACCTCGTCCTTTTACATCCGTAATACCCGCACTGGGCGAGGGAAGCCTACACATTCTGTTGACCGAATCGGCAGTCGAACTAAAAGCTTCTGAGCGTCTTTTCTTTGTAAATCAACCGACAAGTGGAATGCTTTGCCAGCTCATGTGTTCTCTTAATCATATAACCTTGGATCCTTCAAGCGATGCGTAAAGAAGCACATTAGGCCGACATAGTGACGGCGACTGGGGCAGCCGTGAACCTACTCGTTTTGATTAGTCGTCGGCACTCTTAGACCTTCATCATGCTTACCATAAGACAGGTCGAGGTCAGATTTCAAGTCACAATAAAAAATAATAAACTATACTACAAGCGCTTAACTGAGGAAGCAGTGCGGGTAATGCATGTCTTCGTTAACATGTCACCCTGCTACATGTTTAAAGAGTGGTAGGCAGTGGTGCCCAGTCTGCTGATCTGTGGTAGTACCACCATGATCTGCGGTAGTATACAGACGTGAAGTGACTTAGTCGCGTTTTGGGATCAGCTTGTAAGTTGCTGGTTCCAACTAGGCCGGCATAGTGGTGTGACTGCTACAGGTATTCAACTGTAGTAGTAGTAGTCGCCTCCATTTATAGATCGTACTCCAGCATAACATCGGCGGGGTGATGTCAAGTGTTAAGCCCCATTAAAAAATAGGCGTCCACTGCTGAACATTGGCCTTTCCATTAGAACGCCATTAAAAACGACCAGATGCCAGTTGCATCCACCGGTTACTCGTGACTTTCACTATGTCGTCAGTCCACCTAGTGGGAGGCCTACCTACGCAGCGTGTTCCGGTTCGTGGTCTCCACTCTAGAACCCCTTTTCCCCATTTTAGCGTCTTAAATCTTAAATGTCACGAAAAAAAAAAGCTCTAAGGTAGCCCATAACCTTAGAGCTTGTATGAGTAGAATTGTGGATGTGAAGAAAGCGAGAAAGTTGTGTCAGGATCGTGGCAAGTGGCGCTCCATTGTCTCTGCCTATCCCCGTGGAAAAAGGCGTGACAATTTTAATGATTGATAGACAGTCTGAAATTGTTTGTTTGACTTGACTGTACAAATGGGGGTTAAATCTTGTTATGTAAGGCACGTAGCTTATTCAAGAAATGTAGGTAATTTGTATCGCATGTTGAATACATAGAAGACGTGTTTAAATAAACGCAATAAAATTATGTTTGAGTGACCTTTGAACGGAACAAGAAATTTGCAAGAACTTCTTGAATACATTTTTACTACACGGTTTAGGCATTTTATACACATGCTGACGATTTATTCTGTTTATTTGAACGTCTTTATATGCTTAAATAGACATAATATACCGGCATAGTGATGGCGGCTGAGATAACCGTAAAATTTCAGTTATCGGCACTCTTGAACTTCTGTCTTTCTGTCTTACCATCCTGAAGAGCGAATAACAAATCAATAGGTAAACTACGTTAATTGGTCTTCTGCCAAGTCTCCATTTCACTGCCTTTTCGTCGTATGTATAATGGATTATATTAAGAGAATCGGTGCTCTGTTGTGTCCGCTGTAAAGACAGGCCGGACGTAGTAGTTAGCACACTAGTCCGTTACGCGGGACGTCCTGGTTCGATTCCCGGTCGAAGCAAATATTTGTATAGCCTTTAGTTATTTGCGGGCTCGTTTCGGCACTTGAAGTCCTCTTCGGTTTCTTTGTACGTTCTTCAACGGTTCTCCTTCAGTGGAGCCACCCGATCTCCTCCAGGAAGGCAGGAGACCCTTTTCGTTCCTGCAGACCTCCGAAAGCGTCCTGGCATTGCCGAGGAACTTTTGTCTCGTTTCGGCTACTCCTGTACTCCTGCAACTCAAGAGCACATGTGCAGCTGTCTCCTCCCCATTCAGGCATCCCCTACATAGGGGGCTGTCCGATATATTGAGGTTGTATAGCCTTTATTTGTATTATTTAATATTTTTTTAATTTAAAAGTCGCGTTTCAGGATCAACTGCCGGATTTAACTAGGCCAGGATGTAAATGCTACTTACAGTTAAATGAATTGTAGTAGCATCACCTCCATTCATGGACCGCACTTTAGCAAAACATCAGACAGCGTTCTGTCATATGTCACAATTAAAAAACATCTGAAGAAAGCAAGAATTGTGCCATGATCATGAAAAGTGGCGCTCTGTTGTCTCTGCTTGTCTCTGTAGGGATAGGGGGGTAATAAATGATGATTGTTTTTTTTAACTTTTTATATAAATAACTAAAAGCTTGTAAATTAGAAAGTGGGCGACCAGAATACAATACATATCAAAGATACTTAGACTTAAAATGGGCCCCTGGATTGTCTTCTGGTGTTTAAACAAAAGTTCTTTTTGCCGGCATAGTAACGGCGACTGGGGCAGCCGTAAACTATTCGGTTTTTCAGTCGTCGTCACTCTTAGACCTCCTCTTGCTTATCATCAGGCGGTTCGAGGTCAAATGTCGTGTCACAATAAAAAAAAACATATAGTTCATATAACTACATAAAATCCTTTTTTTACGTTAACTTTACTGCCTTTGATAACAAGAGAGCATTGTCTATAAATTTGATTTATCTAATTTCTTAGTTCAACGGCTTAGAAAATATTGTCAAGGATACAACATACTTGACATAATCTCTACCATCCAGTTATCCTTCATTATCATTTTATTATTTGATACTTATAAGTTCGTTACTTTTAAGTATCAAATAATGAGTCCCGGGTTCGATATCTGGTCGTAAAAAGATTTGTTTCATAGCTTTTATTTGTCATATTTAGTGATTATAATAATTATTACAAATATTTGTAAATAAATAAAATAGAGGCAAGAAATTGCTCCGGGTCAGGTTGTCAAAGAGTAGTAGGTAGTGGTGCCCAGTCTGCCGATCCGGGGTAGTACCACTACTTACAAGTATATAGATCGTAAAGCGACTTAGTCGTGTTTCATGATCATCTTGTAAGTTGCCGGATCTAACTAAAGTTAATGTGAATTGTGACTGCTACTAACAGTAACTATTTTATTTATTTATTTATTTATTTAAAAACTTTATTGTATTTTTTTTTACAAAAGGCGGACTTAATGCCCCATGGCATTCTCTACCAGCCAAACCTTCATATAGTGCAACAAAGTTTAAAATATGGCTATATAAGTATTAAAATGAAAATATTATTTATAAGTTACTAAATATATCTATATAAACTACATACAAAAATACATACTATACATTTAAATATATATGTATATATACATACATACAAATACACACACACATAGATACATATTATTAATATAGAAATACATAAATAACAGATATAGAACATGACTATTGCTGACTGATCAAATATTGATAAAGAAGTTTTTTGAAAATGAGTCTATTTGGCGCCTGTTTGATTTTCAGTGGAAGTTTGTTCCATAAATTTATTGCCACTACTGCAAACGATTTGTTGACAAAGCCTGAGCTATGTGAAGGTATAGAAAGAAGGCAATTCTGTGACGAACGAAGAGTCCTGTCATGGAAAGAACATAGATAAGAAAACTTGCATTTAAGATAATTAGGTGTAAAGGGTTCATTGAGAATAGAAAATAGTAACGCAAGAATTCTTAGATTTCTGCGACCACGGATATTTAACCACTTCAATTTAGAACGGAAGCTAGAGATGTGATCATATTTACGGAGGGAGTAAATAAACAATGTAGTAGCGATAGAAGAGATTGTGCGGCACATTAACAGCAACGGTAATGGCAACGGTTAAATAACAGCGAGTAGCAGTCGCATCTACTATGCCAGCCTAGTTGGAATCGGCAACTTAAAAGATGATCCCAAAACGCGACTAAGTCACTTTACGGTTTGTTTACTTGGATGTGGTGGTACTACCCCGGATCGGCATACTAGGCTTATAACCACCAACTGTCTGCCTACCACGTTTCTAAGTGGTAATAGTATAGTACTCGTGCTGACATTCAATTTTGAATATTGAAATTAATACATCATTATCATAGTATTTTCTTAGATTTTGCGCGAACATTGATTAATGAATTAAACAAATTTTATGCGGCTTACTATCGCGTTTATTTTGGTTTTGATTTTACAATTTTTTATTATTCCGACGTTTCGAGAGCTTTGCAACAAAATATCAAACGGGGTAGTTTTGGAAACAATAACAGCATCAACCAATAGGACGACCAACACCTCAGTCTCTCCGTGACCATGATGGCTGCAAAGCTCTCGAAACGTCGGAATAATAAAAAATAATAAAATCAAAACCAAAATAAACGCGATAGTAAGCCGCATAAAATTTGTTTAATTTATTCATCATTATCATTTTAAATGAGTGTATAGGCACCTTTACAACATAAAACTTCAATATTCAATCATCCTTAATATTATACATACTCGTAAAAGTTTATCGTGATGTCCCCGGTTTTAGGTGTTTTAAAAAGGTTTTATTCACAATTTTCTGTTTAATTTAGCAAATTATAGGTTATTTTAAATATATTATAATTCACAGCCAAAATTGGTTTAAATTATTCAACTTGTCAATGAAATTGACACGCCTCAATTTCCACTGAGATTGGCAAAGTGCGTCAATTTCTACAATCCTGATACTAACTCTCACGCTTCCCTCACATCCACAATTCTTTTTATACATTATAATATGGTTATGAACTGCAAATCTACCTTTTTTGCATTTTAATTTTTTCACTTGCCTTTTTCACTATAACCTTATTCGTACCTACACTTATTAGGGCGACAATGGTGAGTGGCAGTGCAATGGTTACGCAAACCGACAGGCGTGGACGAACGGTTTAGCGACTGGTTTGTTGCGCGTAAAGTCCCGGGTTCGATCCCCGGTCGGAGCAAATATTTGTTTCATAGCTTTTATTTGTAATATTTAATAGTATTAAATATTGCAAATATTTGTTAATAAAAAAAAAAGAGATGGATATTTGCTTCGGGTCTGGTTTTCAAAGAGTGGTAGGCAGTGGTACCCAGTCTGCCGATCCGGGGTAGTACCACCACTTACAAGTATACAGACCGTGAAGTGATTTTGTCACGTTTCGGGATCAGCTTGTAAGTTGCCGGTTCCATCTAGGCCGGCATAGTGGATGTGATTGCTACTCACAGTTATTGAATTGTAGTAGCAGTGGCATTCATTCATGGACCACACTTTGGCTTAACATCAAGCGGGGTGCTGTCATATGTCGAGTCACAATAAAAAAAAAAAAGCTTAGTATACAAATGTAAAAAAAATATTTGACAATAGTATATTCTATGGCTGGAATCGGTTTATATTTAGAACAGATTTAAATCAGGAAAAAACACAAATATTAAGAAAAGCTAAACTTTATAATAAATTTTTTACACTCATTAACGGAAAATATAATTTCATCTTCATGCGAAAGAAATAAAAAACTTAGCGAGTGTCACAAATTTTGGGGCAAACTTTCAGCGATTTGTGACAACTCTAACAATGGGCCATGAAACTTTTTAATGAACAATTTTAATAATAAAAGATTTTCAATTAATCTTTGTTATCTCGATTAACACAAGTTTTCATCTTATATTCATCTTAAACAATATTCATCTTATCAAATAAAATTTGTTTATAAATTATGTAGAGGGAATTGGATAGAACAATCATGCTTGCGGTCAATCGAAGTCGTGGCCTGGAATCAAAACCAATGCGCCTGCTCTGACCACTAAGGTTAAGTACGTACGTAAAGGCTTTTCTGAAATTTTACGCGAACATTGATTAATGAATTAAACTAATTTTATGGGACCGCATAAAATTTCTATCGTGCAGTATTTATCAAAATCAAAATTGATTTGACGACAGGAAATGCCGATTGCCGATTGCCTACCACGGCACCCAGTCTACCGATCCGGGGTAGTACCACCACTTACAAGTATACAGACCGTGAAGTGATTTAGTCGCGTTTCGGGATTAGTTTGTAAGTTGCCGGTTCCAACTAGGCCGGCATAATGGACGTGACTGCCACTCACAGCTATTGAATTGTAGTAGCAGTGACATCCATTCATGGACCACACTCCAGCTTGGGGTGCTGTCACAATAAATAAAAATATAAAATATTTGAAATATAATTTTTATGTGTTGAACAACGGGTAGATAAATAAGATGTCTATATTTTAATTACTGGGTTAATGCAATAATTGCACTCTCCTAATTGTAGTTCAGATTGTTGCAAATAAATCAAAATTTAGGTATTATTCTTAAATTATTGGTTAACTTCGCTGGCGTTCATTTCCTTAATAAATTATCCTTTAATGCATATTTTCTACACTAAATAGTTTTTATTATTATATATGAAGGCGTCTCACGTCACCTTTTTTTTAGTTGTTGGTGCATTTTGATTTCCCCTTGCTTGCCAATAGGCAAGGCGAGGTCTGATGTTCAGGCTTCAGTTAAAAATGTATTTAACTGAAGCCTGAAATAAATAAATAGATCGAATAAATATTCCTCAACTTAATGCATAATACCTTTCATATTTCAGGATAGTTAACATAAAATTAAACTGAAATTTATTAAAAGCTTTCATTAAAAACATCATTATGGTACAATATTAATTTAAAAATATTGCTGAAAATTACCATACCACAACCTCTATTACGATTTCTTTTACATTCTTTCATCATCAGCCGGAAGACGTCCACTGCTGAAGACGGTATGCCCTTAAAACGCAATTCCGAAAGACAAGATGCCAGTTGCATCCATCGGTATTTTGTCGTTCATAATAGAGGGGCTTCTAATCTCCAGGTGGCTTAAGGATAGCAGTATATCATCGCACGTTAAGAGGACGCTGCTGCCACCCTCTGGTGAGTGTGGTCGAGTTTTAGGACATCTCGGGTCTAATAAACGTGCTTGTATCATAGAAACCAAAGTACACGTCATATAGATTTGACCGAGAGCACGGGTTTGAAACCGGTGCTAAATATTTGATATATGTACTTTGGTCGTCCTGTTTCTATTATACAGACACTTTAGTAACTTAGTTTAAAAATACATAAATATATCAAAGGAAAATTGGTACCGGCAAGTGGTTTTAAAAGGGGGTTCTTAATTTGCGAGTCCATTCCTTTGACAACTACACCACAATGGTACTGCAAGGTATTCATTTAAAAACGCATACTAGAAATCCAGTGGATCCCTATAAAACATAAATATTTTTTTTAAACCTTTAATAATAACTTAATAGAAATTTATGATCAAGTAATTAACCATTCGTATGCTATTTTAAATTAGTACACCTTAGTAAATTGACTCTTATTGCTTTCGTAATAAATAGGTTAGTAGCGTGTTAATAAATTAGTTTTATGATCATGGGAACTTTATAGTTCAGGAGCTTAGATCAATAAACTATAGAGGTTACATGACATCAATGGGCGATTTTCTTAAAAAATAATAAAGGGCTCTGAATGTTTATACACATAAAATAAAGTGGAGACCGTGGTGTAGTGGCAGTGCAATGGTTAGTATAGAAATGTATACTCTGGTTCTTTGGAGAATATCCTCGTTCCGGATTCTATCGCGCAAAGACACTACAAGCATAGCTCTCTCCATTGCTCGCTGAGCGACTCTAAGCTGTTCCAACAGGCCAACATTTAGGGGCCACGACTCAGTGCCTTATGTCATCACTGCTAACACACATTGTTCATAGACCCTTATCTTCAGGCACTGCGGGATTTTAGACGAAAATAATATTTGACGTAATACCATGTAAAGTAAAATTTTATATATGTAAAACCCTCCATAGGTATTGCTCGGTGCGTCGTTTCTTTAAAAAACAATCGAATCCCCCTTTTTATAAGGATAACAGTACCCTTTTTTTTTTTTTATTGTGACTCGACATATGACAGCACCCCGCTTCATGTTAAGCCGAAGTGTGGTCCATGAATGAATGTCACTGCTACTACAATTCAATAACTGTGAGTAGCAATCACATCCACTATGCCGGCCTAGATGGAACCGGCAACTTACAAGCTGATCCCGAAACGCGACCAAATCACTTCACGGTCTGTATACTTGTAAGTGGTGGTACTACCCCGGATCGGCAGACTGGGTACCACTGCCTACCACTCTTTGATAACCAGACCCGAAGCAAATATCCATCTCTTTTTTTTTATTAACAAATATTTGTAATATTTAATATTATTAAATATTACAAATAAAAGCTATGAAACAAATATTTGCTCCGACCGGGGATCGAACCCGGGACATTACGCGCAACAAACCAGTCGCTAAACCGTTCGTTCACGCCTGTCGTCAAAAATTGTCTTAAATTGATATAATTTTGAATCATTCAAGGCGACAGAGGCATAAGACTAAATAGTTGTTTTCAGTTATCGGCGCTCTAAGACTTTCTCATGCATACCATCAGCAAATCAGAGTCAGATGTCGCGTTACATTAGGAAGAACATGGTGTTGCCACGACTCTATCATGACTATTATCATATGGTCATCATGACTATAATAGATTGATGAAAGGAATTTATGAATCTGATGTAGATGGATGCGTTAAACAATTCAGACCCAGGAGGGTGTTTTCTAGCTGCGTTGCCTAGTGTCCATAACCGTAGAGCTTGTATGAAGAGAACTGTGGATGTGAGAAAAGCGATGGAGTTGTATCAGGATCGTGACAAATGACGCTTTATTGTCTATCTCTCTGGGAAAAATGCGTGACAATTTGATTTACTGAAGCTAATAGATTGGCGGAGAAGAATGCATGTAAATGTGAAAGCTGTGTCTTTTGGTTAAATAGTCTTGGTATGTTCAGAAGCTATAAAACTTACCTTTAAGTTAAAGTATAACTTATGTTAGACTTTATTGTTAACGATCGCTATTAATTGCACTTAACATTAATGGACGGCTGAGAAAAATAGCTTGAGAAAAGACCCTGGTGATTTTTTTTTATTTTGACCCGACATATTACCTCGACCTGTCTGATGGTAAGCAAGAAGAGGTCCAAGAGTGCCGACGATTGAAAAATCCAAGCCAGTTCACGGTTGTCTCAGTTACCGTCACTATGACAGCCAAAGGTTTTTTTTTTATTGTAACTCGACATATGACAGCACCCCGCTTGATGTTAAGCCAAAGTGTGGTCTATGAATGGATGTCAATGCTAATACAATTCAACAACTGTGAGTAGCAATCACATCCATTATGCCGGCCTAGATGGAACCTAGCTGATCCCGAAACGTGACCAAATCACTTCACGATCTGTATACTTGTAAGTGGTGGTACTACCCCGGATCGGCAGACTGGGTACCACTGCCTACCACTCTTTGATAACCAGACCCGAAGCAAATATTCATCTCTTTTTTTTATTAACAAATATTTGCGATATTTTAATATTATTAAATATTACAAATAAAAGCTATGAAACGAATATTTGCTCCGACCGGGATCGAACCCGTCCCGGGTTTACGCGCAACAAACCAGTCGCTAAACCGTTCGTCCACGCCTGTCGTCACTTCTCACGCATCGCTTGAAACATCCAAGGTTATAGAATGGGGAGAACTCAAAGGCTGGTAAAGCATACCAATTGTCTATTGTTGAAACGACGCATCGAAACTTTTTGTTCGACTGTCGATTCGGCTGCTCGACCTGTGCTGGTATTACGGATGTGAGAAGATAAGGCAGGAACAGGGTTAAAGAACGGAACATTCTTCGTGGTACAGGCGGTAAAGGACGGATACAACCGCCATGCAAATCTTTTTTATAATTACTAAAATGATTACAGAAGGCGGACTTAATGGCGCTAGAAATATTCCACCTAAACCTATTATTGCCAACATTAAGTTGGTGAGGAAAGAACGAAACAAAAAGTTAAATAACCAAAAGTTTATTTATATTTATTTATTGTGACTCGACATCTGATCTTGACCCGCCTGATGGTAGGCAAGAAGAGGTCCAAGAGTGCCGACGACTGCCCCAGTCGCCGTAACTATGCCGGCCAAAGGTGCTACTTCACGATTGCATAAGTGTAAACTCGTACATTAGCATAAAAGTCTAAAGCATTGCTAACATAATTTGTATTGTGGTATACGAGTCATACGCGACTTAGTCACTTCACGATCTACTTACATTACTTTAAGCCATCCAGACCCAGAGTAAATATCCACCTCTTTTTTTTATAAATTCATACTCATAAATAACTTTGAAAATATCACATCTTTGCTCTTGCAGGGATACGCAAAAACAAAGGAGCACCATTTTTCAGCTACGTGACATAACTCTCTCGCTTCCTTATCCACAATCTCTACAATCACCTATGTGGATCCCAGCTTTCTTGAGAATTTCTCTGATTTAATTAGAGATCATTATTCTAGTCGTCCCCGTGTATTAATTATAAACCCATTCCAAGAAATACACATTTAAATAAGCACCAAAACTTGTCTTAGTAAATTGAATAGAATAAATCACGTGTATAATGCGATTAAAATAGGAATAGGACGGGATCGGTGCCATTTTGTGACGTCTAACTCTCCAACCAACTTCACTTTAGTATGGTGTCTTTTTCTTTGCGGACCGTCAAGAAAAATACACCTTTGAATCAGTCAAGTTAAGTTAATCAACAGCCCGTCCTATTCTTATTCTAATAGCATAATATTAGCGCTGTGTAGCTTAGTAGTCAGAGCGATAGATACCGAATTCGATCCCCGGTTCAATCGACCATATTGGTGGCAAGCGAAAATTTTTCTATCCTACATAATCAACAAAAAAAATTAACATTCCTATTACAAATCCTACTTTTACCATAGAAAGATGATAACCAAAAATTCACGGATACATTGGTACTGACCGGCAAGTGGTTTTAAATTCCTATACAACTTAATTTTTCTAAATAATAACCCAATGTCTTTTAAACTTGAATTATTTTATACTAAAGTACTACGAATCCACTTACAATGTACATCTAAGAATCTTTTGAAACTAATTTTAGCCCTTCCCTTTTGTCTCATGATATGACGTGTATGTCGCGTTAAATTTAATCCTCTATGTATTATATTCGCGAGTCTTAACTGTGGCGACTATATCATCGAATTAGACAAGGCAGGCTTCCGCAGTACTCATAACCATTAAGGTTTTATGAAGAGAATTGATGACACTTGGGCTCATTTGTAACATACCGTTCCTGGTCTGAGTATTTAAGAGTAGTAGACAAATAGGTAATCTTTGCCCAGTCTGCCGATCCGGAGGAGCACCACAAATTTCGAATATACCGTAATGTAGACCGTGAAGTGACTTAGCCGCATTTCAGGATTATATTAGGAGTATTGAAACTTAACGGTTCCAGCTATGGACGGTAGATGCGCTCCTACTTGATGTTATTTAATTATAGTAGCAGTCTTATCCATTCGTATACCGCACTTAACTTCGCATCATAGTTTTTCCCAAGTCATTTTTATTGGTAAAAAGGCTTTAAAATACTATTTACTCAATAATAAACCACATGATCACTGGAATGTTCAGATAAAATGAAAATCATTGTGATGGTATTTATTAAATACTTACGTAATAAGATAAGACAACCATAATGGAACGATTCATAGAAAAAGTAAACAGAATACTTTTGTTATGATAGGTTATCTGAGATCACTAATTATAAAATTTGCCATTTAGCCTCTGTAATTTTATTAATTACGCTCGTAATATAATAAGACACTATATTTTTTTTATACACTAACAACTATATTTTTTATTATAGTTGTTATTAAAGTCGTCATATAGCAAAGCTTGAAAAGAAAATAAACAAAACTATTGTATAGTTTTTCCTAATTACCTTTTTATTGACTAGCTTCAGAAAAAATTAAACTTTTCCCAGGCGCATTCTTGATTGAAAATCTCACAAAATATTTTTAAACTTAAGCAATAATGCTTAAACATTAATTTATATCTAATTATATAACATCGATCAATTAAATTATTACGCCTTTTTCCTACAGGGATAGGCAGAGGCAATAGAGCGCCACTTGCCACGATCCTGACAAAAATTCTCGATTCTCTCACATTCACAATTCTCTTCATACAAGGTCTGCTGTTATGGGCACTAGGCAACCTAGCTTTTACGAGGATGTCTCCGATTTACATAATTATATTTGAATATTTACACCTCGGTCACTCCGTCGAAATAATAATAAAAAATGTAAAACTATTACCCAAAAATAAAAGCGATAGTAAGCTGCAAAAAAAATGTGTATTTCATTAATTATGTTCTCGCAAAATCTAAGAAGATTTGAATATTTAATTTGTATGATAGTGACGCCCCGGCTGTTGTGAGTGGTTTGAGCAATTGAAGAAGATTGTCTTGAGGACAAAGTTGTAATTACAAAATTAGTGTTGTTTTGTTTGGTTATAAACGACAATTTCCACACAGTACATGTTTAGACTAAATTAATACTTCGGATATAAAAATAACTGTCCATAAGAGTTATTTTTCTATGAGTTTTTTTTATTAAATTGTTTTCAAAGTCGTTAGGTCTAATTAGATCTCATATGAATAAGTAATTAAGCATTGTAGACAGTAAAAATAATAACTTATTAATTTATATCTAATTATATAAGTTCAATCAATTAAATTATCACACTTTTTTCCCGCAGGGATAGGCAGAGACAATGGAGCGCCACTTACCACGATCCTGACATAACTCCATCGCTTTCCTCGCATCCACGATTTCCTTCATACAAGCTTTACGGTTGTGGGCACTAGGCAATTTGATTGATTGAATTATTTAATACGACATATTCTTCATTGCGGAACACTAGTTTACAAAATGCTTTTAAGCATTTTCTACCAGTTAAGGGAGGTGTGATCAGTAAATTCTTTAAGTCAAAATATAATTTATACAGACCCTGAATTGATACAGTCGCGTTTCAAGATCAAGCTGATCTTTGTTTCAAGAGTAAGTTGCTGGTTCCAATTAGGCCGGCATAGTGAATATGACTGCTATTTACAGTCATGAACTGTGGCCTCCATTCATGAACCGCAATCCAGCTTAACATTAGGCGGGATGCCGTCAAATATGTACAGTCACAATAAAAAAAATTATTAAATAACTACGTATTCCCTGCTCATTGCTGAACAAATGGTGATAAATAAATTCTTAAGCTTTATAATAGTGTTCAAAATAGCATCCCTTGTGCACAAGCTAAATTAAGTTTTCCTATATTTTTCATATAACTCATCCCAAAAATCGAATCTTTCTTTTATAACTTTCGATTTTAACTTAATTTTGACATCGATATCAAGATAATTTTCATTATCACCAAATGTAGCCCATTCTGTTGGTAAAAGTTCGTCTTTTTCAATTATTGGTTTTCTGAAAATTAATATTATATTTTTATTACAAGTCTGCTCCGACCGGGAATCAAATCCGGAAGTCATATGTTATCCAATGTACCACGCAAGTCGTTAATCTTTTAAAGTAGAAAATATTTTTTACAATATGAATTTATTACAGGGATAGGCAGAGACAACGAAGCGCCACTTGCCACGATCCTAGCACAACTCTCTCGCTTCCTTTACATTCACAATTCTCTTCATACAAGCTCTATGGTTATGGGCACTAGGCAACCAATTAATATAATAAGCTATAATAATACAATACTTAATCCCCAATATAGATCCCGGCAGAAAAAAGAGCGTTGTCAATAAAGCTGCGCAGTAACTTGTGTTGTTAGCATGTAACTTTTTGTTTTACATATTAATAAAATTTAAAATATTATAATAATTATGTGCACGACTCTCCAGATATGCAGACTTGTTTCCACCGCAGTCGTCCAGGGCTCTTTTAATCTGCCGATCCTTGTACTGCGCAGCCCACTATACGAGTGACGAGAACTATACGAGTGACATACAATAAAAACACCCGACTTCGATTTGCCTGATGGTAAGCAAGAAGAGGTCCAAGAGCGCCGAGGACTAAAAAAACGACTTACCTTACGGTTGTTGCAATCACCGGCCACTGTACCAAAGTTAATAGTTTTTATGCTAATTCTTATTTAGTATTGAAACTCTAATAAAACTTCTAATGAAATCTGATTAATGTTATGTGGAATATAAATTATACTCACCCATATTTAAAGAAATTACTCCACATGACAAGCATTCTATCTCGAATCAAAAAGTCATTCTCTTTCATTTCATCATATCCTACTCCATAGGAGAAATTCTGGACGTACATTGCTTGAGCAACATGACCTGGCCCACGAACCTGCGGATGCTCAGGTTTGGGCAACCTAACACTGCCATCAAACGAAAACATGTATAAAAATATATCGCTAAAATGTTCATTATGTAATTTAGTTGATTTAATTAATGCATAAGCAAAGACTGTGTCAGTCCAAAAATCAACAAAGTTCTCATATTCAATACCATTCGGAAAATAAAATTCAAATATTTTCCCCATTGCTTCATTTTTCGCGACTTCATTAGGAAATTCTATATCTCTTGGAATATATAATGATATGTCTTTCTCCATGGCCTCTTTTGTCTCATCGTATATTTGTAAGAAATATATTCCTTCTTTTGAAGTGATTCCAGTTACGTATGGTACTTTATTATAATCTCCACTTTTAATTATATTAATTGGAGTATCTACCAAAAATGCCTCAATATATTCTATTTGCTTTTCAACGCACGGTACAAATCCTAAAACATCTGATTTATACTGAGTAAAAAGAACTCTAAAATCATCAATCGTTAGAGATTTATAGAAATTTTCCAGTGCAGTTATATTTGCCTTCAAACTGACGTTGAATTGAGAAGCATATGAGTTTGCAGTTTTTATTGGAGTATCATCTATTGCCCATGAAGGTAAAGCGTTGCCTGATTCACTAAGAGCTTTATGGAATAATCCAGAAGCCATTTTTGATAACATTAACATCTCAACAATTGTTCCTCCAGCGCTATTACCAGCAACGGAAACATTATTAGGATCACCACCAAATTCTACTATATTATCTCTTATCCATTTTAATGCAGCAACTTGATCTTTCAAACCCGCATTACCTGGAGCAAATTCAGTTCCCAAACATAAGAAACCATGTGCCCCAACTCTGTAGTTTAAATTAACCACTATAATACCCTTTTTAACTAAATCCTTCGGTGACAATTCGTTCCCATAACCTTGTTTGAAAGCACCTCCGTGAATATACAAGAGAACTGGTAGAGAATTAATGTGCCCTTTAGGTGTAAATACATTTATTTTTAAACAATCGAAAGATATTTCATGTATTTCTGGAATTTGATTATTAAATGCTTGTGGACAAACAACATCTTTTTTTGTTGCATTCAATGTGTCGTTCCATGTAGGAGGAGGTAAAGGCGCCTGGAAATAATAATATAAATGTATCAAAATATCATTACTGTTACGATTTCAATAAAAACCGGCAGACAACGGCACTTTTCACGATCCTGGCACAACTTTCTTACCTCCTAAACATTCTCTTCCATTTAAATTATAGGAGCATTTTAGGCAGAGAAAGATATAGGGCACATATTTCGTATAACAGATGGCCGTTAAGCTTTTAAATGGAGACAGTGGCGTTGCTACAGCCGTATCTGCCGTATCAATTATACGGGGCCCGACGGGCCTAAGCAAAAATTTAGCGTTTTTTTGTGAGAAATCTACCCTTCCTGAGGGCCCCTAAACAAATTATTAAACGGGGCCCCGTCAAAGGCATGCTACGATTTTGAGATCACGTATTGACAAACGCAGCGTAGAATTTTCATTCACAATGTGGACTAACAACGTAGAATTTCCATTCACAATGTGGACTAACAACCTGTTAACCATTATTATTCAATAGTAGCTTAGTATAAAAACGTATTTAAAAAAATCATTCTTTTGAGCAGCATCATAACCCTTCGCAATATTCCAATAGTAACTTCCCACGGTTAGTCAAGTCTGCCGACTCGGGGTAGTAACCCCATTTTTACGATACCTTAAAAGTTATCGGTTCCAACTAAGCCACAGTGGACACGACGATTACTTGCATTATTTTACTGAAGTAGCAGTCGCCTCCATTCGTGGACCGCACTTCAGCTTACCATTGGGCATATGTCAAGCCACAATAAATTAAAAAATAGACACAAATTACCAGCAGTAATCTTTACCTTGAATTTGTCATCGCCGGTTGGAGCCGTTGCATATGGTATACCGAAAAACTGATATATACCACCGTCATCAGATTCAAAACCTCTTACTAAACCCTGTTGAATGCGCACTACTTTAAAACTATCCTCACATAATGCATTTACAACTAAAGTCGTACAGAAAAATAGTATTGAAATACGAGTCTCGCCAAATAAAAACATGATCACACTCTCGACCCAACTCTGGGCCACTGAGTAATGCTAACTCAGTAATAGATTATTTTTACTTATAATACTTGATAACCCATGCCCTCATTAACCCAAAGATAATGAACAATGGGTTTTTCATATATTTTTATTTTTCTTCTCTATACTAAGCTATTACTACTGAGTAGGCGCGGTGCCCAGTCTGCCGATCCACGGGAGTACCACCACATACAAGTATACAGACCGTAAAGTGATTTGGTCGCGTTTTGGGATCAACTTGTAAGTTGCCTGTTTCAACTAGGCCGGCATGGTAGTTGTGATTGTTACTTACAGTTATTGAATTGTAGTAGCAGTGACATCCATTCATGGACCACACTCCAGCTTGACATCAAGCGGGTGCTGTCATATGTCAAGTCACAATAAAAACTTAAAAAATAATATAGTACCACTTTCAAGTGTACAAACCGTGAAAAAACCAGTCGCGTTTCGGAATCAGCGAAAAGTTGCCGGTTCCAGCTAGACAGGCATAGTGGATGCGACTGCCACTTGTAGTTATTTAGCTGTAGAAGCAGGCGTCCTCATTCATAGACCGCACTCCAGTCTAACATCAGGTGGGGTGCTGTCATTTATTAGGCCATAATTATAAACTTACATAGAAACAAGACCACCAAAGTACGACAGCAAGTGGTTTTAAACCGAAGGCTCTAAACCAAGGTTCGCGAGGCCAGTTCATAACAACTACACCACGGTCGCCTTATTCCTATACTAACTACTCTGCTTTTTCTATACTAATTCTATACTAACTAATTGGTTTTTAAAATTTAATACATACGCGTACTTTTTTTAACTGTCTGCCTGGCAGACAGTTGATGGCCATTTGCCTAGTTTGCCGATCTAAGGTAGTTCCACCACTTTCCAATTAGACTGGTTCTGTGGATGCGACTGCTTTAGTTAATCTAGTACTAGTTTTTAGCATCCCCGCGCACTAAATTTATCCTAGCACATTTCTAACTCCACTTCTGAGTATTTCTCGCTATTATTGACTAGTTCTTAACAAATTATTTAAACAGATTACGTTTCCCGCCAAAACTCGTGAGCATAGACAAAATATAAAAAGTTTATTAGAGTTTTGGCAAAAGACACGTCGTGTAGTTTTAAATTATTCATTGTGTAAATTCAAACTTGTGTACTTTATGCGATGTATGGTGGATTTATTTTGAAATAATTTTAAACAGAACAGTTTTACTGTGAGTTTTAGTGAAGTTTTTGTGCTCTTTATAAAAAAAAGTTAGACATTAGTGAAGTTTGTCTGTGGTCTGATTCTGGTTGTGTATCTTTATAAAATTCGTTTTATTTAAGAAAACCATATGAATAAATATAACATTCATATAACTTAAAAAAAACATTTATTCACGGACCTCTTAGAATTACAAAATGGTTGAAGAATCCAGTGCTACTCCAGGAAAAGCGAAAGAAGGCGGCAAGGTAATGTTTTATTTATTTATTTGATAGATTTACATGTTATTTTGTAGAGAATAAGGTGTTATTAGGCTTGCTAATGTAGGGTAAAATAGAACAATAATCAGCAATTTATACAAGTATTAATTAGCAATTATGGACATATAATCTAGTCTAAATTAATATTTATTTATCTTATTTTGGTCGAAGATTAAAGTATTGACAATTTTTAAGACCTTTATGTGTAGCCCTAGCCGTTTTAGTTGCCAATCATAGCTTATAGGGCAAGAAAGACTGTACAATACAAATAGTTCAACATAAGTTTAAAAAAATATCTTGTTCAATTCACCCACAAAAATTCTTTACTTTTATATTTTGTTGGTACTTAATAAAGTATATTTTCAATAGTTATGTCTCACTAGTTAATATAATACGTCTTTTTCCATATATAAATCTAATATTACAATTTTATTTATTACAGGCAAAGACAACCCGTCCAAGGCTAGTTTACATGTGGACTGAGGAGGATGTACAAAAATGGCTGCAAAGACATTTAACAGACTACTATGATCTCTATTGGGAAAGATTTCATGAGGTAAATATTATAAATAAATATAGACACAAATAATATAGACAATTATAAGTAGACAAAATTAAAAACTATATCAAGTTATAGTCCGTGTAAGCCAAAATGATGCGCCCCTTCACCACACGAGAAAACAATAAATATGAATGTAACACACTGAAAGTGTAATTGTAATTTATCATTCAGTAGCTGGTTGGACACAAAAGTAGGAGTATGTTAATAAAGTATAGTAGTATAGTTAGATATATTTGTATTCACACATTTAAATAAATTAATAAAGTGGAGGGGCGCGTCATTTATAGTTAGACAAGCTATACTAGTGCTTAACTGAGAAGGTTCCTGGAATAGTGAAGTGGTACGGGAAGGGTGTGTTTTCATTAAGATATCACCTTTACTGTGCCCCTTCTCAGTTATACCAATCAATCAATCAAATTGTCATGCCTTTTCCCTACAGGGATAAGCGGAGACAATGGCCAATCCTGACACAATGCCAAATATAATTAAAATGTCACACCCCTTCACAGTGCCGGGTAGAGCCAGTGTGGGGCCTGAACTTGCCTAGTGCCCATACCATAGAGATTGTATGAAGAGAATTGTGAATGTGAAGGAAGTGAGGGAGTTGTGTTAGGATCATAGCAAGTGGCCCTCCATTGTCTTTGTCTATCCCTGTGGGAAAAAGGCGTGACATTTTGATTGATTGATTGATCTCTTGGACTGGCTCTCCTTACCATCAAGAAAGTCAAACTAAAATCTTGAGTCTCAATTAACAATTATAATGAGTAAAAAATCTGAATGTTGTTCTGCATTTCAGCATGACATCACTGGGAGAGCACTACTCCGTCTCAATGACAACTCCCTCATCAGAATGGGTATCTGCAATAAGGAACATAGGGAGTTGATTTGGCGGGAAATACTTAAGCTAAGACTAAAATGTGACATTGTTGAAATAAGGGACTTGGAGAGGAGACATAATTATTTTAATTATGAATTATAGGGCTAAGATGTAGGTAGATTTAAAATATACTATTTTATTTATGGAGGTGCTACATGTGGACCATGGTGTAATGGTACAGTAGTGCAATGGTCATGCTAACTGAGAGTACAGATTCGAAATTTCTTGCCGATACCAATGTATCTTTGATATATGT
Source organism: Tinea trinotella (assembly GCA_905220615.1). Classification (NCBI taxonomy): domain Eukaryota; kingdom Metazoa; phylum Arthropoda; class Insecta; order Lepidoptera; family Tineidae; genus Tinea; species Tinea trinotella. The sequence continues at coordinate 2,275,985 of HG992320.1, read as the reverse complement.
ACTTTGGTCATCCTGTTTTTATGATACAAGCACTTAGCTTAAAATAGAAATGTAAATAAATATATAACAATAATGTCACTTTTACTTACCTGATGGTAGCAAGGAAAAGACTGAAATGCCAATGACTGAAAAATCAATCCAGTTTAGAGTTGCCTCACAGTCGTCTTGACCATGCTGGCCAGAGGTGCTTTTTTACTATTTGCTTGAAGGATCCATTGTTTTATGATGGAGAAATGCATTGAGTTGGTAAAGCATTCCACTTGTCTACTGTTCAACAAGATGCACTGAATCTGCCATTTGAGTGCGGGTATAACATGCATGAAAGTCATATAAACATCAAGTTACATTCTTCAGATTTTTTTGTTTAGGTTTTTCACTATCTTCAATCAGTCATCCAGACTATTATCAGATATGTTGTGAGGTCACAGGCGTGTTGAGCGTTGCCTCCATTGAGACTCACACTCTTCAGTAGTGCAGTTTTATTATCTGCTGTCTAGTTTGTGGAAGTTCCAGCGCTTCAGTATTCCACAAGGTTTCATGTCTCTAACCTGCCTGGCCAGCTCATTCGAATGGTGATCCAGCTAGACTTTGTATTGAGTGGCGTAATTTTGTATCTCATCCCTCACTGTTGGCATATTCAAATTCCCGTGCAGTTCAGCTATTGTTATGAACCATGAGGGGTTGGATAGCTTCTTCAGGACAGAGTTCTGCAGTCGTTGTAAGACTGCTATGTTGGAGTCGCTGGCACTTCAAATTTTGTACGTCCAAATCGGTTTTATGGAAACTTTGTATATCAACAGCTTATGACAACTTGGAGTGTTTACCCAACAGCCAGTAAATTCTTCAGATTAGAAATCAACCAAAATTATTCATTGGTTATCATAAGAATAGGACTAAATATTTCTTTTTATTTTAATCATTGTGACACGTCATTTGAGCAAGAGGAGATCCAAGGGTGACGACGACAGAAGCAATCTAGTTAGTTCACGGCTGCTACAGTTGCCGTCACTATGCCAGCCAGAGGTGCTTCTTCACGCATTGCTTGAAGGATCCAAAGTTATAGGATGAAAAGAGTACCTAGACCATATAACGGATACTCCAGCTGATCCAGCACGGATCAGATGGTTATGCCTGTATAAAATATATTGGCATAAAAACCACACAATTCAGATGTTAAGGAGCGTCTTGGAGCTGATGTTAAATGTTAGCAGATATAAGTCATATCTACAATTGCAAAGAGTACCTTAACCATTATTTAAGGCTACCGTGGTGTAGTGGCAGTGCACTGGTTACACAAACCGAGAGAACGAGTTCGAGACCACCCACCGGTACCAATGTATCTTTGATATATGTATTTTGGTTGTACTGTTTCCATGATACAAGCACCTTAGTAGCATGTAAGAAAACAATATTACTAGGGCTACTACTACGTCTGACGATCCAGCGTAGTACCACCACTTTTAAGTGTGCAGACCGTGAAGTGATTTAGTGATTCTGGATCAGTTTGTAAGTTAAAGTACTGTGTTAATGTCCTAAAGGTTTGGCTTTCAGAGAATGTCTAACGGCATTAAGTCCGCCTTTGTACATAGTGCAATTAAGTTTTAAATAAATGTTCACTGTTTATAGAACTAACATAAGGAAAGTAAATTGTTCTTAGTCTATAAGATGTATTTTAATGTAAGATTCTGTTTGTGAAACTAATAAATAAATAAAAATAAATTGCTCCCACTCATTGTCTTTGGCAGTAGACTCCTCTAATAGGCCGCATTTAAGTTTAACTTTTAACTTGTTAGCAAACGACTTTTTTTTTTATTGTGTCTCGACAACTGGTCTCGACCTCCCTGATGGTAAGTATGATGGAGGTCTAAGAGTGCCGACGACTTAAAAAACCAAATCAGTCAGGCATAATGACGGCAAAGGCTGCCACAGTCGCCGTCACTATGCCGTCTGCCAAGTTTGGATCTCGAAACGCGACTAAATCACTTCATGGTGTAGTAACACCATTTTCAAGTGTAGTGAAGTGATTTAGAATTCCGGCAGCCTGGAAGTTGCCTGAAAATGGCTACCATCTACCACTCCTAAAAACATCGGCGTGTTTCCAACCTAATTGTATCTCTAATAGTGTAAAATCAGCTGGGATATATTCGAAAAACAGACTTAAGTGGTATTTTTTAATAGTAGGTCATGTTCGTCGTGTTTTTAATTGTATGAAGAGATTTGTGGATGTGAGGGAGTTATGTCAGGATCGTGGCAAGTGCCGCTCCATTTTCTTTACTTATCCCTGTGGATAAAATACGTAATAATTTGATTTGATTTTCATAAACCGATCTATTTTTACAACTGTAGTAGTATTTTTTTTATTATACATTTCTATACTAAACTACAAATGTGCTTGCATTATAGAACCAGGACAACCAAAGTACATATATCAAAGATACATTGGTACCGGTGAGTGGTTTCGAACCCGTGCACCCGGCTTGCGTAACCATTGCACTGCCACTACACCACGGTCGCCTCATCGAAACTATCGGATATCCGAAATAAAATCCTATCCTTAACCGTAACCGAATGCTTTATAAAGTTTCTGATAGGGGCGGAGTCTAAATGAAACATGTTATGACAGGCTTTTAATCCTAAAATTCCTTAAAAAGTATTTTCTTAGATTTTGCGCGAACATTGATTATTGAATTAAACAAATTTTATGCGGCTTACTATCGCGTTTATTTTTGTTTTGATTTTACAATTTTTTCATTATTCCGACGTTTTGAGAGCTTTGCTGCAAGCGTGCTTTTCTTAAAAATCTAATATCCGTAACCGAAACTATTGGATGTTCCGAAAATAATTACTAATCTGAAACCGGTATAATATTATTCTTATACTGGTATATCCGTATTAAAATCCAAAATTTTATATCTTTAACATCCCCGATTCCCAGTCTGCCGATCCGGGGTAGTACCCCAATCACAACTATACAGACCGTGAAGATTTCCACAAATATACCAGATTTACTACAATATTAATATTATTGAGTGGAAGTAGAATGACGAAAGCAATTTATAAATCTGATGTGGATGGATGTGTTAAACAAGGCAGGCCCAGGAGGGTGATTTCAGATCAAATCGAAGACATCCTTAAGAAAGCTGGGTTGCTTAGTGCCCATAACCGTAGAGCTTGTATGAAGAGAATTGTGGATGTGAAGGAATCGAGGGAGTTGTGTCAGGATCGTGGCAAGTGGCGCTCCGTTGTCTCTGCCTATCCCCGTGTGATAGAGGCGTGACAATATGATTTTGATCGATTGAATATTATTATTTTCTTAGATTTTACGCGAACATATTGTAAAATCAAAACCAAAATAAACGCGATAGTAAGTCGCATGAAATTTGTTTAATTCTGTACAATATTAATTGTTGACCCGCCAACATGATATCATAATGGGCCGCTATCTTTCCAGTGGCGTTTAATGTAGGAAGAATAATAAACAAAGATCATTAAAGCGTGCTATTTTGAACACGCGTCTCTCTGCCAGCTGTGCCATTGTCGTGCCCAAAATGAATTTAATTTACTTGTCTTACAATTTTGTTAATACTAAATATTACTATTAGGTTTTTTTTATTCAGATCATTATGACGACAGGCGTGGACGAACGGTTTAGCGATTGGTTTGTTGCGCGTAAGGTCCCGGGTTCGATCCCCGGTCGGAGCAAATGTTTGTTTCATAGCTTTTATTTGTAATATTTAATATTAAATATTGCAAATATTTGTTAATAAAAAAAAAGAGATGGATATTTGCTTCGGGTCTGGGTATCAAAGGTACCCAGTGTAGTGGTACACAGTCTGCCGATCCGGGGTAGTGAAGTGATTTGGTCACAGCCTGTTTGGAACCAGCAACTCTCAAGCTGATACGGAAACGCGGCTAAGTCACTTTACGGTCTGTGTACTTGTACTGTAAGTGATGGTACTACCCCGGATCGGCTGACTGGGTACCACTGCGTAACACTCTTTAACAACCAAACCCGGAGCAAATATCCGCCCTTTTTTATTAACAAATATTTGTAATATTTAAATTGATTAATAAATATTACAAATAAAAGGTATGAAACTAATCTTTTCTTCGACCGGGAACGAAACCCGGGACTTTACGCATGACGTACTGGTGTGCTTATCCGCCAAACCTGTCGTCAAAATATAGCTTCTCTAATATAACCATTTCACAATATCCTAGCATTTTACAAACTATTATAGAAACGTTACTACATAATGAAGAACAAACATTTCGCGCCATTAAAGTCATTTGGCATGGCACCGTTGCCAAATCAACTCTCAACAAAATATAGCAAAACACAATTTCGTGACGAAATTTTAGTCGGAGGGAGCGTTTTATTGTGTCAATCTCGACGCATGCATAGTCCCCGACCACAGGCCGTGCGCGCGTAACGTCAATTTATGTGATGCCGCGAAATTCATAAGTTTTTTTTTTAATTTGATAGAAGGCATGAGATATCCTGTGTAGTTTTCATTAGTGTTTTTAATAAAGGTATATGTCGTCATTTTAATTATAATTTAATTATTTTTATATCTAATATGATGTTTTAAATATAAAAATATAACCTAATTATTTACAAATTAATTAAAATTCTGTGAATTGAGAATTGTGGATGTGAAGGAAGCGAGAGAGTTGTATAAGGATCGTGGCAAGTGGCGCTCCATTGTCTCTGCCTATCCCTGTGGGAAAAAGGCGTGACAATTTGATTTATTGAAATTCTGTTCCATGATATTTTTATGTTAGTAACTAACGTGTATAAGTTCAATTAAACTCGCACTTTTTAATAAAAGTTGCTAATGCACAGAGATAGGCAGACGTGTGGCCCTGCCATAAATAAAAATAGCAAAGATTATAAAATACTTTTTACTATTGGTAATTTATCATAGAAATACAATAGTATGAAGAGAATTGTGGATGTAAAGGAAACGAGAAAGTTGTGTCAGGTACGTGAAAAGTAGGGCTCCGTAGTATCTGGCATATGAAACGTAAAATTTTAATAAATAAAAACTCAAGGCTTTTATTTAACTATTTTTACTACACAAGTGTTATAAAACTTATATTTTTTTTAGAAAACCCGAACAGTGCAACCTCCGCGAAATAATTCAGTAGACACCCTTTGAACTATAAATTAGTTTAAAATGTGAATTACGAAATCTCACGCAATAGATATCATAGAAACACATCTAAATCATTTAATATAAAAATAATTTTAACTATAACTGAACATTAGGATAGTCTAGGCACAGCAACTTATAATCTCTACAACTATAAATTGTTCTCTTGATTTCCATTGTAATATTTATTATGTATCTTTGGCTGGCATAGTGACGGCGACTGAGGCAACCGTAAACTAAAACGGTTTTTTTATAGTCGTAGCCGCTCTTGGGCCACCCTTCGCTTACTATCAGGCTGGTAGTTGTCGTCGTCGATCTGACCTCGATGGTAAACAAGAGGAGGTCCAAGAGTACCGAAGACTGAAAAGATGGAGTCAGGTCAAGGATGGAGAGAACACAGGAAAACGACACACCGAAGAATGCCCATTCGGACGATGCCCAATGCTTCCCCTGAACTGTGCGGGTATTACGGGTGTGTAAAGACGAGGTAGGAAGAAGGTTATGATTGTGCGCATATAAGTAACAACGCGATAAAGTTGCTCTTGAATATAATCTAGTAGGCAAAGATTCAGTTACATGTGTACTAGTTAATATTTTCTACTAGTTACAAACATTTCAATGTTTCTATGAGCCAAGGGGGAGTGACCGTCTTACGTCTTAAGATTTATTACCTATGCACTGGCAGTGATGTATTAACATCGGTCATAGGCAGGGCCACTCTTTAATTTATTAAGTAATCGAGTTTTTAATCCAATTCGATACATTTGTAAAGAGAATAAACTGTCTGTTAAATACGTCTTTTTTATTGTCACCCACGAACGATCCACCTCTTATGAAAGAGAGCGAAATGAACTTTAACTGTTCTCACTGTGAATATTTCTGGGCTAAGGCATCAAAACCCATTGAGCCATTTTCTGAACTTTTAATATTGAGTCAGGGAAAAGACGCGATAGTAAGCCGCATATAATTTATTTAATTCATCAATCAATGTTTGCGAAAAATCTAAGAAAATTCAAAGGGAATAGATTTAGAAATATGGAGGAGTGAATTTAATCTAATCGGCCTAAATAGTATGTGTTGATGATTTTTAGAGTTTGCTTTTTTTAGGGACGACCAAGGTACATTGATACCGCCAAGTGGTTTTAAACCTCGATTTGCTCGACCACTACACCACGGTCGCCTTATTGTTCAAATTATTTGGCTAAAAAACATAAAAATAACAAAAAACTGAAAAAAACATCTGTTTTAATTGAATTAAACAAATTTTATGCGGCCTATTATCGCGTTTGTTTACATCAAACGAGGTAGTTTTGGAAACAATAACAGCATCAACCTAGGACGACTAGCACCTCAGTCTCTCCGTGACCACGATGGGTGCAAAGCTCTCGAAACATCGGAATATTAAAAAATTGTAAAATCAAAACCAAAATAAACGCATTGATTACTGAATTTGTTTTTAAATTCAGTAATCAATGTCCGCGCAAAATCTAAAAAAAAAATACTATCCGTTTTAATTCTCAATACTAGTGACACAATTAAATTAGCTTTATTAAACATTAAAAATAATTCAATTCAAATTTATTCGTATTATTTGAAAGAGTGGGCTTCGACTGCATCACTGACCCATTATAACATGATTTACTCGTCACTATTTCTATGCACTCGAAGCCACTATACTTTATTATATTAAGAAATTATAGCTATTAATTACACGTGACTATTTATAAATGCATTTGTAAGCCGTACAGGCATTGTTTAGAATCTAGATTATAAAAGATAAATATATGAGTAGTAGGCAGTGACATCCGTCTGGCGATCCGGCGATCCGGTCAAGTGATTTGGTCGCGTTTCGGGATTAGCTTGTTAGTTGTAAGCATAGTTATTACAGTTATTAATTGTAATAGCAGTGACATCCATCCATAGACCACATCAAACTGGGTGCTGTCAATGTCATAATAAAAAATACACTTAATAAATATGTATTTTTAGCCGAGTGATATAGTGACGGCGACTGAGGCTACTAACTCGGTTTTTTCAGTCGTATGCTCTTGGACCTCCATCGTGCTTGCCATCAGGCACTAGAGGTCAGATGTCAAGTCACAATAAGAAAAAAATATGCTGTATATTTGTTTTATTGTGGCTCGACATATGACAACACTCCGCCTAATGTTGAGCTTACATCAAGCGGTCATTATATCGTAGCAATAAATACGTATAAAAAACGTTAAACATACGAGTTATTAAATTAAGTTATTTGACGTATAACATATGGCGATTATCTAAAGTATATTTTGTTAATGTCTAGACCGCATTCATAATGTACAGTTAAATAATATTTACAGCTGGCAACTATTCAAAGCAAATTATAATTTATGTTTTACATAATTTATTTTATTTTTGTTTATGGATACCTAATGTTCAAAATATATAAACACTAACATGTGTGGTGATACGGTAAATAGAGGTATAAACTATAGGCTATTTTATAGGTAGGTACTAATACTAGCTGTGCCCGCGGTTTCACCTGCGTAAAATTAGGTTTATAACACAGTCATACAAAAGGAGGTTCTCAATTTGACTGTATATCCCTTTTTTATTGTATTTATAGCTCGATAACTCATATAAAAATGACAGACGGAAATAAAATAAATATAAAACATTCCGAACAGCTGAAACTATAGTAATAAAATTATTTTTCCTAATTAAAAGTATCCTATGTTACTTCTAGTACCTCCAAAAATATGTTTACAAAGTTTTATGATGATCGGTTAAGTAGTTGTTGTGTGAAAACGTAACAAACAAACTCACATTCACATTTATAATAATAGTAGGATACATAGGTAATATATAACGTGTATTAATAAGGCGACCGTGGTGTAGTGGTAATGCAACCACTTGCCGGTTTAGACTCTGTGCCAATGTATCCTTGATATATGTACTTTTGTCGTCCTGTTTCTATGATACAAGAACTTACTATAGAAATTTAAATAAAAAATGTTTAATAAAACAAAGAATTAAACTATAAATTTAACGTTTTTGTTCTCTAAATTATTTACTTTATTTTATTTAGATTTTTATTAGTATTTTTTTAGATTTTACGCGAACATTGATTAATCGTCGGAATAATAAAATAAATGTAAAATCAAAACCAAAATAAACGCGATAGTAAGCCGCTTAAAATTTGTTTAATTCATTATTTACTTTTAATTTAGAGAATAAGAAGTCCAACTTTGTTTCAGAAACAAAAGAAAAAATCCAAGTTCTTAATTTGTTTAAAAAAAAAATAGAAGAGCAGCCATGTTGTTTTTTCGCGCTAAAATATATCAGTGACGGATACTTTTAAGACTGATTTACAATGCAATTCACAACTCTTTGTTCTGTACTGACATTTACTATTAGTAATTTAAATCTCTCCTAAGATTAACGTTTGTACGAGTTTTTGTACTAAAAATAGAGTTGCAAAATAACATCTAAGCCAAGCGTTTGGCGACTGAATCCATCGTGCACTTTGTCATTGTCAGCGCTTTTTAATAAAATAGTAAAATGACGACAGGCGTGGCGCATTGGTTAACCCACCAGTTTGTTACCCGGTTCGATTCCCGGTCGGAGCAAATATTTGTTTCATAGTTTTAGGCGACCGTGATGTAGTGGCAGTGAAATGCCTACTTTAGCCGAGTGGCACGGGTTCGAAACCACTCACCGGTATCAATGTATCTTTGATATATGTACTTTGGTTGTCCTGTTTCTATGATACAAGCACTTTAGTAGCTTAGTACAGAAATGTAGAATTATATAAATAAATGAATAGCTTTTATTTGTTATATTTGCTAATTAGATTAAATATTACAAATATCTGTAAATTAAAAAAAAGGTGGATATTTGCTCCTCAACACTTACAAGGATACAGACCGTGAAGTGACTTAGTTGCGTTTCAGGATGCAGTTAACTAACCATAGTCGCCTCCATTGATGGACCGCTTATAACATCAGGCGGGCTTCTGTCAAATTCTGAGCCTCAAGAAAAAAATTGTACTTAATAATGAATTGAACAATTTTTCTACTATCGCCTACTATCGCGTTTATTTTGATTTAGATTTTACATTTTTTTTATTATTCCGACGTTTCGAGAGCTTTGCAGCCATCGTGGTCACGGAGAGACTTTGTTTAATTCATTAATCAATATTCGCGCAACATCTAAGAAAATACTACGTACTTAATAAGTTTCAAAATGTACAGATAAAAAACATATGATTCTTTTTTCTTATCTATAAATCTCCAATAAAAACCTCTTGTAAACTAATTATCCACGAATCAATGAGAATTATTCTATCCAAGAACAACATTTATGTACTTAAACCACGGGCCCCAGATGGTATAGTTACGCCACTGTCTGATCATAAAAATCCGTCGCTCAGATACAAATAACAACTGAGAAAACAAAGGAATTTCATCAACAGCTGCAATTGTGACTAAAATAACGTTTAATAAAAACAATCTCTATGTCAGATTTAATTCATTAAATCTAGACAGATAACAAGATACGACAGGCGTGGCGTAGTGGTGTGCTGCCAGTCTGTTACGCGGGGGTCCCGGGTTCGATTCCCAGTCGGAGCAAATATTTGTTTCATAACTTTTATTTGTAATATTCAACAGTAAGATTAAATTTACAAATATTAGGTATTAAGAAACGAGGCTGATATTTGCTCCGGGTCCAAAAGTGTGGTAAGAAGCATTGCCTAGTCTGCCGATCCGGGGTAGTACCACCACTTACAAGTATACGGTGAGGTGACTTAGTCGCGTTTCGGGATCAGCTTGTAAGTTGTCGCTTGGTACAGAAATGTAAAAAATGTTTTTTGTTTAAATTGTGTCTATTTGACCTTGTCCAGATAGTAAGCATGATGGAGGTCCAAGAGCACAGACAACTAAAAAATCAACTCAGTTCACAGCTGCCTTAATCGCCGTTATGTAAGTAAGGGTCGTGGAAAATGAGGCTGGAAGATCTTCTAGGAGTTGAGCTACATCTAATAATAATAAATGTGCTAACGTCTCAACAAAGAGAATGTACCTAATGTTTTCAATATGTGTCAGCCAGCTGAATGGCATATTTCCCATTCTCTTTCAAGTAATTCAAACGACTCAATTTATTTATAAATTTATTGTTTCAGAAAGCAAACAACTGATCAAAAAATGAACAAGAAATCGCACAAGAAAAAAGTGAGTAAAACTAAACTTTTACGTTCCATTGTATATTTGTTTTGCTGTCACACTTGCGTCTATATTAATTAATTAATTTTATTCAGAGACATCTTTTACTTTAATATCATTTAAAGATACAATTTGATCTATTTTTATAATTTTTATTCATCCATATTAGACGATATTTAGTTCAATAGTTACTTATAGGTTATCGTATATTTACACATGTGAAAGTGAGAAACTAATATAACTAAAAACATCGATTCACTACATAAATTCAGCGTGCACGCTCGGTCAACTGGGACCAGAAATCCAATCTCAACTGTAAATTGGATTACATGTGGTATTAACCCGGCAATTTTTGACGTAGACCCAGCAGTTTGAAGAACTGCATCTTAAAAAGATAATATAGAGGAATTTCGACAGGTGACCGACGAGTGAATTAATTCTATCCAATTTTCCTTACCATTTTCCACAGTGATGACACCAGCATATATATATATATACATATATATATATACATACATACATGTATGTTTTATACATATGTAAATAATTTATAATGTAAAGTTTTTATTTTTAATTTTTCTATAAAGCTACTAAAGTATCATAGACAGGACGACCTAACTATTGCTAGTTAGTAAAGTATATTGTTTCTGCACTCTGCCTAAATCCTGTGTCACAGTCCTAAAGGTTAACTAATGCCTAAGGCACTAAACTCACCTTTATGCAAAAAATAAATTTAAATAACAATTTATTAAAGGGAAGTAACTAAAAGCTAACAATTACCAACAAAGCTTCGGTCTACTTGACGGTCTAAAGTCCTCTGAATAGGTATCTATAATAAGTTCAAATTCTAAACATGCATATCTAAACCCCACTAGCTTTCTACAATAAACTGAACTTAAATATAAGGCGACCGTGGTGTAGTGGCAGTGCAAGGGTTACGCAAACTGAGAGCACGGGTTCAAAACCACCCACCGGTACCAATGTATCTTTGATATGTGTACTTTTGTAGTCCTGTTTCGATGATAAAAGCACTTTAGTATCTTAGTATAGAAATGTGAATAAAACATTTAATAAAAATAATTATAATGAAATTAACTATCAATGACTATATAAACCAAAACATTAGTGCGTATAGCCGCAATTTGCTAAGTATGTCGTGCTCGTATAGTATTTTGGCACCGTATTGGCAGTAACTGACACCTACGATAGCGGCCAACACGACGAGGCCGAGGGGTCATGCCTGTAAGGTGACAACACGTGACGGTCACAGGTTTTAACTCAATACTTTGATGTGAATGAAGCGTGTCATTTTAATTGATACGGTCCATATCTTTATCTATCCCTATGAAATAAGAAACCCAATTTCTAATTGATAGTAAAGTTCTCGGTTTATCTGATAGTAAAAGGGAAGGGCTAAGAGCGATTGACAAGTACAATTCGGTTTACGATTGCCCAGTCACCGTCACTTCTCATCAGTCACCGAGAAGTTCGAAAGAAGTTTATGGGAAAAGTCAAAGTTTCCATTAACATAGTTTCTGTCCCTGCAGAAGGAAAGCCGCAGAGTCCTTGAACAAAATACGTTTATTAAATGTAAAAGCTGGTATAATGAAGACTGAGATAGCCATATACTTCTTACTCGGTTTTATAAGTCATCGGAACCCCGACTTGCTTATCATCAAGCAAATCGAGGTAAGATGTAGTATTACAATAAAATAAGTCAAATCAAAATACAAACGATAAAAGACCTATTCCTTTATTACATGTCACATGTCGAGTCACAATAAAAAAAACAGATTGGTATAAAATATCATATAAATAGGTATAGCGGAATTCCTCTCACAGGAATAATAATAAATATCCTTCATTTTGCCCAACATACATTATTTGAACGTTGGGCCTCAATCGACTTTAGTCTCAATTCCAATTTTCCCATGGATCATCCAAGTAATCCAACTCTTAATCACGCTGAATAATCTTGGAAGAGACGACAGCAACGCTCTAAACTACTCGCAAACAAATATATCGAATTTGTCGCACCCACTAAATTCTATTCACCCTTTTTTTTAACTACGTATAGACATATGTCAGCACCCCGCCTGATGTTAAGCTGGTGACTGCTACTACAGTTAAATAACTGCAAGTCGTAGTCGTATCACTATGACGGCCAAGTTAGAACCGGCAACTTACAAGCTGATCCCAAAACGCTAGGCATTTCAGGAACCATACACTTGAAAGTGGTACTACAACCAGACCCGAAACAAATATCCATCTTTTTTTACTAACAAAAAATTGTAATATTCTTTTTTAAATATTACAAACATATCCTATAAAACAAATCTATAATTTATATAATTTAAATAATTTAAATAAAAAATAAAAATCTCTGCCCAGGCCTTTACGCGAAACGGATTGGTCTGCTATCTAATGCGTCGTCAAAACTATAAAGGCGACCATGGCAATGCAATTTTATTATTATTATTATTTTAATATACATTTCTATACTAAGCTCCTTGTATCATAGAAACAGGCCAACCTAAATACATATATCAAAGATACATTGATACCTGCAAGTGGGTTTGAACCCGTGCTCTCGGTTTGCGTTGCGAAAGGCGACAATGTTTACGTGTTGCAATGGTTACGCAAGCCGAGTGCACGGGTTCAAAACTACTCACCAGTACCAATGTATCTTTTATATATGTACTTTGTTTGTACTTGGTTGTCCTTTTTCTATAATATAAGAACTTTAGTAGCTTAGTATAGAAATGTCAATAATAAATATATATAGTATGTACTCTTATATGTGACTTAATTGGTGCATAGTGATCATATTGGACTATGTCTCCATTGGCATAACCCGGCGCAGACGCAGCCAAATACAACACCTGATAGATTTGACTTGATGGCACATTATTGAAAGTGAACTATGAAAGTGGACTGCCAAACTGGGAAGATACTCTTTAAAACGATCCAATCGCATGTATTACATTTTTTAATAACATTTACTCAGTACTAGCGTGGCGGATTTAGGATCGGTTGGCGGTTGACATCGCCCTGGGCCTCAATTCTCTTAGTTATATTAAGACTACAAAAACGCAGTGAAATTGCGCCGTAGACCGCGTTCTCACGAGGCGATTTGAGTTGATCAACTGCGAAATCGTTCGAGATTTGAACCGTCTGAACAGACTTTCAACCAAATTGAAGCAATTAATATATATAATTTTTGTTAAACGACAAATATTGATCAACTGAAATCGCCCGGTGAGAACGCGGTAGTAGTCGCATGTGATTAATCAATTTAGTTTACCTATTGATTTGTTATTCGCTGATTGGTTACGGAGATGTCAAAAATCAGTGCAAGTGCGTCAGTTTGCAAGCTCTGCTAACATTAAAATGACATTCGAAGAATACTATTGTTGTAATAATACAATCAATATGTTAATCAAAAGAAGAAGATTAAATAGTTAATCTTCTTCTTATATAATATACAATAAATAAAGTTAAATAAGAAATTTATTGGCACAAATCAGTCACAATTTGGAATCAGGGTGCTGACCGCGCAACTTCAATGGTGATAAAAATGAATTCATTCCCATTTTTTAGTGTCAAAACAACTTTTATTCATTCGGACAATAAGTTTCAATGAGGTTAACCTGCTAATAAAAATGAACATCGATTCTTGAAGTGTTGCGCGTTTTAAATGTTATTATCCATAAATAATATCTTCATTATTTTAATTCATTTGTGCAATAGTTACACAAACCGAGAGCACGAGTTCGAAACCACCAACCGCCGGTACCAATGTATCTTTGATATATTATGTACTTTGGTTGTCGTGTTTCCATGATACAAGCACTTTAGTAGCTTAGTATAAAAATTTAAAAATATATTTCATTCTGATCTATCATTGTAGCACATTTTTAATGTGCTAAGAGTTGGTTAAAGAGTGACTATATTTTTCATTTATTCTGTAACAGTCTATTGGAGATACGTATTATTTTAAATGATTTATTATACTATTATATATAGTACGTTTTCTTAATATACTTTCACTTTTATTTTAAATAAAATTAAATGTTAAATACCATTTTAAATATTAACACTAATATTTGCATATATAATTAATATTTTATCACACAAAATACTTTATATAATTTTTTTTAAAAACTTATTGTATTTTAGGGAATAATTAGTAATAGATTTGGATAGAATAAAATGTACTCGTGCACGTCATCGGTGATGACATGATGTTGATAATGATGAGAAGCACTGATTACGTCAATCAGCGCTGATGAACAGTATCAAGGCCCTAAAATAGAGTTTCCTCTCATATTTTAATTACTACGACGGAACAAAGCATAATCGTCATTGTCACGCCTCAATCCCCACAAGGATAGGCAGAGACAACGGAGCGTCACTTTCCACGATCCTGACACTCGGTTAATATGAAATAAATAAGCCATTCATTCAATCTTTAATAATAAATGTTCGCTGCTATATATTTTGGCAATCAGCCCATTAATGTTGTCGTCGGAGACACGTCTGTCACGGGCCTGTCTCGTCGTGTTGATCACTCCTTAATCTTATATATTTTATGTTTATAATCAAGCTAATATTAACATGGGTAAGTAGATTGTATGGAATCTCATCAATTTTGTAACAGTGCTTTTTTAACCATAGAGCTTGCATGAAGAGAATTGTGAATGTGAAGGAAGCGAGGGAGTTGTGTCAGGATCGTGGCAAGTGGTGCTTCTATGTCTCTGCCTATCCCTGTGGGAAAAAGGCGTGACGATTTGATTGATTGTTTTTTATTAGTAAATTTAGTTAGTAATAAGGCCAATTGTATTACATTACGTTTTATTTTAATTGTATTCGTTTTTTCTGCGTTATTCTGTTTTGTACAATTAAGAATTTTGACGTAAGGAATTTATATATCTGATGTTAAACAAACAGGCATAGGAGGCTGTTTTCCGACCAAATCGGAGACATCCTCAAGGGTGGCCTAGTGCCCATAACCGTAGAACTTGTATGAAGAAAATTGTAGATGTGAGGGAAGCGAGGGAGTTGTATCAGGATCGTGGCAAGGGGCGCTCCGTTGTCTCTGCCTATCCCTGTGGGAAAAAAAGGCGTGACTATTTGATTGATTGTTTACTTTAAGCGGTTAAGTCGCATTCATTCTTGGACCGCAGTGCAGCTTAAGATCAGGCGGGGTGCTGTCGAGCTTTAATAAAAAAATATATATATATATATATATATATATATATATATATATATGAATGTAATCTTAACGGGCAGTGACCGTTGCCAAATAATATTTTTCATCACACAATAACTATCTAATATTTCATAATGTATTTGAAGGAAAAAAATGTAAACTTATTGCTTGTTTATGTGTATAAATTTCGCTTGGCATCTGTTTATTTTTTTAACAGTAAATTGTTCTTTGTATGTGCGTCTATTAAACATAATTTTGATGCATCATCCGTTCGAGAAAAACTTAAAACTATAATTATATACTATAATTATAGTTTACTATATTATATTAACTATAATAAACCAAGTAATTAACTTGGAAAAAACAACCATTTTTTTTTTGTAATGTGACGATAATACCACAATACACTTAATTTGCGTTTATTTCAACGACCTAACTACTCGTACATATTATAATAAATATGGCATTTATTACAATTTCACAAAACTAAAAACACATAATCAGTTTTTAATAGTTTTTTATCCTTTTGTATATTGACTTTTTTTTTAAGACGCTACATCTGATCACGTCTTGGCTGGTGGTAAGCAAGGGAAAGTCCAAGGCAGGGTGCTGTCATAATGTTATAATTATGTCGCGCCACAATACAAAAGGACATAAGTTATTTTGGACTTTTATGTACTACTTTTGTAATGTCCAATAATGAAAAAATATATAAATGGTAGTTATTACTTGTATTAATAAAACTAATAACATTTTGCTTTTAATTGCTGTGCTTGAGTTATTTGGAAAATATGATATGGATTTCGTATCATCTGTCAATCACAAAGACACGCCATATCTCTTGTCATATAGCTTTGAACTGCCCTATGACAGCTTTGACCTGTCATAATTATAGCTTGATCATTATGCAGACCTAAACTTTGCAAAATATTGGATATATTATAATTACATTGTAATCTTTGTACATTAAACTATTTTAAAATGTATATGCAACTGTTAATACAATTAGGCCCAAGTCCCCATACATATGGTTATATGAGTGGTATGACATGACACACCACTAGTGGTATGACTTTTTATATTTAGGAACACAAACAGAATGACAAAACAAACTCCTACAAAAGTTATAAAATCTAATTTATTTATAAAATCGAACGATATTATTTTCTTAAGTCTATTTTCGTTTCCATTATGCGAAAGATTTATTTGTCCGACATCATTTTATTCTTGTCTCGCATTTAGTTCATTTTGTCTTTTTCTTGTGCTTATGTCTGTGAATGTGCTAATTTTGTTAATTATACATGACATGACTGGCTTTCTGAAACTGTGACGTAAAATCGGTTTCATGTTATATTCCATCGTCAGCCTTTTTGTGGATTAAACATAGTTTTGATCTAATTTATCAATAAATACGAAATAAAGTAACCTTTAGATTATTTTATTGTGGCTCGACCTATACTAGTTTTATAATAGACCGAAAATAGTATAGCTTGTCTAACTATAAATGACGCGCCCCTCCACTTTATTAGTTTATTTAAATGTGTGAATGCAAATATTTCTAACTATACTATTATACTTTATCAGCGTGATCCTGTGTCCAACCAGCAACTGAATGACCAATTACAATTGCATTTTCAGTGTGTTGCATTCATATTTTATGTTTTCTCGTGTGCGCAAATGCGGTGGAGGGGTGCGTCATTTCGGCTTAGACGGATTATACCCCGCCTGATGATAAGGTAGAGTGCGGTTACTTCAAATAAATAACTACAAGTAGAAGTCACATCAACCATGCCGACCTAGTTGGAACCTAGCAACTTACATGCTGATTCTGAAATGCGAAAGTCACTTCTTGGTCTGTACACATTAAAACTGTACCTACATTAAATATTTTTTAATTTTTTGGCTCGAGTCGTAATATTAAAGGAGAACGCGGTCTAAATAAATTATAAATTAATATAAAATTACCCGGGTCGGCAATGAATAGTACCGTCACTTTGAAGACCTTGATCCCTTGCGTTTTAGGATCAGCTTCTGGATCAATTATTCTCTTTCGCTGATAGATCTCATCATCATCATCACCATCAGCCAGAAGGCGTCCACTGCTGAATGGATGGATTCACTGTTGGATGTCCACTGATGGATCTCACTCTTAATACACCAAGCTATCAAATATGCTCTACAAAAGAAACAAGACAACCAAGGTACAGATATCAAAGATACATTGGCACTGGAGAGTTATTCTTGAATTTGAATTCTAGAATTGAATTTTTTAATTTTCCATATTAAAAAAATGTATTCACAGATGTCCAATTTTAATATAAATGCTGTTACCACATTTAATTAAGTCCTAAAGTTATTTTCAAAATATATTCAGAGAAAATTTGCATGTGGAAACATCGTTAATGAATGTAAAATTTTTGCATCCATTCGTGTGCCAAAAAGTGTATGCCAAAAGCAACGTATTCGGTACCAATCTCTGTTGTCTTAAAACAGAATATAGTATTGAATAACTCAACGCTTGACAGGGCCGTCTTTACCCGGGGGTTCAAGGGGTGCGGTGCACCCGGGCGCAGAGTCCTAGGGGGCGCATGCAGACCGCCATTAACTTCGATAGGTACCTACTACACGGAGACCACGCGAGCGGAGCCTTGACTTTCGCACCCCGGCGCTGAATATGCTTAAGACGGCCCTGACGCTTGATGTTAAGCCGAAGTGTGGTCCATGAATGAATGTCTCTGCTACTACAATTCAATAACTGTGAATAGCAATCACATCCACTATGCCGGAGGTTGGAACCGGCAACTTACAAGCTGATCCCGAAACGTGACCAAATCACTTCACGGTCTGTATACTTGTAAGTGGTGATACTACCCCGGATCGGCAGACTGAGTACCACTGCCTACCACTCTTTAATAACCAGACCCGAAGCAAATATCCACCTCTTTTTTTTATTAACAAATATTTGCAATATTTGCAGTCGAAAGGTAATATTTTTCACTATCTTAAGTTTGGAATGAAACCGGTTTTTAGTCACAATGTTGCCAAAACATCGTCGTTTTTTTTTAAATTGTCTCTCTATATAATCTACTTTGTGCAATAAAGAATTATGTTTGTTTGAAAATACTACCTTACATTCATCAAATTACCATTTTTATATATTTCACAGGAGTTAAGCGTTGTCTTAATCTTTACTAAATCAGTAGATCCTGAAATTATAACGGCTACTATTTATATAATATATATTAAACCCTACTATTGTTCAGGGTACTATTTTTTATTTTATTTTTCTGTAAAGCAAGTCGCAATTACTATTTTTTTTTATTACTGATATATAATTAACTTACTAGCCAGTAGGTATTATGCACTTTCTTTGCTTTTTCATCTTTACAATTTGTCTTGTCTTTGATATGTTAGCTATTATTATTAGTTTTATTATTGTCCGTTAAAAGCCTTTCTTGGTGGTTCGTTTTAATTGTATTCTATTGGAAGCTTTGCTATTGGCCTCTTGACGTAGGCTGTATGCTGGTTATGTATCATGTATTATGTATCAATTATACATAAAAAAGTATAATTATACACACACATTCATTATTTGGAGAAAAACAATAAAACAAACCTCTTGGTCGTGGTGCAAACAACAAAGTTAACGTTGCTTGTTTCCTTCGACGGTTTTCGACAGATGTCAGAGATCAGCGCCATCTATCGTTGACGGCTATAACTACCAATTTTTCACTCAATGTTGTTTACGGGAATAGCAAACTTTAAAAGGATCAAGTATGTTAATAAATGTTTATTTAAATTAAAATATAAATATTATGTTCAAGTGCAAACAATGCAAGCTACCTTCCTAGTGTGTTTTGATTTAGGGCTTCCAATGTGTAGTACAGTTTCAAGGGCTAAATGTCGAGGATTTTCTACTAGAACAAAACGAGGTTATTCTAATTTTGTACTGATATTTTCGTCGTTACTTGTTCATATATTTTTGCTATGAATTTTATATTTTTTTTTATTTAATTCTGCGAATTTTTAATGATATATAATATTTATTAAATACAGTATAATATTCGTATTGATTAATATTCAAACAATTTACCCTATAAAACCCCTTAACCGTAGAGCTTGTTTAAAGATAATTCTGACGAAAGTAGCGCTCTGTTCTTATATCTTCTTATCCCTGCGAGAATAAAGTTTTCATTAATAGATGGAAGTATTCTACTCATCCTAAAATCATTCATCCTTCATGCGAAGCGTCAAAAATGACTTCACAATGGCGGGCATAGTGAAGGCGACTGAGGTTAAGGTTGAGACTGAGAACCGTGATCCAAGTCGGGTTTTTACAGTCGTCAAAAAAAAGAAGGCTTACCACAGGCCAGTCAATGTCAGATGGTTAGTCACAATTATTTGTATTTTTAAGTTAAAAAGTATAATTTGTAAATTTTCTTAATGTAACTAATTTTATCATCTGTTTCATGCATCACCCTTTCAATCAATACTTTCGCATACAACTTCAATATATAATTTAATAATTCACAATAAACTTCCTCTTCCTAGTTCTTGAAAAATTAAATTTTTGAATAATAATAAAAAAAATATTTGATAATAGTCCAGGAGGTAGCGTCAAATATTTTTTTTTTATTTTCTCACCAACTTTTAAGTTTGGAATAACACACAGGAAATTTTAAGTCAGATAATTTTTTTATCTTATATTATATAGTTCAAAGAGTGGTAGACAGTGGTACCCAGTCTGCCGATCCGGGGTAGTACCACCACTTACAAGTATACAGACCGTGAAGTGATTTAGTCACGTTTCGGGATCAGCTTGTAAGTTGCCGGTTCCATCTAGGCTGGCATAGTGGATGTGATTGCTACTCACAGTTATTGAATTGTAGTAGCAGTGACTTTTATTCATGGGCTTACCACAGGCCAGTCAATGTCAGATGGTTAGTCACAATTATTTATATTTTTAAGTTAAAAAGTATAATTTGTAAATTTTCTTAATGTAACTAATTAGTGATTATTAAAAAACTATCCGAGTTTTGCCAAAAAACACCGCACACATATTTTTTGTGAATATGTCAGTTTTAAACATTTAAACATAATTAGCAACAAACGTTCTCATCTCGTCTATTTCTTGTTGACAACTTTTCATTAACACTATTTTAAAATTATTCCTTGTTTTACATTTCTATACTAAGCTACTAAACATGCTTGTATCATAGAAACAGTACGAGCAAAGTACACATATCTAAGATATATTGGTATCGGCAAGTGATTTTTGAACCATTTGCTCTCAGTTCGTGTGACCAAGTATGCCTATCCGGGGTAGTACCACCACTTATAAGTGTATAGATTGGATCTGGCATAGTAGATGCGACTGTTACTTGCAGTTATTTAACTGCAGTAGCAGTCACCTTCATTCATGGACCGCACTCCAGCCTAAGCGGGGTTAGGTTGGGCAAATTAAAACGATTATCGTCTCTCGTCGGCAATTGTCAAAATAATAAAAGCTAGGCCAAAACCAATAAAACTAGACTATTAATCGTTATGACGAATATCGTCTGTGCGACGACACGTTTGATCAATAGTCTCATTTTGGTGGATTTAGCCTAGCTTTTAATATTTTGCCAATCGTCGACGAGAGACGATTATCGTTTTAACTAACCTAACCTAACCTAACCCTGCAGGCGAGGTGTTTTTTATTTATTGTGACTCGACATTATGACAGCACCCAGCTTGATGTTAAGCTGGAGTGTGGTCCATGAATGGATGTCACTGCTGCTACAATTCAATATTTGTAAGTAGCAGTCACAGCCACTATGCCGGCCTAGTTGGAACCGGAAACATATAAGCTAATCCCGAAACACGACCAAATCACTTCACGGTCTGTATACTTGTAAGTGGTGATACTACCAAGGATCGGCAGGCTGGGTACCTCTGCCAACCACTCTTGTCAAAATGAAATAGAAATATTGAAGCGAGACATCTGACCTTGACCTTTCTGATGGTAAGCAGGAAGAAGTCCAAAAGCGCTGATGACTGAGAAAACCGATTTAATTTACAGTTAGCTCGATCGCTGTTACTATGCCAGCCAAAAAATATACATTTATTTAACGAATAAATCAGTTTATTGAGTATATAAAACATAGTTGTTTGCAAAACCCGTCTATGAAGTAGATCGTATATCTTTATTCGTACATCTTTATTTTAATAACTAAAAATAAACATTTTAGTGTTGATTCGCATTTTTATTATACACAGTGGCGGTTTCAGATGGAACCCGGTTCACATCCGTCATACACATTATACACAAATTATCACGCCTTTTTCCCACAGGGATAGGCAGAGATAATGGAGCGCCGCTACGATCCTGATACCACTCTCTCGCTTCACTCACATCCACAATTATCTGCATCTGACCCGAGTCTGCAGACTGGGCACCACTGCCTTCCACTCTTTGATAACCGGCTTTTTGACCTAAGAGATTGTTTTCCGACCAAGTCGAAGACATCCTTAAGAAAGCTGTCTGCCATGTAATAAGCATATCAATACTTTGACATTAAAATAAATTAAATGGAATTCTAGAATCCATTTATGGATCTCATCATCATCAGCCAGAAGGCGTCCACTGCCCAGTTTGCCGATCCGGAGTAGTACCACCACTTACAAGTATACAGACCGTTAAGGGACTGAATCGGGTTTTTTAGTCGCTGTCGCTCTTGGACTTTCTGTTTCTTATCATCACGCGGATCGAGGTCAGATGCCGAGTCACAATAAAAACCCATTTAATCATCTTACTGCTTAACAAACGCCTCCCTCTCGTTAGATATCGGGTTCGATCCTCGATCGTAGTTGACCGCTGTGCCTACGTGAATTTTACTTTCAATAATTTATTATACGTCTTATTCACGCCAATCGGTGTTTACAACAAATTAAGAATCGTATTGTAGGTTTGAATACTGTTTTTTAATCCAATGTAGGTACTTGAAATATTAACTCTTCCTCATTGCAGAATTATCTTTTATTCGCACTAACTCATTTTAGCGAATCAATTTTCAAGTGCTTCAACCGTTAAATTATTATTTTAATATCTTCAAATAAACCATATGCCGTTCTGTATTTCGTTTATTAACAGGCGATAATTCATTAAAGATATATTATAGAAAATATATAAATTACAAAGCTATAATGTAGTCCATTTTATTTACTAGAGCAGTTACTGTGGTGTGGTGTTTAGAATACATCGTAATCTAAAAACGGTATTTTTATGCTTTTTTGTGACTCGACATCTGACCTCAACTTGTAAGGTGGTAAGAAAGAGGTAATCCCTCCCAGAGTGCTGACGACTAAAAAAAACGCCTCAATTCACGACTGCCCCAGACGGCGTCACTATGCCGGTCAAAAAATTCCAAGTAATAATATATTATAAATATATTCCTAATTTATATAATAATTCATTATGATGATGATGATACTAATTCAGTATCATCATCATCAGCCAGAAGGCGTCCACTGCTGAACATAGGCCTTAGAACGCCATTCCGAACGACAAGATGCCAGTTGTATCCGCCGGTTTCCTGTGACTTTCACTATGTCATCAGTCCACCTAGTGGGGGGCCTGCCTACGCTGCGTCTTCCGGTTCGTGGTCCCCACTCTAGAACCTTTCTTCCCCATCGGTTGTCGGTTCTTCGAGCGATGCGAGCGATAATATACCTTGTATTTATTTGTCTTATGCACTTTTCTCCAACTACTCACTTTAGCTTTCTGCACAAGCCCAAGGTTGAGTGGCAGAGAAAGCGTCTTTCACGTCTGTCTTTTCATTATCTTTTTACAATAATGGCACTAAATTCAACAAATTTTATGCGGCTTACTATCGCGTTTATTTTGGTCTAGATTTTACAATTTTTATTATTCCGACGTTTCAATAATTGTTTTATTCAATAATCAATGTTCGCGCAAAATCTAAGAAAAGGCACTACTGGACATAGGCTTTCCTTGGCCATCCAACGGTCGTATTTGGAAGGTCGTCAGTCTATCCTATGGGTGGATGGTCTACTCCGTGTTTTACCCTACGTGGTCTCTATTTGAGGATTTAACTCAATTCTACGACCTGTTTCTTAATGGTTCTTAGACTATAGGGCTTGTATAGTAGATTAATAGTATGATTTTCGGCATTATTATTATATTCTTTATATTTTTATAATACAAGTTTATATTCAATAATTTGGCCGGCAAGTGACTGCGACTGAGGCAGCCATCGTCGTCACTCTTGGACCTCCTCTTGCTTATCATCGAGTTTATATTGTATATGTAAAACGCTTAATTTATAATATGAATGTGTAGATTTATTTTATTGTGACTCGACATCTGACCTCAACCCGTAAGATGGTAAGCAAGAGGAGGTCTATAAGTGCCGACGACTGAAAAAAAACGAGCCGTCACTTGCCCCAGTCGCCGTCACTATGCCGGATATATATTGTTATTATATAATACATTTCTATACTAAGTTACTAAAGTGCTTGTATCATAGAAAAGGATAACCAAAGTACATAATTATATCAAAGATTGGTTCTGGTGGTTTTGAACCCGTGCTCTTGGTTTGCGTGACCATTGCACTGCCACTACACCACGTTCGCCTCAATATATACTCGTAAATGTATATAACTATATAGTGAAGTGTATTGAAAAACTGAAGCGACCCTAACCTTACAAATGGCGGCTAAATAAATCATTGTCGGAATTATGAAACGAATTTTTACGTTCGATCATTGGCACATCAACCGTTAGACGCGCAAGACCACTCACTCATTCACTCACTCATGTTTTTTAAAAACAAATTATTATATCAAATGTGTCGTTAAGTCAACATAGGCACGTGGCGGCTGTCCTCGGATGTTTCACATTCAAATCCGGATGTTTCGAAGAATATTCTGTGTATGATTTATTATTTATTTTTAAAAAGTGTGCTTTAGTTTTCTTTTTTTATTAACGTGCTCCAAGAATTTATGTTTTACTGTTTCTTGGAAGAGTGACTGGTTTGCTGTGTGAAGTATGAACACGCTCTTTTTGAAGTAACGTTTCATCTTTTCGTAACCACAATCATTGCATGTATCTTTTTTAATATGTTCAATGTAATTAACGTGCTATGTATTTTACTTTGTTTTAAAACGCGATATTTGGCCGCCATAGTGACGGCGACTGAGGCAGCCGTAAACTGACTCCGTTTTTTCAGTCGTCGTCATCCTCGACCTCCTCTTGTTTATCATCAGGCGGGTCGCGGTCAGATGTCGTGTCACAATAAAAAAATCTGACGTCGACTTGCCTGATGGTAAGCTAAGTGAATTTCAAGAGCACCGACAACTGAAAAAAAACTGGCATAGTGACGACGACTGAAGGAACAATAAAATAAAACGTTTGTTTCAGTCGTCGGCGCTCTTGGACTTCTCCTTGTTAACCATCAGGCAAGTCAGGGTCAAATGTCAAGTGAAAAACGATAGAACATACGGTTGCCTCAGTCGCCGTCACTGAAGCCATATCTGTTACTTTTATTGTCAGAAAAAAAGGATACTTTATAGTATAATAATTTATTATATTTTTAAAACAAAAGTAATTTAAAAACATAAAAAATAGTTGTCCACCGGCATCGGGAACAGGGTCCAAGCCACCGGTGGTCAGGGCTCCTGAGAAAGGAACCTCCTAACAATACGCGCCGTGTCCAGGAGTTCTTGTTTTCGCTTGATCCAGCTAACTAACGAGAGCCTCTTTAGGTGTTCATCGCGGCTTTTGGCTATTAAGCCATTGGCAGTCACGACTATTGGCACAATGACTGCTGTATCCATCTCCCACATGTCGACAACCTCGCGAGCCAGGTCAAAATACTTAATAATTATAATAAATTTGTATAGTATAAAATATGCTTTTTCAAAATAATTATACATATTTTCAGAGGAAACGCGTCAGAGATGGTGGCCGGAATAAGGAGAACATGTCCGAGGTGAATGCAGATGAAACATGCAGTGATGTTGGCGACGATAATAAGAGCAAAGATGCTGCCAAGAAATTATGTTACGAAATAAAGACATCTGATGTTATGGGCAGGTATGGTTTTAACAAAATCATAACTCAAATTTTATTAGTTAATATATTATAATGAATTAAACAAATTTTATGCGGCTTACTATCGCGTTTATTTTGGTTTCGATTTAACTATTTTATTTTATTATTTCGACGTTTTGAGAGCTTTGCAGCCATCGTGGTCACGGAGAGCTGCCGATGGCTGCAAAGCTCTCGAAACGTCGGAATAATAAAATAAAATAAAATTGTTAAATCAAAACCGAAATAAACACGATAGTAAGCCGCATAAAATTTGTTTAATTTAGTAATCAATGTTCGCGCAAAATCTAAGAAAATATTAGCTAATATATATTTTTGTTGTTGTGACTTGACATATAATAATACCCCGCCTGATGCTAAGCTGGAGTGCAATCCATAATTGGAGGTGACTGCTATTGCAATTAAATAACCGTAAAGAGCAGCCACATCCACTATATCAGCCTAGTGGATCGGCAATTTACTACCTGATCCTGAAACGCGACTAAATCACTTCACGGTCTGTGCACTTGTAAGTGGAGGTACTACCTGGACTGGCAGAGGGCACCACTCAATGTTGAATTTACTGATGTGTGTTCGTAAATTCTAAATGTATCCAGCATTTCTTCTAATAGATATATTAGAAGAAATGCTACTACTTGAGCAGTTACCAATAGTTTCATTATCTTTATCATCATACTTAGAACGCCATTCCGAACGACAAAATGCCATAATCCCCACTCTTGGCAGGCGGCTTGGAGATCGCAGTTAAAGGGGGAAAATATGGATAACCCGATTCGCAAACCGAATTGATGAATTCGATGCTATAGAATTTCGGATGTCAAATATGACTAAATAATTATGGTGTCTGATCTAAAATTATATATATTTAAGTATAGCTTGTCTAACTATAAATGACGCGCCCCTCCACTTTATTAGTTTATTTAAATGTGTGAATACAAATATTACTAACTATACTATTATACTTCATCAGCGCGCTCCTCCTTTTGTGTCCAACCAGCAACTGAATGACCAATTACAATTGCATTTTCAGTGTGTTGCATCCATATTTTATATTTGCTCATGTGCGTAAATGCAGTGTAGGGGCGCGTCATTTCGTTCAAACTGTATTGTTGTTGTAGATGTTAACCGACCCAACTCGGTCAGGTCTCAACTCGGTTTAACCCGGGTTGAAAAGTCGAGTCGTTACATCTCTAATCGCAGTATTCTGACCGCACGTAAGAGGACGCTGCTGCCCATCCTCCGGTGAGACTGGTCGAGTTTAAGAACATCCCTGGTCCAATAGTTTTTGTCTTGATAAAATAAAACCTACGTGTATATGCAAATAAAAATTACAAAATAGTTTTCTGGAAAATATGATTCATCATGACGTGCTAGTTTTATTACAAAAGTTTTTATTACTTTTGCATATTCATTCTAATAATAAGAGTATTATTTAAATTGAATTGAAGGGGATGTTATAAATATTTCTTTTACATTTCTATACTAATCTAATTAAAGTTTTACGATCATTTGACGACAGGCGTGGACGAACGGTTAGCGATTGGTTTGTTGCGCATAAAGCCCCGGGTTCGATTCCCGGTCGGAGCAAATATATATTTTATAGCTTTTATTTGTAATTTTTAATAATTATATTAAATATTACAAACATTTGTTAATAAAAAGATCTTCGGGTCTGATTATTAAAGAGTGGTAGGCAGTGGTATACAGACCTTGAAGTGATTTGGTCACGTTTCGGGATCAGCTTGTAAGTTGCCGGTAAGTTGCCAACTAGGCCTGCATAGTGGATGTCATTGCTACTCACAGTTATTGAATTGTAGTAGCTGAATTGGATTGGATGTCACTCCATTCATGGACCACACTCCAGCTTAATATCAAGCAGGGTGGTGTCATATGTCGAGTCACATTAAAAAATAAATACATATCAAAGGTGCATTTGGTATCGCCAAGTGGTTTTGAACCTAAGGTAAGCTCTAAGAGCGCCCACGTTAGAAGAAAGCGTCTCTTTTTAAACAAAAACTTTATTTTTTATTGTGACATGACACCTGACCTCGTCCCGCCTGATAATAAGCAAGAGGAGGTCCAAGAGTGGCGACGACTGAGAAAACTGAGTTTGTTCACGGCTGTCTCAGTCGCCGTGACTATGCCGGCCAAAGGTGCTTTTTCACGCTTGGGGAGAACACATGGGCAGGCAAATCATTCCACTTGTCGATTGATCTACAAAGAAAAGTCACAACTAATAAAATATTATCTCTTTTCAGATATCTAGTTGCAAGCCGTGACATAAACGCTGGGGAAGTAATAATCGAAGAGCCAGCGCTTGCTGTTGGGCCGTGTTCCGGTTGCAATATCATATGTCTTGGCTGTTACAGGGAACTCGATGAGAATTGCATAAAGAAGTAAGGTTTTTTTAATTATATAATTTTGATGGACTATAAGAATTTACTGCTTATGCCAGCCCCATAATAACTTAAACCTTTTTTATATATAATACATATACAATCAATAAAAAAAGCATTAATTAGGATTGGTTGTCTAAAAGAGGAAGACAGTGGGGCCCAGTTTGCCGATCCGGGGTTGTACTACCACTTACAAGTGTAAGTATACAGACCGTGAAGTGACCGAGTCGCGTTTCGGTATAGGCTACGACAGTTACTTGCAGTTATTTAACTATAGTAGCAATCGCTTACATTCTTGGATCGCACTCCAGCGGCACTCGTAAAAGTATGATTGTTTTTTTATTATTGTGCAAGTATACAGTCTTTGTTACGTCCGGGAATCGAAACCGGTACTGTATGCGAGACGGCCACGTGTGTCGTCAAGATGTGAGTTGGAATATTATATATTTTTTATTATTATACATTTCTATACTAAGCTACTTAAGTGTTTGTATCATAGAAACAGGATAACCAAAGTACACATATCAAAGATACATTGGTACCGTTGAGTAATTTCGAACCCTTGGCACTCGGCTTACGTAGCCATTGCACTGCCACTACACTTCGATTCATCAATTAATAGATATAATAAAAATTCCAGATGTCCAGAGTGCAAATGGCCTTTATGCAGTACATCATGTCATGGAAGAGGAAGGTATACAGGTCATTCCATCCAGGAGTGTCAGACGTTGAAGACTGTAGCACCGAATTATAACGATCTGGAAGACTTAAAGGATTCTTACCACGCTCTAATGCCTTTGAGGTAGGTAGAGGTACTTTAGATAGGTAGTCTTAGTAGAGTTCTATCCAAAGATGGTAAGAAAATGGAGGTTCAAGAGTGCCAGCGACTGGAAAAAACTTTAGTTCACGGTTTCTTCAGTCGCCGTCGGTATGCCGTTTAAGGGTGCTTCTACACGCATCTCTTGATGGATCCAACGTTGTTGGGTAGAGAGAATACATGGGCTGGCACTTCACTTTGTTTTACAAAGAAACGACGCACCGAACCTTTTAGTTCGACTGCCGATTCAGTCGACAGAATACGGGGGCTTCCTTGTGTTCAAGAAGCAATCTAAGCTGCGAAGACCTTATGTGTTTATTATTCACCAATAACGTGGACAAACGGTTAACGATTGGTTTGTTGCGCGTATAGCCCCGGGTTCGATACCCGGTCAGAGAAAATATTTGTTAATAAAAAAGAGGCGGATATTTGCTTCGGATCTGGTTATCAAAGAGTGGTAGGCAGTGGTACCCAGTCTGTCGATCCGGGGTAGTACCACCACTTACAAGTATACAGACCGTGAATTGATCACGTTTCGGGATTAGC
Organism: Tinea trinotella; assembly: GCA_905220615.1. Classification (NCBI taxonomy): domain Eukaryota; kingdom Metazoa; phylum Arthropoda; class Insecta; order Lepidoptera; family Tineidae; genus Tinea; species Tinea trinotella. The sequence continues at coordinate 2,246,543 of HG992320.1, read as the reverse complement.
TTGTAAGTTGCTGGTTCCAACTAGGCCGGCATAGTGGATATGACTGCTACTTACAGATATTGAATTGTGGTAGCAGTGACATCCATTCATAAACCACACTTCAGCTTAACATCAAGCTGGGTGCTGTCATATGTCGAATCACAACAAAAAATAATTTAACGTTTCAGATGTCTTCTTCTAAAGTTATATCCAGACAAGTGGCGATTATTGATGGCGATGGAGCCCCATAATGAGATGCGTCGCGCCCGAGGTGACATTTGGCCAGTTAATGAGAAATATGTTGTTAACAGAATCGTCAACGAATGGCACTTCGATTATGATGTTGAAGAAATCCATACAATTTGTGGCATTTTAGAGGTATAACGATCGGCAGATAAGGAGAGCGTGGCAAATTCGCACATAATTAATAATTTTTAAAATTTAATTACATTCGAAAAACGAAAGTAATCAATATATCGACCGTGGTGTAGTGGCAGTGCAATGGTAACGCAAACCGAAGAGCACGAATTCGAGACCACCCACCGGTACCAATGTATCTTTGATATATGTACTTTGGTTGTCCGGTTTCTATGATACAAGCACTTTGGTTGCTTAGTATAATAAAAAAACAATCAAATTTACACGCCTTTTTCCCACAGCGATAGGTAGAGATAATGGTACGCCACTTGCCACGATCCACGATGTTTACGAAAAAACCTACGAAAATTCGAATTAATGACTGAATGGCGACCGTGATGTAGTAGCAGTGCAATGGCTTATGTAAGCCGAGTGGCACGGTTTCGAAACCACTCACCGGTACCAATGTATCTTTGATATATGTACTTTGGTTGTCCTGTTTCTATGATACATGCACTTTAGTAGCTTAGTGTAGAAATCTATAATTAAAAAATTAAAAAAAACCCAAAAAATGGTTCGAATATTTTTTAGGTAAACGCATTTGAAGTAGGTGGCAGTAATGTGAGTGCGAGGGCATTATACGACCGTGCATTCCTTCTGTCTCACTCTTGCACGCCTTCGACTACGCACACTGATGCTGAGGTTCTGATGAGGAGACCACTCACAATACGAGCAGCTGTGCCACATAAGGCTGGGGAAATGATTACTCTGTGCTACGCTTATACGTTACAGGTTAGTTGGATTTCTTATTGATGCTTTATATATTAATCTAGGTCGGCATAGTGGATGCGACTTCTTTTTTTGTGACACGACATCTGACCTCGACCCGCCTGATGATGAGCAAGAGTCCAAGAGTGACGACAACTGAACCGAGTTAGTTCCCGGCTGCCCCAGCCGCCGTCACTATGCCGGCCTAAGGTGCTTCTTCACTTATCGCTTAAAGGATCCAAGGTCATAGGATGGAGAGAACACATGGGCTGGCAAAGCATTCCACTTGTCTATTATTCTACAAAGGAAAGACGCACCGAACTTTTTAGTTCGACTGCCGATTCGGTCGATAGACTGCTACTCACAGTTATTTAACTGTGATCCGAGTCGCTGGAGAACCTCGATGCTGTGCTCAGCGACCTGGGTAACGTTTCTCAACAACCCACCTGTTGATGGGCTGGTCAAAATAACAAGGACAAGACGAAAATCATGTCCAATGTCCATGTAGTGCCCGTACCGGTAGTCGTTGGGAACGATACCCTCGAATAATACCATAACCGAACGATACCATAATTGATAACAGGCGTGGACGATCGGTTAGCGATTGGTTTGTTGCGCGTATAGTTTTTGATTCCCGGTAGGAGCAAATATTTGTTTCATAGCTTTGATTTGTAATATTAAATAATGATTTTAAATAATATATAAATAATAAAATAAATATAATTAATATTGCAAATATTTGTTAAAAAATGAGGTAGATTTTTTAAATACCTAAATAGAAAAAGTGTACAGACCGTGAAGTGACTTAGTCGAATTTCGGGATCAGCTTAGTGCATAGTGGATGTGACTGCTACTTACTTAATACTAACTGTAGTAGCACTTACCTCAATTTAATCAATTGTCTAACACTCTTAAAAGTTCCAAACTTTTTTTATTTTTTAATATGTTTACCTTGTGGGTGTGAGGAAGCGACGGAGTTGTTTTAGGATCGTGACAAATGATCCAGATCGTCTCTGCCTATTCTTGTGGTAAAAAGACGTGACAATTTGATTGATTGTTTTGTTTAATCCTAATATAAATTTCCAGGGTACATTGAAACGTCGTGAACACATAAAGCATAGTAAATTCTTCGAGTGCAGTTGTCTAAGATGCGTCGACCCAACCGAGTTGGGCTCATATGCCAGTGCCTTCAGATGCCCAAAATGTTGCGGCAGAGTGTTGTCTAAAAACCCTGTAGATGACAATTCAGCATGGGGATGCGTTGACAATGAATGCAGTTATACTATGCAGGCGTCCGCTATACAGTTACTATTAAAAAGGTGAGAAATAAGATTGTTTTTTTAAATTGTAACTCGACATATGACAGCACTCCGCCGTAGCGGTGACATCCACTTTGCCGGCCTAGCTCATTCTGGAACGCCCATTCAAGGTATTATGTCACGAATAAAAACTGAACGGGCCACAAAATAAGAAGGGACTCTTTGGCTGAAATTATAAACTGTGATGCTAACGCGTACTCGCGACTTAGTCGACTTGGACAGTTTCAGGGTTTTAGCCGGTGAAAGCCCGGCACTCAGTCTGGAAGAGTTTTCCCCAACGTTAATGAAAGATATCTCAGAAAATGGCACTCCATTGGTAGTAAGGCGCGACAACTACATTGACTGATTGATAAAAGATATTGTACCATAGACCAAATCTGTGCAACATCATTTAACAAAATATTCCCTTGACTAAACAAAAAATGCTTCTAATACCAATATTTTGGTAACAAAAATATCATATAAACAATAGAAAAGGATTGTTACCTGCAAATCATAAAACAAATAATGGATTATAGAAAAATACTCGCCTGCAATAGGCTAACGTCGAAGCAGCTGAGAATGGTCGTATTACGTGCGCAAGAGTAGTTCATACCACTGTATCCCTTAAGGTGGTGAAGCGAGCGTTTTGTCAACTGTACATAAGGTGTTTTGAACATCATAATTTCAGATTGTCTTTTCATGTTCTTACCTTTTTCTTAAACTTTAAGCCTACAACCTTTTTTTTCAGATTAACCGACGAATATGACCAGATAGATGTGAACGACGTGAAAGGCTTCGAAACATTCTTACATAAGTATAGAAATGTTATTTACGAATCCCACTATTTATGCCTCAGTGCAAAACATTCTCTCAGTCAATTGTATGGAAAAGTGACTGATTATATGATACAAGACATGCCTGACAGCGAACTTAATAGAAAGATTGACATATGCAGAGATTTGATGAAGATTTTCGATATTATTGAGCCTGGACTTTCTAGGTTAAGAGGTATGTTTTTATCAATATTTTTAATTTATTATACATTTCTATACTATACTAAGACAGAAAGTCCCTTAAGCTGAATAAATTAACCGACTTGGTATTACATGGATCTCACAACTTTTTACGGTAAAAGAACTGAGTTGCGTTGATGCAAAAATGCCATGATGGCAGTTTTGTTTTTGATGGCATACATTTCTATACTAAGCTACTAAAGTGTTTGTATCATAGAAACAGGACAACCAAAGTACATATAATATATCAAAGATACATTGCTACGTGGTTTCGAACGCGTGCCACTCGGCTTACGTAGCCATTGCGCTGCCACTACACCACGGTCGCCTTAAGTTTAATACTCTTGGTCGGCATAGTATTCTTATTCACATTGGTATATTCTTGGCCGGCATAATGACGTCGACTGCAACCGTGAACTGACTCGATTTCTTTAGTTGTCGGCACTCTTTGATTTTACTTACTTGGCTAAAGTAATGTGTGCATTTGTTACATTGCGTATGTTTATTCTATAGAATAAAACAGTAGTAAACAGTTTCCTTGGATAAAGGGCATTGAAGACGGTGACTGAGGCAACCCTGAACTAACTAGGTTGTCGGTCTAGGCGGGTCGAGGTCAAATATCGTGTCACATTTGAAAAAAAATGTTTAATAGTTATTTAAGTTGTATAATAATTATACTTTTATATCTCAGGTGTAACCTTATATGAATTGCATGCGCCATTAATGATATTGACAACAAGGGATTTTGAGAAGAAAGCCATTTCCAAAGAAAATCTAAGAAATCGTCTGAAAGAGGTATCAACAATCTCAATAATTATAAAACTATTATATGAAGGACATCATTCATTTTAGGATTTTTTGTACTACTTGTAATGTCCAATGATAAAAATATTTAAATGGTAATTTCGATACTTTAATTGATAAAACTAATAACAATTTGGCTTTTAATTGCTGTACAATTGAGTTATTTGGAAAATAACATATGGATTTCGTATTATTTCTCAATCACGAAGACTCGCCATATTAACAGTTCTGCTTTGAACTGTCATAATTATAATTAGATACATTGAGAAACAGATAAAATGAAAAGTATATTAACTATTTTTAAACTATAAATAAAAAATATCATCTAATGACGTCGCATCAGAGATAGGCCCAAGAAGGCGGCAACGTTTCCTCTTGGTGTAGCAAAGCTAATACGTTGGCAGAATCATTGCCAGCCTTCCTGTCTCCAGACTTCTCCGTCAGCCGCTTGGACAACTCCTTGGCCAGGCCCTTAGCTGAAGGTCCCCAAGGGCCCATCGTCTCGGCGCAAATTGAACTATGTAAAATGCATATTAATACAATTAAGCCCAAGTCCCAATACAAAATGAATTATGTCCTTATCCATATAACTATACTATCTACTCAAATATTAACTTGTAATAATTCTTACAGATTGTAAGTTACTTGACAGAAGCCGCATTAATACTCGGATTTGAACCGGCACAATCGTCTGAGGGACTAATGGCCGCCGCAGCGAAGGATGCACTGAAGAAAATAAAAACATGGGAACAGATTATTGGAAAAATTATATAAAATGACATTATATAAGTGGTGATCGTAAAGTGACTTAGTCGGAATTGGCGTGTAAGTTGCCAGTTACGACAAGGCCGGCATAGTGGATGCGACTACTGCTTTTTTTTTCTTTTATTGTGACTCGACATATGACAGCACCCCGCTTGATGTTAAGCCAGAGTGTGGTCCATGAATGAATGGACTGCTACTACAATTCAATAACTGTGAGTAGCAATCACATCCACTATGCCGGCCTAAATGGAACCGTCAACTTACAAGCTGATTCCGAAACGTGACCAAATCACTTCACGGTCTGTATACTTGTAAGTGGTGGTACTACCCCGGATCGGCAGACTGGGTACCACTGCCTACCACTCTTTGAGTTATTCATATAGTTATTTCACAATAAAAAATGAATTCAATACCGTTCGACGTTCTTTGATAGTCTATATGAAGTTACTGCTTGGAATCTATCTATACTTATATCGATTTATTTCTCTAAACAAATAATTATAATATTTAAATAACAAATAATCTATTAGTATGTACTTTTTTCCAATGTATGTTATATATATAATGTATCTATATTATAAGCATATATTTTTTAAATTATACTGTCAATACATTATTCTCAGTAGTATACTGAGGCAGCGGTAAGCTGAGTCGGTTTTTAGTCGCTCTTGGCCCTCCTCGTGTTGAAGTGAGGGTTGTTTAGTTTCAATAAAACAAAACTTTAGTACTTTCTGCACCCCATATCCATCTGTTTCACTACCTTAAGGTTGGTTGCATGAAAAAGATCGTACTTTGATGTTAAGGCCATATATTGACCGATGCTATTTTTTGTATCCAAATTTTATTACTATTTTATAAGCAGTAGTACTAGCATAAAAATATACAAAGTTAAAAAACATATTTAATAAAATATAATAATTATATTAACTAAGATATATTAATTATATTAATTAAAAATCAATTCAAAAAGAAATCAAATGCCTATTTTATGTTTTAATATTGTTTTAGATATCAATGAAATTGTCACACCCTTTTTCTACAGAAATAGGCAGAGATAATAGAGCTTTTAGATAGATGCATTTTCCTTTACAATATATTCAATTATTATTTTATATTAAAAAGACTACCTATAATATTATATAAACATGTTTTTTCTATTCAATAACAAAATATTAATATATTTTTATAATATTTAAATTATAACATAAATATAAGATTGTGATTTGAACAAAATCTTTGATAATTTAATTCATTCCCTCTTACTAAAAGACATTTTAGGAACCTTCTTTGAAAATTAATAATTATTTTTTTATTACTAATTTGTTGGCATTTTATACAAAAATATATTTATTTCTATTTATTGTTTGTATTTTATTTTTTACATCCGTTTCAAGCCTATACCTTATTTTGTAAATTTATACGCGAGTGTTGTTACAAGACGATTATTATCGATATCAATAAACGAGTAGTTTCTAGTACCTTTGATTTCGCTGATAGCCAAGTACCCAATGGTTAACTAAGAAGAAAGAACACAGCTTTTTCATTGGCTTGTAGTGATTCGATGACGCTGCAATACTGACAGTCCGACAACCAATGACAGTCCCAGCCTACATCTTATAAAATCGTTGGAGTGCTCCTAGACACTCCTCCCAGACAAGCAGCCATCGCATTCACTTCTGCCTCGATGAAATTCGTTTTACGGCGACTGACGCAGACGTGAACTAAAGCGTTTTTTTTAATCTGTTACTGACCTCAACTAATACAACTCTGTTATAACGTTACTTAAAAACACAAAGGTGTTGTTTACATTTTAGCTTTAACCTTATTCCCACCATAGTAGATACAGGTCAGATACGTGATACGCACAGGTCAGAGGAATCATCCGCATTCTGTCAACCAAATCGGCTTCAAAATAAAGGCTTCGGTATAGGTTTTTATGTCAAAAATCGACAAGTAGAATGCTTTACTTATTTGCATTCGTCATCTACTGCGTATAACAAAGCGTAAAAAAGCGCCTCAGCCGAATAGTGACGGTGACTGAGGCAACCTAAAATAGAGTTGGTTTTTCAGTCGTCGGTGCTCTTATTATAAGCAAGAAGAATGCTTGCTTAACACCAGGCAAGTCGATGAGAGATGGTACGTCACAATAAAAAAAGCGATTTGCACTCTGGGAGTGCCTGCAGAAGTGAAAACTTGATATTAACGTTGTGCGTTTTTGATATTTTGGAATGGTAAGGGTAGATATAATTTAGCACGAATTGCTTTAATTTTATCATTATAAAAGTACTATCATTTATGTGGTAAAATACAATATTTATTTATTGCGCTATCGTACACAAACATGACAATTTATATTACATTAAAAATTTAACACTTCAGAATCAGCAGGCGCAGGCATAAATTTTGCCGCGCGGCAGGATACTTTCTCTCCTACGCCGCGCCGTGCCTCCGTCTTGCGAATTATTGATTAGATCACGTGTCCTGATGCGGGTTTAACATTTTTTACTCATCACAAAAAGTGCACAACGGCGCTAAAGAAGTTTTCACTTCATAAACGAGTCCATTCTCGTACGATTCAACCCAGTACGTTCTCGTAGTTTCCATAGTCAACATTGTCCTATTTTAAGATAATGCAGAAGTTCCCCTTCTCCTTTGTAATAGAGTAGCTGGCGAACGCGACCAGTGTATTTTTAAACTACGCATAGATCGCGCGAGCCGGTCACCTTACAGATACGCTAGTTATTTTCCTTACGATACTAGAATAAACGGAGAATTGCGTTGTCGGTACTAAATTGAAACACTAAAAAGATAAGATGGGTCTGGTAAGTAGATTTGATTTAATTTTTTACTTAGAAGGAAAATAAATATAGCGGCTTACTAATGCGTTTTTTTAATAAACTTTTATACTAGAAAGTATTATAGAAAGAGGGTTGATCAAAGTACATATATTAAAGATACATCGGTACCAGTAAGCATTTTTGAACCGGAGTCTTTTTCTTTGCGAGAAAATTTTAAATCCATTTCAAATTCCATTCCTTGCCTTTCAAAACGCAAGGAGCCTAGATAACAAAATAAACGCTATAGGAAGCCGCAAAAATCTATTTCATAAACAATGTTCGCGCAAAACCTTAGAATTGGCAAAAGCGACTCAAGTTCTGCGTGTTATTCATCAATTTATTTTGTTTTTAACTGCATTAAAACTGCTGTTCCTATCCTAATGCTGGCCTAAACTTTGAAGGCTCCATTTATATATAGCAAAAAGATACCATGTCTTCTCCCAGGCCATGTGTTCGACCCCTTAAACTTAGATATTGTATACTTTAAGCGAAGCGCATAAAATCATATTTGTCTGGCATACTGAGAGCGACTAGGGCAACCATAAACTGCAGTGTTTCTTCAGCCATTGACGCTCTAGAAAACTCTAGGATATTCCCTTGCTAACCTACTTATCTTGTATTTGTCTTTCACTACGCCTTGTACTACTCCTAAAAGTGGAAGTACTTCTCCGGATCAGCAGCAATGACCACCAATTGTCTGCCTACCACTCTTAAAAGACTAAAGCTATTTTATCTAGGCGACCGTGGTGTAGTGGTAGTGCAATGGTCTCGAAAACCGGGAGCACGGGTTCAAAACCACTTGCCGGTACCAATTTATCTTTGATACATGTACTTTGGTTGTCCCGTTTCTATGTATCACTTCAGTAGCTTAGGATAGAAATGTATAATTTATAAAATTGTCTACCTATTAAAGCTATGAAGGTTAATTAACCTTGATTCCATTTCAGCCAATCCCTGAGGAAGGCGACTGTGAAATTTGCTCAACAAAAGCATCTCAAAAATGTGCCGGTTGTCAAGAAGTGTACTATTGTTCAAGAGACCATCAGAAACAACATTGGAAGACACATAAATTCCAATGTACTCCAGCCAAAATTAAGGAGCACCCGGAGCTGGGGCGGTACTTGGAAGCAACAAGAAATATTGCTGCCGGCGACGTCATTATGAAGGAGAAACCACTTCTAACTGGGCCTGCACAGGTTGGTTTTAGATTTAAATTATCACAGTGAATCTGACTGCAACTTTACTAGCAGTCACCTCTATTCATAGGCCGCACTGCAGCTTAACATCTGGCGGGGTATTATCGCTACAGTTCATAAAATGTGCCCTCGTCCAAGGGCCCATTCGTCTCGACCCCAAACGGCGCAAATTCATAATCTGTACTGATGTTTTATGATATTTTAACTAATTTCAGATAACAGCACCAGTTTGCCTTGGATGTTACAAGTTGTTGGAAGAGGGAAAGACTGTCGCGTGTGAGAAATGCGGATGGCCGATGTGCAGCAAAGAATGTTCTAATAATCCCAATCATGTACCAGAATGCCATTATACGCAAAACAAAGGACAAAAGGTAATTTAAACGCTTCAAAACGTCTGTCGTTTAATATTTGAAGTTAAAGGAATTAGTAAGACAAGGCATCCGCAAGGCAACTGGCATCTTGTCGTTCGGAATGGTGTTCTAAGGGCTGACATCTTCTGACATAATAATTGACAAGCGGAATGTTTGCAAGTCCATTTTTTCTCCCCATCCTTTAACTTAGAATCCTTTCAGTATAGCATCTATGGTCAGCGTGGTGACGGCGATTGGCGCAACTGTAAACAAAGTCGGCTTTCTCAGTCATCAGTGCTGTTTGTCTTTCCCTTGCGTGCCATCAGGTGATTGGAGGTCAAGAAGTTGCGTCATAATAATATATATATATACATATATTCCTTCTGTACCTACCTATATTTATTTTTCCCACAAAACTAGATCAAATAGTTCAACTTTTGCTCAAATTTCATGAATAAATTTATGCTTCCAGGTGTCAATAACTACATTTGGGGAGACACATCCGAATTATCAATGCATAACAATCCTTCGTTGTCTATATCAGAGAGATTTTAACCCAAAACTATGGAACAAACTTCAATCAATGCAGTCACATTGTGAAGATAGGAAAAACACATACAGATGGGAGAGTGACAAAAAAATGGTTTGCAATTTCATTTGGACATTCTTCAAATTAGAAAAGACATTCAGTGAGGATGAAATTATGAAATGCTGTGGCATTATTCAGGTACATTATTGCTGTGATTTTAAAGCTACACAATACTTAATGGTTTCAATAATTTAAAAAAATTACCATTTGCACTAAAGTACTCTATCGAGCCAGTAGGCGTTTTCTTACAACTGCTCCTAACTTTGGCTAGATACTTAGGCTTCTTACTTGAACAGATATTGAAAATAAATATAATATAACTATATACACAGATACATTTAATATAAGTAAAAAGAATAAGTATTTATATTAAATAGTTCTTTCTTTCGTTTTTCGAGTATATGCTTGAATAGCTTAACCTTGAAGGTGAAAATTGTAGTTAATTTCTGATGAGAAATATAGAAGTTTATTCCACTAGCGAGCTCCGGATAGGATAATAAATTTATTAATTTCGTGAAAGAGTAGAAAGGAATGGCTATACTCCACCATTTTTATATTTACCTCACGAAACGGCCAATAACTGAAAATGTGTGATGTTAAGCTGGAGAACAGCGACTGAGGCAACCGTGAACTGAGTTAGTTTTTATCGTCGTTGGCACTCTTGGACCTCCTCTTGCTTATCATCAGTAAGTTATGTGAAAAAACTTGAAAGTACTGCCCCGGATCGGCAAGATGGACCAATTACCGCAAGCTGTTTTCCTGCCACTCTTAATCCAATGTGAAATTATAATCCGCAGATCAACTGCCATGAAGTTCCACTAACAGAGTATGGTTACATCGCAATATTTGACAGAGGCTCGATGATTGAACATAACTGCCGAGCTAACTGCTACAAGAGTTTTACCTCTGAAGGTGAAGTTGTAAGTACAAATTTTTTTTTTACATTTCTATACTAAGCTACTAAAGTGCTTGTATTATAGAAACAGGACAACCAAAGTACATATATTAAAGATACATTGGTACCGGTGGATGGTCTCGAACTCGTGCTCTCCAGTTTGTGTAACCATTGCACTGCCACTACACCACGGTCGCCTTATATTAGAGTTCATTCGTCGAACAAACGACGTGGAATGCTTCACCAGCCCATATTATTTTTTTGTCCGTCATTTAAATCCTTTATCAGAAGTTTGAAATTGAAATAGTACAGTGTTTAACAACAGGAAACAGTGATGCAAGTTCATTTTACAAGATGTCCACTGCTGAACATAGGCTTTCTCCTTGGAACGCCATTCCGAACGACAAGATGCCGGTTGCAACCGGTTATTTGTGACTTTCACTATGTCGTTAGTCCAACTAGTGGGAGGCCTACCTATGCTGCGTCTTCTGGTTCGTGGTCTCCACTCAACCTCCCACATCGGTCGTCGATTCTTCGAGCGAACTTATTGCATTGGCTTATTCGATAAGATTTTAGATGTAGATTGACAAAAGGAATTTATAAATCTAATGTGGATGGATGCTAAACGAGGCAGATCCTGGAGAGTGTTTTTCGACCAAATCGAAGACATCCTCAAGAAAGTTGGGCTGCGTAGTGCCCATAACCGTAGAGCTTGTTTAAAAAGAATTGTAGATGTGAGGGAAGCGAGGTAGTTGTGTCACGGTCGTGTCAAATGGCGCTCCATTGTTTCTGCCTATTTGATTGATTGTATTAATTTGATGAGCGTAACAATATTAACTCATGAACAATTACAAATATTCACACAAATCTTGTAACAATTATTCGTAGTACAAATCATTTTGACATTTTATTAAAATTTCAGTTAATTATTGCGGGTTTATCCATCGAAAGAGGCGATCATTTATCTATATGTTACTGTGACCCATTGTGGGGTACTGAAGTTCGTCGCTATTATCTCGCAGACACTAAGTTCTTCGAGTGTAAATGTCAAAGGTGCTGTGACGTCACTGAATGTGGTACCATGCACAGTGCTGTTAAATGTAAAAATAAGTAAGTAAATTTAAAAATAAATACTTTTTTTTTGTGACTCGACATATGACAGCACTCCGCTTGATGTTAAGCCAAAGTGTGGTTCATGAATGAATGTCACTGCTACTATAATTCAATAACTGTGAGTAGTAATCACATTTACTATGCCGGTCTAGTTGGAACCGGCAACTTACAAGCTGATCCCGAAACGGTCTGTATACTTGTAAGTGGTGGTACTACCCCGGATCGGCAGACTGGGTACCACTGCCTACCACTCTTTAATAACCAGACCCGAAGCAAATATACACCTCTTTTTTATTAACAAATATTTGCAATATTAAATATTACAAATACAAGCTATGAAACAAATAATTGCTCCGACCGGGACTTTACGCGCAACAAACCAATCGCTAAACCGTTCGTCCACGCCTGTCGTCAAAATATTTGTTTTAAGCTTAGCTTGCCGACCTGCTTTTAGTTTTGACCAGCATAGTTACGGCTACTAAGGCAAGCACGAACTGACTCGGTTTTCGAATTCGTTGGTACTTGTAGACCTACCCTTGCTTACCATCAAGTGTAGGTCAAATGATGAGTCACAACATTTTTTTTTCAATACTAGATACACAAACAGACTTATTTACATTCATATACCAAGTTTATAACGTCCTTTATCGCCTGCACCACAGAAAATGTTCTGAGGAGCTCTTTAACCCTGTTCGACATCTTCTTTTTACTCCAATCGTCTTTTAGTGCTGGGGGAAGCATCTGTATTCTGTCGATCGAACCAGCATTCCAACTGAAAGTCGTCGGCGCTCTTGACTTTCCTTTGAGTACAATCAGACAAGTCAACGTCAGAATAAGTTATTTAAAAAATATATATATCTTTTTTAGGAACTGCAAGGGTTACCTTCTACCGTCTACATTTATTTTACCTTTGCTCCATAAAATTAAGTCTCCGGAGCAAACGCCTGCTGACAATAAAATGTGGGTCTGCAATATTTGCAAAGATGAAGTGAAAGATAGTATAATACAACAATTACTTCAAGATATTGGAAAAGAATTAATGGCTTTGCCCAAAGGAGATGCCGATGCGTGTGAAAGGTATTTTTTTATTTTTATTATTGTGACTCGACATAAGACGTGCTGTTAATGCTGTTAATGTGTGCTTGATGTTAAGCCGAAGTGTGGTCCATGAATGAATGCCACTGCTACTACAATTCAATAACTGTGAGTAGCAATCTCATCCACTATGCCGGCCTAGATGAAACCGTCAACTTACAAGCTGATCCCGAAACGTGACCAAATCACTTCACGGTCTGTATACTTGTAAGTGGTGGTACTACCCCGGATCGGCAGACTGGGTACCACTGCCTACCACTCTTTGATAACCAGACCCGAAGCAAATATGCAAACGTCGGAATAATAAAAAATTGTAAAATCAAAACCAAAATAAACGCGATAGTAAGCCGCATAAAATTTGTTTAATTCAAATATGCATCTCTTTTTTTATTAACAATTATTTGCAATATTTATTATTATTAAATATTACAAATAAAAGCTATGAAACAAATATTTGCTCCGACCGGGGATCGAACCCGGGACTTTGCGCGCAACAAACCAAACGCTAAACCGTTCGTCCACGCCTGTCGTCAATGCTTTAATGCTTTATAAATGCAGTTGTATTGATAAGTTCTTATAAAGATCTAAATGGACAGAAAATACAGTAAAGAACTTTATTGTAAAGTTTTATTCGGCGACTAGTTCCTGCGGCGTACCACCATTTCTTAAAGCATTATTATTTTATTCGTCAAATTTAAATTCGATGCTTATTTGAATAAAATATCTATTGGCAGTTTTGTGACGTCACAAGTATAAATAGTAATTATTTTAGTAATTATTCTATACATTACAAAAGATAATATTAGTTTTTAATATTTAAATGCAGTAGCAATACGTTTCTAAACATAAAATCTATGCGAATGTAATAATGAATTCATAATTCATCGACATTTGAAAGAATAAAACAAAATCGCAAATAAAATGTGGTGGTACAAAATTGAGTAATCTTGTTTTGTACATCAAATATGCTTATTTAGAAATATAAATTCTTTTTCAAAGTTGGTGGTGGGCCCTAATTCTCTTAAAACATTATTGCGACGAAAAGCAGTAAAATTGCGTTACTATTTGACATTATCGCAGGTAACCTATCAGCGAATAACAAATAAATAGGTAAGCTACGTTGATTGGGGCCCAGGAACGGAATTTGCTCCGACCGGAAATCGAACCCGGGACTTTACGCGCAACAAACTAATCGCTAATCGTTCGTCCAAGCCTGTCGACAAAATTTGTTTCTTTGTAGATCAATCGATAAGTGTAATGCATTACCAGATTATAAAAATAATAAATTTGAATTTCAGATACATCGAGCACTGCGCTGGCTACCTCCACCCGAATCACTTCTACATGGGTGATGTGACCATCGCATTAGCACAAATGATTGGCCAAGAGCAGAAGCTGGGCCTCGCTGGCGTCTCAGATGAAAGATTACAACTAAAATTACAACTTTGTAGGAAATGTCACGATTTAGTTGAGACATTGGCCCCAGGTGAGAATAATGAGGCAGATCTTATACCCTTAGTTCTTTTAAGCGTGAAAAGCATCTTTCAGTGACCGCGACTGAAGCAAATGTAAACTGAATCGGTTTCGACTAATTAAACTATTATTATTGTTTTTATTTTAAATTGTCACGCCTTTTCCATACAGGGATAGGCAGAGACAAAGGAGCGGCACTTGCGACGACAACTTCTAGACACAACTTCCTCGCGTCCCTCACATCCACAATTCTCTTTATACAAGCTCTACGGTTATGGGCAGTAGTTAACGATGTCTGCGATTTGGTTGGAAAACACCTTTTATAAATTGTAGTTATTGTTTTATAATGCTCTATCAATTTTGTCAACAGCCGAGGCGCGGTTACGTGGAAGTTTGCTGTTCGAACTTCATGCAGCTATCACGGAAACTGGTCGGAGGATGTCTCTCACGGATGGGCCTAACGTCATGCTAGGACATTGCCATGTAAGTTTGACAAAATGATTTATAACAATCAATCAAATTGTCACGCCTTTTTCTCACAGGGATAGGCGGAGACAATGGAGCGCCACTTGCCACGATAAAAACAAACTCATTTTTTATTATATATTAGGCTGCGGATTATAATTGAATAAATGGAAGCGACTGCTTCTAAAAGTAAATAACTACAAGTAGTAATTAGACCCACTATGCTGGCCTAGTCGAGCATAGCATAGCGACTGAGCATAGTACTACCGGCTACTATCCCGAATCGGCAGACTGGGCAAATGAGTGGTGGGAGTGGAGTGGTAGGCAGTAGTGCCCAGTCTGCCGATCCGGTATACATACCGTGTAGTGATTTGGTCGCGTTTCGGGATCAGCTCTTAAGTTGCCGGTTTTAACTAGGCTGGCATAGTGGATGTGACTGATACCTACAATTATTGAATGGTAGTAGCAGTGACATCCATTCATGGAGCGCCCCCAGTTTAACATCAGTCGGGGTCCTGTCAAATGTCGAGTCAAAATAAAAAAAAGATTACCAACTGTTCGTCTACTGTTCTTACTGACTGGGGAATGACTACCTAAAAGAATCGTTTTTTTGTTTTGTTTTATACAATTCCATACTAAGCTACTAAACGTGCTTGTAATAGAAACCACCTACATATAACTCACAAAGTGAATAGATTTTTTATTCATTATCAGGAATATTCTGTTTTATATATTAGAAAGTGAAATATAGAATAAAATGTAGTGAAATGTGATATAAAACAAGTAGACCGAAGGCCGAACTAAATGTTTGGCAAGCGTGTCTCATGAATACATAATTACAATACAAATACTACTTTAATTATAATACAAATTAAGTTAAATTATTATTCTTAAAGATTATATTTTTTTGTTTAATGACATTTTTGTATAGTGTAAGGCGACCATGGTGTAGGGGCAGTGCAATGGTTACGTAAACCAAGAGCACGGGTTCAAATCCACTTGCCGGTATAGCTTGTCTAAACTATAAATTACACGCCCCTCCACTTTAGTAGTTTATTTAAATGTGTGAATGCAAATAGAACTAAATATACTACTATACTTTATCATCGTGATCCTCCTTTTGGGTCTAACCAGCAACTGAATGACCTTGCAACAGCAACAATTGCATTTTCGGTGTGTTTCAACCATATGTTATATTTGCTCGTGTGCGTAAATGCAGTAGAGAGGCGCGTTATTTCGGCTTAGACAGACTTTACCAATGTATCTTTGATGTAATTTAGTTTTCCTGTTTCTATGATAGACGCATTTTAGTAGCTTACTAAATATGTAAAAATGTAAAATAAGTTAATTAGGAGTGGTAGACAGCCATTTGGTGGTCATTAACCAATCCACCGATCTGGGGTAGTACACCAGTTTGTTACGCATAAAGTACCGGGTTCGATTCCCGATCGGAACAAATATTTGCTTGCTTACTATCAGGTAAGTCGAGGTCAAATGTCGCGTCTCAGTAATTAAAGATGCGGTAATTTTGATCTACTATGGGCGTCCTCTGGCGCGTTAGTGAATATCACAGTTCTTCCTCTTCTTTTATTCTTAAGATTTGACCTCGACTTGCCTAATGGTAGGTAAGCAAGGGGAACTCCAATAGCACTGATGACTGAAAAAGACGTTGCCTCAGTCGCCGTTACTCTGCCTGCCAATCGGTTGACTAATGTTGGTAAATCTTTTGTACGTATGTACCTTGACTTGCCTGATAGTAAGCAATGGGAAGTCTAAGAGCGCCGACGACTGAAAACAATGCTTCAGGTTTCAATTGCTCAGACGCCGCCACTATGCCAGCCAAAAAGACTATGACATGATATTTTCAACTATAAAATTATGCTTACAGGAGGCGCGTAAAATACTATTAGAATCACTGCGTCTTCTACGTCACGAACCAATTGAGTTGCCAGAGGGGAAAATAGCACAGCAAGCAAAAATAAACCTAATGAAGATTGATGAATTAATACAACAAATATCTGCAGTATTACCATCGCCATTGTAAATTTATCAATCAAATTGTCACGCCTTTTTCCCATAGGAATAGGCAGAGATAAAGGAGCTCCACCTACCACAATCCTGACACAACTTCCTCGCTTCCTTCACATTCACAATTCTCTTCATACTAGCTCTTAGGTTATGGGCACTAGGCAACCTACCTTTCTTGAGGATGTCTCCAATTTGATATATTTTTTATTTGGGCAAATTACAAGTGTCCGCTGTGGAAACATTTGGCGTGACTTTTGAGAATTGTGGATGTGAAGGAAGCGATGGAGTTGTGTCAGGATCGTGGCAAGTGTTGCTCCATTGTCTCTGCCTATCCCTGCGGGAAAAAGACGTGACAATATGATTGATTGATTCATATATTGTATTTATAAAATAATGATAAATAAATAAATAAAAATACTTTTATCCATTACATCCAGTTTTTTTTTTCTTAATAACTTGTATTTTCAGGCATTTAACACTACGTATATATCATACGAATCGCATATTGACGACGACAGGCGTGGACGAACGGTTAGCGATTCGTTTGTTGCGCGTAAAGTCCCGGGTTCGATTCCCGGTCGGAGCAAAAATTTGTTTGAAAACTTTTATTTGCAATATTTAATAATTATATTAAATGTTGCAAATTGTTAATAAAAAAATGGATATTGGCTTCGGGTCTGGTTATCAGAGTGGTAGGCAGTGGTACCGAGTCTGCCGATCCGGGGTAGTACCACCACTTACAAGTATACAGACCGTGAAGTGATTTGGTCGCGTTTCGGGACGCTTCTAAGTTGCCGGTTCCAACTAGGCCGGCAATTGGATATGATTGCTTCTCACAGTTATTGAATTGTAGTAGCAGTGACATTCATTCATGGATTACACTCCGGCTTAACATCAAGCGGGGTGCTGTCAGATATCCAGTCACAAAAAAAATATTAAAATTAAATTGAGAAAAGTTCAGCGTATGTTTAACGTAGTTTACTACACCACACTCAGACTCTAGACAAGCGTGGCATAACACATAAACCCGTTACGCATAAGTCCCGGGTTCGATTCCTGGGCGAAGTAGAGATTTGTTTCATAGCATTATAATATTTCAATTAAATAATAAAATGTATTTGTTAATTATATATTATATTATATTTGATTCTGGATAAATGGATTGGAAGCTAGTCTGCCTATCCGAGGTACCACGAACGCGCGCTAGTTCGAACTAGGCCGCATTTATAGTGACGGCGACTGAGATATCCGTAAACTGAGTAGGTTTGTCAGTCGTCGCGTCCGCACTCTTGGACCTCGTGGATGTTGGATGTTGAGTCACATTAAAAAAAACTAATACTTGAGGTTTTTTCCACATACGAGTAGTTTACCTTCGCTGTATGTCGCTAATTAAACTACATAGGTACAAATTTATTTGTGTCCAAAACTGTTCGCCAGACACAATAATACAATGGGAATCCCCGGTTTTTAATAGCAGATTTATGATCCGTAGAGCTTGTATGAAGAAAATTGTGGATGTAAGGGAAGCGAGAGAGTTGTGTCAGGATCGTGGCAAGTGGCGCTCCAGAGTCTCTGCCTATCCCTGTGAGAAAAGGGCGTGATAATTTGATTTTATGATCACACTCAATAATATTTTAAGAAAAGACGACTAATGATAAAAAATCATTTATTATATGCTTTGAAATACGTGGAATATTGGCAAGCACTCCAAGTAAGTTCGTTACAAGTAAAGTCCTGGATTCGAGTCCGAACTAGGTTTAGAGCAAAGATAACATTAAGAGCATAACATGTTTTTTTATTGATTGTGACACATCTAACCTAGACCCGCCTGATGATAAGCAATAGGAGGTCTAAGAGTGCTGACGACTGCAAAAACCGAGCCTTCACGGCAGTCCCAGTCGCCGTCACTATGCCGGCCAAAGGTGCTTTTCACGCATCGCTTGAAGTATCCAAGGCTATAGGATGGGGAGAACACATGGGCTGGCAAAGCATTCCACTTCATGTTCTACAAAGAAATGACGTTCCGTGTCTGGTTAAGAGTGGTAGGCAGTGGTGCTCAGTCTGACCGTGAAGTGACTCAGTAGCTTTTCGGGATCAGCTGGAAAGTTTCAACTAGGCCGGCAGATTGTAGTGTTTAGTGTAGTGGCGTTGCAACTGTTACGCAAACCGAGACCACTGGTTATATTTACTTTGGTCAGGGCCGTCTTTACCCGGGGGTTCAAGGGGTGCGGTGCACCCGGGCGCAGAGTCCTAGTAGGCGCATTCCGACCGCCATAAACTTCGATAGGTACCTATTACACTGAGATCACGCGAGCGGAGCCTTGACTTTCGCACCCCGGCGCTGAAAATGCTCAAGACGGCCCTGACTTTGGTTGTCCTGTTTTATATGTTTATACTTTAGATTAGTATAGAGATGTAAATAAAAAATAACTATAGTGATTGATCATTGAAGAATGCTGAGAAGCAATGTCCAAGTACAGCTCCAACAGAAAATCCAATGATCCAATGCTCTCCGCTGATTTCCGCATTATGCGAGTTATAACGCATCATGATTCTGTTTTAACGCTATAATCGTTAAAGGGTTGTAGAGAATAAATGCACAAATGCAATGTCCAGTACTTTAAAAGCGGTTATTTTTTACCCTCTTTCACTTCACCTAGTTTCCGAGCGGCTTTCACCATTCAATCGACGATGTCGGATTTTGGTGCCAATTATTTTTTATATCTGTTATTAAATGACAGGTGCACTTCTATTTCCGTGACAATAAATGTGACGAAAACCAAATTGGACTAGTTTTTTTTTAATCTATACTAAGCAACTAAAAGTAGGTACATGTATACCAAAGAACATGTATCAAAGATACATTGGTACCGGCAAGTGGTTTCGAACCGAGAGTTCGACATAATTAGGATAGGTTCCCTTCTGATGTTAACCTGGAATCCGAGCATAAATGGAGGCGACTGCTACTACAGTTAACTAACGCAAGTAGCAATCGCTTCCGAAACGCGACTGAGTCGTTACACAGTCTTCACACATGACTAGGGAGACAGGGCACCTCTGCTTCTACTAGACAACCAGATCCAGATAAAATACGCAATATATAGTATACGCAAGTTTTGATCAAAGCTTATCAAATCAAATTGTTTTTACTATGAGTCCAGGTATACATCCCGGCGCATCAAAAAGCGCTAACATACAAGCTGCAGTAACTTATTTCGTCACATACCTACTTTTTGTTTTATGAATGTGTATAGACTTTGAAAGCTTTTTTTTCTGTCGGGAACTATAAAGGCTCGCCCCGCGTTTATGGTCAAAGTGTATTTAGGAGGCTCAGATTCGCTCTTGCGCGAAGTACTGTTCGAGCCTCTGGGACGCCTCTGCTAAGTGTTTTCCAATGTCCTGGATTCATTGCACATGGCGGCTCTGTGCGCCCTCTATCCCCTATACCACAGCAAATGTTCCGAAGAGCTCCTTAACCTTGTTCCTACACCATCTTTTATTACGGTGTACCGTAATACTCGCACAGGTCGGGAAAATTATCCGCATTCTATCGACCAAATCGGCAGTCGAATTAAAAAGTTCGGTGCGTCTTTTCTTTGTACACAAATCGACAAGTGGAATGCTTTGCCAGCCCATGTGTTTTCTCCATCCTATGACCTTGGATCCTTCAAGCACCTTTGGCCGGCATAGTGACGGCGACTGAGGCAGCCGTGAACTAAGTCGTTTTTTTTCAGGCGGGTCGAGGTCACATATCGTGTCACAATAAAAAAAGGTCTGTAGAAGAATTTATAATGCGCAAAACAGTGGAGTAAATTATAGTTGCTAATGCGTGGAAGTAGTAACATTACAAAGGAAATAAGTCGTCATTGTTTACATTACTGTTAAATAGAATCAATATAGCCCTCAAGTTTACATGAGATAATGTAGCATAGACGTCATGTGCTTCTCAAACTGTTATCATTATAGTTTTTACTGTGATTCGAGATGGACATCGGAGTGCAGTTCATGAATTGAAGTAACTGCAAATAAAAGTAGCAGTTGAAATTGAAGAAGCGTGTTTATAGAAGAGGCTGCAATCGGCAACTTTCAAGCGTGACTGTCGCTTTAAGGCTGTGCACTTGAAAGTTGTGGTATTAGCCTCCGCCAGACTGGGCAATACAATATCATCGGAGAAAGTTCCGAGGAGCTGGTTAACCTTGTTCCTACCTCATGTTTTTATACCTGTAATACCTGGACAGGTCGGGATAAGCACCCGCATGCTGTCGACCAAACCAAAAGGTTTGGTGCGTCGTTTCTATGTAGAACAATCGACAAGTTGAATTCTTTACCAGCTTATGTGTTCTCTCCATTCTATAACCTTGGATCTTTGAAGCGATTCGTAAAGAAGCTGGCATAGTAAAGACGACTGGGGCAGCCGTGTACTGAGTCGTTTTTTTCGTCATCGGCACTCTTGGACCTCCGCTTGCTTATCACCAGGCTGGTCGAGGTCACAATGAAAATAAAAATAAAACAATTTGCACGATACCAAATAATATTTAAATATGCATCATGCAAAAGTCACGTCCAAAGATGTCACGACAGTCTGATCTGCAAATTTCAACCTTAATTTCATAAACAGTACGAGTTTTTGCGAACATCTCTGATAATACTAGATAGGTATATTTAAATACATAAAAGATTGAGAGCCACTGAACAGGTTATGTGATAATTTCTTCTCAAGACATTAGTTTAGTTTTGTGAAAAACAGTGCTCTGACATCCGCAGTGTGAACAGAAATATATATTTTTGTGTTTTGAAAATGTTTATGTGAATTAAGTGATCGATTGAAAAACTTTGTTTAGAAGAGAAAGAATTATGTAGTTTTGTTTTTATCAAATAATCAAGGTACGTAATTAATGATTTTTATTACGTTATTTTAATTAGCAGATATTTACGGTGCCTGTAAAAATAGAGCTCGTATGAAAAGAATATGGATGTAAAGAATCGTGATAGTTGTCAGGAAAGAGGTGTCCCATTGGCGTTATACTTTCATGGATACATTGCCGAAAAATTTGTAATCGAAGCCTTGAATGAAAACATGTTGATACGGATTGAAGCGTAGAACATTTCATAGGTCCACTGGTTCTACCTCAGATCATATAAGTATAGATTATATTATATAAACTAAGGGTTCTACAAATGCTTGGTGTACTGTAGTAATCCCTATATTAACTATTGATAGAGTACATAATCTCCGTAAAATTCCCTATAGATTATGGTATAGCTCGATTCGATTTCAATTTCCGGTCGAAACAATTTGTTTCATAACATTTTTTAATATCATTTAGAAATTCTATAGTTAATTAGCAATAAATAAAACTATAATAACTATAATTTTACTAAAACTATTTAATTTAATGAATAAATTAGACAGATATTTACTTCGGGTCTGGGTCTTAGGCAGTTAAGAAAGGTAGGCTTGTTGGTCATTTAACAGTCTGCCGATCCGGGGTAGTACCACCACATTCAAGCGTACTGACTGACCATAAAATCAGTCGCATTTTAAGATCAGCTTGAAACTTAGTGGTTCCAACTAGTCCGACATAGTGGTTTCGCATGTAATTACAATAATTTATGTATAGTAGCAGTTGTCTCTATTAATGGACCGCACTCCGGCCTAATATCAGGTCTAATGTTAGGTAACAATAAAAAAACATCCTTATAATAAATACCAGTTAAAGTAAATTAAAATTCCAATAAAACTATAATTAAAAAAGTAAAAAACCACGCTCATATGACAATGTGAACTAAAAAGTAAATAAATGGCAAACATAAGAAGGGCCAAAAATGCCGACGCTTGAAAAAAACGACTCAGTTCACAGTTGCCTCAGTCGCCAAAAGAAATTAATGAAATTATTGTATTGTCATCGGTTTTAATACGTGTACAAATTATTCAGACCTCTAGTTTTGTATGAAAATTAATTTAAAAGATTCCATTACATACATACATACAAGTCAAGCTAAAAAAAGCGTGTTAATAAAGGTGTGTGAGTTTGTAGATTTTTCTTGTTGAAATCAAATATTTGATAATGAAATAGGTACTCTAACGCATCTGCCATATTGATTTTAAAGCGAATGCATACTTACGTACCTTATACTTACTATATACAAGGCCGTCTTTACCCGGGGGTTCAAGGGGTGCGGTGCACCCGGGCGCAGAGTCCTAGGGGGCGCATGCCGACCGCCATAAAGCGTAGTAAGTAGTAGGTACCTACTACGCTGAGAACACGCGAGCAGAGCCTTGACTTTCGCACCCCGGCGCTGAATATGCTTAAGACGGCCCTGACTATATACATACTATTTTACTCGTACACAGTTCTTATGTATATATCCCGGCAAATAAAAGAGCGCTGACTTTTGAGTATAAGGATCGGCAGATAAGGAGAGCGCTGGACGACTGCGATGTGTGCAGGTCTGTACAGAGCAAGCGCATATACAGAGTCGTACATATAATTCGTAAAACGAAAAGTAAGTAGGTAACGAAGCAAGTTACTGTGCAGATTGAATTCCAGCGCTTTTTTTATTTGCCAAGATCTATACAGGGAAATATTGCTAATATTGGTACGAGTGTGTCCATCCTTCCGCCGGTATACAATTTATTATGTCCACTTCTAAACTAGATAGAGAGTCAACGTGGCGGCCGTGGTCTGGTGGTATATAAATTTACCTTTAAATCAGGACCATTTCCGTGTTTCTATGATACAAGTAGCTTAGTACAGATTTTTTGGTCACGAAGTGATTTGGTCACGTTTCATGATCAAGTTGCCGGTTCCATCTAGGCCGGCATAGTGGATGTGATTGCTACTCACAGTTATTGAATTGTAGTAGCAGTGACATTCATTCATGAACCACACTTCGGCTTAACATCAAGCGGGGTGCAGTCATATGTCGAGTCACAATAAAAAAATAAAAAAAGACGATAGGTGGTACAAACGACATTAATCTTCTTTCGGAAAATATTTATTTATTGTGGCCTGATGTTAAGCTGGTGTGTGGCCCATGTTTTTGAAGGTGACTGCTACTACAGTTTTAGTCACTTATATTATCTGATCGACCTCTAAATAATTATTTAAGTGACGGCGACTGAGGCAACCGTATAATTTTTCAGTCGTCGATGCTCGGCGTCTCCATGCTTACACCACCGACTTGCGATGTAAGATGATAAGATTGGTTGGCAGACAGATTGCCGTGTTTTGCCGATCAGTGGTATTACCAATGATTTCAAGTACCGTGAAGTGATTTAGTTGCGTTTCGGATCAGCAAATCAGCTGAAAATTTTTATCTGTAGAAGTAGTCGCCTCCATTCATGGACTGCACTCCAGCCTAACATCAGGCGGGTTGCTGCCTTAATAAAAAATTCGATTCGAACTCTTACAGCCGGTTGTACCTAAAATTATAGTTTACGAATTTGTAAAAAAGTATCGTATAAGTAAAAGAAAAAAAACAAAAATGGGTTGACGTTTAACTTCTTTAACTTCACGTTTACGTTTAACGGATATTTTATACAGAGCTAAAGGACATCATTCATTTTGGGTTTCTACGTACTACTTTTGTTATTTCTTATGATAAAAACATTTATAAATGATAGTTTCGATACGATTTCGTAATAGTAAACGTAATAGAATAAGTATAAAGTAAAACTAAATTCGTAAATTAAAACTTTTTTGGTACAACCGGCTGTTAGAGGCTGTTAGATTTATATCATAAATAAACTTACTAGAAATAACATAGTTAGAACGTATTTTTTTAAGAAATAAAGTACTTACTAATTCACATGTTAAAATAAATATAGTAAGTAGATGGTAAATAAATAAATTATTATGTTTAGATGTACTTAAAAACTAGATCCAAGGCCAAACCCATAGAAATGATAACATTTGCACGTGCAAGAATTATTAGATTTATTTACATTAAGTTTAAAGTTACACGTTTACTTTTTACTACTTATTTTTAAGCCACACCACGTTTCTATTATTTGGTTATAACTCCAAAATATAATTAACAAATTAATAATGTTGCCAGTCTTCTTGGGACCGTCTCTAATGGGATGTCTCTGGAGGATATTTTTTATTTGTAGTTTAATTATTATATCTAGTTTAATATATTTTTGTGTATATTTTTAATGAGTAATTATGCATTTGAATAATAATAATATAGGTTATGATGTTTATTTAATTAACAAATTCATAATTAAGTAAGTGGTAAACAAATTATTAACAATATTTTTTATAATTTTTAAAATTTCATAATTTTAAATTCATAATAAAATTTGTTTACTTTTCCGGTAGGGCAAAACACAGTAGACTTGGGTAGTTCCGGAACGAGTCATTAAAATGATATACTTCCGATCCTCGTACTACACCACTCACTAGTTCACTGCAAATTCAAACGTGTCTCTAGTTCCTTTAGTTCCGAGTCATGCATCGCATATCCACTCACTCACCACTCCTATGATGGAACGAGATATAAACACATCGTACATTCGTACGGAATCGTACCTCGTTCGTTACTCGTACCTAGTATTTTCGCGTAATACCGTGAAATTATATTTTATATATCCATTGCTCTCCGCGTGCACAAGAAAATATTTACACCGCGTGCATTACCAGTAATGGTAGGAAAGTATGTTGAAGAGAGCAGCAACTCGTCGTCTTTTTATAACGTATTTTTCTAACGAATATTTGCAGTTTTAAATTATGCGAATTGGTAATTGTGATTATAATTATTGTTTATTATAGTTTCTGTGTACATTTGTGAAGTGTATGATCTAAAATAATTCTATAGAAAGGATATCTTGATTTCTCAGAACAACTGCAGCTTTTCTTTACCGAATGAACTAACCGAATGCGCTTCCTTGAACTAAATGAACTAGTGAACTAGATGAACTAGTGAACTAGATGAGTGAACTAGTTCCGATGGAAAAAATATACATATCACTCCGTATCATTTGATGGAAGCGTTGTGCGCATGTATAAAACACAGCTGTGCAAAATATTGTAAATAGATATTATTATTTAACCGTAGTTCAGTGAATAAACGATTTTGATTTCAAGTATATTTTTTTCCCGTCATCGTGAATGCGTCTGAGGCAACCGTAACCTGAATCTGTTATTTCAGTCGTCGGTGCTCTTGGACATCCACTACATATATTTGGCAGTTGATATCGTTGCTAATTACCACAAGTGGCATAGTGACGGCGACTGAGGTACCCGTGAACTAACTCGTTTTTTCAGCTGTCATCATTCCTGGACCTCCTCTTGCTTAACAACAGGCGGGTCAAGGTCAGATGACGTGTCACAATTACCAAAAAAAAAAAAACAACGAAATAGTTTTCATTCAATTTTCATTGATTATAATTTATACACGCATATACCAAATCGGAGACATCCTCAAGAATTCTGGTTTGTCTAGTGCCAATAACCCTAGAGCTTGTATGAAGAGATTTGTGGATGCAAGGGAAGCACAGGAATTGTGTTAGGATCGTGGCAAGAGACGCTCCATTGCCCCTGCCTATCTCTGCGAGGAAAAGGCGTAACAATTTTGAATATGTGAAAAATTTGGAAACTAAACGTTCTTTTTGAATGGAATATCATATGACCTCGAAACATTCATGGACCGCACTCGAGCTTAACATCAAGCTGGGTGCTGTCATATGTCAACAAATAAACATGAAACCGGATACATTTTTTGTTTAGCATGACTATAAACATGGTATAATGAACAGCCAAATAATGTCCCAAAAGTCATGGCTGTTCATAATGCGGTGCTTGTTCCTACATCAGATTTATAAATCTGATGTGGATGGATCCGTTAAACAAGGCAGGCCCAGGAGAGTGTTTTCCGACCAAATCGGAGACATCCTCAAGAAAGCTAGGTTGCCTAGTGCCCATAACCACAGAGCCTGTATGACGAGAATTGTAGATGTGAAGGAAGCAAGGGAGTTTTGTAAGGATCGTGGTATGTGGCGCTCCTTTGTCTCTGCCTATCCCCGTGGGGAAAAGGCGTGACAATTTGATTGATTGATTGATTAACTATAAACAAGAAAGTTATTAGAAAAAATTAAGAAATAGGGATATTCCCAGAAGAAATTCAGAAATTCGAAAGACAATTACAATATATTAAAATTTAGACAATACGTATTCATCCAGTATCTTAGTATTCTTAGTAATAGAGCAATGCATTGTAATAACGTCGTCATTTGTTTTGCGATGTTGAAATTAACATAATTGTACTAGACCGTTATCTCTATGGAAATTATAAACACTATTCGTG
Organism: Tinea trinotella; assembly: GCA_905220615.1. Classification (NCBI taxonomy): domain Eukaryota; kingdom Metazoa; phylum Arthropoda; class Insecta; order Lepidoptera; family Tineidae; genus Tinea; species Tinea trinotella. Next base: position 2,219,204 of record HG992320.1, on the reverse strand, counting down.
GTGTTTAATTTATGATATTTCATCTTATATCTACATAGAAAATAATAATTTTAGTCTTTTTTCTTTATTGTGACTCGACATATGACAGCACCCCGCTTGATGTTAAGCCGAAGTGTGGTCCATGAATGAATGTCACTGCTACTACAATTCAATAACTGTGAGTAGCAATCACATCCACTATGCCGGCCTAGATGGAACCAGCAACTTACAAGCTGATCCTGAAATGTGACCAAATCACTTAACTGTCTGTATACTTGTAAGTGGTGGTACTACCCCGGATCGGCAGACTGGGTACCACTGCCTACCACTCTCTGCCTACTTTCTAGTCTTTTTAATAATATTATGGCTTAAAATAGTCAATATATACAGGAGGAGTGCGGCTCGTGAATGGAGGCATCTATTGTCTATCTAACATTAATCAGACTCAGAATAGGCATTTGAATTACAATTATTAGTTTTGGGGATCAGTTTGAAAGTTACCCAGGTTCAAAAGAAAAAAAACCTATTGGGAATCAGTCAAAAGTCCATTGACAACACGCCGAACTCGACGAGTACTTTTCTTATACCTGAAACCACTGTTTTGTTATCACGAAAGTGATCAATCAAATCGTCCTGCTTGCTTCTTTTATATTACATTCTTTCATATTCTTTCATTACGTACATTATAAGTTACATATATTATATTTATTTATTTATAAACCTTTTATTGCACAAAAATAAGGTACATAGGCGAGCTTAATGCCTTAGACATTATCTACCAGCTAACCTTTGTTGTGTTGTGCTGTGATTAGCTGGGTGCTAACCATTTATTAAAAGATTCAATATTATTTTCAAATGACATTTGTTATAAATATATATATATATATAAGCAATATAAGTAATATAGTCCAAAAAATCAGCTACAATAAAGAACAATTTATACCTTAAGAGAAATTAGTAAAAGTAATGTTCCATCAGGACACCCAGTAACGTTAACTAACGTTAGCCTAGTAAGATTTTATTCAACGATTTTGATTTTATTTTTTGACTTGATTTGATTTATCTGGTTGGTAATATTAGTTAATAATTATAACATCTAATGTTGTCGTACGCATTAATATGAATAGGTGCTAAAATCTAGTTTTGTACCTGATTACAAAACTTAATCGAGTTGGACGTAAACGCATTATTATCACTTTAATTACAGGGATCCTGACACAACTCCCTCAGTTTCCTCACATCCACAATTCTCTTCATACTCTACGGTTATAGGCATTGTGGACCTAATTGAATAAACCCACCTTATAATCTGGCATCCTTTTAACAAAACGTGAAATAGCACCATTGGCCGGCATAGTGACGGCGACTTTCTGAGGCGATGAGTTCTGTGGTTTTATTAGCAGGCGCTTTTTCTTACTCCCTTTCTTATCATCAGGCAATTCGAGATAAAATAAAATAATTAAATCTTTGCTTTTGTTATTTCCAGTTAAAGCATGTCTTATTTGGGATACATATGGTTACTATTATGTTATGCTCAATATGCGAGATGCAGTCTCACTGATGAATATGAGGTTTATTCCACGTTCATAAACTCGAGGCGAGACATGTTCTTGCCAATTGAACTTGGCGTGGACAAGATCTCTGGCTGCACATGCAGAGGTACTAAGGATCACAAACATATTGTGTGCTTCGGTGGTTATGCCTGCAAGATATTCCCTAAGGTAACATAAGCAGATTATATTTAATATTAAGGTTAAGGCGACCGTGGTGTAGTGGCAGTGCGATGGTTACGCCCGGGTTCAAAACCACTTGCCGTGTATCTTTGATATATGTACATTGGTTGTCCTGTTTCTATAATACAAGCACTTTAGTAGCTTAATATAGAAATGTAAATAAATTAATAAAATTGTCTACTGCAGATATAAGCCTCTCCCACCGTCGCGTCGGGAGAATCATCCACTTCAGCAAACCGAATCGGCAGTCGAACTAGGTTTGGCGCGCCCTTTCTTTATAAGTCGAATAATTTACTTACAAAGAAACGTAACGATGCTCTCCTATGTCAATGATGCTATCGCTATCCTATTAAACCTTGAATCTTTCAAAATAGGTTTAACTTAGACTAAAAAAGCACCTCTGACCGGCTTAGTAACGGTGACTGTGGCAGCCGTGAACTGACTTTTTTTTTAATCGTCGGCCCTCTTGGATTTCCGTCAGGCTTACCATCAGGCAGATCAAGTTCAGAAGTAATAAACATGGGGTTAGTTATTTCTAATCACATAGGAAACTTAATGACAAAATTAAGATTTACAAACGAAATTTCAGCATCGAATTGACTTCAGTAAACATCATGGCGTTATTCTTTTATCTTGTGCAAATATAATTATGAAATATTCATTTGAGATAACGTGCTCTTCGTCTCTGAATTAAACGTTTTAATTGCGTAATAAAGCATATTTTGATAATAACCTCGACAAATTACTTTTTAATATTTATTATTAATATATAAAAACTTAAAATAATCGAAGATCCGACAACCGATGGGAAAGAAAGTTTCTAGAGTGAAGACCACGAACCGGAAGCGTAGGTAGGCATTCCACTAGGGACTTCGCTATGACGACGAAAGTCACGAATACCCGGTGGGCGGTGGATGCAACTTGTTGTTTGGAATGGCGTTCTAAAAGGGAGGCCTATGTTCAGCGTCCACTGCCTCATCATCATGATGAATAATAAATCATAATTACGATTTGTAGATGTATTATATTATATTATTGTTTGTGTAATCAATATGAATAAAGAGCGCATTATGGTCACGTTTAAGACTTAAAAATATTATTTTTGGCCAGTTAGCGAATTATATAATAAATAACAGTTAAATTAAAACACAGAATAAAAATAAAAATTTAATTGAATATTACATCTCTTTCAGGTAAAAACCAGAAGCGAGGCGTTACGTGTTAGAACAACAGTGATATCAAGTATCAATGATAAGGAATTAGATAGTTTATATTATTTAAAAACATTGGAAATAGAAGCAAACCATCACCTCACATTTTTAAAAGCAGGAATATTTAAAAATCTAACAAATCTAGAACAACTTTCAATTTCTTATAATACACAACTCAAAAGCATTGATGAAAATCTATTCATAGGATTGAATAAACTAAAGAACCTGACCATGGTCAATAACGGATTTAATAACCTGTTAGAATTAACCTTGTCTTTGCAACCAAAATTCTTACCTGCACTGAGCAGGCTGGATTTATCCGAAAATATATTCGATTCTATCACTGCAGACGCATTTTCAAATATGAAAGAAACTAAACTAAATAGTTTAAAAATATCCTTATGTCAAATAGAAAATGTTGACCCAAAAAGCTTCCTGCCTTTAAAAGGGCTGAAGGAACTTTATCTTGGTGAAAATGATATACGAGACCCAAGCACTATTGAATATTTTCTCAGAGAAATGACGAAAAACAACATTAATTTAATACATTTAGATATTTCCTCAATGGGATTTAAGACGAAATTTCTGCCAAAAAAGTTACTAGATGCCATAGCACAATCAACAATAAGAAGGTTGACATTAACTCAAAACAAATTTGAAATGATAACAGATACCAGCTTTCCAAGAATGGAGAATATAGAGTTGTTGGATTTGAGAAAAGTATTCGCTGTATCTATTGGACCCAACGCGTTCGACCCGAAGAAGTTTCCAAATCTTAAAGCATTGTTTTTAAGTGGGAATTACCTACCCGGTATTCATTCTAAACATTTATCTACTCAACTAAAGCTATTAGACATTTCTTACAATTCTGGAAATCCGTCAAGTCCTGTCTACTTTGAAATAGCCCGAGACACATTCGTGGAAAGTGGGAATTTACAAGTTTTAAACCTTTCCTATAATAGAATAAAAGCTATATCTGATTACACATTTAAGGGTTTAAATCAGTTAAGGGAATTGAACCTGGAAAATGGTACAATATTCCACATAGGTCTAGGGACATTTTTGTCAACGCGGAACCTAGAAGTTCTAAATCTAGCTAATAATCCTATAACGTTAAGTGAAAATTTAACAAGCGGACAATTTCAAGGATTGGAGACGCTTAAAGTGTTAATACTGAGCAGTTGTGGAATAAGACACCTTTACAATGATAATAACATGTTTGAGGTAATGGGAAACATCACCCACTTAGTATTAAGAAATAATTTGATTATGAATATTGAAGATCAAACATTTAGACCCTTGAAAAAGTTAAGTGTTCTGGATTTGTCAGGAAACCTTTTGTTAGCATGGTGGACACCTTTATTTCTAACTTCAGGTATTAAACCCCAAAGATTACTTTTAGGTAATAATAAAATTACACATTTCTCAGTTGGAATGTTGATAGACATCAATTATTTAGTTGGCAATGGTAGTGACTTTGAAATGGACTTAATGGACAATGTGTTTATATGTGATTGTAGTAGTATGTTTACTGCTTATATGTGGTTGGAGACCAATGGATCTGATCTATTAAAGGAATATTTTAGGAATTCTGACTTCCAGTGCAGTTCACCAGATCTTTGGAAAAACAATAGAGTTGTCGAATATTTCGCTTCAATTAAATCTTTACAATGCCAAGCTTATGAGAGAATCACGAATGTTATGGTCCTCATATGGACATTGCCATCGTTTATTGTAATAATTGCTATTCTAGTCAGTTCTTTCATGATATACAAATACAGATATTATATAAGATACTGGATATTTCTTGCTAAGATTGCTTTAGGTCGAACTTTAAGACCTTGGTCTGGTGAAAAGAGAATTTGTATCCATAAAGAACATAAATATGATGCATTTGTGTCATACTGCAATGATGATAGAGAAATAGTGTTAGAAATAATTTCTGAACTTGAAACGAAACCACCTAATTTCAGACTCTGTATATTTGAACGAGATTTCGAAATAGGTTCTTTTATATCAGAATCTATAATGTCAGGTATTAATGATAGTAAGTTTGTTGTGTTAATCATAAGTAATAACTTTGCCAAGTCTCATTGGTGTCGATGGGAGACACAATTGGCTGAGTATCATAGATTTTTTCTCGAAGATGGATCGTGTTGTGACCCGTTAGTGCTAATACGAGTGGGTGATCTCGAACAAAAGTTTCTAACACCAACACTTAAATATTTACTTAATACGAAAATTTATTTAGAATGGAATCGCGAGAGCGATGAATTTTGGACAAAATTTAGAAAGTTACTATCTAAGGATAAGTAGTTTTTAGTTCAATTATTAACTTAAGAAATATTGTTTTTTTTTTAAATAAAATAAATTGTAAAATATAACCTTTGTTTGTATAACTTCTTGTTTTAGAAAACAATCCCTTGTTAAATCAAGTAAAGGGAACCTGCGTCTAGTAAAGAGAAATAGAATGCTTTACCAGCCCACGTGTTCTCCCCATCCTTTAACCTTGGATTCTTCAAGCGATGCGTGAAGAAGCACCTTTGGCCGGCATAGTGAAGACGACTGGGGCAACCGTGTACTGACTCAGTTTTTTCAGTCGTTGGCAGTATTGGACCTCCTCTTGCCTGATCAGGCGGGTCAGCGTCAGATGACGAGTCACAATAAGATAAAAAAAGTACCAAGCTTTTCGCTTATTCAAGTACTTTTAATAACAATTACTAAACTTAAACGTATATTAAATATAATTAATTAATTAAACTATAAATAAAAAATATCATCCAATGACGTCGCATCAGAGATAGTCCCAAGGAGACTGGCAACATTTCCCCTTTGTATAGCAAGGCTAATACGTTGGCAGAAATAATTGCCAGCCTTCCTGTCCTCAGACTTCTCCGTCAGCCGCCTGGACAACTCCTTGGCCAGGCGCTTAGCTGAAGGTCCCCAAGGGCCCATCGTCTCGACCCCAAACGGCGCAAATTCGTAACCAGTACCGAGGTTAGCGTATTTGCGCAGCTTGAGGTTCTCAGCAGAAATCGCCGCACTTCCCGCGCTTAACGAGGTCGCTTGGATGTGGGATGGTGCCAATGTGTCTACACAAGTCGCATCCCACACCAAGGACCTGCCAAGTTTCCACGGTCCAACAGTCATGCCGTCAGGTCTCTTGCCATCACTCCGCGCAATGCCACAGGGTTCTAAAATTGCTGGCATTCCAACAGTGACAAGAGCCCTTCGAATGATATCGTTGAGTGCCGCGTGACGGGGAATGCGACCGGCACTTCTGGCACAAGAAAGCCCGTGGTGTCCGAGACTATCCACCGGTTCTCCGCACCGACACTGGTGTTGATGGACAGTTCGGGCTCCGAGACGAAGGCATACCGCCAGGGTCAGGGTATTTCTGTCGAGGAGCGTACCAACCGATGCAGACGGAAAAGCCTGCAACCAGAAACCCGACTCCCTAGTAGAGACGGCCATAAGACGAGCCCGCTCTTTCATGTTACTGGAAGATACAATATCTTCCAATACCATTTTGCAGAGCGGTTCGTCCCATAGTCGTTGAAATTTTTGCGAATTTGGGCACAGTTATTGAATTGTAGTAGCAGTGACATTCATTCATGGACCACACTTTGGCTTAACATCAAGCGAGGTGCTGTCATACGTCGAGTCACAGTAAAAAAAAAAAAACATAAATTAAATTTTGAATTTAAGCTGCTTATTATCTTATGAATTGTTAAACTGAATATGGCAGGACCGAGTGAATCGCCCTGTTGGCAACCAACTGCTGATACTAAGGAATGGTTTTTATAAATTAATTTTGAAGGGGTACTATAACATTGCCAAAGATAACTGTAAATTTCAGGGGTATGAAGTTTAATTTGTTCCAAAATGGCACCTCTATCAACCGAGTTAAATGCATTTTTGACGTCCACCTTTAACATCACATCTCCTCCGTTATTCACTACAAAGCTACGAGCAGCGTGGACAGCAGCTTCACAACCACCCTTGGAGCCAAAACCCACTTGCAAAGGTTGAAATTTTGTGGTCAAAGTGGATAATATTTTTTTACTAGAAATTTTGGATACTATACGGCGCAAAGTGCAGCCGACGGCAATCGGTCTGATACCACCGTCTTTTTTTTTAAGAGCGCATATGTTTGCGCCATATAATATATCTGTGATGCCAAAAGGAACTTTTCCGGACAACATAATATTTACAAGTGAGGTTATGGCAGCAAGGAGAGGATCAGCGGCGTCGCCTGCTGTCCCGCTGATCATGTCCTTGTAGTGTTGTGGCGTAAGACCATCAAGGCCACCTGCTGATCCATTTTTGAAGGACAAAATGGCATTTTTCACTTCTGTGGATGATATTTGAAGTACTTTGGAATAAGAATAAAGACATTTTAATTGTCTACAAATAATAGCAATTGTTTACAATGTCAGTGAAATAGGCCACGCAAACCGAAAGCACGGGTTCAAAGCCATTTGCCGGTACCAATATATCTTTGTTTTATGTACTTTGTTGTCCTGATTCTATGATACAAGCATTTGGGTAGTTTTTTTTATAGATACGTTAAAATGAATTAAACAAATTTTATGCGGCTTACTATCGCGTTTATTTTGGTTTTAATTTTACATTTTTTATTATTCCGACGTTTCGAGAGCTTTGCAGCCATCGTGGTCACGGAGAGACTGAGGTGTTGGTCGTCCTATTGGTTAATGCTGTTATTGTTTCCAAAACTACCCCGTTTCATATTTTGTTTTTCTGTTCCCGGTTTATTTCAAATTTTTGCAAAACTAAGCCGCATAAAATTTGTTTAATTCTATAATCAATGTTCGCGCAAAATCTAAGAAGATACGTTAAAAATTAGATTTATCTAAAATTTGTACAAAAGTACAACTTTTTATTATATTTTCATGTGTCCTAGCATTATAATTTTAATAATAACAGAAAGAGAGGTTACACACTTTTTTAAACACTAATTGTGTATACGGTGAGTAGAAGTAAAGTTAACCTTGGGTATTTTCTGTCTACCTTGAGGAGAACAGAAATTTTTATTTCCATTCTTTACTAAGCTACTAAGAGCAAATTGATACCGGTGACTCTCAATTTGCGCAATCATTGCACTACTCCACTAAATATATCATTAAGTATATAATGCGATTAAAATAAGAACAGGACGAAATCGGCGCCATTTTGTGACGCCTAACTCTCCAACCAACTTCACTTTAGTATGGTGTCTTTTTCTTTGTCAAGAAAAAGACAGTCAATGAGTCAATAGTCCGTCCTATTCTTCATCTAATAGCATAGTACTACTCACGATCAAATTTGAAGGAATGGAGGCTCTGGGCCAACGAAGGAGTGAAGGCCCCTAATTATTTCCAAATAAAAACAGCATTTTCTACATTCTAACACCGAGATGCTCGATCAAATTATAAATTGATAGTAAATGAAAACTTGCAACAATATTAGAATTATTATGTTTGTGTAAGTATTGTCGATAGGCAAAAGTATTAAAAAGGCAAAAACTATTTGAAAATAAAACTGAAAAGCTTTTCAGTTTTATTTTCAAATAGACAGTTTTATTTTATTTTCAAGCTGCTGACCCGTCGAAATTGGGATAGTTTTTTATCTCTATTGTGGAGGCCTCTCTCTTGTGGAGGCCCTGAGGCCTAAGGCAGTCCCCTAAATTCGGCCCTGCTTGGGATATAATTGTGAGGTAACACTTCGAAAGAACACTGTCAATCGTAATACAAATGCAAGAAACGAACAGTTATTTAATTTATTTGTGTTAGTTCAAATAAACGTTATTTGATTCATTTATTAAATTGTGGATGTGAGGGAAGCGAGGGAGTTGTGTCAGGATGACAATTTGATTGATTGATTATTTATTAAATTGTACAACCATGGATTTCGTAGTTAGACAGTATCCTTGATTTCATACCGGTACCGAATTCACTTTCATTCAAGATGACTTTTAAAGATTTTATTTCATTTGAAAGTAACATTGTAAATATAAAGTAACTGTTAAGTTTCACTTAACACTTTCTATATAGTAAAATCTTCTTATCCTTATGTTAATTTTTACACGCCTGCCTTTCAAGTTTACTACCAATAAAATATTTACGTACTATCAGAGACTTTGTTGCTTGGTACATGCCTTATTTTAATTGATCTCCTACAAAAAGGTGATCTCATATGTTAGATAGACATATGAATAGACACTAAAAGGCGGTAACGGTTGTGGCTAATGATTTACTGAGGCGCTGTTGACGTCGCCCTGACTTTGGGTAAGACGTAAGTGTCAATTAATCTTTTAAAACTAAATAAATGCAATAAAAGTTCATTGCCGTGTTTGGCCAAAATCCAATATAAAGGCCTCTAGTGTTTTTTAGACTCTAACGTCTACGATGATCATAAACGTTAGACGCTTTGTCTTTTCAACGTCGTTTTAAATGAATGCAAACGTCGGATTTAAATAATCTAAATATTACAACATCGGCAATGTTTAAGTGGATACTCGGACACAACATTGATAGTACATACGAATATAATCTCAACTGTCAGTTACAAATTTTCAAAAGCAAAAATGGAACATAAAAATTATCATGCTTAAAATTATGTATGATTTTATTCATTTTATTAACCCCCGACCAAAAAAGAGGGGTGTTATAAGTTTGACTTGTCTGTGTATCTGTGTATCTGTGTATCTGTGTATCTGTGGCTCTGTGTATCTGTGTATCTGTGTATCTGTGTATCTGTGTGTCTGTCTGTGGCATCGTAGCTCCTAAACGAATGGACCGATTACGATGCGGTTTGTTTCATTTGAAAGCTGACGTGATCGAGATGGTTCTTAGCTACAATTGATGAAGATCTGATCAGGGGTTTCAAGGTCATCAGCTCGATTTGTTAGCTGCGGTAGCGATATTAGACGCGCTGTTTAGGATGGCAACCCTTGTACGTCGCTATGCGACAAAGATTGTTATTTTATGTCAAATAAATATGCCAATGTAAATACACGTAAAAAATGTTATAATTTTTCCCTTAAAATATTCATATGGCGAGGTTGGTTTGCAGTTTAGATCGATTACCTTGATTGAATATTTTAGGGGAAAAATTATAACATTTTTTACGTGTTTTAACAATGGCATATTTATTTGACATAAAATAACAATCTTCGTCGCATAGCGACGTACAAGGGTTGCCCGTTCTGAACACGCATAAGGCTGGGAATACACGTCCGATATTGCTGAGCAAATTATTTACAAATCGGAAGTAGGAATCGGACGTCTATTTTGTTTCTGTATTTTGTATGAAAACTGCACCTTCAGACAATCGGATCGGCCATAAAATCGTAAGCGCCTTGGCGTTGTTTCCGATTCTGACATCCGATCCGACTATCGGATCTGACGTGTATTAAGTATTCAAACAAATGTATGGCACGAGTGACTATCGGATCGGACTATCGGAGAGAAAAATCGGACTTGTATTCCCAGCCTTATAGGTATTTACTTTTAAACATATCTGTGACTTAACATTTGAAATAAAAACGTATACAAATACATGTGTGTTTTAACTGGTACTACTGAGTTACTCTGATGATGGAACTCGAAGGTAGGAGACGAAATCCTGGATGTGTTCAAACTTTTTTTGGTATACTAAGTTTGGACTTATTAGATTTGTCTTGAAGGTAGGAAACTAAGTGTAGAAAAGTTAGTGCGATAAAATAAAACATTCCGGATCTAAAAAATCTGATCATGGATCCTCTCAGATCAGCAAATCAACAAGAAATGGACCTGTAGTGCTTTAACTAAAATTGTTACTCACTATGAGCCATTAGCTGGACCGTTATCAAATTAAAGACCGAGAGTATCTGATGAGGCACCATCATGAATCCTCTCAGATCAGCAAATCAACAAGAGATAGAACTATAGTGCTTTCACTAAATTTGTTACTCACTAAGAGCATTTAGCTGGACCGTCATCAAATTGAAGACCGGGCAATCTGATGATGCACCATTATGAATCCTCTCAGATCAGCAAATTGATATCAATTGATCAGCAAAAAAAGAGATAGAACTGTAGTGCTTTAACTAGGCCTTTAGCTGGGCCGTTATCAAATTGAAGATCGGGAGTATCTGATTATGAATCCTCTCAGATCAGCAAATCAATAACAGATAATATCATAGTGTTTTAACTAAAATTGTTACTCTCTATGAGCCATTAGCTGGGCCATTATCAAATTGAAGACCTAGAGTACTTATCTGATGATGCACCATAAGGATCCAAGGGATATTAAAGGGATATAACTATTGAGCCATGACTAATGTTGTTTATTACTATAAAGCTGATGATATGACCAAAGTGGTTCCAGGCGTTTCGGGGGTTCCTTTAAAATTTTAATTTTGATTTTATATTTTTTTTGTACACTTCATTAATTTTTAATCTTTATTAAACTAGTTGCGTGCAGGAGATTGCTTATTGTTAATTTCAATTTAAATGTTTCATCACAATATAGTCCTAAACAATTCTTTTAATTTCAATTTAGTCGTGAAACAAGAAGAATCAAGCATATTAAAAAACAAGAAAATTTTTAATGTTGTTTAAATTGTTCGTGATTTAAACATTTATAATTAATATCTAAAACAAATAAAAGCAGATGCAATCAATGACGATTCCTATCACAAGTGCAAATTGCAGAACTATTGTTTTGGCACGGGAGAAACCATCATCTTCATTCAAGATATCGCTGCTGGATAACGGTGAAGCGCACGCGCATTATACCTGTCTTGTTTTAACTGAATATAAAATACATCAATGCGAGCGAGAGAGTCGCAGACACCGGCTAGCAGACTATTACTCGAGTGACCTACTGAATCGCACACACTCTCAGCGAAACCTAATTTTCTATAGTGTAAAATTACTATGTAATATGATTCTTTAGCAAATTAACACCGTGAAATTATACTTATTAATGTTTTTTTTTCTTTCTTTTAGGATTATTCTTAGAAATTTTTGTTTTCAATTTATTTCGTTAGGTATTAGAATAGGTAAAGAATTAATTTTCAAATTAGGCATTAAATAACTTTTAAAGGCAACTATCTTAGTCTATTTAGCTTAGTTTCAATTGTTTATCATGTCTTAAGTGGATGAATGATGAAGGTAAAACACGCTAGTTTGTCATCGTCAGGTGATGATGGTGATGTTTTAATGGAGTAGCTGTAAAACTATACTAAAACTTCCGAAGGAGGCTTGAATAAAAGACGAAACAACATGGTAATTTTCCGTTTAGATCCCTACTACTGTTATTAATTCTCTGCGTAAATAAAAAATAATTATATTATTATTAGAAACATTCCCGATTGCTTATTCTATGTTTAGTAGATACTTATATAAAAGTTTTTTTATATAAGTATTTTACTATACTATTTTACTAAGCAAATAATAAATTAAACCATCATGTATTGTATTATGTAGTACATGTATTTTATTCTTATAAGAATATATTATTTATGTATTGAGTACCCATTGTTACAGATTTTAATACTTCTTGCGTCATACATAAATCTGTTTGAATCCAATTTGTTTTACTGCCTTAAGGTTGTTTGTCTGAAAAAGATAGCTTTTCAGTGATATGACCTCCAATTTTTCATTTATATATTTATAGTGACTCGACATCTGACCTCGACTCGCCGGATGGTAAGCAAGAGGAGGTCCAAGAGTGCCGACGATTAAAAAAAACCGAGTGCGTTCACGTCACAATGCCGGCCAAAGAATTATACTTAATCCAGTTTTTGTAGTCTTTCTGATATTCTGTACAATAAAATGTTTTGTCTGAGAACCATAGCTGTAAACTTAACTTTGCGTTTATTGACATTACCCACTTCTCCCGTACTTAAAAGTTATATAAAATCTGTGTTTAAGCCCCCAAGTGTCAGGTGCATAATTGCACCAAACAATCCTTGACCATGGCAGTGGATATCGGCACGCGAAAGTAAGACTACCAGTATGCCATCGGCTCTCGTTAAGAGCGGTAGTTACAATGCTTCACAACAGTGGCCGTCGACCAAATCAGTGAAAACTTTCACTCTAGGCGAAATGAAGTACTATATAGCTTTCCTATTGATGGTGAGTCCGTGAAGTGGTTCTTTTTCTAAGTGATATTTTCAATATTAGTGTTGTGTGAAGTAAGTCATTTATTGTCTCAATCAAACATTTTAAAGTGTGCTAAATAAAATAGTTACTGTATTTATTTACGATTATTGCGGCAATAAAGAAGACGTTGAACGGAGATACTCCAAGTGTCGTTGGCGGTCCAATGTTTCTGTCTATACACGTAGGAATTGTGGCGTGATATAAGGATCACTGTCATTTTGGATTTGCAACGTATAATGTTATACCTTCACACAAAGTGAAATTGTGTTGTGTTTGTAAACAAACAACCGTACTAGACTCTTACCCTCAATTATATCAATTTGAAAGTTAAAATACGTTTAACAAAACCAGCATTAACATTTCCAAAATAAAAATAATATGTTAAAAGACTTCATTTTGGGCTTTTATGTACTACTTTTGTAATGTCCAGTAATGAAAAAATCTATAAATGGTAATTTCGATAATTGTATTGATAAAACTAACGACAATTTTGCTTTTTATTGATGTGCAATTGAGTTATTTGGAAAATAAGATATGGATTTTGTATCGCCTGTCAATCACAAAGACACGCCATATTAACAGATCTGCTTTGAACTGTCATAATTATAGTTTGATCATTTTGCACACCTAAACTATGCAAAATAAAGGATATATTCCGATAACATTGTATCTTCGTACTTTTTTTTAATGCATATGCAACTGATAATACAATTAAGCCCAAGTCCCCATACAAAATGAATGATGTCTTTTTGATCGTTGTACGAGTATACAAATTGGTTTGTGAGCCGTCTGCCTATTCCTATAGGAATTGAGGCGTGAAAGTTAATGACAATTTTGCTATTGATGGAGGTAATTAAAACAGCAATAAATCCGATATTTTATTTTAACTGCATCCTTAGTTATGTAAGGATCGTGGAAAGTGACGGCGACTGATGCAACCGTAAAATGAAACCTTGGACCTCCCTTTGCTTACCATCAGGAAAGTCGAGGTCAGAAGCCGTAGCTCATTAAAAAAAGTGGTTCTCCTTTGTCCCTGCCTCTTCTTGTAGGAATGAAGACGTAACGTTTTATTTGATTGAATTTTAACTAGAAATCTACTTTGAAACTTATATTGGATTAAAGATGACATAAATAAACTTTATTAAATCTTAAAATATAATAACTAGGCTTAACATAGATTTAAAACTTGACAAATATAATACATAATAAATAGTCGAACACGTTCCGATAATATTAAGTACTATGAAAACAAAATATTAAAACTGAAAAGCTTAAGAGATAAAATACTATTTTAATTTTTTGTCCATTAAATATCTATTTAGATACTTCTTGCTACAGATAATAAATAGGTGCCATTTAAAGTACATTTAAAAGAGATTATTACATATTTTAAAATTACTAAGTTTTGTTTAAAAAGTTCTGTATGAATTGTAAATGTCAAGGAAGCGAGAGAGTTGTGTCAGGGCCGAGGAAAGTGGTACTTTACCCTTTGCCTGTTGTAATTGATGTTGATACAAAATCAAAATAACTATTTCGCAATTTCCGGCGCTTGCGCATCGTCAGACTCAACTATGAATTCGGAAGGGCATATGACGAGAAGAAATCACTAGAGAGTCGTCAAGTATACCCTATAATATTAACACAGTTAAAAATAATCATTAAAAAAAAACAAGATAAAATAAAATATAGCCAAATATAGCTGAAGCGTGCATCCTAACACATTGATTAATCCTACCTTGATGTTTAACAGTGATACCTGCACAGGTCGGGGAAGCATGCACATTATGATTATCGATTGAATCAGCAGTCGAACTAAACGGTTTTGATTTTCATCGTACAGTCTTTTAATAGCTCAGGTGTTCTACCTATAATAACTATATAACTTAGGATTCTTCAAGCGAAGCATGAAAAAGCAGCGTAGTCACGACGACTGAGGTCGTCTACTTAAAAACTAATATTCGCCGTCACTATGCTCAAAATTTCGCGATAGCAATAATTACAGTTTTAATTATCTTGTATGATTTATCTTAAAATACTTTAAAATCCACATCTACATTCACGTGAAATTATTTATTATTATTAATTCGGAATCCTTTAAACTAATGTATTCTAGTCATAGTGAAATGGTTTAAAACCACATGCTGGTATTAATGGATCTAAGATACTAAGCTACTAAAGTGCTTGTACATGAGCCATGACAACCAAAGTACTTATATCAAAGATACATTGGTACCGGCAAGTGGTTTTGAACCCGTGCTCTCATTTTGCGTAACTAATGCACTACCACTACACCACGGCTTGTGGTGCGTTTTATATATGTGGTGCTTTGGTATATGTTTTACCGAACTCAGCTTACGAGCATTCAATAGATCTATAGAAAAGAGTGGGTAAATATCAAACATTTCAGATTCAGGTATCCAAATTACAAGTACCACTATATATCAGTTAAACCAAAATAGTACTAATAAGTACACTCAGTACCATAATAAAATAAACAAATAAACTTTGATGTTTTTGGTTAAGCCGCCACTATCAGTTAGAAACCGGTGTCATTATTAAGGGGACATATTCTTAGTAACGTTTTGTTTACATTTAATCACAAATTGCGATTTGAAGTCAAGTGTCGTTGTTTGAGAATTCCTCTCCTTATTGTTAGGGCTTCTAGGATAAACGAAACAAAAGACATATAAATTATTAATAAAATACATTAAATGGGGTTTGTCAGAGCCATGGAACATAGTATTGTGGACGTACAACTTACAGATAAAATTCGTAACACCATACTGCACTCCCAAATACAAATTGCTGATGTAGCCGAAAAGGCCACTAAATTGATGTGGGACTGGGCAGGTCGTCCCATAATGTCTGATGCATTTTGGGCAAAGTCCACTACTGAGTGGACTCCTGATTGCATAAGACATCACGATATGCCCAAACGGAAATGGCGAGGCGAGATAGATTCTTTCAATAGTTTGTGCCTCGTCTTTTCACACCCGTAACAGGTGCACAGGTCGAGGGAAGCATCCGCATTCTGTCTTTGTAGAATAATAGATAAGTGGAATGCATCAGCCCAAGTATTCGCCCTATTCTATAACCTTTCAAGCAAAGCGTGAAAAAGCACCTTTGGCAATTGGTATTGTGCAAGTCAAGGTTAGATCTCGCGTCTCAATAAAAAAAGACGGCCTAAGATGACCGTGTATATATGTATATTTACAAATATTATATCATATTAGTATATTTGATTATTATATATTGGACGTTACATTACTTTTAAAACGGTTAAATTAATTTTGTGATATTATTTCGTTAACGTTTTGTTATTATACGCAACATGAATAGGTAGTGCTAGAGGTCTAAGAAGAAGCCAGACACGTGTGAAGCGGGCCGTGAGAGTTCACCTACTTTAATTGCAATTTACTTTACTACAAGTTAAACGTTAAGAAAACTATTGATAACCTACTTAAGTTTCATTCATTTAATAATATAGTTGAGTGAATAATGCCGTGGGACAAATTGTTTTAAAATGTACCTTTTTAATTTTTATTGTTATTTTATTTAATGAATTAAACAAATTTTATGCGGCTTACTATCGCGTTTATTTTGGTTTTGATTTCACAGTTTTTTATTATTCCGACTTTCACTCATCCTTTCTATGTGCCCAAACCATCGAAACATACCTTTGTCAATCCTTGTCACTACATCTTCTTTTAAACCACGTCTATCACGCAATGTGCTATTGCTTATTCTATCCGCTATTATCACTCCACATACACTCCTTAACGACCGCATTAATCGCATAGTTTTAACGCGACAGCGTTAATTCTACTCTCATGCTTCTGAGTGAAAGTAGATTGACGAAAGATTGTGGATGGATGCGTTAAACAAGACAGGCCAGAAGGTTTTCCGACCAAATCGGAGACATCTTCAAGAAAGCTAGGTTGCCTAGTGCCCATAACCACTGGGCCTGTATAAAGAGAATTGTGGATGTGAAGGAAGCAAGGGAGTTGTGTAAGGATCGTGGTAAGTGGCACTCCATTGTCTCTGCCTATCCCTGTGGGAAAAAGGCGTTACAATTTGTTTGATTGATTTATATTATTCCGACGTATAAAATAGTAAGCCTCATAAAATTTGCTGTTGCTTGGCTGAGGCTTAGCAGATGTAAAACATGAAAAATTCAAATAATTACAAAAAATATGCATGAAAAGATGATTTATTAAAGGAAATTAATCATCCTTTCAAGCGTTTCAAGTAAAGGTAAACCTTGACCTTTACTTGAAATGTACTTTTGGCCGACATAGTGATGGCGACTGGGGCAGCCGTGAAGACTCGGTTTTCGCAGTCGTCGGCACTCTTGGACCTCATTTTGCTCACCATCAAGCAGGTCGAGGTCAGATGTCAAGTCACAATAAAAAAAGCTCCTTGAGACTTTAAATTAGTTTTTGTCTTATTAATCGTTTTAGTCGTTTTAATGTAAGGCTGCAACTAAATTAACGTTTCTATACTTCGATCAAAAATACAATTAACAGGCATACCGGATGATCAAGTTGCATTCGTAATCAAAGTTTATAATTTGTAAGAAACGTGCGTGTATCATGTAAACTTGGCAACCAAAGTACAAATAGTACCACAACTTACAAGTATACAGACCGTAACGTGATTTGGTCGAGTTTCGGGATCAAGTTGTAAGTTCCAACTAGGCCGGCATAGTGGATGTGACTGCTACTAACAGTTATTGAATTGTAGTAGCAATGACATCTATTCATGGACCACACTCCAGCTTAACATCAAGTAGGGTGCTGTCAAATGTCGAGTCACAATAAAAAAATAATATAAAAACAATGATACATTTGTATCACATATAAGCAATGACATTTGTATCACAAAAGTCATTGCTTTGCAAAAACCTAGTCCATTTTGATAAATAATGCAATACATAAGTAGATAGCAAGTAACAAAATGTATTCATCGCATACTTTCGCCTATGTCGGACGGACAGGCATCTAAGTGAAAGTGAATGATGATTTTGGGGAACAGGTTATGACGTCATGGGTTTATTGATCTCTAGATAAACTACAACACATCGCAATACATTGTTGTAATAATAGATTTAAAACAACAACGGTTGTTATCGACTATTTATCCTAAATAGCCGATGACAACAAATATTCAACCATTGTTTATTACTTAAAATACTATTGGGTATAATGTGTATTTTTCTTATACATTTCTACACTAAGCTACTAAAGTGCCTGTATCATAGAAACAGGACAACCAAAGTACATATATCAAAGATACATTGGTACCGGTGAGTGGTTTCGAACCCGTGCCACTCGGCTTACGTAGCCATTGCACTGCCACTACACCACGGTCGCCTTGACTTTTGTATATAAACACGATTGAATTAAAAGATTGAATACAATTATTATAATATAACATTGGTATAATTTAAAAAAACAAATACAATAAAGCATTATCTGGTATTACCATTGCGTAAGAAAAAAAACTGAAAATATGTTTGAAGCTATCAAAAGTGGATAACCAGAAGAAGGGAGTTTTGGCGGGCAACTGCAACTGACAGGACGCGCAATTTTGGATTATTTGAAAAGCTTGTGTTTTTCATAAATATTAATGTGTAATAATGGTGGAATTGTTATCCAGTAATAATTTTTAAGTTGATCAAGTATAAACAAGTAATTTAAAGTTGTGAAACGTGTTTCTTCATGTTCCCTCCAAGACTCCTTCTGAAGTTTTAGTAAAGGCTTTCCGCCGCTTTACTAAAACAATCATCATCAACCTCACTATCATCATTATCATCATTTGATGAATCACTCGCGTGGTTCATCTTCATCTTTACTTGACAATGTTTTAACATTGAACCATATATTTTTACTTTGACACTGGCAAGTTAAATACTAAAGCCATAAACAAGAAGAAAGAAAGAACCAGAAGAAGGTATCTTAATAGATTGAGGTCCCTCCTTTAGGTCAAGGGTCTCCTGGCCTTCCTGGAGGACATCGGGTGGCTGCAGTAAGTGTATACTACCTCACGCAAATCGAGTAAGCCTTTGCCCCTCATTTGCGGAAACCGAACATTGTGGGACGATCACGAATTTTTTTGAACCGAGTTAGGTCGGTTTAAAAATATGGATAACCCGATTCGCAAACCGAATTGATAAATTCGATTCAAACCGGTTAACAAACCGAGTTGACAATTCGGTCCGACAAGCTAATTTGCCTAATACACAGTATGGTGTGCTATAGAATTTGGGATGTTAAATATGAATAAATAAATTTGGTGTCTGATCTAAAATGATATATGCTTAAGTATATAATAGTTCAAACCGGTTTATTGTAGATGTTAACCGACCCAACTTGATTTAGGTCTCAACTCGGTTCAACCCGGGTTGAAAAGTCGAGTCGTTACACTACACCACATTTGCTTACACTAATATTATAAAGTCATAGATTATAGTCTAACTTACAAATAGACCTAATTAATATTTTATCTATATAGTTGGATGCATTAAAGTAATACTATAAAATAACTACAACATTAATGATCATTAAACCACAATATTTACAATTAAATTTTACTGTTAGTATAATAATTTTACAGTTACGGTTGCTTTCTTCTACCGAATTTCAATAATCTGATCAAATCCACGTTCAAATCAGAGACATTCTTAAAAATAAAAGAATAAATAAAAGCGAGAGAGCAGTTTTGGGGTCGCGAAAAGACTTCTTTCCTACTCTTTGTAACACCTCCCTCGGTACGTTTGGACAGGCTAGATAACCTAGGGCTGTCCCTTCGCAGCGACTTGAATCACAGGGACCAAACTTGCCACCCTAATCAGTTGCGGGCGGCGGTTCTGCGCGCAAGAGCATAGCCTATTACTATACTTGTACAAGGCTCTTTGCTCTTTTGCGTAGCACCCACTATTCGCACCTCTAATATCGCTCTGCCAAGTATCTCCTCGATACTTCGCAAGCAACTTCGGTAAGCAACTTCGCGGAGACATGACAACTTTATGCGTCGTTTAAAACCTATATCGCGGAGTTCCGAGGAGCTCTTTAACTTTGTTTCTACCTCGTCTATTTACACCCATGATACCAGCCCCGCACAAATCGGGAGAAGCATTCTGTCGACCGAATCTGCAGTCGAACCAAGAGGTTTTTTCTCGTCGTTTATTTGTAGAACAATAGACAAGCAGAATGCTTTACTAGCCCCATTCTATAATCTAGGATTCTTCAAGCGAAGCGTAAATGTCTTTGGCCGGCATAATGACGTTTTTCTATATTTTTTTCTGTATAAGCTAGAAACAGTGGAAAATTAAATATAGGAAAAGATTTGCAGGCGATATTGTATATAGCAGCTAAAAACTGCTCAAAGTTATCTCTAGTAAAATAGATCTATGTATCTAATAATAATAAAAAAAACTACAAGTAAAAGTTCCTGTGGTAGTGGAGACCAGTGGGCCCTCCAGGGAGACATGTGAACAAAAACACACCCCTCCCGCACCGCTCTTCTGCCGCAAGAATCTCCTCAGTTAAGCTACTTTGTGTGTTTATTTCTTTGTGCTCTAAAAATTTACAAAAAAATACATTAATTTAGTACATCTCTTTTAGGGTCCTTATTCATGCTTAACGGTAACACATGCCTACGCGTCTTTGTGATTTTACATAAAAAGCACTCGTTTATAAGATAAAAAAACTTAATTTAAGTGTAAGAAGGATATTTAAGTTGATTCTTATAAGTTATACGTATGGACGATTAACAATACAATCTCTTAAACTCACAAAATAACATAGCAGCTGGCATAGTTACGGCGACTTAGGCAACTACGATATAATATAAAATAAAATAAAACTTTAGTATAATGAAACGGTTATTTCAGTTGTCGGTATTTTTGTACCTTCCCTTGCTAACACCATCATGCAAATCGAGGTTAAAAAAAGTTAATTTATCAAGGCGACCGTGGTGTAGTGGTAGTGCAGTGGGTACTCAAACCGAGAGTACCCACTGCAACCAAGTGGTTCGAAACCACTTGCCGGTACCAATGTATCTTTGACATATGTACTTTAGTTGTCCTGTTTCTATGATACAAACTTTAGTAGCTTTTTTACTCGATACTGCAAACCGAAGAGCACGAGTTCGAGACCACTTGCCGGTACCAATGTATCTTTGATATATGCACATTGGTTGTCCTGTTTTTATGATACAAGCACTAAAGTAGCTTAGTATAGAAATGTAATAACTACATAAAAAAGTGTGAAAAATATATATTTTTTAAATCTTGCTTATTACTTATTACTTTATCGTACTTAATACTTTTGGTGTATTAATGTGTGTTTAGTGCGATTCAGTACTAAACAGACAAAAAGAGAATGGATAAAAATTATAATAAATGTTGTATATTATGGGTATCTAGATCTTCCTAAAATACTCATCGCTTCGCGGGCTTAGCATCTATTATATTATCAGCGGTATTATCAAAAATGCATGACAACACGTAGCTAAAGTTAATGGCCGTACAAAAGCAGACGTCAATATTAAAAGTTATTTACTTTTCATTTTCTTATTGCAACATATCCGCTTCTATTTATTATGCAGCGCCGTCCATCGGTTCCCAAACTCATTTCGTAACGCATTTACACCAGGTGTTATGCTTAAAAATTACTTTTTGTTCTGTTTTGTTCTATTTTAACATCTTTATCAGTGAGGTGATTTAAATGGTTACTTATTGCCTTTTCATTGTCGATTCATTGTCCCTTTAATTGCCACACTGCTCGGAAACATTATCTTTTTTCACGACTCACGACACTTTTTCAATTTCAAACATATCTAGCCGGCATAGTGACGGTGAACTTGCTCCTACCGCAGTCGTCCAGCGCTCTTCATATCAGCTACGCAGCTCAAAAGTCTGCGCTCTTTTTTCTGCCGGGATCTATATTTTAAATTTATCTCACAAAGGGCATCACAATTTTCTTAACAGTCGTGAAGATTACATTTTCCCTAACATTTACAAAAATCTTTAAAGCAATTTTCTTAATGTAAAGTATTAAGGATCCGGCATCAGAAATATGTTATAAATTTTGCAATGTTATTTCTTACCTTCAATGGAATCTTCCTCACAAATACATGAGTTTTAGGCTCTATGAAGCTGACATGTCTTAATGGACAAAAGCCCCTAATAAGTATATATTTTAAAAAAGGATAAAGTGCATTCCAAAGCTGTTCAAGTGTACAGCGTGTAAGTGATGCATAAGCATAGAACTTGTTGCATTGAGAGAGTAGAAAGTTTTGGCTTAAAAGTGAAACCGAATGAGGATCTCATTATGGTGACAATTAGTGTCTGGGTCGCGTGTGGGCGATGTTCGGCGACCGTTAATACTACAACTTATTGCTTATCGACCATTTTTACTTTCGTTCTTAACTATTTTCATTAACCAATTTCAAATCGTATATATGAATCTAATGATATTCGTTAAACGAGGCAGACCCAGGAGGATGATTTTCGATCAAATCAGAGGTTGCCTGAAAAATGCTGGGTTGCCGAGTACCCATAACAGAAAAGCTTGTATGAAAAGAATTGTGGATTTGAGGGAGTTGTGTCGGCATTGCTGCGTTGTCTCTGCCTGTCCCTGTGGGAAAAGGGTGATGATTTGTTTGATTGAAACTTCATTTAAAGTTTACTATGCAAAAACAGTTTTAAGATTTAGCTTTAAAAACAATAACTGACTTACTTCACATTTTTTCTTGATCTTATCACAACTTGTTTATAATTTTTGTGGTTGACAAAGAATCCTATAAACTGGCTTACAACACAGCAATAACTTATATTTTAATAAATTAGGTATTTTATTAACATTATTCTTTGTAAGTAGGTGACATGGATATCGGTTGTCAGCTGCCAAGGCTTCGACTACGCATCAGCCTGCACACGCCCATATCGCTCCAACCGAGCTAAGGCCTTACCAACAGCACCCTGCGATCTCACAAAGCAGAATTTCTGCACAACACCAGGAAATAGCTATCCGTGGCACGCCATTCGGCGTTTCGTAAGGGAAAACCAAGGGCTTATGCGACGGATGTACGGTGAAGAAAGACATATCGCAGTTTTGAAACCGGAATTGGAAAATTATATCGATGATGAAGATGATGACGAAGGCTATGACATGAGAAAGGCGGCAGAATACGCTGAAGATTTACTCAAAACAAAATTGCTGTACAGTAAGAAAAGTCAAGGACGTGCCATGAAAACAAAACCACATTTTAGACCTATTCAAACAACACCCTCTAGTGTAGACAAAAATAAAAAGTTTGACAATGAAACTTTGAAAGTGAAACCCCTAATTTTACGTAACAATACAAAAGTAACTAACAAAAGTTCAAACACATTAGTCACTAGCAATGAGACTGTGAATTATGATAAAGGAATATCATACAAGACAAAACTTGAAAGTATTGCAAATATTGAAATAAATAATTTAGATCCTGACGTTATAACATTAGAAGCTGTTATAAAACAGAGCATTGAAACGAATAGTATTTATCCCAACTATTCTCCCAGTCCTAAAAGTGAATTAACTCCAGAATTCAATCAAACGTTAGCTAAGAATAATAATATATCTACAACCACAGCGCCTGTAGCTACAAATTCAAGTGACACTACTACCAAATCGACAATAACAAATGAATCGATTCCAACAGAAGCAACGAAAGAGTGGATTCCTGTCGCTGATGCATCGACTTTACCACCAACTCTATTATTTTCTGAACATGAAAAAAGTAATAAAAATGAAAAGGTAGATAATAATGTATCAGATAAAAAAGAAGAGTTTCATCAGAAGCCTCACCATCAAGATTTTCAAAGACCTTCAGTTATCAAATTGGATGGAGCGTAAGTATTTTTCATTATTTGATCTTAACCTGGAGTGCAATTTATGAATGAAGTAGTAGCAGTGACATACACCATGCCGGCCTAGTCAGAACCGACAACTTTAAAGCTGATGCCGAAACGCGACTGAGTCACTTCAAGTTTAATGACCACCAACTGTCTGTCTACCACTCTTTAACAACTAGATCAGCAGCAAATATCTGCCTTTTTATTTGCCCCGGTTGGGAATCGAACCCGAAAATCATGCGAAACGGATTGGTGAACGTGTCGTCGAAATAATTCTCTTTGGATTTCTGTATATCAATCAATTAAATTGTCACGCCTTTTTCCCACAGGGATAGGCAGAGACAAAGAAGCACCACTTGCCACGGTCCTGACACAATTCCCTCGCTTCCCTCACATCCACAATTCTCTTCATACAAGCTCTATATATATTATCTATATTGGTGAATATACTACATACAACTACCTAAACTTAATCTAAAACCTTACCTTCCAGCAATGCTTGCGAAACGAAGGAGGAACTAACAGCACCATTCTGGGCAAATAGTACTCGGGGGGAGGTGCTGGCGCTGCTCAACATGTATCCATTTGAACAGTACATACATTTAGAGACATGTGTACACGAGCGCAAACAGATGTACTGCCGCGAAGGATGCAGGTGATCTAGATTCGTATTGTTGACATAATGTTTATGGCGACCGTGGCGTGGTAGAGCCCCGGTTCAAATCCATTTGCCAGTACCAATCTATCTTTTTTTTATTGTGCCTTAAATGTTAGCCGGTTGGAAATGCTCAGAGTCGCTAAGCGGGCAATGGTGAGAACTATGCTTGGTGTGTCTTTGTGCGATAGAATCCAGAATGAGGATATTCGTCAAAGAACCAGAGTTATCGACATAGCTCGTAGGATTTGCAAGCTGCAAGAACCGACAACCGATGGGTAGGAAAGGTTCTGGAGTGGAGACCACGAACCGGAAGACGCAGCGTAGGTAGGCCTCGCACTAGATGGACTGATGACATAGTGAAAGTCACAAATAACTGGTGGATGCAACTGGCATCTTGACGTTCGGAGTGGCGTTCTAAGGGGGAGGCCTATGTTCAGCAGTGGACGCCTTCTGGCTGATGATTATGATAAAAAATGTATTTACAGTAAAACCTTAAAAGATTTACTTTTAATTACCATTACAGATGCGAGCAGCAGTACCGTCTCCACCGTCTATTAGCTTACGACCCAAGGAATGAATGTCGTGGGATATTCGCTGATTGGTTCAAATTCCCCGCGTGTTGCATTTGTAGGTGTTACGATGTGCCTTTGGAGTTTAGGGCACGATCGCCGAGGATCCTACCACCGCAATATGGGGAGGAAGTGAGACGTGCCATTTATGAAGACGTGGCTCGTGATTGGTACAATATTGCGGCGTACGACGATGATGAACTTTAAGGTTGGTTATTCAGGCAGTCCTAGTTTTTTTTTATTGTGACCAGACATATTTTAGGTTAGAACTAGCAACTTAATAAAACGAAGCTGGTCGAAACGCGATTAAGTCACTTCACGATCTGTATACTTAGAAGTGGTGGTACTACCCCATATTATTATATTGGGCACCACCACTTTTTGTGCCAATAACCGTACAGCTTGTATGAAGAGAATTTTGGGTGTGAGGGTAGCGAGCTCTCTGTGGGCTTTATTGATTTGATTGATTTGTCCAGTTGCCGTTCTGAGGTAGTAACACCACTTTACCACTGTATCAATCAATTAATCAAATTGTCACGCCTTTTTCCCACGGGGATATGTAGAGACATCGATGGGTAGAGACAATGGAGCGCTACTTGCCTCGCTTCCTTTACCTTTACATCCACAATTTTTTTCGTGGCATGTTGGGATAACTACTAATTTAAAGTTTAATTACAATTAATTATTCATCATTTGATTTTGCTATGTTTCAGCTTTGAATGAGGTCATCAGAAGAAAATTGACATCGAATCCCACCAAAAGTTTGTTTTAAATAATGTGAATAATGCAGTAAAAGTGTTAGAGACACAGTTAATTTAATTTGAGTCTTGGATTTCAGTTAAAACGAGTACCTACATTAAATTTGTTGTTATTTATTTATATTTTAAGATTCATTATTATTGTTATTTGAATAAATTTATTGATATTAATTATTTGTTATGAAATCATTATTTATTTTATTAAAATTAAGGCTAGTGAATATGTTGTTTTTATTTCCCTATGCCCAATTGAATATTTTAAAATATGTTAATTTACAATTTATATACTTTATTCCGTGGATTTTACAGTAGTGCATATTCTAGGTCTGGGAGTAACTTACTTTTCATAGTTCCTATTTAAATCCCACTTGGCGCCGGAGTTGTACTATCTATCTGTCTGTAGTCTGTCTAGTCTGTGGTTGCCGGTTGCCGGAATCGAATCAAAGTCAGAGACATGGTACTTCCACTTCATAGACTAATTTTTGGCGACATAGACTATGGCACTGGTGATATATGACATTTGTTTGTTTTTCTTTTACAACATACCGCGAGCCGCGATATTATCTATTACGGTCAAACACCCATGTCAAACCGCCATTATATTTATTGCGTTGATCGAGTGAACCGTGCCGTGTGATCCTCTCTTCCCTTTATTTGTGTTAGATATTATTAATTATTATAAAAATGTTGTAAGGATAAGTTTATTAAGAATGATGGAATAATGTGGCTGTGTATATTAGTAATAACACTAAAATGCGGTAGTGTATACGATGGTTATAAATATTGTGTTGTTCGATTTTATCTATCGACGTAAAACTATTCACTATTGCGCAGTAAAATATAAAAGAACAGAATTAAAGCGTTTTATTTAGAAGAACCTATTATCAAAAGCGGGATATAATAGGATCCAAGAGTAAGTCGAAGAGAAAACGATCGCGGCATCATGGCCGTTACTCTGGTTCCACGAGTGAGTCTTCTAGAAATTCTAATGATGAATAGTCGACGTGGAGACACAAATATAAATCAAGCAGTTTTACACCACCTGTTCTGCCAGTAAATCGTGAAAGTCGACAAGGAAATTTGCCAGAGGTAACAACAGACCCAAGTAGGTCTAATACCATATCGTTAAACACGAATGATTTAACCAAACTTTTACAAACATTAGTTAAGCCTACCTTGCCATCTGGCAGCATATTTAACATAATCCCAGAATTCGATCATGCCATAAAACATCAAAGAATTGATCGCTGGTTATGCAAAATTAATGAATGTGCCAAAATTAATAATTGGGATGACACACACATAATACATAATGCGTTGCCTAAACTGGTAGGCAATGCGATGCCAGGCATCGGTATTCTTCTTCTGCAACGCTTTCTCTGATGAAACAAATTATGGAGCTCTATTAACAGAGATGCTGGATGGGCGTTTAAGGATTGGTGAACCTATCAAAGACTATTATTATGATAAAATGATTTTAATAAATGCATGTGATATTTCTGAAAAATGAAATCATTATTCACAACATAGTTGATAAAACAATTCGTGCAACAGCCTCATCTGCACGTTTCACACAGCCAGAGGACCTATTGAGATATTTAAAAGACAACCATAAGGAGAATAGGAATTGGTAATATTAGTATTGTGTTATTAGGAAAAAAATTATTTAAGTTATGTATCCTTATTCTTTTCATTGTAGCAGTAATTCCATACTAATTTTGTAATATTATTACAGATGATACTGTCGCAATTAATGGAGTCACACTAAGTGTAATTTATGACCCTTCACACTTAATTAAGGGTTTAAGGAATAATTTTTTAAACAAAAATTTAATTTATGAGGGAATGTTATCTAAATGGAATGACATTGTGGACGTTTACAAAACAGACTGCCACCACACTGAAGCCAGACTTTAACACAAACTAAATGATCAGCATGTCATTCCACATAAAATAAAGAAGATGAAGGTAATTAATATATTAACATATTTAGTTACTAATTTTGTGGCAATGAATCTATTACAAAATGAAGGTGGGGACCTGATTATAAGCTATAATGCAGACTGTGAGTCACTTACACATTTTACACCTCAATGTGGACTTACTGCATTGAGGTGTAAGTCTTGCAGACTGGACAAATAAACACTTGTTTACCACTTGTTACCTTTTGAATAATAAATATTATGAGTGCCATTCGGCTCCCAAGAACCCAAACTCAGGGTACTCAGCGGAGGGATTAACCCATCGTATTTTCGTTGGTAGTATTTAGAGGCCACCAAGTGGCAGGGTTTTCGCAATGTTTATAATGGTATGAGCTATAACCTCAATTTTTGTAGCGGTCACCCATCCTAATACCGACACATTATCAACCTGCCTAACCCTACTATTAGTTGTAATGATATAACCACTAGGCTGGATCCTCTGTAGCATTTACCTTATTTGAATTTCAGGTAAAATATTGTGTAAAGATCTTCAGTGCAACTGTGGCAGCAGCTTTGTCATAAATTTGGTAAGGATGAATAGTTTCTTGCCAAATTTTAACGTATATGGCGAACTATAACATATACAACTAAAAAGTTTTTTTTATTACATTAAAAATGGATATCTGTCTCTGATAAAGTAAAATATAAATATCTGTTCACTGAATTATAGGAACTATGAACATCTGTTATATGCCAAATGTTTTATTTTTTAATAAAAAATTGCTACCAGAATCGTGTTTCATTTTCCACCATAATATATAATATAAATAATAAATTGGGAGTAAAAGGGCGTGCGGCAGTGGAAACAAAATCTATGCTAATGTTTTAAAAAAAAAATGAATTGTCATATATCACTAAAGTAGATTGGTTGGAGAAAATCTTTATATGGAAGTGAGCAGTCTGTATTACTCTTACTAGTCTGTGGTCAGAGATTCATTCCTTGTAATTTTAGATAAATATTATTGATAAGATTTATTTTAAATAATTAAGTATAAACCTTGTTCTTTGATCTCTGTGTTTATCGAAATCATTTTGCTTTGCTCACAAACTGATAGTTACAACTTTGAGTTTTTATCAATTTGTTATATCAACTTGTGATTAAATTTTGTATTCCATATACTTATTTGTTATTAAATTAATACGACACGCTTATAAAGATGTTGGAGCCATTGAGGCATATTCTTAAGGAGAAGGCAATAATATTAGCAAGCGGTTCCTCCAGAAGAAAGGAAATTCTTGAAAAGGCTGTAAGTTAACCTAATTTTTATTTTATTTTGATATGCAGTCTTTCCAATATAACTGCATGAATAAAACACAAATAGTAGTTCAATAAAACATAAAATGTGGTTAGTAACAAAACACATGATTCCCAAATGAATATATTTATTATCTATGATGGAAAAAAAAGTTCAATATTAAATTAAAATTTCTATTATAAGACAATACTAAAATGGGTTGACAAAATCATCATCAATACGTCCTAACTTTCACAGGGATAGGCAGATGCAATGGATCGCCACTTTCCCTAATCCTCCATACCCAGATCCATTGACACTCCCATAATTCTCTTCATACGGTCTCTTTGGTCATGTTCCTGATTTGATCAAGGAAATCACTCTTCTGGGTCATCCCCATTTCTATTGGCCTATACATCCATTTAATGTGCCCCTAAACATTGCAACATACTGTATTTAATCTTTGTCAATATATGTGTTAACATTGAGGTATAAGTGACTAATCTTTTATACATACCAGGACCTCTTTAGTCCAAACTCTGAAAATATACCCCTCGTTTGGATTCATGGAGCGTTCGGATTATACATAGTACACAGAATTTATAGGGTTGTTTTATGAAATAAAACTAATAGTACCGTGAAATTTTTAATGTACATGTGTATATTCATTTATAAACATTACATTTATTAAACGTTTTTTTAAGAAATACTCTACACTTGGTAAGCAACTGGCAAGACGCCGAATCCGAACGCAGGCGGGGGATGGGCATTCAGATTACAAAGGTGTTCAGATTAGAAGGGATTCGGATAAAAGTGGTCCTGGTGTATATAAAAAAAGCTAGACCATTCCTCTACAATAACACTGTTTATGGGCAATTTATATCTGTAACTTCCATGCAATGTAGGGGTCTATTTAGGTAAGGAACCATTCCTATGTGATTATTTATGTTAATGATAAATTGTAATTTAATATATTTAGGGTCTAAAATGTCAGCAATGTGTTTCATCAATTGATGAATCTGAAGTTAAGCCAGATAATTATAAAACAATTAATGAGTATGTTGAAGAATTGGCTCTTAGGAAAGTGTTAGCTGTCGATTCACATATCACAAAGAAGGAGGGTGATAAGGAAAAGCCGTTGTTGATAGGAGCAGACACAGTTGTTGTGTGTGATGGAAATATGTTTGGAAAACCAAAATCAAAGTCACATGCCATACAAATGTTGACTGTGTAAGTATTGATTGACATATTATTTTTGTTTGTGGCTTGACATATTATGACAGCACCCTGTCTGAGTTTTAGTGCATGCAGTGAGTGAGTTTTGAGCTTTAGTGCATGCAGTACTCACAGTCCTTGAATGGAGGTGTCTCATACTCTTTCATGGTACCACTGAGCCGCTTCACAGTTTGTAAACTAGAAAGTCACCAACCACCAACTGTCTACCTACAACTGTTAAACAGTATACTATTGCACCTATTATATTTATTCTTGTGGTAAAAAATTGTCTGTTATATTTTCCAGATCATCATATCTATATTTAGTTACACAAGTTATAACACCTCATTGGCAGAGACTATGAAGTGCCACAATCCGGACACAACTCTCTTGTTTTAAATACATCTTCAATTATCTTTATACATTGGTTTAGGTCAAGGCAAAAACAATAAAATATGTATACCTATATAAGTATTGAAGAGAAGCAATTTGTAATATTTTAGTTCCAACTATAAAATAATTATTTACTGCCAAATTACAGTGCACTTGGAAGTCAATAAATAATTAATTGTGGCTCAACATATAACAGCACTCTGCCTGATGTTAAGTTGGAGTGAGGAGCTGATACTACTACACTTAAATAACTACAAGTAACAGTCACACTGCAACCATCAACTTTCAAGCTCAACTTCCCGAAACGCTATGAATCCTGGTTTCGACTTTTCCCATCAACTGACTACCACTCTTAATTTCCCGAGTACACATCCTATGTCCCCCTATGCTCTCGCTCGCCACATATATGTATGTCGAACTATATATTTGTTGTCAGTATGTCAAATAACATGCACACAGTATACACAGGTGTTGTTGTCAAGAAATTGGATACAATAGTGAAATTTACAGAGAAGACTGATGTTTATTTTGGCAATATAACTAAAGAACAAATCGAAGCATATGTTAATACTGAAGAACCTATGTAAGTTTGCATTTCTTTTCACTTTTTCTGAACTTTTATGTTTACAAACACTTAAACTCTGCTTTGAGCTTATCTTGTTGAGATCTTTCCAATGACATCAAGGTTGGAATACCTTCTGACCAGAGTTACTGTGTATGACCAATTCTGACACGTCTCCTGGTTACGGACTCCTGCTGTTTCAAGAATGTCCCCAATTCGATCAAGGAACAAGATCTTCTGGCTTGTCTTCTAGGCTTATCATTTTACTTACTTCTGCATGAAGTGGTCATAAATCAATAATTATATAGATTATCATCAGTATGTTAGATTTGTATCGGATCGCAGAAAACATCAATAACATCTTCAATGCGCGAGGAGTTCAGTGGTCAGTGGTTGAGGAGTTAATGACCCGACATGCATCCCGAGACGACGGATGCATGTCTGTATGTATGTAATGTAATACATAGTTGCTGCATAAACTTATAGTGCATACACACAGTTACATTTACATGGCTTATAAAATCATATTACGCAATTTGAAGTTTTGAAATAATGATTTTTAAAAATATTAACTGTCAATAAAGCCCACTTAATACAATATCATTAATATTGTATGATTGGTGTGCTGCTAAGATTTTGTAAGACGAGGCGCCGCTTTTAGATTTGTAATTAGAGGCGGGCTGCGCGTCTTCTTACAAAATCTAAGGGTGTGCTGGCTTTTATTTTTATTAGTATGCTCATGACAAAATGCGAAACAAGCCCGTACATACAATAATGGTGGTGGCACACAAATTGATGTTAATTCAATCTGCAACCAGACACATGACAGTGTTTATACCTTTTTAATGTATTTTGCAGGGACAAAGCTGGTGGTTATGGCATCCAAGGCATAGGTGGCACAATGGTGGAAAGAATCAATGGTGATTATTACACTGTGGTTGGGTTGCCATTGCATAAATTATTCTGTGTAATTTATGATTTATATAAAGATGATAATAGATCACAGCCTTAGGTACTGACAGGGATATTGCTCACTCTAAGAGAGTTTATCCTTTGTGATCGCGACGTTATGAAATACGCTTACACAAAATAGATTTTGAGCGGCATTGTGGCGGTGACTGAGGCCTGTTACCATTACGCAAGTCAATGATTGATATAAATAAAATTATGTGACTAATAAATTTTTGTTTTAATATCCCAACTGTTTTAATATATCCTCACATCACATGAAGGTACTAATTCGGCATTGTTCCTACCTTGTAAGCATTTTTTTTTATTGTGACTAGACATGACAGCACCTCGCCTGATGTTTAGGTGAAATGTGGTCTATAAGGACTGCTACTACAGATAAATAACTGTAAGTAGCCACTATACCGGCCTAGTAGAAACCGTCAACTCACAACTAGTGCCAAGAGAGGACTATGTATATACCTAATGAAACAATTTCTTAGCATCCATGGATTCATTGTGCGGGTGCCGGGTCCATCGCGTGGCAGGCGGGAGAATAAAGGCAGCGTTTCGGACTTGTGACCGAAATGTAGGTTTCAAAGCTTTTTGTGACATGTCAACACTCACCTTCCCTGCCTTCACTATCCCCTCTACCCAACCAAATATTGTAAGACCCCATCAATGCCGCCTTCGACATACGATCCAAAAATGTGGTTACGGCGGACCTTGGGAGGCCAAGATTTTTTAAAAGATGATGCAAGGTTAAAAATCTCAAATCCGTATCGTATCTAACGATAACATCAAGGAACATTATATGCTAAACCATCGAGGTATGTTATCCACAACATGAGGGTGAAGATAATGGTGATAGTTTTAGTAAAGCGGTGGAAAAGTTTTACTAAAACTTTTGTGATGGAGTCTTGAAGGAAACAAGAAGAGACACGTTAAAGATCTCTAAATCTCTTGTTTATTCTTGACCAACTTAATTTTTTTTACTGGATAACAATTCCACAAATTAGTATTCGAGAATCACAAGCTTTACAAATATTTTAAAATTGCACATCCAGTCACTTGCAGTTTCCCGCCAAAACTCATATTAATAAACCAAAGACAACAAATCAATAACCAACGAAAATAACCTTGACAAACGTCAAACTAAAACCAATTTAGGACAACGCTTATTTCGGCGGTTGAACCTTGTTTTACTCATAAGCTGTAGAATAGAAGTTGTTATATTCTAAAATAAATTCTTTGTTAATTTTTGTGATTGTTAGTTGAAATTTTTATTCAACAAAAGCGGTGAAAATGTCTGGGAGAGGACGCAAAGCGGCTGCTCCTAAAAAGAAAGCAAATGGGTACAAAATGCCGGCTCCTATTCCTCCTGGAGAGATAATAACAGACACTCTCAGGAAAAAGAAGTGGCAGGTTGGCCCTTCTATTGGTGTTGGAGGTTTTGGCGAGATATACTCGGCTTGTGAACATGGAAACTCTCCGAAAAAAGGATCCAGTTATCCATATGCAATTAAAATTGTGAGTATTTATTCAACAATTAATATGACGTTGGCTGGTAGAAATGCGATGTACCATCAAGTCCGCGTGCGTACATCATAGTACGACTAATAATTCTCAGGCATTTTGTGATAAATATGTTTCGTTTATTTATTAAAATAGTGTAAGACAAATTTATTGTTGTAATATTTTTAGGAACCACATGAAAATGGTCCATTATTTGTTGAGAAGAATTTCTACATGAGAAATGCAAACCAAGAGGACAGTATGTATAGCTTTTATTAATAAAGTTTTATGAACATGTAACACTCATTAGAATCATTCTCTCCCTCTATCTCAGCAAACAGTCATTCACTGCCTCCTCACCTGCCCTCAAGTGCTTCACCTGCCAGTCAGTCGGCCACTATGATCTCCACAGTGGCCTGCTGCTAGCATCTTTTAGCAGGTTGTTAATCCATCTTATGAGTGGAAGTCCCATGCTAAATTTTCCTATATGTGGTTTCAATTTGAGAACTTCAACCCCAATCCAATTTATGTATATCTTGTAAAAAAGCAACATCTGCCTGATAAGTTAGTTTAAAAGCTGAAGGTGTAATGAAGTGAAATCATACTGAGAGTCGATCAAAACTCAATCAACTGAATTACCTTCCCAAATAATATATTTTTTTAATTGTGGCCTGACATGTGCCCCACCTGATGCCAAGTATTAACTGCAAGTAAAAGTTGCATCCACTATTCTGGCCTAGTTGGAATTTTTAAACACATAAGATGTTGCAAGGGGAACTAGGCTCATGTCATGAAAAGAATGGAATTGTTGTATTAAATCACATTAAATAAAGATTACAACTCTCATTATAAAATATTATTATGAAGTAAGAATAAAACAAACGTTGCTATGAGCAACAGTCATAGAGTTTCTTTTTTCTAAATAGGTACATGAGTAGATTTCATTTCAATATAAGATCTTAAACACAACTGAGTCAGTTTGTGGTTTGTACATTTGAAAGTGGTTGTACTCAAGATCGGCAGACTCGGCTAATGATTACCAACTATCTGCCTACCACACTTTATGGTTTTTGTACAATTATTAGACACACAGAGATGACTATTCCAAGTTATTAGACACACAGAGATGACTATTCCAACTAATATGAGCCATTAGCTGCAACTGTCACATCTGTGTAAACCATATTTTATACTGAGTTATATAATTGTAAAGCTAGCTCCAACATTTACGACATCTTCGGATTTAGCTACCTGCACAACTTTGCACAGGTACAGTCACGATTATAAACTCTCTTATCTACTTTAAGCCTCACTATACAATATATTGTGCATAGACTTGTGCCTAATTTCAGAGCCCCCACTATTGACTTTTTAGACAGACAGACATACATCTATCTGTCCTTTCAGGAAACCCATGACGATCATAGAGGTGGGGGGCATTGTCGTCTTAACCATGGTGTAAGGAAGGCGTTATACGAGGGCGGTTCAATAAGTACCCGTGTTAGAAATGAAGACACGATTTTTTTCAAAAAAATGCTTTTTATTTTTCAACATAGTCCCCTTTTAGTAAGATACACTTAAACCAACGTTCCGGCCATTTTTTTAACCCCTCCAAAAAATAGGATTTGTCGAACTCTCCGAAATACGCCTCTGTCCCGGCGATGACTTCCTCGTTTGAGCTAAATTTTTTTCCCGCGAGCCATTTTTCATGTTAGGGAACAAGAAAAAGTCGCAGGGAGCCAGATCGGGTGAATACGGGGGGTGCGGCAGCGATTCATAACGCAATTCATGCAGTTTGGTCGCGACAACACCAGATGAATGTGCTGGTGCGTTATCGTGATGAAACAACACCTTTTTTTTCGCCAAATGTGGCCGTGTCTCCTTTAATTTTTTGTCGAAGCGGTCTAATAACTCACTGTAGTATAGTCCAGTGATCGTTCTTCCTTTTTCTAAAAAATCCATGAGGATGACGCCCTTCGCATCCCAAAAAATCGTCGCCATGACCTTACCGGCCGATGGGACGGTCTTCGCCTTCTTTGGTGCAGATTCACCGGGAGAAATTGTTGTTTAGTTTCTGGTGTGTAATGATGAATCCAGGTTTCATCAACGGTGACAACTCGACGCAAAAAGTCCTTAGGATCTCGCTTAAATTGCCTTAAACACTGCTCTGAAGTTAACAGCCGCATCCGCTTGTTGTCCAGCGTGAGCAATCGCGGCACCCATCGGGCCGACAATTTTTTCATCTCCAACTTATCATGCAAAATATTAATTGCCGTTCCGGTCGACACACCTACGGCCTTAGCTACTTTGCGGACTTTCGATCAGCGAGAATCATGTCGTGGACTTTTTCAATGATTTCCTCGGTAACCACGTCTGCCGGGCGTCCTGGTCGCTCCTCATCAAAAACGGATGTTCGCCCACGTTTAAATTCGTTAAACCAATATCTAACTGTGGTCATAGATGGCGACGTGTCTCCATAAACAGCATCCAACTTTGCTTTTATCTCCTCGCACTTTTTCCCATCCAAAAACATAAAGCGAATTACCGAACGATACTGCTCTTTTTCCATCTTAACGAAAATCACGAAACACTCGAAAACACGGACTCGAATGGCTGGCAAATCGAAACTAACCTATCAATCAGTCTGAATTTTATATTAGCGCCGTCTGATAGATGGCAGCACACGATGATAACACTAACTTCACTCAGGAACGCCCTCTGTCTTCAAACACAGGTACTTAATGAACCGCCCTCGTAGTGTTTGCTGCATGCCAATAATATCCTGATGAAAATCTATGAGTATTGATTCTGTGTAGTTGTTATGTCCATGCATAGACATGCTTGTTTCAGCACTTTAGACCTTCCTTGTTCATTTTGAAGTGTCATTTTCACTTATATATTAAAATATTGTTTTCTAATTTACAGTAACAAAATTCATGAAACTGAAGAAACTGCAAAGTCTTGGAATGCCATCTTTCTATGGCAATGGTGTTCATGAATTTAAAGGTGAAAAATACAGATATTTGGTTTTGGAACGTTTTGGTAGAGATATTTGGAGCATTTTCAATGAGTCGGGTAAAAAGTTTCCTGTTACGACTGTCTTCCAATTGGGCTTGCAAATGGTTTGTTGTTGATTACATTTGTTTTCTATTGTTTAACTTAATTTTATTAACCCACAACTCATTCACAAATGTAGTGATGAAACTACTTGGAATAGCTTGACATATTACATCTCACCTATTCCAATTAGTCACATTCAGCGGGCATAATTAATCAAACAAATTGTCTCCCCTTTTTTCCAACATTGATAATCGAGCACTACTTGCCACGATCCTGATACTTGCCTTCGCTTCTCTCTCATCCACAATTTTCTTGATTATTTACTGGAACAAGTTTTAAATTGGTAGAAGTTTTTTTATTATAACTTGACATCTGACCTTGACTTGCTGACTCCGGTGCCGAGAATGGCAGCTGGCAGTGACTTAAAAATCCAAATGAGTTCGCGGCTCAGTCGCCGTCACTATGCTGGCCAAAAAAATAGTATTCTGCTTTAATTAAAGGATCCAAAACTATATGTAGGGAAGTTCACGTAGGGCTGGTAAATTGTTCCACTTGATTATTCTGCTCTAACTTCTGTTCCCCCCAACCTGTGCCAACTGTGTCAGTTTTAGTTTAATTGTGACTCGATATATGTCAGCACCCTGCTTGATGTTAAGCTGGAGTGCAGTCTATGAATTGTAAATAGCAGTCACATCCACTGCGCTGGCCTAGTTGAAACCAGCAACTTACAAGCTGATCCCGAAACGCGTCTAAATCACTTCACGGTATGTATACTTGTAAGTGGTGGTACTACCCCGGATCGCCATACTAACATACTACTTTAATATAATTATTACAAATAAAAGCTATGAAACAACTATTTGCTCTGACTGGGAATCTAATCCGGAAGTTTACGCGTAACAAACGGGCGTGATAACCAATCGGCCACGTCTGTCATCAAAACACTAGAATAAAAAAAGACTAAATTAGACTAAGATTGAATTATACATTTATTGCTTGAATTAAACTAATTTTATGCGGCTTACTATCGCGTTTATTTTGGTTTTGATTTTACAATTTTTTATTATTCCGACGTTTCGAGAGCTTTGCAGCCATCGTGGTCACGGAGAGACTTTTATGCGGCGATAGTAAGCCGCATAAAATTTGTTTAATTCATTAATCAATGTTCGCGCAAAATCTACCATTTATTGCTTCCTATATTTTCAGTTAGATGTCCTCGAGTACATACATAGCCGTGGTTATGTGCATGCTGATTTGAAAGGGGCAAATATACTTCTAGGCTTAAAGAAAGGTACAGAAAACCAAGCTCATCTATTAGACTTTGGTTTAGCGACAAGAGTTAATGAGAAGGATTTCAAGCCTGATCCAAAATGTGCTCATAATGGTACTATTGAATATACAAGTAGGGATGCCCATTTGGGAGGTAAGTTGACAAAATTGGGATTCATATAATGAATTAAACAAAGGACATCATTCATTTTGTATGGGGACTTGGGCTTAATTGTATTAACAGTTGCATATACATTTTAAAATAGTTAAATGTATGAAGATTACAATGTAATCGGTTAATATCCTTTTTTTTGCATAGTTTAGGTGTGCAAAATGAATATAACTATTGCTACTATAATTATGACATTTCAAAGCACTGTTAATATGGCATGTTTTTGCGATTGACAGAAGATACAAAATTAATATCTTATTTTCCAAATAACTCAATCTCACAGGAATTAAAAGCAAAATTGTTATTAGTTTTTCAGTATCTGACCTATCATTTATATGTTTTTCATCATTGGACATTACAAAAGTAGTACAGAAAAGCCAAAAATGTTTATGCAGATTACTATCGCATTTATTTAGTACATTCTACATTCTATTAAGTAAATAAATTAAATTATTTTTTAAAGCAGATACGGAAACTGCACATTAACATTCATACATTTATTAATTTAAATCCACAGGCATTGTTTTTTTATTGTGGCTCGACATTTGATGGTAGGCAGTGGTGCCTAGTCTGCCAACTTACTACTAGTAGTGCTACTAGGGTAGTAGCACCACTTACAACTATACAGACGGTGAGGTCATTTAGTAGCGTTTCAGCATTAGCTTGTAAGTTGCCGCTTCCAACTAGGCCGGCATAGTGGATGTGACAGCTACTTACAGTTATATAATTGTAGTAGCAGTGACATCTATTCATGGACCACTCTCTGGCATAACATCAAGCGGGGTGCTATATGTCGAGTTATAGGCAGAGATAACGAAGCACCACTTTCACAATCCTAACACAACTCTCTCGCTTCCTACACATTCTCACGAGTTATAATATATCTAAAAACATTACGAAACTAATAATATTCTGTTATTATGATTTAGTTGCAACAATGAGAGGTGACTTGGAAATCCTGGGTTACAATATGCTTCAATGGATAATTGGTGAATTGCCATGGGAAAAGTCACTCAAACAACCCAAAACTGTTCAGGAAATGAAAGAGAATTTCATGAAAAATATACGAACCAGTATTGCACAATATAAAAACGTACCTGGTAAGATGATTGTTAAACATTACATCTGATTATACAAGACCTGAGTGGCTTAGTAGTAACCGCTCCAATCTGCCACTCATTAAGTACTGGGTTAGATTCCCAGTTATAGAAAAAAAAGTTTTTAGCTATTTGTTCTTTAGCCAGCATGGAGATGAGGCCTGAAGCAACTATTATCTAAATCGTTTTTTTAGGCAAGTCAGTTTTGCCTAAAAATATTTTAATATTACGTCCTTGTATCATAGACACTAGACACCCAAAGTACACATATCTAAGATTTGGCACTGGCAAGTGATTTTAAACGAAAAGGTTTTGAAAAGTGTAGTTGGCTTCATTTATGGATTGCACTCTAGCTTTACGTCAAGGTGTGATTCCGCCGGCGACTGCAGACTGCACTACTTGTTTGTATGAGATTGATTCTGTGCAAGGCGACACTAGTCTGCAGCCGCCGCATTTATATTGTTTCCAAACATCATATTTATAATCTATGACTTAGCAAATGCTGATTGTCGCATTAGTGTCGATTTGTACGGAATCAATCTTACACTTGTAAGTACATCAATCTGCACTTACAAGTAGTGCAGTCTGCAGTCGCCGGCGGAATCACAACTTCATGCAGGTGAAAAATTACAGAATCTGTGTTTTTTAGATGCACTAACAAAATTCATGGAATACATAAATACATTGAAGCCAAAGGATGTTCCCGACTACGCAAAATGTCGGCAATTATTCGAAACCTATTTAAAATCTCAAGGAATCACAAAAAGTAGTAAATTAGATTTTAGTGCACCTAAGAAGACACAGTCTAAGAAAAATGCCAAAAAAGAAGAGAGTGACAATGAAAGTGAGTTAGAAGATCTCCAGGAAGAAGAGGAAGAGGAAGTGCCAAAAAAAAGAAAGTCACCAGCAAGGAGAGCTAAAGAAAATGGCACAACAGAAAAAACGACAAAAAAGAAGAAAGTTATTGTCAAAAGAAAATCATTGGAACCAATAACATTAGCTAAAATTAAGAAGACAAAATTATTAGCAAAAACCCCGCCAGTTAAGAAGAATCACGCGAACATAGCGACGCAGACATCAATCGAAAAGAAGAACAACTCCCGATCAGTTTCATTTGACAGCCCTATTTCGGAAATTATTGGTGAGAATAGCTCTTTAATATCCAAATCAGCTAACTCCAGTGGGGATATATTTGAAGATACGTTCACAGAGACTGGAAAGAAGGTACGCGGAAGAAGGAAATTGTTGACGGTTGAAAAGGAAGTTATACAAAGGGTGGTAAGGAGGAAAGTAACGACTAAAACCAAAGCATCATGGAAGGATACTCCTACGATTGTGAACGGGAAAGCGCCGCCGGTGTCTTAAATTAAATGGTTTATTGTAAAGAACAATTTGTCGTAGAATTGTTTGAAACATAAATATAATAGTCTTAAAAACGGCCTTAACACATTTTTGAACATATTTCATTGTAAGCCATTTGCCCGGCCTGCCAATCCGGGGTAGTACCACTACTTTCAAGTGTATAGACCGTAAAGTTTTTTTAATTTTTTTATTGTGACTTGACATATGACAGCACCTCGCTTGGTGTTAAGCTGAAGTGTGGTCCATAAGTGGATGCCACTGCTACTACAATTAAATAACTGTGAGTAGCAATCACATTCACTATGCCGGCCTAGTTGGAACCGGCAACTTACAAGCTGATCCCGAAACGCGACCAAATCACTTCACGGTCTGTATACTTGTAAGTAAAGTCGCGTTTTGGGTTTAAAGTTTTGCTTGAAAGTTACTGGTCCCAACTAGGCCGGCATAATGGATGCGACTGTTGCTTGAAGTTTAACTGTATTAGCTGTCGCCTTCATTCATAGACCGAGGTCCGGGTTAACATCGGGCGGGGGTGCTGTCATATAACGAACTACAATAAAAAACTGGAGCCCCATGGTTAGGGAAAGACTTCAAAATGTTAAATAATGCGTTAAGACACGTTTTAATTTATTCTAATTATGAATTTGTCTATAATTCAACTT
Source organism: Tinea trinotella (assembly GCA_905220615.1). Lineage (NCBI taxonomy): Eukaryota > Metazoa > Arthropoda > Insecta > Lepidoptera > Tineidae > Tinea > Tinea trinotella. Next base: position 2,177,770 of record HG992320.1, on the reverse strand, counting down.
TGTAGTACATGAATAGTATTAATATGAACATTTAGTGTATTTTAGAGGTACGAAAATCGGTGAAATATGCGAGGCAGGCTATCTCACCGACTGACAATTGATATACTGTTAATTGATATAGTTCCAGCAGAAAAAAAGAGTGCTAACTTTTGAACTGCGCAGTATAAGGATCGGCAGAGCTCTGGACGACTGCGGTGGAAGCAAGTTTGCCTATCTATATACCAGTGCACATATTTAAAGCTTGTCTAACTATAAATGATGCGCCCCTCCACTTTATTAGTTCATTTAAATGTGTGAATACAAATATTACTAACTATACTTTATTAACGTGCTCCTCCTTTTGTGTCTAACCAGCAACTAAATGACCAATTACAATTGCATTTTCGGTGTGTTGCATTCATATTTTAAATTCTCACGTGTGCTTAAATGCAGTGGAGGGGCGCGTCTTTTTAAACGAAAGGTTAGTAGATTACAAAACAAATTACTGCTCAGCTTCAATGTCAGCCCTTTTTTTGCCGGGACTTTTATGTATTGTTAAGTGCTTCCAGCAATTGGAAAGCTGTATTATATTTTCTTAGATTAAATTAAAGATTATGCAAACGTCTGATACCGTAACGTACAGTTCTTCGATATAAGTACATACATATCTATCTGTGCGCGAGGCAGTGGCGCTAGTATTGTTTTTAGTGAAGTTGTTTAATCTCGGGTTCGATTCCCGGTCGGAGCAAAGAAATGTTTTAATAATTTAATTAGATATTACAATTATTTGTTACTGAAATAAAGAGGTGTGATTTGATACTGGTCTGGTTGTCAAAATGTGGTAGGCAGTTGTGCCCAGTCTGCCGATCCTGGGTAGTACCACCAGTGTTTTATTTGTGGTCCATTAAGACATTTATGACAAGGTTTCGGTAAATTACTTTCTAATGTGAAGTTTCCGAATATAAACAATAAAGGACATAATTCCTTTTGGGCTTTTATGTACTACTTTTGTAATGTCTAATGATAAAAAAATATAAAAATTGTAGTTTTGATACTTGTATTAATAAAAGTAATAACAATTGTGCTTTTAATTGCTGTGCTTTAGAAAATAAGATAAATTTTGATCGTGTGTCATTTACAAAGACACGACATAATAACAGTTCTGCTTTGAATTGTCATAATTATAGTTAGATCATTTTGCACACCCTTACTATGCAAAGTAAAGTATATATTCCAATTACATTGTAATCTTTGTATATCAAACTATTTTAAAATGCATATGCAACTGGTAATACAATTAAGCCCAAGTCCCCATACAAAATGAATGATCTCCTTTGCCATTCCCTTTTCTTTGTGCTATGCAGCCCCCTAGCACGGGTTCGAGTAAGATTCAAGAATCAAGTTCCGCGATAGACCTATCTTACCATGTAACTTATCACAGATGCGAGCATCGCCATTCCTTGTTTAACACGTTCACGCCGGGGCCGATTATAATTTGTTTTGCTATTAGGCGGCGTTTAAATTAATATCGCGTTTCATCTGGCGGCGCGTGATTTTTGCCTGTTCAGACCTGTATACGCGTTGTTTGTTTCTCTGCAGTACAGTGAGATTTATTGTGCAAGTTTTTTAACTCGTGCCGTTTTTTCATCCTGACCACAAATTAACAAATGAACAAAAATTATGTTTCTGATACATTATTGATTATAATTATCATTTAAATTCAATGTTTAGTGCCGGTCACCGGTGACCCACGCCGCCTGATAGGACGGTTTAGTGCGGGTCACCGGTGGCCCACGCCGCCCGATAAGACGGTTTAGTGCGGGTCACCGGTGACCCGCGCCGGCGTGAACGTGTTAAGATAAATCAACGCGATAAAATCCCGTAAAATATATCTGTTTATCGATAAAAGTCTACAGGCTTTTTTGGAAACAACAAACCTCTATATAAACCTCTTTTTGCATATAATCATTCAATTCATTCATTTCGGTCATGGTACGTTCCCTACAATACTAACAGAAATTATGCGTATAAGTTAAAGAGTCAAAACATACTTGAAAATGTCAACTAACAACAAACTTTTTAATTTGACCGCTTAATTACAATACATCTTACGGCAAATTTGAGGCGTATCCACTGTCGAACGTTTATAAACTTAAAAAGAGACGTTTATAAATTTAAGATATAAACAATTTAATGAAGAATTAAAAATAATATGTTACAAAATCTCAAATAAATACATGTGCATTTATGCAAGGTGAGGTCCAAGAGCGCTGGTGACTGAAAAACATAATAATCTTTTAAGAACCTTACAAAAAATATAATTATTTAGTTTAAAAAGGCCAAAATATATTTATTACCACCTCGTTCATAATGTGATTAAAATGTGTTTATATAACGTCAAAATTTCTTGAAGTAGCCGTGCTTGCAAGTCACGATAAATTCAAACAAAATGGCGGTCATCACACATATTGCGTATCTTGCTTGCCGCCGTGCTCGCAACTTACAGTTCATGAGGAAAAGTCATATTTTGACAAACAATCATGATATTTATCGTGCTTCTTGGATTGCCGTGCTAGGGGAGCTGCTCAATTTAAGTCCACGTTTTCAAAAATTGTATATACATTGTTTGCTCTTGAGAGCTACTCGTATCTTGAAATATGCTTGTATGGATGAAACTGATTTTTTTTTAATTTAATTTTACCTTAATAATGAAGTATGTACTTTTAGTTAATTTGCTGGTTATTTATTTAATTTAAGTGAACGAATTTACTTAGGCATATTGTTGGAAGAATTGTACTGGAATAGATACGTTCACGTTAAAAAAACAGTATGTAATTAATATTGTATACGCAAGTTCTTAATAATTATACCAATCTAGGATATAAATTGTTTGTACGTAATTGTAAAAGATTGCTACAATCTTTGTATTGTTTATGTAATTCTCTAAATAATTATGTTAATACCAATTCTATGTATATTTGAATTTGTGTTTTGTAATTTAAATAAAATAATAATAATCTTTTTGTTATTTTATTTGTCTACCTACTCGTATTTTTAATATTTAATAAGCTAGCTAGAGATGCAACAAATATCTATCAATCAAATTGTCACGCAGGGATTTCCACGGGGATAGGCAGAGACAATGGGGCGCCCCTTGCCACGATCCTGGCACAACTCACTCGCTTCCTTCACATCCACAATTCTCCTCATACAAGCTCTAAGGTTATGGGCACTAGGCAACCTAGCTTTCTTAAGGATGTTTTTGATTTTGTGAGCAGGTGCCTAAAAGTCCTGTCTTCTCGTCTTAACATTGGGCGAAAACTATCTAATTATAACCTGAGGATGGCTAAATTTAACATTCAGTCACTTCAGGACAGACGAAAAAGATATGATCCACTATACCTCCATAAAATAGTGCACTCGTTTGTTGATTCCCCTACCCTTACATCTTTATTGAACATCAACACAAGATATGCTAGTCGCTCGCCAAACACATTTTCCCTGCAAGTATACAAAAACCATACTTCATATTATAATCCAACATTGTATCCGAAAATAAGGACAAAGTAGATATTTTTAATCACTCTTAGCGTCTTCAAAAGACTCATCACTGGGGACTCATCATTTTGGGACACAATCTAGTTCATAATTGTCATTTTGCGTAAATGAATTTTATGTAACGATTGTGTCCTGTCATGTATGCCTATAAATAAATAAATAGATTTGATGCAACAGTAACTGCCAAATATACAACCACATCATCTTGAAAGTTACCGGTTACAATGGGTAAAGGCTGGCACAATGAATTTATTTCACTGTAGTAGCAGTTACCTCCTAGCCCCTCTTTCCCACTGGGCACTGGTCCAGGGCCCCTTAGTTTCTGCCAGAGCATCAAACGATTACCAATATTTATTACCGAAAAACTTATTTATAAAAAAAAAATTGTTTGTCGCTGATGTCCATAGAATGCGATATGCCCAGAAACATAGATACCAAAGGAATAATTAACGATTTTGCCCATCTCAAATCTTTGAGCACTAACTTAGATTACATCTAATGTAAATCTAGAACCTTGCTTATCATTTCTAATAAAATAGCGCTCTGTCGAGCACAACAAAACAAAAATACGCCAGAACTTGTGAAAAGGCAATAAGGTCTCATCACTTCGAGCGTGCTAATTAGTCGTCGGCGTTGAGTAAAACTTCCTGTAATATTTGTAAAATAAACTTTAATTTACGCTCGTTACGACAAAATGACCCTGTATGTTTTGTTATAGAGCTTGTATGAAGAGAATTGTAAATGTGAAGGAAGCGAGTGAGTTGTGTCAGGATCGTGGCAAGTGGCGCTCCATTGTCTCCGCCTATCCCTGTGGGAAAAGGCGTGACAATTTGATTGATGTTTTGTATACCTGCAAAAATACCTACTTTTGAAATATTGACGATTTGGTAAATTACTACCAAGTATAGCGAAGGAATTCGAAATAAAAAGCGCAATTTCAAAGCTTTAATATTTTTTATTTACAATAATAATTATGAAAGTAAACAAAAATTTAACGTACCGAAACGAAACAAAAGTTTTTTCAGAGATTTTTCAAAAAACTTGGGAGAACATCATATTTTCTCGAATAAAAAAATGTGGCACGTCTTTTTTACCATAACATACGAAACAATACTTTTAGGAATCGGCAAACATTTTGAATAAACAGTGGTGTGATAGGAAAGTACGCGTAATATACAGAGCATATACCCAATAGAGGCCATACCGTCGTCTGTAAGAATAAATTTGGCCTTGAAATTATTTCTATTTCATATCCCCCCCACACACAGTTTTGTCCAAGATATTTGCCGGTCTCCATAACAGTTACACATTGTGAATTAAAAATATATTTTAAAAACAATTATTACATATTTTTTATATAATTTTAGCATTACAAAAGCTAAGAGTATATTCTAGGTGACGTTAAGATAGTTTACTAATAGTAGTCCAACGGCTTTGATATTTAAAAAAAAAAACAAAAATATTGGGCCAGTCACTTGCCAGAATGACGAACGTTACCATTAACGGTTGGAACACATTTAAACATCCGCGTGGATCAGAAAATTTATATTCGTTCGTACCAATATTTGATCAATCAACTTGTCACGCATTGTTCCCACGGGGCCCATAACTTTATTCTACCGATTCTTATGAAACTAATAATATGAAGTAAAATCGTCAGGACTACTATTAATTTAAATGTATACGAAGTAAGCTAAGGCTCGCTGTACACTAATGGCAAAACTTAGCGACGAAGCCAACATTGGACTAAAACACAAACTGGTAGCACCATTTGTAAAAAAAATATACTTTTTTTAAAACTCAACAAAATTATTAGGAGACGGCCTCAAAGCAGCTTTTAACAATTTTAAGAATATTACATTCCAAAGCAAAAAATACGCCTTTTAGTTAGGATTGCAGGCGTAGTCATTCGGTACAAAACAACATTCCTTTTCCAACAGTAAAAACCTTCGGACTCCATCTTTATCATTGATCCTAAAACTTGTTAAAAGCAGTTGACATTTCCTATAAATCGGTCGTCCCCTAACTGTCGCCGAGAAGTCACATTTACACGGATCAATCACATTCATAGACCACACGTTCTCAATAGACGCTGCATAGATAAGCAACGGGCAAAGTTGTTTCTGAAGTGAACGATGCGATCCATTGGCCCTGCCAATTGTTGATGTCTAGAATATGTGGTCTATGGTAGTTCGTGTAAATGTGACTAATAAAGCCGCAGTGTAGCGCCACATAGCTCTTCTTACACTCAATAAATACCTATTACATAAAAATTACAAACAAATCTATATTATCATATTAACATAAATTTACGCCGGTACAGGAACATTTTATGCAAACAAAATCTGCAGATTACTTGCAATGGGACTAGTATATGATTATAAACTCTACAGTTTTTTTTGTCATGTCGCTGTAAGGCCCGCATACACACTAGTCTTGGATGCCTTACCAAATGTAGAATATAGCCAAAAAGGCTCCTTTTAGAATATGTAATAAATTCAACAATTGTAGTTAATAACATTTTAAATTTGTGACCTTTCAGAAAAATATTGTATCTCTTTTTTAATAAACATCTCAGTACTTAGTATTAAAAGTATTAAAAATAAATTGGAAGCATATTGCGAACACCCGGGTACTGAACCACATTGCCGTTACGACCTAATTTTGTGACCCAATTTGGTGAATGGGTCCAAACAGAATGAGGTCACAACGCGACGTGGTGCTAATCATATTTTAAAAGGAGATTCGATCTGTCGTTAACACTGCCAAGCTCATATTAAACCTATAAAACATTGCTACCATAATCCTTAATCCAAACCCATCTAAACTTATAATCTAGGCATTGAAAAATAAACTCAAAAATAACTTATACTATTTTGGAATAAATGTATGTTAGGTAATTATTAATGCGAGGTGGTTCATACAAAACGTTTGGCGCCGCGTCATTCATTATGGATCCATTCTAACTAAAATATTGGTCACATTTATGAAACAAAAATTAAAACAAAGCGATCCTATTATTTTTAACACGTTTAAATGACAATCAAAAAATTAGCAACGTTTTGTGCTTTTCTTTACGCCTCCAATCTCATAGAGATAAACAGGGCTACTGGAATTAATGAGGCCTAAAAGTGTGATTTCGATTGCGACCGCAGACTGCCCTACTGGTTTTTATGAATCTGGATGACGCGGCCGCAGACTTGCACGGAATCAATCTCATATAGATTATCAGTCTGCGGTCGCCATCGGAATCACACTTAAACATCGGAAGCCATTACAAGATTAATACTCTACTCCTTTAAAGTAACATATCCCTAATTTACCAGAACATAAGAACCAAAATCGTGTAAACATATTGTAATTAGAATGGACGCCCTGCATGTAATGTGCTGAATACACTGGGAATAGTATCACAAGCAATAAACAACTTTAAGGTACTAATTAACATTTAGAATTCACTAAAAACTTTAACTGTTATTAAAGATTGGATTTTAAGGTCCTAAAATTTGATGGGCCTAATTATATATGCGTATTGGAAACATACTGAATTTATGTCCTCATACAAAAAATAGACGTATGATCCACTTTCAATAGTGGCATGATGCATGACATTATCCCGCCTGATAATGGAGTGCGGTCCATGATTGGAGCGACTGCTGACACAGACAAATGTCCACAAGCAGCAGTTGCCTGTCTGGTTAAATTCAACCTGATCCCGAAAAGTAGTGATACTATCAGACATGAGTCTGTATATTTGAACGGCAGACTGGGCTACCAGACCCGGAACAAATCTCCGGTTTTTTTTATAAACAAATATTTGTTACATTTAACCTAATTATTAAATATTACAAATAAAAGCTATAGAATCGAATATTTACTCCGACCGGGAAAAAAGTCGTCAAAAAGTATATCTGTCAAATTCCAAGAAAGACATTTCACAAGGGACACCATCTTGAATCCATTCTTTAAACAACAGTTAAAACTTGAAAACGATTGCGGCTGATTTTAAACACAGTTTCAACAACATTAAAGCTAATTCTACTTTATTGTTTAACACGGATATATTACATATTTTTAATATAAAAATTTTGGTGTTGAATCAGTCATGCATTATACAGGTCCCATTACCTCTTATAACTACTTCTTGCCTTATTTAATTAATGCTTAAGAAAGGTTTAATTATTGTATTTAATGTCGCCAGGTAAATAACGCCCAGTATGTAAAGACTTGTATAAACAAGCGCAAACATAACGGACTGACGACATGCCAAAGGATAGGAAACCGCTGTATGCAGGCCTCTGTACTGATCGCGTCATTAATGGTAATGACAATGAAATTCATTCCCATTTGACAAAAAAGTTACGCGGTCGCTGCTAGAGTCAAAGACAACTTTTATTCATTCGGACAATGAGTTTCTATGAGCTTGAACTGTCAATGAAAAAGAACATTGATTCTTAGTGTGGGCGCAATTTTAATTTTGAAGCTCATTAATGGAATTCATCTATCAAAACTAAGCCCATTCTTATTGTCATTGTGTTACACGGTCGGCCCACTGATTGCTGTGGGAGGCCGTTGTCCAGTAGTGGAGCGCTTACACGCAGTTAAGCGGACGTTAATTGCCTTAGATGAAAACATATAGGTTTTAGTTTCTCAGGACCTTTTCTATGGCTAACATATTACAGGATATTTTGACATATAAAAGTTGATAGTCTGAATTAGGAGATTTCTTCAAATCAAACACTAACACCAGACTTCGAGGACGTGATGGTAATCTTGTACGAAATCTAGTCAAGTCATTGCTATTTCAAATTTAATCGTGTTCATTGATATATATATATATATATATATATATATATATATATATATATGGATAAATAAAACAGTTGATATCGTTATAGTGAAGATAGTTAACCAATTTAAAAATAGACTTGACAAGCACAATAAACCACAAGTGTTTTTTTATTATTGTGACTCGACAAATGACAGCACCCCGCTTAATGTTAAGCTGGAGTGTGGTCCATGAATGGATGTCACTGCTACTACAATTCAATAACTATGAGTAGCAATCACATCCACTAGCCGGCCTTGTTGGAACCGGCAATTTACAAGCTGATTCCGAAACGCGACCAAATCACTTCATGGTCTGTGTTCTTGTAATAGACGCATCAGCGAAAGTCTATTTAATAATAATCTAAGACACCGGGTATATTAGCCCAACACATAAGAGGACGTGATATTACCTCTAGCGGCCTGTCCTTTGCTTTACCTCTATTTCAAGCATTAATTAAATCTCTACGAGTATAACAAATAATCAACGGGCGACCGCAGTGTTTATAATAGGAGAAACTCCATTATAATCCATATGAGAATAGTCTTTAAGCGACATTTTTCTGTGGCTAGATTAATTCTATTTTATAATCATAATATAATATATACATTATCATAAATACCAGCTTTTTTTATTGAGCTGAAGATTGTTTTTCACTTCAAGTATGTTATATGCAAATGATAAGTGTTTAGTCTCTTTAAATGACCTCAGACACCTTTTTTTTTAATAACTATGACCCACTTACTAGTAGGTCTCTGAAGCCTAATACACATTATTAGTTGTATCATCAAAGCAGGACGAACAAAGTACGTATCAAAGATACATTGTATCGGAAAATGCTCTAGGACCTAGAGCATTTTCCTATTACTAGACCACGATCGCCTTAACGTCAATTAATCTTGAAAAACACAGTTGTGGCCGTTTAGTAAGTCCTCAAAGCCTAAGCGAAATTAACTCGTCAAAAACAACTTTTCTATTAACTTATCACTTGCACTAAACAACATAAGAGACTTACTCAAAAATTCACAAAGCTGATTCCTATAATAACGTTTAATACTTATTAATAATATTAAAAATGATAGGAAAATTGTTTGAACACACGCGACTAGTCAGATGGCTTGAACATCGGAATGTATATCTAGGTATAAAATTTGTAATTGCACATTATATAGTAAAAAAAAGTAAATATTTAATCACTCGTTTCTATGGAACATTAGTTGCAATTCTATAGAATTAAAAAAATAACATTACTTTATTATAATTATACATAAACAGCAAATAAAAAAACAACCTATAAAATTATATATAACTTTTATATATTTTAGTTGGCAACTTATTATAGTATTACTAATTAACAAATTTAAAAAATAAAACAAAAAATACCAGAGCATTGCAACCTCAGCCTAAACGTGTCAGTGGGGCAATCACGAATATCCAATCCCTTTTTATTATTGTGACTCGACATATGACAGCACCTGTTAAGCTAGAGTGCTGTCTATGGAGTGTTGTTTAACTGCCACTACAGTTAAACAACTGCAAGTAATTGTCGCATCCACTATGCCGCCTCGATTGGAACCAATTTCTAAGCTGACCGCGAAACACTATTGTCACTTTACGATCTGTGGTGGTGCGTATCGGCGGACTGGACATATGACCACGAACTGTCTGCTTACCACTCTTACCTAATATAATTAATATCCGCGGACCGCTCGCGGGCAGAGGCAAATAAGAAAACACTAGTATAATTAATATAACTACGCATTTGGTACTGTCAAAAAGGTTAGGTTTGCAATTCCAGGACGGAATGTCGTTGCTGACGTTACCAAGCCAATGCTGCCAACATTCTAACATTTTGACGTTGACAGATGCAGTTATAAAAATTGCTATTCGATAAATAACCACCACGTTATTTCAGGTGATACCATATTACCGAGGGTTAAAATAATTAAAACCATTTCTATTTCCCGAAGACAGTTTCTTTTAGTACAGTCGGTGGGTACATGATACACGATGCTGGTAAAAATACATGACGCAACCTTGATTTCAAACGTAATCGAGCCGAACGCATTACGAGGAGTGTTCGTGGTTGCCCCACAGTAAAGAAATAACGATATAATAAAACAAAACTATAATTATTTATAATAACTCATTAGTAAAAACAATGTTTTTTATAAGAAGGAACACATAATTACGTACTTAGGTACACACGAACCTGTACTCGAGGAATAACGATTTTCTTGTCTATTACCACTAGCCCTAATGCTGGAGCTACATTAGGCGGGCGAAGATTCAACGTGCCGGATTGTGTTGTTCGGCAAAACTAGGTGCCATACGCCCAATATTATTTCTCATACCAGGGTTGTCATTTATCTCGTACATTTAATTCCTCAATCTCGTACTAGTAGATTTGTCTACTGGGCCAAAGTGTTCATGAGTAACATATAAATGCCATTAAATATATAATGTTTAAAAAATAAAACAAAAAATACCAGAGCTACCGTGCTGTATAATCATTAGAATTTAAAATATTTTTCTTCAATTTATTCATTGAAATACTGGGAATAACGAAACCAATAGAGGATGTTTTTTAATTATAGAAGTTAAGGCATTTTGGTCCGGATCAATAGTCGAATATAACCCTGTTAGGTATATAACATTATTTCTCGTACGTCTGGCAACCCTGGTGTGGTAGCCACCCAAGCGAATATTGTCGCGACAAATCCCTTTGATGCGCTCCAGTTTACCGACAGTGCCCCGATAGTACATCGTCTTTACCCGAATACTACGCGTTGCAATGATCTAGCCGGCCCCACTTATCGAATATTCGCTGTAGTCCGCTAATGTAGCCACAACATAACAATAAAATTACGTTAATATAAACGTTGCCTAATTTTCAAGCTTTCTGTTTCATTTGTATGGTTAAAGAAAAAGAGAAAACACAATTAGCTAGTCATATGAATGACGTCAGTGAATTAAATGTCATTTTTAATTATTACACGATCGCTTGCAACTAAAGAGAGGCAGTAGGTGGATATATAAAGCCTATCTTTTCATGTTTGTGCAACTAGTGGAACCGATAACAAATAAAAAATATAAATCATAACATTGCCAAAAAGGTAAAAAAACGATAACGATGAATCAATCAAGTGCTCTTTGTTAATGCGTCGCGATTATACAATTTCTTTGAAACAATCTTTATAGTTTAAACTGTTAATCGACACAGTCACCTAAATTGAGAATGTCTGCAAATTTCACAGAATTTCCTAAGTGGTGACGCAATATTACGAGCAGATTAAACAAGAAATTGTAGTGGAATAAAATGGAAAATTGCACATTAATTTCTGTTTTTTAGTAACCGGTATTGGTAATTCACAAAAATAATTTATTTATTTTGTAGTTAAAATTCACTTAATTATTCACCTCTGTTTCTAAATAACGAAAACTACTTGCAAAAACAAAAAAATATTTTACCTTAAATGTACATTTCTTAATAAGAGCATAACTACGATTTTGTATATTTGCATTAACTACAGGTAGGGGGTCTATGTATGTCTATCAAAAAATGAAACTTATCGCATATGGATTATCAAAATGTAATTACATTTGACATGTGGATACTACTAAAGAAACTCGTTAGTTAGTGGAATTGGTAATCGGTAAAACAATACAAATTTTGTATTTTCATTGGTTTATTCTTGTTGAATTTTAATTTTAATTAAAATAGTTATTAATTTTTCTAGTTTTATAAACGACCTAAATACTGATATAAAAGATAAATTGATAACAAATCAAACCACTTGTTTTTGGATCAAAATTCAGATTGGCTCAGATTACTTTGGAAATAATTTTTTTACAACTGGCAACGCTTAAGATGGCGCCTGATCAACTCATTCAATAATCTATTTAGATTTCACTTTCTGATAGACTATTTTCTATAGAACACAATAGGTAGTATTTCATTATCATTATGGGAACATACTTTCTGAGTGTATTTATGTTTAGACCCGTCTCACAACCGCGGCTTTTTAATATGTTAAATTAAATAAACTATTTGTATTAATTAATATTTTTAGGTAAAAAGAAATGGTTAATTTATGACAAATTAAGCCAAATAATTCTAATTAGAGTACAAAATTGACGAGGCCAAAATATTAAGGTTACGGTAATATTTTATGGTTATCTGTAATAGAATAGAGATCAACTAACTTCATCGGTATACTCGTAATTTGTCGCAACAAAATTAACAGAACGTGTTCACTACAGTTCAAGAATTATACTTTTTTCGCGCGTTAGTTAGTCTGTCGGAACGTGCAGTGGCATTATTAGTGCACTGTCTTAGTCCTAGTATTATGGTATCTCGGGTAATAGTGGAGAAGATCGTGGGTGAAGTTCAACATAGAGGTACTCCAATAGATACTCAGCAATAGCAGATTTATGTAATTACCGTTTTAGTCAATTCTAACTATGAATTTAAATCGCAGCATCAATCCAGAGTAATTCTTAGTTATGCAAAAGTTTGGTGAATTAGAGAATGATTTCAAACGTTTGCTTTTAGGTTCCGATTTATTTCAATCCCTAAAATAAATAATTTTTAGAACATTTGCCAAAAAAAAAATGGTTTTTATCTCAATGATTGATATTTATTTAACAGCAAAAAAATGTTTTTTTATTTTACCTTCCTAATAAAATAAATAGACATAAGTCGATAAAATATGAAAATAAATCTTGAATCTTTGATATTATTTCTTAATTAATAATATCAAAGAGTTATTTAAATGAATTATCGATAAAACCTCGTTTTAAATTTCTTCATTATAGTTATCGCTTCGTCTGAATTTACTCATAAAAATATTCAGAAATAAGCGCAGATTTTTTATTTAACGTCAAGCCAAGAATTAATTTTAAACCATATGTGTGTTCTATACCATTACTAAACAAACTAGGTAGTAAGTTTTCTTGTTTTGAGAATCTTTTTTATATTCCTGTCATTTTATAATTAGTATTTAATAACAAGAATTAACAAATTTCATTATTTTTAACACTTTTTAGCGTTAAATTGTCTTTTTTGTCTGACGACATTAAATCCTAAATGTTGTAAAAAAATTCTCAATCAAGTAAGTTAAATCATTCCATCACCGTCATTTGACACAAAATGGCGTCGAACGCCAAACAAACGTCAAATAACAGCGGCAATTACGAAAAGCCACAGATTAAACATTAAGTCATTTTTAACAGTATACCTAACACTCACAGTGTTCAAATTCACACTAAACTATGTACAAAAATCCATGATCGCCCTTTCTACTTACATTATAAAATGGCAGTTGACTATTTACTTAAATATAATTTTAGTTAAAATGACCGAGCGCTCATTTCACAAGGGGGCAGCATTTGCGATAGCGCTTACCGAACCCACTCACTTTATGTCAATATGATTTCACTACATAACATTGACAAAAAACAAGATAGGCCCTCACAATCCATAATACGGCGTTCTCACGAGGTGATTTTAGTTGACCAAAGGCGAAATCGTTCGCTATTTGAAAGGTCTTAACAGACTTTCAATCAAGTTGAAGCAATAAATATCGGTTTAACTAAAGTTAAAAACTTTTGAACTTTATTATTCGATTATGCGATGAAAATTGAACAACTAAAATCGCCTCGTGAGAACGCTGTATAACAAACACAAGACGTTTGCTTGTTGACCGCTTAAGAAATTCCAAGGAGTTTTATATCGTCCTGCAAAAGCAGCGAACACAATCTGTCAGCTCAGCGCATAAAGCCTTGCTTATAATTACTTACACTTCGTCAAGTGCTTCACTTAATTAAATAAACGAAGTGTAAGTCAGTTTAATTTGCATCAGCAGTGTTTAGTTTCTCACTGCGTGCAAAGTCTATCTGGGTGTAAGTTCTGGGGGGCGCTGGAGTGATGTTCGAACGAGGCTCCAAGTCCAGCGAAGCGTAATTAAGTCCACTGTCAGGTGCAGGAGACTTTCTAGAAACGTCTTCACCAATGGTAAATCTGGGAAGGTTCGTGACGATACCAGCGCGAACCAACGTCACACTAACCGCTCCCGAATTAGAATCGCCGGGACGTAATAATGATTTCGTTGCCGTTGGGTTACATGACAATTCGTCTCCGTCCGATTCAGACGATTTAGCAGGCGCTGCGATTGGTTGACTCGATGTACGAGCGCCGAGAGCTAAAGACACATAATGTGGGGGTGAACCCAAGTCGGGGCTCTTCTTTCCTCCTTCTTCAGAAATTTCTCTAACAGTCGTTAAAGGATGGTGATGTGCGTCATCCTCGAATATATCAGCCCCTTCAACATCGTTCCTTTCGTCAGACGCAGGGCTTTCGAGACTGAGAGGAAACAGCGTTTGAGAGCCCAGCGGTGTGAAATCTTTTGAACGGTCATTTTTCTTCTTTCCATCATCAGCCGGCGTTTGAGGCGATGCAATAGGTGTGATAGATTTGGGTGTATCTTCGAATCGTTTCCGTTCACGATTATCATTTATAGTGATAGGTCGTGAAGCTGCCCGTTCTTTTTTGCTTGCGTAATTCATCTCAACATATCCGTCGGGAGTTGTTGCTGTTGGTGGTGATTTAGACAAAATCCTTCCAGGTGGCGATCGTGCCATGTTCGTGGAAGTTGAAGGAGTTGAAAGATTCGCGTCCAATGGTCTCATTTCCACGTAACCTGATTTTGGTGACATGTCGACGTATTCGTCAACTTTGGGTTTGTATGGTGTCCTTATTGAATTACCTCGAGGTGTTACAAAGCCAGCTGAAGGTGGTGTACGTGATAAAACCACTTTAGTTTTGGAGAAATCTGAAAGGGCCAAAGAATTTATTTTTAGACATTAATAGGAGACATCCTCAAGAAAGCTAGTGCCCATAACGGCATAGCTTGTATGAAAAGAATTGTGGATTTGAGGAAAGCGAGCACCTCTTGGACCTCCTCTTGCTAACCACCAGGCGGGTCGAGGTCAGATGACGAGTAACCAGAAAAAAAAATAAAAGTTATTTTCTTACCCAGTTCCATATGATCCTCAGTAGATCTTGGTAGTAAGGGAGCTGAAGTAGATGTATGGTTAAAATGGTGTGTACCAACTCTAGTTCTAGCCCCAACACTGTATGCTCTGTCCCTCGCCTCCACAATGGCTGGGGAGGGTTTGGACCCCACACTGTATGTGCGAGATGTTCGCGTGTATTCAGATATGTGTGACATCACTGGGTCCAGTTGGTACTCGCTGGGGACAAATAAGTACACAATATAAAAAACAGCCTTAGTATTTTTTTAGATTTTGCGCAAACATTGATTCAATTTTATGCGGCTTACTATCGCGTTTATTATTGATTTTACATTATTCCGACGTTTCGAGAGTTTTGCAGCCATCGTGGTTACGGAGAGACTGAGGTGTTGGTCGTCCTATTTGGTTGATGCTGTTATTGTTTCCAAAATTACCCTGTTTGATGTTTTGATTTTGTTTTTCTATTCATTATCAATCAAACCAATATAAATCAAAACTAAAATAAACGCGATAGTAAGCTGCATAAAATTTGTTTAATTCATTAAAAAATAAATAATTGACTTACCTAAATCTTGGATCAGTAGATGGAGTCCCACTGCAAACTGATCCACTCGAAGCGGCTGGTGATAGATTCCTATTCACTTCCACATAACCACTATCACCTGCGGCTGCAGCCATAGGCACATATAATCCAGGAGGTGAACAAGCCTCGTCAATAAGGGAAGAATTACGGGAGTGCTGGATTGAATGGTTTCTGCTGAAGATTAAATAAATTAATGAAGCATTCCTCTGGTATTTTTTGTAGAATCCCAGGGTAATTTTCACCTCACCCTGGATGAATCATCTGATTTCTATTGACCAAACCGACAGTCAAACTAAACGGTTCGTCGCGTCGTTTCTTTGTGAAACTATTGACAAATGGAATGCTTTTCCCGGCCCAATTGTTTTCCCCATTCGTGACATAATGACATAGCATATATTTTTTTTAATTGTGACTCGACATATGACACAGCACCCCGCGTGATGTTAAGCTGAAGTGTGGTCCATCAATGTGAGTAGCAATCACATCCACTATGGCGGCCTAGTAGAAATCGGCAACTTACAAGCTGATCCCGAATCGCGACCAAATCACTTTACGGTCTGTATACATTTTTTGGCTGACATAAGGCGTAGCGTGTAGTTTAGGCGACCGTCGTGTAGTGATAGTGCAATGGTTACGCGAACCGAGAGCACGGGTTCAAAACTACTTGCCGGTACCAATGCCTCTTTGATATTGTACTTCATTCGTCCTGTTTTTATAATACAAGCACTTTAGTAGCTTAGTATAGAAATGTCAAGTAAAAATATATTTTAAAAATAGTCAGTTGTCAACTGACCCAGTCATGAACCTCTTCTTGCTGTTACATTAAAAAAAGTCGTCCCAGAAAAGAAATTTCTTGGGATCATTAAAATCATCATATCAACTATCAGCGTTCTCCATAGTGGCCTGAATCCAGCAATTTTCTGCTACCTTTAGCAAGTCGTCAGTCCATCTTGCTTTCCTGCGAAGTGCAAGTCCTACGATGCGATTTACGGTACGTTTTTTTTATTCTGACCTAGCTATCTGACTTCGACGTAAGAACGACTGAAAAAAAACTGACTCCGGCCAGACAGCAAAGCACGATCTGCATAAGAGAACTTTTCAGCACAAACAAAATGTGATTAATTACAAAAGAATGAATATTCTTCTACTAACTTCAAATCTTTGGGCGCCATTTTGTAATAAGCTTCGTCAGGTTCCTCGGGGATTCCCGGTGTTGGGTGCCACTCTACTGCGTCAGGCTCATCACGTGGTTCTGCAAGAAATTATAATTGTGTTCATACTATGTGCTTCATTTTGTTGTTGCAATAAAGGTGTGATTCCGATAGCGACCGCAGCTGCAACTGCATTATTATTATTATTATTGTGACTAGACATATGACAGCACCCGCCTGGTGTTAAACTTAAGTGCGATCCATGAATGGAGGTGATTGCTACTACAGTTAAATAACTAGAAGTCACCTCACATCCACTATGCCGGCCTAGTTGAAACCGGCATCTTATAAGCCTTATTGAATGTTGTATGTGTACATTAGTCACTATGAATTTAAAAATAAAAGAATCGTTTACAACCAATTGACTACAATGATTTTAGTTCCCCTTTTATCCTAGATAAATCGAGTCATAGCTTGAATTTCGACATAAGAAACAGGAAACATAAGAAAAGGTTTGTAACATCTGCACGAAAATGTTACGTTTAGCCTTCGTTCTACTTCAAAATAAAACTTACAATACCGAAATAAAACTACAAACACATTAAAAACAAAAACATATTAATTTATATAAGATGGCATAAAATGTGTGCCATGGCCGAGAACTCAAACGATGTGTCAATTAAAATTTGTATGGTGGCCTCTCAGCGTGGTCGAGTGAATTTAACGTGGCAAGTATTTTTCTTCTCTAAATGAAGAGA
The DNA here is from genome assembly GCA_905220615.1 of Tinea trinotella. Taxonomy (NCBI): domain Eukaryota; kingdom Metazoa; phylum Arthropoda; class Insecta; order Lepidoptera; family Tineidae; genus Tinea; species Tinea trinotella. Next base: position 2,159,878 of record HG992320.1, on the reverse strand, counting down.
AGAAAAATACTGACAAATCCGTTAGCAATAAAGTATAGTAAGGGAACGAGCTAAGTTTAAAGAGTGGTAGGCAGTGGTACCCAGTCTACCGATCCGGGGTAGTACCACCACTTACAAGTATACAGACCGTGAAGTGATTTGGTCACGTTTCGGGATCAGCTTGTAAGTAGCCGGTTCCATCTAGGCCGGCATAGTGGATGTGATTGCTACTCACAGTTATTGAATTGTAGTAGCAGTGACATTCATTCATGGACCACACTTTGGCTTAACATCAAGCGGGGTGCTGTCATATGTCGAGTTACAATAAAAAAAAAGTAAACGCGCTAGGAATGCAGTTGTGACGTCATGGTCACGTGTCTATTATGAATAGTAAAGTAAAATGCAAAATGTCGATAACAATAAACACACACTTCCCTTTAAACGCAAATAGATTTAGTTATTAAAAATTATAAATGTGTATTAAATTGAAGTATAAACATTAGACAGCAACAATTTTTAATGAATTATATATTAATCTAATTTTGAGAATAGTGACTACATGTTTTTTTTTCTTTTTCACACATTATAATCACGTTTCTTATAATGACTTTAGTCTGACTACGAATGACGACTCTTTTTTATTCAATTAACTCACTAATTTTTCAATAATCAAACAAATAAAATATGGAGACGTTTTTATCGATATTAAATGACATCGCCGAGCTATGAGCGTCACTAAAAGCGGCCACTATGATACGGGTGGTTGTTGTTTCACGCCCCACCGCACCTCAGCCCCCGAATTCATTTAACTCGTTCCCCAACTATACTTAAAGTAATAATCGAACAAATATGTAATTACCATCAATATGATTAGATAGATGTCTGGATGGAGTCTTATCTGTATCCATAGGTGGGCAGGTACGCGACGGCATACTCTCGCAGCGGTGGCGCATAGGTAGATCTGTGAACATTGGTAAAGTTGACAATTAGCATTTATACATTATTAAACAAAAGGCGTAATTGATATATGATATTGATGAAAGAAGCCCGGTCTGCATAGCGGAATCGACTGCTACTAACGAACATTTATCTGTGGCAACGGTCACCGCCACCCATTAACCAGATTAATCAATCAATCAATCAAATTGTCACGCCTCTTTCCTACGGGGATAGGCAAAGACAATGGACCGCCACTAGCCACAATCCTGACATAACTCCCTCGCTTCCTTTACATCCACAATTCTCCTCATACAAGCTCTACGGTAACCAGATTAAAGCTTAACATAGGACGATCGGCTTTAAAGTTTCCAGTTCCATCTAGGTCGGCATAGTGAATGGAACACTGTTACCTGCAAAATTTTTAACTGTACTAGCAGTCGCCTCCATTCATGGACCGCACTCCTCCTAATATCAGGCAGAATGCTGTCAATATATTAAGCAATTGATTTTTTTAAAACTTGTTAAAACTACAATAAAAAGATAATTTTATAAAGTGTGAATAATATAAATTTATATCTGATGATATGCGTAAAAGAAAAAGATGGTTAAAAATGTTCTCTCGCTCGGTCGTATGATATTTTAAGCACATAAGAATTGATATGAGAGAATTGATTTACAGTTCTCTTAAATGGAGCACAAGCTTCCAGAGTCACAAAGGACATCATTCATTTTGTATGGGGACTTAGGCTTAATTGTATTAACAGTTGCACATACATTTTAAAATAGTTTGATGTACGAAGATTACAATGTAATTGAAATATATCCTTTATTATGCATAGTTTAGGTGTGCAAAATAATCAAACTATAATTATGACAGTTCAAAGCAGAACTGTTAATATGGTGTTACTTTGTGATTGACAGACGATACAAAATCCATATCTTATTTTTCAAATAACCCAATTGCACAGCAATCGAAACTACCATTTATACATTTTTTCATCATTGTACATTACAAAAGCATTACTAAAAGCCTAAAATGAATGATGTCCTTTCGAGGAATCATATTACGTTTCCACCAAATTAAATAGAATAGCTCCGAAACTTGTCCTTGCTTTAACAAAACTGTACTTATATAATTTACGCACAAAGCAATACCGACCAACATCAAAAAACATTAGCAAAAATGACCGGCATAGTGACGGCGACTGAGGCAACCGTAAAATGAAACGGTTTTGTCAGTCGGCAGCGCTCTTAAACCGCCCCTTGTTTACCATTAGATAAGTCGAGGACATCTACCAATGTAACCATTTAAAAAGTATTTCATATGTAGAGATAGGACGTAATATACCTGATTGAATACAGAAATCAAAATGAAGGACCTTATTATTATTATATTTTTATTGTGATACGACATCTGACCTCGTCCCGCCTGATGATAAGCAAGAGGAGGTCCAAGAGTGACGACGACTAAGAAAACCGAGTTTGTTCACGGCTGCCTCAGTCGCCGTCACTATGCCGGCCAAATTCTAAAATGAACTAAATAATATTACAAATAGAGTTCATATTTAATAAAATCGATCATTTGAAATGCCCAATGTTTAAAAACAATAGCTCACAAGCAAGAAACATAATCATAACAATAGCGGTTGTAAAAGGCCTCATTCATTGCCCAAGTAGCGAAAAAAACAAACAGCATAACACAAGCATTAAAGAAAGCAAATAACTTCTTATTAAAAAAACATTAATACAATTAAAATATGTAAAATAAAAAATGTACATGAATAATCAATTAAAAATACAACATGATTTGAATAACAGAAAAATACTTTATATAAAAAATACATACTCTATTTATACTTCTACATATAGGTATATTATCGAAAGCTACACCAGGTTTATTTATTTATTTGGACCTCGTCATGTGTGATCTCGACCGACGGAGCAGTACATTTATACAAGTACTTATACAATTAATCAATTAATCAAATTGTCACGCCTTTTTTCCACAGGCACAACTCCCTCGCTTCCTTCACATTCACAATTCTCTTCATACAAGCTCTATGGTTATGGGCACTAGGTTGCCTCGATTTGATCGGCAAACACCCTCCTGGGCCTGCCTCGTTTAACGCATCCATACACATTTTACATTCATTAATAGATATTTTTTTATATTCGTATTAATACTAGTTAGTAGTAATTATTTTTTACCGCTATCCATCATTATGCCGAAAGATTGTTTAATACTTTTGTCAAGTAAGGAAAAATGTACTATAGCTGCAGCTTAAAGTGTTACTAAGTTAGGTTATTTACAACACAATGAATGAGTACCAAGCAGTTTAGGCGACCGTGGTGTAGTGGCAATGAGCAAACCGAGAGCTAGGGTTCAAAACCACAAGCCAATGTATCTTTGTTATATGTACTTTGTTTGTCCAGTTTCTTTGCTACAAGGTACTTTAGGTACAAGGTTACTTTAGCCCCTCCACTGCATTTACGCACACGAGCATAGATAAAATATAGATGCAACACACTAAAAATGCGATTCGTAATTGGTCATTCAGTTGCTAGTTAGACACTAAGGGAGGAGCACGCATTGTTTGATACTTGCGTTTTCGGGGCAAAAGGGGCGGTTTCGGATTTGTTGTCCAACTAACCATAATTTTTCAAGTCGCGCGTGAGTTCGGACTTCCTGTTCCATACGATGCGCTAGCGTCGCTCTATACAAAATGCGTTATCGGATTTGTCACGCGACTAGTCGACCATGATGTTTGCACACAAATCTTCGTTGACGGAACGATCGGTGCACGCCTCAGATGTAGTATAGTTATAAATATTTGCATCCACACATTCAAATAAACGCCCCAAAGTAGAGGGGCGCGTCATTTATAGTTAGAAAAGCTATATATAAATGTAAATAAATAAAGTTTAAAGCATTATAAATTCGGTGATATGTTGACTATAGCAGGAACAAGGTCCTTTTGATGTGTAGAGTGCTAGCTTTCAATAATGTACCAATGTTATAAAGATATTTAATTTTCTCAGAACTAATAAGGATCCCTAACTAGCATACAATTAGTATTTAGAACTTAAATTAAAGTAATATTTAATTTTATTTATTAATATAAATTAATATTTAAGCATAGAGCGTACAACATTCTCTTAATATATAGCATAACCTAAACCAAATCAATGTTAAATTGGAAAACATGCAGGTACGTTAAAATATAATTTTTAGGCTTATAATTATTAAGTTGTTTTTTAATTATAACGTAAATTACTGTACCAAACAAAATAAGCTAAACAATTGCGAACAAGCTGCTTAAGGCTAAAATGCATTTTAACTTGTATTAGTAAATATAAACTACAAAATATAATTAATAATACAATTAATAATTACGAATTTTGTTGTGGGCAAATAGTTGTAGGAGATATACCTAGATATAAGCGACTTTAAAGTTGACAGGTCGTGACTTATTCAAGTTGCGGGATATGCTATAAAGTCGCTGGTTTTAATTAGGCCAGCATAGTAGATACGACTTATACTTGTAGTTAATTATTAATCCATGTTTGTGTATGACAGTTCAATAAAAAAATCAACCTATACATTGTATTAGAGATAAAAATAAAATAATAATAAAATTTATAATGATGAAAATATGAGGTCTGAAATTATGTGTCATCCATTCATTTTATTAATACAGTGAAAGCAAAAATGATAGTTTATATGAATAAGAAAATACCTATTTGCATGAGTGTAAGAGGGAAACAAAGTATAAATTTAATAAAAGCCTTCTTATACAATAGTGGCTTAATACTCATTTCTGGCGACAGAATTACGGTTGACACTAGCGGCCGAAGATTCAAAGAAAGACTCAATTTTATTGTATATATTTACTATAAAAATGAGTTATCAACTTATTTATACTGGGTGTTACAGAATAAGCCGTAAAAATTATGATAAATTATTAAGCCAAAAATATTGCCATCCCTAGTCATGTCAGAAGGCAAAGATTATTTTTACAGAGTGATAATAATAATTTTACTTCCTTGATATAGATAGGGAACGAGTTAAATAGATTCGGGGGCTGAGGTGCGGTGGGGCGTCAAAAACCCTCCACCCGTATCATAGTGGCCGCTATTAGTGACGCTCATAGCTCGGCGATGTCATTTATTATCGTTAAAAACGTGTCCATATTTTCTTTTTTTGATTATTGAAACATTAGTGAGTGAAATAAAAGGGGTGGTCATCCGTAGTCAGGCTAGAATCATTATTAGAAACGTGATTAAAATGTGTGAAAAAGAAAAAAAAAACTGCACTGTTCTCAAAATTAAATTAATATATAATTCATTAAAAATTGTTGCTAATATTTATACTTTAATTTAATACACATTTATAATTTTTAATAACTAAATCTATTTGCTTTTTGAGGAAAGTATGTGTTTATCGTTATCAACATTTTGCATGTTACTTCACTATTCATAATAGACACGTGACCATGACGTCACAACTGCATTCATAGCGCGTTTATTTAGCTCGTTCCCTTACTATACCTCTATAATTTTACTTTATCAGAATATTATGATAGTTCTATGTAATTTAATCTTTGATTTTAGTGAAACAGGGTTGGCACATTATTGAAAAATTTAATGAATTTTTTTGGCATTAAGTTATACATGCACAAAGCGGTTTCAAAATATTATTTTGGTCCCTTTATAAGAGACCATTTTACCCTCTTTCACCATTAGGGGGTATTTTGTAACACCTGTATAGTAAATCAAAAACCAAATAAAATGAAGGAGTCTAACACCCGTATTCTAAGTCATATTTTTAAGTTCGCTTTTCACTCAAGAAACGACTGCCTCGCTCTGTGTTTCATAATATGAAATTTGATGGATAGAGATAGACTTAGAAGGATACAACTTAGAATACAAAGGCAAACTTTGAGCACTAAGTAAATCGCACCGCACCCGCGATCGTAAATGTTAATAAGCATTTACATAAACCTAAGTAACTATAATAGTAGCTTAAATACAAATAAATGGTATGTTACAGAACAGTTTTATTTTGGTCAGGACCGTGGCAAGTGGCACTTCGTTGTCTTTGCCTATCCATGTGGGAAAAAGGCGTGACGATTTGATTGATTGATATAAATCTATAAGTCGGCGTTCTCAGACCATAAGGTACGTAATTATCGTCACAATTAAATAAAAAAATATTGGATCGGAGCTTGACATCTTTTAACTCTTTAGTATTTTTTTTTGTATCATAGAAACAGTACAACCAAAGTACATAGATCAAAGATACATTGGTACCGGTGGGTGGTCTCGAACTCTTGCTCTCGGTTTGCGTAACCATTGCACTGCCACTACACCACGGTCGCCTTATAAGCTTCGTGTCTTTATTAAAGTACACTATAATCCTGATAGCTTTCTACATTTACTTATACAAAAACCATTCTGTAACCCATTACCCATTCACTCCTAGCTGCATTACTGAGCCAACTAAATATGATAATGATGATGGGAGCATGCATGGACAGATGCAACATTATACGTACTCTTCGAATGACCGGGCGATGACTTCGGGAACTTAGCACCCGTACTATCGCGCCTGTTCCACTGATGTTTCTTATTATAAAAATCGCATCCATTGACCGCTTTGTATGACGAATGTTTGGCCACTTTCTCTATAACAACATGATCCACTTCGTCCCCAGTAAGGGGAGCGGATCGCGTGCGTTCGTGGCTTATTTTTAACGGCTCCACGAATGGAGCGCACCCCGTTGGCAATGAGAAAGTCCTATGATGCTTAATGGTTCTGCCAATGTTTTCTTTGCCTTCGAATTTTGTTGATGAGTCGATGGATATTAGTGAGTTATTCTGCATTTCGTTGACAGCTGCAATATAAACAATGACAAGCAACACATAAAACACGCATCCACAACCGAGTGCAATGTTATAGGACCCGCAAATTGCTATTGCGCTCGAACCTTGGCTCATCAACCTCTGCGTGACGTCATCCAAAACTAATATATATATTATAATCAACATTTTTTATTATTATTATTGTGACTAGACATATGACCGCACCCCGCCTGATGTTAAGCTGAAATGTGGTCCATGAATGGATGTCACTGCTACTACAATTTAATAACTGTAAGTAGCAATCACATCCACTATGCCAACCTAGTTGAAACCGGTAATTTACAAGCTAATTCCGAAACGCGACCAAATTACTTTACGGTCTGTATATTTATAAGTGGTGGTACTACCCCGGATCAATCAAGATTAGCGGACAAAATTATTTAATTATCTTTTATAATTTAATCATAAACTTATTATTGATGATTATTTAATATTATTAATAATTCTTTAAAGTGAGTCGTCAGTTCGGGACTAACGTCACTATGACGTCATCAAAATGGCGGCTGGGCGCATTACATTTTGCGGGGCTTATACGACATGGCCCTTTCATGTGATGTATAAACAGTGGTACCTTTTTGAAGAATATTTTATTAACACACTATACCAGCGGCACGCCATGATGGCCGTTTTGACGTTTGACCCGCTCATAAAGTTTCGTATTAGTTAATAATTACGTTTGAAGGATTAAATTGTTGTTCTTTGTCATCATAAAGAACAAGAATTGCTTCACAGATATTGGTTTGACATGACGATTTAAAAGGAATCTATAAATGAACTTCTTATTTTAAATTCTCACTGATATTAGCTTACAGAGCGTTCCAAATAAATTGACATATACATTTATACATGTATGTATACCGATGGCCAACCCAACGTGATAAATATGTAAACAATTTTTTTCTATAAAAATTTGCGTTCCGTTTCACGCAGTTACAATAACAAAATTATACAACATAACATTAATATTTTTTTATTTTTTTAATTGTGACTCGACTTATGACAGCACCCCGCTTGATGTTAAGCCGAAGTGTGGTCCATGAATGAATGTCACTGCTACTACAATTCAATAACTGTGAGTAGCAATCACATCCACTATGCCGGCCTAGATGGAACCGGCAACTTACAAGCTGATCCCGAAACGTGACCAAATCACTTCACGGTCTGTATACTTGTAAGTGGTGGTACTACCTCGGATCGACAGACCACTCTTTAAAATATGGCACTAATTAAAATATTAAAGCTTTTATGCAACTTTTAGCGCAAAGTTACGACTATAGATTCAAAGTTACTAGAATTGACGACGTTTTTTTTAATATTCAAATAGTTAATTCATAACATACGATATCATTTCCTTGGGGCCGATTACTACATTTCATAGACAACTAGAATTAGATAAAAAACAGTATAATTTAAGTTCGCATTGAATGTATACCACATTAGTTTTCGAAATGAAATTAACATTTATATATTATTAATCTTGCAATGAAATACGTTGAAAATTACAGCTGAAGAATGAAACTGTTTAGTAAACATATGTATTTATCTATAAAGGAAGTATTTGATTTTTTGGAGTAAAAAGTTTGTTTACATCTTCATCACGTTTGGTTGGCCATCAGTATATATACATACGCTTTAAAAAAAACATAACCCAGTTCGGCAACAGATAGAAATTAATATTCAAATATATCTTTAAAAAGTACCACTTTTTCTGTGTTACACAATGTAAATGATCTATCATTCACTTCCACCAAAAGTATTTTTATTTACAAATTATATATTAACCTATTGAGAAAATAAAATCACCCCAAAATTAGGAAATAAAAACTTACATTATACTACTAAAAATTAAGATACACTATTTCTTTATAAACTAAGTATAGATTTTTCTCACCGGCATAGTGACTAGGGCAGCCGTGGGATGAGTCAACTTTTTCAGTCGTTGACGCTTTTGGACCTTCCTTTGCTTGCCATCAGGCAGGTGGAGGTCAAATGAAGTCAGTCAATAAAAACTGAAGTGTGTGAAAAAAAAGTGACTCAGTAAGAATAGAATGCATCTATATTTACGGCCGTACTCAATAACCGACCTATATTATAAATTAAATATTAAATACGCAATCTTCTGATCTGTTATACAGATTTCTAAAGGTATTTGGGAAAGATATAAGTAGGTATAAAAACAATAATTAAATTACCCCCTTCTTTAAAATATTATATCTAAAAGGCTTTTAAAAAACTCCTATTTTTTTATGATGTACTCCGCATATAGAACAATTAATTTACTTTAATAAATAAATATGCCCTTATAAGACATGCCACCGATAATTAGATTAACACCCGACATAAATAACTTAAATTTAAAAAAGTAAAAAGTAAACTAAACAAAAACTAAATTAATAATAACAAATAATAATAATAATAACGCAAGCAATAAACAGCGAATAGCATTTTGAGCAAAAAATGTTTATATGGCAGCTAACTTAGGTGTAGTTTTTTTATTGTGACACAACATCTTACCTAATGGTAAGCAATAGTTCCAACGACTGGACACCCACGACTTAGTTTACGGTTGCCTCAGTCGCCGTCACTATGCCGACTACACTAAAGCATATAAATACAAAAAAAATGCAACAAGCCACTTTTTTAACTTTAGAAGCTAAATAAGTACAACAATAAAAAAGGTTGATAAGCCCGAAAACATATGAAGATCATATCGAACTTAATTCTAGAGTTTTCTTTTAAATGTGTTAAAGAAAAATGTATTTTAATACTAAGACATATGGTTTCTTTTCAAGTGTTTTACTCTAAATAGAAAACTTAGAATTAGAATTTATTTACAATAGTACCATATTGTTAACTATTCAAAGCGAAATAGCCAAACAGCAGCCGAACACCATCGATCGCCAATACCAATTAAGCGAGTGATTGATTCTTCACATCTACACATCAAGTTCTGGGTTCTGGTCCAGTTGGGGCATAGTACAGGATTTTGTTATTATGGCATTAATATAACAATTTAAAGCACATATTACCAGAAAACAGTTACAAAGCTAATAAAATTTTGAAAAAAAAAGAAAAAATTTCAAGTCCCACTAAGAAAGAAGAAAAAAGCCAATGAATTTGCAAGAAAAAATATTCTTTCAAAAATAAAGCCAATAATGATTTAGCGAAACAATAAGTTAATAGCTATAAGCTATATTAGATTCATATATGTAAAAGTAAGAGACCCCCCAAAATTCCTGTACTAGACCAAATTTACACATATCCAATTCCGTACCATTTTTTGGTGTTAGAGGTGCAATCGCTGCTGCAGACTCATCTATGGAGTACGTGGCTGAGGAGCAGACACACTGCCTTATACATGCACCAACGCACAATCCTTTCTCTGCAATAGATAGTCATCAAATCGACCCACTTCACATCTGGATACAATTTGACATTTCTTTGGGCGCCATTTTCTTTTTTGTAGAAAAAGACTAACTGTGTAGTTGCAGTGTACAGCGTAAGCGATTTTTTAATTACGTAAATTTGCTATAGTATTGTCTCCTAACGATATTTTTTAAAAATTGTAATTACAAGTGGTGCGAAAAAGTAACTTTAGCCTTTCATGGAAGCCGACAAAGTCCGTCTCGGTACCTTAGAATAAGAATAGGACGGGCTCCACTTGACTAATTCAAAGGTGTCTTTTTCTTGATCCGCAAGGAAAGAGACACCATACTAAAGTGAAGTTGATTGGAGAGTTAGACGACACAAAATGGCACCGATTCCATCCTATTCTTATTTTAATTGCATTATATATGGCTTTACTGGTCTGACTTTATTTGATATATTTCTAATTGCTTGGAAGACTCATAGCTCCAATTATAAAGTTAGATCGGTGTCAATTTTAATGCAAGGCCATTGGTTAAACATTATGAGATCGTATTTGAAATATAATTAAATTATTCCAATTTAGCCTTTGTAATAGGCGGATCTTAATGTCGAATTATAGAGTATTTTTGCTGTTTTAATACTAAACAGCTAAATTAACAGCTTGCATGTTTTAGCAATAATTGAAAAAAAATCAATGTTTGTCGATATAAGAAAGCGTAAGCGAAATAAAAAAAAATGTTTCTAAATTCAAACTGCGTATTATAAAAAATCACTTAGGCGATATCTGCAAGTACTATGCCAATCACTTACAAGTGCTACCCTACAACCCAATTAAACCCACAAATGTTAACTAAAAAAGCATACTATCTAACTACAAAACTTCAAAATTACAATACAAGATTCAAAATAATATTAATAAATACAAATACTTAGGAACTAGTGACAAGTAGGCAGCGCTTAACTGAGTAGGTTTCTGCTGTAGTAGAGCAGTGCCGGAGAGATGAGATGTAAACAAAACCACATCCCTCCAGCACCGATGCACTCCCACAAGAATCATCTCAGTTAAGCGCTAGTCACAAGACCAAATTTTAACAGTGTCACAATAAATTCAAGGAAATGCCAAAGATTAAAATCGTTAGATGCGCCCTTACCATTTGACCGCACCGAAATATGTCAACACTCGAAAGAGGCGGTAAATTAAAAAAAAACGACCGTGGTGTAGTGGCACTGAAATGGCTACGTAAGCCGAGTGGCACGAGTTCGAAACCACTCACCGGTGCCAATGTATCTTTGATATATGTACTTTAGTTGTCCTGTTACTATGATACAAGCTTTGGTAGCTTAGTATAGAAGTGTATAATAAAAAAAGACCCTCAACTTAGTGCCTCTAATCAGTACCCATCTGAAAACAGTGACAGTTGCAACGAAGCGAAATAAAAAACTGCAGTGATTTTTACAAGAAAAGAGTCTCAAAATGCCGTCGTGTGCCTTCCAAAAGTGCTCTAATAAATAATTCTAGAAACACAAATAAAACTAATAATGTAAGATTTCAATGGTATTTAGATTTTATTAATTATCGAATTATTTTTCGTTGTCAATAAATTGGAAATTGATATTGAATATTGTCAAGATATTGAAATCCGATCAGACAGCGCATTACAGATAAATTAGTATTGACAATTACTATGAAACAAAAAGAGACAACACTATTCTCTCAGCACCGCACACACTACAAAATAACACCACTGTTTTTTAATGTCAGGGCATATCTAACGAATTAAATCTTTGGGATATGCAATAAAATCAATATTATATATTTTAAATAAATCAACCAGTTACGAACGATAACAATAAATGAAAATTGCAGATTAAAGCTATTTTGAATCCTGTATTATATTTTAAAAATGTATATTGAAAAAATACTCCAAAACTTTGTACACTACATAGTATTTAAAAAACAAAGTTAGTTACAATAAAAATTCTAGTGCATATATAAAATTTATAATATAAATAAATTAAAATTTAGTAAAAAAAATACAATAAAATGAAAATAAAAAACTTCATATCAAGACCTTCAGAGAATTCTGTCTAAATGAGAAAAATTAGTCACCAAAAAGAAACCTTTTAACACGTTAAATTAATAATAACGGGTTTTAATTTGACAGGATAACACTAATGTTTGATTGGTGGAATGAATATCACGTGACCCAAAATAGACCAATGAGATGTCAAAATAAAGCCCGTTACGATTATTATTAAATTTAAGTGACAATTTATCGTAAACAATTATTTTAAATATCATAAAAATTGACAAAATATATTTTAGTAAATATTGGTTAACCGCAAACTAATCTAAATATTTTAAATCGTTAGCCACATGTAAAATAAAATACATAACAGGATAATAAAAAATACTTATTACAAAAAATACTAGTAGTTAATTACATTTATTATAATTGTAAATACTTATTTAAAATTCACAAAGGTACACCTACGAATTCGTAGACAAAACAAATAAAATTATTGTCGGTGAGATCGGAAGTGTACTTGTGATTTAGTTAAAAAGTCAACCATTAATTATTATTCTAACATACGATTATTCAATACCTACTAAGTATCTTACTAAACTTAGGGGGTTCTTATGCATTAAAGTTGTACAATACTTGTACAAGTTGTACAATTTTTTTTAACATTTCTATAGTTAATTTGTATCAAAGCAAAAGGACGACCAGTGTACATTATATCAAAGATACATTTGTACCGGATTTGAATCAGAGGCTCGTAGGTTGTGAGGCGATTCTACTGACACTACACCACGAGGCGCCTCGATTGCATCGCCAGATTAGTCTTTTGAAACGAATATTTATAAAAAAAATGCACTTAGAATAGAAAAAAACTTATGTGGGTATTGAATTACCGAAAATAAATTAATACATAAATTATAAGATACTAATAAAAATCTCTTACCAAAGGACGAAATGCCGCTTCGATTCTTCGCATCGGAGAATGTCTGCCTTCTACCAGTGGTCGAATGTGCTCTGGGGTCGTCTGTGGCTGATACTGAACGGAGTCGGCTGGTTGGCAGCAGATCCTTATCAATATGCTCTTTGGTACAGTTTCTCATTGCACTGAAAGTTATAGAAGTAACTATTTTCAAAAAAATCCAAAATTATAAAATTTTCTTATATTTTGTCGAAACAATGAAAACATGAAACGGGGTAATTTTGGAATCAATGACAGCATCCACAAATGGGACGACCAACATCTCAGCATCTCCGTTATCACGTCGGAACGTTCTCGAAATGTCGAAATAAAAAATTGTACAATCATTAACCAAAAAATAAACGCAATAATAAGCCCTTATAACATTTGTTTAATTCATTAATCCTAAATAAATATATTTTGAAGACCTTCGTGGCGCATTGGTTAGCGTGTCAGTCCGCTGAGCCTAAATCCCGGGTTCGATTTTCGGTCCCCGGAAATTACATTTATAAACTTAACCTATTTACATGTAACATCAATCAATCAAATTGTCACGCTTTTTTCCCACAGAGACAATGAAGCGCGACTTGCCACGATCCTGACACAACTCCCTCGCTTCCTTCAAATTCACAATTCTCCATATAAGCTCTATGGTTATAAGCACTAGGCAACCCAGCTTTCTTGAGTATGTCTCCGATTTGGTCAGAAAACATCCTCCTCGGCCTGCCTTGTTTAACGCATCCATTCACATGAGATTTATAAATTCTTTTCGTCAATCTACTTTCACTCAACCTTTCCATGTGCCCAAACCATCGAAGCATTCCTCTGTCAATCCTTGTCACTACATCCTAATTGTAAGAAGCAAAAACAAAACTAAAAACAACAGTACAGTTACTCACTGATATATAGTTGAATGCATGCTGAGTGCTATGTTGGCATCTTCCGTGTGCATCCACAGTTCTCCAGGACCAATGGACGTATGGCGGCCAACTTCCATGTAGAAGAAACATTCCGAATCGCCACATCTAAAATTGAAAAAATAATTTTGTTATGATAAAACAATTATTTTAAGTAAAATGAGGTACATACGTCACATATAGTTGGGGAACGAGTTAAATGAATTCGGGGGCTGAGGTGCGGTGGGGCGTGAAACAACAACCACCCGTATCATAGTGGCCGCTTTTAGTGATGCTCATAGCTCGGCGATGTCATTTAATATCGATAAAATCGTGTCCATATTTTCTATGTTTAATTATTAAAAAAATTGTGAGTTAATTGAATAAAAGAGAGTCATTATCCGTAGTCAGGCTAAAATCATTATTAGAAACGTGATTAAAATGTGTGAAAAAGAAAAAAAACATGCAGTCACTATTCTCAAAATTAAATTAATATATTATTCATTAAAAATTGTTACTGTCTAATGTTTATACTTCAATTTAATATACATTTATAATTTTTAATAACTAAATCTATTTGCGTTTTAAGAAAGGGGTGTGTTTATTGTTATCGACATTTTGCATTTTACTTCACTATTCATAATAGACACGTGACCATGACTTCACAACTGCATTCCTAGCGCGTTTATTCAACACGTTCCCTTACTATACGTGAGTTTTAGTGTTCGCAAATGGCACGAATTTGAACGATCAACCACGACTAGGCTAGTTTGACGACAGGCGTAGCCGAACGGTTAGCTATTGGTTATGTCGATTTCCGCTCGGAGCAACTATTTGTTTTATAGCTTTTATTTGTTAATTAAAAAAGAGGCGGATATTTGCTTCGGGTCTGGTTATCAAAGAGTGGTGGGCAGGGGGACTCAGTCTGCCGATCCGGGGTAGTACCTACACTCACAAGTATTCAAACCGTGAAGTGACTTAGTCGCGTTTCAGGATCAGCTTGTAAATTGCCGACTCCAAATAGGCCGGCATAGTGGATGTGACTGCTACTTACAGTTATTAAACTGTAGTAGCAGTCAGGTGGGCAGGTGGGGTGCTGTCATATGTCGAGTAACAATAAAAATAAGCTGGCCGACTTCCGATAGTAAAACCCATATATCAGATATGTACTAAAACGCTTACACTGATTCTACGAAACAAAAAACAGTTGAATGTAAATTAAATAAAAAAAATGTGGACCTCTACAAATATTCACAATAACAAATTATTCCATCACTAAGCGAATTTAAAATTGGTAGCGAGGAAAAAATACAGATTTAAATTTTAAATATTAAGATATTTCCGTCTACTATTGGATAAATATCGGTCAAGTCTGATATTTGTTAGCAAAAAAATGTTTTTAAAATATAATTCAGTAGACAACACGTATGAATCTAATATTCATTTGGCCGGCATAGTGACGGCGACTGTGGCAGCCGACTACTGACTTATAAGCATGGGCGTTTTCATTTTTTTTCGCAAACCGATATATATCCGATTTTGGATTCTGAAATCGATTTCAAAATCCGATTTTAGTTTTTAATTTTAATATTCTTTTTCATATATTTTCAAAACTACTGTTTTATTTGGTAAGTATATATTCATACAATGTATACTAAAATTGTACCTATAATAATTTATAATCTATATTTCATAATATAATTTATACATTTTTAGAGTGGTAGGCAGACTGTAAGGTAACTTGGTGGCGTCAGCTTCGGATTTAGCTTGTAAATTGCCAGTTTTAAATAGACTGGCATTGTGGATGTGCCCTAATGGATCCCACTTTAGCTCAACATCAGGCAGGGCGCTGTCATATGTCGAGTCACAGTAAAAAAATATAAATGATCTTTATAAATTTTATTAACATTTTTTTAAATCTGTTGACTCTTTTTTCTGAAAATGAATCCATACCTCACAAGGTTTTCGTGACATTTCGAGGAAAAAAATTGAAAAAATGGTTCAAACTAAATATTTTAAAGTCCAAGTTTAATTTAATTATGTTTTTTTATTATGACTCGACATATGACAGCACCCCGTTTGATGTTAAGCTGGAGTGTGGTCCAAGAATGGATGCCTCTGCTACTACAATTCAATAACTCTAACAGTCACATTCACTATGCCGGCCTAGTTGGAACCGGCAACTTACAAGCTGATCTCATAACGCGACCAAATCACTTCACGGTCTGTATACTTGTAAGTGGTGGTACTACCCCGGATCGGCAGACTGGGTACCACTCTTTGATAACCAAACCCGAAGCAAATATCTATCTCTTTGTTTACAATTACAATTATAAACACAACACTAATATGTCCTATCTATCTTTTAATTAGAATATAAATTTACAAAGTATAGAACTTGAGAAATTACCTATTTAAATTATTACGAAAGCATAAAATAAATTACTAATTTACGTAAACGAAGTGCACTCATGTGTCACCGAGCTCAAACTGCCTAACTTGCAACGAAACAAAACACCTAATACTTACATTTCTTTCACTCATCAGAACTTCAAACATAAACAAATCCAAATAGCAAGTAATTGCAATTATGTACGCAAATATGGTCTCTAATTACATAGGCATAGGAGTAAAGTAAGGATAAAATGCGTTGCACGGCGTTCAAAAAAACTAATAGCGTAACAAATGTAATCTAAAATAGATCTTATTACTTCGCGAGTAATTCTATATTTCAATGTGCGATCGTAAAATATCCAAACCGAAATCTAAAACCGTTAAAATACGCCCCATCCTTTTTACTCCGCTAAGGTATGCTGGGTTAGACAGAAACAAAGCGAATTTCCGTATCAGTTTTTAGTTTTTTAACGTTTTTGTGCGGTTTGTGTTTTGGTTCGGCTACATTGCTAGTTCGTTTTTTATAGTTTTTTAAAATCCGATTGATTAGTTTCGGAAATCGATACAAATCGATTTGTGACTGGAATCGGATTTTAGATTCGTTTTGATATATCCGACACATGCCTACTGACTTACCATCAGGCAGGTCTATGTCAAATGTTTAGTCACTATAGAAATAATAATTTACGGCAACTGTGGTCTGGTGATAGATAAATCGTCTTGCAAAGGTTTAACACCACTTGTCGGATTGGTATCTTTGATATAACATGTACTTTGGCCGTCTTGTTTCTAAACATCGTACAGAAATGTAAAAACAGAAATAAATATAATAAAAAAACAAGACTTAGGCAGACAGTTGCTCATTTGCACAGTCTGGCGATCCGTCACGCCTGTCGTCAAGTCAGCACCACTTCCTATGATCCTGGCTTAAAACTCGCGCTCAAGTTGTGGCCACTGAGGACTAATCATGACCCTAATTATTGACTTTTAGTCGATTGTTATTATGATTTTTTCTATATTAAGCTACTTAAGTGCTTGTATCATAGAACAGGACAACCAAAGTACATATATCAAAGATACATTGGTGCCAGTAAATAGTTCTGAACCCGTGATCTCGGTTTGCGTGACCACCCACAACACTACGGTCGCCTTTTAAAAGAAGTTGTAGTGACAAAGATTGGGAATGCTATGCATGGAAAGGATGGATAAAAGGAGATTGACGAAAGAGGTTTATAAATCAAAGGCGTGTGGAAAGATAAAACGGAGACAATAAAAAAGATTGTTCCTTTTTCAAATCAGGGTCATTCTTAAAAAAAGCAGGGTCAGCTGTGCCGATAACCATAGAAAAGAAAATTGTGTATATGAAGAAAACAAGATAGTTGTGTTAGGATCGTGGCTTCGTAGTCTGCCTATCCCATGCCCAAAACCACCAAACAGTGGCCATTAATATATATAAATAACAATAGTTAATATGGTCCAATTAAAAATATTATTTAAATTAAAGACGCCTATTAAATTTAAAGTCAATTAGTACAATCATAATCACGAAACCGAATAAAACTAAGTATATTTTTGTCTGTAATCAGCTAAAACTATAGTCAAATTGGCATAACAAACTGGCACTTCGATAAGAATAATATATAAGTATAACTCCCGACAGAAAAAGAGCGCTGACTTTTGAGGCAGATAAGAAGAGCACTGGACGACTGCGGTAGAAGGAAATCCGCGCATCGTTAACAGACGTGCACATAGTTATTATTTTTATTAGCCTATTTATTTGTCCCACTGCTGGATAAAGGGAGGCTTTTTTTTTTCTTATTTTTCATGACTCACGACATTTGGCGATCTCTCGCCACGAATTATTGTGGGAGTCCATCTCATCTCGCCATCTCCGTTTGGGCCTGCCGCGATGTCTTCTGCAATCTGGAGACCACTCAGTAGTGGATTTGGCCCATAATGCATCGGACATGCGACAGAGATGATCTGCCCAGTCCCACTTTAGTTTGGCGGCCTTTTCAGCTACATCGAAAATTTGTGTTTTGGAGCGCAGTGTGGTGTTACGAATTTTATCTGCAAGTTTTACGTACAGAATACTGCGCTCCAGGGCTATTTGACAAACCTCGAGCCTGGACCTCTGGTAATCCGTCAAAGACCAAGTCTGTGCACCATAGTTATTATTATTTTAAAATTTAAAGTCATTCAAAACATTTAATAGTAAGTAGTTAACACAAGTTACTGCGCAGTTTGAATGCCAGGGCTCTTTTTATTTGCCGGCATCTCTACTGGCGAATCGATCGCACAAAACAGGAAGAACGGTAAAAAATAATCGTTTTTGTTAACCGTAAGTTGTCCCCTAGTAACTTAAAAAAAGTTTTTTAAATGTGGCTCCACATATATCGGCACTCTGACAGAAATTAAGCTGAACTGTACTATTGCTAATAAACTTCAAGTGGCAGACATTCAATCTTGGCTAAACACCGTGAAAATATTAAGTCCTTTTTTAATCATTGTGATGCTAAGCAAGAGGAGGTCCAAGAGTGCCGACAACTGTAAAAAACGTGTCTTCACTACGCCAGACAAAAGTGCTTCTTCACGCATCGCTTGAAAGATCCTAGGTTATAAGATAGAGAAATCACATGGGCTGGTGAGGCATTCCACTTGTCGATTATTTTATGAAGAAAAGACGCACAGAACCTTTTAGTTCGACTGCCAATTCGGTTGACAAAATGCGGATGCTTCCCCCGACCTATGCAATATATATTTTTTAAAATTTCTTAATTACATTTCTATACTAAGCTACTTAAATGCTTGTATTATAGAAACAGGACAACCAAAGTGCATATATCAAATCAAAGATACATTGGTACCGGTGGGTGGTTTCGAACTCGTGCTCTCGGTTTGTGTAACCTTAGCACTGCCACTAGACCACGGTCGCCTTAAAAAATAAACTTAATAAAAACTTCAATACATCTACTCTAATTGTTTAGTTTCTATACAATCACGTTTAGTAGCATAATAAAGATATTTAAACAACAAAAAAAACTATATTTACCTTCTTATATTCTGCAATGAAATCTCAAACCTCTCCTCTGGTAAGCATTCGGAGGTAGTGGGTCGAATCTTCACCAGGGTCACATTCTTGTCCGTCAAGCACAAGTTGTATAGGCCAATAATGCTCTTGGTGGCGCCCAAACCTTTCTTCTGGATATTCACTTGCCACACGTGCTCTGCAAACGAACCATCTACTCTTTCAATTATATTAAAATGTACTATTCGGATTGTCGTTCATTTTAGGCGTATATAAAGGGTGATTGATGGTAATTTATACAACTAAAGACAGAAAATCTCCCAAGATAGCCACCAAAACACAGTTTTAGTTAAGCGACAGATAAAACAGGGCATACTATTATATAATATATCCTATTAAATAATAGGGAGTTGTGTCAGGATCGTGGCAAGTGGCGCTCCATTGTCTCTGCCTATCCCTGTGGAAAAAAGGCGTGACAATTTGATTGATTGATAATATTAATATATTATCAACCAATCAAATAAATATATTCACTATTTTCTGAGGTTTTAGTCAAACAATATTACAAATCAAAATCTAAAGCTTTGCAGCTATCGTAGTTGCAGGGAGAATAATTGTTGATAGTAAGCCACAAAAATATTTTATTTTTCATGTCCGGCATAGTGACGCCGACTGAAGCAACCGTTGAATATGAGAGTTTTATCAGTCGTCAATGCTCTTGGAGCTCCTCTTGTTTCCATCAGGCAAGTCAAATGTAGCATAGCAATAAAAAAAATAGATTTAAATTTGAGTTGAGGAAGTTCCTTCTATTATAATATGTTTTATTCATAATAGGAAAGTTGTACGAATAACTTGAATAAATCTGTAAAAAGTTCCGTCATAAATAATGTAAAAATATATCAGCCAAGCACATAAATAGAATAAAACCATGTAATTTTTGGCCGGCATAGTGACGGCGACTGAGGCAGCTGTAAACAAACTTGGTTTCCCAGTCGTCAGGTCATGTCCCCAATCAAACGCGTTCATTTTATAATCTACGTCGTAAGGTAATTCATCAAAATACCTGATTTTTAACAGTCTCGTTGCCTAAGAGCGCCTAGGCAGCGGTGCCTAGTTTGCCAATCCAGGGTAGTACCACCAATTACAAGTATACAGACTGTGAAGCGGCTTAGTCGCGTCGAACCCCGCGGAATTGGCAGACTGGGCACCCATGCCTACCAACTTAAAATGATCCAAAAGTAGTAAGTTTTGTAGTTAACATTCGAGTATTTGTAGTTATCATTGTATTATCATTTCTTTTGGATCACCCCTGGTACAAAAAACAATTTAGAAAAAGGCCAAGGCGCAATTCTTAAAATGAGTCACTTTTTTTTTATTGTTGCTCGACATATAACAGGCCCCCGCCTAATGTTAAGCTCAAGTGCGGTCACTGTAAGTAGAAGTCACATCCACTATGCCGGCCTAGTTGAAACCGGTTTTACAAAACGCGACTAAGTCACTTTACGGCCTGTATATTTGGTTACTATGAGTGTGGCGAACATAACAAAACTCCTTGTCAGCTGTAGTGGTCATTGTCAATCAATCAATCAAATTGTCACGCCTTTTCCCACAGGGATAGGCAGAGACAATGGAGCGCCACTTGCCACGATCCTGACACAACTCCCTCGCTTCCTTCACATTCACAATTCTCTTCATACAAGCTCTATGGTTATAGGCACTAGGCAACCTAGCTTTCTTGAGGATGTCTTCGATTTGGTGTCTAAATACAATTAAACGACCATTTCGCTAGAATCAGCTGAATTCACAATAAAAACAGAATTATAGACGTCAGTTAAGCAATTAAAATTGTAAACAAAACATCATTAAATGTATGTTTTTACAACGTTATTAGAAGTAGCGTTGAATCAGTAAGAGCGAGCGCACACTACGCTGCAAATAATTATTTAAATACAAACTTAATGCATCGTTTAGAGGCGGACTTAATGCCAAAGGAATGGGGATCCAAACACAAAGCTTTTTGTAATTGACGCCACTTGTCAGATCCCTATCATCGCTTTTATTAATATCTTCTTAAATTTCAGAATAATAAAATAAAATTATAAAATAAAACCAAAATAAACGCGTAAGTAAGCCGCATAAAATTTGTTTAATTCACGTTTTATTAGCTTGACTTGTATGTAACTATGTATCGACATCTTCCAAATTATCACCCACTTCCAGACGTATAAATAATATGAAAATTTGTACACGTGATAATGACAATGAAAAACCGATGACAATACAATATCATTAAATTTTTTTTCGACCGACATAGTGATGGCGGTGGAGGCAAATGCCGCCATTTTTGCAACCAGGAACAGTACAGCAGGGCATTATGCAGAAAAAATACAGAAGGCTATTTTTGTATAAAAATTATACGTCATCCTATCGCAAACAATTGTCGGTTTACAACCCCATTCTCTACCAGTCAAACCTTTAGGATACCTGTAGTATAATTGTCGTTGGATATAGATAATATACACTCAAATTAGCTTGAAGACTTTTTGACTGTAGCACTGTGTATTTATATGACGTCAACCTACATGGGTTTTCCCAATTTCCTTTCGTAAATATGCCTATAAAAACCTTAAGTATAATTGTCGTTGGATATAACATAGCACTGTGTATTTATATGACGTCAATCTACAAAGGATTTCCCAATTTCCTTTCGTAAATCTGCCTATAAAAACCTCAAGTATAATTGTCGTTGGATATAACATAGCACTGTGTATTTAAATTATGACAACCTACATAGGTATTCCCAATTTCCTTTCGTAAATCTGCCTATAAAAACCTCAAGTATAATTGTCGTTGGATATAACATAGCACTGTGTATTAATATGACGTCAATCTACATAGGATTTCCCAATTTCCTTTCGTAAATCTGCCTATAAAAACCTCAAGTATAATTGTCGTTGGATATAACATAGCACTGTGTATTTAAATGATGACAACCTACATAGGTTTTCCCAATTTCCTTTCGTAAATCTGCCTATAAAAACCTCAAGTATAATTGTCGTTTAAACAGAAATGGCAATTGAAAACGGGAGAAAGAGAATTTTGCTTAGGGTCCCGATTCTCCTAATACCTACATTACAGCAACGAAAAAGAGGTGAAAACGATCCCAGGAGACAAATCAACGCAGTTTACTTGTCATTTGTTATTCGCTGATTGGTTACGAGGGTGTCAAATAGCAGTGCAAGTTCCTCATTTCGCTGTCGTGTATTCAAAGATTGTTCTACTAATATTTAAGCTTGAAATAATAAATATTTTATTATGATATTTTATATACGTACATTTATGGACTGTGACAACTTTTGCGATAATACCTGAAAACATTCAAGAGCGACAACGACTGAGGAAGCTCACGTCTCAATCATATTTATGGCTACGTTGACGTTTGGCATTCTCATAGGCAACCAATCACTGTAGAAACCTATTGATTTGTTACCCGTTGATTGGTTGCTTTTTAGGTTAGTATGAAAGTCACTTTTATACTAATCTGATAATGCAGTGGAAGTTCGTGGACAAGTCATTTTGCTGTTGTGTATTAAAATAATCGGGTGCCCAGTTCTTAATGCAGGAAAAGGACATTTGCGCTTTTATGTACTACTTTTGTAATGTCCAATAATGAAAAAATATATAAAAATATTTCGATATTTTTGACAAATAGTATTGACAAAACTAATATCCATTTTGCTCATCATTCTTGTGCAATTATATTTTTTAGAAAATATTTTTTTTTGTATCGTCTGTCACACACAAAGACACAAATCACATTAATAGTTCTGCTTTGAACTGTCATAATTATAGTTTGAACATGTTGCACACCTAAACTATGCAAAATAAAGGATATATTCCAATTACATCGTCATCTTCATACATCAAACAATTTTAAAATGTATATGCAACTGTTAATACAATTAAGCCCAAATCCCCATACAAATGAGTTCCATTGCTTGATGGTAAGTTGTCACCGACTTACCCTTAAGTTAGGGAACCGACTCAGTCGCCGCCTATGTGGGTGCTTTTTCACGCATATCTTAAAGCAGTGTTTCCCAACGTGGGGCCCGCGCCCCACAGGGGGGCAATTTGATGGTTAAAGGGGGCGATTTAAAAATGGTCAATTCTTCAATCCTTTCGCTTTGGGTTATTTAAATGCAATCTAATCGGTGACAAATTCAACAAAGAAGGCAAATTCGTAAAAAATGCTGTAATCATTTATATTTCTTAAGGGAACAACAATTTTTTAAGATTTAAAATTATGTAGGGGATCATAAAAAAATTACAAATGTTAAGGGCATGGCCTAAAAAAGGTTGGGAAAGGCTATCTTAATGCATCCAAGATTGTAGGATGGGGAGAATACATGACTACTTGTCGATTGTTCTGTATATGGCTGTTTCAATAATGCGCAGATGAGTTGTTAGTGTGAGCCCGCTCTAACAAATATAAAAATAGGTATTATGAGCTAGTGTTTATAGAGTTGTTTTTGCAACGTATCATTCCGATGTCGTAATCAATTGTGAGTTGTACGAAACAACCAAAACAACAACAGCTATTAAAATAAATGTACGGCTATTACGTGTTTTATTAATGCAACTGCGCTAACAAATAGAACAGGCGCGGCGCATTGGTTAGTTACGCGCAAAGTCCCGGGTTCGATTCCCGACAGTGGCGTAGCGTGGCGGGGCGGAGGAGGCGGCAAATTTAAAAAAAATCGTTAAAATTTGAACCTGAAATTCATATTTTTGTTGTACCTATGATTGAAACTCCTAAATAAGGGGGCGACAATTTTTTTTCCGCCCCGGGCGGCTGACATCCACGCTACGCCACTGATTCCCGATCGGAGCAAATGTTTGTTTCATAGCTTTAATTTGTAATATTTAATAATTAGGTTAAATGTCACAAATATTTGTTAATAAAAAGAGCACCCGCCTGATGTTAAACTGCAGTGAGAAGGCAAATGATACTTGTTTTTTTTTCAGTCGTCGGCACTCTTGGACTTCCTCTTATTCACCATCAGGCGGGTCGAGGTCAGATGTCGATTCACAATATTTTTTTTTAAATGGTAGTAGCATCAACTTTAAACTCATCTAAAGTGCATGGTTAAAACTCATAATAGAGGCTCAATCGCGATCTTTAATATCACAAGAGCCATTAGGACAAATTTTCAATACATATAAAAGGTACTAAAAAAACTATCTGCCTATAGGTTTATGACTCATAAAATTAAGTTCACTAAACCTAAGGTCGTTCACACACTAGGCGACAAATATATCCGCAATCTGGGGATTTTCACCATAAAGATGAACTAGTTGTTAAAAATGTGTGCTTGAACTGATAAAAAATGAAGAAATTGTTAAAAAAATGATGATTAAAAAAATCGATTACCGCGCGTATTTTTATTTTTATCATTAATTTTACGCCATAATTTCCACAGGATAGGCTGCGACAACTGAGAGCCACCTTCCTTGAGAACCAGACAACCAGATCATGACACACCCCGCTTAAATGTATATGTACAAATACTGTTTTTTTTTTTTGTGAGAAGAATTGATGTATCCATTCGGATATATTAGAGCGCGATTGAGTGGTGAACCCTCCATGAAGCGGGTGATCCATGAGAAAAAGAATTGCCTCCAAAGTCGAGTGAAGCCCGACTTTGGGGTCAATGAATGTGAGGTATATCATTACTGATACATAAGGTGAAAATGTGTTGACTGAAAGTCGAAATCGAAACTTCTCAACCAGAGAAAGGGTTGACACAAATTAACTTGACACAAGTTCGGCGTGCAATGGATAGACTCTTATCAGCGCAGCGTATTGGCTAGACACCCGTCAAAGCGTCATAATAGGTTGTAAATATCAGGGCCTTGATTCTCTTAATATGGCCATATGGCGACGAAAAGCAGTAAAGAAAAGGAGTGAAGAAAAGCCAAAAGCCGAAAGGACATCATTCATTTTGAGCTTTTATTGTACTAAGTTTGTATTGCCCAATGATGATAAATATATAAATGGTAGTTTCGATACTTAACTAACAACAAAATTGCTTTTAATTGCTGTGCAATTGAGTTATTTGGTAAATAAGATATGGAATTTGTATCGTCTGTCAACCACAAAGACACGCCATATTAACAGTTTTGCTTTAAACTGTCATAATTATAGTTTAATAAATTTGCACACCTAAACTATGCAAAATAAAGGATATATTCCAATTACATTGTAATATTCGTATAAAAACTATTTTAAAATGTATATGCGACTGTTAATACAATTAAGCCCGAGTCCCCATACAAAATAAATGACTTTTACTGCTGTGACGGTCTCTACACTTGTCTTGGGCAAAGAATATTCAATAAACATAATATTTCAACATCATTTGAGGCCCTATGAAATATGGTAAGAAGATAGATAGCGTTATGTGTGAACGACCTAACTAGTTCACTATAATACACCTATCTAATAAAAGTGGAACACTATTTTTAGAGTAAAAGAGAGCCTAAAAAGAAAACCAATTTTTATGGCATGATAACACAAATGCTAATTACACATTTTATTGGGGTCAGTGTACTGCAAATTGAACTTTATGGTGGTGTAATATTAATACTAAATTGACTTAGCGTATGACGGCGACTGAGGCGGCGACCATAAACTGCATCAGTAAACGACTACATTAAAAATATCAACTGAAAAGCTATATCGTCATATTATCGGCAAATGAGGCAACCGTTAACTGACTTAGTTTTTTCAGTCGTCGGCACTCTTGGCCCTCCTTTTGCTTACTTAAAATATAAAAGAATATATATAAAAGAAATATTTTGGTGGGAATTTAAATATTTTGCAGGCCTAAAAGAATCATAAACAGTATTTTTATTTTTGTTAAATCACTAAATAGTCTATTACTTATATTATAGATATTAGCTTGTTCCACTATTTTAGATCTTAATCAATCTACATAAAGAATAAAATCAATGCAGAAAATAGGTAAATGAATAATGAGGTGTCCAATAGAATAAAACAAAATGTTTTATAGTTTTGTCAGCTAATAATTCTAATTATAAGCAAACATGTTTATGGATTCGTATTTAGAAAATTTCCATATAAGTGAAATTATTTCCATCTTTCCCCCCTTTCTCGTAATTACATTGTTTTGAAGCATTTGGGTTATTCAAGAATCTTACTGTAGAATTTTTCTATTAACAATGGAAAACGTGAATATATATATTTTTTATTTTATATAAATAGCCATCAATCATCCTTAGTGGATTTTAGTGAAAGATCATACATAATTCCCCAATTAATATTATATTATAGTAAGTATATTATCTAAGTTTTACTACTCCTATATAGGGCGTAAAATTATTAATGATGAATCAAAAACAATGTGGACAAAAAACAAAAACACAAATTGTAATATATGCAAATTGTAAAATCATAGTATTAGTTTATAGAGGTACAGCAAACTTATACTATGATTCGGTCAATTACATAGACCAAAGTGACAGTTAATTTCAATTTGCATCTCATTTTGACTTACATAATAGAATGAGATACATATATAAAGCAGGTGTGATTTTACCACGGAATTAAAAATCTTAGTATGCAATTGTCAATTTTATAACTACAACTAAAAAAGAAGAAAATAGGACATATGACAGCACCCCGCTTGATGTTAAGCTGGAGTGTGGTCTATGAATGGATGGATGAATGGATGTCACTGCTACTACAATTTAATAACTGTAAGTAGCAATCACATCCACCTGGTCTAGTTGAAACTGGCAACTTACAAACTGATCCCGAAACGCAACCAAATCACATCACCGTCTGTATAACTTGTAAGTGGTGGTACTATCCCAGATCGGCTGACTGGGTACCACTGCCTACCACTCTTCGATAACCAGACCCGAAGCAAATATCCACCTCTTTTTTTATCAAATCAAATCAAATTGTCACTCCCTTTTTCCCAAAGGGATAGGCAGAGACAATGGAGCGCCACTTACCACGATCCTTACACAACTCCCTTGCTTCCTTCACATCTACAATTTTCCTCATACAGGCCCTGTGGTTATGGGCACTAGGCAACCTAGCTTTCTTAAGGATGTCTTTTTTTTTAACAAATATTTTCAATATTTAATATACTTGAGGACCAACGACTAAAATATATGTTTTTACTTCATGATTGCCTTAGTTGCTGTCAGTACACAAGGCAAAGGCAAATTGTTTCTATTGCAATATGTTTTATGCATAGACAAAGAGAATGTATGAAGCCTGTATAAAGAGAATTGTGAATATAAAGGAAGCGAGGGAGTTGTGTCAGGATCGTGGCAAGTGGCTCTCCATTGTCTGCCTATCCCTGTGGGAAAAAGGCGTGACAATTTGATTGATTGACTGTCAAAGAGAATGGACTGAGCATTCCCTATCCAAATATAAAGTAAATCAAACGGCTAAGCGTGAGAAAGACAATCGTGCGGCCAGTAATTGTCTCATCTATAGGTTAACTTGTATGCATTTTTTTAAAATAACAAATGTTAAGCAATAATTTATTTTTTTGATAAATTAAAAAAATATGTTAAAGAAAGTTCTAATAGTCTGATTAGTTTAGTTGGCCACGCAGTTGCGTTGTCTCTTTCTGGTGCGTGTTAAATATTGTGAAGGTATTGTTCAGTCCATTCTCTATGTCTATATTTTATGTCAGCTTTAAAAAAGATTTTTGTTGGTAACTGAACTTTTTTAATTATTGAAACTATTTAATTTATTATAATTTTATAACCAATCATCTTTATCATCTTTATTTATTTGATATGTTTTGTAAAAGCCTGATCTGATTGTTCCGACAAAAAGAGTTGTTTACCTTCCTGTAAAGTAAGCCTTGCCTGACATAAAACATATGAATGAATTAAACAAATTTTATATGGCTTACTATCGCATTTATTTTGGTTTTGATTTTACAAAGTTGTAAAAATCAATGTTCACGCGAAATCTAAGAAAATACTATTAAACATATTGCAATATTACTGATGATATATTATAAATGATAAGTTGCATTCCACAGTCTCTGCTTATCCCTGTAGTAAAGGAGCCATGGCAATTTAATGAAATGATTAATTATAGTTAATTATCATTAATATTATTTGAAGGTTGAATTCATAAGCTTATTTTCATTAGGTACTCAAATTGTTCTATACAATGAAATATATGTAGGTACTTTTTTGTGTATTGAATAAAATACATTATGCAGTTTTTATGTATTTTTCATTACTGTGTAATTCATTATCTTTTGCACCTTATCCTTTATTTAGGTATTTCTGTTGGTCCCTAATGTTAACTGGCAGGATAGTTGTTAGAAAATGCCTAATAGGCATTAAGCTCGCCTGTGTACCTGGTTTATTTTGGTGCAATAAGTTTTCAGTTAGCAGCATTAAGTTTTCCTTTGAACGTAGTACACAGCTTTAAAATAAAATCAAAGGTTGCAGGATTGTACCTATTATCTTATTCAGTGCAAACTATTACTATTTCAAATTATCATTGTTATTGTGCACTGTTTACATATTTAAACAATTGCAAAGTTCAACTTTTAGCAGTTTATCTGGTTGCTTTTTATTTTTTACAGGTAAATATAAAAATAATAAATATGTATCATAAATAAACAAAACATGAGATTTACCTTTATAATGTATGATCTCGTCGCAGCTGTTTTCACAGATATGAAGGGCCAGCAGATCAGCCAGCCACATCTTGATGTCTTCATCATTCTCCATAACAATGCTAAAGCACTCATCCTTCATATACAATCCAATTACAAATGGAAGCTTCAAATCTAACCTCCTCTGGATATTGTAACAGGTCTTCAAGTAAATAATACGACGAGGTGATGCTCCAAGCTTAAATTTCTTCTCACTTTCGTAGTAAGCCAAGTGTGCAGAGTTCTCCGCTGTTTCGGCGCGCAAAACGAAATATTTTCTCTTCATCGTCTTGAGCTTCCGAAACAGTCCCTGGCGCACGACGCTCCCGGCGCCGCCGCCGCCTGTACGGGACATGCTAGCGAGCGCCCTGCATATCACATATAACACACCGTGTCACCCTCCGGCACCTCCAAGAGATACATGCACGTCGCGCACCAATTCACTATTCCCAGTGACACCCCGAGATGCACATGCCGAGCGATAACCTTGAAGTTGTTTACAAGTCACACAAATATTTTCGGACGAAACGCACGCCACCGATTACACCTCTGTCGCGTGGGACACCCTCGCGCCGCGACAGGTACTAAAAATACGTTTTATCTTCCGAAAAAAGTGCGTAAATAGGTCCGAGACACTGATCGAGATAAATCGAAAACTGTAACGTAACTAATCGACTGTCGCCGATTACTCCTCAGTCCTCGGAATGATGTAGATAAACGATTTTCCCACAGATAACGGGATGACGGTAATTTTATCCTAATCACGTTATGCTATGAAAATATCAAAATACATCAACAACACTATTCTAATTTTTTTACTCCGTTTCACTCAGTCATTCACAAACACTTCACTTTAGAAAGAGATAAAATCATTCATAGTAAACGTAATCGCACGCCCTTTCGTAGGTACGCAGGGCATGGAAGTCATGCCTTTGCACGACATCAAAACATGCGGTATTGCTTGTTATTTTGCACTGTTATGAAACTTTTAACTTTGGTTATTGAGCCAAATAGGCAGCTCTACTATTTTGTATCATAATAAAACACATTATTTGGGTCTTCAGTCCTATATGCGCGTTGTTTTTATTGGTTTTTATACTTTTGCGTGTCATTTATTTCTACGACGAAATAGTACTACACCCACTAACATACCACAACAGTATTTTACTCAGTATTCAAGCACAAACGCTGCGCCAAAATCAGTCTGAGGACGCGGAACGCATTCTTTGCGCAGGCAATGTATAATTTGTCACAACAGAGAAACATATTCATTGGTTGATTTTCATGTCTGCTTCTGGCCTAATAGTATTAATAACAACTCCCTTAAACTACGCAGTGTATACTTATATTTTCGTTGTAGATAATTATCGTTTTAATGTCATTGAAAAAACGTTCCATTTTATAAATCCTTAAAATCTTATAATTATTAAAAAATATTTCATTAAACAATAATACGCCTAAAATAATAAATTACCTATATTGTATTTAATTGTCAAAAACATATTTAATAAAATTTCATGATAGATATGTGTATAATACTATACTAAAAATATAACCCTTTTAGAAAAAATTGGCATGAAGTTTCAACCATCTAAATATTTTTTTTATATGTGAATTAAAGTGGTTATATTGTTGCATGGACGAATAATCACAATGATTATTATGATGATTATTCGTCCATGTATTGTTGCATATACAAAGACATAAGAAATCAAAAAGACTGAAAACTTCTTGCAATAACGTGTCGAGAGAGACGTATTCAACAGAGGTTAGTTGTCCCTTTCTAATAGGGCGACAATGTTGATTAGTATGAATAGTAGGATATATCATTATTCTGGTGGTGCATAACTACATAATACATAAATAAATTACCATTTATCCGATCTCTGTTGATGCGTTAGATTTACCACCTGAATAAATACTGTATATTTTAGATTTAGATTATTTTTATTTCCAAGAAACCATACATTATATTACACAGGCGAAGCGCATAGTTAACTAAGTGTGCTATCTAGTCCTAATTTTTAAATATTGCATATAAGCGCTCTCGGATCTATTCTTGCTTACCATCAGGCAAGTAGATATCAGATCTAATTGCTTGATGGTAAAAGACAGATGTCACGTTTTAATTTAAGAAGAAAAACAACTTTAATTAGTGATTGAAATTAGTTATTTTATTTAGTTGCAAGAAGTAGCTAATTTTTTTAATATCTAATAATTATGTATTCAACCCCCCAGGAGATCGCAGTGAAACTAAGTGGAAGAAGGCGAGTAGGCTGATACAATGAAACAAACTTTTCAACTCCAGAAAAAAAAGGACAAGATAATTTGAATACATAATTTATAATTTTTTTAATACTTAAATATTTCCGTATTTATTGGCTTACTTTTTGTAATTACACACTTTAATATCTCATGTTTATTCCATGCAAACGCTATAATTAGCTCGATTTATTTCTTAATTAAATACATAGGTAGAAAGACATTGTAGATTTGGATATATCTATTTTGTGTCTTTTTATAATTTTATATATAAAAAGGTATATTTTCTTATTGACCTGCCAAGTTAACTTATGGTCTTGTTTTGATAATATTATGTTTTAATTTACAGGTTAATACAAGTTTTAACAAAAGTTTTGTTCAAATGGGCTCCGTCTTGATTTGCACATTTTTACACCTGAAATTACATTTTGAACACTGGTAACACCAATCAAAATGTCCGTCATCAACTTCATTTGCACTTGCTAAAAAAGGAACTGAAAATACAAGTGTTGGCAAATTTGCCGTGAACCAATTATTTATTACTGTAAGTTTATATTTAAATTAAAAAGTGTAAAGTGTTAGTGACGTGATTTTGAGGAAATATATTTATCGAGCTATTGTATATACTGTGAATTTATCTTGTTTACATTGTGAAATTTGGTCAGAAAACTTTTATTTGAACTACTGTTATAAATACGTATTAAATATACGCTTCTTTGTAGGTTAACATATTGATTTTGTGATATTTCTGTTTTCAAATGTTGTGTCTATGTATAAAGCGCAATTGCTTTAAAGTATATGCATAATTATTGCTGAATTTGCGTTGTAGATTTCTTTCTTGCAGTTGGCTGCATTCAATTCGTGCATACTCCCCGCCTTCCGTAGCTTTTTAGTTTTGCAATAATTGGTAGAGCGTTGAAATTGTGTCAAGTAAATTATGCCCTTACATTTCCATTTTCTTTGATGTTCTCATTAGTTATTATTACATTTTTATTGTTATAGGTTGATGGCTGAAGTAATCCAATTGAGAATGGACTGTCTTTTATAAAGGTAAATTTTGTTTATTATTGTATACATATAAACATTTTATTGTATTCTTTATTTAAGTAGGTTTTTAATATATTTATTTATTGATAATTAATTTTAATGAGAATAATGTAAACTTGTTATATTTCAGATTATATTATGGCTTCTGCTGGCACCTCTTCTACTGGTAGTAATGGTATATGTCATTTGTTTATCTTAAATTTAAGTCAAAATATAAATAGTCACACCTTTATTCAAACAGAGATAGGCAGAGACAATAGATTGCTATTGCATGTTTACAAAAACTCCAAAATTAGAACATCAACTAATAATGTATTTGACAAGTTACAAATCATATTAGAATTTATGAATTAAACACATTTTATGTGGCAACTATTATCTGGGACTATGGTGGCTGCAAAGCTCTCGAAATGTCAGAATGAAAAATTGTACAATCACTAATTAAAAATAAATGTTATGCCTCATAAAAAAAAGTTTAATTCATTACACAAAATAATGATTAAAATTTACATACAAACCAAGGTTCTAATTTATCAATTTAGTCATACCTCAAGATATGAGTTTGATTCGTTCCATAACCTTGTTTGTTAATTTGCTTGTATCTCAAAGTGTGGATTATTATCAATACACCCAAGAGAAAGAAAATTTTTTTGTTAATTTTCAAATAAACATATTTTATTCAATTTTGAGCATCTATTTTGCAGTGTTATGTGAAAGGTGTGATTCTGCCAGTGAACTATTGGTTTGTATGAGATTCGTTCCGTGCAAGGAGACACTATTGCGACAATCAGCATTTGCTAAGTCATAGATTATAAATATGATGTTTGAAAACAATATTAATGGGGAGGCTGCAGACTATTATTGCTTTGAACCGTATTAATCTTATACAAACAAGTAGTGTAGTCTGCAGTCGCTGGCAGATTCGCACCTTAATACACAATAAAAAAAAATGATGACACATAAAATAGCTGTGTACAATATTGGTAAATTGTTTACATCTATGTTTAATAATCTGAAGTATTTGTTTACGTGTTTTGTTCCATGTGATTCATCATTAAATAGCATACAAAATTTACTGATAACCAAAGCTTGCATAAAGAGAATTGCAGATGTCAGGATCGTGGGAAGGGGGATTACATTGTCTCTGCCTGCCCTTTTAATAGGAATAGGGCTGACAATTAATAAACTAATTATTTGTATTTATCCATTATTCTTTCCTAAAGGCTAGATGACATTATTTAAAAAATATAAAAATCACTTTTTCTGTAATAGATGGCTGAGGCAACCACGTTTTTTTAATTGTTTCTCTTAGAACTCCCCTTGTTTATTACAGAAGAACTTCCCATTAGACAAGTCGAGGTCAGATAAAAACAAAATACAAATTGTCACACCTTAATTTTCCCAGGGATAGGCATATGCAAGTTAGAACTGCAAATGTGTTATACTTAAGAAACAGTATGGTCTATAGTATAGACTCTATACTGATGATGGTTTTTAAAATTATTTTAACACCTTACCTCAACTTGTCTAATAGTTTACAAGGGAAGGAACAAAAGTGTTAACAACTGAAAAAGAGACTTAGTTCACAGACGCCCCAGTCGTCATCACTATGCCCGCCAAAGTTGCCTATGCCAAGTCAGTAGGAAGTCATCATCTCATTAGTATTCTTCTTATTCACAGAATCATTAACCCACGAATATGTGAGCACAGAACGTCACACAGTAAATCAACTACCAACAATTCCCATACCAATAGACTATGAAGTTCTGACCACAAATCAATGTTACGACAAGCAGAATTATGTCAAAGGGCACAGTATGAGTGGCCCTTACGAGTCATTGGGCCAGTATGAGGTGTTAAGTAAACAAACAAATGAGAGTCTAAAGCAACAATGTGAAAAAGCTAAACATGAACTTAATCAGCTGAGGCGTCAACATTCAGAGACTTCACGGAGATGTGAGCATGCTATGAAGGTAAGTGTTATTTATGTCAGTATAAATGCCGGCATCTAACTTAGCAACATTTTAACGTAGTGGGGGAATGTTCGCGCATGTACACTGGCTGTGCAATAAAAAAGGGTCTCTTTAGATTCATAAAAAATAAGAATAGTAGTTTGAGTGAAAGTACATTGATGAATGAAATTTATTAATCTGATGTGCATGGATGCGTTAAACGAGGCAGACCCAGGAGGGTGTTCTTGGACCAAATTGGAGACATCCTCAAGAAAACTGGGTTGCCTAGTGTCCATAACATAACTGTAGAACTTGTATGAAGAGAATTGTGATCGATGATCGACCGGCCAGCCAATCGCGCGCTCGGAACTTTGTTACCTCATTCCCCGTGTACTTAAACACACCTAAAAAACGACTAAAAGACAAGGCGCATCTGACTACTCTTACCAACTTACGTGCCGTCGATATAACTTGTGATGTTTGTATGTTCAGGGCAAAGGTACAAAATACCGCAGAGGGGAAGCAGTTATTCTTAACCTATTGCAATTAAATTTTGCATGCATGTTTAGTTTGGATGACAATGCATGATCAGCTGAGTGATGTCATTCTAAATTCAATATGATGGATGATCAAAATAGTGGAATAGTTATTTTTTGTGCACTCCCATGATATAGGTATTAAATGATACCCATATCATGGTATCATACCCATATCATCATCTAAGCAAACCCCATATCAAGTGTTTGCTGAGAAGAGTACTATAACTAAATATCTCTACATGAAACCCAATAGGCAACCGTACAATATGGCGGACAAGTAACTTTTAAGCTCTTCCATAATCAATCAATCAAATTGTCACGCCTTTTTTCCTCAGGGATAGGCACAGACAAAGGAGCGCCACTTGACACGATCCTGACACAACTCCCTTGCTTCCTTCACATTCTCAATTCTCTTCATAATGTGGGTATCAAATAAAGGGTATGCTTGTGGTTAGTTTGGTGGTGTCCAAACAAATGTGGAGACAGACAAGGGTCAGCTGTTGGCGATAAAACAATAAAATTAAATGAACAGGTCAAGAAACATATTGATACAATAAAAGAATAATAACTAAATAATTAGAAATGTCAAGAATAGATTGAAGATAATTAGTTGTACTTATTTATAATTTATTCATATAGGAATTAGAATATTTTCGTGGACAACACAGAGTAGCAATGAGTCAATTGGAAGTGTCCACACAAGATGCAAATAATTTAAGAGGCAAATATGGTGATCTACTTAACGATAATCAAAGGTATTGTGATCCTTGTGTTTAAACATTTATTTCGATACCAGAAGTACAAACTCATTTAAATAATTATCTTAGGGGGCGTCAATAAATTACGTGAGGTGTTTTTTTAAAACTGCTCCTTCAACTTCGTTCTG
Source organism: Tinea trinotella (assembly GCA_905220615.1). Classification (NCBI taxonomy): domain Eukaryota; kingdom Metazoa; phylum Arthropoda; class Insecta; order Lepidoptera; family Tineidae; genus Tinea; species Tinea trinotella. The sequence continues at coordinate 2,123,961 of HG992320.1, read as the reverse complement.
ACTTAGCCTCTCGAAGCTGTTGGCGCTTGCACACAATAACTCATTAGCTCGTCTTGTGACAATCCGTGAGGGTCTCACTTTGCGGAACATACGTGCTTGCATTAGTAGGAGCATGCACTGAGTCGAGTAAAACATTTACAAGAATAAACAAAGCAGGTTGGAGCCTGTCCATGTGTTGCTGCCACTCAGCTTGTGTGCTCTCGTTAATCGAGTCGCGCGTTCGGCTGACAGTATGCGTTCGGTGAACGAAAACTAAGGAGTCCTTTAAAAGGACGGGCTATACTTTACCGTAAATTCAGATTAAATTGAGCTATTTGGTATAAAACAAATATGGTGGTTTGACAGTCAGTAGATGTATAATGTCGAAGTATGAATGAAATTATTTTTTTTCGAACGAATTAGTGAATGATCTTAATCGTATATTATGATATCTTAAGCATGTACAATCTGGATTAAATGGACCAAAATAGTATATTTTTTTGTGTCAATCAGAAAAAAAATTGCGTGTTATTTGCAATTTTCTCCCTCTCTCCAACGTAAGATTAGATGAGATTTGACTCGACCCCCTCCCCCCCTTAAGAATTTCAGTTAATTTATGGATGCCCCCTCAGGTAATATTTCAAAGGTGACTGGTGTACTGGCAGTGCGAACCGAAGAGCACAAGTTCGAGACCACCTACCAGTACCAATGTATCTTTGGTATATGTACTTTGGTTGTCCTGTTTCTATGATACTTTAGTAGCTTAGTATAGAAATGTAAATAAAAAATAATAAAAAAATATAGTCTTATGGAAAATACAACATAGAAGATTAAGTGAAAAATTTTTCTTTATTATTGGTTATTTATGAAAATGTTGCATTCTATGTAATGGAACTATTATTGAACAGTATTATATTTTTTGCAGATTGGAGCGTGAAGTCCAGCATTTGCATGGATGCCAATCATCAAACACTGAGCCTAGTTCAGAACATCAACATTTAAGAAGAAAGTATGTATAGATTGTTTGTTAGATTATTATTATTTTTGGCTGACGTCTATAATAATCATCGTTATCATAATAATTTAATTTAACCCGCAATGCAACAAATGCCTGTTTGCATTGCGGGTTAATAATTGTTTAAATTTTGGTGGACAATTATTTATTTTAAAAAATTTTGGTTTTTTGGTTAATTAGTTTATGTACAAGCTATGATTGACGAGTTTCTTGTGGTCTTCTTTTTGTCATATGCCTCTCTAAAGCCATGGTAGAAGCTGCCTGCTAAGCCCATGCTAATAAATTAATATACATTATCTGAATGTGTATGTGTGAAGTTCATGTATTGAATGCAAACAGCAATTTGTTGATACAATAATAACTCTTATTTTGTAGGTATGAAGAACTAGTAACAAACCACACAGCAACAGTTGAAAAGTTAAATATGATCCAGGAGGAGAATAATCGACTTAAAGCACAATGTCATGATTTAACACAGAAGAGAAATGCAGTGGTAAGATATGTGAATTATTTATCTAGATAAAAAGCTTAGATTAAAACAAGAGGAGAAGATATGGCATTCGATTAATTGATCACTATAAAATGTGGAACCTAACATGCAAAGTCACACACGAAGTTGCATCTTTGATTTCGTTAATGAGAAATTTAACTAAAAAGATAGAAATATATTTCACAGTGGGACGTGAGCGAGACAGAATGTATGTGGGTAGATGTAGTGCGTTAGTTAGACGTAGTTTGTAAGTTCTACTCATATTGTTAGCCTATTAGTTGTCCTGCTTCTATGGAAATGGAGGGGAGGCTCTTATTATGACTCACGGCATTTCTCACTTGCCAGAGTCAAGCTTGTCCTTTGCCAATAATGTGTCAGTTATTAGCCAGATCTGCTCAGTTTTAATTGAATATGTGGTTATATTGTGGGAAAATGATAAAGAAGATCTCCCCGCAACACGCATGACGCGTGTTTGCCTCCAACTTTGCCGTAGTGATCTCGCGGTTATGATGGTATATATATCAATACTCTGTCGCAATATTGTTTTGCGAGATATTGGAGGCTCAACGCCATTGGTTGTTGTACTGTCGCATGAGCTGACATGTCTGTGCATGTGGCGCCATCTAGTAGTTTTATCTGGCGACGACCTTTTTGTATCTTTGCTACTAAATGGAGATGGTCACATCACTCCCTCCCAAGGCGGAGCGAATGGACGCACTGTACTGTAATGAAGTGTGCCTCAGTAAGTTGAGAGCTTTGAAATGATGTACCCCAGTGAATCGAGGTGCCTCAGTGAGTCAAGGTCATATGAGACACAATAAAAAAAAGGACTTTGAAATGATGTACTTCACTGAATTGCCTCAGTCTGAAGATCCGGGGTAGACTACCACTTACAAGTACTGACTGTGAAGTGACTTAGTCACGTCATGGGATCAGCTTGTAAGTTGCCGGTTCCAACTAACGTAGGCGGCTTAGCGGATGTGACTGCTACTTGCATTTATGGAATTGTAGTGGGAGTCACTTCGATTTATGGACCGTACTTCAGCTTAACATCATCAGGTGGGGTCTGTTATATGTCAAGTCACAATAAAAAATAAACTTGTTTGCCTTCTGATATATTGATTTATAAACTGTCTATACTCAAGCCTTTACAAACGTGCGAACTGAGTTATAAATCATTATGTCAAAGGGTTAAGCAAAGGCTGCACAAGTCGTTACCGATAAAGGTTCACCGCAAAAGTGACTTTTTAATATTAGTTATGGACCAAGTTTTTTTTACTGCTAGGCACAACACTAGGGTAGTACCTAGCCTTCCTAGGCCTTAGCCTGCGAGTGAGCAAGAGGTCCGATAAAAAATATTTATGACACCTTTCACGTTTGTAATGACTCGTGTATAATAATGAACATTGTCTACAGATCCGTGAACGTAATAATTTAAAACAACAATGTACAAGTATTATGCGCCAATGGGAGAGTGGCCTACGTGAACGTGCTGATGTGCCTTCTGCTCTTAACAGGGCACCAGGTTCGGCCCCACCTCCAGATATAAAAAGACTCACAGATGAAAGGAATGCCGCTATGCTGGAGATATCACTTATTATGAGCGAGAGGTATGTTTTCAAGTAATTATAGATTTGTATGAGTTAAAACTCGAGTTTAGGCGACCGTGGTCTGGTGGTAGATTAATGGTTTTGCATTTCTAGTGTACTTGTTCATACTTATTCAGTTCTTATTCAATCACTTATTCACATACTTATTCAAAACCACTTGCTGATACCAATGTTGTTAGAATTCGATACATACACAACACTAGTAATAGTAATGTGTCGCCCCATCACTAGCGCGTCAGAGAGTCTACCTAATCTAAGTTGCACGTTGAGATAATAAAACTATAAGATGGAATATTATAATGTTTGATTTATATAAAGAAGAAATCCAATTCCTAACAGCAGAACGTGGTTAAAGATCACAACAGTATGGTATATATATATAAAGTTGAAATATGTGTAAAAATCGTGTGACCAAATTGAAGGTTATAAAAATAATGATTATAAGAAAAAAGCTGTAAAGAAAAGTTTGATATTGTAAATTGGCAAAAAGAACAAGATGGCAAGTAATATTAATAATATTTATCCACAATTGGCGGAAGGAACTAACTTCTCTAACTGGAAATTTCGCATACAAATTTTTCTACAAGAAAGGGGGTGTGGCGAGATTTTGTCGGAACAAGTAGATATGACAAATAAAAAGAATGTGGACATGGATAATAAAGCCAAACTTATAATTGTGAATTGTGTATCTGATATGTACATTGAGATTATTAAAAAATGCAACACCGCAACAGAAATGATGAACCAATTAAAAAGGATATTTGAACGTAAGAGCATATGTAATAAACTATTTCTAAAGAAAAAACTGCTAACTCTAAGATGTAATAAAAATGAGAAGATGCAAGATCATTTTTTGAAGTTTGACAGCATCATTAGTGAACTGGAAGCCTCTGATTGTCAAATAGAGGAGAGTGACAAGGTATGTCATTTACTATTAACTTTACCACAAGACTATGAAACCGTGATTACAGCAATGGAAACAATGAGTGAAGACAAGGAAATTACTATGCAATTTGTGAAGTCTAGAATACTAGATACAGAATTAAAGTTAAAAGGCAAAAATGCTGAATACTTATCAAATATTGAATCCAGTTTCCTTGCATGTTATAAATGTGGAAAACAGGGGCATAAAGCTTTCCAGTGCTTTAACCGAGAACTAAATAATATGAATAATTTTCAAAATAATAGTGAAGTGAACCATAATAGTAGAAGAGGAAGAGGAAGATATGTGCGAAGGTCATTTAGAGGTAGATACAGAAGAAGAGGACAGGCTCATTTATCATCAGAGACAGAGACAGATGAAATCTTTGTGGCATTTACTACAGACACCACCGATTGTAAAAATGATACCGAAATACAATTTGTTGTTGACTCCGGAGCGAGCGATCATTTTATTCAAGACGGATATGAGCAATATATGACTAATATTACAAACTTAAACACAGAAGTTTATATAAAAATTGCAAATGGAGAAACATTAAAAAGTACAAAAAGAGGATATTTAAAAACTATTTATAATAAAAGACCATTAACTATTGAAGGACTGATTGTACCAGGACTAACTAGAAATCTATTGTCAGTGAATAAACTAATGGAACGAAATTTTAAAGTTATATTTGAAAAATCACAAGTTAAAATAAAAGGTAAATGTAAGACATATTATGGCAAACAAATTGGCAAACTATACATAGTAAAAACTAAATTAAATCATAATAATAACAGTGCATATACAAGTAAAATTAATTCAGCGGATATATGGCACAAAAGGTTGGGTCATGCCAACAGAAAAAGTTTATCAATATTAAAATTGCCATTTAGTAATGAAGTCTGCAACGAATGTGTTAAAAACAAGAGTACCAGAAAACCATTTTTCAGAATAAATTATCAACAATCAAGACGCATTGGAGAATTGATACATACTGATATTTCTGGACCAATGCGAACACCAACAAATAATAATGAGAGATATTTCCAGACCATAATTGATGACTATTCTCATTTTACTCAAACTTACCTTTTAACAAAAAAATCAGAAGCAACAACAAATCTTATTAATTATATTAATGCACTTGAAAGAGAGAAAGACAGCAAAGTGAAAAGAATTAGATGTGATAACGGTGGAGAGTTTACAACTGAAATATTGAAAAATTTTTGTCTTCATAAAGGAATATCTATCGAATATACTATACCTTATAGTCCACAGAGTAATGGGAAATCAGAAAGAATGAATAGGACTATATATGAAAAGGCAAGAACTATGCTAAATGAATCCAATCTCCCAAGATATTTATGGGGACAAGCTATACTTACTGCAACTTACCTTATTAATCGATTACCATCTAAGGCAATATGTAATGAGATTCCAGCGATTATATTAAATAGAGAATTTAATATGGAAAAGTTAAAAATTTTTGGATGCAAAGCCTGGTATGTTAATTTGCCAAAAGGAGATAAATTTGATAACAGAGCTTCACCAGCAAGAATGGTAGGATATGGCAAAGCAGGATACAAATTATGGGACCCAATAACAAAAAATATAATAATAACAAGAGATGTATATTTTGATGAAAACGATATAAAATATGAAGATCAAAACGAAACACAATTAAATAAAATTGATCAGAGTGGAACAGAGAATCATATTAAAGAACCAAACAGACAAGTATTAAGAGAAAATAATATAGAAAAAAGTGGATGTGACCAATTTAATAATAGAGAAGAAAACGATAACACAACAAGAAGTGGAAGAATAAGAAGGACACCAGAATATTTGAGTGAGTATGAAATGTATTGTCTATTTGTAAACGAAAATGATCCTGAGTCATATGAGGAAGCCATAACGAAAGGATGGAAGAAGGCCATTGACAAAGAATTGAAATCTCATAAACAGATGTCAACATGGACAGAAGTAACAAAGCCTGAAAATTAAAAAGATTATTGATTCAAAGTGGATATTTAAGACTAAAGAAAATGGTATGCAAAAAGCGAGATTGGTTGCACGGGGATATCAATTAAAACAACCAGAAGATTTTGGACATAGTTATGCACCTGTAGCTAGAATATCAACAATTAGAGTAACTATAGCACAAGCAGTACAAAAATCATGGATTATAAAACAGTTAGATGTTCCAACTGCATATTTAAATGGTAAACTAGATTCAGAAATTTACATGAAGCCTCCACAAGGATTTGAAATAGAAGAAAATAAAGTACTTAAATTAAATAGAGGAATATATGGTTTACGTGAAAGTGGAAAATGTTGGAATAACAGACTGAACAAATTTTTAGAAGACAAAGGTTTCAAAAGATCTTTGAATGATTTTTGTTTATATATTGATGAAGTAAAAGAAATTTGGATAGTAGTTTATGTGGATGATATCTTATTGACAGGAAAATCAGAAAATGTGGCAGAAATAATACAAGTACTAAAACTAGAATTTGACATCAAAGACCTAGGAGAAATAGAATTATTTTTAGGAATGGAGATTAATCGAAATATGAATGAATTGAAAATTACACAAACGAAACAAATTGAAAAAATTTTGAATAAATTTCAAATGAATGAATGTAACCCATGTAAATCACCAACAACTAAAGGTTTTCAAGCAGATGACAACATTATAATTGATGTACCATTCAGGCAACTAATAGGCAGCCTTATGTATATAGCCTGCACATCACGACCGGATATATGTTATGCAACATCATTCTTAAGTCAATACCTGGACAAACCTACACAAGCTATTTGGACACAAGCTAAAAGAATAGTGAGATATTTGAAAGGAACAAAAGATAAGGGATTAATTTTTAAGAAATCAAAGAATAAAGATTTAATAGAAACTTATTCAGATGCGGATTGGGCAGGAAACCAAAAAGACAGAAAGAGTTTAAGTGGATCGATAACATTGTATAATGGAAACATAGTGTCATGGTTAACTCGGAAGCAAAATTGTGTTGCTTTATCGACTGCAGAAGCAGAATATATAGCAGCATCTGTAAGTGCATGCGAATTGATAAATATTCAAGGACTGTTTATAGACTTTAACAAAGTGAAGTGTGATAGTGTAATGTATATTGACAATAAAAGTGCTATAGAATTAACAAAGACATTTGAAAATAGCAAACGGGCAAAGCATATCGACATTAAAACACATTTTATAAAGGACTTGGTCATAAAGAAGGAATTTACTATTGATTATGTACAATCTGATTATAATTTAGCAGATTTATTTACAAAAAGTTTAACACTTGATAAATTCATTCAAATGTGTTTAAAGCTCAATATTGCTTAGTTATAAGTATAGAATATAAGTTTAATCAGTAAATATTTTCTTTGTTTTTTGTAATGTTTTAGATTTTAAGTTTTGTTTTTGCAATGTTATGTTTAAAGCAATTTTTTTTGTTGTGTTATACCTAAAAATTGAGGGTGGGTGTTAGAATTCGATACATACACAACACTAGTAATAGTAATGTGTCGCCCCATCACTAGCGCGTCAGAGAGTCTACCTAATCTAAGTTGCACGTTGAGATAATAAAACTATAAGATGGAATATTATAATGTTTGATTTATATAAAGAAGAAATCCAATTCCTAACAAATGTATCTTTAATATAATATGTACTTGTTTCTGTGATACAAGTAAGTATAGTAGCTTTGTAGGAAAATGTAAAAATAAATATGATAGACCCTTAAGTAGTGTTTTCCAGTCTACCGACCCAAGGTACTACCACCAATATGAATTTTAAAGATAGTCAAGAGACTTGCGTTTCAGGGTCAGCTTGAAAGTTATCGAAATTTAGCCTGCCCGGGTTACGACTTACATTCGTGGATTGCACTTAAGGTTAGATGTCTAATAAAAGCTTTTTGATAAAATCGATCATGATTAATGGATCGATCTTTGGCCGGCATAGTGACAGCTTTGGACGGCACAGTGACGGCGACTGAGGCAACCGGGAACTAACTCGGTTTTTTCAGTCGTCAGTTCTTGGACCTTCTCTTGCTTATCATTAGGCGGGTCGAGGTCAGATATCGTGTCACAATAAAAAAAAATGTTTCAGGGATACAGTACACAAGGAAATGGAGAAGTTGTCTGATGATTTGCAAGCGTCATTGAAAAGGAATGCTGCACTTGAATCGGCTTTACAGTCAAGCCGAGAGGAACAAAGGGCAACCGCTTTGCAGGCGGAAACATTACGTCGTGAAATTGCATCAGCTCTTCAAGATCGTGATAGGGCTCTGAAAGAATGCTCGGATTTGAAAGCACCACAAAATACATCTACATTGGGCAAATCAAGGTTTGTTATTAAGGACTTCATTAAAGGACATCATTCATTTTGGGCTTTTATGTTTTACTTTTGTATTGTCCAATGATAGAAAATTTAAAAATGGTAGTTTTAATACTTGTGTTGATAAAACTAATAACAATTTTTCTTTTAATTGCTGTGTAATTAAGTTATTTGGAAAATTAAATATGGATTTTATATCGTCTGTCGATCGCAAAGACACGCCATATTAACAGTTCTGCTTTTTATTTTTATTGTGACTCGACGAGAGTGCCAACGACTGCAAAAAGCGAGTCTTCTCGGCTGCTCCAGTCGCCGTCACTATGCCGGCCAAAGATGCTTCTTCACGCATCGCTTGAAGGATCCAAGGTATTGGATGGAGAGAACACATGGGCTTGACTTGAGTTTGTGCGTTCTTTAACGGTTTGCTCTCAGCGGAGGCACCCGACCGCCAGGAGACCCTTCTCGATCCTGCAGAACTCTGGAAGTGTCCTTGCGACGGGCCTATTATCTTATTTAAATAATACTATTACAGACAGGACAATTCGGCGTATCATCTTGGATTGGCAAGTGGAGTTGGTAATGATGGCTTTGTCAATGGACAACATTCGACTGCTTCGTCACTTGATAAGCTTCAAGGTTTGTTTCAATAAAATATCTCTTGTGTGACTGTTAATAACTTTTAGAGACTTCCTGTCGCTTATGGAGAAGGCTAGTCCTAGCCACATTTTTTTCGTCATGGCGGGACGTCTGACCAACTTGTCTGATAGCAAGGGTAGGTTTGAGGTCTAAGAGTCTACTCAGAAAAAAACAACCGATTCAGAAGCCGTCACTATGCCGGTCAGTGGTGCTTTGGTTAGTGGTCAATTTTTTGTTGGAAAAAGTTAAATGAAAATTAGTTAAAATTAGCCCGTCAAGTGTTAAGTTATATGGACCAAGAAAAACACCTTTACGCAAACATGTTTCAAACCACAAATTCTTAAATATTAACATTTTAGACTAACTCGGTTTTTTCAGTCGTCGTCACTCTTGGACTTCCTCTTGCTTATCATTGGTTAAGTTATTGGATAGTTCACTTTCCGAGTAGAGATATTCCGACATGGTGAAATTGACAACCACTATTACTCATTATTTAAGGTGAATACAAGTAGTATTGATCCTGTGTGTTATAAAATAATAAATAAGGGATAATTTTTCTTTTGTAGGTTTAGTGGGAATGGTAGTTGTTGAAAAAGAGCGCGTTGATAACCTTGAAGTAGCTAATCAGGAATTAGAGCGTTTAAGAAAACATGTCGACAGATTACAAGCAGAACTGGCTGAAGCTCATCAGGAAGCCGAGGTAACTATGTTTTAAAGACTACAATGGTTCAAGAGGCCACAAAGAGGGCCGTGACCAAGTACGGTAAAATGCAGCGAAAGACGTCTATTTACAAAACGAATTAATGACCTGCTATAGGTAGTAGGAAACTGCTACATGCAGAATAGCGCTGTGGAGATCGCTGGGGAAGGTGTTTGTGACTAGCACTGCTAAACAATTTAACATGATAATGAGAATCCATAAGTGATAGATTTCGTAAAAATATAAGAATATTGCCGAACCAATGTAATAATTATTATAATAAGATTGTTATAATATATTTTTTGTTAACAGGTATCAAAACGTAGAAGAGATTGGGCATTCTCTGAAAGGGACAAAATTGTATTAGAGCGAGAGAGCATAAGAACGTTGTGCGATAGACTGAGAAAGGTATAGTATATTAATTACACAAATAATGCAATAACAATTTTACAAAAGATATTGTCCTTTACAAAGTCAAAGACTACTATCCTTAGCTCCTCAGCCATTACAAATGTGCAAACAAAGTAATTATCCCTTACATAGCCAAATACTACTACCCTCGCCCATTACAAACGTGCGAACGGAGTCATAAATCATTTTACTGTAACTCTTGCTTGAATTCGAATGCTTTATTAAACTGCCCTAGTTGTTGTGTGTAGCTGTAAAAAATACCTACACAAAAAAAGTACCACCACTTACAAGTATACAGACCGTTAAGTGATTTAGTCGCGTTTCGGGATCAGCTTGTAAGTTGCCGGTTCCAACTAGGCCAGCATAGTGGATGTGATTGCCACTCACAGTTATTTAATTATAGTAGCAGTGACATCTATTCATGGACCCCACTTTAGCTTAACATCAAGCGGGGTGTTGTCATATGTTGAGTCACAATAAAATAAAAAGTCATATCCGCTATACAGACGTCACGTAACTCCAATAGGCCAATTGTCAAATTAAATATTAAAAAAAATATATTTTAGGAAAGGGACAGGGCTGTGAGCGATCTAGCGGAAGCACTACGTGATTCTGATGACATTAAAAAACAAAGAAATGAAGCTTCAAAGGAATTAAAAGAGTTAAAAGAAAAACTAGAGTCAGAGCTCGAAAAAGAACCATCAAATTCAAATAGATCTAGACATTCTACTATTCATAACCAATCTAGGGATTCGTCTGTCGATGCTGATATACAAGTAAGACACCTTTTTTTTGTTTTTCTTGCATTTTTTTATATATAGACGCTACATCTGACCTTACCTATGACAGCCATCATAGAAACTAGGTGACATAAGTACATATAAGGTGAAATAAACATTGGTATGGGCAAGTAGTATTTACTACCTACTATTTACTAGAGAATTGTGAATGTGAAGGAAGCGAGGGAGTGTCAGGATCGTGGCAATTGGCGCTCCATTGTCTCTGCCTATCCCTGTGGAAAAAAGGCGTGACAATTTGATTGATTGATTGATTTACTTAAGTTCTAGATGCCCAGACTATTTTACTACTACTAGACCACGGTCCCTTTTAAAATGCAACTTTTATTTTTTACCATAGAATTTAGTTTATTCACAACCTTTCTAATGTAACAAACAATTTATATAACTTCACAGTGGCAAGTCTGGACCGCTCTTCATTAGTGAACTGCTACTTGCAGTTATTTAACTATAGTAGCAGTAACTTATTATGGACTGCTCTCTAGCTTAACATCAGGCGGGTTGCTGTTATATGTATAGTCACAATAAATAATTATACCCCTATTGTTATTTTCGTATTTAGTATTTTTAGATGTGAAGACCATGAACTCTGGAGCAAATTGCCGTAGTTCAGCGAGTCCGGTACAGTGGATCGTTCACCAGCTTACCATTAGGTGTGCGGTCAATATAAAAATGTAATAATAATTCTCTTTATAGGACTTTGAATGGGACATAATCGATGTGGAACTGAATGGATTGGGAAAAGATGGTGATCTTGGATTTGAGTTGTCTGGTGGACGAGAAGATCCGTATTATCCAAATGACTATAGTATTTATGTGACATCTGTACAGAAAGGTTCTGTCGCTGAGGGCAAGATACGGTAAGTCTGAAAACTGTCACGACTCTGTTGACAGTTATAGAAGAGCATTCTTGGTATTTCCGCTAGATCGCTCACAGCCCTGTCCATTTCTTCTAAAAGCGCCGACGACTGAAAAAAAAAACACGCTGCCTACCACTCTTAGTCGTTAGTGTTTTTGTAAAATGATCAAATTATAATTATGACAGTTCAAAGCAGAACTGTTAATATGCCGTGTCTTTGTTATTGACAGACAATAGACAATACAAAATTGTTATTAGTTTTAACAAGTATTGAAACTACCATTTATATTTTTTTTCATCATTGGACATTACAAAAGTAGTACCCAAAAGCCCAAAATGAATGATGTTCGGTGCGTCGTTTCTTTGCAGAACAATCGGCAAGTGGAATGCTTTACCAGCCCATGTGTTTTCTCTATCCTATAGCCTTGGATCCTTCATAGCCATGGATCCGATGCGTGAAGAAGCTCCTTTGGCCGGCATACAGGCGGTGACTGGGGCAGCCGTAAAGACTCGGCTTTTGCAGTCGTCGGCACTCCTGGATCTCTTCTTGCTTACCATCAGGCGGGTGAAGGTCAGATGTCGAGTCACAATAAAAAAGGCCTTTGTTTAATTTTAAAATTAATTTTTAGCGTACTTGATCGCGTGACAGAAGCGTGTGGTGTATCAGTATGGAGCAGTGGTCGTGCGGCTGTGAACGCAGTGCGGGCGGCTTTGTGTCACGGCCCTGCTTCATTGCGGTTGCAACGGGCACGTGCTACTAGATACGCGCTCACTTTGAACAATGCAAGGGGCATCTCATTGCAGCATGGTTTGTATGCTTAGATTATTTTAAAAAGCTTTTTTTTATTATAGACTCCACATATGACAGCACCCGCCTAATGTTAATGTTAAGTGACCGTGAATTGAGGTGACTGCTACTACAGTTCAATAAATGTAAGAATAAAAAGTCCAGTCTATTTGAAACTGGCAACTTACAAGAAGCTGATTCCGAAACGCGATTAAGTCACTACCACTCATTGACAACCAGACTCGCAGCAAATATCTATTTTTTTATTAACAAATATTAATTGTATTATTTAATTTAAGTAATAAATATCGGGGAATCAAACCCGAGACACCCGCGTGACGGACTGGTAGCACACAGTGGTAGTGACGCCAAGCCTGTCATCAAAAATATCATTACCCAAAAGACGTCCACTATTGAACATAGGCCTCCCCCTTAGAACGCCATTCCGAACAACAAGATGCCAGTTGCATCCACCGGTTATTTGTGACTTTCACTATGTCGTCAGTCCACCTAGTCGGAGGCCTACCTACGTTGGGTCTTCTGGGTTCGTGGTCGGTTGGTTTTTGGTTGTCGGTTCTTTGAGCGATTTGATTCAGCTTAGAATATGGTATGATCCTTTAATTCACATTGAGAATGTATGCGTTAAACGACCCAGGAGGGTGTTTTTGCGACAAAATCGGAGATATCCTCAAGGAACCTAGATTAACCATAAAAATATCATCAATTTTTTATTTTATTTTTTATTGTGACTCGACACTTGTAAGTGGTGGTACTACCCCGGATCGGCAGACTGGGTACCACTGCCTACCACTCTTTGATAACCAGACCCGAATCAAATATCCATCTCTTTTTTATTAACAAATATTTGCAATATTTAATATAATTATTAAATATTAGAAATAGCTAAACCGTTCGTCCACGCCTGTTATCAAATCAATCAAATTGTCATGCATCTTTCCCACAGGAATAGGCAGAGACAATGGAGCGCCACTTGCCACGATCCTGACACAACTTTCTCGCTTCCCTTACATCCACAATTCTTTTCATACAAGCTCTACGATTATGGGCATTAGTTGACCCAAACATTTCCTAATAATATTTATTATTATATTTATAAAGGCATCAATTTCAGGTATTTTTATAAGTAAAATAGCAAGCGGCTGCGTCGCTTCCAAAGAGGACAACCTGTTTGTCGGTGATCGGATTGTTAATGTAAGTAATATTATCGTATATTTAATAGTCTTCCCAGAAGTATCAGAGATGTTGAAAATATTGTATAAAAGGAATCTTAATTCAATTTTTAATAAATAAGACATTTATTATACAATTAAGGAATTTTTAAATGACAAATTGTAAATTATTATTTTGACATTATATTTATTAGCTATAAAATTTAAAAATATTTTGACATTGAATAAGTTTTTTCATTTTTAATTTTTATGCCTTTTTAGGCGCAACATAGAGAATTTATTTTATTTACCAATCTTAATGTACCTATGTTTAACAAATAAATGAATTTGCATTAGTTTTTGAATACTTTCTTAGATTTTGCGCGAACATTGATTTAGGCCTCAACTCGGTTTAACCCGGGTTAAAAAGTCGAGTCGTTACAACTCTATTTTATTTTTTGATAATGAATTAAACACATTTTATGCGGCTTACTATCGCGTTTATTTTGGTTTTGATTTTATATATAATATTATTTATTATTATTCCGACGTTTCGAGAGCTTTGCAGCCATCGTGGTCAAGTTGTTACAACTCCATTTTATTTTACTTGAGAATGAATTAAACAAATTTTATGCGGCTTACTATCGCGTTTATTTTGGTTTTGATTTTATATATAATATTATTTATTATTATTCCGACGTTTCGAGAGCTTTGCAGCCATCGTGGTCAAGTTGTTACAACTCCATTTTAATTTACTTGAGAATGAATTAAACAAATTTTATGCGGCTTACTATCGCGTTTATTTTGGTTTTGATTTTACCGGGAACAGAAAAAACAAAATCAAAACATCAAACGGGGGTAGTTTTGGAAACTATAACAGCATCAACCAATAGGACGACCAACACCTCAGTCTCTCCGTGACCACGATCACTGCAAATCTCCGAAACTTCGTAATAATAAATAAATAAGAATAAAATTCATAACTAAAAATAAACGCGATAGTAAGCCGCATAAATTTGTTTCATTTATCGCGCAAATTCTATATATAATAAGAAAATACTAAATACAGTTTCTCTTCAAGTTAATATTTTTAAATTATAATTGTATTGTATGTTTTATCTTTTCGTCAGGTTAACAACAGGTCTCTGGAAGGCATGAAGAGTGTGTCTGAAGCTATGATGCTCCTGAATGATTGTCAATATGATTCTGTCACTCTGACAGTCCTCAGACCTTTGTACGCCGCTACATTCGATGGAGCACATAGGTATGTTACTATATTTTTTATACTAAGCTACTAAAGTGTCATAGAAACAGGACAACTGAAGTACATATAAGAAAGATACATTGGTACTGGTAAGGTTTCGAACCCGTGCTCTCGGTATGCGTAACCATTGCACTGCCACTACACCACGGTTGCCTTATTTAAGGTTTAAATTCTTCTTTTGGGTTCAGTACTGGGACAGTCCTGCTAAACATCTTCTCAAAGCCTTGGTACTGAGCTTCCTGACCTTCCTGACCTGTGCTGGGGTTGTAGGAAGCACGCGCGGTCTGACCATCACATCAGCAGTCAAACTAAAACGTTTGGCGCCTTGTTTCTTTGTCAAACAATTGACAAATGTAATAATCCTGTAATCATGGATTCTACAATTGGACTTTTCTGATGACAAGCAAGAAGAGGTCTAAGAGGTCTGACGATTAAAAAAACAAGTCAGTTTACGGCTAGTCACTGTCGCTATGTCGGCAACTTCAAGAGATATTTTTACGTTTCGCTTAAAGGATCCTTGGTTCTTTAACCTGTACTTGGAGTAAGTCATCTGTTCAAGCATTCATCTTGATGATTGTTCGACAAAGAAACGACGCGTCGAATTTAATTCGACTGTCGACCATTATGTCGTCTACAAAACATAAATTAATGTTACTTTTCCTTATTAGGTTCTCCCATTCTGGGAAGGCAAAAGTAAACTTAGTAAACTTAAAACTAGCCTAAAATGATATTTATATGTCTTCAGTAGATGAATGATGAAGATAAAACGCTGTAGTTGTTCATCCATGACATGGGGGAGATGATGGTGATTGTTTTAGTAAACCGGCGGAAAAACTTTGTAAGGACTCTTTGAGGGAACACGAATAGACACGTTAAACAGCTTTAAATCACTAGTCGATACTCGATCATTTAAAAAATAATTACAGGATAATAATTCCACCATTATTACACTTTAATATTCAAGAAATACAATCATTACAAATAATTTAATATTTCTCGACCTGTCACTTAAAGTTTCCCGCCAAAAGGCGACCAAGGTGTAGTGGCAGTGCAATGGTTACACAAACCGAGAACACGAGTTCGAAACCACCCACCAGTACCAATGTATCTTTGATGAATGTACTTTGGTTGTCCTGTTTTTATCATACAAGCACTTTAGTAGCTTAGTATGGAAATGTAATGAAAAAAAAACTCTTATTGGATGTTATTCATGTTATATTTTAATTCCAAAGATTCCCAATGTTGCGTGACAGTAATAAGAATTCGTATTCTTATCACACTGGAAAGATGGTCAACAGTTGTTCTCAAACTGAAGAGCCTTGGTGTCAATATCACACTACTGCACCTGCTGAACCTAAGGTATCATTTTACTATTCATACTATCCAAAATACAATTCAACATGGCCGGCATAGTGGATGTGACTGCTACTTATAGATATTTAACTGTAGTAGTAGTTACCTACAGTTAAACTGTTGTAGGACCGCACTCCAGCTTAACATCAGGCGGGGTGCTGTCATATGTCGAGTCACAATAAAACAAACAGTTAATGTAGGATATGGAAAAATAATCTGGGTTCGAAGTCCCCACAAAAATAGTGCTTTGCGTGAAGAGAATTGTGGATGTGAAGAGAGTTTTGTCAAAATCGTGGAAAGTGGCGCTTTGGCGTCTGCTTATCCCCGTGGGAATAAAGGCGTGACGATTTGACTGATTCAAGATTTAGGGATGGTACTATACTATCGTACTTTAAATTTTACAGCACAATAAAAAATATCAATGAGTCAAATTGCCACGCCTTGTTCCCATAGGGATAGGCAGAGACAATGGAGCGCCACTTGTCACCTGACCTAACTCCCGCGCTTCCCTCACATACACAATTCTAAAAATAAAGCATAGAAGAATTTCAATACGGCGGCTGTGGCTTATATTTGGTCAGGACCGTCGCGCGTTAAGCGACAAACGCCAGGTTCAATCTCCGGTAGCAGCTGATCAATGTGCACCCGTGAATTCTATTTTTCATTACTAATTTAATATGTTTACAATGCAGGTACACATTGAACAAAGTTTACCCGAATATGATCGTCGCTATGTAAACCATGTCGCTGCTGGCAGTCAAGGGAAAATACATCAAGAAAGAGGTAAGTGTATCATCATTATCTTCAGCCAGAAGGCGTCCACTGCTGAACATAGGCCTCCCCTTAGAACGCCACACTCCGAACGAACGGTTATTCGTGACTTTCACTATGTCGTCAGTCCACTTAGTGGGAGGCCTACCCACTCTGTGTTTGCCGGTTCGTGGCCTTCACTGTAGAAACTTTCATCCCCATCGGTTGTGCGTTTTCGAGCGATGTGGCCAGCCCATTGCTACTTCAGCTTGCATTATTATTAACGCCTATGATATTAGGTAAAATAAGGTAGATACGTTATATACACTAGTTTAAGGCTGGGAATACACGTCAGATTTTGTTTCCGATTGTCTGATCAGACTATCTGATCGTATTCACTCTATACACATCCGATTCTTGTGCCAGAATTTTTCTGAACTCTGTCGTTCTCGAGCTATGAGTGCCTAGAGAGTCAACTGGCAAGTCGGAAATAGGAATCAGACGTCTATTTTGTTACTGTACAAAAGTATGCAGACTGCACATTAGGAGAATCGGACCGGCAATAAATATCCTAACTAATTGGCGCTGTTTCCGACACAGACGTCTAATCTAACTATCTGATCGGATGTGTATTAAGTATTCAAACAAATGTATGGCAATGGTCTGATTAGACTATTGGAGAGAAAAATCTTTTCCCAGCCTTAGTGTTCGCAAATGGCACGAGTTTAAACGGCCAACCGCGACGAATTGGAAGTAGGACTGAATGATAGTTTTTAAGAGCGAAAAAGAGACAAATATATTTTGTTTTGCATCGCGACACTGAGTTATTTTATGAGCATAGTTTTAACGTGCCTCGTTCGGAGCGCTTATAACATATCTACGTATTTTCTTAAAAAAATATCATTGATTAACACAATACATTTTCCTCGAAGACATTCTCAAGAAAGCTGGGTTGCCTAGTGCCCATAACCATAGAGTTTGTATGAAGAGAATTGTGGATGTGAAGGACGTGGGGAAGTTTTGTTAGGATTGTGGCAAGTGGCGCTCCGTCGTGTCTGCCTATCTCTGTTGGAAAAGGCATAACAATTTAATTGATTTATTGATTAATATTGATACCAATTGCACTAGTTCGTTAGTTCGGCTGTCAATTCAGTTAACAACAGTTTTTTTATTGATGACCTCGCCACATTTGATCTCGATTTGCCTGATGGTAAGCAAGGGATAGTCCAAGAGCACTGAACACGGGTAATACGTTTATCTCAGTCGCCGTCACTATGCCGGTCTCAATAGTGTGGACAAGTTTATTCTATCGCAGGGCTTAAAACCTCGCCATTTCAATCTTAGACAACCATTAAATTTGATGTTTCTAGAATAAAAAAGAAATCAAAACAAGATGGCGGCTAAATAATGTTATTGTAAACAGTTTAAACTATGTATAGTATAACTATAATTATGTCTACTTTCTTATCACAAGATTAGATTGTTGTTTTTATTATGATAAAAAGTAAGCGTAAGAGCCAAAAGTATATAAGTCCATTTTGGTATAATTCTGTTATTTACTTGAATACAACGTTACATGCGTTCATTATGTTCTATAAAAAAACACTGTATGTACAGTATAAATCAGTATTACAAATTAGATGTAAAATCCAGGGGCGTAGCTACCGCCGTATCTGCCGTATCAATTATACGCCACGGAGGCACAAACTTTAGAAAAACTTAAGGTATCATCAGCTATAAATGATTTAATAAATCAGTTTGCCGAAAGAAGACAAGGAGATTGTATATTTAATTTGAATTGTTTGTAAAATTTTGGAAAAAGTGACAGATAATTATGATAAATAAATCTTTCTTTTAATTTTATTTAAACACTTTTTTCTTCCGTGAGAAATCCTAAGGGCCCCCAAACAAATCTTTATACGGAGCCCGCCAAGGCCTGCTACGCTTCTGATAAAATCACTCGTTCACATCGTATAGCTGCGATTCTACCCCGTGTCTATCGTACGAGTATATTGCGCGACATACGCCAAGCAGATTAACTGTACAATAAATAGGATCAAAGTAATGTGAAGCGAATACATTATGTAGCTAAGTGGTCAGAGGGGTCCTAAAATGTAACCAAACTTACTAAGCGTCAAAATTGACTATACGTATCTATACCTCTATGATGCTTAAAATACAAACGGTAAACAATTTTATTTTGCATTTAATTTTTGCTTAACAATTATAGCGGACAAGGCAAAAACAGATAAAGTTTAAGAACCACCAAATTCAAGAAAATGAAACAAAGGAAATTATTAATCATCCAAATAAATTCACTAATGATTTTAGTAAAATATTAGTTACTTCATTAATACATAAAAACCTAAATCGTCCTTAAACCGTTTTTTTGTTTATTTAACGTCTTTGTTCATTTAACTATCTCTTAAAAACAGTTTTGTTTTGTTCTCTTAAAACAGTTAAAAACGTCGTCACTCTTGGACCTCCTTTTGCTTATCATGCTTATCCTCTTGCTTATCATGGCGGGACGAGGTCCGATGTCGAGTCACAATAAATAAAAAAGTTTTAGGTTATTTTTTTTTAAGGAAAATATTCTATAATAATAAGATATATAACCATTCGATTTGTAACTACCAAAATATACAATAGCACGTCTGAATCTTGCTTTCTATTCAATTTTGAGTTGTTAATACTGTGCTGCACGTAAATAAATATAGGTGACAGTCTCTCGTGACTACGGCTGTAACATGTAGAAAAAAATTGACAATATTTAGTGTAGTGTAGTGATTATTAAGACCTAATGACTAACTTAAATCTTTTAAACTTCAAGTGTATGCAAACATGTTTATGACAAAATAAAAATGTGCATATTAATTAAATCTGTATATTAAATTAAAGTGAAGGCTTAAAGTATTTTACGTGAATCACATGTTGTTTTGACAATCATGGACGATCTGCAAATGATGGGTGGAAACGTTTTGTAACGCTCAGGTTACCTAAAATAATAATAATGCGATAATAATGTTCGCACAAAACCTAAGAGGTAAAGTTCCTTTGAGATTCTAACAAATATTAGCTCTAATAGTTAATAAGTAATAGTGTAAATTAAATTGTACTCATTTTTACTTGTTTATTACAAGCTTAACTTATAACTAGAAATGTAGATTTTAACGTTTATCAATAAAAAATTATATAAGTCAATCAGAGACAGACGACCACTCCTTTAACCCAGCGGGGTTAGGTTGGGCAAGTTAAAACGATTATTGACTCTCGTCGACGATTGGAAAAATAATAAAAGCTAGGCTAAATCCACCAAAATAAGACTATTGATGATAATGATCAAACGTGTCGTCGCACAAACGATATTCGTCACAACAATTAATAGTCTCGTTTTATTGGATTTAGCCTAACTTTTAGTATTTTGACAATCGCCGACGAGAGACGATAATCGTTTTAACTTGCCAACCTAACCCCGCAGACCCGTAGCAAATATCTGCCTCATTTTGTTCATTATTTACAACGATTTGTAATATCCAATGTGATAATAAAAAAATACAAATACATATAAACCCTGCTCCGACCGGGAATTGAAACCGGACCTTTCTCTTCTGTGCAATGGTTACCACGCCGGTCTTAATTTTGTGGCCTGGTTCTTCATTTTGGGAAATGAAAGCGATAGTATTTGTATCTAACAGGATTGCGAATAGTACCAATTAATTAAACCAAATTGTCACCCGTTTCTCCTCAGGAATAGGCAGAGACAATAGAGCGCCACTTGCCACCATCACATTTTTATTCGCATATCCACCACTTTTTCAAAAAGTATAAAGAGAATTGTGGTTCTGACGAAAGAGTTGAGTCGGGATCATGGATCTCTCTGCCTATTCCTGTGAAAATTAAGTTATTGTGTTTGTTATGGCTTATGTTTATGCTTATATTTATGGTTATGCTGTTTACTGTCAGGTCAGTACGTGTTACTGACCTGACAGTAAACAGCAATTGCCACTTAGTAAATGCATATCAGTTACTCGTCTCGCCCCGAACGGTCACACATAGCCATGACCAGGCAAGTAAAATCATTAAAGTGGAATTTCTGTACAATTTGTCTGAGCTGCCACCTATTTGGCGTGGGGGGGAAGGCGGTGCCGAGTAAAAACAAAATATGTTTAAGTAACACGTATGCGATACTATCTATCATGACACTACTGATACTATCATGACAGTAACTCGTAACATGCGGTCACACCGTGTCAGTAGGTGCACTGCAGTAACCCGCCAGGCCAACTCGCAAGCTAATTCGTATTGTGTAAACGGGCCATTAAATAAATTGACATAATTTGTGATGGTTGCAGGCACATGGGACATGATAAGAGGAAAATTCGAAGCTGTAACTGGCAGAAGCAAGTCAAAGGATAAACAGAAGCAGGTATTTAACAATAATATATATATTTTTTATGTTAATATATTTGTTTGTGTTCTGCGATCCGACCGCGTAACTTAAATGACAATAGGCTTCGTTTTGACAGTTGACTTCCATTAATAAGCTTTAAAATTAAAATTACGACTAAGAATTAGTGTTTTTTTTTATTTCTTTTTTATTGTCCGAAGTATTAAAGGTTGTTTTTGGGGACCTCCTTTTGCTTACCATCAGGCAGGTCGAGGTCAGATATGCCGTCACAATAAAAAAATATTTCAAATCGTTTACGATTGCCCCACCATCGAAATTGCGGTCTTCTATTTGAAATTCTTATGTCTTTTTCCAGATACCTGAATCTGCAGCTATCGCTGAACTTGACTCAGTGATTGATAGTTACCATGGAAAAAATGGTAAGTCTACATCATAGATACACAACATTAAAATAAGAAATGAGTATAAATTCATTTCAAAGGTAAAACATATAGTAATAAGTATATAAGTAAATTGAGACGCCCTAATTTTTACAGGTTTAGGCTAATGTAATAGAGCGTTCCTGACACGACTCTCGCTTCCCTCATAACCAGAATTCTCTTCTTACAATCTTCATGGTATAGAGTAAAGTTAGATAAAGTTATTTATATAAAATACGTAGGTAATTTATAATATTATTTGTCCTTTATTTCAGTTAAAGAAACCAGTAGCGTATCAAAACGCTCAAAGCGAAAGAATAAAGACTCCAACTCGGAATCAGCCAAAAACAATGGCGGAACATGGCCTAAAGCACGAGCTAATTTCATTTTGGAAGAACATCCAACCGGTACAATTGTACAACCAAAAACACGGAAAGAAAGACCACCATTATCCATACTACTAAGCCCACCAACGAAATTACAACCAGAACCGCAAAGATCCAACACGAACCGAAACTCAAACCCGATACCATTAGGCCATCAACCCTTAACTCAAGTGACAACCCCGGCGAGGCATTCTGTATATAAATCAATAGAGTCTTCTGTCAATCCGGCAAACGCCCACTTTCCGAAGCCAGCCTCGTTGTCCATTCACAACCCTTACGCGTCTCCCAATGTGATGAACTTTGACAAAATGCGCACCCTGGAAAAGGACAAAATGGTCATGCTGGATTATTCTGAACATGACATGAATACGAATCGATTAAGCCTCGCTCTGAACCCTTCGGATGACTCATTGGATTATCACCCTGTCACGCGAAACAGGAATAAAAGCCCACACTCATTGGACTATATGGTTCACTCTAATAAAGGCCCGAGTTCTTTAGACTTCATTACGACGAGCAAATCGCCGAGTTCAATGGATTATTCGATCAAAACTCATCCCACTGACATGCTAGGGCAATACTATTCACCAAAAAAGTCTTCTTCACCTAAAACCGTGAACAAGTATCCATCAGACAGCGACAGCTTTGGCCCGGATAGTTTAAACAGTGGTTTGACAGGCACTTTACTTTCCCAATCCCGTATGCAGTCCCAATATTATCGAGGGCCCTTTGTAAATTCTAATCCGCATTCATCGAGCCGATATTCACATTTGGCCAGTCCGACCAATATTCCGCAGAGCCAATCAGGAGAAAGCATTGGCACGAGTTTTGACATGCCCTCCTTCACACATTCACACAATATGTCTGATTTACATCCCGTGTCCAAATTTAACCGAGGCAGCGATGCGTACCATCCGACGTATGAAGGAGGGACATTTCCTCGGAAAAAGGAAAACCAAAGATTTCGTATACCATCTAACCCTAGTGTGACATCAAAGAATTCTGCTGGAAAATTAAGTACCGGATCTATTGAAAGAAGTTCAGAGAGGAATTCACCAATGCCGACGTTTCATGTTGAAGTTTTAAGCGAGGGTCTTGGGTCTAAGCAGTTGAATAAAGGGACCAGGAATTCTATGCCAGATTACAGCGGTGGAACATGTCATAAGCCTTTACCCGATGAAATAAGACGGGTTTATATTGATAAAAGTCGTCAACCTTTAGGTATTCAAATATATTGTCGTGACACGGGAGGTGTATTTGTGTCGACCGTCAACGAGAACTCGTTGGCACGCCAAGTTGGCTTACAAGTTGGTGATCAATTGCTAGAAGTGTGCGGTATAAATATGCGGTCAGCGACTTATACGTTAGCGGCTAATGTACTGCGACAATGCGGCAATTCAATTACTATGCTAGTTCAATATTGTCCCGAGAAATACAAGTATGAATTAGACGGCTCTGGCAGCTCATCTTCTGGGGAAAGTTCGCATGATGAAGAAGTGTCGTTATCAGGATCTCCTACACCAAGAAACTCGCCTGGTCCTCAGCAGTCTTTGAGGATGGAGGCGCCCATTGAATCGTCGACCTTAAGACAGAGTCAAGGAAACAAGGAATTACCTCGGTTCCTTCTTATTGAGATGTGCAATAGTTCTGATTTAGGTATAAGTTTAGTTGGGGGCAACGATGTTGGCATTTTCGTTCACAGTGTACGAATTGATAGCCCAGCTTATAATGCTGGTCTTCGTACTGGTGATCAGATTTTAGAATATAATAATATTGACTTGAGACACGCAACAGCTGAACAGGCTGCCTTGGAGTTAGCGAAACCAGCAGATAAGGTTAGTTTCATACTTTATTCTAAGTATGTCAAATGTAATTAGGACATAATGATAATATCGACAGGCATGGCCGATTGTCCAGCGATTGGTTTGTTGCGCGTAAAGTCCCGGGTTCGATTCCCGGTCGAAGCAAAAATTTGTTCTATAGCTTTGAAATATTTCAAATAATTGTTAGTAAAAAAAGGTTATCAAAGAGTAGTAGGCAGGGTACCCAATCTGCTGATCCGGGGTAGTACCGTGAAGTTATTTAGTCGCGTTTCGGGTTCAGCTTGTTAGTTGCCGGTTTCAAATATGCCGGTATAGTGGATGTGACTGCTACTTTCCGATATTAAGTTGTAGTAGCATTAAGCGGGGTGCTTTCATATGTCGACCTACAACAATAATAAAAAAAATCTATGCAACAAATATTTGCTCCGACCGGGAATGGAACCCAGGGCACCCGCGTAACGGACTGGTGGCATACCACTACGCCACTCCTGTCCCCATGATCTATTTATATATTTTTCTATAAATTATTTAAGGTGAGCGTCCGAGTACGACACGACTTGGCGAAATACCACGAGATCAAAGACAAGCCTGGAGATGCGTTCTACATTCGGGCTGGATTTGACCGTTGTCATAAGATTACGTCTCCAGGGATGGATACAATTGACCCATATTCCTTATGGTTTAGAAAAGACGAAGTTCTCTTTGTGGATAACACTCTATTCAATGGTGCACCTGGACTATGGAGAGCGTGGCAATTAGATTATAAAGGAAATAAACAGCAGTGGGGTACTATTCCTAGTAAATTTAAGTAAGTATATTTGTTTTTTTTAACATCAGCACACCGACTGATGTTAAGCTGGAGTTCAGTCCATGAATGAAGGCGACTGCTACTATAGTTATAGCACATCGTCTGATGTTAAGCTGGAGTTCAGTCCATGAATGAAGGCGACTGCTACTACAGTTATAACACCCCGACTGATGTTAAGCTGGAGTTCAGTCCATGAATGAAGGCGACTGCTACTACAGTTATAACACCCCGACTGATGTTAAGCTGGAGTTCAGTCCATGAATGAAGGCGACTGCTACTACAGTTATAGCATATCGTCTGATGTTAAGCTGGAGTTCAGTCCATGAATGAAGGCGACTGCTACTACAGTTATAGCACATCGTCTGATGT
This sequence comes from Tinea trinotella, assembly GCA_905220615.1. Classification (NCBI taxonomy): domain Eukaryota; kingdom Metazoa; phylum Arthropoda; class Insecta; order Lepidoptera; family Tineidae; genus Tinea; species Tinea trinotella. The sequence goes on along the minus strand of HG992320.1, from coordinate 2,098,643 downwards.
TAAGCTGGAGTTCAGTCCATGAATGAAGGCGACTGCTACTACAATTATAACACCCCGACAGATGTTAAGCTGGAGTTCAGTCCATGAATGAAGGCGACTGCTACTACAGTTATAACACCCCGACTGATGTTAAGCTGGAGTTCAGTCCATGAATGAAGGCGACTGCTACTACAGTTATAGCATATCGTCTGATGTTAAGCTGGAGTGCGGATAGTGAATAGAGGCGACTGCTACTACAGTTAAATAACTGCAAGTAGCAGTCGAACCCACTATGCCGGCTATGTTATATCCTAGCTGATCCTGAAACGCGACTAAATCACTTCGCGGTCTCTACACTTAAAAATGTACCACCAACCCAGATACTACGACCGACTGAAAGATGGACTACCAACTGTTTACCTACGATTTTTATTAACAAATATTTGTAATATCAAATCTGATAAATTCTATGAAACAAATTGCTCCAGACGGGAATCGAACACCGGAAATACCGGATAATGGTACTTACTGATAGTTAATCGACCGTTTGTAATCTATAATTGATTTTTTCAGAGTTGAGGATCTCCTTCGCCGGTCAATGGGATCGTTAGAAGGGACTGATGGTCAAAGGCGTGGCTCGACAACAGCTCGTAGATCATTCTTCCGCAAGAAGAAAGATAGTGATTCCAAAGAGTTGGCTTCATTCTCTAATACTGAATTGGGCTGGTGGAGCGATTCAGGCACCCTGACTGATGTACTACCTTTACTGTCTTATTTAAGAGTTGAAAAATTACATTGTTAGTATTATTCTAATTTTTATTTATTCACTTAAAAAGAGAAGCAATAGAAAGATTAATCAAACAAATTTTATGTGGCTTACTGTCGCGTTTTTTATTTTTAGCGGACTTTATTCTGTTGACTATGCCAGTCCCATCTTAACAACTTACTAAACTAAACAGTTATATGATTAAGCTTCACTAGCGTTAGGCCGGCATAGTGACGGCGGCTGAGGCAGCCGAGAATACACTCGGTTTTCTCAGTCGTCATCACTCTTGGACCTCCTCTTGCTTATCATTAGGTGGGACGAGGTCAAATGTCGTGTCACAATAAAAAAAAAAAAATATTCGCACAAAATCCAACAAAACAAGAATGTTTTCCAACCAAATCGGAGACATCTTTAGGAGACTAATTTAAATAGATTTTGTTCGTACAGAATTGAGGATGTGAAGGAAGCGAGAGCACGGTGCAAAGTGGCCCTCCATTTTCTTTGCCTATCCATATGGGAATTGAGTGCCAATTTGATTGATTGATATATTGTTTTAGATGGTAACCATCGTCCAGTTGTAGTATTAGGCCCTATGTGGGAATGTGTGGTCCAGAAACTAGTATCCGATTGGCCTGGAATATTTGCACCTGTAAGATGGGAGTCGCTAAGCGAGGCGGCTTTAGAACGTGCTTTATGTGCTGGAACACATTTGGAAAGAAGACGGACAGGACATCAGGATTTCTGTATACCACTTAGGTCTATTAAGGAGTTATGTGAAAAGGTTAGTGGTCTAGGTGTAGATTTTGACGACCGGCATGGACGAACGGTTAGCGATTGGTTTGTTGCGGGTTCGATTCCCGTTCGGAGCAAATATTTGTTTCATAGCTTTTATTTGTAATGTTTAATAAATATATTAAATATTTGTTAATAAAAAAGAGGTGGATATTTGCTTCGAGTCTGGTTATCAAAGAGTGGTAGGCAGTGGTACCCAGTCTGCCGATCCGGGGTAGTACCACCACTTACAAGTATATAGAGCTTGTAAGTTGCCGGTTTCAACTAGTGGATGTGACTACTATTTGCAGTTATTGAAATGTAGTAGCAGTGACATCCATTCATGGACGACACTCCAGGTTAACGACAAACTAGGTGCTGTTATATGTCAGTCATAATAAAAAACCTTCGATTACCGCATTCTAGTTTAACATGTGCTGGAATGCGGATGCTCTGATGTATCTAGCTATGATAAAAAAAGTTTTTTTCTAACTAATCAATAATTCTTTTCCAGGGCATCCATTGCATTTTAGACATAAGCGTTTCAACAATTGAAAAGTTACACAAACAGCAAATCTATCCGATAGTATTATTAATTAAGTTTAAATCAACGAAACAAATCAAGGAGGTTAAAGACACACGTTATCCGGCTGACAAAGTGTCAGGGAAGGCAGCCAAGGAAATGTACGAACATGCGCTTAAGCAGGAGAACGAATATAGAAATTATATATCAGGTAAGGTCATACATCTTAAAATACCGTGATGGTGTAAAATTGACGACAGGCGTGGACGAACGGTTTAGCGATTGGTTTGTTGCGCGTAAAGCCCCGGGTTCGATTCCCGGTCGGAGCAAATATTTGTTTCATAGCTTTTATTTGTAATATTTAATAATTATATTAAAATATTGCAAATATTTGTTAATAAAAAAAAAGAGGTGGATATTTGCTTCGGGTCTGGTTATCAAAGAGTGGTAGGCAGTGGCACCCAGTCTGCCGATCCGGGGTAGTACCACCACTTACAAGTATACAGACCGTGAAGTGATTTGGTCACGTTTCGAGATCAGCTTGTAAGTTGCCGGTTCCAACTAGGCCGGCATAATGGATGTGATTGCTACTTACAGTTATTGAATTGTAGTAGCAGTGACATTCATTCATGGACCACACTTCGGCTTAACATCAAGCGGGGTGCTGTCATAAGTCGAGTCACAAAAAAAAACTAAAAAAAATAAGGCGACCGTGGTGTAGTGCAAACCCACTTACGGTACCAATGTATATTTTATTTTATTTTACATTTCTATACTAAGCTACTAAAGTGCTTGTATCATAGAAACAGGACAACCAAAGAACATATATAAATTATACATTGGTACTGGTGGGTGGTTTTGAACTCGTGCTCTCGGTTTGTGTAACTATTGCACTGCCACTACACCACGGTCGCCTCATGTACTTGATATATGTACTTTAGTTGCACTGTTTCTGTTATACAATTACATTTAGTAGCTTAGTATCATCATCATCATCAGCCAGAAGACGTCCTCATCGGTTGTCGGTACTTCGAGCCCATTGATAGCTTGAAAATCCTACGAGCAATGTCGGAGACTTTGGCTCTTTGGCGAATATCCTCGTTCGGGATTCTGTTGCGCATGGCTCTCTTTATTGCCTGCTGAGGGACTCTGAGCTTTTCCAAGAGGCCAACAGTTAAGGACTACGTCTCAGTATAGAAATGTAAAAAAATGTTTAAACATTTAGTCGGTTTACTTTATGTTTGTAATTTTAAGAGTGGTAGCATTTTTTTTATAACTCAGTCGACATCTGACCTTTCCATAGGAGTAGGCCCAAGAGCGTACGGCTGTCTCAGTCTTAGTGTCTAGCTCGTAAAACACCATGTTATTCCACCATATTATTCCACTTGGCGATTGTTCGACAAGAACCGAACCAAAACGTTTTATTCGGCCGTAGATTCAGTCGACAAGGAAGGTTAACTTCTCGGTACAATGTCCATGGTATAGGCGGTAAAGGTGTGTCCTCTTTTAGTGACCTCAGTCTTACGCTCTTTTTAGTGATGTTCAATCGCCTACAATTGTAACACCATGATTAAAATTTTCAGCTGTGATACCCGCCGGCGTAAACATAGCCCATATGTGCACCCAATTGAAAGCGGCAGTAGAAGAAGAACAGAGCAAGACTTTGTGGGTGCCTTCAGTGCAAGCCTGACCCTTGCCCCCCACTCCGAATAAACATAAATCGGTCACTTTCTGCAACCATTGTCAATATACGAAAACATATAAACAGAAGGATGACCACGATGTACGTTATTACTCGGATCCAGGACAACCAGAAAAGAAACGAACCGCCAAGGAGAAACCCAAGACAGATTCAATTGCGAAGGATAGTAAAAACTACGAGGGTTACTACTCTGAACCGGACGCCAAATACTTCGAAATCGATTACGAATTCTTAAAGGAGCTACGCAAAATAGCGAGACGTCATTGCCCGAAGTGCAAACGGAAACGCTCGAAGAAAGCCGAATCGAGCTCGAACCAAGTGAGAACAGGACGAACCAAGGATAGGAAATCAACGCGGAGGATGAAAGAGAATTTCGTTTATTGCAACGGACGCTATCATAGTGAAATGGAACATTGTCAGTTATGTTGCAAAATATGCAATAGATCGACTGAGACACTCGATTCGACAGATAATTCGTATTCGCTCGTGTCGAGAAGCTATAGTTTACCATCTAAAAATATTACATCGAGATCTAAGTCGACCCAAAGGGTACGCAAGAGAAAGAACTCAGTTCAAAGTGTCAAATCGGTGTCCTTTCTCGATTCGAATAATGACGATTCGACAAAGGACGAGCCTAATTATACAGCAAAAAGTTTTACAAATGATTTGAAACAGTTTCTATTGAAACCGGCAGCGCCACGATTAAGTTTAAGAGATAAATTTATTACTAGTTTTAAACAAGAGTTTGAGGCAAAGAAAAAGTCACCAAAATTGAAGGCTATTAAAGGTTTGTGGAAATCTTATTAAATGTAGTTAAACGGAGACTAATGCCCGGTTCCTATATTTTGATACGAACAGTTAAATTATCTACCAGCCGTAGGTAAAATCGTTGTTATAAAATATCCCTCGTAAGTAAAGTTACCGACAACTTGACTATGAAAGAGAGTATGAGAGTACATACTATAAAGTATGAAAAAGAGTAAAACTGTTTTTTTTATATATAATATTATTTTTTAAACATCAGTGAATTGTGAAGTAAACAAAGAATGGTTACTGTTACCGCTAGGAACCGGGCATAAGGGGTCATTAATGTATTACGTAAGTACTATAGGGGGGCGGAGGGGTCTTGGGGTTGCTTATTTTTGCCAATGTTTCGTAAGCATCGGTAAGAGCTTTGCTTATTTATGCTGACAAGGAAGTTGGGGAGGGGGTAAATAATTGATATAAATCTGCTTATAATGCGATTAAAATCAGAATAGGACGGAATCGGCGCCATTTTGTGACGTCTAACTCTCCAACCAACTTCACTTTAGTATGGTGTCTTTCTTTGCGGACCGTCAAGAAAAAGACACCTTTGAATCAGTCAAGTGAAGTTAGTCAACAGCCCGTCCTATTCTTATTTTAATAGCATAGTACGTAATACTCGAACGGCCCCTAAGACAAAAAAAGAAGAGAGAAGTAAGACACTTGCATCACCTTGGAATTGAGCGGTCCTTTATTTAATTCTACCTACTCAGTGAAGGCATAGGCTTCACTGAGTAGGTTCTTTCGGTAGTGCGTGAGAGCTGACATGTGAACGAAAACATGCATGAACCTTCCAGTTAAGCGCTAGTAGAATAGTTTGGCAACGTGTCAAGTATCTATGGTAAAATCTGTAGTTTCTTTTCTTGATTCTAAATAAACAAAATATAACCTAACCTTCAGAGAATAAAATAAAAAAATGATTTGATTGTTATACAAATAACAATTTAAAATGATTTTTTTTACAAGCTTAAGTAAATACTTTAGTTTAAAGAAATATATAAATTTATAATTCGAATTGAACTTTTTAAAACTATATAATTTTATATAATAATTAAAGAATAAAAAATAAAAAGCCAATATATTAAAGACTGTAGATTTTTCTAAATGTTTACTATACATTTGTAGTAAATAACTAAGACGAAATAGTGTTTAGAATAAAAGTTGTAGCTCAAATTAATAGCAATAGCAATTAGCTAAAGGTAGGTTTGTTGTCTATGTACACTCTAGGCTTAGTGTAGAAAACTACGATGGGATTACCCCTTACAGTAATAAATAATCAATTAAATTGTCACGCCTTTTTCCCATGAGGATTGGCAGAGACAATAGAGCGCCACTTGCCACGATCCCGACACAACTCCCCGCTTCCTTCACATCCAGAATTCTCTTCATACAAGCTCTAAGGTTATGGGCACTAGGCAACCTAGTAGTAAATAAAACAGTAGTAAACAGATTCCTTAGATAAAGGGTTATGCGGAGTATTATTCCACATGTTAGAAAAGGAAAGAAGATCTCCTACTATACGCGTGTTTCGAATAGGGCCACTACTAGCCGGGTGACGTCTCGTCGTTGAAGCGTATATATATATATACACTGACGCTTTGTCGATAAATGTTTGCGAGATATTGTACGCGCAATCTCATTTGTCCAAGTGGCTATCTGCGAACATTATGGTGTGGCGGACACATGCAGGGTCATCTATCCATCAGCGCACACACTATCTTTGGAACGCCCTCTATAGGCATGTCGCCTCAAGGGCATGGGAAACGGTGATTTTCATGTTTGTGCCAAGTAAGAAAAAACAGTATAGGTGTGACGTCGACCTAGATGCGCGATGCATCCTTTGCTTGATTTAAATCAGTTTATACTGTTTTCTGACTATTTTGGGTATTACTCAACACTTATTAAATATCTGTGAAACTGTTGAATGATAACGTCATTACGTCAGAGTCGAAAGAGTCAGCATTTTTTAAATGTGACTCGACATCTGACTTCGACTTCCTGATGGGTAAACAAGTGGAACTCCTAGAGGGCCTGAAAAAGGTGTTTCAGTTTATGGCTGCATTTACGCTTGCTTTCGACCTTGGAGTTAAAGAGTGGTAGGCAGTGATACCCTGTCTGCCGATCCGGGGTAGTATACAGACCGTGAAGTGATTTGGTCACGTTTCAGGATCAGCTTGTAAGTTGCCGGTTCCATCTAGGCCGGCATAGTGGATGTGATTGCTACTCACAGTTATTGAATTTTATTAGCAGTGACATTAATTCATGGACCACACTTCGGCTTAACATCAAGCGGGGTTCTGTCAAATGTCGAGTCACAATAAAAAAATAGTTAAAGAATGGAGAGAACTAATGGGCTGGCAGAGGGGATGATGTAAAGGCGCCTTAAATTATACTATTTATAAAGTAAAAGTATACTAATATAATAATGAGGGTAGTCTATAAACATCCTACTTTAAGTAGTGCACATATCTATGTTATTGGCCAATTTTAGGGCATCTAGTGCATTTTGCGTCCCAACAAAAATGTAGCAGTTAAACTGTATTATAACGTATGAATACTACAACTTCTATAAGTAGTATTGATAATTGTTGCTGATTAAAACCAAACTTAGTGAATACAACCAACTGCCGACTGCCGAGAAGCAGATTCCGAGCGCAACGACCTATCGCGGACGGACTTGCATCGCGTCACGTCACACGTACACGCGCTATGATTGGCTCACGCGCCGATGTGAATAAGACTTTTTATCGGCGCGCCAGTCTTCAGCGTGACTTTTAAAAGTTGTACTACTATATATTGACACTACGAACAGTTAAAAAATATGTTTTTACTTAGATATTTATGTAGCATGTCGGAAACGATGCACACAATCTAAAGCAGTGTTTCCCAACCTTTTTAAGGCCTTAACATTTCTAATTTTTTTATGATCCCCTACATAATTTTTAACCTTAAAAATTGTTTTGTTCCCTTAAGAAATATAAATGATTACAGCATTTTTTTTTAAGAAATGGCCTTTTTTGTTAAATTTGTCATCAATATATAGCATTGCATGTAAATAACCCAAAGCGAAAGAGTTTAAGTAGTGTCGAGCCCATTTTTAAATTGTCCCTTAACTATCAAATTGCCTCCTGTGGGGCTTGGGCCCCACGTTGGGAAACACTGGTCTAATTTACCAATTAAATTGTAATTTTATTCGAAGGAATTGTCCTATGTTACTTATCTTATATTTATAAACGACAGACTTTCAAATCTTAGTAGTAACAAACGTATGCCTAGTATTCGGCTGCCAAATTTTAGCTTCAAAATCATTGAAAAGGACAATTCTTTAGAATTTCCTCTTTTCCTTATGCCTCTTCCACACAGGCGCTTTATTATCGGTCCATAATACGCCTGTGTGGTAGAGACTTTACAGTAGTGAATATTTTTGTGATAAGTAGAGACAGGTATAGGTACTAACCGAAACACCTAATTTGTTTAGTCACACATCAGAAATTCTGTAGCAAAGTATACTGTGCATTAGACAATTTAGATTGTCGGACCGAATTGTCAAGTCGGTTTGTAAACCGGTTTGAATCGAATTCATCAATTCGGTTTTCAAATATTTTCCATATTTTTAGATCGACCAACTCGGTTCAAAAAAAAATCGAGATCGTCCCGTCTTTAGTTCGAATTAGGTGAGAGAGCTTATGGCGACTCAAACTGCGTGAAGTCGCGCCATAAAGTTTGGAATTAGCTGTACGAGATTATAATCGCGTGATATTAAGTTGGAAGTGCGATCTAAGACGACGCAGTCGGATCCATTGTGCCGGCCCAGCAGTAAAAGCAATTTTATATATATTTTTATTATTGACAATGATTATTGTATCAGTATTTATTTTACGAGAATATGTTTTTTTTTGAAAATTATATTTGTTATTGTATTATTTTTATTTAGTTGTAAGTATTAAAAGTTTATTTATAGCATAAATAATGGTTCTATGTAAATAATAATGTTTTTAGATTTTAATTTAATAGTTACATGCCCAATGTTCAACGAAATATAGAATTTAGAGGAAGGCAATAAATAGTGTATACAAATTTATTTACTATTGTTTTATTTTACCTATGCTGAAGAAGCACCTTTGGCCGGCATAGTGACGGCGACTGAGGCAGCCGTGAACTAACTTAGTTGTTTCAGTCGTCGTCACTCTTGAATCTCCTCTTGCTTATCATCAGGCGGGTCGAGGTCAAATGTCGTATCACAATAAAAAAAAATGCTCCTTTGATCTTTATTGTGGCTCGACATGACAATACTCCACCTAAAGTTAAGCTTTGAAGTGCGGTTCATAATGGAGGCGCCTGTTAAATAACTGCCGTCGAATCCTCTTTGCCGTCCTAATTGGAACCGGTAACGTTCAAGCGGTCTAATTTGGCAGGCTAAGCCACTGCCTACCACCAGACCTGGAGCAAATATCTGCCTCTTTTTTAAAATTAATTAAAGTCAAATGATTGTAAGCCAGAGGAGGTCCAAGAGTGCCGACGAATTTAAAAACCGGGTCATCACGGTTGCCCCAGTCGTCATCACTATGCCGACCTAATGTGCTTCTTCACACATCGCTTGAACGATCCTAGGTTATAAGATGAAGAGAACACAGGAAATGCGTCTTTTCTTTGTAGAACAATCGACAAGTGAAATGTTTTGCCAGCCCATGGGTTCTCTCCCTCCTATAACTTAATATGACAGTACCCCGCTTTTTATGTTAAGCTGGAGCGTGGTCCATGAATGGATGTCAATGGTACTACAATTCAATAACTGTAAGTGGCACTATGCCGGCCTAGTTGAAACCGGCAACTTACAAGTTGAACCCGAAGCGCGACCAAATCAGTTCACGGTATGTATACTTGTAAGTGGTGGCACTAACCCTTAACGGCAGACTGGGTACCACTGCCTACCACTCTTTGATAACCAGACCCGAAACAAATATCTGCCTCTTTTGTTATCCACAAATATTTGCTCTGACCGGTAATCGAACCTGGGACACCTGTGTAACGGACTGGTAGTACATCAATGGTCAAATGGTGGTAGGTGTATTGTTATACTGGCAAATGACCACCAACTGCCTACCTACGTCTCTTAATACAAAAAACCGCAATGTTAGGTCTTAACTACCATAATTAGGTATCCTAGATACAAGACACGTATTTAATGATAAACTCGTCAACAACCTTATTGCGGGAGAAAGCGGAGTAACCTTACTTTTATTACTACTGTTAGTTAGCCGCGAATCATATGATAGTTCCTATTAAGTCACACATTCACGCCTTGATAGGGTTAGGCAGAAACAATAGTCGCCCTTTTAGGAAAGATTATGAGTTTTTTATCGTTGTAGCTAAAAAAAAGCTTGAGTGCGGTCCATGAATTGAGGCGATCTTGTTAAAACTGGCTTCTTTAAAGTTAATACCGAAACGCGACCGAGTCTCTTCACGGTCTGTAGACTTGAAGGTGTTGGTGGTACTATCTCAAATTGATAGAGAAAATTACCATATTTTTTATTATAATTATTTAATGTGACTCGACATTAAAAAAGTTATGAAGCTCCGTAACCGTACCCGAAACTACTGGATATGCGAAATAAAAACCTATTCGTAACCGTCAGTGGCGTAGCGTGGAAATCAGCCGCCCGGGGCGGAAAAAACTAAAAAAGGAGTTTCAATCATAGGTACAACAAAAATATGAATTTCGGGTTCAAATTATAAGGATTTATTTTAGTTTTTTTAAAATTTTGCCGCCCCCTAAATGTGCCGCCCGGGACGATCCACATTTTAAATTGTGGATCGACATTTGGCCTGATGGTAAGCAAGGGACTTAACAACGTCCAAGAGCTTCGACGACTAAAAATCCGACTCAGTTCGCAGTTCACTCAGTCGGCGCCTCGTTGCCGGCTAAGATTTTTCTTTTGTTGTGACACGCCATTTGGCCTCGACCCGCCTGATAATAAGCAAGAGGAGGTCCAAGAGTGACGACAACTGAGAAAACCGAGTGTGTTCACAGCTGTCTCAGGTGCCGTTACTATGCAGGCCAAAGGTGCTTCTTCACGCATCGCTTGAAGGATCCAAGGTCATAGGATAGAGAGAACACATGGGCAGGCAAAGCATTCCACTTGTTGATTGTTCTACGAAGAAAAGACGCACCGGACTTTTTAGTTTGATTGCCAATAGAATGCGGATGCTTTCCCCGACCTGTGCGGGTATTACGGGTGTAAAACGACGAGGTAGGAACAAGGTTAAAGAGCTCCTCGTGAAACTTCTATGAAATATTAAAAGGATCTGGATGAGGCAAAATAGTTTATGGTCAACATCTAGTTAGAGATCACTACTTAAGTTAGACGTTTCCAAAGTAACTAAATATTTCTCTTTTTAAAACTCTTTAATCTTGTTCCTCTTACTTTGCCTTTTTAACCGGATATTCGCCGTTCACTGGGTGTCCGAGCACAGAGATTACTTCTTGATTTATAACTATTTTTCCCACAGGAATAGGCTGAGACCTTGTATACTATACCACAAGGGATGTTCTCAGGAGTCAGTTTTTTCAGTCGTCGACGCTTTTGGGAGTTACAAGAGCCCTAATGGCCCTTGTTTACCACTAGACGGTTAGAAAAAGAAATGGAAGTGTTGTTTTCCCCTCTCAAACAGGTTAAAAGATCAGATAGCAACAAAATGTAATCTAACCAAGACAAAATAATGTACGGAAGTGTTTTTTTCTTATTAAATTCACGGCTAACTTTCGACAGCTTCAATTATATGCGCGTGCGCCGGTCAGTCTTTACTAAACCGCGCAACTAACTGCACCATGGCCTTCGCAAGAAAGCGGCAAAAATACGTTAAATTACGTGCGATCATTTTTCGAAAACTGTGGATTTTATGATTCAAAAAATAATAATAATGATTAAATAATATAAAGAATTATTACCAGAAATAACAAAAAATAGAATTATGTTTTTAGTTGTGAATAAGATATTTAGAACGTTTTATAGACTTTTCAGCAGATAGACAATTATAAATATGATAGACTTAAAATGCGTACGAAATTGATTACTTTAATTAGTTTAGTTTTATTTGTGTTATTGTTTTGTGAGACAAAAGCTACCAGTTTGGTGGATAGGAGGAAATTTGTGAATATTGATTCTGGTGCACAAGGAATGTATAAGGATGATATTAGAAAGAATACCTCAAGTGTTGGACAGGGCAGGGGATTTTTTCCAAGTGGTAAGTTTATTTTATATATTTTTTATTTTATTGTGACACGACATTTGACCTGAAATACAAATAATTATATTATATGTAATGTAATAAAAATCCTCAAGAAAGCTGGATTGCCTAGTGACCATAACCACAGAGCCTGTATGAAGAGAATTGTGGATGTGAAGGAAGCAAGGGAGTTGTGTAAGGATCGTGGCAATTGGCGCTTTAAAAAATTTGATTGGTTGATTGATAATAAAAATAATATTAACCTCATTTTAAATATATTTTTAGGTACGTCGAATGACATCATCTTCATATTCTAAAAATACTAATAATTGCAAATTATATCCTATTTAGCGAAAATATAACTCTTAACCTATGTATTCATTTATTGGATAAATTTTTCGACTCTACTATAATATTCAGTATTGGACTCAGTGAAATCGAGAATTGCCCAAATCGCAAATTTCCTGTACTTAACCTAACTTTCCTAATGCCTACCTACTTAGAAATAGTCACGCAACACAGCAGCTGGTATAAAACGAGATTTAAAAGTAAATTGTTTTAAACGGTACTGCTCATTCTGCTCAAAGTAATAAAAATAAACGACTAAATTTACTGTCTCATGCTCTTTATGCATCACTTGTCTACCTACTTTATAAAGCCTTCTTTACATAAAAGGAGAAATATCATACGTACCTACAAAATCAATAACTGTAGAGCTTGTATAAAGATTATTGTGTATGTGAGGAAGCGAGGGAGTTGTGTCAGAATCGTGGGAAAAGGCGTGATAATTTGATTGATTGATTGATAAACAAAAATATAAAAAAATCTAATAATTAATCCAATTAATATGTATAATCATGATCTATAATGGTTAAAGGCACTAGGAATCTTAGCTTTCTTAAGGATGTCTCCGATTGCCTAGTGCCCATAACCATAGAGTTTGTATGAAGAGAATTGTGAATGTGAAGGAAGCGAGGGAGTTGTGCCAGGATCGTGGCAAGTAGCGCTTTATTGTCTCTACCTATCCTGTGGTCCCTATCTATCCCTGTGGTTTATGATCTGAATTAAACAAAATTTATACCGCGTTTATTTTGGTTTCAAATTTTTATTATTCCGACGTTTTGAGAGCTTTGCAGCCATCATGGTCACGGTAAATTCAAAACCAAAATAAACGCGATAGTAAGCTGCATAAAATTTGTTTAATTTATTAATCAATGTTCGCGCAAAATTTAAGATTGAAGCAATACAATCCTACAATTTAATATATAATTAAACTAAAGGCAAGGTCTACATAGTAGTTTGTTTACATATTTCACTATCTCTAAAAGAAGCGTGTGCATCTAATATCGTCTGGTTTCTAGCCACGGTGGAATGATCTTGACAATGAGAGAAATGAAAGTAAAATGCATAATTACAAAACACCACCCACCATAACTGATTAGAACATCTGGAAAATATACTTTTATTTTTAATAATTATAACAATTTAGTTATAATTATCAACGCATGAAGTAATTTAACAATTTAATGGGATTCTAGAGATGATAGATTGTAATTTGTCATCAATTTTACGCGATCTACTTTCCACTATCCTGACACAGCTCTTGCTTTTTTCATATTTTTATAACTAGCTGTGCCCGCGGTTTCACCTGCGTAAAATTAGGTTTATAACACAGTCATAAAAAGGAGGAGGTTCTCAATTCGAGTTTTTTGTATTTATAACTCGATAACTTATTATAAAAATGACAGACGAAAATAAAAATAAATAAATATTGCAAACAGTTAAAACTACAGTCAATAAAAAACTATAGTAAAAAATATATTTAAAAAAAATTAAAACACACTCACTTTCAAACTCACATTTACATTTATAATAATAGTAGAATATGCATATAGTGACAGAAGGAAATAACAATAAAGAAAAATTCTAAACAGCTGAAAGTATAGTCTATGGAAAGTATAGATGTTGATTAGATGTTGACGTGATTGTCGGTAATTCAGTGCGATGGTATTAAAGTTGGTTCAAACTCAGGGTTTGAACCAACTTCTTGTACCTACTTTTATAATAGGAAAAAAAAGTATTGACAAAACGTTTTTATTTTTGGTAAAAAAAAATATAATAAAAAATAATTTATTCTATTCTGATACCTCTAAGAATATGTGTACAAAGTTTTTCAACCGCAGTTTTTGTTACTCCTTATTACATCAGCTACCTGTCAATAAAAGTTTCATCAAAATCGGTCCAGCCATTTCAGAGATTAGCCGGAACAAACAGACAGACAGAGAAAAATTGTAAAATATGTTATTTTGGTGTATGTACCGAATATATATTCATATACATGTAGTGAAAAACGGTTATTTCAATATTACAAACAGACACTTCAATTTTATTTATATGTATAGATATCCACAACTCTCTTTATACAGACAGGCGTTGCGAATTAATTAGCATACCAGTTTGTTACGCGCATAATCCCGGGTTCGATTTCCGGCTGGAGCAAATATTTGTTTCATAGATTTTATTTGTAATATTTGTTAAATAAAGAGGCGAACATTTGCTTGGGGTCTGGTTATCAAAGAGTCCCAAGGAGACTGGCAACATTTCCCCTTTGTATGGCAAGACTAATCCGTTGGCAGAAATAATTGCCAGCCTTCTTGTGTCCAGCCTTCTCCGTCAGCCACTAGAACAACTCCTTGGCGCTTAGCTGAAGGTCCCCAAGAGCCCATCGTCTCGACCCCAAACGGCGCAAATTCCTAACCAATACCGAGGTTAGCGTATTTGAATAGTATAGAAATATGATTTGAAATTATGTGGGCGTTAATGGCCTCGAGACTCGAGTACTTGAATCGTAATCAGAATAAATCTTCATATAATTTTCGTATAACCTCATTTTTACATTACAATTAAGTACAAGAAAACAGAATAAATAATACAGTTGTGAATTAAGATGTTTTTTTTTAAATAATATTGTGACTCGACATATGACAGCACCCCGCCTGATGTTAAGCTGGAGTGCGGTATATTAATGGAGCAGACTGCTACTAAAGTTGAATACTCTAAGTAGTAGTCACATCCACTACGCCGGCCTATTTGGAACCGACAACTTATAAGCTGATCCCGAAACGCGACCAAATCCCTTCACGGTCTGTATACTCGTAAGTGGTGGTACTATCCCGGATCGGCAGACTGGGTACCACTGCCTACCACTTATATCCGCCTTTTTTTATTAACAAATATTTTTATTATTTCTTATAATTACATATTACAAATTAAAGCTATGAAACATATGTGTGCTCCGTCTGAGAATCGAACTCGGGACTTAACGCGTGACAAACTGGTGTGCTAACTAATCGGTATCGTAGTTTTATCAAGTCAAAAATCAAAATTAAGTTTATCAAGTACTAGTGAAAAACCCCTAATCCCATAAATACATAAACAGAACATAAGAGCGACGCCCTCAATAGCATTAGTCATCCAGCTGAACATGGAGATGTCCTCAAACAGGTTAAGTATCCGGAATCATCGCGACCTACAACCAGTTACGGGGTGAACAGGTACAAACAGACCCGTTGCTTATAATTACGTAGTAGAATGTAGGTGTGGGTAGGTTACTCTTACACACTCTTTATTTATTAATTTAATTTTATAAAATCACAGCTCATATTCCTCGTATAAAGTCTTATAAATTAGGTCTTAACATGAGCCAGTTTGACTTAATCTAAATCTAAGACATGAATAATACTAAAAAATAATACATTATAATATACATGATAAAGAATAATAATTTAAAAAGTGATAACAATAATAATGATGACTCTTGTAATGTATAAAATGTATATTTCAATTGAACTTTTATAGTCTTCATGTATCTATGTATTGTTAGGGATAATAATAATAATAGAATTCTTTATTGCTCATAAATAACTAGAGATTTACAAGAGGCGTACTTAATGCCTTAAGGCATTTTCTACCAGTTAACCTTTGGGAGATGTATTCTTTAGTGTAAGAAGTAAAAGAAAATATAATTAGTTTTAAATATGAAAGTAAATAGATACAATATATAAATTACATACACATACATACATAAAATAAATACATAAAAAGCATTGTCAATTATGTAAGTTACTCTGATTCTTTAGCATGTGTTTATGCTGTCTTAGTTTAAATATAATATATAATGTAAAGGGATAGATAGAGTATTTAGATAGGTTATTATTATTATACGGTATTTAATATTCCAAATAGACAAAGACATCGAAAAGGTATATATAAATATATGTAAGTATTTTTAATATGTAACTGATTATGCTTTCGACTTCCCTGAATGGATCCCAACGGATCCAGTGATCCAGTTATCTTCCGGGATTATTATTATCTAATATTAATACTTCTTAGAGATACATTTGTCTGTTTTTTTACTTATGTAATGTTTTTGTATAAATATCTCACTTCCCTCATATTCATAATACTTGTCATACAAGTTCTGTTCTTAGCGGCAGACCCCTAATTTTTTAAAGAATGTCCGATTCGATCTTCTAGTTCATCTTTGTATCTTCCTTGTACTTCAATCAATCAAATAAATTGTCAAGCCTTTTCCCCACAGAAATAGGCCGAGGCAAACGAGCGCCACTTGCCACGATCCTGACACAACTCCTCAACAATTATCTTCATGCTATATTTTTTCTTGTACTTTTGATTTATAGATATTATCGTAAGTCTTCTTTCATCCATTTGTGAGTAAATATCGAAAGTAATATAAAAGTTGCCTATGTGAATACAGCAAAAGTACGTTTAAAACATATCTATCATACACTAGTACGGCAAAATGATTAAAACGTTCAGCTTCAGACTGTCGTATGTTGAGTAAAAAGTGAAATTAATAGAATATTCTTAGATTTTACGCGAACATTAATTAAAAAAAAATTATGTAGCTTACTATCGCGTTTATTTTTGGTACAATTTTTAATTCTCTCCGTGTCCACAATGGCTGCAAAGCTCTTGAAATTTCGGAATAAAAACTTGTAAAATCTTATCTAACAATAAACGCGAGTCATTTGAAAGCACCCCATATTTTTTTTATTGTGACTCGACATATGACAGCACCCCTCTTGATGTTAAGCCGAAGTGTGGTCCATGAATGAATGTCACTGCTACTACAATTCAATAACTGTGAGTAGCAATCACATCCACTATGCCGACCTAGTTGGAACCGGCAACTTACAAGCTGATCCCGAAACGTGACCAAATCACTTCACGGTCTGTATACTTGTATTGTAAGTGGCGGTACTACCCCGGAGCGGCAGACTGGGTACCACTGCCTACCACTCTTTGTTAACCAGACCCGAAGCAAATATCCACCTCTTTTTTTTATTAACAAATATTTGCATTATTTTAATATATTTATTAAATATTACAAATAAAAGCTATGAAACTAATATTTGCTCCGACTGGGAATCGAACCCGGGACGCCTGTCGTCTTATGTTGAGATAGAGGCGACTGCTACTACAGCCAAATAACCAAAGTAGCAGTCGCATCTACTATGAAACCTAGTCCAAACTCAGGCATTCCAGGCATATAGCTACCTACCACGATAGGTAAATATCTTAAATACCTGTTAAACCAGATTTGGCAACATAATTATAAACCAATTTAACACCCATGTCAATTGCAAGCACCTACTGTTTTAAGAAACAAGACGCTTTTTAATTTATTGCACGCCAAGAAAGTCACTGGTCCGGTTTTTGTGAATTAATTTTACCTTGTTAAACATATGTAATGTACTCGTATAATCATATTATTTTATTCATTTATAACGTCATTAATATAAAGGCGGCCGTGGTGTAGTGGCAGTGCAATTGTTCCGCAAACCGAGAGCACGAGTTCGAAACCACCCACCGGTACCAATGTATCTTTGATATATTATGTACTTTGGTTGTCCTGTTTCTATGATACAAGCACTTTAGTATCTTAGTATAGAAATGTAAATAAAAAATAAAATAACTAAATGATAAGTTTTCACTCATCCTTTTCATGTGCCCAAACCATCAAAGCATTCCTTTGTTAATCCTTGTCACTACATCTTCTTTGAAACCACCATATCTTTTGGGTGTTTTCCGACCAAATCGGAGACACCACGACGGAAATGTAAATAAAAAATAAAATAACTAAATGATAAGTTTTCACTCATCCTTTTCATGTGCCCAAACCATCAAAGCATTCCTTTGTTAATCCTTGTCACTACATCTTCTTTCAAACCACCAAATCTTTTGGGTGTTTTCTGACCAAATCGGAGACACCACGACGGAGCTTGTATGAAGAGAATTGTTGATGTAAGGGAAGCAAGGGAGTTGTGTCAGGATCGCGGCAAGTGGCGCTCCATTGTCTCTGCCTATCCCTGTGGGCAAAAGGCGTGACAATTTGCGTGATTGATTAAATTATAAGTGTTCTATACAGCCGGTTTGGGAGTTAAGTTTTGAAGATTTAGATATCATATCTAATACGAGTATACTTTTTAGGCCACTGTGGCTTAGTGGTAATGGCCTTATAAATCAAAAGCGTGACGAATTAAAACAGATTCAAAACGATTCAAACTAGGTGCGGCGGTTCTTCGAGCCGGAGGATAACAAAGCTCTAATTCTCTCTTGCGTAGAGTAGCAAAGCCGTCCCAAAGACCGAACCTCTGGGACGGCTCTGGTAAATATCTACTAGATGCCCTAAATTCATTACAGAGGCGACCTGTTAGAGTGAAGCTGACGACACGAGAACTCTAGATCCCCTTTTTTTTTCGTGGGGAAATCCTCATGGAAAACCAGGATTATGCCGGACTCGTACTCGCTAAAACCCCACGGTAGCCTCCGTCATCACGAACGCTGGAGATTGGGAGCTGGGGTACTTTCTTCCGACATCTCCAGCGGATCCAACTCTAGATCCCCTGCGATTTCGCAGAGCCACTCACGTATCGCCTATACCACAGAACATATTCTAAGAATCTTTTTAACCTTGTTCCCACCACGTTCTTTTTACTCTCGTAGGTCCTGTCTTATAACCTTGGAAGATCCGTCAATCGTCTTATATCCGGCGTATCAGACTCTTTCAGTCATCGACACTACTGGGCTTCCGCTTGCTTACAACCAGGCAAGTCGAAGTCAGATAGTCACAATAAAAAAACATATTTCTTCTGTGACGCCCTGATTCCCTCGGGGCTAGGCAAAGACAACAGAGTGCCACTTTCGACGATCCTGACACAGCTCTTACGCTTTACTAGCTTCTACAATTCTCTTTTATTAATTGGGGACACTATTTGGGACAATTGGGGACAGGAATCTAAACAAACTCCACATACACTTCTCAATCGTACTACTTAACATTTTATTAATAAATAAAAGTATAATAATTATATAAATATTACAGTTCACGCCTAAAAACCCATGTAAAACTTTTGAGTGCTTTTTACATGAAAAGCTCAACCCGCTTTTGTGCCTTTCAATAATCAATGCAAATATAAATATAAACTTTTTCAAACAACAAGTTATTCTACGAGCATATTATTAACATAGGAAACTTCTTTTTTAAAAAGAAAAGTTTTGCAAAGCTAATTTTTAGCGCAAATTGCTAACTAATACTTTTTACCTTTTTTGCTCAACTTTTGAACACATCCAGTCGAATTTTAAGCTTCAATAAGCTTATAATTTAGAAAAAAGTAATAAAAAAGCTTTGATGTTATTACAAACTTAGACTTTTCGCATTAAAGTAACGGTTTAGAAGTAATAATTTTAGAAAGTAATAAGTTATTATGCGGGTCGCATTGGTATATACATCGGTTCGCTTAAGCCCCGGGTTCAATTCCTGGTCGGAGCAAAGATTTCTTTCGTAGTATATCAATATTACTTATGTATCAATAGCAATAAGTTTGTATTTTTAGTTTTTATTGTGGGATTGCGGTTTATTGCAAGCAGCAGTATCCAGCTTAACAGTATCACAGGCCTAGTTGGAACAGAAAGCTTTTAAACTTATCCCGAAACCAGACTTTGTTCATCGAACGGCTAGCGATTATAACATAAAGAAATAATTAAAGCTATTTCTTGATTGTCATAAAATACATTATGTCTACACTAAATAAGTTAACGTAAAAGTGTAAAAACAAAATAATCAATGTGAATGACTAATAAAACTGGAGAGTAACAAAAAAAGCTAAACAACCCAAATCAACAAGTGATTAAAGAACGTTACTAGACCGCAAATAAATTAAAAAGTGTTTATCATTGCACTTGATGAAATTGCTACACACATTTTGAGATATTAACTTGAACAGTTTGAAATGACTTTTGTGATAATTTGTTTTTAACTGTTTATAAACTAAGCATTGTTCACTTCCATTGTTATCTTGTTACCTGTCCTAAATAACATAATTGATCCTTTACTCTAAACAATTTCTTTTTTTTATTACATTTATATACTAAGTTACTAACAGGACACAGGACACCCAAAGTACATATATCAAAGAATACATTGGTACCGGTGAGTGGATTTGAACCAGTGCACTCGGCTTGCGTAACCATTGCACTGTCACTACACCACGGTCATCTTTTAAGTTTCTTAGTTATAATATAGTTTGATTTAATTTTAAAATTAATTTAAAGGACATCATTCATTTTGGATGGGAACTTGGACTTAATTGTATTAACAGTTGCCTATACATTTTAAAATAGTTGGATGTACAAATATTACAATGTAAATGGAATATATTCTTTATTTTGCATAGTTTAGGTGTGCAAAATGATCACACAATAATTATGACAGTTCAAGCCGGACTGTTAACATGGCGTGTCTTTGTGATTGTATATTTTCCAAATAACTTAATTGCACAGCAATTAAAAGCAAACTTATTATTAGTTTTATCAACACAAGTAACAAAACTACCATTTATAAGTTTTTTAAATCATTTGACATTACAAAAGTTGTACATAATAGCCCGAAATGAACGATGTCCTTTAGTTAATTTGTTTGTAATTTGCGCTCCATTGTCTCTGTATATCCCTGTGGAAAAAGGCGTGACAATTTGATTGATTGGTTGATATTATAACAGTTAGATAGAGTGTATAAACGTTTTCCGATTTTCTATGACCATTTATTATGAAAATCTGAATAAAATTGACGCTATTATGTTTCGTTCGATCACGTATTATATAGCCTTTCTAGTATATAAACTTTCTAGAAATTTATGAAATAGTACTTACTTTTAATACAAAATGAATAAAAACAAAATTATTCATAAAATTAGCCTTTTATTGGCGTTAATTTACGGAATATAAATTTAATTTGACGTTTTAATGAAACATAATGCATTACCTATAATGCATTATTAACAGTTAATTTTAGTAGGTAGATCCGTCAACCTGATTTAAGAATGTCTTCTGCTTGACTTAAACTCAACATTATTAAATTTATTTTAGAAAGGATATATGAATCACAAATGAGCGTTTGTTTTTTCCAATTCCAAAGATTTGGCTGGCATAGTGAAAGCGACTGGGGCAACCGTGAAGATTCGGTTTTTACAGTCGTCGGCACTCTTGGACCTCCTCTTGCTCCTCTTGCACTCTGGCTGATGGTAATCAGGCGGGTCGGGTACTTATAAGTGGTGGTACTACCCCGGGTCGGGTAGAGTACCACTGCCTACAACTCTTTTGATAACCAGACCTGAAGCAAATTTTTTTATTAACAAATATTTGCAAATTTATTATAATTCATATTTTTTTTATTTTTAATTTTTTTTTAATAATTATATATATATATTTTAGTTATTCATAAATATTGTATTACCAATACAATAAATTTCAATGTTCAAATCGTAACAAAAGGTAGAAGTGCGTTGTTCTGGTTTTGCTGTCATTAACTCAGGGCTATTTTTATTTTGATTCAAGTCTATTTCAATCGACAATACCCAGCCATGCTATAATAGCCTATTCTTCAGAAAACACATTTGGCCGGCATCATGACGCGAATAGGTTATGTGCGGGCTCGTTTTCGCACTTAAAGCCTTTTTCGGTTCTTCAACGGTTCTCCTTCAGTGGAGCCACCCGGTCTCCTCCAGGAAGCCCAGTAGACCCTTCTCGTTCCTGCAGACCACCGGAAGCGTCCTCGCGTTGCCAAGGAACTTCTGTGTGACGCGACTAGGACTAACGTAAACTATGACTGTAATACACAAATTATTTATTGAAATAATAAATTATAACAAAAAACCTCAACACATTTTGTTCGTGAAAAACTTTTACTCATAGAAATGGCAAAGTTTCTTCATCACATTCTGTCGCCAATATAAATTACGCGTAACAACACTTTCAAAAAGTTTCTGACAAAAAATATTATTTTAGAAAAATTGTGTTTTGCAAGAATACTTATTAAATAAAAAGTGGTCTCGGCTAAAATGGTAGGTCGATTCTGAATTGTATGCCGTATTCCCGTACAATGAACGTGATTTTTTAACGTGTCTGTTTGAAGCTATTTAAGGCACTAGTATCATAGATATTGGACGACCAGAGTACTTACTCGTATATCAAAGATACACATTGGTAATGAAGCCTAAATTTCTATAGGGTTAGTATTACAGCACCCCGCCTAATGTTAAGTTAG
Source organism: Tinea trinotella (assembly GCA_905220615.1). NCBI lineage: Eukaryota > Metazoa > Arthropoda > Insecta > Lepidoptera > Tineidae > Tinea > Tinea trinotella. Next base: position 2,076,241 of record HG992320.1, on the reverse strand, counting down.
CTAAACTGTTAGTTAAATAACTGAAAGCATGCCAGCCTAGTTGGAACTAGCAACTTTAAAGCTGATCCTAAAGTGCGGCTAAGGTACTTCTTGGTCTATACACTTGAAAGTGGTGGTACCTAGTTACTAGCCCGGATCGGCAGAGTAGGCAAATAACCACTAAGGCTAAGAACTCACGGTGCGATTTGGTGTCGGGTCTGCAGCAGTTCCAGGCTTGTGACGGCCGTAGAATGTAAAAGTGAACAAAAATTACTTTTGGAACTCACGTCGCGATTTAGGCACACGGCGTCTGCAATAATCGCGTCCGCGGCGACCAATTTTTTGAATTTATTGTGCGGCTTCGACTATCGTGGGCTCTGCGATAGTAGGACTTGCTGCATTTCTTTGTGTGACTGTTTGTTCTCATATAAACACGTAATAAAATAATTTTAATAAGTTTGAACAATTGAATGAGTGATGAATAATTATTAATAATTATAATTGGAGTTGAGTCAGAATTGTGACAAGTGGCGCTCCATTGACTCTGCGTATCCTTGTGGGAAAAGGCGTGACAATTTAATTTGATTTAATAAATAATTCAAATGAGTTTGAGGTAGACCGATAAACAATCAAATAATTGTATAGATAAAATCGATCGCAATCTGTGCGATTATCTATTGTGGCCGTTTAGTCGCAAAAACTTCGGGCTTCGAGTTTTGCAATACGAGTACTATACAGTTGCGGGCGGCGAGCCCGACATAAAATCGTTCCGCGAGTTCTTATCCCCAACACAATATAGCATCCTTCATATCTAAATTATTCTTATAATTTAATTTGATATACCGAATCCTTCTAAAGTAATTATGTTCATTTACCTGTAATCCTAATTAATTATATCTATTAAATACTTATAAGGATTAAGTATGTACAGAATTAAAGCTGTGGAAATGTGGTTATTAAGGAGTGTATGTGAAGTGACGATAGCGGATAGAATAAGGACAAGCACGATAGATGTGGTTTGAAATAATATGACAAGGATTGACAAAGGAATGCTTCGGTGGTTTGTGCACATGAAAAGGAATGAGTGAAAGTACATTGACGAATGGTATTTTTCTGAATAAATCGGAAACTACCTCATAATCGTAGAGCTTGTTTGAAAAGAATTGTGGATGTTAAGGAAGCGAAGGAGTTGTGTCAGGATCGTGGTAAGTGGCGTTCCATTGTTTGATTGAAACAATGGACAATTTGATTGATTGATTAAAATCCTAACTAAGCTGTAAATAAGTGCCAATAAGATAGATAATTGTTAAATTGAGCATCATCTTTGGATCAATCCCTAGTCCAAAGAGACCGTGTTTAACTTTGTGATTAGGCACACTAATGAAGTTCCTACTCGGTTCGTGATAAGAATACACTAATAACAAATACTGTTTTCTAAAGCCGTCAGCTGGGCCGGCCGGGTGTGTCTACTGAATACGGGGCCTGACTTGCAACTGAAGGGTGAAGTCGCGTGATTGGCTTGTTAACACGTCCACACTTCCTATTACTTTTTGGCTTTCTTTGAAGGGGACCAACACTTGAGCGATATTTGTTGGCTAAATGTTAGTTAACAAGCCGCTAGCACTTGGCTAGACCAACGATCATGTCAATACACATAATTCAGTACATTAGATAACTTTTTTTAAAAAATTTGGTAAATTTATTTAGAATTTATATCAACTTTGATTTTAGATAACTATGAATTAATGTTATAAAAAATCTACCAGGGGGGCCTACCGCGCAAATCAATAGGTATGACAAATTCATTTCCATTTGTCAAAATGTTACGCGGTCGCTTTTAGTGTCAAAACAACTTTTTTTTTATATTATACATTCCTATAATAAGCTAAAGTGCTTGTATCATAGAAACAGGACATCCAACGTACATATATCAAAGATACATTGGTACCGGTGAGTGGTATCGAACCCGTGCCACTGCTTAAGGAGCCATTGCACTGCCACTACACCACGGTCGCCTTCTTTTATTCATTCGGAGTGAGCTGAACTGGTAATGAAATTGAACATCGATTCTCAGTGTGTTTTAATTTAAAAGCTTAATAATGGAGTTTAACTGTCAATACAAAGCTCATTCCTTTTGTCATTGAGATACGCGGTCGGCCCGCAGATCGGAAAATGCTGACTACTAAGTTATATTTCTTTCTATTCTATCGTTTCTATACAATTTTTCTTATTGTTTTAACGACAGGCGTGGACAAAGGGTTTAGCGATTGGTTTGTTGCGCGTAAAGTCCCGGGTTCGATTCCCGGTCGGAGCAAATATTTGTTAATAAAAAAAGAGGGATATTTGCTTCGGGTCTGGTTATTAAAGAGTGGTAGGCAGTGGTACCCAGTCTGCCGATCCGGGGTAGTACCACTACTAGTATACAGACCGTGAAGTGATTTGGTCACGTTTCGGGATCTGCTTGTAAGTTGCCGGTTCCATCTAGGCCGGCATAGTGGATGTGATTGCTACTCACAGTTATTGAATTGTAGATGCAGGACATTCATTCATGGACCACACTTCGGCTTAACATTAAGCGGGGTGCTGTCATATTATGTCTAGTCACAATAAATAAAAAATCCCTATTTCATTATAATTTTGGCCGGCATAGTGACGACGACTGAGACAGTCATAACTTGAGTCTTTTTATAGTCGTCGGTGCTCTTGAACTTTCGCATGTTTATCATCAGGTAAATAAAATACATTACTTATAACCTGTCTTCCATATTGAATCAGTTACAATGTAAAGAAATAAAAATACTTAAAATATGGGACATGGTAATTGATTTTTGATATTTATGCGCTGAGCCTGTGAAAGTTGCAAGATGTATATATATACATATAAATGATGGCACACAATACATTTTAGCGGAAGCATTGTGCGCATCTGTGACCTAAAAACTTTTAAGGAGGGAAATCGCAAACATTATTTAATGAAAATATATTTTATACATTATTTAAAAGTGGTAGGCTCAGTTGGTGGTGCCCAGTCTGCCGATCGGGGCTTTAGTTACTTAGTCGCGTTTTGGGATCAGCTTGTAAGTTGCCGGTTCCAACTAGGCCGGCTTAGAGGATGTGACTGCTACTTACAGTCATTAGACGTCATTATAACCTTATATATTTTCTTAATGTGACTCGACATATATGACAGCACGCCGCCCGATTTAAGCTGAAGTGCGTTCCATGAATAGAGGCGGCTGCTACTACAATTTAATAACTGTAAGAAGCAGTCACATCCACTATGCCGGCCTAGTTGAAACCAGTAACTTACAAGCTGATCTCAAAACGCGATTAAATTATTCACGGGCACCACTGCCTACTACTGTCTACCAATTGGGCGGTGTGCGATGTAATGTATGTAATGCTAACGAAGGAATATCTAGGGTTATAAAGCACCTTTAAAGTACCCGTAGTGCAATGGCAGTGCAATGGTTAAACAAACTGAGAACACGGCTTCAAAACCACTTGCCGGTACTGTATCTTTGATATATTATATGTACTTTAGTTGTATAATACAAGCACTTTAGTAGCTTAGTAGAGAAATGTAAAAATTTAAAATTATAATAATAAAGTAAAAGTATTAAATATTGAAAAATTTAAGCATGTTTCATAAAATCCGCATTCCCACGTGACAAGGGAAATGGATTTCGTGACATGGTTAGAATGTGCTCGCGGCGTACACTAAATATTTCAGGGAGCATTTTTCAGTGCAAGAATGTTGACAAGTTGCGAGGTTATTTATCCCGGTTAGATTTCAGTGAAAAATCCTAACTTGAGGACATCTTTTGCATTTTACAGCATTTATTTTTGAATTTTTATGCAAAACTATTCGTATAAAATGTATAAAGATAGAAGATAGAATTTTCTTAGATTTTGTGCGTTCATTGATGCGGCTTACTATCACGTTTATTTTGATGAAATATTTTTTTATTATTTCGACGAGAGCTTTGCAGCCGTCGTGGTCACGGAGCGACTGAAAATAGTAGATATGTAGATTGTAGCTAGTTTGCAGATTTGAAGGAAGCAAGAGATTTATGTTAGGATGAGGATTGCATAATTGTCTCTGCCTATATTTGTAGGATAACGTGACAAATGAAAATAATGATTATTATATTAAGATATATAGTACTTGTAAACAGGACCGTCTTTAATCAAATGGAGGCCCTGGGCACATTAAGATAATAGGCCCTGAGCTTGACAAAGCAATCACTATTTTGTTAGGATTAACAATTCAAGCTCCACAATTCTCGTTGGTATTGTGTCAGTCATTATCGTTTGAATTTTTTTCCAAATAAATATGTTTTTCGGTAATAAATATCGGTTATCGTTTGATGATCTGGCACTGTCGATCTCGGGTGCACCTGCCCAGAGTGCCCAGTGGGAAAGACGGGCTAGGGTATAAATAGCTAAACTACACTGCTAGCGCTTAACTGAGTACGTAATCAGAAACCTTCCTACGGTAGTGGAGCGGTGTGAAAGGAGTGTTTTTCATTCACATGTGCGGTCCAGCACTATTCTACCGCAGCGCAGGAACCAACTCAGTGAAGCAGTATGCCTGTCTGTAAAGTATTTAAGCCTTTATACTTTTTGATAATTTGATTAATTGATTACAATTATCAATCAATTAATCAAATTGTCCCGCCTTTTCCCCAGGGGGATAGGCAAAGACAATGGAGCGCCACTTACCACGATCCTGACACAACTCCCTCGTTTCCTTCACTTACAATTACATTAAGTTATTACATTTACAATTAAGTTATTCTAAAATGTATTAAAAGCTATAAGTATGTATTAGGAATAGAAAGTATCCAAAAATAAAACACATTCTCTTCTTTTTGCCATTAGTATTTAACCTCTGATCCCAAAAAGCGTAATTAATATTCAATTAGGCAAATAATTAGAAAACAATGACAGCGTAAGAAAGTTCGTTAAATCTCAGAATTTTTCAAACCTAATTTGCGAGTCAACTTTTTACCTGTAACGGTGAATGTTGTCACATTGTCCGATGCTAAAATCACTGGCTTCTGCCATAATATCCACTTATATTAGGGTTGTCATCCGATGGTTTTATATTTCTTAGATTAATTGCAAATATTGTTTGATTAAATAATTTATTGTTATTTTTTTTGGAATTAAATCAAAAGCGGTTACGTGTCGGCCTTTAAATATCGATTCTCGTTATAGAAATCTCGTAGATCTGAATCTAAATATCGTTGAAATATTGTTAGAGAGTCCCCTTGCAACGGCTATTATTCTTTTTGTAGCATTTTGTTATTTAGGTTAATTATTTTTTATTTTTATTTTTATTTCTATACTAAGCAACTTAGAGATGCTTGTATCATAGAAACAGGACGATTAAAGAACATAATATAATACATAAATAAATAGAATAAATAAATAAAGTAATTAATAGAAAATGTTAGTATGTCAAAGATACAAAGGCAAGTGGTTTAAAACCGGGGTACCACTAAGGCACGGTCGCCTTTATTTACTAATTTAAATTATTCGTAGATTACTTATTTATTTATATAATTATCTGAATGCTTAATTATTATTTTATTTGACACTAATATAATAAGTGGAAGTCATAAAAGGATATATAAAGAAACAATAGTAATGGCAACCCTAAATCGAAAGGCAAAATGATGTCTTCTATTTGATTTCTTGGGGTCATTTTTTAGAGATTTTTACTCTTATTTAGAGCATTATTATAGAGCATTGCCAAAGTCACTGTAGTTCTTTTTTTTAACAAATCAAACAGTTTTTTTTACTTTCACTAATTTTAGAAAGGCAAGTATTTCTATTTATAGAACTTTAATATTTTGACAGGATCCGTTAAAAGTTATAAATTAACTAACAGCTTGAGTATCAACGAGTATGTAATGTAGGTAAAAAAACCTACGCGTTGGGTTTTTGTAGAGCGATGGGCGTAATTTTATCTCATTACTGTCGGAAAGACGTTTCTAGACAACTTAAATATGTGAATGTAGTTTCGTATGGATTTTGATACTACATGAATTAAAATAGCCTTTTAATTATTTTATCAAAGCTTTATAAATAGGTATTTTTCCATTTAATACTTAGTTACATGATTAGCAAATAGACCGTGAAGTGACTCAATTGCGTTTTAAGATAGGTTTAAAAGTTGCCGATTTAAATTAGGCCGTAAATGAGATTGCTACTTGCAGTTGTTTAACTGTATCAGTCGCATCCAACTTAACACCGCGCTCCAGCTTAACATCAGGCGGTGTGTTGTCTTGTCATATGTCGTGTCACAAAAAATAAAAGATAATTTTATCATTTAGCCAAACAATATGTTTCATTAGTAACCTCTAATTCCCGGGAAATTATTTCATCAATAAATCAAGTCTGTGCTTCGGTTACTATGTTACTAATAACTTGGGCGAGATTTTATGAGGAAAAAAGGTGCCCATTTTTCCTTAATGTTAAATTAATTAATTATTAATTACACACTGATTCTTTGATATAGAAATGAGTATTAACTTTAACTTGTATTTTATTATATTAGGAGCGTTTTATTGAAAATTGGATCCTTTACCCGCCCACGTTTTCTCCCCATCCCTTGGATCCTTTGAGTATCCAAGGACGTAGCCGATTCTCCAACGATTGGTTTGTTGCGCGTAAACTCCCGGGTTCGATTCCCAGTCGGAGCAATTATTTGTTTCATAGCTTATATAATTATTAAATATTACAAATATTTGTTAAAAAAAGAGGCGGATAGTTGCTTCAGGTCTGGTTATCAAAGAGTGGTAGGCAGTGGTACCCAGTCTGCCGATCCGGGGTAGTAACCCTACTTACAAGTATACAGACCGTGAAGTGATTTAGTCGCGTTTCGGGATCAGCTTGTAAGTTGCCCGTTCCAACTAGGCCGGCATAGTGGATGTGACTGATACTTACAGTTATTGAATTGTAGTAGCAGTGACATCCATTCATGGACCACACTCCAGTTTAACATTAAGCGGAGTGCTGTCATATGTCATGTCACAACAAAAATTTAAAAAAAATTACCCATACTCAAAGATTGGCCATACTCATTTTGATGTTTACTCGTTTAAATTAGCGTGGAGACGTTTGTGTATTTGTAGTAGTGCGCCTAGGAGCGCGTTTCCATTATTAACACACGTTACGAAAACACGTCATGTCCTTAGGTTTTATTTGAAAGCAACCGGAAGATAACCAGAAACTTTTAATGGAAAAGAACGAATTCCGGTACTTACGAATTAAATATTTGATAAAATTTTTGAATATCGTGCATAAAGCCGACCAATTGTTTTCACCTACGAAACATATATACTTACATACGTCACATACTCTCTCGAAATCATGGTCAGAAGGGAGCACTTCAAGTTTGAAGCAAAATATTTAAATAATTAAAAATATATAATTTATATAAGGTGTTTATTTATTTATTTTCTGACTGTACACTACTATAAACGCAAAAAGCTAAAACAAAACATAATAATAGGAGATAGTAACATCTATATCTACCGCGACGACATAATGGAAACGCGCTCTTAGGCGTGTGTACTACACACACTGACTGTAAAGTTGCTCGAATCATAGATCAAAGATACATTTGTATCGGCAAGTGGTCTAGACATAACTTTATTATTAAATATATTTTTTCATTTTCAGGTGGACTTTTCTCAATTGGAAAAGTGTTCAACTTCCTGCCGGTTGGAGGCGAGCGGGAATGTCGTCCCAACCCGGGAACCGTCGCCCGCGCTGGGATATGCCTTAACCCATACGACTGCCGCCAAAGGGATGGCAGAGCAGCAGGCGATTGTGCACACGGACTCGGCGTCTGTTGTGTGTGTGAGTATATGCAAATTAATGAATTAAACAAATTTTAGCGGCTTACTATCGCGTTTAGTTTTGGTTACTGATGTAACTTTTTTTTATTATTCCGATTTAAACCGGAAACAATATCGTAAAACAAAATTATAACTTAAAACGGGCTGTTTTGAAAAACAATGAGACATCAACCAATAGGACGATCAACACTTCAGTCTCTCCATGACCACGATGGCTGCAAAGCTCTCGAAACGCCGGAATAATAATAAATGTAAAGTCAATAACCTAAGGCAATAGTAAGCCGCATAAAATTTGTCCTCTTGCTTACAATCAGAGTTTGGTCCGATGTCGCATGTCAATTAAAAATGTTTACTCCGAACCGGAAATTGAACCCGGAACTTACAGCTGATTGAGCACCATTAATGCGGTTGTAATGAAATATGCATAAGTGTTGTTCTAAGAAAAATGTTAATTATTCCATTAAACCAGTATTCACTATCAATTACCCATGAACCACGGAGTCCATACTTATTATGAGTAACCAGTAACAGCCTAGTTTAATTTGAGAAAGCATTGCGTGTTTAATATGGACAACATATAAGCTACTTCAACTACTAGCTTTCACATACGTCTTAACACATGCTTATAAAAATATCTTTAATTTAATCCTTTAATTTGAAATAGTTATCATGATAGTAAATATGAAAATTTTGTCCGCCATCTTTTAGTGTCCGCTAAACTAAATTTAGTATGACGTTATTTTAGTTTCGGTTTGATCCTCAGAAAATCCTTACTTTTGATACCAATTTCATATAGGTTGATACCTATATCTTTAGGAGTCCGCTATATTGCATGGTCCGCTATATGCTAGCTAACCATCCATGCATTGTCATCCAAATTAAACGTGTATGCAAAATAACAGTTCAAACGCTAGGGGTTAACTGCTTTTAAATTTCAGCTGTGAGACGTGATCCATACTAACAACGTATGCTAAATAATCAAATTGTCACGCCTTTTTCCCACATGGATAGGCAAAGCCAATGGAGCGCCACTTGCCACGATCCTTACACAACTCCCTTGCTTCCTTCATATCCACAATTCTCTTCATACAGGCTCTGTGGTTAAAAAAAGCTTAATAAAAGCTTGTGATAATTACTTAGCTTATACTCTTACCTTTCCATGTCAATATATTCTTATGAGTAGTTAGAAGCCGTGACTTGAACTCACGAACTTTACAACCAAACCACCAAACCACTACTTTAACTTTCTCTACAAAATAAAATTAAAATGTTTAAACAACTAAAAGGTTTTCAACCGCGTAAAATGTAATTAAATTAAACAAAATATTTACTTAATATTTTCATTGTTTACTTTGGTGTAAAATATGACGATTTGCGGTCTTTATTTTGATTATTCTTGTGTTGTTTAACACTTATATTTTCTACTTCTTACACCTGTATTTTATTCAGTATATAATAATACAAAAACAACCATACAGACAGATTCGTGGATATCTGCCGATCCATGAAGTTGTACAGACCGTGAAGTGACTTAGTCGCGTTTTAGCTTGTTAGCTTATAGCTTGAAACCTTCTGATTCTTACTGAGCTGGCATAATGGATGCTACTTGCAGTTATTTAACTGTAAAGCAGTCGCCTTAATTCATGGTGCACTTCAGATTAACATTAGGCGGTATACTGTTACAAAAATCCTAATGGACTTCATTCTGTGATATCGTGGACGGAGGAGCATCCGCATTGTGCCGACTGTTTCGGTTCATTTTTTGTGGCGCAAAATCTTTTGAATACTTTAACCCACGTGTTCTTCTCTCCTAGAACCTTCCATTTAATTTTTTTTTGAGTACCCGTCAATATCTATTTTATATCTGTATAGTTATTCCTCTACCAATATATTATAACTAAAAATCTTCGGTTTACTTATTATTAAAATCACACGAGTATTTTTATTTATTAATCGTTTCAGAATCGAATAGTCATCTCATCCTACAAATAACAGTAACCATAAAACGTAAATAATTTACCGAAGCTAGACATTGCGGTTAAAATTTCTAAGTACAATATGTAATAACATAACTTATGCAGAAATATGTCCCTTTCTTTGTCACCATATGACATTTATATGGGTGTAATTTAATTTAAAAGATTTCTAACAGTAATATAGAAACTCATCAGTAGAAATTTTATTATTATATTATCAATCAATCAATCAAATTGTCACGCCTTTTTCCCACAGGAATAGGCAGAGAAAATGGAGCACCACTTACCACGATCCTTACACAACTCCCTTGCTTCCTTTACATCCACAATTCTCCTCACACAGGCCCTGTGGTTATGGGCACTAGGCAACCTAGCTTTCTTAAGGATGTCTCCGATTTGGGCCGAAAACACTCTCCTCGGCCTGCCTTGTTTAACGCATCCATCCACATCAGATTTATAAATTCCTTTCGTCAATCTACTTTCACTCATCCTTTCCATGTGCCCAAACCATCGAAGCTTTTTATTATTATTTACATTTGTATATTAAGCTGCATTATGGGCCAAGCCCACTACTGAGTAGACTCCAGATTGCAGAAGATCTGGTTCAATAGTTCGTGGCGAGAGATTGCTTAATGTTGTGAGTCATGGAAAAAAGAGGGAGGCCTTTCCCCAGCAGTGGGACAAATAAATAGGCTCATAATAATAATATATTAAGCTACTGAAGTGCTTGTCTTATAGAAACGGGACTACCAAAGTACATTGGTAATGGCATTGGTCTAAAGAAGTGCTTTTTGTGACCATGCTAACCACTACCCCTTTACCACCGTTGCGTTGCGTTTCTCAATGAATACACGATTCCTTACATATACCCCAGATCCTCTTGGTCCATCATCATGCACTTTAGTATTCCATTAACTGTATTTTGGTGTTTAATGGCTGCGAAGCTTTAAAAACATACTAGTAATTAAAAACTGGAAATTAAGCCTCCTGATGTCCACTATGCCGGCTCTAGTTGGAGCCGGCAACTTACAAACTGATTCCGAAAAGCGACTAAGTCACTTACAGTCTGTATACTTGTAAGTAGCAGACTGTAAAGTGGCACATTGGCAAAATGACTACTATATTTATTTATTTATTTGTGGCTTATTAACTTTTAAACCTCCTTACACCTGGTCACATTCTTAATTTGTATCTATGGTCTTAAATGTATAAAGTATGCTAACCATATTAACATAGTATTAAGTTCGCAATCATAGTACGGGTTAGTTATAAATATACAAAAAAAATGATGTCATCCACAATTTTATTCGGAAACAAGGCATGATATTATGTATACCACCGGCACGCTATCATGGTCGTTTTGATGTTTGACCGTCAAGGAGTTTGTATGGATATAAATCAATAATTACATTTAAATTATAAATCAATATAAATCAATAATTACATTCGACGACAGGCGTGGACGAACGGTCTGGTTTGTTGCGCGTAAAGTTCCGGGTTCGATTCCCGGTCGGAGCAAATATTTGTTTCATAGCTTTTATTTGTAATATTTAATAGTATTAAATATTTGTTAATAAAAAACAGAGATAGATATTTGCTTCGGGTCTGGTTATCAAAGAGTGGTAGGCAGTGGTACCCAGTTTGCCGATCCGGGGTAGTACCACCACTTACAAGTATACAGACCGTGAAGTGATTTGGTCACGTTTCGGGATCAGCTTGTAAGTTGCCGGTTCCATCTAGGCCGGCATAGTGGATGTGATTGCTACTCACAGTTATTGAATTGTAGTAGCAGTGACATTCATTCATGGACCACACTTTGGCTTAACATCAAGCGGGGTGCTGTCATATGTCGAGTCACAATAAAAAAAAAAGAAAAAAGAAGCAAATTGTCGTTCTTTATTGTTCCTATCCTTTAAATTTGGTTCATCAAACATATTTATTAATTTATACGAAACTTTATGATCAACCGTTGTCAACACGTTCATCATAGCATGTCGCTGGTATAGTCATATCTTATTTTAAACTTCAAATAATTACTCTTTATCGAATTTTTAAGTCCTTCAGTAAAAAAGGAGAATATTGTATACAAAAACTTTCAAAGCAAGTCATCTTAATAAAATATATGATCACAACCGATGACCTAAAAGTTCAAAGAATTTCATTTTCTTAAAGAATGTATTTTGTGAGAGAAAAATATAAAAATATTGAGCAATATCGTTTGCTTTAGTACAAAGACCAAATATGTCTGAAATATTCGTTTCGTTTGAATAAACATAATATGCACGTTCATAAAACGTGAACTTACGAAGTATACTTAAAATACCTAACAATAATTTTATAGATTTTGCGCGAACATTAATTAATGAAAGAAATAAACATCGTGGTCTCTCCGTGACCACTATGGTTGCAAAGCTCTCGAAGCTAACAAAAAATCAACGCGATAGTAAGCCGGATGAAATTTGTTTAATTCAATAATTTTATATCTAGATATTTTAAGTAAATAATAAACACCAAAAAATTTTATTATTTTAAAAGTGAATATCGCGCATGTCATGACTACAAAATGATACGAAAAAAAATATTTTCAAAAGTAGTTCTATACGAGATCATTTCAATTAGACCTTATACCTCGGATAATGTTCTAAGAAGCTCTTTAACCTTGTTTTCTATTTCTGGGGAAGCATCTGCATTCTATCGACTCAATTGAACTAAACTAAACAGTCATAACTTTTTGTCCAATCGATAACTGGATTGCTATGCCAGCCCATGTGTTCTCCCCATTTCTTTTAAACCTTTAAGCGTAGCGATAAAAAAGTAATTCTGACTAGCATAGTAACGGCGACTGAAGAAGTAGTTTTTTTTCAGTCATCGCCACTCATGGTTAGTGGGTTAGGTCCGATGTTTGATCATAATAAAAAAACAACAACAAATTCACATTAAAATGACCCAGATCTATTTTACTTCAAGGTATGGGTCGAACAGACTTAAATGTAATAAATATCGTAACATTCTAGCGCAAGGTCAAAAACATGTTATGTAATTATGATCAATAGTTATGGCAGTGAAAGTGTATCTATAGAATTTTGATGCGGACGGTGACGTGGTGATTCAAATTAAGCGAACGAGAATGCATTCTTAGTGCGTGGCCGCAGTAGGCGCGTGGCGGAAAAGCAGAAGCGTAATATCGCTCTTGCGAACTGCTTCATTTTAGTCTGTCCTTAGTGTTTGAGCATAATCCGCGTTTGCTTACTGTACGTGTATACTGAATCAGATGATGAATTGTTTATTTGAAACAATTCTATTTTTTACTTGTATAAGGATGTCTTCCGACTGCCACGTATTAAATAAAAACGCAATTTGTATGGTAAATTTAACACTTTATTAAAACCTTACAAATTATCCAAATCGATTTTATAAACAAACAGTCATGCGACCTTATTTTAATCATTCAAACTGTCACGCCTTTATCCCACAGGGAGAGGCAGAGACAATAGAGCGCCACTTGCCACGGTCCTGACACAACTCCCTCGCTTCCTTCACATCTACAATTCTCTTCATACATATAAATTATAAGTTCTATAGTATAACCATATTTACATTGTTAACATCGTAATCTGTCAATCTGTTAATATCAAACATGTCGTCGCAGCGAAAAACGCAAATTATTATAGTTCGAGATCTTTGCTCCCCGCTAGAATCATAATAAGCAATGCAGCGGACCCGCTGCCCGCTTCGCTGACCACGCGACCACCCTAGTACTATTTCATATGTTCAGAAATATTGCAGCGGAATCCGCTTCCCGTCCGCGCCTACTGCGGCCAAGCACTTAAACGGATCAGATGCACTAAATCAAAAGACATAACGCATTTCTTATAATAATAAATATGGTAGTAGGCAGACAGTTAGTTGTCATCTGGGTGATACCACTATTTTTGAGTGTACAGACCGTGAAGTGACTCAGTTGCGTTTCGGGATGAGTTTTGAGAGGCTATTCCAAGTAGGACTGCAGACTTCTACGTGCTGTCATTATACTGTAGTAAGGCTAGTAAGACTCCATTAATGAGCCGCATTTTAGCCTAATATCAGGTGGAGTGCTTGTTTTTGAGATCTGGCGAATGGTATAGACCCGGCAGAAAAAAGAGCGCTGGTATTCAAGCTGCGCAATAACTTGATTTGTTACCTACTTACTTTTCGTTTTACGAATGTGTATAATTTTTAAAATATTATCAATCATGTGCACATCATCAGCCAGAAGGCGTCCACTGCTGAACATGACTTTCACTATGTCGTCAGTCCACCTAGTGGGAGATCTACCTACGCTGCGTCTGTTGGTTCATGGTCTCCTCTCTTTCTTCTTTCCTTTCTTCCACAATGGTTGTCGGTTGCTCGAACAACTTTATCATGTGCACGACTCTATATATTTGCAGACTTGCTTCTACCGCAGTCGTCCATCGCTCTTTCAATTTGCAGATTCTCAATCATGCGCAGTTCTACTTATGCGCTATTTTTATATGCCGGGATATATAACGTAACATAATTTACATAGGAGTGCGGTGCTGTGCACTCTACTCCGCTACGCGTAAGTTCTGAATTCGATTCTCGATCGAAGCGAAGATTTGTTTCATATACTTTTGTAATTTTTTTTATTTATTTTTTTATTTTTAATTGTCACTCGACATATGACAGCGCCTCGCTTTATGTTAAGCAGGAGTGTGGTCCATGAATGGATGCCACTGCTACTACAATCAATAACCGTGAGTAGCAATCACATTCACTATGCCGGCCTAGTTGGAATCCCGAAACGCGACCAAATCACTTATAATAATTTAATAATTACTTTAGATATTACAAATATTTGTTAATAAAAAAATTGGGCAGTAATTTGCACTGGATCTGGTGAGGGAGGGTGTGTGTTAAGAAGTGGTACTACTTAATTGGCGGTCACTTGCACAGTCTTTTATTTTGTAACAGTTATTAATTTTAATTTTAATATTAAACTAAGCGGAATATATTAATCTAATTAGTCAATAACTTGTATAAGCACTAAATTTAAATTCTAAAATTTCTAATAATTATGCCTGGGTTTTAAAATATTCTCTAAATGATTACGTTGCAATAGTAACGTATAGAAAGTTAAACATATGACTAATTATCCGTTTTTTTTTCTATAAATTAATAGTGAAAGTAATATCGTACGATCATGTACAAAAAATCAAGTCAACATTATTTGCTGGTAGTCATTATATTTTCTACAAAAACTAGTTCGGTTTTTATGCCAAATCTACTTTGCGTTTAGGCTACAAACCTTTTTAACAAGTGTGGATTGATGTCAGTTAATAAGTAAATCGATTTAAATGGTTTAAACATTTTAATTTGAGATTTCATTCTTTATTAGTTGGCCGGCAAAGTTACGGCGACTAAGGCAACTGTGAACTAAGTCTGTTTAATAATACCTCGACGCTCTTGGACCTCCTATTACTTACCATCAGGTCGGGTCACAATAAAAACTTTTACTCGTAAAGTCATAATAATTATACGCTGAACTCTTTCTTATATTTGCGTTGAGAGCATTTTTTGAGTTGAGATGCCACACATAAACTTGACTTGCCTTATGGTAAGCAAGAGGAGGTTTAAAAGCATTTACGACTGAAACATAAATTTTCGTTTAGGCTGGGAATAGATTTCCGATTTTCCTCTCCGATAGTCGGGTCCGATAGTCTGATCAGACAATGGAAAGGCATTCGTACCATACATTTATTTGAAGACTTAATACACGTTACATCCGATAGTCGGATCGGAATTTTATACCGGTCCGATTGTCTAATGGTGCAGTCTGCATACTTCTGTACAAAGACAAAATTGACGTCCGATTCCTTTTTTCGACTTGCCAGTTGACTCTCTAGGTACTCACAGCTCGAGAACAACCGAGTTCTAACAAGTCTGGCGCAATAATCGGATGTGTGTGGAGTAAATACGTTTAGATAGTCTGATCAGACAATCGGAAACCAAATCTGACGTCGTCACTATGCCGACCAAATACTATTATTATAAATTTAATGTATTTACGAATTGTAGTTATAACTATTTATATAAATAGTGTCACTTTCCACGATCCTTCCCTCTTATCTTATTGTGTTTAAATGTATTTCAGTTGAGGTGACATGCGGCGGCGTGGTCCAGCATAACGTGACATACTTCATGTCACCAGGGTTTCCAGACTTCTGGGACGGGGACAAAGACTGTGATATAAAAATAGAAAAAACCCACGCTGGCATCACGCAAATGAGATTAGATTTTGTACATTTTAATATCGTAAGTTTTATTGTTATTTATTTAATTGAGTAGTAGACGTCTGATATAATGGTATTATGAAATAGAAGGATTATACCGTCAGGCGTAGCGCATTGTTTGGTACACCAGTTCGTTATACGTGTAAAGTTCCAGGTTCGATTCCCAGTCGGAGGAAATATTTATTTCGTAGCTTTTATATGTCATATATTAGATTAAATATTATAAATATCTGTTAAAAAAGGGGGAGTTATTGGATGTGGGTCTGGTTGTCAAAAAGTGGTGCCCAGTCTGCCGATCCGGGATAGTACATTTACATTTTACTGACCGTGAAGTGACTCGCGTTTCGGGGATTAGCTTGTAAGTTGCCGATTCTAACTAGGCCGGCATAGAGAATGTGACTTCTATTTACAGTTATTTAACTGTAGTAGCAGTCACATTAATTCATAAACCGCACTCCAGCTTAACATCAGGCGGGGTGCTATCAAATGTCGAGTCACAATAAAAAAAGGATTTACTTTATTACCATCTAAGCAAATTATATGATAAATCTATATTACCACTAGTAAGTACCTATATCATGGTTAACGTGATTTCAGGGTCAACCAAATAGAACTACAGGGGAATGCGATGAAGACATAATGGTACTAGACAGCGATGGGGAGAAGTTCAATTTATGTGGACAAAACCACGGACAACATAGTAAGTGTTCTTAAACTTTTTTCAACAAAATTGTTAAGGTCCGATTCCAAAAAGTCAATTAATCAATCATACCAATTGTCACGCCTTTTTCTCACAGTGATAGGTAATGACAATGGATCGCCACTTGCCACGATCCAGACACAACTCCCTCGCTTTCCTCACATCCACAATCTTCTTCATACACGCTTTACGGTAATGGGCACTAGGCAATCCAGCTTTCTTAGAAATGTCTCGAATTTAATCAACCTACTTTCAGTTATCCTTTTCATGTGACTAAACCATCGAAGCGTTCCTTCGTCAATCCTAGTCATTCCATTTTCTTTCAAACCAAATCTATCGCGCATTGCGCTATCCCTCATTCTATCCGCTATCGTCACTCCACATACACTCCTTAATCCTTATGCTTCTTCTACCACACCCAGCATAGTTTCGTAGTCACTACTCTAAAATTTACGACTGTACAAGTCATACATTTAGGTGACTGATAAATCTTGCATTACCTTTTTTATTTGACGTATGACACAATTCACTTGTACCAGCTCTATGCTCATTGACACCGCGGGGCCAGTTTCGTTATTCATTACTATATTAAGCTACTAAACGTGATTGTACATAGAAACTGGGCAGCCAGAGTACATAATATATTATATTAAAAATGTCCTAAACATGTCCTAAAACTCGACCAGTCTTACCGAGCCCCCCATTATAAACAACAAGATACCGTTGCAAACAACTGGCATTTTGTCGTTCGGAATGGCGTTCTAAGGGGAGGCCTATGTTCAGCATTAGACGCCTTCCGACAGATAATGATGTGTTTAGGTACGTGCCTTTTGAACCGGGTGCTCTTAATTTGCGATCAATAAACATTTTTCTTTTGAGACGCGAAATCTGACCTCGACTTGTCTAATGTTAAAAAGGAGAGTTCCAAGAGCATTACCGACTAAATAAACTAATTCAGCTTATGATTACTCAGTCGTCGTCACAATGGCAATCAACTCGCTGTTCCACAGTGTCCTCTAAAAGAAGAGGGATACGTGGAGCAGCGCCACACGTAATGATGTCAGCCATCAGCTAACAAGAACCCCTTAAGAGAAGTTGTCCAGGATGCACCGGCCTATCTGCTTTTCGTATCACCGAAGCGATATAGCAAGCAGACAGACACACGGGGAAGAATTATTAAAGAATTCTAATCTTATTAAGGAAATCTAATTCCAGTGTACCATACAATGTCAACCAGCAGTGAGACGAAGGAATTGGACGGTGATATTGTAGGGTCAATGCCGACGCTCCTCAGCATCAGACCACGGGGACCACAAACACCACGACTTTGGTTAATAAGATTGGTGCAGTTGCCCTTAGCATATACAGCACCACATAACTGTTTGCAATATTACACACAAAATAATGGTATGTAGTATGGTATCAATCAATCAATGGCCGGCATAGTTTTCTTATTGAAAATATTTATTATTAAAAAAAGTCTGGTTTTCGCGGGTCTGGTTATCAAAGAGTGGTACCCAGTCTGCTGATCCGGAGTATCCGGTAGTATACAGACCGTGAAGTGATTTGGTCGGGTTTCAGGACGTTGCCAGTTCCAAGAGGTTGAAAGAGGCCGGTAGAGTTGATGTGTTTGCTACTTACAGTTATTGAATTTTCGTAGCAGTGACATCCATTCATGGACCACACTCTAGCTTAACATCAAGTGGGGTGCTGTCATATGTCGAGTCACAATTATTTAAAAAAGTGACGGCGAATGGGACAATCGTGAGTTGAATCGTTTTTTTTCAGTCGGCGCTCTTTGGCTTTCCGTTGCTGAAAGTCAGGCACTCTTTAATCTTTTATTAAAGAGTGCCTGATTCTTTTCACTCGTCTCTGATTTAGAAATCTTTACGTTATTATTCTTCCACGTTACATTTTAATCCCGTATGCCATTAGACCGGGGAACACCGGAGGATGGGCAGCAGCTTTCTTTTAACGTGGGGATCGCAGCGATCCCTAAGCCGCCTACCAAGCGTGGGGGTTATGGCACCCCCCCTCTCTCTATTATGAACAACAAAACACTAGTGGATGCTATTGGCTTCTTGTCGTTTTGAATGGCGTTCTAAGGGGATGCCTATGTTCAGCAGTGATGATGATGTCCATGTAATGTTATTTTTAATTCTATGTATCACAGCGATAACTTTAATGAATTCCAACTTAACATCAATCAGAGTGCGGTTAAATGTTAAGCCAAATTTTATTTATTCATAAAACATTTTAGGTACGATAACAACATTTAATTATGGATCAAACGGTCGCCATTTAGCACAACAGAGCTATCGTGCATGTGTTAGAAGAAATATTGGATTTTGTGGTGTCAGATATTCGCCATGTGATATGAGATCTTTTAGAATTGGACGAGGAGCAGAAACGCCGACGACATCTGCATCTTCAGGTGAGTTAGAATTTTAAAGTAAAAAACTAGACCCAAAAACCAATTGCTTTGGCCTGTCCTTCTTATTTCGATTTATTGAGCGATTCTTAAACTTCCTTGTTCGTTTGTTTCTTGATTGCCACAGGGATAGGCCACTTTCCACGTATAAATTTGCGCGAACTTTGATTAATGAATTAAACGAATTTTATGCGGCCTACTATCGCGTTTATTTTTGGTTATTTATTTTACAATTTTACTATTATTTTTTATTACTTCGACGTTTCGAAAGCTTTGCAGCCACCATTGTCACGAATTGTAAATTAAATAACCAAAAATAAACGCGATAGTAAGCCGCATAAAATTTGTTTAGTTGATTACCTCGTAGACTTTGATCATAATTATTATTTAAATTTATATTTTTTATTGTGTTACAACATTTGCCCATCAGGATGATAAGCAAAAGGAGATCCAAGTTATATAAGTTACTTAAGTATAATATAAACTAGGTATAGAAAACCTGGAAACATCTGGTCCTGGAGTGGGTACGGGCCCAGGCACCGGTTTCTATGGGCCCGATGATTCATTTGATCCTGCGATGAATCCTCCAACACCAGAGATTGAGGCGCCAGTACAAGATCAGCAAGTTGCTGACACCGAAAATGGTTTAATTATTATTACCCCATTTTATTCCTAGTGGTTTGGAAATTAATACTACTTGTATGCCATTATAATCTTTAGATTAGGTAGTGTATTATAACAAATTTTGTATTACAGTTCCTGCGGGCCGACTGCGTAACTAAATTACAACGAGAATGGGTTTCGTTTTGATAATTGTACTCGATTTTTAACTTCAAAATTAAAATGGCGACACACTAATCGATGTTCTTTTTCATTAATGGTTCGAACTCATTGAAACTCATTGTCCGAATGAATAAAAGTTTTTGCCATTAACAGTAACCGCAGTAACAAACGGGAATTTGAATTTCATTTTTATTAAAGTTGCGCGATCGGCCCCTGGTACTTAGTTATGTACACCGGTTTTGAAAAGAGATAAGATTTTGCTTTGTAGAGCGAGCTATAATCGCGTCGTTAGAAAAATAATTTTAACATACAACCGAGGCGGGTTCAACACAAAATCGCTCCGTAAAATAGCGATTACTGTTAGTGCTATGTCTTAGAGAAACGACAAGATATAAAGCGATATCAAGTCTATCTGTTTCCAAAGCCCGCTGTGTATTACTCATCGATAGGAACTGTAGTTTTTTTATTTTTCCTATTTTTATATAGTACCTATAAATTAATTTCATATTAAACATTATAATTTCTCTTAGTATTCTTTGCTGTGTAGTTATCCTGTTAATTCCAGGTTAAAATAAAATTTAAAATTCTCCTATAATCTTCAAGGTAGACTAACACTTATTAAAATAACTTTAAATAAATGTCTTTTATACCTAATGATTTTATAAATTACAAAATAAGTAGAGAATACACTGAAAGTCTATTGAAAGCTCGCCGTATTATTGTATTTTATCTGTATATGGGATTCAGCACAAGCTCGGCAAAGCTTCAGAACAACCCTCATCTAAATTTTATACCATATTACCGATGAATTAGCGACCCAGGACTATGAACAAAATAAACCTAAATCAAATTGTTGCGAAACGTAATTTTCACCACCCTGACACATCTCTTTGGATTCTCTTCCATCTACTATTCTCTTACAATTATAAAAATATAATTACAGATCAAGTAATGGAAGAGGAATTTATGCCTGTTAATGAAGCACAAACACAGCAGGATGCAATAGAGGGATCAGGCGAGGGAATGGAGCCCGTGCCCGCATCACCACAAAACCAAAGAAAACCACGAAAATCTTTCCTTGCTTGGGTAAATTTTTACTCACCATTATGAATATCGTATTCTTATACATTTTTGGAAAGATCGGAAATCGTGGCCACATTCACTATTCCTAGTTGGAACCTTGACTTCCAAGCTGATCCTGAAACGCCTGTAAGTTAAGGCTTGTACACTTGAAAGTGGTGGTACTACCACAGATCGGCAGACTGAGTATATAACCACCAATTGTCTGCCAGCTACCCTTAAGTTAGTAAGAAAAATATTGATAATCAAGAATAATCGAATTAAGAACATTCTTATAAAGAAAGCGGCGATCTGCAGAGCCATAACCATATTGTCTGTGTAACGCAAAAGAGTATTAGGATCGCGGAAAGTGGCGCTTTGTTGCCTCTGCCTTGCCTTATGGGAATTAAGACACATACTATTAATAATAATCAAGTACAGTTTTATCAAACAAAACAGTTTGGAATCATCTGTGTTCTTTAGTTTCTTAAATTGTCATATTTAATTGTTTTAGTATAACTTTTCATTTTATTGTTGACTCGAATTTTGATCTCAGTTTGCCTGATGGTAAGCAATAGGAGGTCCAAGAGTGTCAACGACAGAAAACACTGACTCAGTCCACGGTTACCTCAGTCGCCGTCACTTTGCCGGCCATTACTCGAATAGTTCCATTAGAACTTACTTAAATTATAATTTATACCTAAATTTTTAAATTTAATATCAGGTCTATTGAATTTTCTGTTACGACCCAATAACTTTACCTCAAATAATAATTAATGCTGTAGTCGACGTAATATGATTTACCTATAATTACCCATTACTTTATATACATACCTTATTTTAGTATATTAAAAAGGGGTTCCTAGATTTTATTCACCCTAGGCTTTACCCGCTTTTAATTCTATTTTTATTCCGTAAAACCTCATTCTTATTCAAACTATAATCGCGCATGTTTATGAAATTATATTTTATTTTGAATTCTTTATTCATACACGTCCGTGTTTTACATGTCCTTTATGTAAGTATTTGATTATATGTCTAATATTTTTATACATTGTAAAGGTGATTGATTTTATTATTATTATTATTATTTATAAGTATTTTAATTTTCTTTGAAATTAGGAGAGTTTCAAGTACGCATAAAAATATTATTTACTTGTTTTTATGAATGAGGGATAGAAATTGGATATTTATTTATTTGATACCTTTGGGCACTAGGCAACCTAGTGCCTAGTGCATAGAGCTTGTATGAAAAGAATTCTGAATGTGAAGGAAGCGAGGGAGTTGTATCAGAATCGTGGCAAGTGGCGCTTCATTGTCTCTATGCCTGTGGGAAACAGGTTTGACAATTCGATTGATTGATTAATACTTTTTTATTGTGACTCGACATATAACAGCACCCCGCCTGATGTTAAGCTGATGATAGCTGTCTATGAATGGAGGTACCTGCTACTACCGACAGCTTACAAGTTGATCCCGAAACGGGACTAAGTCACTTCACGGTCTGTATACTTTTAAGTGGCGGTACGGATCGGCAGACTGCCCACTGCCTACCGTTCTTTAATTATTTTTTTTTGTGTTTTAATGCAGATGACGATTCAAATTTGAAATAGACAGTACTCTTTAGACTCTCTTAATTTAATAAACTTTATACCTATAATATTTTATCTATATATATCCCTGGTAGTTAGACCCTTGACTAACTAACATAAACTAACCCGAAATTCACTAGATCTGGAGCTATATATGGCCATCTTGGCTATGGGAATCGCAGAACGACAGTCGAACGTGGAAGCGATGGAGCCCCTACTTCCAGCATTATGAAAACAAGAAAGAACCAGAGAATTTTAACTATTATGGATACGGCAATTTTGGACTTAATCTTAGAGGGTATGGCAGACAACGGTGCTCAGATCGTATTACTATACCGTGCGATAATGAATATTTTGTTTCTGTAAGTATTTCTTGACATATAACATTCTACATTCTGTAAGATAATGTAGATATCGCTCGAAGAACTGACAACCGATGGGGAAGAAAGGTTCTTGAGTGGAGACCACGAACCGGAAGACGCAGCTTAGGTAGGCCTCCCACTAGGTGGACTGACGACATAGTGAAAGTCACGAATAACCGGTGGATGCAACTGGCATCTTGTCATTCGAAATGGCGTTCTAAGGAGGAGGCCTATGTTCAGCAGTGGACGCCTTTTGGCTGATGATGATGATGATGAATATAGTTATTTGGCCAAGATGATTCAGTTTTATCAGTTGTTAATGCACTTGGATTTCCGCCTGCTTATCATAATCGGGGTCAGATGCGAAATCTGTTGTCGTTTTTTTTAATTTTTTTATGTCAGCACCCCGCCTGATGTTAAGCTGGAATGAGGTTCATGAATGGGGGTGACTGCTAATAAAGTCAATTAACTGTAAGTTGCAGTCACATGACATCCACTATGCCTAGTTGAAACCGGCAACTTACAAGCTGATCCCGAAACGCGAGTTAGTCATTTCGGGATTGTATGTAAGTGTGGTATTACCCCGGATCGTCAGACTGGGCAGCACTACCTACCACTTTTCAATAACCAGACCCGGAGCAAATACCAACATCTTATTTTATTTCATAATAAAATTACAAACATTAATTAAATTGTATTACAAATAAAATAATAACAATAAACCAATATTTGCTCCGACCGGGAATCGAACTTGGAACTTTCAGTGTAAGTTCCGAGTTCGATTCCCAGTCGGTGTGCTAACACTATGCCACGCCTGTCGTCCACGTGTTTTTGGATCAGTTTAAATTAGTCAGAGTTCAGTGGAATTCGGATGCAGACCTCTGTAGCAGCAGTTGCTTGCGTTCATAGATCAGACTCCAGCTGAATCAGGTGTTTATATATATAAAAAAAAACCTGTATTACAGAGCCTAGCATACGGACCAGGAGTATGTGACCCACACCACTGCGGCAACACCTTTTGTCCAGGTCTCAAATTCGAAGATTGCCACGTGGAAACTTCAGTGTCTCCGTTTGCTGTGACCGTGAACTTTGGACCGCCAGTTCGTAAGAGTAGCGCAGAAGATAACATTGGAGCCTGTATTAGATATACGCAAATGCCTTGTGATTAGATATTAAGGAAAAATCCGTATTTGGTCAACCAAATCAGCAGTCGAACTAAAAGATTCGGTGCGTCGTTTCTTTGTAGAACAATCGAGAGGTGGGAAAGCTTGCCATTAGGTGGGTTGAGGGCAGATGTCGTGTCATAATAAAAATACTAAGCTGTGTCGCAACCCGAATTCCGTGTTAGCCATATCTCAGACTTATTTGTAGTATTTTTTTTATGGAGACGCGACGTCTGACCTTGACTTTCTTGACTGTGGGCAAGGAGAAGTCCAAGAACGCCGATGACGACGATAAGAAACTGATTCACGATGCCTGCCGAAGAAGCTTTTACACGCGGCGTTTTAAAAATCCATGATTATAGAATAGGTATAACACATGGACTGGCAAGAATTCGACTTGTCGATTGTTTTACAAAGAAACGACGCGAGGAATCTCTTAGTTCGCCTGCTGATTCGGTATGACGTATTCGGAACATTTCTGTTTACTAAGAGAACATGAAATTACGCGACTGGAATACTGCAAGCGTTTTTCGGCATAGATGTTTTCTAAAATTGAGGCGTCAAAAAGTGAGACTGAGAGTAAAGACCTTAATCAAAATTAGTGTTCCATGCCTAATTTATTTGTATATATAAAAATGTATAATTATGTAATATATATTATTTTATAGGACTATGCCAAACATGTTTTTAACTATATACACATAGACATTTGATAACCTAAAAGTTTAGTTTACTGAATGTCAATTGCGAAGTATGAATGAAGAACTGTTTTTTTAATTTTCTTATTATTAAACTTTTAAAAACATTTCAGGACATTTTATATTTAAGTGTCCTGAGGGCGTACCACCATCTCTTAGAGCAATATTATTATAATCTTACTTTGCTATTTAGTACCACATTTTCGTACAAAAGCAAGCTTGTTTTTAAGTAATATTACTTTCTTAAAGTTGGTTGTCTGTTGTGTCTTGTCTGTCTTATCAATGTCCTGTGTGTACAAATATGTAGAGACAATAGTAATATTTTTTTTTATTGTGACACCTCATCTGACCTCGACTCGCCTGATGATAAGCAAGAGGAGGTCCAAGAGTGACGACGACTGGAATAACCGAGTCAGATCCCGGCTGCCCCAGCCGCCGCCACTATGCCGGCCTAAGGTGCTTCTTCACGCATCGCTTGAAGGATCCAAGGTCATAGGATGGAGAGAACACATGGGCAGGGAAAGCATTCCACTTGTCAATTGTTCTACAAAGAATTAAATACAGTATTTACCTAATTTATTTTATTTTGTTCTAAATTGTAAAACTTTAATTAATGGTATTGCTGTTTGTGTTTTGACAAAAAGCCTGCAACAAGTTACTGGTCAACTTGGTCGTAGTTTTTGTGATTCCAATTGACAACTAATCCGATAACTTATCACCCAAAGACGGGAGGAACAGCAGAATAAAAAGATAGAATTAGGTAATTTCAACGCGAGCCCATTTAGGTCCTAAGTGGTTTATTTTTTTTAATCAAATAAACTACTAAGGGTCCCTATGTAAAACCATAATATCAATAAATCAAATTGTCACGCCTTTTTCCTACAGGGACAGGCAGAGACAATGAAGCGCCACTTGCCCACACTTGCCACACCACTCCCTTACACCCACAATTCTCTTTATACAATCTTTTTCTTATACAATTGCTAAAACCTTTTATTGTTCGGCCGAATAATTTTACCATGAATGGAGTATAACCAAAATTAGTTTAAAATAGTGTAATTTCATTGTATGGAATGTAATTTTCCCATTGTAAATGAATAACGATGTCTATTATTATGTAAATTACATAGAATATTGTAGAATTGGATCGAATTAGTGGGCGTACATTTTGTAGCACTTTTTAACAAGTGATAATAAGTATTTTAAACATTGTCCACTTTCAATATTCAACGATCAATCAATCAAAGGCGACCGTGGTGTAGTGGTAGTCTAGTAGTGCAATGGTCACGCAAACCGTGAAAAGTGGCGCCTTATTATCTATTCGTATTCCTGTGAGAGGCATAACTTTTTTTTAACACGTTTTTATTAGCTTGGCTTGTATGTATGTAAGGGAATCTTTCAAATTGATTTTTACCCACTTCTAGACGACTGAATGATATAAAATATTTTACACGTATTAAAAACCGATGACGCGTATTAAGAATCGATAAAAAACGACTGGGGCAGCCGTGAACCATTTCGTTTTTTTTTTCATTCGTCGGCACTCTTAGAGCTCCTCTTGCTTATCATCAGGCGGGTCGAGATCAAATGTCTTGTCACAATAATAAAAAAAGCTTTAACGCAGAATTAAAACGGTACGCATAATCTGCTGATGTTTGATATTGGTTTAAGATGCAATTAGATTAATCAAAAATATTAATGTTATATTTATTAAGCAGCGGTACATTGTCTCTGCCTATCCCTGCCAATAGGTAAATTATTTTTCATATGTGTTATACCTAAAAGGTATTTAAATATTATTAATTGTTATTTTAAACTAGACAAATGTAGAGTATTGATTGTTAAACCTTAATTAAAGGCAGTTTTGGGAAGTTCTACGAAACTTCGACACCTGTCGGCATTTACGTACAAATAAGTTGTACAATTTTGTTTAGAAGTTCGTTTTAACTACTTATTAAATTACGTTTATTGTTAAGAGTGGTAGGCAGACATTTGGTCATGATCATAAGGCGAGGCGACCGTGGTGTAGTAGCAGTGCAATGGGTACGCAAACCGAAGAGCAACGAGTTCGAGACCACCCATCAGTACCAATGTATCTTTTATAAATGTACTTTGGTTGTCCTGTTTCTATGATACAAGCACTTTAGTAGCTTATTATAGAAATGTAAAAAAACATTTGCCAGTCTGCCGATTCGGGGTAAAACCAGTACCAGGGGTAGTTTTTTAACTTTTTTTTATTTTCATTTCTATACTAATCTACTAAAGTGCTTGTATCCTAGAAACAGGACAACCAAAGTACATTTATCAAAGACCAATGTATCTTGGTGGGTGGGGTGGGTCGTCTCGAACTCGTGCACTTCGGTTTGCGTAACCATTGTACTGCCACTACACCACGGTTTTTTATTGATGTAAACGCATGGATTTTTCTATTAGATAATTATATTGTTTAAGTAATTATTTATGTAATTATATTGTTTAAGTAATTATTTATGTAATTATATTGTTTAAGTAATTATTTATGTAATTACATTGTTTTGTAAATATTGCTCAAGTATCTAGGTGCCATTTTTGTAAGTATTTTAGTGTAAATAAATAATTTTCATTGCAAGTTATCCGTCTTTTATTTCGGTAACCATAGAGGTATACTGTGTTAATTCACAATTTTACAAGGAGACAGAGCAAAATCTGATAATACATACCAAATATTGGCTGGAATAGTGATGGCGACTGAGGCAGACGTACGATTGTTCAGACGTGAGCGCTCTTGGATTTCCTCATGCTTACCATTGGGTAAATCGACTTTTAAATAGACCCTGAACCCATGACTTGCAAATTTAATAGACTGGTTCTGTTATATCTACCCATGGATAAGGAGGGGAAGACATTGTGGTGTTGGGTGTTGGCCCATAACCGTAGAGCGTGTATGAAAAGGATTGTGAATGTGAGGGAAGTGAGGGGTCATGTCAGGATCGTGGCAAGTGTCTCTGCCTATCTCTATGGGAAAAAGGCGTGACAATTTGATTGTTAAGTACATGAGTTACCGTTGAATAGCGCTTGTACGGTACAAAATACAAAAAAGTACTTAACACAGTCTTCTTCTGTGTACTAATAGTGTTTTAAATGTAAAAATCTTCTAGTTTTCAAATTTATGAATTATACATTATGAATTATATACTGTGCAACTTGAAATATTGCATTTTACCTGCGACTCTCCTAAATAATTCATGATACGACTCAAGAAATATTACTGCTGAAAAATGGCATACGATTTATGTTCAACGAATATTTAAAAGAGGTAAATAAAAGTGCCAAGATGTCCCATCTCAAAATAAAAAAAAACGGGTTGCACTCCTAGACGAATTGTCATGTCGTACACAAATTTATATAGCTTTAAAAATTTAACACTAGAACTAGTACAATTATGTTACATTAAAAAGTTTATCTCTCAGAAAAATCAACTTCCATCCATAAATTCAACGACCCTTTCACCATCATCTACCACATAGGTCTTTAACCTTTTTTAGTGCAAGGGCCAAACATCGATTTCACATCGTCCGAAGGGCCACAACTTTTCACGACACTTTACCACCTTATCAATAAAATAAAAGACATACATAATTTCAAATTTCAATAATCTTTATTGGTTAATTAAAGTCAATCTTCATTGAAGAAGAACTTAGCTGGCGGGCCGCGGGTTGAAGACCCTAAATCTACCAGAACCATCATCGCCAATCTCTAAAACTGATACGATAGGTTTATGGTAGCTGAAGTAAGTAGAAGCGCATCAATAGTAGTTTTGTATTCGTTGTGCTAAGACTGCAAATTGACATCGTCAAACCAAATTCATTATTTAAAAAAATCGATTAATATTTGATTTGAGGGTCACGTGTCCTGACGCGAGTTTAACATTTTTACCCATCACATCGCCGCTTAAGAAGTTTTCACTTCAAAAACTCGACAAGGACACAATAGAGAACGCCGAAGAGGTTCAACAGCGCCGAGGACTGAAAAAGCAATATAGTTTACGGTTGGCTCAGTCATCGTTACTATGCCTTCTTTTCTACGCTTTGCCTGAACGATCCAGGTATTTTATTGTTGCTCTACATATGGCAGCACCGCGTCTGATGTTAAGCTACTAGTCGGACCGGTAATTTTCACACCGATCCTGAAATGCGACTAAGTCACTTTATGATGATTTTAAAGTGGTGGTTGAACTCAAAAACTTGATTATGAACTCCTTTGGCTAATCTAGTTAAGTTTTATAGACACTACTAACTTTAATAGAGGTACATAACTAGAAATATGTTAAGAAAACAGTTTGCTACGTGTAATGTCCTGGGTTCGATTTCCGGTCGGAGTAAATACTTTTTCATAGCTGTTATTTTTGTGGATTTTTTAAATTACAACTAAACCTGTTTAGTGGCTGTTAACTGCTTCTTAGAGTTATCGAATTGTAGTAGCAGTAGCAACCTTCTTTTATGGACCGCACTCTAGCTTAAGATAAGGCGGGATGCTGGCATATGTCGGGGTCACAATGAAAAATCGTTTATTATGATTTTATGTAAGTTTGACATAAATACAGTACACATAACTTAACTTTTGTTGTTGAGTGTTTTATATTATTCCTTTATGATTCACCAAAGTGCACTCCCCTTTTGTAGTTTTATTAAGATTAAACTTTTTGATTGATGAAACATGTACAAAGCGATCTTGGAGGCCTGTCTGAAAGAACGCTTACTCTTTGTCACATTTATATTAAAATATTTATTTATTTATTTTAGGGAAACTTACAGCTATTTTATAAATCTAGATACAAACTATAATAAAACTAAGCCTAATTAGTTCCCACCTATATACAATACAAACAAAAAATCAACCTAAAACACTACAAAACAAGTTACTACTACAATAAAAATATCTTGGCATTAACATAAAATATAATTTAAGGCATATATTCATTGAGTAATACAACGGAGAAGTGTATTCTTATCTGATCAATAACAATGGCATATTAGTTTAAAAGTTCACAGATTTTTATTATGTCGACCAGGGTTTTAGTATTTTTTTAGGGTTTAGGGTTTTTTAAATTCTTTATTTACAATCAATCAACCAATCGAATTGTCACGCCTTTTTCCCACAGGGATAGGCAGAGACACTGGAGCGCCACTTACCACGATCCTTACACAACTCCCTCGCTTCCTTCACATCCACAATTCTCTTCATACAAGCTCTATGGTCATGGGCACTAGGCAGCCCAGCTTTCATGAGGATGTCTCCGATTTGGTCGGGTAACACCCTCCTGGGCCTAACTCGTTTAACGCATCCCTTCACATGAGATTCGAAGAGAATTCTTTATTTACATTTCTATACAGTTAATAAAATTCAGGACAACCAAAGTATAAATATCAAATATACCCTGGTACCGGTCGGTAAGATACATAGTTTTGAACCTGTGCACTCGGTTTGCGTAACCACTACACCACGGTCGCCTGTATAACTTATATTAATAATTTATTATTGCCAGTATAAATAAATACTTTAAAAGACCTAGTGTGTGTGTGATTATGAAAAAAACTGGACACTGGATCACTTCTTATAGTTAGTAATTTACTTTTTAATATGTATTATCACAGATTAATGATTGGTCTGGTCGCGCTACGAAGCGTCATCTAGACCATTATTAATCTATGATGTTTTATCTTCTATGTCGTGGAACGCCTGGCAGATGTACCTCCTCGAAAACATTAAGAATTCAAAACTATTTATTTATAATAGTACAAAAAAAATATGTGTATAATTTATTAAAAGATTTTTTATATATTTTTTATTATTATGACACGACATTTGTCCTGATGATAAGCAAGAGAAGGTCCAAGAATGACGACGACTGAAAAAACCGAGTCAGTTTACGGCTGTCCCAGTCGCCGTCACTATGCCAGCCAAGGTGCTTTAAGGATCCAAGGTTATGGATGAACCTTGACCTAGACCTTTACTTGAAGTGTAGCCCCTTGAGACATAGGAAGACAATCACCGCTAGTTAAATACTAAGAAATTAATTCAATTTAAAATTAAACTCTTAAAGAAAAGTTTATAAATAAATTCAGATATTTTTTTTTTAATATTTCTTGTGATTGAAACCCTTTTCCCAAATTGTCACATCACAGAGAAAATCTAATTGAATACGTCACACAGAAACCGCAACATTTTAATTTAGAAATGTCTAGAACACTTTTCAATTATAATGGGATTTAACGTTTTAAATGTACTCCAGATTGCAAAGGACATCCTGGTGGTCGCACTTCAGGGGCTCAACATCAGGGGTGCTGTCAAACTGTGGATGGTGGTCGAGACCACAATTTAAAAAGCGGCAGGCGTGGACGGAAGGTTTAGCGATTGGTTTGTTGCTCGTATAGTCCCGGGTTCGGTTCCCGGTCGAAGCAAATATTTGTTTTATAGCTTTTATTTGTGATATTTAAAAATATTAAATATTGCAAATATTTGTTAATAAAAAAAATAATATTTATTTCGGGTTTGGATATCAAAGAGTGGTAGGCAGTACTGGGTACAGTCTGCCGATCCGGGGTAGTACCACCACTTACAAGTATACAGACCGTGAAGTGATTTGGTCACGTTTCGGGATTAGCTTGTAAGTTGCCGGTTCCATCTAGGCCGGCATAGTGGATGTGATTGCTACTCAGAGTTATTGAATTGTAGTAGCAGTCACATTCATTCATGGACCACACTTCGGCTTAACATCAAGCGGGGTGCTGTCAAATGTCGAGTCTCAATAAAAAAACTTGTTTTTTCAAATTGAGATGCGTCATCTGACCTTGACTGGCCTGATGGTTATGCGAGAGGAAATCCAAGAGCGCCGACGATTGAAAAATCCTTTTTTTTACAGTTGCCCTATGCCGACATCGCAGGATCTATGACTTTTCATTTTTATTAACATTTCTATAATATTAAGTTTACTAAGTTTAATTAAGTATATTGACTAAAGCAATTTATAAATCTGATGTGGATGGATGCATTAAACAAGACAGACCCAGGAGGGTGTTTTCCGATCCAAATCGGAGACATCCTCAAGAAAGCTAGGTGGCCTAGTGCCCATAACTTTAGAGCTTGTATGAATTATGGATGTAAAGGAAACTACTGAGTGTTGTCAGGATCGTGGCAAGTGGCGCTCTATTGTTTCTGCCTATCCCCATGGGAACAAGGCGTGACAATTTGATTTGATTGACAAAAGTTTTCGTATCATAGAAACAGAACAACCTAAGTCCTTATTTTAATGATTTTGAACCCGCGCCGGGCTTTAGTTTACGTGACTACCACTAACTACACCACAGGCGGCGCCAAAATGATTATATATAGTATTATAAATCTATTTAAATGAATGTCTAAATTAAAATGTATCTGTGAACAATTCTATCTACCCCTAAAATAAGTTTGAAAGGCGTGAGTAGATTAGTGAGGTAGCCACTAGAGAGCTTTGTCCGCTAAACTTGTGATTGCTGATTAAATTTGCATGAAGCCTTGTCCGTATCGATTCGACGAGCACAGTTTTGTATTATAGCCATTTATAATAAAGTATATATTATATTTATTCTATAAATAATACCTATTTACAAAATTAATTTATAAACCTTAAAAAAAAATTAATCTGGAGTACATTTGGAATTGGGCTTTATCCATAATGTATCAGACTTAGTCGTCGTTAGTTTAACTGCAATGGGACTAAACACAAAATAGTCTGGAAAATACTTGTTTTGCATTGTTTACAAAAATGCATTGTTATAATTGTTACATACTATTATACTAAGCTACTAAAGTGCTTGTGTCATAGAAACAGGACAACCAAAGTACATATATCAAAGATACATTGGTACCACCAAGTGGTTTTAAACACGGGCGCTTGGTTTGCGTAACCATTACCACTACACCACGCTCGCCTTAATAACTTATATCATTAATTTATTATTGCCTATATAAATATACACTATGCAAGAACTAATGCGTGTGTATGAAAATGAAAAAAAAAAAAACTGAAATTTATAACACTAGCGACAATTTATATAGATAGTATATAGATGTCAGAGAAGCCCCCTTAAGAGCTTATTTGTCATATTGTGAGCAATGAATTGTGTCTGACGTGATATATAGCTGACTTTTAGCGTGTATGTTTTAAATATACGTTATACATCGCAGGTTTTTTTTTTTAAATGTAGCGACCGAGGGGTAGCGGCGGTGCGAGAGCTTGGCTTTAAAAGTACGTATATCAAAGATACGAGTATTTGTACTTTGGTTATTCTGTTTCTATGATATAAGCACTTTAGTATCTTAGTATAAAAATAAAAAGAAAAAGAAAGAAGCGTAGTAGCGACGCCAACTGCCATTACTAGGTGCTACTGTAAGGTAAAATACTGCAATCGATATTTGATGAATACGTGGCATAGCTGAAACTACAGAATACTATTTCGCGTGGTCCCCAAATTTGTATGTTTAGGAAGCAAAATAATCCCTCTTACAATGGTGTGACAAAAAATTTGTAGGAGATATTATTCACCCCAAATTATATCATTAATTGGGGATATTAAAATCTCTTCTTTAGTTTATCGTTATAAAAAACTCTTAATTTTCGCTTTTGTATACTAAGTTAGGTTATAAATGTGTGCATTACTAACAATCGATTAGACCTATGTAGTCTAAGAATAAATGATAAAATTTAAGATGTCTTATATTCCCCGATTCTCAAATGAATCTCTTCTTAAGGGCAAATAATATTTACTAATTTCACTATATTGCTTGTATTTTAAAGTTCATTTGTGTTGTTATAACAGATTAATTAATGTCAATATTTTATTGTGTATATGTTAGTCTAAAAGTTAAATAATCTATGGGTTTTGTGACTTTATATAAATGCTCATTACTTTTATTGTTAATGTTTTTAATTCTTGCACTTTAAGAGTTGTAAATCATGTTTTTAACAAAGAAGCAATGTAACGCGTACATTATGGTTTGCAACAAATAAAGGATTTTGTTAGATGATGTAACTTATTAGAATATTGTGATGATGACAGATGATAATATAAAAATATTGTTGCTATTATTGCGAAAGTGATGACATTTATAAATGATGCAGGTTCGGAGTATAAAGTTAAATATAATTTAAAATGAATATTGACTTGTGGAACAACCTGCCTCTCCATATCAGAGAAACAAACAAATAGGCACATCTTCATACAATTCCTTCAACAAACTATAATATACTAAACTATAACTATAATATAATCAAGTGTTTAAATTTATATTTCGTGTATAATAAAGTGTATTTTATTTATGTACGTATGAAATATTTAAAAAATTTCCACATTACCTATGTATTTAACTAGTTACTATTATTTTGCACCAGGATTATGCCGGACTCGTACCGGTAGCCCACGGAAGCCTCCGTCATCACGAACTTCATCTACATCATCTACCTCTTATAGATATAGTCGAATCAATATATAAAGTTTTGAATGGCAGAGAATGCCTTTGGCTTCGATTTCTGTCCCCGTATCTTGTTTTAAGCATTATAATAATATTTAACATTGTAGGTAGAAATATTTGGTAATAAAAAAGGAAGCAGATATTTTTCTAGGGTCTGGCTGTTTAAGAGTGGTAGCAGAGAGTTGGTAATCATGAGCCCGGTCTGCCGATCAGGATCAGATTGAAAGCAGAGGGTTCCAACTAGGCTGGCATAGGCGATTGTTACTTACAGTTATTTAACTCAGTTGTTTGCATTCATGGACCGCTTTTTATATAAACATCAGGTATAGCTTGTCTAACTATAAATGACGCGCCCCTCCACTTTATTAGTTTATTTGTGTGAATGCAAATATTTTAACTATACCATTATATTTTGTCAGCGTGCTCCTCTTTTTGTGTCGAACCAGCAACTGAATGACAAATTACAATTGCATTTTCGGTGTGTTGCATTCATATTTTATGTTTTCTCGTGTGCGCAAATGCGGTGGAGGGGCGCGTCATTTTAGGCTTAGACAGACTATCGCTGTAAACAAAAACCTTTGACGCACGGGCTAGAGTTGATGATTAGTCACCATTGACTAATTCATATCATAGACCAAATCAATGTTCTAATTCTGCTTCCCGACTGTATAACAAAGCAAATGCAAACATTGACCGATGACAAATATTAGCAAACAGAGTCCACATTTGCACTGAGCTCACGTCCACATAAATGCATTTCACGACATGATGCAGCCGCGCGAAAATAGCTGGATAAGTAACACACACCGTTCATATGTAACTTAGGATTTATTCACATACTTTATTCCGCACTATTAAAAAAGGTAAAATGTAATACATGTGGTTTTGAAGAAGATGTAGTGACAAGGATTGACATAGGAATACTTCGATGGCTTGGGCACATGGAAAGGATAAGTAAAATTAGATTGACGAAAGGAATTTATAAAATCTGATGTGGATCGGTGCGTTAAATGACGCAGATACTGAAGGGTGCTTTCCGGGTGCTCAAAGATGGTTTGTGTGTGCCCATAATAGTAGAGCTTGTATAAAAATAATTATAGACGTTAGGGAAGCGAGGGAGTTGTGTCAGGAAGTGGCAAGTGGCGCCTCATTGTCTCTCACTATCCTTGTGGGAAAAAGGAATGACAATTTGATTGATTGATTGTAATTGGAAACGTCACGTTAAAATGATAATGTGTATGCGGTTGAGTAGATACCTATATGTATTACGCAGACTATACAAAATATCATCCATCTATTCGTCTACTAAGCGCATGTTGTGCTGGGATATAAAGTGTGCATAGATAGATTTGTCATAGAAATTAAAAAAAAAAAGAAGTAGATCTCTCTTCGAGCCGGTGATACGGATGCGGAATAAATATACGGAAGTCGGTGACACGGAAAGCAGATGGGCCAGGGCATTCTGGGCATACGTCAATAATTTTCTTTAAGATGGCTCTTGTTGGCTGATGGCAAAAAGTCTGTCGTGTGGCGCTGCTCCCCTTTGCTCTCACAGGGCATCTGTGGAGTAGCAAGTGTTTTATTATTTATCGTCATCTTTCTTGACACTGGCAAAGCGATATTGTTGTATCAGGCGCTAATAATTAAAAGAAGAAAAGACAATCGTAACTTGAATTGGTTTTATTTCAGGCGTCCTCCTTGCTTGCCACCAGGCCAGTTGAGGTTAGATATCAAGTGACAAGAAAATAAAAAACCTCTAATTATATATTAAATACGCGTATACACATAACAACATAAAAACAAAAAAGTCGTTAAATAATGTTTTTATTTTTCAAAATTAGAACTCGTCGGGCTCAAGCCTTTATTGTAAATCAATTTTTATTCAAACCACGTCGCCAATGTACGTGACAACAGGGCGTACATTAAAAATATTTTTATTTCAAGTGTTACATACGGAGATGAAATGGAGAGGTTTAAGTGTAAAGTACGTTTTTTTATTGTGACACGTCATCTGACCTCGACCCGCCTGATTATGAAGGTCCGAGCGTGACAACGACTGAAAAAACTGAGTTAGTTCACGGCTGCATCAGCCGCCATCACTATCCCGGCCAAAGGACGTAGGAACAAATATCATTTTTGTTTATTATTGTGTTACAATTCTTGTCAGGATTGTTACCTTTTGAGTGTACAGACAGAGTGTAAAGTAACTTAATCGCGTCACGGAATCAACTTGAAAGTTGCCGGTTCCATTTATGCCATAGTAAATGTTATTCAGCCGTAGTAGCAGTCGCTACGTCGTATACCTCACTAACAATAAACGAAGTGCTACATATCTTATATTTACGAATATTTACGAATAAAGCATCTGCGGCAAATAAAGCAAATACGGCGGCTGAGACAGCCGTGTACTGACTCGGTTGTTTCAATCGTCTGCACTTTTGGATCTCCTCTTGCTTATCATCAGGCAGGTCGATGTCAGATGTCGAGTCACAATAAAAAAAAAAAAACTTTTATGCTTTATTTTTTTACATAAAAGCCTCAAAGGTACAGTAACTTTTTAAAACACAACTTACAACAAATACAATCCGTCTCTAAAATCGCCTGGTAAAAAAATGAAACCTTCACTCTAGTTCATATTTATTCTCGATGGCTACAAGCGAACAAAAAATAACAATAAAGGCCGGATATTTTAATCTTAGAGTGAATTGCAAAAGTGTCGAAAAGAAGCGAAGTAACATAAAATAAAATAACATAGGTTGACTGCGGTGTTCACGTTCGATGCCCGCACGTGACTTGTACTCACTTGGTCACAATAATAGACCATTATGCTATTAGACAGCGCATAAGCCTAAGAAGTCAATAAAGCCTTTGAAAATCAGGCGAAAAATTATAAATTTGTCACTAAATTGTGATGAAATACTTTTCAATGAATTCTTAAAGTATCGGAGATTCAGTGTATTTTGTTTCAAATTTACATCTTAATCTATTACTCTAATTATTACGCTTTGATTCCCATGAATATAAGACAATGAAGCATCAACTTTCACGATCCATCCATACTTAACTCTCTTGCTTCCACAACTTTCTCCTTACAATCTGCAAAAAGACACTACTTTTCAGAACACGAAAATGTTTTTTTATTATTTTTTTATAAAATATTTAATAAATATAAGTTATAAAACACCCTATGAATTTAATAAAACTACATGAAAACATGAAAATACAATGTTAGTAACGTCACAGATTGCTAAATTATCGTTTCACATGTACAATCAAATTATTTATTAATTCGCAGCTTAAATACGATTAAGTAATTCCTATTTGTTTTCGAGATTTGGTATTATATTATTTGCGAAGCAAATGAATTGAAGCAACTGAGCAAAGCACTTGATGTTTCATTAGCCAATTACAGCGAGCCAATCAGCGTCTGTTCCGACAGTTATGGACGTTTAAATTTTTATATTAATTTCTTATAATGCAGAGTCTATGCATAATTGGTGTATGGTAACAATGTATAGAGTTTTTGGCTTTATTGCCCACCCAACTGTACGTTGCTTACATTTGCGGAAATCTTGAAACAATGTTGTCAAATAGGTTAAGTTTTTGCGTTTTATCTTTGTTGAAATTGTATTCTTTGTAACTGAACATGTTAAATTCCTTTTATTACATGTTCCTAATTACTAAATGTGTATCGTTGACTCAAAATTACGTATATAAGAGTACAAACCATAAGTTTTATGATAAGTCTAAACGCGTTATTGAACATATTTTATTTTTTTATTGTGACTCGACATATGACAGCACCCCGCTTAATGTTAAGCCGAAGTGTGGTCCATGAATGAATGACACTGCTACTACAATTCAATAACTGTGAGTAGCAATCACATCCACTATGCCGGCCTAGATGGAACCGGCAACTTACAAGCTGATCCCGAAACGTGACCAAATCACTTCACGGTCTGTATACTTGTAAGTGGTGGTACTACCATTATTTTATCTTATTATATTTATGTCTGTTACATTCGCGTCCATATTTTTTAACAGATATTAATTAACCATACTGTCACGCCTCGTTCCCACAGGCATAAACTGTAAACTTCGACAATAAAGAACGACAAACTTTTAAAATGACAAAACTCTTTTGCTTCCTTTACGTCCTTCAGATCCGTTCAATCTTTAATTATTTTTATTTTCACTTCTACACTAAGCTACTAAAGTGTAAACTACTATATCAAAGAAATAGGACAACCAAAGTACATATATCAAAAATACACATTCCAAACACGCTCTATAGTTTTAAACTCTGCTAGCAAATTAGTTTTTGGATTTTTTTCATGCACTCCTTTTTATGATCGGGATTACTACCACCCCCACCCCGTTCTTGAGATACCCTGTATATAAAGATCATCATCCTCATCAGCTAGAAGGCGTCCACTGCTGAACATAGGCTTCCCCCTAGAACGCCATTCCGAATATGATTTTATACAACTGTGTATAAAAATACAGCAATTTTCTTACGTCACTGACGTATTGTATATTCCATATACGTAGTTGCGTTTTGTTTTGAATGCAATATTGTGTTGCAGGCGAGGCAGCACAAACTCTGATTACTACTTAATAATGCACGTCTACTTTGAACCTCGGCTCTGCAAGATGTTTGCACAATGTCTCTCAAAAGGCGGTTTTATTCAAGCAATGAGGCTAAATCGAATGAATTTAAGACATGGCCAAGGTTTAAATCTGCTCTGTAAACAGAACTCTATAGTTGAACTTTATAGTTGCTCAGTGATGGTGCGTACTTTATTAAACAAATTATTTTAGTTTAATAAAATTTGTGTATTATAATTTTTATTAAACAAAAATAATTATGGGAGATATATTATTTGTAAATCTATTACAGTAAACGCAAACACCTTACAAATTTATAGAAAATTTTCAGGATTACATTTCTCAAGTTACAGGGTAATTTTGGTGTACATTATGACAGTCGATTTAATTTTATAATTCATAACTTCCTTAAAGGGACGCCAAATTTGGTGATCATTTGGTGGCCCTTCGAAGAACATTTTTGCTTAATATTTAAATAAAAAAAAATATTACAACTTTTCTTTCTATAACAAAATTCAAGTTCTTACTCAGACACTCTTTATTATAAATTGCTAGGGGACCCAGCACTTTTAACAATCGGTTGCTCGTATGAAGAAAATAGTGGAAGTGAAGGAAGCGAAAAAGTTGTGTTAGGATTGTGATTTGTCCATTCCTGTGTAAATAAAGACGTGATTTGTTATTAGTTTTGATATGAAAGGTTTATTTATCTTTAAAAACCTAACAAAATCGTTTAATAAATATTTTGTTATTTTTTTAACTGTACTTTCCGATCAGACATAAATTTATAAAAGGATATGATTAAACAGAAAATGATGTAAAACAAAGTAAAGATAAAATATAAAAGGTAAAGATCTTATTAAAGTTATATTTAAAAGTAAATTAACTTTCCATTAAGAAACAAACTTTTGTTAAACATTTTAATTATAATGTTGTGAATAAAATAAAGAATGAAAAGTAAGGTAAGGTAACAGTTTTAAACAAATAATAAGCTTTGCAGTCATTTGTTTTTGTTTATTTTACATGACTCGCCTGATGGTAAACGAGAGAAGATCCATTAGTGGCAACCATTTAAAAAAAAAACAACCATATTTGCTTTAGTCGCCGTCACTATGACGGCAAGACTTAAGGATTTTTCATTGCTTCCACACTAATTTAAAGCATTTGTTACCATTAAAAATCGCGTTTAATTTTAGTTATCCTTTTTTGAGAAACAGATAAAATTAAAAGTATTTTAACTATAATTAAACTACAAATAAAAAATATCATCAAATGACGTCGCATCAGAAATAGTCCCAAGTAGAGACTGGCAAAATTTCCCGTTTGTATACAAGGCTAATACGTTGGCAGAAATAATTGCCAGCCTTCCTGTCTTCAGACTTCTTCGTCAGCCGCTTGGACAACTCCTTGGCTAGGCGCTTAGCTGAAGGTTCCCAAGGGCCCATCGTCTCGAGCCCAAACGGCGTAAATTCCTAACCAGTACCGAGGTTGGGTATTTGCGCAGCTTAAGGTTCTCAGCAGAAATCGCAGCACTTCTTGCGTTTAACGAGGTCGCTTGGATGTGAGATGGGGCTGATGTGTCTACACAAGTCGCATCCCACACTAGAGACCTGCCAAGTTTACACGGCCCAACAGTCATTCCGTCGGGTCTCTTACCGTCTCTCTGCGCAATACCATTAAAAATTTATATTCATTTTAAGTTTTTTTTTTAGTGCGTGCATGGATAAAATAGCAGTTGCATCCCTTATGCTGGATATGCTTAAATCCACAATCTTTCGAACTGATCCCGAAACGCAAGTCTCTTTTAGCAAACCAAAAAAAACAGAGTAAAATTGTGTAAAATATTCTTTTCCATTTTCGGATAACATAAAGGGACAAAAAAAGATTTCAATTTACATTATTTTAAGTAGATTTGAATAATTAAAATACAATTTTGTCTTGTCCCCGTGCCCAAAGAAGAAACGAGCGGAATGTACAAATCTGTTATTTAAGATACTTACAAAGTTGCAAAGTTTTAAGTTTGTTTTTACGAGTCACTCATCCACACTCTAACTTCTTTTACATTATGAAATTTTTTTTAGGGATAAATAAGGTATTTTATGAAAAATATACATAGATAGATATATTTTATAGTGAAATCTTTAATTTAATTAAAGTATTATTAAGTAGATTGATAAAAAGAATTTATTAATCTGATGTGGATGGATACGTTAAACGAAGTATTCCGACCAAATCAGTGATAGGTTGCCTAGGTTGTACTAACCCATAAGCGCAGAGCTTGTATGAAGAGAATTGTGGATGCGAGGGAAGCGAGGGAGTTGTGACAAGATCGTGATAAGTGGCACTCTTTTGTCTCTGTCTATCCCTGTGAGAAAAAGGCGTGACAATTTGATTGCATTTTAAAAGAGCAGTGGTCCGCAGTGCCATAACCATAGAGCTTCGATGAGGAAAATTATAGATGCCATAGATGAAAGAGGGCTGTGTAAATGAACAGGTATCACTGTGTCTCTGCCTATCACTGTGCGAATAATGGCATTTCAATTTGATTTATTATAAAATTTCCTTTGATTTTGCGCGAACATTGATTATTAAATTAAACAAAATTGTAAATAATGACAGGTTCGACTACGATGGCTGCAAAGCTCTCGAAACGTGGTATAAAAGAAAATGTACAATCATTACCCAAAAATAAACGCGACAGTAAGCCGTATAAAATTTGATTTATAATTATTTTACATTATTCTTACTAAGCTGCTAAATGCACTTGTACGAGTATCATAAAAACAGAACGACCAAATCACCTACATATATCAAAGATACGAAAATACCTGCAAGTGGTTTTAAGCCTTACAATGATTGGATTAGTAATTGGGTCGAATTAACCAATTACTCGTGTGATCAATAAACGTTGGGTGGTTTCAATAGCAAAATTAATTATTACACAGCTGCAATAATGTCTAATATTGGTTTAAGGTTAATAACATTTACATAATCTTGTTGATTCATATACTGTGTTACTGTTTGAAGATTACTCATGTGGGGATTTGAATGGTGAGTCTATAATATGTAGGTCGTAGATGTGTGATAGGTCTATTTATTTATTTAAAAGTGTTGACTACATAGTCCGTAAAAATCACAATTACCAAGAGATACTTTTTTTTCAATTGAAGGCCTCTATTTTTGGAGGCCCTCGGCGTTCTAAGAGCGAGGCCTATTTTCAGTGAACGTCTTCTGGCTGATGATGATTTTGGGAGACCTACGAGTAACACAATTTATACAATTAAATATTGGAGGAGAATCTGTTTATCAACGTGTATAGATATTTTTAGTTATATTCGATTCTAACAAACAACACGCTTATAGGTCTACTGATTTTTAAAACTCTTTTGTCAATTAATACCGTAGAGCTTGTATGAAGAGAATTGTGGATGTGAGGGAAGCGAGGGAGTTGTTTCAGGTTCATGGCAAGTGGCGCTCCATTGTCTCTGCCTATCCCCGTGGGGACAATTTGATTGATTGATTGATATTGTAAACTTTATACTAGTAGAAAGGCAGTGCATTAGTAACAATGTATGTTGTATATTCTAATACCCTTCTCAAAGCCATCAATGTAACAGAAAATTCAATAGGGTAACTGTTTATTTTATTGGCTAAGTAACAATGTGTGGACAAATCGTCCTCGATACAACATGATGATGGTAAGTAAGAGAAGGCCCAAGAGGACCTTAGATTACTTACCATTATCCGACTGAAAAAAAAAACCGTTTCATTATACACCGCCCCAGTCGCTGGCCAGAAAGTCGCCGAGACTTTATAATATTAAATAAAATTATTTATATAGTGTTTTCTTAGATTTTGTGCGAATATTTATTAAAATAAATTAAACAAATTTTATGCGGCTTACTATCGCGTTTATTTTTGGTCATTGATTTTTTTATTTTTTATTATTCCGACTTCGTGACCACGATGGCTGCAAAGCTCTCGAAACGTCAGAATAAATGTAAAATTAATAAATAAAAATAAACGCAATACTTAGTTACCCGCATAAAATTTGTTTGACTGTAATATAGTTTTACAAAATAAGATCAATTTTAAATAAATGCGACACGACCCGCGTTGCGCTATAGTTAATACACGACTCCGCTACGCGAAGTCCCGGGTTCCATTTCTGGTCGGGGTAAGGATTTGCTTAAAAGTTCCAGAACCAGTAGTAAGTAACATTCACCTCTTGTAGGAACCACACTTTAACTTAACATCAGGCTGTCATAATAATGTCGAGCCCCAAGAATGACATATTTTAATGTAGTAGGAGTCGCCTCTATTCATAGACCGCAGTCTAGCTTAT
This sequence comes from Tinea trinotella, assembly GCA_905220615.1. Taxonomy (NCBI): domain Eukaryota; kingdom Metazoa; phylum Arthropoda; class Insecta; order Lepidoptera; family Tineidae; genus Tinea; species Tinea trinotella. The sequence goes on along the minus strand of HG992320.1, from coordinate 2,032,895 downwards.
CATTAGACGTGCTGTTGTCATATGTTGAGCTACAATAAAAATATAGGTTCCTTAAACTATATAAAAAATACATAAAACAATTATTCAATCAAATTGGCATGCTCTACTCCCACAGGGATATATAGAGACAACAAAGCACTACTTGACACGATCCTGACACAACTCCCTCGCTACCCTGACATCCACGATTCTCTTCATACAATCTCTAAAGTTATGGGTACTAGGCAACCCAGCTTTCTTAAGGATGTCTCCGATTTGGTTAAATAAACCAACAAAAGTGTATCAATTGCAGGTACATTTACCCTCTATGTATACACATAATGTTGACATATCCCAAGAGGAAACACAAATTCCGATCTAGTACAATTCGCGGAATCCTATTGAATTTAAATCTATGCACATACTAGACAAAGTGTTTGCCTTGAAAAGTACGCCTCACTTTACCAGCTTTTTATTGATAAAACACAGAATTTATTTTTATATGAATACATTTATTATCATAATTCCCAACTGCCGATTTGGTCGACATAATTCAGATACCTGTGTAGGGTATCACGGGATTAACTTAAAGTTCTTAAAGAGTTCATTAGATTATTCTCCGTGGTTTATATAGACGAACATCGTTCGAAGAACCGATGAGGAATAAAGGTTCTTGAGTGAAGATCACGAACCGAAAGACGCAGCGTTGATAGGCCTCTCACTATAATATTTATAGGTATATAAAGGTGGACTGACGACATAGTGAAAGTCACAAATAACTGTCGTTAGAAATAATGTTCTAAGGGTCTAAGGGGGAGGCCTATGTCCAGCAGTAGACGTCTTCAGGATGATACTATATATGCGATACACCTGATACCTGTAGTAGGTTGATCTGTATTACGGGTGTCAGTCAGTCGACTGAATTGTACTGTACCCGGGCTGGCTTTTGTACTTTAATCAACCATAGGGATAGGCAGAGACAATGGAGCGCCACTTGCCACGATCCTGACACAAATCCCTCGCTTCCTTTACATTCACAATTCTCTTCATCTCTATCGTTAATGATAGACCATATTCCAAAAACTTTCAAGATCGCTTTGTACCTCAATATCTATTTAATACAGCCAAGAGGTGAAGTAGTTTAAATAGTTTTTATAATGTCAAAAGAGTTTTTATTAGTTGTTTGTGTATGCAAACTGTACTTTGGACTTAAAAAGCTAATATAATCATGGTTAGTTTAATGTTTTACACGACATGTAGCTTTATTATAAAACTGTAACGATGTAGAAATAATGTTGTAGAACTCTCTCGCTTCCTTCACATCCACATTTTTTTACATTTCTATACTAAACTACTAAAGTGCTTGTATCATAGAAACAGGACAACCAAAGTACAATATCAAAGATACATTGGTAGCGGTGGGTGGTTTCGAACTCGTGCTCTCGCTTTGTGTAACCATTGCACTGCCACTACACTACGGTCGCCCTTCTCTCATACAAACTTTATGGATGATTTTGATAAATATAAATTAATAAGCTTATATAAAAATATTTTAACCATAAATCTTTGTCGTCAACCAAACTTTCTTTGGCATTGTGACAACGACTGGGGCGGTCGGCGGTGAAATGCATCGGATTATCAGGCGTCGGCGCCCTAGGACTTCCCCTTTCTTTAGGCGTCTCAATTAATAAAGTGCATTATATTCTTGAACTGTGAATTTCGATCAAGAAGTAGAACAATCGACCATCGCGATGGTGGTGTAGCGTGGGAGTCAGCCGCCCGGGGTGGAAAAGAATTTGCCGCCCCCTTATTTAGGAATTTCAATCATAGGTACAACAAAAATATGAATTTCAGGTTCGAATTTTAACGATTTATTTTAGTTTTTTTAAATTATCCGCCCCCTAAATATTCCGCCCGGAGCGAGCCGCCCTCGCCTCGCTACGCCACTGCATCGCGATTATGTACTAAATCAAAACCTTTATAAAAGTACCCACAATTGTCATATCTACCTGTGGGCCTAAGTACACACAAATAAATATTTTTTTTAATGATACTACATATAACAGCACCCTACCTCTTCGCCTGATGTTAAGCTGGAGTGCGGTCCATGAATGGAGGTGCCTGCTACTACGGTCAATTAACTGTAAGTAGCAGCCACATCCTCTATGCAGGCCTAGTCGAAACCAGAAACTTACAAGTTTATCCCGGAACGCGACTAAGTCACTTTACAGTCTGTATACTTGTAAGTGGTAAGTAGTGGCACTACCCAAATCGGCAGATTGGGTAACCACTCTTTAAAAAAACACATCTATACAAGTATTCAAATTTTCCGATTTATATACGTATTTTTTTCCAAAAGTGAAACGTTTATTTCATCATCAATATAACACAGGTTTTCTTTCTAAGTACTGGAAATGACAGTCATTCTGCATCGCTCAGGAGTCTCTCTGAACCATTTATGTTTACGCGCGATGATAAAGGGACCATCGATTTTTTTAAATACATGCTATAAAATTATTTTGTATGTTTATTATCTAAGGTCTTTAAAACGAAGGTCACTAATAAAATTGTGAACTAATAATAATTTTATTTTAGTTTTTATTTACTAATTACCACCTTATTTCTTACCATCAGGCAAATTGAGGTCAGATTTCTAGTCACAATTAATAAAATAAATAATAATGGTGCACTTCCATCAATAAACGATAAAAAAAATATTAGTCAATATCATCATTAGCCATCGGTTATTCGTGATGACACTTTTTATGTCGTCAGTCCACGCGGTTCGTAGTCTCCTCTCAAGAACCATTTTTCCCTATCGGTTAGCTTGCGTATCCTACGAGCAATGTCGGTAACTTTGGCAAATATTCTCGTTCCGGATTCTATCGCGCAAAGATAAAGCAAGCTCTCTCCATTGCCCACTGAGCGACTCTGAGCTTTGCTAACTAGCCAACATTAAGGACGTTAGTATAATAGTTTATTATTTTTATGTGTATAATAAAATAATAAATAATTATGCTAATGTCATTTACAACAGATTTCAATGCAACGTATCAAAGGTTTGTCAGGAAGAAAATACTTACCTACATTTTTTTAAATAATAGAAAGTTTATAACGATCAAGAATAAATAAGCCTTTTATTTTATAAAAGCTATAATTATTAAACGAAGGAATGGTCCCGCCATTTTGACGTGCACCATTATGTCGTAATGCTCTACGGCCCATTTTTCCACATAGCCATTTTTATGGTACACATTCTGTAGTTCCGGTAGTGCATGCGGAAATGTTGGATAAAGGGCTCACAGTAGTCGGGTTCCAAGTTGAATTTATATCGAAATATACTTTTAAACTTTTTTATGCGATATTTGGTTTACTTTATATAACATTTATAAAGGGCTCACAGTAGTCGGGTTCCAAGTTGAATTTATATCGAAATATACTTTTAAACTTTTTTATGCGATATTTGGTTTACTTTATATAACATTTAAAAAGGGCTCACAGTACTCGGGTTCCAAGTTGAATTTATATCGAAATATACTTTTAAACTTTTTTATGCGATATTTGGTTTACTTTATATAACATTTAAACTCGTCTAAAATAAATCTAATAACATCTGCCCTCTAGCATTGGAATCCAAAAAGCAAGATGTACACCTGTAAGGAATATATTAATTTAATTATAGTTTTATTCTCTAAGCTGCAGAAATCGAGTCCGTGCCGATTTTTTTTTATTGTGACTGGACATCTCATCTCGACTTGTTTGATGGTCAGCAAGGAGAGGGCTGGTTCAATGTCGGACTCCCTGTGTGTCTATCTGCTTGCTATATCGCTTCGGTGATACGGAAAACGGATCGCCGTGCATCCTGGGCATTAGTCAATAACTTCCCTTATTAATCGTCATTTCGGCATTATTTACCATTTGATCCCGAAACGCGATTAAGTTACTTTACGATCTATATACTTGTCTGTTATACCTAGTAGTATTATAAAATACACTAAATAATTATAATTATGTTCTGCCATGTGGTTGCGTGCGCAGTTAATACATTTTCATATTCAAGTGAAAATTGATAATACATGTATTAATATTTTAATTTAAAATGTAAATTTGCGTACGAAAAGCGGTTAAATATTAATTTAATAATTATGTTGACAAATTTTATGTCATAGCTATTGAAATTAATAACTTACACTGTTGTTGTCCTATAGCGCTTTACAATTCAGACATTAATAAAAAAGCAGGGGTCGGCAGTGCCCATAACCCTAGAGTATGTATAAAGAGAATTGTGGACGTGAAGGAAGCAACAGAGTTGTATCAGGATCGTGGACAGCCGCGCTCTGTTGTCTCTGCCTATCACATGTGTTCTATTCTATCTAAAGTTATAGGATAGAGAGAACACACGGAAGATCTAATTAAAAAAAGAACTTGGACTGTTGTTTTAGGCAAATAGATACGGATCCGCTATGCTGGCCTGGGTTGTATTTTTTTTAACTTTTGCAAGTAATACGGTCTGCAGCAGTCTCAATATCTGTCTGAATACTATTACGATTGGTTTCTTCAAATAAGATTTAAATTAGCTCTCCTTTTATCATCTATTAAGTATGATTGTTTTCTACAAACTCTTAAGTCGGCTCTTAAGACGTCCATGGTACAATGAATTTAAATTTGTTCTCAATAAGTCCTTAATAAAAGCACTTTACCGTATTTATTAAATATTTTAGTACCAAGGTACCTATTGGAATAAATCAATGTTAAAAGCCAAATTGATTACTATTTTGATTTTTTTTTAAATAGGCAGTTATTTTAATTTGTAACATTGTATAAAAGATTTTGCTTGACGAAATAAAGACTAACGAAAGAGATTTCAAATATATTTTTGTATTTCAAAGATATTTCTTCTCTTTTTTGCGGTTGATGGATAGAGGCAACTGCAATTGACTATGTATAAGTATCAATTGCGTCCTCTGAACTTGTTAGAATTGGCAACTGATTCCGAAACGCACTTGACGGTCTGATCACTTAAAATTGGTGATACTACCCTGGATCAGCAGACTGGACAATTGACCCATTAACTTTATATTATTACATAAATAACAAAATAAATAACTAGTAACCTTGACGAGAACGATATATGGTTAATAACACTGAACATATGAATAAAACTTCTGTATTTATGAGTTCTGTCGTTGAGAAGAATACTATATATTTAATTTAATCTATTTTAAGCTATTAATTAAAATTATATCAAGTGGTTTTGAACCCATGCTCTCGATTTGCCTGACCATTAAGTGCACTACCACTACACCACGGTCGTCTTAATTTATTCATATAATTTATATTTTATTCATAGAAGCGTTTATAATTTGTTATTATTTATATACCTAAGTTTGTAATACTATTACCTTTTTTAAAGTTTGTATTTATTAAAGTATGTTTGTGTGTGTGTGTGTGTGTGTGTGTGTGTGTGTGTGCCGAGTATCTTAAGGTTTCTTCTCTATTGAGTTTATTCTGTCCTAGTAAGAAAGTGACTCAGTCGTCGTCACGCTGCTGTTAGGCTCGAAAAAGTTTCCATTAAGCGAGGCCGGTATAGCGAATTGAAACGCTGTGCTAGTAATTTTATATTTTTCAAATCAAATCAAATCAAATTGTCACGCTTCTTTCCCACGGGGATAGGCAGAGACAATAAAGCGCCACTTGCCACGATCCTGACACAACTCCCTCGCTTCTTTCACATCTACAATTCTCCTCATACAAGCTCTACGGTTATGGGCACTAGGCAACCCAGCTTTCTTGAAGATGTCTCCGATTTGGTCGGAAAACACCCTCCTGGGTCTCCCTTGTTTAACGCATCCATCCACATCAGATTTATAAATTGCTTTCGTCAACTTATTCTTTCTTATATTTTTATAAAATATTAAAAAAATACTTTCAAAAAAATGTGAATAACCTCGAATACCATTGTTTGTGAAATGAAATCCCTAACAAAGTGGCTTACTTACATACACTCCACATTCGTGAAACATCAAGTGGCTGTACGAATGTAGAGTCCTTGCATGTTTTAATTAAAAAAGCGCGTATATTTTAATTCTGACCTAGTATTTCTTTTATAGTGATTCTGTAAAGTTATCGAATTATAATGACCGTCTCATGAATCTCGATAATAAAAGAGATTGCCTTTTTTCAGTCGCGCTTCAATTTAGGTCGGGTTAGAAAATTGTCGAATCAAAAAAAAAGATAAGGTGTTTTTTTTATACTTCTATTTACATAGCAAATACATTACTATACTGTTATCATATAAACAGGACAACCAAAGTACATATATCAAAGATACATTGGTACCGGTAAGTGGTTTCGAACTCGTGCTTTCGGTTTGTCTAACCATTGCACTGCCACTACACCACAGTCGCCGTACGGTCGTCGAATATAAATCATTATCGTACATACTTTATTCAAATTATATGTTTTCATTATTTTTCATTTTATTAATAAAATATTATCTTTATAATTATTCTAAAGCTACAATCGTAAATGAAGTTACCGACAATCTCGATAAAAGTGTAACCCTTACCTCGTTACGTAAACAGAATGAACTATCGTTAGGTTCAGTTAATACGTCGTGTTCACGCTATGCACAGCGTTAGAGGGGTTGATTTGTGAATGTAACCTTATCGGAGCCATGAGTGTAGGCCCGCGATACATTTACGACATTTTGATGCGATAATACCATTTATTACGCTCACTCACTTTCATACCGAATACCCATTACTGTGCACATACGCGATACACGCAGGATAGATAAGGCGACCGTGGTGTAGTGGCAGTGCAATGGTTACGCAAATGTGTAGTGGCAGTGCAAATGTACCAAAATTAGTCTTATAATTCATTAATGTGAATTAAAATTATAATTTAATAGAATTTTCGGAGATATCTAAAACTAATATGTAAACTTGACTTAATACACTATTAGGTCGTAATATGTGTAGGTACCTTAATTACCAGTTCATTAATAAACTAACGTAGACCCTGTGTTCTTAAACCTGCCTACACAAACAATGTCACAGAGTAATTAATTTTGCATTATTATTAAGCTTTAATTAGGTATTTTTATTATAGAAAAAATTGTTATGGACATTCAGCAATAACATTTTTACTGCATTTGTTATTTTATTATTTTTATTTCTATATTAAGCTACTAAAAATGCTTGAATCATAGAAACCGTTCTGTTTACACATTTACCAAAGATACATATAATACATTAAAGATACATTGGTTTAGAACCAGTATCTCGGTTTTCGTTACCACCACGTTCACCTTAATTTATTTTTTCATAGTTCAAATTAATACCAGCCTTCATTTTTATAAATAAATAAAATGTTTTTCATTTTTTATTTACATTTCTATACTAAGCTTGTATCATAGAAACAGGACAACCAAAGTACATATATCAAAGATACATTGGTACCGGTGGGTGGTCTCGATCTCGTGCTTTCCGGTTTAAGTAACTATTGTACTGCCACTACATCACGGTAACCCTATATTTTTACAAATCTGTAAAATGTGACTTGTTTAAAAATATGAAAACATTTTTTTTCGATTTAAACATATTTAGACACAAAGAAATATAAAAAGAATAAATAAATAAACCAAAATTGTACAAGTTATAGAAACATTCTAGTTGAGCAGTCTGTCTGTGAGTCGGCAAGTAATCACGTAACCCGAGGTTGATGGTCAAAGTTACACCATTGTCAAGTTTTCCGAGCGAGCCCTTACTACTAACTGCAGCATCCTGTATTCTTGAACTTCATACTTTATTCGGGATTAATTAAGAACTGCGGGCCGACCGCGTAACTTAATGACGATGAGAATGGGCTTCATTTTGACAGTTGAACTCTATTAATGAGCTTTAAAATTAAAACTGCGACCGCGCAAGGCACTAAGAATCGATGTTCTTTTTCAATAACAGTTCAAGCTCATTGAAACTTATTGTCCGAATGAATAAAAGTAGTTTTTGACACTAATAGCTACCGCGTAACTTTTTGACAAATAGGAATGACTTTCTTTGTTAGTCCCATAGAAGTTACGCGGTCGACCCCCTGTTCAGAATAAAAATAAAATAATTTAGGTACTCTTTGCTTAACGTTGATCTGCCGTGGAGATCAACCGTGGAGACTGCACTACTGGTTTGTATGAGATTGATTCCGTGCAAGGCGACACTATTGCGACAATGAGCGTTTGTTAAGTCATAGATTATAAATAATAAAATGTTTTGAAACAATATTAACGCGGCGGCTGCAGACTAGTGTTGCCTTGCACGGAATCAATCTCATACAAACAATTAGTGCAGTCTGCAATCGCATTTTTTATTTTTTATTGTGACGACATTTTATTCTTTATCGACCTCGTCCCGCCTGATGGTAAGCAGGAAGAGGTCCAAGATTGCCGACGACTGTAAAAACGTATTAAAATTATGTTTTCTGAAGGCTCTCCACACCGAATAAGGTTGTACTCGTATGTTTGGTCAGAGTTTATACCCTTAAACAATTATGCTTTTGTTTAGTGAAAAACTTTTCGCTTGTGGGAGAGACGTTAATCAAAACACATCGTATGTTTTAGTAAAGCTTTGTCTACATCTATTTTACTACAATATATTTTATTATGTAATTTTGTTTACATAATATATATATTTTGTATATTAATAATTATTAAAAGGAAAATGTTTTAAAATAATTGGCATTATTAATAAATAAATAGTTTTATTACAAAGAATCTTAGTGCTTGTATGAAAACAATTAAAATGTAAGGGAAGCGAGGGAGTTGTGTCGGGGGCGTGGAAAGTGGTGCTCCATTGTGTCTGCCTATCCCTGTGGAAAAAGGCGTGACAATTTGATTATGATTTTAATTTGAAATTACATTTGTTGTCCAAATAATACCACATAAAAGAGTAGTAGGCAGTGGTACCCAGTCTGCCGATCTGGGGTAGTACCACCACTTACAAGTATACAGACCGTGAAGTGATTTGGTCACGTTTCGGGATCAGCTTGTAAGTTGCCGGTTCTTTCTAGGCCGGAATAGTGGATGTGATTGCTACTCACAGTTATTGAATTGTAGTAGCAGTGACATTCATTCATGGACCACACTTCGGCATAACATCAAGCGGGGTGCTGTCATATTATGTCACAATTAAAAATTAAAAAATTTAAAGCTATAAAGAATAATCATCAATATTACTGCGTCGTCCATTAGTCATAGAAATCTTCCAGCGATCCCCAGAGTAGCCTGCTGACTGCGGCCTGTATTCAGCAGCTTCCTGCCTCCTGTACCATGTCGTCATTTCATGTTGTGGTAGACGTTCTACGCTGCGATTTTCCGTACATGGTTTTCATACTCAATGAACATTACCAAAATGTTTGTGTTATGTATTAGATGGGAGCACATAATAAAATGCTGTATTGGCTTAAACTTCTTTAATGGTTGACACTCGACTGATGCCTGCTCATAACGAACGCCTTAACAATGGTGCGTTGTTTATGGTACTACCCACAAATACATTACAATAGGTTTTATTTCTGTGTTGTATTGTGGTTGATGTTAACATATACATAAGAACACCCTGCCTGATGTTAGGCTAAAGTACGGTACATAAATCTTGGTGACTGCTACCTTTTCTATATAACTGTAAATAAAAAAGATTGACTTAGTACGAGTATGTAGCGTCTATTGGTAAGTAACCTATAACCAACTATAAGCAAAAGTGTATGTAGGTTGTAATGTTTATTCGGTAGCGAGTAAAGGTTAGTTATAAAAGTTAATGGCATCTCTCATTATAATTGTTGTTTGTATGAAACTCTGGGTTGTGTTTATTCTACGTTTAGGTACTATTTGGTAACATTCTTATTTTGTCCAAGAGAGGTATGCAGACTGTAACTCTACCAACTTCAGATACAGTGACTCGGTTGCGTTTCGGGATCAAAATAAAAGTTTCAGCTAGACCTACGTAGTGGATGATACAGACACTTTTTTGTATCGCAATTGACTTGCCTGATTTTTTATTTATTGTGATACGACATTTGACTTCGACCCACCTGATGATAAACAAGAGAAGGTCCAAGAGTAACGACGACTGAAAAAACTAAGCTAGTTCACGGCTGTACCAGTCGTGGTCATTATGCCGGCCAAAGGTGCTTCTACACGCATCGCTTGAAGGGTTCAAGGATAGGGTGGAGAAAACACATGGGCTGGCAAAGCATTCCACTTGTCAATTGTTCTACTAAGAAAAGACGCACCGAACTTTTTAGTTTGCCTGCCGATTCAGTCGATAGAATGCTAATGCTTTCCCTGACCTGTGCGGGTATTACGGGTGTGGAAGGACGAGGAAGAAACAAGGTTAAAGAGCTCTTCGGAACATTCTCCGTGGTATAGGCGATAGAGAACGCACAACGCCGCAATGTCACTGCGTAGTTGCAGGGGCTCCAGAGTTCGCGTGACCTCTGCATCACTTATAATTCCGACAGCTCGGCGCTGCAATGAATCCAGCTCATTAAGAAGATACTTGGCAGAGCCGTCCCCGAGGTGCGAACTGGGACAGCGCAAGAGCGAATTTGAGCCTTGTATAATATTAGGCGAAGCTCTGGGGCGAAGAACCGCCGCACCTTGTTCAGGATGCCAAGTTTGCGGGAGGTGGTCTTAATGGCCTGCTCGATATGGTCCCTGTGATTCAAGTCGCAGCGAAGGAACATTCCAAGAATGTCTAGTCTGTCCGAAGGGATAAGATGCAAAGAGAAGGAAGGGGATCGCTTTGCCCTTTACTTGAAATATACGAGTATCTCCTTGAGAATTATGAATAAAACCACCACTTCCTCCACCACCCACCACGATAGCTACCTAAATATCTAACGAGCAGTTGCTGGCATGGTGGGGGTTTCACACCATGCCAGCGTCACGGCATCTGATTTTACTGTGTGCCAATAGATGTTTTATATAAAAAACGACGGTTGTTACGGTTATCTTAGTCATCGTCATTATGTCGGCCAGAGTCAATATTGCAGATATTATTAGCAGTAGTCGCTCCGAATCATGTAAATCCAAGTACAGTTAATCATAGTTTTTTTTTTATTGAGGTTGAATTTAAAGACACAAGAATGCTAGCACCCATAACCGTAGAGCTTGTATGAACAGCTTATATGAAAAGAATTTTCGATTAAAGGGAAGCGAGGGAGTTGTGTCTGGATTGTGTCAAGTGGCGCTCCATTGTCTCTATCTATTTCTGTGAGAAAAAGGCGTGACAATTTGATTATTTGATAGAATTTAAAAACTTTTTGATAGGTGTTCATTTCTTGAACATCGAACAAGGATACATGTGTGACATTATGCGACTTCGACTAAGAAGCACCTGAGCCTTTAAGTTTAAAACTGTTTTCTTTTCATTATAATTATTTTTATTTCTGTTCGTTATGAGAGATTTTGTTTTAAAAGTGTAATTAGGTGTACAGTATTTCTGAGTGTGTCTATTTACTGTTGTTTCTGGTTTTGTATTTTCTTTTATTCGAAGTTTTTTTAAACCTAACTCATACATGCATTTATTAAGAAAAGCAATTCGTTGATTTCCGAGATTAACGAGCGACCAGTTATAAGTAAATAGTTCCAGAATGTATACATACGTGTTAACTTAAAAAAAGTATTTCTATCTGATTGTACTAAATGGTTTTGGTTATATAAATATAAGACTTATAAGTTTCATCTGATATTGATTATTAGAGAAATTTAAGTTTGATATTATATAAATAGTGTATTAGGATGTGACATGATATGAAAGTTGAGGTGAAGACAAGGTATTCAGCTTACGTATACTATATTTCTTCTTAGTATTTTTTTAGATTTTGTGCGAACCATAATAAACGCGATAGTAAACCGCATAAAATTTGTTTAATTCATTTTATATCTTGTTCCCAGACGAAAGTACGGTTATTACCTCATGATATTTTTTTATATATTGACATGCGTTTCAAAAAATGCATATTTGAAACATTTAATAATCTGTAAATGCATCTTTTAAAATCTCTATAAAATAAAAGATTATATGATTTTGTTGTTGAGTGTACTATAACTATAACAATTATTATTGTATAATATTATTAAGAAAAGAAAAAACGGGAAGAATAATATGCAATAAAATTAATATATACATTTCCTCGAAATTGGGCTAACACGGAATGGTTTTTGGGAAGAAAACTAAAAATGCAGTTTCGGGCAAAAAATAAATATAATTTTAATTTTTATTATTCATTTTTATTTAGTTTATACTGCTAAACCTTCATTTCAACATTCGTTTGTAATTCTGAGTTTACTAAAACTAACTGCCACTTTAAATCAGTACCAAAGGGTAAAGAGATCTAAAATTTATCGTAAAATAATACACTGATCCAAAAATGAGTATAAAAGAGATTGTATCAAGGGATTATCTCAGTGTAGCCAAATTATTTTACTTACGTCTTTGTTCCTTCATAAATTAAAACTAGTGGCCTTATTTTGACTTTGTATTATTGTGAAAATTGTAAGCTGATCAGTGTTTTTTTTTTAAAGGGATACAAGAAAAATATGGAAAGAGTTTCTTAAGAAATATTGACTTACTTTTCAACATTGTATCCCTTATGAATATTGCTAAAAAAAATAAAAATAATAACAATTAATGTTTTTATGGAAAGCATTCTTTAAAAAAATATTTTTTATAAAAATAAAATCTTTAATAAGCAATGATTTACAAGTTTTAAAATACAAGTGCAAAAACGACTTATATACTACGTATTTGTTAAAGAAACAAAGTTTAACGGCTATTTCCAAGGCATTTAATCATGTACGGCACCAAACTTTAGCCCTCAAGGTTAAGTACTTAGGGAGGGGAAAATTGACGAACTTTCTCGACGACCGTCCTCTTGGATTCACAACAGCTGTCATTGTTTTAGAACCTCCCTTGTTTTGTGAAGATACTACCAGTTAAGCAGACATATTTCGTAAAGCTTACTGTAAAAGTTTTTATCTTAGGAAAAGGTCAAATGTTTATTGATTTAGGCTATTTTGTTTCAAAATACAAGTTAACATTAATTAAATAAAAATGCGGTTTACCATCGTTTATTTTGGTTTTGATTTTACAATTTATTCTGATGTCACGGAAAAAAATGTTTAATTCATTAATCAATGTTTGCGCATAATCTAAGAAAATACTACAAGTTGACATAAATACATTTAATATTTAATTTTAACTACAGGAATAGGTAAAGACAACGAATCGCTGCAGAATTATTTTGATCAACGCATACAGCATATCGATCTTGCATAATATGTTGATAATTTAGAACTACTTGCGTCGATAGTAAAATTTATTTTAATCTTAATTGCACTGTGTGTGTACGAGTATAAAGGGGTCATTTTTCCCCTAGAGGATATAACGGAACGCAATGTATAACAATCGGGTGAAACGTAACTTGGGGTCAAAACTTACAGGTCTAAATGGTACAAATTATATTGTGGCAACATTCTGTTTTGTCCAAGATTGGTATTCAAGTGAACATGTATAAGTTATTTCTGGCTTGTTTTGTCACATCTTCGTGTACAAAATATTAGATATTACAAATTTGGCAACTTATCTATTTTGGCTATTTGATAATAATATCTAATTGTGAATTTTCTAAGGTTAACGCGAACATATTATATGAATTTTTGGTATTTATTATACATTTCTCGACACCTAATATCAATTTTCCTAATGGTAAGAAATGGAAGGTATAAGAGTGACGACGTCCGAAAAAATCACTCAATTTGTGTCTGCCTCAGATATTATGATCACTATGCCGGCCAGTAGAGCTTCTTCGCGCTTTGGTTCAAGGATTCAAGGTTTTATGTTGGAGAGAAATACTTAATGGGCTAGCTAAACATAGGTTAGATAGAATGCGGATACTTCCCCCGACCTGTGCGGGTTCGATTTCGGTAAATGCCGAAAACCTTTACGTTCCTGCAGAAATCCGAGAGAGGCTTGGATCTATTAAGGTACCTTTTTATAGGTTCGTCCACGCTACCTACTCAACGAGCTGTCCGTGATATCAATACATCTCAGGCTACTAATTCCATTTATACAAATTAATAATATAATAAACAAAATTATGAAGCAAAAGTTTGTGGTTACATTGTTTTGCATTAAAGCGTCAGGGTGTTGGAGAAGCGGCTGTCAAAGTTAGTATCAAGTTGGGAATATTGGTCAGATAGTGTCCAAACTTTACTGATATATGAAGGAGACTGCATAGATACTTTTCGTATATTTTTTACAAGTACTTCCTTAACAAAACTAGTGTTAGAAATATGGTAAAGTTGGATTTATTTTTGATAAACGTTCGGAAGAAGCGTTGGTCTAGACCGAATCTCCTTATTATAACAATATTTGTACTACTATAATGATATAATAGACTGTACCTGTCTAAAAACCGATCTGTTTTTAAAGTATAAACTATATTACTTTTTATAGTAATGGCGACTGAGGCAAACGTCATTCGTTTTTTTAGTCGTCGGCACTCTTAGACCTCTTCTTGCTTACTATCAGGCAGGTCGAGGTAAAAGACAGACGCGACATTTGACCTCGAAATGCCTAATGCTGAGCAGGGTAAGTCCAAGAGCACCGACGCGACGACAGAAAAACAGTTCATTATACGGTTCCTACAACCGCCGCCACTACGCCGGCCTAAAAGTTACTGTAAAGTTTTATCATATCGTTAATATATATAGTTTATATAAGTTATATAGTTTATAGAATATCGCTTGATGCAAGCTTCTAGCAGGCGACTGAGTATATCGCTATATTAAGGTTACTTTGATAGGACCATTTGAGCTAAAATTTTTAAGTTTGTTTTGTGTTTTTTTGATTTAATTGCCTATTCACTTATTTGTGTCATTATTTATTCTGTACCATAAACATTTTTATTGTATTCTTTGTTGATAATTCTTCTTTCTTCTTGTTTATGGCTTTAGTATTTAACATGCCAGTGTCAAAGTAAAAATATATGGTTCAATGTTAAAACATTATCAAGTAAAGATGAAGATGAACCACGCGAGTGATTCATCAAATGATGATGATGAGAATGAGGTTGATGATGATCGTTTTAGTAAAGCGGCGGAAAGACTTTACTAAAACTTCAGAAGAAGTCTTGGAGGGAACATGAAGAAACACGTTTCACAACTTTAAATTACTTGTTTATACTTGATCAACTTAAAAACTATTACTGGATAACAATTCCACCATTATTACACATTAATATTGTGTAATAAAACACAAGCTTTTCAAATAATTCAAAATTGCGCGTCCTGTCAGTTGCAGTTACCCGCCAAAACTCTTTGTTGATAATAAATAAATAAGTCAGTATTGACAATAGTTTTTTTTTTATACAGACACACATTAACATTAATGATAATACATAAACATTTACTACATTTTCATGAACATCTAAATACACATTTGCGCCGTCAAAGTCGGTGCAGGATAAGAATAAAGTTTAACATTAAAATGTATAGAAAATTTCCGTTTATATTCAACGAATATTGTAGCTCTTTTCCCGGTTATTTGCACGGTAATCTGCGCCGTCTCTCAACATGGTAATGTTTGGTGTGATATGACCATACTTTTGGGGAAAATTAGGATATTTCATATTGTCTTTAAATATGTTTAAGGCATTCTAGTTTTTTGAGGGAAGAGAGGTAGTTGTGTCAGGGTCATGGCAAGTGGCGTTCTATTATCTCTGCCTATTCCTGTGGGAAAAAGCGCGACAATTTGATTGAGTGATATATTTTTTTATATTGGATCTTTTGAGCATATTATATCAATCAAAAGTTTTTTTTTTGATAATATTAATGTTTTTTTTTATTTCAGGAAAGAAATTCTATAAATATATAATATATAAAGATATATTACTATATTATTTTGAGTGAAATAATCCATGGGTAATAAATATTTTGGAATATTATGAATTCACAAAGGTTAGCGCAAAAAACCCTACTTTTTCAAACTTTACGGGAAACATCGTCAGCACTACTTGATCTCCCGTCTTAATATTCCATGCTTACCTTGTTGAGAACTTTCTGATGTCACCTACTCTAAAAGTAGGTGAAATAATTTGACCACGAACAACATGTAAAAGCGTCAAAACGCCAGAAAGCGTTATTCTCATTTAATTTTTAATTATTGTATAAATTTCTACACTAAGCTACTAAATTGCATTGGTACCGGTAAGTGGTATTGAACCCATGCTCACGGTTTACTTAACCATTGCGTACTACAATACTGCCACTATACCACGGGCGCCTTAAAAATATTTAACTACGAAAGGTTTTCTTAGTTACACTTGCAAATATTCAACAATAATATTTCGGATTATGAAATCATGGTTACTGTACTAGCCACGCCTAGTCTTTTCACCAGATAATAGTATTGCCTTGATGCGATAACGTGGGGCGCATTGTTACCATCGTTGCTTATAATTCTCAGAATAATATTACACAGTCATGTTTCTTAGACTTAGTATTTTGTGACTTAGTATTTGACGTTTGATAGGCCGACTTTTATCATTGACCAAAAAAATATAAATATGAAAAGATATGTCAATTAATTAATCACATTGTCACGCCTTTTTCCCACAGGTATGAGCAGAGACAATGGAGCGCCAATTGCCACGATCCTGACACAACTCTCTCACATTCACAATACAAGCTCTACGGTTATGGGCACTAGGCGACCAAGCTTTCTTGAGGATGTCTCCGATTTGGTCGGAAATCACTCTGCATTGCTTAACGCATCAACATCAGATTTATAAATCCTTTCGTCAATCTTTAATTCATTCTTTCTATGTGCCCTAGAAAGCATACTTTCAAACCACATCACCACATCACTACATCTTTCAAACCACATCTATCACGCAATGTGCTATTCCTTACTCTATCCGCTATCGTCACTCCACATACACTCCTTAATGACCGCATTTCTACAGCATTAGGAAAAGTTGTTATAAAAACGGCCAAAGTACATAATATAATACATCAAAGAAACATTGGTACCGGCAAGTGGATTTGAACCCGGGTTCTCGTGACTATTGCACTACCACTACACCACTGTCGTCTTAAGTTAAAGCCTTCCTCCCAGTTCGGCAGACTGGGCAAATGGCCAACAGTCTGCCTACCACTGTATATATTAAATTTTATACATCTCAGAGTCAATATTATTTTATACATAAACTTATTTACTATACTGTCATTATTTAAGCCAATCGAATTACTCTTTGATAGCTTGCAACGACAGAATTAATTTCAAAGACTAACTAGACTTGACGACAGGCGTGGCGTATTGATCAGCACGCTAGTCCGTTACGCGGAAAGTCCTGTGTTCGATTCCCGGTCGAAGCAAATATTTGTTTCATAGCTTTATTTGTAATATTTAATTTGATTGAATTTTAGAATTTTTTATATAAAAAAGCGGCGGATATTTACTCCAGGTCTGGTTATTGAAGACGGTTAGGCAGTCTGCCGATCCAGCTTAGTACAACTACTTACAAGTATACAGACCGTGAAGTGACTTAGTCGCGTTTCAGGATCAGCTTGTAATTTGCCAGTTCCAACTAGGCCGGCATAGTGTAGGCGACATCTACTTACAGTTATTTATGTATGGAAGTAGTCGCCTCCATTTATGAACTGCACTCTAGCCTATTCGTATCACCAGGTGTGTGCTATATTGTTTTGAGCCACAATATCTATCAATCAAATTGTCACGCCTTTTTCCCACGGAGATAGGCAGAGACAATAACAAAATTATTATGCATAATTATTGCAAAACTATGCATACAGTATTTAGTTATTTTTTGTTTACATATTTTTTGAAGCAGAGAATGGAAAGTTATCAATCAATCAATCAATCAAATTGTTACACCTTTTCCACAGGGATAGGCAGAGACAATGGAGCGCCACTTGCCACGGTCCTCACACAACTCGTTTCATACAAGCTCTATGGATATGGGTACTAGGCAACCCAGCTTTTTTGAGGATGTGTCTAATTTGGGCGGAGAATACCTTTCTGGGTCTGCCTCGATTAACGCATCCTTCTACATCAGATAATTAAATATCTTTTAAGCAAAGTTAGTAATTCTAAATTACTAAGACTTGTGTAAAATGTTCTTTAAAAGCAAGTAATTTGTTTAATAACAAGCGGTTTTAAAAAACACGAAGCGAAGGGGAAATAGGCCACTCGTAATTTGTAGAAAAAAGTTTTTATCTCCCTAATATATTATGTTTAATAAAAAGTTTTTATTGCTGTTATAACGATAATATTAGCATTTTAATGATATTTTATTTACATTACAAATGTAAATAAAACATTACTACAATAATGTTAAATAAAATATTTTTAATATATTTTATTCATTTTATAATTCTGATATTAACAAGCAAATAGAATTTATTAGAAATATTTTTATATTGTATGTCGAAGGCGGCATTGGTGGGGTCACAAATATAACAGGGGAAAGTGAGGGCAGTGGAGGTGAGTTTTGACATGTCGAAAAAGCTACATTTTGAAACCTACATTTCGGTCATAAGGCGATTCACTTTCCTGCCTGGCCGCACGGTGAATCCCTGGATGCTAAAAAATGATTCATTTTTATTATATATAAATAAATAAATATTATATTATAAATATGTCCAGCGTAGTGAAGGCTACTGAGACAACCGTGAACCGAAACGTATTTTTCAGCAGTCGGCACTTTGCTTATCGTCAGGGATGTGGAGGTCAGATCTTATCACAATATATAAAAATTGTCATGCCCATTTCGCACAGTACAGAGACAAAGGAGCGCCACTTACCACGATCCTGATACAACTCCCTCGCTTCTCTTACATCCACAATTCTCTTCATACAAGCTCTACGATTATTGTCACTAGGCAACCCAGCTTTGATCGGAAAACACCCTCCTGGGCCTGCCTTATTTAACGGATACATCCACATTAAATTTAATAATTCCTTGCGTCAATCTACTTTCACTCATCCTTTCCATGTGCCCAAACCATTGGAGCATTCCTATGTCAATACTTGTCACTACATCTTCTTTCAAATCACATCTATTGCGAACTGTGTTATTCCTTCTTCTTTTCGCTATCGTCACTCCACATTCACTCCTTGACGCAGTGGCGTAGCGTGGAAGTCAGCCGCCCGGGACGGAATACAGCCGCCCGGGGCGGAAAAAAAATTTGCCGCCCCCTTATTTAGGAGTTTCAATCATAGGTACAACAAAATATGAATTTCAGGTTCAGATTTTAACGATTTATTTTAATTTTATTAAATTTTGCCGCCCCCTAAACATTTTGCCCGGTGCGGGCCGCCCCCGCCACTCTACGCTTCTGCGTTGACGACCATTTCTACAGCGTTAATTGAATTAATGAAATAATATAAATTCAATTATTTCTTGTTCTGTTGTAAAGGTACCGAGTTAAAGGTATGTTACAACATTCGTGCGACAGAATAAAAGCGCCATACACTCTGACCCCGTTCGTTTAATGAGCCATCTGGGCAAGATCGCATAAAGACGATTATACATTATATTGTAACAAATACAATATGAATAATATACATAAATACTTGCGTTTATGTTTAGACGATCGTGGTGTAGTGCAATGGTCAAGCACGGGTTCTATACCACTTGCCCTTACCAATGTATCTTTATTATAAAATATTTCGGCCTTCCTGTTTCTATGATACAAACACTTTAGTGGCTTAATATGGAAACGTAAATAAATATTAACCCATTACAGCATAACGTCCGATAAATCGGACGCAAGAAAATTGTAAAAATTGTATAGAAATAATAAATCAAATTAGTAGTTTATGTTCCTGAACGAAAATACATTTTTTTTTTGCATTATCAACCCTGTTTGTAACCGTTGATTATTATAAAACACTTATCATCTATCAATCTTGAAAATGGCAGAATACGGCCAGAAACCGCTAAGATTTGGATTCAAAAATTTGGCTTTGTGTGCCAGCAAAAGAAAAGAAAGATTTTGGGTTAGGTGGGGATGTAGATCTCAGCCTTATCAAGCTCGTAAAATTGCCACCCAAAAGCGGCATAAAAATATATTTTTGTCATTGATGAGACATCTACGAGAGTTGGGTTTTTATGCATACGGGCCAATCGCGTTGAAAACTGCCCGCTAAAAGACATCACTCAGTTCAAGCGAGAAGAACGTGGCCACAGCGATTACAGAGTGTCCGACGATGTATTCGTGTGTCGCTGGAAGGACAAAAATGTAGTCACTGTTGCCACCAACTTCGAAAATTGGGCATCTGCCATGCGTTGGTCGAATGGAAAGAAAGCGAAAATGCCAGCTACAACAAGCATATGGGCGGTGTTGACAAGTGCGATCAAGCTGTCGCCAACCTACGCACAAGGATGAGTATTAGAAAATAGTGGTGGCCGATATTTGTCTACTTTTTAGATGTTTCGGTGGTGAACAGCTGGTTACTTGCAAGAAAAAATGGTTGCAATAATGAGACGTCATCTTTGTTTGCATTTAGGAGGTATTTGGCTCGAAGCTTGCTTACCACCCATGGAACTCCACCAAGGCCAAAAACCAGCTAAACCACTGTCCACCACACGGTATGATGGCAAAGAGCATTGGATTGTACCCATCAGCACAGAACACCTCTGTGCTAGTTTCAATGTGGAGGGAAATCTAAGTGCAAGTGCCACAAATGTGATGTGGGCCTCCATCCTAAATGTTTTGTGGAATTTTATTTGTTTACTATTGTAATAAAAAAAGAGAAAACACAACTTTTATTCATTTCATTTTATACCATACCAACATAACATAAGGTTCCCTGATGTATAACGTCCGATATATCGGACGGGTCATTGAATGGTAACTATGTATATATGCAGAATTTTTATTGATTGAACTTTTTATATGGCCCCTAATAAGCCCATATATTACAAAAAAACCTTAATAATTACTGTAAAAAACTTTATGCTGTAATGGGTTAATAATATAAACTGATTACTTGAGCCATGGATCACTCTCCAGTTTAACATTAGTAGAAATGCTCTCTTCTAGTAATATTCATTCATCAACGAGAACTGCAATGATTGTTGTTCTCTGATATGAATAGCATTTGTACTCCCTATTCTATAACTTTAAAATTTCTGGGCGGCATAGTGACGGTGACTAAGGCAACCTTGAACTAAATCGTTTTTTTCAATCGTTGGCACTCTTTGACCTCCACTTGCATACCATCAACCATCAGGCAAGTGGGGTTAGATATTGAGACACAATAAAAATCATTATCAGCCAGAAGGCATCCACTGCTGAACATAGGCCTCCCCCTTAGAACGCCATTCCGAACGACAAGATGCCAGTTGCATCCACCGGTTACCCGTGACTTTCACTATGTCGTCAGTCCACTTAGTGGGGGGCCTACCTACGCTGCGTCTTCCGGTTCGTGGTCTCCACTCTAGAACCTTTTTGCTCCATCGGTTGTCGGTTCTTCGAGCGATCCTACGGGCTATGTCGTTAAATTTGGTTTTTTGCCCAATATCCTCATTCCGGATTCTATCGCGCAAAGAATCACCTAGTTTTTCCAGCTCTGAGCTTTTCCAACAGGCCAACAATTAAAGGGCCACATCTCAGTACCATATGTCATCACTGGCAACACACACTGGTCGAAGACCCTTCTCTTCAGGCACTGCGGGATGTTTTCCGAAAAGATATGACGCAATTTCCCGAACGCCAAGTGTATAATATGCTTAATATGGACACATGAAAGTTTCACAACAATGAACAATAGTGAATAAGGTTTTACGGGATCCTGTGTTGTCTAGACTTAGAAACTTAGTGTTTTTGAAGAATAAAGCCTGTGACATGTATGAACAATTATTGTTTGCTCAGCTGTTACATTTGTTATTAAATCTTAAGGCTTATGTAAGGCTTAGTTTTGCTCTATGTAAATAGAACATTTAACACATCTTATCTTACATGTTACTGGTATATATGTACAAGATTTTACATATTATGTAATTACAAAGGTTGGTTGTTTTGGGGATGTTTACCATTTGTTTAAATCATTATCATTTTATATCACGTCTTAATTTCCACAGGGATAGGCCTCTGTCACTTTGTTCAAACATGACAACCTTATTGGCCAACCTCGTTACCTCCGATTTATAATCTTTTTCGTCAAACCAATGTGCCAAACCTACGCAATATACTTTTCTACATCTTTCTTACTAAATTATTGAATCAATTAAATTGTCACGCCTTTTACCCTACAGGAATAGGCAGAGAAAATAGAGCGCTAATTGCCACGATCCCAACATCATTCCCTCGCTTCCATCATATCCAGATTTCTTTTCACACAAGCTCTAATATTATGGGCAGTAGGCAACCCAGCTTTCTTGATTATGTTCTTTAAAATAACATTTCATTACGCACAACGGTATTCTATCCGCAATAGCAACCCTACATGCATTCCTAAATGACCACAGTCGGCTAAATTTATCGAAAAAGACTCTCGATAATGCGTATTGTATTAAAAATGTAGAAAACATGACCATATAAATGATATTTACTTTAATTTATGTTTTAGGTATCGAAACAGCATAGGTAAAGTAAACATATTCTGAAAGGTCGCCGCTCGTCCACTACGAGACAAGCCTTAATGTGCTTTGCATTACACTAACATGCAGCTTTATGACAAACTGCAACGGGGTGTTTTTAGTCCAGTAATTTAGTCGCTTACGATGATAAATAGCGTGATATTTGTTCCAAGTCTGGTTGTCATAGAGGCAGTGGACCAGCCAGGCGGGGTTGCGGCAGTGTTGGGTTCCATAGTGCGGCATAGCAAAAGCGACTGCTACTAGCTACTTGCAATACTTATTCAATTGTAATATATAATTTCTTTTAAATTCTGGAAATATGGAAGCATTAGTTATAAGTCTAGGTTTATAGATGAAAAAAAGTGTTTGTGGACATGAGAACGGAAGAAGTGTTGATCTGTTCGCACTTTAAAGGATATTGTAAGAGCTGTGCAACAGGCGAAGTGGGAGTCAATGCATCTTAGTTAGTATTTGAGTATTACCGCATACACTACAGTAGGTAAAAATTTAATTGATTTGAAAATAATAATAATCTATATGTAAGTATTTTTAAAATATTGCCTAATTGATTTGGTCATAAATATAAACATTACGAACAAAATATGAGTAAACATGATTTTGTCATAAAAAACCAAGTAGAACACGTTCATGTTTGATATCCATGGACGTTGTTACGAACTTAAGAGCATACTTCGTTATTTTGCTTATCTTATTTTACACTATGTTTTCACTAATGGACTTCATTCAATAAACTGCTGACGTGCTTTGATGCTACTGGTATTATATTAAGTAAAAGAAAGATGTTTAATTTTTTTTATTGTGACGCAACATCTAACCTCGACTTGTCTGTTGGTAAGAAATAGGAGGTCTGAGAGCGCGGACGACTTAAAAACTACGCATGGTTGACTCTGTCGACGTCACTTTTTTATTACTCAGGTTAATAAACGTGCTTGTATCATAAAGCTAGGCAAATAAAGTACGTCTATTGACACCGTGGTTTTGAACTAGAAGTTCTTGGTCTGTCTTACCATCTTACTACAACGGTCGCTATTTTTTATTATTAGTAATATGTGAACGACGTCCTTAGGTAATAGATTTAGGCCCTCCCGCGCATAGAGTCGACTCAGACGACCCGGTCCCCCCGCACACTATAAAAAGAATAAAAGTTTACTAAACTTCATTTTTTAGTTTACTAACATAAGGTATTAAAACAATTATTGTCAATAGTAAGACAAACATGTCTATACGAAGTCACTAAAAGTGATGTCCTAGTCCTAAAGTAATGGGTGAAAAATTGCTCGTATCAAAGGTACCGCCTTAAGCATAGTTTTTTTAAAACATAAATCAACATGCAATATTTTATGTTAATAGCACCTACGCTAATAGCGTAGATTTTGTTATTAAGTAGCAAAAATTATGAGAATTATAGTTTAGATATTAGATATTTTGGATATAGGTTATTAACAACCATGGATATGGATGTAAGATATTACAAAATAATAATCCATTTTATCCTAATCTCTTACTACACAAACAATATAAAAATGGAACTAGGTCAAACTACTAAGGTCGAAATTAGTCTGACAAATCTAATCTATTATATCTGACGGGAGTTCATTTATTATAACTAAAGAACTAAATCGAATTTTCCGTAGTGAATTATTTGAAGGTATAGTTTAGTAAGTACTTTATTGTAGATCTAGGCTACAGCAATTATTCTTAGCTCTTTTGAGTTCTTTTACTAAAATCGTCACCAATGTATTTGAAACCTGTTAAAATAAAACAAAACGTTTTGATAAAATGCCTGTCTAAGCAGAAATGACGCGCTCCTCCACTGCATTTAAGCACACGTGAATGCAACACATCGAAAATGCAATTGTAATTGGTCATTCAGTTGCTGGTTAGACACAAAAGGAGTAACACGTTGAGAAAGTATAGTTATGTACGGGCTCGTTTCTGCACTTGAGACCTCTGCGCCTTATTTGTGCGTTTTTCAGAATTGTGCTTTTAGTGGAGCCACCCGATTTCTTCCAAGAAGGCTGGAGATCTTTCTCATTCGCACATACCCCTAAAAGCGTCCTTACGTTGCCGAGTAACATCTGTCTCGCTTTGGCTACGCAGCTGCAACTTAAGAGTTAAGTAAGATACGCGGCTATTTCCTCCTCAATCAGGCAGCCTTTACAAAGAGAGCTATCTGAAAAATGCATGTTTTTATTAAATTGTTTTAATAATGTTAACATTGTATTTGACGTATATTTAAACCATTCAAAAGACAAATTGCGTAAAGGCGACCGTGGTGTAGTGGCAGTGCAATGGGAGCTCGGGTTCAAAACCACTTGCCGGTACCAATGTATCTTTGATATATGACCTTTCGTTGTCCTGTTTCTATGCAGTATGTAAAGTGCTTGTATCATAGACAAGCAATGTGCAATTCTATTTTGTAGCTTAAAATAGAAATGTAAATTAAAAATAAATAAATTAACGTTTTTGTTTGATAGGTAAAATAACAACTTTCTAACCATGGGTACTCGTAAATCTAAGGTTAAAGTTTTCTGATTTTTACCTGTCTTCCATTAAAAAGCTTTTATTTACGAACATGGTTATAAACCCTTGATGTAGTGTGGGTGATTGCGCTGTCAGATCAATAATGAGTAGTTTCCGACATTTAAAAAATATCGAGCATTTCCCAGAGTATGATTCACGGATCAATGAGCCGATTCCTTTGCGGCATTCAACACACTGATGCTTTCCTCTCCATTGGATATAAGATCGTGACATGTTTAAAAAAAGGAGCTCTTGTTTTTATATTTATTCTTAGGCAAGCGTAGTAGGCATACAGTTCGCCTATCTACTACCACCACCACTTTTGGGGTAATACCACCACTTTCAAGCGTGCAGAGCGTAGAATACTTAGCCACTTTTTTCATATGACTCTACAATAACAAAACCCAGCCTGATGTTAAGGGTGGAATGCGTTCCCTAAATGGAAGTGGTATTCACTTTGCAGGCAAAGTGATTAGGTCACTTCACGATCTGAACACTTGAAATGCTCTGTTTGGTTTGTGCGCCTATCGGGATTAGCTTATATCTTACTGGTTACATCTGGGCCGGCATAGTGGATGCGATTGCTACTTTCAGTTATTTAACTGTAGTAGTAGTCGTTAAAAATCCATGCGTGTACGTCAGTTAATGCGACCGGGGATTGAATTCGGTGTGTGTCGCTCAACAGGCCTGCATAACCGTACAATGGAAAGGTAGGATACAGGGATTTTGACGCTGTGTATAATATATAGTATATAAATAAATATATAAATATATATATATAGATATAGATATGTATATATCTAAATAGCTGTGTATGCATATATAGCTTAGTGGTCAAAGAGGTCGCGCGGTAAGCGACAGGCACTGGGTTCGATCCTAATAAAGTATTATTACCAATTTGTACAGTAATAACACACTTTTTTTAATTTTATTGTGGCTCGACATCACAGTAAGCTGGAGTGTGGTCCATTAATAGAGGTTACTACTGCTACAAAAAATAAAATATTTTAATATATGCTAAATAAAATAAAAACAATGACTAAAATATGCCTCTTTAAAAACTACATTAATTGAGAAAATCAATAAACCGTTTTATTTAATCTTACCAAGTCAATAAAACACGTTGGAAAGTTCCCAGTAAGTTTGTGAGGTAAGTTAAGGTATACAAAACTTGGGAAGTGTTCAAAGTGTCACTTGTAGACAGTTGATCACTTGAAGGAAAGAGAGGAGTTAACACCTGCACAGGTTTCAGGGAAAAGGGTTAGTTTTATTTTAATTATAATAATGATTTTTGTCAATAATATAAAGAAGAAATTTTGATATGAGTATTGTGTTTGTTTTTTTTTTGTAGTTTGTGTGTTGTTATCGACAAAGCTATATTATAAAATCATTTACTATGTAAAAGTGTCGAATTAGTCATATTTAGAATAAATGTATTGATATATAATTATTTTTTATATAATATTAATAAGATATATTATTATTTACGTTCCGTCAAAATAGAATATTTTTCCGTCAATTGTTTTTTAAATTTACATTTCTATACTAAGAGCTACTTAAGTACTTGTATCATAGAAAAAGGGCAACCAAAGTAAAGATATTAAAAATACATTGGTACCGTTAAGTGGTTTTAAACCTGTGCTCTCGGTTTACGTAACCATTGCACTGCCACTAAAAATGCAGGAAAGGAAAGGTTTGTCCACAACTGAAACACAGATTACTTTTGTGAAAGAGTCCCATCTCAGAAAATCACAATATAAACATTTCTCGATCCTGCGCGACGCACCTGACTGGAAAGTACTCATGGATCGAGAAACACTATAAGATACCTGAAGATCTAGCAGTATCAACCTATAGACCGGACATTTTAGTTTACTCTCGACTCTTAAAAACTATTATCATTATAGAGCTTACCGTTCCGTGGAAAATATACATTCCAAAGGACCACAACATCAAGTCTAATAAATATTATTCACGAACGAGATGACGAAAAACCGTTTCAAAACGCAGTAGAAGTTGGTGCAAGAGGAATACCAGCAAAAACCTTGCATCATCTTTCAAAGAATCTTGGCTTCCCAAGGTCAGCCGTAAATACATTTTTAGATCGTATGTCGAAGGCGGCATTGATGGGGTCTTGGTTGGGTTGGTTGGGTAGAGGGGATGGTGAGGCAGGGAAGGTGAGTGTAAACATGTCGCAAAAAGCTTTGAAACCTACATTTCGGTCATAAGTCTTTGGTAGGCATAGTGACGGTGACTGAGGCAGTTGTGAACAATCCGGTTTTTTCAGTAGTCGTCACTCTTGGACCTCCTCTTTATCAGGCGGGCCCGGAACGCTACCTTAACTCTCCCTGATGGACCCGGCACCCGCACGGAAAATCCATGGATGCTAAGAAATTGTTTCATTCCACAGTCGCCTTTATTAAGTTTAACCTTAAAACATTTGACGTATCATAGGGATGTATATAGGAATAGAATACTCATGTAAGCGCGTGTTTTGTTAGGAAAGGCTATGAAAATTGAAAATGAAAGAAGGTACCCTTTTCTTATGAAATATTTACACTATGTCTTACTCGCTTTGCTGAAGTATTTTTTCAGGTCATGTCCTTAGTGTAAAGTTTTGTTGTCATATTCACGAAGAAACTTTGTGAATGATTAATAATATACAATTATTTTTTTTACGACAGGCGTAGACGAACGGTTAGCGATTGGTATTTTGCGCGTAAAGTCCCGGGTTCGATTCCCGGTCGGAGCAAATATTTGTTCATAGCCTTAATTTGTAATATTTATTAATTATAATATGTAAAATATTGCAAATGTTTGTTAATAAACAAAGAGGCGGATATTTGTTTCGGGTCCTGTTATCAAAGAGTGGTAGGCAGTGGTACCCAGTCTGCCGATCCGGGGTAGTACCATCACTTACAAGTATACAGACCGTGAAGAGATTTGATCGCGTTTTGGACTTGTAAGTTGCGGTTCCAACTAAGCCGGCGTAGTGGATGAGATTGCTACCCGTACAGTTATTTAATTGTGGTAGCAGTGACATTAATTTATGGACCACATTCTAGCTTAACATCAAGCAGGGTGTGGTCATATGTCAAGTCACAATAAAAAAATTATCATACGAAAAATAATTCTTTTAAGTTTTTCCTTTGAAAGTAAATGTTCATTGAATCTATCAATCAAATTAATACGCCTAAATTTTCACGAGAATGGGCAATATGACGTTAATTTTAATCATTGAATTCGTAACAAATTAAAAACACAATTAAAATTCTGCTTTTTCCTGTAATAGAGAACAGATTCCTGTACGACATTCAATATTATTTTTTTTTATAAAATTTAGTAGTGCTTCTAAATTTTAAAATTTAGTAGTGCTTCTAAATTTTAAAATTTAGTAGTGCTTCTTTGCTAGGATCACGGCGAAAGAAACTGAATACCCATGAGTTTTTCTTTCAGTCTTTCATAAGTTTTTTCTTAACAGAAGAAAATTCTCGCAAAGGGAATGTTAATGCTTGTCAGAGATCGCTCGACGAGCGTTGTATAATAGAAATCGCTTTTAAAGAAATTATGATTGTATAGTTTAAGTATAAATCTTTTCTTTGTTGACTATTTTAATTATAATTATAATTATGTATGTGGATCACCTATTATTTAAACAGACATATTCGAATATATTCGAGTATATTCGAATTGCTGACTATTTTAAAATAATCTCTATTTCCTTGTATTTTGTGGAAAAAGGCGTATAATATGGCCAACTAGCACAGCGACCGTGGTGTAGTGGCAGTGCAATGGTTACGCAAACCGAGAGCACGAGTTCAAGACCACCCACCGGTACCAATGTATCTTTGATACTTTAGTTGTCCTGTTTTTATGATACAAGCACTTTAGTAGCTTAGTATAGAAATGTAAATAAAAAAGTTTTAGAACCCGCTTACGCGCTTTGGCGAACTCACATTTTAGCTAACTATAAATTCAAGAAGTGGCGAAATCACTCAATCCTCATTCGTATAGCCGAGGACTCGATACACAACCTATACCTATACCACAAAATACAACCGTTTATACTATTTTCACTTATGGCATTAAAAAGAAATCAGAAGGGGATGAATATACATTTTTACATCCATAATTTAGAAGGTTGTCACTAGTTTTGATGATCATTTGACAACCTAATTTGAAACAATAACAAATGACATTATTATAAAATACTTCAAAAAAGGATGTTGGAACAATTATGCCGCTACTCTTACTACCACGTGACTTTTAATTAAGCAGTATTAAAACTCAACCACAATTACAAGTGGTTGTGTTTGCAAAAAAGTAGTCCCAACCTTTGAAATAAAGGAATTGAAGCACAAGTAGTTGTCTCTTTCAGTCACACGTGGTATTAACATAATATAAATGAGACAAATAACAATGAATTAGTTCTTATTTTGGCACTGATTCTATTCTT
The DNA here is from genome assembly GCA_905220615.1 of Tinea trinotella. NCBI lineage: Eukaryota > Metazoa > Arthropoda > Insecta > Lepidoptera > Tineidae > Tinea > Tinea trinotella. Next base: position 2,003,251 of record HG992320.1, on the reverse strand, counting down.
TTCAAATTCTTTGGTCAAAATAAAGCGGTGGCCTGTCAGATGTGACTTCAAATATTTGCTTGACAATGAACGTGTTGATGCTTGTCAGCGATCGCTCGACGAGTGTTGTGTAATAGAAATCGCTTTTAAAGAAATTATAATTGTATAGTTTAAGTATGAATCATTAGGTAAATATTAAGGCGATCGTGGTGTAGTGGTAGTGCAATGGTTACGCAAACTGAGAACACGGGTTTACTACCACTTCTCAGTGTCAATGTACCTTTGATATAATTATGTACTTTGGTCGGCATTTTTCTTTGTTACATGCACTTTAGTAGCTTAATATAGAAATAATGACGAATTTAGACGACAGGCGTGGACGAACGGTTTAGCGACTGGTTTGTTACGCGTAAAGTCCCGGGTTCGATCCCCGGTCGGAGCAAATATTTGTTTCATAGCTTTTATTTGTAATATTTAATAGTATTAAATATTTCAAATATTTGTTAATAAAAAAAAAGAGATGGATATTTGCTTCAGGTCTGGTTATCAAAGAGTGGTAGGCAGTGGTACCCAGTCTGCCGATCCGGGGTAGTACCACCACTTACAAGTATACAGACCGTGAAGTGATTTGGTCACGTTTCGGGATCAGCTTGCAAGTTGCCGGTTCCATCTAGGCCGGTATAGTGGATGTGATTGCTACAGTTATTGAATTGTAGTAGCAGTGACATTCATTCATGGACCACACTTTGGCTTAACATCAAGCGGGGTGCTGTCATATGTCGAGTCACAAAAAAAAAAGTAAATAAAATATAATAATAAAATACAATAAACTATTAAGGCAAAAGGTTGATTATTTTATATTGAAGATTATATCGTATTCCTTATGATACTCGATGAAAACGTAATTGTCAAAGAAATCAAGACAGTTGTGGGAGATTAGAAGATTCTGCTTATCCCTAGTGAGAATTTTGGTACAGTAATATCAAGTATAAAGCTACGAGTAAACCTAATTTAAATCCAACAAGGAGGAACAGTTTTGGGATATTTGTCTTTTTAATTCAAGTCTATATCAATGTCAGATTTATTTATTTACAAGCTTTTTACACAAATACTTACATACTTACAAACCATTTACATTCCATACTTGTTATGTTCTAAAATGAAATATATAGAGAATTGTGGATGTGAGGGTGTTGTGTCAGGATCGTGGCAAGTAGCGCTCCATTGTCTCGGCCTATTCCTGTTTCCGCGTATTTATTTATTAAATTATAAGTTATGAAAGTTATTTGCTCCGACCGGGAACATCAAGCATACTTACGTATCGTGGCAACAAAAAACTACGACCGCTTTTAATCCCTAAAAATTTTCTCACGATTTTCCCTTCATGGTGAAGTTTTATACAAGTTTTAAAATACATAACACTTTAATTTCTCGTATATGCGACCGAAACAGTCTCTAAGTTACCTCGAAATCCAATTACATTTTAACTAGAATGTCTCTAGACGTTCAAACTATACTGCACTGATAGCATTATATTTTACGTCAAACGCTATTTTAGTGGCGGAGTTTCATATGAAACGTGCTTGTATGGAAGTTGTTATAATAAAAGAAATTCAATTCTTTTTGTATTTTTAATTGTGGCTCGACATCTGACAAGCTAAAGCTGGTGTGTGGTTCATGAATCAAGATGACTGATATTACAATTCAATAGCTGTAAGTAGCATTCTTATTCACTATGCTGGTCTAATTGAAACCGGCGACTTACAAGATGAATCCGAAACGCGACTAAGTCATTTCACGAAATGTATACTTGTAGGTGGTGGTACTACTCCGGAAAGGCAGACTGAATGCCACTGCCTACCACTCTTTGATAACCAGACGCGAAATATACTATCTCTTTTTATAATAACATATAATAACATAATATATTTAGTATAATTAAAACAAATAAAAGCTATGAAACAAATGTTTGCCCCGACCAGGAAATAAACCCGGGACTTAACGCCTAACAAACTAGTGTGGTAACCAATTCCCCACGCCTTTCGTCAAAATTAGCATTTTTTGTATATTTTGATATATGAACTACATACCTATAAGGAGACACCACCGGCGACCACGATGGCTGCAAAGCTTACGAATCGTAGAATTAAAATAAATGCAATCACATCATCATCAGCCAGAAGGCGTCCACTGCTGAACATAGACCTCCCCCTTAGAACGCCATCCTGAACGACAAGATGCTAGTTGCATCCACCGGTTACCGCTATAGTATGCAGAATTTTTTATTTTATTTCATAAACAATGTTATCGCAAAATTTCATAAAATGCTATATTATGTAAGAGTAGATAAGAGTAGGTAGTTTATTTCGAAGCCTAATAGAAAACGCTGTCCCTATCCTACTTTGATCTTTTTCTTTTAGATATTACTTTATTTTATATAACATTTTCATTACATTCCTTATTTCTTTTTGTACATAAAGTAGATGACAACATAATATATAAAATTATTTTATACAACCTTAAATTATTTACACTACAAGACCTATTTGACCTAAAATTCTAATAGTAAATTTTCCAATCTGCTAAAACCTAAGATGTTACTTGAAGCTTAAATTTACGAGAATAGACACAAACTACAAAGCCTTGCCCTAACATGTTCTAATTTCAGCTTTTCGTATATTGCGAACTTTGAAGGGATTTCTTGTCACTTTAACTATGCATTTGCTTGCTGCTAGTTTACTTGCATAATGCGACCTGCATATTAAATCCATACTGATATTTAAACAGAAAATGTAGTGACAAGGATTGACAAAGGAATGCTTCAATTGTTTGGGCACATAGAAGGGATGAGTGAAAGTAGATTCACTAAAGGAATTTATAAATCTCATGTGGATGGATGGATGGGTTAAACAAGGCAGGCCCAGGAGGGTGTTTTCCGACCAAATCGGAGACATCCTTAGCTGGGTTGCCTAGTGCCCATTACCATAGAGCTTGTATGAAGAGAAATGTGAATGTGAAGGAAGCGAGTAGTGTCAGGTCGTGGCAAGTGGCGCTCCATTGTCTCTGCCTATCCCGGTGGGAAAAGGCGTGACTATTTGATTGATTGATTTAAACACGCAAACTTATGAGCATAGGTGTAAAGAATAACTAACGACAATAGGGTAATGTTATAGCAGGAGTTTGCAGTGTCCATTATAGAGTTGTATGAAGAGAATTAATGATAAAAAAGCGAGAGAGTTCTGTGCGATGATTAAGATAAAAATATTTAAAAAATATATATTGTGGCTCAAAATAAGATAGCACCCCGCCTGATGTTAAGTTGTACTGCGGTATTTAAAGCAGGTTACTCTATTAGACTGCCTAGTTGAAACTGGCAACTTTAAAGCTGATCCAGAATTGTCACGGTCTGAACAATTGAAAGTGGTGGTACTAACCCCAAATCAATAGATTTGAAAGATGACAACCTACTGTCTGCCTACCACTAAACCTACAGTCTACTTCACAAACAAGTTCAACACAAATTCATTAATCATTTGGGACAAAAATAATGTAGAATATTGACCGAGCAGCTTATATAATATACATTATACGAGTATATATAGGCAGACAGTAGGTTGTCATCTTTCAAGATTTATACATATACATGTAGATTGAGTATAGAGGAAGCTCCCTGATTGTAATTTTAAATTAGGACTTACTCGGGTTGCGGAAGTCATGCTAAGTAAGTAGCGTTTACAAGTGCAAGAAACGGAGATAACATTTACGATAAGAAGGCTTTGCTTGCGAGCTCTGTTTAATGTAAATTCTAGTTTGTATTGTATTCATTTTAGTATTTACTTTAATATGGTTTTGGGCTACGTGGTCAAGGACGTGATAAATGAAACGCTTAAGTTGAAATCGTAAAGAAGACTGTTTTATTTGACATAAATAGAATAAAAAAACAAAAGAATAACAGCCCGTTGTACCAAAAAGTTTTAATTTATGAATTTAGTTTTACTTTATACTTAATCTAATACGTTTACTATTACGAAATCGTGGTACATAGAAACCCAAAATGAATGATGTCCTTTAGCTTTGTATAAAATATCCGTTAAACGTAAATGTAAAGTGTGAAGTTAAAGAGTGGTGCAACCCATGTTTCTTTTTTTCTTTTACTTTTACGATACTTTTTACAAATTCGTAAATTATAATTTTTGGTACAACCAGTTGTACATTTTTGGTACAAATGTGTTTAAAATGACAATTCTTTTTTAATGAAAATGAATTGTTATAAATTTTAGTGTGAACTTGAAACAGGTAGGCACATGGTTAACATGAAAATGCGACAGAATGCGGAAGAAGAGGACAAGAAATATGACTTGGTTAACATTGTTATTTAAAGGGGATACTTACATGCTGACTTCGAAGGGAGACGAAGGGACGGCCCAGTCGGGTAAATGATTACGAACATAGCTTACCAATTTCTTACCTCTCTTGAGTCTAAAAAAATCCTAAGCAAATATCTGTATAGTTTTTTCAATGAAAACGGGACTTAAGTACTTCTACGTCGCTCTGGTCATTAAAATTAAAAAAATGAAAATAATATGGTCACCTTTATACAGTTAAAACCCCGTTTTCATGAAACACGAAAACATGAAACTTTTTGAAACACAAGAAACTACGTCCTTTGATACTTTATATTGACGTTATACAGTAGTGTTATGTAGAAAAAACACCCTAAGGTCAAAGGCGTAAAAGATGATATTGTAAAAGAGGGCAACTGTTATGTTATGTTAGGAATTCGAGCTTTGAAAGAAAGAGCCGTAATTATTGGCTCGAGGAAAATTCGTCGAGCCAATAATTACAATAATTACGAACAAAATATGTGTTGGACCTCCTTATATGTAATTGTTATAAAAAGAATTTATTACTTATTACTTTTATTGTTATTTAGCTGCAAAGAAAACACATTTCTACAAGATAAAAAAGCGTTTACTGTTCGTATTTATTCAAATCAAATTGTCACGATTTTTTCCCACAGAAATAGGCAGAGACAATGCAGCGCCACTAATTGGACCCAAGAGGTAGCGCTGCAATTGTTTTTTACTATCAGGCTGTCTACGTCTTATGGATCGGATCCACTAGTATTTTTTTATAGATTATTATTAAACAGATTTAAGCCTCTACCACACAGGCGCGTTATTATCGGTCGATAATACTGGATGAATTATTGCGATAATGCGTCCCGATTCCTTGTACACAACTGCGTCCTACTTCTATTGCGTCGTTATTATCGTAGGAGTGTGTAACTTCGTAGCCGTCCTAATACATATTGTACTAAAAACAAATTTCGCAAAAACGCATCCGGTATTATCGACCGATAAAAACGTGCCTGTGTGGTAAAGGCTTTAATTAACTTTGAATTATTAATATTATGAAGTTACAGTACCACAATCAAAAGTAAAGTACTGTAACATCTTATAATCGTTTACTTATTAAATATCAAGTTTTTAATAAATAAGTAAACGAATATAACTTGTAGAAGTCGTTGAAAAGCGCGCGATGGTAAATGTAAAATCGATGCAAAAGCTATAAATTTTGTTAGCAATACAAATATCTTCATGTATAGTTTATGTATTTTATTTACACCAAGGTCAAAAAACTTATTTTACAATATTGTATTTTGTCTGGTTTCGCGCAAACATTGTTTATGAAATAAAAGATTTATGTGGCTTACTATCGCATTGTTTTATTATTAAACTTTTACAACAATAACACCCCAGTCTTCCCGTGACCACGATGACAGGTTAACTTTCAAAACGTTGCGTCGGATAAAATATAATTGAAATAAATGTGATGCCGCATTATTCCTAAAAATGACAAAATATGCAAATATTAGGAAGTCTCACTTGTTTATATCAGCCTATAGTTTATTTAAATCAAACTAATACATTTATTAACTTTAAACCAATTGATAATATAATTTATAGTGCCTTTTCGTACCCTAATCATTTTGTAGTACAACCAGTTACAAGTATACAGACCGTGAAGTGACTTTGTTTCGGGATTCTATGAAAGCCGGAATTGTGGATCTAACCTTGCGGCCACACACTCGAAGAGGGGCGAGAGAAATGTGCAGAGACATAGTGTGGTTGCGTTACTAGTCATGCTGCTTGTCCTGCCCGGCGATTCATTTCGCTTAGTGCCAGTCAAAGTTACAGTGTTGTCGTCCATCGGAGAAACGCGATGAACTCCGTGTGGCTGTTAGGGAAATATTGGCGGCAATGCGATGAGCATAGTGTAGCTGTAGCATATTAATACCTATATGAGTACAGATTGTTATACAAACTAATGCTTAAATGAAGTTTATTTAATTATCCCTAAAAAAATAGGAAATAAATTGCTATTTAAAGGTCAAATCTCAGTTTATTAAGGATCCTTGTGTTTCAAAATGAGGACCGTAATTTTAGTGAATGCGTCTCAGAAGTCAATATGGGACAAGCGTTGAGCTTTGTTAGGGATGTGCTTTTAAGAATAACAATGTTTACAAATATATTTTTTTTGTCCACGTACTAATGAAGTTTATTGTAAAAATCGCCAAAATATATCTTTATTCATTTATTTATATTTCAATATTAAACGTGCTTGTATATAGTAATGTGCGATCATAATAAAGACTGTCTTCTATATCAGGATTGTAAATCGCTCTATAGATTCTGTCACTGGTTATATTTAGTGTGTCGAGCTGGGCGAAGCTCTAGCTCTATTTTTTCTTATTATTCCTATCATGATAATATGTAGAAAATATAAGCAGGAAAAATAGTAGGGAGTGGCGACAGAAAGAGCGAAATACTGTTTGCCGTCACGGCATATTAGTGCGCAATCAATCTAAACAATTATTTAAATTTTAAAAACATGTCTATTATAATACAAGATTCTGAAAACTTCTTTAGTTGGGTTAATTTTATAGTTTAAAGAGTACAAATAAAATAAAATAAGATATAACATTAGAAAATAACAACTGTAATTCACAATCAATCAATCAAAATGTTACGCCTTTTTCCTACAGGGATACAAAGGAGCGCTATTTGCCACGATCCTGACACAATTCCCTCGCTTTCCTCATTTTGTATTCACAAGTCTCTTTATACAAGCTCTACCGGTTAATAATTAGATAAAACTAATAAATAAAATAAGATTATCGATAGCAATAATATCGGCACGTAACTACTAGAACGGATTATAGCGATAAAGACGTGGCGATACCGGTGCCCGCAGATGTTCACACTTAATACCGGATAATTTGAACAACCTCCTCTTTAACCCGAGACCTTAGATCTCTGAATACAATATTCTAGGCGAATAGACACTTTTATTTTATTCTTTTAGAAGGTCGAAGAGTCCGACGACTAAAAAAACCTCAGAGATTTACCAGTACCAATGTATCTCTGATGTATAGACTTTGGTCGTCCTATTTTATATGCGCAAGGATTTTTGTAATTTATGATAGAAATAAATAAATAAATTTTATAAATGTTCGTGAAATAAACCTAATTGGTATAAAATTCATTTAACGTATATCTCTACTTATAATTAACTTAAGAAGGGATAATAATACTGGAATTATTAAAGTTTAATTTGTACTGTACGAATTTTATTTTTATTATTTAATATATATTTTATTATTAAATAAAAAGATATTTTAATATCTTTCAATACAGTTTTATGTAAACAAAAATTTTTCATAAACAAGATAATGACTTCATTTTTCAGACATGTAAACAAAGCGTGGATATGACCTACTTACTGACGATGCCATTCTCCCAGAACACAGACTTCGTATACTTCAAAGGCTACCGTGTCAACTAGTGGCTATGAAATACTCTCGCTAACCAAAAGCTGTCTGTTCAAAATCAACTTTATACAACTTTAATACAACTTTTAATATTTCGATTGATTAACTTAATTAAGCATAATTTTGACGACCAGTTCATTACGCCTAAAGTCCGGGGCAATTATTACAAAATATTTGTTTCTTAGTTTTTATTCGTAATATTTAATATTACGAAATTTGTTAGTAAAAGAAAAGAGAAGTGTCTGGTTGTCAAAGATTTCCTATTCTGGGTAGTAACACCACTAACAAGCATACAGACTGTGAAGTGACTTTTCGGAATCAGCTTGTAAGTTGCCGGTTCCAACTAGGCCGGAATAGTGGATGTGACTACTACTTACAGTTGTTAAACTACATCAGTCTCCAATTCATGGACCGTACTGGAGTACGGTCCGCAGCTTACATCAGGCGAGCTGTCATATATCAAGACATTATTAAAAAAAAACTTTTGTGATAATGTACAATAGATTAGGTGGTGGGTTTTATTTAAAATGGAAGGTATACATTGTTTAGGATAGACATACATTTTTAAGTAAATATTAGTAAGTAAGTACTACCTAAAATCATAAAAAAAATAATTAAATTTCTACCATGTAGGTAAGTAAGTGTTCTGTGCTTTCAAATATTCTTTGTAAAATTGTATTTTAGGAAAATGTAAATTCAATGAATATTTTTTATGGTTACCATACAGTAAATTTTTTATACTTTCACAAGTTATGGTGGTGAAATTTTACATCGAAGATAAATTATTATAAAATACAAAAAGTAAATTAGGTTAGGTGACGTCTTAATTTTTTTTTAAATATTATGGCGCTTCATTGTCTCTGTCTATCCTTGTAGGGAAACGGCGTGAAGGTTGATTTATTTATTTGACAATTATAACTTTTTTTTAACTATTTGAAAGTTTTTTTTTTAAATAAACTGTATCTATAATATTAACTAACATTCTGTATTATTAACAATCAATTAATCAAATTGTCACGCCACATGGATAAAGGTGTGACATAGGAGACATAGAAGCACGACTTGCCACGATCCTGACATAATTCCCTCGCTTTCCCTCGCATTATCTTTATACAAGCTCTACGGTTATGGGCAGTAGGCAGCCTAGCTTTCTTAGGATGTCTCCGATTTGGTCCTGGGCCTGCCTTGTTTAACGCATCCATCCACATTAGATTTTGTTTCCGTTCATCAATCTACTTTTACTCATTTATATTAACAAAATAAACGTAAAAGCCATTTATTTATTAAAATGTATTTTCATTGTAAATTAAATTTCTAATTTTACATTATACCTTCAAAGGCCGAGCGAAAGTGTTCTAAAATTATTCAAAAATAATTTTCTACTGAGAAGACGATATTGAATATTAAATTTGGAAATAAATTTAATTGGACAGTATTTTAGAATTTCAATAAAGGAGTCCTTTTTCATTAATTCACCTTGTAAGTGATAGCGAAGTGGGAATTAGTGGGACATTGTGATGAAATTAATTTGTTCGGCTTAACGACGCTTTTGTGTGTTTAACGAGATAATAACTTTGGCAGGCATAGTGACGGCGACGGAGGCAAACGTTATTTTTATTTTGGTTTTGATATATAAAATATTATTTACATTTCTATACTAAGCTGTTAATGTGCATGATACAAGCAAAGTAAACAGGACAGGACAACCAAAGTACATATATCAAAGATACATTGGTACCGGTGGGTGGTCTCGAACTCATGCTTTCCGGTTTGCGTAACCATTGCACTGCCACTACACTACGACCGCCTTACTACAAATCTAGTTGCGAATTAGAGAAAACTCTCTACAATATTTTTAGATTCATTTATTTATTCAAAAACTTTATACACTAGGTACAAAGGCAGACTTAATATCGCTAGGCATTATTACTAGTCTATCTAGCTTAGGGACAAATAAGAGCATTTTTGTGAAAGGTAGGTAAATAATAAAACAGAAGCATTTAGTCAGTAAAGCATAATACTGAATTTAATATACTTCATAAGAGTTAATTACGAGTATACATTCGTAGTATACACTAAATACACACAAAAATATAATAATATTACATATAAATACTTATATAATACAATATATACATACACATACATATACATACTACTTACAGTTGTTGGAAACTATTTAGGAAATGTGTGAACACCTTTTTTTTTAAATAGTGATCTATTTCACTAACTAAATAAATTTAAAATTAAATTAAATTTGAAGTCTGCGAACTAATACAGTCACAAAATACTTTGTATAAGCTGTGCAAGAGTATATCGGCCAACCAATCATTGGATTAATATAAATAAAAATGTCTTCCTTTCATTCCTATTACAGTGAAAATAGAGCGCCACTTTTTACGGTCCTGAGAAAGCTCTCTTTGTAATTTATTATTGTGATTTCTTGAATATTAATAAGTAGCTAAAAATGGTGGATTTATTGTAAATATTTCTTAGGTCCAATCTGCCGATCCGGGGTAGTTCCACAACTTATACCGTGAAGTAACTCAATAGCGTTTCGGGATCACCTTGGAAGTTGACGATTGAAACTGGGCTGACATAGTAGATGCGTCTGCTATTTGCATTTATTCATGATACCCACTCTAGCTTAACATCAGGCGGGTTGATATCCATAGTAAACAAAATGTTGAAGTTTGAGCTTTCAATGAGGAAGGATAAAATTTTGTTTGATTTATATTCTGTTACAAGAAGGGTGGGAAATTTCTACATTATCATTTACCACTCTATGTTTGGTAAATAGTATAACTCTTTGTCATAACATACACTATCAAATTACTAAGCTTTATGCATTAGATCATATCAACAAATAGGTTTCATACTCAATAAGTTAGATAAACAGTTAAAACATATATAAAGGATCTTTTATATATGTTTTTTTTTTATTATTGTTCGACTTAAAACGAGACGTTGCCTGGTGTTAAGCTGGAGTGCGGTCCAAAATGGCTACTCCTACTATAATTAAATAACTAAAAGTAGCAATTGCACACACCATGTCGACCCAGTTGGAATCGGCAACTTTCAAGCTGATTCTGAAATGCGACAAAGTAACTCAATTCACGGTCAGTATTCTTGAAAGTAGTAACTTGTTTTGTTACCTAGACTATACACATACACGTAATACTATACACATAGTATTACGTGTATGTGTATAAAATTTAAATTATTATTAATTACGTACATGACTGTATAGATAGGCGGACTTGCTGCTACCGCAGTCGTCCAGAGCTCGTCTTATCTGCCGATCTTTATACTGCGCAACGGCAACACTACTACCACTTTCAAGAATACTGACCGTAAAGTGAGTGACTCCGTCGCGTTTGCCCAAAAGCCAGCGCTCTTTTTATCGGCAGACTGTAAAAATGACCTGCATACCAACTGTCTGCCTACCACTCTTTAAGAAGACTATTTATGTGGTAATTGTTTGAAGAGTGTATTCGTTTATGAAGGGCTTAATGTGTATGTGTGGTAGAGTCTCTCTTCTAGCGTTATGGAGCGTGAACGGGTGACACACGCGGTTCGCCGCACTACCGATTTTACTCCCCTGTTTGCCATACTTATAGTACGATTAATACACTTAAACATATTAATATTTAGTTATTATTTTAATAGCTTTATATGTTTTTGATTTGAAATAGTTAAATATATAGATTATATTATAATAATATTCTTTAAACTGTATTTTAGACTGATAGTTTTCAAATTAACTAATATTTTGGACAATATAATAATTGAAATCAACAACTTAATGTTTGTGAATGCGTACGCTCCATATAGTCTAATCAAAATTTTTGGTTAACTGGTTAACTCCCAACGACAGGCCAATGAATACAAGGTCAGTAACAGTATAATGCATTAATATAGGTCTATTATTAGATCGTTTATTATTTTATTATTTTTTTATTGTGACACGACATTTGACCTCGTCCCGCCTAATGATAAGCAAGAGGAGGCCCAAGAGTGACGACGACGGAGAAAATCGAGTTTGTTTACGGCTGCCTCAGCCGCCGTTACTATGCTGGCCAAAGAGATTTCACAGTGGAGTGAAATAATTAACAATTAATATTTGAAAACATCAAATTTAATTATGTTAAATTAAACATAATCAAAGGTGCGTGAAGAAGCGTCTACGGCCAGCGACTGAGGCAGCCGTGACCTGACTGTGTTTTAGTAGTTGTCGGTACTTTTGAACCTCCTCTTGCTTATCATAGGACAGATCGAGGTTTATAGTAAGTTATATTTACACTTTTTCAGTATCTGTAAAATCTGGGTTCGTATTTACAATAAAAAAGATTTGATTTTGCTAGTCACTGTGAATTTGACTTTATACGCCTTCGTAGCAAGTTTGACAGACAATGCTGACTCACTATTTTATTAACGCGAATGGACTATAGTCAGGTTATAATGTTTGAATTTAGTAAACGATGTTTAAATGTAGTAAACGGCCTATATTTGTGCCCTATACGTTCAAGTAATTATTACGCAATGCCTTTGTAGGACATCGTATAGTACAGCCAGTGTACAGGCTTTAGCAATTTCCCACTAATTGCTAATTCTGTTGTACGATTTTGGCTTTATGAAGGGAACACACACCCACACACATAATCCTATCATTTTATTGTGCAGTTCTTTCAACTGTTAGGCCCACGTCACATGTTGCTAGGTTAATACCACGCGCAATATCGAATTTGGTTCGTTCTTATAATGCGAATAAAATAAGAATAGGACCGGATCGGCGCCATTTTGTGACGTTTAACTCTCCAACCAACGTCACTTTAGTATGGTGTCCATTTCTTTTGCGGACCGTTAAGAAAAATGCACCTTTGAATCAGTCAAGTGAAGTTCGTCAACAGCCCGTCCTATTATTATTCTAATAGCATTATACCTTGTGTTGCTCGTTGTGGTTACATTCCGTCTGATGTTAGGTAAGCTGTGGTCTATGAAAAGAGCCGACTACTACTACAGTTAAACAGATGTGACTAGCAGTCGCATTCAATCTTCCGGCCTGGCTAGAACCGGCGACTTACAAGCTAATTCTGAAAGGCAGTACCATTTTACGATTGCCTCAGTTATAAAATAGAATGCTGTATACAGCCGCTCGGTGGCTAAATGCACAAGATAGGACTGTCTTCTGACAGTTGCTTGTGTGCTATATCTTCATCATCAGCCAGAAGACGTCTACTGCTGAACATAGGCCTCCCCCTTAGAACGCCATTTCGAACGACAAGATGCCGGTTGCATCCACTGGTTATTCGTAACCTTTATTATGTCGTCACTCATAGTAAAGCTGCAGAGAATTCACGTCTGCCGACTACTGAGGCTGCTTGGAACTCGGGGCGCATAGGTTTCTTCCCTATTCTTATGATTATAATTTTGGTTTTTGAGTCCGTGACTTTACCATACGAGTCGCTCAAAGTTCCTAAGTGTATTTATAAATAATTAAAGAATGGTTAGGAAGGTTAGTTAGGGGTCATTTGCCAGTCTGCCGACCTGGAGTAGTTCTACCACATTCAAGTGTACAGACCGTGCAGTGATTTCGTCGCGTTTAAGGACCAGTTGTTATTCTAACTGATTGCCAAAGGATTGCCGGTTTCAACTAGGCCATGATAGTGGATAAAACTTACTGGTTATTTAACCGTAGTAGCAAGCACTTCTATGACCGCACACTATTTATGGACCGCACTTCAGCTTAACATCAGGGTCGTGTAAAATTTCGTGCCTCTATGAAAAAAAATGCGTGAATGACGAAACAAATAGCTAGTTTCGAACTGGACAAAAGAACAGTCTTTCTCTGTCTTTCATATGAGTTTGTAAATGCGTGAGTTGAGAGACATTAGCTTGCTTGTCTCAGCGACATTTTAGTGTAAACTTAAGTCAGCAGCTAACTTTGGAATTACACTCGTTGTTTATGTATGAACACGCTCGGGGGGAATCACTGTTAGAGGGGAATTCTCGTGAATTTAATACAAATTGTAATGGACGTTTTGCCAAATTGAAATTGTCGTTCTCCACTTAATATTGGTTTAACTTTCATGTGAATTAATGTAGAACAGATGTCGTTGGAGCTGAAAAGTTAGAAAGGAGACTAATCAATAGATATTTTAAAATTGTGACTTGACATATGACAGCTCCCGCCTGATCTTAAGCTGGAGTGCGGTCCATGAATGGAGGTGACTGCTTGTACATTTCGAAAACTGTAAGTAGTAGTCACATCCACTATGCCGGGCTTGTTAAAACCGGCTACTTACGAGCTGATCCCGAAACATGACTAAGTGGTCACTTCACGGTCTGTACAGGTAGTAAGTGGTGGTACTACCCCGGTTCGACAGATTGAGCACCAGCCCTTTGACAACCAGCCCCGGAGCAAGTATCTGCTTCTTTTTTATTAGGAAATATTTGTTAATTTAACTTTACTATTAAATATTACAAATAAAAGCTATGAAACAAATATTTGCTCCGACCGGGAATCGAACCCGGGATACCCGCGTAATGGACTGGTAGCCACCACGCCACGCCTGTCGTTAATAATAAGGACCTGCTAGAGATGGCAGGGAACCCCTGGATGCAAGCAGCTTTCAGCAGGACAATGTGAAGATTGCTGAAGGAGGCCAACGTCCAGCTATCGACGGACGAAAGTTTTTGAGAGAGTGGAGTTTTTAATAAAGAAATTGAGTTTTTTTACCATTATCATTTTGTCAATGAAGATTTATTGTTCCACGGAAGCCAAGAACAAATATATTTGTCAAATCGGGGAATATTTAAAGCAGGGTTTTGTAGTGGCCATAACCATTTAATTAGCCTATTACATTCTATTGAATTATAATGAATTGTGGATGTGAGGGAAGCAAGGCAGTTATGGCAGGATTGAAGCAAGTGGCGCTTTATTGTCTCTACCTATCCCTGTGGGAAAAAGGCGTGTCAATTTGATTGATTAATATATTCTATTATATTATATAAGTATTTAAAAATAAATCTATGACCTTGGATCCTTCAAGCGATGCGTGAAGAAGCACCTTAGGCCGACATAATGATGGCGACTGAGGCAGCCGGAAACTAACTCGCTTCTTTCAGTCGTCGTCACTCTTGGACCTCCTTTTGCTTATCATCAGGCGAGTCAAAGTCAGATGTCGTGTCACAATAAAAAAAATACGTTTTGACGTTATTGTAGTTTTGCTGTAACCACGACCTTTGCAACAGAGATCTGTTTAACCCTCCTCTTTTTAAATTAACATCCTTCTTAGCTAATATAATATTATTCAAACGTGTAATGTTAAACTGTGTTTAATTTTAAATTAAAGTACATTCTGCTAATGACATTGATTAATGCAGGCTTTAAGATAAGTGTCGTGATCTAAATCTAATTAATTAGCATCTAGGCTTATAATATTGAAATTCGCATATGTTTCCAAATATATTGTATGTATATTTTAGGTAAAGACTCACGCATTAGCACATTTTTTGAATTGTGACTTGACATATGACAGTACCCCCCGATGTTCAGCTAGAGTGCAATCCACGAATGGAGGTAACTGCTACTACAGCCAAGTTGAAACCGGCAACTTTACAAGCTGATCTTGTAAGTGGTGGTACTACCCTGGATACCACCACTTACAACTGCCTACCACTTTTTTAATAACCAGACCCGGAGCAAATATCCACCTCTTTTTTATAAATTAATATTTGTAAATTCAATATTTAGATTAAATATTACAAATTAAAGCTTGGAAACAAATATTTGCTCCGACCGGGGATCGAACCCGGGACTTTCCGCGTAACAGACTGGTTACCTCAAAAAGCACAAACTTGTTTAAGCCTATATGTCAAAGTATAATTGTAAATACATAGTTCATACACTATCTAGCGAGTTTGGAAACTGTCGATAGATTTTGAACTGTCCATACTACTTACAATACGAGTATAATACTATTATTATACCATATATATTATATACAATATACTTAAAGAGTGGTAGGCAGTGGTACCCAGTCTGCCGATCCGGGGTAGTACCACCACTTACAAGTATACAGACCGTGAAGTGATTTGGTCACGTTTCGGGATCAGCTTGTAAGTTGCCGGTTCCATCTAGGCCGGCATATTGGATGTGATTGCTACTCACAGTTATTGAATTGTAGTAGCAGTGACATTCATTCATGGACCACACTTGGCTGGATCGTTGGGACTCGATGAGTAAAGATGACTGTTGCCACAAACAGAGAACTGAGCTGGCAGCCGTAGTGTCTATTATTCTGCGCTGGTATTTTCATTTATTTAAATCAAATTGTCACGCCTTTATCCACAGGGATAGGCAGTGGTAAAGACAAAGTAACGCCACTTGCTACGATCCTGACACAACTCCCTCGCTTCTCTCACATCCACAATTCTATTCATACAAGCTCTACGGTTACGAACACTAGAAAACCCAGCTTAACAATCGTTTTCAAATAGTTAATTGCATAGCTCTCACAATGCTGGCCTCATAATAGCTTAACAACCAATAGGATTTTGATATACTTAGTATCCTTTGTATCTCGAAAGCCTCTTTACATGGTTTAAGCTGAACTAAGATATTACTTTGCTTTGTGCGATTCAGAGATCCTATTTCAAAGGCGCCATAACATATACTTTTTAGATTAAAACTGGACTTCAACTTTAGAACTTTAACTTAAATGATAATCCTTATCGAAAATTGTATTATAAGATACAAAATACTTTTAATAATTTATAAATTATTGAAAATAAAAACAATATTATTGTAAAATACGTTATTAAGTTTGTGAATTGAAGGAAGAATCAATAAATAGCGACCGTGGTGTAGTAGGGTTCTAAACCACTAACTAGTACCAACATACCTGTTTTGCACAACATAATAGTTGTTAAAAAATGCCTAATAGGCATTAAACTATGTAGGCATCGTCTATGTACCTAATTTTAAGTTTATTTTGGTGCAATAAAGGATTTAATAAATAATTAGTTTCTAGCCTGTTGTAAGCCGAAGTGCGGTCCATAAATGAAGGCTACTGTAAATAACTGCAAGTAGCAGTCACATCTACTATACCGGTTGGAATTGGCAACTTTGAAGCTGATCCCGAAACGCGACTAGGGCACTTTACGATCGAAACACTTCTCTTATAAATTATATTTTACAAGGTTTTGTATTTATGTAAGAAAAAACAATCAATCAATTAATCAAATTGTCACACCTTCTTTCGACAGGGATAGGCAGAGACAATGGAGCGCCACTTGCCACGATCCTGACACAACTCCCTCGCTTCTTTCACATTCACAATTCTCTTTTTTTTTTTTATTGTGACTCGACATCTGACATCGACCTGCCTGATGATAAGCAAGAGGAGATCCAAAAGTGCAGACGATTGAAACAACCGAGTCAGTACACGGCTGTCTCAGCCGCCGTCACTATGCCGGCCAAAGGTGCTTCTTCACGCATCGCTTGAAGGATCCAAGGTCTTTCTATAAGCTCTATGGTTATGGGCACTAGGCAACCTAGTTTTCTTGAGGATGTTTCCGATGTCGGAAAACACCCTCCTGGGCCTGCCTTGTTTAATGTATCTATTGACATGAGATTTTAATTATTTTCATTGACGACCTACTGCTTTTTAATTGTATTAATAGTCGCCTTCATTCGAAAAATATGTTTAACAAAGTGCTCTTGTGAACTATTAATTTATTTGTAGTGTAAAGTAAGTTATAGGCATTTTAGTTTGTTACGGAGACCGTTCTCAGTAAATAAACAATGAAGTTAATTTCAAACTTGGACCGCTTAAGTTTGCAATCTAACTTTGAGAAGATCTAAAGCGATTTCTGTTCATAACAATTATCATACAAGTGTATTTATGAATAAAATTGTCACCTCAAAAGATTATTTAGTACCCTTAATTTGTTTTTTTTAATATGACTAAACTTCTGGTGTACGTCGTAATTAACAAGTCCGCTATGCGTATTTTTGCGGGTTTGACTCCCGGTCAGAGCAAAGATTTTTGCAATTATTTTTAAGATTTAATAATGAAATTGCAAATCATTGTTATTAAAAACAGCAGATATTTACTTCGGGTTTTAGTTGATTAGGAGTGGCAGGCAGGCAGTTATTGGTTATTTGTCTACTCTCGACCGTCAAGAAACTCAGTCACGTTCCGAGATCAACTGAAAGATGCCAGTTCCAACTAGGCCGACATTGAGGAATGCAACTGCTACTGCTATTTAACTAGTAGCAGTCACCTTTATTCGTGGACCGCACTTCAGCTTAACATCAGGCAGGGTGCTGTCATATGTTCAGCCATAATAATAAAAAAATGACAATACAGTATTATATGCACTGTGAACCCCTGATGTTAACAATTATAGCAGGGGCAAGCTATGATGGCCGTTTTATCGTTTGAGCCGCTCATGAAGTTTTGTATAAATTAATAAATACGTTTGAAGAAGCAATTATTGTTCTTTATTGTCAAGTGACAGGTCGTACAATTTTAAATTATTTGTAAAGCTTGTGATTCTTATATATTAATGTGTTATAATGGTGGAATTGTTATCCAGTAATCATTTATAAGTTGATCGAGTATACGAGTACTATTAGACAAGTGAATTAAGGCTATTTAATATATAGTGTGCTTCGTGTCCTTTCAAGACTCCGTCGAAAGAGTTTTCGTAGAGCTTTTCCACCGCTTTACTAAAACCATCACCATCATTCCTTACCCTCATTTAATAGATAAAATACTAGATATAAAAATAGATAAAAAATAATCGATAAAATCAGTGTTTTATCCTCATTCACTGAATCCCCAACGGAATCCCACGGAAGACCTGGCGGTATGGATTAAGTTTCCTTTACCATCCGAGAAAGAGAGAATTGAATAAAAGAAGAAATAACTGCCACCATAAAGAACAAAAATTGTTCCTTAAACGTTATTAATAATTTATATGATACTTCATGAACAAATCAAACGTCAAAACAGCCATCATGTAGTGCCGCTGATATAATATATTTTATTTATTTATTTATTTAGACTATAGATATAGATATTTAGAATTCCACTTTTTATTTGCTATAATGAAAACAACAATAGGATGTCCTTTATTATTGCATTAGAAGCAGGACAATCCTATAAGTAGGGTGACAATAGCGTGCTCTCGGGCCCCGGAACAAAACTCCAGACCGGGGATTCATTTACGGCGGCCGACCTCTGCCATCCGCATATTGGAAATTCCGTTCATTGTGCGATGGAAAACTCATTGGAATTACTTAATGTGGTGGTTTGTTCGTATAAGCATATAATAGTAATTATCAAAAAAGAGGGGTAGGCTCACAGTTGCTGGTCATTGCTGATCACCAGGAAGTGACTCAGTCGCGTTTCGGGATTGCTCCAAAATTATTTGTTTTCACTAGGCCGGCATTAAGGATACGACTGCTACTTACAGAATTTTTATCGCACAAGATGTCGCTTTTATTTATAGACCGCACTCTAGCTTAACATCAGAGTGCTATAATTTGACGAGTCACAATAAATTAACAAAAATTAATGCATTTTCTAGAATGCTAAAATAGAATATAAATAAAAACAAAAAATATTGTGTTTAAAATAATTAATTTTTAGAGAAGTTTCCTTTGATTTTTAATATTTAATATTTATTTATGATTTTAAATCTTTATCGAGAGAAACATTATTTAAAACAAATGGACCGTACCCACCATTACCATAAAGTTTGTATAATGAATAGTATTTTCTTAGATTTTGCGTGAACATTGATTAATGAATGAATTGTAAAATCAAAACCAAAATAAACGCGATAGTAAGTAGTAATTTGTTTAATTCATTGTAATATGAAGAAATTAGTGAATGTGAAGGAAGCGAGAATTGTGTAAGAATCGTTATTTTGTTTAATTTATCTTATGTTATAAGTTATGTATATCTTTTATATATATTCATTCATTTATACATTATTTTACTCGGATTTTGCACTAAATCTAAAAGAATATAATTGAATATAATACGAGTAAGCCTACTCGAGAATACAACAAAATAAAATTATGGCACAAGAAATAAAATAAAATTTATTTTTATTTACATTTATATACTAAGCTACTAGCTTGTATTAAAGAAACAGGACGACTAAAGTACATATATTCAAGAAACATTTGTACCGGCAAGTGGTTTTGAACCCGTGCTCTCGGTTTGAGTTACCATTGCACTACCACATTACAATAATAGTAATAATTATATATTTACAATGACATTAGCAGAGACTCGAAACGTACTAACATGTTAATTGAGAACGAAATTGAATACGACCGTGACAAGACGCTAATTGCATGGATTATCCACGTACAAGGGATATTTTTGAATAGAATTCAGTTATGTGTTCCAAATTACAAATAGGACATAATAGAAATCTCATGTAAATGTATGCGTTAAAGAAGGTAGGCCCAGGAAGGTGTTTTCAGATCGAATAGGAGACATCCTCAAGAAAGCCAAGTTGCCTAGTGCCCATAACCATAGAGCTTGTATGAAGAGAATTGTGAATGTAAAGGAAGCGAGGGAGTTGTGTCAGGATCGTGGCAAGTGGCGCTCCATCGTCTCTACCTATCCCTGTGGGAAGAAGGCGTGACAGTTTGATTGACTGATTTAACATGATGGGCAGTGAAAGTAGAACGCCACTTTTTACCGATATTACTGTAAGGGACTATTATTTATATTTAATTGTGATGCGATATCTAACTTTGATTTGCCTGATGGTAAGCAAAGCGAGGCCCAAAAGTACCGGTGACTGAATAAAGTCTCACTTATGCGGTTGACCCAATTGCCATGCCCAGTGCCGGGCAAATACCTTCAAGCGATTGTAAGTCATTTTAAAGAATATATCCATTTCTTTAAACGTCATTGCTTACATCAATATTGTTTTTTTTTATTGTAGCGTCATAACGACAGCACCCCGCCTGATGTTAGGCTAGAGTGCGGTTCATGAATAGAGGTTACCGATACTACAGTCTATTAACTGTAAGTAGCATTCATATCCACTTTGATGGCCTAGTTGAAATTTAACAGTTATTAAATTGTAGTAGCAGTGACATTCATTCATGGATCTGGTGCTATCATAGGTCGTATCACAATAAAAAAAAATCGGCAACTTACAATCTGATTCGAAACTTGACGAGTGTTGGGCACCACTGCCAACCACTTTGCTCCGGCCGGGAATCTAACCTGGAACTTTACACGTAA
The DNA here is from genome assembly GCA_905220615.1 of Tinea trinotella. Classification (NCBI taxonomy): domain Eukaryota; kingdom Metazoa; phylum Arthropoda; class Insecta; order Lepidoptera; family Tineidae; genus Tinea; species Tinea trinotella. The sequence continues at coordinate 1,982,152 of HG992320.1, read as the reverse complement.
CTAACTGGTGTGCTAAGCAATGCGCCACGCGTGTCGTCAAGAAAATTATAGTAAGCAACTAATCCAGTATGTCACCAGTTGTGATGAGGGTTAAGTAAGGATGTTTAGGGTTTGATGCAAATTGTAAATTAAATCCAAGGTTTAAGTTTTAATTATGAAAATACATAGTTTATTAAACGTAACATATTATTAGTTATGAAAATTATAAATTGTCCTTAAGATTCTCACGTACGTATTTATTATATCACCATCATCATTATCAGCCAGAAGACGTCCACTGCTGAACATAGGCCTTTCCCGTGAAACGCTATTTCGAACGACAAGATGCCAGTTACATCCACTGGTTATTCGTGACTTTTACTATGTCGTCAGTCCACCAAGTGAAAGGAGGCCTACCTACCCTGCGCCTTTCGGTTCGTGGTCTCCACTTTAGAACTTATTTTCCAAATCGGTTATCGATTCTTCGAGCGAATAATTTTATACGTACTATATAAAATAAAGTTTAAAAATAAACCTTTATTTAATTCACGCTCCATATCTAAGTTTAAATACTTTCTTTCTTTTGAATTGTTGATATATACAGATAGACCGTAAAATAACCTAGTCGCGTTGCGGAATTGGCTTGTAAGTTGCCGGTTCCAACTAGGCCAGCATAGTGGATGTGACTGCTACTTATAGTTATTAAATTGTAGAAGCAGTCACCTCCATTTATAGATCACACTTCAGCTTAACATCACGCAGGTTGTTGTTATATGTCGAGTTACAATAATAAAAAAAGTTGTAACTGTCTGCCTCACCTACGAAATTAAAACTTTAAATAATTCTACCGGTCTAATAGAACTTATACTGCTCTGTTCTAATGAAAACTTTGTAGAAAATAGGTCAAATAATATAACTTCAGTGTGACATTTATGAAACATTGTATTGAATCTAGACTCTAAGTTAAACCTGTGTTATGATCCTCGGTCGCAAACTAACATTGTTATAGCAAATACTTAGTTTACTAATAAACCTTTTGAAATGTTAAATGGTAATGCAGTAACCATAGTTGTACTATCACGGACAATTTTTTTATAATTTTTTTATTTACATTTCTATACTAAGTTACTAAAGTGCTTGTATCATAGAAACTGGGCAACCGAAGTACATATATCAAAGATACATTGGTACCGGTGGGTGATTTCGAACTTGTACTCTCAGTTCGTGTAACCATTGCACTACCACTACACCACGGTCGCCTTAAGTTTTGTTAGGTCTGTATTTAATTTTAAAGACCAAAGTCACAAATATACTATGATATATTATGACGATAAGCGTGACGTAACACACAAGTCCGTTACGCGAAAGTTCCAGGTTTGATTCCCGGTTGATGCAAATATTTGCATCATAGCTTTTGTTTGTAATATTTTATAAATTGATTAAATGTACAAATAATGATATTGAAAAAGAGGTTATTTGCTACCGCTCTGGTTCCGCCTGCTGATCCGGGGTAGTACCACCTCTTACAAGTATACAGACCATGAACTTAGTCGCGTTTCGGATTCAGCTTGTAAGTGGTCGGTTCCAACTAGGCCGGCATAGTGGATGTAACTGCTAGTTACATTTATTTAACTGTAGTAGCATAAATGGACGTATGGACCGCATTCCAGCTTTACATCAGGCGAAGTTCTGTGATATGTCGAGTCACAATAAAAGAAACTTAAAATAATTGTTTTGTAATCAACAAAAGCCTTCGTTTTATCGACTCAGCTATTTATATACGTATTATTTAACTGAAAAAGTTACGTGAAAGGAAGTATGGTTTAAGAATGAATGACTTGGTGATCAAATGTCTCTTGTACGCCGACGATCAAGTTATCCTTGCATCTTCGGCGTATGAATTACAAAACATGGTTATTATAATGAATGCGGATTTAGAAAAGAAAGGTATGAAAGTGAATGTAAGTAAAACTAAAGTAATGGTTTTGGAGAGAGAGGATGAAATGACAGAATGTGAAATAATGATAGACGGAAAGAAAGTGGAACAAGTCAAACAATTTGTTTACTTGGGAAGTATGTTTACTAGGGATGGGAAGTGTGATGAAGATATTGAGAGAAGAGTGCAAAAGGGTAACGTAGTGAACGGTGCCATCCATATAATGAACTGCCAAATAATGTCCCAAAAGTCACGGATGGCTGTTCATAATGCGGTGCTTGTTCCTACATTAATGTATGGAAGTGAAGGTTAGGTATGGCAGAAGAAGCATGAGAGTAGAATTAACGATGTAGAAATGCGGTCGTTAAGGAGTGTATGTGGAGTAACGATAGCGGATAGAATAAGAAATAGCACACTGCGTGATAGATGTGGTTTGAAAGAAGATGTAGTGACAAGGATTGACAAAGGATTGCTTCGATGGTTTGGGCACATGGAAAGGATGAGTGAAAGTAGATTGACGAAAGGAATTTATAAATCTGATGTGGATGGATGCGATGAGCCTGTATGAAGAGAATTGTGGATATGAAGGAAGCAAGGGAGCTGTGTAAGGATCGTGGTAAGTGGCGATCCATTGTCTCTGCCTATCCCTGTGGGAAAAAGGCGTGACAATTTGATTGATTGATTGATTATTTAACTCTTTAATAAAAAAAGGTGTTAATTCCTTAAAATGTTTTTTAAATAATAATACGTATTAAATTGCCATTACACTAATGTAAAAAGAGGTCCCGAAAAGTACTCCATAAATTTCTCAATACTTTAGGGAGTTTATTTGCAAGGAAATTTGAAGATCTCCCTCACGATACGAATGCCACAGTAATGTTTATGTACTAGCTCGACTGTAAATCAGTATATTACCTCTACTAAGAGGTAACACTAGTGACTTATAACGTCGCATGAATATATTTAAAACATATCTTAATATTTTAAGGCTTCATACTCACATGAAGACACAACCTTCTCACTTTCATTACCTTCGTAAAAAATCTTATACATATGTATACATATAATACAAATATTATCTTAGATCTAACTAAATATTTACTGCTTGTATATTCTACGAGTATCTCAATAAGAGCCTCTAATCGACACAAGGTTTGTGTAGCTTTTATTTTTTTTATAATTTTTTATTATACATTTCCATACTAAGCTACTAAAGTGCTCGTATCATAGAAACAGGACCACCAAAGTACATATAACAAAGATACATTGTTACCGGTGAGTGGTTTCGAACTCGTGCCACTCGGCTTACGTAGCCAGTGCACTGCCACAACACCACGGTCTCCTTAAGGTGTGATTCCGATGGATTTGAATGAATCTGTGTGAAATTGATTACGTGCAAGGCGAGACTGCAGTCTGCGGCCAAGCCATACAGATTCATACAAACCAGTAGTGCAGTCTGCGGTCGCCATCGGAATCAATCTCATGAACCAGTAGAGTTTTTGTACACATGAAACTAATGAAACAAAAAAGGCAGATATATGTTTTTGGATCTTTTCTGATATCAATAATTCTATATGATACTATTATATTATTTATATAAAAAATAAAGAAAACATAATTAGAATATCAAAAACAAGCTATTATCATACAAAGGTTTCTTATCCATCAAGGGCGTGAAGCTTGGATCGGGTCGAGCTATTCATAAAATCTAGAAAGTGCAATAGTATTTTTTTAATTTAAATTATTTCAAGATTTTAAAAATATATTTCTAATTGATTTGTTTCATTCATTTATGTTATTGTTTACTTTAGTTGATTTAGTGTTTTTATTAGTAAATTATTAAGCTACAAACTTCAATAATAGGACATGACTTGATTTAAAAAATCTATAAAAAATACAATGGTTGTGTCCTCACGTGTACACCTTATAATGAATAACATTAAATAGTACTCAATTACATTATAACACTTGCAATTTGTTTTTAAATTACCTATTCTAAGACAAATTTGCATGAAAGTTTACGACAGGGACTCATAGTAGCGTTCAGGTTGCCAAATATAGATAATGTAACGCCAAACACGTAAAATAACGATCTATGATAACGTACAAATATTACAAATTAGCAGTTGTTTTCTAGGAATAGCGATTTCTAGAACGTTTAAGGCGACCGTGATGTAGGGGCAGTGCAATGGTTACTCAAGCCGAGAGCACGGGTTCAAAACCACTCACCGGTACCAAATTATCTTTGATATAATATGTACTTCACGGTATACAGACCGTGATGTGATTTGGTCACGTTTCGGGATCAGCTTGTAAGTTGCCGGTTCCATCTAGGCCTGCATAGTGGATGTGATTGCTACTCACTGTTGTTGAATTGTAGTAGCAGTGACATTCATTAATGGACCACACTTCGGCTTAACATCAAGCGGGGTGCTGTCATATGTCCAGTCACAATAAAAAAAGTACTTTGGTTGTCCTGTTTCTATGATACAAGAACTAAAGTAGCTTAGTGAAGAAATGTAAATAAATAAAAATAAAAGGTTCAATAATATAAACAGCGGTGATAATATTCATCGTGGCTGATATCAGTACTCCGCCTGATGTTAAGCTGATGTGGGATCCTTGAATCCAAACTGCCGTCACAGACAAAGGCTATGCAATCTACTAGCAGCAAGAACGCTATTTCGGCTTTGTTGAATTCCAACTTTTTATTTGATCCAGAAACGCGACTCAGTCATTTCACAATCTTCACACTTGCCAAATAAAGAGCAAAGCATTTAATAGTAGCAAAATAAGAGGATACACTGAAGGTCGATTGAAAACATACTGACTATATTTTTTTCTGACGTTATGGTCGTTAAGTGACTGAAATGAGATTTATGGATGAAGACGACTGCTGTTACAGACAAATAATAGCAGTCGGCTTTTCTGAATTCTGCATACTTTAAGCTGGATGCTCCAATCCACCAACTTTTCTTCGTTTTTTTTCTTCTCTCTTTAGGAATCTCTTGATTTATGTAACGATTTATCTACAACTAAACCACGTTCGCCTCATTCAGTTAGAACCAGCAACGCGAATGATTTACTACTGGTCTGTATACTTTAAAATGGTGGTATTACCCCAGATCCCCCATGATGATCCCTAAACGCGACTGAGTCACTTTACGATCTTTATACTATAAATAAAGTATAAATTGTAGGTGGCCCGATAGCGTATGCCTTCTTTCCATCGACAACCCTCTAACCTAAATTAACTTGAAAACTAATAAGAGAGTGAAAATATACAAAATGTTACTAACGTCAAAATATAAGCAAAACCACGCAAAGGACTCGTGAATGGGAAAACTTTCCCCAACGAAATGAATAGAGTTTTTAAACTGCAATAAAGTTTGAGAAGCTCTTCTGTGAAATTGGTGTTGCTTATTAAATTAAGAAATAAAATTTTATTACATTTTTTTTTATATAAATAAAAATGACACTAAAAAGAAACTTAATAAAAGTATGCCTAGTCAGCCGGTCATGTGTGCAGACGGAGGAGTGACTTAGTTGCGTTTAGGTATCAGCTTGTAAGTTTCAGGTTTCAACAAAGGCGGCATAGTGGATGTGATTTTATACTTGTAGTTATTTTATCGTAGTAGCAGTCGCATTGATTCATTGAACGCACTTCAGATAACATTAGGCGTCATCCTGTTATATGTCGTCGACCCTTAATAATAAATATATACATATAAAAACAAGATATTTCCCGTTAGTTTTCCGGGTTTGATTCCCGATCACGTCTGACATTTTCAGCACTAATTTACATTACAATACCTTTGTGCGATCTACTGTCCAGGGTATCTCTATTTAGTTACAACTTGTCAAGTAATTACACAAGTTCAGAGTAGTGGTCTTTATACCGAGCCGTGGAAACTTTTAAGAAACTTATCTTTTATATCTAAGTTATGAGCTGTAATGAAAAGTGATGAAAAGTAACTATGTAATAGAGCTTTTCATTTTAATGCCTAATTATTTAATACTATTTTAATTAATGCATCTCTATAGAGGTTCGGGGTTCATAATTTATAAAGAATATCATTCATTTTGGGCTTTTTTGTACTACTTTTGTAATGTCCAATAATGAAAAAATATATAAATGGTAGTTTCGATACTTGTATTAATAAAACTAATAACAATTTAGCTTTTAATTGCTGTGCGATTGAGTTATTTGAAAATTGGAATATGGATTTTGCATCATCTGTCAATCAACTCCAGTCAAAGTATAATTATGACAGTTTGTACTGCTTCAAACTGTCATATTATACTTTGATAACTTTGCACATCTAAACTATGCAAAATAAAGAATAAATTCCACTTAGTTTGTAATTTTCGTACATCAAACTATTTTAAAATGCATATTAAACTGTTAATACAATTAAGCCCAAGTCCCCATACAAAATGAATGATGTCCTTTATGTGGCTTAGTGTCTCCGTGACCACGACGGCTGCAAAGCTATTGAAAAGTCGGAATAATAAAAAAATGTAAAATCAAAAAACCAAAATATACGCGATAGTAAGCCGCATAAATTTGTTTAAGTCATTACTTTGAAATAATCAATCATAGTTTTCTTACCGTATGAACTATTAATAAAAGTTAATAGTTTATATTACTATTAATATTGCCTTAAAATATACATTGTACCCATTCACCGTTGATAGAATATACTTGTAAATCAACATAGTACAAGAAAATCTGTGCAAAACACCTCATTGATACAAAAATCACCAACAAAAGGTGTAATTTCGCGACTGAAGATAGAATCCAATCATTTGTGAAATACGCTTATTGTCCATCGTCCGAGAAGACGGTTCCTTATTTTATCAACTTTTTCGGTTTAGCAACTATTACTCGTGGGAATTTTCAATACAATATTTCAAATAAATTATAAACTTGATGTGGAAGGATGCTTTAAACGAGGCAGACCCAGCAGGGTATTTCCTGACCAAATCCGAAACATCCTCAGGAAAGCTGGGTTGCCTGGTGCCTTTAAACGTAGAGCTTGTATGAAGAGACTTGCGGATGTGAGAAAAGCGAGGGAGTTGTACCAGGATCGTGGCAAGTGGTACTCCATTGTCTCTGCCTATGCCTGTGGGAAAAGGCGTGACAATTTGATTGATTGATTGAAAACTATAAACATAGAAAATTATAAATATTGCTATTGCTTTATTCGCCACAATTGAATACGCCAATACGAAACAAATAAGGAACATGATAAATATGGAATAAACCACGTTTTGGACACACTTTGATGGAATAAAGACGAGTATTTCATTTACAGCTTATATTTTAAGAGAAAATCGAATTTATTTCTGAGGAGTCGTTTATTTTTCTTCTTATAAACATCAAAGGATTTTTCCTTCTGACGCGTTTTATTTATTCTTTATAGAAATTGAATGTACTCATTGACATAAAATAGTTAATTTACGAGTAGTTTCTTTATTTAAAAAAATAGTAAAATAATATTAAGTAATTTTCAAACCAGGGTGAAAAATTTTAGGATGAATGATGTTTAACATTTTTAAAGTTTTGAGAAACATTAAGGCTGGTAAAGCATTGCACTTGTCGATTGTTCGCCAAAGAAACGACGCGCTGAACTGTATAATTCGTCTGTTAATTCGGTCGGAAGAAGCATGCAGATTTCTGCTTTCCAGACCGGTGCGGGTGTCATGGAATCAAGTGGAAAGAAGAGATAAAGACCCTCCTCAGAACATTCTCTGTAGTATAGGCGATGTATCGCATGGACCGCTTCCGCTGTAATAAAATTAATAGGGCTGCTGTTTTAGGTATACATTTATATCTATCATACCTTAATATTATTTACAAATTACAAACAAATCATAAAACACAATAAAGGCCTAACTAAACAAAGCCATTAATAACAAAGAAACTAAAAATAACTTTACACGCTATTATGTTTTTTCTTGAGCAAAAATATAGATTTCACGTAGTCCAGTTGCGAACACAAAGTAGGATTTTGGTGGGCCCAGTCATTTGTCTTGCTAAAGAAAACCTCCGGAGGGAAAAAGCGCAAAACAGAATGACAAATTGATGGAAGTGACGAAAATATGTTCAGGGTCCCTCTTTCTGAAATAAACTGAAATATCTCGTATTTCCCTAAAGAATTTAGGTATTTTGATACTGATACTAGTTGTACGAGTGTTTTTCTAAGATAAACCTATTTAAAATAAATTAAGTTTATTTAAATAAAAAGAAAACACCTTGTCAAGTGAATAGTTTGGGCACATTGAAAGGATGACGAAAGATATTAATAAGAGGTGGATTGATAAACGAGGTTTACCCAAAGATCAGCTTGTAAGTTGCTGGTTCCAACCAGGCTGGCATAGTGGATGTGACCGCTACTTACATTTATTTACCTTTAGTTGCTGTCATCTACATTTATGGACCGCACTCCAGCTTAACATCCGGCGGGTGCAGTCAAGTATGTTGAGCCACAAAATGTGTAAAAAAATTCTTTTTTTTACACATTTTTTACATATTTCTTTAAAATTATACACAATTAAAATAAAATTTAAATAAGCTTACTTTTATATAATTAATTTCATATTATTATTCAACATTTATTAACTATAGAGTATACAGAAAATTGTGGATGTGAGGGAAGCGAGAGTGTTGTTTTCGGATCATAGAAAATGTTAAGGCGTGAAAATTTAAATAAATAACGTATTTATTGAAATTATAACTTTAAAACCATACATAATAAAAACAAAATTTAAATAAGCTCACTTTCACATTATTAAACTTGAACTTTCATTGAAGGGATAGTCATTACGTGACAGTAATTTGGGAGTGTGGATTCTGAGAGGCCATTTCGAGGGTCGTTGTCGCATGGGTCGCAGTTCGCACAGATGTCTTCGTAATAACCCCTGGGTTGCTGTCTGTGCCCATTTGACCTCATTCCCATTCGACACGGGCGGTTATTGTCTAAATTGTGCTGGATATTTTTTTTGTTGGGTATTTTGTATTACACGTTATATTGTCGCAAGGATATGAAAATGGTTTTTGTTTGTTTTGTGTTAATATTAAGTTTTATTATTACTACTAATGAAGAAAAGATTATAAAGTTTCAGTCTAAATATAATATTTTATAAGTATGTGATTTATATATAGTTTTATTGGTATTAAAGTTCATTATAGATGTAAGTTCATCATAACATCCTTTGTATAGCGAGGCTGAGGAGAAATAATTGCCAGCCTTCCTGTCTCCAGACTTTTCCGTCAGCCACTTGGACAACTTCTTGGCCTGACGCTTGGATGAAAGTCCCCAAGAGCTTATTGTCTCGACCCCAAACGGCGCAAAGTTCTATACAATTTCAATATAAGTTCCTATACAAGTAATTTGTATAAGTTTCTATATATGGATGTGAAGGAAGCAAGGGAGTTGTGTAAGGATCGTGGTAAGTGGCGCTCCATTATCTCTGCCTATCCTTGTGGGCAAAAGGCGTGACAATTTGATTGATTGATTGATCGAGCTTAATATCAGGCGGGGTACTGTCATATGACGAGTCACAATAAAAATAAAACATTTTCTTTGTCCAGCAGTGGCTTGGCATGATAATGATTATTGTTATGCAGGTATAAAGTAGAAAATTGTATCTGTCAAAATATGTACTAATAAGCATTTACGTAGAGTAAACTATCGATAAAATCTGAGTTATTTTACGGGCAGTTAACCTTTTATCCTAAAGGGCAGGTGGTCAGAATCACAACTGACACTTTACGTTCCCAACCTGACCTACTAATATTGAAGTTATTGAAAAACGATTTGGACTTTCATTATGATGTTATTTAACAGTATTTTTTTAAATAGAAGAAAAATTGGTAAGTAAAACTTTAACAATACTTAGGAATGCTTTTGTAATAATATGCACCAATCAATCAAATTGTTATGCTTTATTCCACAGGGATAGGCAGAGGCAATGGAGCGCTACTTGCTACGATCCTGACACAACTCCCTCCCTTCCCTCACATCCACAATTTTCTTCATACAAGCTCTACGGTTAAAGGCACTAGGCAACCCAGTTTTCTTGAATATCAATCAATAAATAACCTTTTTAAGTCTCTATTCCAACAGAGACAATGAAGCGTATCTTTGCACGATCTTTTTTTTTTTTTTTTTTTTTTTTTTTTTTCGCAGGAGAATCCCTTCGGATACCCCGCCACCAAAAGGGGAGTGACGGGGTTATGTGGTGCGCACTAAACTCCTGCGGCGACCATCTCGGCGCTTATACGAAGGGGGGCCCGGGAGTACCTGTAAGGCTTTCTACGGATCACCCCCTCCACGCCAGCTATTAAGCTCCGCCTACTTAAGAGAAGGAAAACCGCCTGTTTTCCTTCTCTTTTACGGCAGCGCTATGATCGCACTGCGCTGCCGTCCTCTCGGGGCCGTGTGTCCGGGTGTGCAGCGCCCCTACACGTACACACCCACGACCCCAAGGCACTCTAGCTACTCCACACAGTGCCCTCTGCTCTCAGAGGGACACGTGGAGCAGCGCCACACGTCAGACTTTTAGCCATCAGCCAACAAGAACCCCCTTAAGGGAAGTTATTGACTGATGCCCAGGATGCACCGGCCCATCTGCTTTCCGCATCACCGAAGCGATACGGTAAACAGACAGACACACGAGGAGGTAGTCTGACTTAGCACCCCCGATCTTGACCCAACTTTTTCGTTTGCTTCACATCCACAATTATCTTCAAACAAGCTTAAAAGCTTAGAAATATATCAATTTTAATGAATTGATAAAAAAACATTTATAAGATTTATTTTTAGTTTAAATACAGGAAAATATTAAAAAGGAATGTGAAAGTAATTTTAATAGGTTAAAAAGATAAGAAAATATAATATTATTTTGTATATATTAAAATTAATAAACAAGTGTTTTTTCTCGATTATTTTTTATAGATATTCCTATAAACCACAAATATAGAGATTGTTCAGAGAGAATTAATCAGCTTTAAGCAACTTTTTATATATAATATAGCCATCTGTTTCACTGAGCAATATTTCGCCCGCTCCGCCGCACCCCAACGGAAAAAACTTTCCCACTTTCAAGGGAAAAAATACTGTACTCGTATTCCTACGAAAATCACACTACCTATTGTTTAAAAAACTGGCTGTGACTTTTTAAATGTTTTTTTGTGACCCCGCTTGATGTTAAGCTGGAGCGTGGTCCATGAATGGATGTCACTGCTACTACAATAACTGTAAGTATTATAGCAATCACATCCACCTTGCCGGCCTAGTTGGAACCGGCAACTTACAAGCTGATCCCGAAACGCGACCAAATTACTTTACGGTCTGTATACTTGTACTAAGTTTTAGTTGACGGCACTCTTGGCCTGCTGTCATCATTCAAGACGAAGTCAGATTACAATCAATCAATCAATATATCTCCCCTTTATCCCGCAGGGATAGGCAGAGACAATGGGGTGCAACTTGCCACGATCCACAATTCTCTTCATACAAGCTCTACGGTTATGGGCACTAGGCAACCCAGCTTTCTTGACGATATCTCTGATTTGGTCAGAGAACACCCTCCTGTGACTGATTTGATTAACGCATCCACAATAGATCACAAAACACTATAACTGCTTGCTTTTGTTTTGCAAAACCATTTCCTTAATTCTTTTCAGGTAAGTATTAGTTTAGAGCACAAGATGTGACGATAATAGTCTCTCGTTGACGATTGACCAAATAATAAAAGTTAGGCTAAATCCAATAAAACGAGACTATTAATCGTTGTGACGAATATCGTCTGTGCGACGACACGTTTGATCATTGTCATCAATAGTGGCATTTTGGTCGATTTAGCCTAGCTTTTATTATTTTGCCAATCGTCGATGAGAGACGACAATCGTTTTAACTTGCCCCACAGGTGCATTCCACTTAAAGTAAAATATATAGACGTGTATACATTGTGTGACTACTTAAACAGAGTGTTCGTAATAAATTACAAAGTGGTTCAGTGGTCTTGCAATCTCTTAGGACAGGGATCGATTTGCACTAAACCGGACAAAGTGAACTAATTCTTCGTTCATGTAGTGTGACCAAAAGTTTGCGGGTGTTGTAATATTTTTTTTATAATATTAAAATAATGCGATAGTGGTGTAGTGGTAGTACAATGGTTATGCAAATCGAGAGCACGGATTCAAAACCGTGTTCCAATTTTTTTTTAATTTTTAATTTTTACCTTTCTATACTAGTGCTTCATAAAAACAGGACAACCAAAGTACATATATCAAAGATACATTGGTACCAGTGAGTGGTTTTGAACTCGTGCTCTCGGTTTGTGTAACCATTGCACTGCCATGACACCACGGTCGCCAATGTAACTTTAATATATGTACTAGGTTGTCCTGTTTTTACATTGATACCGGTAAGTGGTTTTCAACCCACTATCTCGGTGTGCTGACCATCGCATTACCACTACACCTCGGTGGCCCTAATTTGATACCAACAATCAAATACGTGATATGAAACCAACTAAAAATAAGCACATTGCTTTTTAACTTAATATAAATACAAAACAATAAAAATAAAAGTTAAACAAACTAAACAATTATTTATTTAAGAATACAAGAATGTTGGCAAAATAATATACTAGTCTTTGTAATAAGCAGACATTTAATTTTATTACATTTTAAACGAGGTAGACCTATTTACGATCAAATAGAAGACATCCTCAAAAAAGCTAGGTTGCCTAGTTCCCAAACCGTAGATCCCACCTTGGATCCAGCATTTAATCCAGTAGTGCTATGCGTGCTATAGACGACAGCACGATGTGCATTCTCGGAGAAAAAAGCACCGTTTACCCCTTCCTACTCTTTGTAACACCTCCCTCGGTACCTTGATTCTGAGGATGCCCCTTCACTCCGACTTGAGTTACAAGGGCCACATCGAACGGACCATTCCCACACCATTTAAAGAAATAAATAAAAAATGCTTTTTTATTATGCTGATATTTATCAACTGATTAAATTTTGCAGTTATAAGCGTAATTCCCACAAGTGAAGTCAAAAACAGCGATCACCACACCACAAAAACAGCGATCATAAAATCCCAATTTAAACATAAAGCGTGGAATTCTTATTTTAAAGTATTCTAAACCGGAATTAGTAGTTGGTGTTCTGGTGACTTCCTTTGAAATCCTTTGCCTTTGAATCTGAGTGTTGCCAGATTTACTTAATAGTCAATATAAGTAACAGATATTTATTTCTAAGAAGTTTAAACATTCATGACATGAAATTGAAATAATTTGACTATCAGTTTTTTCTTCTTTTCGATCTTCTATTTGAGATAAAATTAAATTATTTTGAGATAGTTCTGCACTTGACTCCTCTGCCTCCGGTCTGGTATTAGATATATAGTCTCACAAAACAAGAGTTCCTGATTCAAAACCACGTGTCTGTTGAAATGTATCATTGATACATGTAACATACTTTGGTTGTTTTGTTTCTTAGTTTAGTAGCTTAGTATAGAAATATAAATAGAATAGAAAACTACTTTATATTTTAATAATTAGGAATCCGTTTGATTCATAGTTAAATGTTCTTTTGTTGATCGAAGTGAAATTTTTATCTAATAATTTTTCACTACACATTTATACAATGGTATAGCTTGTCTAACTATAAATGACGCGCCCTTCTACTTTATTAGTTTATTTAAATGTGTGAATGCAAATATTTCTAACTATACTATTATACTTTATTAACATGCTCCTCCTTTTGTGTCCAACTAGCAACTGAATGACCAATTACAATAGCATTTTCGGTGTGTTGCATTCATATTTTATATTTTCTTGTGTGTGCAAATGCGGTGCAAATGCATCATTTCGGCTTAGACAGACTATAGGTGGATACAAAATTTCAAATAAATATCTTAAATGAAATTGTATACAATTTCTACACATTGTATACAGAGAATTTGGAAGTTTCGCGTAGGCAGCAGAGATATAACACTCCTAGTGAGTATAAACAATAAGAAAATTTAGTATTTACCTAACTCTAATAATAATATTGGTAAAAAGAATCAAATAAAATTATAAAATACTACGCAATAAATAAAACATTTACGTTTACAATTAATTTTACTTTGGGATGGTTTTGTTGTAACTAAAATTTCAATGAAAATACATTACAGTTAAAGCCTTTAAGAAGATTTTGCTAATGGAATAGGGGAACACAAAGGAAATAATAATCAGATATTACTTTGAAAAAATATAAGCTAAGAAATTTAACGTTACATTGTTGCTATATTTACAAGTACGAGTATACAATTAATCTAATTGTCACGCCTTTTTCCCACAGGGATAGGCAGAGACAATGGAGCGCAACTTGTCATGATCCTGACGCAACTCTCTCGCTTCCTTTATATTCACAATTCTATTCATACAAGCTCTACGGTTGGCAATCCAGCGTTCTTGAAAAATAGTTTTTTGTTTATGAATTTAATTACTTAACTTTCTTCTTCTTTTTTCCACCTTCATAATAAGGATTGCGACTGCGCCCTGGCTTTCACAGTTGCGGATATCAATTTATGCGTTTAAAATTCACTCCATTTCTCCAAGCATATTTAACAATAAAAATAATAAACATCATTAAAAGTACATTAGCGTGTTCGTTTAGTTTGTTCGTGACCGATTAAACTGTGTCTTAAAATAAAATAGGTCATTTCGCTGGTTATTTAGACCGGCCCGCTCAGAAGACTATAGTTTGCAAAATATAAGGACCGTGTTTTGAGTTTTATTTTTACATTTCTATACTAAACTTCTTTATATGATAAACTTGCTTATATCATTTAAACAAAATAGCCAAAGTACATATATCAATAAAATCAAAATTAAAATTTTAAAGGAACCCCCGAAACGCCTGGAACCACTTTGGTCATATCATCAGCTTTATAGTAATAAACAACATTAGTCATGGCTCAATAGTTATATCCCTTTAATATCCCTTGGATCCTTATGGTGCATCATCAGATAACTACTCCAGGTCTTCAATTTAATAATGGCCCAGCTAATGGCTCATAGAGAGTAACAATTTTAGTTAAAGCACTATAGGTCCATTTCTTGTTGATTTGCTGATCTGAGAGGATCCATGATCAGATTTTTTAGATCTGGAATGTTTTATTTTATCGCACTAACTTTTCTACACTTAGTTTCCTACCTTCAAGACAAATCTAATAAGTCCAAACTTAGTATACCAAATAAAAGTTTGAACACATCCAGGATTTCGTCTCCTACCTTCGAGTTCCATCATCAGAGTAGCTCAGTGGTACCAGTTAAAACACACATGTATTTGTATACGTTTTTATTTTAAATGTTAAGTCACAGATTTGTTTAAAAGTAAAGTAAATACTTATAAGGCTGGGAATACAAGTCCGATTTTCCTCTCCGATAGTCCGATCCGATTGTCTGATCAGACAATCGGAAAGCACTCGTGCCATACATTTTGTTTGAATACTTAATACACGTCAGATCCGATAGTCGGATCGGATGTCAGAATCGGAAACAACGCCAAGGCGCTTACGATTTTATGGCCGATCCGATTGTCTGAAGGTGCAGTTTTGATACAGAATACAGAAACAAAATAGACGTCCGATTCCTACTTCCGATTTGTAAATAATTTGCTCAGCAATATCGGACGTGTATTCCCAGCCTTATGCGTGTTTAGAACGGGCAACCCTTGTACGTCGCTATGCGACGAAGATTGTTATTTTATGTCAAATAAATATGCCATTGTTAAAACACGTAAAAAATGTTATTATTTTTCCCCTAAAATATACAATCAAGGTAATCGATCTAAACTGCAAACCAACCTCGCCATATGAATATTTTAAGGGAAAAATTATAACATTTTTTACGTGTTTTAACAATGGCATATTTATTTGACATAAAATAACAATCTTCGTCGCATAGCGACGTACAAGGGTTGCCATCCTAAACAGCGCGTCTAAGATCGCTCCAGCTGCTAACAAATCGAGCTGATGACCTTGAAACCCCTGATCAGATCTTCATCAATTGTAGCTAAGAACCATCTCGATCACGTCAGCTTTCAAATGGAACAAACCGCATCGTAATCGGTCCATTCGTTTAGGAGCTACGATGCCACAGACAGACACACAGATACACAGATACACAGATACACAGATACACAGATACACAGATACACAGAGCCACAGATACACAGATACACAGATACACAGATACACAGACAAGTCAAACTTATAACACCCCTCTTTTTTGGTCGGGGGTTAAAAATACATTGGTGCCGGCAAGTGATTTTCAACCGGGAGCTTTTACTTTACATAACCTTTGCGCTACCACCAGACCACGGTCGCCTTCTGTTATTATTTCTTAAGTTATCAATATAAGGTTCTTGAGATTTATATACTATACTATATATTATATACTATAGTATATATTTATATACTAATTTTGATGTCAATACCAAATACTATTATTGAAAAGAATGTGCCCCATACAAACTAATAAGATATATCAGCAAAGCTGGTTGAATTAGAATGGCATGAATTCCCTAAACAAGGATTTTCTTTTAAGATTGTATGAGGAAAGTTTAAATTATAACAGAGGTCAAAAGGTGGTCCTCATATTTTGTAAATATTAATCCTCTTGTGACTTGCACTATACTCGTACATAGCAAAATATATGCTCCTTATTTCTTTTTGCTTTAAGTCCATTTTGCAACGGAATAAGTTATCGAATTTTTATTATATTGTGATTTTTCTTACACAATAATTTAAGTTTAATATTTCGTAAAGAACTTGTAACTAACCAATTTCCAAAGGGGTTTAAATGTAGGTCAAAAATATTTAGGTATACTAACTTATATTTATTCACTTCATTTACTGCAAATTTTACCTGCATTTACACAGGGATAAGCAGTGATCATGTTTTTACTATCCTCAAGCTGTTGTTTCCTTCACATACAAGCTATCTATGGGCACTGTGATAGATTTGTTACAATATATGTATAATTTATTAATTTTGACAAATGAGATGACTACCCGCGCGATCCAATGCTAACAAACCGGTCCACTTTGCGTAATTCCTGGGTTCGATTTCCGGTTGAAGCACTTATTTGTAATATTTCATTATTATTTTTGGATGATGCAAATATTTGTTAATAAAAATGAGAGAGATATTTGCTCCAGGTCTGGGTATTTAAGAGTGGTAGGCAGTTGGTGTTCTTTAACCCAGTCTGCCGCATCACCACTTTCAAATGTACAGACTGTTTATTGACTAACAGCCGGTTGTTACAAAAATTATAATTTACGAATTTGTAAAAAGTATCGTACTCGTATAAGTAAAAGAAAAAAAAGAAAAATGGGTTGCACCACTCTTTAACTTCACATTTTACATTTACGTTTAACGGATAGAGGATAAAGGAAATCATTCATTTTGGGTTTCTATGTACTACTTTTGTTATTTCTAATGATAAAAACATATTATAAAAATTAAATGGTAGTTTTGATATAAAATTATTATTTCACCCATTTCACAAAATTACCCAATTCACGATTTCGTAATAGTAAACGTAATACGAGTAGAATAAGCATAAAGTAAAACTAAATACGTAAATTGAAACTTTTTTGGTACAATCGGCTGTTAGTAAATTGGCATAGTGAATGTGACTACAATTTTACTGTAGTAGAAGTCACATTCATGGACCGCAATCCAGCTCAACATCAGGCGGGGTGCTGTCATATGTCGAATCACAAAAAAATATTTATAGACTTTTTCATAACGTTATTTAGTAGACTTTAAAGTTAATTCCGTAAGCTCTGTAACCCAAGATAAGAGAAAGGGGCATATTTTTCAGGTAAAATTTCCTCCTAAACAAACATTCACCTCGCATTTCTTTGTTACCAAATCTGCTTATATTTTCAGGATTTTCAGTATTATTTTGACTTCAAACATATTAGGAATTTTTAATACCATTAAGGTGGGATACCTTCACTGACGGTATTTTAAGTCCCTGTTTAGAAACAAATGTTATGAATTAAACAAATTTTATGCGACTTACTATCGCTTTTATTTTGGTTTTATTTTTACATTATTTCATTATTTCAACGTTACGAGAGCTTTGCAGCCATCGTGGTCACGGAGAGACATAAAATTTGTTAAAATAGTAAGTAGCATAAAATTCATTAATCAATGTTCGCACAAAATCTAAGAAAATACTAACAAATGTTATGTTTATATTTTTATTAGGGTCCGACATATTACGGACGGCACTCCGCCTGTAATGTTAGGCTGGAGTGCAGTCCATGAATGATCCCTCCATCCATTTATGAACACCACTGCTACTACAGTTAAATTAAAATGCAAGTAGCATGCACTATTCTGAACTACGAGTAGTTAAGTAGAACTAGCAGTGCAATGGTTACGCAACTCAAGAGCACGGGCTTAAAACCACTTGCAGGTACCAATGTATCTTTGATATACGTACTTTGGTTGTCCTGGTTCTATAATACACGCACTTTAGTAGCTTAGTATAGAAATAATAATAAATAAAAAAGTTAACAGTACTGAAAGTTTACTATATACATGTATAGTAAACTATATATATGTATATAAAGAAAATAATAAAGTTGTTAATGAAAATATAAATTTACATTAGTTGTCAGTCTTTTTATAATATTACATCTCGTAACAAGAGGTCGAAGTTTAATCGGGTACCTTGTTTTGAAGCCGGGGTCCCTCGCAGGTAAACTTTGCAATTTTAATTAATCTTTAGCTAAAGTTCGATGAGGTTTCATTGTGCCTCGAGAACGTTCAATAATGTTGTTTGTTTTTATGTATAATAAACAATGTTTCTTATGTCTTTATTTTGCTTAGATTCGTTTATTTATTTACACTTCTTTGACCACGATGTTTATTAAAATCTTCTTTTGTTAATTCATAAAAAATGACAAATTTTGACGATTTCTTGGTCTTGTCTCTATTCTACATTAAAGACAAGAAACTACGTATGATACCTAAAAAAGGCTCTTTCAGTATAAATAGCCTTTTTTATCGTATCGCAGCTTTTTTTCTGTATCGCAGCAATCCTGAGACATTAACTCCGAAATCCTAAAAAAGCGTCATCACACTAGCGAACCAACGCATCCAAGAACTCAAAACGTTCTTCGTTTTATCTCCAGCGCAGAGATAATAATTTATTTACTAAACCAGTCCCGTCATGGATAGTAACGCTATTTTGTCTTCCGTGTTCACTGGAGATACAAAACAAAAATATGCTAATATTTTTGTTTTAAAAATATTTTTTATTTTAAATAGATTTGCAAAAAAACATATTGTTTTAAAAATAGGCAAAAAAAATGTCAAAGTAACATAAATCATTTAGTGAGTAGGGAATCTAAGAACCCAAAGTTTAGCCTACTAATTTAGGGAAAGAGGTTTTAGAAGTGCCGGAAATACGGCAGAATGATAAGCAATGTGTACCGTCGCATAAATTTTACCGGACGCCCTGTTATGACAAAACTTAGTAAATTATTTATTTATTAAAAAGAGGCATCCGCCTGTTCCAGGTCAGGTAGGTCTGTTCCAACAGTGGTGCCCAGGCTGCCGATCCGGGGGTAGTAATACCGATCAGTATACAGACCGTAAAGTGACTTAGTCATGTTGCGGGTTCAGCTTGTAAATTGCCGGCTTCAACTAGGCAGTGATATCCAAAGAGAATATTCCAGTTATTTAAACTATAGTAGCAGTTGCCCCCATTTATGGTCCGCACGTTAGCTTACCTTCAGGCTGGGCGCTGTCTGTCACAATAAAAAAATAGCTCCACTATACACGATCCCGACTCCAACAATCACATTTACATTAATTGCGATTATTGGCTCTACAATAATTATCAAAGAAGTATACAGACTTAGTCGCGTTTTAGAATCAGCTTGTAAGTTTCCGGTTCTAACTGAGCCGGCAGAGTGGATATGACTGCTACTTACAGTTATTAGCAATTACCTCCATTCATGGACCGCACTTCAGCTTAACATCTGGTGGGGTGACATGTCGAGTCATAATGAAACAAAGTACCTACAACTTATAAGTTTTATGTTTTTTTAAACACCTACAATAATACATTTTTAAAAGCATAAAATATACGTATTTAATACAGCTAAGTTTAAAACGACGTTTTGTCATAGTACGTTTATAGCAAACTTGGCCCTTTTTCATCCAGAAGTGGCTAAGTCACGCCCATTGAAAAATATTTCCGCCATTTATATCAATAAATGCGTACCTTCTGTTTATCAAGATTTTAACTTGCGGTATTTGTCTCCCTTCTTTTTATTTACTACTTTACTCAATTGTAATCTATGACATTGATATTAAACTTAATGTCTCATCTTCAAACATTAGTTTTTTAGTCTCTTGTTCTTGCTTTCAATCATATTTAAACATGTTTTGTGATATTTATTAGTTTAGAAATGAAACCACTATCTGGTGACCACAATGGCTACAGGAACAAAGGTACACAAAATATACATATATCTTAGAGAAAGTAATGTGATACTGTAAAAATTTAGAAAGAGAGATAGAGAATCCTATTTCCTGTACATGCGATTTTTTATAATTTATTTAAACGTGCGACCAAGGAATACTATCTAATTTTTCATTATTGTTCGCAGTGTGTGCATAATTTTTGAGTTGCAATCGAGTTTGAAGTTGACAATGTTTATTTTTAATGGTGAATCAAAGATTGCAATTTGTTTTGCACACCTATAAAATAAATAAAAAGTTTTCGCCGGCATATTCCATTATCTTAACGCACTTAATAAAAAAAACCATTTTTCAGCGTCCTGTACATACCTACTTATTATTTTATCTTAGACCATAACAAGCAATCACAAGGAGCAATTTTTTGAAACGACCTTAAGTAGCTTCTGAATATAATGTACTCGTGCAAATAACTTATAACAATAAAATTATTCGCACGGTCTTACGCTTTATGTGAATAGCGAAGTAATTGTGTAACGGTACCATGAAATTGCTGAAGCACCTGTCATGAATTTGAATCATGTATCTGTAAAGTTAAGCCCCATTTACAGTTTAAATGGTCCCGTTATGTAAATTCAAGGTTATTGTCGGTTTTATGTATAGCCCTTAATTCAGGATGCCGACGATTACATAATAAGAGGATTAGGGGCTGATAATTCAATAGGGACTTCGGTAAGTGGTGCTTATGAGAAGAATTGAGGATCTAAAGACATTGCAATGTTATCGTTTTTTTTTGTGACTCGACATATTTTGTCTGTATGTATATTTTATCTGAAATTTAATCCTAAATCCTAAGTTTTTTTATCTTTACTCACCACTTTTGTGGCTCATTTTTTAAAATATTATGAAAATTATAAGTGAAAACTAAACATACGTCGGAATAATAAAAAATTGTAAAATCAAAACCAAAATAAACGCGATAGTAAGCCGCATAAAATTTGTTTAATTCATGAAAACTAAAAGATAAAAAAATAAAAATTGTACAAGAAAAAAGGTTTTAAAAATAAAATAAACCTAATTATCCTATATCTTTATTCTTTTACCAAACCCACATGAAACATTTGCTTTAAATAATTATACAAGTACAATAGGTTCTCTCTATAATATGAAATTGATACACACTGTTGCCTGTAACCGTTCACTTACAGAGATTCCTAAAACCAAATGTTAGGCTTCGTTGCGCAAAAATACAACCTTTTGATTTCAGTATACAATATTTTTTAGCGCTTATAGATAGAGATCGGTACATATTCTTCCTATTTTTGTTTTTGAAAGTCCTTTTATAATGGATTGCTCAAACACCCGTATCCTAAGATATCTTTTTCGAATTCTATAATCCTGGATCCTTAGAAAGTAGCGCGAACAGTCATCTCAGCCAGTTTTCTTTAGTACAAATGCGGTAGCAAATAAAAAACAAGTACGTTTAGTAGTCATTAAAATTTTAGAATTATAAACATTTTGTTTGTTTGTTGTCCGACCAAATCGGAGACATCCTTAAGAAAGCTAGGCCCATAACCGTAGAGATTGTATGAAGAGAATTGTGGATGTGAAGGAAGGGAGGGAGTTGTGTCCGGATCGGGCAAGTGGCACTCCATTGTCTCTGCCTATCACTTAAAAAAAAGGCGTGACAATTGGATCGATTGATTGATAAACAATTTGAATCAGACATAACTTAAAATGAGTTTTTCGATAATATTTCGAAGTAACATTCTTCGAGAATAACTATATAGGGTTAGGTTTCGATGAAAAAGGATCAACCCTTCTCTGTTTAGATTTATGTTGTGGTTGGAACGACTTATCGTGCCATGGCAGGGCAATATCTTTAAAATATTGCCGCCCTACTTGTGTCGATGTGTGTAAACATGTTTCGCAGGTAGTTTATTTAAACTCATTCATCGCGTAATGGTGCAATATAATCACATATGTATTTTTAACTATCTATCAATCAATTAAATTGTCACGCCTTTTTTCCACTGGGATAGATAGAGACAATGGAGCGCCACTTGCCACGATCCTGACACAACTCCCTCGCTTCCCTCACATCCACAATTCTTTTCATACAAGCTTTACGGTTATGGTTATTTTCAATTAATGGTCTCGCAAACCAAGAGCCCCCAGTTCTAAACTACCTTCCTCTATAAATGTGCCACTGCCATAGCCAGTGTACCGCCTCTGGAAACTCTGGCAATTTAATTCCCATCCCGAAATCATCTCTATCACAATCAATTTCTAACTCTCATTTGTACTGCGACTCAATGCAACTGAGTATAACATACCTGAATGTAGAGTTACGCCTCGGGGCATTTTGGAAATTCACAACTTCCTTATCTAGATTTCAATCTATACATATAAGACAGTAGGACTATATAGCAACAGGCAAAAACATTGCTCTCGTATAAAATTTTGAATGGATCGAAGAACCGACAACCGATGGGGAAAAAAGGTTCAAGAGTGGAGACCACTAACTGGAATACGCAGCGTAGGTAGGCCTGTCACTAATTGTAAGTAGACTAACGACAAAGTGAAAGTTACAACAACCGGTGGATGCATATTGTCGTTCTAAGAGGGAGGCCTATGTTTAGCAGTGCACGTCTTCTGACTAATAATGTTAAAAAATTTGAATTTAAAAAACATATTAAAAATTACTTGTCACCTTACTTGTTGGGTATATTTTTAGCATTTGACATTAAAAAATGAACCCAGCAACAAACCCATTTTCTGCTAAATTGAAAATACTAAAGTTTGTTAACAAAATGCTCAGTGAACAAATAACTACACAGAAAAGGTCAATAGGAAAGTTAATTTTGTAGTTTAATAAGCAATTACTGCTGAACATGTATCCACTGTAGTGCAATGGGGTATAAAATTCATGAACGGTTGCCTTTTACTCGTCGATTCATCCAATATGCATTTAATGCCCTTTGCCGTCAAATTTACTGACATAGAACAGAATTATTCCGATTGTCAATTAATATATAATGACACATTTGAGTCTAAATTAGAAATGCCATGAATATTTGCCTACTATTGGGTTGAATCGCTTTTTTAGACGAAAGGAATTTATAAATCGGATGTGGATGGATACGTTAACAGGGCAGGCCCAGACAGGTGTTTTCCTGCCAAATCTGAGACATCCTTAAGAACGCTGAGCGCCTAGTTAGTGCCCATAGAGAAATTCTGGATGTGAGGGAAGCGAGGGAGTTGTATCTAGATCGTGACAAGTGGCGCTTCATTGTTTCTTCCCATCCCTGTGGGAAAAAAAGCGTGACAATATGATTGAGTGATTATTTTTTATGTTGACTTTATATAAATAAATGACCTGCAATGGCCTGTTGATAAACTGCAGTAGAGGTTAATGTGCGGGGAACTTAAGGGTTTTTATTTGCTTTTTGCAACCCACTTAAGAATGCTGGGGCATTTTTAATGAAGAATACGTGTATTACTTTAGTCCGAAGCTTTCGTAAACTTGCTGTATAGACAACTTTAGATGACCACTTTTGTTAAGCTAAGCGTGATCCATGAGCGTGAAGTAATTGAAATTTTTTTAAATATGATCACGACCCGCCTGATGATAAGCAAGATGAGGTCTAAGAATAACGTTCACGGCTGCGCCAGTCGCCGTTACTACGTTACTCGTATGCCGGCCAAAGGTGCTTCTTCACACATCGCTTGAAGGATTCAAGGTTATAGGATTCAGTCGTACAGAAAAGACGCACCGAACATTTATGAAGACCGAAATAATATTACAATAAATTAATAAGATTTTATAAAATATTCACTGGAAATCAAAACCAGGACACTAGAGTGGGAACCACTAATTGATTCAGTTCCTGCAGCTTCATTTTTTAAATATAGCTGTGTGATACCTTACCTATTTGAAGTATACAGACCGTAATGGCCGTAGCCGTAGCTGGCCTTGTTGACAAGTTGCCGGTTTCAACAAGGCCTGTTTAGTGGATGTGACTACAACTTACAGTTATTGTACAGTAGTAGCAGTCGCCTCCATTCACAGACCGCACTCTAGCTTAACATCAGGCGGATGATGTTAAATATGTCAAGTCACAATAATAATAAAAAAATATATCTCTTGTAAATTATTAATAATAATTATTTGTGTTTTGTGCAATTAAATGATCTACTTAGAAAAAGGATTTAAAACAAAATAAAAAATATTTATTACAAAGTCGCTAAATAGCTGAAAATAAGGCTTATATAAGTTTTACATAAGACTTTGTACGGCTTATTTACGGATTTTCAGCTCGAAATTCTTCCTGAATTAATTCGGGATAATCCTGTGTCCATATTTCACAATGGCCGCAATTTATGTGCAAATCCGTTATTAATCAAATTCTTAAATTAGATTGGTTTAATTGATGTGTTTTTTAACAAGGTTTTTTTATTGTATGCTCATATATTCTGATTTCGTGACGACAGGTCTGGCGCATTGGTTAACATATTAGTTTGTTTTTGTCCTGGGTTCAATTCCTGTTCGGAACGAATATTTGTGTCATAGCTTTTTTTTAATTTATTTTGGCAACAAACAGTTAACAACAAGTAACTTTAAACTAAATTTTAAAACAATACTAGATAGTGCTGAAAAGTTATTTTTTTAAATTTACTTAATCCGCCACCAATTAAATAAACATAAATATATTTTTTGTCTTAGGGTATTTCTTTAAAGAATTATGGAGGTGAAGGAAGGGAATAAGTTATGTCAGGATCGTGGCAAGTAGCGCTCCAATATCTGCCTATTACTGTGGGGAAAATGCATGACTATTTACCTAAATAATTGTTTTTTACTTTAAGAAAATATGTTCTTGCTTTAGACAAGTAAACCGTCGTAGTCGTAACAATATTTCTTTACTATGGCCGTACTTAAGCTGAGAGGCATTTTGTGAAAGATACATTTTACAAAATAATGACGATCGTTACAGGAATCGACTACTTAATTTAACTCCTTTTGTTCCTGAGTCGACGCTTTGATGGCATTATTACACGTGCCTACAATAGTTGGGACCAGCTCTGTATAATAAATATTTATTTATTATACAGATATTAACTGATACATATTAGTATTTTCTTAGATTTTGAATTAACAAATTTTATGCAGCTTACTATCTCGTTTATTTTACCATTAAATCAAAACCAAAGTAAACGGGATAGTAAGCCGCATAAAATTTGTTTAATTCGTTAATTATACATCTTGTTAATGCATACCACCTCTAACACCAAAGAAAAATGAAGGTAATCTTTCCTTGACGATTATTTGGTTGTACCTAAGGAAAAAATAGAGAAACTCACATGCATGCTTAATATTTAAGCGCTGTGAATTAATAAAAGGTGGCTGTGGCCTAGTGGTAATAACACAAACCAGGAGCCCCCAGGTTAAAACCAATTGCCGGTATTAATGTATCATTAATATATGTTTACTTTAGTCATTCTGTTTCCTTGATAACAGAATGACCTTAGAATTTAATAACTTAGAATGAAAATGTAAAAAATTATTCATTAAATGTTATTTTTTTAAATCTTGTTGTCACTAATCTGCATATTGACGGCGATTGAGGCAACTGTGAACCGAGTCGTTTTTTTTCAGTTTATAGCGCTCTTGGTTTGGAGGAGGTCGAGCCACACAAAAATAAAACAAAAAGTGGTATCAATAGTTAATTAAACAAATATGCGGCTTACTATCGCGTTTATTTTGGTAATTCTCTCCATGACCACGATGCTCTTGAAACGTCGGAAAAATAACAAATTGTAAGATCAATAATCAACCGCATAAAATTTGTTTAATTCATTAATCAATGTTTGCGCAAAATCTAAGAAAATACTATGGTACCAATAGGTTGACGATCACATTAAAACGAATGGTGGATGTAATAGCATGTCATAAAGGGCACAGATTCAATTCACTCCCACCTTCAATTGTAAATGATTGTTAATAATATTAAAACCTCTCCCACCAAAATGGTTCTGAGTCAGTTTTAAAATTAATTATAGAAATAATGCGAAATACTAGCAATGAAATTTGTTATTGTTTAACGTACGTTTACTACACGAGTATAAACACTATCTAGGTATCCTTCTAAACGAATTATGATAACAAAATGAACTAATCTAATTCCATTATAAATGTGTGTATGATATAGTACGAGTATTTTCTTTTTAATTCAACATATGACAGCACCCCGCTTGATGTTAAGCCGAAGTGTGGTCCATGAATGAATGTCACTGCTAATACAATTCAACAACTGTGAGTAGCAATCACATCCATTATGCCGGCCTAGATGGAACCGGCAACTTACAAGCTGATCCCGAAACGTGACCAAATCACTTCACGGTCTGTATACTTGTAAGTGGTGGTACTACCCCGGATCGGCAGACTGAGTACCACTGCCTACCACTCTTTGATAACCAGACCCGAAGCAAATATTCATCTCTATTTTTTATGAACAAATATTTGCAATATTTTAATATTATTAAATATTACAAATAAAAGCTTTGAAACAAATATTTGCTCCGACCGGGGATCGAACCCGGGACTTTACGCGCAACAAACCAGTCGCTAAACCGTTCGTCCACGCCTGTCGAGTAGTATATAAGTTATTTTTATATCTACGAAAGGAATTTATAAATCTGATGCGGATGGTTGCGTTAAACAAGAGAGGCACAAGAGGGTGTACTCCGACAAAATCGGAGACGTTCTCAAGCAACCTTGGTTGCCTTGTGCCCAATAACCATAGAGCTTGTATGAAGAGAATTGTGGGTGCGAGGGAAGCAAGGGAGTCAGGATCGTCCTGCCTATCCCCGTTGGAAATAGGCGTGGGAGCGAGGGATTTGTGGCAAGCGCTCTATTGTCTCTGCCTATACCTGTGGGAAAAAAGGCAAGACAATTTGATTTGATTTGATATTACATGTATAATGTATTGTAACTTATCTTAGTTCTTACTTTTTGCACCCCATGCCCCATGTTTACACTCATATCTGTTTCACTAACTTACTTATCGCTGTTTTGAAATGAGGCCTTCAATTGTATATATACCGGCTGATAAAAAGAGCGCTGGCGTAACTTTAACTTTAAGCTTCGCAGTAATGTCTGTATAGATACACGGATTTGCTCTCACCGCAGTCGTCCAGCACTCTTTCAATCTGCTAATCCTTATACTGCGCAACTCAAAAATCAGTGCTTTTCTTTGCCGGGATCTATACACATTCTGTTTTGCGTGTTATTTCTATGAATTTGTACAATAAAGAATTTTGTCTGTAATTATTTTGGTTAATTTATTCTTATAAATTGTTTTAAAATGGCAAAAGAAGCATAAAATTAGAATAATACTGTGGAAATGGGGTCATGAAGGAGTGTATGTAGGGTAACGATTGAGGATATATTACGTATAGTGAATAATTCAGTTCTACGTAAAAATGTGATTTGTAAGAAGATTGTGACAAGGATTGAAAAGGGTATGTTGCGTTAGTTTGAGTATATTAAAAAGATGGATAAAAGAACATTAATGAAATAGATTCATAAATTAGAGTTGGGTGAAAGAATACAAAAGGACAACCTAAGAGATTCTTCCTTAAATAAATCGCGGACATTCCTCAAGAAAGCAGTCCTTGGAATTTCATTGATTGATAAATATTAAACAAAAATTTTTTTTTTAAATATAAATAAATATTCAATGTTCTAGTTGTACTAAAATCAATATAATTCTTCTTAGCAGACCCTTTCATTTGATACTCATATCGTGTATTGAATAAGATCATTTTGTCCGCCATCTTGGTGGCTTCCACCATATGGATCTTATTGTGACGTCATTAAATTTTCTTATTGTTCTCAGCAACCAGTTTACTGATTTTCATATCATGGGGATAAAATAAAAAATAACTGGTCCGCCATCTTTGTGTGTCCGCCATATATCCAATACAATGACTACTCTTAGCTGACAATGCATTGTCATTCAAACCAAACGTGTATGTAAAATAAACGCTAAATAAAACACTTTTTAACAGATTTTTATTAACAAAGTAAGAAAATATTTATTCATACGAATGAATTCCATTAAGTGTGTATGAATGACTAAGCATGTTTATTTAATACTCACGAATGAGTACTCAAAGAAGACGAGAGTGATTCCTGAGCGAATATGTTTTTTAAAATGTCTTCTATTTGTGGGTGGAACGTAATGTCAGAGGATTATGTTGATTTGTTGGTTGATTTCTTACAAATTTAAATATTGTATATTCGTTTTCAATATACGTTTTAGGTGATATTTAATAATTGTAGGTGATATTATTCTTGGACCTTGCTCAGGCAGGTTTTTTCACAATCATAAAGGATGCTAGTCTTTTACACATCTTTGTACAAACTAATTAATTTTATTTAAAACAAATGATATAAAAAATTGAAATCAATAAGTCAATCAAATTGTCACGCCTATTTCCTACGGGGATAAGCAGAGACAATGGAGCACCACCTGGCACGATCCTGACTCCCTTGCTTCCCTCACACCCACAATTCTTTTCATATAAGCTCTACTATTATAAAAAAAAAATATAGAAAGAGCAAGTTAATTTATAAATGAATCACAAGACATCTGGGTTGCCTAGTGCCCATAATTACAGAGCTTGTATGAAGAAAATTGTGGATGTGAAGGAAGCGAGGGAGTTGTGTCAGGACCATGGCAAGTGGCGCTCTATTGTCTCTGCCTATTCCTGTGGAAATAAGCGTGACAATTTGATTGATTGATTGAGTGAATTACAATCTTTCATTCCCGAATAGACGAACTGAATTAAAACCAATAAGATGCCTCACTTAATGATGATGATGATCAAGCGACTCCTTAGTCAGTACTATGATGCGCTCTAATGTGACTCGCAAAACCAATTTAAGTTTAAAATGTACGGTTGCAGGGTACACAAATGCTTGCGGTCCATTTTGCGCGTAAAGTGGCAGGACCGCGTCACAAACACAGATATCTTAAGACGCGCGGATATTCCCGGAGTGGAAGCGCTCATCATGAAACACCAGTTGAGATGCAGTGGACACGTGGTGCGTATGGACGACATTAGGTTGCCCAAAGCTGTTTTCTACTCAGAACTATCACATGGCAAAAGAAAGCAGGGCGGACAGTACCTTCGCTATAAAGACGTCCTCAAACGGCACCTAGCTGCTAGTGACATTCGTTTTGATGGATGGGAGGAAATGGCCTCACTTACGATATATACCGAACCACATTGATAAAAGAAGGACATACATTAGAAAAGAGATAAAATTATCCTTACATCATGACACAGGTTTCTTTATAATAAGGTCCTTAAATTTGCAAGCCTTCAATGTTTATCTTTACATGAATGGGTCCCAATCTGAAGGCAAGTATTGTTTAGAGACATAGATATTATGCAAATAGACGCTGCTTCTTTATTTTGTATAGGTATACGTGTCTACTTTTGACAACACGCGTGGCGCATTGGTCTGCAGAATACTTTGTAATGCGTAAAGTCCCGAATTGTGTCATAGCTTTTATTTGTATTATTTAATAATTAGAATGAATATAAGAAATAAAAAAACGGATATTTGCTGTAGATCTAGTAGTCTAAAAAGAGTGGTAGGCAGTAGTGCCAAGTCTGCTGATTCCGGACTGCCGACCACTAACACATGTACAGACTATAAAGTGACTTAGTCGTATTTCAGAATAAGTCGGTTTCATGTAGGCCGAAAAATATATAATTGGAAATTGATGTAGAAATAATTAATGCGAAAGGATCTTATTATACAGGGTGTCTAATATGGTGATGACAATGAATTATCAAAAAAAAGTATTTTTCATGCAATCGTTTTTAGGATACGAATCACCACTCCCTCTTTAATTTTGGAGACTCTGTATAGTCCAAAAATTATGCAGGTACTTATGCTCTGTTCTCTAATCTTGCCAAGTCCGTGTCCTATACAAATAATACGAGTATTCTATAGATATATTCTCTGTGCCTTTACATGAATCTGAAGATAAGTATTGTTTTGAAGCGCCCCCTTTGTTTTGAAAAGGTTTTCTAAAACCTTCTTGGGCCATATTTATTTATTAAAGCGCTTCAAGACCTTTACTTGTTTTCGTGTGTGGATTATTTTGTAGTGTTTGCCTGAATACGTTGGTTATAAATATTTTATTTGTTTAGGCCTTAGGTTTGCTTTTATGGGTTTTCGTGTTCAAAACAAATTTCTTACTATTATTTTACATTTCTATACTAAGTAATGAAACATTTACTAGTATAGTGACAGTACTTGAAAGATCATCGCAGGTGAAAATTTACTCTCTTTTAATATATTTTAATACCCTTTCAGTCACAGAAGGTAGTGGGAAGCCTACCGATTCGTGGTCTCCGCTCAAGAACCTCTCTTCCCCATTGGTCATCGGTTCTTCGAGCGACGAGGCCAGCCCATTCGCCCAGCCCAGCCACACATGCGAATGTGATAATGCATGCTTGAATTTTTAATTTAATTATAAATCAATCAATTAAATTGTCACGCCTTTTTCCCAAAGAGATAGGCAGAGACAATGCAGCGCCATTTTTCATGTGCCACTTATCAATTATTTGTATGCAATTATCATTATTATAATAATTTATAAATTAAAAGAGTATCTCTTTTAGAAACCAACATATTGTACGTTTTAAGCACCATTAATCTTAAATTTAAATGAGTACCATTCTAATATTTCACATAATTTATCAACATAAAATTTAATGATAATTATAATTAATTAAAATATGCAATTAATATTAGGATAATGTTTAAAACGGCAACTAGGGGACCCTGTTTATTGCCTTTACTTATAGCAAACAATTTTGTATTATGAAAATTGTTAGCTCTACCAAATTAAGGTAGTTATATGACCTCTTTTAATTACAAAATGTGCTCAAAGGATACTTTTATTGCGTGCATATTAAATTTAGTTGGGTTATAGTTTTTCATTATAGTCTAATTATAATTATTTTTTATTGTTTAAGGCTATCCTGTTACCTCGATGATAGTCTAGGGGTTACATTTTTCACGGCCGAAATATTACACAGATTGCCTTAGTGCGGTAATTCACCAGGTACAGATGTAAGAACAATAAAATTACTTAGTAGCATTTCTTTAATACTGCAGGAGTTATGTTCAGCTATGCCATCATAGTGAATGCGTCTGCTGGTTGCAATGAGAGTTCTAATTGTAGTCAAGTGGTGCTATGGTTATGCAAACCAAAAAGTCCCGGTTCAAAACCACTGGCAGGTAACAATGTGGTTCCCCCAGTTTGTCGCGTAGTTTAGTATAGGTCCGGGCAGTTAAAAAGGGCTTACTTGTTTTGTTACCTGCTTACTTTTCCTTTTAGAATGTGTATAATTCTTAGTGTAAAAATACGAGCAATATCGATTTTGCAAAACGATTTGCAAGTTTGATGCTTGTTTCCATTGCCGTAAAATGCTAGATATTTTGACGCGACGGAATCGACTATCATTGCTTAATTTATATTGAGCAATTTTAATTGCCCATGTATGCGAACCTTTAAATATTATCAATTATGTGTACGCAGGCTTTCTCCCACCGCAGTCATCAAGCGCTTTTCTTATCTGCCGATATTTACACTGTGCAGCTTGAAATTCAGCACTTTTTATCTGGCGGGATTTATAGCTATAGAAATAAAAAAAATAAAAAATCCTGGAAAAATCGTATTGCCTACTGGGATAGGATGAAACAATGTATCATTTTTCACCATGACACAACTCTCTAGCTTCTTTTACCTCCGCAATACATGCTCTATAGTTATGGACCACCGCTATCATTGAAAATAACCAAAACTTTATTAAGGCTTATTCCGCTGGGTCATTCTCGTTTTATCCTTCCACTCTTAAACATTGTATAAAATAGTAGATTTATACAAATTAAAATTATTTGGGTCCCTTTATCTGGAAGAGCTAACTCAACTTAGAGGCTCAGCCATGTTCACAGGCAGACAATTAATATTTTTAGGTGGTTTCTTTATGATTTCGGTCAATTTAAATTTGAAATGTATAATTTCTTTTAGAATATTTTAATAAAATCTTCATTTTATTTAATTAATTAGGAAATTGATTCTATTTGGATAATAGGACCAAGGGTTAAATAAAATTAAAACAACCATTTTTTTACCATGTTTAATGAACAATATGTCAAATAATTTGTTTTTTATTATTCATTATTCTTTAAAATTGTATATGTATATGCTATACAGTACGATACAAGCCCTGTTTATTCATTTTAAGCCTTATATACTACAAATAATGGTTCATTTTTCATTTGGTATACAAATTAGCGATATGCAAATTATTATAGAGATATGAAACAGAACATTCGATATACAACTAATATTTATTAATTTTAACCTTAATGCAATTTTAAACCTTATTACGCCAGTGTAAAAACGTTTTTCGTTATATACCTATTTTATTATGCTACATTTTAAAGTATAAAAAATATATAATTTTAAGTAAATAAATAAAAGGTAGAAAATAAAACAGAAGATGCATTATAACTTTACTACATTTTTTTTATATTGTGGATCGATATGTCAACATCGCTTGTATGTCGATGTCGGGACCGCTTGATGTTAACCTGGAGCGCGGTCCACAATTGGAGGCGACCGCCACTACAGTTTAACAACTGTTAGTAGCAATGACAGTAGTAGTCATATCCGGCAGGCTACTAAGCCTGCCGGCCTTGTTGAAACTGGCAACTTACAGGCTGATTCCTAAAAGCGACTAATTCACTTCATGGTCTGTATTGTAGGTCCACATCCATTTTGAAACGCGTCAACGCGTTACTGCTCGTACAGAATACCGCACCGACTAAGCAGGGAGCGGCACAAATCCAAAACAAATAATTAAACAAAATTTACTTTGGTTATGAAAAAAAAAATACACGTTTTAAGGTTTGTTAAGTTAGTCCAAATTGTATATAGAAAATTCTGCTCCCAAAAATCATTGTTATTCTGACAGAATAACAATGAGTCTCGACCAGATAAACAACGGTTTTTATCGTTATTTTATTGATCTGTGGTCCACTAATTTATGTTTAGAACAATACAGAAATAGAAGGAATTGTATTGAATGTTACTGAATGTAAATAAACTAACAAACACAAGTTAGGTTATTCAAGAATTACCTTAAAATAACATAATGAGTAATTCCATGTGAATTCACTCTTTTGTCGCACCTGTTACAATTTCATCATACATTGAAAAATGATATATTTTATTGTGGCTCGACATATGACAGAGCTCCGCCTAATGTTAAGCTTGAGTGCGGACCATGAGTAAAAGCGACTGCTACTACAGTTAATTATTTGCAAGTAGCAGTCGAATCCACTATGCTGGTCTAGTTAGAACCAGTAACTTCAAGCTAATATTTTAATATACAATAAAAAAATGACATAATTGTATTTATGCGTATGTAACTTGATCAATTCAATTGTGATTTCCATTTACCTCCTTCTCTATACCCATACAAAATATTTATTAAACAAATGAATTTAAAATTTTCTTTCGAAAAAGCAACCATTCCATCAGTATTTTCGTATGACGTTGTCACGTTTAAGTTTAAGTAACTAACCGATTTTTTTTTAGTTGTCGTCGCTCTTTGACCTCCTTTTGCTTATCCTCTTGCTTTCAGGTGGGTCAAGATCAAATGTCGTGTCACAATAAAAAAAAGCAATTCTATAACATCCAATACATTATAAACATTTTTAAAAACAACGATACTAGAGAATTATATATATTTTTTCAATAGCAAATAATATAAATATCATAATTTTCTAATTGGTACAGGATTTCTTAATTGTTTAAAAATTATATACAATAAATATTATACTTTGTGCTATCTACATTGAAATTATTGCATTTCGTCATGCAGTGTTGTAAATTTATAAACGTTACAGTTCAAACTTTAGCTGTCTAAACTCAAAACACACGAACACTGAAAGAGAAATCGGGACCAAAATTCATAACAGTATACTTTGTAGGTTACTTTATTGTCGATTGACAGCTCTTGGATACACAGTCCTGGAATGGAAGCGACTGCAGTTAAATATATGCAAGTAACAGTCGTGTCCACCATGCCGACCAAATTGTAACTGGCTTGTTTTAAGCTGATCCCGAAACGTAACTTAGTCACTTTACGGTCTGTAAAAAGTGATGGTTAACCTTGGATTGGCAGACTTTCTCGACTACAACTACCAACTGTCTTACCTACTACACATGAAGCAATTATCAATCGCATTATATTGGTTTCCTTAGTTTTTTTTAATAAGAACTCTGACCGGCATACGAGTGAGTGAAGGCGACTAAGACAACCGTAAACTAAATTTGTAATAAATTAGGCAAGTCGAGGTGGATGTGGCGTTACAATAAATAAGAGGCTAAATAATTTAACTAACTTTTATGTGACTGATATTTCAGTTCTTTAAATGTAGTAGCAGTTACCACAATTCATGGGCCGCAGTCCAGGTTAACATCAGGCGGGGTGCTGTCATATGTCGAATCACAATGAAAAATATATACGTAAAAAAATAAAATACAAACTGGCAAATCTTTTTTTAATGTCGTTTAGTTACACCTAAATCATTATTTGTAAAAGTTTTCCGTACTGTATTTTGAGTTCAAACAGCAGACCTATATTATGTACTTCTTAATGCAATTATTAAACTTATTTATAATTATGGACATAGCCTTAAAAGTCAAGAATAAAAAATCCATTGCATTCCATCAAAATTATTAAACATTTTCCTAATATTAACTCTCACTTGCTTTTCATTACATACTAAATTTAAAACAATGTAATACCAACAATACTTGGCTAAGATAGTATTCGCTTTAAGTATCATTTTGTTTTGTTGCTAGACATATCACAGCACCCCACCTTCTGTTAAGCTCGGTGCTGTCAACGAATAGAGGCGACTGCAATTACCAAGCAACAGTCACATCTACTATGCCAGTCTTGTTGACATCGATGACTTTTAATTATTCTTTTGATTTGTGTACTAAAATAATTTGGATGAATCGGAACTTGGACAAAATGTGACTTAAACCAAATACCCAAAGCTTTTCGATTTCGATCAAAGTTTGACTTTCTATCATAAGTTTTCAAATAGCTAAATTTTGAAATGATTTGATAGCTGTGTCGGGTCTGACATTGAAAATAATACATTATCTAAATTAAAGTTTTCGTATCTAAATAATTACAGTATATTTAGAGAGTATACTGGGAGTTTATTTGAATTAGTTTAATCTAACTCAGTTGAAAGGATAGAATAAGGAATAGCAAATGAATGCTTCGATGGTTTGGGCACATGGAAAGGATGAGTGAAAGTAGATTGACGAAAGAAATTTATAAATCTGATGTGGATAGATGCGTTGAACAAGGCATACCCAGGAGAGTGTTTTTAGACCAAATCGGAGACATCCCTAAGAAAGCTAGGTTGCCTAGTGCCCATAACCACAGGGCCTGTATAAAAAGAATTGAGGATGTGTAAGTGGCGCTCCATTGTCTCTGCCAATCCCTGTGGGAAAAAGGCGTTACAATTTGATTGATTGATTGATCAGTTGAAAACATGTGATCGAACTATTAAAAATAACTTTATTTTTTTCTATTTTTGTTACAATAATTAATAATTATTTTTAAAAGTACATTATTATACTTACTATCGATAATTGCAAGTGATATTATATTGCTTTTATATGTATACCTAAGTATTATAATATTAACTAAAAAAATCGCATTCATTAACATATCATTTATAACCTATCTAACTTTTATTTATTATGTACAAATATATAAAATATGTTTTTATAGACATTGGTAGCAAATATTTGTTTCGAGATTAGAGGAGTTTATCTGTTCTTAATCATACGGACAACTGAAAAAACCGAGCTTATTCACGGCTTCTTCAGTCACCGTCACTATGCCGGCCATAGGTGCTTCTTCACATTGTAGATGTACAAGAACGAAATACAAATTGAGTGTATACACGAAGTGAGCTAAGGAATCTTTAATAATGAAGGAATGTTCGTCTTCATTTTATAGTATGACACGTATGTAGTATATTTATTATAAAATTTACTTTGGTCTAAATATTTTTCCTTGATTTCCAATTGCGTTTTTTTATTATAATTTTATTTTGTTTGAATTTTATACAGATAAACTCAACAAACCTTAACTTTAGATGCAAATATAGTAGATATTTTAAATATAAATTATATATATTGTTATTTTTTAAAAAATAAAATTATTTATAAATACAAAATAAAATATTATTACTTTAAATATTCGACGTTTTAACTTCCAAAAAACTGCGATTAAAAATGAGTTTTGTATCTCTTAATTTTAAGACGATTCATTACATCGCATTTAATCACCATACAGTCTGGTGATCCTGTCGTAAGAAGGCGTGACAATTTGATTGATTGATTGATCAACAAACAAGTCTATCTATTCGATATCTATGTTTGACATTAGAAATTTCATATTCAAATCTAGGATTGCTCAGCCTGAACCAAAGTAAACCGCTTGCATCAGATAGTTCATTATTCTCCTGTCTAAATGCAATCGTTTCAAAAATCACATTCCATAAAAGAAATGGTTCTTTATTCGTTTATTTTTTAAAATTGTTCTCTTCATTTAAATTTTTCTTTGAGAATATTGAACATATTTGGAAGATACATAGCTTTAAAAAAAACTATGTCATAGTTGGATCAACATCCTATATAAAGGTTTAACTGGAGAATTACTTTAGGCATTAAGTGTTTTAATAAATAAATAAAAATATTTAAAACCATAAGAATAAAATAGTAAGAGCCAAAATATTTTAAATATACTAGTAGATAATATAAAAAAGATAAAAGTTGTTGAATGAAAAATCAAATATTAAGATATCTACTACAATTTGCCTCATAAAGTTGAAACAATTAATTGCTACTTCACTTATTACTAATAATGATAAAAACACCAACAATGAAAAAGGTGCATAATGATATGTATCTAGTGAATAAGACTCAACAGTTATATAAAGTTTTATAAAATCTGTTTCTTTTCATTACAGTAACAAAATATGTAAATATAAATAAACACTAATGGGATTCGATGTTTCTGGAGAATTTTCATTTATAAAATATTTCTTGAACTTTAGAGACTAAATAAAAGTCCTGTTTTATTTTAAAAGGTTTAAATATACGTGCTCCTCATAAACATTTAAAAATTACAACAATTAAAAACATTAACGATATAAAACTCTCATAACTAAAACAGTCTACGAAAAAAAGCAATTTTCTAAAACCTTTTATCATAATTTCGCCGTAGGCGTTCAATTAATATTTTTTATAATACTGTAATTAAGCTGCTATGTAATTATTATTTTTATTTAAATTTTATCACGATTCGTTAAACAACATTGAAACAACTTTTTAAAGTTCCATTATTTAGGAAGTAAAAATATTTCAACATTAAATGATAGTACCTACATAGGAAGGCATGGATATGTTGGTATAAATAATAATATATTTGAATAGCATGCTAATAGCGTTACATACTAAATGTGATGCGACTAATTAAATGTGATTAAATTTAACATGATATCAAAAGTGCTTTAAGCACTCAAATAATTCTAACTTAATTCTATCACGGCCTTGAATGATTGATCTTAAACAAGACATAATTATTACTATTAATATATATAGCACAGTGTAAATAAAGGCAAATTTGTCTTTGCAAAATCTACATTCACTTCAAGTCTTTATTTTATGCAATTATCACTTCACTTCTTACAATATCAATGGTAATGAGTTCTTAGCGCTATTGGTCTGGTTGCTTATATTTTAATGCAAACTTCATTATGTTGAAGCAGATGATTTCCTTTTCTCAGATTTATTTTCACGCAATTTGCTCTCATCGAGCGACTCGATTTTGTGTCCTCTTAACAATGGAGTTCTAGCATCAGTTCTCTCTTCTGACATATTTTTGTTAATATATCGTTCGTTTTTGAAATTATTCACTCTAATCGTATCGTCATTGTCACTATCTAAGGATTCTCGTTCACTTGAATTTTTACTCGAAGCAACGTACTTATTGTCGTCGTCTGGTTTCGTCGGGTCAAGTCTATTTTTTTCTTCAGATTTGTCATTGTGGAATCCCATATTATCAAAACATTGGGACGGTACAATGTTTACCGATTTCATCATGGGCAGGGCTATTGCGAGGGCAGGGCTCATGTCGCGGGGGCTTGGCGTAAGTCGCGTGGCAACTGACAAGTCCACTCCGGGCATTAGGCTGGCAACTGTGATAAACAATATTAAAATATTAATTAAGTGCTACGTGTCGCAGCGGATAATGGAAAAGTTTGTTTCACAACATTTTACGTTACTAAAGTTTCCTTAGATTCAAACTGACTTGGGATTATCTTACACATTCATGCAGACATGCTTTTTAATAGACATTTATTAAGGTAATATAAATAAACGTAAACACATTACGAGTTGAAAAAAATAGGATGTTTTAACAACACTTAGACATACAAACATTATGATAATAAAAGTGTTTAATTAGTGTTAAAAATAAATAAAAGTTAAATATAAATATGTTATAAAGTAATTTTATAGTTATTGGAAAGACGTCAGTTTAGTACAGTTTTAGAACGTGCCAGTATATATATATATATATACATTTATCATTGTTAGTACAGAGTAAGCTTGTGAAACTATAAATGTGTACCACTGAGTCTATTTTGTCGACCTCCGAGGCTGGTTGTGTATTGTTTTGGTTCTTTGTTGCATTTTGTTGGTGATTATCTGTAAAGTACTTGAAAAGTTCATTGTTCTGCTATGGTACTAAAAATAATACAAATGGCAAACTAAATGCAATGCAAATGGAATCTAATGGAACACATATCTAATGAGGACATAAAGCCTGAAGCACTATGCCTAAAGGAACATTTACTAATAAACAATAAGAGGTATACGACACATGTCACACAAAAATATAATATTATTCTGAAGTCGAACCTCTGCCGGTACGTTGTCGAAGCATGGAACCTAGACGATGACTGCTGCAATTGGCTGGTGCTCCTTGGTTTTATTTGCCAATTAGTGCGTTAATGACGATGACGAAAATTTTAAAGCAAATCTGTTGGTGATGATCGGATGTCGTTATCGTTAGTGTTTTAGTGAGAGAAGTGAATGCTCTAGAAGTTTCTTGGAAGAGAGTCCGTGAGTGCTGCAACCCAAAGTCTGCTCCGAGACTCGATGTATTTGTGTGAGTTACAGACAGACATCGCCTTCCAATAGATTTTTGCGTTCTCTAAAGCATGTTTAAGTTTTTTCGTTTGCAGTTGTTTGGTGTAGTTTGGATCATAGCCTCAAGCTCGCTACGATCGCCATCTGTGGAGGATTACATTGCATAAGCTAATATTAGTAGGGTGGTTTCGTTAGTCCATGATGATACTGAGAACAGAGTTAGATTAAAACTATTATTTTACACAGAAACATTATTCACACAACTCGTTCATTTTAAATGAAATATAATTTATATTATTATACATTTACAATTTTGTTTAAATATTTTATCTACCAACCCAATTATTATTTTCATTTAATAAATTTTGTGTTTTCATTCATGATTGTGCTTCACTACTCTAACAACCAATTGTTTAGATTTATTACTAATAAACTTACCCATATTCGGTCCCAACATATCTTTTGGATGATTACTTTTAATAGCATTCATTCTCCTATTAGCAGCTTGAGGTCCACCCATTCCTGGCGGTAAACCCCCGCCAGGACCACCTGGGACAGGTCCACCTGAATGGGATGAAACTTAGACTAAAGTGAAAATAATTCTGTACATTTCGATAAAATAGTCTACGAGTATGTTCTAATGTCTTACGTATTGGTGGTCTAGTTGGCTCTACGTTGATAACCCTCCTTCGTTTCTTCGGTAACTTAGCCCGCGCTTGCGTGTGTGAGTAATACATGGCAAAGTTGGATACTATAACTGGCACTGGCAGAGCTATCGTCAATACCTATAATATTGTTAAGATATTGTTAAAAAAGCATTGTTTCTGTAAGAAATAAAACTTATATCTTGTTAAACTTACACCAGCTAATGCACAAAGAGCACCAACGAACATTCCAACGTAAGTCTTCGGTGCCATGTCTCCATAGCCAACAGTGGTCATAGTTACCAGAGCCCACCATAGTCCTAGAGGTATGCTATTAAAATCGTTGTGCGGATTTGTCTGTATTCTTTCTGCATAATAAACGAGGCTAGCAAAAATCACGATACCAAGCACCAGGAAGAACACTAAGAGCGTCAATTCCTTTGCGGATGCTCTGAACGTCTGGATGAGGATCTTAAGTCCAGACGAATGTCTTGTAAGTTTGAAGAGTCTCATTATCCTAATGATGGAGAAAAACTCAAGTATATCTGCATTCTCGACGTGAGACGCATACTTTTGAAGAATTAAGTCTATATAAAAACTCATCGTCGCAATGTAATCAATAATGTTTACGGATGATTTAATAAATTCGCACTTATTTGGGGATGATATGAATCGGACTAATATTTCGAGGGTAAACCACGCATTACAAACACATTCGATATAGAAAAAGGCAACGTGGGCGTTTGTTTGCACTTTGTCCAACGCCCAACTTTGATTCTGATTCGCAGTTGTCACAGAATAGTTTCTAATCACTGGCACTCGCATGTCTGGATGCGTTTTAAGACAAAACGATATTATAGACACACATATGAAAAATACTGATATGACGCCGATTATCTGAAACAAAATATCATGTATTATCCAATGTTTTAATAAATTAAAGAAAGATAAGGTAAGCTATGTAAATATAACTTTTACCAAAGTATGTTTAGGCCAAGGGCAAGTACTTTTATATAGGAAGCTACATAGGAATCGTTAATTAAAAATTTAGGTTTGACAAAGCAAATTATTATAATAATTAAAACCATATTTACCTTAGCTGCATTGGAGCTGTATGGTTCATCAAATAGCGACCACATTTGGGGTTTCAATTGCTGCCACCATGAAACAGTCCCATTATAATAGTCTTCTTCGAAGCCAAATTTCCTAGCTACTTCCTCCTCGGACGGTTTCTCGGTGTCCAAATCCAACCGATCCAATACTGCCAACGTTTCTTGAGTGTCACGATGCTGTGAAAATTAATCGAATAAAATTTTGATATTATCTTCGACTGTCTAAGAGTGGTTGGCTTGGTGCCCATTCTGCCGATTCCGGCTAGTATCACCACTTATAAGTATAAAGACTGTGAAATGACCTAGTCACGTTTCGGGATCAGTTTCTAAGTTGCCTAATCCAACTATGCAGACGCCGTGAATGTAACTGCTACTTACATTAGTAACAGTCACCTCCATTTACGAACCGCACTTCAGCTAACATCAGACGGGGTGCTAATATCGAACCGCAATAAATATTTTTTTTTTGGAATTAATTAAAATTGAATCCATCAAATTATATTATTCCAAACAAAATAAATATTAATATACATATTAACCAAAGATATTTATACAATTTGCGATTTAACCACTATACATATGAATTTAATTTCAATCAACAAAACTGGTTTGCGGTTTGAATCACATATTCGCATTAAACAAAAACGTTACATACGAGTGTTCTAGATTCGAGGCTTTCGTTCATGTTTCAGTAATTAGTGTTTTAAATGAAATATAAACTGTACTTGCTTGAATACTATATTATTGTAGTCTGGTTGGGTTAAAATAGTTTAATTAGACTGAGGCTGAGTTTAATTAGACTGAGGGTTAAAATAGTTTAATAAGACTGAAATATAAAATGTACTTGCTTAAATACTATATTATTGTAGTCTGGTTGGGTTAAAATAGTTTAATTAGACTGAGGCAACTGTAAACTGAAACGGTTTTTCAGCCGTGGGCGGTCTTAGGTCTTCCCTTGCTTAGGCAAGATGAGGTCAGAGTTCAAGTCACAAAAAATATGAATGTATTAAAACTTATACTTATATTCCTTTTATGCATTCTATCGGCAGTCGAAATAAAGAGTTCGGTGCGTATTTATTATACTTTGTAGAATAATCGACAAGTGGGATGCTTTGTCAGCCCCCATCAGTTCTCTCCATCATATGACCTTGGATCCTTCAAGCGATGTGTGAAGAAGCACCTTTGGCCGGCATAGTGACGGCGACTGAGGCATCCGTAAAATGATTCGGTTTTTTCAGTCGTCGTCACTCTTGGACCTTCTCTTGCTTATCATCGAGTGGGTCGAGGTCAGATGTCGTGTCACAATAAAAAAAAGATAGCACTCATTGTTATACATAAAAAAGGGATAAACTGTCAGAACCTTTGGCCGGCATAGTGACGGCGACTGGGGCAGCCGTGAACAAACCCGGTTTTCTCAGTCGTCGTCACTCTTGGACATCCTCTTGCTTATCATCAGGCGGGACGAGGTCAGATGTCGTGTCACAATAAAAAAAAATAAAAAAAAACATTTAAAAATTAATATTAAAATAGAGCGAATAAATGCTGAACTACGACAATAACAGGAAGAGCTTTTCAATTTGAAACTGAAAACAAAGCTTTTATTTTTAAAGTATATTTGAATGAAGGTTTTTTGGTTGAAAAAAGATTTGTCAGTTTGTTTATTGAATAAATATTCAAATACTAGTATGTTGAGACTAAAATTATCTCGAATGGAGACCACGTACAGACAAACTCAGCGTAGGAGATCCATCGATAAGATCTATCGATGCCCTGCTTAATGTAGCAGAAAACTACTGGATGCAGGCCGCTTCCAGGATGCCACTCTGGAGATCGACGGGAGAGGCCTATGTCTAGTAATGTCTGAGATGATGATGCTGATTATGATTTTTTTTTAACATTGTTTATTCTTTCTTCAATATACTTACCTAAATCAATAATCTACTCGTATAAAACATACACCCCTACATGGAATAAAATATAATATCATATCAACGTCACTAACATGCCATCCCTAAACCAATAAATTCTAATCCCAGATTTCCTTTCAATAACAGAAAGTGTTCCAAAAAAGAGGGATCGGAATAAAAAGCCGTGACAAATGGACATCGTGTGTGTTAAACCCAAAAAAAGTTGTTTCGAATAAGAAGATTGAGTTTTGAATTTTTCTTAGTAAGTTTGTATGACAAAACAAACTTACTACTATGTTCATAGTTTTTCCTCAATTATGGGTAATGTTTTTTTATTATATATCATCATTCTCGTTGCAGAGAGGACAGCGAACGAAGTTTTAAAAAAGTATTCTAAGGTTTTGAATCGAAAATCAAACCAAACTGACACGTATTTTTTCCACGGACATAGGTAGAGATAAAGAAGCGCCACTTACCACGATTCATCAGGTTTTGAAAAGTCTTACAAAATAGTCTTTAAAACAAGTTACAATAATATTCCCTGTAGGTGTCGATGTATCTTATTATGCGGCCATCGACTATAAAGAAGTGTTTTAGACAAGATCGTAACATTTTGAATAATAATCATAGTTGGTATAGGATAGGAAATTGAGAATATCAGAGGAATATAGCCCTTGGAAACCTTCAGCTAAGCGCCAGGCCAGGGAGTTGTCCAAGCGGAGAAGTCTGGAGACAGGAAGGCTGGCAATTATTTCTGCCAACGTATTAGCCTTGCAAAGGGGAAATGTTGCCAGTCTCCTTGGGACTATCTCCGATGTGACGTCAATAGATGATATTTTTTTATTTATAGTTGAATTATAGTTATTATACTTTTAATTTTATCTGTTTCTCAATAAAGAACATATTTAAAAAAAAAGAATAATAGCCGAAAGAATATTTTTTGCCTTTTGTGGCCATCAAGGCTACTTGTAAGGCGGATATGGCTGTCAGATCTATCATCATGTTAGGATAAAGCATTTTTGACAATTTTGTCAGATTATCATTAGCTTCACGGTCGATATTTTGTATTTGACTTCGTCAAAGATCAAAAACAAAGAAATCTTGAAATCAGACTATTTTTATTTTTATTGGGGCTAGTCATATGACAGCACCCCGCCTGGTGTTCAGTTGGAACGCAGTCCACGAATGAGGGCGATTGCTCGTACTACTAGGTAACTGCAAGTAGCAGTCACAAGTACTATGCCGGCCTAGTTTGAACCGACAACTTACAAGCTGATCCCGAAACGTCTGATTCGGTCTGTACACTTGTAAGTGGTGATACTTTCGCGGATCGACAGTCTGGTCACTACTCTAATAGACAACCAGACCTGGAGCGAATATCCGCCCCTTTTTTATTAACAATCATTTCAACATTTTTTTTTTTTATTGTGACACGACATCTGACCTCGACTCGCCTGATGATAAGCAAGAGGAGGTCCAAGAGTGACGACGACTGGAACAACCGAGTCAGTTCCCGGCTG
This sequence comes from Tinea trinotella, assembly GCA_905220615.1. NCBI lineage: Eukaryota > Metazoa > Arthropoda > Insecta > Lepidoptera > Tineidae > Tinea > Tinea trinotella. The sequence continues at coordinate 1,937,186 of HG992320.1, read as the reverse complement.
CCCCAGCCACCGCCACTATGCCGGCCTAAGGTGCTTCTTCACGCATCGCTTGAAGGATCCAATGATTATTATTATTTTTTATTATACATTTCTATACTAAGCTATAATACTAATGTGCTTGTATCATAGAAACAGGGTAACGAAAGTACATACGAGATACAAAGATAACGTAGGTATATCAAAGATACACATTGGTACCGGTTAGTGGTTTTGTACCCGTGCCACTTGGCTTATGTATTACACGCCATTACACCGCCACTACACCACGGTCGCCTAATATTCCATCTAATTGTCAAATATTACAAATAGAATCAGAACTCAGAAATCAAAACAAATCTGGATTGGGAATCGATCCCGGGACTTTAAGTGCCAACCAACGCGCCACGTGTGTTGTCAAACATAATGTAGATATTTATTATTCGACAAAGAAATTCATATTCATTCAATACATTTACTTAACCGACGCCCACTTTCTTCGCTTTCCAAGAAATTTATTCGTAAAGTGTGTCAGATATTTTGTTACATGTTGGTTGAAATAAATTGACATTGATCGATACACCTGAATGATCACACCTAAAAGTGCACCTTTTCCATTTTGTCTTCTTATTTACAAAGGATCCCCGAATTCCCCAGAGACTTGCTTTTTTTCTTTTTGTTTTTAAACACGTACCCATAAACTCATAAAGATACTAAACAATAAAGAAACGCTAATCACTGTGCGCATTGAAGGCTTTTCCGGAAATTGACTTTAACAATTATTTTGAGGATTGGAAAATATGTTGGCGCAAGTGTATTGTAGAGACTTACTTTGAGAGTGACGAAATAGATAAGTCCCGGGGTTCGTTGTAAAATTATTAATTAAATTAAATATTACAAATAATTGTAATATTTAATCCGGTTTTGGTTATCAAAGAGTGGTAGGTAGTGGTGCCTAGTCTGCCGATCCGGAATAGTACCACCACTTACAAGTATACAGACCGTGAAGTGAGTTAATTGCGTTTCGGGATCAGCTTGTAAGTTGCCGGTTCTAACTAGGTCGGCGTATTGAATGTGACTGCTACTTACAGATATTGAATTGTAGTAGCAGTGACCTCCATTCATGGATTACACTCCAGCTTAACACCGGCTGGGTGCTGTGCACATACACAATTTAAAAAATCACTTGTGCACCTCGGTTATCGGACCCGGTTCCTGTCGCTTTACGCGCGACTGGCAAACTGAATACCACTGCCTGCCACTTTTTAATAACCATGCCCGGACCAAATATCCGCCTCTTTTTAATTAATAAGATTATATTTTATTATAATTATTAAATATTCCAAATAAATGCAATGAAACAAATATTTGGACCAGGAATCGAATCCGCGACATTACGTGTAACAAACAAAAACAAAATGACCACGCCTGCCGTTATTACTATCTAATAAGGCGACCGTGGTGTAGTGGCAGTGCAATGGTTACGCAAACCGAGAGCACGAGTTCGAGACCACCGCACCGGTACCAATGTATCTTTGATATATGTACTTTGGTTTTTCTGTTTCTATGATACAAGCACTTTAGTAGCTTAGTATAGAAATGTAAATAAAATTTAAAAAAAGTCAATAACAAATGCAATAAAATCGATTTATATTTTCTACATCTACGCTATGTTGATACGGAATATACATTACAAAAGTTAAAATGGAGTTTTTAAACCACTTTAAAATACGTATAGAGTTGTGAGATATTATTTCGCTGCCGTTTCCGAGTTGGCATGGAACCTTTCACTCTCCTAGTTACGAATTCCACAACTTACTCAACATTTCATAATAAAAATCTTGCAACTTTCAGCACTCGTACTGAGTGTTTGTATTATACCAGCGGCACGTTATGATGGCCGTTTTGACGTTTGAGCCGGTCATGAAGTTTCGTATAATTTAATAAAACGTTGGAAGAAATAATTGCTGTTCTTTATAGTGACAATAAAGAATAGCAATTTGCTTCTTCAAACGTAATAATTAAATTATACGAAACTTCATGAGCGGTTTAAACGTCAAAACGGCCATCATAGCGTGCCGCTAGTATAATAAGCGGGTCAAACGTCAAAACCTCAAACGTGCTGCTGGTATAGTCCTATTTTATCTCCACGTGTTCATGTACGATATGAAATTATTATATTTAAATTTATATACGAGTTTAAGACACTTTTAGAGAAGATATGAATATAATACTATTCAATCAATTAATTAAATTATCACGCCTTTTTCCCACAGGGAAAGGTAGAGAAAATCGAGCGCCACTTGCCTTCTAACATCAATCCCTCACTTCCCTCAGATCTGCAATCCCCTTCATACAAGATATATGGTTATGGGCACAAGGCAACCCAAGTTTCTTAAGAAGTGTGTATAATGAATTCTATAATATACACTATTATATTATACTACTTTATTTTAGTGACGGTGACTGAGCTGATTATAAATTAAAACGGTTTTTTAGTCGTCGGTACCCTTACATACCACCAGGCAAGTCAAGGTCAAACGTCGCATCTCAATAATATTTTTTTTTTACCATAAAATCAAATTATATTACATGGAGTTTTTGGATAATAAGGAGGCAAGTATAACCACGAAACGTTTCCTAACAGTCTGTACAATTAAAAGCGGTTATCCATTTTACTACCTCAGGTCAAAATAATGGGTGAATAACTACCTACTGCCTGCCTACCACTCTTATATATACGGTAAAGCTTTTAACAAAATTAAAAATGTATTATGTTTCAATGTTAAATATTAAATTTAGCCTGGATAGCGGTTTTGACGTACGAAAATATTATAAACCGACAAATTAAAAGCGATTTTTAAATTTGAATTCTTAACTTGTATTTTAAACAATCTTAATATAACAGTTTATTTTTTAAGTCCGATCGAATTAGCTATTTTAAAGCCTATATTTATATTTAAAGCTATTTTAGCTATTTAAATTTAAAATAATGATAACTATATTAACTGTAATGATAATATAGCTAATTCGATCGGACTTAAAAAATAAACTGTTATATTAAGATTGTTTAAAATACAAGTTAAGAATTCAAATTTAAAAATCGCTTTTAATTGTGTTCTAGTCGTTTTTTTTCACAAATAATTACATCACAAATAGCATAACCAACTTTTGGCGCGGTGTTAGGAAATAAACAAAAAAATGTCAAAACTCGTCAAAAAGTATTTTGCGTATTCACAAAAAAAATAACATCTAACGGGAAAAAATGTTTACTTTGAAACACTTTTACTTACTCGTACTATAAAAAATGCGCAGTAAAAAGACGTGTCTAATAAGCTTTGTTAAGCTCTGATTTGATTTAGAAGATATTGAGCATTTCTTGCCATTTTTTTTAAAATATCATAACATGCATTGTATTAGGACCTAAAATAACAAAACGTGTGTTTTGTCAGCCTTTACATGCTCACAAAATGTTAACTTTTTGTAAAAAGTTGATAAATATAACAAAGCTCCTTTAGAAAAATGACACTTAAAAGTTGTTAGTCTACTTCGAGTTTTTTTTTTAATCGCTCTTTTGTTAGCCAAGAGTACACTCAAACGTCAAACTACATAAAACACTCAAACGTCATTTTTAAAGTACGTTTAAAATTGATTGCAAAAAACTGCAAGCTTTAACTCCGACAACAGGAGGTCGCTGAGCTGGGAAAGCGGCTATACGCCCGATTCCGAGAATTGCGGCTCCTTACTTTGTAATATTCATTCAAATGACGACTATTAACAGATGAATGAGTTTACATTACATAATAGTAATTATTATGATATAACTAAAAAAAATGTTAAAAATAAGTTATGTAAATCACCGACCCGTCGCCGTATGAAGCGCAAGCTTGCGTTTTTTTTGCAACAAATTTTATCATACATTCTCTTGGTACGAGTCTCGTAATAAAAAATGGAGTCTGACGAACAAAGGTGACTCTTGATGAACAAAGTCGCTTTTTAACAACTTTATTTACGATTTTGGCCGGCATAGTGACGGCGACTGGGGCAGCCGTGAACAAACCCGGTTTTCTCAGTCGTCGTCACTCTTGGACATCCTCTTGCTTATCATCAGGCGGGACGAGGTCAGATGTCGTGTCACAATAAAAAAAAAATAAAAAAAAAAAAAATTGCTGGAAAATATTATGTGGCTGATAAACTGATCGAGGCCTAATTAAACTTATTCAACTTGTTATTATAGTTTATTGAAAATTTACAACTGTTTCTGAAAACAAAAATAATTAATAGTAATTAAACTATTTGGCCCTAATTAGGTAATTCTCTCGCTCTACCTCAGGACTGGCGCTGTCTAAATTAAAGCAGCTCTATAGTCCGCGAGGCCTATGCTAAGCATTGCATTTTTGGTCTAATTTTTCCCATTGAAGTGTCTAATTCGGTTTTTATTCCAGAAATCCCCATTAAATGTATATTATCAAATATAGAAGCTTTATTTTTATCCTTATTTAATGTTATGCGATGTTTTGCGTTTTTTCGGCAGTGAAAAGCTTCGTTGTTTCGCAACACGACAATATTTACAAAAGGTTATCGTGTAGTGCAGTGTATACTTTGTTTGCCAAACATTTTTTTTACCTTTTTCTACTAACAAACTAACTAATTTAGTTTTTCACTGTTTACGATATGAGTGTTGTTAATATTCCTAAAATAATAATTTTTAGGGTTAAAACTGGTAAAAAGTTAATATTAAGGCTGCTGCTACCCTCTGTTGGCGTCATTGTATTTAATTTAAATAAAGATTAACTTTAGCGATTGTCTGACATGTTGTTTTATTTAAAACTAAGTTGATAAACAGATTTATTTTCAGTATTTTTTTTATAAGTTGTTAGCACATTCTTTTTGGTTTGGTGCGTAGTTTCATTGTAAAATAATCGACATGTATTACCAGCCCATGTGTTCTGCCCATTTTATAAGCTTGGATCCTTCAAGCGATGCACGAAGAAGCAACTTGGCGACTGAGGCAACCATAGTCTGAGTCGGTTTCATCAGCCAAGACGAGGCAAGATGTCGAGTCACAATAAAAAAATACTAATACGAGTATTAAAATATTATTATTATTCAATTTAATAGTAATACCTGTGTATATGTCATCCAGCAGCAGGGCTCCACTTGATTAGCGTCGAGACCCCAGAACTCCAACTCTTCTTCAAACAATGGGCCACAAACATCTGTCGGGTAATGAAGTTTTCCCGTCCTGCAAGTTTAAATACTTCTTTAAAAGTACATAATGAAACTTTACCAAACTACGGAAAGGAAATTTAAAATTATTTAATTAGAGTGCGATTTTGAAGGTTTGCGTAAAACTATAGTATCGTGCCAGACCTTATGTCTTGTCGTTGTCTTTCTTGTGTTGTTGTTCTATTATTACCGCGTGGTATTTTAATTATGTCGTAAAAATACAAATTTGAATTTACAAATTACGTTTACAAAATTGGTTTAAAGAAATGATTTTCCTTTTTACTCCTCCAATAAATTACAGAGTATGTTACAATCCTGCAATAAAGTAATGGGAAGAAACACTTAACTAATACAAATGTATTTTACACGTTGTTTTGTTTCAGGCTATAAATAAAATTGTATTAGTACTGTACATATTATTCCTTTTTATGTAATATTTTTAGATAGTATAAGTGAACTCGTAAATAAATAAATATATATCAGGAAGTTATTTATTCAATGACTTTCTGATATATATTTTGAAATGAATATTGATAAAATGAAATTAATCTGGAGAGCGGTCAATGAATGGAGGCGATTGCTACCATAAATAAATAACTGCAAGAAGCAGTCGCATTCAGTATACCGGCCTAGTTGGAACCGGCAATTTTTTAAGCTGTACCAGATATATGACCGAAATTGAAGGTCTGTACCGAATCGGCAGATTGGGTAAATTCGGACGTAATTACACGATATTATATTTACATTGTCCTGGAAGAGGTCTAAAATAACGTCTCACCGTATTGGTTAATTGTAAAAAAATAAGGAACCTTTGAGTTTTCTAAATATACAATAAACGTAACATTATAATGTAATAAAAAATAAATAAAACGCTATTACAAAAAATGATAGATCATCCACATCAAAACCACACTAACGACGCAGAAATATGACAGACACGCTTTTACAAAACGAACATTTCTATTCAGTATATTACAAAACAACAAATGAAACAATACAAAAACAAATAAAATATTTACCTGTAATAATTGAGGACCTGCGCGAAGACCCCAGGGTGCCTATCAAAGAAGTACTCATTCAGTACTGGGTCATAGTTGGCGAGTGCTTCAGTTAAACGCGACAGACGCGTCGCCGGAATCTTTTTCAGGGTCGCTTTATACGTCTCGTGCCGGATGCCTCCTACGTTTAGGACCACCCGGTTCTCCGCGTCCATGTTCAGAAGGTTCATGTCTGCGAACATTTTAATAAATCAATCAATCAATCAAATTGTCACGCCACTTTTCCATGGGGATAGGCAGAGACAAAGGAGCGCCACTTGCCACGATCCTGAAACAACTTCCTAGCTTCCTTCATATCCACAATGAATCAATTTAATTATTTTAATAGTGTTATTTTTTGAAGGGTCATCGATCATATATTTTCATTAGATACACAGTCCCATACAAAATAATGTCATAAAAGTATCCGCGCGTCAGAATTCAATTACACCGATATTAACTGTGTAAGTGAATTATATGTGAATTATAAACTGAACCTTACCACATTGTTTTAAAGTTTAAACTTGTCACGAATGTAATGCCACATACTTCATTACGGACTGAGAACAAATGTACTCGTAAGACCAACATTAAGCGGAGTTGCATTTATTTTGTCGTTTTTTTCGATCATATATATTTGATATATATATGATCGAAGATTAAGGTGTAAAATTAATAAAGGTACTTGTGTATAAAATTATAATTATGCAGATCATGAATGAATTAAACAAATTTTATGCGGCTTACTATCGCGTCACGGAGAGACCACGATGGCAGCAAATCTCTCGAAACGTCGGAATAAAAAAAAATTGTAAAATCAAAACCAAAATAAACGCAAAAGTAGGCCGCATAAAATTTGTTTAATTCATTAATTAATGATCGCGCAAAATCTAAGAAAATACTATGCAAATCATTTTTAAAGTAGACGTTTTGATTTAGAATTGTATATATGTAGAAATGTAATTGTAAATCGAAGAATGTCAGAAAGGATTTCCTATAGTTTTTTAATCGCGTATAGTAACTTCATTTGTACTTGTTTTTATTTATAAACTTTGTCTCATTTGTTTGCATTATTATTAAAGTAGGTATTTGTATTGCAAATAAACCATTACCGCAATATTTACTGACCAAACGCAGTTAATTAGCCACTGGCTTTACAAATAGTTCATATTTAACTTTATTTACTGCGAGTCAACCTAATTAAACCTGTTGATATAGTATTTTGGCAAATTGTTAAGCGGATAAATGAGTGTAAAGCTTGTAATTTGGATGTATTTTACATTGTACGAGTTTTTCTAAAAATATGTTACAGCCTAATTTTCGGTCGTCATAGTTACTACGAACGAGACAACTATAAACTAAGTCGTACCTCCCATTGTTATCAGGCAGGGCCCGACCGCGCAACTTCAATGGAAATGAAAATGAAATGCATTCCCATTTGTCAAAAAGTTACGCTGTCGCTGTTAGTCTCAATAACAACTTTTATTCATTCGTACAATAAGTTTGAATAAGCTTGAACTGTTCATGAAAAAGAACGATTCTCAGTGTGTCGCAATTTTAATTTTGAAGCTCATTTATGGAGTTCAACTGACAAAACGAAGCCCATTAACCAACCGCTTACCTCAATGACATCATTGTCATTGGGTTAAGCGGTCGGCCCGCAGGTCGCGGTCACTTAGACTGTCAAAATAAAAAAAAGTTTAATATAAGCCATTTAGAATAAGCCATTAGAGAACATTTGTGACCGGACTTTGTAACAGTCAAAAATTAAAAAAATATGTATATAAAGAAAGTGTATAAAATTGTATGAGGATTAGAATAAAATTGGTTCACGCCTGTACATCGGTCAACTGCGATTGCTCTGTCCACGTTAACAGCGACTATGCCTTTATTGTTTGAAATAAAAAAACCAAACCGAATGAAAGGAAACAATAATCTTCAATCCTTCAAGCGAAGCGTGAAGAAGAACCTTTAGTCAGCATAGCTACGGCGAGTGAGGTAGACGTAGAATAGAAAAGCGCTCTTGGATCTTACCTTACTTACCATCTGGCAAGTCGAGGCCAAATATCTCGTCTTAATAAGAAAGAATTTAATTTGTTTAAATGACCAACCAGTTAGCTGACGACAAATTACCGCTCTAAAATAAGAATAAGGGGTTCTAAAAATAATACATAAACCATAACTGCTTTATAAGGGTTGTATAAAAAAATTAATATGAATCGTAAAAGCTAAAGATAAAGTCTATCTGAGAGCCTCATAAATATGCTAAATAGGTCATAAATGATGCACATGTTTAATTTTATTAAGTTCTTATCAGTCTGGATCTTAATACTAAAGTTTGGGCTTAAATCGGGTAAACGTGGATAGTAGATATCTGCTTATCTTTATATAAAATAATAAAAATTAAGATTTGTATGAAATTAAAATAGGTGCTCTTTTTTATACTAAGAGAAAAATTATAACGTTTATTTTTATGTCAGATACATTTATTTATTTATTCATCTTGTAATATTTTATTTACCTCAACCTAAGAACATACATCTTAAATTCGTTAATTACAGTTTGGTTTCAGAAACAATTACTAATTTATCAATCAATCAAATTGTCACGCCCTTTTCCCACAGTGACAATGGAGCACCATTTTCTACGATCCTGACACAACTCCCTCGCTTACATATTTTTACACATTTATATACATACATTTTTAGTAGTTAGAATTTATTAAAAGTAACAACGAAAAAGGTTGCGGGAACAAATAGAATTGAAATACAAAAATGTTTGCTTGACAAAATTTACACGAATATTTCAATACAAGAGTTTCTAAAGGAAAAATAACAGAGTAGAACGGTTTCACATCGAATACAAATATGAATGAATGATAAAGTCAACATAACATTGTTGCCACACTGTTTGTTCCATTTACCAAAAGTACGCGACGAATTTTCACTAAAGATTTTATTCTTGAAAAGCTTAAGGTAAAATATGTTATGTTCCCCTTCTTCCTACGTCTACTGTGAAGAGTTTACCTACATTAGACAATTGACTTTTTGAATATCGAAGCTAGAAACGTCAGATGTCGCGTCTCAATAACTTTATTTATATGTCAAATATTACGTATGACGGCACCCCGCCTGAAGTAAACTGAAGTGCTCCATAAAGAGTTGAAACCGGTAACTTTTAAGCAAATCCCGAAATACTATTAGATCATTTCATGGTCTGTATACTTGTAAGTGGTAATACTAACCCGGATCGGCAGACTAGGCACCACTACCTAGCACTGCCTCTTTGGTAGCTAGACCCGGAGCAAATTTCGACGTCTTTTTTTTAAAACAAATATTTATAATATTTAATCTAAATAAAAAAAAATAGATATGAAATTTAGGCGGGGTCAATGCCGGGAATTCATTTGTAATAAACTGGTGTTCTAACCAATATGCCACGCCTGTCGTCAAGCTCTATGTCGTTATTATACCCCGTATATTATGCCTTAATTCTTAGAATGATATGCAAAGACAATAAAACTTTTATTGCCAATAAAACAAACGATTAAGCTAAGTCCCATTCTTATTGGATTTTAGACTGTTTGTTGGGTGTTTTATGATTTTCATCTGTCCAGTAGATAAAGAAGAACTTTCTTATAGGTTATAATGTAACCCTATTTTATATTACTTTTTTTTACAAAGACGCGTCATATGACCTTGACCCTTCTGATGATAAGCAAGCGGAGACGACTGGAAAAAAATTTCAATTTACGTTTTTTTTGCCGGCCATAAGTATATTTGGACGCTTCGCTACAAGGACCTTTTAGTATGTCTGCCTATTCAGTCGGCAGAAGGGGAATGCTTTCTCCGACTTGTGCTACTATTACCAGAGTAAAAGGACGAGAAAGATAGAAACGTAAGTATAACGTGAAATAGATCCTTAGAATATTCTTTGTAGTATAGCCGGTAAAGTGCGCGTAGAGTCGCCATGGCACAGCGAAATTGCAAGGGATTTAGAGTTCTCGTGTACTTAGCATTTCCTATAACTTGGGCAGCTCGGCGCTGCTATGAATCCAGGATATTGGCATACAATACATTTTAACCGCTGTCTTGACTTAAAATGTCTTAGCTGGTGGCGAAAATGTCTATTCAACACTTACCGGTCCCACAGCAGCCACCAGTTGGATAGAAAACAGTAATGTATATACTGCTACGGCTCCCGGCTCTGACCTCGTCTCCACATCACGATGATGTAGTCATCTTCACGTTTACTGAAACTGGAAGCTGGCTGACTGGTCATAGCTGCCTTTTTCCACTTTCCTAAAAAGTAAATTAAATACTTATTTCTGTGATAGAAAGTTTTCGTAATTGAGACATGACTTTTGACCTCGACTTGCGTGTAGGGGAAGTCTAAGAGATGCAGTTTACGGTTGTCTCAATCGCCGCCACTATACGGTCATGGTCACTTGAAGAAACCAAGGCTATAGGATGGGGAGAATATATGGGCTGGTAAAGCACTTGTCAATTGTTTTACAATATTTTGTTCTAATACCGCTTATGTCGACAATTTGCCGATGCTTCTCCCTGTGTGGTTCGGAAGTATAAAACTGAAGTAGTAACAAGGTCTACAGAATATTCTCCGTAGTATATTATTCAAGGCAACCGTGGTGTAGTGGTAGTGCAATGGTTACTCAAACCGAGAGCTCGGTTTTAAAACCACTTGCCGGTACCAATCTTTGGTATATATACTTTTTTATGATACAACTGTTTTTATGATACAAGCAATTTAGTAGCTTAGTATTTATTTTTAATTATTCACACTTCTAATGAATAAAAAAATTCTTAGTTTTTATTTGAGGAGTTTGGTACGATAATCTATATCGTAAAAGTAATTAGGTTCAAACAGAGGATCACGCTTAAGATCGAAACATTTTGGTCCCATTGGGTTAATTTAAAACAGAAAACTAAGTTTTGCAAGCTACATAACTTTTAGTATACTTGTATGTTCTATTTGACTCCTAAGAGTAAGTGATATTAACAATACATATATAATCTAAAATGGTAGAAGGTAGGCAGACAGTTGGTGGTCAATGCCCAGGCTGCCGATCCAGTGGGGTTAGGTAGAACGATTGTCAAAATAATAAAAGCTAGGCTAAATGCACTAAAACGAGATTATTATTCGTTGTGACGAATATCGTCTGTGCGACGACACGTTTGATCATTATCATCAATAGTCTCATTTTGGCTTACTAGCTTTTATTATTTTGTCAATCGTCGACGAGAGACGATAATCGTTCTTATTTGTCTAACTCAATCCCGCAGGGTACTAACATCACTTTCGAGTGTCTACCAGAAGTGACTTAGTTGCGTTTCGGGACAAGATTTATTGTTGCATAAAAACTAGGCTGTCATGAGTAGGCTGTCACTTTCGTAGCAGTGTCTTCTATAGAATGATTTACCTATAGACATTAGTGAATTATTAATAAGTGCCGATCCAAATAATTATAAAACAATTTACAAAAAATCTATCTAAATAAGTAGTATTTGTTGCCATAATGTTAACGTTGAGTAAATTAGAAAGGAACTGTCTATCTCAAATAAGGAACTAGCTTAAGAATGTAGCATTTATATAAGCAATTTTGACCTACTGTGAACATTTAATAAATAAATAATAAAACTTAAACGATGAGTGGGTTGATGACGAAACGATGAGATATTATAAATCTCATGTGAATGGATACGTTAAACAAGGCAGACCCAGGAGGGTATTATCCGGTGGAGACATCCTCAAGAAAGCTAGGTTGCCTAGTGCCCATAATCATAGAGCTGATGAAGAGAATTGGGAATGTAAAGGAAGCGAGCGATGTGTCAGGATCATGGCAAGTGGCTCTCCATTGTCTCTGCCTATCCCTGTGGAAAAAAGGCGTGATAATTTGATTAATTGATTGATTACTAAAACTAAGACTGCACTAATGTCGAGCCAAAATAATAAAATCTCTAAAATTTGGTCCTAAAAATGATCCTGCGGAACACTGTTTGAAATCTCTGATCTAGAATATTCATCATGAATAATTTATCTCCTTCGTATATTTGCTTTAAAGGAACAAAGTATATTTTACAAAGTTAGTTACCGACTGTAATTAAAACATAATGTATGAATATTACAGTTTTTAAAGTCAGTTTTTTCGAGCCCTGAATGACGTAATGGTTTACATGTTTTTAATCATAGCGAGTAACAACAAAGTAGGCCAGGCGTAACGCAAATAACAGATTGTAGCTTTATTCGTGTCACGTGAAACTTTGGTCAATAATTTTGGTGCGTGTTTAATCGATAATGCTACGTAACTATGACGTATTCCTTTTTTTAAATTATGCTTCTAAGTCTATGTTTAAATCTTCTACTTTAATATTTTTCTTTATAGTTCTTTACTGCAGAAAATGATGGTCGTACCATGTTTATCATTTTATATATTATTACAGTACCTAGTAGTACAGTACCCTTGGCTGGCATAGTGACGGCGACTGATGTAGCCGTGAACTGATGTATTTTATTCAGCCGCTTCCCCCTTGCCTATGAGGTCTGATTTCGAGTTGCAATAAAGCCAAAATATACTTTTGATATTTTACATTTAAATTAGGCTCTATTGGTGTAAATTCTTTAATCCGTAAAATATATTAGTATAAATACATTTAAAATTAAAATGAAAGATAATCTATTATCTATCTATAGTAAAAAGAGAGATAAGTTGCAACATATTGGATGCGCTTTTTCATTCGCAAAGGTTAATGTACGACTTATCAATAAAGCTTACAAAAGCTTTTAATGTTTTAACTAAGTGTTGATATACCCAAAATGGAAGTTGGTACGTGTAAAAAATATAAGCCATTTTTACTTTAAATTAAAATACGATTTTAAATACAAAAATGTTTTACTTAATAATAAATAGTGGTTTTGACTTTGATTGAGGGTTTAATTAAATTTTACTTTATATAAAAAAAATATATAAAAGGGAGTTGTGTAAGGATCGTGATAAGTGGCGCTCCATTGTCTCTGCCTATCCCTGTGGGAAAAAGGCGTAACAATTTGATTGATTGATTGATAAAAAAATTGATGAAAAAAATCATGTAAATTTCAACATCGCTCATGGCTTACATTTCCGATAAAATGCCACGTAAATCATTTCCTGTTGAGTACATTTTTTGATTGCGTTTTACATTTTTTTGCGTAAAATCACTGTGAGTTGAATGTATTTTTTATAAATATATTTTTAATTACCTAATGCTTATACTTATTATTATATTCATTAAACTATAGAATTATATCCGCATAAGATAGTTTTAAATTGACCGTTGATTTGAGAAACAATTTAATTTCCCCATTGACCGTCAAAATATCAATCAATCAAATTGTCACGCCTTTTTTCCACAGGAATAGGCAGAGACAATAGAGCGCCACTTGCTACGATCCTGACACAACTCCCTCGCTTCCTTCAAAATATAAATAATAATAAACGTTTTCCCAGATAAATTAAAAAGTTAGGAGAAGCAGACTCAAAAGACGGTACTCTTGGATCTTGATCATGCTTACCCTTAGGCAGGTCGAGAGTAGTTGTCGAATTACAATAAAAAAATATTTTCCTATAAAAGGCTTTATAACCTATCTACATAGTTCTACATCTCTTATTATATGTAATTATACACCCCTATATTTGAATATCATATCGATCTATTAAAAGCAGGGGTAAAATATTGGTAGCTATGACAAAAAATATAAAAACAAAACAATAATAAGAAAATAACAGCTGTTACTTTTACGTAGAATTTTGTAATGTATTAATTTTCGGTTATGTATAGTTTGTTCTTCATACCATATCCATGTATTTTTTGTTGACTCGATATATGACAGCACCCCGCTTGATGTTAAGCTAAAGTGTGGTCCATGAATGAATGTCACTGCTACTACAATTCAATTACTGTGAGTAGCAATCACGTCCACTATGCCGGCCAAGATGGAACCGGCAACTTACAAGCTGATCCCGAAACGTGACCAAAACGGTCTGTATACTTGTAAGTGGTGGTACTACCCCGGATCGGCAGACTGGGTACCACTGCCTACCACTCTTTGATAACCAGACCCGAAGCAAATATCCATCTCTTTTTTTTATTAACAATTATTTGCAATATTTAATATTATTAAATATTACAAATAAAAGCTATGAAACAAATATTTGCTCCGACCGGGAATCGAACCCGGGACTTTACGCGCAACAAACCAATCGCTAAACCGTTCGTCCACGCCTGTCGTCATAAATTATTTTGTTCCTATTTCAAACCTAAAACAAATTACAACTAAAGCATACGTAATTAATGGTTTAAAAAACCCCTTACTTATTATAAATAAAAACCATGTTTTAGAAATAAATCTTTAAAATATATGTTCGATTTTTGTACTAGCATTGTCGTTACGACAACTGAAGAAGGTGAAGGTCACGCTTGGGTCTAAAGTGATGAAATATTGCATGTGGACAGTTCAAACCCACATAACATTTTTACTTTCAAATATAATCTCTATGTCTAAATGGATAAGGTACAATATAGACAAGACACAAATGTATGAAATAGAATTGAGAGATTTATGCGCTCTGAACTCGCCTCCAGAATATAGTATTAGAATAATGAAATATAGCTTTAAAATATTATAATTGTGGCTTTTTGTAGACTTTAGTTATAGTTAATTAATTAATACGAATGTTCTAAATTTGAATTTTCTGACATTCAAATCTCATTCGTATTTCAAAATGATTTATTAATAAGAAAGATAAATAAATTATTGCTTTTGTCACTTGTTTTTGGTGGTTAAAGTTCCCTATGATTAATTACAGAAGCTGTCGTTCAACATAATTGATTGATTGTTCCTGAAAGCCTCTGTTATCTGTTTTTGAAACGTAAATATTATTGAAAAAAACAAATTTTATGCGGCTTACTATCGCGTTTATTTTGGTTTTGATTTTACATTTGATTTATTATTCCGACGTTTCGAGAGCTTTGCAGCCATCGTGGTCACGGAGAGACTGAGGTGTTGGTCGTCCTTGGCCGCATAAAATTTGTTTAATTCATTAATCAATGTTCGCGAAATCTAAGAAAATACTACGTAAATATTAATTCTTAGTTTGGATTTATTTTTTATTGGGGGTCCTTTTGTGACAGCACCCTGTCTGATGTTAAGTTGGGAGTGCGTTTCAGCAATAGAGGCGACTACTACTACAGTTAAATAATTATTGTAAGTAGCAGTCACATCCACTATGCCGGCCACTTAAAAGCTGATCCCGAAACGTGACTTAATCACTTCACGGTCTGTATACTTGTAAGTGGTAGTACTGCCCCGGATCGGCAGACTGGATACCACTGCCTACCACTCTGTCAATTTTATAATAGTAACAATACAAGCATTACAATATCCCATTTTTTTAAAGATATATACTTTTGAAGAGTGGTAAGTCGTGGTGCTCAGTCAGCCGATCTGGGGTCTGTCCACATACTGTGCAGTAATTTAGTCGCGTTTCGGAATTAGCTTGTAAGTTTCCGGTTCCAACATGGTCTGATATTTTGATGCTACTGATAATATCAATATTTAACTATGGTAGGAATCGCCTCTATTCATGGACCGAACTCCAGCTTAACATTAGGCGGGTTGTTGTCATATCATGCCACAATAAACAATCAATGAATCAAATTGTCACGCCTTTTTCCCATAGGGTTAGCTAGGGACAATGGAGCGCCACTTACCACGAGCCTTACATAACTCCCTTGCTTCCTTCACATCCACAATTCGATGTGGATGTGGATACGAAATAATATTTTAAAATGGCTGACAAAGACCATCTCGTAGCATATATTTTTTTACACCCAGTTAAATTATATTTTTTGGCAATACTCTAATAATAAAAGTATAAAAAAATGAAGCCCTTTTTTAACAAAAAATTATAAAAAAAAATACATTACAAAAAGCAATATAAGTCATAAATATTTTTGGCCACAAACGATTTTGGCACCGTTCACGTTATCAGTTATGACGTCACAGTGTCGACGCTTCAAATTTTGGCGCTAATAAATTTTTATGGTTTGTCAACATTCCTATACAGCCTATATTGCGTTTGCGATGTGAATACAGATATTAGGAATATGTATCTATCACTTTTCAGGGTACCTTCTCTATCGATTTAAGAAAAAGTCCTGTAGGAAATCCAGTTTTATTGAGGATTTTTTTATTTTTTATTGTGGCACGACATTTGACCTCGTCCCGCCTGTTAATAAGCAAGAGGAGGTCCAAGAGTGACGACGACTGAGAAAACCGAGTTTGTTCTCGGCTGCCTCAGCCACCGTCACTATGCCGGCCAAAGGTGCTTCTTCACGCATCGCTTGAAGGATCCAAGGTCATAGGATGGAGAGAACACATGGCCAGGCAAAGCATTCCACTTATCGATTGATCTACAAAGAAAAGACGCACCGAACTTTTTAGTTCGACTGCCGATTCGGTCGATAAAATGCGGATGCTTTCCCCGACATGTGCGGGTATTACAGGAGTAAATGATGTCTCCGCTTTGGTCGTAGAGCTCGTATGAAAAGAATTGTGGATGTGAGGGTAACGAAGGAGAATACTATAAAGCTTAAAGCAATTATAAAACAACACATTCAAAGGAATAGTTTCAATTTACTTTTGAAAAACGAACTAAAAACCAATTGCAAATAGCCGCCATACAGTTTTGTTTTCCAATCACAATTGTTTTGAAGTTTGTAGTGGTTAACAGATTGAATCTTTCTGTTATTGTATTCAGATTCAGTGCTACAACCACGAGTGCATTCACATAGACTATAGAACTATTTTTTATTGTGACTCGACAAATGACAGCACTCCGCCTAATGTTAAGCTGGAGTGTGGTTCATACTTACAAGTATACAGACCGTAAAATGACTTAGTCGCGTTTCGGGATCAGCTTGTAAGTTGCCGGTTCCAAGTAAGCCAGCATAGCGGTGGTGACTGCTACTTGCAGTCATTGTTTTACGAGTATGGATCGCACTTTAGCTTAATATCAGGCAGGGTGCTCTCATCAATAAAAAACACATCTAAGAATATCAGTTAATCAAATTGTCACGCCTTTTATTCCACAGGGATAAGCAGAGAAATTCGAGCGCTACTTGCTACGATCCTACACAACTTCCTCGCTTCCCTCACATCATCAATTTTCTTTATTCAATTTAATTCTGAGACTAAATGAACCTTTTTTTAGTTATGGACGCTCTTAGACATAATCATAAGGCAAGTTTTAGTATTATATTTTTTTACATAATCTGTAATATAAGGTTTATCATAACTGAAAATTCAAACCAAACTTCAATGCTCGTCCACTGCTCCAAAATTGCTTGTCAAATACCGCAATTTGTACAAACGTTGTCAGAATTTTGTACTATATTTATTTAGCAAACATTCGACAAACAAAATTGTGGGTTAAACTGGAGTTAACTCTGTTTGTGATGCATGTCGAAGCTTCAGTACAAATTGATTGCTTGAAGAATTAAACAAATTTTATGCGGCTTACTGTCGCGTTTATTTTGGTTTGATTTTCAATTTTTTATTATTCCGACGTTTTATGAGCTTTGCAGCCATCGTGATCACGGAGAGACTAAATAAACTAAAATAAACGCGATTGTAAGCCGCATAAAATTTGTTTAATTCATTAATCAATGTTCGCGCACAATATAAGAAAATACTATGATTGCCTTAATTTGATTATTTTTTTGGGAATAGTTTGATGCAATGTCGATTTAAATAGGTTAAAATGTGCTGTTTATTCTTGTTTTGTATGTTTCTGTTGAACGAGCCGAGAGCAGACCTAAACGATTCATAGCGTCTTTTCTTTGCGGAACAATAAACAAGTGAAATGCTTTACTCGCCTGTGTGTTCTTTCCAACTTAAAACCTCGGATCCTACAAGTTAAATGTAAAAAAGTTATATTTAAATCTCTGAATTCAAATACAACTTTATACAGACTCCATTTTTTATGTGAGCATTCCACCTGATGTTAATCTGAAGTGCAGTCCACGAATGGAAGGGATGCTACTAAATTTAAATAACTGCAAGTAGTAGTTAAATCCACCTACTTTTCTTCGTTACTTTTTCTTCTCTCTTTACGAATCACTTGATTTACGTAACGACTTATCTACAACTTAAAAAGGTGGGACTACCCTAGATCGGTAAAAAGCTAGCGGTCTTCAAACCACTTCTATAAAAAAGTAAACCGTATCAAAATATTTATATACAATTTATATCTACTTCTCTAGCCTCATTAAGAAAAGTAATTAGTTTAGTTTTTAGTTTTGTTACAAATTGGCAATTTATACGCGTGGATTGATGGCTTGTTCATGAAATCATTGATGAATGGCACTAATTGCCTCAATAGCACTTCAACGAGTGACTGCTCGCTTTTATCGATTATTTACAAACATAGAGTACATAATATTGGACGCCGCAAAATTGACACTCGAAAACTGACCTTGACTTGCCTGCAAGCGATCTGCAATGGGGAAGTCCCTGAACGCCGACGCGACAACTAAAAAACAATTTAAAAAACCGTCACTATGCAGGCCAAACCGTCACTATGCCAGCCAAAACCAAGTTTCAGAATTTTAATAAAGATTTAACGGATGTCGGTCAAAGGAGGTTGGTCAGAGAAGGTGCAGAGAAAAGCTCACGTTGAAACCTAATTGAAACTAAATTTAATTTGTTCCACAAAAAGTAACCCAAATTTTAATACATGATTGACTTTTTAAAATGATTCAAAACAACGACTTGGGAAGGTCGGCACAAAGTTTTTAAAAGACCGGTTTAGTTTAGCTCAAACCTTCATGTATCAGTTATACTGTAAACGCGCAAGGGGATTTCCGCCGGACTTGTTTTTACTGCAAACATATTTTATTGGTTCAATAAATAGGTCCCTAGAGAAAGACGTAGCATGAAAAGTTGTTTTCATGCCATGCAAGTTGATTGTGTTGTTTTTGGTGTTAGTATAGAAACTCAATATAATTTTAGAATCTGTCAGTATCCAGTCTGATGTTAGGCTGAAGTCCAAAAATGAAGGCTACTGCTACTACAGTTTACTGTAAATAAAGCCGGTCAGGGCCGTCTTTACCCAGGGGGGTACAGGGGGGTTCAAGGGGTGCGATGCACCCGGGCGCAGAGTCCTAGGGGGCGCATGCCGACCGCCATAAACTTCGATAGATACCTACTACACTGAGAACACGCGAGCAGAGCCTTGACTTTCGCACCTCGCCGCTGAATATGCTTAAGACGGTCCTGACGCCGGTCTATCTGGAACCAGCAACTTTCGAGTTGATCCCGTAACACGATCCCGTGTCACTTCACGGTCTATACACTTGTAAGGGGTGGTACTATCTCGTATCAACATACTGGGCATATCACCATCTACTTTCTGCCTACCACTCTCAAATAATATTTGTAGATATTTTAGGCATCTTCTAAATAGCGGTGTCTGATGTATATAGTCTGTGTCTAGAAATGTTTTCATACTATTTATTGCTACATAATAAATAAGATTCAAATAGGATTTATTCTCAATAGTCATTAGCTAGATGGCATTGAGAGTTAATTTAAGCATTAATTATTTCTGCCAATCAATTAAATATTTGCTTTTGCTACTTTCCACGATCCTGATACAACTTTTTCGCTTTCCTCATATTTATAATTCTGTTAATACAGTCCCCGATTCGGCCAAAGAACAATCTTCTGGCTCGCCCCCGTTTTATTCTTCCACTTTTATGCCTAGTGCCCATGACCACAGAGCCTGTATGAAGAGAATTGTGGATGTGAAGGAAGCAAGAGAGCTGTGTAAGAATCGTGGTAAGTGGCGCTCCATTGTCTCTGCCTATCCCCGTGGAAAAAAGGCGTAACAATTTGATTGATTGATTGATTGATTTTAGATACCTAGTTTCTTAGGATATCCTGCTTATTCTAATATCTTCAATTAATATTTTTAAAACTATCCTTATAATGTGCCTAAACCAACGCAACATATCTTTATAAATCTTTATCACCTATTTGAATATTTCCTATAAAAGTATTGATTTTTAGTAAAATATTTCAATAGCAACCGCGTGATTCGAGGTCACAAAGTTACCCAATGTTGGTCCATCAATGTATTACATTTTATTTTAAAGAAAATTGCTGATAATTAGGCAAACTTAAACGTTATGAGAAAATTTAGCAGGAATTGTTTAATCTATACTATACCGAATGAATACAATAAATTATAGGTATTTATACATATTAGAAAGTTTAAATAAATAATGTTACTAAGTTCATGACAAAAGAAGGCTTTTTATTTACAAAAGAAATGTCAGCCTTTTAAGTTTAAGAATCTTCTTTCCAATTCGTTCCAATCAAGTTGACAGTTTGTTATTTAAAAAAATGAGTTAATATTTTTGTTGCTAGTTATTACAAATGTTGAAATAAAAAAAAACAGCACCGAAATTCAGATGCCCCGGGGGATATTCAAAAACGTCCACAAAGCGAGGAAAAAGTAAATTACTGAATATATTATTATTTTTATTACAACTTAGGGATTTTTCTCGTACCCCAGCCAATTTTCCTTGGAAATAAGAAATTATTATGCGTAAAGTAGGATATAAAATGCGTTGCTGTGTTCACAATGAAACTCGGCGTGCGTGATCGAATTTAAACTGCCTAATATATTTTGTTCCTACAAAATAACTACCGAGTGTGAATTCATGGACATTCGATAAATACGCACAAACGTAATATAAACTTGGTACCTATATTCAAAAGCTAGACATACTTATGGTCATTGGTAAAGGCCATCGGATCGGCAAAGCCTCATTGGCGATCCAGGGTAGCCAATCCAATGTACAGATCGTGATTCAGTCGCATTTCGGAATCAGTTTCAAAGTTACAGGTTCCAACTGAGCCGGTATAGTGGATGCTGCTGCTACTTACATTTATTAAACTAGGCGACGAAAGTAACTTGTATCAAATATACATTGGTCTCCAAAAGAATGTATGAAGAGAATTGTGGATTTGAGAGAAGCGAGGGGGTTGTTAAAGGGGACCTTTATCGCCTACACCAGGGAGAATAATCGACAAGTGAAATGCTTTACCAGACCATGTGTTTTCCCCATCACTTAGCCTTGGATCCTTTAAGCAATGCGTGGAAAAGTACATCTGACCGGCATAGGCCATCTCTGAACTGAGGCAACTATCGTAAAATGTGACGGTTTTTTAGTTGTCTGCACTGTCGGACCTCCTCTTTTTACTATAAGGTAATTTAAGACGCCATAAAAATATATAATATAAATTGAAAAAATCAATATTATCTATTTTTATTGTGCTTGGTGGTTGACCACATTAATAATACAAGGAAAAAGTAACTAAATTACAAACATTATCAGGTATAAAGAAACCGTCGTTATGACGTAAACACTCAATAGGTATCTTTTCTTCTCAAATAAGATTAATGGCAGTCCTTCCATTTCACCTTTCAAAGACCGCCATCAAAATGGAGTTTGAACTTTTTAAAAAGCTTATCAATCACCCGTTAATTGTCTTATTTGTCAGTTTTCTTTCATCATTAATTCTGAACGTAATCTATGATAATGATATGATTTATGGAAAGCTTTGTTTTAACCAATCAATCAAATTGTCACGCCCACGGGGATAGGCAGAGACAATGGAGCGCTACTTGCCGCGATCCTAACACAACTCCCTCGCTTTCCTCACATCCACAATTTTCTTCATACAAGCTCGTTTTACTTTTTAATATTTTCGTGTTTAAATAGGATTATATTGTATATTTGTTAGGATTATTTTAAAATATATAAAAATACTACACTTTATTAATTAGGAGAACAGGTAATCAGTAGGTATAATTAACCTATTTTATTTCAAATATTATCTGATATTTCGAGCACTTTAAAGTTCAAATTAAAATGAAAGATATTTTAATTATTATTGTTGGATATTTATTAAAATATTTTATTCCGACGTTTTGCTAATATGATTTTTTGATGCTGCAAAGTTTTTGAAACGTTGTTATATAAAATAACACTTGATAGTAAGCCGCAACAATATTTTATAATGAGTCAGTTTATATAGTTTTACCTGCTTTCTTCATATTCACAGATATCTTTATTCATTTGGTTACGGACGCATATGAATAAATAACCGACCTGATTAGAACATTTTTATCGATCGTCCTCGTCTTATCCTTCCATTGATCGACCAATGTATTTTCATTATTAATTTTATCAATATTTTCTTATCCTTGTGACTATATCTTCTTTTAAATCACACTCATCATGCACAACTGTACACTGTAAAAGATTTTGTAAATAGTAAATATATCCTCTTTTATACACTCGCAAAACAATAAATTCAGTTTAGTATCTATAAATTGTATCAGATAAGTAATTCAATAACAATTTAAAACTTAAACCCGATTTTCTCTATCGCCAAAATCCTTTCTAAACTTTCCCATTGTTACCTAAAGTTTAAATAGGTTTCCTGGTGCGAAGTAATCGTGTCTTCCGGAAACTGACGCCTTATAAATATAGACTTCCAGTTTGGAAACTTTATATTTAAAGAATGGAAAAATT
Source organism: Tinea trinotella (assembly GCA_905220615.1). Lineage (NCBI taxonomy): Eukaryota > Metazoa > Arthropoda > Insecta > Lepidoptera > Tineidae > Tinea > Tinea trinotella. The sequence continues at coordinate 1,914,280 of HG992320.1, read as the reverse complement.
AATTCATAGCTCTTTAAATCTGATGTGGATGGATGCGTTAAACAAGGCAGGCCCAGGAGAGTGTTTTCCGACCAAATCGGAGACATCCTCAAGAAAGCTAGGTTGCCTAGTGCCCATAACCACAGAGCCAGTATGAAATGTATTATAAAAAAAAGCTGTATGAAGAGAATTGTGGATGTGAAGGAAGCAAGGGAGCTGTGTAAGGATCGTGGTAAGTGGCGCTCCATTGTCTCTGCCTATCCCTATGGGAAAAAGGTGTGACAATTTGATTGATTGATTGATAGCTCTTTAATAAAATGATCCGAAGATAACTATGTAAATCGAGCAAAAACTTTATCTATTATTGATGTAGATACAGCCAGAGATCGCTGGGAGAAAAACTTATGTCTTTGGCCCGTATGTCTTTGACGACTGAGGCAACCGTGAACTTAGTCGGTTTTTAAAGTCCACAATCCTGATGCAACTCTCGCGTTTCCTTCGCTTCCACATTTCTTATTATGAAAGTTCTCTGGTTATAGGTACTGGTTATAGTTTCATCGATAAATGATCTCCTACATAAAAAAATGTTATATTTCTATAACGATTATTTAATTATTATATTTTACTAAAATACCTCCCGCTACACAAAAACTTCAAATTACTCCGAGACAGAAATTGATGGGCTCTAGAAGTCGGTGGAATGAAGCACATTAAATTTAATTGACTTAGTTTTAGTCCGAGTAGAAAGTTTTAATTACTAATACCTAGGACTGAAGTGTTGGTTGCGGAACATTTGTCTTGCTACAGATTTTTTTTTACCGAACAAACACATTTTTATTTTGACGTGACATCTGACTTCGATTTGCTTGTGCTGTACTTGTCGATTTGCGATGACTCCAATATTGACTTTTTTACCTAGGTATAGTAGGTACACAACAAACTTTGATCCTTCACGAGAGGTTCTTATGGCCGGCATTATGACCACGCGGCAACAACTGTCAAGTTTTAGACTCCTGGACCTTCCCTTGTCAATCAGGCAAGTTAAGAGCAGGTTTCGTCAATCAGTCACAACCATAAAAAAGATATATTTACGTTTTAATAAAGCACGCCATTTACTTGAATTTCTACTTTTTTTATTTAATATGTATATTAAATATTTTTATATATTAAATATGTATTAATATTTTATTTAATACTCAAAATGTAATATGCATCGTAAAAATCCAATAAAATTCTAGTACTAAAGTTACATGACTACGACTTAACCTTATACTCGTAATTTTCAATATGATAGCTAAAAGATTCTATTCTTTTTAGCTTTACTAGCCTAGATATTTCATTAAAACTTTTTATACAACATTTAATCATTACAATTGAAAATTATATTATAATGAACCTACAGAGGTTAATGCTGTTTAAAAAAAATGAATATAATTATGGTTTACTATCTTATTTTAACGCAAATATAATCGCAAAAATCTTTTATTTAATAAAATATATATATTTTTAAATTTACTGACGTCACAAACGCTACGCAAATGGATGATGAAGGAGATGCGTGTTCATCTAAAAACAGATGCGTAAATATAAATACCTGTATCCCAAATTAAATTTAAAGATATAAATCTAATATAGGTAACTTTTGGTATAAATAAACATGAACCAAATACGCTTTTGGCACTCGATAATAAACAGATACATAAAATTGGTTGGAACATTCACGCAGTAATAGTTTTGGCTAATAATGTTTTGTCTAAAATATTTCATTATGCATTTCATGTGGCAATATTTAATTATACCTTTATTCTATTGTCGTGCATATTGTGGTGAATATTGTTATATAAAATTTATGTAGAAGGATAATTTTGTAGTTTATTAACACAACTCGGTAATTTATTTATTATACTAAATAATATACTACTATATACAGCAGGACATCTATGGTGACTTTATATTAATATAAATTAAAATGGGCACAAATGATAATTATTAAGTATAATTAAATAGTTCGTCAAGCAAATATTTTTACCAGCTCTTGTATTCGTAAAAAGCACCTCTAGCTTACAAAGTTACGACTACGACTGAGAAGTGGTCATTTAATCCAGGGTACATCCAAGATTTTCAGGTGTAAATTCTATAAAGTGTCATCCAGGACGGTGGATATAACTGCTGTTTGTAGATAATTTATTTGTGGCATAGACCGCAGATCTAGAGCAAATATCTGTGTATTTTTTTGTAGAATAACATATGAAATGCTGCTTGTTTTGTTAACAACTATAGATTTATCGTTATTAGTTTTAAATGACATAGTTTTGTTTTTGTTTTGCACGACAAAAAGCAATTATTTCTATGTTTAGCTGTAATGATCACTATCTATTTGATTTTCACTATTTTTTCCTAGAACATGCAGCGGACTCCCGGCGCCATAACTTTTTTGTTATTGTCGATTTCCTATCATTAAACTATCGTATATGAAGACCGAAGTAAAAAAACTACGATCTGAAATATTGTAGATAATAATTATCTCTCCCTAAGATCTTAAATATTTTATACTAACATCGTCGACAAGTAAGTACCTATACTTTGTGTTAGTACTTTATTCAATCTACTTTCTAGTCTAATGCTCAAAATTGTGATGACTAATTTAATAACTATTATATACCCTTAGCTTGTTAAGTGAACCTCTCCTTGTATATCACCTGGCAAGTCGAGATCAAAATATGTCGAATCACACATTACATAAAACTCATTAATATCTTTTGACTAATATACATTTAAAAATAAAAAAAGGACTTATTTATGCCACTACGTAAATCATGATTTAATACACCAAATATGTCACGAGAAATGACAACATAAATAGAAACCCTTTTAAATTCTGCTTTATAATACATCAAGTGTTTAGTATAAAAATATAACACGTTAATAATACCAAGATTAAAATATGCGGGGATGTGCTAATAATCCTTTCATGAGGAAAAAAGACTCCCTTTTATATTTTTTATAAAGTAGTAAACAGTAGCTGTTCTTTATATTATATATATTTACTTACTTTTTCTTTATGACGCCACATTCGCTTGATAGTAAGCAAGGGGATGCAGGAGATAATTATAAAATGCAGGGGACTTAATCGAGGTGGTCTTTTAATTTGTTTACTGGGTTTAATGTTTATATTATTTGTCCAACAAGGCGACCGTGGTCCAGTAGTGGTGAATTGATTACATAACCCAAGATCTAGTCAGTTATTTTTCCAAAAAAATTGAAATAAACCGGGAACAGAAAAACAAAATCTAAACATCAAACGGGGTACCTTTGGAAACAATAACAGCATCAAACAAAAGGACGACCAAGTCCTCAGTTTCTTCGTGATTACGATGGCCGCAAAGTTTTCGAAACATCAAAATAATAAAAAAAATGTAAAATCATAACCAAAATAAACGCGATAGTAAGCCGCATAAAATTTGTTTGAATCATTAATCAAAGTTCGCGCAAAATCTAAGAAAATACTAAGTACCAATGTATCTTAGTCATGTGTTCTAGTCATCCTGTTTCTATAATACAAACAAGTTTAGTAGCATTATAAATTGTAAAATTTAAAAATAAGAACATTGTATTAATATTATTATTAAACTAAAATAGATATTTATAAATGTTTTTTTTTTTATATTTATTTTCTCTATTCCGCAATATTCTAAGTCAAAATAAAGTCTATGAGGAATATTTATCAGGTTTTTTATACGAGCCTACATAAGAGGTAGCAGGTGTTTTCGTTTTATTCACACAACTCTAACCTTTTCTTTTTATTATGAACATGAAGTTACTTATGAGATACTGTTTTCTTATTTATACTTGTTTATTACTAGTCTTAACCACGGTTTCACTGGCGTTTAATAACGATGTCTAGTAACGTGACGTCAGGTAGTCCAGGTCTTTAATTTGATATCAGCCCAGGTAAAGGCTAATAACTAATAATGAACAAATCATCTTTAAAAACTGTAGCTTGATACATAGGTACAGTTTAAGTAATCTGGATTTAACATCAATATTTTCACAGACTGGGCCTAGTGTAAGGACCATCATAAAGAAAACTAGATCCAGGAATGCTTCAAAACTATCAAAACTAAAAAAAAACTTTGTATGTAAAAATTGTATTGGTACGATCTGAGATTATCGCGTTTGAACTAACTTTCTCTCTGGCTAAAAGATAAAAAAAGTAAAGATATAAAAGATTTAACGAAGGATACTAATATTAAAAATATTCGAGTACATTTCTTCCGGAAATATTAGAACAAGAAATATTGAATAAAGCGACCGTGGTGTAGTGGCAATGTAATGGTTACGCAAACCGAGTGCACTGGTTCAAAACGGGTGACCGGTACCAACGTATCTTTGATATATTAACTTTGGTTGTCATGTTTTTATGATAAATGTTAATAAAAAAAGTTATGTATTGTGTATAAATATATATATTTTTCACTTTTCAATTCTTTTAAATGTTTTGTTTATAATAAAAACACAGCAGTCATGACAGATATATGAATAACATTTCATTAAGAAATTATATTTATTTTGGCGAATTACGTGGACTGTGCTTAATTAATGTGCTTCAAAGATATCCTAATGATATATAGGAGATTATTTTAAGAAATAAGATAGAAGTTTTTTTCTATTTCAGCATAACAGGTTTTTTTTTTTAGCCTACTTACTGAATAAATGTTTTGATTAGAAAATATTATACGAAAAATACATCAGTTATCGATAAAAGTTTTATTAAACGGATACTCTTTTACACTTTCATATATAGGATATAGTAGAGCTTATATAAAAAGAATTGTGAATATAAGGGAAGAGAAGGAGTTGTGCTAGGATCGTGGCAAGTGGCGATCTATTGTCTCTGCCTAACCATGTGCAAGAAGGGCGTGAATTTGAATGATTGATTTACTAGGCAGATCCAGAAGCCAAGAAAGACACAAATTTAAATTCAATAGATGAAATTTACAAATAAATTATGTACAGATTTTAATTTTGTATGTTAATAAGACAATAATTTAGTTAACGGATTAACAGTATACATCGACGAACCGCATTGGTTAACACATCAGTCCTCTACACATAAGTCTTGGGTTCGATTCCCGGTTTTTTGGAATTGAGATTTTGAAGATTTGGATGATGGAAGAAGATTTGTGTCATTTTCGAAATATTTAATAAGATAATTGTTATTAAAGAAATGAGGTGGGGTCTGGGTGTTTAAAAATAGTAGACAGACGACAAATGGTCTTTTCCCAGTCTGCTGGTATCTAGAGTGGTATCACCATTTTAAAGACCGTGAAAACTTAGTTGTGTCAGTCTGTGATAGTGGATGTGACTGATACTTGGAATTACTTTACTGTTATTGAAGTCAACGATTTTTAGATTTATTTGTGCAACGACATCTGAAAAGACTCGACGAAGCGAAGTCCTATTTGCCTAAAAAATATTTTACCAAAAAATGTATATATTGTACAAATAAATTCATACCCAATTCAAATTTAGCCCCAAAACAACAGCATAACTTACTTCAAACAAAAGGTATAGAAATAATACAAAAAGAACAAATAAGTTTGCGAGATAATATATCCGCATGTAATATATTCAGGTTCGTAGGCAAAACAACACTTTGTGTATTCCTAAACAAAGTAAACAAAAAATAATAACATGAAAAGAAAAGTTTCGCTTTTTCTCTTTATTCAAGGTCTTGAGACGCAGGTGGAAAGTTATTTCCTTGTAAGTTTTTGCCTTCATACTTTATTGCGTACACGCTTTAATAATGTTGCTTAGGACATGTTATATTGCTTAAGTTTCGTACTCAATTCTATGTTATATTATAACCTGCAGGCCGACCACGTAACTCAATGGGCTTCGTTTGACAACTCCATTAATGAGCTATAAAATTAAAATTTCGACCGCGCAACACACTAAGAACTGATGTACTTTTTTCTTATCAGTTTAAACTCATTGAAACTAATTGTCCGAATGAATAAAAGTTGGTATTGACAATAATAGCGACTATGAAACTTTTTGACAAATGGGAATGAATTTCTTTACCATTGAAGTTACGCGGTTGGCCCCCTGTATATTTATTGTGCACTTTTGGTTATTCAATATAAACTAAGCAATTAAAAAGCTATAACAGTTTAACTATTTAAGCACTATTGCTTAATATTGTTTGGATATTGTGATTCATATTTAAACAAAAATATCGCAAACCTACTTTAAAGGCGATCGATAAACTTATATGTTTTGAAAATTTTAAAAGAAAACGACTATAAAATAAAGTCAAGCGATTATCCTTATCTTTAGCAATAATATATAATTATAAAAAAATATACATATTTAAGGTATATTTCCAGCTGAAATAATTACACAAATAAATAGGCGGTAGTTACAGGTCAAAGTTTATACGTCTATAAGATATAATAATCATATGCAGACAGGTAGGAAGGAATTTCATCAAAGGGGTAATAAAGGGTTTTGTTCCACATAAAGTTCAGGAAGACAATTATTTTCATATAAAACATATTGTACTTCAATTCCTTAGTGCTCCGCCGATTTGTTCCGTATTTAAACAAAGTAGTATTCGCATTCGATGGCTACTCTCACACGTTTAATAGTAATCAGTTTTTTTTTTTTTTTTTGGATGAATGTACGGTTGTCCAAGCCTCGATTTCTTTAAGACATCATTCCGTATTTCGTGTGCTACGAGATGCACGTGTTTATCGGTTGTCCGCATTTTATTGTAAATTTTAGTGTAAATAATTATACAATCTTACTCTAAATGGGTAAAAGGCAACGAGAAGAAGCTGAAAACGAACAAGCAAATTGGCAAATACCGTAGAAAATAAGATGGTTGGAGAAACGGAGCTCCACGAATACGACGCCATCACGGTCGCCCTCATCCACGTTTGTTCGTTTTACCTGCATGAACAAAACGATTCAGGTAAATACCGATACTGGATTTTTTACATAAGTGGATTTGTTGCAACCAAAATGTTTTAATACTTCGTGAGACTATAACGTCCACTATTTATGAATTATTATTGTGATTGAGTGTAGTTTGAAAAACTGCAATGTCACAATTTATAATTACTGTTATTGATGGTAGTTTGAAAAACTATAATGTGACAACTAATTATAACTGTGCTTGAGTGTAGTTTGAAGAACTGCAACGTCACAATTTATTTTATTATTGTGCTTGAGTGTAGTTTGAAGAACTGCAACGTCGCAATTTATTTTATTATTGTGCTTGAATGTATTTCGAGGAATTACATCGTCACAATCCAATATTATTACCTCTTGAGCATGGGTGAACCTACGTCGTCCATATATTGATGTGTATAATTTTTATTAGAAAAATGTACTATATATAATGAGAATCCTAATTCAGGTTACAACATTTTTACCCAGGGTTTATGCTTTTAAGCACCAACTCAATAAAGATTCGAGGTCAATAAACTCTTGACCTTGTTTTATTAGTCACTCTAGACCAGTGTTTCCCAACCTTTAAAAAATGTATTTTACCCTTAATAAATATAAATGATTACAATATTTTTTTAAAAAATTGCCTTTTTTGTTAAATTGGTCACCGATATCTAGCATTGCATATAAATAACCCAAAGCAGAAGGGTTGAAGTCGTGTCTAATCCATTTTGAAATTACCCTCCTTAACTATCGAATTGCCCTGTAAGGCGTGGGCCCCACTTTGGGAAACACTGCTCTAGACCATACTAAAGAACGTGAGTGCCAGAACCAGCCATACACAACTAGAACCCACAGACCGTTGGTCAAAAAGTTAGTCTGGTGTAAAAAAAAAAAAAAAAGGAGAGAGAGGGAAAATGTATTTAACACAATGGTTAACCCTTGCAAAATAAACCCTGAGGTCACATATGCAATCAATAAACCCTCTCTGAAGAGGGATAAAACAAAAAGTATTCACTATTTTGCCATGCCATGCAAATACAGTAGATCACAGTATTAAGAATAAAATTATACGGTGTTATATAGATATATCAATACCGCCATTTATTAATATAAAAATGTTCAGAATGTCAGAAAGATACTGAAAAACTTATTTCAATGAACTTCTCTTTAAGAAGGTTTTTAGCCTCAGGCTAGTTCAGGTGAAGTTGCCAGAGATGCAGCACAGGACTCAACTCCTGAAATATCCCTTTTTGAAGTCAACTTTGGACTTTTGGTGATAAAATGGGAAATAGTAAAGCCGCAGCAAGTTCGACCACTGATTTTTTAAATAAATAAAATCCTTTAAACTACTGGGGACTCCCTCGGAAGACTATGTGAGAAGGTGGTTGCTACCAATATGCTGTTACGAAAGGCAACAACAAACAGCGTCAACAGACGATTACAATATTTTTACAAGGTACCCTCTGACATATTTATTTATTTTTCATGGATCTGGGACACAATATTCCATTTAATATAATACCTGTATAAATCTAATACCTGTACAATAAGTCAGGTTCCAATTGGTCAGGTTGCCTAATTTCTAAGGAAGAAATTGCTGACTTTAATAGTTCAATAAATGAACTGTTATGTAAAGGTGCTATTTATCTTGAGCTCACCAGAGTCCAATTAATTTATATCCCCACTTTATTGTCTCCAAAATAATACATATAAAAAATAAAAGTTTTATTTTTAATCCTAAAAAATTAACATCTTTTAAAATTGAGGAAATACGTACTGCTCTTAAATTATTAATAACTGCTCTGGATTTTTTTACATGACCAATATTGATATTAAAGATGATTTTGACACCCATACATAAATATAATAAAAACAGGAATTATACTTCATTAGTATATTTAAATGTTTAGATAAAGACATAATAATCATGTCTAATGGCCACAAAGGAGACTTATATATTGGTAAGTTTATATTTTATTATAAACACAACTAAAAGTAAATTAATTCCACAAGCATAATGAATGAGAATAGGTTCTGAAAACATTTGGAAAACAGTTGGAACAAAACACGTCCTATTCAAAGTTGGCCACTATAACAGGCATGCTATATGCAGAATGTCCAGGACTTCAGGTGTAACATAATATAGCTGATGCGCATACAAAACAACTTGAACTATGGAAATGCATTAAATAATAATAGATATAATAGCCAAGTACCAATATCACAAGGTGCCAATAATTAACTATCCTGGTGACAAAATAATTTGTTTCACTTTCATAAGAATCAATTAATCAGCCAAAATAGGTAATTTATGCAGATGCATTATTGTTAAATTGCGGTTATGTTGTACCACTAATAGGGTTCGGTAAGATTGATAAATAAATAAATGAACACAATAATTACCTAAATTTACTGGCTGTCTTTTTGCTTTAAAATCATTTACATGTAATAAAAGTAAGTAACTGCTTTATCATGTTAAGAATTAACAACACCACATCTTGATAGTCTAGCTAAACTAATTTAGCAGTGGTGTAAGCATGCAAGTATGTGCGTATAGACAGATTATATACCATCAAAAACAATACTGCTTCAAATAAAATCAGTTGACACTGCTTCAAGACAGTTTAACAATAGAACCTAGTGAAAAACGGCAAAATATGCCTTTTATACGATTATTTCAGGTTTTGGTATTTCTAAAAAAGATTTGTTTGCCTCTACACATAATCATAAGTGTAAGTTATATATTTGTTGGCGACCAGACCACTATGCTATCGCAAGAGATTCTTTCACAATCTCATGGACGTTTTCCATACAGGACTTTTTACAAATATCATTCGTTTTCCACCCTTTTCAATTATAATAAAGATTTTCTAAATTTTGTAACAAGGCACCTAGGGTAATTATAGTTGGCTCATATTGACCATTGCAACCATTGCCTGTAAGTGCAGGTGCTTCATTGTCAATAACATTTTGAAGCAATGTAATACATACCTAATTGTAGATTATTGTAATAGTAAAAAAATAGTATCACAAATATACAGATACATTACACTTCACAGATAGATAAGATTTCTCTTATTTATTCTTATTTATTAACCTTTTTTCTAATACTTCTAATAAAGGCTATAGTTATAATTCAGTAAATTGGTATATTCAGCAATAGCCCTTATTTACCAAATGAACTTACCACTGACATTTGTGTTAAGATACTATCTAAGAGATTTTTAGGTTTCGCCCACAAACTCGAAAATATGATTTAAGAACCCAATGTTTGTTAAGAATTATTATATAAATTATATCCAAATGAAAATATTTCACTTAATTTGTTATCCAATGTGATAACATTGTTAGCTCTTGTCACCGCTCATAAAGGATAATCCTCATCTTTAATTAAATATAATAATATGATTATTTAAAATATTGCAAGTTAAAATATAAATAATAAATTTCAATAAACCTAGGGCCAGGTCGTACACAACCAACTTTATTATTGCCTCTATTGTATAAATCCTAAAATATCTTTTGTAAAAGAGAGTTTATCTGCCCTGCACAAAACTCTTTCAGTTATATAAATGAAAAATAAAAAAAATTAAAAAAAAATCTTGTTCGTTAACAAACTTTAAGCAATTAAAATAAAGATACACTTTATATCTTGATATCTATGACATACACTTGAAAATCATAGTAATGGTCATTTGTCAACATCTACTATTTAAACATTAGGAGAGAATATTGACACTATTCGTAGAACTGTTGGATGGTCCGAAAAATCCAACACTTTTGCAAAAATTGATTTAAAAAAAAAATATATTATATATATATTTATTACTTGTACTAGATCACTGTAATGACTTAGAGGACGCATAATTATATAAATTTAAGAAATAATTGTTATAGAACTAAGTTAATGTGATTGAGGAGTTCTGATCATCCAAATGTCTGGTAATACTTCCATTTCAGTCCACAAACCTTCAACCTTTAAATATCTACTTTGTTTAAATACGGAACAAATCGGCGGAGCACTAAGGAATTGAAGTACAATTGAGAATCAAACGAACTTACCTGTAAGTGAAGTTCGATGATAATTGTACGAACTTCCTTAGTGCTCCGCCGATTGTGAAAGCCACACCCTCCCACCTCTACATGTAAATAGGTAGGTGAGTTTCAGGTTTGTAAGCACAGGAACACTATAAACAGAATGATGTCTTAAAGAAATCGAGGCTTGGACAACCGTACATTCATCCAAAAAAAAAAAAAAAAAACTGATTACTATTAAACGTGTGAGAGTAGCCATCGAATGCGAATACTACTTTGTTTAAATACGGAACAAATCGGCGGAGCACTAAGGAAGTTCGTACAATTATCATCGAACTTCACTTACAGGTAAGTTCGTTTGATTCTCAATTATTTATATAAAAAATAATATAAATATGAAAATATTTTTAATAGTTGAAATAATATTCGATATTTATATTTTAAGATGACAAATATACAAGTATGTTAAAAATGGTTATGAAACAATCAAACTATAACGCCTTACTCTTAATGGGAATAGGCAGAAACAAAGGAGGACTACTTTCTACGATCCTAGTATAACTCTATAAAGCACAATAAATCTTATTGTGCTGCTAAGAGCACTCTAAAGTTTATTCATTTTGATATACTCTTATTTAATTTAAAAAAAAATCTGCTAAATGAAGTCATGGATAGTATACCTTATGTAGGTAACTAGGTAATTTGATTAGGTACAGTTATAATAGTTTTATTATTGTTACTTACTTCGACTCCTTTATCTATGTTGTTAATTTGAACCTGTAAACAAGGAAAACAACATTTAAAACATATTCTATAAACAACAATTATAACTAAAGGGATATAAATAATTAAAGTTAAGGAAGGATAAAATATATTTCTTTATTATTTATAACAGTGGTAAGAGTTTTAAGAGTGGTAGGCAGTGCTACCCAGTCTGCCGATCCGGGGTAGTACCACCACTTACAAGTATACAGACCGCGAAGTGATTTGGTCACGTTTCGGGATCAGCTTGTAAGTTGTCGGTTCCATCTAGACCGGCATAGTGGATGTGATTGCTACTCACAGTTATTAAATTGTAGTAGCAGTGACATTCATTCATGGACCACACTTCGGCTTAACATCAGGCGGGGTGCTATCATATGTCGAGTCACAATAATAAAATAAAAAAAATTATATACTGATAAAATTTATATACAGTAATTAAATTATCTTTAATATGAAAGCTGGTGCCAGAAGTAGGCGGCCTGTATTTCAGAACGAGTCAACAAGTAATCACCATTCAGAGGGCCGACTGCGCAACTTCAATGGTAATGACAATGAAATTCATTCCTATTTGTCAAAAAGTTACGCGGTCGCTGTTAGTGTCAAAAACCACGTTTATTCATGCGGACAATGAGTTTCAATGAGCTTGGAAATCAATCAATCAATCAAATTGTCACGCCTTTTTCCCACAGGGATAGGCAGAGACAATGGAGCGCCACTTACCACGATCCTTACACAACTCCCTTGCTTCCCTCACATCCACAATTCTCCTCATACAGGCCCTATGCTTGGAAATGTTATTATAAAAATGAAATAATAAAAATGAAATATTGATTCTTACACCCGGTTGTACCAAAAATTTTAATTTACTAATTTGTTAAAAGTATCGTATAAGTAAAAGAAAAAAAGAAAAATGGGTTGCACCACTCTTTAACTTCACATTTTACATTTACATATACGGATATTTTATACGGAGCTAAAACTAGCTTTTAACGTAAAAGTGATAAGTAAAATTTGACATTTGTCATTTTTTCTTTGCGCGATGTCTTCAACAAGCTCTTCAAGCTCCGATAATGAATTAATTGAATATATAACACGACGGCATCGAAGAATAAATATAAGAGTGGACCACATGTTGCATGAGGAAAATGATTTTAAGTGCGAATGAATTTGCGGCTTCATTGAACATGAAGTCCGAACAAAATATCCAAGGTTAGTTTCTAATGTTCCTTTTAATTTGGGCTTCGGTATATTATACCGTCTTATACATAGTTTAGTTTACCCTTGTACCACCCTTCTTTCAGAAACAATGCAATGTCCGTTTCTGACCAACTTCTGGTCACATTACGTTTTTTTGCGACCTGCTCTATGCAGATTGTTGTTGGGGATCTGAGCAGAGTGCACAAAGCCACAGTGTGTCGTTCTATTCACCGCGCATCACAGGCGATAGCAGCATTGGCGCCCAGATTTATATTCATGCCTCTGATTTCCATGATTCTGATACAACTCTCTAGCTATTAGTTAATCAATCAAAATGACACGCTTTTTTCCCACAAGGATAGGCCACAAATCTGACACTATTTCCACGCTTTCCTCACATCCACAATTCTCTTCATAAAAGCTCTACGGTTATGGTCACTAGGAACCTAGTTTTCTTAATGATGTCTGCGATTTGGTCGAAAAACACCTGCCTGGGTCTGCTATTAAAATGACAAGAATTGCATAGATAAATCTTAACAGGTGGGGAGGATGCTGAACTTTATAGATGCCGGAAGAGTTTCTATTCAATGAACGTCCAAACGATTGTGGACTCTAGATTAAAAATAATGGACATCGTATGCAGATGGCCTGGTAGTATCCACGACAGCACTATATTTGACAATATAAATACAAAAGCCAGATTAGAAAATGGAGAGTTTGGAAACAGGTATTATAGTTTTTAATAAATTCAATAGAGAGTGAATATTGAATAATTTTATAACATAGAGAGGACTCTCCTCAATGCTAGTATTCAGTTCTCTTCTTTGGTCTTAGGAAGTAGGATTATAACTCTGAATCTAGAACCAAGTTGAGACGGTTGCAGACTCAACTACGAAGAGAGTTCTCTTACATTTACATTTCTTCATACTTTACTCTTTACATTCCTTCCAATCATACTGCTTTCCATTCTAACTCCTTGACTTTTACCATATCTAGATTGTATAATAATCCTCAACATATTTATGAAGCTCCTAACAGGACCAACCTTTAAAATACTACTGGTCCTAGCATCTTAGGTCGATATTTATGTATGTATATTTGTTCAAGTTATATATTTATGAGATTATATATAAATGTCTTTGTCATTTCCCTCTTTGACCTTCTTTGCTCACATTTTTTACTTCTATGTTCTAGTTTTGACTAGAAGGCGGACTTAATGCTACCAGCCTAGTAGAGAATGCCAACTAAAAATAAATCCGCCTGTGTTTACTATAGTACATGTTATAAACAAATAAAGTAATAATTTAAGGTATTTGCTTGGAGATGGTGCTTATCCACAGAGCACCACCATTTAGAGCACCAAATAATCATTGATAGACTTTGCAGGTAAACTAGTTTATTGACTAGTTGTACCAAAAATGTATATATAAATGTAATTGCAATTTATGTATGAATGTAATTATATTTTATAAAACTTCTGTATTTTTCAATTTATAGGTGGAAAGGTCATTTGAAGTATGGATACGAAGATTTCCGTGCCTTGCATTAAAATTGCGAGTGCAGAGGATAAATATGGAAGCAATTACAGTTGCCACTGCCGTTCTTCATAACATGTGTAGGGATCTAAATTAAGCCTATAATGATTCTGATATACCCATCGAAGAACCAGCAGTACCACTACACGATGGCTTCACAAGAAGTGGAGAAGTTTTTCACAATAATAATACTTCAGCCATAGTAGAATCTGAGAACGATGCTGAGAACATACCTAAGCTAATGAATTATTTTCATTTCATGGAAACGTGTGTGAAACCACAGGGCACATTTATTGTATATATAAGATATGTTGTATTATTTTGTAAGACTGTTTTGTATATGTAGGTATTTCATATTACAAAATTTTGTAGTTTTTTATTTCTGTAAATATTTAGCAGACCCGCCGAAACTTGAATTTTTTATCTCTATTATGAGGCCTGCAGCACTGGAACAGGCTGCCTTCTCTTTTAGTCGTCAGTCCATCAGGACGCTATCAGCGCTGACGACTGAATAAAATATTTTACAGTCGCCGTCACTATGCCGGCCAAAGGTGATTTTTTGCTTGAAGGATCTAAGATTATAGGATGGATACATCACGTTAGGAGATAGTTTTGAAACAGCTGGAAAACTAGAAAATATATAAATATTAAACATAACATGTAAATAAAACACTTATAAATTTGAAATTTTTTATTTTTATTTCACTTAAGTATAATATATAATAGGTTTCCTATCATATGATATCATCGCTATATCATATGTTTGATGTGATACATAATATGTGATATGATAAGACTGTAGAATCTAACTCCTGTCGTTCCTTACTGCCATATCGCTGTGATAGCCTGATGAGTCACTGGCGCATACGGCAAAGCTGAAGGCCGATCAACTGTCCAGTCTTTGCCCAACTCTTTTTTTTATTTCCAACTCCATTGAGGCTTTAATTTTTATGTAGTCTTCTTTATCATCAAGCAATTTTATTTCATATCCTTCAGCTATTCAATATCCTTTCAGCTACCACTACAAACTTTGATCTTGTGTATTGAGGTGATGATCGATTGATGCCTGTAAATCATAATTTCATAATATAATTCAAACGTGTAGGTTGTATTGCAACTAATCTCATAAAGTTTAAGGAATTCTAGAAATCACAGAACCCTAAAAGCATTTATATATATATTTTATTGTGACACATCTGACCTCGACCTGCCTGATGATAAACAAGAGGGGGTCCAGGAGTGACGACGACTGAAAAAACCGAGTCAGTTTGCGGCTACCTCCGTCGCGGAATTACGGTGCCAAAAGACGATGTAGGATCAAGGTTAAAGAGCTCCTCGGAACATTCTCCGTGGTATAGGCGATAGAGGACGCACAAAGCCGCCATGTCTCTGCGTAGTTGAAGGGGCTCCAAAGTTTGCGTGACCTCTGCATCACCTATAATTCGGACAGTTCGGCGCTGCAATGAATCTAGGGCATTGTGAAGATACTTGGCAGAGCCATCCCAGACTTGCGAACAGTACACCGCGCAAGAGTTAATCTGAGCCTTGCGAGTCTGAGCCAAATTCATATTTTTGTTGTACCTATGATTGAAATTCCTAAATAAGGGGCCGGCAAATTTATTTTCCGCCCTGGGCAACTGACTCCCATGCTACGCCACTAATCTTCGTACATTAAATTATTTTAAAATCTATATGCAACGGTTAATACAAGTCCCCATACAAAATAAATTATGTCCTTTTAAAGCGTATTGATATAAAAATATAATTCATTAAAACACCAATGTAAATTTAATAATTATGTAGCTAGACTTTTATTACTTACTTTTCTTGCAGAAAATCGTCGTCAATCAAAATATTTCCATGACTAATAATATTAAACTAAAAATTTTCAATAAAAACAACTGTATAATGACAACTGTATGACATTTACATCAGTCTTTCTGTATGAAAAAAATATACTACCATGAAAAAATAATTCAAATGGTAAAATTAACGCTTCATTCATCTGGCAAGTATTTATACGTATACTTTTACGTATTTTCCTGTAGAATAACCCAATTCAGAATTTCATAATAATTAACGTAATAAAAGAAGTATAAAGTAAAACTAAATTCATAAATTTAAACTTTTTTGGTACAACCGGGTCTTAGTGTGTTGCACAGTCGCAATTTCAATTTTAAAGCTCATTAATAGAATTCAACTTTTAAAACGAACCCCATTGTCATTGAATTACGCGGTCGCCACGCAGATCTATTGTATAATATTATAAAAATGGTGAACATGCATGCAAGCGCGAACATATTCGTATTATATAATATTAAAAACTCATTGAGTTCTGAAGAAGCTAAGAAGTTTGCAATTTTGTAGACATTCTAAAAAATAAATTTGTAACACATAAGTATTTTTTTTATATTGTGACTTGACATATGACAGCACCCCCCTTGATGTTAAGCTGAAGTGTGGTCCATAAATGAATGTCACTGCTACTACAATTCAAATAACTGTGAGTAGCAATCACATCCACCATGCCGGCCTAGATGGAACCGGCAACTTACAAGCTGATCCCGAAACGTGACCAAATCACTTCACGGTCTGTATACTTGTAAGTGGTGGTACTACCCCGGATCAGCAGACTGGGTACCACTGCCTACCACTCTTTGATAACCAGACCCGAAGCAAATATCCATCTCTTTTTTTTATTAACAAATATTTGCAATATTTAATATTATTAAATATTACAAATAAAAGCTATGAAACAAATATTTGCTCCGACCGGGGATCAAACCCGGGACTATACGCGCAACAAACCAATCGCTAAACTGTTCGTCCACACCTGTCGTCACATTTATGAAAAATGTGGTTTTGAATTTAGTTAGAAAAGGTTAGGTTCTTACTGGATACGTATTTTATTAACTGTTACAAAGGTCACGGTAACGAGAATATTTCGAATTTAATAAACCTAAACAATCTAATTAAAATATAATCCATTATTTTCATAAGGTAAATGTATAAATAATTTTAAATTAGGGAAACAGGAAGTTTATTATTATTTGTATAGGCAAATTTTAACAATAATCATCCCCAATAAAAGTACTTACAAACATTGATAGTAGTGACAATGATTGACAAAAAAATTAGATGGTTTGGGCACGTAGAAAGAATGAGTGAAAGGTAGAAATTAGATGTGATGCGTTAAACCAAATCGGACACAACCTCAAAAAAGTTAGGCAGCCTAGTGTCCATAATAGAGCTTGTATAAAAAGAATTGTGGATGTATGAAAAGCAAGGAAGTTGTGTCAGGATCGTGGCAAGTGGCGCTCTATTGTCTCTGCCTATCCCTGTGGAAAAAAGGCATCAACAATTTGATTGATTGACAAATACTTACTTTCAGACTACTTCCAATAACTTTTATAACACCTAAAAATTTAATAACTTAATATTTCATATTTAAGTGACAAAGAAAGAGTTTATTACATATCGTAATATTTTATGTGGAATCCACGACACGTTCGATCCCAAATTGGCACTTTAAGCAAATTGGGTACCAGTTGCGATCATGTGTTAAGATTCTTTTTATAACTACATATTTAAGACTTGGCATCTAAGCCGTAGAGCTTGATTGTATGACGAGAATTGTGGATGTGAGGGAAGCGAGGGAGTTATGTCAAGATCGTGGCAAGTAAAGCTCCATTGTTTCTGCCTATCCCTGTGAGAAAAAGGCGTCACAATTTGATTGATTAATTTGATATTAAAGTTAATAATTATTGATACGTAGTATTGTGGATGTGAAGGATGGTAGAGAGTAGTTGTCAGGGACGTCGATAATTCTGTTGTCTTAGCCTATCTCTTGAAGTTGTTACAATTAGATAGACTTTTGATTCATGAATTAAACAAATTTTATGCGGCTTACTATCGCGTTTATTTTGGTTATGATTTTACAATTTTTAATTTTTTTTATTATTCCGACGTTTCGAATAAAATTGAAGCCGCATAAAATTTGTTTAATTCAATAATTAATGTTCGCGCAAAATCTAAGAAAATACTAGACTTTCGAAATTTTTTATTGATATCCTCAAGAAAGCTGAGTTGCATATAGATCCCATAATCGTAAAGCTTGTATGACGAGAATTGTAGATCTGAGGGAAGCGAGGGAGTTATGTCAAGATCGCGGCAAGTTCCATTGTGTCTCTTTATCCCTGTGGAAAAACGGCGTGACAATTCTAATTGCTTGATGGAAAGCAAGTGGAAGTCTGAGAACGCAAACGATTAAAAAAACGGATGTAGTTTACGGCTGTCACTATGCCGGCTAAAGCTTAATTTTATTCATAGTGATAAGAATATTGCAACTTTAATGCATAATAATAAAGCAAACGTTGTTTTAAAAAAGCAAAGAAGACTGAACGGGGTCAACAATTAGTTTCACGTCGGCTTAAATTTCCTGAGAAACGGCTCGCCTCCCACGCTTTCAGCAAGTCAATTTGCATAAATTTCGTCAATTATTATTCGCAATGTCAGTAAGAAATTAGCTTAGTAATACACATTAACAAACACTGCCAACATAAACCTTTAGGGACAATGTAAATAAATGTACTGCTCCTTAATCCTTCTCAGATGGAACCTTATCACTTTAATGGCTATCGGAAAATTTGTAGTGTTTAACTGTTTACATTACGACGGCTGAGTGAGCGAATAAGATAGCGACTTTTTACTTAAAAAAATATTATTATTGGAATTTTCTTAATTTTTGCGCGAACATTAATTAATGATCACTGTTGTAGAATTAATTATTATATTTTATTTGTTTAAACTTTTTTATAAAACCTATTTTTTGTACATTCATTAAGTGACAATTCTATTTTATATAAAAATGAATGTACAAAAAATAGGTTTTATAAAATGTTTAAACAAATAAAATATAATAATTAATTCTACAACAATCACAATAGCTGTAAAGCTTGCGAAACGTCGAAATAAAATATTGTACAATTATTAACCAAAAACAAATGCGATAGTAAGCCGCATAATTTTTTTTTAATTAATTCATTTTTATTATTGTGACTTGACATATGACAACAGCCCGCCTGTTGTTAACCCCGACGCGCCGCGGCAAAGAATAAAGATATTTGGCCTTTATTATAATTCATAACTTTTGATTTTTTAAGATTTTAATAGTAAAATAATCCCGGTTTATTATTTATTAAAATTTATTTAAAGTAAGTAGGTTTTGCAAGTAGGTTTGCAGGTTTCAACTAAAACAGCATAGTAGATACGACTGCTACTCACGGAAATTTATTTGTAGTAACAGTCTCCTCCATTAATAGACCGCACTCCTTAAGATTAGGCGAGGTGCTGTCATGTATTAGGCCACAATAAAAATATATAAAAAAAAATATTGGGTAAGTCGAGATCAAACGTCGTGTCCTAATAAAAAAAAATTCAATTAATCAATCAAATTGCCACCCCTTTTTTCCCACAGAAATAGGCAGAGACAATGGAGCGCCACTTTCCACGATCCTGACACAACTCTCTCGCTTTCTTCACATTTACAATTTTCTTCATACAAGCTCTATGGTTATGGGCACTAGGCAACCCAGCTTTCTTGAGGATGTCTCCGATTTGGTCGGAAAACACCCTCCTGGGCCTGCCTTATTTAACGCATACATCCATATGGGATTTATAAATCCCTCTCATCAATCTACTTTCACTCATCCTTTCTTTGTTTTTAGATGTATTTAGGTTAAACCCCTTGTACGTGTAATGTTTAATTTAATTATCATTGTTAATAGCGGAAGAAGCTTTGGGTTATTCTACAGAATACTAAACAATGTGAAATCGACACAGTTCCTTCTCGTTGCCATTTGTTGCGGATGATATGTTTGCAACCTTGACCCCGAATAAATTGCACAAACATAAAATGCCTTCGTCCTTCTAACCCACACACCCCTTAAAATATGAGGGGTATAGAAAGAATGATACTATCTTTACATTTTGCGTACGAGTATGACATGCTTGATTTTGATAATATTATTAAATAATTTCTGGTATAGTATTTTCTTGAATTTTGCGCCAACATTGATTATTGAAATAAGAAATTTTATGCGGCTTACTATGGCGTTAATTTCTGGTTATTGAAAACTGTTTTTTTTTTATTATTATTCCGACGTTTCGAAAGCTTTGCAGCTATCGTGGTCACGGAGAGACACGCGATAGTAAGCGGCAAAAAATTTGTTTAATTTAATATTTTTGGTATATTTTTTGAATGATATAACGCCAGTTAGACTAAAAGATTCGGCGCGCCGTTTCTTTATCGAACAATCTACAAGTGGAATGCTTTACCAGTCCATGTGTTTCATCCCACAACCTTGCCTTGCGGTGACTGGGGCAACCGTAAACTAAATAGTTATTTTTTAATTCGTCAGGTACGTTGAACCTGCTTATCAGGCAAATCCAGGGGTCCGATTTTCTTAATGCATTGTGACAGTGAAAAATCAGTGACAAATCAACGTAGTTTACACAATGATTTGGTTTTTGCTGATTGGTTACAAATATGTCAAATATCAGTACAACGCAATTTCACTGCTTTTTCAATGCTAAATATATTAGAAGAATCGGGCCCCTAGTCAGATCTTGCGACTCAAGAAAAAAATATAAGTCAGAACTTTAATTGGAAAAGAAAAATATAAAGTTTAAAAGCAAGTCATTAGACAGAAAGCTACGAAAAGGGTGAACCCGGCTATGAGTGACAGCGGGGTAATCAGACACAAGTTGTAGACAATTCACACAGCAAGGGTCCCTGAACTAACAAGCAACTTTCTTTCACCAACACACTTACTGTCACTTTGTGAGACAAGGTTACACCTTGACCTCGTGACATTTTGTATTATTTTGGGAAAAATATTCTTTTGTATTCATGATCATAATATAAATTACATTATGCCCTTTCTGGGCCCTGATTCTCATGCACGACAGCGAAATGACGAAGTCGCGTTTTTTTTTCTTTGTAGAACAATCGACAAGTGGAATGCTTTGCCAGCCCATGTGTTCTCTCCCTCCTATAACCTTGGGTACTTCAAGCGATGCGTGAGAAAGCGCCTATGGCTTCTTTAAAGGTGCTTCTTTACGCACCGCTTTAAAGGATCCAAGGATGGAGAGAACACATGGGCTGGCAAAGCATTCCACTTGTTATGTTATATGGCGGTCGGTAAGGCATGTATTATGTCAAAAATCGGTGGTTGTTGTACTCAGTAGGTGAGTAGATCAATGCTAACGTACTTTTGGACGCCTCCTTCAATGAATTTCGCAAAGGCCGTAACCCCTGCATTCGTAAGACAGAAAGTCCAGGAGAATAGCGCAGACTGGAAGACTGATACTGATAATGATATTATACTCGTATATGAATCGTCTACATTTCACCTAATCTTGTTTATATATCCATATTACATAGATTATTTATAAGCTTAGTATTTATTTATTCAAGTAGTCATATTTTATACTCCTCGTTGTATACTTACGATATATTTTCAAGTATATCCAAGTAATATATTTTAACTTGAATATTTTTTCACGTGGAGCTTGAAGTATCCAAGATTTTAGGACGAAGGAAGTAAAAACATATTATACGACTTCTTTCGGCTTAAAATCTTGGAGAAAAGATGTATAATTTCTCATTTAGGTTTGGGTCCGACACTTTTTTATAATAATAAAAAATGTCTAAGACGAAAGGCGTTAATTGGCTTGTCGTGTTACATTAAATAACTTTTCCTTCAATCTTGGAGGCTTGTCAGGAACACTGACAACTTGATAGGTCCATTTTGTTAGTTTAATTCGACCGACTCATTTTAAGAAAATTCTATAAGAAATAATAATAAATTTACTCTTGTGGTTATTGAAACGAAAAGAAACACCAAATAAAAGCGACAAACACGAAAATCTTTTCACTAAGATAGAAGATAGAAATTAAAGTTTTCTTAAAACCAATGACTAGTTATCAATTGCTTTAAGAATAGGCTCTTGAACTATTAAGCTATATAAATTGTAGCTTGTTTGAGCTATATTCTGTAGGAAATTATAAACAGAAGTCAATCAATCTATCAATCAAATTGTCACGCCTTTTTCCCACAGGGATAGGCAGAGACAATGGAGCGCCACTTACCACGATCCTTACACTACTCCCTTGCTTCCTTCACATCCACAATTCTCTTTATACAGGCTCTGTGGTTATGGGCACTAGGCAACCTAGCTTTCTTGAGGATGTCTCCGATTTAGTCGGAAAACACTCTCCTGGGTCTGCCTTGTTTAACGTATCCATCCACATCTTAGAGAACATTGCAGAACTTTAGAGTTTCTGCAATGTTCTCTCTTTAACCTTGTTCCTCGTGTACATCGTCATTTTTACTATTTTTTACGCAGGTCGGAAGGGCATCCACCTTCTCTTACCCAAATAAATAGTGGAAACAAAACGATTCCACACTTGGTCAGGATGGTGCCTACTATTGAATTTTTCAGTTTTGGGGCGTTCTTGGTTCACCCCCTGCTTACCATTATGCGAATCGAGGTCAGATGTCGCGTTATAATAAAAAAGGGTTTATTACCTAAACAATAATTTATTTTCCCCTTACATTTTAATGTCATTTTTATTATTCTAATAACAGCGTAAAACAACGACAACTGTAATTAAGCCATTTCGTAGAAATAGAAATTGAAGTGCATTGTGTTATTAAACCAGCTATTGACGATTGCATGGCGTCATTAAATGCTTATTGTTGTAGATTTTTTTTTAATATTTACATTTCTATAATAACCAAAGTGCTTGTATCATAGAAACAGGACAACCAAAGTACATATATCAAAGATACATTGGTACCGGTGGGTGGTCTCGAATTCGTGCTCTTCGGTTTGTGTAACTATTGCACTGCCACTGCACCACGGTCGCCTTTATATATACTGATAATAATTGCAATATGATTATTTAAAATATAATAGGAATTTAAAAATCTGATGGCTTTCTTGATGAGGGTGTTCATCAAGAAAGCTGGGTTGCCTGGTGTCTATAACCGTAAAGCGTATATGAAAAAGATTGTGGATGTGAGGGAAGCCAGGGAGTTGTGTTAGGATCGTGGCAAGTGGCGCTCCATTTTCTTTGCCTATCCCTGTGGGAAAAAGACGTGACAATTTAGCTTAGCTCTTGGCCAGTTAATTTCAAAATATACCAGAAATATGTCATTAAACAAGTATAAATCTTAGTCCATTTTCATAACGTCCATTTCTCTGAAAATATATATTTACGAGTAAAAGAAATCGACCAATTTTGTGCATTCATATCCTTTATTATAAAAAAAATCCGAACTATTTCTGACAAGTTAGTCTACATTGGATTTTTCTAACCTATATAACTACTCGTATAACTAGGCTACCACACTATTCCCCAGTATGACTAAAATCAAATGAAATTCTTGAACTTCAACGAGTGGATCACAATAAGAGTGTGAATTGGAGCAAACATGTCGGAAATAATAAAATATTGATACATCTAATGTATGAGGTGTGATTGGCCTGTCGGTGTCAGGTATTCGATGGAACGGTCGCCATGGCAACGGGGATAGAAACAAAGGGAAATCGCGGTTATAATTCTTGTTATTTATTTTATAATTATTCTTTGTATTACTTTACTTGGACATTATTTTAAATTTCTATTTGTATAAAGTAATATATTATTGATGATATTCCAAGTTTTTTTTTAAGTCTGAGCTCCACTTTTTTTTTGTTTTTCTAGATTCAGTTTACGGTTACCTCAGTCTTCGTTACTATGCCGGCCTATTATATTCACAATGTTTAGATATCAGTGCCCATCAGTAGGCAAAAGTAATAGAAGACCAATGGACTAATCAACCTACGCACAAGTATATTTTCAACTTGGTAAAGTTTTTATTAAGATCGTTGTACAACCCTTTTAAAAGTGGTAACTGCAAAATGTCAATTTTTAAAGATATAATTAACAATTATATTTATATGCATCGGAGATAGAATAATTGAAAATTAATATATTGTTAATGTGAAGGAAGCGAGGCAGTTATGTCAGGATAGTGGCAAGTGGCGCTCCATTGTCTTTGAGAATTCTGTGGGTAAAAAGGCGTGACAATTTGATTGATTGATTGATATATAAAGTTAAAACATAAATTATATTTGCCTAATTTATATAGTTTAGGCCTTATAGTTTCCATTATTTTTACTGTAGTAGCAGTCACACTCTTTC
The DNA here is from genome assembly GCA_905220615.1 of Tinea trinotella. Lineage (NCBI taxonomy): Eukaryota > Metazoa > Arthropoda > Insecta > Lepidoptera > Tineidae > Tinea > Tinea trinotella. The sequence goes on along the minus strand of HG992320.1, from coordinate 1,889,560 downwards.
GTGGACCGCACTCCAACTTAACAATGTCATATGTACAACTGTCATATATCAAGCCACAATAAAAAAAAAGTCTATGAAATACTATATAATATGTATTTCATAGACTCCGTACTAGTCAATGATAATAATTCATTGTATCATTGTATTTCTTCTGTCCGTGTATGACTGAACTCCTCCTACAATTGGACCTAGTTTTTTTATACTTTCGGGCTGGAAAACTCTGTCGTAAGGTCGTCAGGTTGTAACAATGTTCACTTTATTACGGAAACCCAATAATAATAAAGAGTGGTACCCAGTTTGCCGATCTGGGGTAGTACCACCACTTACAAGTATACAGACCGTGAAGTGATTTAGTCGCGTTTCGGGATCAGCTTGTGAGTTGCTGGTTCCAACTAGGCCGGATGTGATTGCTACTTACAGTTATTGAATTGTAGTGGCAGTGACATCTATTCATGGACCACACTCCAGCTTAAAATGAGGCGGGGTGCTGTCATATTTCGAGTCACAATAAAAAAAATAAATGAATAAAAAAGATAAATTGTTGCATTACCTACTATCTTAAGATAATAGGTAAGTTCGAGTTAAGGTAACGTAACAATGTCGTTACAAGAATACCGCCCCGAAATCACTTCAGTAAATAAGATTAAAGGTTTCCCGTAATTGGGTAGTGCGTGTTTAACTTACAATCAAGCAAAGTTGTTTTAGGATAGCCTCGTATTAGTTTTCATAGCGATTTAATATCACACGAGCTTTTTCCATGTTTATGTAAGCTTCTGTTACGCGATATGCTTAAATTATGATTAGGCTTTTGTATTAATTGATTTTTGTTTTAGCGATGGAGTTGTGGTCAGGATCGTGGCAAGTGTCGCTTCATTACCTATCCCTGTGGAAAAAGGCTATAATTTTTTATGTTGTGATACATGTAAACTTCGGTTTGTGTAAGTATATGTGACCGAATTCCTAAATGGTTGGACCTGGCTGGAAATGGCTGTTCTTCTCGAAAATATTTTTTTTATTACAACTTTTGCGAATCTGCTAATATAATTTAAAATAAAATTGAGTTGCTTGTTCCGACCTATACCCACGGAAAACAACGAGTGTAAACAGTTCCTCAGAACTGAATATGTGCTATAGCTATGCGCCTCACTATCGCTTTTATTTTTCGTTAATGATTGCACTTTTTTATGTCGACGCTTTCGAGAGCTTTGCAGCAGCCATCGTGGTATTGCCGAGATCACGATGGCAATAGTAGGCCGCATAAAATTTGTTTCATTAACCAATATAGTCTATTAAGATGGTCATACAATTTAATAAGATATTATTTTAAGCGGTATATGAAAAATATTGAATAATAGAAAGCGATGAGTTTATCCTTTTAAGGCGACCATAAAAATGTTTCCAAACCGTTTCGTTTACATTTATTTACTCGTGGTTTTGAATTAATTTTGTGAGTTGTGAAATTTGTGAAAAGTGCATTAGGAAAAATCTTTTGGCGGTTTCTTGAATTGAATTTGGCTTTAAACTTGCTTTTATTTTGGTATGCGAGTGTTAAGGCTAATAAACAACCGGTAGTAGACTTGTTGACAAGCCAGTTGATCGATCAATAAAATTATCAAGCCTCAATTTTCACAGGGACAACTAAGCACATCACGTTCTCGGCAAAACTCTTGCTTCTCTTCTTACAAACTCTAGGTTATGGGCACTTCAGACTTCAGCTGTTACGGAAACTTCTATTTTATACACTATTTTGTATTTATGAGTAAACTATTACTATGAAATAAGTGATAGCTGCAAAGCATTCAAAGTGTTATCTTAATTATAAGTTTTGCTGTTTCGAACAATGTCCACGCAAAACTTCAGCCAATACAAAATAGAATATACACTGCAATATGCCAAAAATTAAAAAAAATGAAAGTTGGGATGTCAAAAACCCAAATCCAGATTATTAACTTTATACCCAAAGGCGAATAAATCGAAAAAGTGTTTTCCCTATCCTATATTCTTTGAGCAAATCGTAAGCACCTTTGGCCGGCAAAGTGACGGCGACAGAAGCAGTCGTAAGATGTGATGGCCTTTCCAGTCGTCGGCGCATCCCATTCTTGCCATCAGGCTGGATGCTTCTCGATAAAATTAATATTCATTGCTATAAATTACTATTAAAAATTAGATAATAAAATCAGGCGTACTCATCGGTCAATTTTTTTTTATTGTGACTTGACATATGACAGCAAATATCCATCTCTTTTTTTTAACAAATATTTGCAATAATAAATATTACGAACAAAAGCTATAAAACAAATATTTGCTCCGACCGGGGATCGAACCGGGGACTTTACGCGCAACAAACCATTCGCTAAACCGTTCGTCTACGCCTGTCGTCAAATTGTATACAAACTATTTTTTTTTTAATATATATGTAGTTCTAGCAATCGTGAGATACTATTATAAGTATAATCTTTATGTAAACAGTGATACTGGCTGTTAATAGAATTTCCAGCACTCTGTTTAATGCATCAAAATATTATTTTTATAATACCATTAAAGATAACCTATTTATTTTATACGTGCATATACCAGGCTACAAAGTGTGTCATATACACTTTATGATCAAAATTTAAATTGTTATTCATTTTCTCCTATGGACTGGGGGTCAATATAGGTGTCGTTAGAAAGAGTAAAGTAGTATGCTTCGTCGTTAGAAAAAGTTTAAAGCCATTAAGATTTAGACCAGTCTGTCTACCACCACTTACAGATAAAAATACCTTACAGTGACTAACTATCTGCAAAGCTATCTGTCAAATATTAGATAGCTTTGCAATCTAGGTCTACGGTATTCTGTCAAATACTAATTAAAGATGATTTTTTTAAATTGGTAAAAAATATTTATTTTTACTAATTTAAAAAAATAAACAAAGTAAATACTGCATTAAATATTCTTTAACGTAAGTTATATAAGCCTTTGTTAAATATCTTGAAACGTTTCCATTCTTGGCAGCATTTCGCTTCGACGATCTCAACCAGAACGTACTTCCGGAACGTCACTTCATTCGGTCAGGGGAACATCCGCTACGAACGCTTTTCAACACCATTCGCTTGAAAAGCGCAATCGTATTGGTTGGTTTGAAATGCGAATCTCACTTCTAGTTAGTTCTAGTTAAAATTTAATGAAGTGAATAATATTTTTAGGAATACATACACTTATATATAATTCCTTCAAAGGAAATTCAGTAAAATGGCGCAAACTCATTGACTACTAAGAATCTCTGGTATTTTGTTCTACTCATATTTTCAACCAAGCGAATATTTAACGCTACTTATCCATTCTTTCTCGTTATTTAATATTTTGGTTCACTACATTTTTATGAATATTTTTGTACACCGATTATCGTTTGTAAAATTGTAATAACTTTGGTGCATTAATAAAATATACATATTTTATGACAATTTCTACGATGTTACCCTGTACCAACATCTAATTATTCAGGATTTGTTCTCAAGGATATATTGCAAAAAAAAAACAATATCGAATAATTGTATGATATAATGGACGGATCAATTCTCTGTCGCAGCCGACCGATATGCAAGTGTAAATGATTCTTGTCTAACCAGTTTTCCATAATAATTTAAGAAGCAATTGAAAAGTTCTAGCATTGAAAATGCCGAAAATAATTTAATTATACGCGAAGTAAAGTTTAACAGCAACCAGTTAACTAATTAAACTTAGTTTATTCGCGAAGTGTTTAAAGCAGTTAGCTTTTAGTAAATTTAATGGTATCGACAATTTGATTGATTTCAGACGTGCGTAGAAATATTGGAAATTGCGATGTCATGATGATCTCATTTCTAAAGTATTACTTCAAATTTAGTAAATGTAACGTAACTTATATTCACGACGATTAATTAAATCTAAAGTAAACCTTCTACTAAGCGCCTGGCCAAGAAGTTGTCCAAGCGGCTGCCGAAGAAGTCTGGAGACAGGAAGGCTGGCAATTTCTTTCTTTCAAAATGGAGATGTTACCAGTCTCCTTGGAACTATCTCTGATGCGACATCGTTAGATGATATTTATTATTAGTAGTTTAATTATATAATAGTAAATATACTTTTAATTTTATCTGTTTCTCAATAAAGAATATACAAGAAATTAAAAATTAAAAAGGGTACTAACAAGAAACATATTTCCTAATAGTGTAACGTGTGGATTCTTTTTTAGAAGTAATAAATGACAGATAAATAATACAATTATTAGCGAGTTTTCCTTTTGTATTCGATATCGATATAGACCGTTTCGATTATTCCCGTTAGGACCAAACAAGATTATATTTTTTGTTAAAAAAAGTCACTGTGGCGTGTTCCTAATTAGGTTACGCTCGTGTCCGTTATGTTGTTTTATCTTAAAAAACGAACCACGTAGCAAATAACAGGGAAATGGGTAAATAATGTAATTACGTTGTGTTTTTCTGTATTTTTAATTATGCATTTGCCTGCTCTTGTGGGAATGGTGTATTTGTATGTAATTAAAATTATTTTGAATACACCAAAATGTATTTATAGTAGATCTGACTGCTACTTGCAGTTAAATAACTGCGAGTAGCAGTGGCCTCCGGACTAGAATATTTTTATAATCCTAATGCAATATAAAAATAGTTTATTTCATTTGACGTTTCGGTCTTATTGAAATAGCTGTGGTCAGGAGAATTAATTAATTTAAAAAGTGGTAGGCAGTGGTACCCAATCTGCCGATCCGGGGTAGTACCACCACTTATACAAGGACCGTATACGGAGTGTGCGGACCGTGAAGTTATTTGGTCGCGTTTCGGGATCAGCTTGTAATTTGCCAGTTCTAACTTGGCCGGCATAGTCGATGTGATTGCTACTCACAGTTATTAAATTGTAATGGCAGTGACATCCATTCATGGACCACGCTCCAGCTTAACATCAAGCGGGGTTTGTCATATGCCGAGTCGCAATAAAAATTATTAAATATAAAATCTTTTGGCAAAAAAAAAATATAAGTATTTTAAACTTTTAACTACAATAAAGTTTAAAAGTTGTTACAATTTTTGTTAATTCTTTAAACAAACGCAATTATATACATAAAAGTTTTTTTTCTGAAAATTTAGCAAAGAACTTGGAACAGGGAAGTCCGTTCTAACTCAATTTAAATTTGTATGTCACGTTCTTTAGAAGTCGCGTGAAGTCACGCTCTGATACGGCGAGCTTTTGTACGTGGAAAACCGCCGAGTGCAAATTACTTTCTTATTTATATGAATAAATGAAACTTCAGTTATTATGCACATCGGATACTGTATTTAGATACGAAATATATATATATTATTTCTTTTGAACTTGGTTCAACAGTTATCTTTATTCCTTTATTTTATTAAAGATAATAAAGATATATGTTTTTAGCATCCATGGATTTTCTGCAGAGATGCTGGGTCTATTACGTGGCAGGCGGGAAAATGGAGCGTTCCAGGCTTGCAACCGGAAAGTGTAAGGCCTTTACGACATGTCAACGCTCACCTTTACTTTCACCTATACCCAACCAAATACGTTTTTGCATTATTAAATCTTCCTTTATTTATTTATTTTATGGGTGTGCAAAACAAGTTACAATCTTTAATTCAGTATAAAAAACATTGTAAAATTGAAACTCGATTGCAACTCAAAAATTATGCACACACTGCGAACAATAATTAATAATTACATAATTTAAATAACATAAAATCCAATATTATAAATCACTAACTACCATTCAAACATCTATTATTCAAACATATTAGGCATTATAATTTCATTACAATATCAAGTCATAAAAAATAAAATATATAAATAAATACACACACACATATAATCACTTAGACAACAAACATCTACGTTATTTATTGAACATTGCATTAATTGACCTTTTAAAGACAGAAAAATTGGGGTTGAAATTGTCTAAGTCGATGACGACGCTCTGATTGCTGACAAGATCGTTGTAGCTTTGCTTACCATCAAGTAAACTGTGGTAAGTAAGTAACAATAAAAAACATAATCGATCGATTATATACAGAGTCTAAATAAAAAGCTACATATTATATATTCAATTGCAATTCTCAAGAAAGCTGGGTTGCCTACGCCCATAACCATAGAGCTTGTACGAAGAAAATTGTGGATGAGAGAAAAGCGAGGGAGTTAGGTCAGAATCGTGGCAAGAGGCGCTCCATTGTCTTTGCTCATCCCTGTGGGAAAAAGGCGTGACAATTTGATTGATTGATAATAACATCATGTTTTTCTCGTCGGGAGTAAAACTACAGAAATAGCTAGATGTAGGTAATATTTGAATTTTAGAAGTGAACCACTAAGCCGTACTTCTTCGCATACTCGTACATTTGGGGTATTACATTAAATATTAATATTTCAGAACTTTCTTTGATAACTATAACTCGTTATTTTATTCATAAGCCAAAATGTTATTAAGAGCACTCTCCTTCGTTAAGTAACTTCGCTGTATTAATTAATATTAAATTCCAAAGTGATAATTTATTCTAAGTTCTATGCTTAGAGGCCGGTATCCCGATTCTGATTTAATCGCTTCGCAAACTTTATCGGCCTTCCTAACCTTATAACGTTTAACAATGAATATATTGAGGAGTATTGGGAATTTTTAGCCGGAAAAGTGACAACTGATGTAATAGTGAATCAATCAATCAAATTGTCACGCCTTTTTCCTACAGGGATAGGCAGAGACAATAGAGCGCCACTTGGCATGATCCTGACACAACTTCCTCGTTTTCTTCACATTCACAATTCTCTTCATACAAGCTCTGTGGTCCACCTAGCTTTCTTGAGGATGTCTCCGGTTTGGTCAGCAAACACCCTCCTGGGCCTGCCTCGTTTAACGCATCCATTCACATGAGATAGTGAACTGACTTGATATTTAGTCGTCGGCACTTTTAATCCTCTTTATATGCCAAATGTGCCAGCAATTCTATGTAATAATCGCAACTTTATTTCATGTAATAATAGCGATCTCATTGCCAACCGAAAACGCTGATTAGGTAATAAATATTTGCTATTTTAAAAGCATAACCGTAGAGCTTGTATGAAGAGAATTGTCGATGTGGGGGAACCGAGTCAGGATTGTGGCAAGTGGCGCTCTATTGCCTCTGCCTATCCCTGTGGAAAAAAGGCGTGCCAATTTGATTATTTGATTAAAAGCATAAAAGTTTATTGAAGTGAAAACTTCTTTAGCGGGGCGTTGTGCACTTTTTGTGATGAGTAAAAAATGTTAAACTCGCATCAGGACACGTGACCTGATCGAAATTTCGTAAGACGGAGGGACGGCGCGGCGTAGGAGAGGAAGTATCCCCCTCTCTTTCTACCGCGCGGCTAAAATGTATGCCTGCGCCTGCTGTTTATGAATAGTGAATGAATATTTTACCACATCAATGAGTACTTTTATACTGATAATTAGATTATTCCCTATTCCAAAATATCAAAAATGCACAACGTTAATATTCAAGTTTTCACTTCTGCCGGTACTCTCAGAGTGCAACCCGTTTTTTTTAAACAGCCACTTTCAAGATTCTCCCAAATGCGACTTCACGGTACGCTTGTAAGTGTACGTACCGTAAGTGTACATCATGGTACTACTTCGGAACGGCAAGTGACCATCAACTGTCTGCCTGTAAATATACATAAAATAGGCAATGCCTATATTTAAAACAACTAAATTATAGTTTGAAAAAAGTGAATCTACAACTCATATTTGATTAAAACATACCTAGTTTATTTTATATAATACATTCTAGTTTATTTATGAAACAGAACAATGTTAAAAGAATTATGTTTATGTTATCTGTCATCGTTTCCATAACATAATAGAACGGATTCAAAGATCAATCGTATTCTCTGATCTTTTTAGCAATATTTATGAGTTATCGTTTCTCTGTAATGTAGTAAATAGAAGCTGTCTATTCCTTTGAGTTCCTATAGGTTCATCATTATATAGGTTAAATCAATTTCGTGAAGATTATCTTTGAAATGATCAAAATCTAAATTAGAAGTTTTAGATTTCAATTTATTTATCGCAGTAGCTGTACCTAAAATTGGTCTCTTACTTTCAATTAAGAAATATATCTAAGGTTTTGTTCTAACACAAAGAATGTTAGAACAAATGAGACAAATAAGTCTCATTCATATTATATTTATACCACTCGGTACTGAAAGAGACAACTACTTGTACTTTAATTTTCCTTTATTTCAAAGGTTGGCACTACTTTTTGCAAATACAACCAGTTGTAATTGTGGTTGACTTTTAATACTGCTTAATTAAAAGTTACGATGTAGTAAGAGTAGGGGCATAATTATTCCGTCATCCTTTTCAATGTCATTTGTTTTAATGTCATTTGTTATTCTGTCAAATTAGGTTGTCAAATTATCATCAAAACTAGTGAGAACCTTCTATATTACGAATGTAAAAATGTATATTCATCCCTTTCTGACTTCTTTTTAATGTCAGTGAAAATAGTATAAATGGTTGTATTTTGTCGCTATTTTAGGGATCCTTCTGTTTTTTTAGTCCAAATTCTTTGGTTATAACCGCACATTCTATAACCTTAAATCTGAAACGAAATTTGCCGAAAACTGACGAGTACTGAAGCAGCCGTAAACCGAGGCGATTTTTAGGCGTCAGCAATCTTGGACCTCACTCTACTTACTTACCATTAGGTGAGTAGAACTTTAGTTCAATTACCTAGTTTCATTTAGATTGATTTCATAGAATAACAATTCGTAAAATGTAAAACAATTCGGTTCCTTTATAAACAAAAAAGAAAATCATAAGAAACAATCGAATTCATTTTTTCTTTTTCCAGTTCTTTCTTCAAATAAAATATCAAAGGCTTTATTGTTTACAATACCCTTCATATTTATGATTGGCTAGTGAAAGAGCCTTGTGAACTTGTGTTATGATTTCACCCTTAAATGCGTCCTTCAAAACAGCGACTATTTTCTGGTTTCTTAGTAGTTAAAACCAGCTTGCCATGCCTATAAAATCGGTTATAAAATTAAAATACTCATTACTTAGAAACCCAAAAAGTTGCATATTTTTTCTTACTATATTTTATACCTGCGAGTCAAAATATCTAAAATTATGTATCTGGTAAAATGTCGTTAAATACTTTTATTTTTTCATTATTGTGATTCAACATCTAACTTCGACTTGCCTAATGGCAAGCATAGAGAGCCAACGTCTGAAAAAAACGACTTATTTCAAGGTTGCCTAAGTCGCTGTCAGTATGCCGGCTAAGGCGGCCTGTCCAGCTTGCAATGCTGAGAAACGGAGAAATATTAACCAATAGGATTGTATGAATTTTAAACTAGCTCGCAAATCCCTGTCCACACCAATCCTATTGGTTAATATTTCTCCGTTTCTCAGCTCCACAAGCTCGCTCTGCTTCAATGGACAGGCAGCCTTAAGGTGCTTCTAAACGCTGCGTTTGAAGGAACAAAGGTCATTGGATGGGGAGAATACATAACCATAGAGCTTGTATGAAGAGAATTGTGAATATGAAGAAAGCGAGGGAGTTGTGTCAGAATCGTGGCAAGTGGCGCTCCATTGTCTCTGCCTATCACTGTGGGAAAAAGGCTTTGATTAAACGAATTTGATTGATTGAGAACACATGAGCCGGCAAAGCATTCCACAATAATAAAGTCCTATAATTTTATTTATTAACAGAATAAATAATTAATTTAAAAATAGTTACAAAATAAAACTTAGTTGGTAAATTATTGTACAATAGTACATTTATTGATCGCATACAAATAGTACAACCTTGGCTTTCATAAAGTGGTATTGCTGTAAACCAAACTATTTCACCTCACGCACGCCGTTTATAAGCTTTGAACTACTTTATTACAACTCTTTGGGAATTAAATGGATTGTAAAGATAAAAGGAATACTCCGATGGTTTGGGCACATGGAAAAGATGAGTGAAAGTATATTGAAGAAGCAATTTGATCTGGATGGATGCGTTAAACGAGGGTGTTTTCCGAGGAAATCGAAGACATTCTCCAGAATTGCCTAATGCCCACAACCGTAGAGCTTGTATAGTATGTAGAGAATTATGGATGTGAGGAAAGTGGTATGTCAGGTAGCAAGTGGCGCTCCATTGTCTCTGCCTTTCCCTGTGGGAAAAAGGCGTAACAATTAAATCCATTGATTTGATAAAGACACTCGTAATGTACAGGCCTCAGACTTTATCCAGGGTAAAATAACCGCTTTTCAAAAACCTCAGACTTTAATGAGTCAATGGGGCGGAAGATGGGGCAACGTGGAGAAGTATATGAAGTATATCAACTAGAACGACACTTCTCAACACTGATGAAACGATGGAAGATTACTGCATTCAAGTGTGAAGATCGTGAAGTGATGCGTTTTAGAATCAGCTTAATCGTTGGCGGAATTCAAGCAGGCCTGCATACTCCATAATTTTGGAGATACAATTTTGGAAAACAATATAACATTTTGTTTTTTTTTTATTATAGATATTTTTATTTTGTATTGTGCCTCGACATATGACAGCACCCCGCCTGATGTTAAAAGGAAAATTACACATCGAAAAACTTTGATAGACAATTTTTGTAATTTACACAAAACAGAGGGAAAATCGTAAATTTAATTTCCTCTTTCAAAAACCATTAACCACTAACAATGATTGTCATTGTAAGTTTATATCAAAAAAACAATTGTTATGTCTGTGTTATTTCACAGTGCCTCTTTTCACTATACTGACACAGCTCTTTCGTTTCTTAAAATAAACAATTGTTCACATATTACAAACGCAACTGTTATGATCTCACTATTTTTAAAGATTATATCAGATAGTGACGGCGACTGAGGCAGCTGTGAACTGAGACGGCTTATTTAGTCGTGGGCACGGTTGGACCTCCATCATGCTTACCAACAGGCAGGTTGAGTTCAGATGTCGAATCACAAAAACAAAAAACAATCATCGAGAAACAATCGCAATTTATTTTTCTTTTTTTTTCTTTTGTTTCGATGTTAAGCTAGATCAAGGCTACTGCTACTATAGTTTAACAACTGTAAGTAGCAGTCACATCCACTATTTCAGCCTTGTTAAAACCAGCAATTTAAAACTGATCCCGAAACGCGACTAAGTCACTTCATAGTCTGGATAATTGTAAGTGGCGGTACTATCCTGGATCGGCAGACTGGGCACCACTGCCTACTACTCTTTGACAACTAGACCCAGAGCAAATATCTGCTTGTAATATTTAATTAACTTATTTAATATTACAAATAAAAGCTATGAAACAAGTATTTGCTTCGGTCGGAAATCGAACCTGGGACTTCCGAATAACAGACAGATGTGCTAATCACTTCGCCATGCCTGTCGCGCATTAGCTCCACACGCGAAACATGTGGCTTTTAAAATCTCTTCATGTGTGTCTGTGTTTGCGATTTGCGTTCACTTGGTATCTCCGATCACGAACATAATTCTTAGGGCTGTTGTTCCACTTGGCGTCTAGTACTATGTGATCTATGTTAACTCCGAAATAGCGTTGTTTGTGATGCTACTAATTAGGCACGAATTTCAAATTCTAATTTCTGATTTACATAAGTTTGTCGGCACGAATTACCATTCCAGCGTTTATTACTGAAGATGTCATAAACTATTAAAGGTTACAAAATCGTTCCTCATAATACATTTAGACGAATTTCACGTCACAATATTTAATACTTAACCACAGAGCTTGTATGAAGAGAATTATGGATGTGAGGGAAGCGAGGAAGTTGTATCAGGATCGTGGCAAGTGTCTGCCTAGCCCTGTGGGAAAAAGGCGTGACAATTAGATTGAATAATCGAATTATTATTGATTACAAATAAAAGCTTGTTTCTTTGCTCCGACCGGAAATCTAACCCGGGACTTTATAAAAGAGCTGTTCCTAACCAGATATTAATTTACGTCGGGATTGTATCGTCTCCTAAAGGCTATCCCAAATGGTAATACATATATACCACTAAGTAGAATGTTAAAGTAAGGTTACAATCAATTATGCCAACGACTAAAAAAATTGACGCAGTTCACAGTTGCCTCAGTCGCCGTCACTATGCCGGCAATACATTGTTAAGTGTTTTAAAACATTTACATTGTATTTCTGTATAAAAATGTTCCTAAAATATGCTTTTATTGTGTTACAGAAATATTGAAACCTATATAGTAAAATAAAGATTTGAGTACCTAAAATTTTGTCATTAAATTTTGACGCCTATGTCTTACATTATAAAGCAAGTATTACTTTGACTAATCAGATATTTCCGCATATAACTAATCGACCTATTTTTTGTAAACAGTAAGCATATCTCACTTTATTAAGTGGATGGAAAATAAAATCCTGTTTTGAGTGCTTTCGTACTAAATAAACATTATATAAATAAATACATATAATATAAACTAAATTTATTAGTTAATCGGCCTACGCTTTTGGTGAATGTTGTGTTTTTTTCTCAAAAACATGAAGAATATTTGCTTTCGGAGTATGTAAATGGATTGTTTGAAGTAGAAATGTTGTGTCGTAAAACCCACATACATACAATACGTAGGAAGCCATATACATCTATACTAATATTATAAAGAGGAAAGATTTGTATTTTTGTGTGTGTGTATGTTTGTAATGAATAAACTCAAAAACTACTGTGCCGATTTCAAAAATTCTTTCACCATTGGAAAGCTACATTCACCCTGAGTGACATAGGCTATATTTATTGCTAGAAAAGGTTAGGGATCCTTAATAAATCTTAAGTAACGTAACCCCAGGTGTGAGAAAAGTGCCCTAAAACGTCTTTCGATGCATGCGCTGCGGAAACTATTGATGATTGAAGAAAGTATGTTCTACAATATTAAAGAACATATCAATATCTACAAAAAAATTCGCGATACCATATGTCCAAGTATTATCGTTACGTCACAATAACCACTTTTTATATTTTAAGACTGTTTCAATTCATATAGATTACTTTTTAAATTGTTATTACTAATTTAATAAGTAATAGAAAAAATATTTATTTAAGAAACGATTAAATTAATTTTCTTGATTCACGACAACTTCAGTTTGGCTAATCTGTAACACGACATTCATTCAGGCGGTATAAAATTCGCCGGTTCAGCTCGTATATAATATATACAATATATTAGTGTTCCAATTTTCATTTTTTTTAAATTAATTTTTAACAAGATTACATTGTTTTCAGTAATCACCTATTTTGTATGTTGCGTTAATAATAATGACAATATCTAACAAAAGCAATTGGTTACAGAATAAAGCACAATGGAAAAGATGAGTGAACGTAGATCGACGAAAGGAATTTATAAATCTGATGTGGATAGATGCGTTATATAAGGCAGGCCATGGAGGGTGTTTTCCGACCTAATCGGAGACATCCTCAAGAAAGCTGTTCATAACCAAAGAACTTGTATAAATTGTGGATGTGAATAACTCAAGTCGTCAATAAGTCGGGACTCGTGCTTCGGCTAACCATTGCACTACCACTACACCACGGTCGCTTTAAACCGTTAACTATTTTAAAATTGTAGTGAGATTCTATGTTGACATTATGAAATGTGACATTCAAAGCTTCTTTCCGACGTTACAAACTAAACTTCCTATTTCTCCATCTTTTTTCAATTTCTTTGTAAACCTCAAAATAAATTGGTTTGTTATGATATATTCTGAAAGGGCAGTTTATTTCAAATATAAAATATTCAATTTGTTCAGAGACCGTTTGAAATATAGAAAGACACCATTTAATATTCCAAGCGGAGAATCGCCGATGGGAAACACAAATTGAATATAAATTATAACGTCAGCGATACCATATATTTATTTTTATTATCTTATAACTTATCTAGAATTAAAACATAATATTGTTTTAATTTTTGATGTATATTATCGTAAGGATAGAACGGATAGATCTCTTTATTCATAATGTAATATTATTACGGTCGATGCTACTGAAAGAGGTTTTATTTAGCTATTCATATTTAGCACAAGGTCCATTATTCTGCGTTTTGCTTTCGCCTCTTCTTATTCTACTAACACCAAGAAAAAGGACATAAATACTAAATTAATGTAGAATTTTCTTTTTACATTTTTAAAATTAGATTTTTGTAATAATTTCAATTTTATTAAATACATCTATGGACTCAAATATTTCAAATATTTTTTACCGGTTAAACTTTAAAAACAATCAATCAATTAAATTGTTAAGCATTGTTCCCACAGGGATAGGCGGAGACGATGGAGCGCCACCTGCCATGATCCTGACACAACTACCCCGCTTCCCTCGCTTCAATAAATCTTTTCATACAAGTCCCACCTTTCTTAAGGATATCTTCGATTTGGTCGAAAAATACCATCCTGGGTGTGCCCCGATTAACGCATCCATCCATATCAGATTCATAAATTTCTTTCGCAGCAATTTGTTTTGTTACATACTTGAATTTTGTCATACAAATGTGTATGAATTTAAAATTATTTGCACAACTCTATATATGTGGAGACTTGCCCCCACCGCAGTCATCCAGCTCTCTTCTATTCTGCAAATCTTATAGTGTGCAGCTCTCAAAAGTCGGCGATATTTTTATTTGTCAGGATAAAAATAATATATATCCATCACTTAGCGATTTAACTAGAATTAAGAAATTAAGAAAAACATGCAGATGCGATTTTCTTTTAATCTTATCCATATTTAACTCATCGGGGAAAAATGTTTGTTATGTCCGTTTCCTTTCTGCGTAAAGTATTACAGCCCAGATGTTTCTCCTTCATAATATTAAGACGAATTATTTTACGGAAAATGTTTTCTTTTCTTTTCTTTCAATGCTACGTCTAACCAAATTATATTCGGATTAATATAAATGATTGAACTTTTAAAAGATTTGTTTACTTTTTGTTATTGTTTACAAGGCATCGCAACCACTATACTGACCTAGCTGAATCCTGGCAATTTAATCATGCTCTTCCCGAAACATGGCTTAGTTACTTCGCGATCCTAATAGCAAAAATTGTTTTATTATATCTAACTTCTATAAGGTACTGAAAATTAAGTAACTGTCTGAAACATCTAAACACATGAGTGATATGGGTCATCTTTCAGCATGTTTCAGGTTTACCTTTAATATAATTTGTATTATTGTTCATTTTATATGGAATTTATATTATTCATGTTTATTGAGATAATAGAACTTCAAAATATTTTTTTAAGTATTCGCTATGCCGGCTTCGCTGAACTTCAGCAACTTTTAATATGACTCCGAAACGACAAAGTTACTTTCCATGCAATTATTTATTATTTTCTTTTTAATTAGATATGGATTGCAGACTGGAATTTCTTACTGCGTTCCTTACTTTTGCCTGCAATCTGTCGTATACACCAATTTATAAATAAATAAAATAAGTAAATTGTAGTAGGTAATAGCTAAAATAGTGATTTTCATAAGACCTTTATCTTTAGTATTTAAAAGTACAATTGTCCTTTGTAGCCCATACTATGTATAATGTTAGAGGGAGTAAACCTTGTTCAGGATAGTATTAACCTTTATTATTACCTTTTTTTTTATTGTGACACGACATCTGACCTCGACCCGCAATAAGAAAGCAAGAAGAGAATCCATCCTAAGAAGAGATCCAATAGTGCCGACGTCCACTAAAAGTTCCCGGCAGAATCGTAACGTGCCTTGGCGGGACCCAGTTTAAAAAGTTGTCCAGGGACCCTTAGGAAGGGTAGAATTCTCACAGAATAATAAAAAGATTTCCTATTGTTTTTTACTTAAGCACGTTGGGGGTATAATTGATACGGCAGATACGGCAGTAGCTACGCCCCTGGTACCCGGTTACCCCAGTCGTCTACACTAGTCAAAAGGTGCTTCTTCACGTATCCCTTTTTTCTTGTTCCCATCTCGTCTTTTAGTCGTATTAGAAAAGTCATACTCGACGTCAGATTTCAAGTCTTAATTAAAACGAAAAGCAAATAAAAAGAATTGTGAATGTGAGGGAAGCGAGGGTTATCTCAGGATCGTGTCAAGTGGCGTTCTATTGTCTCTGCTATCCCTGTGGGAAAAGACAAGACAATTTATTTGATTGATTGATTTTGTTTATATATTGATACAACATATTATGATAAAGGACGGGGTTATGATGGACTGGGTGTGATCTAAAAGAAGAGGCGACTTACTCCATAGATTCGGGATAGCCTATAATTTTATCTATAAATCCATAAAGAGATTAAGATCAAAACCTATCAAAAACAAGCTTTCAAACCACACTGGTTCTTTTAAAAATTAGGGCTGTCTTTCAAAAATCAAACAAACTTTTAAATTTTATGCTTTTAATACAGATCAATAAGTCAATTAAATTGTCACGCCATTTTCCCACAGGGATAGGCAGATATGATGGTTAAATAATGTAAATACAATTTTCTTCATATTCTCTAAAGACTAAAAATAGTTTTGAAGCCCAAAATATGCGTCCGCTTTTCCTT
The DNA here is from genome assembly GCA_905220615.1 of Tinea trinotella. Lineage (NCBI taxonomy): Eukaryota > Metazoa > Arthropoda > Insecta > Lepidoptera > Tineidae > Tinea > Tinea trinotella. The sequence continues at coordinate 1,873,009 of HG992320.1, read as the reverse complement.
TCAGCCGTATGCAAGAGAAAATGCCTGGAAAATCGGATTTCGAATTTTCATCAGATTAAATCGGATCATAGAAGGGTATGATTATAAAACGCCAATTTCAACTTTAAATTTTATAGTTTTAGGGATTGATTTCGTTTAAAGTATTTGTTGAAGTGTGAGAAATCGCTTAAGGGTGCTTGTATTAATTATAAAAGGATGTTTACAAAGTTTATTATAATACCTCTACCATGAAAAAAACTTGTTCATTTACCAAATTTAAAAAAGGCTAAATCCAGATAGTTTATAAAATAAGAACTTAACTTTAATAAAACACTAGAATAGTAAGACATCGTTAGAACTAAGCTCTCGTGTCTTTACACTATTTTTTTTTATTTACATTTCTATACTTTGCTACGTGCTTGTATCATAGAAACAGGACTAAAAAATACATATATCAAAGATACATTGGTACCGGCAAGTAGATTTGAACGCGTGCTCTCGGTGTACGTAACCATTGCACTGCCACTACACCACGGTGGCTTTAATGATACCCATTCACAGATATTTAAGCATTTCTTGTTGTCATTAAAAATATGAAATTATTATAATGTTTATACGCAAACAAAAGTTTGTTAACAATCAATAAACCAATTATTTTTAAAAATAGAAACCAATTTATTCTCACGATAATTATTATAACGATCTTCTGAGTCTTATTAACATAAAGAAGGGTTCGCGTTTCAATTCGTAAGTTGCCGGTTTCAACTAGGCCGGCATAGCGGATGTGACTGCTACCACAGTTAAGTGACTGTAGTAACAGTCGCCTACATTCGTGGACCGAGTCACAAAAAATCATTTAATGACGTCAGTAATGTGTACTGACGTCATTTCTTACGTTATGAACTCATGATAGCAGTCCTGATTAACAAGGTAAAGTAATTACTCAGCCATTTGGAAAATCTTCTTACAATGTTTTCGGAGTTTCAGTGAAATTTAAATTGTCCAATGAATTTGTTTATTCATTGATGTGAGTTTTGTGTTTTTATCCTTATTATTATATAATATTATTATACTCGTAGATTTATAAACCAAAGATGAGTCACGAATTTGGATTTTAGTTATATATACTCGTATATCATTTAAAAAAATAATGGCAGAGGAATTTTCAGCTTGGACATTACTGCGCCGAATTCGTCGCAGAGGTGGGGATAAATGACCTCTCGCTGCCAACCGTTATCAAGGCTATGGTGTCCAGCGAGGGGAATGCGGCCGTCTCCTTCTGCATGCTCCAGAAGGAGACCGCGGAGAGGGAGCGGTAAAGATCCCAAAATGCTCCCTTTATCCGCCGATCTAGAAAAGAGTGCGATTTGCCTCTCCTCCCGCCCCCACCTGACCCCTTCGGCGTCAGTCCAGTAGGGGACTGTCGGCATACACATCTTAGAGGCGGGGTAAGAGGCAGCGCGCGTTGTGTTCCTGTACGATCCTCACAATTGAGAACAGAGAGCGCTGGAGAGTAACATCGCTCTCCTGCAACCAGAGGAGCCCGATCGTTGGAAGAACGGGCCAGAATCGGCGGAGTTACGGAAATTTTGCGAAAGCGTTAGTCGTGCTCTGTCGGACGATTGGAGGAACCCCGCGAGGGTTTTTAGTCGGTGCAAGCCCGACACTACCTGCCGCCCTTCCTCCCTCGCTTCCTTCACATCCACAATTCTCTTCATACAAGCCCTAGGCAACCCAGATTGCTCGAGGAGGTCTCCGATTTGATATAATATTAGTATAGAATAAACTCAAGGTAAAATGAAAACCGGTATAGCGAGAGCGTACATGACTGTATTTCAGTTTATTACCAGGTGTTGTGATCTTCTTATAGAAGATCTAAGAGGTGTATTAGAAGCAGAATTGCTTGGGAAAATAGGATTAATGTACGAGTTAATGTTTCTCAACATCTTTATTACCTTAGCATAAAGTTCATTTTACTACAAACATAATTTAAGCTTTAACCGATAGAGTATTATGATCTTATCCTAACGTGAAGAAAATCAACGAAGCGGCTAAATGTTAAGTCCCCATATTACACGTGAGTTAACTTATCTGAAATAATTTTAGATATAGTGATGAAATTTCAAACTTATGACGTCATAGTTCCCAATTTTAATTTTAAATTATACCTATATCTTAAAATTCCACTGCAGTGTGTTTGTGGCAAAGATGTAAAACCGTAATGTGATGCAGTCACGTGTCAGGATCTTTTAGAGACAAGTATTTATCGGGGCCGGGATAATTTATATATATTTTTAAATTTATTTATATTTCAATACTAAGCTACTAAATAGCTTGAATCATAGAAACAGAATACCCAAAGTATAAATATCAAAGATACATTGGTACCGGTGGGTGGTTTCGAACTCGTGCTCTCGGTTTGTGTAACTATTGCACTGCCACTACACCACGGTGGCCTTATAGATGCGACTGTTTGCAGATATTCAGGTACCACAGGGATAGGCAGAGACACAAGTGCGCCGCTTACCACGATCCTAACACAACTCCCTCGCTTCCCTCACATCCACACTTCTCTTTATACGATTCTATACGATCCAGTTTAGCCTGAAATTGACAAATTTCTTGTATATGCCTTTCCGAATTCATTGTGGTAATCACTATGTTTGGTTTTGTGATATACAAGTATATTATAATACTTTCTTTTCCTGTGGTTTGACATTAATTATGACAACACACCCCGCCTGATGATGGGTAAGAGGAGGTTCAAGAATGACGACGACTGAAAAAAAACGAGTTAGTTTACGGTTGCCTCAGTCCCCGTCGCTATGCTGGCCAAAGTCCGTGCAAAGGGCGTTAGAGAAAGGCGACTGTATTTAAAGTTAAATAACTACACGTAGCAGTCGCATCCACTATCCGGTCTAGTTGGATTCAGCAGTTAAATTGAAGCTTATCCTTGAAATGTATAGTACTACCCCAGATCGGCAGACTTGGCAACTGTCTGCCCCTCTTACTCTTAAAACGTTATAATATAAGAAAAAGTAATACTAAAAACATTATTTGAAAACAAAAGTGATTTTCTATTCATCATATACAGAAGTTTATTCGAAAATTTCATTAGATCACAAAATAGAGTTTCTATTTTTGTAGGTTACTTCAATAAAGACATTCAGACAAAGAAATCAAGGGTAAAAGTGTCAGCGAATCAACATATAAAAGTTCCTTAACGTTACAGACAACTTGCCTATAGACTCGCTTACACATTTTAAAGAAGGGTAGGCAGTAGTATCCAGTCTGTCGATCTGGGATAGTACCACCACTTACAATGATACAGACCATAAAAGGACGTATCGGAATCAGCTTGTAAGTTGCCGGTTCCAATTAGGCCGGCATAGCGAATGTGGCTGCTACTTAGTTATTGAATGGTAGTAGTAGTCACCTCTATTTATAGACCGTAGGGTGGGGTTTACATCAGGCGAGGTGCTGTCATATGTCTATTCACAAAAAAATATTTAAAAAAATACTACAGATAATGTTCTGAGAAGCCTTTAAATACACATTATTCCTTTAACCTTGTTCCTACCCGTCCTGTGATCCACATACTATTTACCAAATCGACAGACGAAATAATACGTTCGGCGGCGGCGCGACGGGTCGTTTCTTTGTCGAAGAATCTGCAAATGGAATGCTTTCATGTGATCTCTCTATCCTTTTGAGGAAGCGTAAATAAACAACTTTTGCCGCAGTGTCGCCTTGACTATGAAAGGGCTGAGTCGGTTTTTCAGTGGGCAGTACTTCTGGACCTCCTCTTGCTTACCATCAAGTAAGCCGCATTACAAATAAAATTTAAATGCAGCCCGCACTGCACTAGAGACTAGTTTACGTTAAACAAAAAGCTTTTAATAATATCTTATAAAACATTAAAATAAATAGAAAGGATTAAACAAATTTTATGCGGCTTACTATCGCGTTTATTTTGGTTTTGATTTTACAATTATTATTTTTTTATTCCAATTAACGATACGCGATAGTAAGCCGTATAAAATTTGTTTAATTCATTATTCAATGTTCGCGAAAAATCTAAGAAAATTATAATTAGAAAGGTTCAAAAATAAATGGATTTTTTTATTTTTGATGCAATGTTTTATTATGCTCCATTGTCTCTGTCTATCTCTGTGGGAAAAAGGCGTGACAATTTGGTTGGTAGGTTGTTTTATTATATCAGCGGTTTAACCAGAAATAAAGTAAAAATTATAAACGTGAATTTCTTAATACAAATAAGATTACTCTTAATAACAAAGGTTAATTTAATCAAATAAATCAATACCTTAATCTTAAAAGAATAAGGTATAAACTTGCGTGCTCTATGACTTGGGCTTATATGACAGCATTACAAAAAAGTGTCATTCCGTATTCCTTACATTGAGTTTGAATTCCGATCGTTTGTTTTCTTTCAATAAAGACACGAATTCGTTTTGTTTACTTTGTTGATTTCCATGCAAAACTTTTTAGGTTATCTACTCTATGTTTTTGCTATAGAAGAGTTTACGTTCACGACTTTTTTAGGAAATAAGAAAGAAAGAAAGATCGTTTTTATTTGTAGCTTGTAAATTATTGAAAAGTATTAATGTAATATAAAAGGAAAGTTACAAAGAGGCGGCCAAGTGCGAGTCGGGCTCGCCCGTTTATTCTACGGAACCCTAATATAAAAATCGATACAACGGACTACAAGAACTATATTATGTTACTTGCTACTACGGAACTTCATAGGCGATTCTGACTCGCACTTGGCCGCTTCAATGGATCAGTTCTTATAGTTTCGAAAAAAAGTGGCTGTGACTACATGATAGACAACATGACGAATCTATAAGGATTCTGTTTTTTATACGGAACCCTAAAAGGATATGTCAGCTGTACATAAGCTTTAAGAAAAGTCGCAGCGCAGGTATTGATTAGGTTTTATCTAGGTCTAAATAAACCGAGGTCTAAGTGAAACATAATCTTAATAAAATTTGTGGATGCGAGGGAGTTGTATCAGGATCGTGGCTCCATTGTCTGCCTATCCCTGCGGGAAAAAGACTTGGCAATTTGATTAATTGATATTTATTAAGATATTTGAAGAATTTTGATTTATGCATTATCTATGCATTGATTTATTAATCTTATATCACAGCTGCTGTCTTACCATGATTAGACTTAAGACCGTCACATAAAATACACCATATAAAAGACGCTAATAAAATCGTAAAATAATTCGTTGGGCTAATAATATAAGCAAAAGCTTGGTTTTAATTACCAAAATGAACTATAAATAAAAGATTACGTAATCAATTTATTTATTTTCTATTCCATTGACTTTTTGGGCACGACACAACAAACGCACGACCTTATTCTAGGTATACTTTATCTCGTGGAGCGTTTACACCGCGGACGAGGGAATGCTCTTGCAAACCTAAATGTATTTATTATACGAGTACATATATTTACACGTACAAGTATTTTTAATTTAATTTTTTGTTTCAAATATAATATACATTTTGCTAATACCAGGAAATTAACAAACTATATTTTTTTACTTAGCTCTCGGTGATTAAGGGTTGATAAAGAAAAAAACGGGAAAAGGACTAAAATATTTGTTCTTATATTTTGAGCATTCCGACATAAAATATTGTAGACCAATTTAAATTCAATTAAAAAGTATCAATAGATAATTATTGCTATTTATGTAAAATAAAAGATTGATAAATCAAAAAATATAATCTCTAAATAAGCGTAACTATTGATGAAGTCTGCAAGTAGCAGTCACGCACATCTACCAGGCCAGCCTCGCTGAACTGATCTTTAATTATTTAGAAGTTCAATCAATCAATCAGTCAATTTGCCACAGGGAACAAGAATCGCCACTTGCGACGATTCTGACACAACTCCTTTGCTTCCCTTACATCCACAATAATCTTCATACAAGCTCTACGGTTATGGGCACTAGGCAACCCAGTTTTCCTAAGAATGTCTTACCGAGTAAATTTTGTGTAAGAAATGTGTAAAATAAACATTCGCTTGTTCAGTCTAAACGCACCGTTTCACTAAAGCTATCACATTTATGTTCAATACCGTAAAGCCCCTGACATTTAGATATATCGAACAGATATACACAAGCGGGTTATCCGATACTAAGAATATTTTTAGCCATTTCTATGAACAATTTTTTTAGTATTTTCTTCAAACTGTTACCCTATATTACTCCCTCGATATGTGACAATCATAAAATATAGTTTTATTATCTATTACTTATTATGGGATAGTCGTTAAAATAAGTTATTTTCCACACAACCAAAATAAAGATCAATACTTTCTTTGTTGGGTCCAAGAAAAATTATAGTTGGGGTTTATGCGACCTTACACAATATAGGTTTTTCGCAAATATTAAATATGAATTAAAATACTCCTAGCGGCTTATTACCGCGGCATTTATTTGTGATCTTGCTACCACGATAAATACAATAGTTTATTTCATTGCTTACATATATTATACTTATATACATGTATTTATATGAATTCTAGCATCGTTGATATAATTGTATAATATATAGTAAAAATATAAACAGCGATATCAGTATTCTGTATAACAAAAGAAAACTATCCTAGTATAAAATAAAACAGTGCCTATCAATCCATCAGATTGCCACTTTCCAAGATTCTAACACAAGCATGCACATACTCGTGCGTAATTGTAACTAAATTTAAATATAAAAATAAACTCAAGTATAGCAACTATTTGTATATGTAGTCATATAGCAAAACTACACTTAATAGTTAAGCAATAATTAGCCAAATAGTAAAAACTATGTAACCGTTAAAAAAAACACATAACATTGACTGATTATGAAAAATGAAACAGTTAATGTTCTCTTCCTTTAAAAAAAGTAAATTGCGGAGTTGTAATGTAAATATTTAGAATCGAAAAGAAAATTCCCTAAACCGAATCTTGTAAACAGTCTCGACCGCAATTTATCGCGATGCTACTTTTAATTAATTACAATCCAATTAAGATTAAATTTTGCTTCTCATCCGATTTATTTTTGAACACAAAAAAATTAATATTAAATTATTTTAAAGAAACATATATGATTTTATAAACTATTTCCTAAGTAATAAAGCTAAAGTGGGACTGAGCAGATCACCTCAGCCGCATTTCTGATTGAGTATTGAGGATTGAGTCCTGTAATGAGTAAATTCCACATTGCAAAAGACATCGAAGACTCCAATCATACCTACCTGGGGTCTATGATTGGGTGAAGGATATTTTTACAGTACCTTGATATCGTAGGTCGCGCTGACCGATCGTGACCAAAAATGGGAGGCATATGCTTAGCTGTGGGAAAATAAACAGGCCAATAAATATACATTATAATAGGTTTAAATCTTCACCAAAATATATATATATTTTTTTTTGTGACACGACATTTGACATCGACCTGCCTGATGATAAGCAAGAGGAGATCCAAAAGTGCCAACGACTGAAACTACCAAATTAGCAGTCTGAAAGCTTATTTTATAAAATTAATTTAAAATGTTGAATATAAAATGTATAATTATGAACTGTAATGTGATTACGAGCTTTACTAACAAATTTATATTGCACTTGCTTTTACTGAGGATATACATAGTTCATGAGCATTAAGCACAGACTATACAGACCACTACAAAACCTTTATAATTTTACTAAGGCAATTCAAATCAAATCAAATTGTCACGCCTTTTTTCCACAAAGATAGGCAGAGACAATGAAGCTTGCTACGATCCTGACACAACTCCCTCACTTCCCTCACATCCACAATTATTTTCGTATAAGCACTACGGTTATGGGCTCAAAACAACCCAGCTTTCTTGAGAATGTCTCCGATTTGATCAAAAAATTTATTCGCAGTAATTAATTATTTTAAATTATTATTAAATAATATTATTATTATTAAATCGAAATATAGTTTAGAGAGTGGTTACATATTTTTTTACTTTATAAATCTTCAGTTCATTTTAATGTTTGGCCTTGTCATTGGTTTGTTTGATTTTTACCTGCCACGTTATTCTCGTTTGTATTCTATAATGTAGTTATTTTAACATAGAATTTATTTTATTTCTTCACTACTTATGAAACGAGAGAAATATAAATAATTATGTCAGTCAACATTAATTGCGCACTTTTTATAATGATTTGTTTGTTGTTTACTTTACTAAATTTTAATTAGTCACGCCTCTTTCCCACAGAGATAGACAGAGACAATGAAGCGCCACTTGCCACGATCTTGACACAAATCCCTCGCTTCTCTTGCCTCCACAATTCTCTTCATATAACCTTTACGGTTATAAGCACTAGGCAACTCAACTTTCTTGAGTATGTCTCCAATTTGGTTGGAAAACACCCTCCTGGGTCTACCTCGTTCAATTTTTATCAAGATCAGTTCAATACACTCTGTAGTTCTACTTTTTACAGTCCACAAATAACTTTCTTTACACTTTTTATACATATTGTTATAGTTACTGCGAACATTTCCTGTTTCTTCCCGAATTGATTAAGGTACAGTTTTCGAAGCACACTTAATAATAAATATACACTAGAATAATATTAAAGCGGTCGATATAATCTGATGTTACGTCCTCTAAAGTAAACCACATACAGGCAAACGCAAGACTTAGTTAGCAGGAAACTTCTAAATGCAGGCTGCTTCCAGCAGGCTAAAACGTCGATCGCCTGGTGGGTTCAATAATAGGAGACGACTTATAGCTGAAGATAATGATTTTTTAATTTTTTATTGTGACACGACATTTGATTTCGACCCTCCTGATGATAAGCAAAAGGAGATCAAAGAGTGACGACGACTGAAACAATCGTGTTAGTTTACGGCTGCCTCAGTTGCCGTCACTATGCTGGCCATAGGTGCTTCTTCACGCATCGCTGAAAGGATCCAAGGTTATAGGAGAGAGAGAACACATGGGCTGGCAAAGCATTCCACTTGTCGATTGATGATTTAGTAATAAGAGGTTATTGCTGTTTATTATTAAAGTCTCGATTTTTGTGTCACTATGTTTATATTTATTAAAGTTTCAACATTTGGCCGGCATAGTAGCGGCGTTAAGGCAACCGTAAAATGAATTAGTTTTTTAAGTCGTGTGCGCTTTTCGACTTTGTTATTACTGTGAGATCAAATGTTGAATCTATGTTTTTTAAAGCTTCTACGACTGATAAACAAAAACAATTTAACTTACTGTTGCCGCAGTCACTATGCCAGCTTAATTTATTGTGACTGGACATATGACAGCACTCTGCCTAATCTTTAGTTAAATAAATGTAGGTAACATCCACAGCCTTTGTTTTAAAGTGTTTTAAAATTTCACAAATGTTGTATAGATTTTATGAAGGAATGTAGAAGAAAATGTAGGTGTATCGTTATTTATAAATTAGATAAACGCGTTGTTTCTCGTGCAGATGCGAAATAGACTATTGTTATCTAGAAATGTGTAGAGAGATTTTAATTTCAAAACTCATTTTAATCCAGAATGTTTTCATTACGAGTATAATGTGGTTTCAAAACAACTGTCGAATGAATTTTTAGGTTTGTCCATGTCTAAAGTATGTATACTGTTGAAAGTTAGTTTATATATATAATATAACTAGATTTACTAACTTTTAAGTAAGTATTAACTTTTTAGTATATTGATCGGTTTGTAGTGGTTAAACCGAGAATACGGGTTTAAAACTACTTGCGGTTCCAATGTATCTTTGGTACCCTGTTTTTATTATACTTCGGAAGCTTAATATAGAAATGTGAACCAAAATATATTGAACTAGTTTAAACAATCTTCGTCAATATACTTAATAATAATTATTAAACTGTCACGCCTCCCTCCCACGAAGATAGGCAGTAACAATGGTGCGCTGCTTGCCACGATCCTGAAACAACTCCCTCGCTTTCTTCACATTTACAATTCTCTTCATACAAGCTCTAAGGTTATGGGCACCAGGCAACCTAGCTTTTAAATGCACATAACTTGAAAATAAGTCTGTCCGTACATAGGCTTAATGCTATCTTTTAGCTTCTGCTATCTTTTTTTCTCCATAAACAGATCAAATGTATAATTTTAATATTAGGCACTTAATAATAAATATAAACTTACAATAAAACCAAAACAAGGTTAAAATCTAAAACAATAAAATAAGCAAAATAAATATGGTAACCCACAAAGTCGTCGTGTAAGGGCCCCCACAGACCACAGAATTATAGTTGGCAATGGTTAAATCAGAATTTTCACTAGAATGTGCCCGGATTCACAACCAGATTCAACTCCCGAATAAAAAGGCTATGATCTGCGGGGACCCTAAAATTTTCGCCTTTATTTTTATAACATATAGTCATAAAATGCCGGTAACTTTACTACTAAGATTATACACTATAGTATAATAAAAAAATGATTACTCCCAGGCCAAGATAGTTCTGGAAAACTTGTATTTTTTGCCAAAAATTTAACTAAGTATCTGATTTTTATACACGCAACAATTTTGGTAAAATAAAACAATCAAATCGTCACGCCTTTTTTCTATAGGGATGGGCAGAGACAATAGAGCGCCACTTGCCACGATCCTGATAAAACTCCCTCGCTTCCCTCACATCCACAATTCTTTTCATACAATCCTATGTCTGCCTTGTTTAAGGCATTCATCCACATCAGATTTATAATATCAAAACTGTTCCTTACTTTATTAGTCGTGTCTATTTATGCACATTAATGTTTTTTTATTGTGACACGACATTTCTCCGACTTGCCGGTAACAAGGGGAGGTCCTAGAGCGCCTTTACAGCCTTTACATTGTCACTATGCTTGCGTACCACTTGTACATACGTCCTTCATAATGCAAGACCCATTAAAAAGACACCGATCCTACTCGTATAACGCAACTCACATAAATGCAAATATATGTATAGTTTGCCGTATTTTCGAATTTATAACAATAATTCATTACTGCGGCAAGATACTTTTGTAAGAATCATAGCCTTTGTGTCTGTCTAGCTATCCTCTGGGAGGCAGGGAAGTTAGATTAATAAAGTAATTAGTATAGAAAGTTAATAATGTAAAAATAAGGTTGGTAATATGTCAATTATGTGAGATTATTAATTATTAATAAAAGGAGATGTTTTTTTTAATTTATCAACACTTTATTGCACAAAATAAGGTACATAGGTGAGGTTAATGAGATGGGGTTAACACAGAAAAATGTCGTCTGGTTAAATCAGAAACCATGTGTCGCATTGGTTAACTTATTAGTTCGTTACGCGTAAAGTACTGAGTTTGATTCCCGGTCGGAGCTAATATTAGTTTCATAGCTTTATTTTTGGAATATTATTTATTTGGATTAAATATTACAAATATCACTTACAAGTATACAGGGCGACAAGTGACTCAGTCGATTTACAGGATAAGCTTTGCCGGTTCCGACTAGTGGATGTGACTTTTTATTAGTTATTTAACCGTTTATGGACCGCGCTCTAGCTTAACATCAGGCGGGTTGCTACAATAAGTCAAGTACAACTCTTTCCGGCCGTTACTACTCAGTCGCGTTTTGGGATTAACTTAAAACTTACCGAATTCAACTAGGCTGGCACAGTAGATGCTACTTGCATTTATTTAACATAGGGCGGGGTGCTGTCACATTATGTCGAACCATAATAAAATAATTTAGTAATAAAATAAACTAACTAAAACACACACACAAAATAATCATATCACATTTTTAAGTATAGCCCCCGTATTGATCGTCGACGTAACTAACCTAAGTCACCGTATTTAATAGAAGGTCACCGTATTTTTTTTCATTACATTTCTATACTAAGCTACTAAACAGGACAACTAAAGTACATATATCAAAGATACATTGGTACCGGTGGGTGGTTTCGAACTCGTGATCTCGTGCTCCCATTGCACTGCCACTACACCACGGTCGCCTTAGGTATGAAGGTTTACTAATAGATAAGAAAAAGATAAATGTGTAGATGGATGCGTTAAACGAGGCAGACCCAGGAGGATGTTTTCCAACCATATCGGAAATATCCTCAAGAATGTTGGGTTGCCAAAATGAAGAGAATTGTGGATGTGAGGAAAGTGAGAGAGTTGTGTCGGTGAGTTAGTTGAGTTAGTTATCTTCAATTCAATTACTTTTTTTTTATTGAGACACGACATCGGACTTCGACCCGCCAGATGATAAGTAAGAGGAGGTCCAAGAGTGACGACGACAAAGAAAACCAAGTTTGTTCACAACTGCCTTAGTCGCCGCTACTATGCCAAAGACTGATTTTAACTAACCTCCTGAGGTGCTTTTTATGAGTGGAGGCGACTGCTGATACAATAAGGCGACGGTGGTGTAGTAGCAGTGCAATGGCTACGTAAGCCGAGTGGCACGGGTAAGAAACCACTCACCGATACTCAATGTATCTTTGATATATGTACTTTGGTTGTCCTGTTTTTATGAAATAAGCACTTTGGTAGCTTAGTATAGAAATGTATAATAAAAATAAAAAATAAAAAATTTATCCAAATTGTAGTTCTACACGACTTGCAGTTCTGGGTGAACTAAACTACGACAACTTTTAAGTAAAACTACCATCTAAACTAGCTTTTTAGCTAACTTAAAAGTTCGGTGCGTCTTTGTAGAAGAATCGACATATGGAATGTTGCGAGCCCATGTGTTCTCTCCGTCCTATAACCTTGGATCCTTCAAGCGACGCGTAAAGTAGTACCTTTGGCCGGGATAGTGACGGCGACTGGGGCAGCCGTGAACTTACTTGTTTTTTTCAGTCGTCGCCACTCCTGGATATCCTCTTGCTTATAATCAGGCGGGTCTTAGACAAAAATCGAGTCACAAAAAAACTTTGCGGTCTTTACCTCCACGTACATTTTTGGATGTGATTGCCATGGCGCCTTTTTACCTAAATTATTATTTTTCACATGAGATTTATAAATTCTTTTCGTCAATGTACTTTCACTCAACCTTTCCATGTGCCCAAACCATCGAACCATACCTTTGTCAATCCTTTGGCAGGCCCAGTAGCGTGTTTGCAGATCAAATCGGAGACATCCTCAATAAAGGTAAGTGCCCAGTACAATAGAGCTTGTTTGAAGAGAATTGTGAATGTGAAGGAAGCGAAGGAGTTGTATCAGGATCGCGGCAATTGGCGTTCCATTGTCTCTGCCTATTCTTGTGGGAAAAAGACTTGTAAGTTGCCGGTCCCAACTAGACCAGCATTATATCTCATTGCACAGTGATAAGATATAATATCCGTGTACTTATCCTGACATAACTCTTCTGTTTCCTTTACATCCATAATTCTTCTCATAGACGAATATCTCTAAATAATAAAAAACTTGTATCAAGATCGTTAAAAGTGACGCTCTATTGTTTCTACCTATTCCTATGGGAATTGCAGCGTGACCAATTTATTTCATACAATTTAAATACGAGTGTCTCTTTCAAACATAAAAAATAAAATTGTCACGCCTTTTTCCCACAGGGATAGGCAGAGATAATGAACGCCGCTTGCCACGATTCTGACACAACTCCTTCGCTTCCCTCACATCCACAATTGTCTTCATACAAGCTCTACAGTAATGGGCACTAGGAAACAAATCTATTTAATAATAATAAAACGTATGTCCTGCTATAAAATTTAATAACTGACATAAATTTATACAAATGAATTGTTATCCTTAGTTTATTTTAAACATAAATATAAATAAAACTCTACAATTTCCTGTTTATTACAATTACGATACTTGTACCACAGAAAAATGTTAATAATAGCGTGTAAAAAAGTCATAAAAAATATTACCTATTGGATAATCTTTATAAGCCTAAAAAGTAAATTAATTTACGCACCGCTCTCAGTGTATAAGCGGCCCAATTTTCATGGTAAGTTCACATTTCCCACCTCGCACGCCAATACTGCGGCACTGTCGGTTCCAACATTTGCTGATTACATTAAAAATTCAACAAATCGATCACAAACATGAATAAAAAAACACTTAACTAAAAAATAGAACTGAAATAAAATTCATAACTGCGTTCAAAGTTTTATCCAACGGTTATATGAAATCGTGTTCCATTTTTGAAATGTCAATTGTTGCGATACGCGGGCGTTCGGCGGCGCATCCGAGGCGTGCGCCTTCAGGGGCGTCTAGCGCTTTACTGATACTTAAGGAAATTTGGCGCATGCGCCAGATAACAAGTGTGTAGCGATACCTAAACTACATCCCTTAGACCTATTTACATTTTTCAGTTATTATTTAAGTTATTATGTATTTTAAGTAGTTTTTTTTTGTATGGTTGCTGCGGACCGCCTCAACGGGCGCGCGGACCGTTGGTTGAGACAACTACTACTACAGTTGGTATCGGGAAGTGGTTTTGAACCCGCTTGATCAATTGCACTGCCACTACACCACAGTCGCCTTAATCATCGGTCGCCATAACATTTCTCTATAGGTGATTTTTCTCTATATTATTATATTGTACTTTACTTCCGCCGTGCTCCGCCGATTTTCATATTTAAACAAAGTAGTATTCGCATTCGATGGCTACTCTCACACGTTTAATAGTAATCAGTTTTTTTTTTTTTTTTTTTGGATGAATATACGGTTGTCCAAGCCTCGATTTCTTTAAGACATCATTCCGTATTTCGTGTGCTACGAGATGCACGTGTATATCGGTTGTCCGCATTTTATTGTAAATTTTAGTGTAAATAATTATACAATCTTACTCTAAATGGGTAAAAGGCAACGAGAAGAAGCTGAAAACGAACAAGCAAATTGGCAAATACCGTAGAAAATAAGATGGTTGGAGAAACGGAGCTCCACGAATACGACGCCATCACGGTCGCCCTCATCCACGTTTGTTCGTTTTACCTGCATGAACAAAACGATTCAGGTAAATACCGATACTGGATTTTTTACATAAGTGGATTTGTTGCAACCAAAATGTTTTAATACTTCGTGAGACTATAACGTCCACTATTTATGAATTATTATTGTGATTGAGTGTAGTTTGAAAAACTGCAATGTTACAATTTATAATTACTGTTATTGATGGTAGTTTGAAAAACTATAATGTGACAACTAATTATAACTGTGCTTGAGTGTAGTTTGAAGAACTGCAACGTCACAATTTATTTTATTATTGTGCTTGAGTGTAGTTTGAAGAACTGCAACGTCGCAATTTATTTTATTATTGTGCTTGAATGTATTTCGAGGAATTACATCGTCACAATCCAATATTATTACCTCTTGAGCATGGGTGAACCTACGTCGTCCATATATTGATGTGTATGATTTTTATTAGAAAAATGTACTATATATAATGAGAATCCTAATTCAGGTTATAACATTTTTACCCAGGGTTTATGCTTTTAAGCACCAACTCAATAAAGAGTCGAGGTCAATAAACTCTTGACCTTGTTTTATTAGTCACTCTAGACCAGTGTTTCCCAACCTTTAAAAAATGTATTTTACCCTTAATAAATATAAATAATTACAATATTTTTTTTAAAAAATTGCCTTTTTTGTTAAATTGGTCACCGATATCTAGCATTGCATATAAATAACCCAAAGCAGAAGGGTTGAAGTCGTGTCTAATCCATTTTGAAATTACCCTCCTTAACTATCGAATTGCCCTGTAAGGCGTGGGCCCCACTTTGGGAAACACTGCTCTAGACCATACCAAAGAACGTGAGTGCCAGAACCAGCCATACACAACTAGAACCCACAGACCGTTGGCCAAAAAGTTAGTCTGGTGTAAAAAAAAAAAAAAAAAGAGAGAGGGAAAATGTATTTAACACAATGGTTAACCCTTGCAAAATAAACCCTGAGGTCACATATGCAATCAATAAACCCTCTCTGAAGAGGGATAAAACAAAAAGTATTCACTATTTTGCCATGCCATGCAAATACAGTAGATCACAGTATTAAGAATAAAATTATACGGTGTTATATAGATATATCAATACCGCCATTTATTAATATAAAAATGTTCAGAATGTCAGAAAGATACTGAAAAACTTATTTCAATGAACTTCTCTTTAAGAAGGTTTTTAGCCTCAGGCTAGTTCAGGTGAAGTTGCCAGAGATGCAGCACAGGACTCCACTCCTGAAATATCCCTTTTTGAAGTCAACTTTGGACTTTTGGTGATAAAATGGGAAATAGTAAAGCCGCAGCAAGTTCGACCACTGATTTTTTAAATAAATAAAATCCTTTAAACTACTGGGGACTCCCTCGGAAGACTATGTGAGAAGGTGGTTGCTACCAATATGCTGTTACGAAAGGCAACAACAAACAGCGTCAACAGACGATTACAATATTTTTACAAGGTACCCTCTGACATATTTATTTATTTTTCATGGATCTGGGACACAATATTCCATTTAATATAATACCTTTATAACTCTAATACCTGTACAATAAGTCAGGTTCCAATTGGTCAGGTTGCCTAATTTCTAAGGAAGAAATTGCTGACTTTAATAGTTCAATAAATGAACTGTTATGTAAAGGTGCTATTTATCTTGAGCTCACCAGAGTCCAATTAATTTATATCCTCACTTTATTGTCTCCAAAATAATACATATAAAAAAAAAAAAAAAAGTTTTATTTTTACTCCTAAAAAATTAACATCTTTTAAAATTGAGGAAATACGTACTGCTCTTAAATTATTAATAACTGCTCTGGATTTTTATACATGACCAATATTGATATTAAAGATGATTTTGACACCCATACATAAATATAATAAAAACAGGAATTATACTTCATTAGTATATTTAAATGTTTAGATAAAGACATAATAATCATGTCTAATGGCCACAAAGGAGACTTATATATTGGTAAGTTTATGTTTTATTATAAACACAACTAAAAGTAAATTAATTCCACAAGCATAATGAATGAGAATAGGTTCTGAAAACATGACAGTTGGAACAAAACACGTCCTATTCAAAGTTGGCCACTATAACAGGCATGCTATATGCAGCATGTCCAGGACTTCAGGTGTAACATAATATAGCTGATGCGCATACAAAACAACTTGAACTATGGAAATGCATTAAATAATAATAGATATAATAGCCAAGTACCAATATCACAAGGTGCCAATAATTAACTATCCTGGTGACAAAATAATTTGTTTCACTTTCATAAGAATCAATTAATCAGCCAAAATAAGTAATTTATGCAGATGCATTATTGTTAAATTGCGGTTATGTTGTACCACTAATAGGGTTCGGTAAGATTCATAAATAAATATATGAACACAATAATTACCTAAATTTACTGGCTGTCTTTTTGCTTTAAAATCATTTACATGTAATAAAAGTAAGTAACTGCTTTATCATGTTAAGAATTAACAACACCACATATTGATAGTCTAGCTAAACTAATTTAGCAGTGGTGTAAGCATGCAAGTATGTGCGTATAGACAGATTATATACCATCAAAAACAATACTGCTTCAAATAAAATCAGTTGACACTGCTTCAAGACAGTTTAACAATAGAACCTAGTGAAAAACGGCAAAATATGCCTTTTATACGATTATTTCAGGTTTTGGTATTTCTAAAAAAGATTTGTTTGCCTCTACACATAATCATAAGTGTAAGTTATATATTTGTTGGCGACCAGACCACTATGCTATCGCAAGAGATTCTTTCACAATCTCATGGACGTTTTCCATACAGGACTTTTTACAAATATCATTCGTTTTCCACCCTTTTCAATTATAATAAAGCTTTTCTAAATTTTGTAACAAGGCACCTAGGGTAATTATAGTTGGCTCATATTGACCATTGCAACCATAGTATCCTTTCTCCAGGTTACACGGTATATTGCCTGTAAGTGCAGGTGCTTCATTGTCGATAACATTTTGAAGCAATGTAATACATACCTAATTGTAATAGTAAAAAAAATAGTATCACAAATATACAGATACATTACACTTCACAGATAGATAAGATTTCTCTTATTTATTCTTATTTATTAACCTTTTTCTAATACTTCTAATAAAGGCTATAGTTATAATTCAGTAAATTGGTATATTCAGCAATAGCCCTCATTTACCAAATGAACTTACCACTGACATTTGTGTTAAGATACTATCTAAGAGATTTTTAGGTTTCGCCCACAAACTCGAAAATATGATTTAAGAACCCAATGTTGGTTAAGAATTATTATATAAATTATATCCAAATGAAAATATTTCACTTAATTTGTTATCCAATGTGATAACATTGTTAGCTCTTGTAACCGCTCATAAAGGATAATCCTCATCTTTAATTAAATATAATAATATGATTATTTAAAATATTGCGAGTTAAAATATAAATAATAAATTTCAATAAACCTAGGGCCAGGTCGTACACAACCAACTTTATTATTGCCTTTATTGTATAAATCCTAAAATATCTTTTATAAAAGAGAGTTTATCTACCCTGCACAAAACTCTTTCAGTTATATAAATGAAAAATAAAAAATAAAAAATAAAAAAAATCTTGTTCGTTAACAAACTTTAAGCAATTAAAATAAAGATACACTTTATATCTTGATAATTATGACATACACTTGAAAATCATAGTAATGGTCATTTGTCAACATCTACTATTTAAACATTAGGAGAGAATATTGACACTATTCGTAGAACTGTTGGATGGTCCGAAAAATCCAACACTTTTGCAAAAATTGATTTAAAAAAATATATATATATTATATATATATTTATTACTTGTACTAGATCACTGTAATGACTTAGAGGACGCATAATTATATAAATTTAAGAAATAATTGTTATAGAACTAAGTTAATGTGATTGAGGAGTTCTGATCATCCAAATGTCTGGTAATACTTCCATTTCAGTCCACAAACCTTCAACCTTTAAATATCTACTTTGTTTAAATATGAAAATCGGCGGAGCACGGCGGAAGTAAAGTACAATTGAGAATCAAACGAACTTACCTGTAAGTGAAGTTCGATGATAATTGTACGAACTTCCTTAGTGCTCCGCCGATTGTGAAAGCCACACCCTCCCACCTCTACATGTAAATAGGTAGGTGAGTTTCAGGTTTGTAAGCACAGGAACACTATAAACAGAATGATGTCTTAAAGAAATCGAGGCTTGGACAACCGTATATTCATCCAAAAAAAAAAAAAAAAAACTGATTACTATTAAACGTGTGAGAGTAGCCATCGAATGCGAATACTACTTTGTTTAAATATGAAAATCGGCGGAGCACTAAGGAAGTTCGTACAATTATCATCGAACTTCACTTACAGGTAAGTTCGTTTGATTCTCAATTATATTATGAAGATGCACAGATATTAATAGTAGCTCTAACTTTCCAATAAAGTTTCCAAAGTAGCATTATAGAGTTTAAGTATAATAAAACAATTTTACGTATTTTTAAAGTGTGCTACTTAGACAAACTGTTAACGATCACAAAGACTTTAAAAGAGCTCATTAATTTAGAACATCTCTAATCTAAAGATAATGTCTTCAAAGGGTATTTTATGCTATAAACACAAGAAGCTCTAGTTAAGCTTAAGAATAGCTTTAAATTTAGATATTTTATTATATTCCTGTTTCCCGTGTAATAAATTTATTCTGCATATCTCTATGAATAAACTAAACGGGAAATTATAATTTAGATAAATAGTAAAAATGTATTTTTATAAATTATTGGTCTATATTAATTAATACATAATAGTATTTTTTTTACATTTCCAAACTAAGCTACTAAATAGAAACAGGACAGCCAAAGTCAAAGTACATATATCACAGATACATTGGTACCGGTGAGTGGTTTCGAACTCGTGCTCCCGGCTTGCGTAACCATTGCACTGCCACTACACCACGGTTGCCTTGAAATAAATATAGTTGCAAGATCTATGCAATTAATTTAAATTATATTTTTAACCGACTTCAAAAAAGGACTCTCAATTCGACCAGTATGTTTTTTTTTTTTTTTTTTTATGTTTGTTACCTCAAAACTTTTGACTGGTTGAACCGATTTTAATGATTCTTTTTTTATTTGATAGCTGATGCTTCCCGTTTGGTCCCATTTTAATTTGGTCCAGTTCTGATAATGGCATCCATAAGAAAATCATATAAGTCTTAAATTTTCAACATTCTAATGTTTGTTGGCGGATAACTTCGTTGTTTATGAACCGATTTTGATAATTCTTTTTTTGTTGAAAAGAAGATATTTCAAAGGTGGTCCCATGATAAAGAAATCAGGGTTTAACCGACTTCAAAAAGGAGAAGGTTTCTAAAATGACTGTATATATCTTTTTTATGTTTGTTCGCGGATAACTTCGTTGTTTATGAACCGATTTTGATGATAAGGGAATCAAAGTTTAACCGACTTCAAAAAAGGAGGGGGTTCTCAATTCGACCAGTAAGTTTTTTTTTTTTTTTTATGTTTGTTACCTCAAAACTTTTGACTGGTTGAACCGATTTTAATGATTCTTTTTTTATTTGATAGCTGATGCTTCCCGTTTGGTCCCATTTTAATTTGGTCCAGTTCTGATAATGGCATCCATAAGAAAATCATATAAGTCTTAAATTTTCAACATTCTAATGTTTGTTGGCGGATAACTTCGTTGTTTATGAACCGATTTTGATAATTCTTTTTTTGTTGAAAAGAAGATATTTCAAAGGTGGTCCCATGATAAAGAAATCAGGGTTTAACCGACTTCAAAAAGGAGAAGGTTTCTAAAATGACTGTATATATCTTTTTTATGTTTGTTCGCGGATAACTTCGTTGTTTATGAACCGATTTTGATGATAAGGGAATCAAAGTTTAACCGACTTCAAAAAAGGAGGGGGTTCTCAATTCGACCAGTAAGTTTTTTTTTTTTTTTTATGTTTGTTACCTCAAAACTTTTGACTGGTTGAACCGATTTTAATGATTCTTTTTTTATTTGATAGCTGATGCTTCCCGTTTGGTCCCATTTTAATTTGGTCCAGTTCTGATAATGGCATCCATAAGAAAATCATATAAGTCTTAAATTTTCAACATTCTAATGTTTGTTGGCGGATAACTTCGTTGTTTATGAACCGATTTTGATAATTCTTTTTTTGTTGAAAAGAAGATATTTCAAAGGTGGTCCCATGATAAAGAAATCAGGGTTTAACCGACTTCAAAAAGGAGAAGGTTTCTAAAATGACTGTATATATCTTTTTTATGTTTGTTCGCGGATAACTTCGTTGTTTATGAACCGATTTTGATGATAAGGGAATCAAAGTTTAACCGACTTCAAAAAAGAAGGGGGTTCTCAATTCGACCAGTAAGTTTTTTTTTATGTTTGTTACCTCAAAACTTTTGACTGGTTGAACTGATTTTAATGATTCTTTTTTTATTTGATAGCTGATGCTTCCCGTTTGGTCCCATTTTAATTTGGTCCAGTTCTGATAATGGCATCCATAAGAAAATCATATAAGTCTTAAATTTTCAACATTCTAATGTTTGTTGGCGGATAACTTCGTTGTTTATGAACCGATTTTGATAATTATTTTTTTGTTGAAAAGAAGATATTTCAAAGGTGGTCCCATGATAAAGAAATCAGGGTTTAACCGACTTCAAAAAGGAGAAGGTTTCTAAAATGACTGTATATATCTTTTTTATGTTTGTTCGCGGATAACTTTGTTGTTTATGAACCGATTTTGATGATAAGGGAATCAAAGTTTAACCGACTTCAAAAAAGGAGGGGGTTCTCAATTCGACCAGTAAGTTTTTTTTTTTTTTATGTTTGTTACCTCAAAACTTTTGACTGGTTGAACCGATTTTAATGATTCTTTTTTTATTTGATAGCTGATGCTTCCCGTTTGGTCCCATTTTAATTTGGTCCAGTTCTGATAATGGCATCCATAAGAAAAGCATATAAGTCTTAAATTTTCAACATTCTAATGTTTGTTGGCGGATAACTTCGTTGTTTATGAACCGATTTTGATAATTCTTTTTTTGTTGAAAAGAAGATATTTCAAAGGTGGTCCCATGATAAAGAAATCAGGGTTTAACCGACTTCAAAAAGGAAAAGGTTTCTAAAATGACTGTATATATCTTTTTTATGTTTGTTCGCGGATAACTTCGTTGTTTATGAACCGATTTTGATGATAAGGGAATCAAAGTTTAACCGACTTCAAAAAAAGAGGAAGTTTCTCAATTCAGCCGTTTATATTCGTTGTTAATGAACCGATTTTGATAATTCTTTTTTTGTTGGAAAGAAGATATTTCAAAGGTGGTCCCAAGATAAGAAAATCAGGGTTTGATGATGGCAGACCAGAGAAATTGAGGGGATCTTCATCGTAGGGGCGACTAGTGCGTTTGTTAAGTTTTTTTTTATTATGTCTAATCGTTTCCGTCTATCATTTTCCGTCTGAAGTAACCGTCTTCTCTTCATTCGAGAAGCATCTTTGCTCGGTCTAACCATCACTTAAAATCGTAAAATAAAATAATTTCTAACAAAAAAAAAACCGACTTCAAATAGTAAACTAAAAAGCAAAAAATAAATTTTCTTCGCACAAAGTAATACGTATTTTCATTTAGTTAAATAGAAATGATTAAATAATTACTTTATAATTTTGGAGTCGGTGCCAAGTCAATGCTACAACAACCTTACTACTATATCAAATTACTAAGTACACACAATATTATTAAATATTCTTATAAAAATATAAGAATCGGTACCTACTAACTATCAAAGTAACTTTTTTAATATTATGTACCTAAATACTGGCTTACAAACTACTAGTAAATGAAAACGAATTATGAAAGGACACTGAATACAACTTAGACATATAGTAGCTATTTACATAACAAATGTACTCAAGATATCAATGTTGAAATAAATCAAAAGAATTTACTAAAATGAAATACTCAAAATAGAATCCAATGGCATTTAAATATGAATAACTATCCAATACTTATAATAATAGCATGAACGTATTAAATTTAAAAAAATCACAAAATCTGTTAGCAAAACCAAAACAAGGAATTATAAGGAAGTACTGATAATTACCACAGAACAGATATTTCGTGATAATTACCTACTAATATTATCGTCAGTTGTTAGAAAGATTCATCTATACACAGTTATTGTTTTACTTGGCACCGACTTCAAAATTATAAAATAATTATTTATTCATTTCTATTTAACTAAATGAAAATACGTATTACTTTGTGCGAAGAAAATTTATTTTTTGCTTTTGTTCGCGCCAAAATTGACGCGGTCTATGACGGACGTCAGATCGGTGGCCGGGGTTCGCGGCTGTTCAGCCAATATGGCGGGCGCCTAAAGTTTCTGTCGCTGCCGCCGCCCAAACGCAGAGCATTCGTGTCCGTACCGGTCTCGCGACAAGAAGCAGCGGTTTTGTCCGCTCGCGAATTCGCATCCCAACGCATAGCATTCGTCTTCGTGCCGGTCTCGCGACAAGAAGCAAGGTCTTGTCAGCGCGCGAACTCGCATCAAAACGCATCGAACCTATCGCATCACGGTGATCTGCACATCAACTGGGAGATCGAGCAGAAAACCATACGCATCAAGAGAAATCCTTTGAACCCGCTTGGCCGTGGTGGTACGACGACTGCAAAAAGGGTAAGTCCGTTATTTTGGTTTGAATTAGTCGCGCCACCCGGGTTCCGCCGTTTTGGGGGTCAGTCATAGACCGACCGCCACGCACGATTTCCTGACCCCAGGAAACGCATCGCAAACAGAGCAAGGAGCACACCCACACACCATCAGCGAACCCTCAAAGACCGTCTTCATCGGCGACCAATTTTATGATCACGTCGGGGTCACCTTTATGGTTACTTCGAGCCGAATTTTATGGTCCATTTCGAGCCGCATTTTATTCTTACATTGAGCCGTATCTAACGTCTCAATCGAGCCACTGACCATCAGTGTCTCGAGGTTTTAGCAGGTTCTAGGCCTGGATTGGTGTTATCCAACCTAGAATCTCTAAATTCCCGCATTACCCGCATCTTCGCTAGTGGTTCCATTTCTACGCTCTGTTATTTTTAAATCTTCGTATTAATTCGAAATTTAACGCATTTTGGTTCATTGGATTCATAGTAAAAGTTAGGTTCAGCAGTTCAAAATACAAAGGTACGGTGGTCACTTTGACCGTCGTATTATTTTGTTCTGCACACAGCATAAACGTTGTCGTAAAAGCGTGAATGTCCTGTAGCTAATTGCAGTGGCATTATTTTACGGTAACAATAGTTTGCAATTCTTCGCATTCACTATCTAGTCGCATAAAACAACTAACTCGCATTCAACGCATAATTTACGTCCTAAAACTAAATTTACGCCAGTTATCAATATACCTAGCTATTGATAACACCTTTTTTCCCGTTAAAAATAACGGTAAAATAAACATTTCGCAAATCCGCATACTGTTGTGATATTTTACTGTGCCCTCTGCCAACCTGCGGGCGCAGAGGCTTGATGGTTTATTCACAAACGCAAAGTATTTTATAGCTCGTGTCTTTAAGAAACAATATTGTACAAAAAATATTGAAGAACCGGTTATGAAATAAAATAAAGTTGTTTTTTCGCTAGACTTATAAATCTACCCGCATGTAAAAAAAAGTTATTTTTGTTACTTTTTTATTTTTAAGCAATATCACTACCTACCTACTTTTGTTCGCGCATTTCACCTATTACCTACCCACCTACTATTTATAAATATATACTTTGTTCATATATATTTCGTGAAGTTAAACGCTATTGTCTCTGCCTATCCCTGTGGCAACTTTTATAGTTTATAATATAATTTCGCAATCGTACGCATATTTAATGAAATATATTTTTAAATTTTAATTTATTTATTAAAAATGGCTCAGTCAACCAAAGAGGTTAAAGAGAATTTGGAAGAGGTGAAAATACAAAGAAACCTTAAACTATCTTACGCAAAAAGAGATGCAATTTTTGGTCGAATGCAATCGATATACAACAAAGCAAAAAATGTTGCGGTTGACAGCGTCGCCAAAGAATTGTTCCTTTCCAGCATTGATTCTATTGACAGTATCAGATCAGAATTCACGCATATTATAGATAGGATAAACGAGTTGGAGATCACGTTAAACTCGGGTTATGTACCTAACTATCAAAGTTGGGCATCGTTTGAGGACGTCTATTGTTTCATCAAACGTGTTCAAAAACAAAACGCATCGCTAAGTACTGAGTCATTAAATTCAAACGCAATTAGAAATAATAATGTCGCAAAATTGCCAAAACTGGAGTTATTGGGTTTTGCAGGGGATCCGCTACAGTGGCCCCTTTTTTATGAAAACTTCAAAAATAGTATCCACTTAAATCAGGGCTTATCTAATAATGATCGCATTCAGTATTTAATAAGCAAGTTGTCTGGTCGAGCTCTGTCCGCTTGCGCTGGGATAGCACCCACCGCGGACAATTACGAAATAATTTGGAATACATTAATAAATAAATTCGACGACAAACGTTGTCAAGCAAGTGCCTATTTGGATAGAATATTAGATTTTAAACCTTTACAGACGGCGTCGAGCAAAAACATAGATATTTTCTTAGACAAATATGCCGCAGCCGCTGCCAGTTTAAAACTATTAAATTTAGACGACTTGTCGAATTTCATTTTACTTCACATCGCATTAAAGAAAATAGATCCGGAAACGTCACGCGCTTTTGAAATGACAAACCGTGACTCCACTATACCGACCTATGAACAACTAATATCTTTCCTACAAGAACAGTCAAAGATATTAGAACGCTCCGCTAATGTCAAATCGGTGACAACTAATCAGACAACTTCGCATAGAAAACAACAAAATTATACGCATTCCTTTATATCTAAAAATTCTTTATCATGTATTTGTTGTAAACAAAACACGCATACGCAATTATATAAGTGTCCCAAATTCTTAGATTCGAATACTAAAGTCCGCTCTAATATAGTTAAACAAAATAACTGCTGTTCAAATTGCTTAAGTCTATTTCACATAAATAAACATTGTAAATCTATACATAACTGTAAATATTGCAACCGCAAACATCATTCATTACTATGCCCATCAGGCAGTCCATCTCGCTCGCACTCGAATAGCCGAGCGCAAGCGCAGGTGTATGACAAACCTGAAAATAATTTACCCGCGCAAATCCCTATTGTTCATTCAAGTAGTTCTAAAGAACACATAGTGGACACGCCCACTTCGCTATGCAATATTCAGGCTTCCACAACACGTGAGACTTGTATTTTGGGTACAGCGCAAATGAAAACATTAGATATAAAGGGACACGAACAACAAGTTCGTGCATTGATAGACCCAGGCTCTCAGAGTAGTTTTATAACACTAGAATGTATTCGCATGTTAGGGTTAAGCATAAAACCTGTAAACGTAGGTGTGGTGAAAGGTATAGGATGTTCTTCAAATCCAATAAGAGGAATGGTCTCTTTAAGATTATTCTCACGCTTTAATAAAAAAATATTTATCGATATCGACGCTTACGTCATCGATCGCATTACCGACGATTTACCTTCTGTTGGCATAAATCGTTTCTCACTTAAATATATTAGGAAAATAAAACTTGCTGATAATAATTTCCACATTCCGGGGGAAATTAATTTATTGTTAGGGGGCTTAGTTTTTGGCGATATTTTATTGTCTGGTCGAGTGTCGGGTAAAGCCGACCAACCAACCGCTTTCGAAACCATATTTGGTTATATACTTATAGGAAAAGTGACTCATTCATTAATGTCGATTACCCCCAAATCGCCAGTTAGTTTGTATGCAGTTAGTAATACTTTAGAATTATCTCCGCCAAATTACAATCGCAGGTTAAAATTATTTCGCCAACCGGAAGTTACTCTTCCGGAAGTTAAAGGGCAATCATTTCGATATAATTTTTAATTTTAATTTACACGCTATACAGTCCATAATTCGCTCTAATTAATTCATTTTAGTATAATTCTTAATTTTAATAATACGCTGCATATATTATATTCGCTAGCTTTAAAAAAGTCTTCTTGGACTAAACTATTACGCATAATTGTTTATATTTATCGTTTTTTAAAATTCTGCCGCATAACGGCATTATCAGAGTCGGAGGTCGGCTCCGATATGCTGACTTAGCTTATACCGAAGATCATTTTATTATACTACCACGCAAAGATCAATTAATTGATCTCATTATAACGCATTTATATCGTGTAACAGTTGTTATCAAAAGACTAGTTATACACGCTTTTAATTCAAATACAAGGCTATTTTGAATTCGCGACCGCTAACGCTATTGAGCGAGGATCCATCAGAGCCCGCTGCTCTGACTCCCGCTCACTTTTTAATGTCTGCGCCACTTACATATTTACCAGCATATGACGTATCCAATGAACCAATAAGCGTTGCAAACCGTTTCGACTTAATAAATAACATGGTCCAAGGTTTTTGGAAACGTTGGAGATTAGAGTATTTACATCTACTACAGAGCAGGAGCAAATGGAACACCCCAGCTAATCCCATTACTGTTGGTTCCGTGGTACTGATTGTCACAGACAATGTACCACCAGTATGTTGGCCATTAGGCATTATTTCCGCAGTTCATCCAGGCGCAGATGGAGTAGTCCGTGTTGCGTCTGTGAGAACATCGTCAGGTACATACAAACGCCCGGTAGTGCGTTTATGTACCCTTCCCTCGCAATAACTCACTTTTATTCTTTTTCTTCCCCTAACCCGGTCGGGTTAGGGACCACACGCATTCTCATTCTTCCCGCTTAATTAACCCACAACAATGTGTTTATGCGGTAACCACATTGTTTTAATTAAGCATACGCATCGTGGGTCCCTCCCACTCTTCATCCGCATCGTGGGTCCTTCCCACTCTTCAACCGCATCGTGGGTCCTTCCCACTACTCAACGCATCGTGGGGTCTTCCCACTTTTCATTCACCCTGTGAATGAACGCATATTGGGGTGCGCCCCAATAAAACGCATCCATGGGTCAGGCCCATGGATTCCGCATCTGGGTTAACCCATGTTTAGGGTTAACCATGTTTCCTCGCTGAGGAAACCGCATTCTGGGTTATATACCCAGCTTTTCCTTTGCTAAGGAAAACGCTTGGCCATTTGGTCCGCCATATTCGTGTCTGGTGTGTTCCTTGTTGAAAGCCGATGCTTTCAAGGGGGCGGGCATGTTCGCGCCAAAATTGACGCGGTCTATGACGGACGTCAGATCGGTGGCCGGGGTTCGCGGCTGTTCAGCCAATATGGCGGGCGCCTAAAGTTTCTGTCGCTGCCGCCGCCCAAACGCAGAGCATTCGTGTCCGTACCGGTCTCGCGACAAGAAGCAGCGGTTTTGTCCGCTCGCGAATTCGCATCCCAACGCATAGCATTCGTCTTCGTGCCGGTCTCGCGACAAGAAGCAAGGTCTTGTCAGCGCGCGAACTCGCATCAAAACGCATCGAACCTATCGCATCACGGTGATCTGCACATCAACTGGGAGATCGAGCAGAAAACCATACGCATCAAGAGAAATCCTTTGAACCCGCTTGGCCGTGGTGGTACGACGACTGCAAAAAGGGTAAGTCCGTTATTTTGGTTTGAATTAGTCGCGCCACCCGGGTTCCGCCGTTTTGGGGGTCAGTCATAGACCGACCGCCACGCACGATTTCCTGACCCCAGGAAACGCATCGCAAACAGAGCAAGGAGCACACCCACACACCATCAGCGAACCCTCAAAGACCGTCTTCATCGGCGACCAATTTTATGGTCACGGCGGTCACAGCTTTTTAGTTTACTATTTGAAGTCGGTTTTTTTTTGTTAGAAATTATTTTATAGTAATCATGTTTTTCAGTAATCAATAGTTTTTTTATTTTTTTATTCATTAATTATTTAGAGGTTGGTAAGTGCAGTTATCTATGCCTTTTGCACTAGGATAAGAGGTCACTTGGTTAAAATAGAGTAGATAACCATTATTTTGTTATTTATAATATAATGATGCCCTAATCAGTACAATTATGTAAATAAAAGACAGCCCTTATACATTTTATCGTCAAATGAGAGCTTATATAAAAGCTCTTTGTATGTAGATACTTTCGACGATGCGGTTTTAAGACTTGTTTACAAATTGAGTGCGGAACAGAGATTGGTGCTTGATAAGTATGATTTGAAAGAAGGTACATTGGTACAAAAAGAAGGTGTATATTGCTTTGGTTTGAGCACATTGAAAGACAGAATGAAATGAGATCGATGAAAAAGGTGAGGGCCCAGATGTATTAAAAGTAAGCGAAATAATTCATGGACGTTATTAATAACTTTGTGACTTAATTATTTTCTTTATCACTAATAATTGAGTAACCTATATAAACTTATGTATATAACCAGACAATAATGTAAATAAAGCTTTGTAAATCAAACCAATTTTATGCGGCTTACTATCGCGTTTATACCAGTGACCACGATGGCTGCAAAGCTCTCGAAACGTCGGAATAATTTATTAAAATTGTAAAATAAAACCAAAGTAAACGCGATAGTAAGCCGCATATTTTTTTTTTAAATTCATTAATTAATGCGCAAAATCTAAGAAAATATTATAAAGCTTTGTAAATTGACACAAATAAATGTTATATTCACGTTTGAAAATAGACGTGGTTTTTAATTTTTCATGCGTTTAAAATAAACAATAGGAAAAATGTTTTATGTTAGAGCTTCAAAACACAAACTCAAAATAAAACCAAAAAGTCAACGTGGTAGCTAAATTTAAGCTCGGGGGATAGTATCGGTCCGTGTATGCCTCGTAAAATTTGTTCTTTTGCCAATATGACGTCACTGTGCCGGTCGTAACTACACCCTCCCAAATATTATTAGATTTGTCGTAAAAATAGGTATGTAACCCCTAATCATAACTATAATTAATGTCTGCGTGTCAATTGACTATACAGGGGAATATTAATATAATCAATCAATCAAATTGTCACGCCTTTTCCCACAGGGATAGGCCTCTGCCTATCCCTGTGGGCTATACAATGGAGCGCCACTTACCACGATCCTTACATAACTTCCTTGCTTTCTTCACATCCACAGGCTCTGTGGTTATGGGCACTAGGCAACCTACCTTTCTTGAGGATGTCTCCGATTTGGTCAGAAAACACTCTTCTGGGCCTGCCTTGTTTAACGCATTCATCCACACCAGATTTATGAATTCCTTTCGTCAATCTACTTTCACTCATCCTTTCCATGTGCCCAAACTATCGAAGTATTTCTTTGTCAATCCTTGTCACTACATCTTTTTTCAAGCCACATCTATCACGCAATGTGCTTTTCCTTATCCTATCTGCTATCGTCACTCCACATACACTCCTTAACGACCGCATTTCTACAGCGTTAATTTTTTATTATTAATATAAACACCATACAAGATAGTTTATCTTGGTATTCAGCTGGTCCTAACATCACTGGGCGAATTACTCCGGAGTGATTCAGATGTCTCAAAATATATTCTTAAGAAAGCTGGGTTGCCTAGTGCCCATAACGGTAGAGCTTATATAAAGAGAAAAGAGAGAGGGAAGCGAGGGAGTTGTGTCAGGATCGTGGCAAGTGGCGCTTCATCATCTCTGCTATCCATGTGGGATTTATTGAATATCTCGACATCCTCAAAAATAAAGTTCTTAGTTTAACTAGCATATTGCTGTCAAACACTACCATGTTACAAAAGATTAACGCGCCCATAAATAGCAAAAGATTTGAAGAAAAAGGGAATGCTACTACATTTAAACAACTGGAGGTAGCAGTCGCATTCACTATGCACCCCTGGTTAAAACCGGCAAATTACTCGCTGGTGATACTACCCCCATTCGGTAGACTGGGCAAATAACCACTAACTGTGTGCCTACTACTTTTAATCTTAAGGTGATAGGTAAGATACAAAATAATATTTTACTTAAACATAAACTAAACAACTATGAATAAATTACTTAACTAAACATATGTGTAACGTAAAGTTTAAAAACCGTTTTTAATCATGAATTTCTCTCATTTAAATTCCGACCTTAAAAGAGAACTCGTAAAAGTTTTAAAGCGAAAAAAAATGTCAGGGCAAACAGTACGTTTGGAATATTTCATTATGTACCCCTTTAACTCAAACGATAGCTGGAAAAGTCAATGAATAAAAGATTGCTGTGGATTTTTTCTGTCTGTGTAGGATTGTTAGGATTCTACATTTGAGCACCCTCCCTTTGACAATTTTCACCAAAATTATTGAGAGATTTTTTGAACGAATTCTTTGCACGCCATTTTAGTCAAGGTATTTCAGTTAAATACAGAGAACTTTATTTTTAAACGAGTATTGTAGGCAAGTTAGGCAACTGAGTTTCTGTCTTGTAATAGTTATGGCACACTTTTTAATTTTACACTTTTCTCACAATAAAAAAACTTTTTAAAATTTAAATATATTTATTAATTTAAATATATGAAGCACAATGTGTTTACTAACACTTTAGTCGACATATATTTTATTCTTATTTATTTAGGGACTTCAAACCTAAAAAAATATTTTGATATTCAAGAAAAAAACACCTATAAACTAATTTGAGAATGTAGGTCTTAGCATACACACCTAGAGCATATTTCATAGAATATTTAACAAATAATTTGTTTTATTTAATTCATCCTTTTAATTAATTTATCAGATTAGCACCAAAAATAACTTTGAATAGACGAATACATAGAGTACTACAAATATAATAAAACAGTATATTATTACCTCAATCCACCTGCTGTTAGGCTTTTGATGTCCTTTAAGAACCTGAAATATCATTTCAAAGTTACGAGTACGGCGTAGCTGATTAAAATATTTTATTTGTGTATGGCCGCTCTCCAACCGACACTTTTCTCACTTAAGTGATTGAAAATTGATGAATGTAGTTATAAGCGATTAATTAAGTATACATTTATCACTATAACAATGAAACAAGTATACAGGACCTAGAGGTGATTTAGTCGCGTTTCAGGATCAGCTTTTACAAGTTGCCGGTTACAACTCGGCCGGCATAGTGGATGTGACTACTACTCACAGTTATTAATAATTGTGAATTGTAATAGCAGTGACATCCATTCATGGACCACACTCGAGTTTAACATCAAGCTGGGTGCTGACATAATTATGTCGAGTCACAATAAAAATCGGTTGAATTTTTCGGCCGAATAAGAAATTATAATAATCAATTTGACCGATTTAGAGTTAAATCCTTCGGGAAATCAACACCAATAGACTTGTCCATAGTTTAATAATAGAAAATGTTATTTTATGTTCATATGTCCTTCATGTCAATTATTTGAACCTAATTATTTTCCTTTTTTTTTTACTGTGGCACGACTGTGGCCCAATGAATTTATTAATATATGTAAATTAAAAAGTAACTTATAATTTTAATTATATGACGTTTCCCAATAATTTGGGAAACATCATATAATTTAATTGATTTTAATTTATACTCGTT
Organism: Tinea trinotella; assembly: GCA_905220615.1. Lineage (NCBI taxonomy): Eukaryota > Metazoa > Arthropoda > Insecta > Lepidoptera > Tineidae > Tinea > Tinea trinotella. The sequence goes on along the minus strand of HG992320.1, from coordinate 1,840,488 downwards.
ATTATTATTATTTTAATTTAAATCAGTAATATTTAAGGTAATTTTTAAGGTTTTTAGGGTAATTTAATTTGATTTTTATTATGTTCTCATTTTGTATAATGAATGTTGGATACACCTGTAAAGGTACATCATACGGAACATAAATATCAAAATTATTGTAATATTATGTAAGTTTTTGTGATGTGCTAATGGTGTAGCAATTAAATAAATAAATAAATAAATAACGCCGTGCCCTGTCTGATGTTAAGCTGGAGTGCAGTCTATAAATGGAGGCCACTGTCATTAAAATAACTGCAGTAGCAGTCACATTGGCATAAACCAAGGCAACCGTGGTGTAGTGGCAGTGCAATGGTTACACAAACCGAGGGCACGAGTTCGAGACCACCCACCGGTACCACTGTATCTTTGATATATGTACTAAGGTTGGCCTGTTTCTATGATACAAGCACTTTAGTAGCTTAGTATAGAAATATAAATAAATTAATTAATTAATGTATAGTATCACCAATGGATGATAAGCACATGCGTAGCGGTGTAACGGTTAGGCGATATCTCACTGTACACTATTTGACGGTTAGAGCAAAAACTAAACTGTCATATTCTCCCTTGTGGGCATGGTTCGATTTATTTTTTTATTTAATTAAGTAAATACTATATGACAGGTCACAAACATTAATGAATAAAAAGTGAAGTGCATTATAATTAGGTTTGTTTGCAACACAAAAATGTATATCAGAAAAATAGTCAAGCACGCTGAACAATATTCATAATAGGAATTACACAACTAAATTAAAATACTCGAAAAAGAATTCATTAAACAAAAATAAAATAATAATTATAACAATGACAATTAACATTGTCAAGTCAATATATAAAATATTCAAGATCATGACGTGAAGAGTCGCATTTCTGGTCTAGCAGTTGTCGAAATATAGTCAAGCGAACATAGTGGATGCGAATGCTTTTTGTATACATTTACCGACATTTGACCATTACATTTGACGACAGGCGTGGACGAACGGTTTAGCGATTCGTTTGTTGCGCGTAAAGTCCCGGGTTCCATTCCCGGTCGGAGCAAATATTTGTTTTATAGCTTTTTTTTTGTAATATTTAATAACAATAAATATTTCAAATATTTGTTAATAAAAAAAAGAGATGGATATTTGCTTCCGGTCTGGTTATCAAAGAGTGGTAGGCAGTGGTACCCAGTCTGCCGATCTGGGGTAGTACCACCACTTACAAGTATACAGACCGTGAAGTGATTTGGTCACGTTTCGGGATCAGCTTGTAAGTTGTCAATTCTATCTAGGCCGGCATAGTGGATGTGGTTGCTACTCAAAGTTATTGAATTGTAGTACCAGTGACATTCATTCATGGACCACACTTCGGCTTAACATCAAGCGGGGTGCTGTCATATGTCGAGTCACAATAAATAAATAAAAACCTGTAGTATATATCCCGGCAGAAAAAAAGAGCGCTGGCATCCAAACTGCGCAACTTGTTTTGTTACCTACTTACGGTAGGTAGATTGTATAATCGACTACGGCGACTGTGTAGGTGTTTTAGTCGTCGGCGCTATGCGACCTCTCCTTGTTCACTATCAAACAAATAGAGGTCAGATTTTGAGTTGCAATAAAAATAATTATTAACAACCAGACGGGGCATAAAAAAAGGTTCGGGTTCGCTGAACACTGAGAATCTTTCTTTAAATAATAAATTTCAATTTAAAAGTTAAATTTTTAACAAATTCATATATGGAAAACTACGCGTGGGAAAACTACGAAATAAAACTCTGAAACACAAGTAGAACGTGCTAATTAAAACGTGTACGCAACAAAATTTGAGGCTTCAACTACCCGTGTACTGAATGCTGACTCTTGGTCAGAAGTCATTACATTGTAATATCTGTAAAATAAGTTTAGGATTTTAAATATATTTTTTTAAATAGAAACTCTTTTATTTTAATAGCTGAAAACAATTTCGAACCGGGTCATCTAAAATTATCCGAGATAATTTTTTTTTTTTGTATTTAACCTTTGAAAATTGTGTTTGATGACAATTTTTAACTACATTTAGGTAGTGTTTTCATAGATTTGCGCTTACTATAGCGCTTATAACCAAAAATAAACGTTATAGTAAGCTGCTTTCGTAGCATCGGCAGACTGGGCACCATTCTTTGACAACCAGACCCGGAGCATATATCCGACACTTTTTTTTATGACAAATATTTGTAATAATAAATTTAAATATTAAATTTAACAAATCAAAGCTATGAAACAAATCTTTGCTCTGACTGGAAATCGAACCCGAAGAAATGGCGTTAGCAAAAAAAAAGAACATTTAAACATTTTTTATTTTAAAATCTAATTTTATTAAATAAAAGGTAAATGTTTTAAACCAGTAGCAGGTTATCATAATGAACCTTATTATATTAATAAAAAAATAAGGAAAGGTGTAAATTGTTTCCCATATATTTAGTTTACGACTGCCCTGTATATTTTTTGTATACAAAATATCAAATACAAATCAATTTGCACGCATTTTTCCGCCAGGGATAATACATTGAAGCGCCACTTACCACGATCTAGACACAACTCTCGCGTTTCCCTCACATCCACGATTCTCTTTATGCAAGCTCTACGGTTATGGGTACTAGGCAACCTAGCTTTCTTGACGTTGACTTCGATTTACTCGGAAAACACCCTCCTTGGCTTGCCTTGTTTTTCTATTATTTACCTAATTTTTTTGTGAGATATTTTCAAACTACTCGCTCTAATTAACTAATCAATCAAATTGTCTCTCCTCAATTCACAGAGACAATAGCCAAAGACAATGGAGTGCTATTTTTCGCGATCCAAACTCCACGCTCTCGCTTTTTTTATATCCATTCTATTCATACAAGCTTCAGTATTAGGAATACAGGAAATACTAATAATTAATATACGTAGTACTCGTATGTTCATTCTTGCTGTTTGTGCAAAGTATTTGCAATCGTTTTGACTACGAATTTATTAAGCGATTGCTTTTGAATAGTTTTAAAATTAATTGAACTGGCTTCCGTTACTGCATTTTAATGCAATTTTTAGTATTATTTTATATATATATATTTTTTATATAGTATTTTAATATATTTTATTATGACACATGACAGGACCCCGCTTGATGTTCAGCTGAACTGCTACTAAATTTTAATAACTGTAAGTAGCAGTCACATCCACTATGCTGGCCTAATTGGAACCGGTGAAATTCAAGCTAGTACCCAAAGCGACTAAGTGACTTCACGGCCTGTATACATAAAAGTGGTGGTATTACCCCAGATCGGCAGACTGGCTAAATGACTTCCAAATATCTGCTTACCTCTGTTTATGTCGTGCAGTATGTATAGTACTTTCATATTGTTCCATTCTAGAGTTTCTCAACAAACTTTAGATTAAAAATAAAATAGCATTTGAAATTATTACAAGTATACAGACCGTGAAGTGATTTAGTCGCGTTCCGGGATCAGCGTTTCGGGCATAGTGGTTGTAACTACAGTTATTAAATTATTATTAACCAGTATTAGTAGCAGTGACATCCATTCATGGACTACACTCCAGCTTAACATCAAGCGGGGTGCTAACATATGTCGAGTCAATAATAAAAATAAAAAAAAAGAGTTAACCCATCAAAGTTGATGGAGCCAGCTATAATTAAATTATATAAAATATCTCTCTTGGGAGATGAATTTTAATAAATATCATTTATATTTTCATATTGGATGACCGCGACGTTTTAATTAATTAACCCCATTAGATTGTCAGAGACATCTATTGGTTGCCCGACCTCAATTCTATTGGATGATGTTTCAATTTGAAATGAAATAAAATTGCGCTCTATCGATGCGGAATATTTTAAATGATAAAATTTTAATTTAATTGCTTTTATCTAGACGAGTGCAGATCTATATCTTTTATTTATAAATTTAAATAATAAAGTCAACGTTAAATATAAAACTGATACAATAATCACATCAGAGCTTGAAAAGAAAACCTTTAATGACTGTGGTTGCCGGTGATGAATTGACAGTCCGTTTGCGTAAGGTTCAGGGTTCGATTGCCGGTCGGAGCCAAAATATTTTTCGTAGCTTTTATTACTAATATTTATTAGGTAGATTAAGTATTACAAAATTTCTTTTAATGAAAAAATAGAGGCATGTATTTGCTCCAGGTCTGTTTGTCTAAGAATGGTAGGCATTGGTGCCCAGTCTGCCAAACCGGGATAGTATCACCACCTTAAAGTATACAGACCGTGAAGTGACTTGATCGCCTATACAGTAGCATGGATACGACTACTCTTTGCAGTTATTTAAATGTAGCCTCCATTAATGGACCGCACTCCAGCTTAATATCAGGCGGGGTGTTGATATAGGTCACACAACAAAAGAAAATACTTTTCTTATCAATCAATCAAATTGTCACGCCTTTTACTGTATTATACTTGTCTTATGAAGAAACTGTCGCTCATACAGGTTAGGGATGGTAATTATGCTTTTACACGATGAGCCTGCACTTTTTAGTTTATTATTTAACCCTTACTTTAGATGAACCCAATAGTTAGTTCTGGAAATTATAAAAAGTTCTAAAACAAAGCATAATCATAAGGCATTCTTAAAAATAGCTTGTATGAAGATAATTGACGATATGAGGAAAGCTTTGTCAGAATCGTTAAAGGGGGCGCTCCATTATCTCTGCCTATCCCTATCGGAATGAGGCCTGACAAATAAATTAAATTTGATTTTGATAAGACATACATGATATTTGTTACTAAGTTAATATTATTGGTTAAAAAAACTTCGTTATTTTAATCTTGATAGTGTTACCTACGTAACTTTATCTACTATATAGATATAGTAGATAAAGTTACCTATTTTACTATTAGCAACAGTTCTATCAATGTAAATTCCCAACAGTCCCATAGGTAATTTTGGAAAATCTCTAACAGCTTTATATTATATTGATATTCAATGTGATAGCAAAAAGATTTCCCTCAAGATTTATTGTAATTTATGACTATGGAGAAACTTGTGCATACTGTATTATATACACATACGAGTTTTGTTCTCCGAACTGTGTTGGCTGAAACGCAGCTTACAAAGCCTATATAGTCACAGCTTATAAGTATACGGACCGTGAAGTGATGTGGTCAAGTTTCATCTTGAAATCAGCTTGTAAGTTGCCGGATCCATCTAGGCCGGCATAGTGGATGCGATTGCTACTCACAGTTAGTGAATTGTAGTAGCAGTGACATTCATTCATGGACCACACTTCGACTTAACATCAAGCGGGGTGCTGTCATATGTCGAGTCACAATAAATAAAAAAAGCTTTACGGCATAATGACGACGACTGATACAACCGTGAACTAAGACTGTTTTTTCAGTCGTCAGTGCTCTTGGATCTCTATCATGCTTACCATCAGACAGGTGGTCGATGTCGACTCACAATAAAAAAGCCACCGTGAAGGAAGGTCGTACCGTTTAAAAGCTTTTTGAACATTTCTAAACATATTTAGGTAAGTACAATATTTTACCTTTTCATTATTACTGGGTTGTATATTTATAGCAGTGTCTTCAGGTCTTGCAGTTTATACGCGATATTAAGCCGCAAAAACATTTTGTTTCATTAATGTTGTTCCCTGTAGGAAGAAGGCGTTTTGATTAATTGATTGAAAACCTCAGGCAATGGAGCAACATGGAGGCAAGTGGCAGTCACTGAAGCAACTGTAAATTGACTCATTTTTTTCAGTTGTCGGCACTCTTGGACCTCCTCTTGCTTACCATCAGGCAGGTCGAAGTCTTATTTCGTTTTTAAAAAAACGTACTGTAGAGCTATGTTTTTTTTGTATTTGTAGGTTTATTACAACTATAAAAAGAGACTTATAAATAGAGAAGGTTGACAGCAAGAGACCAACAGGTAGAAGTCCAAGACACTCTAAGAGTGGTACCGAAGAAAGGATACTAATTTGTGTTGTGGTTTTAACAATATCATTTGTGGGTATTAATATTAAAATTAATTAATAATTAATTGCAAAAATAATTTGTTAGACGTTAATTTGTAAACTAAATATGAGTTTATTTGTGTTAAAGTATAAAATTAGTAGGAGCGAGCAAGGACTAGCAATTAAGTGGAAACGTCTCGACTTCGTCATCTGCCTTTCGAAGATCACTATTCTTGAACAAGAAAAAAAATATTTGGTAAATATTTTGTCTAAAGGTGTGATTCCAACGGCGACTGCAGACCGCAGACTGCGGACTTCACTACTTAATTTTATGAGATTGATTCCGTGTAAGGCGACACTAGTCTGCAGCCTCTGCATTAATATTGTTTCCAAACATCATATTTATAATCTATGAATTAGCAAATGCTGATTGTCGCAATATTCGAAGGATCTGCGGGTTTATGCTTCCTTCTAAAATAATTTTGGCCAGCATAGAGATGGCGTCTGGGGCAATCGTGAAGTGGTGGTATACCCCTGATCGCCAGGCTGGGTATGACGGTCCACTACCCCAAATCCGCTTCTTTTATTTATTAACAAATATTAGTAATATTTAATCTTATTTTTAAATAATACAAATAAAAGCTATGAAACAAATATATTCTGCGGCCGAGAATCGAACCTTGACGCGTAACTAACGTACGAGTCAGCCGCGCCTATCGCACTGGCTTTTTAAAGTGAACGTTTCACAGTTTCTAATTTTGATTGATATGTTAAGATCTTCCTTTTATCCAGAATTATTATAAGATTTAAAACATGTTTTTACCCAGGTGTAACCATATCTGTATTAAATAAGTTTTTGTTTTATTGTAATTACAAGAATATACCTCCAAATGCAAATTAAGTTGAGCGTTCATGAAGTCTCTGTGTTGTTTTAATCTTACTTAATCTCACGTTTTGGATAATTTTAACCAAATTTTATTTATGCTAAAACAATTTTTTATATAAAATACGTACAAATTACCCGATTATGTGGCAAAGTTATCAAAATTAGATGAAACTGTTAACTAACTAAACGTCTCTTTTAACTAGGCGACCGTGGTGTAGTGGCAATGCAATGGCTACGTAAGCCGAGTGGCACGGGTTTGAAACCACTCCCCGGTACCAATGTATCTTTGATATGTGTACTTTGGCTGTTTCTATGATACAAGCACTTTAGTAGCTTAGTATAGAAATGTATAATAATAAAAATAATACTATGTTTATAAAGAAGAAAAGATATAATAACACATTATTTTCATACAAGCTCTACTATTATGGCCACAGGCAACACATCTTGAGGATGTCTCCGATTTGGTCAGAAAATAAAACATTTATAAGACAATACATCGTTTTACCAAACCAATCTTATCTGTGTAAATAAAATTAAAATTACGGAACTCTAAATGCATTTTACGACATGCGCCAGAAAGGTTCCATTACTTTCATCTTACTAAAGCAATACACTCAATTGAGAACACAAAAAGACAACTCAAATAAATAAAAGTCTTTTTATTTTCAACAGTCGTTCAGATATTAAATACCGTTTGCAGAAATCAAAGAAATGGCAACCGCTTCATGAATAAAACATTTAAGGATGTCGACACAGGCTGTCGGCGTGTGCAGAGTTATTGCAGCCGTTTGCTATAATTTTAGTTATGTTACGAAATATTTTCGTATTTTGTATAATCTTACGTTAATGTAAAATTAAAACAATAGAAACAGTGAACCGCGATGAGTGACTGTTGTTAGTAGTCGCACTACAATGCGTATTTGCTAAACTTCTGCAATTTTCAAGTATATTCTGAAACGTGGCTGAGTCATTTTACGGTCTTTACATCTAAAAGTGGTGATAATAACACGAGTCGGGAGGCTGGGCAAACATCCTTCAACATATTGCCTACCCCTCTTAAACAACCAGGCTACATTGATCCCTTAATTTGTAGTCTATTTTTTTTCTAAATAATAAAGTGAATTTTAAGCTTTTAACAAACTCTTGCACTGCCATCGTAATGGCGACAACTAACTCGTGCTGACTCGCCGCGTTCCACAATAATGCGGTCTAACCACCGTCTTACGTTTTTACCTTTCGATTTATTACAATACACTTGCCGTGTTACCACTAAAAATAATAATAAACGAGCTTTGGACAGGCTTTTAACATTTTTTAAGCATTGATTTAGGGGTAAGATACGGTACGAACACAATACGCGTGGAGCTGGCAAACTACGTCTAACAAACGCACTTGAATCCATTTTACTGCCGTTAGAGCACACCTACTCTCGTGCATTATGTCTCGCTCGCGGGAAAGCGATGAAGGAACGTGGGACTGTGACAAAATCTTCTATCTCTTTCGATAAATTTCTCGTTAAGGAAATCGAAGATGCAACTGTGGGTGTGACTTTGCGTGTAGTGGGCTATTGGTTATACATTTTGTAGTGAACAATAAAGCCCATGCCGTATGAGGATAAATGAGAGGCAAATGACGTATGACTGAACACAAATATTTAAACATTGCTTTAAATATTTTTTGTAGTAAGACTGTTGTAGGGCATGTTTTACATACATCAGTGTGTGTCGCTGCTCGCCCTTTAGGTGTTCCTCTATATGTTATACCTGGCCTTGCGAGTGGGTGCTGACTCATGTACACCCTTAATACTAAATCATATTGAAATATGATCTATTACAAAAATCTTGGCCATTTTTAATGCGAGCTCTTCTCAACAAAATAAATTTCAAATTGTCACGCCTTTTTCCCACAAGTATGGGTAGAGACAATAGAGCGCCACTTGCCACGATCCTGATTCAACTCCCTCTCTTCCTTCACATTTACAATTAATGATAATTATTTCTATTATTATAATATAACCATTACATATTAAATATATTTTTCGTGACTAGGCTAATGAGGTTCATAAATGGAATCGATTATTACTACAGTAGTAGTCTGCTAGGATCGTGGCAAGTGGCGCTCTATTGTCTCCGCCTATCCCTGTGGGAGAAGTGGGTCACACTTTGATTGATTGATTGATAGTAGTCTGCAAGTAGCAGACGTATCTATTATACCAGCCTATTTGGAATTGTCTATTTCAAACTGATCCCGAAACGCGATGAGGTCTGTACACTTAAAAGTGGTGGTTTAAATGGGTTTTTTTTTATTTTTTTATTGTCACTCGACATATACGACACCACCCCGCTTGATGTTAAGCCGAAGTGTGGTCCATGAACGAATGTCACTGCCACTATATTTTTATAACTGTGAGTAGCAATCACATCCACTATGCCGGCCTAGATGAAACCGGCAACTTACAAGCTGAGCCCGAAACGCGACCAAATCACTTCACGGTGTGTATACAGCAGAGATGCCTACCACTCTTTGATAACCAGACCCGAAGCAAATACCCATCTCTTTTTTTATATTAACAAATATTTGCAATATCTAATATTGATAAATATTACAAATAAAAGCTATGAAACAAATATTTGCTCCGACCGGGAATCGAACCCGGGACTTTACGCGCAACAAACCAATCGTTAAACCGTTCGTCTGTTTCACGCCTGTCGTCAAATTAGAAGTATAAATGATTTAAAAAAATATATATTTAAAACGTAATATTACAACAGTCTTTCCAAGAAATAAACATATGTATATTTTGTATACACCCATTGTTAATCTCATTTCCTAAGACCCCTTTCCCTATGGGACTGCAAATGGGTTAGGTGACCCCATTCCCGACTCACGGCATATGTGATTGTAGTGAAAGGTTTTACCCATGGAAAATATATTATTTATATGTCATTTTGTTTGGTGTTTTTATTTTTCTATTAGACGGGTAAAAGTTAGAATATTTTATGATAGGAGGCAAACTGAAATTTGGTAGTTTTTATTTTATTATATTGTGACTCGACATATGACAGCACCCCTGGCCTGATGTTAAGCTGGAATGCGGTCTTTAAATAGAGGCAACTGCTACTTACAGTAAAATAATTTGTAATAATAATCAAAACAAATTAACACATAAAAATCTCTACGCAACGCGTGTCGTAATAAAAACTCATTATAATGCGATTAAAATAAGAATAGGATGGAATCGACGCTATTTTGTGACGTCTAACTCTCGTGCCTTTTTTTTTGTGGACCGTCAAGTAAAAGACAACTTTGAATTAGTCAAGTGAAGTTAGTCAACAGCCCGTCCTATTTTTATTCTAGTACCATAAAAACTCGTCTCAAAACTTGTCCACAATACAAATTATATTTTTTAAAAATAAAACAATAACCTAATATAAAAGCACGTTTACCATAATTACAACCACATTAAATCTACATACGTTTGAAGAAAAGGATGTAATTTCCATATTTAAACAAAGCCTCCAATAGAACCTTCTTCCTATAAATCAGAAACCTTTGATCGTTTTCTGATGAATCAGCATTCAGTCTTGTCGTATGATTTATAGGTCTATAAAGTTGTGCCGAAATTCTAAACGTATTACATAAATGTGTAAAATTGTATTTAAATCTATTTTGCTTAAAGCGACATTTAGTTTCATACAGGATTCAGTTGTAAATATTTAGTTATCCTAAGGCTATAGTGATGTAGGTGCTATATATAGTTATAAACATGATATGTATGAGTAGGTATACGTAGAAATTAGGTGTACGATCGTCACTAAAAGGTTTAATCAATTCTTTGTATAAAATTAATATATCACTAGGATTGAATTGATTGGTAATAAGTCAAATTATCACGCTCCATTATATTAAGGGATAGGCTGAGACAATTGAGCACCTCTATAGTTATAGGGGAGGTTCCACTTGCCTGATGATAAGCAAGGGAAGGAACCATGAGGTATACTAAAATATATTTGCTCCGGGTCTGATTATCAAAGAGTGGTAGGCAGTGGTGTCAATTCGGGGTAGTACCACCACTTACAAGTAGACAGACCGTGAAGTGACTTAGCCGCGTTTGAGGTTCAACTGGGCCGGCATTGTGTATGTGACTGGTACTTACTTTAACTGTAGTAGCAGTTACCTCCATTCATGGATCGCACTTCAGCCTAACATCAGGCGGTGTGCTAATAGCACTATATGTCGAGTCTCAAAAAAAAGTGGAGCGCCGAATACTGTCAAAAACATTTTATTCTACAGCTGCCTCAGTTACCTTCGCTATGCCGGCAATGGCTCCGATTTGATCAAGGAACATGCTTCTGAGTCTTCAATTCACCTCTGATTTAATAATCTCTCTGTTAAACGCTAACTACTATTGAAGGGTTCACGCTTATATTTCTCCTAACCACACATTCTCATTATTTAGAAATAAACCCTTAGAGAACTCTCACGAACAGGACTACCGAAGTTAAATTCAATAGCTATTTGATAGGAATTTTGTCATTTCGACTACCCACTTCAATCCTTAATATTAATTAATTTGTTAAGCACTTTGTATTAATTCTCGGGTCAAAGGCTTATTTACATTGACATTTAATGAAAACTTAGCTGCGCAATATGTCCCTTCGATTATTGGGAAATGCTAAAATTGGATGTCATGGCGAGGATTTAGGTCGGTTTAGAATTTCCCCTTAGATAAATGAACACTTCAAAATCTATTCTGGAATTTTAGGCGTACCCAATTGGAATTTGTGTTCTGAATGTTTATGATTTTGTGTTAGCTTTGGAGTGCTCATTTCCTTCTTACTATCGTAGTTGGTAGGTATATATTGTAGTTGGTAATAATTACTTACATTACATTTTTTGTAGTTCCACATATACGAGTATGACGACCTGATTTTAAGCTGGAGGTCTATTAATAGAGGCGATTAAGACTACAGTTAAATAACTACAAGTAACAGTCTCATCCACTATGCTGGTCTAGTTAGGACCGGGAGCTCTAAAATTTATTTATGAACCGAGCGCTAAACCACGGGCGCCTTAAATGAGTTTTTTGGATAATGGTAATTGATTTAATCTTTTACGTCTTTTCCCCACAGGCATAGGTAGAGATAATGAGCTTTCCTCGCATCTACAATTCTCTTTCTACAAGTCCTACGGTTATGGGTACTAGGCATCCCAGCTTTCTATAAATCATTATTATTATCAAGTGAATAAAATAATTTAAAAAATCCAATTAAAAACACAAAACAAATCTAATTATCTTAGTAAAGTCGATTTATTGTAGCTATGTTTCGATATAATTGGAAAACCCATTTCGAGCAAATCAAGACCACTTATCAGGGATTTAATAGAAAGAAGATAAGCGTACCAATTTATCAGTACCTCTATTACGAATTAGTCAATAGAACTTAGTATCTGTGTCTGTGCGAACAGAAAGATCTTGAAACCTACTAAATGGGCCCTTTCTTCGTACAACGGTTTTTTAATCGAGATTTAACAGCTGACTTCGACCTGAGAAAGTCCAGTAGCACCGACTACTGAAAAAAACTAACTCAGTTGCCTCTGTCACCGTCATTTTGACGACTAAAATTGTTTTTTTTACGCTGATCCAAGGTTATAGGTTGGAAAGAAAACATGAGCTGGTAATACATTCCACTATTTAAATTTATTTTTTTATTGTGATTCGTCATATTACAGCACCCCGCCTGATGTTAAGCTATAATGCGGTTCATTAACAGAGGTCACTACTACTAAAATTGAATAACTGTAAGTAGCAGTGACATCCACTATGCCGACCTAGTTGGAAAACTTACAAAGTGATCCCGAAACGCCACTAAATCACTTCACGGTCTGTATACTTGTAAGTGGTGGTACCACCCCGGATCGACAGACTGGGCACCACTGCCGCCGAACCTTTTACTTTTACGAGGTCTAACTTTGGTCTTATTTTGGATACGTATAGCCTGTAGAATATTCGAAAACCCATGATCGATCATCTGATCTTTTTTTCTCACTTAATGTGCGAATGGCTCCGTTCTAACAACTTGCTTTTTGCTATCTGAAGAAAATAATTACTCTCTATTTTTCCTTTAGATTAATTCACTTCGTTACCACTCCTTTTGGTAGATACTAGTAATTATTTGTTGTGTAATTGTTTGACATATGTGTGTATCTTTTGTTGTATGATTTTATTCGATAAAAATGAACATTTTTGTTAATAATAAAACTTTATGAGGGTTATATATAATCTTTATCTTAATAAGTAGCGTTTGCTCCCATAATGCTAATGTTGAGTAATAATTGTAAATTAGAGAGGAACTGTCTACCTCACACATAATTGCTTAAAAGTGTAGTTATGAACATTTATATAATTTTGAACCTGCTGTGATAATAAAAAATAAAAAGAGATGGTGTGAAGAGAATTGTGGATGTGAAGGAAGCGAGGGAGTTATGTCAGGGTCGTGATAAGTGGCGCTTCTTTGTTTCTGCCTATTTTGATTTGAATGATTTGTTACTTGCGCAATCGTTATTATCATAAGAGAGGTAAGCAGTGGTACCCAGTCTGCCGATCTGGGGTAGTATACTTAGTAGTATACTGTATACTTACAAGTATACAGACCGTGAAATGAATTGGACACGTTTCGGGATCAGCTTGTAAGTTGCCGGTTCCATCTAGGCCGGCATAGTGGATGTAATTGCTACTCACAGTTATTGAATTGTAGTAGCAGTTACCTCCATTCATGGACCACACTCCAGATTAACTGTCATATGGATGCTGTTATACGTCAAATAAAAGTTTTTACGTAGCAAGTAATATTTAAACAATCAAAAAAATAAATACCTCTATCTTCACAGGTGTAGACAGACATCAGAACATCCACTGAAGCATCTTTTTTCCATTTGACATGAGTATTACAGCACCCGGTTCAAGCCCGTACCTCAGAATACAAAACAAAGAATACAGACTTTACAGTCTGTATTCTTGAAAATGGATCGGCTACTCAAACAACCAGATTTGGAGCAATAAATATGTGCGTTTTTTTAAATAAAATATTTGTAATAGCTAATGTATTTATTATTAAATATTACAAATAAATGTTAACAAGTCTTTGATTCGACCGGGAAATAGTACCCGGAAGAAAACAATATTTAAATCAATACAGCCGTACATTGAGCCAATTGTCTATCCTTGCTTACCATCAGGCAAGTTGACATCTTAGAAGTTTTAATAAAAAAAACACCGAATAAATATTTTTTTTACTGTGACACCGACATCTGACCTCGACCCGCCTGATGATAAGCAAGAGGAGGTCCAAGAGTGACGACGACTGAAAAAACCGAGTTAGTTCCCGGCTATCTCAGTCGCCGTCATTATGCCGGCCTAAGGTGCTTCTTCACGCATCGCTTGTAGTGCCAACCTAATGGAAATAGCAAAATCAAACACAAAACTTCCGTACACATCGTGCTAACCGTATCGTGTACTGCACCTCGGCAAACTAGCCCTTGTAAAGGACAGGCGAACTCTCCTGCTAAAATTAATTATCTCATCCACGTTGTAGACAGACAGCTCTCTCTTACACAGAGAATATCCAATATGAACCTTGTAATTGCATTTTAGACACAACGTGTTTGTAATCAATTTCACATTTAATCTCAATGAAAACGTGGACAGTCGTTGTATCAAAACGTACCTATAGTTTTATAAAGTGTAAGGTAAATATTATTATGGTAAAATGAAGTATTTATCCAAAGAACTAGGATTAACAGTGATTATTTTAAAAGAATTGTGAATGTGAAGAAAGCGAGTTGTGTCAGGATCGTCTTGCTACGCTTCTGCTGGCGCGTCTGCTGGCGCTTCATTGTGTCTGCCTATCCCTGTGGGAAAAGGCGTGACAATTTAATTTATTGATTGATTTTCATAACCGTTGAGCTTGTATAAAGAGAATTGTCGATGTGATAATAACATTCATTGATAATATCATATGATTGTTTGACGTTAAAACAGTATTATTTTAAAGTGTGGATCCGGGGTAGTACCACCACTTACAAGTAAGCAGAGCGTGAAGTGACTTAGTCACATGTTAGCGTGACTCAACTAGGCCGACATAGTGGATGTGACTGCTGCTAACAGTTATTTACCTATGGCAGTCACTTTCTTTTATGGACCGCACTCCAGCCTAATATCAGACACATACTTGTAAGTCACAATAAAAAAAATAAAAAAAAAAACGAAAGAAAAATAAGAATTTAATCTTTTGCGTTCTAGCTTTCAGAAAGTTAAATTGTATTGCTACCTTAATAAATAGTTAAAATTATAGTAACAAATAATTCTTAAATAGTAACAATAAATAACAAGACATTAATGTTTCAAGGTAACCGTGGTGTAGTGGCAGTGCAATGGTTACGCAAACCGAGAGCACAAGTTAAAAACCACTCACCGGTACCAATGTATCATAGATATGTGTACTTTGGTTATCCTGTTTTTATGATAGAAGCACTTAAGTAGCTTAGTATTGAAATTAAAAAAAAACTTTAATTTTTAACCTAAAAGAATACAATAGCCTGTTGCTCTCAAAAATATCTAGAATAATCCATTTGTTTCACAATGTAATTGCAAAGAGCATCAACTCGTCGCAAAGTTAGATGTAAACTACATTCTACAACATTTCCATGTAATGTTAAGGCTGCTTGTGGCAAAGGCACCCATTAGCTTTCTCATTCAGACCAATTACTAGAGCTCTAAGAAGTTGTATTTACGTTCGACGACAGACGACAGACATGGACGAACGGTTAGCGAGTGGTTTGTTTCGCGTAAAGTCCCGGGTTCGATTCCCGATCGGAGCAAATATTTGTTTCATAGCTTTAATTGTAATATTTAATAATTATATTAAATATTGCAAATATTAGTAAATAAAATAAGAGGTGGATATTTGCTTAGGTTCTGGTTATCTAAGAGTGGTCGGCAGTGGTACCCAGTCTGCCGATCCGGGGTACCACCACCACTTTGGACGCGTTTCGGGATTAGCTTGTAAGTTACCGGTTACAACTAGGCCGGCAAAGTGTATGTGACTGCTACTCACAGTTATTGAATTGTAGAAGCAGTGACATCCATTCATGGACCGCACTCCAGCTTAATATCAAGCGGGTGCTGTCACATGTCGAGTCACAATAAATAAATTTAAAAAAGTTGTATTTACGTTAGACAAATGTAAAGTTTAATTTCAGTACTACGTACCGTAGAGCATTGGTTAGTACAACAGTTCGTTACGCGTAAAGTCCCCGGTTCGTTTACCAGTCAGTACAATCATTTGTTTTATAGCTTTTTTATGTAAATATTACAAATTATTTCTTGGAGTTGTTTCTTGGAGGATCGTGGCAAGTGATGCTCTATTGTCTATGCGTGACAGTTTGATTTTGAATGAAATTATAAATTGAATATACTTAAGTACAGACAGTAAAGAGACTTAGTCGTGTTTTGGGATGTTGCCGGTTCAAACTAAACCGGCTTCGTAGGTGTGATAGCAACTTAAAGTTATTTAACTATACAGTATATATAAACTGCAGTCGCATTCGAGCCACAGTAAATAAATAAAGGATATCATAAATTAAACAAATTTTATGCGGCCTACTATCGCGTTTATTTTGGTTTTGATAAAATAAACACGATAGTAAGCTGCATAAAATTTGTTTTATTCATTAATCTATGTCCGCGCAAAATGTAAGAAAATATTAGACATCATTCATTTTAGGTTTCTTTTCGTACTACATTTGTAATGTCCGATGATGAAAATATATATAAATGATAGTTTCGATACTTGTATTGATACGACTAATTACTAAAGTAAAACTAATTACGATTTTGCTTTTAATTGCTGTGCATTAGAGTTATTTGGAAAATAAAATATGGATTTTGTATCGTTTCTCAATAATGAAGACACACCATATTAACAGTTCTGCTTAGAACTGTCATAATTATAGTTTGATCATTTTGCACACTTAAACTATGCAAAATAAAGGATATATTCCAATTACATTGTAATCTTCGTACATTAAACAATTTTAAAATATATATGCAACTGTTAATACATTTGGCCCAAGTCCCCATACAAAGTAAAAGATCCTTTAAAAAATATTGTAACTTTATAACACAGCGCACGATTTAAGTCTATAAAACTTTAATGGTACTTTCGTAGTACCTAATAAGGGTTCCAAAGACTTGTAAATTACAATTAAAGTTCCTTACTTCGTTACCGCTTAAAACCCTTTCTTCTATGTGACTAAAGTACTAGATACTTTTTTTAAGTAGTTAAAAAAACGGTTCATAAAAAGATTTAATGCAAAATTTCAATTCTAACTAAAAACAGATGGTTTTTTTATTGTTACTCGCCATATGACAGCACCCCGCCTGATGTTATTCTGGAGTGTGGTCCATTAATGGAGGTAACTGCTACTATAGTTAAATAAAACTGTAAGTAACAATTACATCCACTATGCCAGCCTAGTTGGAACTAAAAACTTATAAGCTGATCCTGAAACGCGACTAAGATATTTCACAGTCTGTATACTAGTAAGTAGTGATACTACCCCGGATTGGCAGTCTGGGTGCCACTGCCTACCACTCTTTGAAAACCAGACTCGAAGCATAATATCCGCCTCTTTTTTTATTTTATTATTTGGAATCAAGAATATAAATATAAAATACTACAAATAAAAGCTGTAAAACAAATATTTGCTCCGACCGGGAATCGAACCCGAGACTTTACCCGTATCAAACTGGTTTGCTAACAATGGTGTGCTGAAAATTATAATAATAATTAAAAAAGAACAGGTTGTAACACAAGTTCTAATGAACCACAATCACACAGAAAAGTTAATATGCAGAGAATCGCATCAGAAATTAAACGATCGTGCTCCCAGTAGAGCCTTAATTGCTGAAAGAAATTAGATTTCCTCGATGTACCCTAAAAGAGTGGTTCAAATAATGACGTTACCCCACCACGATCCAATTTACATAAAGATCAAAAGACTGAACACTGTAAAATTATACTCCAGTTAAAAACTACTTGATATTTTATAGATGGTTTCTTTTTTAAATTATACGATCTCTTTTATAAAAGCAAATATTAGGTTGTTCGGAAAGTCATTTCGTTTTTTCCCGCCAGAGGACTTAATTACGTTTTTTCGAAACTAACTTCACACTTAAGCCCCATAACCATTATATGTCTTGAGAGCTGATATTGCAAGGCTTGTGTGTGAAAAAGTTCTATTAATTCTACCCAGTAGATTTTGGTTGGTGACCTTTTAAATATGGAGAGCAATAAGCAGCATTTTCGTCATATTTTACTTTTTTACTTCAGAAAAGGTAAAAATGCTGTCCAAGCGAGAAAAAAATTGACGGATGTGTATGGAGAAGGCGTGTTAACAGTACGCCAGTGCCAGAACTGGTTTGCAAAATTTCGATCCGGCAATTTTGATGTCGAAGATGCACCACGGTCTGGAAGGCCGGTCGAAGCTGACAAAGATGCGATAAAGGCATTAGTTGGTGCAAATCGGCGAATCACCACACGAGAGATCGGTGAGAGGTTAAATTTGTCGAATTCAACTGTTTATGGCCATTTGAAAGGCATGGACTTAACCTCGAAGCTCGATGTGTGGGTGCCCCATGTCCTTACCGAGCGAAATTTGTGTCGTCGTGTTGACGCGTGTGATTCGCTCCTCAAACGTCTAGAAAATGATCCATTTTTGAAGCGGATTATTACTGGGGACGAAAAATGGGTTGTATACAACAATGTTAAACGCAAGAGGTCATGGAGCAGAAAAGATGAACCGGCTCAAAGCGTGTCAAAAGCCAACATTCACCAAAAAAAGGTGATGCTCTCCGTTTGGTGGGATGTCAAAGGAATCGTTTTTTTTGAGCTTTTGCCGGACAATACAACGATTAATTCAGAAGTCTATTGTCATTAGCTGGACAAATTGAATGATTCACTTAAAGAGAAGAGGCCCGAATTAATCAACAGGAAGGGTGTAGTGTTCCACCAGGATAATGCGAGACCTCACACAAGTTTGGTCACTCGCCAAAAACTTTTACAGCTTGAATGGGACGTACTGCAACATCCACCATATTCTCCAGATCTGGCGCCTTCCGACTACTATTTGTTCCGGTCCCTGCAAAATTTTTTGGATGGCAAAACCTTTACCTCAAATGAAGATGTCAAAAACCACCTGGACCAGTTTTTTGCCAGCAAGGACCAAAACTTTTATGAGAGGGGAATTATGTTACTGCCAGAAAGATGGCAAAAGGTGTTGGACCAGAATGGCCAATATATAATTTAATAAAATATTTATTCATTATACGAAAACTGTCTTTCATGTTCCCCAAAAAAAACGAAATGACTTTCCGAACAACCTAATAGAATAATTAGATCTTTTTGGCCGGCATAGTGACGATGACTGAGTCAGCCGTGAACTAACTCATTTTTTCGCCCGTTGTCACTTTTGAACCTCCTCTTGCTTATTGATGACGACAGGCTTGGCGCATTAGTTATCACACCGGCCCCGGATTCGATTCCCAAACAGAGCAAAGATTTGTTTCAAAGGTTTTATTCATAAAAAAAGATGCGGCTATGTGCTCCGGGTCTGGTTGTCAGTGGTTGGCAGTGACGCCCAGTCTGCCGACCCGGTGTAGTAGCACGCACTACTTACAAGTATACAGCCCGTGAAGTGCCCTAGTCGCTTTTCGAGATCAGCTTGTAAGTTGGCGGTTCCGTCTAGGCCGGCATAGTGGATGCGATTGCTACTCACAGTTATTGAATTGTAGTAGCAGTGACATTCATTCATGGACCACACTTCGGCTTAACATCAAGCGGGGTGCTGTCATATGTCGAGTCACAATAAAAAAAAGGTTTTATTCCAATATATATCTGACCTGGACTTGCCTAACGGTATGCAAGGAGAAGTGCAGAGGCCTGCATCAAAACTAATTCATATTACGGCTGCCTTAGTCATTGCAAGGCACATGATGAATGTATTTGTGGGTATCATAAACAACGCATCATTGTTAAGGTGTTCGTTATACTCGGTCGATTGTCAACTATTAAATTAGTTAAAGCCAATATAGTATTTTATACATACATTATACATACCTATTTATACTTATACTGTATAACTTATACTGAATTATTGTTGATTTATTAATAATAATGCAACAATAATGTTGCATTACAAAGAGGTAATTGGAAAATATAAAATATGCAATTATTTAGATCATGATTTATTACACTTTTATGGAGAATAAAAACATGGTCGTATCATTACAATTATTAAATAAATAAAGATCCTGATTTTAAAAATATATATCTTAATGTCTAAAAATAAAATATTAGAACAACGACTAACAACAATAGAAGGAAGTATCTTAAATTTAAACAACAGCCATTTTTACCTACATCTAAATAATTTAGAAATATCGATTCGCTATTGGCACAAAAATTTGGCAATATTTTAGAGTCAAAGAATTCAAGCTAGGCACGCATTGGGTTTGAAGTCATCAGACAAACTATTGGCCATGACCGCTAATAAATTTACCTTCACGGGGCGCACCTAGCCTCAGAGCAAAAATCTAAGAGAACATTTAAACATTCCAAGTAAACTACGATTTGAATATTTAACATTTATCACACTGAAGAATAGATTCACGAATCACAGCTGAACTCTTGAGCCTTAGAGCTAATTCAGCAGAAATTTAATTTCAATAAGAATAAAGAATTAAGTCTTTATAAAGACATTTTTTCTTACATTTAGTTTAATCTCATCACTGTTTCGTCTTTCCATTCATTTACATATTATACAATTTCTCTATTCATACAATTACATTTTACATCTAATTTTTGGTCAAATATCTTTTCCAAATAATAATCATCTTTGGGACAAAAAAATATACTTAAAAACTGCAACAATAAGATCTATTCTAAGTTTAATTAGATAAACCAAACAACAATTACATTGTTTATCTACAATTTATATTACAACACTTAATTCTAATATCAACGGGGTTTAAAAACCTTATTTCATTTATTCTATGAATAAGCTTTGTACTTCTGAACGACGGACTAGCTCTTAGACAAACAATAACCATCAAAAATAAATCTAGTGCATTAAAATCAACCAACCATCAGTGAGAATTATTGTTAGGACTAGAATCATCTTTACTTAATGTATCATCTATTATATTGGAATTGATTTCACTACTGTACAAGGAATTATCATTAGTGCCATTGTAACTATAATTGTTTGTACAATTATCATTATCTACTATCGATCTATCACTAATATCTACAATGTTAATATTTTCATCTTTATCTACATTACTATCTACTTTGGCATCAGAGATCTCCTCGCGGTTAACCGAACAATCAGACACTGACTCTCTTTTCTCAACAATAATTTCAACACTAGGTTTGAAACAATCATTATCTTTCATTTCTAACAGGTGTAAATCAGGTGGTCTGACAGTTGATAAGGTGTTTGAGAGGTATGATGATTGGAGGTTGTATCCGGGTAGTAATTTTGGTTGTAGTGGTAACATTAAGTCTAGAGCTCCGGTTGTGGCTGGCCGTGGTTGTAGAGGCGGTGCAGTCAGTAATGGCGGTTGGAGAGATGCCAACGAAATTGCTCCTAATTGTGCATTGATTAGGGGACTCTCCGCTGAAATCAAACAAAAGACAAATTAACATTTTGAATTTTGTTTATCTTAACTAGAAATATATATATGACTCAGGGGTGAGGTGAATTTTATATTTTATAAATTAAATACTTTATGTACATAAGTATTTTTAAATTCATTACGAGTATATGATAGGTAACATATTGCTTAAGTAGTAATTGTAAAAAGCTGGGTTGCCTAGTGCAAGTGGCGCTCCACGCGCTCTCTGCCTATTCCTGTGGTATCCAATTTGATTGATTAAACCTTTATTTACGCCTCTGCAATAATTAATTTGCTTTTAATAAACACTTTGTTAATATTATTATTAGAAGATATAAGGTTTAGTACCAGTAGGCGCTCGAGCTTGCAATGGTTGAGTGGAAGTGCTCTGTTTGATCACATGTGGTGGTCCCTGCAATGCTAGGCTTATCATATTCATTCCATTTACACCTGAAAAATAATTTGTATTAGATAAAGTGCTCTCTAATGGTCAATTATGATATTATTTTGAAATTACTACAACGATTTGTGTTTTATTATAGGTACATATCAAATAAATAAATTTAGTTTAACTAATATTAACTAGTTATTTGTCGAATAATTGAACAATATACCAGCGTCAGTCAAGGGACGAGAAAAAAGGCATATCATACTGCCTATGATATGCATTTTTTTTTCTCTCAGCCGATTTTTTTTCTATCATTGGCACTCTTGAACCATCACTGCCTCCTATCACTAAAGAGTTGAAACAAGGAGAAAATATCTAACTAGCGCCATCTACATGTTCAGCTTTGCACTTGAAAGTCACTCACCGAATTTACTGCCACTTGTCGGCGAGAGTTCTTTCATTACTGCCGGATGTTTTACTGCGTTCACTCGCCGGTTGGAGGCGCTCGCATCACGTTTGCGACGAGGCTGTTCAACAGGTAAAACTCTGCGTCTCTTCTTTGGTAGCTTTGAACGAGCCTGAAAATAGATGGCGGTTTGATTAAACCACGTAACTATGGACCACTTTTGACGGATTTTGAAGGACCAACTATGGACGTATTTAATATTTTAATTGACTTAGTTTTCAGGTAACTAAAAAACTATGGACTACGATAAAAAAATTAAAATATGTTATTAATGAATATTTCACGTTTTACAACTTAATTCTTAAAATCGGTAATTTAGTTTAAAATCTTATTAAACGGGGATAGCCAAAACTCGACCCTATAACCTACAATTATTGTCACGAATTATCGTCATGGCCAATATTTATTAGGCCGGCACAGTGACAGCGACTTTGGCAGCCGTGAACTGACTCGGTTTTTTAGTTGTCGGCACTCTTGGACCTTCATCATGCTTACCAGGGGCAGGTCGATATAATCAAATTTAATTTAATTTTAATTGTTTTTTTTTTGTTCATATAATTATAAAAAAAGGTAAGTACATTAGTTATTCATAAGAGCAATAAACAGAACCTTTCTAATATTCAGAGCTCTACGTTCAAAAATTCAAGGCGGTTATCCCGTGATTTTCTCATAATATTCATAGACTCGTTTTAGAAGATACGTCACCTCTATGAGGTATAATAAAAATAAATAAATGTGCCGAGCGCAAAGATTTGGTTCGAATCCCAGTACAGACAACCAATGTACGCGCTTTAATATTTTATCTAATCTTTATTACTAATACTCGTATAAATAATTACATCATCATCATCATCAGCCAGAAAGCGTCCACTGCTGAACATAGGCCTCCCCCTTAGAACGCCATTTCGAACGACAAGATGCCAGTTGCATCCACCCGTTATTCGTGACTTTCACTATGTCGTCAGTCCACTAGGTGGGCTGACAAATACACAAGCATTAAAATATATATTTCTTTATGGTTCCGTTGTAAAATGAAACATTCGTTTTAAAAATGTATTTTTACTTGGATCCTTTAAGTGCAGCATCTATTCAGGCTTAGTGGACACGGCAGCTACCAACTCTGTCCGTGACGACAATTGTCTTCACTCAAGTACTGCGCTCTAGCTTAACATCAGGCGGGGTGTTGTAATACTTGTAAATTACACAATATAAAATATATATGTATATAACAAAAATGTAGACCTCTACATACCTATGTATATATGTATAAAATAATTGTAATTTGTCATTTACCAATGCTACTTTACGTTGTTTTCATTTTTTAACCCCCGACCAAAAAAGAGGGGTGTTATAAGTTTGACTTGTCTGTGTATCTGTGTATCTGTGTATCTGTGTATCTGTGGCTCTGTGTATCTGTGTATCTGTGTATCTGTGTGTCTGTCTGTGGCATCGTAGCTCCTAAACGAATGGACCGATTACGATGCGGTTTGTTTCATTTGAAAGCTGACGTGATCGAGATGGTTCTTAGCTACAATTGATGAAGATTGATGAAGATCAGGGGTTTCAAGGTCATCAGCTAGATTTGTTAGCTGCGGTAGCGATCTTAGACGCGCTGTTTAGGATGGCAACCCTTGTACGTCGCTATGCGACGAAGATTGTTATTTTATGTCAAATAAATATGCCCATGTAAATACACGTAAAAAATGTTATAATTTTTCCCTTAAAATATTCATATGGCGAGGTTGGTTTGCAGTTTAGATCGATTACCTTGATTGTATATTTTAGGGGGTTGCGTACAAGGGTTGCCCGTTCTAAACACGCATAAGGCTGGGAATACACGTCCGATATTGCTGAGCAAATTATTTACAAATCGGAAGTAGGAATCGGACGTCTATTTTGTTTCTGTATTCTGTATGAAAACTGCACCTTCAGACAATCGGATCGGCCATAAAATCGTAAGCGCCTTGGCGTTGTTTCCGATTCTGACATCCGATCCGACTATCGGATCTGACGTGTATTAAGTATTCAAACAAATGTATGGCACGAGTGCTTTCCGATTGTCTGATCAGACAATCGGATCGGACTATCGGAGAGGTATTTACTTTACTTTTAAACATATCTGTGACTTAATATTTGAAATAAAAACGTATACAAATACATGTGTGTTTTAACTGGTACCACTAAGCTACTCTGATGATGGAACTCGAAGGTACGAGACGAAATCCTGGATGTGTTCAAACTTTTTTTTGGTATACTAAGTTTGGACTTATTAGATTTGTCTTGAAGGTAGGAAACTAAGTGTAGAAAAGTTTGTGCGATAAAATAAAACATTCCAGATCTAAAAAATCTGATCATGGATCCTCTCAGATCAGCAAATCAACAAGAAATGGACCTGTAGTGCTTTAACTAAAATTGTTACTCACTATGAGCCATTAGCTGGACCGTTATCAAATTAAAGACCGAGAGTATCTGATGAGGCACCATCATTAATCCTCTCAGATCAGCAAATCAACAAGAGATAGAACTATAGTGCTTTAACTAAAATTGTTACTCACTAAGACCGGGCAATCTGATGATGCACCATTATGAATCCTCTCAGATCAGCAAAATGATATCAATTGATCAGCAAAAAAAAGAGATAGAACTGTAGTGCTTTAACTAAGCCTTTAGCTGGGCCGTTATCAAATTGAAGATCGGGAGTATCTGATTATGAATCCTCTCAGATCAGCAAATCAATAACAGATAATATCATAGTGCTTTAACTAAAATTGTTACTCTCTATGAGCCATTAGCTGGACCATTATTAAATTGAAGACCTGGAGTAGTTATCTGATGATGCACCATAAGGATCCAAGGGATATTAAAGGGATATAACTATTGAGCCATGACTAATGTTGTTTATTACTATAAAGCTGATGATATGACCAAAGTGGTTCCAGGCGTTTCGGGGGTTCCTTTAAAATTTTAATTTTGATTTTATTAGAAGCTTTTAGATAATTTATCTTTTAACATGTCAATATTAAGTTACTAAAAGTGCTTGGTCATAGAAACAGAACGACCAAAGCACATTGAAAATACATTGGTAAGTGGTTTTAAACCCAGGTCTTTTGGTTCTTTAAACCATTTTATTACCACTAGACCGCGGTCGCTGTTATCTCTGAATAAATTAGTATTAAACATTGAATAGAAAAATTCATTCACCCTTGCACGTGGGTAAATTTATTTTAGGTATTATTGTTCCACACAGATTGCCAAATTATAGCAGAAAATATGTGAAAATATAATGAGGGGAATGTTGATGTTATGGCAAAAATGTAGAATATCAAATAAGCATTCCAACAGAATATTTTGAGCGTTATTCACTCGATTAATGGTTTACTGAAAAGGTTACCCAAATTACCGGTTCTACTGAATCAGTGGGCGGCAACCGCCTATCAAAAACAAGACTTGTTTTTACCAAATTCTCTTTATTACAAAAAATAAATGGAATTATATTTTTATTCAAAATTTTACATTATATTTAAACAATTTTCTGACAGGCCTAATGAAAACGAATGTAAAATTTAATTGAAGAATGCCTTTAAAATATAAATTACTTGTAAATAATAATCCTAATTAACATGTTTCTATGTAATAAAAACTGGAAAAAAATCACACGTGCCGATATCAACTGTGACGGGAGATCGAACGCAGTCGTGCGGTCTCGATCACTACACTGCTCTGACCAACAAGCCGCTTGCGTCAAAATTCCTCAATCCTATCATTACATCGTGCAGGTCGCGTATTTCCAAAATTAGTTAAAAAATATTCAGATTGGACGCAAGTTTAGCAATAGACGCCGGGTTTGATGCCCGGTCGCAGTTGAACCACGTGCGCGCGAATACTAACTAGCATTGGAATGTGTCAAAAATAATGATAAGAACAATAAGTACAATTTTGTATACTTTATTTGTACTGTTTGGTGCATAAAGTTTTGTCAACTCCTTCGCCTCCCTAACATTTCTCTTTTTACAATTTCTACGGCACTAGATATTCTTGAGGATATCTCCAATTTGGTCGGCAAACCTGGTCTCTAGTTCCTGGGTCTGTCTCGATTAACGCATCCATTCCCTTCAGATATAAATTCCCTTCGTCAATCTACTATCAATTATTCTTTCTGTTCAAACCATGTTAGCATTCCTTTAGTGTAGTGGCAGTGGCGATACTTGCCACTACATCTTTTTTTATCGCATTTCTGTGCTATGTGTTTCTATGTGCTATTTCTCATTTTATCTGCTATCATCATTCCATATACACTCCTTAATGACCGCATATCTACAGCATTAATTCTACTTTCATGCTAAAATCATCTTTGTATCACATACAAACACGATCATAATGTTACTATTGAAAATGTAATGTCATTTTTATTATAATAATCGTACAATGCAATGTTACAAAAGTGAATTGCATCGCCATAACGTTTTATGAAGAGTGCTATAAACAGACACTTTAGACTTTAGTGGCATTTGCTTTTATGGGACGGGTGAAGAGTGGGTGAATCTTATACTAGGTTTGTGCTGAATTCGGCCCTTTTGTTTATTAGCTGAATTCGGTTAGGTTTTAATTTTATGGAGGTTTAATTAAGAGAATTATAGATGGGAAGGAGCAAAATAGGTGTGTCAGGATCGTTGCAAGTGGCGAAAGTCTTTCTCTGTCTATCCTTATGGAAATAAGGTGCACAATCTATTATTCTCTTCATTTTTATATATATTTATAACCGAGGTAAATATATAAAAGGTATATTTTATTAGTAGCCTATTATAGAAATGTATTTTTTTTACATAAACTTGTTTTTAAATTAATGTATTTACTATGCCTTTCCGACGTTACCAATGAAGCCTAAAACAAAGTCGGAAATCACTTTAAAAATACCTAGAATAAAAAGTAAACCATGAACAACAACAGTTTAAAGTTAACACAACAATTTCTCGCCTCATTCGCGCGAATCTAACTTATAAC
Organism: Tinea trinotella; assembly: GCA_905220615.1. Lineage (NCBI taxonomy): Eukaryota > Metazoa > Arthropoda > Insecta > Lepidoptera > Tineidae > Tinea > Tinea trinotella. Next base: position 1,813,032 of record HG992320.1, on the reverse strand, counting down.
AATAGACACCAATATCAACTTTTGTACTAAAACTGGTGAAAACTGCAAAAGTTAAAATAACGTGAAATTGGAAATAAGATTTAAGCAATAGGACTTTTACATATACTTTAAAAATTAATGTAACTTTTTGATAATAAAAGGTGAATATAAAACGATTTTTAGGTCAATACGTATGAAGAAATATGAACTTAAATTCCCTATTATATCTTTTTAACCCCCGACTCAAAAAGAGGGGTGTTATAAGTTTGACTTGTCTGTGTATCTGTGTGTCTGTCTGTGGCATAGTAGCTCTTAAACAAATGGACCGATTACGATGCGGTTTTTTTTTCTTGGAAAGCTGACATGACTGAGATGGTTCTTAGACAATTGATGAAGATCTACTCAGGGGTTTCAAGGTCATCAGCGATCTTAGACACGTTTCCTTCTTTTAAAATTTTGATTTTATTTATTATTATTCTTACTTTACATCTGATGATAGCAATAGAAGGACTTAGAGTGCCAGCAACTAAAAATTCACCTCAATTCATGGCTGCCTCTTACTAAGCCGGCCATAATGTTTTATTATGAATACAATATAACACTATACAATATCTAGATATTGTAAAAATGATAGTTGGCTTATATGCGCTGCTTACAGTAAAAAACGAAAAACGAAGTATCCAACGAAAACTAATACTTATGATAAATAAACGCAAGGTGAAGTAAGTATGTGCATAGTCACGACAGGTACTCTACAACTTGCTACAACTGATTATGATCCATATCCGCGAGTGGACTATCGAGGAAGTTCCTTGACAACGCGAGGATACTTCCGGACGTCTGCAGGAACGAGAAGAGTCTCCTGGCCTTCCTGGAGGAGATCCACTGGGGGGGGGGGGGGGGGGGGAACCGTTTTAGTACGCACAAAGAAACCGCACAGGACTCAAGTGCGTAAACGAGCCCACACAAACATTCAACATACTTCTGTCGAGCAGCTGTTTTCGCCTCGTGCTCGACATAGAGTACCTAAAGATATTACCGACCAACCTTCATCAGCGCAGAAGAAGTAAAGATATAGGCAAATATCAACATATAATTTCATGCCAAATATAATCAATTTTTCTTCATTTTGCCGCCAAATATGTTTTATCTTAATTAATTGCTTCTAGAAAAAAGTCTAAGCTTCTAGAAAAAAAAACAAAGATAATACAGTAACTTTATATTTTATAAGCAGAAGATATATTTTCAATATAAAATATTTTATATCATTTAAAATGTTCTCTACCTCGTTATCGTCCACTTTAAACAGCTTTTGAATGGAATGCTTTAACGATGGAGCTATGCCAGGTTTCTGTAGAACGCCAAATTTCTTAGCATTTTAATTTTCTGCACTTTTGGCTACCGAATGGGCACAGGTATTTTCTAATGGTTCTGTTGAGATAAGCCACTGTTTCTTCGACTTGTACTGTGATGATAACGAAATAATAATTACCGTTATGTCTTATGTCAATATAAATTTCTTGAGAATATCGCCATGTTAGGTTAGCCTTTGTACATTGTGCAATACTGTTATTAAGTGAACATAGTATAAATTAACATTGCTTTTATTATACGACTCTGATAGACAATACTTCGATAACATTGGAATAAACTGAAAAAATATATATATTGTATGGAATAAAAAACCTTAAAAGTATGGTCTCATTTTACATTTTAGTAAATAAATAGATTTAGAATCCAGAATGCATAGATTTAGTTTACATACTCTAGGTCTGTGTGAAAATAAGAGAACTTTTAATCACGAAGCTTTTGAAATATCGTCGTTCGCATAAAAACAATGAAAATAAAAGCAGTAAAGACAAACATAATATTCCATAAACAATTCCTCATAAATACTAAATAATAGCTATTTTATCAATTTTATGATTCGAAAACAAATCATGTTTATATTTATTTGTGACTAGAGACAAAAGGAGTGTTTTATGTGTCTCACTCTAGAGAGAGCAGTGTGACACTTTTATGTCATAAGAAGTGGTTCCCGGAGGTATTCCCGAAAGAAATGAATTTACGTGACACAAGATACAAGTTGTAAATTTACGTATCGTAGCGTCTTCGCACTATATTTCTACACGTTTCGTTTAAATGTTTTACAAAATAGGATTTTTTCCTTTCTATCACCTATCTTTTTATTCTTAAATTTACTACAGTACTGTATTATTTTTAGAATTTTATATAATACTAATTATTAATAGTGGTTTATTACTGAAGGATTTTGGTTTGCGAATACCATTATACCTCGGGTAAGACACTTTTTTATATTTCTATATTAAGCTACTAAATTGCATGTATCATAGAAACAGGACAACCAAAGTACATATTAGTATATCAAAGTTACATTGGCACCGGCAAGTGGTTTTGAACCTGTGCTCTTGGTTTGCGAACTGACACTATACCACGATTTAATATATTTCTTTATTTAAAAAAAATATAACAGAGGGGTTTATAGCTGTGATACTTTCTCTGCCAGTCTGTCTAACTTGGCGTTGTGCAAAGAGCAAATTTTATTTTTTTATTATTTTATTTCACGCCTTAATTCCTACATTTCACAACTTAAGTTTAATGTCACTACCTATACCCTAATAATTATTTATTTATGGAAATAGTAAAATAATAATAATACCTGTAATACAAGAAAAATATAATTAAACCTATATGTATATTGTGATACGCATAAAACGCTCTTACCTTCAATAAAGCAAGCGTCATCCTTTTTTAATTATTTTGAGACGTGTGTGGGCTTATACAAGAGTATGTTTCTGCTACGAGAAAATAATCCTAACAGAAATTATACCTACTTTACTTACCTGTAGGTTTCATACAATGACTTGACATTATAATAGACCAAGCCAAGACGGGATAGTGGATGCGACTGCTCTTTTCGGTTTTATACCTGTAGTGGCAGTCGCCTCTATTGATGGAACGCACACTTAGCATAGCTTAACATCAGGCATTCAGAGTCGAGCAAAAATAAAATATTTAATTTGTGTTTTAATTTTTGGATGTTAAAAGTTTTATTATTTGTATTAAATATTACATTCAAGAGCTTTTAGGTTGCCTAGTGCCCATAACCGTTGGAGCTTGTATGAAGAGGCTTGTGGATGTGAGGGAAACGAAGGAGCCTATGAAAAATGCGTGACAAATTCATTTGTCGATTTATTGAAGAACTTGTCTATCGATCTTTGAGTAAATATTCACTATTTGGGTACCTATGATACATGTATCTATATCTATTGTAAATAGCAATAAGCAGAAACACTAATTTAGTTCCTCATAAATTAGACAGAGTTCCAATCTGTCTCCATCTCCATTAAAACAGCTGTGATTAAATTCCTAGTTGGAACCTTGTCTTATTAGTTGCGTCGTGTAATTTGATTAGGCAATTCACTGGACAGTGGGTCATGCATAAATTCATATCCCTCAATCTTGAAGCAAGGAGATGTGCCACTAAGTGGATACATGTATTCCAATACAATATACCTATTTCTCTCACACCAACATTTTTCTATATATTGCATCTCTTTTACTTGTATATCAAATAATTAATTAAATTGTCACGCCTTTTCCCACAGGGATAGGCAGACACAATAGCGCGCCACTTGCCACGATCCTGACACAACTTCCTCGCTTCCTTCACATCCACAATTCTCTTCATTCAAGCTCTAATGTTATGGGCAATAGGCAACCTAGCTTTCTTGTATATGACTACTTATTTAAAAAAATAGATTTTGTCCTTGAAATTAATATTTGTTCTGATCAGGAATTGATCCCGGGACTTTACGCTTAACAAACTGGTCTGCCAACCAATGCGCCACGCCTATCGTCATAAAGCAATACCATTATACTGAAATAAATACTGATTATTATCCTGAGGTAGTAAAAAGTGAAATAAAACTGGTCAATCGTATTTAGATGCAAGCTTTTATGCCCTAACAAAATATCAACTTATTCCACTTTTTTTTTTTTTTTTTTTTTTTTTTTTTTTTTGTGACACGACATCTGACGTCGTCCCGCCTGATGATAAGCAAGAGGATGCCCAAGAGTGACGACGACTGAGAAAACCGGGCTTGCTCACGGCTGCCCCAGTCGCCGTCACTATGCCGGCCAAAGGTGCTTCTTCACGCATCGCTTGAAGGATCCAAGGTCATAGGATGGAGAGAACACATGGGCAGGCAAAGCATTCCACTTGTCAATTGATCTACAAAGAAAAGACGCACCGAACTTTTTAGTTCGACTGCCGATTCGGTCGATAAAATGCGGATGCTTTCCCCGACCTGTGCGGGTATTACGGGAGTGAAAAGATGAGGTAGGAACAAGGTTAAAGAGCTCTTCGGAACATTCCCCGTGGTATAGGCGATAGAGGACGCACAGAGCCGCCATGTCTCTTCGTAGTTGTAGGGGCTCCAGAGTTCGCGTGACCTCTGCATCACCTATGATCCGGACAGCTCGGCGCTGCAATGAATCCAGGGCATTAAGAAGATACTTGGCAGAGCCGTCCCAGAGGTGCGAACAGTACTCTGCGCAAGAGCGAATCTGTGCCTTGTAAAGTAGCAGGCGAAGCTCTGGCGCGAAGAACCGCCGCACCTTGTTCAGGATGCCAAGTTTGCGGGAGGTGGTCTTAATGGCCCGCTCAATGTGGTCCCTGTGATTCAGGTCGCAGCGAAGGGACATTCCAAGAATGTCCAGTCTGTCCGAAGCACTGAGGGAGATGTTACAAAGAGAGGGAAGGGGAGTAAACGGGGATTTTTTCGTCGAGAACGCGCATACCTGAGTCTTGTCTGCGTTGAACTGAACCAGGTTCTTGTCGCCCCAGTGGGTAATACGATCAAGAACCCGGTTCAGTCCCGCTACAACAGACTCTCTCATATCGGCTATCTCCTGTTTGCCGGCTGCGGGGCGGGCAGTGTAGCGTCCATGCACCGTGCTGTCGTCTGCATAGCAATGAATGCCGGATCCGAGGTCCAGCATGTCATTGATATGCAGAAGGAACAAAGTCGGCGACAGCACGGAGCCCTGAGGGACACCGGCATTCACCGACATCCTGCGCGACGCGCTTCCATCCACAACGACGCGTATGGAGCGGCCACGCAGGAAGTCAGCTATCCAGCCCCGCAGACGGTCAGGTAAACCGTATGCCTCGAGCTTGGATAAAAGGCCTTAGACCCATTATAGGGATCCATTTGTTTATTTTCCCTTATACCCCATTTTCATATGGTGCCCTTTTACTTGATTGTATAGAATATAAGGTATGTGAAGGAAGTGAGGGAGTTCTCAGGTTTCTAAAAAGTTTTATCATCAACAGACAAATTATTTATTGATATATAAGTGACCGTGATAGTGGTAGTGCAGTGGTCACGCAAACCGAAAGCACAGGTTCAAAACCAATGTATCTTTGATCTTAGATACATTGATATACTTTTTGTCCTGTATCTTGTATACATATATACTTTTTGTATGTATCTTGATTTGGTTGTCTATGTTTCTATGTAACGAGTAGCCTAAATAGAAATTAAAAAAAAAACTGTAATTATTGTAACTCGTATTTTCTAAGTAGTGGTGCAAGTAGATTGACGAAATGAATTTATAAATCTGATGTGGATGGATGCGTTAAACAAGGCCTAGGAGGGTGTTTTCCGACCAAATCGGAGACATCCCCAAGAAAGCTAGATTGCCTAGAGCCCATAACCACAGAGCCTGTATGAAGAGAATTATGGATGTGAAGGAAGCAATGGAGTTGTGTAAGGATCGTGGTAAATGGCGCTCCATTGTCCCTATGGTAAAGAGGCGTGACAATTTGATTGATTGATTGATTGTGCAATCATTGAGTTTATTTCATTGATTGTAAAATAAATGGATTTCCCAACTGCAAACTTACTGTGACATTAATTTCGCTTATTCCGTTTCAAAAGATTTGCAGCCATTTTAGTCGCGAAATCTTTTATTCCATTAATAATTCATAGCTTGATACTAAATATAAACTTTGCTATTTTTATAAGTAGACTCTTTATTGAGTATAAAGTGGAATAGATCTATTTATGGGTCTCATTAAAGGGTCAAATGAGATAAAGCCGAAATATCGCCGTGAATAAGGCGTTATTAAGTTAATGGCTGTCGACAGATTGTCGGCGGTTAGTTTATGGTTCACATTTTAATATCGTACTTTACTTAATATTGATTACTGATATAAATTACTAATAAGGCCGTACCACATTGGAGCGTTATTTATACAGCGTACATTATAATGTACAACTAAATTTTGTATGTATTTTCGTTTATATTATACCTTTTGAAATAGGCCTTAATACCCACAGGGATAGGTAGAGAAAATGAAGCGTCACTTTTGACGATCCTGACAAATATTTAATTCAAAAATTGGATACTTCAATTCTGTTTGTTCAAAATTTCCTTAATAATTTAAGCCTAATTGAAAACCTAATTATTTATTAATAAGTTGTTTTAACAGATTTGTATTTTAATTTAAACGTATCTATTATCATAAAGTAAATTACAATAATAAAGTATGTAGTTTTGTGTAAAGTAGAAAATGGGTGTCATTATAAAAGCCGCATAGAATCAAACAATCGTTAAGCTTTTATTGTCACAGGAATAGACAGAGGACAATAATAATCTACTTTCCATGAACCTGACTATTTTTATTAAAAATATATATTTATATGAAAAATCTCTAGGTCACAACTACGGCCACAGTACAATCAAGTACAAATAAATAAAAATGTACAACAATTTAGCTCATCTAGACTACAACAAATGTACAATATGTTTTTCTGGTGCATATCTTCACACTAATTCAAGAGCTGAAGTGAATAAATTTAAAAAGCTCAAGATTCACATAACTATATTTCATATTAGGTATAAAATATAGTATATCATTAGTCTACAGTTATGAAATCTTGGCGATGCCGGAACGTCTAAAATGTGAGCAACATAACTGCTAACACGATACACTTCTGCCTAAAGCGACCGACTAAACTGATATTTTTACCTTTTAAAGAACTTCAATATACCAATCAAATTGTCACGCCTTTTTCCCACAAGGACAAAGTGGCGCCATTTGCCACTATCCTGACAGAACTTTCTCGCTTCCCTCACAACCACTCTTTATACAACCTCTACGGTTAGGGGCACTAGGCAATCCAGCTTTCTTAAGGACGTCTCCGATTTGTTCGAAAAAACATCCTTCTGGGCCTGCCTCGTTTAACGCATCCATCCACACCAGATATATACGTAAATTTCTTTGTCAATCTATTTTTACTCATCCTCTCTAAAAAACCTTTCATATAATATTTAAAATAATTTATGCTACCTGATTTAAAAAAAATATATATTTAAATAAATATTTAAACCTTCTAAAATGATATTTAGCACAAACTTTAATATGATAAACTTATTTTTGTTAAACCAAAGACGAAAATGCGATTTCTTGATATATCCTATAATATTCATCATTATTGCTAGATTTGAAGTGATAACCTGAAAATTGTACTAAAATTAAACACGTATAAAATGGTAGTGCCGCATAACTCGGAAGTAAGCCTTCAACATAACAGCCAACATTTATAACGCAGGCTTCATATTAAGTAATAATGCCTTCTACAGTTGCTTTTCATAGCATTCTATGAAAATCATTTCGTGTTGAAGCTCAGTAATTAAATATTATGTGACGTTGTAAATTAATTAATTAAAATCAATACTTCCCAGAAATTCCAAAACATTGTATTCGAGGAGTATTAAATATTGAAGAGGGGTTCTGAGGCCTAGGATTTAATCCTTTAGTATAAGGTTATTGGCCTCTTTCGAAGTGTTTCCTTTGTTACGATTCGAAATACAAATTGGAGAAGCAGAATAAACAAAAACAATGAGATAATTGAGTTTCGCCCAATGATATTATGTACAAACCTTTAGTATAATTAGTATGGCCCTGGTTTAACGAGAGTATGACATGTGTAAATTTATTCTTAGTAACATTACAATAGTATTTCCAACTATGCTACTAAACGTGCTTGTATCAAAGAAACTGGGCAACCAAAGTACATATATCAAAGAAGTGGAGGCTTTAGTTTAAAAGTACATTCCTCATTCACTATACCACAGTCGCCTTATCAAATTAATAGTCCGAGTACTTGAACTTTGGCCGGCATAATGACGGCGAATGTGGCAGCCGTGAACTATCTCGTTTTTTTCAGTCGTCGTCACTCTTGGTCCTCTTCTTGCTTAGCATCAGGCGGTTCTAGATCAGATGTCGTATCACAATTATTTTTTTTACTTCAAGTAATCGATTGTATGTCAAAATGCATAATGGTATATATTCTTTTATTTATTTTTTATTGTGACTCGACATAAGATAGCACCCCGCCTGATGTTAGGCTGAAGTGCGGTCCATGAATAGAGGTGATTGCTACTACAGGCAATTAACTGTAAGTAGCAGTCATAACCACTATGCCGGCCAAGTATTCTGTAGGTAAAGGATAAATAGTAACAAAAGTACTCGTCCATGTGAATGATACAGATAGAACAGTGAAGCCGCACAAAAGGTCGTTTTTGTATAAAACTATTGGACTGTCAGCTAATAGCCGGGCTTTATTCAATAACGTCATTTGTTTCTAGCGTTTTCCTTTTTTGGTGTATCCGTCATCCCACGTAAAGCATCCACGTGATCAGCATTAGGATTTCTGCCATTTTCTAAAACGTACATAAATAATTGTTTATTTATAAGCATAAGTTACATCTATGTACTTTTCAAAAGAATTTAAAAGTTCCTTGTTTGTCGGTTAGTTAGTCTAGTCTGTTACTGTGAATATGACAAAGTGATAACGAAATTATCAGGCAGAGACAATGGAGCGCCACTTGCCACGATCCTGACACAACTCCCTCGCTTCCTTCACATTCACATATCTCTTTATACAAGCTCTATGGTTATGTGCACTAGGCAACCCAGCTTTCTTAAGTATGTCTTCGATTTGGTCGGCAAACCCCCTTCCGGGCCTGCCTCGTTTAACGCATCCATTCACATGAGATTTATAAATTCTTTTCGTCAATCTACTTTCACTCATCCTTTCCATGTGCCCAAACCATCGAATAGATATCAAATAGACGTAAAATATTGTTGCTGAAAGGAACAAATAAACAACCATTAACTTTACTTCTAACCAAAGTCTTAATTATTTATATTTAAGAAAAATAATAATTAAAAACTGATTAACGTTATTAATGAATAAATAATTTCCAGCATTATTCTAATAGAGAGTTAAAAGTGAGTAATGGCCGTGCACTCCCATCGCCCTGGTCGGTTTAGATAAAGAGGCATATTCTTTTAAAAATATAATCGAAGTTTTTTTTATTATTTCTAAACTAAGCTACTAAAGTGCTTTTACATTGGTACCGGTGGGTGGTTTCGAACTCGTGTTCTCGGTTTGTGTAACCATTGCCTGCCACTACACCACGGTCGCCTTATGTTTTATATTTTAACTAGCTGTGCCCGCGACTGCGTCCGCGTGGAATAGTTATTTTGGGAATCATATTATTAATTTTTTGTTTACCTACCTGCTCAGCTTTATTATAAATTACCTATAGCTGTTACCCGCGACTTATTTTAGACGATTAAATTACGTAACTAATAGAATATATTTTAAAGTAGTTTTAAAAAGAATATATTTTAAAGTACTTCTGCGTAAATTATATTTTCCGTTTTATTTTCTTGTGCGCAAAACTCCGCCGCCACTTTGCAGCAGCAGTCTGCCGAGAAGTCCTTTTTCTAGGCATTACAGTGACGAAGAAAGAACGAAGGAAATAAAAACTTAACCAAACTTGCTTAAACTAAAACCTAACCTAATAAGAATTGTAAAACCTAACCTTGAAATAATGTAGATGACACTTACAGGTATTATTTACAACAAAACAAAAAAAGTGTTATTGTGAAAATATTAGAAACAAAATACTATACTTAAAACAAACACTACCTACTATAGAGAAAACTACTACAAAATGAAATTGTATAAAAAAAGATTTTGCACGATGATATTATATCGTAAAAACAAATTAACTCTGCATTCAACCGATCAGTAGGGAGCCGACCGCATAGAATGCTTGTCTGTCTATAAATGACGCGCCCCTCCACTTTATTAGTTTATTTAAATGTGTGAATGCAAATAATACTAACTATACTATTAAACTTCATCACGTTCGTTCCTCCTTTGTGTCTAACCAGCAACTGAATAACCAATTTCTGCATTTTCGGTGTGTTTTATCCATATTTTATATTTGCTCGTATGCGTAAATGCAGTGGAGGGGCGCGTCATTTCGGCTTAGACAGACTACACCTCGTAGAGCTACACCCCCCTCCGCCTCGCCCGCAAGCACCGCCTCTCCTCGCCCGCCGGTTAGCGCTCATCATGCGACGCGTGTGAATTTTGTTTCAGAGTTATTTTAAAATTGTATTATCTTATAAGATGTTTATTGAAATTAGGTGATGTCAATGACAATTTTGTTCACCGTTAAATGTTCTTAATTAATAACACATTTATTTCGATAAAGAATAATATTATTATGTTAATACAACTCTGACAAATAATTTGTAATAATGCATTAATTTAGACCAAATTTTACTATCATAAAAACGGTTATTGTGAGTTAATCTTAAAAGATAGACATATACGGTCGCAGACATTTTTTTAGATAATTTAAAGAGGAATAAATCTTTTTTACATATTTCTTGGGTATCTCGAACGGTTTTCGCAGCGCACGCAACGGAAACCCTCAAAGACGAATAATATTCCCCGTTTTTTCCACATTTTCGACTGTTTCTTCGCTTCTATAAGTCGCAACGTAATGTTTTATAGCCTAAAGCCTTCCTCGATAATTGATCTATCCAACACAAAAATAATTTTTCATTTCGAACCAGTAGTTCCTGAGATTAGCGCGTTTAAACAAACAAACAAACAAACAAACTCTTCCGCTTTATTATATTAGTATAGATTAGTATAGATATATATTTTAAATTGTTGCTAATTTTATGACGATTGCAATATGAATATTTTAAAGCATGCTTCATAATTAAGATTTGTTCAATATGGGTTTATTTCTTGACCGTCCCACATTTAGGTCACAATTATTTTATTTTCCTAATGTTCCGTTTGTTAATACTTGTTCTAAATTTGTTTCCTTGATTGTACCTTTTTTTCGTTACCAATTCCTCCAGTGTCCTAAAATATATGCCGCCAGTGTCTCATTTCGTACAATTAAATTAAAAAGTGACCAATAAACTACACTAAGATTTTTGATTTCATGGACTAAAATGACAGCTGATTCATATTATGTATCTCACTTTATTATATGTGTCAAAAAGAGATACAAATAGGAATGATCTTTCACTTTAGCCGACGACTGACAAAACCGATCTATTCTACGGCTGCCTCAGTTGTGAACTACAATCCATAAAGTTGCAATCTGAACAGTATTGTAACGAATTAAAATCGATTTTTTTTTTCAAGAATATGTTACGGATTCAGGGCTCGTTAGCTAATGAACGGTCGTTCATCAAGTCAATTTTTTTATTTTTTTCTCAATCTATTGCTAATGTGCATGTGTGTGTTTGTATATACAAAATGTATATCTATAGTTGTGTGAGTGTATACTGCCTTTGTGAGTAATAATTTTTCACACCCGTAATACCCGCACAGGTCGGGGAAAGCATCCGCATTTTGTCGACCGAATCGGCAGTCGAACTAATAAGTTCGATGCGTCTTTGTCAACAATCGACAAATGGAATGCTTTACCAGCCCATATGTTATCTCCATTCTATAAGTCACATTTAACTATACTGGCCCAGTTGGAACTAGAAATTTAAAAGCTAATCTTGAAACGTGACTAAGTCACGTCACGGTCTGTATACTTAAAAAAGCCTACCACTCTTAGACAACAAAGCGGTGTGCCTCATGTTTTAATAACAAGTATTTGTAAATTTCAATTAAATTATATTATAAAGCTAAAAAACAAATCTTTTCTTTGACCGGGAATCGAACTCGAGACTTTAGCGTAAGGAACTGTTGTGCTAACCAACACGCGACGTTTGTGTTTATTTGATTATGAGCACTATAATAATATGAGTAAACCGCCTAATGTCCCCCACAGAGACATCAAATCCTTGATGTTTTCCTTCCCCGTATAAGCGTATTAGCTATGCATTATTAATAGAGATTTAGTGCCCAAATTTAGGGTAAACACACTAAACTTGACCCATTGAAATTAACTGAATCGACGGTAATTTCTCCAAGCTTCTAAAATCTCCCATGGGACTATTAGAAAATGCTTAACGCATTAACTTGTTATAGTAAGTTCAGGAGAGTATTTTCAGACCAAATCGGAGATGTTCTAAGGAAAGCTAAGTTGCCTAGTGCTCATAACCGTAAAGCTTGTATGAAGAACTGTCGATGTGAGAGAAGCAAGGGAGATGTGTCAGTATTGTTGCAAGTAGCGCTCTAAGTCTCTACCTATACCTACAAAAAAGGCGTGACAGTGTGATTGATTAATTAATTGAGTTCATAAAGTTCTTTTCACTCTTATAAGTCTCAGAATGCTTGCATTTTTGTTAAAATTAAGAAAAGTAAAGGAGAGTTTTTTTTCTCATAGACTGATCCCATTTTCGTACGGCTCTGTTAAAGTGTAAATTAAATACGTAGAACAGAATCGTACCTATGTATCTCTGATATAATTGTTTTCTATTATACAACGGGGTTTTTTTGGATCTAAATATGACAGTTCCCTTTACTACTGATACAAAGCTAGAGTGCAGTCGATCAATAGAGACGACTGCTAGTCGTTAGTAGTAGTTAGATAGTAGCATTAAATAACTGCAAGTAGCAGTCGCATTCACTAGTGTTATGAATATGAAAATTTGGATATGGATACGGATACGAATATAGGAATAATATTATACCGGTTTTAGATACGGTTACGGTTCCGGAGCTTCATAACATCCCTAATATATTAATTAAAAAAGTAATATACAAGTATACATACCGTGAAGTGATTTGGTCACGGCAGCTTGTAAGTTGCCGGTTCCATCTAGGCGGGCATAGTGGATGTGATTGCTACTCACAGTTATTGAATTGTAGTAGCAGTGACATTGATTCATGGACCACACTTTGGCTTTACATCAAGCGGGGTGCTGTCATATGTCGAGTCACAATAAGAAAAAAAATAATAAAAAAATGGACGAACAAAGTATGCATGTGTGTATATATTATTTATACAGACTGATGTAACCACTGGAGCAAGTACAAATTTCACTTTATTTATTCATTTTATACAAAACACTCCCATCACTTAGGGTAATACAGAAAATTTACGTCATGCATAAATTCAATAAATATAAGCCTCATCAAAGTTAGAGCTTTACCGATAAAAATCCGCTTTTTAGTACGTTTTTTCTTCGTATTGTGTTTTATATATAATAAATAAAACTAAATACTTTTTATAATAGTATTTTCTTAGATTTTGCGCGAACATTGAAAAATGAATTAAACAAATTTTATGCATCTTACTATCGCGTTTATTTTGGTTTAGATTTCACAATATTTAATTTTTTTTTAAACCAGGAACAGAAAAACAAAATCAAAACATCAAACGGGATAGTTTTGGAAACAATAACAGGATCAACAAATAGGACGACCTATTGGTCTCATGTCTCTGTCTCATTGGTCTCATGTCTTCAGTGTCTCTGTGACCACGATGGCTGCAAAGCTCTCGAAACGTCGGAATAATAAAAAAATGTAAAATCTAAACCAAAATAAACGCTATAGTAAGCCGCATAAAATTTGTTTAATTCCCTAATACTTTTATTAGGTAAAATAAATTTTCCTTATAATGCTCTCACTTAACATAAGTCTTATTCAAATAGCAGTTACTTTTATGTTTCACTTCAGTAACTAAACAGCGCTATATGAGGTAGTGGGTTAACTCAACAAGATAAGCTTAAAGTTATGAAGTTCAAGTGGTTTGAAAGATATTAACCATCAAATTTCGCTAAAGTTACATTACTTTAATCGTCACGCACGCAGGGGTAACAGAGATAATAGAGCGTCACTTCGTTATAATATAGATAAAAGCTCTCAAAGGCACTGAATTTAAAATGCGCGTAATAGAAACAGTTTTTTTTATTAAACTAAGGGAAGCTCTTGAAGATAATTGTTGTTGTTATTCAATTAAAATCAATCACGCCTTTTCCCACAGGGATAGGCATAGACAAAAAATCGACACTTGCCACGATCCTGACACAACTCACTCGCTTCCCTCACATTCACAAATCTCTTTATACAAGCTCTACGACATGATGGCTCTATGGGCACCAGCCACCCAGCTTTCTTGAGGATATCTCCGATTTGGTCGGGAAACCCCCTTCTGAGCCTGCCTTGTTTAACGCATCCATCCACATCCATAAATACAAATTTGACAAGCCTATTAAAGTTTTGTAATTCAAGCAATTGTACATTTTAGGATGTTGTATGCTGAAATGCTTAAGAATTGAGAAAATACTACGTCTGTTTACTATGTGTATGCAGCGTACAAATACTTTGGCCTCAACTAGAGAAGGAGTGGGGAGAATCTACAAAGGCCGTCCAGTAGGCTGTGAACCTACTACATTTGACCTACTATTGAACCTACTATTGAACTATTGAACTACCTACTACTGAATTCTACAGCCTTAATAAGGCTATCCATGCGGGCGGCGGAAAATCTGAAGACGTGAAGGAGAGTGGTAAAGAATATTGAAGAGAGTCACGACTGAGACAACGATTCTAGAAAGACAAACAGCCGAATCTGTGCATGACTTTTTATTGTGACACGACATTTGACCTCGAGCCGCCTGATAATAAGCAAGAGGAGGTCCAAGAGTGACGACGACTAAAAAAACCGAGTCAGTTCTCGGCTGTCTCAGTCGCCGGCCTAAGGTGCTACTTTACCCATCGCTTGAAGGATCCAAGGTTATAGGATGGAGAGAACACATGGACTGGCGAAGTATTCCACTTGTCTATTGTTCTACAAAGAAAAGACGCACCGAACTTTTTAGTTTGACTGCCAATTCGATTGACAAAATACGGATGCTTCTCCAGACCATAGCGGGTATTATTATAACTACAATAAGTGGGTCAATAGATATAGTTTTCGATAAATAAATAAACGTGAAACTATACTGACAAATAACTTTTTGCTTTCTGCTTATTCTGTTGCTACAAGCTTTAACGTTATGTATATTGCGAATTCCTGCATTTAGGAATGTCTCCGATTTCATCAAAGAATATACGAGTTCCTGTTTTGCTCCTTCGCTTACCACTGATTTAGATTTCGTAGTCTAAATATCAATCAATGAATCGATCAAATTGTCACGCCTTTTTCCCACAGGGATAGGCAGAGACAAGGAAGCGCTACTTACCACGATGCTGACACAACTCCCTCGCTTTCTTCACATTCACAATTCTCTTCATACAAGCTCTATGGTTATGGACACTAGGTAACCCAGCTTTCTTGAGGATGTCTCCAATTTGGTCGGCAAATACCCTCCTGGGCCTGCCTCGTTTAACGCATCCATTCATATTCGATTTATAAGTTCCTTACGTCAATATAAATATGAATTCATTTAATTAAACTTGCGAATAATACACTTCAACAATAAAACATTGCATAGTATCGCACAAGTGCATGCGAAAATAGGGTTTCCTGGTCCATTGTGAGAGAGATTGCTTCTATTAATAAATGCATAGGTCAGGGAAAGCGTAGAAAATCTATGAATAACCAACATTCTCTGACGTTATTACCTAGACTTTATTATTTAATATACTCGTAAGACTAATCTTAGATTCATGACGTGATGCTGGCTTTATTATTATACGTATTTTTCAAGCTAAATTATGGCATAATGAAAATAACAAAATAAATATGATATGGGGGAATTTAAATAGAAATAGATATACTAATATTTATTGGACAATTAACCTATCCTATATGTAAAAAATATGAAAATAAAATAAAATACAATTAGATTGTAACATAGGAACTTCAATTAATCAATCAAATTCTCACGCCTTTTTCCACAGATATAGGCAGAGACAATGGAGCGCCACTTGCCACGATCCTGACACAACTCCCTCGCTTCCTCCACATCCACAATTCTCTTCATACAAGCTTCAAGGTTATGGGCACTAGGCAACCCAGCTTTCTTGAGGATGTCTCCGATTTAGTTGAAAAAAAACCCTTCTGGGTCTGCCTTGTTTAACATCAAATTTTTAAAATGCTTTCGTCAATCTACTTGCATTCATCCTTTCCATGAGCCCAAACCATCGAAGCATCCCTTTGTCAATCCTTGTCACTACAAAACTTACTGTAACAATAAACAATAAAAAAAGCCTAAGGTAGAATAAAATATATTGTTTTGGCTTAAATAATTCTAGAACCTAATGGTTTATTTTTCTTGTATTATTTCCAAGAAAGCAATAGAAATAAATGGCTCACAGCGATAAGAAACAGTTGGCAGATAAATTAAATAACAGAACAAATTATGAGTAATGCTCCCTTTTAGTACATCTTTCTTAAAAGCATATTAAAAACAAAATGTAAGTAAATAATAATTAAAACAAATTTAGGTTTTATTAATGAGAAGTTTAGACCTATTACTCATTGCATAATTTATGCTTTATATTTTTTATTATTTTAAAATAAGACTATAGTGGCTTAGATAGTAATTAATATTACTATATAATGAATTAATGCGGCTTTTATGCGGCTTACTTTCGCGTTTATAGTTATTATAAAGAAAATATTATGACTTTATAAGTATGGTTAATTGATACCATAGCGATACAAATTATTCAATCAAATTGTCACGTCTTTTTCCCAAAGGGATAGGCAGAGACAATGGGCCGTCACTTTCCACGATCCTGACACAACTTCCTCGCTTTCCACACATCCACAATTCTCTACGGTTATAGCCAATTTAATCTTTGATATATTTGCTATATTGATATATTTTTATATTAAACATTATTTAAGTATAATTTATATTATAGGATTTTAATAGAATTGATCCAAAAGACCATGTTATTAACGTAATTGGATAAGAAATAAAAAATACCGTTCTGTATATTGATTGTTTTAAATTATATTTTGGATTTATTACGTAATACTTTATGGTTACCAGCATTGTGAAGTTTTGTTGTAATTAAATAAAAGGGCAGACTTTTGGTGGTGGGAATTTCCCAACTCTGCTGAACCTGGGTAGGACCACCACTTTCACGTGTACCAGACCATGAAGTGACCTGACTTGATCCTAACATCTAATCCTAAATAATAATAAAAATGAGTCAAAGGAGTTGAAGTAGAAAAACTCAACTTATCCAAATATTTTAGGTGACAAACAAAATATTTGTTCCGGGATAAAAGTAACGAAGAACTGTACTAAAATAAGCTAGAGGAGCTTTACCATGAGTTGCTAACATAGACTTAATTGAAATTATACTTTTTTATTGAGTCGACAACCTTGACTTGCCTGGTGTTAGTCTAAGAGCACCGACGAGGGATAAAACCGATTCAGCACACGGCTGCTTCAGTCGTAGTCACTATCCCATCCAAATCTATGAATACTATATGGGTGGTAAGAAACTAGTTTTTATTTTTCAATTAAAATATACCGTCCAATAATATATAAATACTCGAACTGCCTCTAATCTACACAGAATAAAGAGCGCCGTTTACCACGATCCTGTAACAACTATCTTCTTTTATTCTAATCCACAATTTCTCTGAAAGAAGCTATTGATTAAATGCACTACGGACTCCATCGCGCCTTCAATGGTAATTTATTTATTTACAAACCAACACTTACAGCTAACGCCAAACATGTACCATTGAAGATGCGCGGTTGGCCCCCGGGAACCAGTTACGCGTAATGGACTGGTTTTCTAAACAATGCGCCTCTTCTATCGTGGTAGAGATTTGGTGGTAGAGTCACTGAATGCTTTTAGCAAGATTGCCTTCTCTACAGCTGTATGATATTTTCTTCAACCCTAATTTAGGCATATGAACCACACTTAAGGCATACGAACTTAATTTAATGAATCTCAATAAAAAATTTTGTACAAATTTTTGACGAAAGCCGTGGACGGTCCGCTTTTATTTAAAATATTGAATATTGCAAATATGTTAATTAAAAAAAAGAGGTGGATAATTGCTTCGGGTTTAGTTATCAAAGAGTGGTAGGCAGTGGTACCCAGTCTGCCGATCCGGGGTAGTACCACCACATACAAGTATACAGAGCGTGAAGTGATTTGTTCGCGTTTCGGGAACAGCTTGTAAGTTGCCAGTTCCAACTAGGCCGGTATAGTAAATGTGATTACTACTTAGAGTTATTGAAATGTAGTAGCAGTGACATCCATTCATGGACCACACTCCAGCTTAACTGTCATATGTCGAGTCACAATAAAAAAAAACTATTAATATTATTGTTACGAATATTTTTATACGTGCAAAAATATAAGAAACAACATCTAGCAATATTGTTTTTAAACACAAGCTGGAAGCTATATTAGTAAAGTTTGTCATGATAAAGCACAACTTTGAAGGTACGACGAATCTTCAAGAATTTTAATATCAATACTTTTTAAAAACTTGCACTTTATCATTCCAAGTTGGAAGTTTATTATTTTCGGCGTGTAATTTAAAACTATATTTTAAGGTCTTATTTTTTTTATTGCGACCTCGACCTGCCTGATGGTAAGCATAATGAAGGTCCAAGAGTGCCGACGGCTGCAAAAACAGAATAAGTTCAGTCACTATGCCGGCCAAAGATGCTTCTTCACGCATCGCTTTTAAGATCCAAGGTTATAGGATAGGAAATTTTTAGTTCTATATTTAGTTCTATTTTTTTGTAGACTTCACGGTCTGTATACTTGTAAGTGGTGGTACTACCCCGGATCGGCAAACTGGGTAGTACCACTGCTTACCACTCTTTCAAACCATTTTTTAGAATATTGCTGATTTGTTTAAGATACAAGCTCTTCACTTATGGGCCCATAACTGTAGGTAACCCAGCTATCTTAAGAATGTCTCCGATTTGGTCTGGGGGCCTGGTCTGCCTCTTTAACGCATCCATTCACATCAGATTTTTAAATTCCTTTCGTCAATCTACATTCACTTGCGCACTGTGCTATTTCTCATACTATCTGATATTGTCACTCCACATGCACTCCGTAACCGTTGAGCTTGTATGAAGAGAATCGTCGATGTGAGGGATCGTGACAAGTGGCGCTCTATTGTCTCTGCAAATTCCTGTGTGAAAAAGGCGTGACAATTTGATTTGATCGATCAAGAAACAATCTTCTGGATCATTCCCATATATTAACGTGGCATAGTTATTTTGAATTTATTAACAAATTATCATACGAGTATAATAGCCCTTTATTGTTCACACTTTTGAGTTGCAGACCAGCCACTGTTTTTATGTAACTTTTAACTTGAAAACTGTACTTATTTATTTATTATGAACTGTTATCAAGATAATTATATTTGTGTTTACTTACTCGAGTCGTGAACATTATAATGGTGCCTGAAGATACATACTCGTATTCCATATATTATTATTGTTCACAAACCAATTATCAATCAATCAATCAAATCAAATTGTCACGCCTTTTTCCCACAGGGATAGGCAGAGACAATGGAGCGCCACTTACCACGATCCTTACACAGCTCCCTTGCTTCCTTCACATCCACAATTCTCTTCATACAGGCTCTGTGGTTATGGGCACTAGGCAACCTAGCTTTTTTGAGGATGTCTCCGATTTGGTCGGAAAACACTCTCCTGGGCCTGCCTTGTTTATCGCATCCATCCACATCAGATTTATAAATTCCTTTTGTCAATCTACTTTCACTCATCCTTTCCATGTGCCCAAACCATCGAAGCATTCCTTTGTCAATCCTTGTCACTACATCTTCTTTCAAACCACATCTATCACGCAGTGTGCTATTCCTTATTCTATCCGCTATCGTCACTCCACATACACTCCTTAACGACCGCATTTCTACAGCGTTAATTATACTCTCATGCTTCTTCTGCCATACCCAACCTTCACTCCCATACATTAATGTAGGAACAAGCACCGCATTATGAACAGCCATCCGTGACTTTTGGGACATTATTTGGCTGTTCATTATACAAACCAATTATAATATCATAATTATAATTGTTCATATTATTTAATAATGTATTTGGTGTATTTAATATTATAATTAATTGACGAATATTAATATTATTTGTATTTGAAACTAATAGTGGTACGCAGAGAGTTGGTAGTCAATTGTCCAGTCTGCCGATACGGATCAGGGAAACTCTAATGACAATGAATTTCAAGCCCATTATCATTGCGATGAGAATAGACATGAGTCCGAGCGATTGTGTAAGAATTTCAATGATAATGGGCTTCAAGGACGTGTTTTGTTTATTTCAATTGTTGCATGTGTATTTGTTACAATACACCCGTCATCGTGATGAACACATAAACGTTATTTATTCTTTTTCTTAGATTTTGCGCAACAAATTAAACAAATTTTATGCGTTTTACTATCGCGTTTATTTTGGTTTAGATTTTACGATATTATTTTATTATTCCGACGTTTCGAGCCATCGCTTTGCAGCCATCGTGGTCACGGAGAGAACGTCGGAATAATAAAATAAAATTGTAAAACCAAAATAAACGCGATAGTAAGCCGCATAAAATTTGTTTAATTTGCTATTTATTCTGGTAATGAATTTCAAGAAGATTTAAGAATCAATGGTAATGAACAATGCGTTGCGCGGTCACTATTTTAATTTTGAAATTTAGTAATGGAGTTCAACTGTCAAAACGAAGCCCATTCCTATTGTCTTTAGAGATACACAATCGGCCCGCAATTGAAAGATGCTAGTTCTAACTAGGCCTTAGATGACTGCTACTTGCAGTTATTTAGCTGTAGTAACAGTTTCCTGCATTTATGGACCACACTCCAGCTTAATGATAGGCGGGATGCTGTGATATATAATTCCGAAATAATAATAAAAACTTTAGTTTTGTGCTATATACACGGGGAATGTTCCGAGGAGCTCTTTAACCTTGTTCCTACCTCGTCTTTTCACTCCCGTAATACCCGCACAGGTCGGGGAAAGCATCCGCATTTTATCGACCGAATCGGCAGTCGAACTAAAAAGTTCGGTGCGTATTTTCTTTGTAGATCAATCGACAAGTGGCTTGCTTTGCCTGCCCATGTGTTCTCTCCATCCTATGACCTTGGATCCTTCAAGCGATGCGTGAAGAAGCATCTTAGGCCGGTATAGTGGCGGCGGCTGGGACAGCCGGGAACTGACTCGGTTGTCCCAGTCGTCGTCACTCTTGGACCTCCTCTTGATTATCATCAGGCGGGTCGAGGTCAGATGTCGTGTCACAATAAAAAAAAAATGATATTATTTTGTTTAAAAAATGTATGACCATAGTAATTATGCGGTATAGGCGGTTAGAGAGTATATCAATCAACCAATTAAATTGTCACGTCTTTTACCATTTTAAAGGCAATGCCTATGGATAGGCACTACCTTTATTCTTTGGTATCTTGGAGTATTATATTGTATTCTAATAATAATTTTAATATTATACAAGAATATGATAGAGTAGTATGTTAGAATATTAACCAGTAATATCAATTTGCCTATTCTGAAAGCAGCCATTAAAATATTGTATGAAACCGTAAAATTATAATAATATCGCATTACATCTGAGTAAACGCGAGAAAGGCGTCGTTTCTGTCAAATAATCGACAAGTAGAATTTTATACTAGATAGATAGATATACCCTTTATCGTGCATTTAACATTAAAATTAATCATAAGTAGATGCAATACACAAATGGCGGCCTTATCACAAACATAGCGATCTCTACCAGATACAAGAGGAAAAATAATATAAAACTGATTAAATAAATAATAGGTAGTGCACATAAATGGTCATAATTTAGTCCATGTACTTGTCTCTCAGCTTGAAAAACTATCCAGGCATGTCTTTGATTTAATTGTTATGGAATTATGTACCACATGAACCAAGTTGAAATGTATTACAAAGTTTAATTAATACATAAAATGAGTAAAAAAATAAATGGTCACGTCCAAATAGGATTTTTAGGCAATCGAAATCCTAAATCCGAAGTCATGATTGAACCTCCTGACCTTTTATTTGATACAGAATGATTACAAACACGATTGATCGGTGTAGAGGTCACGTTGCAAATCACGATCCTAAACGATCACTTTAGGACCAATTGATCTTGGCTGTCGTAGATTAATTTCAGTAAAGTACCATACCTAAATTTATATTAAATTTATTGTAATATATTTTTATTGTAACACGATATTTGACTTCGACCCGCCTGATGATAAGCAAGAGGAGATCCGAGAGTGATGACGACTGAAAAAATATACCCGTAGTTGTGTATTTCAGCGAAAAGGTTATAAATTTGATTTTTAATATAAGTATTATATCGCTTTTTTAACATTTGGTATAGCATAATTTAGTGGCGC
Source organism: Tinea trinotella (assembly GCA_905220615.1). NCBI lineage: Eukaryota > Metazoa > Arthropoda > Insecta > Lepidoptera > Tineidae > Tinea > Tinea trinotella. The sequence continues at coordinate 1,790,388 of HG992320.1, read as the reverse complement.
TCCATTATTTTTGCCTATCCCTGCGGGAAAATGAAGTAACAATTTAAATAATGGATATAACATAAGTAATATTTTTAAACATAATGTATTTAAAAATATATGTTAAGAAGTGTTTAAATATTAATCAATAAACAATCAATAAATCAAATTGTCACGCCTTTTTCCCACAGGGATAGGCAGAGACGATAGAATTCTATCTCTGCGCGATAGAATCTGGAACGAAGAAATTCGCTAAAGAACCGGAGTTGCCGACATAGCTCGTAGGATTTGCGAGCTGAAGTGGCGATGGAGTGGACACATCGCTCGAAGAACCGACAACAGATGGGGAAGAAAGGTTCTAGAGTAGAGACCACAAACCGGAAGACGCAGCGTAGGTAGGCCTCCCACTAGGACTGACGACATAGTGAAAGTCCGAATAACCAGTGGATGCAACTGGCATCTTGTTGTTCAAAATGGCGTTCTAAGGGGGAGGCCTATGTTCAACAGAGGACGCCTTCTGGCTGACGACGAGATGATAGGCAGAGACAATGGAGCGCCACTTGCCACGAACCTGACCAAATCATTTGATTAATAAACATTTGTTCATAAACTCACCTTTACAAAAAGAATAGCTAATTATAGCATTCTTAAGTCTTGTGTAAACTAAGTAAAGCCTAATATTAAGCTTACTTAGCCGAAACCGCAAACTTAATAGCTTAACAGATCCCACGGGATAACATTTAGGAACACAGGATTACCTTGTATCTAAACTGTACTTAAAGTTATTTTATACTTACATTTTTTTTAGTATAAATATAAATTCTAATTTCTATTTTTTATACATTTCAATACTAAGCTAAAAAAGTGCTTGTATGATAGAAACAAAACAACGAAAATACATATATCAAAGATACATTGGTACCGGTGGGTTTCGAACTCGTGCTCTCGGTTTGTGTAACCATTGCAATGCCACTACCACACGATCGCCTTTTATTGTTTAAATAAGTAACACTTAAATAGAATTTAACATTAAACAGTCCTAACGCTACTTAAAGGCAATTAAATTGTCACGCCTTTTTCCCACAGGGATAGGCAGAGACAGTAAAGTGCCACTTGCCACGATCCCGACATAAATCACTCGCTTCCTTCACATCCACAATTCTCTTTATACAAGCATTATGGTTATGGACACTAGGCAACCTAGCTTTCTTGAAGGAGTCTCCGATTTGTTCAGTAAACACCCTCCTGGGCCTGCCTTGTTTAACGTATCCATTCACATGAGATTTATAAATTCTTAGAAAAGTAGATACAAGAGCGTTTAATAAATACTAAGATTGGTTTTGAGCCACTACGGGGATTTGAAAGTTTTGTAAGCCTCGCCAAAACTTCCCTAATTCGATTAGCCTTAACTTCTGGACATACTTGTGAGTTTAGCAACCTAACTATAGAAATAATTCGATTTGTTCTGACTTTTTTAACCCAATTAGGGTAGTTTTAAAATTACACTCTGATTTAGGCATCGTTTAAAAGACAGTCATTACTTTTAATTAAAAGATATACAATATAGTGTTTCGTTGTGATTTTTTTATTGTGACTCAACATATGACAGCATCCCGCTCAACGTTAAGCTGGAGTGTGGTTAATACATAGATGTTACTGGTACTACAATTCAATAAGTGTAAGTAGCAATCACATCCACTATGCCGGCCTTGTTGGAACCGGCTACTTACAAGCTGATTCCGAAACGCGACCAAATCACTTTACGGTCTGTATACTTGTAAGTGGTAGTACTACCCCGGATCGCAACACTGGGTCCCTACCACTCTTTGATAACCAGACCCGAAGCAAATTTCCAACTATTTTGTTTATTAACAAATATTTGCAATATTTAAAATATTTATTAAATATTACATATAAAGCTATGCAACTAATATTTGCTTCGACCGGGAATCGAATCCGGGACTATACGCGCAACAAATCAATCAATAACAGTTCGTCCACGCCTGACGTCAATATTTTATCAGGCATAGTATTTTTGGCCGGTCAGTCGTTACTACTCTTAAACCTCACCTTGCTTACCAGCAGGTGTCGAGCAGCAGGTGTCACAATAAAATAAAACGCATCCACCAACAAGGATAGAGAGGAGAGACGATCGTCATTAAATGCTTATATTGATTCTTTCTTATCCAAATTATTCTTATAAAAGCTTTTGAATTACGAATGAACAAATGATATTTTTATTGAATACGTTTAATATTTCCACTTCGACTGTTGCTAAGCTAGAGTATAAATGAGCTGTTTTAAATAAAAAATAATAAACTAAATAGTTACTCCTCCGGTACATTAATTAGTTTCGATATTTATTGTAATTAATCAAACTATATTGCCTTCATTCACATAGGGATAGGCAGAAACTATAGAGCGAATTTTGACGATTCTATCGCTTCCTTTACATCCTGATACTTCATACAAATAATAAACAAAACAAGTAGAGCTAGTTCAAAAACAAGTGAATGTAAAATTTAAATGTCCTGACAATTCGTATCGTAATTTAATTATTCAAAAAAGGCAAACGTGTTCCAAATTTTGAACACGATCAGCAATTGTTTTTTATTTTTCAAATGAGAATTTAAACATTTACCGAGTTATAAACTTTTATACTCCTATATAAATCTATTCTCGATGGATGCGTTAAACAAGGCAGGCGAAGGCGGGGGGCCTAAATCGGAGACATCCTCTAAAAAGCGAGGTTGTCTAGTGCCCATAAGCGTAGTAGAGCTCGTATGAAGAGAATTGTGGATGAGAGGGAAGCGAGGGAGTTGTGTCAGGATCGTGGCAGGTGGCGTTCCTGCCTATCTCTGCCTGTTTCTGTGGGAAAAAGGCGTGACGTTTTAATTAATTGATTGATTATTTATTTTAATTAAAGAGTTGTAGGCGGACAGTTAAAGGTCATTAAATATTTAGGGCGTGGCGTAGTGGTAGTTAAGTGGTAACGCAAACCGTGATTCCCGGGTTCAAAACAACTTGCCGGTACCAATGTTTATTTCATATATGTACTTTGCTCATTCTGTTTCTGAGATACAAGTACTTTTAATAGCTTCCTAAAAAATGTATCAAATAATCCATCAGAAATTAAAAAACCTCAGTTTTCAAGCCCATAAGAGTGCGGACGACTGAAATAAACCAAGTCAGTTCACGACTGATACAGTCGCCGTCACTACGCCGGCCAAAGTAACCACCGTATTTACCAACTACATATCTTAGTAAGTAAACAACAACAGTAATAATAAAATAATATGGAAAATACCTATATGTATCGAACCGTAACTATTCGATATCCGAAATAAAAACCGAACTACCGAAACCGAATCCGATAGAAGTTTCGGATAATTTCGGATAGGGGCGGGGCCTAAATAAAACATGCTCTCAGATTCAGTTCTACTCTCAGATCATATAAGTATATCATATATTATATTAAATGATCTGAGGTTCTACTATTAGGTAGCTATAATAATTTATATGACTGATTGTAATACCAAATGATTACCAATTTGTATTTTATTCTTACAGCTGGTGGTATCAAAAATTATAATTTGTAAAAAGTATCGTATAAGTAAAAGAAAAATGGGTTGCACCACCCTTTAACTTCACATTTTACATTTAACGGATATTTTATACAGAGCTAAAAGACATCATTCATTTTGGGTTTCTATGTACTACTTTTGTTATTTCGAAAGATAAAAACATATATAAATAGTAGTTTCGATATAAAATTATTAACAACCCAATTCACGATTTCGTAATAGTAAACGTAATAGAGTAAGTATAAAGTAAAACTAAATTCGTAAATTGAAACTTTTTTGGTACAACCGGCTGTTGAAGTCCCTAAAAATCTAATATCCGTAACCGAAACTATCGGATAATCCAAAATAATTACATATCTGTAACCGAATCTAAAACCGGTATAATATTATTCCTATATCCGTTTCCTAATCCGAAATTTCATATCCATAACATTCCCAATGGAAATATATAAAACGCTATAATAACAATAATACTGAAGATCTTTCCCTTATGCTCGCATTAACTGGATGGAGAGCCTTTATCATCGCCGACCGATCTCAACTTCCAAGATACGCTATTCAATAATGATTGATGACTAGCAGGTAGATAAAATCATATTATTGGAACACGTTCGGTTTATTTGTAGCTCTGCCAGCTTGTCTGTTTATTGCCAATTTACAAATCGTGGTTAAGTAGTATCTTGGTCTAGTAGCCAAGTATCTGCGGTTCAAAACCACTTGCCGGTATCAATGTATCCTTGATATAGGTACTTTTGTCTCCCAGTTTCTATATCAATCAATCAATCTGTTACGCATTTTACCTACAGATATAGGCAAAAACAATGTAGCGCCCCTTGCCACGATCCTCACACAACTCCCTTACATCCATAATTCGTTTCATACAAGCTCTACGATTATAACTAGGCAACGCGGGTTTCTTGTTATTTGGTCGGAAAACACCCTCCCGGGTCTGCCTCCTTTATTGCGTCAAATTTTATAATTTCTTTCGTCAATCTACTTTCACTACATCTTCTTTAATATCGTCACTTCACATGTACTCATTAATTGTATATTTCTGCATTACAAACATTTGCTATGGAAATGATAAAAAATGGCGAATATTGTCTTTTTATATTTATATTTAATTATACGGAGACATCCTCAAGAAAGCTAGGTTGCCTAGTGCCCATAACCACAGAGCCTATATAAAGAGAATTGTGGATGTGAAGAAAGCAAGGGAGTTGTGTAAGGATCGTGGTAAGTGGCGCTCCATTATCTCTGCCTATCCCCGTGGAAAAAAAGGCGTGACAATTTGATTGATTGATATATTCGCATGATATATGACTGTATAAACAGGATCTGCAAGCAGAAGTCACAGCCGCAATGCTAACCTGGTTAAATTAATTTTTTTTTTAATTGTGAATCGACATATGACAGCATCCCGCTTGATGTTAAGCCAAAGTGTGGTCCATGAATGAATATCACTGCTACAATTCAATAACTGTGAGTAGCAATCACATCCACTATGCCGGCCTAGATGGAACCAGCAACTTACAAGCTGATCCCGAAACGTGACCAAATCACTTCACGGTCTGTATCCACCACTTGGACGTGGTGGTACTACCCCGGATTCCACCACCAGACTGGGTACCACTGCCTACCACTCTTTGATAACCAGACCCGAAGCAAATATTCCATCTCTTTTTTTTATTAACAAATTTTTGTAATATTTAATATTATTAAATATTACAAATAAAAGCTATGAACAAATATTTGCTCCGGCCGGGGATCGAACCAACAAACCAATCGCTAAACCGTTCGTCCACGCCTGTCGTCAATTTATTCAAATAGGTAATACGAATAATAAAATTAATTTAAATTGAAAATTAAGCAATAGAATTCAAAAAAGCATGTCCTTTCATTATCATTGAAGCGTAAAAATACATTTGTGATTGAAAAGGATTCTTTATTCGACTTCATTTGAACCTGTATGAATGAAAGTGAATGTAGAGTTGTCTCTGAAAGCCTTCTACGGATAAAAGATATTGTAATACTCAAAAATGTGAGGAAATTGTAAAGAATTTCCTTGAAATAAATTGATTAGCATTGAATTATTACAAAAAAAAATATATGTTCTGGAACCCTTTGGTAAAAATAATATTCGATTATAAAGATAAAAAATATTTTTTCTATTAAAGGTAATATTAAGGTAGTAGACAGTTGCTAGTTATTTACCAGTCCGGGGTTGTACCACCACATTTAAGTGTACAGACCGTGACAAGGCTGGCATTAATAAAATTTAAAAAAATGTAGACAATGATACTAGGTAAAATGAGTAGATACGTCACCTAAAAGAGTTTTAGTGTTCGCAAATGGCACGAGTTTAAACGATCAAACATGACTAGGCGTACTTACAAGAAGAAGCTTCCAAAATGCTTGTATCATAGAAACAGGACAACCATATTAATATTACACTATCGGGTCGCCCTGGCTTCGTACTTTTGCAATTTTATATTAAAGAGATGCAATAAATGATCCGAGCGCTTTGAATAAATATAATACTGAACTATTGAACTGAAAGTCACGTTTTTATTGAAATTTTGATATAAAAATATAGTTCCTCTGGTACCAAAGTCTCTACAACTAAAATAACTAAGATTTTCATAATAACTTTATTGGTGGTTATTTTATGCCTACATTAGACATTTCTATTAACACGATTTCAATATATGTAACCCTTGTCAGAAATGTAACCACCCCTTTGTTCCTTAAGCTTGGCCTACATAACTTAGAATACATTGTTATACTCGTACATATAGGCCAAAATTAAATTATCTTTATTTTAATATAAGTATATTTACTATAATTAAACTATAAATAAAAAATATCATCTAATGACATCGCCAGAAGTGCCGGCCGCATTCCCCATCACGCGGCACTCAACGATATCATTCGAAGGACTTTTATCACTGTTGGAGTGCCCGCAATTTTAGAACCCTCTCGTAATGCGCGGTGCGACGGCAAGAGACCCGACGGCATGACTGTTGGGCCGTGGAAACTTGGCAGGTCTCTGGTGTGGAATGCGACTTGTGTAGACACATTAGCCCCATCACACATCCAAGCGACCTCAAGCTGCCCAAATACGCCAACCTTGGGACTGATTACGAATGATGATCCCTTGGGGGCCTTCGGCCTGGCAAAAGAGTTGGCAATTATTTCTGCCAACGTATTAGCCTTGCTATACAACGTCATTAGATGTAATTTTTTATTTGTAGTTTAATTATAGTAATATATATTTAATGTTGTTTATTGAATTATTTAGAAATGCATATTATTAAAATTCTTGCGTAAATGGTCATCCGGGATACAACTGTGTAGCGACTCAGTCGCATTTCGGGATAGACTTGACAGTTGCCGGTTTCAACAAGGATCTTGCATACTGGATGTGACTTCTATTTGTACTGTAGTAGCAGTCGCCTTTAATTACAGACCGCACTGTAATAACAGGCATGGTGCATGAAAGCACTTTTGGCCATAGTGACGATGATCGAGGCAACCGAAAACGATTTTCTTACGGCGCGCCTAAGCTTGCCCTAGCTTACACCGTCTACAATTTTGGCTGACATTTTTATTGTCACGTTTTCACGCGACACTACAAATGACGAAAAAAAATAAACTTTTAGCAATTAAATGTCACCGACTTCCTGAACCACAATAAGTTACCACACTTAAAAGCGAAAAGTAATAGCCCTACCTAGTATATTTTTAATAAAATATTAATTATATGTGCTGCCTACTGATTGGTTTGAATTTAGTTCCAAGTCAAATAGGTAATACCAAAAAAAAGGTAATAGGCACATAGACAAAGTTCGCTCCGACCACAATTATTGTCTCTCTGTTTTTGATATAAAATTTTATAAAATATTTAAAAAATTGTATAATTTCACTGTGGCATTTTTAGGTTGTTTCTAATAAATATTATTATTATAATTAAGGCTGTTTATATCGTATACCGTTATAAATATTTATTAGTTGTAATTTGTAAGTAATGGGAAGTCGGTCTAAAAGTTACAAGAAAGCAAATTGTAAATATAACAATAGTAAATATTTGGAGGAAGAAAATCAATACACTAAAACCTCCGGCCAATTGGTAAGATTTCAAGTACTCGTATTGTGTATTTGTGATAGGAAAAAAACATAAATAAATTATTACTGACAGATGGTTTTATTATTATTTGTACTCATGTATTTTCAGATCTTGTATTATTATTGTTGTATTATAATAATAATCGTTGTCAGCTTCGTTTATAGAAGATTAGGCGTGTAATTTTTTTATTAAGACATATGACAGCATCCCCCCTGGTGTTAAGCTGGAGTGCGGTCGATGTATAAAGGTGACTGGTTCTACAGTTAAATAATTGTAGGAGTCACATCTACTATTTCGACATAATTGAAGTATATCTTTAAGTATACAATTACTCCTACCTTCTCCCAGTTAATAAAACTGTTAAATATATAGTATTTATGGATAAATAAACCGCTTGTCTGATCTTGTATAAAGATTTTTTTTTTTTTTTTATTGTGACACGACATCTGACCTCGACCCGCCTGATGATAAGCAAGAGGAGGTCCAAGAGTGACGACGACTGGGTCGAGTCAGTTCCCGGCTGTCCCAGCCGCCGCCACTATGCCGGCCTAAGATGCTTCTTCACGCATCGCTTGAAGGATCCAAGGTCATAGGATGGAGAGAACACATGGGCAGGCAAAGCATTCCACTTGTCGATTGATCTACAAAGAAAAGACGCACCGAACTTTTTAGTTCGACTGCCAATTCGGTCGATAAAATGCGGATGCTTTCCCCGACCTGTGCGGGTATTACGGGAGTGAAAAGACGAGGTAGGAACAAGGTTGAAGAGCTCCTCGGAACATTCCCCGTGGTATAGGCGATAGAGGACGCACAGAGCCGCCATGTCTCTGCGTAGTTGCAGGGGCTCCAGAGTTCGCGAGACCTCTGCATCACCTATAATTCGGACAGCTCGGCGCTGCAATGAATCTAGGGCATTGAGAAGATACTTGGCAGAGCCATCCCAGAGGTGCGAACAGTACTCCGCACAAGAGCGAATCTGCGCCTTGTATAAAAGCAGGCGAAGCTCCGGCGCGAAGAACCGTCGCACCTTGTTCAGGATGCCAAGTTTGCGGGAGGTGGTCTTAATGGCCCGCTCGATGTGGTCCCTGTGATTCAAGTCGCAGCGAAGGGACATTCCTAGAATGTCTAGTCTGTCCGACGTACCAAGGGAAATGTTGCAAAGAGAAGGAAGAGGAGTAAACGGGGATTTTTTCGTCGAGAACGCGCAAACCTGAGTCTTGTCTGCGTTGAACTGAACCAGGTTCTTTCCGCCCCAGTGGGTAATACGATCAAGAACCCGGTTCAGTCCCGCTACAACAGACTCTCTCATATCGGCTATCTCCTGTTTGCCGGCTGCGGGGCGGGCAGTGTAGCGTCCATGCACCGTGCTGTCGTCCGCATAGCAATGAATGCCGGATCCAAGATCCAGCATGTCATTGACATGCAGAAGGAACAAAGTCGGCGACAGCACGGAGCCCTGAGGGACGCCGGCATTCACCGACATCCTGCGCGATGCGCTTCCATCCACAACGACGCGTATGGAGCGGTCCCGCAGGAAGTCAGCTATCCAACCCCGCAGACGGTCAGGTAAACCGTATGCCTCGAGCTTGGATAAAAGGCCCTTGTGCCAGACCCTGTCAAACGCTTTGGAGATGTCCAAGCCAATGGCAAGGGCTTCTCCATTACCATCCAAAGCTTCACCCCAGACGTGCGTGGTGTACGCCAGAAGGTCACTAGTTGACCGTTTCGGCCTGAAGCCATATTGACGGTCATTTAACAGCTGGTGACCCTCCAGGTAGGCCATGAGGCGAACATTAATTATTCGCTCCATGACCTTGCACAGTACTGAGGTTACAGCTATTGGACGGTAGTTTGCAGGGTCCGAACGGTCGCCCTTCTTAGGAACCGGTTGCACATTGGCCCCCCTCCAAGCCCGAGGCACACAGCCCGACGCGTACGAGAGTCGGTATAGCCTCGTCAAGACGGGAGTCAATTCCGCTGCACATCTTTTGAGGACAAGCGCTGGGATACCATCAGGACCACTGGACTTCCGGATATCGAGCGATCGTAGCTCCATGCGGACATCGCGTTGTCTGATACGAATCTCAGGCATCGTATGTCCGCACGGACGCAAGGTGGGTGGCCCTGCACCACGATCGTCAATACGGGAGTTTTCAGCAAAGACTTCGGCCAGTAGATCGGCCTTAGCCTTCGCCGTATGCGCCAGTGAGCCATCAGGTTGTCTCAGCGGTGGCAGCAAGGAACGACAGAAGTTAGATTCTACAGTCTTGGCGAGACTCCAAAAGCTGCGACTACCCGTTGGGTGCGCTAATAGACTCTCGCCAATCCTGGAAACGCGCTGTGCCTCCGCTCTTTTAAATACCTTTCTGCAAGACTTGGTGGCAAGATTATAGGCTGCTTTCAACTCGTCCACGCGAGGGTCTTGACTTTTTCGACCCCTGACCCAGGCACTGTGAGCTGCGTTTTTTGCTGTAACAGCAGCCGCGCATTCACCGTTGTACCAGGGCCTGCTCCGGTCGTTACGAGATGCACAGTTGGATGGAACGTAATATTCCATCCCCAGTGCTATCTCATCAGCAACGGCCGAGGCACACGTGGATGGATCCTCGGAGTTGAAGCAGCGCTGCCACCAAGGGAGGGAAGCGAAATAATTTCGCATTCCCTCTCAATCCGCCGACCCGTAGTGCCACAATCGTCGCACCTCTTCCCTGGCGGGAGAAGGCACGACGCGCGGCACTGTCGTCTCGACCAGGCAGTGGTCAGAATTCCCTAAAGGGGCTTTGACCGATATTTTATACCCGGTCGGACGAGTGGTCAGTAGAAGGTCCAGCAGAGAGGGGGCATGACCGACAATGTCTGGTACCCGGGTGGGCTGGGTCACCAGTTGTGACAGGTCATGCAGAAGGGCGAAAGCATGAGCGGCCCTTCTCGCGTGGTCGGTCCTTTGGGACCCCAACCACACCTAATTGTGTGCGTTGAAGTCCCCCAAGACGACGACCTCCGCGGTCGGGAACCGCTCCAGCGCTTCGTCTGTCGCCCGGCTCAGAGAATCGAAGAGCCGGGTTGTCTCCGAATCCCCGTGGTGGGAACGGTAAAGGCACCCGTAGATCCTGGTTTGGGAACCAAGGTCTACGTGTACCCAGAGGATGGACAAGGAAGGATCCTCCAAGCAAAGCAGACGGAGACAACAGATATCGGACCGGATGTACACACATACCCCGGCTTTCGCGAGGAATCTTTCCTCAAGCGTGTAGCCGGGGTATTGAAGATATGAAGTGTCAGCCGGTGCCTTTATCTGCGTCTCCGTCAGGAAGAGCAGGGCGGGCTGTGCCGTCTCCAGGTGATGATGGACGGCACTGAGATTGGCGTGGATTCCACGTATGTTCGTAAAATCCACGCCAAGCTCATTTCTGTTGGGGGTTTTAGCTGCCGCTGGGTATACTCTTGTTTTTTTAATTGCTTGCATTGTGGAGGGGGGGGGGGGGGGGCGTGAAAAATGTTGGAGGTTGTTTCTTCGGTAGAGACGAAACGTGTAGCTATCCGCTTCGCCACATGTAACCCGGCGGTGTGAGTTTGCTGATCCGTCGGACGGAAGGGCCCCCGTACCCTCCCGGAAGTGATCGCCTGGACCCCAAATCCGATCACCAATCGGCAAGACGAATCACCCCGAGATTATGCGCCGCCTGGTGGGGCAGCCTCCTTCCGTGGTTAGCGGTGGGCTCAGGCCCCTGTACTGTGCGGCGGGCGGCCAGCGGTCAACCGTTGCTACGGGTCTCCCTGGCCGACGGGTCAACAAACTCTCACCGGGATACTGCAGGTCAGCAGGATGCCACTGTCCCTAACCGAATCCACAACCCCCAACGCAACTGGTGCTACACAAACTAGTCCCCGAACGCGACGTGGTCACTATGGGGGGATTTGCACCTGTGTAGGGTTGTAATTTCAACCAGCTGAGGACACTTAATGCACCGGAAGTGTCTTCTCCCACTCGGGAGATTGGGAGGATAATTGTGGATGTGAAGGAAGCGGGGAGTTGTGTCAGCATCGTGCATTGTCTCTGCCTATCCCTGTGGGAAAAAGGCGTGACAATTTGATTGAATGATTGACAGGCATAGTCAGAGACAATTTATCGCCACCATCCATGATCTGAAACAACTTTCTTGCTTCCTTCACTTTCACAAACATTCTAATACATATGTAATCCTACTCCATGTTCTGCCAACGTAAACATTTTTAATAAAAATAAATAATAAATGAAGATTGTAATTTTAATAATATATGTCGTAAAATTCACATTAGACCTTTCCCTAATTCCAAAAAGGATCTGAAATAATTAAAGTGCTTTAATTATTTCTGCTTTATAATTGTGTCACATTAAAAATATATAGGGTGATACATAAGTCACTAACCCAACGAAAATGTCTGAAAGTTTGTTTTGTTTTCAATATTAATGACATTTAGGTTCAAGGAGATAATTATAAACTGTGAAACTTTATTACCGTAAATTAATGATTTTTTGTTATAGAATTATAATGGTCTAAACTCGCTTTTATTTCCATATTATCTGTACTAATATTATAATGTAGAAAAAAAGCCTTTGTTTTTTGTTCGAAAGCGCTGGAACTACCAGTAAGACTTGAAAAGACCATAACTAAAATATATAAATGGTAGTTTAGAATCTTGTATTGATAAAATAATAACAATTATATAACGAGTTATTTGGATATTGAAATTTGTATCGTCTCTCAATCACGAAGACACGCCACATTAACAGTTCTGCTTTAAACTGTCATAATTATTTTTATATTTATAATGATAAGTTTGATCATTATGCACACCTAAACTAAGCAAAACAAAATATATTTTTCAATTACACTGTAATCTTTGCACAATATAGTTTATTGGCCCAAGTTCCCATACAAAATGAATAATGTCCTTTGTATTTGAATTTTTTTTGAACATTCATGGATCTGGAAAATTTCTTGATATTACTTCTCAGATAAGCAAAACGATTAGAGATAGAACACTGGTTATTTATCTAAAATTGCTTCTTTTAAGGATCCTTTAGCTGGGTTGTAATAGAAAACATGGATTACCTCACGTTACTAGATCGAGTTTTTACATGCGGGTGAAATCGCTGTACACCGCTAGTGTATAAATACTCGTATTTTTTTTCGACTTCTGACCTCGAGTTGCCTGATGGTAAGAGTGCCAACGACTTTTATCTGTATTTAGTTATCAAAGAGACTTATATGGACAATTTATGTTCATTACAAAATAATCATATTCACCCCATAAAAACATGTATCTATATATTGCTACCTACATAGTGCTTTATCATGAAAATTCAGGCACATAGGTACGTTTTAAATTATGCATTGTTTGCTTTAAATTACACGTGAAATTAATCTCTGTGGCGGTAATGTTATGTGGAATATTTTATAGTATACTTTTGGTACTTAAATAAATAGTATTTTTGGTATAAAATATGTATTTATTTCCGCTAAAAATACATTTATTTAACCAACCAAATTGTTACGCTCCAGGGTATGCAAAAACATTGTGCGTCACTTTCCACGATCCTGACACAACCCTCTTGCTTTCTTCCTAATATAAGCCCAATCAATTTCTTTTCTAAATATATTTAATACATTAGGTTCAAAAATTACGTTAATTTTATTTTATTGTGGCTCGACATATTAATATGAAAGCACCCGACACGACATATTTAAAGAGTGGTAGACGGTGGTACCCGGTCTGCCGATCCGGGGTAGTACCACCACTTACAAGTATACAGACCGTGAAGTGATTTGTTCACGTTTCGGGATCAGCTTGTAAGTTGCCGGTTCCATCTAGGCCGGCATAGTGGATGTGATTGCTACTCACAGTTATTGAATTGTATTAGCAGTGACATTCATTCATGGACCACACTTTGGCTTAACATCAAGCGGGGTGCTGTCATATAAAAATAAAAATATGTAGTCACAATAAACATATAAAAAAAACCGCCCGATGTTAAGCTAGAGTGCAATCCATAAATGGAGATGACTACTACTACAGCTAAATAACTACAAGTAGTAGTCACAACTACTATGCCAGCCTAGTTGTAAGCTGTCCCAAAAACGCGACTAAGCTACTTCACGGCAGACCGTAAAATAAATACATAAAATAATAAATCCAATCAATCAATCACTTCACTCAATCAATCAAACTGTCACGCCCTTTTCCCACGGGGATAGGCAAAGACAATAGAGCGATCTTGACACAACTCCCGCGCTTCCTTCACATCCACAATTCTCTTTATACAAGCTCTAAGGTACGGGCACTGGGCAACCTAGCTTTCCTGAGGAAGTCTCTGATTTGATCAGAAAATACCCTCATAATAATAAATGTATCTGGATGATACAGATATACTTGTACCTGCCGATACGTGGTACTACCCCTAATCGCAGTCTAAGCACCACTGCCTACCACTCTTAAAATAAATTTGTATTATTTATTTATTTCTTAACTGTGAAATAGATGAAATTAAAAGTATATTACCTATATACGTGGGCATACGAGTAATAGCACAAAAGGCGACCTTTGGGTGAAAAGGAATCCGATATAATGATAATATGAGGGGTAGTATACAATGTATTGTTGACCATGAATAAATGTTTTTTCTTTGTAGAACAATCGATTAAGTGCAATGCTTAGCCAGCCCATGTGTTCTCTCCATCCTATGACCTTGGATCCTTCAAGCGATGCGTGAAGAAGCACCTTTGGCCGGCATAGTGACGGCAACTGGGGTAACCGGGAACTTACTCGTTTTTTTCAGTCGTCGTCACTCTTGGACCTCCTCTTGCTTATCATCAGGCGGGTCGAGGTCAAATGTCGTGTCAAAGAAAGAGATTTTAAAGTTATTTCATTATTTTTTGACAGTTATAGACACGTCGAACGGATAGCCATTTGACTGGACTGACTGACATGACAGTTAAATAATTGCCAAGTAGTTCGCTATACCGCATTCACTTCTTGTTACTTTTAGGCTGACCCTGAAACGCAACTAAGTCACTTTACGGTCTGCACGCTTGAACGTAGTGGTACGAACTTGGATTGGTAGACTGGACTGGGCAAGTCGACTACACATATATTTAAAAAAATTAACCAGCTTTACTTACAATAGGAACTAAGGAATATCATCAATTTTCCACTTCCTAACTCATTCGCTTTCTTTACATCTACAGGTTTTAGACTTATTATGCACACGAGAAAACATAAAATATGAATGCAACACACCGAAGATGCAATTGTAATTGGTCACTCAGTTGCTGGTTGGACACAAAAGGAGGAGCACTTTAATAAAGTGTAGTAGTATAGTTAAAAATATTTGCATTTACACATTTAAATAAACTAATAAAGTGGAGGGGCGCGTCATTTATAGTTAGACAAGCTATAATAATAACATTAGATACATAAAACACGGAACAATAAGTATTTAATGAATGTAGCTATAACCCAATGTTAGAATATTTCTCACAAGAACGTAATTCTAACTAAAAATATGGAAATAATAATAATATCAAATAAGAATGAAATAATTGAAATTACTAATTTAGTGAAAGCATTATGTGACAATGTCTTGGAGAATGGTTGACGTCAATGTAGCGAACATAAAGGGGGGGAATATATGTAACTTAATTGGATTGCTATATCTATATTCGCTGGATGGAACTCCAAAAAGGCGGCTTTGTATCAATTTAACTGAATAACTTGACCATTACAAGTGAAGTGATTTGGTTGCGTTTCGGGATCAGCTTGTATGTTGCTGGTTCTTAGGCCGGCATAGTGGATGTGATTGCTGCTTACAGTTAATAAATTGTAGTAGCAGTGACATCCATTCATGGACCACACTCCAGCTTAACATCATGTTGAGTCACAATAATTAAAAAAAGTAGTTAACCGTAATCAGAGTCAATATATTCCATCGTTAGCATTCTTGGACTAATCATTTCTTTGTAAATTATAATACCTTACAATTTCGCTTATCGTTGAGTTGGCCAAGGAACTTTGACCAGCAGTAATTCGTAAACTACAAGGCATAATTATTAGATATACGAGTATTGGCAATATAGCCAGCTACAGTATGACCTCTTCATCGCTAAATATATTTTTTTAAACATTTCTACACTAAGCTACTAAAGTGCTTGTATCATAGGAACAGGACAACCAAAGTACATATATCAAAGATACATTAGTACCGGTGAGTGGTTTTGAACCCGTGCCACTCGGCTTACATAGCTACTGCACCGCCACTACACCACGGTCGCTTTAAACTTCCTGCTTTATCCACAACGCAGTTACATGGGGATCAAAAAGGCAGTGAGTCGCTTCGGGAAAATAGTGTTTTACGACAGTGTGAGACTGCCGGTTGCTCTGCCGCGCATCCTGATTAAAACAATTAAAATATTAAACCAATCAATCAACTAGTCACCTTAATTCTCACATGGATAGGCAGAGACAACGAAGCGCCACTTTAACATGAGACAACTCTCTCTCTTCATACACAATGTGTGTCTATCTTCATAGAAGCTCTATGGTTATGTGTACTGAAACAACTGATCTCCTATTTGTTTTAAGAATTTGCCCTTCTTTACCGTTTAATAATCGTCTTGTCGTCGTCTGTGTCGTCCTGCATCACCTCTAATTTATTAATATCTTTTCCCTAACGCAAAATACCTTTTAAAATAAATTATTTCAACTTTTTTGTAATTAGATTAGTCTTCCCCTCGTCTACAGGATACAAAGAATAAAAATCACTTTCGTAGAACATATAGGCGTTGAAAGATCCATCCACAAGATGGATTGACGATTTGATAAAAATACCAGAAAGCTGCTGGATGCTGGACGCTTCCAGAAGGCCACTGTGTGAACGACTAATGGTTAAGAGAGACAGAGAGAGACTTTTTGGCTACTACCAGTCTAAACGGGATGAAACATCATCGAACAATCAGAATAAGACCAAAGGAACACTAAATAAAAACAATTGGCCCAAGTGGGTTCCTGTGTAAAACGGTCCATTACAGCGTATACCCGACTGTTACATGCGCAATAATGGTTTTAGTAAGGCTCTCATAAAATTTCATAAAGCCCGAAGATATACGCCTGTAAATAGGCTTGAGGAATTGTTTTGTTATTTTGTTTACGTGATAAATTGAATAATTGACTGGAGAAATAGGTTCAAGTTTGTAGCTTTGAGTATAAAATGCTTCCCTTGTTTGTTTGGTTGTAAACTGCTTTTAAGGAATTTTGTGAGAAGAAATTTTTGTATATTTGAAAATGCGAGTTCCACAGTGCTCATAACTATAGAGCTTATAAGAATTAAATTGTAGACGTGAAAGAAGTGGTTGAGTTAAGTCAGTAGTTACATGTGTCAAGACCGTATAACGTCACGCCCCTTTGTCTCTCTCTATCTGTCCATGTGACGTCCTGTGATGTGACATTGATTGATTAAAGTGAAAATAAATAAAATACATATCTATCTGTCTTTTATAAATAGATCAATCAGATAATTAGGTTGAAAAATTACAAATATTTAAAATAAATAAGGTAAATTAAAATGTAATAAGTTCTTTTTATTACAAGTTGATGATTGCTAACGATCAGGGAAACCGCAGTCTACTATTATAATCTTCGTAGAGAAGCTATAGTGCTTCCTCGTGATCAAAGCACCTAGTAGACGTGCTAGTGCCTGCCTATTCCTGTAGAAAATATAGGCGTGAAAATGTGTAAGTTGATTAAAGAAATTCTCAAAACATTTGTTGACAAATTAATTAAACGAAATAAATTTAAAATGCATATTAAATATGGAAATAGAGCTGACTAATTGGGAAAGCTAACGAGGTGCACTCAGTGTAACCGGAAAACCAATTAAAGTTTTCCACTACGAAACCTTTATTTATCACTCGACACGTTCGCATGGACTTTTTGTCATTAAGCTCTTTATAGATAGTAAATTAGGTGGAAAAAAATATTACCAAAATTGATTATACTACTCGTATTAATTAATATCATTGTTTTTGATTATGTTTGTAATTATAATTGTTATAAATAAACAGCCAAAATTATAAAATTTATTGTTCTTTGAATAATAAATAGTATGTCGCAAAATAATAAAAATATGAAAACAAAAGTGTACTAATTCTGTTAATAACGCCATGCTCTTCATTACGGGCTGCAAGCTGCCGTAAAAACGTTTTATTTTGCAAAACAATTTTTGCACGTGAGACATAACTATAATTGAAATAGAATTATATTATATAATTTTAAAACAAATTATATATACATTGAACGCCCGAGGGCAGACAACAGCTGCAGGTAATATTTGTACAGCTGTATAACTATATAAACATTCTATCACAAGTAATGAAATTATATGCAAGCTTCTTCAAGGTAGCTTTTAATTGTGTTTTTGCCTAATAACATATCTAAATAAATTATACCTATATATTATTATATATTTATAATTAAAACAAACACAATTGACACACCTTAATCCTTAATTCTCAGAGGTAGACAGACGCAATCGTGAAAAATACTCTTCATACAAGCTTTTCATTTATGTGAACTAGATACCTAGTTTTCGTGTTATTCAGGACAAGGTGATAATTTAAAATAAGATCACGCACAAAGAAGATTTAAAGTTACAAGTTAAAGTTAAAATCACTGTTAGAAAATACTCTTAAAACTTATGAAATGAATATGCGGTTTAAAATACCATTCAACTTTCAGAATTTGTTAAAAATTCTCTGTTTACTGAAGAATTTTACATTATACAAAATCCACTCGAGCGCGGTTTGCTGAATTTCATACGGTTTACAAACAAGACTTTCTTTAAATCGAAAATCCTCTTTTGCTTTGAATAGATCATAAACATACAAACTTCAAATATATTTTTATTTCGGATCTTACTCGGTGTGTATCCTCGTTTCGATAGAATACTATTTTGTCATAAAGGTTTTTACATTACATAAATCTGTTTTAGGTATAACAATTAAATCAAGAACAGCATAAAATTAATGCAGATTTTTCTATTATGTATCATACTTCTGACCCCAATTTATTAATCAATCAATCAAATTTAGCCAACCACTGTCCAATAAAAAAAGAAATTATTACCTATAGTCTTTTTTGCGTATTTTGCTGTTCTTATATCTAATATGAGGGTTTCATGTATGAGGGTATAAAAATAGAAAATTTGGTGATCGTTAATTCGAGGAGATGACTAAAGTCCAGATAATCAAGCTCGAGTGGCATTAAAAAGGAAACAATATAGCTCCTGAAAGAGATGGCCGTTCAAACCAAAAACACAGCGTAGGCCGTTCACACAATGGCCGAAAAGCAGAAAATCTATAAAATCAGGTGAGGTATTTAAGACGACCGTGGTGTAGTGGTAGTGCAATGGTTACGCAAACCGATAGCACGGGTTCAAAACCACCCACCGGTACCAATGTATCTTTGATATATGTGCTTTGGTTGTCCTGTTTATATAATACATGCACTTTAGTAGCTTAGTGTAAATAAATAAATAAATTCGACTCAAATTGAAAAAATACAAATATAATTACCATAATATTCGTTTTGGATACATTTGAAATAATAACTCAAATTAATACAAATCTCGTTCTTAGTTTTACAGGACTAAGTAGAACCTGAGGATGCAAATAATATAAGTATGGAAATGTATCATTCCTTGTTTTCAGAGCATGGAATGCGCAAAACAAATTCCAAACTACAACAGAGGCAACTCTAGCTTAACTACAAGTAATAAAAATCCACATCATAGGCGCAAATAAGTTTGGAACTATTACCTTGATGTGATATCCATATTCTAGTACCTTGGGTCCTTCAAGCAAAGCGTATTAAAACACCTCTGGCCGGCATAGTCACAACGATTGGGTCAAATCGTAAGCCAAATCGGTTTTTGCAGTCTTCGATGCTCTTGAGTTTCCCTTTGGAAACAAAGAAAGTCGAAGCCGCGTCGCAATAAAAAATAACATATCAATGTTTAATTTTACTTATCTTTAACTTTTATGCATTTAATAACGCCGTCAAATTATCACGCCTATTTATTTTATCTCTCTTTATCAAAATACTATTATATCCACCATTTTCTTTATACAAGCCACAAGGCTTGTAAAGTTGTCGCACACCCCAGTTTTTCCAAGAATGTCCCTGATTTAATAAGGAAACAAGCTTCTGGGTCCTTCTGGGTCTTCTGGTTTATCCATTGAATTAATATTACTAGCATACGTTAGTAATATCAATTCAATGGGTTTATCCTTCCATTTACCTCTGATTAAAAATATCTGAGTAAATCATGTGCAATCAAAGTAGAACCCTTACTATTTTATTTTATTTCAGATGTGAAGACCTGAAATTTTATTGTACTGAAATCATGATGCTGAAATCAGCTTGAAAGTTTGACAAACTTACTTTGGACGGTATTGTGACAATGAATAAACCTGACTCAATTTACAGTTGGTAAGTTGAGTCAGGTTTAGTCACTCAACAACTTACGAATCATCAAGAAATTAGAGTTCAGGTGTCGAGTCTCTAAAAAAAGCCAGCTAATTAATAAAACGTTACAAATAATGAATGATGTCTAATGAAATAAACCTCGTAAATTGTATTCAATTCATATCAACAAGAACAATACAACAATCAGCCTAATATACTTTTTCAACATTCATTAAAGCAGACAGGGAAAATGCCTTGGATATTTGTCGGTGGATAATTTAATATCGTCGGTTCTCTCACATAAAGCATTGAATAAGATACCTAACTGCCTATAAGACTTAAGGCTGCAACACATTGTCACGGCACGTCATAAAATATATCGAGAAATCATAAGATTATAATAACACGAATTTTATTTTCATTTATTATGATTTGTCTAATACTAACGAGTACTATTTTGCTTTAATAATTAGCCAGAAAATAGGCGCTCACCTAATTGGGCTGAGACATACGTCTTATTTTTTACCTTGATGTTCTTTCTACTACAAGGTCCACATAAAAATTGCCCTGTCACATCCTATTGTTAATGTGCTCATGTGAATCTTGGTATCTAATTTTCATTGCTAATAAATAAATATGAATTTATGTTAACTATACATTTTTATATTTAAATCCTTTAAAATTATTGCTAGGGTAATAGTAATGCAATCGTTAGTAATAATAATAATAGTTTAAATAGTAGTAGTAAGATAAAAGGTCTTGTGGGGGTGTTTTCCGACCATATCCGAAACATTCTTAAGAAAGCTGGGTTGCCTAGTGCCATAACCGTAGAGCTTGTCTCTGCCTATTCTGTGCGAAAAAATGACAATTTTATTTTAAGATAAATATTACTCTACAAGACGAAGGAAATGTGAAAATTAAACCACGGAAATATGCTACATGAGCATTGAGCATCAAGAACACGCACGTGTAAATAAAATTACATATACTTTTGCGATGTATGCAAAATGCCCGTCGAAACACACAACTTCGTATAATTTATTACGTCAAAACGTTCGTATCGTACAATCTGTGAAAACGTATCTAAAACAAAGGGATATTATATTGTATGTTACTCAAATACAGCAATGCATTGTTGTTTAAGTACAATACGAACATAGTAAAGTTATTTGTATGTTGCAAAGGTTTTTTTGTGAAAGGAAATTCTGTATGATATTCTTTCCTACTCTTTGTAACACCTTCCTCGGTACCTCGGATAGATTAGATATCCTGGTGTTGTCTCTTCGCAGCGACTTGAATCACAAGAACCACATTAAGTGAGCCATTAAGACCACCTTCCGCAAACTCGGCATATTGATCAAGGTTTACCGGTTATTCGCTCCTGAGCCTTTACTTGTATAGTAAAAGCTGAATTTTGCTTTTACGCTTAGTACTCTTTGCATCTCTGGGACGGCTAAGCTAAACATCTTCTCGATTCATTGCAGCTCCGAGCAGTACAAGTTATAGGCGATGCCGAGGTTATAGAAAATCTGAAAACCCTGAAATTTCGCAGTATTATGGCAGCTATATGCATTCTTTATCGCCTGTATTACATAGTAGGTTCTGAAACGTTTTTTATTTTTTTTATTGTGACACGACATTTGACCTTGACCTATTTGATGATAAGCAAGAGGAGGTCTAAGAGTGAGTTATTTTACCTCGTCTTTTTACTCCCATGATACAGGTGGTGGTCGGGGGAAGCAGCCCAAACTAAAAGTCCCGAAACAACAGCCGAACATGATCGGCATAGTGACGTGTCCATTGGAGCAATCATAAACTGAATCGATATTTTAGTCGTCTGAGCTTTGGCTTACGAATCAGGCTCCAGTTCGTGGTCTCTACTCAAGAACCTTTTTTCCCTTTGGTTATTGGTTCTTCGAGCGATGTGGTCGAGGTCAGATAACCCGTCTCAATAAAAGAAAAACTGAATAAGTTATTAGTACTTATTACTGATAAAAGTCTCAATAATTTGTATCCTTAAACCTAAACCTAGGTTTAAAGTGTCATTAAATTTGGTCTTATAAAGTTTCTTTGAAAAATATTAAGGAAAAATTGAAAAAACTTAAAATATTTTGTTCTCACTTTTTTTACTTATCGGTCACCACGCTTAAAAAGTGTAACTTGAATTAATATCAAAGAAAAAAATAACGCAAAAATAAATATAATTATATTTGCATAAGTTAATAAAAAATGCTATGCAATAGCTTTACCGCGGCAGTTCCCGAGTACCGCACGTTTTTTTTTCAAGTTTCCAATCTAAATAAATTTGATACAATTGTTGAGGGTTCGTGAACGGAAATTACTTTGATTTTCTTTAACTTTAATTTAATTTGATTTAACACGAATGCTGTGGTTAACTATAATTGAAATAACACTCAGACAATAGACATTGTAATGTTACCTATTTTAAGATAGTGCATATTTTGTTGTTAACCAAATAAATAAATAAATTAAATTGTCACGCCTTTTTCCTACGGGGATAGGCAGAGACAATGTAGCGTTACTTGCCACGATCCTGAAACAACTCCCTCGCTTCCTTCACATCCACAATTCTCTTCATACACGCTCTATGGTTATTCATTAAATTATCATCCTTTATATCTTTTCTTTTTACAAAATACCTTGAGCCTATATACAAAAGGAAACAAAATGTGAATATATTAAGAAACAGATGAAATTAAAAGTAATAATTAACTATAATTAAACTATAAATAAAAAATATCATCTAATGACGTCGCATTAGAGATAGTCCCAAGGAGACTGGCAACCCCTTTATATGGCAAGGCTAATACGTTGGCAGAAATAATTGCCAGCTTCCTGTCTCCAGACTTCTCCGTCAGCCGCTCGGACAACTCCTCGGCCAGGCGCTTAGCCCATCGGCCCATCGTCTCGACCCCAAACGAGACCTATATAATATTATATCATATAAATATTTGATTTCTACTAACAAAGTTTGTTTTACATTTTCATGTTTATTTTATAATAAATTTCCTAATTTTTCAATGAACTTTGTACGTATAATTAACTGAGTGGAGTTGTCAGTAAGTCAATAGCCGCAAGCACTTTGCGTTCGCCACACTGCCGGGGATAGCTTTTGCGGTAGAGCCTGAGGTCACGTGGCATGTCATTTCGTTAACAACTTTCAACATTAGCTTTTAATAATTAATAATTTTAACATTATTTACCATTTTTACATTTTCTTAGATTCTGCGCGAACATTGATTTTGATTTGTCTCTCCGTAATCACGGCGGCTGCAAAGCTCACGAAACGTCGGATTAATCAAATAAAATAAAATTGTAAATTCAAAAGCAAAATTAACGTGATTGTAAGCCGCATACTATTTGTTTAATTATTTTTTATACTAAGTACCACTAAGTACGTAGAAATAGTATTTTTAATATACGAGTATGTACCACTAAAGTACATATTTGACGACAGGCGTGGACGAACGGTTTAGCGACTGGTTTGTTGCGCGTAAAGTCCCGGGTTCGATCCCCGGTCGGAGCAAATATTTGTTTCATAGCTTTTATTTGTAATATTTAATAGTGTTAAATATTGCAAATATTTGTTAATAAAAAAAAAAGAGATGGATATTTGCTTCGGG
The DNA here is from genome assembly GCA_905220615.1 of Tinea trinotella. Taxonomy (NCBI): domain Eukaryota; kingdom Metazoa; phylum Arthropoda; class Insecta; order Lepidoptera; family Tineidae; genus Tinea; species Tinea trinotella. Next base: position 1,766,554 of record HG992320.1, on the reverse strand, counting down.
TCTGGTTATCAAAGAGTGGTAGGCAGTGGTATACCCAGTCTGCCGATCCGGGGTAGTACCACCACTTACAAGTATACAGACCGTGAAGTGATTTGGTCACGTTTCGGGATCAGCTTGTAAGTTGCCGGTTCCATCTAGGCCGGCATAGTGGATGTGATTGCTACTCACAGTTATTGAATTGTAGTAGCAGTGACATTCATTCATGGACCACACTTTGGCTTAACATCAAGCGGGGTGTTGTCATATGTCGAGTCACAATAAAAAAAAATTAAAAAAATTGTATTAAAAATACAATGTTACCAGCAAGTGATTTTGAGCTGGGGACTCTCAGTTTGCGTAACCATTTTATCACCTTTACATCACGGTCGCCTTATTTGCTTTTAATCTATTTTCGCTGATAATAACAGTACTGTCTGTAGTGTACCTCGATCCATGAAGTAAATGCGATAACTGCCACAGATTATCATAATCAATCATATTCATTATCCGCTATTTTTTATTTACATTTCTGTACTAAGCTACTAAAGTCCTTGTATCATAGAAACAGGACAACCGAAGTACATATTATATCAAAGATACATTGGTACCGGTGGGTGTTTTCGCACTCGTGCTCTTGGTTTGTGTAACCATTGTCGCTTATGTCAGTTACGTTAAAGTAATAAAACCTTTAAGTTGATCCCGAAAATCGTCACGGATTTTACATGATGTTTTTTTTTACATCGACGTTAAACGTGTTAACAAAAACTCACTAATCGCTTAATGTGACTACTAAAAACGGGTTTAACTCTAATATCTGAATGTTTTCTGTTAATAATATATTTTATCTATAATAATACTTCCTGCACTATTCCGTAACAATTTAAAAAAATGAAAAAAAATATCGACAATCAATTGCATAAATTTTAGAGTTTAAAACCTAACAATTGTTTTTTGTGCAAAAATAAACGTTAAGGCATTTGGGATAAGCATTTTTTTCTTAGTCTTTGAATACTATACGAACTTTATTGAAGCAAAAAAGTATGTCAAGATGGTAACGAGTAAGTCAACCTCACCCTTTCTAGAATGAACTAGGATTTTATTTTTGGTTTTATAAAGTAATCGATACAGTATAAAATTAAATAATACAAACACGTTGACAACGATGAACGGTTTTTATTAATATATTTTATATATTATTTATTAATTTATATTTTTATATTTATATTTAACGGTTTTTATATTTTTAGGGCTAAAAACCGTAAAAAGGGGTTTTGAGGGGGGGTTGAACTAAGTTGCCTGGTGCTTATAACCGTAGAGCTTGTATGAAGAGAATTATGGATGTGAGGGTAGCGAGGGAGTTGTGTCAGGATCATGGCAAGTGGCACTGCCTATCCCTGTAGGAGAATATTGATTGATTGTTTTTTTAATAACTTTATTTACGAACATAATATGAACTAATAGTGCGAACTCAATACGAACGAACTAACAAAATATTTATTTCATTTTAAAATTACATTTTAATACATAATTTAATGTAAGGTAATTTAATGTAATTCTGAATCGATCGAATGAACGCTTTAGCATTGATTCGATCTATTGCGTTGATTCTAAACGCGTCGTTCCTATTTCGTACAATCGACAAGTGAATAACGCGTCCTAATAATTATATTGAAACACAATTGTTAATGTTAAGTGTCGTCTTAACATTAACATAATCGTATAAGGTTTACAAACCGAAAATGATGGAGAAATTTATGAACGATAGAGAACATTGATTAATATGCAATTTTACATGCAGTTTTAATGACCACAGCAGTTCCAACATTTCGCTTAATAGAATATTACAGTAGTTCTACTGAGTATGCCCGTTAAATGTAACGGGTTACTCCCAGTTAGACGACTTTTAGGCTGATTTCAAACGCGTCTTTCTATTTTTAATATAATTATTATTATTATTATAATCGTAGTGAAAATTAATCCATATTATAATTTAAATAATATAGGAAGGTAAAATTTATCGAAATTAAAATTAAAAAAAATATATATTTATAGCACCCCTTCTCATCTCATGACCACGGATACCTCGTATTTAACACAGTTGAAAATATAAACGCTTAACCTACAGAGTTTGTTCTGAATAAATAATATTATGGTTGTATAAATAGTATGAAACCGAATGTAAAGTAGTAAACTGAGCTGTTCTGTAACTTCAAAGGATCTAACGAGCCGTAACATACACTTGACTGAACGATGCATTTGCTGTACCAATGAAATATACCACACAAAGAGAGAGCTTAACATTTTTGTTGCGTTTGCTTTAATATTGTTCAAATAAATATTTTGTGCATTATAAACAATTATAAATTATTTTTTTAGATTTTGCGCAAACATTGATTAATGAATTAAATAATGTTTATGCGGCTTACTATCGCGTTTATTTTTGGTTATTAATTTTACAGTTTTTTATTATTCTAACGTTTCGAGAGATTTGCAGCCATCGTGGTCACGGAGAGAGTGATGGCCAAAAATAAACGCAATAGTAAGCCGCATAAAAAATCATTCATTATAAATAAGTTTATTTTGCATACGAGTTGTAGGTAAATTTTTAATTAGTCTCTTGACTCCGGTGATGCACGGGAATCATTCGCATTCGGTCGACAGAAGCGACGTGACAGTCGAACTAAACGGCTCGGCGTATCTTTGTCCAATGGTCGATAAGTGTATGATGAACTAGCCTAGTGGTAATTAAATGCTTAATCAAACCATGAGCCCCGGTTTAAAACCACTTGCCTGTACCAATGTACCAGAAAGTGTACTTTGAACTTGTTTCTGTTATACCAGCAATTTTTGTACCTTCGTATAGAAATGACAAAAATTAAAGCTCATGTTACTCATTACTTTAAAGTCATGTTACTCATTTACTTAAGCTTATTTACTTTAAATACTTCAAGTGTAACGTAAAAGTCGGTTTCTTCAGTCAGATTCAAATAATGTCCTTTCAAAAGACCATTAATATAACCATTAAAATCTTTGTATAAGTGTTATATAAAGATTAAAATCTTTATATCTATTATCTTTATATAAGTGTTATATAAAGATTTTAACCTTCAGCTTTAATAGATAAAAAATAATAATTAACGCATAATAAACTCATATTACAATTAATAATTTATAAAGTACTAATTTTATTGGCGCTAATGATCATTAACGTACAATAAATGCGGATTAATTATTAACCATAAACCGCAGTTTTATCCGTAAATATTGGATTTAAATATTTACGGAAAACTTACGGAACAAGTTGCATGTAGCCTAAAGATAATTCAAACAGCCGGAAATAATATGCATGATTGAATCTCATAGTCTCGATAAGGCTTGTTCAACAACTCTATCCATCTTGAATAAATCTCTTACTTCGGCTCCAGACTATTATTTTAAATTCTATTACCTATCTCAGATTTGCATTTACACCAGAATCCATTTAACCGACTTTGATCGCAGTGATCTATGTGGTAACATCGATGGTCTACGAATTTAAACTTAAATAATATAGAGATTTTCGTTTATAAAATTCCCATATTGGTTGAATTTTTAATAGATTCGTAACATTAATTTTATATTAATTTCATTTAAGTTCAGCCATTAAATAATTTTACTAAAAAATATTAAAACTGCTAGTAATGGTAAAACAGCGGAAACACTTTAATAAAACGCTTCCAATGGAGTCTTGGTGGGAACACGAAATTTATAAATCCACCATAATAAAAAAACATAATTCGAAAAGAAATGACAAAAGGTACTTTTGCAGTTGGCCGCTTAAGCTTTTAAGTGTTTCATATTTAAATACAAGGATTTTAAAACTGTACTTACAACCCTCTGAAGTGACTCAGCCGCGTTTAGAGATCAGCTTGTAAGTTGCCGATTACAACTAGGCCGGCATAGTGGTTGCGGCCGGCAACCTGCAGTTATTTAATTGTAGTAGCAGTTGTATCTATAGTACCAGGTTAGTTAAAACTGGCGACTTTTAAGATGATTTCGAAACGCGACGGAGTCCTTCACGGTCTGTATACTTAAAAAATAGCGGTACACACCGGCAGACTTGGGAAATAACCATCAATTGTCTGCCTACCACTCTTTATTTACTGTTTTATTTAACCTATTTATGTTTACCCGGCATAGTGGCGGCGGCTGGGGCAGCCGGGAACTGACTCGGTTATTCCAGTAGTCGTCACTCTTGGACCTCCTCTTGCTTATCATCAGGCGAGTCGAGGTCAGATGTCGTGTCACAATAAAAAAAAACTATACCTATATCAATGAATTATGTAAACATAAAATATAATTTATTCACATTATTCTTGGTAAGCTGGATGACAATACGATGAAAATCCAAAGGCGTCCCTGACCTTTATTCTTAACACGACCAGGCCGCGTTTTAATATATTTTTGAAACTTAACAACAAAAAAGTATTCTATACAAAATGAAAAACTCATCTGTATTCTGTTGACGTACCTACTTTTATTTGAAACTTTTTAAAAGCTCTTTTTTCTCACGAATAATAAAAGTTAACTGTTCTGTTTATAATAACAATACATTTTTTTATTTTTTTATTGTGACTCGACATATGACAGCATTCCGCTTGATGTTAAGCCGAAGTGTGGTCCATGAATGAATGTCACTGCTAATACAATCCAATAACTGTGAGTAGCAATCACATCCACTATGCCGGCCTAGATGGAACCTGCAACTTACAAGCTGCCTACCAGTTTTTGATAACCAGACCCGAAGCAAATATCCATCTCTTTTTTTTATTAACAAATATTTGTAATATTTAATATTATTAAATATTACAAATAAAAGCTATGAAACAAATATTTGCTCCGACCGGGGATCGAACCCGGGACTTTACGCGCAACAAACCAGTCGCTAAACCGTTCGTCCACGCCTGTCGTCAATTTAGTTACCTTTTGATATTTTTGTTTTCTTAGTTTTCTGGATATTTATTTGCTATTTTACAAAATAATATATATTTATAATCCAATTTATCAAGCAAACTATCAGACTTTTATTTCTGTAGGGATAGACAGAAACATTGGAACTCCATTTCTACGAATTTGAAACCCTCTTACTTTTATTACTTGAACAATGTTATATTAATGAATTAAACAAATTTTATGCGGCTTACTATTGGTCGACCAACACCTCAGTCTCTCTGTGACCACGATGGCTGCAAAGCTCTCAAAACGTCGGAATAAAAAAAAGTAAAATCTATACCAAAATAAACGCGATAGTAAGCCGCATAAAATTTGTTAAATTCAATAATCAATGTTCGCGCAAAATCTAGGCAGATACAATGTTACGCATTCATTAGCTATTTAACGCCCTCATTCCCAAATGTTTAGACAGAGCCAACGGAATTACCACGATCCTGATAAAACGGTCTTGCTTTATTTACATCCACAATTCTCTTTATAAAGACTTTATGGTTATGGGGACTGACGACCTGTTTTTTTTAAGAATGTTCCTGTTTTTATTAGAGAACAATCTTCTGGTCGTCCCTGTTTTATCTTACTACTTGCCTTTGACTTATTAATAAATCCCTTTCGTAAATATCTTTTTAACTTATATTACTTTAGCACAAAGCAAATATACTATGATGTAACATAGCTTAGAACAATGGTACGGAACTAAGAGCCATTCATACTTAGCAAGTGGTCTCGAGAGGTTGACACTAGAGGGCGTGACATCGATCTATAGTCCCACTGGGTCACTTTATCCTTTACATATGTTTCTATATATAATAGCTACCGTATGTTTTAAATATTGGTACAGTGGTATTTAAATCGTTGTTAAGAAGAAAATAGTGTTCCATCACCTATCATCTTTGTGGAAAGTTCAGGTACCTTGACCTTGCTGTGCTGTGTGTCCTGGCCCAATCCTGTGGGAAAAAGGCGTGACAATTTGATTGGTTATGTTGAGGAGCTCTGTACCCATAATCTCGTCTTTTTTCTCCTTTGATTTTTTTCCCGCACTGGTCAGAAGTATCCGCATTCTACCGAATGAATCGACAGCGACGATTTCGGCATATCATCTGTCGTCGGTACTCTTGCACCTCCCTTTTTCTTGGCTTACCGTTACGCATGTCGAAGTTGTCAGGTCATAACTTAAAATATATATTAACTTTATTCGTATTTATAAAGACTGTAATAATTCAGTAAAACATTTACCTTTTAAAAATAACTATAACTAGTTATTTTTTTGCTATCACATAACAAATAAAATTTTCGTTGCTCGTCATACGGACTTATGTTGAAAATAGTATAGGAACGTTGCCCTAATCTAAGACAAATAAAAAACTTCAAGCAAGAAGCACGCACACACTTACAATCTTGACAAATACTTAACGCGAAAGATCGCTACTTGTCTTTGAATCCATGCACTTAAAGTTTCAAGTGTACTTCAACGAGGAAGCGATCACAGTTTACTTACGAGAAAACAGTTTCAACTTATTTTTTTGTTATTTTATTAACACTCATATTATCAAGGACAACCTTTTTACTATTTTGCTTTCATTCTATTTATACAACCTCCTTTATTAATCCAATTTCAATTATCACGTTTATATAGTTAAATAATATTCCACCATAAAATATTAATAATCTGATTAAACTATCGTTTTAAAGAATATACTACAAAAACAAACTCATTTTAAAGAAATAAGGCACACAGTAAAGTTTGTGCCAGATATTTACGTTTATGACTACTCGTATTTCATATCGAGTAGTTTTAATAGATTGAAGATGACTGTTTAAAAAATACGGTCATTATGACACCAAATATTGCAAGGCAATTTTTATTAATAAAATTTAGTACAGAACATTGTTACTGGCAGCGGTCCAAGCTTAAAACCCTACCGCGGGTGAATATAATAAATTATACTTGAGCTAAAACTTTAATATGTAAAATATGAATCCAATTTAAAATCATAAGATAACCTAATCAATTATATAATGTGGACTTTGTTAATAAACACCCTTTGTTACTGCCTTTTCGTCTTAATCAATCAATTAAATTGTCACGCCCCAATTCCCAAAGAAATAGTTATAGCCATTTGCACAATCTTTCGCTTTCCTAATATACCATAATTATCTTTATATTTACATCGCTCGAACAACCGACAACCGACAAAAAAAGGTTCTAGAGTGAAGACCACAAACCGGCAGACGCAGCATAGGTAGGCCACCCATTAGGTAGACTTCCGACATAGTGAAAGTCACAAATAACCAGTGGATGCAACATCTAAAAATGGCGTTCTAAGTGAAAGGCCTATGTTTAGCAGTGGTTTTGGCTGATGTTGATGGTCTTTATATTTATAAGGCCCCATCGAAGAACCAAACTTTATTTTAAAATGCCCCTGGGTTTAAAACAATAATCTGGGTTTTATTTTTCCACAAATCGTTTCGTCAACCTTCTTTTATCCTAAAATAATTAATAATAATTGGGATTATAACATTTGTTACTACTTTTTCTTGTTTGTGTGATAAATATAAAAGAATTTGTAAACAAGTGAAAGCTGATAACCGGAACGAGTGAATCGACACTACCACTTCTAAATTATAGTTTTTTCAATATTGTTTAATTATTTAATACCATTATTTATACGATTATTAATTATTTATTACTCGTATTGAACTGATCATCTGAAGTTGTACCTAGATATCTACGGTAGTGCTAGGTCTAAAATTATGTTTTATTGGTGCACTGAGGACATAAATAAACAAAATAATAAAACCTCTATCAGGAAAACAATTGCATTTTTGAACGACGTAATAAAATGAGAAAACGTAATAAAACGAAGACAATAAGTTATAATTAAAGTATAAGTATGTATCACATAATAGGAATTGTACGCAATTCCTCTCAGTAATTGAATTATCTTTAAAGGCTTCCATGATATTATTATACAAAGCTTTATGCCTTTATTATTACCCGACTGCCAAAAAGGAGGGGCATGTTTCTCCAGTGTATCTATGTATGTACGTATCTATGCATGTTTCTTTAGCACGCACTGCAGAATATAGCTAGGAATAACGGTTCACGTGATTTTATCGTAAGAAGTGTCATTTGATTAGTAAGGTTAAGGAGAAAGTAAGAGGTGGTTTAAAGCGTTCTTTGATTGATTTATTGATGGGAAATAGGGTAAAAATTTAGGTATCATAGTCATATTCTTATAAAAACATTCTTAAGCGAGTTAGTTCACGATTGCCTCAGTTGCCGTCACTATGCCGACCAATAAAAATATTTAATAAAATTATTTTATTGTCATCGGTTTTTAAGAAGTGTACAAATTTTAAATTATTCAGACCTCTAGAAGTGGGTGAAAAAAAAATACATACATACTAGTCAAGCTAATAAAAACGTGTTAAAAAAGAAACAATCTTGTGATTTGTTCCTATTTTATCATCAATTTCCTATATATTATTAAACAATATAGTGATACAACAAACAAATTTCAGCACATAGAAAAGAAATTGGGTCAATTTGTTCGGACAGGGCATAATGGCGGCTCCTGTTACATTTAGTATTACATCAATATTCTAAAACTGTCTCATTAAGGCCTAACGAGTGGCACTTCGCGTTAGTATAAACATAGAATATGGCATGATAATGGTTATAATATAGGTTGTTTTGTAGAAGTTTCCATTTAAAAATGAGCTGACAGGCGTGGCGGATTGGTTGGCATATTAGTTACGCGTAAAGTCCCGCGTTCGATTCGGTCGGAGAAAAAGTTCTCCTTCATAGCTTTTTTGGTACATTAATTATTAAATTATAGATTTTTTTTAAAATTAATATCGTACATTTTTTTATTGTGACTCGACATATGAAAGCATCCCGCTTTTTGTTAAACCGAAGTGTGGTCCACGAATGAATGTCACTGCTACCACAATTCAATAACTGTGAGTAGCTTGGTAGGTTCCTATTTGGAACCAGCAACTTACAACCTGATCCGGAAACGTGACCAAATCACTTCACGGTCTGTATACTTGTACATATTACAATTCTAGTTTTATTTTCTAAATAATATATGCCTTTTATAAAACATATATTTGTTTATCTAAGGATCTAAGAACGAACTTTGGATTGTAATCCGATATCACATCATGAGTACTATTTTGTAGTCAAATTGTCTTTGGAGGCTAGGCTATATGAACTACAATTCCTTTGCCTTGAATTAAAGAACAATCGATCAATCAAATAGCCACAGGAATAGGCAGAGACAATAGAACGCCACTTGTCTCGATTCTGACATAACTTCCTCGCTTCCCTCACATCCACAATGGTCTTCAAACAAGCTCTACGGTTTTGGCCACTACAATACGATACCTACAGAATGTCAATTAATCAAATTGTTACGGCTTTTTCACACAGGAATTTGCAGAGACAATAGAGCGCTACTTGCCACGATCAAGACACAACTACCTCGCTTCCTTCACATTCACAATTCTCTTCACTCAAGCTCTATACAGAATGTAAATAAAATTAAAATTCTGTACACAAGAAAAATTATTATGAGTAAATAATTTTCTTGGGCTAACATACATTTGATGAAAAGTTTAACCAGGGGCAGCTTAACCCTCTTTTGGATTTAACACAATATCATCTTTACTTTTGTAGAATAAAGGCCGTTTGCACGCAAATTCATGAGAACAATAGTACTGCCCATTTGAGGTACACTTCTGAACTTTACGATAATCATACAATTTAGGCATTATATATTTTATTGTGGCTAGACATATGAAAGCACACTGCCTAATGTTAAGCCTAAGTACGGCCCATGAATGAAGGTGACTGCTGCTACAATTACATAACTGCAAGTAACAATTCCGATACCCTAAGCTGGCCTAGTTGAAACCGGCAACTTACGCGGTTGAGTTTTCTGTGACACTTCACGGTATGTATACTTAAAATTGGTGGTACTACCCCGGTTCGGCTGACTGGGAAAATGACCACCAACTGTTTGCCTATCACTCTTAAATACCCAATTCCTGAATCTTTTTTTTATTAACATACATTTTCAATCGTAGTAGCAGTCATCTCCTTGCTTCGCTTTTTCGCCGCTTGGATAGGAAGTGTACCTTAACAATTTTCACCTGCAAAACTCTTTACATTTTATTTATTGTTGACTGTACCGACCACAATGAAGGCTTTCGTCTGGTTCAGTAAACAGAGCGTGTTTTAGCGAAATTATGCTTAAAACTTTATGTTGCGTCAGTTTATTACAAACAAATAAAATAATAAAAACTTAGTTATTTGTTTTTAAGGTTTATGATATATGATCGTATTGTTTATTCTACTATATATCACTTTATTACAATCTTTAAAAATGTCTTCTAAAGATAAATAAAAGTTATCCTAATGCCTTAATACTCATAAAATAAAACCGTTATAAATTGCTAAACTGACGGAGGCTGAGGCAGCCGTAAACTATCGTAAAACCTGAATTTAAGGTTGAGGAGAACACATAGGCTGGTTAAGCATTCCTCTTGTCGATTGTTCGACAAAGAAACGACGCCCGGGGACGAAATCACAAGATCAATGGGGAAGAATCTTTTAAAATATTGATATTGTGTCACTTTTCAAATAGGCGTCGTAAAGTTGTAAATTATTTTGTTTTACAACAGTTTTGTTTACGGTTATTGTTATTTTGTTATAGCAATGTGTAAAATGAAAAAAGTTTTGTGTGTAAATAGACTTTTATGAGCCAAAGTGCTGTTAACAAAAATATAAACAGTGTAATTTTAAAATTACGCTTTAAAATTTTAATATTTTATGCTGAACAATTTTACTTTCTTAACAGTTTTTAAATGAATCAATGATTCTAATTATCACGCCTTTTTCCTACAAGGATAGACAGAGACAGTGGAGTGCCACTTGCCACGATCTTGACACAACTCCCTCGCTCCACATCCACAATTGTTTTCATACAAGCTCTACTATTATGGGCAACAGGCACCCCAGCTTTCTTTATCACATGATTTATAAAGTCCTTTCTTTAATCTTCTTTCACTCATCCTTTCCAGGTGCCCAAACCATTGAAGCATTCCTTTGTCAATCCTTGTCACTACATCTTCATCCAAGCCACATCAATAATTACGACGACCGAATAATTATCGCAATTATTCTCGATCGTATTCAGAAGACTGACTTTTGATTAGACTTTGATGTAAACTACTAATGAAAACCTCATTAATATTTGGAAACGACCCAAAGACACAAAGTGGTTACACAAAGTTTAGACACGACTTTTGATTCTACACATGTGTAGACATCAGTTTTAGTTTACGAATATTATAGAAATTTAATAAACCAAATACTCGTACTTTGGTTACATCAATAATTTCCATTATAATGGCTTTGTGTACTCGTATTAAAATATATAAACAAATATTTACTAAACTGGGGAACAATAATACCACAATGTAGCATTATTTAAATCAAATTTAGTTCAATAAAATAAAATGACAGTTGGTGATTATTTCTCAGTTTGCATATCTATGATAGTACCACCACATTCAAGTGGTAGTACCACGGTGCACAAACGTGTCGTGAAAATGTCGTCTATAGGAAACAACTTAAAAGTTGCTTACATTCAGCCAGGCCAGTTTTTTTAATGATTTTTATCGTGCGGTCCATGAATAGAAGTGAATTCTACTATAGTTAAATAACTGTAAGTAGTAGTCACATTCACTGTGTAGCACAAATGTAAGTAGCAGACGTAACAATCATCGATAAGATAGTCTAGTATATAAAACAAACATTATTTTGTTATATTTAAGTATAATTTAATATTAGTTTTGATATAATTTTATCGTAAATATAATTATTAGATTAGCAAATCTCAATTACCAATACTGTTATAAGATAAAAATAAAATATTTAGGTCGTTCTACATTGCGACACTTTTAGCATAGTCTCCCCCTGCCTCCTTAGTTCTATTAAAAATCTCCTTAGATACCTGCAACAAAAGTGTCTTTGACATTGTATTGTAGTACAAAGAACAGCTTGCACTTCTATACAACTTTAACAAATATATTATTTAGATATTTTTAATTTTATTATCAAACGTTCTTATTTCAAAGTGGCAACCGACATTGTAGAAGATTTCTTCAGTGGGGACCATGTTTAGAAAAATTAAATTAGTGGGTGCCTTTCTATTAGGCGAAGCAACCAACGACTTCCAAAGGGTGGGAAACCTTTAAGAAGTTTCGGAGTCTTAGTTTTCATAGTTCTATTTATACGCTAAAAGGAGCATAGGTCAATAAGGACTAGTGTAATGGCGTATTTAAATATTCAATTAAACAAATATTTGTATAAAAAAAAACTAAATATATTTGCACGCGACATAAACTATACAAAACCCGTTCACTTAGTTCCGCGTATGCTCCCGATTTTTTTATCACACAATCCCTTTTCAAAGCGATAAAGCTGAAGCTTCGCTTCGTTCATCGCTAAGTTTATGAATTAGATTGTAAAAGGCAAATTTATAGAGGCTAATGGTGCGTTAAACGATACATTTAATCTATTGTTCGCGAGAAAATTGATAAAGCGATCTCGTTTGTTGTTATCATGTTATTTATAGTTTAATAAATAGGTTGTATGTTAGGCTATTCATTACATTACTATTGGATTAGAAATTCATTCTATGAAATTTTTGAAAATGTAAAGATGTACCTGTAAAATAGAAAGATGGTTGTAAAATAGGAAGATACTTACATCAGGATTATTAAAAGAGGTGCTTTGCTACCCTGTGGGCATTGAGACGTAAAAAATTCTGTACATTAGATACTGGAAGAACTACCCCGGATCAGAAGACTATGCATCACGCCCACTACTTCTGCACAACCAGATCCGGAGCAAATATTCGCCTTTTTTTTATCAACAAATAATATATTTGTAATATTTACCTTTTTCATAGATATTTCAAATACTATTATAGTAAAACCGGGAATAGAACCCAAGACTTAACGCATGACGAGCTAGTGTGCTAAGCAATGCGACTAGCGTATGTTTGAAAAAAGTTGATTTATAATTAAATTTTTGAGAACTAAAGAGTACAGCGAAGAGAAAAAGAAGACAATTTTCGTATGAGGTTGAATTATTATTCGGTCGTATTGAGTCGTTAACGCGCTCGTTGCTAGCTAGTCCTGGCAGAGGCACGGCCAATTTAACCTATTTGAACTGACACTATCGTGAGCTTACAAGTTTTTCGTTTGCGTTAAATACGTAAATTTATACAGCCGTTTACTATAGAAAAAGGACAGTTATTTAATCGGTCAGCAAAAGAACTATTTTATAGAATACTGAGGACGACCTATATCTAGCTGACTTGATATAATAATAATGACATAAATATTATTGAAATATTCATAAATTATTAATATGAATAGTCTTTTTTACTCGAATTTCCGATATGAAAATTTATTACTTTATTGACTGTCTAGTTTTAGCCATGTTCTGATTTATGGAGGCTGTGATTCATGATTCCTAGTTTTTCAACACAATACTCAAATACACAATACTCAAACCATTATATTTTAGGAAATATAATGGTTTTTATAATTTGATTTATGTTCTAAAAATATTATTTGTATTCTTAAGTGAATAAAGTGTAAAAATATCTTTCATTATTAAGTGTTACATAATGTATTTCTTTTAAAAATATATTTATATTTTAATAAATTTAACTAATTTTATGCGGCTTATTATCGCGTTTATTTTTGGTTATTGATTGTATATACAATTTCTAATATTTCTCCGTGACCACGATGGCTGCAAAGCTCTCGTAATGTCGGAATAAAATTTACAATCACTAACCAAAATTAAACGCGAAAGCAAAATTTGTATAAAATTAAATAATCAATGTTCGCCATAAATCTTAGTACTAGATATATTTTACACTAAAATCTAACCACAAATATATTTAAAATATTAATATATAGATAGGTATATTGTATTATAGATAGGTATATTGTATTATAGATATATAGAAATTATATCTAAAAATTATTATTGGTGTAATAAAGAGTGGTAGACAATTGATGGTCATGAGCCTTGTATGCCGATCCTGTATGCTTGATACTATTTGTACTAGTACAGACCGTAAAGTGACTCGGTCGCGTTTCGGCATAGGCTTGAAAGTTGCCGGTTCCAATTAGACTGGCATAGTGGATGCGACTGATACTTGCATTTATTCTACTGTAGAATTATAACATTTACCGAATGTACTTCTAAATAACACCAGGCGGAGTGCTGTCATGTGACAAGTGTCAAGCCAAAATAAAATATAACCAAATAATTTAATATTGATAAAACGAACTATTTCCAAATTTAATGAAAGCCACAGATAGTAGTGATGTGACCTTTTGCCAGTCTAACTGAAAATATATTTATAGTTTTTAGGTCAATAGAATGCATACAGAAACCTACTTATCTAAATAAACATTTAATTAGCCACAGATTAAGCTCACCTTTAATCTAAATGACCCAAATGTCAAACGTGGTTATTTGATTATTGTACTAAAACCAATGCACTATTACTAAAATTGTTAAAGCTTAACTATCATCATTTTTACTTGACAATGTTTTAACATAGAACATAAATGCTTAATTTAACACTGGCAAGTTAATTACTAAGCCATAAACAAGAAAAAGAAAAAAAAGATGATTTCGGTCAGATAGTTGTATGCCCCTGGCGTATGTTAATTTATTTCACATCTGCTAGTGTCGTAATAATACAATTTGATTTAAGGCAAACCTGATCCGGGGATACTTGTACTACCCCGAATCGTTAGACTGAGTACCATTGCCTACCACTCTTTGATAACCAGACCCGAAGCAAATATCTACCTCTTTTTGTATTTTTTATTCACAAATATTTGCAATATTCAATATAATTGTTAAATATTACAACTAAAACTTATGAAACAAATATTTGCTCCGATCGGGAATCGAACCAACCGCTAACCGTTCGTCCACGCCTGTGTATGCTGCAGTATCTTTAAGGTAAACTATACCTCCTCGTGGTGGACTGCGTAGTGAAAGTCACGAATAACCGGTGGATGCAACTGGCATCTTGTCGTTCGAAATGGCGTTCTAAGGGGGAGGCCTATGTTCAGCAGTGGACGCATTCTGGCTGACGATGATGATGATACCTCCTCATATTAAACTATATTATCTAATTAATAAATAATTTATTATTAGTTGCAATATTCATAGCTAAATGGGATTATTATTAAATCGTTCATCTATTAGTTACAGAATGTTTAAGATAATTAATTATAATGTCAAATAGTGACAAGACAATTAATTTTGGTTGATTTAATTAATTCTAGTTATAGTTAACGTCTGTAATGTGAATATTAGCTTGGAGTATACAACAACTTCATATAAATATATTTGTAATAAACTAACTTTTTAATTAAGTATATTTATCAATTATGGATCTATCAAAAATGTTCTTCTAAGTTTTTTGGGTTTAAAAGTTATAGGCACTAGGCCGCTTTCTTGAGGACGTCTTCGATTTGGTTGGAAAACACCCTTTTGGCCTGCCTTGTTTAACGCATTCATCTACATCAGAATTAAAAATACAACATCAAAATACACATGTAGTTTGTTTTCCTTTCGCGCTCCTTTACGTTGTATTTAAATTATTTTTGTATTATGGCTGGACTTGACAGCACCCCGCCTAATGTTAAGCTGGAGTGCGGTCAACTATGCCGGCCTTGTAATTCTACGTTATACAATTATTATTCACGAAAACTGCTTACGTTATTGCCTATGTCCATGTCCATCTTTAAAATCCATACAAATTGTTGGATAAAGATTTTTTAAATTTGGTTTGGAGAATACCCGTATATCCAAACTGACAAACTTTATAATATTATTATAGTAAGTATATATAGGTGTATAAAAAATAAATAATATGACGGGAAACATCCAAATTTGTTCTAATGGCAATTTGAGTGAGTCGCTCGATCGACTTTTTCACCTCATTTATTTTTAGATATTACTTTTTATACGTACATTTTTTATTCATCTTTCTCAACTTTAGAAGTTTACTGAATTTTCTAAGAAAAACAAGATAATTTTTGTAAACAACCTCTCTGCCCCTGATCAACAGCAAAATAATATTTCTCATAAAATATATTAGGTAATACTTACCTGTAGGTAACGAAAATAACTATAAATAAAGAAATTTACCACACAAAATATGTAAGTACGAGTAGTAAAATTTTCTCTCTCTACTAATATGTATATAATATTTTAATAAGAAAATCATTTTTTAACCGTGTAACGTAGAGACGTAGAGTAAAAAATCAGCACTATTCGTGTTCATTATAATGACATATACTAACACCAAAAATATAATATTTAATAAAAAATCACAATAAATAAATAAAGTATAATACTCGTAGGTCTAAATTGGCCTTCTTGGACTTTTCATAGTTCCATAACTTATACAACAATGTAATTAGGTACAACTTTAAAACCATAATCTAGGTCTGGTATCGGAAAGACTCCTTTAAAAAAAAAACAAAACAATGTCTGACCTTATAGGATGAATACGAAACAAAAAATGTGACTCACCTGAGTATGTGAATAAAACATTGAGAAATTCGACACGATGACTGGTACAGGCAGAGCTATTGTCAGGACACCAGCCAAAGCACAAAGAGCACCGACGAACATACCCAAATAAGTCTTTGGAGCCATGTCACCATAACCTACCGTTGTCATGGTAACGATGGCCCACCATAATCCAAGGGGTATAGACTTGAATTGATTATCCGGATTATCCTGCAAAAAAGGGTATTTTTGTTATATTTTGAACGACATTTGGAGCGTTGCGGTTCTGTGTATCCTATAAGTATACGTTAAAATAGGCTTATGTGTGGTTATCTATTTTCTACTAACGGTCACCAATCTACTGAACGCGCTATTCATTGCTTAACTCGCGTTCCCATCGAATGATCAGCGCTTTAACCACTCGGCTACGAGCAGAATTACTCTCCAGCTTAACATCAATTGGTATGCGGTCATACGTAATGACCACACTTCGTCTAGAGTTTAAAAGTGGAGTCGCTTGAACCTCTGAAAAAAGTCTGTGAGCAATAACCGCATTTTATAATGACCTTTTTTTATTGTATCCTCGCTTGGCCTGATGGTAAGCGGAAAAGAATGTTCATAAGCGCCGACGATTGCGGCCGTAACATATGACGATATTACAGCCTCAGATGACATTTAAATGAAAATTATTTTATTGTAGACATATATAAATTGAAGACATTCTTAAGAAAGCTAGGTTGCCTAGTGCCTATAACCATAGAGCCTGTATGAAGAGAATTGTAAATGTGTAGGAAGCGAGGGAGTTGTGTCAGGATCGTTGCAAGTGGCATCTCTGCCTATCCCTATGGGAAAAAGGCGTAACAATTTGATTGATTGATTAAATATTTTATTGTCTAATAATTCGCGATTATTTTTTTAATCCTAATTAATCTATAAGTCTGTAGAACTTCTGGAAATAGCCTAATTGATCTTTAAAATATTTGCTTAATAATGTATTTACCCTAATAAATTACGTGAAAAGGCCTAAAGTTGTAATACAGATAAAATTTCGTGATAGGGAGTTTGTTGCGCTATAGTGGTCTATCAATATATCGCTGAACTCAGCAAAGCTACGGTCCGGAGGTGTTCGTAAATCCAGTCGTAGTTAATGGATATCTGTTTTGTCGGTTCAGACTGTTTACATGGAAGTAGCGGTTTTGCGCAATAAAACCAACTCGTACTCGTATCCACGAAAGCAAAAGGTGAGCACGATTATAGGAAGACTATGGCGACTGTGGTGTAGTGGCAGTCACGCAAACCGAGAGCACGGGTTCGAAACCACCCACCGGTACCAATGTATCTTTGATATATGTACTTTGGTTGTCCTGTTTCTATCATACAAGCACATTAGTAGCTTAGTAAAGAAATGTAAATAAAATTAAAGCAAACGGGTGGTATTTCAAGTGGGAGCCACGGTTAAGACGACTTTTTACAATAATAAGTAGTTTTGTAGGTACTACATGAATAGTAAAAACCAAATTATGATAAATCGGGGTCCGCAGGGTATGAAGATAATTTTGGATTTGACAGAAGCGAGATAGTTGTGTCCAGTTCGCTCAATTGTCTCTGCCTATCTCTGTGGGAATTAAGGCGTGACAATTGATGATGATGACATTTAGTTTTAATATATTTTCTTGAGACAACAAATAAATTACCTAATATCAACAAGAGAACAATAATTAGTAATGTTTTTAATGATATTACTGCGAGTTTAGTATTTTAAAGTTGGCAGCAACTCAATATCGTTAAAGTTTTCTTTTTATTTCTTTGAAATAGAAAATAAAAGCAAGCATGTCGCAGCTGCTCTCGATACAGCCTTTCAAAGCCAACCACACATAGCATTGATCACAAACAACAATAATTTAAACCACGGTTTTAAATCACTTTTAAAACGTATTGTTAATTTATTTAATAACTATTTAGGATAAATATTTAGAAACCAATCCTTTATAGTGAAAACATTTTGTGCGTGTTAAAGGCTGTGGGTAGGATAAGTTTTGAATTTCAATTGCTTTGTCGAATAGGTTAGTATTGGGTATTTTGTTTCCTAATGCTGAAACATCAAGTTCGCTGCTTTCTATTTGGTGTATTTAATTTTCTCAGCGCTTTTTGCTTAGTATCGGAAATCAGGCTTGTAAGTTAAACCTAAATTATACAGAAGGTTGTAAGTTTTAGCTTTCACAATGCATTTGTAATACTCTGCAGTCTGTTCGTTAGTAACTTATTCTTCTAACTTTTAATATAGGTCAACTTTGGTGTCAATAAATGGAAGTATACCAGATCAATTCAAAGGCATTAAGAATTTAATAATAGGATGATTTAGTTCAAATGTATTGTTGAAACTAGGCGACCAAAGAACGTACGTATTTTTAGATTTGTAAGCAGTGGTCTTACAAGAGACCGTGAAGTGATTTAGTCGCGTTTCAGCTTGGGAGATGCCGGTTCCAACTAAGCCGGCATAGTGTTATTACAATAAAGCAAGTCATCTCTCTTAAAATAAAGACAATTTTATTAATTTCAGTAATTCATTTCATAAAAATAATTACTTTACAAAGTTCAAAGGTTATCCCAACTAAGAGGATGAAACTGTACTTGGCTATAATTGACATTCTAACATTTATTATTTTTGTTGAATTACTTCAATTGTTTTTTACATTGTCGAATTGTAGGAGTGGTATGCAGCCAGATTGTGGTGATTTGCCGACCCAGAGTAGTTCTACTACTTTGAAGTATACAGACCGTGGAGCGACTTAGTCTCGTTTCGGGAGCAGGTCGGCATACTTGAACGACTACTTGAAATTATTTACCTACAGTAGCAGTCGCTTCAATTCATAGACTGCACTCCAGCTGTCATATGTCGATCCACAGTTATTAATTAATAAAAAATCATTTTATACTAAGCTAATAAATGTACCATAGAGTTGTATCATAGACATGAAATACCGAAAGTACATAAATACCAAATATACATTGGTACTAGTAATTGCTTTTGAAACAGAGTTTTTCGGCTTGGTGATTTTTCGAAAAGAATTTATAAATCTCATATGAATGGATACGTTAAACAAGGCAGGCCCAGGAAGGTGTTCGCCGACCAAATCGAAGACATCCTCATGAAAGCTAGGGTGCCTAGTGCTCATAACCTTACAGCTTGTTTGAAAAGAATTGTGAATGTAATAGATGCGAGGGAGTTGTCTCAGGATCGTGGCAAGTGGCGCTCCATTGCCTCTGCCTATCCCTGTGGGGAAAGGGCGTGAAAATTTGATTAATTATTTGATGTTTCGAAATGAATAATCAATCAAATTGATTATTCAATCAAAAGATTTTTGCCCACTGGGATAGGCAGAGACAATGAAGCGCCACTTGCCACGATCCTGAGACATTTCCCTCGCTTTCCACACATTCACAATTCTCTTCATACAAGCTCTACGGGTATGGGCACTGGGCAATCCAGCTTTCGAAATGACATCAAAACGTTTTTATCCATATTTTTATACCTTTCCAACATCGATGTAAACATCAAAGCTTTCCAATTACCAATTAAAACTCTCAAACGTGTACGTCATCATAAATTGGTTTATCAGCTTTTAATAACGTCACCTGACACCACAAACGTCGACTTCACAATCGCAACGTTAATATGTAGGTGTATGGAAAACGATCCCGTCAGTCAATAAACAAGTAAATGGATTTTTAATTATATTGGTATTGTATTTCTGTGACAATCAATCAATCAAATTGTCACGCCTTTTCCCACAGGGATAGACAGAGACAATGGAGCGCCACTTGCCACGATTCTGACACAACTCCCTCGCTTCCTTCACATTCACAATTCTCTCCATACAAGCTCTATAGTTATGGGCACTAGGCAACCTAGCTTTCTTGAAGATGTCTTCTGTGACACGTTATTTTATTATTATTGTGGCTCGACATATGACAGCACCCGCTTGATGCTAAGCTGAAGTGCGGTCCATTTAAGGAGGCAACTGCTACTACAGTTGATGTTTTTTGTGATACAAGATTTGACCACGATTAACCTGATGGATAGACACAAAAGCTCCGAAGATTGAAAAATATATTCCAATAGTCGCTTTTTCACGATTCGTTAAAAGGACTCAAGGTAAATTGGTAACTTTTAACTATTATAGATCCCGATAAACCACCAGTACCATCCCAGTAGAGTGGATTGGAAAAATATGCAGTGACAAGAAGATTAATTAAGGCGACCGTGGTGTAGTGGCAGTGCAATGATTACACAAACCGGAGAGCACGAGTTCGAGACCACCCACTTAGTATAAAAATGTAAATGTAAAAAAAAACTTTATTCCTTTAAATGGTTTTGGCACATGGAAAGGAGGGGTGAAATTAGATTGACGAAAATAATTTATAAATCTGATGTGGATACATGCGTTAAACGAGGCAGACCCAGGAAGGTGTTTTTTGACCAAATCGGAGACATACTCAAGAAAGCTGTGTTGCCTAGTACCTATAACTTGTATGAAGAGGATTGTGGATGTGAGGAAAGCGAAGATACAAGGGGAGCAAGTGGCGCTTCATTGTCTATGTGAGAAAAGGCCTGACAATTTGATTTAATTAACAGGACAAATAACTACTGGCTTTTCTATATTCAATATTTCTAAATAAATATTAAATATAGAGGTCGCTATTAAATTTAAACAAAATAGTTTATTTATTGTCCGGCATAGTAACAGCGACTGAGGCGTCTTGAACTTAATCGCTTTTTCTGCCTTCAAAAAGTTAAAAGAAGAAATTCTTCAATTTATTTTTATTTGGGTAAATTTGAAAACTTCTGCTTTGGGGCAAGGAAAAAAGGCAAATTGTCCCTGTTTCTGATATGAGAAAATAATGAAATGCGTTATCATTGGAAGACCAATTTCTTTGGTAAATTTTGGCATGCCTTTGCCTGCGGACACGACCTTTTTATGTTTTGTCTAAACGAAAAAACGACCCGATAGATGAATACAAGTAGAACAAGAATACCTTGTTTTATTATTAAAATTGTTTACTTTATAAAATGAACTTTAATCAGAACTAGAATTGTAACCTAAATGTTTAAAATTTATAATTATAATCTTAATCATTAACCATAAAGCGAAACGTTATAAATCAAAATATTAAAATCAAATTGAATACCTTCTTATACAAAGGAATAGGCAGAATCGAATCAATGGAGTGCCACCTGCCACGATCGTGACACAGCTCCCTTAATTCTCTTACATCCACAATTAAAATTTATAAAAGGTAAATTTATAAATGGTCAGACAAACCGAGAACGCTGGCCACTTACTTGCCTGTACCAATATATCTCTTATTTATTGGTATATATTAATACAATATATCTTATAATAATGTAAAAAAAAATCTTGAATATTCGTGTAAGTCTCATGATCTCATTTAAGTCTCGTGTAAGTCTTTATGATCTCAAGAATAATGGCGAAAGTCATATAAGGTCTTCATACTTCGCAAAACAATATCTTATTAAAAAGAAAGAAAATTTATATAAATCCACCAAATAATATACGCGATTTAGAAACCATTTTATCATTACACGAATTTCAGCTTCGGTCATTTTTATTGCCATCAATGCTTTCATGAGATCGTTAAATATTTGTGGCTAAAACCATAATCATTTCTAGTACATTAAATATATATCTAACGTAATGTTTCTATCATTTGCGTTTTATTGAACATTAGCGTTGCCGTTTCTTTATATGAAAAATAAAAAAATAAAACAATTATATATTATATTGCCTAATAAATTAATAGGTCAAAATGGGCGTATATTTTTGGATTTAAGAACTAGGGACTTACTCTTTGCCATATTTGACTTAAAAAGAATTTAAAATGTTAACTTTTATTAAAAAAAGCGACGAAGAAATGTAGAATTTATGGCAGTAAAAAATATATCGCATTTCAAAATTCAATCGTATACTTATTTCTTTAATTCCCACAGGGATAGATAAACAAAACGGAGGTGGCGATAGAACTCTTGGCTTTCTTTATGTCTACGATTTATTTTACTACGTACAGTACATTTTAAAGATCCAGCAAACCTGCTACAGTTCACTAGATAAAGAAGAATTCTCACTAGAAGATGAAATACTCGTATTTCAAATAATGTATTTTAAAAAATATATAAAACCACAATGCATTTTAAAGTCAATTAAATAGAAATTATTTATTTTATTTAGACTATTTCCAGAAAACCTCCTTTTTTATGTATAAATAACAATAACCAATATGTTTACTTGAGGCTTGTGAACGAAATGTCACGGATGGCTGTTCATAAGGCGGTGCTCGTTCCTACATTAATGTATGGAAGTGAAGGTTGGGTATGGCAGAAGAAGCATGAGAGTAGAATTAACGCTGTGGAAATGCGGTCGTTAAGGAGTGTGTGTGGAGTGACGATAGCGGATAGAATAAGGAATAGCACATTGCGTGATAGATGTGGCTTGAAAGAAGATGTAGTGACAAGGATTGACAAAGGAATGCTTCGATGGTTTGGGCACATGGAAAGGATGAGTGAAAGTAGATTGACGAAAGGAATTTATTAATCTGACGTGGGTGGATGCGTTAAACAAGGCAGGCCCAGAGTGTTTTCCGACCAAATCGGAGACATCCTCAAGAAAGCTAGAGTGCCTAGTGCCCATAACCACAGAGCCTGTATGAAGAGAATTATGGATGTGAGGGAAGCAAGTGAGTTGTGTAAGGATCGTGGTAAGTGGCGCTCCATTGTCTCTGCCTATCCCTATGGGAAAAAGGCGTGACAATTTGATTGATTGATTGAATGCTTTTTGCAAGTACGAGTAAATAATCAAAGAACTCACCTGAGATTTTTCAGCATAATAAACTAGACTTGCAAAAATAACAATGCCTAGCACTAGAAAGAACACCAATAAAGTTAATTCTTTAGCCGAGGCTTTGAACGTATGAACTAAAATCTTCAATCCAGGACTATGCCTCGTCAATTTGAATAGCCTTAAAATCTTTATTATAGAAATGAATTCTAAAATGTCAGCTTTACCACCAGTTCTTCTTATAACAGTCATTTCAACAACAACGTCCATATAAAAACTTAAAGTTGCTATAAAATCTATGATGTTCACTGGAGACCTAACAAATTCTATCATGTTCGGTGCGACCTGAAACAAAAGACAAATCAGCTTAATGATCGCGTTTAATTTGACAAATTACATTGCTACCATAAAAGAGAGTTGCCTCCTAATCTATGGGTTAGTATTTCAATGCTCGCTTAATAATGATGTCCTTTAATTAAACTGCGTTAACAAATTGCTTTAATTCACCTTAACCATTGTTTAATCTTACGATTGCGGAAAGAACAATACATTTTTATGATTAGGGATTTCCTTTTTAATACAAGATTTTATTCAACATGCCTTCTTGATATGGATCAAGTCTTGCAAGTGATCTCCAAACGATTGGAGTAAAATTTAACACACACGTTTAGTGAATGAAAATGCATGTTAAGTTAAGCGACGTCATTCTAATTCCATTATTGTGGATTTAGGTTCAATACTTCAATACAAATCATTTTTTTACTTTTTGCCCACCTAATAATTTAAAATCAAAGGGTACGTCTGTACGTAACCTTTCTATATATATTTAACATGGATTGAGCTTCAGAACCGTATTGAAAAATGTTCACATGGGCGTAACTAAAAGGAATAACTTTGTTCGTACCCCCTTTAGTATCCGCACAGGTCGGGGAAGGCATCCATATTCTGCCGAGCGAATCAACAGTCGAGCTAAAGATTTCGATTAAATTAGACATTTAAATACTAGCCCTAAGTATAAACTTGTATAGCTTTAGGGTAAGTACGCCCATCACTGAATCTTGGTACAACTGGCGTTAAAATTTATTAACTTTTATATTTAACAAATGATCGTGTCAGACTTGTTCTTTTGTTTTATGTTTCTTTTACAGAAGAGACTAAGTACTTTATTTTGACAAGACGACTGGAGAACCATTTTCCATAGTTCATAATTGTCATCTCTATTCTGTCATATTATTTATCGTACGTTAGCAATTAACAGTAACCTAGCACTGAACTGAGCGCCTTCTTTTACATGAGATTTCACAAAAAATGCTGTAGTCGGGAGGGGCGGAATATGTACTGATTTATAGTAAGGGCATTATAGAAAAACGTTATAAAATAAATGTATAAATTAGAGAACAAATTAATATCCACAAAAGTCACATATTAAGGAAAGCGTCCGCATTCTGACGACCGCATCGGCAGTCGAGCTAAAAAAAAACTCTTCGCATCTTTGGATCCTTTAAGCGATGCGTGAGGAAGCTCCATTGGTCGGCATAGTGACGACAACTGAGGCCGCCGCACACTAAGGCGTTTTTTACAGTCGCTGCCACTCTAGACCTCCCTTTGTTTACCATCAAGGCAAGTGGAGGTCAAAACGAGTCACAATAAAAAAAATTGGTTGAAAAAACAATGATTCTCTTAAAATGATTGTGTGTGGGCGTACAAAATAACGAATGTTATGTTCGGATATAAAAAGAACATTGTTTATTTTGATGCCCACTTGAGTCGTCAATCTGATTTTAATTGCGTTATTTTGTTTACTTGATCCTACTGTTAGGGAATTAAGCCGGCTATAATGAAACGTTTTCAGATCTACTACATTTCTATTTAAGTACCCACTTTAATGAAAAGCTATTAGAGACGCTAATTAGAAGAATAATTATTTATTAAAACATTTTAGGAATCCACTTTTAGGAGCACCTTTTATATATAATTGGACTCTTGGAGAGGTATTTTTACATGACTAAATAATATTTCTTTACATTTTATGTTAATAATTAAATATGCTTTATTAAATTTACTAAAAAGTTATTTGCCTACAAAGTGTTGTTTATGAATGGTAATAATACATTTAAATATTGAATAATAATAAAAACTAAATTAAATTCTATTTTTTTTTCTTGGCTTTTAAAGATGAACTAAAAATTAACTTTTTTATAGAAATAACGATCATTTTTTTATAAATCAAGCAACTGCATTGTAAACAGAGGTAAGTACAAGTTGGTAATCTTATATTACAAACAACTAACATAACATAATATTTAATTTATTAGTTCTTAAGGTTTTTTTTTGTGTCTCGTCATATGTATTAATTTTTTTATTGACCGGCATGTAGCGCGGTCGCTACAAGGTCAATGAATAGAGATAACTGCTACTTAGTTAAATAACTGAGGGTAACAGTCGCATCAACTGTGCCGGCCTAGTTTAAACCGAAACGCGACTGAGTCACTTCACGGACAGAATACTACCCCGGAATGTGAACTACAACCAGACCCGAAGCAAATATCCGGACTGAAAAAATATTTATAATTTTTATTTTAAATTTGCTCCGACCGGGAATCAATGCCGACCCTTACGTAACGGACTGGTATGCTAAACCAAAGCGTCGAACTAAAGGTCTATGTCTAACGGCAGATAGAGACATTTAATTTTTTTTTGTTTGTTACCTTAGAAAAAGAAAGTAATTTAACAAATAGAAATTAAATATAAAATTGTTTTTCTAAATAAATTACGTAAGGGAATTACTTAGTCTTAAGTTATCCCGAATTCCCAAAATTATCTCTTGAATCAACTGAAGCGAAATTGTCCCAAAAGATTAAGAATTTACGGATTTCAATTGTGAGTTAGAACAATTGGAAACTTTGCAAGACTCTACCCGTCCAAATGTAGGCTTAAACTTGGCACTGTGCTGCATCCAAAACGACTGGGTCATTGAATTTCCAAGCCAGGATAAACTGAGCACATATTCTTGTTAACCAAGAAAACGTTATTAAATCCTTAATTAATCAATCAAGTTGTCAAGCCTTTTTCCCACAGCGGTAGGCAAGGACAATGGAGTGCCACTTGCTACGATCCTGATACAATTCCCTCGCTTCCCTCACATCCACAATTATTTTTATACAAGCTCTACCATACATAAATTCCTTTTATAACTAGGTACAATATTTTTACTAATTTGTTTATATACTACCACGTATTTATGTATAATTGTTTTGACTTTTGTTTTCCTCAATCTTTGCACGTGAATATAACATTTCTTTTGTGTCCCCAATGTAGGCTGTCAGAGAATGTCAAGCGCATTAGGTTCTCCTATCGTATAGAGAATAAAGTGTTAAAATAAATAAAAAAATGTTTTTTAACTTGTAGGCAATTTCACGAAAAACAACGAGCTGAATATTACATGAATAATTACCAATAACTTTATTTTAAAATTGTTTTAAATTCTATCAAAGTTACACCAAGAATATGTGTCCTGCGACCGACATTTTGGCAATACGCCGGCAGACAAAAGCATTTTAAAATTCATATGAAATTATTGATTCAGGGTTTTTTAATAAAAGTTTATTGACTAGTTAATGAAAGATTGATTTCATTCGTTTTTACTATTTACAACATCGGTTTCCAAAAATAATAGTACTTAAATTTGCGATTTTAAATCATTATATTTTAAACAAATTTAATATTAATAGGACAATCTTATGTTTAAATAATTAAATTATTTTCTTTATTTCATGACACAGCTTGCCTGTTGTTATGCTAAAGTGCTGTTTATAAATAAAGGCGACTGCTACTACATAATAAAGGCGCACAATATAACATTACATAGGCTTATACTCGTAATATAATAAACACAAAGCTTTAAAGAATTTTAATTAAAAGCAGATGTTGAAAAAAAAATTAAATCTCTCACAGTAATATTTAAATTTTAAATTGTTTCATTTATTTAAAAATGCAGAGCGTTGCAGTATAAACTGTAAAAATTTACATTAAAATGCCTTTAATTCGTTTTACTTTGAAACTAACCGCCTGTTTCATGTAAAATTTTGTTAAGATTAAAACTTTAGTAAAGATTTATCTCTTTAACTGACATTAAATTTAACTTGCTGAAACATTAAAGTAGCTACCTAATTTAAAGTTAGGTTAAACTGTGGGTAGTAGGTAAAATTATGTTAATTTTGATTTGCTGTTTTTTATTGGCAATTTTCCTGTTACTTCTATTTTACAAAGTTTTTATCACTTTTATCTTGGCGAAGTCTCAAAAGCTCTTCGAAAGACACAGCTTGAGACAAAAATTTGTCAATTTGTCACGTCCTTTTCCCACAGAGACAGGTAGAGATATTGGAGCGCCACTTGCCACGATCCTGGCACAACTTCCTCGCTTTCCTCACATCCACAATTCTCTTCATACAAGCTCTACAGTTATGTGCACTAGACAACCCAGTGAGACAACCAACTTTCTTGAGAATGTCTACGATTTGGTCGAATCAATTAAATTGCAATCGAAAATAATTAACACTTCAGTATCACTATTATTACGTTTTAAAATGTAGGATTATTTATATTAATCTTTTATTATATAATATTAACAAGTTTCGTCCAAACCCTCAGTAAATGCTACTTACATTACGTTGTATTGGAAAACTAAGCAAACGACCACCAACTCTACCACTTTTTTTGGTTATTGTGTCTCGATATATGACATCACTCCAACCGACATTATATGATGGCTGGAATATGATCCATTAATAGAGGTGATAATCATAATGAACTACAGTTCAAATACTGTAAGTATCTGTCACATTCATTAAGCTGACCTAGTTAAACCGGTAACTTACAAGCTGATCCCGAAATGCGACGAAATTGCCTTACGGTCTGTATACTTTTAAATTATAATACAATTTAAAACCCAAATAAAATTACAATACAATATTTTAATGAAAAAAAAAGACTAATATTCGTTTTATATTTTTGTCGAAAGTTGCTGTATCCACATAATAGGAGCCAGTTTAATTCTGTGTGTTTGTAATGAGCCACAGGGGATCGAAGTTAATACGATGAAGGCACATAATTATTCGTTCCGTTTACCCTTTGCATCCCTTTATAATATCTAAAGAGATATTCATGTGTACATATAGGTTTAAAGATATTTATTATTCACAAGAACATAACAACCACTTGAATACAAGATTCAAAAGCGACCGTGGTGTAGTGGCAGTGCAATGGTTACACAAACCGAGAACACGAGTTTGAAATCACCCACCAGTACCAATGTATTTTTGATATATGTACTTTAGTTGTTCTGCTTCTATGACAAGCACAGCTTAGTATAGAAATGTAAAAAAAAGATGATTAGTTACAAATGTTTCGCCGTAATCAAAACAAAGATAAGACCCATAGAGATATTTTCTTGATATTTAGTTCTTGGTTTTTCATTTTTTCGAGATTAGATCTAAAATACAACATCATGCCTATCATGTATACAAAATAGTACATACGTTTATAAATTATAATAGTATCCTATTTGCGATTGGTAAATTGTGAACTGTCCGTCCAAGTTACCTGTCCATTGTTAGAGATTATCCTAACCACATAAAGTGAGGTTTCATTGACATACTATTTATTTAGGATGTACACTTCTATATTCAGTGTATATCTATCATTCACTGTTCACGATCTCGACTGAAATTTGCTATAGTTTTAATTTTGTAGATACTTGAGTAAGTCAGAGAGGATGAATACATCTAAATTCATCCTCTCTGACTAAACTTAAAATTTTACGGCACCGACGTCAATTATTTTGTTCTTTAATTGATTGTATTTTTGAATAAAATATATTATGTACAAATCGAATGCCACAACTTAAAGAGTGGTAGGCAGTGATGCCCAGTCTGCCGATCCGGGGTAATACCACTTACAACAGATATCAGCTTGTAAGTTGCCGATTTCAACTAGGTCGGCATAGTGGATGCGACTACTTCTTACAAGTAACTGTAGTAGAAGTCGCCTCCGTTAATGGACCGCACTCCAGCTTAACATCAGACAGGGTGCTGTCATATTCCGAAACACAATAATAATAAAAACATTTAGAATATATATTTTTATTGTGCTAAGGCGCTCCTATAACGTTATTATAATAAAATAATAAGAACGTATAGTTATTTGTATTATACGTCTAAAACATATTAATTGAATGAAAGACTTCAATTAATATAATTTGTGCAACCCATTAAAATATTGACTTAATAATCTGCTTACGAGTAATGGGTAGAAAAATTAAATTGAAATTAACTTATTACTGAAAATTGCTTTTCACTTTGTGTACTATAAATATTTATCATCATCAATGCCTTAATTTCCACAGGCAGAAACAACAGAGCGTCACTTTCGACGATACTGTCCCAACTCTTGCTTCCTTGACATCCACACACAATTCTCTTTATACATGCTATTTGGTTATGTTTAACTAAATTATTATGCCAATTTTTATAGGAAATTACTCATACATCAATTAATCAAAGTTTACTCCTTTTTTTCCACAGGGATAGGTAGATACAACAAAACGCCACTTGCCACGATCCTGACACAACTCCCTCGCTTCCCTCACATCCACAATTCTCTACATACAAGCTCTTCGGTTATGGACACTGTTAATGTAATGCGAAATTACGAACCAGTAATTCGGTGCGATCCATATAAATATATAGATACATATTAAAATATATAGATAGATATATAGGTAATAGTGAAACAGATGCGTAAACATTTATGCGAATAACAAACCGTTGAATTATTCATGTAACATAGCGAAAACATTCATGTATTCAAAATCCTTCGCTTTGTCATAGTGTGATTATGAATAATGTTGTTATTTCGTTATGTTTATTGTTACGTGTGCAAGAAAAATGATTGCCTCTCTAGTTTGCGTATGACAAAATGCACCACAATATAATTGAAGAAATAAAAATATTTACTTAGTATTGTATCTTTGGTCTTTCAATATCTAACGTTAACCTCAGAGCCTCAAACTATAATATATATAAAATACTTTCGCTACAAAACAAACTAGAGTTTTGTTTAAATACAGACAAGTGATTCCAAATTGTAGACAATTTCTAGATTTAGAGATTATAACTACACATATATTAACGCGACCGTGGTGTAGTGGCAGTGCAATAGTTACACAAACCGAGAGCATGAGTTCGAGACCACCCACCGATACCAATATATCTATGATATAAACACTTCAGTAGCTTAGTATAGAAATGTAAATTAAAAAATTTAAAAAAAAAACATTAGAGATTAAATTAAAAAATGTCAATTAACAACTTACTTTCTCGCTACCTAGATGACTACAAAGCCTTATAAACGTTGGATTCAAAATAATTAAAACGAATGTGATAACGAAAACCGCAAAAAATCGGCGCATTGGGGCGACACGCGTAGGATATTGCGGCGATACTTGAGTAAGAGAAATAGGACGACTAAAGTTCATATATCAAAGTTACATTGGTACCGGCTAGTGGTTTCGATTCCGTGCTCACGGTTTGCATAAGTAGCCTTAAACTACTGTAATTTAAATAATAATTATTTAAATAAAATAATTATTATTAAAGTGAAGCGTGCTATCTATTTTGTTTTAATTAATAAACCAAATGTTGTATGCTTGTACTGACTTAATGAGTTTGTATAGGCTAATGTATCTGAATGATCCCTCTGTGGGATTATAAATGGATTTTGATTTGCATTGAAACTAATTGTTGGGTTATGTTAACACAATAAAGATATTTAAATTTTAATTAAGTTGTCTAATAATAAAAGTTATTTCTTATTATTAATAATAAGTACCCACGAACTAATGTAAGTAAGGTAAATAGAAAAAAATAAATTTTATTTTTTTATTGCGACTTAGGCATCCAATTATTCCGACATTTTGAGAGCTTTGCAGCCATCGTGGTCACGAAGAGACTGACAGAGAGAGAGAGAGAGAGAGAGAGAGAGAGACTGAGAGACTGAGAGAGAGAGATAGACGGAGAGACTTATAATATTTAATAATTAGATTAAATATTACAAGTATTTGGTAAAAAAAGAGGCGGATTTTTGTTCCGGAACTGGTTTTCAAATTGTGGTAGGAAGTGGTACCCAATTTGCTGATCCGAGGTAGTAACACCACTTTTCGTGATGTGACTTAGTCGCGTTTCATGGACCGCACTTTAGCTTAACATCAGATGAGGTCACATGTCGAGTCCTAATAAAAAAACATGTAAAAAAAAAGTGTCACAAAAAATACTACTTAATTTTGCCATAGATCAACAGTGGCTGGAAGTGATATCGTTTAGATAGATGGTTAGTGGTAATAAAAAACGTCACATTTGGCTCCGTTGTATGATTTATGTGAAAATACGAGTAACTTCTTACATATTGTGGACCCACTTCCAATTCTGAAAGAGATTTACGATATTTCTCACTACTTTTATAAACCAAAAGGAGTGATTTTGAAGGGCTATTTTTAAGTTATTATTTTAGTCGACCTGCTTCTATGATACAAGTAGTTCAGTAGCTTAGTATAGAAATGTAAATAATAATTAAACTATGGTATAACCTTCCTTGGATCCTTTAAGCGAGGCGTGAAAAAGCATAGTAAGGGTGACTGAGCCAGCCGTTAACTAAACGTTTCCAGTCATCAGTGCTCTTGGACCCCCCCTTTACTTACCATAATGCAAATCAATGAAGCATCACCAAAAAATGCGGTTATTTATATTTTAATATAATCGATTTATTTACATAAATAAAATAGCAGGTAATTTATGTGTTAGTCCTTTATTATATTGTTTAACTCAGTTAAAATTTCAGCATAATATTTACTCAGAAATAGCTAAAGGGGGGGGGGGGGGCTATGATCAGCAAGGTACGTCTTCTGGATGATGATGATAATGAGCTGCAAGTTCAATGTTTTAGAGATAATTAATCAATCAATTAAATTGTCACGCCTTTTCCCACAGGATACAATGCCCTGTTTCCCTCATATCCACAATTCTCTTCATACAAGCTCATAAGTATGTTTTAAACTAAAATAATATCTTAAAATAACTATGAGTTAGACAAATTTTATGCGGCTTACTATCGCGTTTATTTTGGTTTGAATTTTACATATTTTTTATTTTTCCGACGTTTCGAGAGCTTTTCAGCCATCGTGGTCACGGAGAATCCACGTCGTAATAATAAATAATTGTAAAATCAAAACAAAAATGAACGCGATAGTAAGCTGCATAAAATTGGTTAAATTCATTAATCAATGTTCGCGCAAAATCTAAGAAAATAATAAAATAGGTATTTCGTAGGTTTGTAGTAAGTCGTAACAAATAGGATATAAAACATGTTGGATCTGAACTATCTATGAAGAAAATGGACGAGGGGAAATAGGGTAAAGTGAAAGCCTTGATCTGAATTTATTAGTTCGTAAATATGAAACCTACGCCTTAGTGAAAACAAATATAAATCATATATCTTCAATATTAAATAAACGGACGGTTAAATACACTTTTTAAAAAGTGAGACGATCTATATTTAGGGTGTTTTCAGAGTATCAATATGTAAATAGGCAATAAATTTGTCATTTTCGAGTATTAATCTTTATCACAACAAATAGACTATTTTTGTTATTTTAAAATTTATTGTTGTAATATTGTTTTATTTGGTTTATTACAACAAAAGCTTTATTTTGGTGCAAAAAAATATCTAAATAAATAAATAAAAAAGGAAAGAATGTTTCAATACTAGATCTGAAAAAGCCTGTATTGCAGTTAACTACTCTCATTCTTGGACATAAAGAAATTACCTAATAAAGTCAAAACAAACAAAATAAAAAGATTAAAATAACTTTACAATATTATTCCTAAAAGCTCTGCAAAAGCCGCGAAAAGAATATCGATATGTGTGTGTGATATAACGGCACGGAGAAAATACGATATATGGGTGTCCTATTCAAAGGGTTTAAGAAAAAAAAATGGTAGTACTGTTGTCTTCTGACTACAGTAGAGTACTGATGCTAGCACTTCTGTAATGCGCTGCACACCCAGTCAACACGGCCCCGAGAGGACGGCAGCGCAGGGTGACCATAGCGCTGCCGTAAAAAGAGAAGGGTAGAGGGGGATCCGTAGTAGGCCCTCCGGGTATTTCCGGACCCCCTTCGTGTTTGCCGCTGAGATGGTCACCGCAGGAGTTTAGTTTAACCCCGTCACTCCCCTTAAGTGGCGGGGTATCCGAAAGGATTCTCCTGCGATAAAAAAAAAAAGCACTTCTGTAATAACATATTTCTCCTTTTAGCTTCGATATTGTTATCGACAAATAAGGAAAAATAAACAATCCATCTTATATTATTGACAAAGCAGAAACAACATTGAGAAACTATTGTTAGGATCACACTTGTTCCCACTCGAATCACAATACTTGTTTGAGTTTACCCCTTTGAGGAGTTTTGGAATAATAAAAGGTCTATTACTTTGTATGAAGTTAAAAGTTATTATAAGAAGTTTTAGAACTTCTTAGAAATGCAAGTTATTACTTGCATACATATGTATATATGTTTATATATATTTATATATATGATTTTTTTTGCTATTTCGACATATGTCGAATGCTTGTCGTGAAATAAATAGACTTTAATTAGATTGATAATATATTAAAAATAACTAAATACTAATTACAAAGTCTATATAAATGACAGATAATTTTATAAAATATATATAATCTATGTGGACGACATTAAGACGTCCACAATACGATAGATCCCAATAAAGGTCGGCGGCTTGGAGGCTCACTCGACCAGGGAACACTGATGACAGGACACGTGGCACCTGGACCCCAAATGTTTGGATGTGACTTAAAGGGTACTCACGCAACTCCTGGAGTCAAATCCTTTCCACAAATCCTTTAATTAAACTGATTGTGGGCTACCAAAATTGTTCAATGTTAAACTTCCATTAATCCATAAATTTAATATTCCATATGAATTTGGATGTGAAAATCTTTATGACGTACTTTATGATGAGGCACTGCAAGGTTCTGGGGTTAACTAGCCCCAGAACAAGGCCTATAATAATACTATAGTCAATACAAGACTGGAGGAAGACTGCCGAATTCTGGGCTTTGCCTGCTTATATAGGCATAAAATCTTTCCATTCCAAAATCAAATGAAATTGGTAAAATAATCCAATTTCAAATGCAATAAAAACGATATTATGCCAAAAGTGGTCAATTTTTGTGAAATAGCCTTCATACAGGCGTATTTTAAACCAAATTAAGAAAAATACCGGGTTGTCACGTATCGATGACATAAATGTCAAAATAAGTAAACAAAGTAGAAAAAGTGTATTATCAGGCTTATTTCAGTGATAATCTAATAAAATAAATAGTGAAATATGTGGAAAAATATAAAGGCTATCGATACGTAAAAACCCGTTTACAGAAGTATATTATAAGTGATAAAAATATTAACATTAAGGTATGTAACGCAATTATTCACAAATAAACACAAATAGAACTAGTATAACATAATTAATTAGCTTAAAAATGAATTATGTAAGACCGTGTAAAAGCACGGCGCTACATTTCCCCCACGACCCCAGAAAATTTTTATACTCAGAGAAAAATTTTGAGGTTATGGGCATCTTCTCAACTCTTTCATATCATCCTTTCATAAGTCATTCATTCATCATTCACGCTGTCTTCTTCCAGAGCAAGGGGTAGGGCTCACAACTTATGGCTCCTACTCCAAGAGAAGTACCTTTATTACGCGACAGTTGGCTTTTTTATAGAGTCTATCATTCCGCTCTCGTATGAAATCCCTAGTATAATGAGATGATAAAATATATACAAATGACGAAGTAATGTCATTAAAATTATAGTCAAATTGGTATTTCGACATAATTAGGCTAAGAAAAGCTCTAATAGTTTTCCCATATGGGATGTTCAAACGAACATAGCGTTACGCTCATTAAAAGCGCACACAATTGAGCTAAGAAAAGCTCTAATAGTTTTCCCATATGGAATGTTCAAACGAACATAGCGTTACGCTCATTAAAAGCGCACACAATTGAGCTAAGAAAAGCTCTAATATGAGTTATCATCCGCTCATATGATAGAATATAGAATGCTGAAGGGTATTAGCATTCTAAATTTATTTATTTTTTTTATTATTATTTTTTTTATAAAAAAATAGCTTAATAGCCTTTAATAATGGATGACCATAGTGAAATGAAGGAGTCGAAATAAATTCAGTTAATTGAAGATGAGAAGCAAAAAAAATTATAATATAATATAAAATATGCCACCCCTATTATGGGAATAAAGGCAAAATGTACCATAAAGCACATATGTAAAATATAAAATAAATAAAATTATAATAATTTTATTTATCATTTTAAATTCAAAACGTGAGCTATAAAGCTCGAAAGTATGTTTGAAAAAAATCATCAACTTAGTAGGATTAAAAGAAATCGTCAATATAAATTGTCGATATGGTAGGGTTAAAATAAAAATCTGGTAGGACTAGGTAAAGTCCGTTGCCAGATGCAATTTAAGAAAAATTAAGCTATATAGACTTAGTTTCCTTTGGTTTTGGAAAACTAAAAAAAGTTTTAAATTTAGAAAAATTTAAAAAATCTGGACTTAGTGTCTTTTGTCTTCCGAAAGCCAAATTAAAAATTATGGACTTAGTTCCTTTTGACTTCGGAAAACCAAAAAATATTTTAATTAAAAAAATTATGGACTTAGTATCTTTTGGCTTCGGAAAACCAAACTAATAAAAACCAATGTCAAGAAATGTCAGTATAAATATTAGGTATACAACACATTGAATACATAAAAATTAAATAATAATAATATAAAATATGCCATCCATATAATAGGATTAAAGGCAAAATGTACAATATGTACAATATTAAATGAAATAATAAATATTATTTTCATTTTTAATTATTATCAACTTAGTAGAGTTGAAGACATTTTATTATTATTTAGGCATGTTATAGTAATAACAAATAATAAAATTATTAAAGTTATTAAAATAATAAAGTAAAATAAATAAATAAGAATAATAATGAAAAGAAAAATTTCAGTATATATGATCTAATTTTTAATATCTTTAATATGCCATTTAGCTCGTGACCCGTTATTATCCTCAAGAATATAAACTAGAGGAGAAAGTTTACGAACAACTTTGCTCCGAATATATCTAGGCGCTAATTTCGCACTGAAGTAGGCTCCAGCATTACTTAAAACGTAATTCCTTCGCCAGACGAAATCGCCAATATTAAATTCTTTAAAAGGATGACGAACATCATACCGAGAACTGTTTTTCGCATGAGAAGCGTATAATGCTACTTGGACTTTGTCGAATATAGTTGACAAAAGCCCCATATTATCCGCGTAAATATCGCGTGGCATAAATGTATAATCATCAATAACATTAGTAGGAGTATATATAGATCCACAATTTATGGTCTCTCTACCAAAAACTAAAAATGACGGAGAATATCCCGTTACTGCGTTAACCGTACTATTCATAGCATATTGAATTTTTGATAAATGAATATCCCAGCTTCTATGATCATCACCAACAAGAGAGGCTAGAGCAGTACCAATGGTTCTGTTATATCTCTCAGTGGGATTGACCTGTGGGCAATAGTGAGGAGAATACGACACGAATGGTATCTTATAGTTATTTAAAAGTGATTTAAACTCCTTGCATTGAAATTGTGGACCATTGTCCATAATAATTGTTTGTGGAACACCGTGAACTAAAAACACAAAGATTTCCAAACAATTGATAATATTTTTAGAAATAGCACGCTTAAGCGGGAAAATTAAAGTATATTTAGAAAAACAGCAATTAACAATTAGAATGTATTGATTGCGTCCTCTGGTCATAGGTAGGGGACCCATTAAATCAAGAGATATACATTGAAAAGGTCTTGAACAAATCTTAGGTTTACCCATAGGACCATAAGGTGAATGATTAGGATGTTTATATGCAAGGCAATTCTCGCAATCTAAAATAAATTTAGATATGTCTTTAAACATACCTGACCAATAATATAGCAACGAAAGCTTTTTATAAGTTTTAAAGATGCCAAGGTGAGTTTCACCTGGTAATCCGTGATAAGATTTAACTAAGTTTAATCTACAATCGGGGGGAGGAACTTCTTTCCAAATAAAGTCATCATTTATCACATTACGAGAGTGAGTGAGACGATACAGTTTATTATCCTTAAGAGAATAGTTAGGAAAACTATCAGGATTATTTTGACAGCCGCTAAGAACTTTATTATAGTGATCTTGCGCCGTGAGAGTCAAAACATTTAAGGTAGCAATATCGGAAGTCAAATTCCTAGACCGTGACAAGAGGTCAGGGACAACATTTTCTTTACCTTTTTTATGTTTAAGTAAGAAATTGAAGGATGATAAGCGTATAGTCCAACGAGCAAGTCTACCCGAAGGGTTCGAAAGTTTAAGAAACCATTGGAGAGCAGCGTGATCTGTGAAAACGGTAAATTGTTTGCCATTGTCAAGATAACAACGCCAGTGTTCGAGTGCAGTAATAACAGCAAGAGTTTCTCTCTCAGTGGTGGAATAGTTCTGTTCATTCTTATTGAGTGATTTACTCATATAAGCAATGACTACTTCGTTTGAACCTTGTTGTTGCGTAAGCATTGCACCAATACCAAAGTTCGAAGCATCAGTATGAACTGAAAAAGGTAGGTTAAAGTCAGGACAAGCTAAAACTGGAGTAGTTACTAAAGCTTCTTTTAGTTTTAGAAAAGCTTGAGAAGCTTCCTGATTCCAAACGAATTTAGGAGCGTTCTTACCATTGCTGGTTAGTTTATTAAGAGGAGCAGCAATAGAGCTGAAATTAGAAATAAATCGTCGAAACCAACTACATGTTCCCAGAAATCTGCGAACTTCTTTACGACTAGTAGGAACAGGATATTCGAGAACAGAATTAATTTTCATTGGATCGGCACGTAAACCATGTTCGTCCACAATATAACCTAAATATTTAAGTTCATTTCTAAAAAATAAACTTTTCTCATAATTAATAGTAAGTTTAGCGAAAGAAAGTTTTTCAAAAACTTTGATTAATAATGAAATGTGTTCATCAAAAGTTTCGCTAATAATCACAATATCATCAAGATAACAAAACACCTTGTTTTCAAATTCAGGTGTGAACAACGTGTCCATGAGTCTCTGCTGTGTAGCAGGAGCATTAGTCAGACCAAAAGGCATTACGGCAAAACGATACATGCCTCTGCCAGGTACATAAAACGCTGTTTTATCTCTATCAGCAGGGTTTAGAGGAATTTCCCAAAAGGCTTTAGCAATATCAATGCTAGAAAGAAATTTGGCATTAGTAAGATGATCAAGTATTTCATTAATCAAAGGTAGACTGTAGGCATCACGCCGAGTAACAGAGTTTAATTTTCTGCTATCTACACAAAATCTCCATTCTCCATTTTTCTTGGGGGTAATGAGTACTGGTGATAACCAAGGGCTTTCACATTTTTCTATCACCTTCCAATCCAGCATTTTATCAACCTCGTTAATAAGAGCTTTCTGTTTTTCAGGAGAAAGTCTATAACCACGTTGTTTAATAGGAGGGCAATCTCCGGTATCTATTCTATGGCAAATCAGGTCAGTACGACCTAGTACGCCCTTTTCTTCAAAAGAAATACTTTTAAATCTGAAGATCAAGTCGTCAGCAATAGCTTTTTGAGAATTAGAAAGATTCTCATACGGTAGAATCTTCTTGTCATTTTCAGAAATAGTAAGACATTGACCCGTAGTATTAAAAGCTGAAGATAATAATTTAGGGACTAAGTTGAATTTTTTCCAAAAATCCGTCCCAAGAATAAGGGATGGGGAAATTTCAGGAAACACGTATGTTTTAATTAAATGTGTTTGCCCGTTAAAAGTAAAAGGGAGATCAAAATGTCCCAAAGATTTAAGTTTATAATTATTGGCAGTAGATATAATAATAGGTACAGACTTGGATAATGTAAAACCCAGTTTAATAATTTGAAGATGAGAATTACTCCCTAAAATAGTCAAGGAACTGCCACTATCAAGCAGACCAGATAAAGGACTATTATTAACAAAGACGTTAATAAAAGGACGAGTGTAATCCTTTTCATTATCGTACAGGACTGAAGTAGTTCTGTAACAACTTAAAAAGTTTTTAATGGTAGATAACCAATTATGCCAGTCTTCTGGGTCGAATTTATTAACCAAGTCAATAGTTAGTTTTTTGACGGTAAAGTAGATTTTAATTTCTTTTTTGAATTGCAACTAGGGCAATTGTAAAATTTAAAATCTTTAAGACCACATTTAAAACAAACGATATGTGTTTGAAAACATTCACGTAAAGAATGTCCCAATATACGACAACGCTTACAAAACGAAGTTGGTGTTTGAAAATCATTAGTAGTCGAAACAACATTATCGTTATTTTTAAAAACTTTCGTATGTTGAGGTAAGTCAACAGTAACAGAAGAAGAGCCTTTATACGCAAAATCTGCATTGAAAGCACCAAGATTATTTTGAGGTTCTTCAAAATTTTTTTTATGATCGATAATTTCTTCGTATTTTTGACACGTTGAAATTAACTCTAGGACCGTATTTACATTATTTAACGCTACAAAAGTAGAATAACAAGGTTTAATATTCCTCAATAAAATTGTTAATTTCTCACGTTCACTTATCTCTTCGGATAATTGAGAAAACATGGCAAAAATAATTGAAACAAAAACTGTTATTGATTCATCAGCCCCTTGTGTTCTTTTATTAATTGCATTTAATAATTTAAAATCAAAGTCTTTTTCTCCAAAATCTTTAATCAATGTAGTACATAAAACCTTCCACGATAAATCAGGGTTAAATTGGCGTTGGAAACGATACCAATGTAATGCCACACCCGTAAATAATTCAAAACCAAAATCAAGAAGATTTTCTTTTGAAAGTTTCCTCGCGATACAAAATTCTTCTAAATCACGAATAAAGGTTCGCGGACAAGTTTTTCCATTAAAAGAGATTTTTTTAAATTCATTTATTGGAGGTTGAGGTAAAACGAACTGGTGGGAGCATGGTTTTATACTAAGAGACGCAGGACCAGGGGTACTGGGATCTTTAGTTTATATTTAATTTATTAGATATATAAGTTAATAAAGTTGGGCGCCAATCTGTCGTGAAATAAATAGACTTTAATTAGATTGATAATATATTAAAAATAACTAAATACTAATTACAAAGTCTATATAAATGACAGATAATTTTATAAAATATATATAATCTATGTGGACGACATTAAGACGTCCACAATACGATAGATCCCAATAAAGGTCGGCGGCTTGGAGGCTCACTCGACCAGGGAACACTGATGACAGGACACGTGGCACCTGGACCCCAAATGTTTGGATGTGACTTAAAGGGTACTCACGCAACTCCTGGAGTCAAATCCTTTCCACAAATCCTTTAATTAAACTGATTGTGGGCTACCAAAATTGTTCAATGTTAAACTTCCATTAATCCATAAATTTAATATTCCATATGAATTTGGATGTGAAAATCTTTATGACGTACTTTATGATGAGGCACTGCAAGGTTCTGGGGTTAACTAGCCCCAGAACAAGGCCTATAATAATACTATAGTCAATACAAGACTGGAGGAAGACTGCCGAATTCTGGGCTTTGCCTGCTTATATAGGCATAAAATCTTTCCATTCCAAAATCAAATGAAATTGGTAAAATAATCCAATTTCAAATGCAATAAAAACGATATTATGCCAAAAGTGGTCAATTTTTGTGAAATAGCCTTCATACAGGCGTATTTTAAACCAAATTAAGAAAAATACCGGGTTGTCACGTATCGATGACATAAATGTCAAAATAAGTAAACAAAGTAGAAAAAGTGTATTATCAGGCTTATTTCAGTGATAATCTAATAAAATAAATAGTGAAATATGTGGAAAAATATAAAGGCTATCGATACGTAAAAACCCGTTTACAGAAGTATATTATAAGTGATAAAAATATTAACATTAAGGTATGTAACGCAATTATTCACAAATAAACACAAATAGAACTAGTATAACATAATTAATTAGCTTAAAAATGAATTATGTAAGACCGTGTAAAAGCACGGCGCTACATGCTCGACCCCGTAACTACGACTGATAGTAAGTGTGATTCATAAATGAAGGAGACTACTGCTTTAGGAATAGACAGAGACAATAAAGAGCTAATTGCCACGATCCAGACAAAAATTCCTTGCTTCCCTTACATCTTTAATTCTCATTATACTAGCTCTACGGTAAAGGGCACTAGGCCTAGATTTTTTCGAAGGATTTTGTCGTCTTCAGGGTCTTCCTCGTTTAACTACATCAGACTCATAAATTCCTTTCATCAATCTCTTTTCATTAAAAATCCATTTTTAATACATCTTTATGTATTCACATTTTTACGTCAACATACTTAGCAATTTATAAATATATAATTTACATTGAATTTATGTAATAGAACGTCGACGTTTTCACGGTCCACTTCCTTTGTCAAGTACGGTTAGAATTTGACTGACACTTTGACATTACGCCATTAGTATCTGTAGACATATTATCAATCTATCAGTATCCCAAATATTATATAGGACCTACATTAATAACCACACATTAGGCTGGAGCAATAAAATTCAGATTTCAAAGAGTGGTAGGCAGATAATTGGTGGTCATTTTACCAGTCCACCGATCCGCGGTAGTACTACCACTTTCAAGTGTATCAATTAGTCAAATATTCACGCCATTATTCCACAGGGATAGGCAGAGACAATAGAGCGCCAATTGCCATGATTCCGATACAACTCCTTCGCTTCTCTCACATCCACAATTTTCTTCATACAAGTGTACACACCGTGAAATGACTAAGTCGCGTTCCAAGATCAGTTTGAGAGTTGCCAGTTTTAATTGCGTCGGCAATTATAATGGATGAGACTGCTACTTGCAGTCTTTAACTGTGGTATGACTGTTAAAGTACACTCCAGCCTAATATCAGGTGGGGTGCTGTCGTAAGTCAAGCCACATAAAATAAAGGTGGTGTGCGGTCAAAAAGTAGTAAAATTTAAATAAAATCCCAATAACTATAAATAAACAGGTATTCTATTACATTTGTAACATTGTACATTTTATTATCTGCATTTTAAAGTCGTTACGTTCTATTTGTACAAATGTTCTTTTACAAAGTTTTTATTACTTAGTAATTTATTATTATTAGTTTCCGTGATCTTTGCAGAATTTAAAATAAGACGTAAAGTCTAATTCATACTGAAGGTTTATTTAATGGAGCCGACTGCTACTACAGTTAAATAACTG
Organism: Tinea trinotella; assembly: GCA_905220615.1. Classification (NCBI taxonomy): domain Eukaryota; kingdom Metazoa; phylum Arthropoda; class Insecta; order Lepidoptera; family Tineidae; genus Tinea; species Tinea trinotella. The sequence continues at coordinate 1,723,643 of HG992320.1, read as the reverse complement.
CAAGCAGCATCACTATGCAATACCCTTACCAAGATTCTATAGATTATAGAGCTCCTAATGCAATTCTTGGTCTAATGATAAAAGTCACGCAAAATAGGAGTCCCGGTTCCAAATTACTCGCCGGTACCAATGTATCTTTGATTATGTACTTTGGTCGTATCGGTACTGTTTGGTACAAGCATGTTGAGTAGTGAATTAAACAAATTTTATGCGGCTTACTATCGCGTTTATTTTGGTTTTGATTTTACAATTTTTTATTATTCCGACTTTTTGAGAGCTCGGAATAATAAAAAATTGTAAAATCAAAACCAAAATAAACGCGATAGTAAGCCGCATAAAATTTGTTTAATTCATTAATCAATGTTCGCGCAAAATCTAAGAAAATACCATGTTGAGTAGCTTAGTATAGGAATGTAAAAAAAACTATTTTCAATAATAGTAGATCATCATTATCATGAGCCAGAAGATATTATATTTCTATACTAAGCTACTAAAGTGTTTGTATTATAGAAAACAGGACATCCAAAGTACATATATCAATGATGGGTTGTTTAGAACTCGTGCTCTCGGTTTGTATAACTCTGCCACTACACCACGGTCGCCTTAGATATGAGTTTATTATAATAGTAGATAACAATGTAAGAGAAATGTAGAAGATTGCAATTGTAAAAAAAAAAAACGACAAATCAAACTCAATTCTAAACGACAATAAATCGTGCAGTGTGAGCAGTCCATAAATGTGATATGTGATTATTGCTTCTCTCAGTGGAATCTCTGATATAGAATAGAACATCCATTTTTAGTAATGAAAATTTAAATTGCTCACGTAGTAACCTGTCCTAGGTTTTGATTTATATTAGCTTCTACTAACTTTAGAAAACTTTTGTAATTTACCATTTATGGTTGACGTTTCTATATATTTTCGGATTTTCTTTAATATTACTTTTATTCTCCTATAAATATTGTATTTCTATGAGTATTTTGTATGGAGACTTTAATACATTTTTTATTTATTATTGTGACTCGATATATGGCAGCACCCCGCTTGATGTTAAGCTGACGTGTGGTCCATGAATGAATGTCACTGCTACTACAATTCAATAAATGTAAGTAGAAATCACATTCACTATGCCAGCCTAGTTGGAACCGGCAACTTACAAGCTGATCCCGAAACGTGACCAAATCACTTCACGGTCTGTATACTTGTAAGTGGTGGTACTACCCCGCATCGGTAGACTAGGTACCACTGCCTACCACTCTTTGATAGACCCGAAGCAAATATCCATCTCTGTTTTTTTAATAACAAATATTTGCAATATTTAATATAAATATTAAATATTAATTTAATATAAATATTAAATATTACAACTAAAAGCTATGAAACAAATATTTGCTCCGACCAGAAATCGAACCCGAGACTTTACGAGCAACAAACCGTTTGTCCACGCCTGTCGTCAAAATTACATCACATGGATTAACTACCTTACTTCTACAACATTCTTCTTGGGGTTAGGGTTCCCAAAGTATCATGTCAGGTTGGCTCTCTCCTTCAAGTACACCGCCACGTATAACATTTTGGTTTGCTATGTATACATAAATATAACTATTTGATTAATATATGTATATAACAAATAAACATGACAATTTCTATTTATCATCGTTTTGTATTAATACTTATATCATCTATTAATTAGTTCAAATAAATTTGTATCCTATCTTGGCTTCGTTTAAACAGTGTCTAAAATAATAGACTATTACTGTAATCAACCTTGTACAGTGGCAATTCATTTTAATTTTACGAAGTACTGTATGCCACCGTAAAAGTAAAAGACAATTTAATACCTCTACATACACCTGTGCTTAAAACACTCACATAAAACGCTGTTTAAGTTTACATTGTTACAGACATGCAATAATTTTGGAATCGAATTTAACTTACTAGATAATTTTTTTTTAAATATTGTTTGTAATCGTTAGTTATAGCTTATATTCTAATTAATATCTATATACTCGTATATACATAAAACATAGATAGGTAGATGGTTATGTATCGATTAGTAAATCATATACAGGAGGCCTCAAGAACACTTAAAGGGGGTACTAGTAGGGGTACTAGGGGAACACTAGTAGTGTTCCCAAACCTAAAAACGACTTCATGGAAAAATAGTTTTAATATCAGGTTGTCATTTATCAAATTAAATTATTAAAAAATCGTTTTGTTTTTCAATATATCCACTTTTATTTCGGAAGCATTCTTGAGACATCCTGTATGATCTATTTCGCAACTAACAAGTGTTATATAGTAGTGATCAGCCAAACTGTACGTTTGGCTGATAAAGCTTTAGGAATTTCCTCACGATGTTTCCGTCCACTTCCCTTAAAGGTCTGCAGTTACTCCCTGTCTACCTAACCGAAAGTGTACGTGAGGGTCATAATGCCGAAACCGATTATTTTACTAGCGGTCGGCAAACCCTAATTTTTCTCAACGGCTATTGGTTAGGATTTAGGTCTTTTCGGGTTTGACAAAGAATATAGGCGACCGTAGTGTAGTGTTAGTGCAATGGTTACGGGTTACGCAAACCGAGAGCACGGATTCAAAAACCACTTGCCGGTACCAATGTATTTCTGATATATTATGTACTTTGATTGTCCTGTTTCTATGATACAATCACTTTAGTAGCTTAGTATAAAAATGTATATAACAAAGTAAGTATTTTATTAACATCTCGTATACACCTACCTATAGGCGTAATCTGTAAAATTTGAAGTAGCAGACTGGTCGACCAACTATAATAATCTTTCTTCGTATTAGGGGTGGTAGTACACCTACATCCACTCTGCCGATATTTTGTAGTACACCACAAGTAAAGAGAAACCATAAAAATAGTGTCGCCAAAAATATTAGTAAAAAAGGGATCATATCGTAGAGCTTTCTACCTTAGCTCCGGAGCTGGGATACAAATCCTACAAGGGTCACTTCCTGACAGTTACACGGGATAACAATTATTTTCTTTTTCGGACCAAAAACGCGACGAAAGTAAATTCACTTTATCACTGACTACCACTTTAGCACAACAAATTGTTATTAAACTTTGCAATTCTATATTTTGTATAGTATCTATCAATTATTCATATTGTCACTCCTGTTTTCAATGGTATAGGCAGAGACAATGGGGCTCCACTTGCCATGGAGCCCCACTTTCTTGTCCCTCACATCGACAATATTCTTCACACAAGCCCTAAGGTTATGGGCACTAGGCAACAACCCAGCTTTCATGTTTTCGATATTGATTTTTGATAGTTTAATTCTGAATAGATTCTGCCTATCCTTGTAGGTTAAAAGCGTGACAATTTAATTGATTGTAATATTTAATATAAATAATAAATAATAAATATTGTAATATTTAATATAAATAATAAATATTACAAATAAGAGCAATAAAACAAATATTTGCTCCGATCGGGAATCGAACCCGGAATAATACGCGTAACGAACCGGTGTCCTAAGTAATGTCGTCAAATTCTAATCTTAGTTTAACTACAAACAATTCAAAGTACGATGAGGGTTAAACACAGTCTAATAAATTTTAGCATCAAATTCATATTAATGAAATGAATACCTAATTTGCACTACACAATAAATCTACATTAAACAGAATTGGGGCAGTAGTTGTATCCTTGAGGACCTCCTAAAGTCAATTAGAAAGACGTAAATGCCGTACCTAAATCAAATTTATTTGCGAAACATATAATAACGTGTAACGCTTGTTTCTAACAAAAATCTGTAACTTGAGAGGAAATTTAGGAAAACTCTATTGAGTCATTTCCTAATTATATAGTAGCTAAAGGATTTTTACCTATGTATTTAAGTGGGGTCGCACCAAAGTTATTAACGCGCAAAACATTCGATCACGCAGATTATAGCGGTAAGTATTTAGATGGGTGATCGCTAGTGGAAAATAAACATTATATATTTTGACTCCACTCGATTCCAGGTGACGTATTTAAATAAAACATTGAAAATTGTATCATTTAGCTGAATAAGTGTACATAATTACATACATAGGCAATAAAGAAATAAAAGAACTATTTCCAAAAGTTATACTTACCTCAATCGCAAACAAAGACTTAAATATTACAACAAAATTAATAGATGTGGTCACATTAAGTCTTATGTAAGATTCATAATAAAACGACCTAGTTCTTAATGTATTCTGTTTCAAATTTATCTCTTCTCGCTTGAGATTATAACTTTAATAATAAATTAACGAGACTATTAAAATAAATTATTTAATTTTTAATTGAGGGCGAAACTAGTTTACGATAGTTTTAAAAAATTAGCAAAAACTAATATTTTAATGTAGAGAACTGCCCATAGAGAACTTACAGATTCTGTCTTATTTTCATCATCATCATCAGCCAGAAGACGTTCACTGCTAAACATAGCCCTCTTCCTTATTTTACAAGCCAAAAACGCACATGTATCCATTGAGTTAAATAAAACATTTAAATAAATAATTACATTGTTTTTATAGAGAGATGTCAGAGTTAACAAAGTTTGTTAAATATTAATCAATAATTACAACCGTGTAACCACAGAAAAACAAATGAAATGCGCTTGAAACAGGAACTAAACAATTTAGTACTACTCGTACAAGATGACGATTAACTGTATATAAATATTTAAACACTGTTTTAAATATTTTTTGTGGTAAGACCGTAAGTGTATGTATGGTAAAATTATGCATTGTTGGATTTATTTTAATAAGATTTGTTTGAGAAATTAACATAAAAAGAGGGTGAGTTGACCAAGGAAATTAGACGGAGAGTAAAATAATAAAATTGCTTTCACTCCATCAAACAAAAGGGGGAAAATTATAACTTGAAACTTTCTATTTTGTTGATCGACTAAGAATTTTCACAGCGAAGTGGCAAAAACTTAAAGAGAAAGTAATTAAAAATTCATTACGGATTTTGTTTTAGAATCTGACGTTTGTTAACAGAAGCAGAACCGGCTATTGTTTTCAACTGACTATTCTAATAGCAGATGTATTTCTTTGTCAGAATTAAATTAAATTAATTTTATTATCGTCTTTATTGTTAGTCTTATAATAACAATACAGGAGTTAGTTTTTTTTAAATGTAAACAGAGTTAGACGAGTGTTTTACGATCTAATAGGAGACATTCTCAAAAAGTTTCAACGGTACTCATTCATTGAATACCGAAAAAAATGCCGAAAAATAAAGCCATAATGGATATGGCAGCTGTATAAGGAGATTTGTCTGTGGCAACACTCGACACACTAGAGGCGACTGCTATTCCAGTTAAATACCTGCAAGTAGCAGTCGCATCCACTATGCGGGCTTAGTTAAAACTATGTCTCCCGAAATGCGACCAAGTCACTTCACGGTCTGTACATATGGCACCACTACCTACAAAAGTCTTAGTCTTACCACTAGTCTTAACACAATATACTACTCTTATTATAACTTTTACTATATAATAAAAAAGTTTTACTATATGTGATAGTTATTATTATTAATTTTATAGCTCGTATATAGTTTTTTTTATCTATCTCACAACATTCCTTTTATAATAAAGTTTGAGACATATTCACAATCTCCACAACACAAAGTATCAACTATTTTACAATTGTAAAATAAGCCCTAATGTAACTGAATACGGCGCACATTCAATTAACATGTACTAAAAGATTGTGTTTTAAGCAAAAGTTATAATAATCGTGTACATGCACAATTTTTTTAAATAATTAAATTTAGTAATCTTCTAAACTTCCTTGTTTCATAGAAAGAGTACGACCAAAATATGTATGTATTAATGTATTAAAGTGGTTTTGTTTTCTCTTTTTAAAAAAGAGAAGTTTTTCTGTCAGAACCTTTTGGTTTGGGCACACGGAAAGAATGAGTGAAAGTAGATTGACGAAATGAATTTATAAATCTGATGTAAATGGATGCGTTAAACGAGGAAGACCCAGGGGGGGGGACATCCTTAAGAAACCTGGGTTGCCTTTGAGTCGAGCTTGCCGTGGAGCTTGTATTAGAAGAATTGAGGATGTAAGGGTAGTTACAGTCACCTCCATACATGGACCACACTCCAGCTTAACGTCAGGCGGGGTGCTGTCATATGTCGAGTCACAATTAAAGAAAAACTAGACTAGAACCAATTTTGACATTATAGTTTATCCTAGTCTTACTTATAACTTGAAAGGATGTGAACGGGGCATCAAAGCTAGCGTACCAACTGTCACTCACACACACTGGGTTTCCTTTATTTACAACCAACGGCCGTAATGTGTCTGAAACGACATTTTGTATGAGAGAAACAAAAGTGTACGAACGTGCACTGGATAACAATTTAATTGGAAATCGTATTCCAAGTTAACCTACTTCTATTAATATATGACCGTATTATTAAAAGAGTCCTAACATTGGAATTTGTTTAGGTGACATTAAACTTCTGGATACTAAAAATTAGAAGGATACAAAAACTAAAAAGCGAAAAGATAAGACGAAAAACGAGAATTATTGTTTTTTTTTTATTGTGACAACACATCTGAACTCGACCCACCTGATGATAAGCAAAAGGAGGTCCAAGAGTGACGACGACTGATAAAAAACGAGTCAGTTCACGGCTACCTCATTCGCCGTCACTGTGCCGGCCAAGGAAGCTTCTTCACGCATTGCTTGAACGATTCAAGTTTATAGGATGAAGAGAATGGCTCCATTTGTCGATTGTTCTACAGTGAAAAGACAAATCGAACTTTTTAGTTCGACTGCCGATTCGACAGAACGCGTCTGCTTTCCCCGACCAGTGCGGGTATTACGGGTGTGAAAAGACGAGGTAGGAACAAGGTTAAAAAACTCACCGGAACATTTTCCGTGATATACGAGTAGGCGATAGAGGACGAACAAAGCCGCTATATCTCTGCGAAGTTGCAGGGGCTCCAGAGTTCGTGTAACCTCTGCATCTCCTATAATTCGGACAGTTTGGCGCTGCAGTGAATCTAGGGCATTGAGAAGATACTTGGCAGAGCCGTCCCAGAGGTGAGAACAGTACACATAACAGTAACATACTAGGTCCAATTGCAGTCGTCCAGCGCTCTTCTAATATGCCGATCCTTATACTACGCAGCTCAAAAGTCAGCGGTCTTTTAATCTGCCGGGTATATTACTAACCTGGTGTTACCTAACAGAGTAAATGTTGTAGAAAGTTCTACAGCTAACTTTAACAACGCTAAGTTTCAGTTATGCCTGCATAGGTAACTGTTCATATATCTAGTTAGGTATACTCGAAAACAATGGACTACAATAATTAATAATGCACGATTTCAATACAGCTTGACGCCAGTAGTACCACCACTAGTGCACAGACCGTAAATTTTACTCAATCGTGTCTGGGGATTAGTTTTTAAGATGCCGGTTCCAACTAGGCCGGCATTTTGGATGCATAGAGCATAGGGGATCAGCAGAGACAATAGAGAACTACTAATCTGACACGACTCTTGCGTTTCCTTCACATCATATTTATCTTCATACAACCTCCGACTCCGTACTTTTCTTACATATATAGGTAAGTATATAGTATATAGGTATATAGGTGAGTACCTAATTCAAATCAGTCTCAAATTGTCACGCTTTTTCCCACAGGGAAATAGGCAGAGACAATGGAGCGCCACTTGCTACGATCCTGACACAACTCCCTCGCTTCCTTCACATTCACAATTCTCTTCATACAAGCTCTATGGTTATGGGCACTTGGCAACCATCTTGAGGATGTCTCCGATTTGGTCGGCAAACACCCTCCTGGGCCTGCCTCGTTTTGCGCATATATTTACAAGTACCTAATTAATAAAATAAAATCTGTAACATAATATATCCTACAAAATTAATCCCTGTATAAAAGTAGGTATACGTATCGATTAAAAATTAATTAAAACACCGCTTTGTAACAACTCAATATTTAACTAATTATGGTTACAAGGGTTATAAGCAAATTTTCAAAAAAAAATGAATAATTAATTACCCCTTCATGTTCAGTAATGAAATCAGTAGACCGATGAATATAAATAAATTAAAATTTATGTTATAATTTGACTAGGTTTTTTTTGGTGTTAATTAGAAAAAAATTATCGGTATTGAAAAAAAATTATCTGTATTAAAAATAAAATAGATATTTTTTATTTGTACATCATTCCCATCAAGACTGCGCCTAAATAAGCTTTAAGGTTAACTGAATATCACTTTTTTGTTTCGCCCCAAAAAAAATCCGAGACGGCTCTCAAGCGCAAACTAAAATACATTTTTTTTCCTATTTTTTATACAATAAGTTGATAAAGGAGGCAACTCTTTATACTAATATAATATAGTAAGATTTTAAAATTTTGTATATTTATTTATTTTTCGTATTTCTACTCTATTGGTTTAGAATAAATTATAAAATTAATAAATAGGCTTGAAATTGGCCGGCATAGTGACGGCGACTAAGGCAATTGCGAAATGAGATGGTTTTATCAGTAGTCGGCGCTCTTGGACCTTCCCTATTTACCATCAAGGTAAGTGGATGGTCAAGTCGAGGACATAAAAAAATTTCAATAAATTTGTTAATAGAATTAATACAAAAAAAACTTACCACAGACCGCACAAGTAGCTCAATTGTAAACCACACGTTACAAACGAGCTCAATATAGAAGAACATAATGTGTGGTTGCCCTGATTCCTGCCACGGCCGTTCTTCAATAACCACAGTGACATTGTCAGCTACAGTACAGTTATTCGAAGTGCGAGGTGGGGCAGTTGGTACAGCGACACGTAGTTCGGGATGAGTTTTCAAACAGAATGATAGTACTGACACGCAGATGAAGAATACAGATATTGCTGATATCACCTGCAACAAAAGAGTAACAATGTATCTTCAAATAAAGTGTTACTTTTTTGACGCTACGTGGTCAAGGACATGGAGAAATGAAACGCACCCGTTGATGTTGTAAAGACGACTAATATATTTTACACAAAAATAGAATATCAAAAACAAAAGAATAAATGAGTTTGAAAATGACATTTATGTTTTATGGAAATGAATTAAGACAATTTTTGTGCGACCTTTTTAAGGTCGGCACACTTTTAACGCTATTTAGACATGTTAGATGTAGATATGTTGCAGAGGTCTAGAGAACTCTGAAGCCTCCTGCAATTTGGCGCCTGTAAACGCAGAATGTATAGGTTTAAAGATCCTCGGAGGAGGAACAATCCTACCTCGTTTTTTACCACCCGTGATACCCGCACAGGTCAGGGGAAGCATTCGCATTCTATAGACTGAATAGGTGTTCGAATTACCCGTTTTACCTCGTCGTTTCTTTGTCAAACAATAGACAAGTGGAACTGCTACAATAAGCATGAAAAAGGTCGATTCGGTCGATTTTTCAGTCGTTGGCACTTTTGGTCCACGCCTTGCTTAACATCAGGCAAGTCGAAGTCAGATGTCGAGTCGCAATAAAAAAAGTAACATGTAAAAAGATATACTCGTAGTTAATTGTGTATTGAGGGCATAAAGAATGCGGTTGTAAGGAATTTAATTAAAGACCCTTCTACACGTTCTTTCAACGTTACATCGATACTAAATCGTGTGCGTTGAATTGGAAATTAGTATACCTATATTAAACAGCTTTTATATATACATAGGTATTACAAAATATATTATATAGGTAGGTTTTGTAGTAAACAAATGCAGGGAAAATACAATATATTTTTTTTTAATCAGAAACTTCAATGTTTGAACTACATTTATATATTGAATACGCCCAGAAGAAGACTATACTATTTCACCGCAGTTTCAACTGTTGGGTTAATTGAATTTAACAAATTTAAAGCGGCTTACTATCGCGTTGCTTTTTGGTTATTAATTTAACTTTTTTTAATATTGTGAATTAGTCTTTCCATCACCACGATGGCTGTAAAGTTTTCGAAACGTCAGAATAATAAAGAAAATGAAAAATCAATAACCAAAAATAAACGCGATAGTAAGCCACGTAAGTCGCATGAAATTTGTTTAATCCAAATGCGTGAAGAAGCACCTTAGGCCGGCATAGTGGCGGCGGCTGGGTCAGCCGGGAACTGACTCGGTTATTCTAGTCGTCGTCACTCTTGGACCTCCTCTTGCTTATTACAGGCAAGGCGAGGTCAGCTGTCGTGTCACAATAAAAAAAATATATTAATTTTCGCGTAAAATCTAAGAAAATACTACGTTCACGTAAATTCATTTAAATCTACTGAAATTCATCCGTAAAAGTCCATGTAGAGTCTAGGTAATAAACTAGTCCTAAATAAATTTCTAGAAAATTAATATGAGCTAACAAGCTGCATATTTGGTAGTGACCGTTCCTTGTAGCGCAGCGGGTAATAGCTTAATTAAATCTTAGAAGCGTGTGAATTTATCTTGCTCTAGACTAATATTAGATAAATATTTTAGGTTTAAAAGTATAAGTCAAAATAATAAATATTCTACGCAACATTTTAACATCATAATAATATTGAATTGAACTCTCCGTGACCACGATGGCTGCAAAGCTCTCGAAACGTCGGAATAATAAAAAAAATGTAAAATCAAAACCAAAATAAACGCGATAGTAAGCCACATAAAATTTGTTTAATTCAATAATCAATGTTCGCGCAAAATTTAAGAAAATGCTATCATAATAATAAATCAAAACAATAACAGACGATTTTTTAGTCGTCCGCATATTTCACAATAAAGAAATAGACAATACTGACAAGGGCTTTTTTAATATTCTACTACCCAGCTACTTCGGGCAAGTGCGGGCCGACCGCGTAACTCAATGACAATGAGAATGGGCTTCGTTTTGACTGTGAAACTCTATTAATCAATCAATCGAATTGTCACGCCTTTTTCCCACTAGGATCCTGATCCTGACACCTAATTTAAATTTTAAAACTCCATTATTAGGCTTTAAAATTAAAATTGCGATCTCGCAACACACTAAGAATCAATGTTCAGTTTCATTGACAGTTCAAGCTCTTCACTGTCCGAATGAATAAAAGTTGCTTTTAACACTAACAGCGACCCATAACTTTTTGAGAAATGGGAATGACGCGCGAAGTGTGAAGGGAATGAAGTGGCGCGCGCGGTCTGCCCGCAGATCTGACACTAAATAGTAAACATAAAACGCATCGTAATAAGATGGAACCCAAATACGCGTGTGGACACACAGGCACTACAAAAGGCGGAACAGTTTTATGTGAACCAATCAACATGGCGATAAGAGACCGCATCAACGAATAAATGTCACCTTGTCCATCGCACAACTCTATTAGACTATTTGGTGCCTTTTGTAGGGACACTTGGGTTTCCGGAGTAACTACTACATAGTCATGAATACGGACAGTTCAAAAGATGGGTACGGAAGACGTCCCGTACCCATTATCTTTGTTTTTGGAACATAGACATTAGCCTAGACATTATTAGACACTAAACAGATACAAGATTACTAGACATGATGACCATGGCTGTTGTTTCCAGGATATGAATGCATTATTTATTTATTTGCGTGACAATTTGATTAATTTAACTGATATGTATTTATGCAATGATTGCAAAATAAAAACAATTATATAATTATTTATTTATTTATTTTAATGGAGTGCAAAACAAATTGCAACCTTTAACTCGCCATAAATATACATTGTCAACCTCAAACTAGATTGCAATTCTAAAATTATGCACACACTGCAAACAATAATGAAAAATAGTATTAGAAATCAATAAATTTCGATTAATTAATTCAATGCATTAACATATTCTTTACTTTAATTAAACTATTTTTATTATTATTATTTTGAAATACACCAACAACCATTATTACCATTCTAATTTTACGACGGTGTCAATTATTATTGAAAAATTCGAATAGAAAAATTCACTCATGCACATAGGCCAACTTCGACTGGGGAGCGAACCTGATGCTTTACCACGCTACTATTAAGCTAAACAGCAACTGTTAATGAATAAATACAATACAAATTGAATAAACATTAAAAATGATGATATAAGATGTAAATAAAGACTAACTTTGATGTAGAAATGGAATTGCGAAAGATGATAAAAATAAAACAGTCTATTTCCTTCTTTCAGAAATCTTTAATCGAATCGACACGAGTGTTTATTTAGAATTAAGATCGCTAGAACTGATTACAGAGATTGACTGAATAAATCCACTTAGTACGTCAATTGGAACGCTAAATATAACTCTCATGATGGCGGGATCCCAGTACAAATCGATCGAATTGTCATGCCTTTTTTCTACAGAACGAACTTTATTTAATATTTTACGCTTCATATTACGCTTTATTATGCAATTATAATTATAGTAAATATTAAATATGGTCATTTACGAGTATAGCATTCATTCGTCCATAGAGTAGGTCAATTGTGCAAAAAAGGCAGATTTTTTTTTTTTTTAATAATTAACATATGACAGCACAACATGATTTAAGCTAGAGTGCGGTTAATGAATGTGTTAAATGCATTTAAATAATTGCAAGCAGCAGTCGAATCCACTATACCGGCCTGGTTGGAACTAACTATCAATCTGATCCCGAAACGCGGCTGCGTCACTACACGGTCTGTACACCTGGAAGTGGTGGTACCAGATAGGAAAAAAGACCACAAACAGTCTATCTACTACTTTTTAAAATGCTGGTCCCACCACCACGGCGCGTGCTATTAAACGTCTATAAGGAAGCAATATCTGAACCTTAATCTTGTTGATTTTGTAGGCAAACTCGATATTTGCATAACAATCTCATATTTTAATGTTATATAGAATGTTATATCAAATTACTTTTTATTTTATTCGATATTACAAAAATAGATAAGCTTAGCCAGTATAGTAGATGCAACTTCTATTTAAAGACATTTATAATATGGCTCATGAATCGAACGCCAGTTTTACCAAAATATATTTAATGGAGACGTAACATTGAACTTCTGCTTACCTGATAGCAAGCAAGGGAAAGTCCTCCTGGACCAACTATGAAGAAAACCTTTGTTAATGTTAAGACTAATAGTATTAACATTGTGCTTTTGAATATTTCATTGTTAGCTGATGAGTAGTGCGTTATAGATGCGTCAATCAATTTTTACGCCTTTTTATCACACGCAGAGACAATGGAGCGCCACTTGCCACTATTTTAACACAACTCCCTCGCTTCCCTCACATCTACAATTCTTTTCATACATGCTCTATTGTTATGGGCATTAGGCAACTCAGCTTTCTTAAGGGTGTCTCTGATTTGGTCGGAGAACACCCTCCTGGGTCTACCTCGATTAAGGCATCCATCCACATCAGATTTATAAATTTCGGCAAAAAAAATATCAAATTAACTCTATATGATTAACAGACATAACAATGGGCTGTTACGAGTATAAATAATTAATTCAGTTTTTGAGACCAATTTCCGTTTGACAACAAGTAATTAGAGATTAACGACATTTATTTAAGTGAGACTAATAGTGCTTTGTGCACATTTGTCAAAATAAATAAAAGCTTGTGAGATTTTATAGAGGTTAAAATTAACTAAAGCTTCCTACAGCTGCCAGACAATTAAATTAAATGCGTTGATTTTGTTCAGTGAATCAAACATTTCTTTTATTATAATATTTTTTTTATTGTGACTCGACATCTGACTCCGTCCCGCCTGATGATAAGCAAGAGGAGGTCCAAGAGTAACGACGACTGAGAAAACCGAGTTTATTCACGGCTGCCTCAGTCGCCGTCACTATGCCGGCCAAAGAATTATTAGATAAATTATTAGGTCTAAAACAAAGAAAACTTACTTTAGCACTTACATTTTGAGAATGCGATATAATAATAGTATTTTCTCTTTTATGTTATTCGTTATTTTATTAAACATTACGTAATAAAATTTAATTGTTTTGAAACAAACACAATTTGTTTTATCACAATTTGGCAAATTCAGCCCCGTATTTACAATTCCTTTGAGAATAATCTTATTGATATAGATCCATCATAATCCAAGAAAGTTTTATCCTTATTGAAATCCCAAGAAACAGCTTTAAAACTCCATAATTTCAATTTATTATTATCTTTATAATGTGAGTACTTTTTGTACCTATACATTTTTGTATATATTCTATAATTTTCGAAATATAAACACACTCTACCTGATGGTCTAACTAAAGTATCTATAGCTAGAGTATGGTCTAAAAGGAGCTTTGAAAGCGTAGGTTATTCTGTTATTTCTAACCATGTTACTTACTGAAACAAAAGTATTTATTTGTAGAGAATTTTAAAGTGTTTGTTTGCAATAAGATCTGCGGCTAAATCACGCAGATTTGGCTGATAGGCTGATAGGTAGGTCGGAAAGAAGCTGAGCCTTCAGTATTAGGTTTCATAATAAAAAACGTAAAGATAAAACTAGTCCCTTTTTTATCTTATCGTATAGAATTATTGGTGCCCACAACCATAGTCCATATGAAAAGGATGTGAAGGAACAAGAGAGTTGTGTCAGAATCGTAATGCTCCTTTGTGTTTGCTTGTCCTTGTAGGAATTAAAGCGTGAAATTGATGATGATAATGATGAGATGACAATAATTATTTTAATATATATAAAGATCACTCTAGCGCACATACTTGTAAAACGGCATAACAAGTATTTCATAAAGAGTAATCTCATTAACTCGTAGAATGATTACGAATTTGAAAGCGTTTGAGAGAGTTTGAAAGCGACACGTCGTGTAGTGGTAGTGCAATGGTCATGCAAAACGAAAGCCCTCGGTTCAAAACCATTTGCCGATACCATTTGATACTTGACCATTGACTTTGGTCTTTACTTTTATTAGCTTAGTACAGTAAAATTATCTTGGAGACGTTTTTGCATTTGTAGTAGTGTATGTAATACATAGGCCTAAGAGCGCGTTTCTATTACGTCGTGGCGGTAGATAAAAGATGTATTTAAAAAATGTAAAAAATAACCATAATAGTTTTGGAAAAATAACGTTATTTTTCGGTAAGAAACGAAATAATTCCATTTTAATACAACTCCCAAAATTATAATATTTTTTTATTGAATAAGTTAAGTTAATAGGTTAAGGAGTGATATTGACACGTTGAATAATAATACAGAATTTCATGAATTTTATGTTAAATTTGTGACCCTCACAAGTGTAAGGTAAGGGGGTATTTTAGAGGGTTTTCTTACTACGATACGCAATACCTTACTTGACATATTTCTATACAAATAATCTAAATATTAATGTTTTTTTAAGTCCTGTTTTGTATTGTGGCTCGACATATGACGGCACCCGCCCGATGTTAGACTCGAGTGCGGTCCATGAATGGATGAGACGTGAGTTAAATAACTGTAAGTAGCGGTCGCATTGGAATCGGCAATATAAACACGCATAGGATTTTTTAATAGTTTTAAACAGAAAGTATTCAATATATTTTTTTAACAAGGTTATCTGATAGAGAATATTTGGTGCATCATACCGGGAGGGGAGAACTGTAGTTTTTGATTATATAAATAGGTGTGTTTTGATCGTGGAAAGTGGCGTAATAATTAAAGACTGACAAATAAGAGTATAGTAGACGGCCCCTTTTATCCGGAGGGATGCTATCATGTGCCTGACTACAATAAAAAAATTATAAGATTGTAAAAAAAAGTATTATTTCTTGTAGATATAATATACTATAAGAAAAATACTATACTCATTGTATCATTTCCATGTAGAACAATCAATAAGTGGAGTGCTTTACCAGCCCATCTTTTTTTTATTTTTTTTTATTGTGACTCGACATATGACAGCACCCCGCTTGATGTTAAGCCAAAGTGTGGTCCATGAATGAATGTCACTGCTACTACAATTCAATAACTGTGAGTAGCAATCACATCCAATATGCCGGCCTAGATGGAACCGGCAACTTACAAGCTGATCCCGAAACGTGACCAAATCACTTCACGGTCTGTATACTTGTAACTGGTGGTACTACCCCGGATCGGCAGACTGGGTACCACTGCCTACCACTCTTTGATAACCAGACCCGAAGCAAATATCCATCTCTTTTTTTTTATTAACAAATATTTGCAATATTTAATACTATTAAATATTACAAATAAAAGCTACGAAACAAATATTTGCTCCGACCGGGGATCGAAGCCGGGACTTTACGCGCAACAAACCAGTCGCTAAACCGTTCGTCTACGCCCGTCGTCATCTGTTTTCCACATCCTATAACCTTGGATCCTTTACGCGTAAAGAAGCACCTTTGAGCGGCATAGTGACGACGACTGAAATGGCCGTGAACTGACGCTGTTTTTTTAGTCTTGACGAGTTTCACACTTACTTGCCATTAGGCAGGTCAATGCAAGATGTCGAGTCACAATGAAAAAAAATTATAACAATGAAGAAAAAGTGTTAAAATGCTCAATCACGTGTACAATACTTTCCTAATTCTAATAAATCATTACAAAACGTTTGAAGAAATATGATCAATAATTTTTCTCTTTAATCCGCATTAAAAGGAAGAGGATAATTTGTGTCAAATTGAGGAGCGAAAATGAATCAATCACATTCAAGATGTTTCCAAAGTCGAACTCTTTGTCATTTGTCAATAAAAATGACAAGACGCTGCCGAAAAGCTATAATATTGCTGTTGTAAAAAATTGAATACTTAAATCTTTTGAAACAATTTTATAAAAATCCAAGTTTTATTTTGTTATTTTTTAGGTATATAGTATTTCATGCGCCTATCCTTAAAAAGCTTTTGTATAATAAATTCTAAATATTAGTAAAAACATTGTCTGCTTTGTTAAACACATCCTAATAAATCCTGCCTAATTTTCGTTACATTTCTATACTAAGTTACTAAATGTGCTTGTATTATAGAAACGGTACGACTACAGTATAATATCATAATAATATCAAAGATACATTGGTCCTAAAAAGTTTAAGCTGATTATTATTTCGAATATTATTGAATACAATTAGGTTTATAATCTTGGACACCACAGGCTTTCTTGTGCCAGAAGTGCCGGTCGCATTCCCCGTCACGCTGCACTCAACTATATCACCCGAAGGGCTCTTGTCACTGTTGGAGTGCCTGCAATTTTAGAATCCGACGGCATGACTGTTAGGCCGTGGCAGGTCTCTAATATGGGATGCGTTTATGTAGACACATTAACCCCACCCTATCTTTCATACAGGCGACCTCGTTAAGTGCGGGAAGTGCAACAATTTCTGCTGAGATCCCCAAGCTGCGCAAAAACTGAATGAATATTTATTTATTTATTTATGAATAAATAAATAAATAAATAAAAAACGCCAACTGGTACTGGTTACGAATTTGCGCCGTTTGGTGTCGAGATGTTGGGCCTTTGGGTACCTTCAGCTAAGCGCCTGGCCAAGTAATTGTTCAAGCGGCTGACGGAGCTGTCTGGAGGCAGGAAGGCTGGCAATTAGTTCTGCCAACGTTGCCAGTCTCCTTGGGACTATATCCGATGCGACGTCATTAGATGATATGTATTCGTTAAACTTATAATTTTATCTGTTTTATTTATAAATATAACTAATAGGTTAAATAAATATATTATTATTATACCTTAAAACAAAACCGAAATAATAAAGGTTTTTTTTTTTCATACAAACATCAAAGTGATAAATCTTACAAAAGAACTAAACTTACAAAAAAAAACGTTATACCTATATTATTATATTCTTTGTTGTCAGATTTTCAATATAAAACGAAATATCCCTCAAATAAACTCAATATCCTACTATTTTACCCCTATTTCCTCAAGCATATTTCTCCCGAAAATATATTTTGTGGGCATCTTATTATCGTTATTTATACACTCAAGTCCTTATCTTAAATGGACACGAGTTCCACCAATCACTCAATCATATTGTCACGCCTCAATTCCCACTGGGATAGACAGAGACAATGGATGGACACTTTCCGTGACCCGGCACAACTCTCTACCTCTCTCAAGATAGAGTTGAGGTAACTAAAATTTAAAATAGTTGTTTTGAGTTAACCTAACACACTAGTAGCTCAGTCAAATAAGAATTAAACTTCGTTTTTATTCTATTGTGGCTCGACAAATGTATAATTATGTATAATGAATAATTATTGTGATATTATGACAGCTCCACGCCTGATGTTTGGTTACGCTGGAATGCGGTCCATGAATGAAGGTAACTGCTACTACAATTGAATAACTTAAGTAGTACAACAAATCTGGGGTAGTACAACCACTTACAAGTATACAGACCGTTAAGTGACTTACGTCGCGTTTCGGGATCAGCTTGTAAGTTGCCGGTTCCAACTAGGCCGGCTTACTGGATGTGACTGCTACTTACAGTTATTGAATTGTAGTAGTAGTGACATACATAGGGGTGCTGTCAACTGTGAGTAAAAGTCACGTCCACAGTACCGGCCCAGTTAGAACCAGCAACATCCAAGGAGATCCCGAAACAACTGAGTCACTTCACGTCTGAACACTTGAAAGCGATGGTACTAGCCCAGATCGACAGACTAGGCAACTACCAACTGTCTGCCTACTATTAAGAGTAGGCAGACAGTTGTGCCCAGTCTGCTGTACCGAGGTAGTACCTCTTACAAGTTCCAAGGAAACTGGTCGGGTCCAACTAGGCCGGCATAGTGGATTTGACTAGTACTTGCAGTTATTTAAAGGAGAAGTCGCCTCCATTTATGTACCGCACTCCAGTTTAAAATTAAGCAGGGTGCTGTCGAAATACACAATATTACCTACATAGATTTTCTTAGATTTCGCGCGAACATTGATTATTGAATTAAACAAATTTTATGCAGCTTTTAGTTTTGAAAACAATAACAGCATCAACCAATAGAACGACCAACACCTCAGTATCTCCGTGACCACGATGGCTGCAAAGCTCTCGAAACGTCGGAATAATAAAAAAATATAAAATCAAAATCTAAATAACCGCGATAGTAAGCCGCATAAAATTTGTTTAATTCATTACATCTTACAATTTATTATTAACACAATACTCTTGAAAGAGCATAGTTTTAAAAAACTAAGAGAAATCGGGAGAAAGACTTAGAAAAAAATAAAACCTAACGATATATTATTTTGTATTTTTTGCCACGTTTATTGTTACAAGCCGACCCTATATTTGTAGACGGCAGAGTGAAAACAGTCTGATGTTTTCCTAGCGTAATGAGAATTTTCGCTTTGACATAGCTCCTGAATCCTGGCTCATATTGTTTAATATTTAATAGCATTGCAAAATATTTTAAAGCTTAAAGTTTTTCTAGGGAAACTCCTCTATTTGTCGGGAAATAGCGGGAAATAAAATTTGAAATTAAAAACTGTATTTAAATTTATTTAAAGAGATAATTAAAATTTGTCAAATAGTTTTAAATATACTCGTAACATCTATAAATGCTTCGATGGAATGGGCACATGGAAAGGATGAGAGTAGATTGACGAAAGGAATTTATAAATCTATGTGGATGGAAATAAATGTGGATGGATGCGTTAAACAAGGCAGGCCCAGGAGAGTGATTTCCGACCAAATCCGAGACATCCTCAAGAAAGCCAGGTTGCCTAGTGCCCATAACCACAGAGCCTGTATAAAGAGAATTGTGGATGTGAAGGAAGCAAGGGAGTTATGTAAGGATCGTGGTAAGTAGCGCTCCATTGTCTCTGCCTAACCCTGTGGAAAAACGGCGTAACAATTTGATTGATTAATTAGTTCGTAACATCTATTCATATTACTTTTGACCGGCATAGTAACGGCAACTGGGGCAGCCGGTTTTTGCAGTCGTCGCACTCTTGGACCTCTTCTTGCTTAGGTCGAGGTCAGATGTCGAGTCACAATAAAAAAGTCATAGTTCTTTATGAGTTATGAGCACTGTGATCAGAACACAAATTATTTGAAGAATACAAATCTTATTTGAATAACGAGTGAAAATACCAAGTCCCATTAAGTTATTAAAACAAAAGATTATGTACAATCAATTTTAACATATTTTGTTCGTTTTTTTTTTGGCGGGCAACAGACAGGTGACAGGACGCGCAATTTTGAATTATTTGAAAAGCTTGTGTTTTTTATATATATTAATGTGTAATAATGGTGAAATTGTTATCCAGTAATCATTTTTAAGTTGATCAAGTACAAACAAGTAATTTAAAGCTGTGAAACGTGTTTCTTTGTGTTCCCTCCAAGACTCCTTCCGAAGTTTTAGTAAAGGCTTTCCGCCGTTTTACTAAAACGATCATCATCAACCTCACTATCATCGTCATCATTTGATGAATCACTCGCGTGGTTCATCTTCATCTTTACTTGACAATGTTTTAAAATTGAACCATATATTTTGACTTTGACACTGGCAAGTTAAATACTAAAACCATAAACAAGAAGAAAGAAAGATATTTTGTTCGATTTGACATTTATTATACTTATTTATGTTATTGTACGGGGAATCAATTATTATATAATATATACAAGGTCTATCAGAAACTTTTTTTAAAAACAACTACATACATAATAAACCAATAAAACCTACAGTTGTCTAAAACTTACACTGATCTAATCGAAACATAAATAAAATATTTTGCAAGAAAAAAACATGGAAGTAGAAACATATTCTGAAACTGATGTGATCTTTATTTATAGTGAACTGGTTTGTTTACGAGCACTCACTAACCGATTCGCAAGTTATTACAGTTTATACTACACTTCATAACCAGTCTTGGAGGGTAACCAAGGTGTATTGGTAAATTGGAGACTGTTCTTTTTTATCCTACTATTATTATAAATGTGAATGTGAGTTTGTTTGTTACGTTTTCACGCAACAACTACTTAGCCGATCATAATGAAACTTTATACACATATTTTTAGAGGTACTAGAAGTAACGTAGGATACTTTTATTTAAAAAAAATATTTACTATAGTTTCCAATTGACTATAGTTTCAGATTTTTGGAATATTTCTATATTTATTTTTATTTCCGTCTGTCATTTTTATATAAGTTATCGAGTTATAAATACAAAAAAAAAGGATATGCATTCAAATTGAGATCCTCCTCCTTTTTTATGACTGTGGTATAAACCTAATTTTACGCGGGTGAAACCGCAGGCACTGCTAGTCTAAAATAAAAGGGGGTGTGTAGCGCTGACCATGAAAATAGTAATTGATGCAACTGTAAATTGAATCGATATTTTCAATCGTCGAGTTTTAATTACAAAAGTGTGTGTATCCTAAATAAAAAAGCTACCGTAAAGTTTTGATTCATATACAATACATATAGTATCAGAGTTGTTTTGAGTAGAGGCTGTTATAACATTATTTATTTATTTAATCAAATTATCTAGCCAATAAAAGCAAGATAAGTTAATTAAATAACTAAAGTCTATATGTTTGTTATGCGTTATTTGTTATATTTTTTTGGAAAATATTTTTTGCGTAATTTGTCATTTTGAGTATTAAATTAAAGTGCATATTCAAATGAATTTGTTTAAGAAAATAATACTAAAGTCCTTTCCAATACTTTAGTGTGTCATCCTAACAAAAAAGTAAAGATACGCAGTCAGAAACACAAACAATAAGATCAACAATCCCACAAACAGGTCTAACTTATATCTACCCTATAACTCTGTACTCTATTTACGTAGTGTTCATAACTACGGGTTCATTTTTCGCAGCTCAACATTGATGTGCATTTAATACTTGTAAATAGTATCTTATTTTCATTTGGTTTAAGTTCAAAGTCCAATGCGGTGTTACATTTGTATGACATTAGACTCGGGACAAGACTACGCATAGGACTCTATGGCTTGATATAAGAGTTTAATGTACTTGAATATAATGTTGTTGTTGTCAATAAAATCAGTCAGTTAGCGCCAGTCAGCGCCGATTACGAGTAAATTGTTTGAGTTTTAATTTTTAAAGACTTTCTCAAAAAAGCTAGGTTGCCTAGTGCCCATAACCATAGAGCTTGTATGAAGAGAATTGTAAATGTGACGGAAGCGAGAGAATTGTGTCAGGATCGCGGCAAGTGGCACTCCGTTGTCTCTGCTTATCCCTGTGGAAAAAAGGCGTGATAATTTGATTAATAGATTGAGTGTCCAAAATAAAAAATAAGATTTTAGTGAAATGCGTTGCAATGGAATTGTGGATTTATGTGAAAACTATTTTAGTTTTGGATTTATTTGGTAAGCCCATTTGTTTTTGCTATCCTATAACCTGACACAATTCTCTCGCTTCCGTCACATTCACAATTCTATTTGTAAAGATCCTATGGTTATAGGCAATACTTTTTTTTTTAAGAATGTATCTAACTTGATCAAGTAATTATCTTCTGGGTCTTTGTTGGGGGATTAATTTAACTCACCAACCTTTCATCGTTTTTAAACCAACGCATCAATTTTTACAATTTGACAAACTTTTTTTTCCATTTGGATTAGCGGATTACCGTTTTTAGGTACTGATAGGTGAAAATCATCATCATCATTCAGAAGACATCTACTGCTGAACATTGGCCTCTCCCTTAGAACTTCCTTCCGAACGACAAGATGCCAGTTGCATCCACCGGTTATTTGTGACATTCAATATGTCGTCAGTCCACCTAGTAGAGGGAGGGAGCTACCTACGCTGCGTCTTCCGGTTCGTGGTCTCCACTCAAGAACCTTTTTTCCCCATAGGTTCATCGAGCGATGTGGAAAAAAATCACAGTGAATTAATTATTACGTGTGTGATGTATTTTTAATCGCTTCTTCTACCCACGCCAAAAGAATGAATTTATAAGCGCGGGATATTTTTGGGTCACTTGTAATCAATTACAAAAGGTCGGTCAGCACTCACACCCCTGACGAGTTTTCTAAATTGAATTTCATTCCATTTACATACATCTATTTTTTTTAAATTCTTTTTCTACGCATTTAGATTTTTTTAACTATACATTAAATGCACTTTATTATACTATTTATATAATATCAATCAATCATTAAAATTGTTATGCCTCTGCCTATGCAATGCATAGACAGAGACAATGGAGTGCCACTTGCCAGGATCCTGACACAGCTTCATCGCTTCCCTCATATCCACAATTCTCTTTTAATTTATCTTCATTCCATATTTAAATCTGAGATATTCTCAAGAAAGCAGTGTTTCCTAGTGCCCATAACAGATGTCATTACCTAGTGCCTAATGAGTAATGAGCTCCAATACTCGTAGAAGTCCTTACCCTAAAAACCGACTGTTTCGCGACAAAAAAATATCTTAAAGTTACCTTTATTTAGGTACATTAGAAGTTTTTCTAGGAGTTTGATCACTTTAGAAAGCCTTTTAAAAAATTTAACTAACATTCACATTAACCACAAATTTTAAAATTTATAAAAAAGACCTTCTATAATCATTAACTAAAAAAATATGTAAAATACGAAAAATGCCTGTAAGTATACAAAATTATAGATATCTTCTTGTCCGAAATTATATAATAGTATTTGTTTTATTTCTCTACGATAATAATTACTTGAAAAATAGTCGATGTAAGTAAGAGGACCATAGATATCAAACCCGGAACTTTACACATAACATACTAGTGCGCCTGTCGTCGAAAGTTTGACTTGGTCTGTAATGTGTAAGTAAATGGAATCGGAACACTTTATCTTCTTAGGAAAAGTTAATTTTCATAAAACTCTATTATTTTTACATGAAAAAATCCCAATAGTCTTCTTATTTTTACTTCTCAAAATGTGTTGCGAAAGGGTCAGAATCAGGGATCGAGAGATTTAACATATTTCTCACGAGGGATTAACCTAAAGCAGATCCAAGATATATTGCATAATAAAATACACTAGCTAGTATTATTACCTACTTGTTCAAAACAAAACTACACTCATGCATTCACAGACATTTTTTATAATGTAACTTAAACAATAAGTTGAGTTTGCGTGCAGAAAGTTTCAATAAATTTAATTTAAAAAAAATCTTTTTTTTCTTTGTTGTGACTTGACACTCGATCTTGCTATGCCTATGAACGCTAACGAACTGAAAAAACTGACTTAGTATACGTTGTTTTTTTAATTGTGACTCGACATCTGACCTCGTTTCGCCTGATGTTAAGCAAGAATAGGTTCAAGAGTGCAGACAACTGCGAAAACTGAGTCTTCACGGCTGCCATCATACCGGCAAAAGGTGCTTCTTCACACATCGCTTGAAGGATCGAAGGCTATAGGATGGAAAGACCTATGGTAAAGCATTCCATTTGTCGACTGTTCTACAAAGAAATTACGCTTCAAACTTTTTAGTTCGACTGGCGATTCAGTCGACAAAATGCGGTTGCTTTCCCTGACCTGTGCGGGTATTACGGTAGTGAAAAGACGAGGTGGGAATAAAGTTTAAGAGCTCCTCAGTCGTGTCACTACGCCGGCCAAAATAAGGCAGTCAAAGTGTATACACAATAAAAATAATATAATTATATTATGTTATTAAGGATCGTGATAAGTGGCGCTCCATTGTCTCCGCCTATCACTGTGGGTAAAAGGCGTGACAATTTGCATGATTGATTGATTGATGTTTTGTGTTCACTATGCCAATTTGTGTCTAACAATTTTGCACCTTTGCGTCTTTTATCGCCTATACCACGAATAATGTTCTGAGGATCTCTTTTACCTTGTCCCTACCTCATTTATCCGCATTTACCCGGTCGGGGAAAGCATTCTGTCGACCAAATCAGCACTCGAACTCAGTTCTGTGCGTCGTTTCTATCTATAACAATCGATAAGTTGAATGCTCTGCTAACCCATGCTCTATCTCCCCATCCTACAATCCTAGAATCCTTCAAACGAAGTTTGAAAAAACCTCGTCACATCTCAATAAAAAACGTCTATAATTTAAAAAATAACTTAGGTTTTTACAAGTTCTCCAGCTAAAAAAAGGCCCTAAAAATAAAATTACTGTAAAAAATGAGGGTTAAGTTAGTGGAACGAATGAGAACGCCTCACTCATGTTTTAGTAAGATTTTTTATCCTTGTAAAATATTAACCACCTTCCTTATTGCATACGTTATGTGCCAGCTTATGGAATAGGGGAGATTGGTCCTAAATTTTGTATTAGAAGGAAATTGTTTATGCTCATGTAAGATTTAAAGTTTGATTCGCTGTATTTTACGACCATATTTTGATTTTAAAGAGGAAAGGAGTATATATTCTATTTGGTTGATCATTAAATTAAATAAACTACTAACGTGAGCCCTATAACTGCAAAGCTGTCGAAACGATGGAATATTTTTTTAATATTCATCAACTAAAAATTAATGCGATAGTAGGCCGCATAAAATTTGTTTAATTTATTAAAATAAACTGAAAAATGAGCTATCATCTTACGCGGCTGCAAACACTATCTTTGCATGGCTGCAAAGCTCTTGAAACATCGGATTAAAATAATCAAAATAAACGCGATAGGAAGCTGCAAAACTAATTAATTACAAATATTAAAACATATTGCAAATTATCATCAATTTTCCACAGGGATAGGCAGAGACAAGGTAAGCGCCACTTTCCACGATTCTAATACAACTTCACAAATCGGTATAATCATATTGAATATTATTTTTCTTACTTTTATATACTGTCAGAATAGCAGCAATACGGATCAGCTAAACGTTACGACAATAAAAAACTTTTATGAAAATTTTAACGTGGTTCTGAAAGATATTTTTCATGAAATATTGCACAGTTTATGTGTTGCGCTACTGTAATTTGCACTTAGTGTTGTTGGCGCGAACAGGAAGGGAGGTTGAAAGTTGGAAACTTCTAGAGTGGCGTTAACCATTAGATATACTAGATATTTCACTGAAAAGCTATATGTTGAAATTACTAAAATAGTTTGCTCGAAATCGAAGAGAAGTTGGATGCTATGGAGACGTGTTAGGATCGTGGAAAGTGACGCTCCATTGTAGAGACCATAGATTTAGAATGCACGTATGCTATAGATAGTTTACGTATTCTAGTTCTGTGGTAGCCAGCCCATGTGTTCTCTCCGTCCTATGACCTTGGATCCTTCATGACATTGTGATGGCGACTGAGGCAGCCGTGAATCACTCGGATTTTTCAGTCGTCGTCACTCTTGGACCTCCTCTTGCTTATCATCAGGCGGGTCGAGGTCAGATTTCGTGTCACAATAATAAAAAAGAAGGTTTAGCGGATTTAGGCATGACAATTTGATTGTGTGAAATTACTATGTGCTTCGGAACATAAAAATACCCTATTATTATAATATAACTGTTGCAAACTTGGATAGTCACTTAATCTACTATTTAAAACATCCCGGCTTTGAGCTTATGTCGTTAAGATATTTCCGACCGTATTCTTTACCTAATCTAGAACTAATAGGAGTAAAATATCCACAGACAGTCGGATGGACGGACAAATACCAGTACTGTATTACATTGCCTCTCGCTACATATTACTACGAAGAAGCATTAAACGACATCGAATAAGAATTCCGTAGCTAATAAAATGGAGACTGATAAGGAAATCAAAAAAAGTTTGGTGATTCATTGAAACAAATCATTCGCGTTCGCTATATTTTTATATGAATTAAACTAATTTTATGCGGCATACTATCGCGTTTATTTTTGGTTAAAGATTTTATAGTTCTTATTATTCCGTTGTTTCAAGAGCTTTACAGCCATCGTGGTCACGGAAAAACTCGGAATAATAAAAGTTGTAAAATCATTACCCAAAAACAAACGCGATAGTACCTAAGCGGCATAAAATTTGTTTATTTCATTAATCAATGTTCGCGCAAAATCTAAGAAAATACTATATTTTTATACCTATATTTGCAAAATGCATTTACATTTTAAATAATTCATTATAGCAACCCAAGCAACTGAAATAATGACAATTTAGGAATTAAGCCATGAATTATACTACGTTATAAAGACTCATAAATTAAACAATTAGCCAATTTTAATATATCATAATTTACACAAAACCCTACCTTCTTCAACGTTCTAATTAATAACGACATATGTATAGATCACATAGTACTAGACATTACATTACCCAAATTTTTTTTTTAATATTTTGTACATATTTTTTATTAAATTATAATATTGATTTATGTATAATATGTTTCACACTAATACCCCATAGGAAGAGATAAGAGATTTGTAGATATTGTGTAACAGCGAGAGAGTTATGTCAGGATTGTGAAAAGGGGCGCTTTTTTGGGAGCAAAGTCGTGGTATTTTAGTTAGTAATGCACTATAGTATTTTCTTAGATTTTGCGCGAACATTAAGGAGTAATTAATTAAGGAAGTCTCTCCGTGACCACGATGGCAAACGTCGGAAGAGTAAAAAAATGTAAAATCAAAACCAAAATAAACGCGATAGTACGCCGCATAAATTTTGTTTTATTCATAGTAATGCACTAATTTACTATTTGTGGAGCGGAGGGAGAAAGGTTTTTTATATTTATTTTAGGTAATTTAAAATAACAATTTCCTAATTACATAGGTACTTGTTTAAATAAGAACGTTAAGTACAATTACTAAAGAATAATCTTATATACAGTGAGTTGGATGATGCAGTCAACATTGAAAGTATGCCGTACTTATGTCAAACACATGAGATGCACCCTATTAACATTCGGAGTCTAATGATACATTGACTGTAGACGAGGAAACAGAGAGGACCTAATTTGAGGAAAGGATTTCAACAACTCCGATTTTAGGTATGAAATTTTACATTCGAAATAAATGGGCAGTCCTAGCCGGGCATCGCATTGCGATAAATAATATGACGCAAACTAAACTCAAACATCTAGTCGTGTCGCGTTCGTAAGCTACTTAGTATTACAGCATGTAAGACGATTACATTATGCATAAAACATAATGGAAGCCTTATCATAATAAGGTATTATTTAATGAGATAATTTTCTTTTTATGTTGTCCTTATAAAGGAATAACATAAGCTCTTTGTAAATTTAACCTAATTGGGATACTTGAAAGATATTCACAAGATAATTTTAATATAAATTGTATTCATTATAATATTATGGTGTATAAAATATAAATTTCATCATGTTTGTTGTACATTTTATATAAATATTGTTATCTACATATATAACTAGGTAGATAGCTAGGTTGCCTAGTGCCCATATTCCATAACCTTAGAGCTTGAATGAAAAGAATTGTGGATGTAAGAAAAGCGAGAGAGTTGTGTCAGGAACGTGGCAAGTGGCGTTCTATTGTCTTTGTCTATCACTGTGGGAAAAGGCGTGACAATTTAACTGATTGATTAAAAAATAATTGTGCCGAGAAGTAAACTGTAAAAATATGTGAAAAAGTATCTGAAATCCCCGTTGACAGTTTAAAAAAGTGTGATACATAAAAGGGTTTATGAGACAGCCTGAAATATGCGAGGAAATACAGGGTGTTACTGCAAAAATAAACTCGGCTAGCATTGTAATGAAAGTGTAGTGATGCATGAGCAACAGAGGGGAAGAATTTCCTTTTTCAGGCAAATGAAAAATATGTGTAACATTGGAGCTTATATTTTATAAAACATAAGCTTTTTTATTGTTTTTGATATTTTATACGTTTTGATTTATTATTACCCTAAAAAGTTATGTTAACCAAGAATTTAAATTTATGATTTTGTTTTTAATGCTAGTTAAATTTAACTTTAGGTACTACTTTGCATCCATATTTTTAAGTAATTTTTATTTTCGTTAAGTTCTGAATGTATCACTAATCACAATTTTGTTAGAAAAATATCTAACAAAACTGTCAACTTTTTCGTTATTATTCCGCGGTAGTGTCTTTCCAAAATAAAAGTAGTTTTAAAATCATTCGACAATGTAAAAAAGCTCAAAATGCCAATTTGCAATAAAAATAATAATAATCAATAGCATCAATAGCAATCAGTGTAGTGATTTTTAAATATTAAACAATAAATCTTTTGAAATAACCTTTTTGGAGAGACGTTAAAAAAAGCATATTTAGTAACTTAATTGTGTAAGAAAGTGTAGTAAACAGTTGGTGGTCAAGCCTTACTTTTTGTAAGACTAGAAAGTTGGTGAACTTTAACCAGCCTGAGGGAGCCAGCCAGATCTTAGATGCGACTCGTTTATATATCGCAAAAAGCAAAGGTAAGGAAAAGTTTCTAAACGTCAACTTTTGGTTTTAAGATTATAAATATATATAAGTTAAACTTGTATTAAAACTAAAGTAAACAAAATATCCTTAAGGTTTATGAATTTATAAATTTTAATCAACTTTAGAAACCAATTTCGTAAAACCCAAACAAGAATAATCAAGACCACAAAAGACGTGCGACATTTTTGGTTTAAGACAAAACTTTACATCAACTTTATGATGCAAAGATTTAAAGAAAATGTATCTGAACATTGGAAAATTTTGTATACATTAATAATTTTAACAGTTTTTGGCCGGAATAGCGACGGCGACTGAGGTAACTAAAGCAGTTTTCAGTCGTCGGCACTGTTGGCCCTCGCATTGCTTACAATCAGGCAATAAAATATTGCTGGATATCGTGTAGACACTGCCTAAGGTTCAACCATAAATTGCGTATTAAAAAAATGCGCAATTCAATTTGCGGTAGAGATATTATATTACATCCGGATCATCTTTATCTCGGTTTTGTATTTAAATTAAAATAAAATTGTAATCAAATCTCTATACCTTAAAACAAGTTTTATCATCCAAAAGGCAATTTATTTCCAACTTTCATCTCTTTTGATTTAATAAATATTCAATTTTCTGACCCATTAATTTCATATTGTTCATCCACTGCCTATTCTATTCAATGTATTTAAACATATTTTTACTGAATAATTTTATTATAACTAATTATCAATCAATCAATCAAATTATCGCGCCTTTTCTCTCAGGGATAGGCAGAGCCAAAGTCTCGACCCTTAGACAACTCCCTCGCTTTCCTCACATCCATTATTCTCTTCATAGAACTAAATATATTCATTTTATTGATCTAGCATATATTGTAATAAAATAAAAATCATGTACATAAATATTAACAATAAATACCTTAGCAGCTGGACTACTAGAAGGCTCATCAAACAATGACCAGACTTTAGGCTTGAGTCTGTGCCAAACTCCGATATCACCGGCGAGGTAAGCCTCTTCATAACCAAATAGTCTTGCAATCTCTTCTTCAGACGGTTTCTCACTGTCAATGTCCAGCTTATCGAGAATGGCCAGCGTGTTCTGTGAACAATTTAATTTAAAGTTTAGTACAGCATCTTATAACATTCTTATGTTGAAAATATTGCTGCATCGAAAACTAAGAAATATCGCTTCAAATGTTGCCTAGTCTGCCGATTCGGGATATTACACTTGTAAGTTTACAGACTGTGAAGTAACTCAGTCACGTTTGGGAATCAGCTTGAATGTTGAATAACTAAAAGCAAGATTTTTGCGCCCTTATTTTAATATTATTTTGTCGATGTTCCAAAGTTTTTAGCCACTGCTATGGAAAATAACTGAGGGAAGTTTTATAAACTTTTACAATAATATTAAACGAGACGACTAATACCTTATACTCTTCCCGCGACTACGATTGCTGGAAAGCTTGCGAAACGTTAAAATAAACGCGATAGTAAATCTCAAAAATATTTTCTATTTCAAACATTTTTTGCGCAAAACCGTAGAAAAAGGTAACTCTAAGCAGTTATTTTCTTCTTCATAAAATATATCCAAAAAATCTTCGATCCTAACCTCGGAACCAATCCGAACTAACTATGCGAAGAACTAACTATTTGTCATAACATTATTAATGGCACAAGATGTCTTCTACCAGAAAGTAATCGAGGTACAAATATTACTGATATCCTATATTGGGATCGGCATTCAACCCCAGTCAGAATATCGTAATTTCAGATAAGTACCCGCACTACCAAACTGCCCTTTGTTTTCCCTTAAGGCAATTTGCGTGGTTCGCCCTTTTCCTATACAAATTTTACGGTTTATTATAATAGAATGAAAATGCAAATAGACTAATTAACGTTTTTTAAATTTATTATTGTGATTTTTTTATATGGAATTATTCAAAGGAACGATTGACAGAAAAATAGAGCGAGACTTTTAAGCTGCGTAGGATGGGAAGAATGATGACTGCCTGCGCATTTGTACTGTCATGTACATAATTGATAATATATTAAAGTTTATACACATTCGAAATACGAAAAGTAAGTAGGTAACCAAACAAGTTACTGCGCAGCTTGAATGCCAGCGCTTTTTTTATCTGCTATAAATATTCAAAAGTCAATTTATTCACAATTCGAAATAAATTACACGTTTTTTTATTGTAACGCGACTATGACAGCACCGTGTATTTTTCCAAGCTGAAATACACATT
The DNA here is from genome assembly GCA_905220615.1 of Tinea trinotella. NCBI lineage: Eukaryota > Metazoa > Arthropoda > Insecta > Lepidoptera > Tineidae > Tinea > Tinea trinotella. The sequence goes on along the minus strand of HG992320.1, from coordinate 1,692,191 downwards.
TAAATAAATGCAAATAAAAGTCGATTCTTCTATGCTATTCTTATTTGGACCGGCAACTTTATAGAATGTAACTAAATCACTTTACGTTCTTTACACTTTAAAGTATTGGTATTACTTCGAATCGGCAGACTGGGCTAAGGATAACCAACTGTCTGCCTACTACTATTTAAATTGTGCAATACAATATATATATATATATATATATTGTATTGCACAATTTAAATATTTTATTACCTATTATTTTATTTATTTCTTATCTATATTTCTATACTAAGCTACTAAAGTGCTTGTATCATAGAAACAGGACAACCAAAGTACATATATGAAAGATACTTTGGTACCAATGGGTAGTTTCGAACTAGTGCTCTCGGTTTGTGTAACCATTGCACTGCCACTACACCATGGTCGCCTTAGTTTTATTTATTTTAATTAAATTCAGACAAATAACAGGTAATTTAATAAACAATATCCTTTACCCTTGTCCCTTTACCAAGAAATAGACCCTTTTTTATACCTCAACTATAACTTAATGATTATGTTTTAGTCCTAATGATATTTTGGTACGTTGAATGTTTTTGTTTTCTATGAATATTAATTAATCGTTTATATCTCTACCAATACGGCAATGTTATTAATTATTTTAGTATACATCTACTCTCAATCGTAGAGGTTTTATGTAAAGTTGTTGTGTCAGCATCCAGGAAAGTGGTGTTCCTTGTGTCGACAAAGGTTAGACAAATTACTTTGTCAGGTAAGTTAGAAAAATGTTTAAAGTAAAGAAAATTATACTGAAGTTTTGGTAAAATATTTTACGTTAATGAGTTCATTGAACTAAACTCTACAACGTGTCTCTTTATGGATATAAGCGTCTATCTATTGCGATTATTAAATAAAATATACTTTTATCACTGATACGGTGTATTTATTATATCAAAACTTTATTGGTAATTGGATAGCACCTCTTGTTGATGGATTTGTTATTCAGCACAGTATTGTAATAAAACCATCAGCATAAAAAGAATTCGGAATGTAAAGGACGCTCCATTGTCTCTGCCTCTCCCCTTTTCCCTTTGTAAAATGAGACGTGTAAATGTAATATTTTATTTGTTTAAAATACGTTAGTTAATCAAATAAATTTTTAAACATTTTAATTATGTAAAGTAGTCGACCAATCACGTCAGTTAAATGGTTATTATACATGCATAGGAGAACCCTTTGGGTCGACAGTAAACTGAAATGTGTGAAAACATTCAGTTTGTGAATGTGATTGATCGTTTTCAGTAGATTTCAGTCAAGCGTATTTTGTATGCGAAATAACAATATTGAAATGGTAGTGACAAATGGGGTGATCGATCTATTTTCGTTCGTAAACAGATTTAGTCAAATGTTTTTAAAACTTTATACATTTTGAATTTAGTAAAAAAAATGTTAGCTATTTGTCCCAGTAATGTTTTCCAGATTGGTATCCGATATTTTACCTTAATTGTAATGTGTTGGTAATCGCTAAAGAAAATTATGCGATTCGAACGCAGCGTAGGACGTTTGCCCACAAAATAGATTAACGACCTGCTGCAGGTAACAGAAAACCGCTGGATTAAAGCCACTGTTACCAGAAATTCACGACTAATGACTGACATTAGGATGATAATGATGAAGAAATGTATTTAATTTAAATATAATTTTTATTTTGCATTATTAAATAGCGAATTGTTTGAGGAAAGCGAGGGAATTGTGTTAGGATTGTGGCAAGTAGCGTTCCTTTGTCTCTGCGCTAGTATAATCAATTTGATTGATTAAACTAGCGAATCATTTAATTAAATTATCAAGCCTATATTTTTACAAGGACCGACGGAGCAGCAGACCATTCCACGAGATATATTATTAAAAAATGTTTTTATTGTATTTTGGCCAAAATAATAACGGCGACTAAGGCAATCGTAAATTTCAGTTGTCGGCGCTCTTGGATCTCTCCTTTCAAGTCGAATCGAGTCGAGGTCAGATGTCGAGTCATCTTTAAAAAAACTTACTATATGTATTTCGTACTATTTTTGTTTTTGTTTGTTTTGTTTATACTATGCGCTTTACCTTTCTGCATAACCCAATGGTTAACTGGCAGAGAAAACCCCACGGCTCTTAGTCCATCGTTTGTATATTTTTACAATAAAGAAATAAATAATTGTAAATGCTGTGCACAATCTGGCCTTAGTATTATGGTTTCGGATTTAGACGTTGATCCGGGATTTAGTTTAAATCCACATGTTTGCTACGGTAAGAAATTTTCAATTTTTGTAGAAACGTAGGTTACCTTGCAAAGCCTAATAACGAATCTAACATTAAAAAGGTTTTAGTTGATTTTTGATGGAAAAACTTGATTAAATTATAATTTAGAAGAACTTTTATATTAAAAAGAAGCCAGAGTTCCTTAAGTACAAAAGCGCTTCATTATTTCTGCCTATGCCTGTGGCGTGACTATTTGATCAATCGATTCGAGGACAGGATTATATGTTATTATTATTTTAAATTAATTTATAAATAAGTTAAATAAATTATACATTTACGGCTTTTTGCTACTTGTCTTCACTCTCTATATATATATATTTAACTTATTTATATATATATATATAATATATTGTAAGATATGCAATTGGACCCGGTAGAGAATTTGATCTGTTTTATAATTACATTCGGGCAAAACAATGACTGTCGGATCTGCTAGTTTCTTTTTAAAGTAAATCTCGCCCCGCCATGGCACTAATCAATGAAAAATTTTCACCTCCCAAAAAATCAAAGGCCAAATACAAAAGGGCAAACAAAAGAATATCGGGTATTGTTAATTTTTTCCAGGAATGCTTTGAAAATGTTTATTCTTAAAATATAAATAATGGCGTATAAATGAAGCATTTAAATTTATATTTTTATTTAAAATATTGTCCAATGATAGTTTTGCTTTTACCACTTGTCTATGACATAAACGGTCCTACTACCAAAAATATTTAAAACACTGTTTAATTATTTATATGCAGTCAAACATCATTTTGTGCTACTAAATTGACCTTAAACCTATTTAATTCCTTTCTAAGGCACGTTTAATTTTTCCTTTGTGGTAACACGGAAAATGTCAATTGCATTTTTAAACTCAACCTGTATGATTTTTATACAAACATTGGCAGAGGTACGCGGTACCCATATCCATAGTTTGTATCAAAAGAATTGTGGATGTAATAGAAGCGTTAGAGTTCTGTCAGGATGGAACAGGATGGTCCCTGTGGAAACTGAGGGTAACAATAGATGTTTTTTTACCTCACATCTGACCTTCACCTCCTGATGGTAAGCATAATGGAGGTTCAAGAGTGCCGACGACTGAAAAAAATGTGTCAGTTCACAGCTGCTACTAATGTGCTTCTTTACGCATCGTTTGAGGGATTATTAGATTCGAAGAACACATGGGCTGGCAAAGCATTCTACTTGTCGATTGTTCTACAAAGAAACGATGTACCAAACATTAAACATTATCAAAGATAAGGTAGTAACAAGGTTAATGATGTTCTTCCTCTGTTCTAGAAGATCTATAATCCTTCAGACGCAGCGTAAAGGGAACGGTATTGCCGCAACCGTGGCAGTCATATCGATGTATAGAAATATAATTTACAAACTAAAATTACGATACTAACCAGAGTATTCCATCAAAGTATTCAAAGATATTAATGATATCAGCTCGAGAGAACGAACCACTTTTGGGTTGAAGAAAAAAGCATGTAAATAGATTTTATCATTATACCTTCGATAACAACGAAGGTCATTTCACAGCACATCTCTGTCATTTGAAATTAGACATTAAAGCTCTTAAAATTAAAGTGTTATTTCTTTAATGAGAGCTCGGCAAATGCGTATTTTTTTTTCTTACAATTTGATAAGTCGCTTCATACAATAAACACTCTTATTTCATTTGATTTAATGTATTATTTTGAGTATCAGTGTAACAGGCGTAATATTATATGCATAGGTAATAGTGTTCCTAGGTCACATCGAAATTTGCACCATAAATCAATGTCACTCGCATACAATATCGTATATTAGTATTACTAGTATAACCTCAAACTTGTAGGGTAAACTTTCAGTCCTGTTCATTAGAATGCGGCTGGTATTTTGGACGCGGTCCCGCGATAATTCAACTTCTGTTACAATCCGTTTAGGGCATTTAAATGATGTGATTTTTATGATCGGTTTTCCTTGAAGTAAGAGTGTAGAAATTTTATTTTTGTACTATTAATAATTCTGTAATTTTGTTTGTATTTAATGTCATAAAATACGATAAATAATATAAACATTTTTAATATAAAAAAATATAGACAATATTTATATTTCGAGAGCCGAATATAGGATGACAAAAAAACAGTTTTTTTTGTGCAGAATATAAGTAATCAACTATTCTTAGAAACATAATTAAAAAAATAAACCTAATTAATATGAACTTTTTCGATTGGACCTCAACAGATTGCTAGATAGCAAGTTTCTTTATTGATGCTCGTGACCTTAATGTCATTTTTAGCGTTTGTACAGGGAAATGAGCTCCTTTTCATAACGACCGTACTTTAATGATGTCTCAAAATGCATTCCATTTAAAGCCTTTGACATTTGCGAACTTGACTTCTTTCATAGAAATCATTATTATAATACTTCTTCTATCCGTGTTTTTTTTATTGTGACTCGACATATGACAGCACCCCGCTTGATGTTAAGCTGGAGTGTGGACCATGAATGGATGTCACTGCAACCACAATTGAATAACTGTAAATAGCAATTACATCCACCATGCCGGCCTAGTTGGAACTGAAAACTTACAAGCTGATCCCGAAACATGACCAAATCACTAACGGTCTGTATACTTGAAAGTGGTGGTACTATTCCGGATCGGCAGACTGGGTACCACTGCCTACTAATATTATTTGTATTTGTTTTTTGTGTATGTTTTTATTTTATTGTGATTCGACATCTGGTCTCGACTTCCCTGACGAGTCTTTATTGCCTGATGACTGCCTGAAGCTTAATATGGAGTAAGTTCTCTGTTTCCAGAACTTTGAATGTTGATTGCTTGTCATCAAATCATATATTATGCTTTATATATAGATGCTTTAACCGACGTGCTTACCCTATCCAATAAGCAAAAGTATTTTAAGAGCGCCGATTACTAAAACGACTTAGAAAATACAAAATCTTATTTATTTATTAAAATAACTATATGCACTAAGTACAAAGGCGCACTTAATGCCGCTAGGCATTCTAGTAAGAAGGCTAGTAAGCCTACTTTATCGGTAATTTACGCACTTTTTTGTATGAGGTAGGTGCAAAATTAAATTGAAGCATTTAGTCGAAGCATACTACTAATTCTAATATACTTTCTAATTAACTAATCACTATACACTAAACATACTACATTATATAACATATTAAACATACTACAAAATAAATAATAATACATATAATACAATAAATCTTATTTTAGTTCAAAATACAAAATAAAATCTAAACAGATTTAATTAAATCCTATTTTATGAAATTCAGATGCATAAATTTTAAAACTGAAATATAAATCTCCAATTGGTTAACGGGATTTGTCCATTTAAATTCGAAAAAGTATCCTTCTAACAGAAGCTTAGTGCCTCTACCATGAATAAGCAAAGTGTATTTCTGATATACGATACATATTATACAAAAATAAATTCTAAATTAACGAGAATAGAGCATAGTATACCATAGCAACATACATGACATTGTGCACTGTATATTAATACGAGTACATTAATACATGTTAGTATTGAGGAAAACGGTACTTTATGGTTAGGTGTGTAAGATTCAAAATTATAAAGTGTTTAAAGGTTGTTACGTCAATTTCGTGTAGGATATTAACTCGTAGTAGCGAAACAGATCCTCCATGTTACAGACGCGGTATGAAGTTCGACTTTTTTCTCACCATTTTACGAGCGACATTTTCTGTTGCTCTTACGTGATCTTGGTGTACTTTCAACAGCACAGTGAAGAGACTAAATTCCTTTTAATGCGCTTAATGAAAAGGAAAAGGCTTAGCGGTGGCGGTAATTAATTAAAAAGAATAACGATTCCGCTATATTTTAAAATTTATTATCGATTGGAAACCTCAGGTTAATGGATTACCTAAGGTTTCGAATTGACATTTTTTTAAAATTAAAAACGGAATTCTTCAGTGAATGATGAAGATAAAATTAATCAGAATTTTACCATAACTGATACAAATGTACATAGGTAGACCCGTTTGGATCCGTCGTAATCCCATATAATGGAATGGTGATCCATTTGTTTATGGACTGCAGACCTAACTCTTGACATTCCGATTCGATGCCAATTCGAATTTGTTATGTGTTCGATTAAATTAAGTACCAATCTACTGTAAAAAATCTTTGGCCGGCATAGTAACGGCGACTGAGGCAGCCGTGAATTAACTCGTTTTTTCAGTCATTGTCACTCTTGGACCCCTCTTGCTTATTATCAGGCGTGTCGAGGTCAGATGTCGTGTCACAATAAAAAACTTTAGACCTATGACCGCACCCTGCCTGATGTTATAATGAAATGCGGTCGACTACTACTACGGTTGAATTGCTGCAAGTAGCCGATCTCGAAACGCGACTATGTCACTACACAGTCTGTACACTTAAACGTGATTGAACTAATCCGGCCGCAAACTGGGCAAATAACCATCATGATTACTTTAATTAAATAATAATTTACTAGGTCATACTGAAATGTCGGAAAATATCAATATTAATAACAAAAATATATTACAATTTACAAAGAGAAAAATATAATTAAATATTATAAATATTGCAAATAAATAAAGGATATTTGCTTCGGGTCTGCTTAACAAAGAGTGGTAGGCAGTGGTACCCAGTCTGCCAATCCGGGGTAGTACCACCACTTACAAGTATACAGACCGCAAAGTGATTTGGTCGCGTTTCGAGATCAGCTTGTAAGTTGCCGGTTCCAACTAGGCCAGCATAGTGGATGTAATTGCTGTTTACAGGTATTCAATTGTGGTTGCAGTGACATCCATTCATGGTCCACACTCCAGCTTAACATCAAGCAGGGTACTGTCATATGTCGAATCACAATAACAAAAAAAAAGAAATGTCCTTAAGATTGCTTCAATGAAGATATTTATATAAATGTATAATTTTTCTTAAAATATATTTGATAAAGTGTAATTTATTTTAAATTCTGTAAACCCACTGTAAAATTCAATTAAATTTGACCATCAACTGTAGCCGTTAACGACCTCCGATGTTGAAGGGAATTAAAAAATAATAATAAAGAAAATAAAAATAAAAGCGCGATAACACGCTGAATAAGTTATTTTATTTGTTTTATTTAATTGACAATGTTACACGAGCTAAAATTAAAGCCAATTTATAACCAAGGAACGTAGCAATGTTCACTGTGGTACAATAATATCGCTCCCCGGACGAAATTGGGGAGACCGTTCTATTTTTCCCTGAATTTGTGAGTACTCCTTCTGTGCGTGACGTGGTAGAGAAATCGCTGTACATGGACCGAAAATTGTTAGCACGCGATTTTGTGATTGAAGAGCTGAAAAAAGGTGTGCTTTGGTACGCCAAAGTGTTATTGTCAGAATGCTATATTGTGGGGTGATTTTATAAACGACTTACATGGTTTCTGGTATATTATATGTCAACAGCTGGATATAACTTCTGCCTGACTACATTTTGATTCCCATGATTCCACATTCTTCACATGATTCTACACATGATTCCACATTCTTCAATATTTCTGTAATTGATACAATTTTTACCCGACTGCAGAATAGGAATAGGAGGCTTATGTTTTTTGGGCGTATATGTACGAATTTTTGGCATGCTCTAAAATTGAACTATTTGTCGGATTTAAACGTAAAAGATTCGTCCTAATTGTGAGAGTTCCATAGAGTAAAATCCAAATCCTTAAGGCGTGCTTATAACAAAATTCATAAAATAAATTATGCAAAAAAATATAATAATAAAAAACTTTAATAGCGTAGTCCCAAGCGGTTGTCTTTAAGTAATATATTTAAATATTTACAACTAACATGTTTGGTAAATCGTCGCTATCCCTGCCTTTTCATAATACGTTAACGTTTGAGTTCCAAGATTATATCCACTATAGAGCCTAATTTTAACTTTACTATTAATATTATTAACTTAATTGTTTTTATTTTCAGTTATTAATTAAAAAATAATGTAATAAACTAAAAACGTGACAAAAAATAATATATAAAGGTAACCTGAGGTGTATGAAGAGAATTGTAGTCGTAGAAAAGAGAGTTGTGTCAGGATGGTTAAAAGTAGAGCTCTGTTGTGTCTACCTTTCCTTGTAGGAATCATGCTATGTTTATTCCTGTTTATGACTACATCTCGGATATATTTTGTCTCTATCTTTATTTTAACTTATTGTTTTCGTTTATTAAATGAAAATTCCATTGTAATCCCAAATAATCTATAACGATGTTTTATTCAAAACAGGAAAGCTTTTGAAACAAGTTAAAAGGACGAAATAATTTAGGGCCACAGACCACTTTCCACTAGACACCATTTATTTACAAAACAGATTAAATATCACCCAATTTTAAAGAGAAGAACAAAGACATTGCTAATAGAAGACACACGCTCACGTTAGCTCTTGTTGTCACAGAGCATCTAATAGTTTGTAACCTGTGATTGAATTATAAGGAAAAAGGGGACGCATCGGTCCATACCATTAGGAATGGATAAAATCTATTATTACAGAAAATGGACGCAACAGATGGTTATTATGTATTAGGCGGGATTATAGAACCATTCCTGCGAGCTTTATTTTGTAAATAACGATAAACTATTCTAGGGTTCACTTTGATTTTTAAAAGTATATTTTCATTTAGAACTTATACAAGTACACTAATCGAGTATAACAATAATATGAAGAAAACAAAATGTAAATTTTATGAATTCAACTGTTACGCTTTGATTCCGACGGAGCGTTACTTTCCACGATCCTTAAACTGCTCTCTCGCTTCCTTTACAATCTAAATCTAAAAACTGATTTTATTAGATATTATTATGATCCTTAAAAAATTATAGTACTACCTCAAATCGGCAACTCGGCAAATGACCTAAATAGTACAATTTAATTCTACCTAAAATAAAAATTAACTTTTTATCAAAGAATTTGGACTTATGATAATTTCTTTTCAAATTCTTTACTTTTTATGACAAGGTTTTTTTATGACATATGTTTTGAAAAATATTTTTGCTTATGAAATTAAAAAAAATGTGGTTTAAATACAATCGCGGTTATTTTGAATTTTGTTTTCTTAACTTCCTATCTAAAATAAAAGGAACCCTACAATTATAATATATAAACATACATTTTAATCTAACTTAAATTAATCATAGGAAAAACGGGTCATATTTTTATGTACGAGTAAAAACGTTTATTCCGGAAACAAACTGGAAACCGTTATAAAGGTAAGGTGTTAAATATAAAATTATTTTTTTTGTTTTCACAAAGCTTATGACGTAACGGGAACCCTTATTTTTTGTTCCCATAAATATTGTCCTCTCTACATACCCGCTTACACTGTATGAAAAGTGGCCTACATCAGTTTCGGGAGAATCTTAAAGTCTAAGAAAGACCTGTGCGTTCTTTTACATTTATACACTAAGCTACTAAAAGTGTTTGTTTTATAGAAACTAAACGACCAAATTACATAACAGTATATCAAAGATACATTGGTACCGGCAAGTAGTTTTGAACCAGAGACTCTCGGTTTGACCATTTGCATGTATTGTGACTAGTGTTGCCTAGTTGGTACCGGCAACTTACAAGCTGATCTCGAAACGCGAAGTCATTTCACAGTCTATATACTTCCTCAGTCCCTACCCCGATCGGCAGACTGGCACCACACTTTGAAATCGAGACCCGGAGCAAATATTTTTTTTATTTATTTTAACAAATATTAGTAAATATAATCAAATTATTAAATTTTACAATTAAAAGCTATGAAACAAATATTAACCCGACTGGGAATCGAACCCGGGACTTTTCTCGTAACGGATTGGTGAGCTAACCAGTACGCCTAGACTGTCGTTAAAACGTGATTTGTGGCAAAGCCTTTTTCGGTGGCAAGTTGCGATGGACTGGAGAATCCATGAATTCTAAAAAAATTACTCTCATTGCAAATGTGCAAACAACTAAGCTGTACAATTATTGATTTTTTGAATTAAATTTTATGCGGCTTACTATCGCGTTTATTTTGGTTCTAAAACATTTTTTTATTATTCCGACGTTTCGAGAGCTTTGCAGCCATCGTGGTCAATAAAACCCAAAATAAACGCTATAGTAAGCCGCATAAAATTTGTTTAATTCATTAATCAATGTTCGCGCAAAATCTGAGAAAATCCTATTGATTTTCTCTCTTAGGAATATTTATTATAAGTACTTTATCATAAAACACTGTAAGAAGAAGTTATGAGGTGATCAAAATAACACCTAATGCTTTTGGTAAACAAGATTCATTTCATTTTTCCCCTCTATATTACCCAAAGGACACTAAGAAGACAACTTCAATTTTCGACAACGTTCATTAGATTTTAGTGCCGCCCAAGAAAACGACACTCTAGCTTATGAAGATCAACTTAAAATATGATTTTAAGCAGCGGTTTTAAATCCTACACACATAAAGCTCGATGTTCAATACAATGAATTGCTACTATTAGGATCTCCAACGTCGATTTAAATGTCTTTTCTCGAGCTTTTAATTTATGTTATTTTTGTAGTTGTTTGGAATTAAGTTAATGATATATAGCTTTATATAAAGTCCTTTCCATATTCTTAGGATAATATATCTTTCACATAATAAGAAAGATTCTTATATGATTTTAAAATTGTATAATATATATATTGATAAAAAATAAATAAATAACTAAAATACATTATTAAAAGGAGCCCCTTTAGGCAAGGTTCCGAAGATACTGGCAGCGTTCCCCCTTTGCATAGCTAGACTAATTCTTTGTCCGAGGTAGCTGCCAACTCTTCGGTCTCCTGTGATGTCGACTAACCTTTTTGATATTTCCTTAAAAAGCCTTAAAGCGCTAGGACCCCACGGACCAAGGGTCTCGACATCGAATGGAACAAAATCATACATTATATAATAAAATGTAACTTCTAGACATTGTTATAATAAATTATAGTTTTTTTATGACTTTAAAACTAAGAGTTTCTTGTTGCGCTCACGAGATTAATAGTTACTATTATATTTTAATGTGTTTAAAGAGATTTAAACAATGGTTTCGTGGTCATTAAACTAACAGTATTCTACAACCACTTTAAGGTGATCCCAATTGTAACAGAGTTGGAATCGCTTGAAAGTTCCTAAAGTTCAGCGAGAAGGAAGTAACACGAGAAAGAACAAGTGAAAGAATCATTACCTCTCTAGAATGGGCAGCATAAAGAATGCAAAAGCGATCTCTGCACCGCAGCGCAGCGCTTATACGAGTATAATAATATATTGATTTTTATAATATTTAGGGATTGACAAAGGAATGCTTCGCTGGTTTGAGCACATAGAAAGGATGAGTGAAAGTAGATTGACGAAAGTAATTTATAAATCTGATGTGGATGGATTCGTGTTACCCAATGAGAGTTTACGATTTTTTTTACAATAAAATTGATTTAATTTTGTGATTTTGTGAAAAAAGGGTGTTTTCTGACCAAATCAGAGACATCCTCAAGAAAGCTGGGTTGCCTAGAGCCCATAACCGAGCTTGTATGAAAAGAATTGTGGATGTGAGGAAAGTGAGGGAGTTGTGTCAGGATCGTGGCGAATGGCGCTCCATTGTCTTTGCCTATCCCTGTGAAAAAAGGTGTGTAATTGATTGTTTGAATATTTATTTAATTGTACATAATTAGAAAATACAAAGGTAAATCAGTTAGTTAGTTTAAATAGTTACAGTTGGGGTTAATATTATGAGTTAACTTCATACAAATTTCACACTACGAAAGAACTACACAAGCACGTTTCAATAATTCAAATTAAACAATAGGTATACTCGTATAGTAAATACCTCGTTTCTTTGAAAAACAATAATAAAAAGGAATGCTTTACTAGCGTTAGTGTTTTTCCCCATTCTATAACCTTGGCAAGTAAGGTGATTGCGATTAAAGCAACCGTGAACTAAGTCGCTTTTCAGTATTTGGCGCCCTTGAGCCTCCCCTTGCCTATCATCAAGTAAGTCGAGGCAAGATGTTAAGTCACAATAAAAAAATGCAGTCGTTTTTTTATAAACAATAGGTAAACTTCATACATTTTTTTATTTTACTTCATTCACATTTCTTTACCTAACTACTAAAGAGAATCATAGAAACAAGACAACCAAAAACATACATCAAAGATACATTGGTACCGGCAAGTGGTATTGAACCCGCGTTCTAGGTTTGCGTAACCATTGCACTGCTACTAGACCACGGTCGCCTTAATATACATAACAAAAATTATTCATGACATATACAGTATACATAGTTATATAGTATGCATAGTTTGACTCAAAATTTACAATTACAAAGATGTCCTTGAGATGACAATTCTAAAATTCTCGTCTTACATTTGTTTGGGCCGCCATTGTGCAGTTGTGATAAGGGCACAATGTTCACGACACAATTTGATATGTTGTACTTGTGTGTGTTCTATTTATATATACATATGTATGTATAGCCACAACAGTTTTTTAGTAAATAGAGAAAAATAATACTTTTTATTATTTTGAATTTAATTAATGTGTAATCAACCGTGGTCTAATGGTAGTGAAATTTTCTCGCAAACCAAAAACTCTTGGTTTAAAACCACTAGCCGGTACCAATGTATCTTTAATTATGTACCATGGACGTTTAATTTCTAACATATGAGCACGTTTCATAACTTAGTATATATATGAAAATAGTATATAATGCTTATAGTCGTGCAAATGGAGAGAGCTATGCTTGGTGTATCTGCGCGACAGAATCCCGAACGATAATATTCGCCAAAAAACCAGAGTTACCGATATAGCTCGTAGGATTTTCAAGCTGAAGTGGCAACGGGCTGGCCACATCGCTCGAAGAACCGACAACCGATGGAGAAAAAAGGTTCTAGGGTGGAGACCACGAACCGGAAGACGCAGCGTAGGTAGGCCTTCCACTTGGTGGACTGACGACCGTCGGAATGGAGTTCTAAGAGGGAGGTTCAGCAGTGGACGTCTTCTGGCTGATGTTGATGATGATATAAATGAAAATACCCATGGCGGATATTAAAAATTCTTAGTCCCGCTTTATGGAGTACTTATTTAGATTTTTAAACAATATGAGCCGACCTCTTTCAAGTTCAAGGTAAAATCTTCATAATCTGTTTCACTTGTCTGACCTTGTTGCTTACCATCAAGAGGAAACCCAAGAGGGCACACTTACTTAAAAAAAGATTTAGTTTACGGTTGCCTTAGTCGCAGTTAAAGTGCTTACGTGTTTATTGACGCAAATGTCACATAACGTCAGTTGTTTATATTCATAAGTGCTTTTCTACCAAACACCATTATCGTCTCAATTTACATAAAAAGGTATTTTTTATTATTATTACAACTCGCCTTATGCCAGCATCCCGTCTGATGAAAATGAATGAAACCGTCTAATACTACTGTAAGATAACTGAGAGTAAACATTGTACTTATAAATATATATTTTATTTTTTTATTATTTACATTTCTATACTAAGCTCTGAAAATGCTTGTATCATAGAAACAGGACAACCAAAGTACATTTGTCAAGGATAAATTGGTACCGGTGGGTGGTTTCGAACTCGTGCTCTTGGTTTGTGTAACCATGGCACTGCCGCTACACCACGGTCGCCTTATGATTATTTGTGATATGTTGTCCATATAGTGTAGACGACGATCAGAAGAGCGAGGTATCTAAATTAATTCTCGTGCAATGTCCTTTTGAGTCCCTTTAAGAGAACAACGTTACGTTTCTAAACTTAATTTTGTACAAAAAACGTGTTTCCTTAAAAGCGTATCCATGAGTGAAAAGAGGCAGGCAGATATTTACTCCGTGTCTATTTATTTAAGAATAGTATGCAGACTTAGTTCGTCTTTTGCAAGCTAAAGTGGCAATGGGCTGGCCACATCACTCGAAGAACCGACAACCGATGGGGAAAAAAATATTTTAGAGTGGAGACCACGAACCGGAAGACGCAGCGTAGGTAGGCCTCCCACTAAGTGGACTGACGACATAGTGAAAATCACGAATAACCAGTGGATGTAACTGGCATCTTGTTTAGGAACGGCGTTCTAAGAGTAAGGCCTATGTTAAGTAGTGGACGTCTTCTAACTGATGATAATGAACGAGGCAGACAGTAAGCGGTCATTAGCCTAGTTAGCCGATCCGGAGTAATACCACCATATAGAAGTCTACATACAGATAGTAAAGTGACTTAGGCAGCCGGCTAGTGGGCGAGCGGGCTATGTCGCATAACAGTCGCCTCCGTGGGCCGCACTCCAGATTAACATCTGACGGAGTACTGCAATATGTCGAGCTACAATTAAAAATAAACACATCATGCAAATATAAAAAATAACAATCCTATTAACGTTATTATTAAGCAGAATATAAAACATAAAAGAAATGTAATGCTTTTAATTAACAAGGAAAACGTACCTCTTGCTTGAGGAAAATAACACATTACAAAAAAGCGCTCAATTCGTGAAAAGTGGAGCGACGAAATAAGTAACGTTGTTATCCGAGACACCATTTATATGGAAATCGAAGCTGTAACGTGAAGGAGCATCTACTATTGTGAAATTCAAGCTTTCACTCGCTTATTTATCTAAATGTTTATATCTAACTTATATAAATTGTACATTACGTACTTTGCATAAGGCAATGATGATTAGGGTAGTTTTGTTTTCATATTGTTATGCGACACTGACCTCGATTTACCAAAGTGTGGTCACACGCCACTCTCGAAGCTTATAGGAAGGGGATATGTCAATCCGTTTAGTTCGATAGAATACAGATGCTTTTACCCACCTGTGTGCGGGGTATCATGAGAGTAAAAAGACGAGGTCTGAACAAGGTTAAAGAACTTTTTAACAAATGGTAGAGACTCTAAAAGAAGCATAGAGCCGTTATCTCTGCAAAATTAGTTATCTCTGCAGGGGCTTTTTAAAGTTCTGGTGACTCGAATAGTTCGGCACTAAAATTAATCGAAGGTTTCGAGAATTCACAGCCATTGTACTGCATTATTCTCAATCTCTAACTCTGATAGTTTCACACCTTAGGTACCAGTGCTTACTAATTATATGCAGCCCCATTATTTTAACAACTTTGAAATTTATCTCGCAAATTTATCTGCTAATACGATATATAAAAGGAATATACCAAGAATCTAGCAACTTTCGTTAGTCATCTTTAACGATTTATTGGGTAACCGTCTTTTAAAAATCTGAAGAGTATTATATTGCCTTAATCCCTACTTAAGAAATTCACGATAAGTTTGATAAAGAGCGGTCGTGATCAAGAGGGTTTGTCATCGTATCCCGATCCAGTAGCATCCTAGATTTAATTTTTTATAAAAATATATTTTTATATATACAAGAAGTAATATGATATACAGTAAGAAATTTATAAATTCGTTAATCGAGGCAGTCCTAGGAGAGTGTTTTGCGACCAAATCGGAGACATCCTCAAGAAAGCTGGATTGCCTAGTGTCTATAACCGTAGAGTTTGTATGAAGAGTCATATAAAGTTACTTTATTTTGATAATTGTGCTGACGTAAGATGATCAATCATCAGGAAATTATTACTTCACCATAGAAAATGCCAACTTAAATAAATTTATGAATCAATCAATCAAATTGCCACGCTTTCTTCTCAGAGACAATGGAGTTAGTTTTTTCACGATTTTGACAATTTAATTTATTACCTACGAATTCTCAAAACCGAATTCAAAGAGTAAATAATTTTATTTGAAATCTTTAAATAAAATGCAATCATTATCACTGTTTGGCATTCATCCTCAAATATCGATTTGGTTTACCCAATCCTATTTTTGTACTTGCTCGTTTTAGATTAAGGGTTGTCAATGTCAATAATGTTATTGACAAACAAAATTAATAAATAATTACTCTAATAATTAAATAGGGTTTTCCGACCAAATCGGAGACATCCTCAAGAAAGCTGGGTTGCCTAGTGCACATAACTGTAGAGCGTGTTTAAAAAGAATTGTAGATGTAAGGAAGCGAAGGAGTTGTGTCAGGTCCGTGGCTTGGTGTGTCTCTGTCGATTGTCTCTGCCTACGCCTGTAGAAAAAAGGCGTGACAATTTGATTGATTAATGAAATGCGTTATTTATGAAATAAAATAATAATTTAAAGAAGATATACGAAGAAGATTTGTAAATAGGAGGCGAGTTGAAAGATAAAAAGAGGGCGACCCAAAATCTTTTCCTTGATAAACTCAGGAATATTCTTTAAAAAAGAAGTGGCCCGCAGTGTCTATAACTAAAAAGCCAGTATAAATGAAAATACCAATGATTCGCGTCAGGATCGTGGTAAGTGGCGCTCTTTTGTCTTTGCCTATCCCTGTAGAAAAGGGCGTGATAATTTAATTGATTGATAGTCTGAATATTTTTTAGAAATAAGTTTTAGTTTTTAACTTGAACTGAAGTGCGGTCCATGAATGGATTACCAAACTGACTTTGGTAACCAGACCCGGAAATATCTGCCTTATTTTTTTATTTAACAGATATTTGTAATAATTGAAAACAACAAATAAATCTTTGCTTTGACCGGGAATAGAACCTTCTACTTTACGCGTAACGAACTAGCCTAATTGACACGCCTGTCCCTTGACATTAAGCAATTTTTTTAAAAAGAAAAAAAATATACTAAAAAAGCTTTGTATTTTTATGTATTTAAATGTTAAAACATTCAACATCGGCTTTTACCAATTTAATATTTCAATCAAAACCCAAAATATCGTTTTTCCTTATTAATATGTATGTTTGAAAAAAAAAACACAAATCAAAAGAGAAATATACAAAATATTGGCAAACCCTGTTACGAGTTTAACTTCTAAAAGCAATATATCTCCTCTTTGATAGATCATTTAGATTGAAGATATACATTTGCGTCATACAAAATATACGTTTTAAGGTGTTTTTTCTATATATTTTTCTCTTATATAAACATTTTGAAGTGGATTGAGATTCGTGTTAAAAGATGTCCAATCAACACCAATTAGTTTGTTTATATTTAGCGTGGCGCATTGGTAAATACACTATGAACGCGTAAGTCCTGGATTCGATTCCCTCGTTTTGTAGTATGTATTTTATTTTTGTCATTACATTTCTATACTAAGCTACTCAAGTGCTTGTATCATAAAAACAGGCCAACCAAAGTACATATTATATGTATATCAAAGATACCGGCGAGTGGCTTTGAACCTGTGCTCTCCGTTTACGTGACCATTCCACTACTACTTAACCACGGTTGCCTTATGTTTATTTATAAATGTGCGAATATTTGCTCCAGGCCGGCCTTTTAAGAGTTGCAGACAGACAGTTGATGGTTAATTTCCCAGTATGCCGACCCGGTCTAGTGCCACCACAGTGGTACATACCGTTAAGTGACAAGCCACGTTTTAGGATTAGCTTGAAAGTTGACAGTTCCAACTAGATTGGCATAGGAGATGCGACTTGTAGTTATTTACCTATTTCATGAATAGCACTGGAGCTTAGCAGCAGCTAGGTGCTGTCATATGTCTACGACTGCCTCACTCGCCATCACTATACCGGCCAAAGGTGCTTTTTACGCTTAGATGGGCTGGTGAAGCATTAGCACATAAAGCAATTGTCGATTGTTTTACAAAAAAACATCACTCGCGCCGAACCTTTTAGTTCGACTGCTGAATATCTCTATTAAAAATATATATAACTATTATACATATTTTTATTTAAAACTTAATTGCACTATTATGTGTTCTCTCCATCCTATAACCTTGGATCCTTCAAGCGATCAAGCCTTTGGCCGGCATAGTGACGGCGACTGAGGCAGCCGCGAACTAACTCGGTTATTTCAGTCGTCGTCAGTGTTGGATCTCCTCTTGCTTATCACCAGGCGGGTCGATGTCAAATGTCGTGTCACAATAAAATAAAAAAAATAAAAATGATTACAAAAGTCGTCTATAAAATCGCTAAACCACGTATAAGATACAATTGCATAGTTTTGTATAGTTCTCAAATTAAATACCTAAAATTCAATCTAGCAAAGTTAATAACGGAGCAATGTTTCATTTGATGGCGCATCATTTGAGTTGCTTTATGGCCACATTAAACTGATATCGGGTAATGGGTTTTATACTGTAGTACCTAATAACGTTTCAGAGGTCGCCACTGTCCTGCTGATTGTTTGCGAATTGAGACTACGCTTCATGTGACCTACGCGACAAAAATAACATTAGAAGAAAGTTAGTTATTTACAACTGGTTATGTTTAAGTAAATTAGCTTATTTACACTACAAGGCGACCGTGGAATAGTGGCAATGGCTACGTAAGCCAAGTGGCACCAGTTCGAAACCACTCACCGGTACCAATGTATGTTTGATATATGTACTTTGATTGTCATGTTAGTACAAGCACTTTAGTAGCTTAGTACAGAAATGAATAATAATCAAAAAATAAAAAATATTACGAACCTAATAGGTCTTTATATTTTAATTTATTTTACTATTTACATTTTTATATTAAGCTATTAAAATTAAATAACACTTTTATTTGCTCAGTATAAAAATGTCATAAAAGAAAAGAAGTGTAATATTTCCGTATTTTGGATAAAAACAAACAATTATACTGGTAATAACTCTTTAAATAGCCACAACGTATCGTTGGTAAATCGAGTTGCACTAATGAAAGCGGAAATTGAATCTTTCAGACAATACTCGTTGTTGATAATCCCTGAAAACCAAAAGATCCAATGAGCCGTAACACACGATAAGTGAATTTCAGTTGTGTATTGTTCTCTTTATTCATTTCATTTGTAATGTTTACTTTTTTGTTACTGTATTTTTGTTCGTTAGTGTACTTTAGAAAACAATGTTTGAGCTGAAATTTAATGAACGTCGATTAGTTCAAATAGTTTTACCACAAATATTTTTAATTGTGGTTCGTCATACAATATATTATTATTAGTTTTAATTTACATTTCTAAACTAAGCTACCAAAGTAGATACATCAAAGATATATTGGTACCGGTGGGTTGTCTCGAACTCGTACTCTCGGTTTGCGTAACCATTGCACTGCCTCTACGAGGCCTAGGAACCGTTTCCCATAGGCATAATAATAAACTATAAAGATTTTATTCATAGAGAACGTTAATTGTCATGTTTGAAATGTATTGTTCGTTCGAGAAGAGATTCTGGCATGAGCTGTCTAGCAGGATGATCGGATATTCTAAATTAATGTGCATCATTGTATTGTCTCTTACTAATAACTATACTAAGCTACTGTGTGGTTGTGTGGTTGCATCATAGAAACAGTACAACCAAAGTACTCGGGTGGTTTCGAACTCGTGCTACCGGTTTGCATGACCATGGCACTGCCACTAGACCACGGTCGCCTTTAAGTTAGATGTAGGGATTCTCAGACATCAATTTAAGAAGAAAGAAAAAAAAACACTACTTTTTAACACTTTTCGTATTTTTTTTTATTTTATGACTGGACATTAGAAAGGGCATAGTCTGATAAAAAGCTGTAGAGCGGTAATTAAATGGAGATGACTGCCATTACTGTTACAAAACTGCAAGTAGCAGCAGCATTCACTATGCCGGCCTATACTGGAGCCGGTGACTTTGAAGGTTTTCTCGATACGTTACTGAGTTACTTGGAATTGCAGATCATGGTGGCAGATCAAGCTGGCAAAAAAATAATTATGTGAAATATGGTAGAATAATTATTAAAAAAACTTTTAAAAATATTTATTCGAATTCATAACATATCGATTTCTGTTTACAACGCTGCTTCGTAATGAGGTCTGACGACAAACTTGAGCATAAACACAGCAATGTACAGTGTAATTTAGTGGGCAAAACGGCATCTGCATTGTGTGCAGCATCTGTTCTCTTTGTCCGCTTATTTATGTCTAAAATTATACATATTTAGTCCAATTGAAAATGTAGTATAATTTCATACTGATGTATTTTGTATTTACTTTTATTCGTATTAGAGTGTATTTATTTCTACTAATAGGAATAAATCAATCAATCAAATTGTCACGCATTTTTCCTACAGAGATAAGCAGAGATAATGGAACGCCACTTGCCACGAACCTGACAAAACTCCCTTACTTCCCCCACATAAACGATTCTCTTACATCTTATCCTTAATTTTAATATTTTTATTAGTTTCTAAGGTTAACTAGTAATTTATTTATTTATTTATTTCTTTGTACATGCATACAGGCGGACTTTAAGCCCGATGGCTTTAAAAGTAATGAATGTCTAGCGGCATTAAGTTCGCCTTTGTGCAAGATTTTGTTTTTAAAAAATCACACGTACTATTATTATTGAATTGTGCTTGAGAGTTTTATGTTTATAAATAAATAAAAAATGCTTTAATTAGTATAATAATAAACTTATAAAACTTAGCTATAAAAAGTCATTAGTGTTTTGTTACGACAAACAAGTAATAAAATAAAATTCTTTATTGCACAGAATTAAGTACAAAAGTTTATAAAATGCGAACTTAATGCCTTAAGGCATTTTGTACCAGTTACATTTATGTATCTGGTAATTTCCAGAGAGATAGATATCTTTGCCTATCCCTGTGGGAAAAGGCGTGACAATTTGATTGATTGATTAAAATGATAATAATGGCGTCCGGAAGACATAGCGTAGGTAGGCTCCCACTAGGTTTTTTTTTATTGTGACTCGACATATGACAGCACCCCTCTTGATGTTAAGCCAAAGTGTTGTCCATGAATGAATGTCACTTCACTGCTAAATATATATTTAGCAGTGAACGTCTTCTAGCTGATGACGTTTTTTTATTTTATTTCATTGATGTTAAGCAAGAGGAGGTCCGAGAGTGACGACGACTGAAAAAAACCGAGTCAGTTCACGGCTGTCTCAGTCGCCGTCACTATACGGTGCTTCTTTATGCATCGCTTGAAGAATCCAAGATCAGAGGTTAGAGAGAACACATGGCCTTGCATAGCATTCCACTTGTCGATTGTTCTACAAACTTTTTAGTTCGACTCTCGATTCGGTCGATAGAATGCGTAGAAACGATGATAAAGTGATATTAATTAAAATGTCTAACCTGTGTATCTCTATGTATGCTGTAGGTGGACCAGCAGCAGGGTTCCACCTGATTGGAGTCGAGGCCCCAGAACTCCAACTCCTCCTCGAACAGAGGTCCACAAACATTTGTTGGATAATGCAGTTTACCTGTCCTGCAATAAAGTACCAAATAAAATTAATATATATTCAGTAGGTATGTATCTAATATAAAGTGTTATATTGTGTCAGTGGCGCTTTATTGCCTCTGCCTATTCCTGTGGGGAGAGCACGTGACAATTTGATTTAAATATAAAATATAAGTATCAAGATAATTGGCCGGTGGCGTAGTGACGACGATACGGAGTCTACTCTAAACTGAGTCGGTTTTTTAATTTGTCAGCGACGCAACATCTGATCTCGACTTACTTGAGTATGGGTAAGGGGAAGTCCAAGAGCGCCTGAGACTGAGAAAACCGTCGAATGGAACGAATGGAACGAATTTGCCTTAGTCGCATTTTCGTTCTATATTGCCCTAAGATTCCATCCAATAATAATAATTGGATGGAATAACAAACATTCTTAATTAAATATATATTTTTTAGAGTAAATCAATCAAGCAATCTAAGCCTTTTTCTCAGTCAATGGAGCGCCACCTGCCATGATCTGGCTACAATTCTTTCGCTTCCCTCACATCCACTATTCTGTTCATACAAGCTCTACGGTTATATACATAAATACAATTAATTTAACTAATTAAACATAACACGGTTGACGGTTTTGACGACAGGCGTGGACGAACGGTTTAGCGACTGGTTTGTTGCGCGTAAAGTCCCGGGTTCGATCCCCGGTCGGAGCAAATATTTGTTTCATAGCTTTTTTTTGTAATATTTAATAGTATTAAATATTGCAAATATTTGTTAATAAAAAAAAAGAGATGGATATTTGCTTCGGGTCTGGTTATCAAAGAGTGGTAGGCAGTGGTACCCAGTCTGCCGATCCGGGGTAGTACCACCACTTACAAGTATACAGACCGTGAAGTGATTTGGTCACGTTTCGGGATCAGCTTGTAAGTTGCCGGTTCCATCTAGGCCGGCATAGTGGATGTGATTGCTACTCACAGTTATTGAATTGTAGTAGCAGTGACATTCATTCATGGACCACACTTTGGCTTAACATCAAGCGGGGTGCTGTCATATGTCGAGTCACAATAAAAAATAAAAAAAAAATAAAAACTGTCAGCTGTCTACTACATATTACTGAAATGTTTATTTAAGTTTCCTGTAAACATTTTAGCACTCGACAATATTGTTAACTCAGAATAATAACTTTCATGAAAACCCTTTGATCTTTGCTATAATCCAACATCCGCCGCAACTTAATAGACTGACTGATCTTTGTTTGCATTTAAATTTGGAATATTTATGATATTCATGTATTTATACAGATTGAATATAGCTTTGTAATAATTTTGTGTGATAATAGCTGTTATATTCATTTATTTATATCGATTGAATATAGCTTTGAATTTATTTTGTATGATAGATAATAACTGTTATATTTATTTATTTATATAGATTGAATATAGCTTCGTATATATTTTGTATGATAATAGCTATTATATAAATTTATTTATATAGATTGAATATAGCTTTGAATTTATTTTGTATGATAATAGCTGTTATTTTCATTTGTTTATTCATTTGTAATAAATAATTTTGTATAATAAACAAAGTTTTTTTATTGAATTCTTATTAAAAACCATGGTAAACTGATCTTAAGCTGGAGTCCTAATCCAATTAAGGAGGCGACTGCTTTTACTGCTTTTACTAGTCGCATCCACTATTAAGGACTAGTTGAAACCGGCAACTTACAAGCTGATCTCGAAACGCGTCTAAGTCACTTAATAATATGTATACTTGTAAGTAGTGGTACTATGCTGGGGAAATGCCCACCTACTGTCTGCCTACCACTTTTTTCTTGATAGTGGTTAAATTGATAGACTTTTTATGTAATTCTTTAATTCAATCTAAATAAGTGCTACCAAACATCAAATTATTTAAAATATCCTCTAAGATACTCTATATTATATAAGAATATAAAAGACATATATAGATATATATATAAAAGACATTTCATATATGTTGTCACATATTCGTAACTCCAGTTTTTTAATCGCAAAACGTGGTATTCTACAGCCCAAAATAGCCCGTTGTAATTTAAATATTCTAAATTATGTATTTAAATCGCTTAAGGCTTTTAAATTCAATCAATAGTCGCCGACAACTTCTCATTATGACAGGGTTAAAAAGAGACTATAAAATTTATAATATGAAATACTAAATGTGTACTAATAACTATGAATTTAAAGAAGATTAATTCATTTTATATTCACTTTATTTTAGTTACGTCCCGCTAAATATTACTACTAAAAGACTTTCTTAGATTTACCGCAAACATTGATTAATGAATTAAACAAATTTTATGCGGCTTACCATCGCGTTTATCAATAACCAATAATAAACGCGATATTAAGCCGCATGAAATTTGTTTATTTCATTACTATAGCTTGTCTAACTATAAATTACACGCCCCTCCACTTTATTAGTTTATTTAATTGTGTGAATGCAAATATTTCTAACTATACTACTATACTTTGTCATCGTGCTCCTCCTTTTGTGTCCAACTAGCAACTGAATGACCAATTACAACTTCGTATGCGCAAATGCGGTAGAGGGGCGCGTCATTTCGGTTTAGACAGACTATACTATCCTATCTAATATAGGAAGATTTATAGATAAAATATAAAATAAAAAGTTCACAACAGTTAACAAGAATGGAGTTGTCAGGTGAACGTAAACCAACTAACTTAATAATGTTCACTTCGGAATGTAAACATAAAGTTTGAGTTCAGTTATCGGCAAACGCGCAGAATAGCTGTTTTATATAATTTAAAACAACAAGTTACTAAACTAACAGATAATAAGATTTATTTTGAAATGTAATACGGATAGAATGCAGATAAAGCAAGCGATAACTCTTGTAATAATTAGGCGATCTTTGTCTGAAGGGTCACAATTGTTTCTCGTGCTTTATGGTATCGATGTACTCATAAAAAAATTGGTTGACCAGTGACTATGATACAAGCACATTTAGTACATCATCAACCGGATGTTCACTGCTGAACATAGGCCTCTCCCTTAGAACTCTATTCCGAACGAAAAGATGCCAGTTGTCGATTAAGAACATTTAATCGATTAGAAGATTTTGTCTTGCATAATGGAAGGGAGTCTTAATCCCGCGCTTGGCAGACGGCTTGGGGATCGCAGTATACGGGACGCAGCTATCTACCTTCGGTGCGACTAGTCGATTTTAGGGCATCCCGGGTCCTAGCTTTAGACATAATATAATTAGGAAAATAATTAAACCAATAATTATCAATTATGAACAAAACAGAAAAGATGCGCAGACTTGCTCCTACCGCAGTCGTCTGCCGGGAACTATACCAATGAAGCTTGTAATAAAAGATTAGGAGATGTGAATAAGGCTAGAAATTAATGTCAGGATAGTGAAAAGTAGAAATTAAGGCGTGATTGATAAATAAGTATTCTGAGCAAATACTTAAAACATTAAGGATTCTGAAAGTTCAGCAACGTGATTTGACCAGTAAAATATTTGTACTAAGAATCCGTACAAAACAAAATAGTAAACTTCTTGCAAAGTAAGATTTATAGAATAAGTCTAATCCAGTTTGCAGGTTCCAACATAAGTTATACCTATGTAAAATTAGGTGAAATCTGAGAGTTTCTCTAAAAACTTGCTTCTATAAAGATCATACGTGGAGATTGGGTTTATAGATATAGATAGACATATAACCACAGAATAGTTAATTTAAGATTTATTATTTGGGTATTAAAAAAAAAGAGGCCGATGTTTGCCTCGGGTTTGGTTATCTAAGAGTGGTAAGCAGTGGTGCCCAGTCTGCAGATGCGGGGTGGTACCATATCACTTACAACCGTGAAGTGACTTATTCGCGTTTCAGAATCAGCTTGTAAGTTGTCGGTTGCGAACAGGCCGGCATAGTGGATGTTACCTAACTTTAGTAGCCGTCGCCTTCATTCATGGACCGCACTTCAGCTTAACAGACGGGGTAACACTCTTCATACGCGAGAGTCGAAATTGGTATTTATGAAAAATATTTACGAGACTGGCATAAAAAGAAATAACTGCATTTTTTTATTCGGAAACTTTATTTTTTTCCCTGGTGTTTTTTTACCCTCTAAAAGTATTTTTTTAGAGGATACAATTAACTATAAACATTTCATTTAAGTTCATCTTATTAGGTAAACTATATTTTAATACAATTATTAAAATAGGTACAACTTATTTATTTATTCAATTAATTCTTTATCATGCAATACAATGTTTATTAATTTTATTTTATTTACGTTTCTATACTAAGCTACTAAAGTGCTTGTATCATAGAAACAGGACAACCAAGATAATACCTATACTTAAATATATAGTGTTTTCCGACCAAATCTCACAGAAGTTGGTACCAACATCCTTAAGAAAGTTGGGTAGCACACTAGCGCATAACGGTAGAGCTTGTATGAACAGAATTGTGAATGTGAGGGAAGCGAGGGAGTTGTTTCAGGATCGTAGTAAGTGGCGCTCCTTTGTCTCTGCCTATCCCTGTTGCAAATAGGTGTGACAATTTGATTGATTGATACTGAAGTATATGAGCATAGGGACACAAAAGGCGACCTTATTACTTATTACTCCCAAGCAACCTTTGGGAAAAAAAACGGATATAATGTTTTTTTTTTTGTATCCTTTAAGCGATGCGTGAAAAAGCACCTTAGGCCGGCATAGTGGCGGCGGCTGGGGCGGCCGGGAACTGACTCGGTTATTCCAGTCGTCGTCACTCTTGGACCTCCTCTTGCTTATCATCAGGCGGGTCGAGGTCAGTTATGAAGTATCTACGAGTATATTAACCGATTTATTTTTGGCGGCATAGTTATCACAACTGAGGCAACTGTACTAGTAAACAGAGTCGGTAGATCCAGTCGTTGGATCTTCCTTTGCTTACTATCAGGTCGAGGTCATAATATTTTTTTACATTTCTATACTAAGCTACTAAAGTGCTTGTATTATAGAAACAGGACAACCAAAGTACGAGTACATATATCAAAGATATATTGATACCGGTGGGTGGTCTCGAACTCGGGTTGCGTCGCCTTAGATATGTAGCGACACAATGAAAAAAGTTAGAAATATAGTAGGCATTACTAAATTCATACAAAAATTCTTGAATGAATTGGCTCATTTACCTTAATTCCCAAAAGGCCAGTGGCTAGAAATAATAATAATATAATTTCTCAATAGAACGCAGACATATTCGTTATCGATAAAAATACACCGCTAGACAAAGTTATGGTAAACTTATGGGAATATTTATTTTACGATTAATGTATTGTTTTTTATTATAAAAAAGTACTATATTATAAAAATATACATATAATATAATAATAAATTAATCAATCAAATTGTCACGTCCTTTTTCCCACAGGGATAGCCAGAGACAATGAAGCGCCACTTGACACGATCCTGACACAACTCCCTCGCTTCCTTCACATTCACAATTCTCTTCATACAAGCTCTATGGTATAAGGTAATTAAATAAATAAACCTCACATATAAATTAAAAATAAATAGGTATTGAATGTTGATCCGGCTGTGGTTTTATATCGAATGTATTAATTAACGTACATTTCGACAGCTTTTATCCATTAAGTTTTACTTATTTATAAAAAATATTTTTAACCTATACATTAAAGTAACTTAATCCACTATCCCGTAATCATTTATTTACTTAGCAGTACTTAAATAATATAATGTCTATCATCCAGGGTTTCTCTTCAGGGATTTTTAGAGACAATAGAGTGCCAATTTCTACGATCCTGTCACAACTCTCCCTTTTTTTTACATTTACATTCTTTTTTCTTACAAGCTCATTTCTCTCTCCTCCAGTGGCTGAATTTTTAAACCATTTTCATCAGGACCATTATACCATTTCTGGGTCGAACACTCATAGTCTGAAAGCATTAGCCGAATAAACAATTGGATTCAGGAGAAATTCTTATTAGCGCAATAAAAAAATTCGCTAGATTTTATTAATTGTTATCAATTGTGTTGGTTTCGAGCCGCCAAAAATATCAGCCAAGACTAATAGTTTTCCTAAGTAAGTTTTCTCGCATATTCCAAAAGAAAACGTCTTTATGGCAAATTCAACTTTTTCTCCATCTTGAAATTGCACATCTTTTGCCTGTTACATATTATTTTGAACGAAATAATATGTATAATATGTATATTGTTCATCTTTTGGCGATTTCTTTTTCTTTGCTTATACGAATTTACGGTTCTCAAAAGTCAACTCTATAAATCACCTCTGATTTTTGTCTCATTTTATCCATACATACTATTTGTAATTATAAAATATATATTTTTACCTCATTTTATTGGTACAATTACTTAAAGTATTGTAAGAACTCACTATTTCTTTATTTAACGTCATTCTCTATGTTAAACTATATTTCATAGGTAATTAAGGCGACAATAGTGTAGTGGTTGTCGCAAACCACAAACTCTTAGTTCAAAACTACTTGCAGGTACCAATGCATGTTTGACATATGTATTTTCATCGTTTAATATAAGCACAGTACAAATCCTACATAATCCTAGTACAAAAATGTTAAAAATATATATATTTCTTAGAAGATAAATCTATAAATGTAATAAAACTAATAATATCTTAGAGAGCGCTTCGCTTTCAAAATGGCGTCTCAATCCATAATTTAATGAAGCCATCTAATTATGTTCGCAAGTGTAATACCTAATAATACCACTCGGAGTATCCTATCCAGGGACTTAGTATGTCGTAACAATTATCAGTTATTCCTTCTTTTCCTCAATATCTATGTTGTCCCAATTAATCCTATAATGTTCTGATTCTGGACATGACATCCTTTATTAATGGTTAAAGATACTCAGATAGGTTTTACCGACTGATGTTAATGATTCGAAATGTTGATTGTAATTTTAGTGGCATGATTACTATTTACTTTTTTATATCTTTAATTGTGACTCGACATATGACAGCACCCCGCTTGATGTTAAGCCGAAGTGTGGTCCATTAATGAATGTCACTGCTAATACAATTCAATAACTGTGAGTAGCAATCACATCCACTATGCCGGCATAGTTGGAACCGGCAACTTACAAGCTGATCCCGAAACGTATACTTGTCTCTATACTTGTACATATAAGTGGTGGTACTACCCCGGATCGGCAGAATGGGTACCACTGCCTATCACTCTTTTAAAATGAGACTCTTCTAATGGCAAATGAGACTTGGATCAGTAAAGTCTACGTAAAACACGGTAAAATTTTAAATTTTTTGTTTGGCTCTATATATGACAACACTCCGCTAGATATTAAGCTAGAGAGCGGTCAATACATGGAGGCAACTGTAGTTTGAAATGAAATGAAATGAAATGAAATGATTTATTTGCTTGAAGTATGGTTAGTAACAGATCTTATAATTAATATTAGTATTCCACACACTTCACCATAAATGGCATGCAAATGTTTAAAAGACTCGAATTAGCAGTCCACAATAAATTTGAATTTCATATAATTAAATAATAATAATAATCGAATGTCATGTTTGTTTATAATTAATATAATCAGTCAATTTATAAAAACATTTATCAGATAACCATTTTGTCAACATTACTCTGCATAGCCTCAAATCATTAATTTCTCTAATGCGTTTTGGTAAATTATTATATATTCTTATACACATTATATAAGAATTTCTGCTGTATAGTTGTGTATGTACCTTAGACATACTTAAAAGTGTCATGTCCCTTAAATTATATTTTGAATTTTCGTCATATGTTTTAAATAAGTCAATGTTTTTTTTAATAAATAATACGGCTTCTAATATATACATATCAGTAAGGGTAAACAATTTATGTTTTTTGAATAGGGGTCTACATGATTCTAATGGTCCTACACCGCATATAGCCCTAACACACTTCTTTTGTGTGATGAAGACTTTTTCGATATCTGTCGAATTGCCCCATAAAATGAGTCCATATCTTAAGACTGATGCAACATATCCATGGTCCATTTGTCATGTTGTGTGCACTGTTTTGAGTTACAATCTAGGCTTTATTTATTGCAATTTTTTTATTATTATTCATTTCTATACTAAGCTACTAAAGTGCTTGTATCATAGAAACAGGACTACCAAAGTACATATATCAAAGTGATATATATATAATATAAAAGACACAATACAAAGATACATTGGTACCGGTGAGTGGTTTCGAACCCGTGCCATTCGGCTCACGTAGCCATTGCACTGCCACTACACCATGGTCGCCTTAATATTCCTTTTATTGTGTTTCGATTGTAAGCTGTTTGTGCACCTATGAATAAATAAATAAATAATCTGAAACTACAGTTTAATAACTTTAAGTAGCAGTCGCGTCCACTATGCCGGACTAGTTGGAATCAGATGATCACAAAATCCCGACACTCATAGAGTGCTGATACTACCCCGAGGCCGGCATAGTATATTATTCAAATAGTAGTCATCTCCATTTATAAACCGCACTCCAGTCTAACATCAGACGAGGTGCTGTCATATGTCAAGTCACAAAAAAACTACCTAATGCTACAGTCGTGATATTACAAATTCACAAAGATATATTTGAATTAGTCTATAACTAAGAGTCTAACCATATATACGGAATAGGATTAACTCAAGCTAAAATGCATTCACTACTAATCAACAGTATTAACTGTATTTCTAACTAAGTCAGGAGGATGTAGCTTTAAGCCGTTTTCAGTTACTAAAATAGTAATAGGCTCAAAAACAGTTATTAGTGTTAGGCGGGTATTAAACGAAATCAATCAATCAATCAATTAAATTGCCACGTCTTTTTTCACAAAGATAGGCAAAAAGAATAATGTGCTCCTTGCCACGATCCTACTACAAGTTCCTCACTTCCCTCACATATCTTAAGCGGAGATGCAGAGAAAGCCCGGGGAGAGACCGCAAAATGTCGTGAGCCATAGGAAAAACAGAGGGAGGCCTAGGGAAGAGACAAATAAATAGGCTAATAATAATAATAAGGCGACCGTGGTGTAGTGGCAGTGTTACGCAAACCGAGAGCACGAATTCGAGACCACCACCCGTACCAATGTATCTTTAATGTATGTACTTTGGTTGTCTTTTTTCTATGATACAAGCACTTTAGTAGCTTAGTATAGAAATAGAAATGTAAATAAAATAAAATATTTATATATATATATTAAATATTTTATGACCTATTTACATTTTTTACAAATACAACATTAGAATCTATTCGCCAATAAAACATATGCCTAAAAGAACAAATAGTACATAACTACAAATCCTACCTACTTCGACTAAATAGATTCGTAATTTAAAATAAGACACAAATAACTAATTTGTGAACACTATATCCTCAAGTTGAAGGTTCCGCACAAAGGCTATAAATTTCAGAGAACCAATAAGTAACAACGCAGAGGTCCCTCAACAACCAAGGAATATATTCTTGGAGGCATCGTAAAAATGTGCCGTCCAGATTTATCACTTTCGACTCAATTTTAATCAAGTTTCTAGAAGATTATAATGGATTTTTCTAGATGGAAAAATGTATAAACGGACGTATAAAAAATCGACAATTAAATGATGAGAAACTCTTAAGCGTTGAGCGACAAAAGTCTAATTTAACCGGGAACGCAGAAATGCGAGTATGGTGTGCGCGCGTAATTTTTTTTCTATCCCATTTTCATTTTTTTTTTATTGTAGCTTGACAAATAACAGCAACCCGCCGGATGGTAAGTCTAAGTGCGGTCCATGAATGAAAACTAGTTTAGTTAGATACTCGTAACACCAGTAGCAGTGGCATCCACTATGCCAGTCTAGTTGTAACCGGGGGACTTTCAAACTGATCGGAAGCCGCGAGACTGAGTGACATCACGGTACTACTCACAGTTGTAAGTCGTGGCAACTACTCCGGATCGGCGGACTGGCCACCTTTGATAACCAGTTGCTTCCTCCACATTCACAATTCTTTTCATACAGGCTCGTGCATGATTTTTTTAAATCTTTTGGTTGAAACGGGAACAAATTTCTATGGGATGATAGATTAATTTTATCAACATAAAACACTCTGTGGACACGTATTGGAAGGTATAAGCCATAAATTCCAGGGTTTCAATAAATATCTTGGCACGAAACCGCAAGGATCTCAATCTAGGCTCGTAAATGTTACAGATTTACGGTACACCACAAACTTACAAGTATTTTTCATTTACTAATTATATATTCATATGAATTAAACAAATTTTATGCGGCTTAATATCGCGTTTATTTTGGTTTTGATTTGGTTCAGCCTATCCCCGTAAGAAAAAGGCGTGACAATTTTATTGATTGATTTTACAATTTACTATTATTTTGACGTTTCGAGAGCTTTGCAGCCATAATGGTCATGGAGAGACTGAGGTGTTGGTCGTCCTATTGGTTGACTGTTATTGTTCCCAAAACTACCCTGTTTATTGTTTTTTTCTTGTTCCCGGTTTAATTTAATTTTTCAAAAATAACTGACGGTGTCATCTGGTTTTGCAGTTTGCAGGACTTGAGACTTGAGTTTGTGTATTATGGGGTCCTAGGTGTTAAGAGCAAAATAAAAGCAAAAAAAAGCGATAGTAAGCTGCATAAGATTTGTTTAATTCATTAATCAATGTTCGCGCAAAATCTAAGTATATATATATTATTATATATATATTATATTTAATCTATATATATATATATATATATATATATATATATATATATATATATATATATATATATATATATATATAGATTAAATATAATATTAGGTAAACAGTTTTATATTTTCTATGGATCAAATGCAGATTACTATCGCGTTTATTTTATTATTAAAAATATTTTTGTAATTAATTCAATTATGACAAACTACAAATCTAAAATTGAATTCCCCTTAGTTTTTAAACCGTGGTAGGCAGTGATACCCAGTCTGCCGATCCGGGGTAGTACATGAAGTTCAACAATCAAAACATGGGATCCGCAGTGTCTATTTCCATGTCTGTATGAGGAAAATTGTGAATGTAAAGGAAGCGAAAGAGTTGAGTTAGGATCATAGAAAGTGGCTCTACCTATCCCAATAAAGTAAGTGGTAAATTATAAATCCAAATAAAGTAAGAAATTGGTTGTAACTTTTTTTTTCTAAAAAAAACCGTATTTTTGAAACCTTGTATAATCAACACAAACAAGCGAATAGAATTTCTGAGAGGCTTTCGTATTATCTCGGTTAGTTACCTTCTTCAGGCGGTGACGAATTGTTCGGCGGACTAAGCCCAAAATTGTACTTTCTGAATAAAAGTAGAAGATCGTAAAAAAAACTCGAGATATTTCCGTATTGTGGGAAACACGACATCATCTTTATACGTCTAGAAATTTCTATTTAGATCTCTTTTCTTTCTTTTTTATACCATTTTATAAATGTATTTTTAGTCCTTAAATAAATTCTACTAAACTTTATAGGTCAATCAATCAATCTAATTGTCATTCCTAAATTAAACTAGAAATTGGCAGTGACAATAGAACTCCATTTTCCACTAAAATAACTCGTTAGTTTTCTATTTTTAAAACTTTTTTTATTTTTTACTCATAGAGTTAATAATTTTTATTAAATTATATGAAATAAAAACTCAAAGGGAAAATGTTGCCAGTCTCCTTGGGACTAACTCTAATCGGACGTCTCTAGAGGATGTTATTTATTTACCTGTATAGTTTATTTTCTACAGTAAAATTCAGATTTTTAATAGGTACAATTAAAAATTTCTGCGAAACGTGAAAAGGCACAAACACCTACTAAAGTGACTTTTTCAGTCGTCGTCCTTGACTTCCCCTTGCTCACCACGAGACTAGCCTTCCTAATAATATAATACTCTACCGAATAGAAGTATAAAACTAGTTATAAGAACTACAAGTCAAGCATAAACTTGTACCAATCATTACAAGTGGTATCTGTGCCGCAGTTCCAATTTGCCGGCTTGTAAACAGACGAGAAAGCTTTTAGGAGTATTCCCAGTGGTGCAGAACAAAAGCTCAGAGTTCTCGAGGTCAGCAATGCAGCGGCTGCTGTCGCTTTGTCGTCGCCTCAAAACTAACGTACGATTTTGAGCTTTATCGACATTTTTTTTTGTATCATGCAAACCTAGTAAAATTTATAAGTATTTTTCATGTTTCGAGTATGTGTACTCTTAAAGTGGCCGTGGTGTAGTGATAGTGCAATGATTACGCAAACCGAGAACACTAATTAAATTTAAATTGAGAATTTTAGAGAACGAATTTAAATTTTAATAAACTGACGTCTGTGCTTACTACAAATTTCGGTTCTACAGTGAACACTACATTTAAAGTCCATATATTCGTAAGAGTGGTAGGCAGACAGTTTTGATTGACATTTCCTAATTTTCAGACCCGGGGTATCCACC
This sequence comes from Tinea trinotella, assembly GCA_905220615.1. Classification (NCBI taxonomy): domain Eukaryota; kingdom Metazoa; phylum Arthropoda; class Insecta; order Lepidoptera; family Tineidae; genus Tinea; species Tinea trinotella. The sequence goes on along the minus strand of HG992320.1, from coordinate 1,658,208 downwards.
ATTACTGACCTCGTTCTCGTTTCGGAATCAACTTGAAAGTTGTTGAATTCAGCATCTAAACGTGCTTGTATTATAGCAATAGTAACCATAGTTTTAAAGATACATTGGTACCAGCAATTGGTTTTGAACCAGGCGGCAGGTTCGCGATACCATTTCGCTACCACTAGACGACGGCCTTTGCAATTGATGCAATTGTTACCTAACTGTAGCGTAATAATTTACCTTCACGCATACATCATACTCAGCTGGATATGAAAAAATAGTTTTTTTTAACAAAGTTAGAATAATGAATTAAACAAATTTTATACGGCTTACTATAGCGTTTATTTTGGTTTTCATTTTACAATTATATTTTTTTATATTATCAAATCTATACTAATATAATAAAGCGGAAGAGTTTGTTTGTTTGTTTGTTTAAACGCGCTAATCTCAAAAACTACTGGTTCGAATTGAAAAATTCTTCTTGTGTTGGATAGATCAATTATCGAGGAAGGCTTTAGGCTATAAAATATTACGTTGCGACTTATAGAAGCGAAGAAACAGTCGAAAATGTGGAAAAAACGGGGAATATTATATGTCTTTGAGGGTTTCCGTTGCGTGCGCTGCGAAAACCGTTCGAGATACCCAAAAAATATGTATGAAAGAATTATTTCTCTTAAAATTATCTAAAAAAATGTCCGCGACCGTATATGTCTATCTTTTAAGATTAACTCACAATAACGGTTTTTATGATAGTCAAATTTGGTCTAAATTAATGCATTATTACAAATTATTTGTCAGAATTGTATTAACATAATAATATTATTCTTTATCGAAATAAATGTGTTATTAATTAAAAGTATTTAACTGTGAACAAAATTGTCATTGACATCACCTAATTTTAATAAACATATTATAAGATAATACAATTTTAAAATAACTCTGAAACAAAATTCACACGCCTCGCATGATGAGCGCTAACCAGCGGGCGAGGAGAGGCGGTGCTTGCGGGCGAGGCGGAGGGGGGTGTAGCTCTACGAGGTATAGTCTGTCTAAGCTGAAATGACGCGCCCCTCCACTGCATTTATGCATACGAGTAAATATAAAATATGGATAAAACACACCGAAAATGCAGTAATTGGTTATTCAGTTGCTGGTTAGACACAAAGGAGAAACGAACGTGATGAAGTTTAATAGTATAGTTAGTAATATTTGCATTCACACATTTAAATAAACTAATAAAGTGGAGTGGCGCGTCATTTATAGACAGACAAGCATACTATGCGGTCGGCTCCCTACTGATCGGTTGAATGCAGCGTTAATTTGTTTTTACGATATAATATCATCGTGCAAAATCCTTTTTTATACAATTTCATTTTGTAGTAGTTTTCTCTATAGTAGGTAGTGTTTGTTTTAAGTATAGTATTTTGTTTCTAATATTTTCACAATAACAGTTTTTTTGTTTTGTTGTAAATAATACCTGTAGGTGTCATCTACATTCTTTCAAGGTTAGGTTTTACAATTCTTATTAGGTTAGGTTTTAGTTTAAGCATACAGTTAGTTTGGTTAAGTTTTCATTTCCTTCGTTCTTTCTTCGTCACTGTAATGCCTAGAAAAAGGACTCAGCGTTCTCGGCAGACTGCTGCTGCAAAGCGGCTGCGAGTTTTGCGCACAAGAAAATAAAACTGAAAATATAATTTACGCAGAAGTACTTTAAAATATATTCTTTTTAAAACTACTTTAAAATATATTCTATTAGTTACGTAATTTAATCGTCTAAAATAAGTCGCGGGTAACAGCTATAGGTAATTTATAATAAAGCTGAGCAGGTAGGTAAACAAAAAATTAATATGATTCCCAAAATAACTATTCCATGCGGACGCAGTCGCGGGCACAGCTAGTCCAAAATAACCGCGATAGTAAGCTGCATAAAATTTGTTTAATTTATCAATCAATATTCGCGCAAAATCTAAGAAAATATTAAAGGTACAATAAACATTTTTTTTATTGTGACTTGACATATGACAGCACCCCGCCTGATGTTGGAGTATGGTCCATAAATGGAGGTGAGTTCTAACTACTGTTTACTAACTGTAAGTAGCAGTCACATCCACCATGCCGGCCTATTTGGATCCCGAAACGTGATTAAGTCACTCCACGGTCTGTATACTTGTATTTATACCTAAGCAGGAGTGCGGTCCATAAATGGAGGTGAGTACTACTACCGTAAGTAGCAGTCACATCCACCATGCTGGCCTAGTTGAAACCGGCAACTTACAAGCTGATCCCGAAACGCGACTAAGTAAGTCACTGTACTTGTACTTATACCTACTACAACAAAAAATGTGTAAATTCAATTAAATTTAACTATACAAATTTAAATACTAAAACAAATTAAATACTTTTACTTACAACAATTATTACAAAATTATCGTAAACATAATTGAAAACTTTATTTTTCAATAATTTAAACTGAACAAAAGTTATTCGTCAACAAATAGCCAACTTTAGTTGTTTCGAGTTTCTCGACAACTTCCAGACAAGAAGCTTTAATCAGTTAATGTTTGTCATCTATTTTAATTCTTAACGCAATTTTATTTTCTTGTTTTGTTTCTTGGATGCTTTGAATTAATTAATAACTAATAGCTTTTTTCAATATATTCTCAATTTTGTGAGACACGTCCTTACTTATTTTTTAGTAAGGATTACTATTATAAACGCGAATGTTTGTGAGTATGTGTGTGTGGATGTATGGATAGATGGATGTTTGTTACTCTTTTACACAAAAACTACTGAACGGATTTTAAGGAAACTTCACAATCATATAGCTTATACATCAGAATAACAATAACAAATGTATAGGACTAGAATGTCAAAATATATTTGACATATCCCAGCCTTCTTAGTGGCGAGGTATTCGAAGGTATTCTCCTGCGATAACAAAAAAAAAATGTCGAGTCTCAATTATAAATTTAAAAAACGATTTAGGCGTGTGATTTCATTTTCGTAAACTTTCTCTATAATAAAAATGACCTAAACATACTTAGCATTTATATTTGTAACTAGCTGTGCCCGCGGTTTCACCCGCGTAAAGTTTGGTTTATAACACAGTCATAAAAAAGGAAGAGGTTTTCAATTCGACTTTTTTGTATTTATAACTCGATAACTCGTATAAAAATGACAGACGAAAATAAAAATAAATATATATTCCAAACAGTTAAAACTATAGTCAATTGGAAACTATAGTAAAATATATTTTATTTTAATTAAAAGTAACCGATGTTACTTCTTGTCCCTCCAAAAATAAAAAACGTAACAAACAAACTCACATTCACATTTATAACAATAGTAACATATGCATATAGTGACAGAAGGAATATAAAGAAAAATTTCAAACAGCTGAATGTATAGTCTATGGAAAGTATAGTGTATAGTCTCCATAGTACAGTTGATTGGATTAGATGTTGACGTGACTGTCGGTAATACAGTGCAATGGTATTATAGTACTTAGGGTTTGAACCAACGCCTTGCATCTATTTTTATAATAGGAAAAAAATTGACAAAACTTTTTTATTTTTTGTAAAAAAAATAATTAAAATAAAATATATACTATGTTACTTCTGATACCTCCAAGAATATGTGTACAAAGTTTCATGATGATCGGTTGAGCAGTTTTTGCGTGAAAGCGTAACAAACAAACGGACATTCACATTTATAATAATAGTAGGATAATAATAATAATATGTTAATATAATATAATAATTTGTTTTTAATTCTCAACAGCTTGATATATTTTCCTTAGTTTACTCAAAATAAATATCTGAACGCACGCAATTTTGTATGGGAAAATGATTTTTCTTTTATTTTATTTATTATAAAAGAATTTTTCTAAAATAAACGTAGCCTAAGTTACTCCTTATTACATCAGCTACCTGTCAATAAAAGTCCCGTCAAAATCGGTCCAGCCATTCCAGAGATTAGCCGGAACAAACAGACAGACAGACAGACAAAAATTGTAAAAAATGTCATTTTGGTGTATGTACCGTATATATATTCATATACATGTATTAAAAAACGGTTATTTCAATATTACAAACAGACACTCCAATTTTATTATATGTATAGATAAACAGTACATTATATTCTTGCAAGTAACCGCAGGAAACTATAAAACTGTGCAATAATTTAGTTAAATTACGATTTATATAGTTTTTATGTGTTAGTTCAGTTTCTATAGATAAATATTGATGTCGAATGAGGACTGGAAATCGTCATTTTTATGTACAGTTTACGATTACAGTTCTACGTATTAACTTTTTATTTATTAACGATATTTTTAGTTCATATTAATGATCAATAAGGTTTTGTATTAGAAAATAATAAAACAGGGTTTTTTAAAGGTAGCTAAAATATCTGCAGCTGGCTAGACCAGAGACAACAGAGACGCGATTAATCTTGTATCATAGAAACAGCACGACCACAGTGCATATATCAAAGGTACACTGTTATCAGTTTACTTGTTCAACTCTTGCATTCTTCAAACAATTCTCTGAATAATATAAAAGTTTAAATTCCAATAAAAGTACTAAAGCTAACTTGTTTGTTTTTGTTGTGTGAATCGAAGCGAACAAAATCTATATTGATGGCTGGTGAGAAAATAAACTAAAGGTATTTTGTTTTGTTCCATTTATTGATTTATTGTATATCTAGAGACTTCCAGATCGGTTCTCGACTGGTATTAATGAGTTCGTTTTCATTGAAGTACAATTTATTTATCTAAGCTATATTAAAGTCTTTGTCATTTCCATTTACAAAAGGTAGCGGTTACGTTTACGATCAATGAACGTAGGAACTGAGACGATTACTTTAGTAGTCGGCACTCCTGGACCTCGATCATGCTTACCATCAGGCAGATCGAGGTCAGATGTCAAGTCACAAAAAAAACATTTATTTTATTCATTAATTTTTCTATACTAAGCTATTAAAGCTAATATCATAGAATCAGGACAACTAAAGTACATATCAAAGATACATTGTGAATGGTTTTGAAGCTGTGCTTTCGGTTTGCGTGACCATGGCACAACGACTACACCACGGTCGCCTTATATTCAATTTTGAATGGATTATTTTCATCACTATGTAATGTTTTATCTAAATCCAGCATAACTCATGCAAAAAGTGCTTTGAACAAGGACTTAAACTAGCACATTGCTTGCCTCGTCAAAATCAGCCGTCTATTCAACTCCAGCCTTACAAAATTAACTGTGTAATTAATATTAGCTCATTTGATTGTCCTACTGCTTTATTTTTTTATTGTGACTCGATATATGACAGCACCCCAGCTTGATGTTAAGCTCTAGTGTGGTCCATGAATGGATGTCACTGCTATTACAATTTTAATAAATGTAGTTGTGTCAGGATCGTGGCAAGTGGCGCTCCATTACCTCTGCCTATCCTCTCCTATATGCAAATAAATACTTTTTAATCAATCAATCAATGAAAATGACAATTTTTCTCACTAGAAAAATTGTCATTTTCATTGATTGATTGATTAAAAAGTATTTATTTGCATTTTCAAAATAAATGAACGTTAGGTTTCATTTTATCTTGTTTGTGAAAGTATAAATCATTAAGCTCTTTCAATGAAATGGCAAAATAAGAAACTAAGAAATAAGATTTGTCTGTTTTAGCAACATTTCTTACATCAGCTGTTTTTTAGGGGTGGGGGTGAGAGGAGGCTGTGGTAAGTTACGTTTATATTTATTTTTCTGTATAGAAGAAATATTCTTAATTTAAAGAATAATGTTAAAGAGTCTTTATGTCGTGCGTTACAAAACTCGCGATAAGGACAGACGTCTTTTGTGAAAATAATTGCAGACAGGCCATTATTTTCACAGCTTAGCACACCAGTCCCTTACGCGAAAAGTCCAAGATTCGATTTCCGGTCAGAGCGAATATTTATTACATAGTTTTCAATTGTAATACAATTTTTCTTTTAATTTAAACTTAAATTTAACATTAGCTTGATAATATAATAAACTATATGCATTTTCCTAAATGTATCGTATATACTCACATATTATAACATATCAATTTTAGTATCTACATTTGTTGTAGTGAAATGTGTTATATAGTAACTATTTGTGACGAAGAAATGACAGCCATTTCGCGCCACTGTCTTCTTGGCTTATGTGACTGCGTTTCCATTACATAATTTTGATATATATAATAAATATAAATATAAAATAAAATATTTTATATTTATTTTGCTACAATATTTAAATAATGTTGGGGCACATGGAAAGGATGAGTGAAAGTAGATTGAAGAAATGAATTTTAAAATCTGATGTGGATGGATGCGTTAAACAAGGCAGGCCCAAGAGGGTGTTCTCCGATTAAATCAAAGACTTCCTCAAGAAAGCTAGGTTGCCTAGTGCCCATAACATAAAAGCTTGTATAAAGAGCTACTAAGCTACTAAAGTGCTTGTATTATAGAAACAGGACAATATTAAAGATATTGTCCATATGTAGGAAGTACATAAATATCAAAGATACATTAGTACCGGTGGGTGGTCTCGAACTCGTGCTCTCGGTTTGCGTAACCATTGCACTGCCACTACACTACGTTCGCCTTGCTTGCATTCATTTCGGTAACATTTTGGATACGACCGCATTTTTAACGCATGCAAACATTTAAATATGGTAGCAGTCGCCCCCTCTTTTGGATTGCACTGGAACTGAATATTAGGACATGTGTGGTTATTATATTAGTACCTACGTGCGAGTTTATAAAAATACTAATAATAACGGTTCATAAAAGTAGTCGATTGTCTCAGCCAGAATTTCGACCCCCATAGTGGCGGCAACTGAGTCAACCGTAAACTATTTTTTTTGTTTGTTTTCGGCGTTCTTGGATCTCTCCTTGCTTAGTATCAGGCAAGTCAGGAGTGTGCCTAGAAGTGGGGTAAAGAATTCAACATATTAAGATAAATGTGAATTTAATACAACTATGAAAATATGTAATGGAAACGTATCATGACTTTGCGTAAATGTCAATAAAATTTAATTGCTTCAACGGAGGCGACTAGGCGTCATCTTGTCGACAATCACCTTCTGCAGGCGTTCAACACCTTTTTGGTGGCGACGAAAACAATTCCATTAATACATATTCGTCTAAGATATATATTTATGTTACTATATTTATTGAATTACGTTTTTTAATTTAAAAATAAATATAAATCCGTTTATTTGAAGTAAATCAAAGAACTTAAAGAACAGATTTCAGACACCTATTTTATTGTAGCTCGAAATTATAAAAGCACCCCGCTTTCATAATGCCAAGCTAGAGTGCGGTGCGTGAAAGTTTTTTTTTTTTAACGCTCATTATAGCAAGCCGCCACATGTAGTTCGGTTCTGTTTTTGTTCGCTACTGCCCTTTACGATTTTCGGATTATTAATCAATTAAATTGTCACGCCTTTTTCCCACAGGGATAGGCGTGACTTACCATGATCCTTACACAACTCCCTTGCTTCCTTCACATCCACAATTCTCTTCATACAGGCTCTGTGGTTATGGGCACTAGGCAACCTAGCTTTCTTGAGGATGTCTCCGATTTGGTCGGAATACACCCTCTTGGACCTGCCTTGTTAAACGCATCCATCCACTTCACATTTATAAATTCCTTTCGTCAATCTACTTTCATTCAAAGGGATGCGACTGCTACTACAGCTTAATAACTGCGAGTATCAGTTCCATCCTCTATGCCGGACCAGTTAAAATCAACAGCATTCAAGCTGATCCCGAAATACGTCTGAGTCTCACAGTCTGTACAATTGAAAGTAGTGGTGCTACTCCGGATGGTAACTAGGTAACTGTTTGCCTACCACTCTTAAAAACCTGTATAGACCCCGTCCCAAAAAAATAGCGCTGGCATTAAGCTACGCAGTAAGTTGTTTTGTTATCTACTTACTATTTGTTTTACGAATATGTATTAAATTTAAAATATTAATCAATTGATACTGTGGGCAATAAACAGTAAGACTTTGTGTGCACGACGCCTCACATGTAAATATAGTTTATTAATTAATACGACATTGATAGGGTTTAATCCAAAAAGTCAAATAGTTCGCATAGTAGGATCGAGTAGGAGTGTCCCGTAGCGGCCTACCGTACGATAGAAGCGACACCGCGCGCTTATAAATAGGACGCACGGAGCGCGACCGGTCAATGCGCCGCACACGCTACCTCACCGCCATCCGACCAAGGCTGGGGACTATAGAAGAGGAACGAGGCCTGAACTCTCAAGATCTGGTGTTTCATTTCATCGCATCACCACCCATTGTGCACACCGGCATTCTTCGGTGCATCGGACCGTTCGTCGGCAAGCCCAAACTCACCGGTACTCTTCAGCTCTAGGCTAACGTTCGTTGGTCCTCTGAAGAGACCACTGGTGAGCGCGGGAGTCAGCCTGCCGTAGAATTGGAAACCCGTAGATCAATTTTCGTCGTCACGGCTGAGCTCGTCTTTTGACGGCCGCGTTCAAGTTCTGCGGAGGTTCGATTTAGTCGACAAGGTCCCGCACACTTTGTTTATAATTGAAAAATTGTTTATTTATTCTTCCAAATCTATTTCGTCCCCCTCAAAGTAATCCCCCCGGCCACAATACACTTGCGCCGACGTTTTTTCCAACCCTCGAAACAGTTGTTAAAGTCAATTTCCGGAATAGTCTTCAATGCGCGTAGCGATTCGCGTTTAATGTCTTCAATTGACTCAAAACGGTTTCCCCGGAGTGGTTGTTTGAGTTTGCTGAATAACCAGAAGTCACACGAAGCTAAATCGAATAAGGTGGTTGTATGTGCACGTCTGTATAGATAGATACAGTTTCTCCTACCGCAGTCGTCGTTCGCAGCTTTCTTATAATCTGCCAATCCTTATACTGCGCATCTCAAAAGTCAGCGCTCTTTTTTTCTGCTGGGATCTATACCAGGGTGACCTTTGTAAAGGGTGTTAATACTCTTCAAATGAATAGCCATATATTTATTATTTAAGTGTGCATGTATATTAAGGTAGTGTAACTTTTCTTCGTGTAAATGTGACAGGATGTGTTGTGAGTGGGTGTGTAAAGGAAGCCAAAGAAAGCCTGTAAATTAGGTAACAGAAGGTATGAGAGATTAAATTTCATCGTAATTTACTTTAGTAGACAATCTGTGGTTTATTATTATAATGTTGATTAACATTGAATAACAAATCTATCCAAATGATACAAGTAAAAGTAGTTACATCATCATTTCCTAAATATTGTTTGAAATTACGAGTAATAAGACCTAAACTCGGTTAATGTAAATAATAACTATTGCCTGATTATAATCATACTTTTAGGGAATATTTTAGAGCGTAGAGCCGTGAAAATTAAAACTCTGGCTGCCTATCTTTGGTAAATTGTGGCGTACTCGTAATTTGATGGTCAAATATAAAGACCTATGGAATGTTTTTAGGACATAAAAGATTTTGCGGTTTTGCAGCGCAGCAACGATAGCTTTTAATAATCTCGAATTAAACTACACAAAATAAAGTAATAGTAACAAAAATCAAAATCTATATTTAATTTTTTGTCTTTTTCTTTGAGACATATTCCTAGTTTTTCTTTTATCTTCAATTTCCTTATATTATATATTATCGTAAAATTAGATAAATATTACATGAAAGTTTTAGATATAAAAGCCAACTTACCACACAAGTTTAACTTACAATTGATTTGGAATCAGTTAGTAATTTGCCGGTTCCAATTAGGCCGACATAGGGGATGTGACTGCTATTCACAGTTATTTAACAGTTTAACAGTTATTCAACAATCCATTAACCGCACTCCAGTTTAATATTAGACAGAGTGCTGTCATATATCGAGTCACAATAAAAAAATAATAGTGCAACCAGGAATTGAATCCCGTGTCTTTCGCACACAAAAACCAACCTATTGATATTAGAAATAATATATTGATATAGAAATAGTATATTTTCAGTAAGCATCTGTTCTGAAAGTCGGACGAAACTAAAACTAATCCAGAAACTTGTATATTCTATTTGGGATTTTACTAAGACCCACTGTAACTGTGCCAATCATTGTATAGAGACTTTTTCGGTCAAAATATTTTATTCAAGCAAGTGTGAAAGTCGGATTAAGTCAGCAGCTTGGAATGGCAGATAAAAAGTGTTTTATAACTCAAGTTGATGTTGTCCTTTTCTAACTTATTTATTTGACGTATTTGTTTCTTTGTCTTGTTTTGGACTAGACATAAAGTATTTTACTTTGCACATAATTGTGTTTGAATTATTGCTTTATATTAAAAAATGAATGGATTTTGTTTTATAATTAAATTTCAGTGATCTTAGTAGCTATTTTTAATAGTTAATTAGTTTATATTTTTTAAATGTATTTGCTATTTAGATACATAGCTTATAGAGTTCTTTAAAAAAACGTTTACTTAAACTTATAATAATTTTTCATTAACTAGCTAAAACAGTATTTAACATACTGTTGATATCAAAATACGTTTTATGTAGTTTTTGGTGTTTTTAAGTTTTACCTCATATTTTAAGTGGTAGAAGTTATAGGAACTATTCTTTTTCCTTAAATATTTTTAAAAAGATCTCCACATGTTTTTTTTAAATACCGTGAGCCGATTTATTCGACCAATAAGAGTTTAATTTTATTTCTGTGAAGTAATTGACTGACATGAAACATATTTCAATATTATCTAAGATATATATTTACCTGTAATAATTGAGGACCTGCGCGAAAACCCCAGGGTGCCTATCAAAGAAGTACTCATTCAGTACTGGGTCATAGTTGGCGAGCGCTTCAGTTAAACGCGACAGACGTGTCGCCGGTATCTTTTTCAGGGTCGCTTTATATGTTTCGTATCTGAAAATTAAAATAGGTAGACGTTACAAATCTTTATTTTATTAGCATACCAGTCCTTTGCGCGGAAAGTCCTGGGTTCGATCTTTTTTCATAGCTTTTATTTGTATAGTTTAAATAAATTTTTTTTTCTAAAAAAGAGAGGCGGTGATTTTTTCCGCATCTGGTTGTCAAAGTGGTAGGCAGTCTGCTGATCCGGGGTAGTACTTACTACCACTTACAAGAATACAGACCGTAAAGTGACTTAGTCGCGTTTATGGATCAGCTTGTAAGTTGTGACTGCTACTTACAGTTTTTTAACTGTAGTAGCAGTCACCTGCATTCATGAACCGTACTCCAGCTTACCTTCAAGCGGGGTGCTGTTATATTGATTTTTATTATTTTTATTGTGACTCGACATATGACAGCACCCTGCTTGATGTTAGGCTGGAGTGTGGTCCATGAATAAATGTCAATAACTTTGAGTAGCAATAACATCCACTATGCCGGCCTACTCGGAAGCGGCAACTAACAAGCTGATCCCGAAACGCGGCCAAATCACTGTACAAACTTGTAAGTGGTGGTACTACCCCGGATCGGCAGACTGGGTACCACTGCCTCCCACTCTTTGATAACCAGACCCGAAGCAAATTTACGCCTTTTTTATTAACAAATATTTGCAATATTTAATATAAATGAAGTGAAGCGAACGTAGTGGGCACGTAGTCTTGCACCTTCTAACACACAGCACCCAATGCCGATACCAATGTACGATTTGTATTTGTATATTTATACTTTTTATAAAAACATTAAGAGAAACACCCCCAGAGCTTCACGTCAATTCGCTTGCTTCTTGTCACCTCTTATGTGACTACTTCAAATACGTAGTTGATATAATATTAAAATTAAGTATTTCTACCCTCGTCTTCGGGTATAAGATAATTTTTATCTTCGTTGGATTATCCTTTACCATACGTTGGCGGTAGAAATTTATTATATGTGTTTTTTTTACTCTAATTTATAAGTAGTTACGTTTACAATTAGATTATCAATAGGGCAAGGCAGTGCCAATAAAATCCAAAAAAATGAGCATAGTCTAAAATTAAAAATGTGTTAAAAATAACACAAGTTTACTAATCAATGATGTCTTTTTACTTAAATTGTTTAATCAGCTACTATTAATAATTTTGTTATTCGCTTTAAATGTATAATATTATTTATTTTAACAATAAGTGAAACTAAAGCATACAACTAAAAGTGGCCTGTTATGGTACTATAATAAATTCCAACAAAACCACCTCTTAATAATAGTCTAACATAAAATACTACCTAGTTTTAAAAAGCACAAATTCTTTAGTTTTTAAATTAAAGTTTAAGAGATTTAAGTTTTTCTTCATTCTAGACTTTAGGATTGCATTATTTTCCTATTTTTACCAGCATTCGTTGACTACTGCAGATGCCGCAACGTTATTAAGTGGCTATTCTTGAAATTATAACGATTTTATAAAACACAATTTAATATTCAATTCTAGGATGCTTTTATAATGCAAAGTTAAACATTTGAAACTAATTATGGTCTCATAGCAGCCTTTTAATTACTATCTAAAATAATTACTATCTAAAAGCACATCTTTTAATTTTATTTGTTTCTCAGTTAAGGAAAATTTACCATATAAAGAAAAATATACCAATTACTTACATATGACATTTTGTATAATTTACTGCATCTATAGGTTATTTTTAAATTTTTATTAATACTGTGTATACTTTGTATCATAGAAACAGGACAACAAAAATAAATAAAATATTATTGGTAGAGCAATAGTCACGCAAACCGAGAGCACAGGTTCAAAACCATTTGCAAGTACCAATGATATAAGTACTTTAATCATACTGTTTCCACGATACATAGTTTAGTAGCTTAATTTAAAAAACAAAACATTTGATACTGAAACAAAAATAAAGAAGAATAGCTCACTCCAACAATCCAATCAGAACGAGCCTTGAAATTTCTTCCAATGGAAGAAAATTAACTTGTGTGTATAAATATAGTGTAGTAGAAGACAAAAGTCATTAAAAGAAGCCATTTATAGTACAAATGTATTTAACGGTATCGTACGTCCATACTTAATGACGTTAACTAATACATAATAATATATAAAATTATTTATTGTGTGTTATTATTTGGGAGTTGTGTAAGGATCGTGGTAAGTGGCGCTCCATTGTTTCTATCCATGTCTCCATTGGCTTATCCCCGTGGGAAAAGGGCATGACAATTTGATTGATATATTTTTTTTATTTATCATTATAATATATTTCTATAGTTACTAAGCTACTAAAATTCTTGTATCATAGAAACAGGACAACCAAAGTACATATGTCAAAGATACGTTAGTACAGGTGAGTGGTTTCAAACCCGTGCCACTCGGCTTACGTAGCCATTTTACTGCCACTACACCACGGTCGCCTTAAATACTATCACTGATTCTACAATTTTTATATAATAAATAATAAAATATTCTAAATAATAGATCATTTACTTATTTTAAAAAGTTTATAAAAATTTACTACAATACATAACTTTCAGCGGTAACTATATCTCTATTTTATCTATTTCGCAGAGAGACGGCGGCTTTTTGGGCCCTTTGTTGCCTATAGCACGCAGGCAAATTGTTTCTAAGAGCTCTTTAACCTTGTACCTTGTCATTTTGGAGAGAAGCATCTGCATTATGTCTACTGAATCGGCAGTCGAAATAAAAAAAGTAATGCTTTACCAGCCCATGTGTTCTTCCTATTCTATAATCTTGGAATCTTCAAGCGAGGCTTTTTTTATTTTTTATTGTGACACGACATCTGACCTCGTCCCGCCTGATGATAAGCAAGAGGAGGTCCAAGAGTGACGACGACTGAGAAAACCGGGTTTGTTCACGGCTGCCCCAGTCGCCGTCACTATGCCGGCCAAAGGTGCTTCTTCACGCATCGCTTGAAGGATCCAAGGTAATAGGATGGAGAGAACACATGGGCAGGCAAAGCATTCCACTTGTCAATTGATCTACAAAGAAAAGACTGCTTCAGTCGACTAAGGCAACCGTAAAATAAAAACTTTTTTTTAGTCGTCGGCGCTCTTGCCTCTCCTCTTGCTTAGCTTACATATATAGCTCATATAAAAGTATATTGCTTATAAAAGTATATTGCCTCCTCTTGCTTAGCTTTTTTAATTATTAAACTAAAGAAGATTAACAACATAAATGATTGAAATAACGAGATGAGCCAAAATGAAGAGGGTCAAGTTGTGTAAACCTTCTGTCAGTTTATAGATCAATCTCAATTTCAAAACTAGTTGGAAACAAACTCCACAACTACTTTAAAGCACTAGTATAACCGTTATCTGTGTTTTAAGGTCAGACGTCGTTAAATAAGGAACTGTGTTCAGTTACATTGTTGCTATTAAATTAAATTTAAATTAAATTATGTTATTTTTGAAGTTTTAATTTATCTTGTTTTGAGGTGCTATGGTCTTATACAAATCAGTGGTTTTGTTCCTTTTCTGCTCGCTGTTTCATGTAATAATCTCAATACGATGACGACTCGATGATAAGTCGTTTATCTACCTGCATATTATAAGTAGAAGGTACCGTGATTGATTGTAAAAACAATCAATCACGGTCATGCCTTATTCCCATGGGCATGGGCGGAGACAATGGAGCGCCACTTTCCACAATCCTGACACAACTCCCTCGCTTAAAAACAACGAATTGATAAATTGGTTTGGAGTCAATACAAGGTTCATTATTTATCGAAAGAAGATTGACGATACAGCTTGTTTTAAGGATTAACCCAGAAGATTGTTCTTTGATTAAATTGGGACGTTTGTGCAGTGCCGTAAAAGCAATGCCCGTGAATCTATATAAAGAGATTGAAAATAATGTGAACGTGAAGCGACAGAGAAAGGCGCCTCGGTGTCACTGCATACCCCTGTGAAAATTAAATAATCTCTTCCAGACTCCTTAGCATAATGCAAAATAAAAAATCACAAAAAAAAATTAAAAAAAAATGTATAAAGGCGACCGTGGTGTAGTGCAATGGCTACGTAAGCCGAGTGGCACGGGTTCGACACCACTCACGGGTACCAATGTATCTTTGATATATGTACTTTGGTTGTCCTGTTTCTATGATACAAGCACTTTAGTAGCTTAGTATAGAAATTTATAATAAAAAATAAATAAATAAACAATAAATATAATTTTTACTTCCTACAATTACTTCGGAAAATAAAACAAATCTGTCAGTAAGAAAATTAAAATTGATTTAGTTGTTAATTAAATTTAAAAACAATAAAAAAATATTATTTGAAATTCCTTAATGAAAATGTATCTAAATACAGGAAAGATCCTAAAATAATACTGAGCAGTTCATGATGAAAATCTTTCAAAATGGCCGCTCGATTCGAAATGAAATATGACAGAAAACATTTCCGTTGAAAATTAATTTAACTTTTCTATAGTCTGGTTAATCACTTTTTCTCGACATTCAAGATTTTAGTGAGGGAACGCTTATTATTATTATTATAATAAAAATTATCTTCATGCCTGTTTAAACATTATTAAGAAAGGCATTCTAATTAAGCTAGGTTGCCTAGTGCCCATAACCATAGAGCTTGTATGAAGAGAATTGTGAATGTGAAGGAAGCGAGGGAGTTGTTTTAGGATCGTGGCAAGTGGTCGGTGCGTCTTTTCTTTGTAGAACAAATGACAAGTGGAATGCTTTGCCAGTCCATGTGTTCTGTCCATCCTATGACCTTGGATCCTTCAAGCGATGCGTGAAGAAGCACCTTTGGCCGGCATAGTGACGGCGACTGAGGCAGCCGTGAATTTACTCGATTTTTTCAGTTGTCGTCACTTTTGGACCTGCTCTTGCTTATCATCAGGCGAGTCGAGGTCAGATGTCATGTCGAAATAAAAAAAAATTATGTGCTTAAAAGTTTTAAACATTAATCTAAATAAGTTTACAGTGTAAATATTGTTATTAATTAAATTTAATGCAATTAATAAAATGGATCCGTTAACCTTGAATGTGAAAAACTTTTAGCCAGCATAGCGACGGCGACAACAACCGTAAACCGTAAAAATTCAGATGTCGTGTCACATTCAAAAAAATATATAAAACCAAAATATTTACAATGACCTTAGAAAATAATAAAACTTAAATCTAAACTTTATAAAAATATTTCTATACTTTCAAATATAACATAAAAATTATAAAAAATACGCTTATAACAGCACACAGCCTGATCTCATATAATAAGCTAGATTGCACATTTCTATAAGTACAAAGTTACTAAACATGCTTCTATGATAGAAACTGGGTGGTATATATCAAAGATACTTTAATACCAACACATAGTTTTGAACCGGAAATTCTTTGAGTGTATCCATTTCTCTACCTCTAAGCCTTATTCCTCTAGTTTAAGGCGACAGTGGTTTAGTGGTAGTGCAACCGAGAACACGGGTTCAAAACCACTTTCCGGTACCAATGTATCTTTGATATGTTCTGTTTGCACTTAAGTAGCTTAGTAATAGAAAGGTAAATTTAAAAAATCAATAAAATAATTTCTAACAAAAAAAACCGACTTCAAATAGTAAACTAAAAAGCAAAAAATAAATTTTCTTCGCACAAAGTAATACGTATTTTCATTTAGTTAAATAGAAATGATTAAATAATTACTTTATAATTTTAAAGTCGGTGCCAAGTAAAACAATAACTGTGTATAGATGAATCTTTCTAACAACTGACGATAATATTAGTGGGTAATTATCACGAAATATCTGTTCTGTGGTAATTATCAGTACTTCCTTATAATTCCTTGTTTTGGTTTTGCTAACAGATTTTGTGATTTTTTTAAATTTAATACGTTCATGCTATTATTATAAGAATTGGATAGTTATTCATATTAAAATGCCATTGGATTCCATTTTGAGTATTTCATTTTAGTAAATTCTTTTGATTTACTTTGATAGTTAGTAGGTACCGATTCTTATATTTTTATAAGAATATTTAATAATATTGTGTGTACTTAGTAATTTGATATAGTAGTAAGGTTGTTGTAGCATTGACTTGGCACCGACTCCAAAATTATAAAGTAATTATTTAATCATTTCTATTTAACTAAATGAAAATACGTATTACTTTGTGCGAAGAAAATTTATTTTTTGCTTTTTAGTTTACTATTTGAAGTCGGTTTTTTTTTGTTAGAAATTATTTTATTTTACGATTTTAAGTGATGGTTAGACCGAGCAAAGATGCTTCTCGAATGAAGAGAAGACGGTTACTTCAGACGGAAAATGATAGACGGAAACGATTAGACATAATAAAAAAAACTTAACAAACGCACTAGTCGCCCCTACGATGAAGATCCCCTATTTCTATGGTCTGCCATCATCAAACCCTGATTTTCTTATCATGGGACCACCTTTGAAATATCTTCTTTCCAACAAAAAAAGAATAATCAAAATCGGTTCATTAACAACGAATATAAACGGCTGAATTGAGAAACTTCCTCTTTTTTTGAAGTTTGTTAAACTTTGATTCCCTTATCATCAAAATCGGTTCATAAACAACGAAGTTATCCGCGAACAAACATAAAAAAGATATATACAGTCATTTTAGAAACCTTCTCCTTTTTTGAAGTCGGTTAAACCCTGATTTCTTTATCATCCAACAAACATAAATTAGAATGTTGAAAATTTAAGACTTATATGATTTTCTCATGGATGCCATTATCAGAACTGGACCAAATTAAAATGGGACCAAACGGGAAGCATCAGCTATCAAATAAAAAAAGAATCATTAAAATCGGTTCAACCAGTCAAAAGTTTTAAGGTAACAAACATAAAAAAAAAAAACATACTGGTCGAATTGAGAACCCCCTCCTTTTTTGAAGTCGGTTAAAAATAAATCACTTTAAATTGTAGTACTCAGTTAAATTGGTCCTAGTTCACACATAGTTAATAGTATACATATAGTTAATAGGTCATTAGTATACATATATATAATGTATATGTATGTAAATATAAACATAACCACAACAAACGGACAGATGATTCGAGACATCTACTCAACAATTCCCTTTCACAGTTTAACACTCACGAAAACCACATCAACTGTTTATGGTCGTCGAAGTAGAGGGACCAATTACTTGGTAGTAAATGAGGCTACGAAGTGTTGACGATACGACGTTATGGCGCGCTATGGTACGTTATGGGTTCGATTTCTGGTCGGAGCAAAAATTTTTATTATATTATATTTAGCAACAAATATTTAATTATATTTTTTTGTTTTTCTTTTTAACTATATTTAAAAAAAAACAAATTTAAATAAAAATAATTTATAAAATATAAAAAACAGTTGTAAATATAATAATAATAATTAGTATAAGCCTATTTATTTTTCCCATTGCTGGGCAAAGAGGGAGGAGCCCTCTCTACCGTGACTCACGACATTTTGCGATCTCCTGCCTCAAATTGTTAACAAATATTTAATAATTATATATATTGATAATCTTCGAGTATGCTTGGTTAGGGGTCATTAGTAAAATCTCGATGTATGTCAAATACATTTTTAAACCTTAAAAATCAAGTATCTTTTTACCTTATTTTAATTTATTTTATATTCTATGTTTAAAATGCGTAGAAGCTTTGTTTTCACTAAAATCACTTATGAAGATTTCTAACCGACCTTGTTTCGAATTAAAAATTTATAAAATATATTAATCCCGCTACTATGACGCCTATAACGGATTATACCCACGAAACAACTTAGCGGGAAAGTCTAACATAGTTGTACATTATTTTATGCGGGTTTCCTACTGGACGCCTACTTTATGCTTAAAACGGTATTTTAAATACTTTGGTTTAATCACTATTATTGAAGAGCTATTTAATCTTGTTTCTACTTCGTTAAATTACTACCGCGATATCTACCCTGCACATATCAGGGGAAGCATACGCATTCTGTCGACGAATCGGCAGTTAAACTAAAATGTTCGGCGCATCGTTTGTTATTAGAACAATCAACATGTAGACTGCTTTACCAGCTTATGTGTCCTTACCCTAAAATCAGTGTTTCCCAACCATGCACCAACTTACCATTTTTAAAAATTTTATGCCCAATTTTTTGTAGATAAATAAAAGCGCAATAATAAATGAGTTTTGTTAGGAACGTGGCAAGTGGCGCTCCATTGACTCTGCCTATCCCTGTAGGAATTAGGGCGTGTAATTCAATGAATCACTCAAATTGTCACGCCTTTTTTCCACAATAAAGCGCCACTTGCCACGATCCTGACACAACTCCCTCGCTTCCTTCACATTTACAATTCTCTTCATACAAGCTCTATGGTTACTCGTATAGGCACTAGGCAACCGAGCTTTCTTGAGGATGTCTCCGATTTGGTCGGCAAACACCCTCCTGGGCCTGCCTCGTTTAACGCATCCAATTACATGAAATTTATAAATTCTTTTTGTCAATCTCTTTAATTGATAATACTAGTAAATTTAGTAAATATACTTTTTGCAGAGTTACTTGGAACAGATGAGATGTCAAGTTACGATTAAATAATTTAAACAACATAGTAACAAAAACTTTAGATACAGCTTAAAACAAAGCTTAAAGCTAGTTGTTAACTTAAATATATTACAGGAAATACGTGCCAAAAACATGTTAACAGCTTTATTTAATTCACGAACAGAATAAAGTTTACAGCCTGCCTGAAAAATTTATTTTACACGAAAGCGCCCAGTAATTTACCATGCTAGATTTCTCGGATTTTTATCTTCAAAGAGGTTCCTTGAATGTTGTATTTATTAAGAACGTGGTACAAGGAAAAGATTAAGGTATCTACATAATTTGTTTTTTTAATTGCAGACCAATTTCGTAATGTTGGAATAAAAGTTTATTTAAAAACAACATGCTTACTCAGATCTCATTGACAATTTGTTATTTTATAATACTCGTATGTTAATAGATACGTTAAACAAGGCAGGCCCAGGAGGGTGTTTGCCGGCCAAATCAGAGACATCCTCAAGAAAGCTAGGTTCCCTAGTGCTATAGAGCTTGTATGAAAAGAAATGTGAATGTAAAGAAAGCGAGAGAGTTGTGTCAGGATCGTGGCAAGTGGCGCTCCATTGTCTCTGCCTATCCCTGTGAGAAAAATGCGCGACAATTTAATTAATTGATTTAATAATAGGTAATTTAATTCTAACAGGCAAAGAAACATTGTCAATCACGTTTCCATATGTCGACCACGTTCCACCCCAATAAAAAAAGGAGCAAATATATAATCAAAAAGTCAAATTTATTATTTGGTAACCTTTCCGTATCCATTCGTAACTTCCATAATTCTCTTTTTTTATATGCGCACGAAATTATGATCTCTCACCAACTTATCTGCTTAGCTTACACAGATAAATATCTGCAAGCAATTTTAGCATCGCTGGACTCCGGCAATTTTCAAAGTTATCGTTACACAACTAAGTTACTACGGTCTTTTTACCTTATTTTATTATTGCTCGACATATCTCATCCCGCCTGATGTTAATCTGGAGTGCGGTTCTTGAATAGAGACGACTGTTCCTACAGTTAAACAACGGCATCCTCACTTATATTATAAACGCGAAGGTTTGTGAGTATGTTTGTTACTCTTTCGCGCAAAAAGTACTGAATAGATTTTAATTAAACCTCACAATAATATAGCTTATACTATAATTTATAAACATATTGTGTAAATAATAAATAAAATAAAAAACATTTTCTCATACAAAACTTATGCGTGCCTTCAGTAATTTATTTTGTGATTACTAAGAGGAAAAATTTGTCAAACTACTTGATGTTGAGAATTAAAAACAAATTATAAATTTATTGCTTTAATCAGTAAAATTATATTGCTTTAAAATGTTGTATCATTTATAAAGAGAAAGGATTATATTAATTTTCTCAACTCACAACAACTTATTTTTAAGTAAATCTGTAACACGGCATTCATTGACTGTTAGGCGGTATGAAGTTCGCCGGGTCAGCTAGTATACACATACTACCTTCGTACTACCCTAGATAGGTAGACTGGGTACCACTACCTTTCATTCTTAAACAATCAGAACCAGAGCAAATATCCGTCTCTTTAAATATTACAAATAAAAGTAAAAGCTATGAAACAAATATTTGCTCCAAATTGAATTGAATCCGGGACTTCACGCGTAACGAACTGGTATGCTAACCAATGCGACACGCCTGTTGAAACCTAAAGTAATACCATACTGGGTCGACATTCCGACAAAATATATCTATTTTTAGACACACAAATCCGGAGCAAATAAAAGTTTATCTATAATTAATTTCAAATATATTTTATAATAATTGTTAATAATTACATAAAATATGAAAGCAGTGCGTAGTGCTCATAAACATAGAGATTTTATAAAGAGAATTGTGGATGTGATGGAAGCGTAAGCGTTAGGTCTGGAAGAAGTCAACTGCCACTGCCAGTATACGTCTAGCAGTGGACAAACTACTGACGATAGTAATGAGAGTTGTGTTAGGATTGTGGAAAGTAGCTTTCCATTGTGACTGTATTAGTATTTTCTGTAGTTCTGTGCGTACATTGTATGTGTTATATAAGATGTTTGCGGCTTATTATCTCGTTTGTTTTGAATATGAATCAGATATTTCATACTGTTAATATTTTACAAACGTCGCATTAAAAAATTCACAATAAACGCAATAGTTACCAACAGCAGCAAATTTAACATTTATTTTATTTATTTTTATTCAATATTTATTTACATTTTTGTATCAAGTGCTTGGACAACAGGACAACCAAAGTACATAATATAACAAAGATACATTGGTACCGGCAAGCGGTTTTGAACCCGTGCTCTTGGTTTGCGTAACCATTGACTGCCACTACACCACGTGCGCTTTCTTTAAGTAAACCTTATTTGGAAACATTACCTTTACATGTACTAATTTAATGATGTGCAATTCGCTGCCCCATAACATTACGCCGATTACTTTATCCTAATAGTTATGCTAGGTGAGCCCATTTAGATAAATACATTAAAAAGAGATCTAGAGCCCCTGCAACTTCACAGAGATATAATGCGATTAAAATAAGAATAGGACGAAATCGGCGCCATTTCGTGACGTCTAACTCTTTAACCAACTTCACTTTAGTATGGTGTCTTTTTCTTTGCGGACCGTCAAGAAAAAAACACCTTTGAAACAGTCAAGTAAAGTTAGTCAACAGCCCGTCCTATATGGCGGCTTTGTGCGGCCTCTATTACCTACGTGAATTTACCATGTAGAATGTTTCGAAGATCTCTTTAACCTTGTTCCTACCTAGTCTTTTTACAGCCGTGATACTAGGCCACGGTTTGGGTGAAGCATCCGCATTCTGTTGACCGAATCGGCAGTCAAACTAAAAGGTTTTATGCGTCGTTTGATTGTAGAACAATCGACAATTGTTCCGCTAAAAGTCGTAGAAATCAATGGGATCTTCTTAAAATCATATGAAAAATCTGACTCAGTTCACGGTCAGCAGAGTCGTCTTTCTATGCTGGACTGAGGTTTTATGGATAATATAGGATAATGTGATGAAATGTTTACCTAATAAACATTGTACGAGTATTACATCATTGTTATTAGGACAATAGCGTTTTTTGTTCAAAAATCCTTCGAGAAACTTTCCTTGGCTATCAGATAACTATTACCTACAACTTTATCTCAAAGAACAGTTTTTTTTTATTTGAATCGATATATGACCTCAACCTGCCTGATGATGCCATAGTCGCCGTCACTATGCCGGCCTAATAATTCTTTCAATTTTTAAAAGTTGGATCCGCATATCGCATAATCATAAAGCTATTATAAAAATATGTATGTGTGTGAATAATTAAGAAAATTATGTTAGGATTTTTGACTACAGGCATGGCGCATAGGTCAGCACGCCAGTTTGGCATGAATAAAGTCCCGGGTTTGATTCCTGGTCGGAGCAAATATATTTTTGTAATATTGAATAATTAGATTAAATAATACAAATTGTTTTAATAAAACAATCAAATTGTCACGCCTTTTTTTCCATAGAGATAGGCAGAGACAATGAAGCGTCACTTGCCATGATCCATAATAACTCCCTCGCTTCCCTCACATACATAATTCTTTTCATACAAGCTCTACGGTCATGGGCACTAGGCAACCTAGAGACGGAAATATCTGGGTTCCGGGTATGTTTATCGAAGAGTGGTAGGCATTGGTGCCCAGTCCGATCCGGGGTAGTAACACCACTTACAAATATACAGATCGTAAAGTGACTTAGTCGCGTTTCAGGATCAGCTTGTAAGTTGCTGATTTGAACCAGGCCGGCGTAGTGCAAGAGACTGCCATTTACAGTTATCTAACTTTATTAAAGGTCGCCTTAATTCATTGACCGCACTCCAGCCTAACATCGTCATATGTCGAGCAACAATAAAAAATGCATCGTGAAAATAGAGCATAAAAGTGGAGATCTCTGTGGGAATGAAGGCATGACTATTTGGGTAAATAAAATGTATGCAGTTGAGAAAATTTACTTTTAAGAAATTTAAATAAAATTTCACGTTCGGTATGAAGTAATAATACAGCATGTAAGGTTATCCCACAGAATGTTATCCCTAATTTTAAATGTATACCGTGTTACCACAAAAATATTAAACACGCTTTAGACATGATTTATGTCAATTTAGTACCACAAAATGAAGTTTGAATTCATACTAATATTTAAACACGGTTTTAAATAATTTTTATAGTAAGATCGATAGTGTTTTTAAATAATAGATTTTTCAAACAAATAAATATTATCGATATAAAATTATATTTTCTTAAGTTATCCTTATAACGAATAATCCTGGTAAATATATTAATTAATAAAAACAAAAGAAAGTTCGGTAAACCTACGAAACTGGTAAGTTAAAAAAAAACCTGGCATAACTCCAATAGAATTAAAACTATGATAAGAAATATCTATTTTTTTAAATATAAAAATACGTGTGTGTATGATAAATTCCCCGAAACAAAACATACGAAATTGTGCAAAACAAAAAGCGAGAAAAAGTAAATTTTTCATTTTCCTTCAAAATTACCTGATGCCTCCAACGTTGAGAATTATACGGTTTTCGCCATCCATTACGGCACAATTTCACAGACTCACATCACAGATTTCAACTAATAACATAACACAACGAACACATCCTTGTTCTACGTAAACACACTCGGGAACGGTACTGGTGCGACTACGCGCGCGTACCGTCGCTACGAGACTGAGTGAGGCTGCGAGAGTTGATCTGTACTTCTTTGGGGTCGAGGATGGTGTGGGCACCCCTCCACCTGTGGCCACTTGCAATACGCACTGCAGCATCGTAAAACCTTTGTCTGTACATGAAAAACCTGAAATTGAAGTAAGATGAGTATTTTACACCCGTGAAGATTAATTTTCAGAAAATGCGAACGTTGCTTTCTGACTTCTTTTATTAATTTTTCGCGACATCTTTTTTTCCGTTTCTATTTATTAAGGTCTGTTTGAATTCATAATTAAATTGTTGTTTAATAAAGGAAAAGATATAGTTTAAATTTTAAATGACACTTGAACCTTGAGGGACAGTGCCATGGAATATTGGGTTTTCCAGCTAAGAGTAAAGTCGCCTGGTTATTACACATTGTTATTTTATGTATTATTTTAAACTTTGTTTTATAACTCATATTATTTTACTCCCTATTTAACCCTTTGTTTCTTCACTCTCTCTCTCTCTTTCGCTGAATTTATATGTTACATAACAAACTTTTATTATTTTATATTTATGTAAGTATACAAAATATAAAATATTGTTATGTATATAATATGTATATTACTTATTGTATGTACGTACATTTCATTTTTATTTACGTGTGGATTAATTGTAATTAGGAATAGGTATCATGCTTGGTTGTCCGGAAGAAATCTCTTTCGTGATTAGATTGTCAATTAAATTAAGTTTTATATTGTTATTGTTTTTTTATTTTATTTTTATTGTGACTCGACATATGACAGCACCCCGCTTAATGTTAAGCCAAAGTGTGGTCCATGAATGAATGTCACTGCTACTACAATTCAATAACTGTGAGTAGCAATCACATCCACTATGCCGGCCTAGATGGAACCGGCAACTTACAAGCTGATCCCGAAACGTGACCAAATCACTTCACGTTCTGTATACTTGTAAGTGGTGGTACTACCCCGGATCGGCAGACTGGGTACCACTGCCTACCACTCTTTGATAACCAGACTCGAAGCAAATATCCATCTCTTTGTGTACAACATATTGTGTATTCATGTTACAAAATTGTATGATTTTTAATTATTACGGTCATTGCTTTATATTAAATTTTATTATTATTACACGATTTAAAGTTATTTTATACAATGATTAAGAAATGAATTAAAACTTTACATGGTTTAAGTTATATTTTACAAACCATAACATTTTTACGGTATCAATAACAGTATCAATAACTGAGTACGAATATTTTGGTTCTTATATCTCTTACTTGTATAACATAACATTCTATTCATCTCAATTACATTTTCATTAGCCTTGTCTAATTAGGACAATTAGGAGAGAGCGATAAAGTCTTCTAAAAATAGAACGATGTTTTTTTTACTAGACAGAAACTGTCCTTTTTTCCCATTACTACCTGCAATGGGAAAGGTGGAACAGTATGAAGACCAAAGGCGACCGTGGTCTAGTGGCAGTGTAATGGTTACGCAAACTTACTCGTGCTCTTGACGGGTTCAAAACCACTCGCCGGTACCAATGTATCATTGATATATATGTACCTTGGTTGTCCTGTTCTATGATACAATCACTTTAGTAGCTTAGTATTATTATTATTAGCTTATTTATTTGTCCCACTGCTGGGCAAAGGCCTCCCTCTCTTTTTTCCATGACATTTGGCGATCTCCCCCGACAAACTATTGTCTATCATCTCGCCATCGCCGTTCGGGCCTGCCATGTCTTTTTCAATCTGGAGTCCACTCAGTAGTGGACTTTGCCCATGATGCATCATACATACGACATGATCTGCCCAGTCCCACTTCAGTTTGGCGGATTTTTCGGCTACATCGGTAATTTGTGTTTTGGAGCGCAGCATGGTGTTAAGATTTTTTTTTTTAGTTTGACGCCCAGAATTCTACGCTCCATGGCTCTTTGACAAACCGTGGAGATAGCATAAAAGTGAAAAAAAAAACGCGCGTCTATTCCACAAACATATTTTTATCAATACAAGTATTGAAACTGCCATTTATATATTTTTTCATCATTGGGCATTACAAAAGTAGTACAGAAATAGCTAAAAATGATGTCCTTTCACTGTGAATTTCATTTATGTACTAATAAATAAATAAATAAAAAATAAATGTATGTAGGTCAAAAAACTGCATTTTTAACATACTTTTTCAGCAGCTATCTATAGACTGCAAGGTCGTGTAACAAATTTTGTAAGTTATATATTCTATGTTATTCTCAATTGATAAATAACAATTTTATCTATAAAAAATATTTAAGTAGCTTTGTCGAGTATATGTAGTTGCGATAAAATGAAATCTTTTATAAGATAATTAAATTACCTATAAAAAATATACTATTGGTATTATTTGGTTTCATTTTATTTTTAACCGACTTCCTAAAAAGAAGGAGGTATACAATTCTGCCGTATTGTTTTAATTTGTGTTAATGTTAGTCAATTGACTGCTACATTACCAATTTTTAATTATATCTATATATTCCCCGATTTCTCCGTAAATAATAGATCAATTTAAAAAAATCTTATCTTTAAATTATTTTATCTAATTTGCAAACAATCTTATTTGTTTGTATACCTTTAGGGTGATTTCATTGTGACCAAATCTGAATCTGATGAGTGGATCCCATCAAAATCAAGGAAAACCCTTGATTTCCTATGTATACTGATTTCGAAAAATCTTCATTTGTCTGCAAGGGTATACTCTCGAAGTAGTCATATTGTCACCAAGTCAGGATCTGATGAGGGGATCCGCTGGGAATATGAGATATGGAATATTTTGACGACAGGCGTGGACGAACGGTTTAGCGACTGGTTTGTTGCGCGTAAAGTCCCGGGTTCGATCCCCGGTCGGAGCAAATATTTGTTTCATAGCTTTTATTTGTATATATTTGTTAATAAAAAAAAAGAGATGGATATTTGCTTCGGGTCTGGTTATCAAAGAGTGGTAGGCAGTGGTACCCAGTCTGCCGATCCGGGGTAGTACCACCACTTACAAGTATACAGACCGTGAAGTGATTTGGTCACGTTTCGGGATCAGCTTGTAAGTTGCCGGTTCCATCTAGGCCGGCATAGTGGATGTGATTGCTACTCACAGTTATTGAATTGTATTAGCCGAGACATTCATTCATGGACCACACTTTGGCTTAACATCAAGCGAGGTGCTGTCATATGTCGAGTCACAATAAAAAAAGATATACGTACCAATATCTTCTCCCCATCCTATTGCCTTGGATACTTCAAGCGAAGCGAGAGAAAGCGCGGCATAGTGACGGCGACTAAGACAACCATTAACTACCTGAATCGGCGCTTAAGAAGTCCCCTTGCTTACCATCAAGCAAGTGAACATAAATCAAAAGGAATCTGCTACTATGACCACCAGTGCTTTTCATGCTTCACCTAAAATATCTAAGGTAAAAGGTACGATGGGATAATACAAGACCTAAAAGCATTCTACTTGTTGATTATTTCAGTTATTTATTTGTTTATTAAATACTGTTTAATAGAAAGATTTTAATAAAAATCTTTCATAACATGAAGTAATCGAGTATAAATCGAGCAGTGCAATGGTTACACAAAACGAGAGCACAAGTTCGAGACCACCCACCGGTACCCCAATGTATCTTTGATATAATTATGTACTTTGGTTGTCCTGTTTTTCTGTTACAAGCACTTTACTAGCTTAGTATAGCAATGTAAATAAAATAAATTAATAAAATAGCTATACGAGTATTAGTTTAAAGTTTTGTATATAACTGGCGGTTAATGTTACTTGTAAGAACTCGTGGATAAGCTGTTTTTTTTTATTTTACCGCTCCGTACCAAGTTTCTAAAGTTATAAAGATTTTAACTTATGCGGTATTCAATAAGAACTTTGTTTACATTTTATGAAGTTCCTATCTACTTGGAATTTACTTAAGATGTTACGAAATGTCTCGATAAAATAAGATGAATCTTATCAGTATCGATGTTTAAAAATTTCAGATAACAAAATACACCTGAAATTCAGTTGCAATTGTTTTAACTTATGTTTGTGTTGGATTTTTTAATATTTTAATTGTTGAAATTATTTTATTTCAACAATGTTGAAGTTTATTTTGTTTTGTTTAGTTGTAGGCTTAGTTGTAAGTGTACCTGTCGAGTTTGCTACACAAGACTTTTTTGTTGGGATTGAATACGAAAGTAAGTGTTTATTAATTTTAGAAACAACTCCAGGATAGTATGTACCCAGGGGCGTAGCTACCGCCGTATCTGATGTATCAATTATACGAGGCCCCCAACGATCGTAAAACTTCCCAAAGAAACTTTAGAAAAACTAAAGTCATAATCAGCTATAAATGATTTAATAAATCAGTTTGCCGAAAAAAAGGAAAGGAGAGTGTATATTAATTAATATGAATTGTAAAAATTTTGGAAAAAGTGACAGATAGAAAATTATGATGAATAAAAATTTCTTTTAATTTTATGCACATTTTTTTCTTTTCCGATGCACGCTACGCTTCTGTATGTACCACCACTTTTACGGCAAAGTAAAGACGACCGTAAGCTGATACGTTTTATTTTTCAGTCGTCGGCTCTCTTAGACTCCCTCTTGCATACCATTAAGCCAAACTGTCGTGAAATAAAAAACGTAACAAAAATATTATTTATTATACAAACAAATAACCGTTACAATATTTATATCAAAAACACGACAATTATAAAAGATGATGATGTCGGCGTAGGTACGCCGACGTAAATGAAATATAAAGAAATATTGAGTAGACGGCTGCTGGACCTGCACGACGAGATGAGGGCGGCCATCAGACGCGTCGACTCGCAGTCTTCTGTATAATGGCACGGCGGAATCCCGACGTGTAGTATATGAAGATCGGCGGCGTAAGATATCCGCTCGATCTGACGAGAAGTTCCGAAACCAGCACGGCGGAACATATTATAATTGACTGTCATTTCATTGATATTCTTGAGAAAGCTAGTTTAGTCTAGGGTGGCCTAGTCCCCATAACCATAGAGCTTCTATGAAGATAATTGAGAATGTGAATGCGCTCTTTTGTCTCGGCTTATCCCTGTGGGAAAAAGGCGTGATCATTTGATTGATTGATTATAATTTGTATCATAAGCTAAACCAATCAATCAATCAAATTGTCACGCCTTTTTCCCACAGGGATAGGCAAAGGCAATAGAGTGCCACTTACCACGATCCTTACATAACTAAACCAAATATCAAATAAGGTAAATTTATGTTAAACAAAATGTAATCAGATCCGTTTGTTACCTATTATTTTAATTATTATTTTCAACTATGTTATTATTTGTTAAAGGCTATAATTTACGAGTGTCTTGTAATTTCTTTACACTTTGCGTAATCATGGTAGAGTTTGACAATGCGGAAAAAACGGAAATCAATTATATGCGAAATAAATAAAATGTTTAGTTTAGTAAAAAGTTATTGTGTTGTTAAAATGTTTAGGACGACGGGCGTGGTTTAGCAATTGGTTTGTTGCGCGTAAAGTCCCGGGTTCGCTTCCCGGTCGGAGCAAATATTTGTTTCATAGTTTTTATTTGTAATATTTAATAATTATATTAAATATAGCAAATATTTTTTATGAAATAAAAAAAGAGATTTGCGTCGAGTCTGGTTATCAAAGAATGGTAGGCAGTGGTACCCAGTCTGCCGCTCCGGGGCAGTATCACCACTTACAAGTATACAGACCGTTATGTGATTTGGTCACGTTTCGGGATCAGCTTGTAAGTTTCCGGTTCTAACTAGGCCAGCATAGTGGGTGGGATTGCTACTCACAGTTATTGAATTGTAGTAGCAGTGACATTCATTCAAGGACCACACTTCGGCAACAAGCGGGGTGCTGTCATATGTCGAGTCACAATATAAAAAATGATAATAAAAAAAAACAATGATAGTAAAATTAACAATGTCATTAAATTTAATGGATGTTAAAATTAACTTAATCTTCCTACAACATTCTTACAAACAGTTAACAGCAACAGACGGTTGTATGAAGATTAAGTTAATTTTAAATTTTATAAAGGTCATTATTTATAATCGAATTATTTATTTCGCATATTATTAATTGATTTCCGCCTTTTCCGAATTGTCAGACTCTACCATGATTTTGGAAAAAGGGAAGAAATTACAAGACACCGTATTAAAAAAAAATTTTTTTTACTTCAGAATCCCTACTTATGGAAGGCGGTTCAGACAGGCTGAGACACAGGAATAATTTCGATCCATTCTATGTTACTGTTACTACAACTGCCAAGGTATTTATTATATTTTTATTTATTGTTTAAAGATATTACCATAGACACTTTCCACGATCCTCAGTCAATCAATCAAATTGATAAGCCGATTTCCCACAGGGATAGGCAAAGGAGCGTCACTCGGCCCGATCCTGACACAACCCCCTCGATTACCTCCCATCCACATTTCTCTTTAAACAAACTCTACGGTTTTGGGCACTAGGCACCCCAGCTTTCTTGAGGTTGTCTCCGATTTGATCGGAAATCACCATTGTTTACTCATCCATCCATGATCCTGACACAGTAAAACACAACCACATTCTAATATATACTAATATATACTTTTGTATGTGTGTTTGTCATCTAACTCCTCCTAAACGAATAGTCCAATTTGGGTAAAATTTTGAGTATATATTTCAATGGGTTCCTGGATGGATTGAAATCACTAAAGGACCCGGTGGGTCGTGCTGCTGTCGATGTGTCACCAAATTCGATTTGCTTTACAAAAAAAATTGCAGTACTTTGATATATTATTTTTTTGTTTATAATTTCAGAATGGATTCGTACTCGCTTACTTAGAAGTAACTGCAACAACGGACGTTCGAGGGGACGTTGAATTTTGTCTCTTGCATGGCCAAGCTGGAAGTCAAACGATGGTCTTCCAACTAACATCAAATAACACAGATTTCCTAACATATACATACAAATCTTATGGTATCCGAGAAGAGAATTATAAAAAGGTGACTGCCGATTCTAATGTTGGTCCAGGTTGCACTTAATAGGTTAGTTTAGCGCCATCTATTGGTGGTTACTTGCACTACTATGATTAGTTGGCGATTTAGTTTGTAATATATTCGTTAGATGGCGCTGCATTATCAAATGATGAAAATGATAATGCAGCCTAGTGGAATAAAAGTGTACTATTATGATTTGGTAAATAGTTTTCTATAAATTACAGAGATGGCGCTAGCTTGACTTAAAAAAATGCCGTCTATTTAAAGATCATTATTTTAATGCTTAGATTTTATTTCCAGATGGTAAACTACATAATAATTCCATTGAATAAAGCTGGATCTTCTATTTATAATAATAATATTTTAATGTTATTTATTTATGCATTATTGTGCATACAGTATTTTTTCTAATAAAATGATTATAATAAATTCTGTATATTTCATTCGCGACACTACTATTTCCCCTAATTCTTTAGCAATCATCAATTACATACAATAAGTAGTTTTTTAAGGCTTGACATATGAAAGCACCTAGCCTGATATTAGGCTGAAGTTCGGTACATGGAGGTGACTGCTACTACAATTAAATAACTTTAATAGCAGTCACATCTATTATCCTGGCCTAGTTGGAAACACCAACTTACAAGCTTTTTTTAATGTGACTCAACTTATGACAGCACCTAGATTGATGTTAAGCTGGAGTATGGTCAATGAATGGATGTCACTGCTACTACAATTTAATAACTGTAAGTAGCACTCACATCTACTATGCCGGCCTAGTTGGAACCGGCAACTTACAAGCTAATCCCGAAACGCGACTAAATCACTTCACGGTTTGTATACTTGTAATATGAATCGAAGCCTAACATCATCTAATTCTACTAATTAAATAAAATATAAAATAAACACTTTTTAATCACACTCTTATTTTATTTATACATATATTAAATTTTATTAAATCATTACTATATTCATTTATTGATTTTATTTTGACGCGACATTATTTTAACTTGTCTGATTATGTTATTAACTTAAAAAAAAATCCATTGAGTTATAATTAGGTTTATGATAAAAACAAGAAAACAAAACATTATTTTTAGGGGAACTCTATTTATATATTTTTTCCCTTCCCCGACCTGTGCGGGTATTACGGGTGTGGAAGGACGAGGTAGGAACAAGGTTAAAGAGCTCTTCGGAACATTCTCCGTGGTATAGGCGATAGAAGACGCACAAAGCCGCCATGTCTCTGCGTAGTTGCAGGGGCTCCAGACTCCTCCTGCGTAGTCCAGGGCTGCAGGGCTTCGCGTGACCTCTACATCACCTATAATTCGAACAGCTCGGCGCTGCAACGAATCCAGGGCATTGAGAAGATACTTGGCAGAGCCGTCCCAGAGGTGAAAACAGTACTCCGCGCAAGAGCGAATTTGAGCCTTGTATAATATCAGGCGAGGCTCTGGCGCGAAGAACCGCCGCACCTTGTTCAGGATGCCAAGTTTGCGGGAGGTGGTTTTAATGGCCCGCTCGATTCCGATGGTCCCTGTGATTCCAGTCGCAGCGAAGGGACATTCCAAGAATTATTTTGCATTAAGTTTTTATGTACTATCGTGAGAAGTAAATGTTATTTTGTATCCTTATTTACTTTTCAAAATACCAAATTAAACCCCAACAGGCGCAGCAGCTTGATTGGTCAAACCCAAAATTCTTTGAATAACATTCATGTATCTATTCAACAGACCAGGGTCCGTGGTATTGTTCGAACAATTGGCCAAGGTCACACATTGACCAGATTGGTCCCTCAAAAGGCCTGGGGAACAGATGCAACCACTTTCGCATGATTGGACGCATATGGGCTCTGGGTCGTCGCACGTGGGCTCACAATTTGCGTTGCACAAGTCAAAGGTCTCGTTCTGGGAGAAGCATTGTTCTGAAAATATTTAAAGTGCATATATTATGAAGATATAGTGACAAGGATTGACAAAGGAATGCTTCGATGGTTTGGGCACATGGATGGATGGGTGGATGCGTTAAACGAGGCACACCCAAGAAGGTGTTTTCCGACTAAATGGGAGGCATGATCGGATCGTTGTGTCAGGATCGTAGCAAGTGGTGCTTCATTGTCTCTGCCTATCCTTGTGAGAAAAAGGCGTGAAAATTTGATTAATTGATATTAGTAATAAAAATTGGTTAGAAAAACCAAACTTATTTAAACTAAAATTAATATCACAAAAATACCCAAAAAGACATCATTCATTTTGTATGGGGAGTTGGGATTAATTGGATTAACAGTTGCATATACATTTTAAAATAGTTTGATGTATGAAGATTACAATGTAATTGGAATTTATCCTTTATTTTGCATAGTTTAAGTGTGCAAAATGATCAAACTATTATTATGACTGTTCAAAGTAGAACTGTTAATATGGTGTGTCTTTGTGATTGACAGTCGATACAAAATCCATATATTGTTTATTAAATAACTCAATTGCACACCATATTTTTTTATCATTGGACTTTAAAAAAGTAGTACATAAAAGTAGAGATGTATCGACTCGACATTTCCACCCGGTTTAAACCGAGTTGAGATGTAAACCGAGTTGGGTCGGTTAACGTAATAATATACAATAAACCGGTTTAAACTACTATATATTATTAGATCAGACACCAAATTTATTTAGTCATACATACACATCCGAAATTCTATAGCAAACCATTATTATTATTAGGCCATTTACGATTGTCGGACCGAATTTGTCAACTCGGTTTGTAATCCGGTTTGAATCGAATTCTTGAATTCGGTTGCGAATCGGGTTATCCATATTTTTAATTCGACCTAACTCGGTTCGAAAAAATCGAGATCGTCCCATCTTTGCATAAAAGCCCAAAATGAATGTTCTTTCTTAATTGAACAGTTACCTGCGGGGCATTTATCGAGAGTGACGCATTGATTTGTAGTCTCGTCTCTAACGAAGCCATTCTTGCAAAAGCATCCCATACTGCAGGCCAGACCGCAGGCCGTTGCCTCTGCCGGTTGTTTACATGTGAGTGGGCAAACACTGCCGCACGAGAGGAACTCTTCATTCTCCCCACAAATTGTTTGGTTATCTAAAAGTTAGAGCAACGGTAAAGGCTGTTGATACTAGCACTATTCACATAGGTGTAGTTTAATGAACAAGCAATTAGGGTTAATATTTTTCCCATCAAAATATGGTCATATTTATTTTATTTTATTGTGATTCGACATTTGTCAGCACCCCGCCTGATGTCAGGCTGAAGTGCGGGCCTTGAATGGAAGTGACTGCTACTGCAGTCAATTACCTGTAAGTAGCAATCACATCGACTATGCCAGCCAAATTGAACTTATAAGTGGATCCCAAAATGCGACCGTCCGGGCACCACTTTTAAACCACGGGTTAAATTAAAAAGAAACATAATTCGGCCAAACAGTTTGAGGCCAAGCAATGCTCTATGAGCCTTCAAATTAGGCCTAAACGCATAGAAAATGATACCATGAAAATTTCAATCAATTAATCAAATTGTCACGTCTTTTTCCCGCAGGAATAGGCAGAGACAAAGGAACGTTATTTGCCACAATCCTCACACAATATCCTTGCTTCCCCCACATCCACGATTCTTTTCATACAAGATATTATGGGCACTAGGCAATCCAGCTTTCTTGAGGATGCCTCCGATCTGTCGATTTTCATAGGTTAAATCAAACATCACTTTGGATTTAACATGCTACTCTATTGTCTCTGCCTACCAATGTGGAAAAAGGCGTAACATTTTGATTGATTGATTGAAATATTGACACTACATTGTAAAAATAAGTCACAGATGAAACAAACTGTATTCTACAGCGAGCGTTTATAAGTATGTAAGTAATTACTTTTTAAATATTATTTATTTAATTTTTGGACTATTGGAAGAGCTCAAAGACGCTCAGCGGGCAAGGGGGAGAGCTATTCTTGGAATATCTTTGCGCGACACAATCCGGAACGAGAATATTCGCAGAAGAACTAGAGTTCCCGACTAGTAAAGAATTATAGCTCGTAGGAATTGCGATCTAAAGTGAGGGCTGGCCATATCGCTCGAAGAACCGACGAGGAAGAAAAGTTCTAGAGTGGAGACCACGAACCGAAAGGCGCAGCGTAGGTAGGCCTCCCACTAGGTGGACTGACGACATATGCATTCATATGTTTAAATTTAAAGAATGGTTAACATATGAATACCACTTGCAAGTATACAGACCGTAAAGTGAATTAGTCGCGTTTCGGGATTAGTTTATACGCTGTTGGTTCCAACTAGGCCGGCATAGTGGATGTGATCGATACCTACAGATATTGAATTGTAGTAGTAGTGACATCCATTCATGGACCACATTCCAGCTAAACAACAGGTTGGGGGCTGTCATATGTCGAGTCACAATAAAAAAAATGTGGTAGCAATATTAAAAATCATAAAAATGAACTTACTCTTCATACATTGATCAGGTTTAACACAGGTTCCATTTTCTCCTCTCAGATATCCAGATATACAGAAACATCCTTCCATGCAATCGTCAGAACATGTGACTGGTCCTTGAGGGTTTGTACAGTTGAAGGGACAGGCTGATCCACAGAGGAGGTATTCTTCATTTTCTGGACACTCTTCTATATAAAAAAAAAAAACAGTACAATTATATGACGACAGGCGTGGACAAAAGGTTAGCGATTGGTTTGTTGCGCGTAAAGTCCCGGGTTTGATTCCCGTTCGGGGCAAATATCAATTTCATAGTATTTATTTGTAATATTTAATAATTATATTAAATATTGCTATATTTGTTAATTTAAAAAAAGAGGTGAATATTCGATCTGGTTATTAAATGGTGGTAGGCAGTGGTACCCAGTCTGCCGGTTTCAACTAGGCCGGAATAGTGAATGTGATTGCTGCCCTTAGTTATTGAATTGTAGTAGCTCACATCCATTCATGGACCACACTCTAGACTCTAGCCTAACATCAAGCGGGGTGCTGTCATATTAATGTCTCGTCACATTAAAAAAAAAATTATTGTGCTCGAAATATTACAAGCTGATACCAAAACGCGATTAAATTACTCTACGGTCTGTGAACTTATAAGTAAAAGCAACTGCTAGTTGTAGTTATTTATCTGATAGTAGCAGTCGCCTCTAGTCATGGCAGCACTCCAGCTTAACATCAGGCGGCGCATCAAATGTTGAGCCACAATAATGATTCAAAATAAAATAAGAAACGTATTTACTCGAATTCTTGTTTTAACTCAACGACCCGTTTCAATTCCATTTCACGGATTAAATTTTAATCAAATAAAAATAAGATATACCTAACAACTTCAGAGCAAGAAGTATTAATCTATTGCAGTTTTAAAAAATATATTTCACTATATCGAATGTGTATTTTTTTATCCATAATACCGAGAAACCTCGATGTATTTGGTAAAATTGTTTTTCTTACATTGTTTTACTATGCAAGTTTTTGGAATTTATTTTCGTAAGTTTTTTACATATCTAACATAAAAATTATCAAGCAATCAATCAAATTGTCACGCTTTTTTCCCATGGGGATAGGCAGAGACAATCAAGCCGCGATCCTGACACAACTCCCTCGCTTCCTTCACATCCACAATTCTCTTAATATAAGCTCTAAAAATAATAAAATTAAAATAAAACTATAGTTAAAAAATCTAACAAACACGCCTATATGACAATGTGTACTTTTTTTTACTGACTCGACATCTGACCTTGACCCGCCTGATGATGAGGAGAGGAGAATGCCGACGACTGAAAAAACCGAGTCAGTTCACAGTTGCCTCAGTCGCCGTCACTATGTCGGCCAAAAAAATTATTTATGAAATTATTGTATTGTCATCAGTTTTGAATACGTGTACAAATTTATAAACTATTCAAACCTCTAGAAGTGTGTGAAAATTAATTTGAAAGATTCTGATACATAGTCACATATAGTAGGGGAACGAGTTAGAGGAACTTGCGAGGAATGCAGTTGTGACGTCATGGTCACGTGTCTATTATGAATAGTGAAGTAACATGCAAAATGTCGATAACAATAAACACACACTTTACTTAAAATGCAAATAGATTTAGTCATTAAAAATGTGTATTTAATTGAAGTATAAACATAAGACAGCAACAATTTTTAATGAATTATATATTAATTTAATTTTGAGAATAGTGACTTTTTTTTTTATTGTGACTCGACATATGACTGCACCCCGCTTGATGTTAAGCCAAAGTGTGGTCCATGAATGAATATCACTGCTACTACAATTCAATAACTGTGAGTAGCAATCACATCCACTATGCCGGCCTAGATGGAACCGGCAACTTACAAGCTGATCCCGAAACGTGACCAAATCACTTCACGGTCTGTATACTCGTAAGTGGTGGTACTACCCCGGATCGGCAGACTGGGTACCACTGCCTACCACTCTTTGAAAAACTGCATGTTTTTTTTCTTTTTCACACATTGTAATCACGTTTCTAATAATGGTTCTAGCCTGAATACGGATGACGACTCTCTTTTATTCCATTAACTCACTAAATTTTCAATAATCAAACAAAGAAAATATGGACACGTTTTTATCGATATTAAATGACATCGCCGAGCTATGAGCGTCACTAAAAGCGGCCACTAAGCTACGGGTAGTGGTCGTCTCACGCCCCACCGCACCTCAGCTCCCGAATTCATTTAGCTCGTTCCACAACTATACATAATACATACAAGTCAAGCTAATAAAAAAGCGTAAATTTAAATTAACTTAGGCGTAATATATGTAAAATAGTAGGCCGCATAAATATGTTTAATATATTATAGTAGGGGAGCCCAAGCGGGGATTTCTGGATTTACTCCAGCGTGACAGATTAAATTATGGGAGATACCTTGTACCCTGTAGAGTATATCTACCAAGTATTAGCCCTTAATACAGGGGGGTACGTGTATGGCAGCTGGTCAGAATTGTAAAAAAAAATCGATCTTTGAATATACTCGAGCGCGTCAGATTAAGCTAAGGTGAGTTAATTACATACTAATAAGTGCACATTTTCTTAATCTGACGGATTGAGTGTGACGGAAGAAAATGGGAAGGTCACAAACTTGTAAAAAAAAATCGTCTCCTGGACATTCTCGAGCGCGGTCGATTTTAATTTTATTTTGAAGAAAAATGACTAAGAATTACTAAAAAACTATAATCTGTCAATTTCAACAAGCCGAAGTAGCAAAAATCGTTGATAAAGTTTTGTGCGAGCAGTTGCAGTAGAGCATGTATTCCCCACTTCGCGTCTCTCGTTCCCTTTCACTTCTTCTTTATCTATTACTCTCTCGCACAGTCTTAATATACAGGGTGTTACAAAACACCTCATAAAGCCGAACCCCCTTAAAGGTGTTAAATGGTCTCTTATAAAATATTTATTTCAATAATGTGCCAACCCTGTTTCAGTGAAATTAAACAGTAAATTACATAGAACATATATTTTATGGAACGCCTATGAACATTTTGACCTAATGTACAATGTAAAAAAGTATAAACTGTACAAGAAAGAAGATTTTAAGATCTTATCTTAATAAGATCTTAATAACCATAAATTATATATACTTTTTCGTAAGTAAAGTAAAGTTTATAGTATGTATTGTATGGATGGATGGATGGATGTTTGTTACTCTTTCACGCAAAACTACTAAATGGATTTTATTGAAACTTTACAATAATATAGCTCATATTCCACACAGTTTCTGAGATATTATTACTTATTAGTAAAAGTGGGCAGTGATTGTGAGTGAAAGAGAGAGAAATAGTCTAAACTATACCGCGATTAGTGTGCTATAGTGAGTGTGTAACAATTACCTTAAAAACCGTTTATCAATTACCGTGTTTTTTTTTCAAATTGTCAGATTAATGAAATCCCTCCAGATAATTGTCAGATTAAGGGTCAGTACAATTGGGTCATCTTACTGAACCTTCTGTATAAAAGACTGACGCGCTCGAGTATTTCAAATTAACGATTTTTTTTACATTTTCAAAACTCCGCCACGAACTTGCGTCATGTCGGAATGGTCAGTCTTTTGAATGGGAGCTTCTGTGGGGCTTATTTAACATCCCCTCTGAATGTCTGACGCGCACGAACAATTTTTTTTTTTTGTTTTTCTACCTTTCCGTACTGCCACCCCCACCATGCAAACCGTCAGATTAACATACCTACAGTATTATGGACACGTGGAGTATATACAATATCAAAATCTGACGCGCTCGAGTATATTTTTTTAATTGTTTTTTTTTTACATTTTTGAAAATCCGTACAGCCTTCCCCCACCGCTAAAACCAAAAACCCACGTAACATTTAATTTTTTTTATCACCTAAACTTTAATATTTAATAGGTCCCTACGACGCTCGAGTAAATCCCCGATTAGCCTCTTGGGCTCCCCTACTATTAAAATCATGTTAGCGCAAAATCTAAGAAACTACTATGTGTTAAAAAGGAGGTCAATATGGTATCGACTGCTGTTTGCCTTCATTTTTCAGAAGCAGATTTTTTTTAGGACTATAGGCGATGTACGGTATTTTTTTTATTGTGACTCGACATATGACAGCACCCCGCTTGATATTGCTGGAGTGTGGTCAATGAATGGATGCCACTGCTACTACAATTCAATAACTGTAAGTAGCAATCACATCCATTATGCTGGCCTAGTTGAAACTTAGAAGCTGATTCCGACACGCGACCAAATCACTTCACGGTCTGTATACTTGTAAGGCAGACTGGGTACCACTGCCTACCACCACTCTTTGATAATCAGACCCGAAGCAAATATACATATACATAAATATTTGCTCCCACCGGGAATCGAACCCGGGAGTTACGCGCAAGAAACCAATGGCTAACCGTTCGGCAACGCCTGTCATCATGTGGCGTGTCAAAATTAAAAACTTGTTTCTTTAATCACGTTTTCAGAGAGCACTTGTCCCGGCGATGAAGTATATTCACCGTGCATATTTTACGCTGAATACACTTGTTGGCTAAGCGCCGCAATGGAATACAGACACATGATCGTGCCAAAGAAACTGAAACACTGTATATCTGGATGTAGATGCAAGTAAGTAATAATCAATCAATCAAATTGTCACGCCTCTTTCCCACAGGGATAGGCAGAGACAATGGGGCGCCACTTGCTACGATCCTGACATAACTCCCTCGCTTCCTTCACATCTACAATTCTTTTCATACAACCTCTACGGTTATGGGCATTAGGCAATCAGCTTTCTTGAGAATGTCTCTGATTTGATTGGAAAAAACCCTTCTGGGTCTGCCTGGTTTAACGCATCCATCCACATCAAATTTATAAATTCCTTTCGTCCATTCCATGTATCCAAACCATCGAAGCATTCCTTTGTCAATCCTTATTGTCACTACATCTTCTTTCAAACCACATCTATCGCGCACTGTGCTATTCCTTATTCTATCCGCTATCGTTACTCGTTACTCCACTCCTTAATGACCGCATTTCTACAGCGTTAATTCTACTTAGTAATAATAATAATGATTGTTGATGTAGCGGTCCCTCATGACGAGAACCTCGTGAAAGCTGAGAAAGATAAGCAAATAAAGTATCTTGATCTGGCTCGCGAGCTTGTCGACATGTGGGAGGTGGATGCAGCAATTATTGTGCCAAAAGTCGTGACTGCCAATGGTTGAATAGCCAAGAGCCTCGATAAACACCTAAAGAGGCTCTCGTTAGTTAGCTGGATCAAGCGTTTGATTCAGAAAACGGTACTCCTGGACACGGCGCGTATTGTTAGGAGGTTCCTTACTCAGGAGCCCTGACCACCGGTGGCTTGTACCCTGTTCCTGATACCGGTGGACAACTTTTTTTTATATTTTTAAATTTATTTATTTTTTAATATAAAAAGTCAGAATTATATAAAATAAATGGAATAATAATAATAATTATTATTTATTTAACAAAAGTTTTTTACAAATATTTCCTTACTTGTATAATACGTAGTTATATTTTTGTTTACCGATGGTCTTAACATTTTGTTTAACGATAGTCCTGTGAAGACCTAGTTGAGTTCTAAGTTAGTAGTAAATACGAAATAGTGACTTTATAAGTAACTGTTTTACTGGTGTACATGTAAGTGTGTGTTTAATGAAGTGTTTAATGTAGTAAATAAAATGTTTGAGTTGATGTATAATATAATATGAAAGTGTTTGCGTAAATGTAAATAAATATATTATATTGAACTGTATACTTGTAAGTGGTGGTACTACCCCGGATGAGCAGACCTGGTACCACTCTTTGAAAACCAGACCCAGAGCAAATACACAGTTTTATTTTTTTAAAACAATTAATTGTAAATTTAATATAATTAGCTATGAAACAAATGTTTGCTCCGACCGGGAATTGATCACGGGAATTTGCCTCGACTGTCGTGCTCGTGTAGGCAGACTGGGCAAACGACCAGTGAAGGATCACTCTTCAAAAGTTTTTTATATTTAAAATATGTGTTTTCAGAGATAGTACAGTGAGGATATACCCTGGCGGCCATTGTATCGCAGCAGCATTATGTAGATCAGCGGAAACGGAGACAAATCAAAGTGTATTTCATATAAACAAAAGTTTAGGCTATGATCCCGATTACAATACCGAATACAGATTAAGTAAAACTTCCATATAGGTAACAGTCAATTTCATTTAAAAATGGTACTGAAATTAAACATATATTACGATAGATGCACAATTACCGGTCAAAAAGCGGCGACATTAATGCAAGTCCGAATTGACGTTGGACTTGCATTTCTTCTCAGTCTAAAATGATGTATGTGACAATATATTTGTGACAAGTTCATACTTTAAAATAATATGATAAGGTGCAGTTTACAATTCACATTTAATTCACTTACACAGTTTATAAGTGAATTCTGACGCGCGGACACTTTTAGGTAGGGCATTGTTTTGTATGGGACTGAGTATCTATTAAAAATATATGATCGATGCATAACCTATTAAAATTAAACAGATTAGCTGAGCTCCTAGGTGTAGTTGCACATTGAATTAAATCTGATAAATGACTAGATGCAAAGACATGCGACCGTTAAACTAAGAGTCTCCGGTTTTAAAACCTTGTATCTTTAATATGTGTACTTTTTTCGTCCAGTTTCTATGATATAAGCTTTAATAACTTACAATAGAAATGTAAAGAACTTTTAAATCTTATAGAGATTTATAATACATATAGGCGTATTATATTCGTTTTTATTACATACTAAGTTATCGATTACATAGTAAAATTTAAATCAAGTTTCAAGTTCCTCTCAGACACTAACACTACTTGTTCCTAGCCATTCCTCTGCCGCTTATTCGAAATCTTTCTCTGTCTATGCTTTTCATCTTTAGAATTACCTACGTTTACATATTATTAAATCTCAATCTCTGCACGCCTTTAAAATTACATTAAACACTTTCCCTTTCATCCTAATCCAGTCCATCTAGTAGTTTAGCTTAGTGCGCAGAGCTAAAATATTTCTTATTCGTCGTATTCATTAAAATGAAGGTGGTAAATATTATGAAGTAAAAGATATTTACAGCTTAAGGCTGTCGCCGTTTATTTAAATCCAACTATCGTTTTGGCTTTTCAAAACTTTTCAAAATTTAGTTAAAAAAAAGAAATCGTTTATTTAGCTAACTAAATGACGCTTAAATTTTAATTAGTTTAATTAATTCACGTTAAACCTAAGAAAACATGAATATATTTTAGATGTAAAAACATTACTGAAAAAAAGCATTACGTACCTTTGACGACAAAAATGCCGCTAACAATCGTTGCACCAAATAAAATAAAACATAAAAATTTCTTCATTTTTACAAATGAATTTTATTTGTGACTGTCTATACTCTCTGACAGTTGTTAAGGTTCTGATTTTTCCCAAACAAAAGATTCATTATGGCCTTTCACAGTTGAATGGTTGAATTGAAAAATTGTACCATCCTTGGAAGGCATGAAGCGTGATGGTTTTATTTGTCGCTTTTTTGTTTAGAAAAAAACAATTGCATTTATTGACAATGTCAGAAGGTACTGTGTGTATAGTTCTGTTTAACGAAGCACAAGGTTTAAAGATATTCCACGAATAATAACTATAAAACATAAAAAATTAAAAAAAGGGACTTGATTTAGCTCGTGTCCTAAAAACAATGCTTTTCTTATTTTTTCGCGAACATTGACTAAAGAATTAAACAAATTTTATGCGGCTTAATATCGCGTTTATTTTGGTTTTGATTTTACAATTTTATTTTATTATTCCGACGACGTTTCGAGAGCTTTGCAGCCATCGTGGTTTCGGAAATGCTGCAAGGCTCTCGAAACGTCGGAATAATAAAATAAAATTGTAAAATCAAAACCAAAATAAACGCGATAGTAATCCGCATAAAATTTGTTTAATTCATTATATTTTCTTAGATTTTGCGCGAACATTGATTATTGAATTAAACAAATTTTATGCGGCTTACTAAACAATAACAGCATCAACCAAATAAGACGACCAACACCTCAGTCTTTCCGCGACCACCATGGCTGCAAAGCTCTCGAAACGTCGGAATAATAAAATAAAATTGTGAAAAGCCTCATTGCCAAAAATCAATGACGGTCAAAATTGTTAGTGATTAGAAATATATTCACAACTTAAAAAAATAAATCATAAGATTCTACTGATGTATTTTGTAGATATATATATAAAAAACACTTTAGTATAAATACAAACATCTAAGTAATATTCTAGTAAAATAAAACTTGGAAAAAGTAGCATGAAGAGTAAAGTGGAAATTTATAAAACTAAAAATTGTCACCAAGCATTTATGCACCGACTTTTGTCCTAATGAAAAATGATAATTTCATTATGAAAGTTCCCGGTTCTTATCTCACATTCATCATGCTATAATAACTCTTATTATTAACAGTCGTAGAGGCCATTATAGCTTCACAGTAAAATGTGGGAAGACTAATTTCAGTGAAGGCG
This sequence comes from Tinea trinotella, assembly GCA_905220615.1. NCBI lineage: Eukaryota > Metazoa > Arthropoda > Insecta > Lepidoptera > Tineidae > Tinea > Tinea trinotella. Next base: position 1,613,942 of record HG992320.1, on the reverse strand, counting down.
GAGTGCATAACTATACATCACCCTGATTTATGATTTAGGAAACAATTTATTTCAAAATTGAATGTGTTATAAATTCATGTAAATAATCCTGATTTTAGCGTCTGAATTTGCGAGTTTTTATTTATGTACTTTTAAAATCGTTTTAGTACATTCTTTTCTATACTTTTATGTCTGTTTTTTTTTTTCTTCGAGATTGATAGTGGAGGTGGAAAGTAATATATAAAAGTATGAGTATAATATATAAACGACCTCGTTAAGCGCGGGAAGTGCTGCGATTTCTGCTGGAACCTCAAGCTGCGCAAATACGCTAACCTCGGTACTGGTTACGAATTTGCACCGTTTGGGGCCGAGACGATGGGCCTTTGGGGACCTTCAGCTAAGGTCAAGGAGTTGTCCAAGCGGCTGACGGAGAAGTCTGGAGACAGGAAGGCTGGTAATTATTTCTGCCAACGTAATTATTTCTGCCTTGATGATATTTTTATTTATAGTTTAATTATAGTTAATATACTTTTAATTTTATATTAAAAAAAGTATAATATAAGTTTTTATCGAGGTTTGAAATAAAGTAATCACGCATTTATTTGGGTTATCTTTATCCAATATTTCGAAGTATTTACAGCCATTGTCGGTAGATATAAAGTCTTAGAGAGACTTTATTACCAGTGTGTTGTTCATGTCTCACGTGTCTCCCGCGACTGAGCATGAAACCACTTGGCAGTTGGCAGTATCAATGTATCTTTGACACAAGTACAAGTACTGACTACTAAGTACTTTAATAGGTTAATATAAAAATGTAAATAAATAAATAAAGTTATGTATTAAAAGGATAAAATGCAATGTTTCACATAGATTGATATATGTTTATTTTCACCGACATATATGTATATATATACTTGTGATACTTGAATGTGGTTTATGTACATTTACTTGTATTTGTAGTTTGTAGTATATTTGCACCCTGCCCATAATTTTTCATCAGGGCCGTCTTAACCCGGGGGTTCAAGGAGTGCGGTGCACCCGGGCGCAGAGTCCTAGGGGGCGCATGCCGACCGCCATAAATTTCGATAGGTACCTACTACACTGAGACCACGCGAGCGGAGCCTTGACTTTCGTACCCCGGCGCTGAATATGCTTAAGACGGCCCTGTTTTTCATCATCCCAAAGGTTAGTTAAAGAATGCCTTATAGGCATTAAACTCGCTATTTACCTATTTTTAAGTTTATTTTGGTGCAAAAAAGGATTTAAATTAATAAATAAATGTAACGTATCATAAAATATAGCAATTTGCCGTCCAGACTGGCGCAATGTAACATGTTACGTGATTTAAGGCAACACAATTCGCATAGTCTGACACCTAGACGCAGGGGAAACCGAAATTTGTTGGTTTTTGGGACGAACACCAAGACATAGATTATTGTGAAGCAAGTGAGAGAGACCGTGCAGAGAAAGTATACAGACCGTGAAGTGATTTAGTCGCGTTTCAGGATCAGCTTAACAAAAAAATCTAGGCTTTACCGACATTAGACCGTTAGCCGATGGTAAACGCCATACACGATAATGTGCAGCAGGAAGATATTCCTTGTCGCGTCCCACAACAACAAGATGTAAGATGTAAAATTAATTTACAAATCAAATCAAATTGTCACGCCTTTTTCCCACAGGGATAGGCAAAGACAATTGAGCGCCACTTGCCACGATCCTGACACAACGCTTCCTTTACATTAACAATTCTCTTCATACAAGCTCTATAGTTATGGGCACTAGGCAACCTAGCTTTCTTGAGGATGTCTCCTCCTGGGCCTGCCTTGTTTAACGCATCCATTCACATTAGATTTACGAATTCCTTTCGTCAATCTACTTTCACTCATCCTTTGCATGTGCCCAAACCATCGAAGCATTCCTTTGTTCAACAAAACTGGTTATATTAATTTATGCACTTATATTCTATTCCACTTGACACATAAGATTACTCGTAATGTTGTAACATCACAAATCATAGAGTATAACATGTTAATATTACTTAGAATGATAATGACATTGGCTCCAAGATATTCGCCATCAAACGTTCCAATTACATAATTCATATTCAGCATTACACCGGCTGTCTTAAAGAGAAATACAGTATTATGAAATGTATAAATCTTGTCAAAGTATGAATTATACAAATTTTATGCGGCGGTGTTTATTTTGATTTTACATTTTTTTATTATTCTGTATCGAGAGTTTTGCAGCTATCGTGGTCACAGAGATCAAACATAGGCAGAGACAATGATGCGCTACTTGCCACGATCCTGAAACAACTCCCTCGCTTCTTTCACATACATAATTCTCTTCATACAAGGTTTTTTTTTATTATTGTGACTTGACATATGACAGCACCCCGCTTGACAGCGCCGCCCGTGGTTTGACGCATCCATCCACATCAAAGCATTCCTTCCTCAACTACATCTTCTTTCAAACTACATTTACATCACTGACAATATACCGTTGTGTGACGTCACTATTTAAGAAATTTCCTTTAGAAACTTCCAGAGATAGTAAAAGAAATTCACGCGAAATAGAACACCCCGCTTGATTATAAGCTGGAATGTGGTCCACTGCTACTACAATTAAATAACTGTAAGTACCAAAGTATCCACTAAAGCTATGAAACAAATATTTGCTTCGACCGGGAATCGAATCCGGGACTTTATGCGCAACAAACCAATTCGGCCACGCCTGTCGTCAACTAGGCCGGTATAGTGAACGTTGAAAGTTCCAATTAACGATTTCAACTGTAAATTAAGCAACAATATAATATTATATTCTTTAATCGAAATCATTTTGTACTGACATTTGAATTATTGCTGCCGATGTTATATCATGTTGACTTCTGAAACAAGATCTTCGCTCCGATTAATAATTAATAAGACATATAAATTATATTCACTAATATGTTGAATGCGTAGACTTCAGGAAACTTGTCACCGATGAAAATTATATAAATTTATTGAATTATTAGGCAATATAGGCAAGACGAATCTAATGAGTCCAAACTTAGTAAACCCATTAAGTTTAAAGCCATCCAGGATTTCGTCTCCTACCTTCGAGTTCCATTATCAGAGTAACTCAGTGGTTCCAGTTATATCACCCATGTATTTGTATACGTTTTGTCTTTCAAATGTTAAGTCACAGATATGTTTAAAAGTAAAGTAAATACCGATTATGCGTCTAAGATCGCTACCAAAACGAGCTGATGACTTAGAAACCCCTGATCAGATCTTCATCAATTGTCATCAAATGTCAGCTTTCAAACGAAAAAAAAACGCATCGTAATCGGTCCATTCGTTTATGAGATACTATGCCATAGAAAGACACACAGATACACAGACATGTCAAACTTATAACACCCCTCTTTTTGAGTCGGGGGTTAAAAAGGAGTCTGGTTATCAAAAAGTGGTAGTCTGCCGATCCGGAGTAGTACCACCACTTACAAGTATACAGAACGTGAATTTAGACGCGCTTCAGATTAGCTGGTATCGTTTTTTTAAGCTGTAATAGAAGTCGTCTTCATTCGTGGGCCGCACTCCAGCTTATTATTACTTAATGCTGTGTGCCGAAACAATTTTAAAATTAACTATATAGAAATATAAATGTCGTGCTTACCTTTAATATATAAACAAGAGCCAGTAATAAAAGTGAGTGAAACAACAAAGTTGTATCAGGATCGTGGGAAGTACCTCTCCGTTGTTTCCGCCTATCTCTGTAGCAATTAAGGAGTTACAATTGAATTAGGTGATTAGATTAAAGTCCCAGGGTTTCAGAAGCCCTAATCAATTAGAAAATAAAGTTGAAAATAGATTAAAAGTGTATCAAGAACTTTATTTGTTATTCGTTGTGTTTTTTAATCGACCTTTTGCTATTTTTGATATAGTTTGATGTACGTAGATTACATAGTTTTTTGCATAGTTCAGGTGTGCAAAATATTCAAACTATAATTATGACAGTTTGAAGCAGAACTTTTAATATGGCGTTTCTTTGTGATTTACAGACGATACAAATTCTATATCTTATTTTATAAATAACTCATTTACACAGCAATTAAAAGCAAAATTGTTTTTAGTTTTATCGACACAAGTATCGATTTATATATTTTTTTATCATTGGGCATTACAAAAGTAGTACATAAAAGTTCAAAATGAATGATGTTCTTTCTTTTCCCGACATTATTCCGTTCATTTTCCAATGAAACCCAATTCTTGTGTACCTAAGGGCCCCAGCATATCCTAAGACATCCTTGCCGTCAAAACTACATATAGTCTCAGCTGACCTCCGATGTCTCTGTAATGCTGGTGAATACAGGTGAATATTAAGCTGCCACTCAATCTGTGTTTAGCTCGCTCTAAGTCTACGTATTAAATCACTGGCAGTCTGAGTTAAGCCCGTGTGGAGTACCCTTTCGACAACCAAAATTAATAACTTGTTTACTGCATCAGAATGGTAGGCCTTAGTGCCCAGCGTACGAATCAGGGATGGTACTAAAGGTACTAAGAGATCGTCGAATTCATTCAAACTGAGTTGGATCGATTTAAAAATAAGAATTACACGATTCGCAAACCGAATTGATGAATTCGTTTCAAACCGGTTTACAAACCGAGATGACAATTCGGTTCGACAATCTAAATTACCAACACAGCAAATTATGCGATTTAAAAATATGGATAACCTGATTTAAAATCGAATTGATGGTTTGATTCAAACCGAGTCAAATAAGCCTACATAATAGGTCTGTAAGTTGTGCTACTGCTATCTGCAGATATATAAACTGTAATATCTGTCACCTTCATTTTTGGACCGCACACCAGCTTAACGCACTCCAGCTAAACATCATTATAAAAGGCGACCGTGGTGTAGTGGCAGTGCAATGGTTACGCAAACCGAGAGCACGGTTTCGAGACCACCGGTACCAATGTATATGTACTTTGGTTGTCCTGTTTCTATGATACAAGCACTTTAGTAGCTTAGTATACAAATGTAATTAAAAAATAAATTATCTTTAATTTCACGCCTTAATTCGCAAACAATCTTGATACAACTCTCTTGCTTCCTTCTCATCCAATTTTTATTTATTTTTTCACAATAAAGTCAAAATAAGTATAGAAATGCATAAAAGGTTATAACAACTTAAAATGAAATCAAATTTTGTATTATATTAAAATTTTAAATGCCTTAGCAAAGGTGTTGGTATAATAATCCGTAAGGTTGCTTGTATCAGCTGCAAATTGCATTTTAACGCCGCATGATAGCACAAAATATCATAAAGAACGACCTGTATAACGTGTTCCAGATCTACGTGTAGGGTAAACGTATGCAATATGGTCGCCACTTTATGAGTATTATCACCTTATGTTTATTGTCCGTCATATTTAGAAATTATACTTTACCATTCGCTTCGAAGATCTGTCGCTTGAAAGTTGCCGGTTTTGACTAGACCTGTATAATGTATTTTTATTGTGACCACGACCCGCCTGATGATAAGCAACAGGAGGTCCAATAGTGACGACGACTGAAAAAAATGATGATGCGTCTGCTACTTGAATTTATTTATCTATTTATACCGCACTTTGTTTTCCTATTACGGCGGCTATCAGGCGGCTCCACAAAATTTCGAACTAGCTATGTCCAACCCAAATAAAATAAATAAAAAATAAGTTTGTAAACTACTTTTTGTACTAATTTGAATATTGTTTTGGTTTAGTTGGTGGTTATTGTCCAGTCTGGGGTAGTACCACTACTTCTAAGTCCATGACGTGACACAGTATCGTTAGAATATCATTAGAAATAAGCTTGAAAATTACCAGTTCCAACAATTACCGGTATAATGGAAGCGACTGCTCTGCTGTTATTTACCTGCAGAAGTTTTTATTCATGGACCGTAATCTCTCTTTACATCAGGCGGGGTTCTGACATATGCAGAGAAACAATCAAAAAGTGCACTTAACGATGAATAATAGTACTTATATACGTTTTGCATGCTTACTTTGCAATTATAATTGTAAAGTAAAATTAAGTTGCTAAGTACTGAACTGGACTTGAGAAATTCAGTAAAAATAAAAATAAAACGTCAAAGACATCGTCAGGGGACGTTCGTGCTATTTGGATCTGACTTCTCCTTTTAGAATATTCAATTGGTTCACTTAGACTCCATCAGCTCGTAATCCTGCCTATTCGTTCACTTATTTTGTACATTCTAGTTTAATATACTAGGTTAGTACATTTTTATTTGTCTATTTAATAATTAAACATTTGAGAAAACGGCTTTAGAAAAAGAACTTTTAATTTTAAATTGAGAATAATTAAAGATGTATAATCGCAGCGCTCGCTCGAAGAACCGAGATGGGGAATAAAGGTTCTTGAGTGAAGACCACAAACCGGAAGATGCAACTTAGGTAGGCCTTCCACTAGGTAGGCTGACGACACAGTGAAAGTCACAAATAACCGGTAGATGCAACTGGCATCTTGTCGTTCGCAATGGCGGCGGAATGGCTGATGATGATGATACAAATGTATAGAAAAATAGGGAAACAAAATCACTGCGACTATATACCCAATCTTTAACACTATTTAATGTTAAGCTGGAGTACGGTCTAAGTCAGCTACCACAGTAGAAAATTGGCAAGCAATAGACGCATTTGCTTTCAGGTTTACGATAAGATTTCTAGATTAAAAAAAAACTAGTGTAATAAAATAATTATAATTAATACCTTCGAAGTTTAATATTATTTTTATATATACTTATTTATTTTTTATTTACATTTTATACTAAGCTACTAAAGTGCCTGTATCATAGAAACAGGATAACCAAAGTACATATAACAAAGATACATTGGTACCGGTGGGCGGTTCCGAACTCGTGATCCCAGTTTGTATAACCATTGCACTGCTACATATTAAAGAAGAAAGAAGAAACTTTAATATTAAATAAAAACCTAACTAATAGCGATTTGGAAAAATCCGGGTTTGGGTTCCGGGTACGCGTTAATTTCGGGTTCTATTCCGGTTCGGAACGAATATTTGTTTCAATGCATTTATTTGTAACAATAAATTATTAGAGTGTATGTTGCAAATATTTGTTAATTAAGAAAAAGAGGCAGATGTTGGCTCCTAGTCTGGTTGTTTAAGAGCGTTAGGCAAACAGTATCGGGATTAGCTGGTAAGTTGCCGGTTCTAATTTCTAAGTAGGCCGGCAAAGTAGATGCTACTTACAGTTATTTAACTGTAGAGCAGTCGCCTTCATCCATGGACCGCAATCCAGCATGACATCAAGCGGGGTGCTGTCACACGACGAGCCTCATTATAAAAAAATCTTATTATACTATACAATAAAAGGTGTATTTACCTGGTATTCATGTTAAACTCTCATGTGTCAGTATCAGCTTACTTCAAAGTAAAGTGTAAATGTACGCGAAATTCATGCAGCGATTCCTTAGTTTTCTTATCTTATCCTTAGATACCATAGTTACTTATGTGTCCAAATTTCAAATAGAGGCTAAACAATTAACAACTGACGTCCATTAAGGCCGCTTTCTGTAATTTTAGTACGATAAAGTAAAAAATAATTAAATATTCTATCTATGTAGCTAGAGCTATGAAGATATGTCTGTATGCCGAGTCACTTTATACTCATGTGTTCACCGTACCGGCAACAGTTGACAGAGAGTGTTTGTACGAGAAAAGCAAGTAATGCAAAAGTGACAGTTTTGTCAAAATTGTACAACCTGGAATTATTCATATTATCTATGTATAAAATACTGTATATTTAATGTAAAAGGAAAGACGTAAGGAATAGAATATATTTTCAGTTTTTCAGCAGTTTAGTACCTGACACCACTTGTCTGGCATAGTGATGGTGATTAAATCAGCTGTAGAAAGAAACAGTTTTGTCAGTCGTTGGCGCTCTTGGACCTTTCCTTACTTACCAGCTAACTATGCGCAGCTATCTCCTCCTCATTCAGGCAGCCCCTACAGAGGCTGTCAACATATCTATCTGATATGTTGAGGTTATACAGGTGCTTATTAAAACCACAATGTCTTCTTATAGCACCTTCCATGTTGCGGAGCTTAGCTCTGCTACAATTTAGCAGTCGTCCGGTCAAGCGTCTATCCATATGAGGAATAGCTTCCTGGGACTGTCCGTTGTCTGCGACCTTGCACTTTCGCCGATGACTGAAAAAACTGTACGCCAAAAGATGCTTTTCACGCTTCGCTTAGACTCCAAGGTTATAGGATGGACATACCTTAAGAGGTCGAGTCATTAGCCCAGTCTGCCGATCAGGGTGGTACAGACCGTGAAGTGACAGTCTTATTTTATAGCTTGAAAGGTCGGCACAATGGATGTGACTGCTACTTGTAGTTATTTAATTGTAATAGCTACAAGTAGCAGTAATTATTAATAATACGACACTACACTATACTATACTATATCTACTATACTATACTATACTATACTGCACTGCACTACACTACATACTCGTATACTATAACAGACAAAGAAACGAGTTAATATTCTCCCGTTTCTTAAGTTAAAGGAAAAAATAATAATTTCCTACAAGTCGAATATCAAAAGAAAATTGGTTCTTATTTCGAGGTATTCGATGTTAGTGAGATTGCTTTGAATATTAAGCACGTCTATGATTCTCGAATCTTTGGATGAAGTTTTTAACATATTTTTATAAATCTACTTAAACACAAGTACTGACAGGAATAGGTACTTGTTACGATCAATCAATCAAATGGTCACGCCTTATTCCCACAGGGATAGGCAGAACGCCGCTTGCCATACATAACTATATAATATGTTCTAGCACTTTCTTCTGGCACGTATGCTCAACCTAGCGACGATCGTCTTCTTGCCGGTTATAACTAAGCCGACATAGTGGATGATACTCCTACTTGCAGTTATTTAACTGTAGTAGAAGTCGTCTTCATAAATGATACGCACTCCAGCTAAACAACAGTTATTTAATCAATCAAAGTGTAACGCCTTTTTCCCACAGGGATAGGCAAAGCCAATGGAGCGCCACTTGCCACGATCCTGACACAACAACCTCGCTTCCTTAACGACAGTTAAATTGTTATATATCGAGCAACAATGAAAAAATCTAACATTTTTTGTTTATTTTAATTAAATTCTTTAAATCGGTACATAAAATAAACATAAATTCTTCGGTACATAATTTCTTTAAATCGGCGAGTTTAATGCCTATTAGGCATTCTCTAACAACTAACCTTTGGAATGATGAAAAATTATGGGCAAGGTGCAAATATACTACAACTACATAAACTAACACTAGACGTTTTTAATATTTAATCTACTGTGAAAATTAAATAAATAAATAATAATAGTAATTTACATTTCTATACTTACTAAGCTACTAAAGTGCTTGTGTACTAAAGTATCATAGAAACAGGACAACCAAAGTAGATACATTGGGCCGGCAAGTGGTTTTGAACCCGTGCTTTGCATGCGGTTTGCGTAACTATCGCACTGCCACTACACCACGGTCGCCTTATTAAAGTTGTTATGAAATTCATAAATATAAGAGAATGTAAGTTTTGCAAGTGAAATAAACATACAAATTGTATAAACTACAAGTTACTTTTCAATAACACTGCGCCCGCATTTGCACTGAATATTTTACAGGCGCGAATGCTCTCAGAATTGAAAACAGGGAAACTTCCTGTTTTGTCGTGGCTTTGAATATTCACAACTTTTACTATAGAAATGTTATATTTCTGTTGTTCAGTCACTTTGTGAGCTTTTAATTTTTAGGTTCTCGGTTTTGTTAGAAGATTGTGGGGATATAAATCTATTGTGTTTTGTGATACGAGTATTTCTTTTCTTTTTCATAATTCTGTAGAACAACACGTTATCTTTTCTGGGATTCATTGAAAGAATGATTTTATCCATTCCAATCCATCAATTAACGAAATAGATTTATAAATCAAAGACAAGTGGAAAGATAAAACGGGAATGACAGAGAAGATTGTTCCTTGATCAAATTGGGATGATTACAAAAAATACAGATTGCTCATAACCGAAACATAACAAAAAGAGTTGTGTCAGGATCTTGGAAAGTTTTTTCTGCCCTTTTTTCCGCCTATCCCTGTGGACATGTGTGCAATTAATGGATATAAAGATCTATGAGAATTGACGTCGTTAAAACTACACATCATAACCACGGCAATCCCTGAATAATTCAGATCGTAAATAAAGTTTAACAATAAACATGAGTATAATTTATCCATTTAATAAAGGGCGATAGGCAACCAGTCTATGATCGCTTGCTGGTCTGCCGACAACGGGCTGTACGACTGACTATAGTAGGGGAGCCCATGCGGGGATTTCTGGATTTACTCCAGCGTGACAGATTAAATTATGGTAGATACCTTGTACCCTGTAGAGTATATCTACCAAGTATTAGCCCTTAATACAGGGGGGTACGTGTATGGCAGCTGGTCAGAATTGTAAAAAAAATCGATCTTTGAATATACTCGAGCGCGTCAGATTAAGCTAAGGTGAGTTAATTACATACTAATAAGTGCACATTTTCTTAATCTGACGGATTCAGTATGACGGAAGAGAATGGGAAGGTCACAAACTTGTAAAAAAAAATCGTCACCTGGACATTCTCGAGCGCGGTCAATTTTAATTTTATTTTGAAGAAAAATGACTGAGAATTACTAAAAAACTATAATCTGTCAATTTCAACAAGCCGAAGTAGCAAAAAACGTTGATAAAGTTTTGTGCGAGCAGTTGCAGTAGAGCATGTATTCCCCACTTCGCGTCTCTCGTTCCCTTTCACTTCTTCTTTATCTATTACTCTCTCGCACAGTCTTAATATACAGAGTGTTACAAAACACCTCCTAAAGCCGAGCCCCCTTAAAGGTGTTAAATGGTCTCTTATAAAATATTTATTTCAATAATGTGCCAACCCTGTTTCAGTGAAATTAAACAGTAAATTACATAGAACATATATTTTATGGAACGCCTATGAACATTTTGACCTAATGTACAATGTAAAAAAGTATAAACTGTACAAGAAAGAAGATTTTAAGATCTTATCTTAATAAGATCTTAATAACCATAAATTATATATACTTTTTCGTAAGTAAAGTAAAGTTTATAGTATGTATTGTATGGATGGATGGATGGATGTTTGTTACTCTTTCACGCAAAACTACTAAATGGATTTTATTGAAACTTTACAATAATATAGCTCATATTCCACACAGTTTCTGAGATATTATTACTTATTAGTAAAAGTGGGCAGTGATTGTGAGTGAAAGAGAGAGAAATAGTCTAAACTATACCGCGATTAGTGTGCTATAGTGAGTGTGTAACAATTACCTTAAAAAAAATTCTTTTTTTTTTCAAATTGTCAGATTAATGAAATCCCTCCAGATAATTGTCAGATTAAGGGTCAGTACAATTGGGTCATCTTACTGAACCTTCTGTATAAAAGACTGACGCGCTCGAGTATTTCAAATTAACGATTTTTTTTACATTTTCATAACTCCGCCACGAACTTGCGTCATGTCGGAATGGTCAGTCTTTTGAATGGGAGCTTCTGTGGGGCTTATTTAACATCCCCTCTGAATATCAGACGCGCTCGAGCAAATTTTGTTTTTTTGTTTTTCTACCTTTCCGTACTGCCACCCCCACCATGCAAACCGTCAGATTAACATACCTACAGTATTATGGACACGTGGAGTATATACAATATCAAAATCTGACGCGCTCGAGTATATTTTTTTAATTGTTTTTTTTTACATTTTTGAAAATCCGTACACCCTTCCCCCACCGCTAAAACCAAAAACCCACATAACATTTAATTTTTTTTATCACCTAAACTTTAATATTTAATAGGTCCCTACGACGCTCGAGTAAATCCCCGATTAGCCTCTTGGGCTCCCCTACTACTACATTTACATAGTTATATAGACTCGCGTTTCTGGATCAGATTTATTGACATCTTTGCCGGAAGGACGTCATCAAAAAATTTGGACTTAAGACACAGAAGGAGCCCTAAAATAGCTACAAAATACAAACGTTTATACTATTTTCACTTATAGCTTTAAAAAGAAGTCAGAAGGGGATGAATAAACATTTTTACATTCGTAATTTAGAAGGTTATCACTAGTTATATATATATTTGTAAATAAATACATATTTATTCACAAGAATATACAATATCTATATAATTTCGAGCATTGTTCTTAGTTAGGGCCAATATTAAAAATGCATTAACAAACAGCTTTTGGCTTGCAAGACCATCTAATATTATTTCACATAATTTAATATGATACATTTCCCAAACTAGTGGAAAGTTACCTAACGAGGTAACAAGGCTGTGTTTAGTTGCGGTCGATTTAACAAACGAACCAACAAAGTCACTGTCCTCAGTTTACACAAGTTTATACTATTATCAAGCAACTGTAGAACATTATGTTGGTAACTCTAATGTTTAGGGGATTACTAGGACCCATTAATATGTATACGTTGTATATCATATGGGGCATTGTGGTGTAGTGGCAGTGCAATTGGTCATGTAACCGAGAGCAAGAGTTCAAAACCACTCTTGGATCTCCTCTTGCTTATCATCAGGCGGGTCGAGGTCAAATGTCGTGTCACAATAAAAAAACTTACCGGTACCAATGTATCTTTCATATATTTGTACTTTAGTTGTCCTGTTTCTATAATATGAGCACTCTGGTAGCATAAAGAATGAATAATAAAAAACAGAGTTTTACGCATAGGAGGCAATGACAATAACATTGGTCGGCATAGTGACGGCAACTGACAACCGTAAAATGAAACGGTTTATTTCAGTCGTAGGCGCTCTTGGACATCCCCTTGCTTACCATCAGGCAAGTCAAGGTCAAATGCTGCGATTATTTAAAAAAATAAACAAATGAAAATGGTCTGTTCTGTGTAGTTCTAAAATCTATTGGATTTACCAAATAGTATGAGAATGAGAGCTCTACGTTATAAAGAATATATCAATTTATGTGAGACTATAATACTTGTATTTGGGTAAACAGAACGTATACTTACTTTTTTTCTGTTCTGTTTTTTCTTCTGTTTCTTACGTAAATAGAAGTTACTTTTTATATAAGTATATACGTACAAAATAGTATGTCCATGTTTTTTATAAACAGTGGTATTTTAAAATTGATAGACAGACCGTTGGTGATTATTTTGGGGTTTACCGATCTGGGCAATGTCATTTTACCACTTACTACCACCACCTTCGAATAAACAGATTGTGAAGCGACACAGTCGCGAATTGGGATCACCTTGAAAATTGCCGTTTTGACCTAAGCCGGCATAGTGAATGCGACTGGTACTTGCAGTTATTTGATTTTGTCTATGAACAAAAGAAAAACTCATAAAAATATTTTACTCATTTTGTCCTCTCGATGTTGTAATAAATTCTACCCCTTACTCATACAAACAATCGGTCGTCAAATAAATCAGTGGATCAAATAAAGAGTTTTAATCGCTTTTGACGTTTTGTCCGGAAAGGTCGCATTTTCAGCGAATCGCGGAGAATTTATGACTTTCATATATTGAAAGGACATTCATGTCACATTGGTTTAGGTGAAAAATTTATTGTTTTTTGGTCTGAGTGAAAACAAATAGTAGGCATATTGTAGTATGATAGGCATCACCTTAGATCATATAAATACACATGATATGATCTGAAATTATTTTATATGATCTGAGGGCAGCACGATATGATGACTGCTATGACATTTGTACACTCATTTTATTTCGTAAAAAACATAAATACATTTAAAGCTTATATCACTCAAGTACACCTGACTTTTCTGAGGTTTATCTGCATTTTATTGTTAACTTTTTCATCATTCTGGTCATTTTTTATTGTAACTCGACATCTGACCTGACTCGCGACTAAAAGTGTCAACCACTAAAAAAACGACTCATTTCTTGGTTGCTTTAGTTGGTGTCCATATGCCTGGCAAAAATAAAATTAGAAATTAAAAAGTTCCTTATAGCGTGCCAAATTAATAGGTATAGAAATATTTACCTAAAAAATAGTATAAAACATTATTAAACGTTAACACTGGAACGTGAATAATTACTGTATTCAATTAGTTACTTCTAATAATGATCATTAAAACTTTGGCAAAATACTGTGAGCTGTTTATTAAGTTTATGTTTTCTAAAAAAGTTTGCATGACGCCCTCGGGCGCGGTTCAATTCCCGGTCAGAGCAAAGATTTTACTCGTGTTTGTAATAATATTAGTAATTTAGATATTAACAGAAAATAGGCAGATATTTGCTCCGGGTCTAGGTGTTTAAAAGTAAGTGAAAGAGTTTCAAGAGTTTAGGTGTCAAAGAGTTAAATTAGATATTAACAGAAAATAGGCAGATATTTGCTCCGGGTCTAGGTCTAGGTGTTTAGAAGTAAGCGGTCCAGTTTGCTGATCCGGTGTTGTACCACCGCTTTCAACTGCCGGACCGTGTTTCAGAATCAGCTCACTTAACTGTACTCGCCTCTATTCGTGGACCGCACTTCAGATCAACATCAGGCCAAATGTCAAGCCAGAATAAAAAAAGGATGTACACACTTCAAAATACACACATTATATTCAAAATTATCTTCTACATTTTATATCCATTTTTGCTATTAAAGAATCAAAAATACTGATGCCGTCTTCATCTTTCAGTATTATTTGCGAATCGAAATATCAACCTTAACGACATTTATAATTTTATTATTTTTTTAGAAATTTCTTTCCCAATTGATTCCTTTATGGTAGAGGGTCGTAAATGCACATCCTTCTTTGATTCGTATATTACTTTTTTAATTAGCTTGAAAGAATAACCGCATGTTGCAATTTCTGCAAGAAAATGTCGTATCCAATATGCCGGCCCACTATTCCAACAACTTATTAAAACGCAATTGAGTCACTACTTCGTCTCTTAATCTAGTAAATAATTAAAAAAAAGAATTCATATTAAACACATTATTTTAATTAATTCATCAAGAAATCCGACGCTTACAATGAAGTGCGAAATCTGCTTTAATCAAAACGCCTCTCAGCTAAAATTTAGGAATACCATCTTCATAATTAGCTTTAATAAAGAGCTCTTTAAATAGCTAAAACTCGTATGCGTTGGGGCATGAGAGACATTCGAAAAATCCACCCTATCCGAGCTTTTCATTCATCGAATACCCTACATAGAGCTTTATGGAGGTTCGAACTGCCTAAAATTACATCCTCGGAATTCATACAGAGTAAGCCTTCGATTTATTGCTAAAATGCAAATAGTATTCAAAGTTATTTTGATCTTGATTATTCGCATTGTTCTTTGACGATTTTTTAGCTTTTCATACATCAATCAATCGTCATGACTTTTTCCCACAGGTATAGGCAGAGACGATGGAGCACTACTTACCACGATCTTGACACAACTCCCTCTCTTCCCCCACACCCACAATTCTCTTCATACAAGCTTTCTTGAGGATGTCTCAATACATTATTATAATACTTTATTGCACATAATTACCTACAAAAGTTTACCAGTTAACCTTTGGGAAATTTATCTGGTGATTTCTTTATTGTAGATACTAAAAGATTAAAAAAGGTTAGTAGGTAAATTTCTAGAGTAAAGTGTACAGATAATAAAGTGTTCAAACCGTCAGGTAAGCCGAGGTCAGATGTCGCGTTACAATAAAATAATAAAATCCTTTTCTATAAAAAGAATGGATTCCACATCATAGGAAACGTTAATATTGTATTTTATATTTATTTATTTATAAATATTCTTTATTGCACTTAAAGTTATGTACAAGGGCGAACCTAATGCATTTTAAACTAGCTAACTTTAGGGAGTGTGTCAAAGGATTTAGTATATAGTATATTTTCGTATATTATAACTAAAATTGTAAAAGTAATTTAATTTAATTTCAGAGTAATTTTCAGATTTTAGGTCACTACGCGGTAACACCTAAATAGACTTTTTGACTGTTTTACTTCCTTTTCATATAAAATATTAGAACAGATTTTTAGTCTACACCAAGAAATCCTTGAAACTTATGAATCATTATTATAAACGATCCCTACGATATTGTAATAGTCTGGGCAGTATTTCACAAACGTCTATGAATCTGCCCGCCCAAGTAACATTATGAAAATCCAGTGGCGAATATTTCAACACTTACAAATGAAATTTTACAGTAATTCAATGCTCAAAGCCTTTTCAGTGATGAAATCCTTCCTAGTCCCTGTAAATCCCTGAAATTCTCATCCCTTCGTGGGATTAAAAACGTGACGATATTCATATAAGATGAAAATGAAGATTTCAAAATTTATTTCCGCTCTGAATTTCAAAAGAGCAACGGAAAACATTTTATATTCAAATTCGTATTAGATTGAGTTGTTAGTTTTCCATTAAAGAATTTATTTCGGGTGAATATTCTGAAAACTACTGCATCAAAACTCAAATATCTTTCAGATAGCACCCCAGCACTTTATTTAGTATGATGTGAGTCACATTTTG
Source organism: Tinea trinotella (assembly GCA_905220615.1). Lineage (NCBI taxonomy): Eukaryota > Metazoa > Arthropoda > Insecta > Lepidoptera > Tineidae > Tinea > Tinea trinotella. The sequence goes on along the minus strand of HG992320.1, from coordinate 1,597,369 downwards.
CGAATGAGGGTAAAATATAATAAAATTGGAATCTAAAAGGAGTAAAAAATATATTACTTCGTGTTTTTTTTATTAAGGTGCGACTTTTGAATTTGCTCAGATGGTAAGCAAGACAAGGTCCAAAATCACAAACGCTTTTAAAATCCGACTCAATTTACGGTCGTTTTGCCTCTTTGCAAAACGACCGTAACCGTAACAAATTTAAATATACTTTTTTTATTGTGACACGACATCACCAAGTTTCTTTTAGTCGTCGGCACTCTTAGACCTACATCATGCTACCACCAGAAAGGTTGAGTTGTCAGACTTTTTATTGTGAGATCTGTGATATAATAATAATGTGCCAAAAATAATCTGTGAGAGATGTATCCGGTGATTTATTCTGTGCAGGAATAAAAAAGGAAAGTTAAATAGTTTTAAATACAATATAAAAAATAAGTAGTTATATATAAATTACATACACACTACATATATAAATAAACATACATACATAGTTTTTAGATAATAATGACTTCAATAAAAATTAAAATTTATAAAAAATAATTCATTTAATATTATTTATTTATTTGTCATTTAGTACGGCAAGTCGCATGTATAATCTGCACCAGTATCGTAGAAAATGTCTCTGCCTGTCCCTAAGGCGTAAAAGTTTAAAATATAAAAGACAAAAATATAATATGTTACACCGCACAAGAGTTGACGGTGACGTGTTCTGAAAAACTGGCAAAAACTATTGAAATATTACTTTGTTCAGATAAATAACGAGAATAGCGAAGTTTCTGAAACGTGTTGTGCTATTGAAAGTAAGCAGTGGAAGCGTTGCAGGAGACAGCTACGAATTGCATTCACTACTAATACGAGGATGAATTGAGAGAAATAAAAACTAAAGTAGGTCAACATTGAAATTGGGTTTATTTAAAAATCATGTCAATGGAAATCAATCAAATTAGTACGCCTCAATTTATATTTATGTATTTAATTCATTATATACGACAGGTCGCAAACTAAATATACCAAAAAATTTACATTCGGAAAAGGAAAGGAGATCTCCTACAGTATCTGTGTTGCGTACTGGGCTCAACTAACCGGTGACGTCTTCTAGTTGAAGCGCATATATATTGATTACTTTGTCGGTAAATCGTTTGCGAGATATTGGACATATGCAACGCTATCTAGCGGTAGCTTGAAGCGGTCGCTACAACACAAAAAAAAACATTTCAAGATTAACAATACAAATAACAATTATACACAATATAAATAATACACAAAAAAATCATTAAAAAAAGTAATAAATCAAAATTCAAAACTTAATTTAAAACTAAGTTGTATTTTCTTAGATTTTGCGCAAACATTGATTAATGAATTAAACAAATTTTAATTAAGTGAGAGTGCCTTTTATAGACATAGAGGCGACTGCTACTATAGTTATATAATTATAAGTACCAGTCGCTTCCACTATCCTTGTCTAATCAGAACCTGCAACTAACAAGCTGTTCCCGAAACCTAGACTTGAAGCAAATATCCGCCTTTTTTTACACGCTTTTATAAGCTTGACTTGTATGTATGTTACTATGTAACGGAATCTTTCTGATTAAATTTCACCCACTTTTAAAGGTCTGAATAACTTGATATTTTGTATCGATGACAATACGATAATTTTATTTAATCATTGTTTCGACCGGCATAGTGACAACGATTGAGGCAACCGTTAACTGACTCGGTTTTTTCAGTCGTCGGCATTCTTGGACCTCCTCATGCTTACCATTTATTTACTTTTAAGTTCACATTGTCATTAAAACCGAGTTTTTTTTAGTTTTTTGAACTATATTTTTGTTATTAGTAAATTTTTAATCCCCGACTCAAAAAGAGGGGTGTTATAGGTTTGACTTGTCTGTGTATCTGTGACTCTGTGTATCTGTGTGTCTGTCTGTGGCATCGTAGCTCCTAAACGAATGGACCGATTACGATGCGGTTTTTTTCGTTTGAAAGCTGACGTGATCGAGATGGTTCTTAGCTACAATTGATGAAGATCTGATCAGCAAATCAGCAAGAGATAGAACTATAGTGCTTTAACTAAAATTGTTACTAACTAAGAGCATTTAGCTGGACCGTCATCAAATTGAAGACCGGGCAATCTGATGATGCACCATTATGAATCCTCTCAGATCAGCAAATTAACAAGAGATAGAAGTGTAGCCTTTAGCTGGGCCGTTATCAAATTGAAGATCGGGAGTATCTGATCATGAATCCTCCCAAATCAACAACAGATAATATCATAGTGCTTTAACTAAAATTGTTACTCTCTATGAGCCATTAGCTGGGCCATTATCAAATTGAAGACCTAGAGTAGTTATCTGATGATGCACCATAAGGATCCAAGGGATATTAAAGGGATATAACTATTGAGCCATGACTAATGTTGTTTATTACTATAAAGCTGATGATATGACCAAAGTGGTTCCGGGCGTTTCGGGGGTTCCTTTAAAATTTTAATTTTGATTTTATCTAGTATTTAATTACATATTATGAAATATTACAAAAATCTACTGCCTGTAAATATCCGATGAGCCCCAAATTTAAAAAGATGGTCTTCACACATGTCCCAAATAGCTCCCAACAACTGTAAGTAGTATGTATATTTATGTATATGTATTTATTGTATTATATGTATTATTATTTATATGTATTAGTATTATATTTTTGGTATGTAGTATGTTTAGTGTATTAGAATTAGTAGTATACTTCAGATGCTTTTATTTTCCTAATTTTGCACTTACCTCATACAAAAAAGTGCGGTAAATTGTTCCTAAGGTAGGCTAGTAAGAATGCCTAGCGGCATTAAGTCCGCCTTTGTACATAGTGCATCAAGTTTTTAAATAAATAAAAAAAAAACTAATAAACAAACTTTAGCTACGACTGGGAATCGAACCCGCGGAACAGGCTGGTGTGCCAACCAATGCGTCAAGCGTGTCTATATTTATATATGTATATTTGATTGCTACATTTTATGTCAGTAAGTAAGATTTGTGTACTTGCCTTAATAAGGGATTTATTAGACGATTGTTAATTTTAATATTCACAAACCTCTTTCAATAAGTGTTTGGAAATTGATTCAGAAAACAAATATTAATTAGTATGTAACATTCAATAAAAAAATTAAAAATTGTTCGTAATTTTTTAAACCAACCATAAAAGCTTTTCAGATTAAAACTGTGTTCGTTCCAGTCGCTGAAATCATTTTCCGATATTTATAGGGGTCGAAGCTTAATTAAATAAAACTAGTGGCAATAAAACTTCTGGGCCGATTCGAAATAACAAGCCTGAAAAGCACTTTTTGAAGCACATGAAACTGTAAAACATTTTTGCAGTTTTGATTTAATTACATTCGTTTGTTTTACAGCACAAGTTATCTGAATATCAATTAATCAAATTGTCACGCCTTCTTCGCATGGGAATAGGCAGGGACAATGGAGTGCCACTTGCCACAATCCTGACACAACTCCCTCGCTTCCTTCACATTCACAATTCTCTTCATACAAGTCTAAGGTTATGGGCACTAGCTTTTCTGAATATGTTATACATAATTATCTACCAGCTAACCTTTGTTGTATTGTACTGTGATTGTCCGGATGCAAACAATTAATAAAAGATTCAATATTTGTTATGAAAAATATAAGCAGTACATACACAAAGTAGTCTAAAGCTCCTAATTTTTGTTTGTGTTGTATATATACATAAAATAAATGAAATTTATAAAACAATTTTTTTGCGGCTTACTATTGCGTTTATTTTTGGTTATTGATTTTTCATTTTCTTATTATTCCGACGTTTCAAGATCACTGCAGACCTTGATGACTGCAAAGCTCTGTAAACGTTGGAATAACAAAAAAAAACACGATAGTAAGCCGCATTTTTTTTATTCATTATTCAATGTTCGCGCAAATACTAAGAAAATTCTTTTTAAGCATATGTGTATATAGCTGTTTACCTGACGATGCGTGGCGCTGTATGTCTTTAAGTACTATTATTAATAGGTGATGATGAGATCGCAGCCGCTAATTGTTGCTGCTGAAACAAGTCCAAGCATTAAACAACTATAGATGGGGAACGAGTTAAATGTATTCGGGGGCTAAGGTGTGGCGGGGCGGCGGAGACATTAGACAACATGTACACAAATATGCATAAAATTAAACACATGTATGAGGTAATAAGGATATTAGGGGAATCAGGTTTGTTTATTTAAAGACTTTTCATTAAAACCTTTCTTCCCCTTCGGTTGACGGCGAGCCAGTTCGTTAGAAGTTATTACATATAACTTATTTTATAGCTATTCTACTATATATCTAAAATTGCATTCGAATCAATTACATAAAGATACCCATAAAACAAATAAAGCATTCGCAATATCAAAAGTTAGAGAATAACATTTTTATGATGCAATTAAGGAATCTTTCTGCAGACAGCGTGTTCAATGAAAAAAAGGTATAAAACCTAATATTACAGCTATAGTAACGCCATTATCACAAAGCCTTTGTCCTCAAGCCTTTTTCATTCAAATGCGTGCATCCGGCAACACATTCAAATTAACTTTAGATGTTAGACCGAGATCTTTTTGGAATTTAAATTTAAATTTTAAAGCTAAGGAAGTTCTATACAAAGTCCTCTTTGTGACCGTTTTTAAAGGATGTTCTGATATCCTAATGCAAAAGTCCTAAGTACTAAAGTTAGCGTTACAAATGAATTGAAAACGATATCTGATTTACGAATATTATATTGAATGAAATCAATTCAAAGTCACGCCATTTTTTTTTTCAATTTATTATTGTGACTCGACATCTGACCTCGCCTGCCTGATGGTAAGCATGATGTAGGTCCAAGAGTGCTGACGACTAAAAAATCTGTATCGGTTCACGACTGCCACAGTCGCCGTCACTATGCCGACCTAATCTGACCGCGACTTGCCTGATGGTAACGAAGGGGAGGTCCAAGAGTGGCGACGACTTGAAAACCTGACTAAGTTTACGGCTATCTTAGTCGGCAACTATGCCGTTAGCACTTTTCACGATCCTGACACTATGAGCTTCCCTCACATTCACAATTCTTTTCATGCAGGAAAATGGCAGCCTGTCTTCGTATTCAGAATACGATAGTAAATTTGACTTTTTGCTTTTTAATTTTGAACATATATAAGGTCGGTGTGTTTCCCAATCGACTTTCAGCGTATTCTCAACCTAATTAGGACTAGTTTTTTTTTAAACTGTAGTATAGCCACTTACGTCCTTTTCCTAGTGAACCATCAGCACCAACCAGCATTCTAACTTTGTATTTACTAAAACCAAGTTTTGTGAACGTGAAGTTGCATTTCAATATCCTGTGATGTGGTCTGGCGGGGTTCATTATATTCTTACGCCTCTTTCCACAGGGATAAGCAGAGATAATGGATTTATCGTCACAGTAGTCTTAGTTGTATTAAATATATTTTTGTATACGTTACGTACTTGTTATTATTTATGTGACGTAAAAATATTAACAATTTAGTTCGTAGTTTTTAATTGATTATTTTATTTATAATAAAATGCGACAGTTGACCTTGAACTGTCTGATGGTAAACTAAGAGTACCGGCGACTGAAAAAACCCTCTCATCTAACGGTTATTGCGCCTTACTATTAATAGCTTAGTCTAGTTCTTTGTCTCGCCACCGAAATATGTAATACCTTATACATACAAGTATACAGATCGTGAAGTGATTTGGTCGCGTTTCGGGATCAGCTTGTAAGTTGCCGGTTCCAACTAGGCCGGCATAGTGAATGCGATTGCCACTCATAGTTAATGAATTGTAGTAGAAGTGACATTCATTCATGGACCACACTCCAGCTTAAGTGCTTGTATCATAGAAACAGCACAACCAAAGTACATATATTAAAGGTACATCGATAACGGTGAGTGGAGTCGAACCCGTGCCACTCGGCTTACGTAGCCATTAAACTGCCACTACACCACGGTCGCCTTAATTCTCTTTATACGAGCTCTACGGTTATGGACACTACGCAACCCAACTTTCTTTATTTTCTTTTTAAATTAGAATAATAAGAACTATTATAAATTAATACAAGTACCACACATATATAGAAATATATAGACGTATATAACAACTCACAACAGTGCAGTACGAATTAAATTTCCGCTTGCACCGGATCTCGGTCTATGAATTCTAAACTATGGTGTTGTTAATAATTTTGGTTACAATGGGTGACTGCATTAACAATGATTATTATGTTGTCTTGTTGCAAGATTGGCTTATGTTATTATGCAGTTATTTTTATTCGACCAAACACAAGTCATCTCATGAATAAGCATAGCTTAGTTATAAGGTTATATTTATATTTATATTTATATTTATATTTATATTTATATTTATATTTATATTTATATTTATATTTATATTTATATTTATATTTATATTTATATTTATATTTATATTTATATTTATATTTATATTTATATTTATATTTATATTTATATTTATATTTATATTTATATTTATATTTATATTTATATTTATATTTATATTTATATTTATATTTATATTTATATTTATATTTATATTTATATTTATATTTATATTTATATTTATATTTATATTTATATTTATATTTATATTTATATTTATATTTATATTTATATTTATATTTATATTTATATTTATATTTATATTTATATTTATATTTATATTTATATTTATATTTATATTTATATTTATATTTATATTTATATTTATATTTATATTTATATTTATATTTATATTTATATTTATATTTATATTTATATTTATATTTATATTTATATTTATATTTATATTTATATTTATATTTATATTTATATTTATATTTATATTTATATTTATATTTATATTTATATTTATATTTATATTTATATTTATATTTATATTTATATTTATATTTATATTTATATTTATATTTATATTTATATTTATATTTATATTTATATTTATATTTATATTTATATTTATATTTATATTTATATTTATATTTATATTTATATTTATATTTATATTTATATTTATATTTATATTTATATTTATATTTATATTTATATTTATATTTATATTTATATTTATATTTATATTTATATTTATATTTATATTTATATTTATATTTATATTTATATTTATATTTATATTTATATTTATATTTATATTTATATTTATATTTATATTTATATTTATATTTATATTTATATTTATATTTATATTTATATTTATATTTATATTTATATTTATATTTATATTTATATTTATATTTATATTTATATTTATATTTATATTTATATTTATATTTATATTTATATTTATATTTATATTTATATTTATATTTATATTTATATTTATATTTATATTTATATTTATATTTATATTTATATTTATATTTATATTTATATTTATATTTATATTTATATTTATATTTATATTTATATTTATATTTATATTTATATTTATATTTATATTTATATTTATATTTATATTTATATTTATATTTATATTTATATTTATATTTATATTTATATTTATATTTATATTTATATTTATATTTATATTTATATTTATATTTATATTTATATTTATATTTATATTTATATTTATATTTATATTTATATTTATATTTATATTTATATTTATATTTATATTTATATTTATATTTATATTTATATTTATATTTATATTTATATTTATATTTATATTTATATTTATATTTATATTTATATTTATATTTATATTTATATTTATATTTATATTTATATTTATATTTATATTTATATTTATATTTATATTTATATTTATATTTATATTTATATTTATATTTATATTTATATTTATATTTATATTTATATTTATATTTATATTTATATTTATATTTATATTTATATTTATATTTATATTTATATTTATATTTATATTTATATTTATATTTATATTTATATTTATATTTATATTTATATTTATATTTATATTTATATTTATATTTATATTTATATTTATATTTATATTTATATTTATATTTATATTTATATTTATATTTATATTTATATTTATATTTATATTTATATTTATATTTATATTTATATTTATATTTATATTTATATTTATATTTATATTTATATTTATATTTATATTTATATTTATATTTATATTTATATTTATATTTATATTTATATTTATATTTATATTTATATTTATATTTATATTTATATTTATATTTATATTTATATTTATATTTATATTTATATTTATATTTATATTTATATTTATATTTATATTTATATTTATATTTATATTTATATTTATATTTATATTTATATTTATATTTATATTTATATTTATATTTATATTTATATTTATATTTATATTTATATTTATATTTATATTTATATTTATATTTATTTATATAGACTCATGCTGAATTAGACAGCAGTCTGGTTAGTAAGTTCGCAGGCTCCCTAATGTCTTTATATCGAGCCGATAGAAACTGTAAGGTTTATAAGTAACTAAACTTATAGCTTGTCTAACTATAATTAACGCGCCCTTACACTTTATTAGTTTATTTAAATGTGTGAATGCAAATATTACTAACTATATTACTATAATTCATGAGCGTGCTCCTCCTTTTGTGTCTAACCAGCAACTGAATGACCAATTACAATTGCAGTAGAGGGGCGCGTCATTTCAGCTTAGACAGACTCTACTTAATTGCCGATTAGAAAGCTAAAGGCTCTAAATTATGCAGAAATTCGGTCATCATAAAGTGTATATGGGGTAACGATTGCAGATTGAATAAAATTAGATGATTTGGGCACATTTTAACGACGACGGAAAGAAGATTGGCGAAAGAGATGTTATGTGATAATTGATATTGATAAGTAGTCGAAGGAGAGGACGGTGTTGACAGAAGTTTCTCGATGAAATTGGGAACATTCTTAAAAAGAACACTGGTCCGCAGCAATAGAGCTTGTGTGTAGAGATAGAGTAATGTTAATGACGTAGAGAGAAATAATTTAAATTATAACGATTTAAATAATAGAGAACATTTTCCTCTTTTAGCATGGAATAAGAGTACTCTTTGAGTAATTCATTATAGTTGTCTAGTATTTATATATAGAAACGTGCACTGAATGTAGAATAGTGCGCCGCCAAAGGACAACGTAAATCCAATTTTTCGTCTCTGCTCGCAGTCTATTACGAATTTTGAGTATACTGAAAGCTTTCAAAGGACATCATTCATTTTGTATTGGGACTTGGGCTTAATTGTATTAACAGTTGCATATACATTTTAAAATAGTTTAATTTACGAAGATTACAATGTAATTGGAATATATCCTTTATTATGCATAGTTTAGGTGTGCAAAATAATCAAACTATAATTATGACAGTTCAAAGCTATGGCATGTCTCCGTGAATGACAGATGACACAAAATACCTATCTTATTTTCCAAATAACTCAATTGCACAGCAATTAAAAGCAAAACTGTTATTAGTTTTATCAATACAAGTATCAAATCTACCATTTATATATATTTTCATCATTGGACATTACAAAAGTAGTACAAAGAAGCCCAAAATGTATGATGTCCTTTTCCGAATTAGCGAAGAAAAAAAGTTTTTTGTTGTGACTTGACACGAGATAACACCACACTTGATGTTAGGCTGGAGCGCAAGCAGCTATTGCATCCACTATGCCAGTCTAATTGGAACCAGCGATTTTCAAGCTTATTCTTCGTAACGCGACTAAGTCACTTTACGATATGTACACTTAAAATATTATGTATAAAGTATAATTTTAAATTATACATACATAGTACAGTTGCAATTTTATGGATTCATACATTCTTAAAAATGCCCCTGCAGTGTATGAATAAGCTTGTATGAAATTTGTGTCGAGAAAATTGTGTCAGGATCGTTGAAAGTGGTGCTCCATTGCTACTGCCTATCCCTCTAGTAATTAAAGCGTGATAATTTCTTTAATTAAATGAGTTATAATTTAATCTAAATGAATAAACTTGTTAGTAAATCATTTTACAGTATACGTAGTATATACTTTATTTCTGAAAGCTTAAATCGTATTAGGAGCAATACTACATACTCTTGATGCACAACTTTATTATTAGATTCCAATGCATTTCAGCTGATACAGTCTACTGAATTTACTTCATGAAAAATTTCATAGAATTTTTATCAACTTACTATAGTAATTCAATGTGCTATTCAATTTCTTCAGGCGCTCTCCTATACGGCTTTATATTAACTTTGTTCAGGTTTGTTAAGCATTTTCAAAAATAACGATGTTTCCATAGGAGAGATGATTGAGTAAATTTGCGGAATATCGGACAAATTCTGGTAACGATATTTAAGTTAGGAAAAATAATATCTAAAATACTATAATAATAAGGCGACCGTGGTGTAGTGGCAGTGCAATGGTTACACAAACCGAGAACACGGGTTCGTAACCACCCACCGGTACCATACATTTGATATATGAACTTTGGTTGTCCTGTTTATACAAGCACTATAGTAGCTTAGGATAGAAATGTATATATATTTAGAAAATAACTCATATTTAAAATACGAAACACAATACTGTACCCCAAAACAAAAATTGAAATGAAATGAAATTAAAATAATTTATTATGGCATGGTCTTAGCATGCACTTGCTCATCACTATTCTGCCATAATTACCAACGTAGCCAAAGACTGTAGTAGCAGTCACCTCCATTAATGGACCACACTCCAGCTTAACATCACGCAGTTAAGAGAAAAACAAAGCAATAAAATCTATTTCATTAAAATCAATCAATCAATCAAACTGTCACGCCATTTCCCGAAAGGTAAAATGGATGCGTTAAACAAGGAGGGTGTTTTCCGGCCAAATCGGAGACATCCTCAAGAAAGCTAGGTTGCTTAGTGTCCATAACCATAGAGCTTGTATGAAGAGAATTGTTAATGTGAAGGAAGCCAGGGAGTTGTGTTAGGATCGTGGGAAATGGCGCTTCATTGTCTCTGCCAATCCCTGAGGAAATTTCATTTATAAAACCAAAAATGAGTGAAAGACAAAACAAAAAGATAAAAACACAAATGTGTAGAAAAACATTTGGAATATTTGAATTGGAAAGTGGAATAGAAAATAAGTTTATTCGTTAATTAATGTAGTTGGAATTTTGGTTTTCGACCTTTCACAACTTTTCCAATTATCCGGCCAATGTCAATATAGACAGGATTTAGACTTTGACTGTAACATGTTAATTAATCATTATATTGGTTACATTAATTAGATAAAGGGTAAAAAAACTTTTTTATTATGACTCGATACTTGCTTGATGATAAGCAAAAAGAGGTCCAAGAGTGCCGACGACTTAAAAATATCGAGTCGGTTAACGGTTGCCTCAGTCGCCATCACTATGCCGGCCACAGGTCCTTCTTTACGCATCAGGTTATAGAATGGGAAAAATGGGGCTGGTATAGCATTCCACTTGTCGATTGTTCTACAAAGAAAAGACGCAACAAGCCTTTTAGTTCGACTGCCGATTCAGTCGACTAAATTAAAATATTATTGATAAAAAAAGGATTTCTGAATTAAGTCCGGTATTCAAAGAACTACTCTTTGACAACCATGCAATGGTGCCAGTCCAGTCCAGTTAAATCTTTCTCAGTAGATAATTAGGGCGACCGTGGTGTAGTGGCAGTGCAATGGTCACGCAAACCGAGAACACGGGTTCAAAACCACTTGCCGGCACCAATGTATCTTTGATATATGTACTTTGGTTGTCGTGTTTCTAAGATACAAGCACTTTAGTAGCTTAGTATAAGAAATGTAAATATTAAAAATAAAAAAGTGTCTCTAAGCATGGCGCCCCTGCCCCTAGCACCATCATTACCAAAAAAAGCAAGTCGAATATAAAATACTTTTATCACACACCATCTTGGGGTTTCGTTTTTTTCATCATTAACTATCTGTCTTAGTTTAATGTGCCTAAGATAGAGATCATCCGGTAGTCAGTTTTTTTTTCTACTAATTTCATTTTGTACCCTCTGATTTATTTAGTAGTAAAATAAAACTAAGTTTTTTAGAATTAAAATAGTTTTGAGTTTAAGTTTTATCCTAATATCGCTCGGTTATTTTTTTAAAATTGTGATTTAACATATGACAGCACCACGCCTGATGTTCAGCTGGAGTGCGGTGCATGAATAGCGGTGACTGCTACTACGGTTAAATAACTTTAGTATCAGTCGCATCCACTATGCTGGCCTAGTTGTAACCTGCAACATAAAGTTGTGGTACTACCACGGATCGGCAAACTAGGCAACTTACGAGTACCACGAACTTTCTGCTTTCTTTATGATCCAATTATTTTGAAAAAACTAATTAAGTCATTTAAATTGAAAAGTACAAATTAGGAGTATGTAGTACGAATTGTTCTTAAACCTTTGGAACATCGAGGAAGTTACAAAACAAATATATTAACTTGGATTCAAGTAAACAAGACTTTACTGTGGGATTAATCATTACAAGAAAATACGGAATTTCATTTCATTGACCATTAGAATACAATTTAAATTCATTAGAATATTTTGAGTAATGTTTCGAACCCTGGTTTAAATGCGTAGTGTATTTAAGGAGTATATGTTTCGTGTGACAAACAAACAAACACTACGATTAAATATATTTACTTAAGAGCTCGTTCGTAAGCTTTGTAAAGGCTTAGAAATTACTTCGACAAGAGATATACAATGAACAATGCAAGGTTTAATTTAGTACAACATAATTACATTATAATATTTATAAGCGATCGTTTCTTTTCATTATTAGTCTGTTTATGAATTACTAGCTGCGTAACACGGCGTTGCCCGGGTCAAAATTCATCGCACGCCCAATGGTTAAATAATCAGTTTTTCTCTTATGTATATATACATAATCGTTGTACCTACCATTAAACGAAAGTTGTTGTATATAGTGCATATATAAAATTAATTCATTAATTAACCAATAAAAATAAAACAAATTCGAAAGTATTTTTTATACACCTTGGGTTACATTATTCGAGATTTCGTACGGAACCCTAAAATTTTTGAAAATCCAATATAGCCTATGTTACTCATGAAGAATGTAGCTTTCTAATGGTGAAAGAATTTTTAAAATCGGTCCAGCAGTGTCTGAGCCTATTCATTACAAACAAACTTACAAATTTTTCCTCTTTATAATATTAGTATAGATTATTAAGAACTTTATGGTTTCAAATCATATAGTATTTAAAACTCCCGAGATTTTCTAGTCTTGTTTTTTTATTTCAGGCTCGACACATAGTTGTTTTACCCTAGCTGTTGTTAAGCTAGACTGCGGACTAACAATAGATCTTAAGACATGGCGGCTTTGTGCGTCCTCTATCGCCTATACCACGGAGAATGTTCCGAAGAGCTCTTTAACCTTATTCCTGCCTTGTCCTTTCACACCCGTAATACCCGCACAGGTCGGGGAAAGTATCCACATTTTATCGACCGAATCGGCAGTCGAACTAAAAAGTTCGGTGCGTCTTTTCTTTGTAGAACAATTGACAAGTGGAATGCTTTGCCGGCCCATGTGTTCTCTCCGTCCTGTGACCTTGGACCATTCAAGCGATGCGTGAAGAAGCACCTTAGGCCGGCATAGTGGCGGCGGCTGGGGCAGCCGGGAACTGACTCGGTTATTCCAGTTGTCGTCACCCTTGGACCTCCTCTTGCTTATCATCAGGCGAGTCGAGGTCAGATGTCGTGTCACCATAAAAAAAATAAAAAAAAGATACGACTGCTACTAACCTCAAATACTCAATAAACATCAAATATCACGCAGTGGTATGTTTAGCCATGACTATAAAATAGTCGGTTAAGCAATATGCAATATCACATCACCTACTAAATATTAGAGATAGTTTGAGCCGTCAGCAATTATGAGATCCTACATTTCAATTTAAACAATTATGGATAGTATGTATTTACATTATTGAGGCTACAATTGACGAGTTTCTTGTGGTCTTATTCTCGTCATATGTCTTGGTAGATAAGCCATGGTAGAATCTGACGATGAGCAAGCCCATGCCAATAAATTATTTTTATTTCATTTCATTTTTATTTTCATTTTCCATTTCATTTCATTTCAATTACAAAATATTTTATTTATTTATTTATTTAAAAACTTTATTACAATTTGTATAAAGGCGAACTTAATGCCGCTAGACATTATCTGCCAGTTAACCTTCGGGACAGTCGAAAAGTTAAATGGGAGTATGAGATGTAAAACTGATAACTTAATATAACACAATACAATACAATATAATATAATATAACATAATATCATACTTAATAATAAATACTTTACAAACGTTCATAGTAAAGCTTTAGAAATAAACAAAATGTTGCTTAATCCCTTTAACATACAAGAATATACAGATTTGAACTTAAACCCTAATACACGATCAAATATAAACGCATTATTTGAATTAAATCTTTATTTGAATAGATATATTTTTGGCTTTGCCTATCCCCGTGGGAATAACGACACTGTGGTTTAGTGGTAGTGCAATGGTCACGCAAACCAAGAGCGCGGGTTCATAAGCATATGCCGGTACCAATGTATCCTTGATATATGTACTTTGGTTTTCCTGTTTCTATAATACCAAGGACTTTAGTAGCTTTGTTGTTGATGATGATTGATGATTGAGGCGACTGCTCATATATCTAAATAACTGCGAATAGTAAACTGCGAACAGTAATCCCATACACTATGCCGACTTAGTTGGAACCAAAAACCTTCTAGCTTATCCCGAAACGCTACTGAGTAATTTCACGGTCCATATTCTTGTAAGTTGTGGATGTGACTGCATTTTTTTTTATCGTGTCTCGACATCTAACCTCGACCCCCCTATGGTAAAGCAAGAATCCAAGAGTGCCCATGACTGCAAAAAGTATGTCTTCACGACTGCCCCAGTTACTTAACTGTGGTAGAAGTCACCTCCATACATTATTATTAAATCCTTTATTGCACCAAAAATGGTGAGAAATTATGGGCAGGGTGCAAATATACTACATACAAGTATACATGGACCGCACTCCAGCTTAACATTAGGCGGTGTCCTGTCATATGTCGAGTCGTAATAAAAAAAATGAACTAATAACTCATGTGTTCGTCATAATTAGTGAGATGCGTGAGCGCATGACAAATGCATTGAGATCCAACTGCTTGGATAAACTCGACGCATTAATCAAAGTCGATTTAACGAACAATCTGATTAAATGAAAATAAATGTATTAATAAGTATCGTATGGCAAAGCGTGTTTCTTTTAAAGGAAATAAAGTTTTGTTTTTTTATTGTGACTCGACATATGACAGCACCCCGCTTGATGTTAAGCTGAAGTGTGGTCCATGATTGAATGTCACTGCTACAACAATTCAATAACTGTGAGTAGAAATCACACCCACTATGCCGGCTATGAAACGTGACTAAATCACTTCACGGTCTGTATACTTCTAATTTCATTCTCGTATAAAAAAGCCTTTTTCTTAAAGCAATATCTTCAAAACTTTTAGAAAATTATATTTGAAAGCTGGGTTGCCTATTGCCCATAATTGTAGAGCTTGTATGAGACAATTGTGGATGTGAGAGAAGCGAGGGTGTTGTGTCAGGATCGTGGCAAGTGGCGCTCCATTGATTGGCGACTTTACATCTTTACACGTGCTCTTTAGTAATCAAATTGTCACGCCTTTTCCCCACAGACATTGGAGCGTCACTTGCCACAATCCTGACACAACTCGCTTCCCTCACATCCACAATTCTCTTGATACAAGCTCTACGGTTATGGGCACTAGGCAACCCAACTTTCTTAATGATGTGATTTGGCCGGAAAACACTCTCCTGGGTCTGCCCCGTTTAACGCATCCATCTACATCAGATTTATAAATTCCTTTAGTCAATCTACTTTTACCTATGCTTTCCATGTGCCTAAACTATCAAAGCATTTCTTTGTCAATCCTTGTCACTACATCATCTTTTAAACCACATCTATCGCGCACTGTGCTATATATATATATATTTTTTTTTATTGTGACTCGACATATGACAGCACCCCGCTTGATGTTAAGCCAAAGTGTGGTCCATGAATGAATGTCACTGCTAATACAATTCAATAACTGTGAGTAGCAATCACATCCACTATGCCGGCCTAGATGGAACCGGCAACTTACAAGCTGATCCCGAAACGTGACCAAATTACTTCACGGTCTGTATACTTGTAAGTGGTGGTACTACCCCGGATCGGCAGACTGGGTACCACTGCCTACCACTCTTTGAATAGTAATAATATTCCGAAAATGAATGTAAGTATTTGACGCTACGTGGTAAAGGACCCGTTGAAATTGTAAAGAAGACTAATTTATTTGACATAAAAATAGAATATAAAAAACAAAAGAATAAATGAGTTTGAAAATGACATTTTGTTTTTATAGAAAATGAGCTATACAATGTGCGAACTTTTTAAGGTCGGCACATATTCTAAGTGGGGTCAATGCCTCATTTCAAACTTGAAACTACGATGCTATGTAAGTTCGGCAATGAATATCATTCACGGCCCATTGTTATCAAGTTTGCAATGCATACTGATGTTACTTATAATCGACTTAATTCGAATCGGATGAACGATCTCGAATAACATTGTTACAGACTCACTTTTAAGTACAGTGTATAGACCGTGAAGTGATTAGTTGCGTTTTGGAATCAGATTGAAAGTTGCCAGGTTCAATTAGGCTGACATAGTGGATGCGATTGTTACTTGCAGTTATTTAACTGGAGTTTTTGACGACAGGCGTGGACGAACGGTTTAGCGACTGGTTTGTTGCGCGCAAAGTCCCGGGTTCGATCCCCGGTCGGAGCAAATATTTGTTTCATAGCTTTTATTTGTATTATTTAATAGTATTAAATATTGCAAATATTTGTTAATGAAAAATAAAAGAGATGGATATTTGCTTCGGGTCTGGTTATCAAAGAGTGGTAGGCAGTGGTACCCAGTCTGCCGATCCGGGGTAGTACCACCACTTACAAGTATACAGACCGTGAAGTGATTTGGTCACGTTTCGGGATCAGCTTGTAAGTTGCCGGTTCCATCTAGGCCGGCATAGTGGATGTGATTGCTACTCACAGTTATTGAATTGTAGTAGCAGAGACATTCATTCATGGACCACACTTTGGCTTAACATCAAGCGGGGTGCTGTCATATGTCGAGTCACAATAATAAAAATAAAAAAAAGTAGTCGTTATTAATGGACCGCGCTCGACTTTACGGTACATTACATATAGACTCGACATATGACAGCACTCCGCCTAATGTGAAAATTGGTTGCGATTTTTGCAGTAACTATTTACTATGCCTTTTGAGCTCATTTCTAAACGTTACTGAGTTACTTTAAATTTGAAAGTGGTGGTATAATTCCCGGCAGATAAAAAGCGCGCTGGAATTAAAGCTGCGCTGTAACTTGTCTTGTTACCTTAGTTAGTAGGTTTACCAAGCCGTTTTAGAAATGTGTTTAAAATTTTAAACATATTTAAATATGTGCACGGATGTTGAGACAAGAATTGATAAAGGAATGCTTCGATGGTTTGGGCACATGGAAAGGATGAGTGAAAGTAGATTGACAGAAGAAATTTATTAATCTCATGTGAATGGATGCGTTAAACAAGGCAGGCCTAGGAGGGTGTTTGCCGACCAAATCGGAGACATCCTCAAGAAAGCTAGGTGGCCATAATCACAGAACTTGTATGAAGAGAATTGTGAATGTGAAGAAAGCGAGGGGGTTGTGTCAGGATCGTGACAAGTGGCGGTCCATTGTCTCTGCCTATCCCTGTGGGAAAAGGGCTTGAAAATTTGATTTAATGTGGTATAGATAGGCAAACTTGCTCCCACCGTAGTCGTCCAAAGCTCATTTATCTGCCGATCTTTATACTGCGCAGCACAAAAGTCAGGCGTCTATACTACCACGGATCGGCAGACTAGGCAGATGGCAAGTCTTAAATTTTATTCTTTTTTTTCTTAATTATAAGCGACTGTGGTTACAGAGAAATTAAAAATGTTCTTGATTCTTATTCTAAAACAATCTGTAGTAGAATAGTTAGTGAATGTAATTGACATGTAAAGTTATTTCTAGAAGTTATAGAACAATGAATTTGTGAGGACAAGCTCTCTAAAACATATGTAAAGCTTTCAAAGACGATGCTCTGCATTGTAAACTCAACGACCACAAACCACCAGACTCTGCTAAAAATAAAACACCTGATTGAATGCATTTATTGTTTTTTTTTTAATTCAAGGTTTGTTAATTGCTTTGTCAGCTGTTAGTTGTTAATTTCTCCCCTATTCACGTAGAGTCTATTCGTCATGTTGCCTGTGTAAACTCTATTCAGTTTTAGCAATTGTTATTGACAAGGGTCTGACCAAAAGTTTATTTAGTTGCAAAACACGTCAATATTTCAACGTTCATTTCTTGTTGGCAAAACAAGGAATTATAAGTGAAAATCATTGTTTAGTTAAGGTTAATTTATTTTGACGTTATTCGTTCCCTTTCTGAGCACTATGACGTCATAAAAGGATGCTTTTTTTTATTGTGACGCCTGTTGTTATGCAGGAGTTTGATCCATGGATGAAGGACTACAGTAAAATAAGTGCAAGTAGCAGTGGCATTCAATCAGTTCAACTAGTTATTATTATTGTACATTTTTATACTAAGCTACTAAAGTGCTTGTATCATAGAAACTGGACAACCAAAGTACATATATTAAAAATACATTCCTCTTCATGATCTGTACTGTACACACGAAAGTGGTGGTACTAACCCGGATCGGCATCGGCAAAGTGAGCAAAACTGTCTAACTACCTACCAGTTTGCCCAAACTTTATATGAAAGGCATAAATCCTTTACTATGAAGAAAAACTAAAATGTGATCGTTGTTTCAATAGTTATTCTTGTTTATGACATCAAAAGGAACAACAAAAAACTTAATCTATGAATCATCTTGCCTTGTCTACAATTCAAATTCTCCATTTTTACTTTGACACTTTCTTTGATAAATTATTCTTTTGTTTTACATTTACTCGTATTGTTGCAACTACTATAGTTACAGAAATTATTCTTTTTGTTTTTTGTGACTCGACATCTCACCTCGTCTTGGTTAGAGCGATTGGTCACTTGTCCAGTCCGTATAAAGTCCTAGATTCGATTCCCAGTCGAAGCAAAGGTTTTCTTTATAGCGTTATTTTGTAATATTTAAGAATTAAATTGAATATTACAAATATTTCTTAATGAAATAGCGGATATTTGCTGGTTATCAAAGAGTGGTAGGCACTATTTAGACCATGGTCTTGTGGTCGTGAAAAAGTCTTGCAAACCAAGAACTCTCGGTTCATAACTACTTGTAGATACCAATTTATCTGTAATATATTTTTACGATACTACACAGTACTCAATAAAATAAATATAATATTTTCCGCCCAAATAAAAATGTTTTTACATTTTAACTCATTTTTGACGCTGTGTTCAGTTATTTTTTTACCAGTCATGTTTAAACTTTTACCAAACAATTCAGAGATAAAATACCAGACTGACAAATCTGAACAGCTCATTTTTAACCCTTTTCACGTGAATAATTTAATTTACTTTTACGAATTTTCAGTGAAGCGTTGCAGCGTGCTCATATTTATAGGCCGTTTAATGCACTACATTCTACAACCTCTTTTTTTGATGGCATAAGTGTGTCTTTTCAGTCGTCAATACTATTGGACTTGCTTACTATCAGACAGGCGGAGGTCGGAATTAAAGAGCATTTGGCAGAGCTCCGAGGCTGCATTGCCAATGAGCTTAGGCGATTGTCTGTCGCAATATTATAAAAAATACAAGAACCAAGTCTCTATTGGCTACATGTGCAAGCAAAAGTTCAAGAGCGCTGACTACCAAAAATACTTTCAGTTTGTAGAATCATGATTACAATCATTGACATAATCAAATTGAATATATATCCCTTGTGTTTTTTTAAATTCAGTATAACATACATAAATATGCTTTATTTTTATGTCCTGCTGTATGTGTCACCTATGGCAAGAGGGAGTTGTATCAGGATCGTGTCAAGTGGCGCTCCATTGCCTCTGCCTATCCCTGTGGAGAAAAGGAGTGACAATTTGTTTTTATTTATTTAAAGTCACTTACGATTATTAACTACATGGTCATTTGCGACTATACTTGAATACATAATATGTCCTAATATATAATATACTATAACAGTTAATAAAATTTTGTTATAAAATAGAATATACTTTTTAAAAAACTTAATGTTATGGGTCGTTAATAAAATAAATATGGGATATATTGGTATGACCTATACGTAAACGTGTGAGAACAGACTGATCCTTTATCAAATCAGATGTATTTACATCTCCAATTAAAAAAGATTTTGATTTATTTTTACAGAAATAGGAAGATAGAAGGAAGCGCTTTCTGGTATAGCTTGTCTAACCATAAATGACGCGCCCATCTACTTTATTAGTTTATTTAAATGTGTGAATGCAAATATTTCTAACTATACTTAATTTGTTTGCGTGCATCCATTGTTTCGTCAACGAAGATTTGTGTGCGAACATCATGGTCGACTAGTCGCTTGACAAATTCGAAAACGCTTACTGTATGGAAACGCGTTCGCGCATCGTATATAAAATTAGACTTGGTTAATTACGGTTAGCAAGGACAGTATTCAAAGAAATTTCAATAGAAGAATTTGTTATATATTTTTTTATATTTGTTAATTATGTATGTTATAATAATAAAATATTAACAATTACAATTGCATTTTCGGTGTGTTGCATCCATATTTTATATTTGCTCGTTTGCGTACATGAAGTGGAGGGGCGCGTCATTTCGGCTTGGACGGACTCTACGATGTTTTATAAATAGATAAGTGTTAAATAGATACGTGATAACCATTCAATTGTGTTCATGTGTAGTAGTGGCATAGTAACATGTTGTATCCGGTTTTGAGATTAATAGCCGTAAATTGATTCATTCATTGAACTGTGAATTTATTCAAATTTATATTGTACAATGTGTAGTTACCAATATCATTTCAACAATCGACATTTGCATATGAAAAATTAATTATTTTTATTGCATAAAAAAATTAAATATTAACTTTATTATGTTTTTTTAGCACAACGCGAATGTTACTAGACGGGGAATAGAGACCGCGACTGCTTCGAAGAGAAGACGAACAAGTCTTCTAACAACTCAAAATTCTTCCCCATACTTCCAGCCTCTACTCAGACTACTTCTCTGTGTTCTCTGGAACAAATTGCCTTTAGTCATCAAACAAAGTCCTTCACTGAATATCTTTAAACTAAGATATATAGACTCGACTTATGACAGCACCCCGCCTGATGTTATGGGGTACGGCCCAATAATGGAGGTCACTGCTACTACAATTTAATACAATTCAATAGCAGTCTGTAAGACCGTGTAAAAGCAAATACTTTTAATCTGAAGATCAAGTCGTCAGCAATAGCTTTTTGAGAATTAGAAAGATTCTCATACGGTAGAATCTTCTTGTCATTTTCAGAAAAAGTAAGACATTGACCCGTAGTATTAAAAGCTGAAGATAATAATTTAGGGACTAAGTTGAATTTTTTCCAAAAATCCGTCCCAAGAATAAGGGATGGGGAAATTTCAGGAAACACGTATGATAGAGATAAAACAGCGTTTTATGTACCTGGCAGAGGCATGTATCGTTTTGCCGTAATGCCTTTTGGTCTGACTAATGCTCCTGCTACACAGCAGAGACTCATGGACACGTTGTTCACACCTGAATTTGAAAACAAGGTGTTTTGTTATCTTGATGATATTGTGATTATTAGCGAAACTTTTGATGAACACATTTCATTATTAATCAAAGTTTTTGAAAAACTTTCTTTCGCTAAACTTACTATTAATTTTGAAAAAAGTTTATTTTTTAGAAATGAACTTAAATATTTAGGTTATATTGTGGACGAACATGGTTTACGTGCCGATCCAATGAAAATTAATTCTGTTCTCGAATATCCTGTTCCTACTAGTCGTAAAGAAGTTCGCAGATTTCTGGGAACATGTAGTTGGTTTCGACGATTTATTTCTAATTTCAGCTCTATTGCTGCTCCTCTTAATAAACTAACCAGCAATGGTAAGAACGCTCCTAAATTCGTTTGGAATCAGGAAGCTTCTCAAGCTTTTCTAAAACTAAAAGAAGCTTTAGTAACTACTCCAGTTTTAGCTTGTCCTGACTTTAACCTACCTTTTTCAGTTCATACTGATGCTTCGAACTTTGGTATTGGTGCAATGCTTACGCAACAACAAGGTTCAAACGAAGTAGTCATTGCTTATATGAGTAAATCACTCAATAAGAATGAACAGAACTATTCCACCACTGAGAGAGAAACTCTTGCTGTTATTACTGCACTCGAACACTGGCGTTGTTATCTTGACAATGGCAAACAATTTACCGTTTTCACAGATCACGCTGCTCTCCAATGGTTTCTTAAACTTTCGAACCCTTCGGGTAGACTTGCTCGTTGGACTATACGCTTATCATCCTTCAATTTCTTACTTAAACATAAAAAAGGTAAAGAAAATGTTGTCCCTGACCTCTTGTCACGGTCTAGAAATTTGACATCCGATATTGCTACCTTAAATGTTTTGACTCTCACGGCGCAAGATCACTATAATAAAGTTCTTAGCGGCTGTCAAAATAATCCTGATAGTTTTCCTAACTATTCTCTTAAGGATAATAAACTGTATCGTCTCACTCACTCTCGTAATGTGATAAATGATGACTTTATTTGGAAAGAAGTTCCTCCCCCCGATTGTAGATTAAACTTAGTTAAATCTTATCACGGATTACCAGGTGAACCTCACCTTGGCATCTTTAAAACTTATAAAAAGCTTTCGTTGCTATATTATTGGTCAGGTATGTTGTGCGGGACCGGGTCGACTAAATCGAACCTCCGCAGAACTTGGAAACGCGGCCGTCGAAAGACGAGCTCAGCCGTGACGACGAAAGTCGATCTACGGGTTTCCAATTCTACGGCAGGCTGACTCCCGCGCTCACCAGTGGTCTCTCCAGAGGACCAACGTCCGTTAGCCTAGAGCTGGAGAGTACCGGTGAGTTTGGGCTTGCCGACGAACGGTCCGATGCACCGAAGAAATGCCGGGGTGCACGATGGGTGGTGATGCGATGAAATGAAACACCAGATCTTGAGAGTTCAGGCTTCGTTCCTCTTCTATAGTCCCCAGTCTTGGTCGGATGGCGGTGAGGTGGCGTGTGCGGCGGTGGTGATCTTCGAACTGATTTTTGCGTGCTAGGCCGCCTATATTTATTCGCCACCTCTCCCGGCGCTCGGTGACTCTCGCATGCCGCGACGCGAGAGCCAATGAGCGTCGAGTATTCGCCGATCAACCAAGAATGGGGATAAGAGAATTGCACGAAAATACTATTTATTTATATTTACAATTCTCTTATACTATTAACAATTATTATTATATCTATATTAATCTATAAACTATTGGAATTTACATAAATCTAATAAGAAACCATTCTTCTATACTATAACTATTCTAAGTGACTATTCTAAGCTCTAAGTGGTGCTAACTAAGTGCTTATAACTATACAAAGAGCCCTAATCTATCCTATTCCTATTTACAATGTCTATAAACTCTATGCCTAGCCTTAAATCGCGTCCGAATAATCCAATATGCTTAAGTAGCTCTATACACTTTACATTGGTTACTTTTACCAATTTAACTATCTATAAGTGTAGTAGGAGCTATAATCTATCAAAATACTAAGACCTAAAGTAGAAAAGTTAATACTTAAACTCTATAATTAGGTCCGAACATTCTAGTATGCCTAATGCTGACTAGGTTTTATTATTACCTCTTATTTAAGTGTCTTTACATAAAATGAGATATCGTCTATCATTCTATATTAGAACTATCCAATTCCACATAAAATAATAGGTATCACTATAAAACTATTAGCACTGCAATGGCAAGGATTCAAGTCTATTGCGCCGACCAATGGCAGCGCTTACATTATCAGCTAATGGCGTGAAAGCAGCGCGCCGTTATTGCACCTTAGCTTGGTATTTTCCTATTGACTATTCCTGTTGGAAAATACCAAGCTGTACTAGAAAAGGCCATTGCAGGTTTTCCTGTTCTATAAACATAATTACATGATCAAAATCACATATCTATTCTATGCTATACGATAACGTGATTTGATAAATTATGTTACCAAATCACACATCTATGTGATTTGGTACGTATATCGACCCTGTAGTGGTAGATAAACTATTTGTTCTTTTAAAGAACCGAACTTAATAATTTAAGCCCTAACTATTATATTTCCCTGAAGCAGGCGAAATCTATCTTACTAATATTTAGTGTTTGTGGCGGGCTAAATTATTATCTATTGATACGTTATGCTAGTCTATATACGTAATAATAGATTCGTATTCTCGAATGTGCTAATTATGTGTGATTAAAAACTAAGCTAAACGTGACGCGACTTAAGACTAGACGTCTACTTATAACTATGTGCGATACGTCTTATTAACTATACTTTTTTAACGGCTTATAACTAAACGAGTTATATCTAAAGCGCCTACCTATGCCTATAAGACGACTCATATCTAGAACGCCTACCTATTACCTAACGGCTTATGTCTAGAACGCCTACCTATTACCTAACGGCTTATGTCTAGAACGCCTACCTATTACCTAACGGCTTATATCTAGAACGCCTACCTATTACCTAACGGCTTATGTCTAGAACGCCTACCTATTACCTAACGGCTTATATCTAGAACGCCTACCTATTACCTAACAGCTTATATCTAGAACGCCTACCTATTATTGTAAGACGACTTATATCTAGAACGCCTACCTATGACATTGCGACTATCTATCTACATTGACGATCAGAGCAGAGAAACTTGTAGTGACGTCAAGAGCAGAAACCGAGGAAATGCGCCGTCCTGTCGATAGCTCTGAAAAGAGCTGTTTTAGCACCCGTATAACACGTAGTAGCTCTGAAAAGAGCTGTTTGTGAGAGAGGAGTGCTGTGCCCAGTTTCTTTCTTGACGCGACGTGAAGTCTTCAAGATATCCTTCAAGGGTCCTTTGTTCTTCTATGGCGTGGGCGTAGCGACGATGGGCACAGCGATGACGTCCTCTCTCTACGGGTGCGGGCGGCGCATTGAGCGGCTGTGCTCTGTGCGCCCTATTTATAAGCGCGCCGTGAGACAGGAATTTCGTCGACGTGGGAACATTCGCGAACAATAGCATTCCAACGGTACGCCTACATGCGAAACTATTTGACTATTCGGTTGAATACCTATCTATATACAAAATGCAATGTCGTATTAATTAATAAACTATATTTACATGTGAGGCGTCGTGCACATACTCCCGCCGTGCAGTGACGTAGGCTGCTGTTGGTTGACTATGGCGCTGCATCCTCTGCTACCGGTGTCACGACGTCTGGCTTGTAGTCGGTTGGCAGGACGATGAGCTTCTTTGTGGGGCGCCTTAGAACTCCACCCTTTGTTTGCACGTCCACGGCTCGTACAATGTTGTCCTTGCCCGGATATGTTGCCACTACCTTACCCCTTGGCCAGGTATTGCGGGGCAAGGTATTAGCGCAGATCAGGACGACGTCTCCTAATTTTAACGCCGCTCCCTTGCTCCTTGGCTCCCGCCGATTTTGTAGGTCGGGCAGATATTCTCTGAGCCATCGCGACCAGAAATGATTGGCGAGTTGCTGAGCCCGGCGCCAGTGAGATTTATGGTTCAAATCTCGCTCGTCGAAGGTTCCTGGCGTTTGCACTTGACCTGATCCTCCTATCAGGAAATGATTCGGAGTTAGGGACTCGTCGTCTTCTGCGTCTGTTGATACATGGGAGAGTGGTCTGCTATTTACTGTGTATTCTGCCTCACATAGTAATGTGTGTAGAACCTCTTCTGTGGGGTGGCGATTCTCTAAGACATTATATAAGGCTGTCTTGACAGATCTCACTAACCTCTCCCAAGCCCCTCCCATGAATGGGGCTCCGGGCGGAATGTACTTCCACACTATCGATCGTTTTGAAGCTTCATGTTTCAACGCCTCTCGGAGTTCTCTATCTGCGCCATGGAGGTTAGTCCCATTGTCCGAGTATAACTCTGTCGGACAGCCTCTTCTCGCTATCATACGTCTTAGTGCTTGGATTGCTGAGTCAGCAGAAAGGTTTGCAGCAATTTCCAAATGTACTGCGCGAGTCGTCAGGCAAGTAAATAGAGCCACGTATCTCTTCTGATGGTGGCGTCCTACTGTCACTGATAGTGGTCCAAAATAATCGAGCCCTGTATATGTGAAGGGTCGTTGATGATGAGCCAGCCGGCTCTTAGGGTGGTTGCCGGTTTGTGGCACGGCTGGTTCGGCTTTCCTTATTCGACATTTCAAACAGTTCTTTACTATAGTTCGAGCAGTTGGTCGTAGGCGAAGTATCCAGAGGTGTTGTCGAACCTCGTTAATTAAAGTTTCGACTCCTGCGTGATTTAATTTTTCATGAATATGCGCCATATATAGTCGAGTGTATATATGGTCGCCATGGAGGACTGATGGCTCACGCTGACTTGCTGAGATTCTCGGAGTTTCGGCTATTCTTGATTTCAGGATTATTTTCCCAGCTGCATCTATTTCCACTGCTAGTAGACGAAGTTTACTATTTTTCTGGTCTATTTGATTCTCAGATCTTAACGCGATTAATTCTTCTGGGAAGGATTCTTCCTGCGCCGCTTGTATCCAAAGTTCCTCTGCCCTCTTGATGTAATGTGTATCAAGTGGGGTCTGGGTACTCGTACTATGTAAGGATGGGCGTGGTTTGATAACCTTCTTCTTTTTCTCTTTCCCATACGTAGGGTCTTCCTGTGACCTTCTCGCCGTCCTTTTGTAATTTACTTTTTCGTTAAGACTCTTGAATCGATTTATTGCTTCTAGTACTCTCGCCGTTGTTCGGATAAGACGCAACCACGATGAAAATCGTTCTATTTTGGGCAGCGCCTCTAATATACTTGAAGACTTTGTCTTTATATGGCAAGTCCTTTCTTCGCCAGTTTGATTTAATACCTCTATCTTCTCCGTAGGCCAATCTTCTATATTTTCACGCAAAAACTCTGGGCCTGTGAACCATCGATGATTGTGGTCAAAGTGCGGGGGCACGTCTCTGGTAGCGTCATCGGCTACATTATGTCGAGTCGGGATCCAACGCCACTCGTTAACTTTGGTGCATTCCTCGATCTCGGCGACCCGATGAGCCACAAAGGACTTATATATTTTCGGCCCAGCCCTCAACCATGATAACACGGTTCTGCTGTCCGTCCAGAAGAATCTACTTTCTATCATTATCTTGTACTCCTCTGCGACGGTGCAGGCTAGTCGACAGCCTATCAGAGCTGCTTGGAGCTCCAGCCTTGGTATGGATACGAGTTTCAGTGGTGCTACTCTGGCCTTGGCTGCTGCTAGAGTCACATGAACGTTTCCATTGCTATCTATTGTTCGCCAGTAGACGGCTGCGGCGTATGCCCTCTCGCTGGCATCTACAAAGGTGTGAAGCTCGTTCACTACATTTTTCTCGCTTAGGTGTGGGTGACAGCGAGGTAAATGGATGGCTTTTAGAAGTTTAATGCCTTTTACCCACTGTCTCCAGCTCTCAGCTAAATGGTCTGGCAATTTCTCATCCCAGCCGGTTCCTGTTCGCCAGGTCTCTTGAATAATGTGCTTCGCCTGGACTGTGATAGGCGAAACTAGGCCCAGTGGGTCGAATACCGACATGATTGTCTTTAAAGCTTCCCTCTTTGTTGGGACCTTTAAGTCATCGGTGATCTCCTTGGGTACCCTAGCAAAGTTCAGGTTAAACCCTAAGGTATCCAATTTAGGCCGCCATATAAGGCCTAATATTTTCTCTATTCTATTTCCGTCTTCTAGATGACGATCTGTTATTTGGCTTTCTGTAACTTCTTGAAACTCCGCCACAACTTCATCGCTATTAGAGGTCCAACCTCTTAAGTTGAAATTCGCCTCGCTATGTATTTTCTTTACTTGTTTAGATATTTCGATGGCTTCGCCAACGCTTCTAAAACTGTGTAGATAATCATCCATGTAGTGGTTGGATATTATTGCTTCTACAGCTAGCGGGTACTCTTCTCTATATTTTTCAGCGTGCGTGTTTTTTATGTATAGTGCGATGCTGGGGGAACACGCCGCACCGAAGATAACTGACCGCATTCTATATTCGTTGGGTGGGCCCTCCCGCCGGTCAGCGCGCCAAAGGAATCTAAGGACGTCTCTGTCGGTCTCTTTTATTCCAATTCTCAGAAACATTTCTTCTATGTCGGCGGCTACAGCTATCTTATGTTGTCTGAATCTCATTAGAACTCCAGGTAACGATTGCAATAAATCAGGGCCAGTAAGGAGGTGCTCATTAAGGGTCGTCCCTCCTGTGCGTGCGGCCGCGTCGAATACAACACGTACTTTTCCTGGCTTTGCTGGGTGAGTAACCGCGAAGTGAGGCAGGTACCATGTCTTTCCCGGCGTAGGAACAGCGGTGGCGGGTTCGGCGTAACCCTTTGCTAACAGGTTTTCTATTTGTTTGTTGTATTCGATCTTCATGTTGGGTTCTTTGTCTAATTTCTTCTCTATCGTGTAGAGTCGTTTTAGAGAATTATCGAAGTTGTTCGGCAGTCGAGACTCCTTTTCTTTCCATAATAGCGAAGTTTCGTAGCAACCTGACGGTAACCTCACGGTCTCTTTGTTCAGCAACTCTATAGCGCGTTTCTCGGGATCCGCGCGTGTTTGGCGGGCCGTTATCCCCAATCCGTCTATGGCGAAATACTTTTTTATCTCTTCGTTGATATCTTCATCTGAGTTCTGAGTGTATACTCTTTCGGCCACGTAATTTAATCTATGTCCCAGCTGTCGAGTCGTTGCTCCGTGCAGAACCCAACCCAGTTCTGTTAAGGAAGCTACGGGTTGGTTAAGCGGTCCTGTCTTCGTCTGCTGGGCCATTAACAGGTGCCAATTATCTTGGCCTATCAGCAACGTGGGCGTTGCTTTCCCATGGTGCAAGTAACTCTCCACTTCTTTAAGATGACGACATCCTCTTATATCTTCAAGTTTTATTGTTTGCGGCGACAGCTTGAGTCCCTGGATCGTGCGAGCCTTCAACTCGAAACTCTTCTTTTGACCGCTAATATTGATAGAGACTCGTCGAGAGCGCGTCGCCTTTGTTTGTTTCCCGGCGACGGCTTCTATATTTAAGGGGTCGATTGGTCCCTTTGCGCCGATACGCTGAGCTATGCGTTCATCTATGAGGGTGACCGTTGATCCATCGTCAAGCAGTGCGAAGGTGTCGACGGATCCTTTGGGTCCCGTTAACTTGATCGGAACTATTTTCAAATATGTGTAAGTACGGGAATAAGTAGAAGCCACTACTTCGTTCTTCTCTGTGCTAGGTGGGTCGAAATGTAGAAGAGAATGATGAGTTCTGAGACACCCGTCTTTCTCGCACCTCTTCTTGGGACAAGTGTGCTTGGCTGCTTTATATTGCAGGCAGCGATAACACATTCTATTCTTCCTTGCCAATTCCCACCTTGTCTTTGAGTCCGCTTTCTTAAATATCTCGCAGTCGTGTTCTGCGTGGTTTTGTTTCTTGCAAAGAAAACAGCTCGATGCCTTTATGGGTCCTCTATGCCTATTGTTGTCGCTATTCTCAATTTTCTTTTGTTGTTTCACAGTTGTTTGTTCTTCGATGTAATTCGACCGCTGAAACCTTCTATTTGATATAAGAGTTTCGTCCGTTATGACTTCTGGTGGGGCGAATCTTCCACACATTTTCGCTTCCCTTTTGATAAATTCTTCGAATTGAACAAGGTCTGGCTCGTCTTCGGCTCTATTACTTGAAAAATCGATCCAGCGGTATCGTAGAGCGGGCGTCAATTTGTCCACTATGTCTTGAATTATCTCCGGGTTATACAGGTAGCGCGATTTCTTTAATATTTTAAGTGTAGCTACGCTGTTTCTAATCTTGCTTGCGAAGAGACATATATCTCTGGGTGAGTCCGTAGTTCTCCCAATGCCACGTAGTTTAGCCATCTCCGCCTTTGCGATGGCGTCTGCACGTCCGAAACTCTCTTCTAATTCTATCATGATTTCTCGAGCGTCGGCATTCGCTATTAATAGGGGCTGCACTGTTTCCTTCGCTCTTCCTCTCAGGGCTCTTCTTAAACGGGCCGTGTTCTCGACCTTTGACAAGTGTTCAACTGACTCATCGAATGCTGCTTTAAACGTCAACCATTGGGTATATGAACCGTTGAATGGTGGGAGGTCCATTGTATATCTTGTGACATTTTGCGTGGGTTGACTGATACGGCAAGCTTGTGTAATTGCCATAGCTAAGTCTGTGAGTCCTTGCGAAGATCCGTGAGGGTTCGTAGGAGGTTGTCCGGTCGACTTCAGCTCTTCCGACTTCGGTTGCGATGCCTTATATTTGCATTTGTCCCTTTCTTCCTTAATAAGCGATTTCACTTCTTTTCGTGAGTGTGAGGTGCTTCTTCTATTTGCTTCCGCCGTGACTCTGTCATCCGACCAAGACTTGTTGACAGAGTGTTGAGAGATATCGTCTTCTTGCTGTGACTCGTTGGAGCTATATTCTTCTGACTCGGAGGCCTCGAGTTGTAATCTATGTGCTCGGAGTTCGCACAGCTTGAGTTGAGCTAGAGCTATATCTTCTAGCGCTTGGGCGAGTCGGCGATTTTCGTCTCGTCCCTCTTTTGATGATCTCTTCTTTCTATATTGCGGCGCGGCCATGTCATAAGTTGAGGCTGACGGCGCGGGTATTGAGGCGGTTGGCGTAGATGCGTAGTGTTCAAACGACGTAGGTGCGACACGTAGCTCGTGTTGAGATGTGATTTCGTGTGTTGAAACATGTGGCGTCGGTGAGCTTGTACGTATCGTAGGCGAGGTTGTGCGCTGCTCTGGCGAGGTTGTGCGCAGCTCTTGCGAGGTTGTGCGCGGCGCAGGCGAGATCTTGTGCGACGCTGGCGAGGCCTTGCGCGGCGCTGACGAGGTCTTGCGCGGCGCTGACGAGGTTGCTTGTGGCATCGGCGATGTAGCGCGCGGCGCGAGCGGTGCAGGGGTCATCGGTGGCGTGCGTCTGACAGGGCGATAGTCTCGCGACGACGGGATGTCGAATGACTCTGCGTGTGAAGCCTCGTCTTGGTCTCTCCCCCTCTTCGATCTGGTGATCGGCATCGTGCACGGATCCGGCTCGAAGGACCAAAATGTGCGGGACCGGGTCGACTAAATCGAACCTCCGCAGAACTTGGAAACGCGGCCGTCGAAAGACGAGCTCAGCCGTGACGACGAAAGTCGATCTACGGGTTTCCAATTCTACGGCAGGCTGACTCCCGCGCTCACCAGTGGTCTCTCCAGAGGACCAACGTCCGTTAGCCTAGAGCTGGAGAGTACCGGTGAGTTTGGGCTTGCCGACGAACGGTCCGATGCACCGAAGAAATGCCGGGGTGCACGATGGGTGGTGATGCGATGAAATGAAACACCAGATCTTGAGAGTTCAGGCTTCGTTCCTCTTCTATAGTCCCCAGTCTTGGTCGGATGGCGGTGAGGTGGCGTGTGCGGCGGTGGTGATCTTCGAACTGATTTTTGCGTGCTAGGCCGCCTATATTTATTCGCCACCTCTCCCGGCGCTCGGTGACTCTCGCATGCCGCGACGCGAGAGCCAATGAGCGTCGAGTATTCGCCGATCAACCAAGAATGGGGATAAGAGAATTGCACGAAAATACTATTTATTTATATTTACAATTCTCTTATACTATTAACAATTATTATTATATCTATATTAATCTATAAACTATTGGAATTTACATAAATCTAATAAGAAACCATTCTTCTATACTATAACTATTCTAAGTGACTATTCTAAGCTCTAAGTGGTGCTAACTAAGTGCTTATAACTATACAAAGAGCCCTAATCTATCCTATTCCTATTTACAATGTCTATAAACTCTATGCCTAGCCTTAAATCGCGTCCGAATAATCCAATATGCTTAAGTAGCTCTATACACTTTACATTGGTTACTTTTACCAATTTAACTATCTATAAGTGTAGTAGGAGCTATAATCTATCAAAATACTAAGACCTAAAGTAGAAAAGTTAATACTTAAACTCTATAATTAGGTCCGAACATTCTAGTATGCCTAATGCTGACTAGGTTTTATTATTACCTCTTATTTAAGTGTCTTTACATAAAATGAGATATCGTCTATCATTCTATATTAGAACTATCCAATTCCACATAAAATAATAGGTATCACTATAAAACTATTAGCACTGCAATGGCAAGGATTCAAGTCTATTGCGCCGACCAATGGCAGCGCTTACATTATCAGCTAATGGCGTGAAAGCAGCGCGCCGTTATTGCACCTTAGCTTGGTATTTTCCTATTGACTATTCCTGTTGGAAAATACCAAGCTGTACTAGAAAAGGCCATTGCAGGTTTTCCTGTTCTATAAACATAATTACATGATCAAAATCACATATCTATTCTATGCTATACGATAACGTGATTTGATAAATTATGTTACCAAATCACACATCTATGTGATTTGGTACGTATATCGACCCTGTAGTGGTAGATAAACTATTTGTTCTTTTAAAGAACCGAACTTAATAATTTAAGCCCTAACTATTATATTTCCCTGAAGCAGGCGAAATCTATCTTACTAATATTTAGTGTTTGTGGCGGGCTAAATTATTATCTATTGATACGTTATGCTAGTCTATATACGTAATAATAGATTCGTATTCTCGAATGTGCTAATTATGTGTGATTAAAAACTAAGCTAAACGTGACGCGACTTAAGACTAGACGTCTACTTATAACTATGTGCGATACGTCTTATTAACTATACTTTTTTAACGGCTTATAACTAAACGAGTTATATCTAAAGCGCCTACCTATGCCTATAAGACGACTCATATCTAGAACGCCTACCTATTACCTAACGGCTTATGTCTAGAACGCCTACCTATTACCTAACGGCTTATGTCTAGAACGCCTACCTATTACCTAACGGCTTATATCTAGAACGCCTACCTATTACCTAACGGCTTATGTCTAGAACGCCTACCTATTACCTAACGGCTTATATCTAGAACGCCTACCTATTACCTAACAGCTTATATCTAGAACGCCTACCTATTATTGTAAGACGACTTATATCTAGAACGCCTACCTATGACATTGCGACTATCTATCTACATTGACGATCAGAGCAGAGAAACTTGTAGTGACGTCAAGAGCAGAAACCGAGGAAATGCGCCGTCCTGTCGATAGCTCTGAAAAGAGCTGTTTTAGCACCCGTATAACACGTAGTAGCTCTGAAAAGAGCTGTTTGTGAGAGAGGAGTGCTGTGCCCAGTTTCTTTCTTGACGCGACGTGAAGTCTTCAAGATATCCTTCAAGGGTCCTTTGTTCTTCTATGGCGTGGGCGTAGCGACGATGGGCACAGCGATGACGTCCTCTCTCTACGGGTGCGGGCGGCGCATTGAGCGGCTGTGCTCTGTGCGCCCTATTTATAAGCGCGCCGTGAGACAGGAATTTCGTCGACGTGGGAACATTCGCGAACAATAGCATTCCAACGGTACGCCTACATGCGAAACTATTTGACTATTCGGTTGAATACCTATCTATATACAAAATGCAATGTCGTATTAATTAATAAACTATATTTACATGTGAGGCGTCGTGCACATATGTTTAAAGACATATCTAAATTTATTTTAGATTGCGAGAATTGCCTTGCATATAAACATCCTAATCATTCACCTTATGGTCCTATGGGTAAGCCTAAGATTTGTTCAAGACCTTTTCAATGTATATCTCTTGATTTAATGGGTCCCCTACCTATGACCAGAGGACGCAATCAATACATTCTAGTTGTTAATTGCTGTTTTTCTAAATATACTTTAATTTTCCCGCTTAAGCGTGCTATTTCTAAAAATATTATCAATTGTTTGGAAAACTTTGTGTTTTTAGTTCACGGTGTTCCACAAACAATTATTATGGACAATGGTCCACAATTTCAATGCAAGGAGTTTAAATCACTTTTAAATAACTATAAGATACCATTCGTGTCGTATTCTCCTCACTATTGCCCACAGGTCAATCCCACTGAGAGATATAACAGAACCATTGGTACTGCTCTAGCCTCTCTTGTTGGTGATGATCATAGAAGCTGGGATATTCATTTATCAAAAATTCAATATGCTATGAATAGTACGGTTAACGCAGTAACGGGATATTCTCCGTCATTTTTAGTTTTTGGTAGAGAGACCATAAATTGTGGATCTATATATACTCCTACTAATGTTATTGATGATTATACATTTATGCCACGCGATATTTACGCGGATAATATGGGGCTTTTGTCAACTATATTCGACAAAGTCCAAGTAGCATTATACGCTTCTCATGCGAAAAACAGTTCTCGGTATGATCTTCGTCATCCTTTTAAAGAATTTAATATTGGCGATTTCGTCTGGCGAAAGAATTACGTTTTAAGTAACGCTGGAGCCTACTTCAGTGCGAAATTAGCGCCTAGATATATTCGGAGCAAAGTTGTTCGTAAACTTTCTCCTCTAGTTTATATTCTTGAGGATAATAACGGGTCACGAGCTAAATGGCATATTAAAGATATTAAAAATTAGATCATATATACTGAAATTTTTCTTTTCATTATTATTCTTATTTATTTATTTTACTTTATTATTTTAATAACTTTAATAATTTTATTATTTGTTATTACTATAACATCCCTAAATAATAATAAAATGTCTTCAACTCTACTAAGTTGATAATAAATAAAAATGAAAATAATATTTATTATTTCATTTATTATTGTACAATGTACATATTGTACATTTTGCCTTTAATCCTATTATATGGATGGCATATTTCATATTATTATTATTTATTTTTTATGTATTCAATGTGTTGTATACCTAATATTTATACTGACATTTCTTGACATTGGTTTTTATTAGATTGGTTTTCCGAAGCCAAAAGATACTAAGTCCATAATTCTTTTTTAATTAAAATATTTTTTTTGGTTTTCCATAGTCAAAAGAAACTAAGTCCACAATTTTTTAGTTTGGCTTTCAGAAGTCAAAAGACACTAAGTCCAGATTTTTTAAATTTTCCTAAATTTAAAACTTTTTTTAGTTTTCCAAAACCAAAGGAAACTAAGTCTATATAGCTTAATTTTTCTTAAATTGCATCTGGCAACGGACTTTACCTAGTCCTACCAGATTTTTATTTTAACCCTACCATATCGACAATTTATATTGACGATTTCTTTTAATCCTACTAAGTTGATGATTTTTTCAAACATACTTTCGAGCTTTATAGCTCACGTTTTGAATTTAAAATGATAAATAAAATTATTATAATTTTATTTATTTTATATTTTACATTTGTGCTTTATTGTACATTTTGCCTTTATTCCCATAATAGGGGTGGCATAGTTTATATTATATTATAATTTTTTTTTTGCTTCTCATCTTCAATTAACTGAATTTATTTCGATTCCTCCATTTCACTATGGTCATCCATTATTAAAGGCTATTAAGCTATTTTTTTTATAAAAAAAAAAAAAAAAAAAATTTAGAATGGTAATACCTTTCAGCATTCTATATTCTATCATATGAGCGGATGATAACTCATTTTAAAGAAGCCTAGGTCAATTGTGTGCGCTTTTTATTAGCGTAACGCTATGTTCATTTGAATATCCCATTTCGAAAAAACTATTAGAGCTTTTCTTAGCTCAATTGTGTGCGCTTTTAATGAGCGTAACGCTATGTTCGTTTAAACATCCCATATGGGAAAACTATTAGAGCTTTTCTTAGCTCAATTATGTCGAAATACCAATTTGACTATAATTTTAATGACATTACTTCGTCATTTGTATATATTTTATCATCTCATTATACTAGGGATTTCATACGAGAGCGGAATGATAGACTCTATAAAAAAGCCAACTGTCGCGTAATAAAGGTACTTCTCTTGGAGTAGGAGCCATAAGTTGTGAGCCCTACCCCTTGCTCTGGAAGAAGACAGCGTGAATGATGAATGAATGACTTATGAAAGGATGATATGAAAGAGTTGAGAAGATGCCCATAACCTCAAAATTTTTCTCTGAGTATAAAAATTTTCTGGGGTCGTGGGGGAAATGTAGCGCCGTGCTTTTACACGGTCTTACATAATTCATTTTTAAGCTAATTAATTATGTTATACTAGTTCTATTTGTGTTTATTTGTGAATAATTGCGTTACATACCTTAATGTTAATATTTTTATCACTTATAATATACTTCTGTAAACGGGTTTTTACGTATCGATAGCCTTTATATTTTTCCACATATTTCACTATTTATTTTATTAGATTATCACTGAAATAAGCCTGATAATACACTTTTTCTACTTTGTTTACATATTTTGACATTTATGTCATCGATACGTGACAACCCGGTATTTTTCTTAATTTGGTCCAAAATACGCCTGTATGAAGGCTATTTCACAAAAATTGACCACTTTTGGCATAATATCGTTTTTATTGCATTTGAAATTGGATTATTTTACCAATTTCATTTGATTTTGGAATGGAAAGATTTTATGCCTATATAAGCAGGCAAAGCCCAGAATTCGGCAGTCTTCCTCCAGTCTTGTATTGACTATAGTATTATTATAGGCCTTGTTCTGGGGCTAGTTAACCCCAGAACCTTGCAGTGCCTCATTATAAAGTACGTCATAAAGATTTTCACATCCAAATTCATATGGAATATTAAATTTATGGATTAATGGAATTTTAACATTGTACAATTTTGGTAGCCCACAATCAGTTTAATTAAAGGATTTGTGGAAGGGATTTGACTCCAGGAGTTGCGTGAGTACCCTTTAAGTCACATCCAAACATTTGGGGTCCAGGTGCCACGTGTCCTGTCATCAGTTTTCCCTGGTCGAGTGAGCCTCCAAGCCGCCGACCTTTTATTGGGATTTATCGTATTGTGGACGTCTTAAGGTCGTCCACATAGATTATATATATATTTTATAAAATTATCTGTCATTTATATAGACTTTGTAATTAGTATTTAGTTATTTTTAATATATTATCAATCTAATTCAAGTCTATTTATTTCACGACAAGTCACAACCACTATGCCGGCCTAGTTGGAACCGATAACTTACAAGCTGATCCCAAAACGCGACTGAATCACTTCACGGTTTATATACCTGTAAGTGGTGGTACTACCCCAAATCGGTAGACTGGGTACCACTGCCTATACGTAAACTCTTTTAATATCCATACCCTAAGCAAATATTCACCTCTTTTTATTAGTAACAAATATTTGCAAATTTAATATATTAATAAATATTACAAATAAAACAAATATTTGCTCTGACCGAGAATCGAGCCCAGGACTTTGGGTGTAACATACTGGTGTGCAAAGAGTTCCCATTAAGTATATTATTCCCAGGGCCGTCTTTACCCGGGGGTTCAAGGGGTGCAGTGTACCCGGGCGCGGAGTCCTAGGGGGCGCATGCCGACCGCCATAAATTTCGATACGAACCTACTATACTGAGACCACGCGGGCGGAGCCTTGACTTTCGCACCCCGGCGCTAAATATGCTTAAGACGGCCCTGATTATTCCTGATTGTGCTAACTAATAGGCGACGCCTGTCGTTAATTTTTTTTTATTTTTAATAAATTATTTTAGTACTGAGTTAGTATTCTGTAGAAACATAATATCAACACTAGACAACAAAATATGTATTTACCAACATAAACATAGCTACGTGGGTACATATAAAATGTAAAATATACGTCGCAAAGTTGAAGTTAAACCATGGTCCGAGCTGGGGGTCGGTAACAATAAAATTTCCGGCCAAAGGCACTCCCTTTTGTTTTCCTATTCATATTTATTCTAACAACCCTCTCATGGCCTATTGTTCACTCCCGACTTTACGCCATTTTATACAAATTGCTAAGCTACCTTTAAATATTGCGTGACGTACGTAATGGGCAAACAACATGATACCTATACATCGTATATTAGAAAATATAATAGTGATTTCCTTTCATTTTTTAAGAAGTAGTAATAATAAATAATACAACCTTAACTTTTTTTTAATATGAAGCTAAGTGCCTAGCCTAGGAATTGTCCAAGCGGCTAACGGAGAAGTCTGGAGACAGAAAGGCTGGCAATTATTTCTGCCAACGTATTAGCCTTGCTATACAAAGGGGAAATGTTGCCATTCTCCTTGGGACTATCTCCGATGCGACGTCATTAGATGATATTTTTTATATATAGTTAATGTACTTTTAATTTTATCTGTCTCTCAATGATGTTGATGTAATAAATAATGAAGAAATAATTAACAAAATTAGACTTTGTATTTTTTTTGAATAATTAGAAGAAATAGTTAATTTTTAGTACAATTGTACAATTTTTTATTCCGACGTTCCGAGAGCTTTACAGCCATCGTCGTCAAGGAGCGACTTTAATCAAAATAATTCTTGGTCGCGTTTAAAAAAAATAAACGCAATAGTAAGCTGCATAAAATTTGTTTAAATCATTAGATGCCGTGTCTTAATAATTCAAAAAATGAAAACTTTCAACACCTTTAACATACGGTTATATTTTGTTTACTAAACATATATATATATAATATACATAAAACCTTCTAGAGCAATAATAAAATATACAAATAGGCTTCGTGTGTGGCATATACTCAATTTAAATCTAGGCTTTAGCGAGTTAATCCCGCGACTAAGATAAGGCTTTGTTCACGCATCGCACCTCTATTGTTCCTTGGAAATAGATAATGCGTGACGACAACAAAACGCGACTTGTATGGATTATACTTCAATACTGTAACAAAAATAAATTAAAAACATTTTTTAAAATTGATACACGACATACTCGTAATTATGACATGTTGAATTAAATAAATTTTATGCGGCTTACTATCGCGTTTATATTTGATTATTGATTCTACATTTTTTTATTATTTCTACGTTTCGAGAGTTTTGCAGCCATCGTGGTGACTATAAATAAACGCTAAAATAAATGCGATAGTAAGCCGCATAAAATTTGTTTAAATCAATACATATTATGACAGCACCCGCCTGATGTTACGCTGGAGTGCGGTCCATGAATGCAGGTGACTGGTACTACAGTTCAATAACTGTAAGTAGTAGTCACATCCACTATTCCGGCCTAGTTGAAACCGGCAACTCATAAGCTGATCCCGAAACCCTACTAAGTCATACTTGTAAGTAATGGTACTACCCCGGACTACCTTTGACAACCAGACTCGGAGCAAATATCTGATTTTATTATTATTAATCATTTGTAAATTTAATCGTACTATTAAATTAAATTTTACAAATAAAAGCTACGACACAAATATTTGCTCCGACCGGGAATCGAACCAGAGACACCCGCGTAACAGATTGGTAGCATACCACTACGCCACGCCTGTCGCCAAAACTACTATGTTTTATTAACTCGAAACAATTTCGCAGAGATTTAATAAGAGTCAAATTAATTAACATTTGGTTTGTAATAACAAAAGTTTAGAGCACCTGCCATTATTAAAATACTTTGTACGCCACAAATGTAAAAGCAGGTGCGGTAAACCTTGTTATTTAACGTCAATTTGTTAACAAAGCTTGTTTAAACAAGCGTGTACGAAATGAAAATAGCAAGTGCAACACAAAAACTCATAAAGTAATCGTGGCACAAAGTAAAAATGTTTACGGTCCCTGACTGCCTTCTAATACAGTAGCGGTCGTAAAAGTCCACCTGGCACTTTTACCGCGACTTATTGTCCAATTTGCCAAGGTAAAAATTACCGCTCAGGCGGTGAAATTGTCTTCTTATGAGGGTAGGAATTTTAGTAATTTATATTTTCATTGACTCGCAAAATTTCAAATTAATATTATAATTAGTACAGTCTTACGTTATGATTATAATCAATCAATCAATCAAATTGTCACGCCTTTTTCCCACAAGGATAGGCAGAGACAATGAAGCGCCACTTGCTACGATCCTGACACAACGGCCACTATACGGTTGGGTTGACTCAGTCGTATGTTCTTCAATATTGTCAACTGTCGATCAGGCTGATTTTGTGGCTTATTTTTTCACTCATAAGTTAGTTATGTCAACCACCAATAAACAAAATTACTCGCCCTAGTATATGTTTGCACTTTACCTACTACTTACTACTCATATATTCTGAGGCGTAAATATAAACATACGTAACTTACATAGTAGCTTATACTGAAGTTGACTATAGTTGATACACATGCAAGTTTCAAGTTTTGATAACATACAGTTTGTACGAAACTCAAACACAAGTCGGAAACAGATTCTCTGGTTTAATATTTGTGGAGCTAAAGTCGCGTAATATAGTCATAAGCGAAGCTTTGACTTATTTTAAGTTAGGCGCTACTAGAAAATATGGTTTCATTTTTTTGTCAAAAAAATACATTTGGAATATTGGCACTGTTATAAGGTTATTGTTTAAAACCATCAGTTAAATTAACTAATATAAATAGCTACTTACATCCAACCCCGAACTGCCTGATTATCGGTTGTTATCGACCAATCTTTTACATTAGCTGGACCTGGAAAAAGGGAAAAATGAAGCGATGCTCTGGCGCGCCTGTTTACAATATAAACGCATGCCCATTATAAAGAAGTTCATGGCTGTAGGTGTTTTTCGATCTTAGCGACGGAATGCTATAACCGTTATAATGGAATAGTTAAAAGATAAATATCGAGCTAGATGTAGAAAGAAATCCTGACTAAGTAACCTCGACGAGTGACACCAGCGGCGTTACCTCTGTTTTGCCTTGCGCACTATATAAATGGGTATCCGTAGACAGTCCATGGCTAGCTAACATTAATCAGTGAAGAGGAACTAAAAAAAAACAAAGGCTGATCCAAGAGTGCCGATGACTGATAAAAACATCGTCGTATTTTCTTAGATTTTGCGCGAACATTGATTAATTAATTAAACAAATTTTTGGGCTTTCTATCGCGTTTATTTTGGTTTTGATTTTACATTTTTTATTATTCTGACGTACAATTTTACTGCAACCATCGTGGTCACGTCGGAATAAAAAAAATGTAAAATCAAAACCAAAATAAACGCGATAGTAAGCCGCATAAAATTTGTCTAATTCAAAAACGTCTTAGTTTACAGTTGATAAGACATATCTTCTTTATTTTTAGTTACCCTAGGTTATAGAATAAGAAAATTACATGAACAGGTAAATCATTTCACGTTTTATATTCAATAATTTCATTCATTTAATATTCTAAATTGTATTAAAGATCAGATTTTTTTTTTATTGTGACACGACATTTGACATCGACCTGCCTGATGATAAGCAAGAGGAGATCCAAAAGTGCCGACGACTGAAACAACCGAGTTAGTACGCGGCTGTCTCACCCGCCGTCACTATGCCGGCCAAAGGTGCTTCTTCACGCATCGCTTGAAGGATCCAAGGTTATAGGAGGGAGAGAACACATGGGCTGGCAAAGCATTCCACTTGTCGATTGTTCTACAGAGAAAAGATGCACCAAACTTTTTAGTTCGACTACCGATTCTGTCGACAAAATGTGAATGCTTCCCCCGACCAGTGCGGGTGTTACGGGTGTGAAAAGACGAGATAGGAACAAGGTTAAAGAGCTCCTCGGAACATTCCCCGTGGTATAGGCGATAGAGGACGCAAAGAGCCGCCATGTCTCTGCGTAATTGCAGAGGCTCCAGAGTTCGCGTAACCTCTACATCTCCTATGATCCGGACAGCTCGGCGCTGCAATGAATCCAGGGCATTGAGAAGATACTTGGCAGAGCCGTCCCAAAGATGCGAACAGTACTCCGCGCAAGAGCGAATTTAAGCCTTGTATAAAAGCAGGCGAAGCTCTGGCGCGAAGAACCGCCGCACCTTGTTCAGGATGCCAAGATTAGATAATATATTACATTTTTATTGTCTGCAATTCCAATATTGCGTTAATATAATGCAAATTTGATTATTTCGTCGTCTTATTTTCTATTAGAAAACAACCTATACCATTAAACAATTAATCCGTGAAATTCTTAACTGGAACAAAATAAATAACAATGCTTACAATTCGGTCATTTTTTACATGCAATTTAAAACAAGAGCCGACACACTATACAAGCAATATTTTCCTCATATAGTCTATTATTAAAATTTAACTATCGCCACGGTCCGTATACTTTCAAATACGAATTTTGTTCGGTTTATAATGATGATGGTGTACATTGTGTTATGGAACCGATA
Source organism: Tinea trinotella (assembly GCA_905220615.1). Taxonomy (NCBI): domain Eukaryota; kingdom Metazoa; phylum Arthropoda; class Insecta; order Lepidoptera; family Tineidae; genus Tinea; species Tinea trinotella. Next base: position 1,554,776 of record HG992320.1, on the reverse strand, counting down.
ATTAAATCGTCACGTTACAAAGTGCCTTTTTGCGTCTATTAAGAATTTTAACCTATACGCGATGTTTATAGTTAACTAGGTTGGTGACGGTGACATACCCGTACACTATTATTATTAACCTTTATAATAATAGTGTATAGGTATGTCACCATTGAATGGATAGAAAACTAAGAAAATTATAAATAGAAATATTTTTTGTTGTAATAACCAAATTAATATTAAAGAATTACAAGACAATTCCATGTTGTAAGGGACATAATAATCACAATAATAATTTTTATTATTTAATACATCAAATCTTCTTTAATGAGCAAATGAATAGTTACGATTTACAAGCTATAGTAAGTAGTCCATTTACAAATGATAGGTAGCGTACTGTTTAAATTACTTCGTAATAAAAATATCGAGGAATAAACAACGGTCAACTGCTATTAAGATTTAGACCAGATGTCCATTGTCCGTCGCTTCGTGCGCTCCTATACATAGAGTGATAATTGCAAAGCACACTAAGCTACAAGGTGGAGCTTGCGTGTATTGCTTGGGGGGGCGACATAGGACTTAACATAGGACGAACATGAACAATGAACGAACTGCACTTAGAAAAAAATTAAAGAGGAATTTCGACGTAAGAGCCTAATAGAGAGGTCGCGCGTTACTTTGTTATCCAATTTTTACTATAATATAATTTATAAAACGTAAGTTTTTCAGAAAACTCCTAATATGGTCTACAATTTAAAATGACCGTTAGAATAGTGATTGTTTATATTATTTGCATATGTGTAAAAACAGAGTACAGGATGTGAACGGTATTTTAATAATAATCTGTGTGGTACAATTTTGTTTCGTTTTTTTAGATGCAGTTAAGGGATTTTTCCTTTTTATTCATCGCGAGTTGCAGTCCATTGTCTTTACCCCTGCTGTAAAAATGTATACTTTTAGTTGGAACCGGCAACTTATAAGCCGTTTCGGAAACGCGACTAAGTCAACGCCTATCACTATTTATACTTTTATACTTTTCAAAGAGTGGTAGGAAGTGGTACCCAGTCTGCCGATCCGGGGTAGTACCACCACTTACAAGTATACAGACCGTGAAGTGATTTGGTCACGTTTCGGGATCAGCTTGTAAGTTGCCGGTTCCATCTAGGCCGGCATAGTGGATGTTATTGCTACTTACAGTTATTGAATTGTAGTAGCAGTGGCATTCATTCATGGACCACACTCCAGCTTAACATCAAGCGGGGTGCTGTCATATGTCGAGTCACAAAAAAATAATACTTCTTATTTAGCTATGTAAATCCATAGCAAAATATCACATCCACTTTAAAACAGTTGGTAACTTAGCCACATGTGCAAGAGGCCCTGAAGTGGAAAGTCAGAATTCCAGAATAATTGGGGGTGAGACCGCGGTTTCAACTTTAAAAACTTTCGACAACGTTTAAGCTGTGCAGTTTTCATAGTTATATGTATGTATATGTACCAGTAAGCACGTCTTGCAGTTGCTCAAAGGAAAATTGGATAAGTTGTAAAAATGCTTTAAAGTGTACCTCATCATTGTTATAATAAATATTAGGGATTGAGATTTATCAATTTACGAAATCACTTCCTTGCATAACTCTCTTCAAGTCCCTAGTCCGATCGCACTTGGATTACGCATCATGTATCTGGAATCCCTATTATGCTGCATATGACCAGAAACTAGAACTTATACAAAAAAGTTTCTCCGTAGCCTAAACCGTCGTTTCGGTGATGGTTACCTGTCCTACCATGATCTTCTACGGCAGCACAAATTCTTGTCCCTACAGAAGCGTAGAACGTCGATCGATATCCTTGTGCTGCGAAACATTTGCGTGGGTAATTACAACTGTTCTGAGCTGGTGGAAATGATTAAGTATTCTGTTAAGCATCGAAACACCAGGTCCAAGTACTTGTTCCACGTACCTATATCATCAACCAATGCCGGTTTCCGTGTACCCGTTAGAAGAATGTGTAGCGTCTACAATGACCAATTTCTGTCACTTGACCTTTTTGGAGACCAAGCCGCAAAATTTAAATCTAACCTCATATGCGCAATCGAGAAAAGCAGTGATTAGTGTGCTGTGTGTGAATCGTGTGTATGCAAATTTAACAATTTTTAAATGTGTGTGTGTGTGTGTATACGTGTGTTCGTGTGTTTTAATCAAAAGTAAATAAATCTTAGTGGGAAATGTTTAGAAAATTAAGTTATACATGTACAATAGAATCTATTTTATATATTAGTCATAAGTACTTAATTTTGTATTTTCTCCTTAAATAAATAAATGAAATAAAATAAATCAATCAATCAAATTGTCACGCTTATCCCGCACAATGCACAATCCCGCCACTTCCCACAATTCTGACACAACTCCCTCGCTTCTCTCACATCCACAATTCTCCTTATACAAGCTCTACGGTTATAGGCACTAGACACAGACCCAACTTTCTGACAAGATTTGATCGGAACTCACCCGGGTTTTCTTCGTTTAACGCATTCATCCACATCACATTAACAATTTCCTTTCGTCAATCTACTTTCACTGATCCTTTTCATGTGCTCAAACCATTAAAGCATTCTTTTGCCAATCCTTGTCACTACATCCTGAGATGATTTTCAAAACAAATTTAGCGTAAAATACAGCTAAAAAAATATATACAAATAAATTGTGTTAATTTTTATCATTTGTTGCTGGGTGAGACCCAAAAAACTTCAGTATGGGCTTGCCTAGTGTAGTATGCGGATTCAGCGTGCTATGTTTCATAAAATTATGACACAAAATATAAATCTCCGGTCGCTATCGCTTAACGCGCGGCTGCTCTGACTACTAAACTACACAGAGTCCATGCGCTCACGTGGAAATACCCTTTACCTATTATTTGAAGGTGACCGTGGTGTAGTGGCAGGTAGTTACACAAACCGGAGTGCACGAGTTCGAGACCACCCACTGGTACCAATGTACCAATGCTATCTTTGATATATGTACTTCGGTTGTCCTGTCTCTATGATGCTCTACTTTAGTAGCTTAGTATAGAAATGTAAATTTAAAAAAAAATTCATCGTGGAGTTTTTTCAACTGCTAGGGTCCGCGTCGCACATTACAGCCAAATTAGCTTGAAGACGTTTTTGCATTTGTAGTAGTGCGCTTAAGAGCGCGTTTCCATTATTAACACACGTTACGAAAACAAGTCATGTGCTTAGGCTTTAATTGGAAGCAAACGGAAGACCAGACCAGAAACTTTTAATGCTTACGAAATTCAGTACTTACGGATAACCTATTTGATAAAAATTGCAGAATATCGTGCACAAAACCGACCAATTGTTTTCACCGACGAAACATATATACATACGTTATCTTCTCGGAATCTTGGTAAGATGGAAGCACTTTACGTTTAAAGCGACATATATCGAAGGGCAATCGGGCAAAATATTTAAATTAAAAAAAGTATTATATTTATAAAAATTGTTTAATAATTTATTTCCTGACTGTACACTACTACAAATGCAAAAACTAACATAATGATAGAAGATCGTAACATCTTTGTCTACTGCTACGACATAATCGGAACGCGCTTTTAGGCGTGTATACTAATCACACTACTACAAATGCAAAAACGTCTCCAAGCTAAATTTGACTGTACTGGGTTAATACTACATGCAGGCTCCACTTTGCCGTGGCCAATTAATTGGCCTAATTATTAGATATATTCATTAACGTTTAGCATATTCTAATTGCATTAAATAAGTAGATTGACGAAAGAAATTTATATATCTGATGTGAATGGATGCGTTAAACAAGACAGAACTAAATCGGAGACAGCCACAAAAAAGCTGGGTTGGCTAGTGCCCATAACCGTAAAGTTTGTATTTAAAGGATTGTGGATGTGAGGGATGCGAGGGAGTTATATCAGGATCGTGACCAGTGGCACTCCATTGCCTCTGCCTATCCCTGTAGAAAAAAGCGTGACAATTTGATTGATTGATTAATATAATTTATTAGGTTATTTTTATTACTAATATATGCAAATAAATTATTTTCACACTACCAACTCTCAATAAATTTAATCTCGCAAAATTTGGTTATAACATACTCGTCACAAGCTTCTAATTCAATATACATTAAGCTTAATTAAAATAGCTTTAGAAAAACAGTCTATAGAGCTTCTTAACCTCTTACGACATCTAATAAAGTAACTTGAAATTTTCACGAGTGAACGGTTTTAAAAATTGAATCGTCTTATTATGAAGTTGGACGTTTGCTCTCGACATTAAATCAATTATCTATTGCATTTGTAAATGAGACATTTAATGAGCCCTTCAAATATGTTCTTAATGTCAATTTCTTTTAAGCTAAACTCTATTAATGGACATTTTAATAGAATATAAGGTAATTTTGACTTTATGCTATGCGCATTTGAAGATAAATTCGGTTGTCTGCTTAAAGTTTGTTTTTTCAACAGTTGTTAAACTATGTTTTCCAAGTAATCTTTCAAATCTAAAAAAAACTTATATGAATGTATGTATTATTTAATTTCGATTATCCTACATTTATTATTTATTTCTGCATTTGTGGAGATTTTTTCATATGCGATTTTGGTACTATTCCTATTATACAAGCACGTTTAGAAGCTTAGTATAGAAATGTAAAAAAACAACTAAAATAATCTACGAAATTGTCTATATCGTTTAAACTACTAGTCTCATATACATTTTAAATACTAAATTATCAATCAATCAAATTGTCACGCCTTTTTCCCACAGGGGTAGGCAGAGACAATGGAGCGCCACTTACCACGATCCTTACACAACTTCCTTGCTTCCTTCACATCCACGATTCTCTTCATACAGGCTCTGTGGTTATGGGCACTAGGCAACTCAGCTTTCTTGAGGATGTCTCGGATTTGGTCGGAAAACATCCTAAATATATACTAAATTATATGTCTGTATTCTTTTTGCTTTGATTATCACTTCAACCAATAGGACGACCAACACCTCAGTCTCTCCGTGACCACGATGGCTGCAAAGCTCTCAAAACGTCGGAATAATAAAAAAATGTAAAATCTAAACCAAAATACCTATAAACGCGATAGTAAGCCGCATAAAATTTGTTTAATTCATTATCACTTCAAGTTAATCAATGTTTACGTTTGTTTGGTACATCGGCCATAAGGGCTTAATTTAAGTAACAAGTGCGAGTGATTACAATAACCAATGATTAGCCATTGTATTAAAGCTATGCGCCTGTTAATGTAACGGTCGGATTGTTTTGGACATGCATTTTTGTTTATAACTATAGTGTATATGATGTTGGTAAAATAAAGGACTTCCAATGATTACGCCTATCCCTGTGGGAATTATTATTATAAAATTATATTTTATTTTTTTAAATTCTATACTAAGCTACTAAAGTGCTTGTATCATAGAAATAGGACAACCAAAGTACATATGTCAAAGATACCGGTGCGTGGGTGGTTTCGAACTCGTGCTCTTGGTTTGTGTAATCATTACACTGCCACTACACCATAGTCGCCTTAATTGAGGCGCGATATTTTAATTGATTTAATAAATAATTAACAGGCGGTGGGTTCTAGCATTTTTTTAAGCTTCAAACCATTTTTAAACGCGTTTACCGCCCGTACAGAGCTCAATAACGTAACAAAACAGATTGTAATAATTGAGACGTAACATATAACCATGACTTGCCTGATGGTAAGCAATGACGACAGGCGTGGACGAACGGTCACAGATTGGTTTGTTGCGCGTAAAGTCCCGGGTTTGTTCGCGTTTCGGGATCAGCTTGTGAGTTGCCGGTTCCAACTAGACCGGCATAGTAATTGTGACTGCTACTCACAATTATTAAATATGTGGTAGCAGTGACATCTATTCATGGACCACACTTCAGCCTAACACCAAGCGAGTTGCTGTCATATGTCGAGTCACATTAAAAAAAACAAAGTAGAGCTTCAAAAGATCCGACGACTGAAAAAAAGGATTTGGTTAACGTGTCATACTAGTAGTATCCATCGTCATAAATCATCATTTTGTCCGCATATAAAGGACCAAGTACTCGTCGCCCCAGTAGGTAAAACGATTAAGATCTTGTTCTAGCACCTCTACGATAGACTCTCTCTCTCTCTCTCATCCCGGCTATCTCTTGTTATTGGGTCGCGTGTTGCATTGTCTGTGCACCGCGTTCCAATTCACAAAATATAGCGTCGTCTATATCAATGAATGCCAGTTCTAAGGACATTATTTATTTTATATCAATGTTATTGATGTAGAAGAAACAATGACGACGACAAATAAAAATTGTAATTAAAGATCTCTAGTCTTTACCCAGACAAACACTGTTATGTCAATGACATTACGAGTAGATCTATCGAATTATCAATCGAGATATCACTTCACTAGCACGGCAGAAATTCCAACCATAATTAAAATAATTGTCACCCTACACCACACAAAGGTACATCTCAGTTCACTGACATTAAGGTTTAGTGTTCAAATGGCGTGTTTATATGTAATTGAACTTGATTCCACAACATTCCTTGCACTTGTAGAAGTACTACACGCAATATTCATCTTTAAAGTCCAACGGTTAAGGGTCTTATTTGTATGTCTGGGTTGAGATGTTTGCCAGTCAACTATCAATCATGTTTTAACATTGACTGTAACATTGTCATTGACAAGAAACTTTCTAATAGACAGTTTTATTTTATAATCTTAAATAGTTAATTGATACTCTAGTATTGAGCGGCATATCAAAATGAGGGCGACTAAACCAATCATAATATGCAATGATTTTTTCAGTCGTCAGTGCTTCTGATCTTCCCGGAAAGACGAGATCTAAATGTTCATCTCAATATAAAAAAGCTAAATGTGGACAAGTCAGAGCCTTGTTAAGATATTCTTTACAGTATACGTGATCGAATCAAATAGATGATGTTCAATTGTGCAAACCGAAAAGTGACTTGGTCGAGTTTAGGTAATAACTTATATATCGCCGAGGATGCGACTGGGAGTTTTGTTTTTTAGAAATAAAAACAAATATACATTGGAATACATTTTACAAGGCGACCGTGGTGTAGTGGCAGTGCAATGATACACAAACCGAGAGCAACGAGTTCGAAACCACCCACCGGTCTCAATGTATCTTTAATATATGTAGTTTGGTTGTCCTGTTTCTATGATACAAGCACTTTAGTAGCTTAGTATAGAAATGTAAAAAGTTGCAAGTTTGCGGACCAGGGCTAATAACTACTTTAACACACTACTCTAAGGGGTTTATATACAGTTAGAAGGCAGAAAAAAAGTGAATATTCCAGAATATTTTCTGAGAAAACTTTTAAATTTATTGATCCAAAAATTCGTTCACATATTATGGTATCTTTTAACTGTATTTTAAGACTTAGTACTAGTAAAAATAATCATTTGGAATGGAGGTACAGTTGATTTCCGGGAGCTCCTCTCAAAAAAGACTTTTTGCGGTGACCACTATATCTCTGAACTGGATCCTCTGAAATTAAAAAACCAAACAGACTTCGTTAAAGTAATGTTAAATCTAGTAAAATATCGAAGGAATAAGCAGAATAACATTTTTTGACAAAATGGCGGCGTCTCAAAGAAAAAAAATGATTTTTCACCGAAATTTCGGCCTTAAATTGTTTATAAAAAATAAATATTTATCGGAGAGAAAAAATCTTCGATTAATTACTAAAAAATATATTTAAGAAGCCCGTGTTAAAATTTGTGACTAATCGGTTTAGCCGTTTTCGAGTAATGTTGGTCACCGACTTTGAAAACACCATTTTGAGAAAAACGCGTTTAAAGTTTGGAATGTACTTTACATGGGATAAAAACATTTTTTTTTACCTTACATGAAGTTGTCTATTCCATGACCATATAATACACCCTCCGCCGATTCGGCAGCTTCTAATAACCCGAGCTGATGTCTGCGAGCCATTCTTCCATCTTGGGTGCTCTCACGCATTCTGAGATCGGAAATGTTCACGCAAGATGAGCAGATCTTCTTTTGCGGCATATGAATGCGCATTGGGCCCAAGTGTAATTCCTATTGCCTTCATATAATACAATAGCGATGCCATTCCTTCATTAAATATGCCGGCAGCTACGTATGCAGCGATTTCCACAGTTTTCGAACCGGCCGGAACAATTTCGGGAAAGATTTTCCAAATCAGTTGATTGTAGCTCTCGTTGAAACTTTACATTTCAGGTATAAAATAAACACTAATACACTGTTGCTTTACGCATCTAAATACATTAGAAGGGAGTATTTACAATAGGCAGGTGCATAAAAGGGACAGCGTTCCAGATAGGTGCTGCCGCTCCGGCCTTGTACTTCCAAGCACTCTGAAACGCCTTTTCAAATTTGCATGTAACTTTGAAAATATTCACCGGAACGATATGAAATTTTCTGTGTGTATTCTTAAATATATGTACAATAAGAAAATAAAATTAAAAAAAAAAACGATTTTTTGAAAATTCTAACTGTATATAACCCTATGACTGTTTAGACTATGAAGTGACTCAGCCATGTTTCGTAATCAGCTTAAAAGTTGCCAATTACAACTAGGCCGGCATAGTAGATAGATGCGACTGTTACTTGCATTTGTTTAACTGCATTCTATTTATCGCACTCTACTTCAGCTTAACATCAGGCGGGGTGCTGTCATATGTCAAGTCAAAACACAATAATATTTAAAAAAACTTTTATGACGTATATCTCGACGTTTCGTATAATTACACAGACACAGTGTACAAAATGTAAAACATAGAATAAGGCATACTACAAGCACAAAGTTAATCCGAGCTTTAAGCTCGTCTTGACTCAGTTTTAAGTACGAGGAAGTCTGCTCTCGGCCCAACAAAGGCTCCTCTGTTACATCTTTTACATTTACTGTCTCACATTCTAAATGCAGTACTATTTCTAATTATGGTTGTATTATAATAATAAGGTAGTATTATACATAGTATAGTTATGGCTAGGTTTATCAAATCATAATATATCTATAAATTGAAATATTAATGAATAAACAAATTTTATGCGGCTTACTCCCGCTTACTCAGCCTCACTCTCACTGTGCGAATCTCCGTGACCACGATGGCTGCAAAGCTCTCGAAACGTCGGAATAATAAAATAAAATTGCAAAATTAAAACCAAAATAAACGCCAGCCAAAAAAAAAAACAAAACAAATCAATCAATGTTCGCGCAAAATCTAAGAAAATAATATTTTAAATATTTCTTTATTTTACACTGGCAGATAATGCCCAAAGGTTTTTTTTATAGAGACATGACATCAGATTCCGACTTGCCTGATGGTTAGCAATGAGAAGTCCAAAAGCGCTTACGACTGTAAAGTACGACTTAGTTTAGTAGTGCCTCGCCGTCACTGTGCAAAACAAAAGGTTTACCTATTATATAAATAATAATATGTTCAAATAATTATTAATTTATGAACTTATTTTTGTCTCTGCCTATCCGTGGAAAAGGCGTGATTAAAACTACTCCAAATTTCCTATACAATCAATTTTTTTATTATTTACTATAGTAAGCTACTAAAGTGCTTGTATCATACAAACAGAACAACCAAAGTACATATATCAAAGATACATTGGTGCCGGCAAGTGGTTTTTGAACCCCTCCTCTCGGTTTCACGTAACCATTGAACTGCCACAACACCACGGTCGCTACGGCGGAAAGAACAATTCATTTTATGTCACTTTGATATTAGCTTATAGCGTATTCTCTATTAGCTTAAACGCGTATTCTCTATTAGCTATTAGCTTAAACAGTATAGTTATTAAAGTGGCTGATCTCTAAAATCAATAATGCGCTTTTGCAACTATTCGAGTTTAAACGTAATTATTTAAGGCTGTGATTGATTATATCGTATAAACAAGAAACTATATGGTACGTTATCAAATTAATTTTTCAATTAGTTTCACGTAAATATATTTCGTACGGCTCCGACGCGACACACAAACTATAGTTTGTGTGACTCGACATATGACAGCACCCCGCTTGATGTTAAGCCGAAGTGTGGTCCATGAATAAATGTCACTGCTACTATAATTCAATAACTGTGAGTAGCAATCACATCCACTATTCCGGACCTAGATGGAACCGGCAACTTACAAGTTGATCCCGAAACGTGACCAAATCACTTCACGGTCTTCACGGTAAGACTCATCCGCTTCCTGAATTTTTTTAACAATCATTCATTAAAAAATCTACATTTAACTAACAAAGATCAATTATTTAGTGAAGAAGAAAAAACAGAACACAGGAACTAACATCAAAATTGAATTGATTGTACAAAAGATTAAAAGAAAATCCTTTTAATTTCTTAGTAACAATTACCGCGAACAATATATTATTTTTTCCGCTCCATAACCGCTTACCGCTACAACTAATTTCCGTCTTTCACAGATGAGTGATTTAATCTAACAAGGATTTAGATTGTTCGCAGATTTACACAAAATAATTATTGTACAATCTTTCGTAGGTATATTTTATATTTACAAGAGTAAGTAATTTTCCATTTCTACACTAACCTAATAAACGTGCCCTCATTATAGAAACTGGACGAACAAATTACATCAAAGATACACAAAAAATACACAAAAAACCTTTTTTTTTATTTTTTTTTTATTTAAAACTGGGGACTGAAAAAAACAATATACATATGTTATTAAGGTTAAGGCGACCGTGATGTAGTGGTAGTGCAATGGTTACGCAAACCAAGAGCACAAATTTGAAAACACTTGCCGGTACCAATGCGTCTGTGATATAAAATACGAGTATGTACTTTGGTTGTCCTTTTTCTATGATACAAGCACTTTAATACCTTAGTATAGAAATGTAAATTTAATGAATTAAACAAATTTTATGCGGCTTATTATCGCGTTTATTTTGGTTTAGATTATACATTTTTTTTTTATTTCGACGTTTGTAAATCTAAACCAAAATAAACGCGATAGTAAGCCGCATAAAATTTGTTTAATTCCTTAATCAATGTTCGCGCAAAATCTAAGAAAATACAATGTAAATTTAAAAATAAGTTTGGCTTGCCTAAGTCGCCGTAACTATGCCGGCCAAATTTTCATTAGTTCTATGTAACTGAAACATGGATTATTAATATTCAAATGTAGGTGGTAGATAGTTACAATATCAAGTGCTAGCAGCCGTAATCCAAACTTTGTGATTGCACTAGTTGTCTTAACTTAGTTCATAACTAAGACCTAGTACCTCTTTGATGAAGTTTAGTCATGCACTAATTGTTTTCTAGTTCAATGGCAATAGATTTAATAGCACAGGTTTCAAGATAACATGACATTCTGATAGATAATATTAAAATTATTATAATCAATATAAAAGAAGTTTTTCTGACCAATTTACCTGCTTTGTGGACATTTTTTTAAGAATGTCCCCGATTTCAATCAATCATTTAAATTGTTTTGGTTTAGAATTTACAATTTTATTTTTATTTTTTTATTGTGACACGACATCTGAACTCGACCCGCCTGGACTGCCGCCTGATAAGCAAGAGGAGGTCCAAAAGTGACGACATCTGAAAAAAATCGAGTTTATTCACGGCTGCTTCAGTCAAGGTCATAGGATGGAGAGAACACATGGGCTGGCAAAGCATTCCACTTTTCGATTGTTCTACAAAGAAAAGACGCACCGACGAGAGCTTTGCAGCCATCGTGGTCACGGAGAGACTGACCGCATAAAATTTGTTTAATTCATTAATCAATGTTCGCGCAAAATCTACGAAAATACAATTGAATTGTCACGCCTTTTTTCCACAGGGATAAGCAGAGATAATGAAGCGTCTCTTGCTATGATCCTAACATAACTCCCCGCTTCTATCGCAACCATAATTCTCTTCATACAAGCTCTGCTATGGTTTCTTAAGATGTGTAGGCAACCTTGCTTTTATAAGAATGTCTTTGTTTTGGTCAGAAATCATTTTTCTCGGTCTGTTTCCGATTTGATCAAGAAATAATCTATCTCTCGTCAATATCCATTCATCCACTTTTTTAATATGCCCAAACCATCGCAACAAACCTTTCTCAATCTTCTTTCGAATCTCTTTTTTCATCTTTTTATTCGAATTTCTACACTTGTATCATAGAAACAGGACATAAACAAAGATACATTGGTTTTGAACTTGTGCTCTCGGTTTCTGTAACTATTGCACTATCACTACACAACGGTCGTTCTTTGCACCACTGCATTCTTTGCCCTATACGCGATCGTTAACTCACATGCACTCCTTTTATGAGCGATTTTATAAAGCATTCATGCTTCTTCTGCCACACTTAGCATTCACTTCCATACATTAATAAAGGAACAATTGTATTGTATTGTTGTAATAATAATAAAGTGTAATTTAAAATGAATTTATAAATCTCATGTGAATGGATGCGTAAAACGATGCAGGCCCAGGAGGGTGTCTGCCGACCAAATCGGAGACATCCTCAAGAAAGCCAGGTTGCCTAGTGCCCATAACCATAGAGCTTGTATGAAGAGAATTATGAATGTGAAGAAAGCGAGGGAGTTGTGTCAGGATCGTGGCAAGTGGCGTTCCATTGTCCCTGTGGGAAAAAAAGCGTGACAATTTTATTTGGATTTTTTGAATTTAAAATGTTTTTATTCGTTTTATATTATTATATGATTTATATTATCATTATCATTTATATTATCATTAATTAAATAAATAAAAAATTTAAAATGATATTTATAGATTCAAAATTGAGAACTGATAATGCAAAAGCTGTAACAAAAATACAACCTATTTCAGTTGAAAATATGAAATTGTTTGTTCAAAATGTTTCAGCTTTTGCATCCAATATGTAAATTTAGTTCTATTATTGTACAGCGTTTAGTTTTCAGTCGTGTAAACTTTGTTTTTGATTTTATATGCATATTCAAGTAGTTCAGTAAAGCTGATACGTTACTACGCCATTTTGTACAACGATAACTCATTCTGTATGCAGTTCAGTTTTAAACTCGCAAGTTAAATCTATCATAATTACTCTTAAACTTAAACTTCCGTTTATAACGAAATACTAGTCACGTAAGTCCCGGCTTCGATTCCCAGTCAGAGTAATGTATTATATTGTTTCATAGCTATAAATTGTATTTAATAATTGAATTGGATATTTGCAGATATTTGACCGTAGTAGAAGTCGCCCCATTCCAATTTAACATCATACGGAGTGCTGTCATAATGTGTCGAGTCACAATTAAAACAAATCCCTATTCCTACTCTTTGTAACACCTCCCTTGGTACCTCGGACAGACTGGATATCCTGCAACATAGTAGTGACATAGCGGCTTTACCCTTATTGCGTATACCAAGAAGCATGCTCCGAGGAGCCCTTTAACCTTGTTCCTACCTCATCTTTTTACACCAGAGATACCCGCCCCGCACAAGTCGGAGAAAGCATCTGCATACTGTCGACCGCATGGGCAGGTTAGGTGCATCGTTTCTTTGGATCACCGGTAATGGATGAGAAGGAAGCAGCTTTCATCAGCTTAATAAACTACCATACAATAATACCTGTCTTTATTGATGCTTTATATATGGATAATGTTTGTTATTGAAATTAAACACTTAATATTTTTTTACTGTATTTAAATGTTGTTGTTTATGTAAGGATCGTGGTAAGTGGCGCTCCATTGTTTCTGCCTATCCCCGTGGGAAAAAGGCGTGACAATTTGATTGATAAATTGATTGTTTTTTTGTTAACAAAATATAAAAAGTCATTCCAAAAGTACTCTAAAATACGAGAATAACTCTATTTAAATCGAGGGTAGCTAACCGACGTTTAAATGCATTCATACGTCACCACTACGTCATGTCTGACAGAACTTTTAACAGCTCATTTACACAAAATATTTCCTAAAACTGGTAATAAAGTAAACGATCTTAATAATAGATTTGGGTTGTGGTAAAATAAAGATTTATATTGTCTGTGGAAAATACGTGTTTTATGTTTTATAATTTATATGTTCAAAACCTTTTCGTTATAGTCTGTCTAAGCGGAAATGACGCGCCCAAAAAGCTATATGTTTATAGTCACTAGGCAACCCAGCTCTATAAAAAAAAATATAAAAATATTAGACATGTATTTGTTCTTAGTTTTATACTAGCTAAATGTTTATGATAATAAACCGTAAGTAATAAAAGCTGGTTAATTTACTTAACTTAACTAACCATGACCTTAGAAAACTCAAGTTATATTTAAAGGGGTTGTAATGTTATGTTATCTTATCTTTACTACACAAAGATGATTGTCAAACATTCACATGTCATTCGAGTTGAATTTTTTGACACATTTTCATACGTCACTGATAAGTTTATAATCTAGTTTATGATGTTACTATTTATAACTTTCGTGAGTAAATTTTAAAAGTTTTCTACCTTTTTTTGTTGAGACGCGACATCTAATCTAGGCGACCGTGGTGTAGTGGCAGTGCAATGGCTACGTAAGCCGAGTAGCACGGGTTCGAAACCACTCACCGGTACCAATGTATGTTTGATATATGTACTTTGGTTGTCCTGTTTCTATGATACAAGCACTTTAGTAGCTTAGTATAGAAATGTATATTTAAAAAAATAATAAAAATACTTGCCTGATTAGTAAGCATGAAGAGCTCCAAGAACGAGACGACTGAAAAAAACTGTTGTACGGTTGCCTCAGTCGGTCTCTATGCCGGTCAAAAATGCCTTTTCACGCTCCGTTTTAAGGATCCATGATTATAGGATGAGGAAACATATGGATTGTGACGCGACATCTGATCTCGACTTCCCTGATGATAAGTTAGTAATACAAGGCGGCCATGGTGTAGTGGCAGTGCAAGGGTTACACAAACCGAGAGCACGAGTTCAAAACCACCCACGGTACCAATGTATCTTTGATATTTGACTTTGATTGTCCTGTTTTTATGATACAACCACTTTAGTAGCTTGGTATAGATATGTAAAAAAAGTTCTAGATCAAGTTTTTTTTTAAATATAGGTAGTTAGTAAAACGGATACTTTTAAATATTCGTATACGTTTAAATATATATTGTGCTCAAGATACAAATAAAATGTAACTTAAGCACTTAGGTAGCCTATCTAAAAAAACTCTATTGTTAATTTGATATTACCCCGCCTAATGTTAAGCTTGAGTGCAGTCCATTAATGCCGGCCAAGTTGGAACAGGCAACTTACAAGCTGATCCTAAAACGCGACTGAGTCACTTCACTATCTTTATACTTGTAACCACTGTTAAAATAAACTTCTTGGTGTTTTTGTAATTTCTCTTACCGATGTATTTATAAAATGTATCTTGTAATTTAGAAATAAACACGTGAAAAACAGTACTTACTATGTGTCATTTGTAATTGTCCACAAACCCGTGTAGGGACATTTTTAAAACGTCGCTATTTTACCAAAAAATCCCTCCCT
This sequence comes from Tinea trinotella, assembly GCA_905220615.1. Lineage (NCBI taxonomy): Eukaryota > Metazoa > Arthropoda > Insecta > Lepidoptera > Tineidae > Tinea > Tinea trinotella. The sequence goes on along the minus strand of HG992320.1, from coordinate 1,539,277 downwards.
CGGACAGAAAAAAAGCACATTAACTATTTGAGGGTTAAACGCATGGTTGTCTAAAACCAAAATACAGTATCGCATATATTAACATGTATGTAGTCAGTTACATGCAATCTAAATAGGCATAAAGACTGTGCCTACTCTAATAAAATTGCTACTCAAACTGTATTATTTATTTTGTTACTAAATAATACACAATCCCACCGCATGCCACTGTATGTAGTAGCAGTCACCTCCATTCATTGATCGCATTCTAGCTTAACATTAGGCGGGGTGTGTCATATGATACGAGAAAAAAAAAACTTTAAAAAACATAGTATTTTCTTAGATTTTGCGCGAACATTGATTAATGAATTAAACAAATTTTATGCGGCTTACTATACTTTTATTAAAATTACTATACTTTTTATTAAAAAACATAAAAAAAACTCGTACATAAAAACTTATAGTCATAGTAATTGTATTGTAATTAACTTATATATTATGATATGGTACATTGTGCTGTACCCCACATACTATAGGTTTTCTTTTCACCCCAAAGTTGCCCGGAAGAGATTGTTTGAGGTGGCAAAACCAATCAGCTTATGTGTGTTTACATTCAACTTATGTCCAACATAAATCATATAATAAATACTGTGTTTTGTATTTGACCAGCAGCACAGATGGCACTGCGTAATGGAGTGAGCCCGGTCTAATTGGCCCTTCTTTTTGTGTTTAACTATTTTCGTTTTACAATGGGGAAAGTTAGTTTTAATTTTATTCAGCACTCGTACAATATTAGGATGTTTTTTGTGTAAAATTGCCCATGTATGTGAGTCCAGTTAAAATTTATCATTTTAATTTATTACCGAGATTTTCCGACGTGGATCAGCACGATGTAAAGATAGGCAGGCACATAGACCCTGTGTAGCTTAATGGTCAGAGCGGTTGCGTGTTATCTTACAAACACCGGATTCATAGAACGACGTAGAATGACCAGAGTTTTTATTTTTTATTATTTTTATTGTGACACGACATCTGACCTCGACTCGCCTGATGATAAGCAAGAGAAGGTCCAAGAGTGACGACAACTGGAATAACCGAGTCAGTTCCCTGCTGCCGCCACTATGCCGGCCTAAGTATGTTTTCTATGATACAAGCCCGTTTAGTAGCTTAGTATATTAGTAGAAATGATTTTTTTAGGGCTCGACTATGACTCTTACAGCAGTCCTATCCACTACACCGGCCTAGTGGGATCCGGCAACTTACAAGCTAAACCTGAAATGCGAATTAGTCTGTACATTTAGACCCGAGATCGGCAGACTGGACACCACTGTCTACCACTCATATTATGTAAAATGTCAAAAAATAAACGATGTAGAATTTGTGGTACGAAATATAGAGACGTGGAGTATTCTGACAGTTTCTTAATAATGTCTTATAGAGTTGTGCAAACACGCCGCTGCTGGCACTTTTTGATATTAATATTTATTCTTCTGTATGCGCATTTTGTTTATTTCATGATATATGTTAAGGAAAATTTAATATGTTAGAGTATTTAAGGTTTAATTCTTATGGTATCACCTGATGTTAAGCTGTAGTGTGGTCCATAAATGGAGGCTTTTTTTATTGTGACACGACATTTGACCTCGACCCGCCTAATGATAAGCAAGAGCATATCCAAGAGTGTCGACGACCGAAACAACTGAGTTAGTTCACGGCTGCCTCAGTCGCCGTCACTATGCCGGCCAAAGAAAGGCTACTATCAAATACTCATTAGCACTGCTACCAGTTACTCGTACAAAGTTTTTTATTATTATTGAAACTTGACATTTGATCTCAGCTTGTTCAATGGTAAGGGAAGTCCAAGAGTACCGATTACTAAAAAACCAATTCAACTTTTGTTTGCCTTAGTCGCTGTCACTATGCCGGCTAAAGTTCTATAGTTTTATAGATATTTTTTTTTTCATTCATTTAGGGGGTCTTTTGCATTCCTATCTATGTCAGGGTCTTCGACAAAGGACCTTTGTCTCATTCGGCCCAATTCTACTTACCCAAAATCAATTTCAAATACGACACATTTAACAAATAACATCACAAATGCAAAACTTTACATTTTGAGATTAAATTAAATGTCATGTTGTTATTATCCTATTTATACAAGTAGTATTTTTTTAAATATGATTTTGTGCACGTATCGAAATATATCGAAACTACCATATATCTTTTGGTCATCAAACATTGCAAAAGTAGTACATAAAAGCCCAAAATAAATGATGTTCTTTATTTAAAAATATATAAATGCAGAATAAATTTGTTTCTTAAATATAGTATTATTGTGCAGAAGAAATAAACAACCTCTTAGATTTTATTTTTTTCAGAAATTTAGCTTAACAATAAATTTGACTTACAGCTTTATTCGTTTAAGGTCTTTTAACATGTAGTAAAAGTATAATCATTGAAGGGTTAATTATTGATCCCTCTGTATCAGACCAAAAAAGGGTTAAGGGTAAAAACTCTTCTTAATTTAAATCTAAAAACGTCAAAGCTACGGATTATGTTCCGGGCCTATTGTCTGGAGTATAGCTGGAGAGATTTTATTAGCATTTTTTCGTTGATAGCACTTTACAGATGCTTTGTGGATAGACTCATTATGAGGAGAGATATTTTTAAATAATAATGACTATATCATAAATTAAGGTTTTTCCCGACTAAATCGGAAACATTCTCAAGAAATCTGTGTTACCTAGTGCCCATAATTGTAGAGCTTGTATGAAAAAAAATGTGGATGAAAGGAAAGTGAAGGAGTCGTATCAGGGCCGTGCCTCCATTGTATTTTACTATCCCTGTAAAAGAAGGCATGTCAATTTGATTGATTGATTGATTGATATATGTTTTCACACTATCTTTGGCCAGCATGGTGACGGCGGAAAGTAAAACTGAAACGCTCTTGAACCTCCCCCTGCTTACCATTAGAGAATTCAAATTAGACGTCAAGTCTAAGAAAAATATGCAACGCCTTTGTTCCCACAGGGTTAAGTAGAGATAAGGGAGTGCCACTTTCCATATTTCCGACACAACTCTCTTACTTTTTTTACATTGCTTTTTTCGCACCTAATAGCAATGTTGATTTATCGATCAAATCAATCAATCAAATCGAACGACTTTCCAGGATCCTGATCAAGAAATTGTGTTATGCCTAGTGCCTATAAGCGTAGAGTTTGTATAACGGAAATTGTGGATGTGAGAAAAGCGATGGAGTGTCAGGATCATGACAAATGGCCCTCCATTGTCTCTGCCTATCCCTGTGGAAAAAGGCATGACAATTCGTTTCGATTTATGATTGATTGTAGTACCACTACACCACGGTCATCTTTTAAAACGTTTGCTTTTAAATAATATTATAGCTTCTAAATGAAGCAGAGTCTATTTCCTTATCTGTTCCTTTTTAAAATAAAATCACTAAGAACCAAAGACTTTTTTAATTATAATGAATTCCGTTCTATGGAGGAAAAGGCGGAAATGGAGAATTAATTAGGAAGACAATTCACAATTTTACCCGCTATTCACTTTTAAGCACGATCGTTTAAATATAAAGCTATTAAGTTTTAAAGATAATCGCATTTAATATTCATCTCGTCTTTAGGATTTGACTGGGTATTTGACTCCAGGAATACTTGGTTGCGTGTCCATTTCACTACTAATATAAAAGGATGTATATATGTTTTATATTTTTCTCTTTAGTTCCAAAGGTTCCAAGAGAATGATAACTAGCATTAAGTCCGCCTGCGTGCACCATAGTACGGTAAGTCATAAATAAAAAAATAAAAATATATAGTAGAATATTTTTTATTATTATCTAACAGGTTAAAGGATTACAAGCTCTTTGTACTAAATTTAAAGCTGTTTCAAGTGATTGAAAAGAATTGATAAATCTCATGAGAATGGATACTTTAAACAAGGCAGGCCCAGAAGGGTGTTGTCCGACCAAATCGGAGACATCCTCAAGAAAGAGGTTGCCTAGTGCCTATAACCATAGAGCTTGTATGAAGAGAATTGTGAATGTAAAGAAAGCGAGAGAGTTGTGTCAGAGATCATGGCTCCGAACGAGGCACGTTAAAATTATCCCAATAAGCGAACCTGAACTTAGTGTCGCGATGTAGAGCAACATATATTTGTCTCTTTTTCGCTCTCAATAACTATCATTCCGTCCTACTTTCACTTGTGTGTGTGCCTAGTCGTGGTTGATCGTTAAAACTCATGCTATTTGAACACTAAAAAGAGCGCCACTTGCCACGATCCTGACACAACTCCCATGCTCTCCTCATATCCACAATTCTCTTCATACAAGCTCTAACTAAATAAAATCATATTAAAATAACATTGTATGTAAAAATCATATCTCGTAGGTGTCATAGTGAATTTGTTCTACTAAAATAAATAAAGAATATAATCATAAAGGACTCGCAAATGTCATTCATAATATTAAGTTATATTACAAATAAATAAATAAAAAACTTATTTAGTCACTGCACGTGGTTCATATTAACACGTGCGATGACATATTCTTTAGGGTTGGCACCATTTTTAATGGACTATAAAAATAATATTAAGTACATTATTATTCAGTTTCTGGAAGAGTGGGTTTTATGGCATTGTTTGAATTTAGTATAGTCGTGTTTATAGTATTCTTATTATTGTGGCTCGACATATGACAGGGCCTAGCCTGGTGTTAAACATGAGTGCGGTCTATGAATACAGTTATCTGCAAGCAGTCGCTTCCACTATACCGGCTTAGTTGGAACTGGAAACTTTCAAGCTGAAGCTAATTTCAAGGATTCAATAATTCACTGCCAACTGTCTAATTATATTTGTTTAATTGTATATTTCATAATTATGTTTCTAAAAAAATAGATAATAAACACAATATACCTATTTGAGAGTACGGACAGTTTAGCATGTCTGTCGTAATCGTGCCTTTGTCTTGGAAACATTACCATCCGGTTTCATTTATAAACATAGACTTGTAGCTATTGAATCTGCACTCATAACATAGATGTGATATACATACTGACTGCAGGGTTGAAATCAGAATCGTAGCATGCCTTGGCGGGGCCCCGTGTGAAAATTTGTTTGGAGGCCTTTAGGAAGGGTGGATTTCTCACAAAAGAAAAAATAATGTTTTTTATTATTTTTGCCCCTGTGGCCCCGTATAATTGATACGGCGGTAGCTACGACCCTGGTTGAAATAAAGAATAGCGAAATATAACCCTAAAAATGTAAATTTTTCAAAACTTTGAACATCAGTAGAACCCCAAATATTTTTGAAATTATTTATATAATCTACAATTGCAAAAGCACATTTTTGAGACACCCAATTGTATATATTTTTTTACATTTCTATACTCAGCTGTATCATAAAAACAGCACAGCCAAAGTACATAAAAGATACATTGTTACCGGAAAGTGTGTTTGAACCCGTGCTCTCGGTTTGCGTAACCATTGCACTACCGCTACTCGCCTTAATACAAGTAACAACCCTAAAGAACGTGAGTGGACCGCATCACACGAATCCATGTTATTGAGAACATGTCGACTACTGAATTACATTTTCTTCAACAAAATAAAACTAGAGCACGAATGTCGCTTTAATCACAAACAAAATATTCTAAAATATTTCTCTTTTAACAAATCTAGCATATCTTATTACTAAACATATAGAATTTCCATATATATAGAAAATCATAGAATATATATTATATATAGAATAGAACATATATATAGAACATCACAAAAATGTATTGGCCTCCTTATTTCAGACAGTTTCGCGGTCATCTTGAAAGTTGCCGGTATTCACCGAGGTCGGCATAGCGAAGGCAACTACAGGCTGCTACCTACAACAGCTATATGACATGAAACAGCAGTCAAATCCGCTCATCGATTGCACTTTAACTTAATTGCATTGTCTGAATTATAGGTCTTTGGCCGGCATAGTGACCGCGACTGAAGCAGCCGTGAACTAACTTGTTTTTTTCAGTCGTCGTCACTCTTGGACTCCTCTTGGTTATCATTAGGCGGGTCGAGGTCAAATGTAGTGTCACAATAAAAAAAAAAGTTCTCTCTCTCCCATGCAAAGAAATGATATACCGATAGATTAAAAGATCTGCAAGTAACACTCGTATATGATATGTAAACCTCAACATAGTGAATAATTGTTTTGGTTTAGAAACAATCAATCAAACTGTCACACCTTCTTTCCACAGGGATAGGCAGAGACAATGGAGCGCTACTTGCCACGATCCTTAAACAACTTCTTTGCTTCCTTCACATCCACAATTCTCTTCTTAAAGGCTTTGTGGTTATGGGCACTAGGCAACCCAGCATTCTTGAGGATGTCTCCGATTTGGTCGGAAAACACCCTCCTGGCAGGCCTGTTTAACGCATCCATCCACATCAGATTTATAAATTCCTTTCTTCACTACTTTCACTCATCCTTTCATGTGCCCGAACCATTGAAGCATTCCTTTGTCAATCCTTGTCACTACATCTAGGAACAAAGTAGGTCAATTGGCACTCTATATTCTAGTTTTAAAAGTATTTTAATTGAATCCTTGAATACTATTTATATTAGGATTACAAACAAAAAACAGTACTTCAAAGCTTTGATTGCTATATAAATGTATTTAACCCTTTTTAGCCACAGAAAGTAAACGCAAGCCTTTTTGTTTGACCACACTGAGCTTCTGTTAGAGTGACCATAAGTTAAGAAAAAAAACAATTCATTAAAGCCTGTATAACAATAACTTCTTTATATATATAATTTATATATATTCTTTATATATATACCTATGTAAGTACGTCGCATACATACAACTTGCATAGTTCATTGCGTATTGCACATTACTAGACAGACAGACAGCTGTCATTAACGGCTCTGCAGCTTGAGCGACGTTCTCAGAATATGAATAAGTATTCTCATCAAAATCTAATAATATTTTATGAAATATTCAATATTTCGGTGCCCCTTTACTAGGTAACCTTTATTTTTCCAGTAGCCGGCACTCTTTAACCTCTATCGTGCTTACCATCAGGCAGGTCGAAGTCAGATGTCGAGTCACAATAAAAAGAATTTCTGGGTGTCCTGGTGACATAACATTAAAACCTAACCTTATAATTTAATGCGACCGTGGAGTAGTGGCAGTGCAATGGCTACGTAAGCCGAGTGGCACGGTTTCGAAACCACTCACTGGTACCAATGTGTCTTTGATATATGTAGTTTGGTTGTTCTGTTTCTATGATACAGCACTTTAGTAGCTTAGTATAGAAATGTATAATAATAAAACTAAAATAAAAAAATATTCAGTGTATAGATTCAAATAATAAAAAGACAAAGAATCGCAATTTTTCCTTATTCGAATCGGGTACACACTTACATAAGCAGAGTTTCGCCTTTATGTACATATAAATCTGTATGAGTGGCGCTCCTCTGCATTCTGTGGGAGTTAGGGCGTGACAATAAATAATGATGGTATAAAACTATCCTAATTCGCAATACAGTGTAACCGACACTTTTACACGATCATCTCCGCCATCACGCAAAAAAACTGCAAAACATTTCCGAACTCTAACGTTAATCAAAACAGCACGTCGAGATCTTTCAACGGCACCTTGATCGTACACGTTACCTAGAAGTAGGAGGAATAATATGTCAATGGGCAGACGGATGGACGCAATTCACATTATAATATAGTAGTACAGTGTAGAACCATAATAATACAACAGATGAAGACATTTAAATAAATTCATATTTTATTTAAATAATAATGTGTTCCGATGGCGACGGCTGACTGGGATTGCACACTGCACTATTGGTTTGTATGAATCTGTATAACGCGGCCGCAGACTGCAGTGCCAATTGCACAGAATCAATCTCATACAGATTCATACAAACAAAAATCATCGAAATATTTTTTCAAAATGTATAATCTATGCAAAATGTTTTTTTTTTTCACTGAATCCGAATATATATATAATGACTTGTTTAATTTTTATTATTATTGAGAAACAGATAAAATTAAAAGTATATTAACTATAATTAAACTACAAATAAAAAAATATACTCTAATGACACCGCATCAGAGATAGTCCCAAGGAAACTGGCAACATTCTCCCTTGGCAAGGCTAATACGTTGGCAGAAATAATTGATAGCCTTCCTGACTCCAGACTTCTCCGTCAGCCACTCGGACAACTCCTCGGCAATATATGACTTGATTTCAAAAGATAATGTTGGATGCGCCTCTTGCTTATAACGGCAGTAGTGCTGTCTGCATTCGAAATCTGCAGTTTGCGGTCGCCATCAGAATCACACCTTTAAGCTACTATGTCTAAATAATATGTATAGGTACTGCATAGCATGCACCGTTGGCTACTTTACCAACATACAAAAACCCTTATGTGAGCTTTGTAAATCTAATTGGTTGGCCAGACTTTGTGGTGACCCTACAAAAGGTCCACCTTCAGTGGTTTTCTTCTCTCCTATTCCTTTTGTCGGACGTCAAACGGGTTAACGAGCATTTGTGAATAGACCTTTGATAAAATTTAGGACGTTTATGTACTAATAAATATTTCGAACTATTATAAGGCTTATTCGGACGAGTAGCGTTCTACTTTTTTTGATGTTATGCTAAACTAATTTCTGTAGTTGGTGGGTGGTCTTTCGGGTCTTGAAAGTGAAAGGATAAATTATGGATATTCAATGTAAGATTGTATAATATATATTTGTTATGTTATTTTTTTATTATAATTATTAAATAGTTGACTAAAGAGTCAGTTTTTATTGGTGATTCCCTACAAATACTTTTATTTAAATTGAAATACCCCTAAATTAAGGTACTAAATTATATTAAAGTAATTTAAATTTATATATTGCTTATCTCTGTGGGAATTTAATCGTGAGGTTAAAAAAAACAAGTTTACTATCAATGAAAGAGGTAAACAGAGAGATAAGTAGTAAAGCCTCAAAATACTTAACAAATAAATTAAGAACTAAGACTTGTCGAAGTCTTGGAAAAGTCTTGGAAGATAAACTTCATCTTCCAAGACTTTCCGCCCCCAGGTCTACCCCACCTGCACATGACCTGAGACATAGATAAGCTAATGCGGCTGCTAGTTATCCATATGCAAACAACAGTAGCTCCAGCAACTATTAAGCTGATTCCGAAACGCAACTGAGTCACTTTACTGTATTTACTGGTACTAGCACCTCTTACAAGTATACAGACCTGAAGTGACTTAATCGCGTTTCGGGATCAGCTTGTAAGTTGCCGGTTTCAACTAGGCTACTTACATTTCTTTAACTGTAGTAGCAGTCACATTCATGATGTTAATGTTAATTGATGTTAAGCTGAACCGCACTCCAGCTTAACATCAAGCGGGTGCTTGATGTTAAGCTGATGTAAGCTAATTTAAACAATTTGAAATTAATCAAATTGTTACGTCTCTTTCCTATGGGGATAGGCAGAGAAAATTGAGCGTCACTTGCCACTCCCTCGCTTCCTTCACATCCACAATTCTCTTCATACAAGCTCCAAGGTTATGGGCACTAGGCAACCTAGCTTCTTTGAGGATGTCTCTGATTTGATCGGAAAACCTGGGCCTACCTTGTTTAACGCATCCATCCATATTTATAAATTGCTTTCGTCAATCTACTTTCACTCATCCTTTCCATATGTCTAAACCATCGAAGCATCCCTTTGTCAATCCTTGTCACTACATCTTCTTTCAAACCACCAATCTATTCTATATACTTATAGAAAAGTGGCTTATGTAGTAGGAAATAAATACTACTAAACCAAAAATAAATCAATGCAATAGTTGTATTAATATCTAGTATGATTGTTGCGTTATGTACTTAGCATTTTGCTTGTAAACATTATTATTGTACGGTCTACAAAAAAAAAAATTTTTTTAGATGATTTTTTTGGTCGGTTTAGTGTCGGCGAGTAATATGAGCCGGTTATTTTAGTCGGTAATGCTCTTGTACTCTTGCAAGTAGAAGAAGCACCTTTGGCCAGCATAGTGACGGCGACTGAGGCAGCCGTGAACTAAGTCGGTTGTTTCAGTCGTCGGCACTTTTGGTTCTCCTCTTGCTTATCATCAGTTAAGGTCAGATGTTGAGTGCTTTATTTATTTATTTTAACACTTTATCGTTTATACAATAGGTATATCGATCAGCATTTTCTGCCAGTCTACCCTGGGAATGAGAGATAAATGTAACATTTATGTAGGTGCAAATATTAAAGTCAAAACTGCACTCATAACAAATAATCAAATGCATGTCTTCGTTTGCGTAAGCATTTCACTATTATTAGATTACGGTCTAGTTTTAATGCAGCCCCCTAGCATGGCAATCCTAATGCAAGGAATATTATTGTAGCTCATTTTAAATAACGTATTAGGTCAGCACATCAAAATGTTTTTAACTCGTTGTTTTGTGTGAAGTTATACAGAACGTTTAAATATCATTTTTTGATACACTGTTCTAGTAAGTTATTTAAAATGAGTTGGAATGATATTCTTTGCAAGGCTTTATCTTGCTTCTTGGATTGCCGAGCTAGGGAGGCTTAAATGCATAGACGACAACTGTAATACAATTTTACTTTATTTTGCATAACATAGAATCAGTTTTAATTACAATTCTTCCATCATTATTAACATAATATTAAAAAAAAATAAAAAAAATTACATTGTCAGCGAAAAGTAATATTAATGTGTAATGCTTATTTTGCCAACTGTACCTGAAACATCTGGCGTATACGAATGCGTTGTCTATATCTAACAGACAATATCGAAGCTCTTATTAAAGACGCTCTGTTTGTCTGTCTGTCTGCAAACGAAAACTTATTAATATCTACTTCCGTTTGTATGATTACGTCTATATAAACATAAATACTACTCCCATATCAATCAAATCAATCAATCAATCAAATTGTCACAGCCAGAGACAATGGAGCGCCACATACCACGATCCTTACACAGCTTCCTTGCTTCCTTCACATCCACAATTTTCTTCATACAGGCTCTGTGGTTATGGGCACTAGGCAACACAGATTTACGCCCATATCATTTGTTTATGTCTGAAAACATACAAATGCATATGTAATTTGTTTTTATTTATTGTGACACCACAGGAGAGTAGAGGTCGCCGATGATTGAAAAAAACATTTCAGGTAACGGTTGCCTCAGTAGTATGCCGGCCAAAAGATTAGTAACAAGTAATTATACTTTTTATTATTATTCCGAGTTCTCTCTCTCCGTGACCACGATAGCTGCAAAGCTCTCGAAACATCGGAATAATAATAAAAAATGTAAAATATTTAACCATAAATAAACGCGATTGTAAGCCGCATAGAATTTGATTAATCAATGTTCGCGCAAAATTTATGATAATTAATTATATTTATTAATTTAAAAGTTATAAATTAACAATGTCAATGCTAGATAAATTAACAATAACCGCAGACATCCACGTGAGAGAGATTTTATCATTTCAATTTTCATTGATAAACTGATTTATTCCTAACCATATCCTCAACAGACACACTACGTCTATGTCTCAGTTGTGAGCCTGCAATTTTCATGATCCTGACAGATCTATCTTGGTTCCAGCGCTTTCGCATCAACTATTCTCTTTCTACATATCGGGACTTCACTTTACTCGTAAATCTCTCCAATATTGTTACGTCTTTTTGATTTCGTAATATCTGCATTCTATCGTCCAAATCGACAGTCAAACTAAACGGTCCAGTGAGTCGTTTTATTGTCGAGTGCTTTGCTAGTCCATGTCTTTTCCCTTTTCTTTATCCTTGTGTTCTTCGAACCTTAGGTCTGAAAAGAACAGGCCGGCATGGTGACGGCAAATAAGGCAACCGTTAAAATTTTAGCCGTTAGTAATTTAAGTCGGTTTTTAAGTTATTGGCACTCTTAGACCTCTCTAGTCGAGGTTAAATGTCGCGTATCAAAAAGCGCCTTACTTTCGTTTCGGGATCAAGGGACCGACCGCGCTACTTCAATAGTAATGACAATGAAATTCATTCCCATTTGTTAAAAAGTTACGCGGTCGCTGTTAGTGTCAAATGTAACTTTTATTCATTCGGACAATGAGTTTCAAGAATGAAAATATTAAATCTCATTAATGGAGTTCAACTGACAAACAAAGCCCATTGTCATTGAGTTTTGCGGTCAGCCCGCAGCTTAAAAGTTGCCGGTTCTATCTAAGCCGGCATAGTGGATATGACTGCTGCTTACAATAATTTAACTGTACTTTATTCTCTATTTATATACCAGCTTCCAACTTAATATCAGGCGGGTGTCATAATATTACGAGTATGTTGGGAGAAAAGAAGAAAAGAAAAGATTTATTTGAACGTGGCGTAATAAGCTTTGGACGGAGTGTGTGTGTGTGTGATCAATATAGTCACTTCCAATACTAACCTCAATTTATAATATTTCCAACCTTTAACCCTCAAACACAAATAGGAGAGCATATGCGACCCGAATCCCTAATACACGTGGTTGCAAAAGCTCCCTTAGGAAAACCGGGAGCTAAACAAATTACTAAACCAAATAATACACAAACGAAATTAAACTTTATTTCAAATGAATAAAAGTTTGTAATACTGTGACGGTTTTAGGATTTTTTTTGTTAAGATAGGTCAAAAATACGGGAAAGGAATCGTTAAAATATTGAGTTACAATGTGGGGGAGGTATTGATGCGTTTTTTTTATTACAATGAAAGATTTGAAAGTTTATTCTTTTGTGTGTAAAAAATTAATTTAAATCATAATAAATATCAATCATTGTTGTTTACATCTGCCGCCGATTTTTAATAATATATTAAAGTGAGAAATTCTGATTCAATTTTCTCTAGTTATACATTCCCCTTACTGTTACTCATACGAGTATTAAACTTCACGGTTTATTAGTATTCTCATTAAAATGAAGTCAATGGAATAATTTATTACTTTTTGTAAAAAGAAATAGTGATCGATTTTATGCTATTAGAATAGGAACTGAAATAGAATAGGACGGACTGTTGACTAACTTCACTTGACTGATTCAAATGTGTCTTTTTCTGGACGGCCCGCAAAGAAAATGATACCATACTAAAGTGAAGTTGGTTGCAGAGTTAGACGTCACAAAATGACCTCTGGAAAGGATGAGTGAAAGTAGATTGACAAAAAAAATCTGTCGTGGGTGAATCTCCTGGGATTATCTGCGTTTAACGAGACAAACCCATAAGGGTGTTTTGTCGACCAAAGCAGAGACATCCTCAAAAAAACTAGGTTTCCTAGTGCCTATGACCATAGAGCTTGAATGATTGATGGATGAGAATTGTGGATGTAAGGGAAGCAAGGAAGTTGTGTCAGGATAGTGGCAAGTGGCGCTTTATTTTCTCTATATAAGGCATAACAAATAAATTTGAAATAAATGAAGTAATCTAACTCAGTCGCATTTCGAGATAAGATTAAAAGTTTCGGGTTACAATTAGTAGATACGACTAATACTTGGTGCGTCTTTTCTTTCTAGAACAATTGACAAGTAGAATGCTTTGCCAGCCATGTGATCTCTCCATCCTATGACCTTGGATCCTTTAAGCGATGCGTGAAGAAGCACCTTTGTCACTATGACGGCGACTGAGAAAGCCGGGAACTAACTCGATTTTTTTAGTCGTCGTCAGTCTTGGACCTCCTCTTGCTTATCATCAGGCGGGTCGAGGTCAGATGTCGTGTCATAATAAAAAATACAATAAAAAAACAAATAACTGACTTGCTTTCTATGAGAGAGAAAGTCAGAGAAACACGCGCACGCCGGCTTATAACTATAGCAAAAAGTGTCGTTACAACTTTTGGTCTTATTTTTTTCCGTCTAGCCCCCTTTCGCAACGCGCGATAAGGAACTTCGTTCCAATAAACATACAGCTATGCAGTAGTAGCAGTTGCTTTCGTTCATTGATCGCACTCTAGCCTAACGTCAGGATGAGTGCTGTCATTATGTCGAGCCCCCTATAATGACATAATTAATTTTATTTGTAATTAAAAAAGGGATGACGTATGCTGTTGAGGGGGCGCGTAGGATGAGGAGAGGAGAAATATCTATACATACATATTAATAAGCAAAGGGTAGTTAGGGGCAGAATTAAGTGTATTAAGTATGTTGTCAACTTAAGGATGCGATAGATATGGTTTGAAAGAAGATGTAATGGAAATGATTGACAAAGGAATGCTTGGATGGCTTGTGCACATGGAAAGGATTGACGAAAATTTATAAATCTGATGCAACGAGGTTGAACGAGACAAATCGGAGACATCCTTAAGAAAGTTGGGTTCCCTAGTGCCCATAACCGTAGAGTTGCGTGAAGAGAATTACGGATGTTTGGAAAGCGAAAGAGTTTAGTTAATTCGAATTTTTCAGGGTTGAGGTCAGATGTCGAGTCACAATAAAAAAACATCTCATCCCTAATACTCTTTTATATCACAAATATTTGGTAACAGCGCTGATTGCCTTACGAGTGGTAGACAGATACAGATGTAGTTGTCACTCAATCGCGTTTCAGGATAAACTTGAAAGTTGCATATCGGCATAGTGGATATGACTGCTACTTACATTTATTAAAATGTAGTAGTAGTCGCTTTTATTCACAGGCCGCATTTCAGCTTGACACAGGCGGGTAATGTTTTTTTTTATTTAAAGATAGATAGGCGACCGTAGTGTAGTGGCTGTGCAACGGTTACGCAAACCTAGAGCACGGGTTCGAAACCACTCACCGGTACCAATGTACCTTTGATATGAGTACTTTGGTTGTCCTGTTTCTATGAAACAAGCACTTAAGAGTGGTAGGCAGTGGTACCCAGTCTGTCGATCCGGGGTGGTACCACCACTTACAAGTATACAGACCGTGAAGTGATTTAGTCACGTTTCGGGATCAGCTTGTAAGTTGACTGTTGGCAACTTACATAGTGGATGTGATTGCTACTCACAGTTATTGAATTGTAGTAGCAGTGACATTCATTTATGGACTACACTTCGGCTTAACATCAAGCTGGGTGCTGTCATATGTCGAGTCACAATATAATAAAATAAAACTAGTAACTTAGTATAGAAATGTATATAATAGTATACATATAATAGATAAAAAAATTAACGAAAGGAATTTATAAATCTGATGTGGATGGATGCGTTAAACAAGGCAGGCCCAGGAGAGTGTTTTCCGATCAAATCGGAGACCTCCTCAAGAAAGATGGGTTGCCTAGTGCCCATAACCACAGAGCCTGTATAAAGAGAATTGTGGATGTGAAGGAAGCAAGGGAGCTGTGTAAAAATCGTGGTAAGTGGCGCTTCATTGTCTCTGCCTATCCCTGTGGGAAAAAAGCGTGACAATTTGATTGATTGATATAATAGATGATAAGCAAAGGGTAGTTAACGCCATATGGCTCATTTATATTTTTTTTCTCTCTAATAATAATATATTAGATACGGGTAAGTGAGTTTAATTAAGTAATTAATATAATGCGAGGGTGTCATATTTAATTTATTGATGACATTAATTTTGATGTCCTTTTCAGATATTGAAAGTCATCAATTTGCTTCATAACATACATATGCTTCATACATCATGTATGAAGAGAATTGTAGATCGGAAGCGAAAGAGAAAAGTGGAGCAAAAGCGTCGTTGGCTGTTTAATCTTAGACCCTTCAAGCGATGCGTAAAGAAGCACCTTTGGCCGGCATAGTGACGGCGACTGGGACAACCGTGAAAACTCATTTTTTTCTGTCGTCGGCACTCTTGCACCTCCTTTTGCTTACCATTGTGCGTGTCGAGGTTTAGATGTCGAGTCACAATTAAAGATGCTGGGTTTCATAATCATAAATTTTCATTACAAATATTATTTAAAAAATAATAATGAATCTTTTAATAAATAGTTTGCACCCAACCAATCACAGCACAACACAACAAAGGTTAGCTGGTAGATAATGTCTAAGGCATTAAGCTCGCCTATGTACCTTATTTTGTATAATAAAGAGTTTACAAAATAAATAAAAATAAAAGCCTGATGATTTAGGCAAAAAAAAAACCAGTCAGTTCACGGCTGCCTTAGTCACCGTCAATACACCGGTACAACTATTAACCCTCAATTGACCACGTTTGGGTCAACAAGACCCTTACAAAACTTTCAACATTTAAAGTGCATGCGAAATCTCATTTTAATTAGGGTGCTGTATTGTTTAATATCGTAATAAATTACCGACGGAACCCCACGTCGGCACGCGCACACCTGGACTTCGATGTGATTAATTGTACACGTGAAATAGGGTTCCGCGGCCATTGACTTTAAATTGATATATTTATAGCTAGGTAGAAAATTATAAATGCTAATTGTATATTGATATCTGTTGGGTTAAATGGGAACTAAACATTGAACAAATACTTAGGGGTTTAAAACCACCGGTACCAATGTATCTTTGATATATGTACTTTGTTTGTCATGTTTCTATGATACAAGCTACTAAAGCTTAGTATAGAAATGTAAAAAAAATTATGAAATAATTTCTTTATTTTTTTACTTCATTTTCATATTTTTTTATATTTAGGCAACTGAAAAAGGATTATAGAAACAGGATGACCAAAGTATATAATATATCAAGTAAATCAAAGATACATTGGTATCGGTAAGTAGTTTTAAGTAGAAGTTTAAGTAAGTAGTTTTTAGGTTTGCGTTATCAATCTACCACTATCTCAAGTTAGCATAAAAAATGTTATTTAAAATGGTTAGTTTTTAAATATCTTAATTATTAGAAAATATCTAAAAAAACGACTACGTTGAAAGATATTAAACTTAAAGCTATAGATGTTGTAAGGTATTGCAGGCGAGGCAATTTAATAGTCCAAGTGATCCAAGTGATCTTTAAGTTAAAATATTTAAATCTGTTTTGTAATACTTTGCTGGCACCGCCTGCAAAGCTTCCAATCATTTTAAATTGTCAAGATTCTATAGTTTTTATTAATAGCACAGACATATTCAGTTAAATTGAAAAATAAGTAAATAAACTTTAGGGCAAAGTCAGATTTACAATGAATTAAATAATTTCTCAACATCCATGAATACTTCGTGCGGGTGCCGGCTCCATCGCGTGTCAGGCAGGAGAATGAAGGCAGCGTTCCGGACTTGTGACCAAAATGTAGGTTTCAAAGCTTTTTGTGACTTGTCACCTTCCCTGCCCTCACTATCTCTTCTACACAACCAAATATTGGGGTCGAATAGAGAATAGAGAAATGGAGGTCGAATAAAATTCTGTAATTTTTCGCAGACGTCATTTTATATGTTTTTTTACCGTACAACAATTAGGACGAATCTAATGACACCTCTATTCAAATCCGTCAAATCATTTAGACTACATAGCTGATACGGTCTAAAAAAATAGATATACACATACATACCCTCTCTTACCTCGTATCCACAATCTTCTTCATTTAATACACGCTCTACGGTTATGGGCACGAGGCAACTGAATTATGTCAGGATCGTGTCAAGTGGCTTACCATTGTCTCTGCTTATCCCTGTAACCCTCTGTAACCTTTTCTTTATTGCAGTCAGGTAAAAATAATAAATTATTAAAATTGATTAAAAAGTCACTTTATATTTATTACCTTTATACATATATTACTATTCATTTCTCCACTGCCGAGCAAAGGTCTCCCTCTATCTTCTTCCATGATTCTGCAAATTATCGCCACGAACTGTTGTAGCAGACTATCTCATCTCGCCATATCCGTTTAGGATCACCGTGATGTCTTTGTAATCTGAAGTCCACTTTGCCCATAAAGCACTAGACATGCAGCAGAAATAACCTGCCCAGTTCCACATCCATTTAGCGGCTTTTCATGCCACATCCATATGTCGGAAAATTGTGTGAAGCAAGCAGTCTATGGTGTTTTATAATTCATCTGTGTGTTTACGGCTAGAATACTGCGCTCCATATAAACCCTGAGCCTGGATTTCTGATAATCCGTCAAAGGACAAGTCTGTAGGTGAACCATAGGTAAGTGATTACATATTAGGGGATACTAACGAAGTAATCAATGGGTTTTTACTATGAGAGTAGTCAGAGGCACATTAATAAATTATAGAATACCAAAAAAGAGTATTATTTTAGGATAATATAATATAGAAGGAATACTGTCTTCTATCTCTCACTTTTTTACAGTGACTCGACATGTGACAGCACCCCGCCTGATGTAAAGCTGAGCTTTCTTGCAGTTATTCAACTGTAATAGCAGTCACATCCACTATGCTGACCAAATTGAAACTGGTAACTTACAAGCTGATCCCAAAACGCGACTAAGTCCCTTCACGATTTGTGTACTTGTGAATACTACCCTGGATTGAAAGACTGGGCTTTACTGCCTACCACTCTTTAAAAGAAAAAACGTCTAATATTTTTGTCGGCGCGAAGTTTCTTGTCATCTTATATCCTTGGATCCTTTAATAGAAGCGCGAAAAAAAGCCATTGGCTGGCATAGCAACGGCGACTGAGACAGCCGTAAACAAAATCGGGTTATTTAGTCGTCGAAACTATTAGGCAAGGTTCAATTTGACTCAGGTTAATCAATCATTCAATTAAATTATTACACCTTTTTCCCACAGGGATAGGCAGAGACAATGGAGCGCTACTTGCCACGATCCTGACACAGCTTCCTCGCTTCCCTCACATTCACAATTCTCTTCATACAAGCTCTATGGTGATGGGCACTAGGCAACCTAGCTTTCTCAGGTTAAGGTCAGATATTTCATCGTAATATAAAATCATATCATCATTGGCTATAAGTAACAAACTACATGCTATACGAAAACATAGTTAAAATCATATAAACCGTTAGTTATAGTTAACCCTCATAACTATGGGTCGTATTGAGCGACATATTTTTATTATAGGGCCCTCAGGACCCCGGGGCATTATTAATGTAGGTCCCACTATCACAAATTAAAATATAAATATATTTTAAAATATTTATTACAACATCGATTGAGTTTATTACTGTTTATCGAATTATTTAAGCTCGAGGGCGTGTGTATTGAGAGATTGGATCGATAATTATTATTTTAGTGTTAATTTGTACTTTTTTATTTAAGATAAAGAAACACTGAGATGGTTTCGAGGAGCTCTTTAATCTTTTCACACCCGCGATCAATTAATAAATCAAATTGTCACGCTTTTTTCTTAAAGGGATAGGCAGAGACAATGGAGCGCTACTTGCCACGATCCTGACACAACTCCTTCGCTTACTTAACATATACAATTCACATTAGGAATTCATAGCATTTATTTGTAATATTCAATAATTTACTTTTACACTACAAATATTTGTTAAAACAAAAGTGATCCCCGCTGTCAAATATTAAGCTACTACAAGAAAAATAATGTAAATACGAGTATTAATAATGTGAAAATTTATTTAAGAAAGCATATAGAGTGTGTTTATTTAAAAAAATATTTGTTAAATCCCCATGTGTGACCCAAATCTTTAATGTGTGGGGTCCGTAAACACAATTCCTCCCCGCTATCTACTTGCTGTTTGAAGATTTTTTGTAGGGCGGAAACACAGACAATAAACTCACAAGACACCACTTAGACGAGAAAATCTGCGAACTATACCTACTTACTTAGCTTGAAACATTAGTACCGGAGAGTGGTTTTAAGAGGGATTGCTTGGCCATTTTACTACCACAGTACCACGGTCACCTTAATTGGTTTCCTCATTGCGAGTACGGACACGAAGCAACAAGATTTTACATATTTTTTCTGTCGTGAAGCGAGACCTATCATTAACTTGTCACGCAAGGGGAGGTCCAAGAGTACCGACGACTAAAAAAATACTCGGTTAACTGGTGTATAAGAAACCGTCACATAGGCCTCGATTCCGCACTTTACATCTTTGCGGCTTCTTTGCGCGTTTTTCAACAGTTTGCTCCCAATGAAGACACTCGATTTCTTCCAAGAAGGCCAGGAGATCCCTCTAGTTCTGCAGACCTTCGGAAACGTTCATAAGGTTTAAAGGTTATATCACAGAATCAAAAGGACGGGGTACGACAAGACAATAGGTTTTGCGGTGAATTTTTCTCACATTTCTACTTATTTATACACTACTACTGTATTGTCACAAAAATAAGTAAAGACAACATCCAGTTACGACGATCATCATACAAATCCCTTTACAGTCACATTTTAAAATAACCTTTGCGATTATTAGCATTAGAAATCCTAGTTTTTATTAATAACTCTGATTCGATCATACCGATTATTGAAGTAGAGTGTCTGTTGGTATATGGTCTATGAACTGAAATGAACTAACTTTACTGCGCATAATATAGCGATAAATTAATTTTGTTCCTTACTTTGTATTTGAGGTTAAGAGACTAACTATGAAAAATTTATATTTGGTACTTATTCTTTTTTACATATACTACGCGGCTTGTAGATCAGGGACATTAGACGGACACAGCACATAAATATGAGAAAATTTAGCAATCACATTGATATGTTTCATTTTCACAGGGATAGGTAGAGCTAGAGACTAAACATAATTGGCCGCCATAGGACAACCGTGAACTGTTTAGGTTTACTCAGGCGTCGGCACTTTTAAACTTCCCTTTACATATTCCCATTAACAGACCAGATAACTAACTAAAACTGTCAACTTTGTTTCCAAAGACGTGACGCGCCTCTTTTCTCAATTCTGACATACTCGTACCTCCCTCACTTCATTTACACAATTCTCTTTGTACTGCAGTTATGGACACTGCGAATCCCCAGCTTTTTAAAAATAACTTTTTTGTTTGATTTTGCGTGAAATATGATTAATGAAACAAACAAATTTTATGCGGCTTACTATCACTTTTATTTTGGGTTTTGATTTTACATATTTTTATTAATCCGACGTTTCGAGAGCTTTGCAGCCATCGTGGTCACAGAGAGTCTTCGTAGTAAGCCGCATAAAATTTGTTTAATTTATTTTTTTGTTTGGTTTTACATATGACAGCACCTCACCTGATATTAGGCTGGAGTGTGGTCCATCAATGGAGGTGATTGCCATTACAGTTAATCAACTGTAAGTAGCAGTCGCATCTACTATGCCGTTAGAATCGGCAACTCGCATGCAGATCTCGAAACGCGACTAAGTCTACTACCCTGGATCGGCAGACCTGGCATCATTGCCTATCACTCTTAGGTCTCCAAATAGAGGGAACATTTAACATAATTTCCACGTTTAGACATATGTTCTAATAGCCGAACTTCCTTAACAAACATATCAAGAACATTAAAAGGAAATAAACACGCATGTTTATGTTTATTAGAAGCAAAGGACAAATATTTAACCGCAACCCTAACGATTGATACAGAAGTAAAATATTTACGATGTAAAAGTCTGTACATATGTAGATATTTATAGAGTGCGTAAGTATAATTTTTTTACATTTCTATGCTAAGCTACTAAAGTGTTTGTATTATAGAAACAGGACAACCAAAGTACATATATGTATATCAAAGATACATTGGTACCGGTGAGTGGTTTCGAACACGTGCTCTCGGCTTGCGTAACCATTGCACTGCCACTACACGACGGTCGCCTTTTTAATTATTGTTACTTGACATCTACTTGCCTAATATTAAGCATTTCTATACAAACAATTATTATACATATAGCAAACATACAATGGACGATGCTAATGTAGTTTTACATTATAGGCGCGAACTACATAAAAACCGCTTGATTTCCAAATGTATCGACAAGCTAAAACAAAACTAAGACTTATATTAATTGTACTAGTAATAAAATTCAAAAGTTGAGTTAAAACTGCGTAGCCACTATTTGTGGTGACTTGTAAATTAGTGATGAAGCTCAAATATATTCTGTTATTTAACATAATTTAAACACCATTATAAGTAAAATTAAGGCAACTGTTCATACCTGTGCCTACAGTTCATACTTCGTAATGCGTGCCCTATGCATTTTATAATCTAAGACAATAAGTAACTTTTCATAGCGTTTCATCCCTCAGTTAAAACTGTGATCAGCAGCCTTATCTTGCTCATGACAGATTTACGAGTGATCATAATCTCTAGCATGCCACCCACTTCGATATAGATATAATCCCGATCGTGGCGACAACATCTGTCGCACAATATTTTAAATTAAACTATGTGTTTTAAATTAAATTTATATATCCAAATATACTTAACCTGACCTTGGGAGCTGAAAGTACATTCGAATGACGAAGGCGGCATTGGAGGGGTCTCACAAAACTTGGTTGGATAGAGGGAAAAGTGAGATCAGTGAAGGTGAGTGTTGACATGTCGCAAAAAGCTTTGAAACCTACATTTCGGCCACTCTCGTGAACCCGGCACGGAGGATCCTTGGATGCTCAGAAATTGTTTCATTCGATATATTCCGAAATATTTTATATAAAATCTAAATTAATTTTTATATGTACATCACAGTGAAAGTGATGAATTTTTTTTGAAGTGAATAATATTTATTTATTTTTATAGTCAAGCAAATCTTATCATTAATTGATATAAAATAAAGATAATCCTTTATTTAAGCGTAATGGAAAAACGTATTTGAAAGGTTAGCTTGAACAAACTAAACAACCGTCTTGGTTCAGGTAACGATGTCTCTTGTGAGACCCATAGACTCTTTTTGGTCCTCATAGTCGACTCCTTGCAACTTCTTCGATGTTTACTGTTGCGGACTTCGGAAGTGATCCTTTAAGATATTGCTTTAGATTATAAGCTCACGAAGAAAATCTATATTATTTGTAACGTTTCATATTAATAGCAAATATGACGTTTCAATAAGTATCGGATTTTGTGCCTATAATATTGTTTAGCTAGGCCGGCATAGGGGATGTCACTGTTACTTGCAGACATATGCGACTGTAGTGGCCTCTACCTAACTCCAGCTTAACATCAGTCGGGTGCAGTCATAAGTCGTTTCAACTTTAAGTTTCTAACGGCGACTGAGGCAGCCTTGGACAGACTCGGTCTTTTCAGTCGAAGTCAGTTTTCACTCTTGGACTTTACATTACTTACCATCAGGCAAGTAAGGGTTAGATGTCTAGCTTGTATAAAGAGAGTTGTAGATGTGAGAGAAGCGAGGGCGTGTGAGGATCGTGACAAGTGGCACTGCATTGTCTCTGCATATTCCTGTATGAAGAGGCGTGGCAATTTATTGATTGATTGATTGATCAATGTTTTAGTTGACCATGGACTAGTATTGGCAATGGATTTTAAGCAGAGACTTATGTACTTGTGGTACCAATGTATCTTTGACATATGTACTTTGAGCGCCCAGATTTTATGATAGTTTATTTTAGTACGTTATTATAGTTTATAGTAGTTTATATGAAAATTCAAGATTTTTTTTCAGTTTCTTTACAATAAATTACAGTATATATGTGCCATTTTGTTCGTAGACTTCCTGCCATCTTGTAGGTAGAGACATGATCCCGTTTCTGTAGAAGTTTTAGGACTTCTGATCAAAAAAACGTAACAAGTAGTTTTGGCAGTCCTCTCTTGATGTTAACCTGTCATTGCCTAAAGAATACCGAAACAGGTGGAAATCTGAAGGTGCAAGGTCAGGGATAGGGTTGCCAACTGTTTTGACAAAAAAAAACGTATACCATTGTTTGAATAGGATAAAAATAAAGTATTTGGAAGAAAAATAAAGTATTTTTCAAATTTTATGCCTTAAAAACGTATTTTGTGTGCTTTTAGCATTTGCTAACAATTTTTTGCTATTTTTAAATATTTCAAAGCTTGTTTGACAATCATCATTTAAAGGACATCATTCATTTTGAGCTTCTATGTACTACTTTTGTAATGTCCGATAATGAAAAAATATATAATACAAATAGTAGATAGAATTTTACTTTTAATTGCTGTGCAATTGAGTTATTTCGAAAATAAGATATGAATTTTGTATCATCTGTCAATCAACGCTACATTTGTTCTGCTTTGAACTGTCATAATTATAGTTAGATGATTTTGCACACCCAAACTATGCAAAAAAAAGGATATATTCCAACTACATTGTAACATTTAAGCCCAAGACCCATACAAAATGAATGATGTCCTTTATATACTTAAATAAGTAATTCGTTTGCTACGCAATCAAAATAAAGTATTTTCACATACTTTATTTGTATGCAAAAGTATAAAGTATAATTACCAAAAATAACGTAAGATACGTTATTATAAAGTATGGTTGGCAACCCTAGGGCTATAGTAACGTTAAATGAACTGATGTATTAACCAATGAGCCATGCCTGTCATCATAAGTATCTTTTTTAAAATTGTGAATCAACATATGACAGCACCCCGCTTGATGTTAGGCTGGAGTGTGGTCCATGAATAGATGTCACTGCTACTACAATTCAATAACTGTGAGTAGAAGTCACATCCACTATGCCGGCCTAGTTAGAACCGGCAACTTACAAGCTGATCCCGAAACGCGAACAATTCACTTCACGGTCTGTATACTTGTAAGTGGTGGTACTACCCCGGATCGGTAGACTGGGTACCACTGCCTACCACTCTTTTATAACCAGACCCGAAGCAAATATCTATCATTACCAAATATTTGCTCTGACCGGGAATAGAACCCGGGACTTTACGCACAACAAACCAATCTCTGACCGTTCGTCCACGCCTGTCGTCATCTATATCATAAATATCTAGATATAGCCTAGGTACTTTAATAAATAATAATTCTTCATACAGAAATGCAAATTAAATTACTGGCTTTAACTTCTGAGGTCTAGAACTTGTACATTTAAATTATAAACCGAATTTGTTGCTTATCTAATATTTACCATCCTAATTTGATGCCTAAAATTTACTTGGAAATAACAAACTTATAAATTAGTCATGAATATTTTTGTTTATTTATTTATTTTTACTAACATATAATTCAATTCAGGGATAGGCAAAGACAATAGAGCGCCACTTGTCCCGATCCTGACACAACTCCTTCGCTTCCTTCACATTCACAATTATCTTCATACAAGCTCTATGATTAAGGGCACTAGGCAACCTAGCTTGAGAAAAGTAGATTGACGAAAAGAATTTATAAATCTCATGTGAATGGATACGATAAACAAGGCAGGCCCAGGAGGGTGTTTTCCAACATATAATTAGCTTAGTAAAAAAGCTAATAACATATAAGCTAAAAAATGCCCTAGTAGGCAGTGGTGCCCAGTCTGCCGAGTTGGGGTAGTACCTTAAGTGTACAAAATGTGAAGTTGCTTCGCGTTTCGAGACCAGCTTGTAAGTTGCCGCGTCTAACTAGGCCGGCATAGTGGATGTGACTGCTACTTCCAATTAAATGACTAAAGTAGCCGTCACAATCATTTATGGATCGCACTCTAGCTTAACAACAGGCAGGGTGCTATCATATGTTAATCACAATAAAAAACATGAGTTATGATTAGATTGTTACTTGCCATCGCCTATTATTTAGATAATAAGCAGAGATATTAGTGAGTTACTCTGGTCGATATAGTGACAGCGACTGAGGCAACCGTAAAGTAAGTCAGTTCATCAGAAAAGTCGAGGTCAGATATAGTCACAATTTTATTTCTAGCAAGGACGTATACAGACCGTGAAGTGATTTGGTCACGTTTCGGGATCAGCTTGTAAGTTGCCGGTTCCATCTAGGCCGGCATAGTGGATGTGATTGCTACTCACAGTTATTGGATTGTAGTAGCAGTGACATTCGTTCATGGACCACACTTCGGCTTAACATTAAGCGGGGTGCTGTCATATGTCGAGTCACAATAAAAAAAAAAGTTTATTGTCCATGCCTATCCCTGTGAGAATAAAAGGCATGGTAGTTTACTTTGATAGTGAATGAAATTTTAGTACTTCAAAGTATTTTAATACTCTTTTGATTGACTCGAACAACAAACGTTATAACAGTAAGCTGAAAGTTTTCATAATAAAACTACACGAAATGCAATTTGAGGTAAAACTAACATTTGCATAATACTTATTACATTGCAATGAAACTAGCTTGGCGTCCATTCTGTACACGTAACGGGTTCGTTAATAAAATTATACCGACGTCGTTACCTGATAAACTTTCGCTTTCAATTTCCTGAAATCTATTCACCCCTTTTACAAACTATTGAATTTAAAACAAGTGCTTTTAACATGAATTTGGCTGTATTTTTTCTGTATTTACTACCTGAAATTTGTACTGCCTATAATTGTTAACCTTGTATGGCCGACATAGTGACAGCGACTGAGGTACCGTATCATGAAACCGTTTTTTCAGTCTTTGGTGCTCTCAGACCTCCCCTTCCAAGTCAAGGTCAGATGCTGGGTCTCAATAATAACTAGTTGCGTATAATAACATACAATAAATATATTTTTTTTCTATTACATTTCTATACTAAAGTGATTGTATCAAAGAAACAGGACAACCAAATTACATATATCAAAGATACATTGGTAATGGTGGGTGGTTTCGAACTTGTGCTATCGGTTCGTGTAACCATTGCACTGCCACTACACCACAGTCGCCTTATTTTTAGTTATTTTATTTATTTCTAATTAAAATTAAGGTAGCGATTCTTTAGATATTACGTTGGAAAAAGTAAGTTTATTTTTGTTTCAAGTGTTGAAAACTAGCGCTGAATGCCAAAATGCCTAGTTCGGCGCAGATGCTACATTTTTAATATGTGAACCTATGAAAAACAATTGTGGATGTGAAGGATACAAAAGAATTTGTAACATACCCGTTGTCTTGTGGAAATGAGACTTTTTGCTAAAAAAACGTTATACTAAGTTTATACTACAACTGCTTTTTTATTATGACTCGACATCTGACGTCGACCCGCCTACTGGTAAGCATAATAAAGGTCCACAAGAGTGCCGAGGACTGAATAAACCGAGTCAGTTCAAGGCTGGCACAGTTGCCGTCACTATGCACCTTGTAGTTTAGAAACTTATATTTTCTTTAATATTTAAATAAAGTAATTTTTATACTATATTTTTATAAAGATCTTTAATATTTGCTACATTTTTTTTTATTTTTTTTATTGTGACTCGACATATGACAGCACCCCGCTTGATGTTAAGCCATGAGTGTGGTCCATGAATGAATGTCACTGCTACTACAATTCAATAACTGTGAGTAGCAATCACATCCACTATGCCGGCCTAGATGGAACCGGCAACTTACAAGCTGATCCCGAAACGTGATCAAATCACTTTACGGTCTGTATACTTGTAAGTGGTGGTACTACCCCGGATCGGCAGACTGGGTACCACTGCCTACCACTCTTAGATAACCAGACCCGAAGCAAATATCCATCTCTTTTTTTTATTAACAAATATTTGCAATATTTAATATTATTAAATATTACAAATAAAAGCTATGAAACAAATATTTGCTCCGACCGGGGATCGAACCCGGGACTTTACGCGCAACAAACCAGTCGCTAAACCGTTCGTCCACGCCTGTCGTCTATTTACGAAATTTTTACATTTTTTACGAAAAGTCTTATTATATTTCAATTTCGTAGGTAGCGGAGGGTCATACTTGTTCTGACGCATGATTGGCGTTAAATAACTTTGTTGGTGTCTACGAATACTAGTTCTCACAACAATTGTAAGTATGTACTTTTTAAAGTGATATTAAAACTAGTGTTAGGATGTGTGTTCATAGTCCAAACACTAGGCTTCGTCAATTCATATTCCGGGACTACTATCGTGTAGTTAAAAAATCACGATAGAGACTTTGAAAATTTGTACCTCTACGTTATGAATTTCAAATTGGGGTTACAGTCCTTAATTTTGAAGGGTGTAAAACCTTTGAACCTTTATTACAGTATTGCTAACGTTATAGCTTTCAATTGATATTAATTATGTTATTAAATCATAATATTAAGGTTGTTTGAGGTGGACAAGACATAAAGCAAGACGCACAGATAAAAGGTGGACACTAGAGGCAACTACATGGGAGGGACCATCAGGAAAAAGAAGAAGGGGACGTCCTAGAAAAAGGTGCATAGAGGACATGCAAGCATTAGCAGGAAGCGAATGGAGAAGGAAACCATTAGACAGAGAAGGTTAGAAGGAGGCCTATACCCAAACAGGGGTTCTGATCAACGGTGCATATAATTAAAATTTTAATTCATGTAAATTTAAGTTTTGAAATAAATGGCTTATTTATTTTATTTATTAAAGTTGTTTTCGAATGGTTTTAAGAATAAAATATTTTTTATTAGTTTTAAGAGCTTGAATGTAAGTGATTTAAGTTAGCGCTTAGCTTGACAATCTTATAGAAAGCATCTCTTAACAATATCATAAAAATACTTTAAAATATATTTTTTATTTAATATAGATCACCATTAACACTGGCCTACTAAATTTTCTATTTCATAATCGGGATTAAAAATCGGACTGCTTGCTAATGATTATGATTTCCTATTATAGGCGACCGTGGGTTAGTGGCAGTACAATGGTCACGCAAACCGAGAGCACGGGTTTAAAATCACTCGCCGATACTTATGTTGTCCCTTTTCTATGATACAAGCACTTTAGTAGCTTAGTATAGAAATGTAAAATAAAAAAATATGTACAATGATTTCTTCATAGTGGCGGCGACTAAGGCAGCGGTTTTCTTGGACTTTTGGACCTCGATCATGCTTACCACCAGGCGGATCGAGGCCAGATGTCGAGGCACATTAAAAAAATATATCTCGAATTAATTACCACCCGAATAGATTATTTTAGCCCCTCTATCTCCTAGTATTTAAAGCGATTTCAAATTAAATTTTAATTCTATTTTAATGTATAATAATTGTTACCGATATTGTTTAGATATTTAATTTAATAGAGAATATTAGTTTCACTTGAAATTTTTGGACCATTGCCAAATTTAATTATGAGGCCATGAAGACAGTGTTGAATTAATGTCTCCATCCGAAAGCCTTAGATTATGATTGTACTAAGATCTATTATACAGCTTTGATGGTCTGCGGTATACGATAATAATTCTTATGCGGACTATTTAATAATATTTATTAGGTTTTGCTATGCTTTGGTAGTTATTATGTTTTGAACTTAAACCGTTCACGGAAATTACTATTTCTTTACACTCATACATAACCCTTTGGGGTTAGGCAGACACAACAGAGATCTATCACAATTTTGACACATCTCTTTCGCTTCCAATCAAATAAGAGTGGTAGGCAGTGGTACCCAGTCTGCCGATCAGGGGTAGTACCACCACTTACAAGTATACAAACCGTAAAGTGATTTGCTCGCGTTTCGGGATCAGCTTGTAACTAGGCCGGCATAGTTATTGAATTGTAATAGCAGTGACATCCATACAT
Source organism: Tinea trinotella (assembly GCA_905220615.1). Lineage (NCBI taxonomy): Eukaryota > Metazoa > Arthropoda > Insecta > Lepidoptera > Tineidae > Tinea > Tinea trinotella. The sequence continues at coordinate 1,509,840 of HG992320.1, read as the reverse complement.
GGACCACACTCCAGCCTAACATCAAGCGGGGTGCTTTCATATGTCCAGTCACAATAAAAAAAAAAAAGTAATAAACAAAAATTCAACCGCAAAGAATTTGAAGAAGCACATCACCATGGTGGCATAACGGACGCCTTGGTAGCTCTCAAATGCACTTATTAAAAATCATAATATAAGGCATACGGCGCCCGTGGTGTAGTGGCAGTGCAATTGTTACGCAAACCGAGAGCATACCAAAACCACTTGCCGGTACCATTGTATCTTTGATGTATGTAGCATGATGATGATAATGTATGTAACTTTGGATGTCCTGTTTCAATAATACTTAAGCACTTAAGTATAGAATATATATATAGAAAAGTATAGAAAAGTGTGTCTATAGGCAAAAACATTTATTGCCACTTTTATATGGTCAAATAATTCTAGAATGTTCAGCTTCGAAAAGGCTTCGTCAATTTTAATAACCACAAAGAAGCAAGCGTCATTGTCAGGCCAATTCCATACATTAACATGTATTATAAGGACGCAAATAACTTATAAATAATATAAAAGCAGCTTGTATTAAGAAAATTGCGTACCACATCCTTTAACCATTTATAGGCCGGCATAGTGACGGCGACTGAGGCAGCCGTAAACTAACTCGTTTTTTCAGTCGTAGTTACTCTTGGACCTTCTCTTGCTTATCATCAGGCCGGTTGATAACAGATGTCCTGTCACAAAAAAATCATCCTTCAAGCGAGGCTTGATAAATCACCTCCAGCCGGAATAGTAACAGCGGCATTTTTTTACGGTAAGTCAAGCCAACCGTTATTACAGTCGCCGGCGCTCTTGGACCTCCCCCCGCTTACCATCAGACAAGGGAGGTCAGTCTCTCGTCGAATAAAATAAATGAAAGTCTAAATCGTCGAATGTGTCGCTCCTTATCTCTGCCTACTCCTGTGCAAATGAAGGCGTAATATTGTGTTTTAATTGACTCATTAAAAATATAAACCCAATATTTTCATATTTTTAATTAAAGCAAATAAAAATACAAGCTTAAAAAAGCAATTAAACTTTATAAAAACCCTCATTCATTTAGACATTAAAATGTTCCTAACGACGTTACAAAGTTGCTCTGTATTTCTTTAAAAAGATTTTGACTTTAAAAATAGAATTTCATAGTGTAACCGCCATTAATGTCACGGTCTATGAGATAAGTAGTAACACTTGGCGCAGTTAAGAACACTGGCCCACTTTCTTAAGCCATAAACAAAATATCCAGGAAAAAGGGTATGCTATGAAAAAACGACGCTCTAACTACACAACTATAGCACAAGTTTCAGACACTTTTTCAGTGTTTTTTTGTGGAGTTGTTTTTGTAATTTTATTTCTAAAAACAATGTTGAGGATCTAAAGATGAGCATTTACGAGATTATTACATTGGTGCGTTTTTGAATATGGATTATTTTAGTAAAGACTAATTAATTTGAATTAAATAAATTAGGTGATATCCATAAGGATCTATGATCTTGGATCCTTCAAGCGATGCGTGAAGAAGCATATTCGAGCGGCATAGTGACGGCGACTGAGGCAGCTGTGAACAAAGTCGGTTGTCTCAGTCGACGTCACTCTTGCTTACCATCAGGCGGGTCGAAGTCAGATGTCGTGTCACAATAATAAAGAATATGGATTTTACAAAACCAAATAAACCAATAAACATTTTTTTTTTATTAACAATTATTAACAAATTTGTTTAATTCATTAATCAATGTTCGCGGTAAATCTAAGAAAATATAAAATAACCATCCAAAAGACATCAAAATAATATTTCTCTCCCTTTTACCTTTTTTTTTATAGTGGGTCGACATATGACAACATCTCGCTTGATGTTAAACTAAAGTGTGGCCAATGCATGGAGACGAATACTAAAACAGTTAAACAACTGTAAGTAGCAGTCGCATCCACTATGCCGGCTTAGTTGAAACCGGCAACTTTAAGTGATTGCAAAACGCAACTAAGTCACTTTATGGTATGTACACTTCTAAGTGGCGGTAAGTGATGAATCGGCAGACCAATGACTATTTTCCTTCACACATCGCTTGAAGGATCCAATCAATCAATCAATCAAATCGTCACACCTTTTTCCCACAAGGATAGGCAGAGACAATAGAGCGCCACTTGCCTCGGTCCTGACACAACTCCCTCGCTTCCTTCACATCCACGATTCTCTTCATAAATGCTCTATGGTTATGGGCACTAGGTAACTCAAGGAAGGATCCAAGGTTATATAACCTATAAGGATGGTTGTAGGAGATAGAATCACAATACCCACTATAAAATTATGAAGTTATATAATTAACAATTTTAGAAGATTATGTTTTGTACAATAAATTAACACAAAAAGGAAATTGAGATATTAAAAAGTGCTAATTCAATTTTTACGCTTTTTTTAAAGCCGACGACTGTCAGGTTCTGACGATGCCAGAGGGCGTACCACCATTTCTTATAGCATTATTGTTTAAATTGTCAAATGTCAATTCGTCCGTCGAATATGCTTATTTGAATAAAATTACTATTGCGTACCACTGCGGTAAATACAAAATATAATATTAGGTTTAAATATTCAAATGCAGCAGCATTAAGGGCAAATAAGAGATGGTGGTACGAAATTGAGTAATCTTGTTATATATACATCAAACAGTTACAGTCTTAAAACATTCTTGTTTTTAATCGTTGGTTGTAGGCCCCTTAATTTTACTTTTTTATAAAATGTTGAAATGTGAGGCATAGGCATCTAATTGAATCAATGCAATTTAAACCTTGAGATAAATATGTAGATAGAAAAGCTACATAAACGAGTAGCTTTAGTGTAAAATATATAAAACGTGCACGTTTTAGTATAGGAGGCGCGACCGGTAAGTACTTGGCATTCTGTGAAATCTCTTGGCAAACGTGCCCTCACGTCCTATTCAACGTTAATGCTCCTTTGATTTTGTGGATGCTGACGCGCACACCCCACTCGTCGCATCCTGAATACAATTCAACATTTACTTTTATCAAATTATACTTTTTATGTCATATCAGAGATTCCATTTAGTCAATCCAACAGTGCAATTTTTTATATATTATTTAATACTAATACAACTAATACATTATATTTATTACTAATAAACCTAAAATACTACCATTAATAGGATTAATCATTGTTATTTTACATGTTACTGCATTTATGAAATAGTCAGATATGCTTTAAAGAACATTGACTGGCATAGTGGCGCCGACTAAGGCGTAAACTACAACGTTTTATTTTCAGTTTTCGGCTCTTTTGATCCTTCCCTTACTTACCTTAAGGCAAGCTGCGTATGATTTTAGGTAACAATAAAAATAATTAGATAAGGACATTTAAACTTTAAAAAGTAATATTCCAAGTTATCTATCTATACTGTTTTATTTATTTATTTAAGGGTTAATTAATAAACTTGGTATTTACCTATTTATAAAACAATTTCACATCTTAGTTTGTTTTGATTTAAACTACAAAGTTGACCTAAATCTTTCAGCCAAACTGAAACTAAATGGTTAATGTCTTAACTGAAAACGTCCATTAAAGTAATTAGAGCTTTTGCTGTAATTTCCTAATTATCTAAGAAACAATCTCTTCTAATGTAAAGTTAATTGTTGCTGAAAGGGTACTGTGAACTGTTGTTTCACTCAGTTTGGGTACAAAATAGGGGTGCATTATTAAAGAGGTTTATCTATATTCCGAAATGTATAGGTACTCGTACATCTTTATATGTTTATATATATTTCTTCTGCCTGTCTGTATAAAGGCGACCGTAGTGTAGTGGCAGTGCAATGGCTACGTAAGCCGAGTGGCACGGGTTCAAAACACTCACCGGTACCAATATATCTTAGATATATGTACTTTGATTGTCCTGTTTCTATGATACAAGCACTTTAGTAGCTTAGTATAGAAATGTATAATAAAAAAAATATGACTGAACCTTTGAGTATACATCCTAATGTATCCCCGACCTTATCCTAAACGGCTGGATCGATTTTAATAAAAAATGTTGTGAGTACGAATCTAAACCATCCAGGTTAAGGTTCACCATTGGATCCGGTAAGTAGCGCTGCAAAAGTTTTTTTTACTTTTTTTGGGAAGACAGGTCGGGTCCACTACTATAATATAAATACAAGTGTAGTATAATTTCAGTGATTTAAAAAATCATTAATCTTAATAATAGAAACAAATAATTTTAGATATCATAATGTTATGTTGTTTATTTGCTTGCGTCAACCTTGCTTGTTCAAAGGATGGCTATTAACCACTAGACCACGGTCGCCTTAGATTATAAAATTTTATTGAAACCTACTATATTAATATAAATGTGAAATTGAGTTTGTTTGTTACGTTTTCACGCATACCTAACCGATCATTATAAAACTTTGTTCACATATTTTTGGAGGTACTAGAAGTAACATAGGATACTTTTAATTTTTTAAAAATATATTTTTTACTATAGTTTCCAATTGACTATAGTTTCAGCTGTTTGGAATTTTTCTATACATATTTATTTTTATTTCCCTCTGTCATTTTTATATGAGTTATCGAGTTATAAATAAAAAAGGGGTATACAGTTGAATTGAGAACCTCCTCCTTTTATATGGCTGTGTTATAAACCTAATTTTACGCGGGTGAAACCGCGGGCACAGCTAGAGACAATATATTTGTAAAACTTTTAAAGTCAAAAACAAAGTCACAAGTGTGTTAACTTATATTTTCACGAATGTAAACAAATTTTCTTCTAATATAGTTTAAATATATTGTTGTAAGAGTATAGCAACGCAAGTAAAAAGGCTTTTGGGGTTTTCTGTTCGTATCCTGTGAGTGCAAAACTAAATTGTGTTGATATATTTACGAGCTACAAGTTCCGAGTGGTGAGTTAGGAGTGGCCACCCTCGTTTTGGCAGGTTTGCACTCTGTTTAATACCTAAATTCAGTCCTTTGCTTAATTGTGATTCTAGCCACCGATTTCTTGTTCTTCTATTACTTAGTTAGCACCGGGATTATAAAGTAAGACATTCAATGGTCTTGCAAACCAATTGCCCCTGGTTCAAATGTAAATGCCAGTCGTAATGTATCTATGATATAATATGTACCCCCATTTTCTTTATACTCGTAATACTACGTTATGCTGCCTAATTCCTAAAATATATTTTTTTAATCTTTGATCCTAGGTGGAACTAGTAGTTTGGACTACGAGCATAATTTCGAACAATTTGTAATTTGAAATTTTACTTCAAAAATTTAGACATTCGTCTCATGTCAACAAATACATTATCAAATCACTTTATCCTACGATTTGATGATGATAATGATCTCGCTGCCATATCCGGCTACAGAGCATGGGCAACAAGGAAATAATAGCTACGTCTAAGTATAGATTTTTGAAATGAAATATCACAAACTTTATTTACAGGAAACATGGTATACAGTTGATAAAAGATAGATATGGTAGTTTTACATGATCCACCATTTTGGCATGCAAAAATTTAAATTAAAAAATATATATAATAGTATTGTATAATAGTTTGAATATGGCTCTTCTCCTCCCTAAAGTTTTTAGTCGCATTTGCTTAAATAATATGATGTGTCGGAATTTTACAGTCATTGGCACTCATGGAGCTAGCCTTGCTTACAGGCAAGTCGAGGTTAGATGTAATAATATAATAACATGTGCTAAAAGAATAATTTATAGTTTAGTGTTACACAACTATCAAATTCACCCTTACGTATTAAATTTTTCATTGCATTGTTAACCTTAGATGAGCGCGAAATTAAAATTTTTGACTGTACATGCAAAAAGGCGACCGTGGTGTAGTGGCAGAGTAATGGTTTTGCAAACCGAGGGCACGGGTTCGAAACCACCCACCGGTACCAATGTTTCTTTGATATATGTACTTTGGTAGTCCTGTTTCTATGATACAAGCACTTTAGTAGCTTAGTATAGAAATGTAAAAAATAAATGCGACCGTGGTGTAGTGGCAGTGCAATGGCTACGTAAGCCGAGTGGCACGGGTTCGAAACCACTCACCGGTACCAATGTATATTTGATTTATGTACTTTGGTAGTCCTGTTTCTATGATACAAGCACTTTAGTAGCTTAGTTTAGAAATTTATGATAAAATAATAAAAAACCATCAAAAATATCAGATGTCATGTCCAAATATATAAAAATAATAAAAGAACCATTTCAGTGGGTTCAATTGGTACTAAACCTTCTAGCCTTTTAACAATTGCCAAAATTCAGAGCGTATTTTGAATTAGTGCCTACATTGGGCTTTCATTAGGACGTTGCTACAAAATTCGTAAGTCGAAAAATACAGCAGAAATAAAACATTTGACCTATATTTTTTTACAAAATAAAATTTCATTGCTTGGCATTTGACTTGAAACTTGGTTTGCTCTATCTCTTTAAAACTTTGTTTTGTACGTTATTTAAGAAAATAAAATACATAAAATTTGTTAAATTCATTAATCAAGCGTATAGACGACAGGCGTAGACGAACAGTTTAGCGATTGGTTTGTTGCGCGTAAAGTCCCGGGTTCGATTCCCGGTCGGAGCAAATATTTGTTTCATAGCTTTTATTTGCAATATTGCAATATTTTTTATTAACAAATATTACAAATATTTGTTAATAAAAAAAGGGATATTTGCTTCGGGTCTGGTTATCAAAGAGTGGTAGGCAGTGGTACCCAGTCTGCCGATCCGGGGTAGTAACACCAGCACCACTTACAAGTATACTGACCGTGAATTGATTTGGTCACGTTTCGCGATCAGCTTGTAAGATGCCGGTTCCATCTAGGCCGGCATAGTGAATGTGATTGCTACTCACAGATATTGAATTGTAGCAGCAGTGACATTCATTCATAGACCACACTTCGGTTTAACATCAAGCGGGGTGCTGTCATATGTCGAGTTACAATAAAAAATAAAAAATCAATGTTCGCGCAAAATCTAATAAAATACTAAATAAAATTATTATATTATTATTATTAATAAATATTAAATTATTAAACACTCATTTTTAATAATTTAATATTCGAATAAACTAGTATTGTGGTAGAAAGGTATAGAGATTTATTGTATTGTAATAACTTGAGCTTTTTTTATTGTGACTCGACATATGACAGCACTCCATCTGATGTTAAGCTGCAGTGCGGTCCATGAATACAACAATTGAACCGGCAACTTACAAGCCGATCCCGAAACGCGACTAAATCACTATACGGTCTGGTTACTTGTATATAATCCATGATAATTTATCATAGAATTTCCCTATTTTACAAATGTAAATTTATTTTATTTATTGTATTTTAATATTTCTGCCTCCCCTATTTGTATGCGAAGTCGTGAGTGACATAAATATTATGTTCAAATAGAATGACAGGAAGTGCGCCCGCGCAAAAGTGACATTATTTGAGTTCAAAAATAGAACGCTCATTGTTGCTCAGTGTAACTGTTGGTGTCGAAACAAATAAACTTTAATCGTATTTTAATTTAAATTTAGAACAACTGTTTTCGGGACACTGTTACCTTTAATAAAACAGTTATCTTCTTTTTGATAGATTGATTTAAATTATTGATACCTAAATAATACTTGCGAAACGCAAACAAGACAGACCCAAGAGGGTTTTTTCCGTTCAAATCGGAGACATCCTCAAGAATGCTAGGCTGCCTAGTGCCCATAATAGTAGAGCTTGTATGAAGAGTAATGTGTATGTAAGGTAAACAAGGGAATTGTGTCAGGATCGCTGCAAGCGGCGATCCATTGTCTCTGCTATCCCTGTGGAAAAAAGGCGTGACAATTTGAACGATTATTAAGTACTCGCGATTTTTTTTTATTGTGGCTCAACGTATAATATCAACCTGAATTTAAAATGGAGTGAGGATCATGAATATAGGCGGCTACTACTATAGTTAAATAACTGCAATAGCAGTGGTATCCATGTTTCGGCCTAGTTGGAACCGACAACTTTTAGACTGATCTGGAAATCCGTCTAAGTCGATTCACAGTTGTTAGCGCAATTCTAATTTTATTTTTATTGTGACTCGACATCTGACCTCGACCCGCTTCGAAGCAAAAGAAAGTCCAAGAGTGCCGACAACTGAGAGTCAGTTCACGACCGCCCCAGTCGCCGCGCCGGCCAAAAAACAAAAAAAGTATGCTTTATTAATATTTCACATAATCTCTGCACCTCTGGAATGCGATTCCCCCTAAACTTGTGTCGTCGCTCGCGTCAGAGTACTGTTTGCATTTTCGTCGCCGTTGATGCTTTTATTTACATCGTACTATAGTAGAACGCAGAATGATGTCATAGGCTACGCCAGATGCACAGATAATGTGACCGTATTGTATAATTAGACTGTTTTAGTGATGGTGTAGGTATCCGAAAAACACATATTTTATATTATTGTGGCTCAACATGTGTCAGTACTCCTCCTGATATTGAGCTGGAGTGTAGTCCATGAATAAAGGTGACTAACTGTAAAGAGAGTTTAATAATTGTAAGTAGCAATCACATCCTGCCTAGGACCAGACTTAAAGGAGTAAATTTATAAAAAAGTAATTTTCAATTTAATTATTAAATATTACAAATACAAGCTTAGAAACAAATCTTAGCTCTGAGCAGAAATCGAACAGAGACTTTACGCGCTACGAACTGGTTTAACTGGTGATCTAAGTGGTGGAAAGAAACATTATATATCTATATTATATGAAATTTTAACTTATATAAAGAAATTTAAAGGCGACCGTGGTGTAGTGGCAGTGCAATGGTTACACAAAACGAGTTTAAGACCACCCACCGGTACCAATGTATCTTTGACATACGAGTATGTACTTTGGTTTTCCTGTTTCTATGATACAAGCACTTTAGTAGCTTAGTATAGAAATGTAAATAAATAAAAATTTAAAAAAAAATTAACCTAAATTTACCTAAACCGTAAAGTCCCGGGTTAGATTCCTGGTCTGAGCGAATATTTGTTTCATAGCTTTTATTTGTAATATTTAATAATTTATATTTAATATTACAAATATTTGTTAGTAAAAAAGAGGCGGATATTTGCTTCGGGTCTGGTTATCAAAGAGTGGTAGGCAGTGGTACCCAGTCTGCCGATCCGGGGTAGTACCACCACTTACAAGTACACAAACCGTCGCGTTTCGGGATCAGCTTGTAAGTTGCCGGTTACAACTAGGCTGGCATAGTGGACGGGACTGCTATTACAATTTTAAAAATTGTAATAGCAGTGACATCCATTCATGGACCACACTCAAGCTTAATAACAAGCTGGGTGCTGTCATATGTCGAATCACAATAAAATAGAAAAATAACATTTCATTCCGTTGTCACTGCTTATTCCTATGGAAATTGAGTCGTGAAATTTACGCTAAGTAAAATGAAAACATACCGAGACAATGGTACTCTACCAGAAATTTTCATTATATTACTCCGATTTCAATTGAAAAACACAATTATACATTTTGGTATATAATTAGAGAGCCAGACGTGGCGTTTACATTTATGTTCATGTTCCGTACCAGTTACGAGTACATGTCTCGTATTCCTTCCGTTTTTTGCACATTTTGTTTAAATTATATGGTTTAAAAGAACTACGGTTAAGATTAGAGCGCCTTTTTTATGGTGACACGACATTTGACTTCGACCCGCCTGACGATAAGCAAGAGGAGGTCCAAGAGTGACGACGACTGAAAAAACCGAGTTAGTTCCCAGCTGCCTGCCAGCCGTTATTATGCCGGCCTAAGGTGCTTCTTCACGCATCGCTTAAAGGATCCAAGGTCATAGGATAGAGAGAACACATGGGCTGGCAAAGCATTCCAATTGTTTTACAAAGAAAAGACGCAACGGAGTTTTTAGTTCGACTGCCGATTCAGTCGATGCGGATGCTTTCCCTGACCTGTGTGGGTGTTACGGCAGTGAAAGGACGAGGTAGGAACATGCTTAAAAGTTTTATTAAGACGTGGCATCATTTATTTTAAATTGTGACTCGACATATATCAGCACCCGCTTGATGCTAAACTGGAGTAGGATCCATGAATAAAGGTAACTGCTACTACAGTTTTAATAACTGTAGTTAGCAGTCACATTCACTATGACGGCCTAGTTGAAACCGGCAACTTACAAGCTGATCTCGAAACGCGACTAAGTTACTTCACGGTCTGTGTACTTGTAAGTGGTACTACCCCGGATCGGCAGACTGGGACCACTGCCTACCACTATTTAATAACCAGACCCGAAACAAATAACTACCTATTTATTTAATAACAAATATTTGCAGTATTTATTATAATATAATTTAAATATTACAAATAAAAGCTATGAAACAAATATTAGCGCGCAATAAACCAATCGCTAACCGTTCGCCACGCCAATTTTTATTGCAATTTTTTATTACGCCAATCTTCAAATTTATTGTGTTTTTTTTCTTATATGACATAGCCTCCTAGTTAACTGTGCATTACCTACTTCAAATTTCATTCTTTCCACCACTTACCCAATATAAACACAAGACATCCTTTAAATGGAGAACACTCGTCACAAACCTCTCTCTGGTGTGAATAGTACTTATAAAGTGTAAAAAGCAATAATTATCACTATTACTTAAAACATGTCTTTTATAAGTGCATATGTCATCAACTGGAACGCATCTTATCTTGTGTTATGGCGCCAAACTTAACAAATAAGCAATCATAGTCTGTAACTCCTAAAAAGTAAGGAAGAAAATAGGTTGAAATAAAAGTGGAGGTAGTGACGTTTTATATCTGTTGAGTCAGGAAGGTGTCTTAAGCGTTTTTTAAATAGATAATTATTTTTTGTGTTAAAATAATCTTCGCACTTGATGTTTTAGGGGTGTCTTTGGTAGAATTTGTTTAAGTTTATCCTGTGATGTTGTGATGTTGAAAGCGTGATGCTTAATTATTTTTTACGTCTAACGTTTAATGCAATATATTATTATAAATACTAATTTAATTTTATAAAAACTAACAACCTTAAAGTTACAATAATGAAATTATCGAATTAAACAAATTTTATGCGGCTTACTATCGCGTTTATTTTGGTTTTGATTTTACAATTTTTTATTATTCCGACGTTTCGAGAGCTTTGCAGCCATCGTGGTCACGGAGAGACCACGTAAGCCGCATAAAATTTGTTTAATTCATTAATCAATGTTCGCGCAAAATCTAAGAAAATGAAATTATTATAATACAAGCTTTTACCTATTTATTTTTTACAAACTTATAGCTAAATAATATTTTTGTTGTTTATATATATATTTTTTTGTTTTCTTTATTATTTACATTGCTATACTAAGCTACTAAAGTGCTTGTATCATAGAAATAGGAAAGTACATATATCAAAGATACATTGGTACTGGTGGGTGGTTTCGAACTCGTGCTCTCGGTTTGTGTAACCAGCACTGCCACTACACCACGGTCGCCATTCATACATAATTTTACATTTAGATTGCTGAAGCTATTGTAGTCCCATGAAGTAAATTTACTATTGTAGTAAATCGATAGACCAGACATTTAAAGTACACGACATGTTTTATTGTAAATGAATAAATACGCAAGAGAATTATTCTAGCGTATATACTCAAATAATATAATTTTTAGGCTTTGAAATGCGTGGGAAACGCTTCTGAATAAAGAAATAAGTTTGGTAAAATAAGGACATATAGATCGATTTATTACCTTCATTAGCAACGTTAAGAACAAAAACAAAGACCCAATGCAAACAAATGTATACTCTTGTACTATATTAATGGCACCCTTTTGATACGGAAGGGTGACCAGGAAATAATAAGGGCACGTGGCAATAACAATGTATGACTGTTGAGCTGACATTTGACAAGTTTAATACAAACAAATAATACATTCACGCTTTTTATTCTCATAATAGGATGACAGCACTGTTGAAATATTGATTAATTGTTTCTTTTTAATTATAATTTTGACTCGTATTAAAAGTCTGCCCGGAATGGTAGCACCAATTTTAAGTGAAAGACCATAATAAATAAATAAATAAATAAAATAAATAAATAAGACTATTTTTGACGACAGGCGTGGACGAACGGTTTAGCGACTGGTTTGTTGCGCGTAAAGTCCCGGGTTCGATCCCCGGTCGGAGCAAATATTTGTTTCATAGCTTTTATTTGTAATATTTAATAGTATTAAATATTGCAAATATCTGTTAATAAAAAAAAAGAGATGGATATTTGCTTCGGGTCTGGTTTTCAAAGAGTGGTAGGCAGTGGTACCCAGTCTGCCGATCCGGGGTAGTATCACCACTTACAAGTATACAGACCGTGAAGTGATTTGGTCACGTTTCAGGATCAGCTTGTAAGTTGCCGGTTCCATCTAGGCCGGCATAGTGGATGTGATTGCTACTCACAGTTATTGAATTGTAGTAGCAGTGACATTCATTCATGGACCACACTTTGGCTTAACATCAAGCGGGGTGCTGTTATATGTCGAGTCACAATAAAAAAAAAATTAAAAAAATAAGTGACAGCTTGAAAGTGTCTGGATTTCAAAGGCCAACAAACCACAATATCGTCTATATGACCAGGTTGCCCACCGCGCAACTTCAATAGGAATGACAATTTTATTCCCAAATTCATTCCCGTTTGTCAAAAAGTTACGAGGTCGCTGTTAGTGTCAAAAATAACTTTTATTCATTCGGACAATGCGTTTCAATGAACTTGGACTGTTATTAAAAGTAAACATCAATTCTTAGTGTGTTGCGCAGTCACAATTTTAATTTTAAAGCTTATTATTGGAGTTCAACTGTCAAAACGAAGCTCATTCTCATTGATATTGAGTTACGCGGTCGACTCGCAGGGGTTGACGACGACCATGGTGGGAATAACGATCAGCAGAAAAAAGAGCGCTGACTGTTGAGCTGAGCTGCGCTAGAGATCAGCAGATAAGTGGCAGCAAGTCTGTGCATCTGTATAGTCGAACACATAATTAATAATAATTGAAAATTTATGGACATTTCAAAAACGAAAGTAAGTAAAGTACTGCGCAGATTGAATCTCTGCCACCCTATTTCAGTTTAAGCCGTGAATGATATTATCTAACAGATAAACAATTCCTTTTATTTTTAAAAAGGCCACGTTTCCATAATAATGTAGTTTTTGTCTGTTTTGTTGACATAATGACAAATTAAATATGAACACCAGCTTTATTTGATTGAGTAGTTCACACGATAAAGTGTGGAAATCCATTTGATAGATTTACAATAAAAGTAAAGTCTATTTATAGAAAAGGAATTTATAAATCTCACGTGAATGGATACGTTAAACGAGGCAGGCCCAGGAGGGTGCTCGCCGACCAAATCGGAGACATCCTCAAGAAAGCTAGGTTGCCTAGTGCCCATAACTATAGAGCTTGTATGAAGATAAGGAAGTGAGGAAGAAAGGGTGGCGCTCCATTGTCTTTGCCTATCCCTGTAGGAAAAAGGAGTGATAATTTGATTGATTAATTGATTATTTTTTATTTTTACAATTATAATCAGTAAATACTTATGAGATAAATCTACGGTTATGGGCAATATGCAACCAAGTTTTCTTGAGGATGTCTCCGATTAAGTCAGAAAATACCTTCAATACCGTAGAGCTTGTATAAAAAGACTTGAGGGAAGCGAGGAAATTGTCGTGGCAAGTGGCGCTCCATTGTCACAGCCTATCCTTGTAGGAAAAAGGCGTGACAATTTGATTGATTGATATATTTATTCCGGCATATAGATTAATCAGTTGTTTGATTTATCCTATAAAAAACATGTAAACTTCAACAGCAAGAACAAAAGCTTCTCCAGTAGCTTAAAAAATAAAAAAGACACAGTACACTAAAGTATTTATAGAAGGAATGGCATATCGAACCATTTACCTTGATCTACGACATTGTACGTGCTAATGCGATTCCCTTGTCGTGTACTTAAGCTCACTGTATCCGAATAACGGTTTTAAATTCAATCCTGGGTTGTTTGACCCTATGCAGGTCATCGGACGTGAAAATTCGTCATTGATTTGATAGATTTGACACCCATTTATTAAATTAAATAAATTTAGAGCAGAGCTTTGGACCCAAATGGCATTAGAACTTTCTATGATTTTTTTAATAACATAGAAATAAAAGTGTATTAGATATCAACGGTCATCGATAAAATTTCAGAACTTTATAAAAATCTTAATAAATTTAAAGATTTTACAAAGTTCTGGGATCCTAACGAAGAACGCTAATTTATCTGTAGTCATTAATTTTATGTAAATAATTAAATGTAAAAACAATTACAAATCTTTTAAATATTATATACTACCTTTTTTATTATTGTGACATGACGACGCACTCCGCTTATTGTTAAGCTAGAGTGTGATCCATGAATTCAATAACTGTAAGTAGCAATTCCATCCACCGTCAACTTACAAGCCGATTCCGAAAAGCGCCAATTCACTTCACGGTCTGTATACTTGAAAGTGGTGGTACTCCCCCGGATCTGCAGACTGGATACCACTGCCTACCACTCTTTACCTAGGAGGAAATGTAAGCCAATACGCGACAAATACCTACATAACTAATACCTATAGGTAGCACCAATTTTTCCCCGTAGAAAATTGTAAGCGTGCACAATATCGTACAAGTTACGACTCCGCTGGTATAGAACATAAATCCACGTTGTTCTACTAATATTGAGCAAGGGCACAATTTACTGCCGAGGTACAAAACCAATGAATACACGAAAAACCAACACAAAGGTATTGTGTGTTCTGTATTAAACACAAGAAAGTATACTTTACCTTTGTTTTTTTATTTTTTTTTAATGCGGCATTTGACCTCGTCTTGTCTCTAAGCTAGAGGAGTTCCAAAAACGCAGACGATTTAAAAAAAACTAATTAGTTCACCGTTGCCTCAGTCATCATCACTATGCTGGCCACGATAATTAAAACGTTTAACGCTGGTGATTTGAAATTTCACAAGCTCAGAGTCGCTCTTCAGGCAATGGAGAGAGCTATGCTTGGTGTGTCTTTGCACGATAGAATCCAGAACTTGTAGGATTTGCGAGCTGAATTGGTAACGGGCTGGCCACATCGCTCGAAGAACCGACAACCGATGGGGAAGAAAAGTTCTAGAGTCGACACCACGAACCGGAAGACGCAGCGTAGGTAAGTCTCCCACTTGGTGGACTGACGACACACTGAAAGTCATAATTAATCACATCTCTGTTAATGCCTGTGGACATATGGGAGTGACAATGACATTAAATGGTTATTACAATTCATTAGAGTGGTAGGCAGTGGTACCCAGTCTGCCGATCCGGGTTAGTACCACCGGATTACAAGGTATACAGACCGTGAAGTGATTTGGTCACGTTTCGGGATCAGCTTGTAAGTTGCCGGTTCCATCTAGGCCGGCATAGTGGATGTGATTGCTAGTCACAGTTATTAAATTGTAGTAACAGTGACATCCATTCATGGACCACACTTTGGCTTAACATCAAGCGGGGTGCAGTCATATGTCGAGTCACAATAAAAAAAAAAATAGTTTAAATAAATGATTTTGAAATCCTGACTGCACAAAATAAGAGAATAGAATGGCTTTAAAACAACTGTTCAGATTTGCGAAGGTTAAGTTAAATTAATTCCAAAAACAAAAGGAAGATTTATTTCGTTATAATAATATAACTAGTTTCGGTATCCCCAAGTAAAATAATTGATTAATTAAACGAAGGCGGCGGCATGGATGGGTTCTTACAATATTTGGTTAGGTAGAAAGCAAAGTGAGGTTAGCGTTGACATAGCGCAAAGGCCCTTAAGGCCTTAAACCTACTTTCCGGTCACAAATCCGAAACATTCCCTTTAATTTCTTGCTTGCCACTCGATGGACCCCGAAAGAATTTCTAGGATACTAAGAAAATTGTCTTGTACTGAAACTTTTTATTGCTAGATGTTATGTGGAAATAAAGAAAGAAGAGAAGTGTTACTATGTGTAAAAATAGAAATAATTAATAGACTGAATATGGCCAAAATAATCAATCAAATTGTTACGCCTTTGGGAAAACAGGGATAGGCAGAGACAATGGAGTGCTACACAACTTCTTCGCTTCCCTCACATTGACAATTCTCTTCATACAAGCTCTAGGGTTATGGGCACTAGGCAACCTAGCTTCCTTAAGGATGTCTAAAACAAATCACTAAAACCGTTAAGTTTCACTCAAGCGCATTTTGGAATAAGCTTGAAAGTTGCCTGTTCCAATTAGATCGACATAGTGGATTTAATGCAGTCATTTAACTGTAGTAGAAGTCACCTATTTTCATGGACCATAACATCAGTCGATGGCGATGTCATATCTCGAGTCACAACAAAAAAAAAATGATGTACCTATCAGCTTCATATCGTTACTAATAAGACCAAAACGTTTAGACTACCTCTTCGTGTGTCTGTCTGTCGCTTCGGTGATACGTAAAGCAGATAGGCCGGTGCAACCTTGGCATCAGTCAATAACCTCCCTTAAGGGGGTTCTTGTTGGCTGATTGGTCTACGTCTGAAGCGTGGCGCTGCTCCACGTGTTCCTCTGCCCTCAGAGGGCACTGTGGAGCAGCGAGTTCGGCATTTGGCCCATACTTGACATTGGCAGAATTAAATGGTTTTGTATCAACAAAAACTACACAGACGCCATTAACTAAAAGAAGAACAAAACTTTTTAAAACACACTTATATCAAAAACAACATAAAACTAAATATAAAACTATAGATTTATTTAAATGATTATGAAGTAGTCACTTATCTGTCACGTTTATCGATTAAAGTATGGATTATATTTAAATATGAACATCTGATAGCTGGTGGAATTATATGTAAAAATATTCAATGGTGCCCCGACTCTTACTTGTGGCCAGAATATTAAATTAGATGCATTTTGCTTCTACTGCATACTATGATATGTTGTGGTATTATTTCGATGGTTGTAAATTCCATCACCACCATGATTTTTTTTATTATACATTTTTATACTAAACTCGGCAGCCGATAGCCTAAAAAGTTCGGTGCGTCTTTTCTTTGTAGAACTATTGAAAAGTGGAATGCTTTGCCAGCCCATGTGTTCTCTCCATCCTCTGACCTTGGATCATTCAAGCGATGCGTGAAGAAGCACCTTAGGCCGGCATAATGACCGGCGACTGAGGCATCCGGGAACTAACTCGGTTTTTTTAGTCGTCGTCACTCTTGGACCTCCTCTTGCTTATCATCTGGCGGGTCGAGGTCAAAGTGTTGTGTCACAATAAAAATAAGCTACTAAAGTGCTTGTATCATAGAAACAGGACAACAAAAGTAATATATCAAAGATACATTGGTACCGGTGAATGGTTTCGAACCCGTACACTCGGCTTGCGTAACCATTGCATTGCCACTACAACACGGTTGCCTTAACTGTTGCCAATCATCATAAATTGTTACGCCATTTGCTGCAAGAATAGTCGTGGCTTGACGTATGACAGCACTCTGGATGTTAAGCTGGAGTGCTGTCAATGATTGGAGGTAACCGCTACTTACAGTTCTACTGTGGAAGTAGTGAAACCGGATACTTACAAATTGATCCCAAAACGCGACTAAGTTAATTAAAGGCATGTACACTTGTAAGTGGTTATACTATCCCGAGACTAGACACCACTGCCTAACACTTGGAAAAAGTATCTGCCTTATTTTTTATATTAACAAATATCTAATCAAAATTTTGGGCATTTAAGGTTTGGGCACATGGAAAGCATGAGTGAAAGTAGACTGACAAAAGAAATTTATAAATCCAATGTACTCGTAGATGCGGTAAACGAGGCAGACCCAGGAGGGTTTTTCGGAACCAAATCGGAGACATCCTTAAGAAAGCTGGGTTGCCTAGTAGCCATAACCGTAAAGCTTGCATGAAGAGATTTGCGGATGTGAGGGAAGCGAGGGAGTTTTGTCAGGATCTTGGCAATTGGCGCTCCATTGTCTCTGCCTATCCTTTTGATATTATTAAGCTGTAATGTGTCACTTAAAACTGTATAAGTAACAAATATTAAGGAGTTTTTTTATCCCTACGGACAGCAACATAATGTAAAACAGGTATGTATGTATGTATATAGCAAACGTGTCGCCATTTATGCCATGATCCTAACACAGCTATTTAGCATTAATCTCACATAATAATCTACTTCGCATAAACATAGAACATGTTTAGGTATTTATAGCTAAATAGCTTAGTCTGGGGTTTAATTTACTCGATGACTTTGTACCTAATGTACTCACGAGCATAAGAATTTGGTTGGCCTTAAGATTGCTAGATGTTAGGTAAATTAAAATTAAAACTTTGCGGCTTATAATTACATTCAACCTTAATGACGTTCCTAAAAGGCGCAAGTCGATGCGCAATTTATAATGCACGACAATGATATTTAAAAAAAAGACGTAGATATGTTATCCTCGCTTCGAACGAAGCACGTTAAAACTATGCTAATAAGCAAACCTGAATTCAGTGTTGCGATACAAAGTAACATCGCTCGAAGCATACATCGCTCGAAGAACTGACAACCGATGGGGAAGAAAGGTTCTAGAGTTGAGACCACGAACCGGAAGACGCAGCGTAGGTAGGCCTCCCACTAAGTGGACTGACGACATAGTGAAGGTCGCGGGTAACCGGTGGATGCAACTGGCATCTTGTCGTTCGGAATGGCGTTTTAAGTGGGAGGCCTATGTTCAGCAGTGGACGCCTTCTGGCTGATGATGATGATGATACAAAGCAACATATATCATTGCGTTTTACTTCTATTTGTCTTTTTGCCTAGTTGTGGTTGATCGTTCAAACTCATGCCATTTGCGAACGTCAAAACTCGTATAGGTGACGTATCTACCTCAATTTAACATCATTGATGCACGGTATGGCGAAGCTCGATGTAGGTGAGAGAGCTTTTTATTGTGACTATTCCTCCGCGAAGTCACACTCGCAGCTAACTTCGGAGACACCATAAAAATTTAAACAAGCTGTACTAGCATTTGTTTTTTTTTCAATTTGACGTTTACAGTCATGATCGCGAAGAACAGTTTCTTCAATCGCGAATATTTTAATATTTTAAGTTAGCTTATTAGTTAGGCAATCCCTCAGAACAGAGAAGCATCGTATATACCTATCTATATCTTCCTCTTTTCTGTGGGATATCTTTTTATGAACTATATCTTTCTGTGGGCTATATCTTTTTATGGACGATATCTTTCTTTGGGCTATATCTTTCTGTGGGCTATATCTTTCTGTGGGCTATATCTTTCTCTTTTTTGTGGACAATCCTAATGTTTACATATATTTTTAAATAAATTAACATTGCTGGTTCCAACTAGGCCGGCATGGTTGCTTTTATTCATGAGTGGTACTCCAGTTTGACATCACATTAACCAGTTGTCAAATGTAGCCAATAAAAATATATGACGTACAGCTTCATATCGTTACTCAAAAGATCAAATGGGTCAAAAGCTAAAAAACACTTTGCAAAAGCTATTAATTCAAACCATAAAATTAGTTGATTTCCACCGTATATATCATTCAATTTTGGCAATAAAAATGTCCACAACTTATCCCCAAAATTATATATCTCTTTTCCGGAGAATAAAATGAAAACTTTTGGAACAAATAACAAGTATGATGTATCTTTGGTACATAAACTTTGGTATTTTTGTTTCTATGATACAAGCACGCTAGCTATAATATATATTACATTATAAATCAATCAAATCAATCAAATTGTCACGCTTTTTTCCCACAGGGATAGGCAGAGATTATAGAGCGCCACTTACCACGATCCTTACACAACTCCCTTGCTTCCTTCACATCCACAATTCTCTTCATACAGGTTCTGTGGTTATAGGCACTAGGCAACCTAGCTTTCTATTACATTATAAGTATAGTATAGTAATGTAAAAAACGGGTTCGATTCCCGGTCGGTTTGTTTCATAGCTTTTATTTATAATTTGTTTCAAAAAAGGGGTAGGTAAGAGTGCCGACGTCTGAAAAAAACTGTTTTATTTTACGGTTAACAGTCGTTGTCACCATGCCGGACACAACTGACAGCCGAACAGTCGATGTCACAACTAAGTCCTCCGTCTCCTGCGCTCTCGGTATCTGTCGTGTCTACTAAAAAGGCCATGGTAGTTCGCCCATTCTCGGACTCGGTCTATCTTTCAAAAAGATCTCTATAACTTTGCATTCATGTGAAATACTTGCCTCTCATATTGCTATCTTTAATGTAGCATTTACTTCTTCCTCACACTATTTCTCTAATATCAAATCAGTTATTGAATATTACATAATAATTTGGTGCAGTGGTAGCGCAATGGTCACGCGAACCAAGAGTCACTGGTTCAAAACCTGTACCAATGTATCTTTGATATATGTACTCTGGTCGTTCTGCTTCTTTTAAAGAGTGGTAGGCAGTAGTACCCAGTCTGCCGATCCGGGGTAGTACCACCACTGACAAGTATACAGACCGTGAAGTGATTTGGTCGCGTTTTGGAATCAGCTTGTAAGTTGCCGGTTCCAACTAGGCCGGCATAGTGGATGTGATTGCTGCTTACAGTTATTGAGTAGCAGTGACATCTATTCATGGACCACACTCAAGCTTAACATCAAGCGGGATGCTGTCATATGTCGAGTCACAAAAAAAAAGTCAAAAAAAAACTATGTTGGGTAAAATGTTAACCCTAAATAAATAATTCAATAATCCCGAAACGCGACGATTACACTTTACGGTCTGTATCGGCAGACTGGGTACCACTGCCTACCACCCTTTGAAAACCAGACCAGAAGCAAATATTCGCCTCTTTTTTGAAAACAAATATTTGCAATATATAATATAATTATTAAATATTACAAATAAAAGCTACGAAACAAATATTTGCTTCGACCGGGAATCGAACCCGGGACTTTACGCGCAACAAACCAATCGCTAACCATTCGTCCACACCTGTCGTCCACGCCGCTTATGTATTTATTTAAAACTGTATTGTACTTTAATTACAAAAAGCGAGCTTAATGCCGCCAGGCATTTTCTCCCAGCCAAACCTGCAGTATTAATGGGAACGTTGAGTTAGCAGGGGAAAAGTAATTACTTACGTAGGTTATTACTTTAAGAGGAGTGCTGTAGATGCAAAGGAAGCGAAAGAGCTATGTCAGGATCGTGGGAAGTGGGGCGTTTCATTGTCAAAACCTAGGTATACACTGTTTCTATAGTGTTTTGTACCTGTAGAAGAGACATGATTATAAAGTTATATATTTTAAGTATATTTTTCCTTTGTAACTATCGACCCTTGAGAACATGAAGGCGTAAAAGTTTAATTTAAGTATTACAAGCATTAATATAGGTTATGTGCAAGGATATTTATTTTTATTGCGATCTTGACTTGCATTTCGGTAAGCAAGGTGAGGTCCAAGTACGCCGACGACTGAATAGTTAACCGTCTCAGTCGTCGTCACTATTCCGGCCATAAGTACATAAGCTATTTTAGTACCTATTTTAAGTATTGGTGCAAAAAAGGATTTAAACATTTTTATTTTTATTGAGGCAGACCTGGAACATGTAACAACCGTGGTGTAGTGGCACAAGTTCGAGACCAACCACTGATACCAATGTATCTTTGATATATGTACTTTGGTTTTTCAGGTTTCTATGATACAAGCACTTTAGTAGCTTAGTATTGAAATGAAAATAAAAAAATGTACATGTTCCCAGACAAAAACATGAACAAATTAAAAAAAATTCACCTACCTAATGTGTTTAATATAAATATAAAATAACCTAACAAAATTAACACAAACCCAAATAAAAACCTTAATTAATAGGATTTTAGCACTAACAACCGCTAGGTTTCATTAAACTCTGTACTAAAGGCTTCCTTGGCATGTAAAAGAACAATGCAGGTATAGTCAAAGAGCTTTCAACAAAGCGCGTTTCGGAGTCGAGAGCTGGCCGAGCTGGGCGTTCGAGTGTACTTAGACACCGGTCTCTAAAGGCTTTAGGATATAAAATCTATTGTTGAATTTAAAGCCAGATATGCGTTTAAGCGATTACGAATTTTATACGTATGTATTACTCGAAACAATTACACGCTACGATGTTGTAAATGTGACCGCACACTGCCTTATTTATGTTATACGGCGTTCTCACGAGGCTGATTTAGTTGTTTAACTGCGAAATCGTTCGCGATTTCAACCGTCTGAACAGACGCATTAAATATCGGTTTAACAAAAGTTACCCTTTTAACTTTTATTGATTAAATTAATAGCTGACAGCGAATCGACTCGTCTGAACTGGTTCGTTCAACTTGCATTGAATCATCAGTCCAATCAGTCAGTCAATCAGCGCGATTGAGTACCTATGTTTTGTATATTGCATTCCTCTGTCACTAGTTTTTTGTTTGTTTGTAAAATAAAATGTAAATTATGGCGTCCGTATCCACGAGATGTTAAAATGGACAGATAGTGTAATGACACGTGTAATATTGAGTCGATTATTATTGAATCGTGAGAACGCAAGAGTCAATATTCGCTTTCAATTTTTTGTTAAACGATAAATATTTAACAATTAAATTTTCCTCGTGAGAACACCGTATTAGGCTAATATACGGTCTGCGTAAAGTTCAATGACAGCACCCCGCCTGGTGTTAAGCTGTAATGCGATTCACGAACGTAGGTGGCTGCTACTACAATTAAATCACAGCAGATAGCAGTCGCATCTATCATGCAGGCCTAGTAAAAATCGACAACTTCAAAGCCAATCCCGAAACGCGACTGAGTCCCTTCACGGTCTGTACACTTGTAAGTGGTGGTACTAACCTAGATCGCCACCAGCTGTCTGCCCTAAACTCTTAAACAACCACAAAAATCATTGTGATGTAAAATATACGAAAATTCCAATTTATCATTCTCGACCGGGTAAAATATGTGTAGAACTAATAAAATAAACAAATTTTATGCGGACCACGATTGCTGCAAAGCTCCCGAAACGACGGAATAATAAAGAAATTTTAAAATCAAAACCACAATAAACGCGATAGTAAGCCGCTTAAATTTTGTTTATTTCATTAATCAATGTTCGCGCAAAAACTAAGAAAATACTATGCGTAGAACTCATGTTCTACCCTGGTCGAGAATTCATATTTTACCCGTTCGAGATCCATCGTTGATTATTAGATCTGACTTCTACTTGTCTGATGGTCCAAAAGCGCCACAACTGATTTAGTCTACAGCTATCTCAGTCATCTTTACTATACCTGTCACTATATCAAAGGCCTTGTGCTAATAAAGTCGAGGTCTTTCCTAGATTGATTTCATAGTGGGAGGAATAAATTTTACACTGATAAACGAACCAGAGTGCCTGTATAACAATGCATCTCGACATATGACAGCACCCCGTCTGATGTTAAGCAAGTATATACGTATTTTTTATTACCAAAATATTTGTAATCATAAAACTAATCATTAAATATTACAAATAAAAGCTATGAAATAAATCCTTGCTTCGAATGATTTTATTTACGCTTGCGCGTAACAAACTGTTGTACTAACTAAACACCTAATTTAATTGGAACCGGCAGCGCGACTGAGTCCTTTCACGGTCTATACAATTGAAAGAGGGGCTACTATACCGAATCAACAGACTGGGCACCACTGCCTACCACTCTTACTGTTAATCAACCAATCATGACTGTCCCGCCTTCCTCCTACAGGGATAGGCAGAGACAATGGAGCGCCACTTACCACGATCCTTACACAAGTCCCGTGCTTCCTTCACATCCACAACTCCCATCATACAGGCTCTGTGGTTATGGGCACTAGGCAACCTAGCTTTCTTGAGGATGTCTCCGATTTAGTCAGAAAACACCCTCCTAGGTCTGCCTTGTTTAACGCATCCGCATCATATTTATAAATTCCTTTCGTCAATCTACTTTCACTCATCCTTTCCATGTGCCCTAACCATCAAAGCATTCCTTTGTCAATCCTTGTCACTACATCTTCTTTCAAACCATATCTTATTGTTAGATGCAGGGAATTGAAGCATAAAGTGTAGTTTTCTCCATTTAGCTTGGCGCCATAGTGTATATACATAACATACCAGTAGCTATGTATCTATATCTATATGTTAGGAATTCCAAGTTGGTCGTGACACTTTGTAACTATCGGCCGTGGATCTCTGGATGGCCGAAGTCATTGTATTGTAATTAGGCCCTTAAATGTTAAGTTCAATGCTTTTTTATATTTAATTAATTATCATTTAGGTGAGAGTAAAAAGTTATGTAGGTAGTTGTTCCTTATGAAAATAACAGACTAAATGTTACTAGTGGGATTATTGTATTTTGTGTTTTTGCACTTTGACGAGTCCAACTTGACATCAGGCGGTAACCCTGAGACTAGACACCACTGCCTACCACTCGTATATAACACCCGGAAAAAGAATCTGCCTTATTTTTTATATTACCAAATATTTGTAATATCTAATCTAATTTTTGGGCATTTAAGGTTTGGGCACATGGAAAGGATGAGTTAAAGTAGATTGACAAAGGAAAGGAGGGTTTTTTCTGACCAAATCGGGACATCCTCAAAAAAGCTGGGTTGCCTAGTAGCCATAACCGTAGAGCTTGCATGAAGAGAATTGCGGATGTGAGGGAAGCGAGGGAGTTATGTCAGGATCTTGGCAATTGGCGCTCCACTGTCTCTGCCTATTTTTTTGATATTATCAATAAACAAAAAAAAATAATTCAATTTAAAATTTTATGCCTTTTTTTATTTTTATTGTGAATCGACATAATAAGACAGCACCCCGCTTGATATTGAGCTGGACTACAACTCAATAACTTTAAGTAACAGTCACATCCACTATGCCGGCCTAGTTGGAATCGGCAACTTAAAAGCTGATGCCATGCAATCGAATCACTTCACGGTCTGTATACTTGTAAGTGGTGGTACTACCCCGGATCGGAAGACTGGGTACCACTGCTTGCCACTCTTTAAAATTGATTGCCCTTGATTGCCACTGAAATAACCAAAGACAATAAAAAATACCTCAGCTTCGTACTCGTACAAGCTAACTCACTACTGCGGCCCTGTTTCTTTTTTCTTTTTGCACTTTATAAACTTCAATCAATCAAATTGTCACGCCTTTTTCCACAGGGATAGGCAGAGACAATGGAGCGCCACTTAGCACGATCCTTACACAGCTCTCTTGCTTCCTTCACATCCACAATTCTCTTCATACAGGCTCTGTGGTTGTGGGCACTAGGCAACCTAGCTTTCTTGAGGATGTCTCCGATTTGGTCGGAAAACACTCTCCTGGGCCTGCCTTGTTTAACGCATCCATCCAGATCAGATTTATAAATTCCTTTCGTCAATCTACTTTCACTCATCCTTTCCATGTGCCCAAACCATCGAAGCATTCCTTTGTCAATCCTTGTCACTACATCTTCTTTCAAAACACATCTATAACGCAGTGTGCTATTCCTTATTCTATCCGCTATCGTCACCCCACATACACTTCTTAACGACCGCATTTCTACAGCGTTAATCCTACTTTCATGCTTCTTCTGCCATACCCAACCTTCACTTCCATACATTAATGTAGGAACCAGCACCGCATTATGAACAGCCATCCGTGACTTTGGAGACATTATTATAAACTTATGTCCTAATAAACCCAATATTATCAATCTTCTTTATAAATTAATGACAAATACCGTTAACTTGTTCCATATCTTAAAAGGCTTAAATATCATTATTGCATATTAATCGTAAACATGTGTATATCGAATCAATCAATATGTCACTACAATATGACGACAGGCGTGGACGAACGGTTTAGTGACTGGTTTGTTGCGCGTAAAGTCCC
This sequence comes from Tinea trinotella, assembly GCA_905220615.1. Taxonomy (NCBI): domain Eukaryota; kingdom Metazoa; phylum Arthropoda; class Insecta; order Lepidoptera; family Tineidae; genus Tinea; species Tinea trinotella. The sequence goes on along the minus strand of HG992320.1, from coordinate 1,483,873 downwards.
GGGTTCGATCCCCGGTCGGAGCAAATATTTGTTTCATAGCTTTTATTTGTAATATTTAATAATATTAAATATTACAAATATTTGTTAATAAAAAAAAAAGAGATGGATATTTGCTGTCTGGTTATCAAAGAAACGGTAGGCAGTGGTACCCAGTCTGCCGATCCGGGGTAGTACCACCACTTACAAGTATACAGACCGTGAAGTGATTTGGTCACGTTTCGGGATCAGCTTGTAAGTTGCCGGTTCCATCTAGGCCGGCATAGTGGATGTGATTGCAACTCAAAGTTATTAAATTGTATTAGCAGTAACATTCATTCATGGACCACACTTCGGCTTAACATCAAGCGGGGTGCTGTCATTTGTCGAGTCACAAAAAAAAAACTTACTTCACAGGTATAGGCAGAGTAAGCGTATATTTGGGAGTAAGAAGTACATAATTTAAATCTACAACATTATACATTTAAATAAAAAGTTAATACGCTTTGACATTTCCATCGCCACACGAATTTATTAATAATTTAACGTTTTCATAATAAAAAAAATGTAATGAAAAATTCAGTTCTTAAATTTGGATATGGTTTCGTAACATTTTTCATCACTACATAATATATGCCTTTCTCAGGCTTCGCGGTCCTGAATAAACATCTCTTAAACTGTATGTTGTAGATAGATACAAAAAACTGACTATATTACGATTTTCAATTGATTAGACCAAGGTGACAGATATTTCCAATTTGCATCTCATTTTGACTTACATAATAGGCGTTCTAAGGGGGAGGCCTATGTTTAGCAGTGGACGCCTTCTAACTAATGATGATGATGAGTGTGAGACAGATATATTTTTATTTTGACTCGACATCTGATCTGCACTCACCCGATGGTAAGCAAGAGGAGGTCCAAGAGTGCCGACGGCTGCAAAAACCAAGTCTACACGGTTGGTCCATTCGCCGTCGCTGCTAAGCTTCTGTCAATTTAATCTCCGGTATTTAAATCATATTATCTATATTTAACTTTTATTTCTAAACATCTAGAATCAATGTCTCTCCGTGACCACGATGGCTGCAAAGCTCTCGAAACGTCGGAATAATATAATCAAAAATTGTAAAATCAAAACCAAAATAAACGCGATTGTAAGCCGCATAAAATTTGTTTAATTCATCTAGAATCAATTTAATCTGTTTTCAGTAACATTAAGTTTAACCAGGACCTGCTGATCTGGGTAGTCCATTACTTTCAAATGTACCGTGAACTGAGTCGCATTCCAACCGGGCTGGGATAGCTGATACTGCAGTCCTCAGTGTCCGCGGTATTCATGGACCGCATGTGCTAAAAAATCCAATGTTTGATCACATATGGCCCATTAGTCATTTAAATGAAAACCAAATTTCAAATTGTTTTCACAACAATAAACAAGGAGTGAATAAGAGAAATACTTCTGTCAGCGAGCTCTAGATATTTCGACATTTCTGTGAAGAGAGAGAGAAAAAGGAAAAAAGGTCATTCGCATATGTTATTCTCTATGAAAATTTCGTTAAAGCCTTATTCGCCCAATGTTTGTTTGACCCGATTTTACATTAAATTGTGTTTCTTTAAAAGTATGTTTGCAAGTCCGCAACAAACATAGTCAGATATATTAAGCCTATCCGCTTAGTTACTACAGGTTCTTTTTTACATTCATACTAGTATAGACTAAACTACTAAAGTCCTTGTATCATAGAAAAAGGACAACCAAAGTACATATATTAAAGATTGGTATCAGTGGGTGGATTCGAATTCGTGCTCTCGGTTTGTGTAACCATTGCACTGCTACTACACCACGGTTTAAAAATTCAAAGCCGTAAAATTTTATTTTACACATTTATCGTCATAAACTTTTTGTTTTTTCATTCCACCCTTCTATTATAATTTAAAAAAGTAACATAGTTAAATTCATGAGGACATGAAGACATATTATGACTTAGATAACTATGTAGGCGGAGTTCTGTCAATCCAAATATATTATTCTATATTTTTGCAAACTTATGTTTCTATAAATTTCTATTTTTCTAGTTCTTAACGGGAGGCTGCAAAAGGTCGAATGGAAAAACGAGAGGCCTTTGCCCAGCAGTGGGTCAAACATGGGCAAATGAAATTTAAAAAAATAGATACGCCTTATTCCCACAGGGATATAGGAGATAATGGAGCACCACTTGCCACGATCCTGACACAACTCCACGCTTCCCTCACATCCACAATTCTTTTCATACTCAACGATTATAAGCAAATAATAATATACATAAATCTATACCAAGGCTGCTCAACCTTTTGAGGAGTCGGGCCAAACGGTGGATTCAGTTGTTAATGACGGGCCACAAATAGGAAAGCTATTTTAGTTACTTTCAGGACAAGCGCAATAAAAACTCAATTATTAAGAAACAATGACAGTAACAACAAGTCACAAATACTCGTATGTTGCTCAGTTAAGGATGTGCGCTATTTAATTTTTACATAATTAAGATCTTAAAAAACCTTTTCACATAGATATGTTAATCCAAAACTACTTAAAAACTGTAACGCCAGGTCAGTTATTGCTGGAAATTCTCCTTTTAGTACCAATTTCCAGAAATTCTTTCTTTCTGCTCTAAAAATTGCAACACCTGTTCTCGCAAGTTGAAGAAATGTTTCAACATGCTGCCCCTTAAAAGCCATCGCACAGCACAGTACAGTTGTAACTCTCCATATTCTCTGATTTCTTCTTCATATAATAGTCTGAATTGACGTCTGTTAAGAGCTTTTGCACGTATGTTATTTAGGCATCGTACTACTGGATCCATAATGTCATTCAACTCCAAAGCCTTGTGTGCAAAGACACAAGGCTTCCTGTTGGATAATGCAATAATACGAAAATAAATTTCGACCTAAAAATGCTGTAACAAAGCCACACAACCATTGGTTTTTCCAATCATTGCTGATGCACCATCAGTGCAAATAGATATAAATTTGTCCCACGATAAACGCTTTTTTATTGCATTCCTTATATTTATATTAATGCATTAAATATATTTTTGAAAATTAAGGATGTCTTTTGTCTTTTCTTAATGTCTTTTCCTTGGGTTGTACTTTCTAGCTGACAGACTTCTAATAAATCTTGCACATTCTAATTTTCGTCAATTTTAGCCAACTGAGAAGTATTAGCGTTAGTTACGGGCTGTACTGTGCGCGGCGTTTTTTTTTTAATTTGGTGCGTATTTTCAAACCATACTTGCGCGGGCCACTTAAAAATCTTTCGCGGGCCATACTGTGGCCCGCGGGCCTGGGGTTGAGCAGCCTTGATCTATACCATTGTGTGCAATAAATTATTTTGTATGTCTGTTTGTTCAATAGAGAATGAACAAACCAGGTCAAAACTGCACCAAACCTACTAAACAGGGGGTCGAGCTCGACAAGGTGTAGGTGCAAAAACTCGGTCATGAATATTGTAGGGTTTTCCTTGGCCTTTATAAGGGGGAGCCTAAAAACTTTTATGTCCGTTTTTACGCACACTTTCGCCCCACTGTGCATTTTGGTGCCATCATTGTGGCGCGGACAATATTAACAGCCGGTTGTACCAAAAAATATAATTCACGAATTTGTATCGTAGTATCGTATAAGTAAAAGAAGTTGCACGAAGAGTTGCACCACTCTTTAACTTCACATTTTACATTTACGTTTAACGGATATTTTATAAAGAGCTTTTGGGAGTCATTTTGGGTTTTTATGTACTACTCTTGTTATTTCTAATGATAAAAACATAAATGGTAATTTCGATATAAAATTATTAACAACCCACGATTCACGATTTTGTAAAAGTAAACGTAAGTGAAACTTTTTTGGTGTAACCGGCTGTAAACGTTTGGTTAAAATTAAGTTTTTGGAGTTATTTTTGGAACATTTTGGCTTTCACCATTATTGTTTGGGGTAACACGGTACGTTATAGTTTAGGTATGACCTTTATTATACTCGTGATGAAGGTTGTATAATTTTATATGCTTTACTAGACCATAATTATGTTCTCCACATCCTTCATCCTTCAATCCTTCAAGCGAAGCGTTAAAATGCACCTTGACTCTGTGACCACATAGTGGACAAGTAGAATGTTTTGCCGGCATAGTGACGGCAACGGAGGCAGCCGTGAACAAACTAGCCTTTCCCAGTCGTCGTCACTCTTGAACCTCCTCCTGCTTATTATCAGGCAGGTCGAGGTCAGATGCCGTGTCACAATAAAAAAAATTAAAAAAAATAGTGACGGTGACTGAGACAACCTTAAAATGCATCGTATTTTTCAAACAAATCTTAGTCAGATGCTCGTTTCAATTTCGACTTTATGCAAATTCGGTAATTATGCATAAAGTCGGGGGTTTTATATGAATATTAAAAAAAACAGGCATACGTTTTTTTTATTGTGACTCGACATCTGACTTTGACTCGCCTGATGGTAAGCAAGAAGAAAGGGCCAAGAGTGCCGACGACTGCGAAAACCGAGCCTTCGCGGCGGTCCCAGTCGCCGTCACTATGCCGGCCAAAGCTGCTTCTTCACGCTTGAAAGATCCAAGGCTATAGAATGGGGAAAACACATGGGCTGGTAAAGTATTTCACTTGTCGTTTGTTCTACAAAGAAATGACGCACCGAACTTTCTAGTTCGACTGCCGATTCGAACTATAATGACGCGGGTTTAACTCGAATATTACAAAAACAGGCATACCTTTACTCCGGATCTGGTTTTCTAAGACAGATAGGCAGTCCAACGATCCCCACTTACAAGTGTACAGAACGTGAAGTGACTTAGTTGCGTTTCGGGATAAACCTAAAAGTTGCCGGTTTAAACTGGCCGGCATCATGAATGCGATTGCTACTTGCACTTATTCAGCTATAGTAACAGTCGCCTCCACTCCAGCTTAACATCAGGCAAAATTCTATCAAAAGTTAAGTCACCATTAAGATATGCTAAAAATAATGTAAGAATACGAGGTGCACGACTGGAAAAAAAACTAGTCACGGTTTTCTCAATCGCCGTCACTGTGGAGGCAATTCCAATATTCGGAATAGAAAAGGCATTTAACTTTTTTTTTGTGAAAAGAATTGCTGTATTCCATTCAGATATATCAGCGCGATTGAGTGGTGGACCTGACGTGAGGCGAATGATCCATGAGAAATAGAATTAAATCCAAAGTCGAGTGAAGCCCGACTTTGGAGTCAATTAATGTGATGTACAGGTATGCTGGGGGAACTAGTTGGCTAAGGGAGGGAAAGGGATCTTTGGTGGGTGAAGCCTCTTCCCTCGAGTCTTCCTGTGGGAAGAGATTTTAAAGTGTGCGAAAATAAATTATATACTAAGTTTTATACTTAAGTCAATATCATAACCTATATTATAATTTCGTATTTATTATAAAAACTAACGTAGTAACATAGATAAAATATTGAAACTTTCAAAATGAAATCATGTAAACCTATATTGTGTTTAAACTGCTTGCCAAGTTTCATAATAGGCCGGGCCGTACAATTTAATAGGAGCCAAAACAAAAGCGCGGCGGCATCCAGCGTGGCGGCAAAGTTCTTGCGTCTAGTGAGCGAGCGTGACTTACTATGGAAATATAATAACATAATCAATGCGACTTGCATAAACATTCATTAAAATAAACAATAGACTGACCGCTAATATTAGACCGCTGCCCATCTTAGACATAGAGATATATGTTATCACTAGAGACGCTGCGGTAAACAAAATTTGCGAGCCGAAAATTCCCCTCCATCGGCTTGACGTTGACGCATTCTATCACAGAGTATGTAGAACGTAAAGTAATGGGTGTTACACAAGGAATTGGAATATGTTTACGACTGTAGCGCCATCTAGCATGCGTGATCACTTGGGGTTTTTAAAATAATAACACACATTTTTTATTAAATAAGTAATAATGTAATTTAAAAGATACATATAGTATGACGAATTGTGTTCTCAGAGGAGTATGTTAAATCAGTACGTAGAAAAATGTAGATCCTACTATAATATTATTTTAATGTGAATGTGAGTTTGTTTGTTACGTTTTCACGCAACTATTTAACCGATCATCATGAAACTTTGTACACATTTTTTGGAGGTAAGATAGGATACACATATAAAAAAAAATTACTATAGTTTCTAATTGACTATAGTTTCAGTTGTTTAGGATTTTTCTATAATTAATTTCCGTCTTATTTATTTATTTGATGCACAAATAGGAAATGACCTCAATAAAAGGGCTGATATTTATAAATCATTTATTCAAAAAAAAAGTTACAGACATTCTTTACTATATACTGCACCAATGCGAAAGTTTGCATTAACCTTGCACTATTATTTTCCAGATGCCTATAAATATATTAGAGAAACATTAAATCAGAAAAATTAATCAATAAAGATCGAAAACTTGGTACAGTCAACTTTGGCGCAGGTCCAGTAATAGGTGAAGACGAGGACGCTACAGCAACTCGAGCTTTAGTGTTCATGCTAGTTTCCATGAATGAAAGTTGGAAGTTGCCAGTTAGGTATTTTTTAATAGCTAGTGTAAATGCGGAAATAGATACAAAATATATGTAGGCAAAAAACAAGAAAAATTGATTGTATGAACACCGCTGGCCGCTCGCGGGCAGCGGCAAATAAGAAAACACTAGTTGTAGTGTTATTCGTATTTGTTTTTATAAATTTATTATCATTAATAAATAGTAGAAAATTGTCAAATAAAAAGTAATATTGCCAAAAACTTTATAAAAAAACAAACTATAATGAACATTTAAATTGTGAAAATAATTCCACAAGTTTGAATTTTAACTACTGCGCTATTAAATACTCTTTGATAACGTCACACTGCGGCTAGTGGAGCAGGGTCGGGCCACCTTTGTGTATCGTTTTGCTTCTTAGCAATGTCAACTCTAGTAATATATCTCTATGATCTTAGTACCTAAATTAAATGCTCCAATTAGACAAATAAAGTAAAATAAAGTGTAACGCTTTTTTCCAACAGGGATAGGTAGAGACAATGACACAATCCTGACACAACTCCCTCTTTTCCCTCACATCCAAAATTCTCTTCATACAAGATCTACGGTTTAAGCTTTCTTGAGTCTCCGATTTCGTCGGAAATTACTGTCCTGTGTCTGCCTCATTTAACAATATGTTGAATGCTATTATTGCTAAATAATCTCTTTTGATAAAGCATTTCTAAGGATAAGGATAAAGGCATTGTAATGGCGACTGAGGCAACCGTAAACTAAGTCGGTTGTTGTAGTCGTCGGTCGTCGGTACTCTTGGACCACCCCCTGCAAGTCTGGTCGACTTTAAATGTCGCCTTACAAAAAAAACGTCAGTTTTTCAATTTATTTTGATTTTAAAACAAAATAAGTCCAGCTATATTATGAAAATAGATAATTAAAAATAATAATATCTGTTAAAAAATCTCGTTCGCAAAAACACGTTTTACATTTAAACAATTAAAACACGAGTACTAATTGTTAAAATAATAAAGTAGTATTGTTATAAAAAATATATACTCAGAAATACGACAGTGAAAATGTGAAATGGAAAATTATGCATGATAATATTCGGGGCTAGTCCCAAATGGGCTCATAAAAATTCGTCCCGAAAATTCCAAAACTCCTGACATAACTCTCTTGCTTTCTTCTTAGAACTCGAATAACTTCTAGAACTTGAGAAACTGACGTTTTTTTTTTATTTTAATGCGATATTCAAAGTCGACCAGACTGACAAAGAGGGGTCCAAGAGTACCGACGACTACAACAACCGACTTAGATTGTTAGAGATAGAGTAACAATATAATAATACCTTCTAATCAGGGCCGTCTTTACCCGGGGGTTCAAGGGGTGCGGTGCACCCGGGCGCAGAGTACTAGGGTGCGCATGCCGACCGCCATAAATTTCGATAGGCATGGTACCTACTACACTGAGACCACGCGAGCGGAGCCTTGACTTTCGCACCCCGGCGCTGAATATGCTTCTAATATAATAATTACAAGGTAAAAAATTTTGGAATAATATGATGCATTAATACAAATAAAAGTAACTAGGAAATTAAGTAATTCTAATACATTTTATGCTTTTTCCAAAGACGGCGACTGACAGATTCTGTCGATGTCAGATTTTATTTTTCTTTAATTCTTGATCTGCCACACTGTTAAAGAAACAGAAGTTTATCGGCAGTGTCATTAAAATAATTACCTACGCCCAGCCGTTAGTGCGCAATAGGGCGAATAGGGTTACCTACTGACTGTAGTTTAGTTGTTATGTCGCTCTGACCGTACAGTTAACTTCATACATAATATTATAGTAGAATATTATACTATACTAGAGTAATAATATTATACTAGAGCACGATTTATGTTATGCGCTTCTGCAATCTTCGTGTTTTCAAAATAAGACGGACATGCAACAACTAAAGTATATATTTATAATTATTTTCATTGAAGTACGTAGTTTTAAATTGTAATCAGACTTTCTTTAAACGCATGATTAAAGCTTCTTTTTCTCGTAATCGATTAACGGTAAAAAAATATATTAATTACAATCAAACAAGGCTTAGTGTTATAAGGAATAATATAGGTTTTATTTATTAAAATTTTTAAAATCAGTTTATCAGTTTAGATATTCTTGAAACTTACTCGTAGTTCTAGATATTTATCTTAGAGAGTAAGTAGTTGTCTCTCCCAGGGATTACTTCCTACAAAACAACTTTACCTCCTAATATTGTGACGTAACATCTGACCTCGACTTGCATGATGATAAGTAAGGGAAGGTCCAAGATCAATGACGACTAAAAAAACCTAGCCCATATAACATCTTTACCCGCTGAGCTAAAACTACTAGGTTTTATTATCAATCAATCAAATTGTCATGCTTTTTTTCACTTGCTACGATCCTGACACAACTTCGTCGCTTCTATGCTCTGTGCTTCACAACATGCTCTATGGTTATGCGCACTAGGCAACCCAGCTTTTTTGAGGATGTCTCCGATATTTTATCTATATGAATATAAATCCTTATATAAAAAAGAGCCAATCTTTTTGGCCAAGTTGTGAAATACCCAATATTTGAACTCGTATGGTGGAAAGACGCGATGCATTAAACTGGCGGATATTTCAGAACTTTAAAAGGATTTTTATAAAGCCTCTTTTTTGTTGTTTTAAAAATTAAATACTGTAACTGAATACTGTAAATAATGTTTTAAAATGTAAGAAAATAGATACTGAATTATAGATCTTGTATGAAAGCCCACAGGGATAGGCAGAGACAATAGGCGCCACTTGCCACGATCCACAATTCTATTCATACTGTTATGGGCAATTGGCAGCCCAGCCTTCTTGGGGATGTCTCCGATTTGGTCTGTAAACACCCTCCTGGGCCTGCCACGTGTAAATAACCGGGCAAATAACCATCAAATAATTGTCTGCCTACCACTCTTATCAAATATATAGCTATTGTATACATACAAACTTCAATAATAAAAAGATCATGGCCTATAAAAGTTTTTTTAAAGTAACTTTATACCTCAATCCAAGATTAAATTCAAAATTTAAAAGACGAATATTGTTCCAAATTCAAAATACGGCGGCCATTGTTATAATAAGTTTATTCTTTTGAGGTTTTACCTCACCCTTGTCAATGTTTGATAAAAATAAATAAACCTCGGTCATCCCTCCTTGAACCTACAACCCTTAAGGAATAAGGGTAAAATAACAATAGGGTATTTCTTTCAAAGTAACAATGGATTACTTAAATTGTAAATTTGATAATTCTTAACATAACACGCGCCTATATTTCTTATAATGAATGTAAGTATTATAACGAATTAACATGTAAAATTATTATACCAGGACCTCTTTAATTTGAACTCCGAAAATGACATCATTCATTCAAAGGAATGCTTTGATGGTTTGGGCACATGGAAAGGATGAGTGAAAGTAGATTGACGAAAGGAATTTATAAATATGATGTGGATGGATGCGTTAAACAAGGCAGGCCCAGGAGGAGACATCCTCAAGAAAGCTAGGTTGCCTAGTGCCCATAGCCACAGAGCCTGTATGAAGAGAATTGTGGATGTGAAGAAGTTGTGTCAGGATTGTAGCATGTGGCGCTCCATTGTCTCTGCCTATTCCTATGGGAAAAAGGCGTGAGAATTTGATTAATTAATTGAAAAATACTAAGGCGTCTTTTATTAACTGTATGTATATAACTTATGTATGTATAAAATATGTATGTATAAAATATGTATAAAATATATATGTGCCAGTAAATGGGTGAAGTGACTTAGTTTCGTTTTAGGATCAGCTTGTAAATTACTAAGCCGGCATAGTGGTTGTCACTGCTACTTACAGTTATTTACCTTCAGTAGCAGTCGCCTCTATTCATGAACCGCACTCCAGTTCAACAGCAGGCGAGATGCTGTCATAATAATTATGTCGAGTCCAATAAAAAAAGTTGGCACGATAACCCCTTGATTTCAAGCTGTAGTGCTATCCTAAAAAAGTAACTAGAATTCTGTAGGCTGGCTTAGCAATTTTTTTTAACCTTAACTAGATTATACGCATTAATGTAAACAAAGTTAACCTGCAAAGGAATTCTTGCAAATTTTGTGTAGAACGTATATAGAATAGCACACGCATGCCATGTGGTCATTCTCGGCCAAGTACAGCTGTCATTCCGCTATCTTCATTCGACTCGACTAGCTGCATCTTTTTCCCCCCTTTAAATGCCTTTTCACTCGCACGTCAGTTTGCGACCAGCAGCCGTGCTGAGTGGTCGCGTGTCACTCGTTTTCGCCGGCGCGCGTACTTACTTTCGTAAAAAAAAAAACAGTGCTTAACGCGTGTTCTAAGAACGGATTTCAGTGTGTGGAAATTTATTATTATTCATTTTATTTGTGAATATTTAAGAGTTGTGTTTGTGCAAGTGTCTTTAATATCATTTTGGATTTGTTTCTTTTTTTGAGGTAGTTTCTTATTGCTGAAGTGAAGGCACTTTTTGTTGGGTAAGATTTCTTTCTTATCAATCATTTCTTTTGTAATGCAACGATTTGACGTGGCCTGTCGACTTCAGATAAAGATTAATAGCGCGAATTGACTTTATCAGAAATAAATTCACTCTTTAACGGCTATAAAAACGTAGGAAATTGGAAAATGGTGTTTTTGCAAATGGTTTTATTATGTCATTTCTTAAATATGTTTTTAATGTAATGTAATAATATTATTACATTAAAAACATACGTTATATAACTTGATCTGTGTAGCACCGATTTAACAACAATGTATACCTATATGTCTCTCTATTCCTACTTAAAAAGGGCAGCTTATTAATTAATAGTGCATATTGCAAATAATTAGATTTTTCCACATGTTTTCCCGCTAAGGCATGCACTGCTTTTATAATTTTTTATTGTGACTCGATTCGCCATATGACAGCACCCCGCTTAATGTTAATCTGGAGTGTGGTCCATGAATGGATGCCACTGCTACTACAATTCAATAACTGTGAGTAGCAATTACATCCATTATGGCGGGCGGTCTAGTTGAAACCGGCAACTTACAAGCTGAACCCGAAACTCGACCAAATCATTTCACGGTCTGTGTACTTGTAAGTGGTGGTACTACCCCGGATCGGCAGTAATGATTTTTGTGACTAGAAATTACCTTCCAAGACACAATAGTAACTTTGTTATCCCTGTCCTGACTTAGGCAAGTTCACCGTGGTAGTGGTAGTGCAATGGTGAAGCAAACCGAGAGTCCCGGTTAGAAACCGCATGCATCTTTGAAATACAAATGTACTTTGGTCGTTCTGTTTCTATGATACAAGCACTTTTAGTAGCTTAGTATAGAAATATAAAATTAAATACCCAAATAACATTATAAGCAATAATATAAGTAAATAAAGTTTATTATAGATAAACTTTATACCTACATATTGAATTTAATCTTTGGACTATAAAATGAGGTCAAATACCTATGATACAAATAGATAACTTCACGCCTTCGTTACCAGTACCACAGAGATAGGCAGAGATAATAGTGCGCCATTTTCTAATACGATGTTTACTTCCTGATGTTATTATAACTTTTTTTGCGGTGCTTGTTCCTACATTAATGTAGGTATGGAAGGGAAGGTTGGGTATGGCAGAAGAAGCATAAGAGTAGAATTAACGCTGTAGAAATGCGGTTGTTGAGGAGTGTATGTGGAGTGACGATAGTGGATAGAATAAGGAATGCGCGATAGATGTGGTTTGAAAGAGGATGTAGTGACAAGGATTGACAAAGGAATGCTTCGATGGTTTGGGCACATGGAAAGGATGAGTGAAAGTAGATTGACGAAAGGAATATATAAATCTAATGTGGATGGATGCGTTAAACAAGGCAGGCTCAGGAGGGTGTTATCCGACCAAATCGGAGACATCCTCAAGAAACTGGGTTGCCTAGTGCCCATAACCACAGAGCCTGTATGAAAAGAATTGTGGATGTAAAGAAAGCAAGAGAGTTGTGTAAGGATCGTGGTAAGTGGCGCTCCATTGTCTTGCCTATTCATGTGGGGAAAAGGCGTGACAATTTGATTATTATGAGTGGTAGGCAGACATTTGGTGATCATTTGCTTAGTCTGCTGACCCGAGGTAATACCAATTTAAAGTAATGCGTACGTACAGGATCAGCTCAAATGTTTGTTCTATCTATTGCTGTAGATTTTTGCGCCGAAATTTTGGGGGCCCCAGTTTCGCGTTTACTGGCCTACAAAAAACAACAACTTGGTAGAACAAAAGCCTTTATGTAAGAGCCTTGAAGGCAGTCAGTTCGAATCCTAAAAGACCTTTTTCCTATCACGGATGTTCTCTAATTAACTTCAGACAACGGATCACGTAACACACTTATCTAGTAATTACAAACTACGTAAAGAGCTAATCTACGAGGAAAACTTCACAGTTTAAAAAAACAACTTCAGAAATTTATGTTGGTAGGACATGAAGTGACTTAGTCGCGTTTCGGGATCAGCTTGAAAGCTTCCGGTTCCAACTAGCCGGCAAGTTGCCGGTATAGTGAATGCGACTGCTTAATGCATTTATTTAACTGTTGTTTTTTTTTCAATTGTGACTCAACATATGACAGCACTCCGCTTGATGTTAAATGTGGTCCATAAATGGATATCACTGCTACTACAATTCAATCACTGTAAATAGCAATCACATCTACTATGCCGGCCTAGTTGGAACCGGAAACTTTCAAGCTGATCCCGAAACGCGACCAAAACACTTCAAAGTATCGGCAGACTGGGCACCAATGCCTACCACTCTTAATAATTAAAAAATGAGCTAATAGGTATGTTAATACCAAAAAAGACGCCTCTTTTTATATTTGTTAATAAAAAAGACGTCTTTTTTAAAATTTGTTAATAAAAAAGACGCCTTTTTTTATTAACAAATATATGCAATATTTAATATAATTAATAAATATTACAAATAAAAGCTATGAATCAAATATTTGCTCTGACCGGGAATCGAACCTTTGCGCAACAAACCAATCGCTAACCGTTTGTCCACGCCTGTCGCCTTCATTCTTGTGCCGCACTCCAGCTTAACATGAGGCATGGTGTCAAAATTATTGTCTTAGAACATAGAAATAAAACGCTCGATGGCTTCTTCGTACTTTTAGGCTAAGCACAAAAAGACAAGTTTATATTAAAACAACGACCTTGGTATAAAATTCTTTGGTCTGAGTATTTTTTGCATCTTCCGTTCAGAAACCGGTTCAACACATTTCCAGGTTCTTTTTTGTTTTAATTAATGGCATCATACGATCCCTGCTTTAACAAGTTTGGTAATTTACTTGTAACTAAGTTTTTTGTACGTTAAAATTCAATTTTACGCGTTGATTTTCGGCTTTTTTTTATTGTGACTCGACATATGACAAGCACTCCGCCTGATATTAAGCTGAAGAGCGGCCCATGAATGAAGGTGACTACTGCTGCAGTTAAAATCCACTATGCCGGCCTAATTGAAGACGGCATAGTGGATGTGACTGCTACTCACAGTTATTGAATTGTAGTAAGTAGCAGTGACATCCATTTATGGACCACACTCCAGCTTAGCACCAAGTGGGGTGCATGTTGAGACACAATAAAAACATATGCAAAACTAAAATTGTTATCGAAATAAGCTTTAATTGATTATAACAAAAACTTTAGCTCACATCAAGTTACTTAGAAATCAAGTATAGCTTGTCTCACTATAAATGACGCGCCCCTCCACTTTATTAGTTTATTTAAATGTGTGAATACAAATATTACTAACTATACTATTATACTTCATTAGCGTGCTCCTCCTTTTGTGTCTAACCAGCAACTGAATTTAATTACAATTGCATTTTCGATGTGTTTAATCCATATTTTATTATTGCTCGTGTGCGAAAATGCAGCGAAGGGGCGCGTCATTTCGGCTTAGACAGACTATAACTCGAAGCTAATTGTACTTGTGCTATTTACATAGAAATTTGCTTTGTTTATCCTAAAATGGTGCTAAGTCAAAACTTCAACATGACCCACTTTGAAAAGCAACAATTCAATTTATAAATAAAATATTTTTAAAACAATATTCTCAAGGGCACGCTTTATGCTTTATTGTTCATTGTTCCGTTTATACAATAACTTTTAACTTTGCTTGTTTTTAAAAATACACATGCAAGTTAATACGTCTTTATGGTTTGTGTAGTTAAAGTTTAAACCACAAGTTAGGTTAAAATGTTCCATTTTCGTGTGTTTTAAGAGTTTGAACAAAATGTGATTAAATACATTTTTATTTATTTTATTTTTATTTTACATGTTCTTGTATCATATAGACAGGACAACCAAAGTACATTATCAAAGATACATTGGTACCGGTGGATGGTTTTGAACCCGTGTTCTCGGTTTGCGTGCACTACCACTACACCACGGTCGCTTTAACCTATATAATAAATTAATATTATTTTAAAAAGGCGACTGCGTTTTAGTAGTAGGTGTTAATGGTCAGGCAAACCAAGAGTCCCTGGTTCAAAACCATTTGCCAGTAAGTCCGAATATACTCGTATATAAAAGACGACGGGCGTGGACGAACGGTTTAGCGACTGGTTTGTTGCGCGTAAAGTCCCGGGTTCGGTCCCCGGTCGGAGCAAATATTTGTTTCATAGCTTTTATTTGTAATATTTAATAGTATTAAATATTGCAAATATTTGTTAATAAAAAAAAAGAGATGGATATTTGCTTCGGGTCTGGTTATCAAAGAGTGGTAGGCAGTGGTACCCCGTCTGCCGATCCGGGGTAGTACCACCACCACAAGTATACAGACCGTGAAGTGATTTGGTCACGTTTCGGGATCAGCTTGTAAGTTGCCGGTTCCATCTAGGCCGGCATGGTGGATGTGATTGCTACTCACAGTTATTGAATTGTAGTAGCAGTGACATTCATTAATGGACCACACTTTGGCTTAACATCAAGCGGGGTGTTGTCATATGTCGAGTCACAATAAAAAAAAAAGATTTCTTTAATGTTCGACGTGTTTTTGAAAGTAATTTGACATTCTCATCTCGACTTGTCTGCAAGTAAGTTGTTTATGATTAGATGCGAATGCTACTATAGTCAACTAAACTAGTAATTTAAACTTGGAAGCGTCAACTTTAAAGTTGGTCCCGAAACGCGGCCGGGTTAATTCGAATAATTATACCACAGCGCTTTTCGTCCTTTGCCTTGTCTGTTCCCTACTCTCCCTGCTCGTCGAGATGTCGACAGTAATCTAGTAAGTCCCAAATTCGACGATATATAGTGAAGTGACATAATCGCGTTTTTTGCAAGTTGCCGGTTCTAACTATGACATAGTGGATGTGACGTCTACACTTATAGGTATTTAACTGTAGTAGCAGTCACCTCAATTTATGGATCGCACTCCAGCCTAACATCAGGTGGGGAGCTGTTATATGTCGAGTCACAAACAAAAAACGTTTATTATTTTGCACAATAAAGAATTAAATAATAAGTTAGTGTAGGGAATAAAACCAAAAAGTATAACTATAATATCATTATCAATCAATCAAATTGTCACGCCTTTTTCCAGCAGGGATAGGCAGAGACAATGGAGCAGCACTTGTCACGATCCTCACACAACTCCTTCGCTTCCCTCACATCCATTATTTTCTAGAAATAGATGTTAACAGAAAAATAAATTTGTCACATTTTTAATTGTAAATTAAAATCATACTTTCTTAAAAAAATATTTATTTAAACATTTATTGACCTCTCTTTCACAAAGAATACGCAATCGATTACAAATATGAACACTTTAATCGAATAGTACTCGAATGCATCGAGATATAATCGATACGAGATTGCGAATTCGAGATTTTGTCGTGAATTGTAAGGCGCCCATAGACTTTAAAATGTTGGATAGAATAGGTGTATAACATGTCGTATTTTAGTTTAAAACATTATTGTTGTTAACCATACTTTATTGTACTTTTTAAAAGTGGTAGGCATGCGTTTGGCCTGCGGAGCCGGGGTAGAGGGTACTTTCCATTGTTCAAACCTTCTAGTGACCCAATAGTTTTTCTCGGGATCATCCGAAAAGTTGCTGGTTCTAACTTGGACGGCGTAGCATGAGACTGTTACTTGCAGTTATTTAATTGTAGTAGCAGAACGCATTTAAAGATCAGCCACAATAACAATTCCTTTTATTCTAATGTTCCAAAGAGATTTCTTTATATAATAGTACCTCAATCATTTTTATCTAGGCCGGCATAGTGGATGTGATTGCTACTCACAGTTATTGAATTGTAGTAGCAGTGACATTCATTCATGGACCATACTTCGGCTTAACATCAAGCAGGGTGCTGTCATATGTCGTTTCACAATAATAATAAAAAAATAATATATAAGTATTTATTGCTTTTTCTTCTTTTATTGTCTGAAAGAGATCGCATTTTGTTAAGAAAACGCCATTTGTATGTCCTACTTATGTATAGTTTTAGGCTACATCTGATTGTATATTTATCACAATAATATATCTATTATTTTTGATTAATGTATTAAACAAATTTTATATGGCTTACTTTTGCGTTTATTTTGATTATTGATTTTACTTATTTTTATTATTCTGACGTTTCGAGAGCTTTGAACTCGATCTCGTAA
This sequence comes from Tinea trinotella, assembly GCA_905220615.1. Lineage (NCBI taxonomy): Eukaryota > Metazoa > Arthropoda > Insecta > Lepidoptera > Tineidae > Tinea > Tinea trinotella. The sequence goes on along the minus strand of HG992320.1, from coordinate 1,466,679 downwards.
TGTCGAAATAATAAAAAAATGTAAATACAATGACCAAAATAAACGCGACAGTAAGCCGCATAAAATTTGTTTATTACATTAAAAAATATGCGTATATATATATCTATTTTGAACATTTTAATACTAAGCTACTAAATGTGCTTCATAGAAACAGGACGACCAAAGTACATATTAAAGACACGTTGCCGGTAAGTTAATGTACGTAGTACCGGTTAGCCTTTTTCGCCTTTATAAAAGTCTGTTAAACCGTCCATATCTATGACATTATTAAATCTTTGGAGTGTTCTGTTCCACAGCAAATTGCGTTTAGCTGCTATTGACAAATAATGAATGTACTTGAAACTTTTATTCAATATATTCTCAAGTTCTTCATTTCAATTCATTGAAAAATAATATCTCACTTTTTTTAAACAATTTCGATGGAACCGAGTCCCATTTATTTCTAAAGCCGGGACTACACTTCTATCAATTTTATTTCATTGAAACGCGACATCTGACCTTGACTTTTTTATTGTGACACGACATTTGACGCCGACCCGCCTGATGATAAGCAAGAGGAGATCCAAGAGTGACGACGAATGAAAAAACCGAGTTCGTTCCCGGCTGCCTCAGTCGCCGTCATTATGCCGGCCTTAAAACTAACAAACCTACCACTAATGGTAAGCTAGGCGAGGACCAAAAGCGCTGACGACTGAGAAAATCATGCAGTTTACAGTTGCCTCAGTCGCCGCCACTAAGTCAGCCAAAGTTGCTTTTTCACTTAATGTTCGCATAATGCAGTTCTGACAATTCGATTACTACATAAATACTCAATTATGTCTATTTAGTTTGAATAGCTGAATAATATAGCTGCATTTATGCTTAATTAGCTAAACAGATAGGATTCGGAATTGATGCCTTTTCCATGTAAATGCATTGTTTTAATTTAATATCGCACACAACTATAATATATTTGCGATATGGTTTTAAATAGCGTGAGAACTTTTTTTGAAGCTTGACTATTTTTTTTATTATTTTTTGCTTGATATATTGACAACTTGATGTTAACTCCAGCCTAACATCAGGCAAACCTGATAAACTGACGATGACGCTGTACTTAAAGGATTCAAGAATATTTTGACGCCATGTGTTTGGACTTGTCGATAGTTGGTCGACAACAAAACGACGCTCGAAGCGGTGAATAATAATAAGTAGAAACATAATTAATAAATATTTAAATACTTTATTGCACGAAAATAAACTTAAAAATAGGTACATGCCTATATATGCCCATAATAGGCATTAAAAATGTTTAATGCCTATTATGCATTCTCTAACAACTAACCTTTGGGACGATGAGAAATTACGGGCAGGCCGCAAATATACTACAAATTACATATTAAAGCTTATTAGTTATTATTTTTGTCACTTTCATTTTTGTTATTTATTATTTAAGTAATGAAATGTCAAATCATTTAATAAAAAAAGTAGATTAAATAATTTCGTATTATCTAAATAGGTTAATCAGTTAATCTTACAGTTAACTATCTTTCTGATAACTTTTTTAAATAACTAGCTTGGTATACGTTAAGCTACTAGTATTCAAAGTAGTTGTACTACCTACCCCGGTGGGAAATAAGGTCAGATGATTTTCGTTTTAAAAATAACCTTATTTTGTGTTAGATTTTTATATACCTATATACATTTCTATACTAATCTAAAGTGCTTGTATCATAGTAACAGAACAACCAAAGTACATATATCAAGATACATTGGTACCGGTGAGTGGTTTCAAACCCATGCTCTTAGTTTGCGTAACCGTTGTACTGCCACTACACCACGGTCGCCTTTTTAGCATGAAACATTATTTTATTTTGTTACATAATCTTTTAAATAAAATTGTTAAGCTTAATATAGTGTAATATGCAGATACAACAAAGTGTTGCATTTCACGATCCTGACACAACTATCTCGCATTCCCCACAATTCTCTTCAAACAAGCTGAGCTATAGCTCATTTTGCCACCGTTTTTATCCTTTCACTTATAGACTCCGCCATATAAAAAGAGCGCTGGCCTTAAAGTTGCGCAATAACTTGTTTTACACCTACTTTTGGTTTTAAACGAATACTTATAAATTTCGAAAATATCACTTATTTGCACGACTATATATACAATATGCACGGACTTGCTCTCACCGCTCCATCGCTCCAATATGCTGATCCTTATATTTCGCAGCTCGAAAGTCGGTACTCTTTTTATCCGCTGGCATATACCTCTAAATTAAAAAATCTCTTTCATCAATACTCTTTATTAACGTCCTCAACTATACATCTAAATTCGTAGTTACGGAGTAAATAATGATTGTAGAATCACTGTAAGTTCCATCTCTATTTGTAAGCGAATCCAGAGATGATTAATCTATTCCGAACATACACAAATTTGAACGTATTTAATTGAATATGTGTATACAAACTGTACTTGTTTGCTATTAGTCTCCCAAATGGATTACAAATGAATTTGTTATCACGACACGCGGGTTCCTATTCGCAACGAATTAGAATTTATCTAAATCACTATTTTATGACACATTGTGCTATCCATCATTTTGTAATTCAAGGATTTGTTACACATTACTGTTAATCTTTTATTACAATATATCAAATCAAATCAAAACATTGGAATTTTCCTCTGTTGGGCTCTTTTACAACTAATATGGATTCGAAAAGACGCCGAAAGGAAACCATAAGAAACCCTACATCATCTTCGTCATTGTCTGTCCAAGTTGTTAATGAATAGTTAGTTAATGAATTAATCAAATTTTATGCGGCTTACTATCGCGTTTATTTTGGTTTAGATTTTACAATTTTAAATTTTTATTATTGACGACAGGCGTGGACGAACGGTTTAGCGATTGGTTTGTTGCGCGTAAAGTCCCGGGTTCGATTCCCGGTCGGAGCAAATATTTGTTTCATAGCTTTTATTTGTAATATTTAATAATATTAAACATTGCAAATAATTGTTAATAAAAAAAAAAGAGATGGATATTTGCTTCGGGTCTAGTTATAAAGAGTGGTAGGCAGTGGTACCCAGTCTGCCGATCCGGGTTAGTACCACCGGATTACAAGGTATACAGACCGTGAAGTGATTTGGTCACGTTTCGGGATCAGCTTGTAAGTTGCTGGTTCCATCTAGGCCGGCATAGTGGATGTGATTGCTACTCACAGTTATTGAATTGTAGTAGCAGTGACATTCATTCATGGACCACACTTCAGCTTAACATCAAGCGGGGTGCCGTCATATGTCGAGTCACAATAAAAAAATAAATAAAAAAAAACGTTTCGAGAGCTTTGCAGCCATCGTGGTCACGAAGAGACAATGACAATGCTCTCCATATTCCACAGTTACACGCTGGGCCAAGGAATTTATGCTGGGCAGAACACCCACGAAAGATGAACATTTGACAGGCGTGGCCGAACGGTTAGTGATTGGTTTATTGTGCGTAAAACCCGGGACGGGTTCGATCCCCGGTCTGAGTAAATATTTATTTCATAGCTTTTATTCGTAATATTTAATAATTTTTTTAAATATTTGCAATAAAAAAGAGGCGAATATTTGCTTCGGGTCTGGTTATCAAAGAGTGGTAGGCAGTGTACCCAGTGTGCCAATACCGGGGTTGTACCACCACATACAGTCCGTGAAGCGATTTGGTCAAGTTTCGGGATCAGCTTGTAAGATGCCGGTTTCAACCTGGCCGGGCGGCATAATGAATGTGATTGCTACTTACAGTTATTGAATTGTAGTAGCAGTGACATCCATTTATGGACTCCAGCTTAACATGAACCGGGGTGCTGTCATATTATGTTGAGTCACAATTAAAATATCGTTGAAAATATCGTATTGGCAGATCGAAAGTGGTTTACACGCCTAATTTTTCTTTCCAATTCAACTGTATTCTGTATTTAGTATTTTACCTCTAGGAAAAATTGGATTAACATAGAGACCAGCTAAATCTTCTCCCTGCAAAGCCTGAGAGACCTGTCTTTTATTCAAAGGTACAAAAAGCTCTCCAGACGGTTTTATTATTCGGAATATGTATTGAATCGTATTACCTACGTTGTGCGTTTACCTGCATTTCTTTAGTACTCTGATCTAGCTAGAAGGTCTACTCCTTTCAAGATTTAATACTTGAGCTCTATTTTAATTTGTTCAACGAATACTTTAGGAAGCTAGGTTCCTAGAGCCCAAAACCACAGGGCCTGTATAAGGAGAATTGTGGATGTGAAGGAAGCAAGGAAGTTGTGTAAGGATTGTGGTAAGTGGTGCTCCAATGTATCTCTGTGGGAAAAAGGCGTGACAATTTGATTGATTGATTGATAATTTAGGATTGTTTTTATTATCAAAAATACATTGGTATTGGTGAGTGGTTTCGAACCCGTGCTCTCGGTTTGCGTAACTGTTGCACTGCCACTACACCACGGGCGTTTAAAATAAACAATTATATGAGTTTAATTACAATGTTACAACAGTCTGTATTCCCCGTGGAGATGGTCGCGCAGTACTAGTAACGTTGCCAAATATCTCTTGGAATTACCGCGACGCGACGTCCACAATCATTGCAGATTACCGCAGATAACAAATTTTAGCATTCATAATGAAACCGTGGCGAATTGGATACTTTTGTAATTTTAAGATTCGTTTCATTAATGTCCTAATTATTCTATAAAATTGTACAAAAAAATTCAAGTGGTAGGTATCCAGTCTGCCGATCTGGGGTAATACCACCACTTACAAGCGTACAGACCGTAAAGTGATTTGTTCACGTTTCGGGATCAGCTTGAAAGTTGCCGTTTCCAACTAGGCCGGCATAGGGGAATGGATTGCTACTCACAGTTATTGAATTGTGGTAGCAGTGACATTCATTCATGGACCACACTTCGGCTTAACATTAAGCGGGGTGCTGTCATATGTCGAGTCACAATAAAAATAAGCTCTACAAATATCCTTGTTTATAACCGTAGTTCTCGTATTGTCATCTAAAATACATAATAAACATAATTCTATAGAAAACTAGAGCATTACATCGCATTAGGTTTCACAACGCATGTTAATCGCAGTCTGTTGCAACTCTGCCAAATTACGTTGCCATTATGGTTGAGGACATTTCGTTGCTATATGTACATGTATAATTTGCTCGTGTAATACGAGGATTAAATGCTCCCCTCTTATTTGAAGTTTGAAGCACATTATCTATTTCGTCACCTAAAGCATCCGCTTTCTATCGACCGAATTGGCAGTCGAACTAAAAAGTTTGGTGCGTCCTTTCTTTGTAGAACAATCGACAAGTGGAAAGCTTTGCCAGCCCATGTGTTCTCTCCTTCCCATGACCTTAGATCCTTCAAGCGATGCGTTAAAAAGCACCTTTGGCCGGCATAGTGACGGCGACTGAGGCAGCCGTGAACTAACTCTTTTTTTCAGTCATCGTCACTATTGAACCTCCTCTTGCTTATCATCAAGCGGGTCGAGGTCAGACGCCGTGTCACAATAAAAAAAAAACTTAGTTACTTGTATGGAAGACATTTGTGTTTGTGAAAGAAGCGAAGATGTTGTATTCTGTGTTTTTTCTTAATTGGCCCAAGTAGTAAACATAAAAATCACCATTTTCGATGCCCTTTATCTAATAAAACTGTTTACTGTAACATACACAATGTTACAAATGCACAAAACCTAATAAGATCACACACATATATATATTTTTAATTTTTTTAATTACAATTTCTATACTAAGCTACTAAACTGCTTGTATCATAGAAACAGGACAACCAATGTACATATATCAAAGATGTATTGGTACCGGCAAGTGGGTTTGAACCCGTGCTCTCTGTTTGCGTAACCATTGCACTGCCACTACACCACGGTCGCCTTCATTTCACTTCAATTAAAAATTATTTATATGAAAACAGTAAGTTTACAAATGACGAATGTTGTGCCCCAATAATAATAATAAATAAACCATTTTAACAGTAATTCATAGATATTTTTTTAATATTCGTATTGATTCGCGTCTGTAGTAATTGTTTGATTGTTTACTACTTTTGCCAAGTAAGGAAAAATGTACTATAACAAGAATTGACAAGGTAAGTTGCGTTAATTTGGTGGATAAGCGGAGATTTTAGAAAGTTTATAAATTAAAAGTGCTGTCAAATCAAATCCTTTAAAAATCCTAACATTCTAGAGCAGGGTAGGTAGGTTATTAATCAATCAATCATATTGTCACGCCTTTCTCCCACAGGGATAGGCAGAGACGATGGAGCGCCACTTGTCACGATCCCGACATGACTACCTCGTTTCCTTCACATTCACAATTCTCTTCATACAATCTCTATTGACGAAAGGAATTTATAAATCTCATTTGAATGGATACATTAAACAAGGCAGGCCCAGGAGGATGTTCGTCAACCAAATTGGAGACATTCTTAAGAAAGCTAGGTTGCCTAGTGCCCATAACCATAGAGCTAGGTAGATTAGTTGGCGATGCCCAGTCCGCCGATTCGTAGTATTACCACCATTTTCAGACCGTGAAGAGACTTAATCGCGTTTCAGGATTTGCATGTTAGTTACCGGTTCCAACTAGGCCGATGGTGGTTGTGAGTGCTACTCATGGATCACACTCCAGCCTAACATTAGGCAGGGTGCTGTCATAAGTCGAGAAAATCTACAAATGTCTTGAAAACAATAACAAAATAGTTTGGCTTTAAAATTCACGCTTCTTAAACCTTATTTTTTATTTCCTCTAGTGTTGGCTATGTTGCCAAGTTTTCCATATAACAAAACTGTTTTTTGCAACAACACAGTCAAGTTGGCCTCAATGCCAATGAACCAAGCCATGACCAGCAAAAAGGACCACTTAATTGAATAACGTTATAACGCACAAGTTTTAATTAAATTAACTAACTTATAATCAATTAATTTAATTTAATCTTTGTTGGTAGATACAAACCAAGGTTAATTTAATCTAAATTAATTATAAAAAACTGTAATTAAATTAAGGACATTTACTTACTTACTTATATTTACTCAATGTTTTCCGATGAAATCGAAGACATGCTCAAGAAAGCTTGGTTGCCTAGTGCCCATAACTAGGCCATAATAGAGCTTGTATAAAGAGAATTGTGGGTGTGAAGGAAGCGAGGGAGCTGTGTCAGGATCGTGGCAAGTGGCGCTCCATTGTCTCTTCCTATCCCCGTAGGAAAAAGGCGTGACAATTTGATTGATTGATTAAAAAATTAAGTAAAAGAATATTTGATATATGAATAAGTATTTAAGGAAAATATGGATGAACGAAAAAGTGGCGTTCAGTTGTAAATGCTTGGAACAGAACGATTGACTTGACAATTTGATTGATTGATAAGAATAAGTTTTATCTATGCCGTGTTCATCTATGGAATAATGAACACGACTGCAACTTGGATTTGCCTAACTGTAGTAACTGATGATAAGCTGGAGTGCGGTGCATGAATGGAGGTGACAGCTACTACAATTTAATAACTGCAAGTAGCATCCACTATGCTGGCCTAGAAACTCACTTGGTTAGCCACGTTTGAACGAAATTGCTTTCTCCTTGTAATATTGTTATTTTGCTATTATGACATTATATTAAGGAGTAGATTATATTAGCGCGATACTCGAATCATTCGATCAAATTAATCTTTCATACTTTATTAAATTTTGTAATATAATAGTCAATAAAAAACATTGCTATCTGAAATTTCATAATAGATCTATTTTTTTATATTAAGACACGCCAACAGTGATACATGTATAACCCTTATAAACTAATAAATAATATAAAGAATAACAGACTTACACTACCACCAATTATAGGCATGTACAACATTCAATAAAAAAACAAAAATAATATATTCCAAACATAAAAACTAAAAAACAGTGCTTCTATTACTTAAAACTAAAATTAAAAGATAATCTAAATTAAAATAAACTATAATCAGTTAAATAAAATATTATTAACATATCTAGTTAAAATCGGGTAATATTATTTTTTTTATTGTGACTCGACATATGACAGCACCCCGCTTGATGTTAAGCCAAAGTGTGGTCCATGAATAAATGTCACTGCTAATACAATTCAATAACTGTGAGTAGCAATCACATCCACTATGCCGGCCTAGATGGAACCGGCAACTTACAAGCTGATCCCGAAACGTGACCAAATCACTTCACGGTCTGTATACTTGTAAGTGGTGGTACTACCCCGGATCGGCAGACTGGGAACCACTGCCTACCACTCTTAGATAACAAGACCCGAAGCAAATATCCATCTCTTTTTTTTTATTAACAAATATTTGCTCCGACCGGGGACCGAACCCGGGACTTTACGCGCAACAAACCAGTCGCTAAACTTGTTTTGCGAAACAAAATCTCAATCCAAAAGTAGTTGCGTCTCTGCGCGCTATTTGATTTCTTTTTTTGTGGCTCGACATATGACAGCTCTTTCCGTTAAGCTGGGGTGCAGTGCATGAATGAAGGCGATTGCTACTGTAGTTAAATAAGCATCCTGGTTGGATTTTTAGTGAATGGTTTTTAAAGCTGATCCCGAAACGCTACTGTTTCACATTACATTATACTGTAGAGTAGAGTCTACACAGAAGTGGCTAACCGGGCAATTAGACAGTTGGTAGTAGACGCCTACCACCCTAAATATCCTTGGTGGGTTAGTCCATGTATGCTCCTTTGATATAACTATCGGCAAATTAAAAGAGTGTTGACTTTTAAGCCGCGCAGTATGAATATCGGCAGAAAAGACGAGCGCTGGACCACTGTTGCAACCACTCATATAACCAACAAATTGTCATTTTGTTTCACCTAGTTTTTGTCTAATAAAACTAAATTAAGCGTTTCATTCTAATGTAATTTAATTTGTGCCAAAAGAGGAGAGAAAAAGTAAATTGGACCTAATTTAGGGAGCTACCACCATACGGGCAAAAACTACCACATCCGCCATGTGTTGAGTCGGGATCGAATTTAACGGTCAGATGCTCCCGACCAAACCTCTGTGAGTAACCTTAACGTGTGACCATACATTACTCTTTATTTATGAGGATAAATGATATACATGTATGGGAAAAACCTTATTTGAATAATTAATAATTAAATTTAAAATTATTATTCTTCAATTTATACTAAGGATAAAGGTTTTTTAATTCTAAACTTGCTTATAATAAAATAATAACTATTATACCCGGCTAATGCACTGATACTTGTCAAAGTAACAAGACTCGGCGTGTTTAATGAATTGTTTTGCTGATGGTGTTTGCCAATGACAGTATAGTGTTGCGTCGAAAAGGATCAGTATTTCATTTGAAAAAAAATGTCATTAACAAAAAGAGATCGTGGTAAATCTAACAATTAGGTTGTCAAACATGACTGTCTGCCACCACAGACTACTTTCTGAAAACGTTACATCTCTTTTTTACATTTCTAAACTAAGCTACAAAATGCTTGCTTTATGATCGCCTCTATACCATAGAAATAGGCGACCAAAGTACATATACATATATCAAAGATACATTGGGGGTATAGGTTTGCGTGACTATAGAACTACTACACCACGGTTGCCTTCATATAGTTATTTCTATTTTATGAATTCGTATGGTCACCCTTCATTTTCGCCCATTTGCGGGGGTAGTCCGTACACACAGCGGTTTAAGCTAAGCACGGATTACTGAAATCCTTTGCGATTTAATTTGAAATACCACTTTATTTGTTTTTTTTTTCATATACCTACCTACATGGTCTCATTTAATTATGTTTGGTTTTCAAGCTTATGGCGGCGCGCGGTAAATACAATTTTAATTGCAAAAAATGTCAATTTATTTCGCGCGCTTATGATATCTTGTTTTTTCATAGGGATGTTATTAAAAAGGGATATAAAAGGAGGGGTGCAATACAAGTAATAACTTTTATTTTATTTTGTTTTTGTACTAAGCTTACCTCATTTGCGCTGAACGTCTTTTTTGTCTGGAAGGTTTTATCCTTTCACATTAGATTCAATTTTTTATTTTTTTATTAAACTACATTATTTTTTTTATTGTGACTTGCCATATGACAGTACCTCGCCTGATATTAAGCTGGAGTGTGGCCCATGAATAGAAGCAAAACGCGACTTAGTCCCTTCACGGTATATATTTGCAAGTGGTGGATGGTGGTATTTTTATTGTAATGTGACTCGACATATTACAGCACTCCGCTTGATGTTAAGCTGGAGTGCGGTCCATAAATGGATGTCACTGCTACCACAATTCAATACCTGTAAGTAGCAGTCACATCCACTATGACGACCTAGTTGAAACCGGCAACTTATAATCTGATACCGAAACGCGGCCAAATCACTTCACGGTATGTATACTTGTAAGTGGTAGTACTAGCCCGGATCGGCAGACTGGGTACCACTACCTACCACTCTTAAAAATGATCTACAAAATTGTATGTAAAGTATGGATGACTATAACGTCTATATATATATATATATATATATATATATATATATATATATATATATATATATATATATATATATATATATATATATATGACTATACATACGTATAGGTAAATAGTTAGTATAAGTATAGTTGATGTCAAACTATACCTATATAACTAATTAAAAACGAAGTTTAACATGATCAAAGCTAATTACACACATATCTGGTTAACATATGGCTGAATGCCAAAGCATGAAAACCTTGCGTTGACAAACTTTGCTGAATTCAAACATAGTATCTACAAACAGCATGTTCTCAAAAGCAATCATTTATTAAATATGTTTTTTTAATTACTTTAGAAGCGGAGAATAAATTTAAATCGTACATTAAATTTTCTATATTTACAATTTAATAAATAAAATGAAGCATCCGGCATTCCCATTTTGTCGACCGAATCGGCAGTCGATTTAAAAAGTTCGGAGCGTCTTTTCTTTGTAGAACAATCGACAAGTTGAATGCTATGCCTGTCCACATGTTCTCTTCATCCTATAACCTTGGATTCTTCAAGCGATGCGTGAAGAAGCACCTTTGGCTGGCATAGTGACGGTGATTAAAGCAGCCGTGAACTAACTTGTTTTTTTAGTCGTCGTCACTCTTGAGCCTCCTCTTGCTTATCATCAGGCGGGTCGCAGTCAAAGGTCGTGTCACAATAAAAAAAAGATAGATAAAATCAAAATTAAAATTTTAAAGGAACCCCCGAAACGCCTGGAACCACTTTGGTCATATCATCAGCTTTATAGTAATAAACAACATTAGTCATGGCTCAATAGTTATATCCCTTTAATATCCCTTGGATCCTTATGGTGCATCATCAGATAACTACTCCAGGTCTTCAATTTAATAATGCCCCAGCTAATGGCTCATAGAGAGTAACAATTTTAGTTAAAGCACTATGATATTATCTGTTATTGATTTGCTGATCTGAGAGGATTCATAATCAGATACTCCCGATCTTCAATTTGATAACGGCCCAGCTAAAGGCCTAGTTAAAGCACTACAGTTCTATCTCTTTTTTTGCTGATCAATTGATATCAATTTGCTGATCTGAGAGGATTCATAATGGTGCATCATCAGATTGCCCGGTCTTCAATTTGATGACGGTCCAGCTAAATGCTCTTAGTGAGTAACAATTTTAGTTAAAGCACTATAGTTCTATCTCTTGTTGATTTGCTGATCTGAGAGGATTCATGATGGTGCCTCATCAGATACTCTCGGTCTTTAATTTGATAACGGTCCAGCTAATGGCTCATAGTGAGTAACAATTTTAGTTAAAGCACTACAGGTCCATTTCTTGTTGATTTGCTGATCTGAGAGGATCCATGATCAGATTTTTTAGATCCGGAATGTTTTATTTTATCGCACTAACTTTTCTACACTTAGTTTCCTACCTTCAAGACAAATCTAATAAGTCCAAACTTAGTATACCAAAAAAAAGTTTGAACACATCCAGGATTTCGTCTCCTACCTTCGAGTTCCATCATCAGAGTAACTCAGTGGTACTAGTTAAAACACACATGTATTTGTATACGTTTTTATTTCAAATGTTAAGTCACAGATATGTTTAAAAGTAAATACCTATAAGGCTGGGAATACAAGTCCGATTTTCCTCTCCGATAGTCCGATCCGATTGTCTGATCAGACAATCGGAAGGCACTCGTGCCATACATTTGTTTGAATACTTAATACACGTCAGATCCGATAGTCGGATCGGATGTCAGAATCGGAAACAACGCCAAGGCGCTTACGATTTTATGGCCGATCCGATTGTCTGAAGGTGCAGTTTTCATACAAAATACAGAAACAAAATAGACGTCCGATTCCTACTTCCGATTTGTAAATAATTTGCTCAGCAATATCGGACGTGTATTCCCAGCCTTATGCGTGTTTAGAACGGGCAACCCTTGTACGTCGCTATGCGACGAAGATTGTTATTTTATGTCAAATAAATATGCCATTGTTAAAACATGTAAAAAATGTTATAATTTTTCCCCTAAAATATTTAATCAAGGTAATCGATCTAAACTGCAAACCAACCTCGCCATTAGAATATTTTAAGGGAAAAATTATAACATTTTTTACGTGTATTTACATTGGCATATTTATTTGACATAAAATAACAATCTTCGTCGCATAGCGACGTACAAGGGTTGCCCGTCCTAAACAGCGCGTCTAAGATCGCTACCGCAGCTAACAAATCGAGCTGATGACCTTGAAACCCCTGATCAGATCTTCATCAATTGTAGCTAAGAACCATCTCGATCACGTCAGCTTTCAAATGAAACAAACCGCATCGTAATCGGTCCATTCGTTTAGGAGCTACGATGCCACAGACAGACACACAGATACACAGATACACAGATACACAGAGCCACAGATACACAGATACACAGATACACAGACAAGTCAAACTTATAACACCCCTCTTTTTGGGTCGGGGGTTAAAAATTAATCGCGCGGTAGACACCGGTTCGATCTTTGGTTATAATTGACCAATGCATGCCTGAATTTGTTTCCATCTATTTTTAACCCCCGACCAAAAAAGAGGGGTGTTATAAGTTTGACTTGTCTGTGTATCTGTGTATCTGTGTATCTGTGGCTCTGTGTATCTGTGTATCTGTGTATCTGTGTGTCTGTCTGTGGCATCGTAGCTCCTAAACGAATGGACCGATTACGATGCGGTTTGTTTCATTTGAAAGCTGACGTGATCGAGATGGTTCTTAGCTACAATTGATGAAGATCTGATCAGGGGTTTCAAGGTCATCAGCTCGATTTGTTAGCTGCGGTAGCGATCTTAGACGCGCTGTTTAGAATGACAACCCTTGTACGTCGCTATGCGACGAAGATTGTTATTTTATGTCAAATAAATATGCCAATGTAAATACACGTAAAAAATGTTATAATTTTTCCCTTAAAATATTCATATGGCGAGGTTGGTTTGCAGTTTAGATCGATTACCTTGATTGAATATTTTAGGGGAAAAATTATAACATTTTTTACGTGTTTTAACAATGGCATATTTATTTGACATAAAATAACAATCTTCGTCGCATAGCGACGTACAAGGGTTGTCGTTCTAAACACGCATAAGGCTGGGAATACACGTCCGATATTGCTGAGCAAATTATTTACAAATCGGAAGTAGGAATCGGACGTCTATTTTGTTTCTGTATTCTGTATGAAAACTGCACCTTCAGACAATCGGATCGGCCATAAAATCGTAAGCGCCTTGGCGTTGTTTCCGATTCTGACATCCGATCCGACTATCGGATCTGACGTGTATTAAGTATTCAAACAAATGTATGGCACGAGTGCTTTCCGATTGTCTGATCAGACAATCGGATCGGACTATCGGAGAGGAAAATCGGACTTGAATTCCCAGCCTTATAGGTATTTACTTTACTTTTAAACAAATCTGTGACTTAACATTTGAAATAAAAACGTATACAAATACATGTGTGTTTTAACTGGTACCACTGAGCTACTCTGATGATGGAACTCGAAGGTAGGAGACGAAATCCTGGATGTGTTCAAACTTTTTTTTGGTATACTAAGTTTGGACTTATTAGATTTGTCTTGAAGGTAGGAAACTAAGTGTAGAAAAGTTAGTGCGATAAAATAAAACATTCCGGATCTAAAAAATCTGATCATGGATCCTCTCAGATCAGCAAATCAACAAGAAATGGACCTATAGTGCTTTAACTAAAATTGTTTCTCACTATGAGCCATTAGCTGGACCGTTATCAAATTAAAGACCGAGAGTATCTGATGAGGCACCATCATTAATCTGTGTATCTGTGGCTCTGTGTATCTGTGTATCTGTGTGTCTGTCTGTGGCATCGTAGCTCCTAAACGAATGGACCGATTACGATGCGGTTTGTTTCATTTGAAAGCTGACGTGATCGAGATGGTTCTTAGCTACAATTGATGAAGATCTGATCAGGGGTTTCAAGGTCATCAGCTCGATTTGTTAGCTGCGGTAGCGATCTTAGACGCGCTGTTTAGAATGACAACCCTTGTACGTCGCTATGCGACGAAGATTGTTATTTTATGTCAAATAAATATGCCAATGTAAATACACGTAAAAAATGTTATAATTTTTCCCTTAAAATATTCATATGGCGAGGTTGGTTTGCAGTTTAGATCGATTACCTTGATTGAATATTTTAGGGGAAAAATTATAACATTTTTTACGTGTTTTAACAATGGCATATTTATTTGACATAAAATAACAATCTTCGTCGCATAGCGACGTACAAGGGTTGTCGTTCTAAACACGCATAAGGCTGGGAATACACGTCCGATATTGCTGAGCAAATTATTTACAAATCGGAAGTAGGAATCGGACGTCTATTTTGTTTCTGTATTCTGTATGAAAACTGCACCTTCAGACAATCGGATCGGCCATAAAATCGTAAGCGCCTTGGCGTTGTTTCCGATTCTGACATCTGATCCGACTATCGGATCTGACGTGTATTAAGTATTCAAACAAATGTATGGCACGAGTGCTTTCCGATTGTCTGATCAGACAATCGGATCGGACTATCGGAGAGGAAAATCGGACTTGAATTCCCAGCCTTATAGGTATTTACTTTACTTTTAAACAAATCTGTGACTTAACATTTGAAATAAAAACGTATACAAATACATGTGTGTTTTAACTGGTACCACTGAGCTACTCTGATGATGGAACTCGAAGGTAGGAGACGAAATCCTGGATGTGTTCAAACTTTTTTTTGGTATACTAAGTTTGGACTTATTAGATTTGTCTTGAAGGTAGGAAACTAAGTGTAGAAAAGTTAGTGCGATAAAATAAAACATTCCGGATCTAAAAAATCTGATCATGGATCCTCTCAGATCAGCAAATCAACAAGAAATGGACCTATAGTGCTTTAACTAAAATTGTTTCTCACTATGAGCCATTAGCTGGACCGTTATCAAATTAAAGACCGAGAGTATCTGATGAGGCACCATCATTAATCTGTGTATCTGTGGCTCTGTGTATCTGTGTATCTGTGTGTCTGTCTGTGGCATCGTAGCTCCTAAACGAATGGACCGATTACGATGCGGTTTGTTTCATTTGAAAGCTGACGTGATCGAGATGGTTCTTAGCTACAATTGATGAAGATCTGATCAGGGGTTTCAAGGTCATCAGCTCGATTTGTTAGCTGCGGTAGCGATCTTAGACGCGCTGTTTAGAATGACAACCCTTGTACGTCGCTATGCGACGAAGATTGTTATTTTATGTCAAATAAATATGCCAATGTAAATACACGTAAAAAATGTTATAATTTTTCCCTTAAAATATTCATATGGCGAGGTTGGTTTGCAGTTTAGATCGATTACCTTGATTGAATATTTTAGGGGAAAAATTATAACATTTTTTACGTGTTTTAACAATGGCATATTTATTTGACATAAAATAACAATCTTCGTCGCATAGCGACGTACAAGGGTTGTCGTTCTAAACACGCATAAGGCTGGGAATACACGTCCGATATTGCTGAGCAAATTATTTACAAATCGGAAGTAGGAATCGGACGTCTATTTTGTTTCTGTATTCTGTATGAAAACTGCACCTTCAGACAATCGGATCGGCCATAAAATCGTAAGCGCCTTGGCGTTGTTTCCGATTCTGACATCCGATCCGACTATCGGATCTGACGTGTATTAAGTATTCAAACAAATGTATGGCACGAGTGCTTTCCGATTGTCTGATCAGACAATCGGATCGGACTATCGGAGAGGAAAATCGGACTTGAATTCCCAGCCTTATAGGTATTTACTTTACTTTTAAACAAATCTGTGACTTAACATTTGAAATAAAAACGTATACAAATACATGTGTGTTTTAACTGGTACCACTGAGCTACTCTGATGATGGAACTCGAAGGTAGGAGACGAAATCCTGGATGTGTTCAAACTTTTTTTTGGTATACTAAGTTTGGACTTATTAGATTTGTCTTGAAGGTAGGAAACTAAGTGTAGAAAAGTTAGTGCGATAAAATAAAACATTCCGGATCTAAAAAATCTGATCATGGATCCTCTCAGATCAGCAAATCAACAAGAAATGGACCTATAGTGCTTTAACTAAAATTGTTTCTCACTATGAGCCATTAGCTGGACCGTTATCAAATTAAAGACCGAGAGTATCTGATGAGGCACCATCATTAATCCTCTCAGATCAGCAAATCAACAAGAGATAGAACTATAGTGCTTTAACTAAAATTGTTACTCACTAAGAGCATTTAGCTGGACCGTCATCAAATTGAAGACCGGGCAATCTGATGATGCACCATTATGAATCCTCTCAGATCAGCAAATTGATATCAATTGATCAGCAAAAAAAGAGATAGAACTGTAGTGCTTTAACTAAGCCTTTAGCTGGGCCGTTATCAAATTGAAGATCGGGAGTATCTGATCATGAATCCTCTCAGATCAGCAAATCAATAACAGATAATATCATAGTGCTTGAACTAAAATTGTTACTCTCTATGAGCCATTAGCTGGGCCATTATTAAATTGAAGACCTGGAGTAGTTATCTGATGATGCACCATAAGGATCCAAGGGATATTAAAGGGATATAACTATTGAGCCATGACTAATGTTGTTTATTACTATAAAGCTGATGATATGACCAAAGTGGTTCCAGGCGTTTCGGGGGTTCCTTTAAAATTTTAATTTTGATTTTATTTAATACTAATTCTATTTGGTCGTCACTCTTGACTTTATTGAGACGCGATTTTTGTTAAAATTAGCTTGATGGTAAGCAAAAGAAGATCCAAGAGCAACGACGACCTATAAAACTGTTTTCTGTTTAAGCTTATCTCATTCGCTGTCACTGTGCTGGACTAAAATTCCAAATTTATAAAAAATACTAAGTACTATCCCGCTTTTGGTAACTTAGTAATTTTTTTAGTTTTAAATACCGCAATAATTCGTTTTAAAAAATAGATAAAATCACACGTGAACATACGTTTACCACTGTATCAAATTACAAATTATGCTCAGATTAAAAACGCCTCTCGTTGTAAAAAAAAGGTGTGCATCACAAATAACGGAATTGCGTTTTTAACATTGTATTATAATAGATTTAAAGAAACTAGATGAAAAAAAAATCTTATGGCAGGTGTGAAGTGACACCCCTAGGCTAATAGTATTGTCCTTTGTGAATCTTAGGCTGATGCAGCTTTCTTAGGGTTGACAACAATAAAGATTTGAAAAAAAATGTAGTTTCAAAGACTGAGAATGGTATGTTGCGTACATTGAAAGTGGAGTTGAGAAAGTAGATTGACCAAAGAGATTTATAATTTAGTGGCGAGTAGAAAGATAAAACGGGGACGACTCAGAAGATTTGGATAGGCAGAGACAATGGAGCGCCACTTGCCACGAGCCTGACACATTTCCCTCGTTTTCTTTACATTCACAATTCTCTTCATACAAGCTCTATAGTTATAGGCACTAGGCAACCTAGCTTTCTTGAGAAGGTCTCCGATTTGGTCGGAAACCTTCCGAACCAAATCGGGCCTGCTTTGTTGAACGCATCCATCCACGTGAGTTTTCTAAATTCCTTCTGCCAATCTTAAAGATTTGTACTTCATTAAATGGAAGATAAATAGGTAGTGCTCATTATAAACGTATAAAAAGAATTGAGAATTATTTGGATCTTTTCAATAAATTTCTTAGTATCTTTGCGCCTAATATAAAATTTATAAAGGTTGTTAAAAATTAAACGCGTTTGTAAAAAAATGCTTTAATTCTGTATAATGCCTGCAACACCTCAGCTATTTAAAAATGCATTAACCGATATATACGTAGATATTATAGTTAATCATGTATAAATAATTTATTTGATTTGATACCGTTATTTTTTATGTTGTATACATAATTAAATCTTTATTGCTTCATTGTAAAATGCATTTGACCAGAACCTTGTTTTAAAATTGCTTCTGAATAAGAACGATATCATCCTTAAATAAGTTGATCTTGAAATCTCTTACTTTGCGCCTAATATAAAATTTATAAGGGTTGGTAACGAATTAAATGTGATGGCAACGAAACGTTTTAAATCTGTATAATCCTTAAGCACTTCAGCTTTTTAAAAATTGCATAAACTGATAAGTAGATATATAAGAATAAAAATATATTGAATATTTATTTTTTTCGTCTTATAAATAGCGTTAATATATACGCATTTTGTTCATCATCTTCAGCCAGAAGGGGTCCACTGCTAAACCCTCGCTTCCTTCACATTCACATTTTTATTTATTGTGAGACGACTTCTGTCCTCGACCCGCCTGATGATCAGCAAGAGGAGGTCCAAGAGTGACGACGACTGAGAAATCTGAGTTTGTTTACAGCTGCCTCAGTCGCCGTCACTATGCCTTTCTCTTGATACACGCTCTATGGTTATGGCAGGCGCAGGAAGGTGTTTCCCGACCAAATCGGAGACATCCTTAAGAAAGCTAGGTTGCCTAGTGCCCATAACATAAAGCGTATGTTGATACTTTAGAATAATATCTCTGATAGTGGTTACTGGTATAGGATATCCGTATTCACGGCATATTTAACCAGTAATATTTTGAAAGAAACTCACAAAGCTATCCTTTAAACCATTCAACGGTAACATAATGCAATTTCTTAAAAAAAATTACACGAACTATAAATAAAATTAACTTGAAGTCGACAACCCTAAGTGTAACAAAGATGAGTAACATAAACTATTGTACCGGAGCAGATGTAAGGAAACGTTGCCTTTTCTGACAAAGTCTATTCTTTCTTTGTGATCTTTGAAGTGTATTAATATTGTTAAGATAAGTCATATTATTGTAAATGAAGTGTTGACTAACGCATCTGCTTTTGTAATTTTAAAGGGTGGTCTAACAACAGTTTAAATGCAGTTAAAAATTAAATATATCAAATTGTCTAGACCTATGTTCGACAGGGATTAACAGGGACTTCCACCCCTTTCCACGATCTTTACACATTGTAAACTAGCTTTCTTCACATCCACAATTTCTTTCTAAGATTCTTTATAGACTACTGCCTTTTAGGGATGTCCCTGATTGAAGCCTACTTAGAAACCCACTTTACCACTTTTAGGTGTACGGACCGTGAAACGACTAAGTCGCGTTTTTGATTTAGCTTACGAGTTGCAAGAACAAGCATAGTAAATGGTACTGCTGCTCGTAGACATTAATCTGTCGCCTCTAATCCTGGACACGCATCTGGCTGACCCAAGGGGTTGACTAGGAGGCCAAATGATAATGATGATATAACATACTTATGTATGTTATATCATCATCATCAGCCAGAAGACGTCCACTGCTGAACAAAAGCCTTCCCTTAGAACGCCATTCAAATAAATATATAAATAAATATAGGAAAATAATAATATAAAATTCTATCGTACTAAATAGGAGGCAAAAGTTACTTCTTGTATTTTTTATTTAGTATCAACCGTTGGACTATCTAAAAATAATAATGGACCGATTCATTCGAGCTCGTATTTCGTTTCGCATCACTAAATAAATCCCGGTACGAGTCAATCTAGTCTATTGATTGATGAATTCGAGTACTAAATGTTTTTTTTATCAAGTTTCCTGGTATCATAAATAAATTATAACTGGAAATCGCTTATTATTGTGATTCAGTTAACTACAGCACTAACAACTTATAATTTTTATTTCTAAACTAATCTACCAAAATGCTTGTATCATAGACACAGGACGACTGAAGTAAAGTCTCGTCTCAATTAAAAATAAACAAAATTATTTACATTGTAGTAATTTTGCACGTCAGCCATCTTGAAATACCAAGGTCAATAACATACACAGCTACATAACATAATTTAATCATTATTATTATTATGACACTAATTAACACGCAAAGATAGCATGTAAGTATGCATATGCGAGTAGTGTGACATATTCTTGTTTGTGTTATAGCGTTGTATATTATTATATAGCTACCACTTATTACTATTTATAAAGTTAGATAATAATTAGTTATTAAACTAATATAAAGTTATTTTTAAGATTCTTAAATACGACAGACAGTACATCTGATGTTGATTTGGAGAAAGAGCTATTACCGATTGCTACCATTAACTGTATGCAAATAGAACAATGAAAAAAAATGAAAATAATTTATTAGCAAAGGCATGTTCCCAGCATGCGTTTGCTCGTCGTGTGATTGTACCGTGGATTCGGAAAGGCATATGACGAGGTGATGAAGTGTGGAACGTATCCCACTTCTCTCAGATCTATACGTAACTGCATCACAGTGTGAGACAAAGAGATATTAGACAAGAAGATCTCGACGGCTACGTTATCGTCTTTTCTCTTTTGAAGAATTTAGAATGTATTCAGAAGCGATTTCTGTGACATATGTCATACAGCTGCAATCTCGCGAAAATTTGCCGAGCTATAATGAGCTGTCAAAAATAGAATTATATACTAGCAAGAAAAGATCTAGAGCGTCTACATACAGGCCTTTTCTAACGTTTGGATCAAGAAAAAATCTTGGGCACTTTTCGGCTCTAAACCGACTCATTATTCAATACAATGCATTGCACAAAGATCACGATTTCGACATATTTTTCTCTAAAAAGCAAATATATAAAATGAAACTCAGACAATTGTAGATCGATCGTTGAAAGGATCGAAGGTTAATTTGTAGTTTTTTTTGTTTAAAATTTTGTAACATTTTTATATTTTTATTTAATAATTGTAAGATTAATATTTTATTATATACGATAGTTATATAGTGTCATTATTATTATTAATGCATGCAGTCCTGTCCTATAAGTGAGATTGTATTCAGCTATATTACATAGTGCTATATGAGTGTGTATTGTAAACAATGCAATCTTGTTGGAAGGCTTAATAAATAAATAAGAATTGTAGCCTGTAAATATAAAACATACCAAATAGGTATATATGTGTACACTGTACATATCAATAAATAAATAAAGTAATACTATCCATAAAGTTGAACACTTTGAGACGACTCCGCCAAGTATCTTTTTGATGCTCTGGATCCATTGCTGTCCGCGTAATACTTGTATGCAATGCTAAGGTCACGAGAACTCTTTTAGCCCTTGTAATTTTGCAGACACGGCGCCCCTATTTCTACCCTTGTTCGTACCACTTCTTTTTAACTCTCGCGATACAGATTGGGGGAAGCATTCGCAATTCATTGAGCGAATTGACAGTCGAACTAAACGATTCGACGCGTTTTTTTTTTGTAGAACAATTAGCAAGTGGAATGATTTATTCGCCCATATGTTCTCCCCGTCCTATATAACCTTGCATCCTATAGCGGTATTTTCATTCAGTGCTGCACTTGTACTTCCTCTTGCTTACCATTAAGCAACTTGACGTTAGGTCGAATGACAATTTAAAAAATATATAATTTTGTATTAACCATTCTCATACTTTTTATTGTTTAAAATATCCGTAAATTATGAATGTTAAAGAAAAGTATGATATAAATATTTATACATGAAGTTTTTTTTGTATTAAAATCTTATTAATGATCGTACAGGGTAGGTAGCTACAGAATCACAATTCACAACTACCTAGGTAGGTTCGTTTTGCTTCGGAAAAGCTTCGCCGAGAAGAAGCCACTAGTAGTTCGACATCATGGCTTATCAAAAGTCCATGGTTATAAAATCACAATTTTTAAATAATATAATTATTATTTTGCACATCACTTTCTTCTTTCAATATTTCTGTTTAATCCCTAAGGTTATCTGCCATAGAAAGTACCTATACTAACGTTTTTTTTAATAAAGTAAATATAATAACTTTGAGAATGTGAAATAAAACAAGACAATTGTGAATGTGAAGAAAGCGAGAGAGTTGTGTCAGGATCGTGGGAAGTGGCGTTCCATTGTCCTTGTCTATCCCTATGGAAAAAAGGCGTGACAAATGATTGATAAAAAATAAAAATAAATGCACGTAATGTAAAGTTATTTTATTTGTTTTGTTTTTAAAATGTGTTCTTAACTGCGTAAACGGATTAAATAAGTTTATATTTTTAATAAATATTTTATATACAATACATAACGTTATTAAGCGTTTTATTTTATCGTTTTAAATAATAATTGTAGTCATTCCCAAATGGATTCCCCTATATTATTGGCATCGATTTGTTTCTATTTACTCTAGAATATCTTCCCCCAATTCGACATAATCGACGTGCGCATTATTAATTATACGAACAGAGATTATGGATATTGCAAACGATCTCATATTGCAGCCATTGTGTTCCTGCCAACTAGGTTAGGGGGCGGATCACTTTTCATAAATAATATAATAAATAATACGCAGAGGAAATTTTACTAAATTATTCATTATCATGTTAGGATCGTTGTTAGCCTAATTATAACTCAAAAACGGGTCATCTAGTATAGAATACTAGCTGACCCGCCGGACTTCATACCGCCTAACGGTCAATGAATGTTGTGATACCGATTAGCCGAACCTAAGTTGTTGTAAATTAGGAAAATTAATATATATAATACAACATAGGTTTTTGAGCAAAGATTTTTTAAAATTTATTATTCATACAATATGTTTATAAATTATAGCCTATGTGTTATTCTAAAGTATAAGCTATATTGTTGTAAAGTTTCAATAAAATCCATTTAGTAGTTTTTGCGTGAAAGAGTAACAAACATCCATCCATACTCAAGAACTTTCGCGTTTATAATATAAGTAAGGATTAATTTATATTGAGTGAAAGTAGATTGATGAAAGGAATTTATTAAAATGATGTGGATAAATGTGTTAAGCAAGGCATGCTCAGAAGGGTGTTAGTGCCCATAACAGTAGAGTATAAAAAGAATTGTGGATGTGAAGGAAGCGATGAAGTTGTGTCAGGATCGTGGCAAACGGGGCTCAATTTATTTGAAACCAAAAAGTAAACTTAAAACAAGTGTTGAATTCCTCTGTCTCTGTCGCAATTTAAAATATAATATTAATACTTGTAAATAATTATTATTGAGATAATAATAAACTCGTACGTTAGTTGCTAAATACATGCAAAAATGTGTTTTCTAAATTACACGGCTAAGGCAGCCGTGAACAAAGTCAGTTTTTTCAGTTGTCGACACTCTTTGCCTTACTCTTGCTTACTATGAGGTAAGACTAGATCAGATGTCGAGTCACAATAAAAAAAAAACATATTTATATTAAACATACGTATATAATATATACGTAGGTACGCGTCATACTTTGCAAATCTACAAATATTAACAGCCGCTCTCATTGAAAGGGTCTTTATTGGAAATACGTATTTGCACAGAACGACCCACTGGGGGCAATTTCCTATTATAATACAGCTGTTGTTATGTTGATTTTTTTCCCTCGTTTATGATGTCCTTGTGGGACAATTTCGGACGATGAAATTTAATTGAAAATACCAGTTCAGGTAGTCTTGCGATGCGTACGTAGTTAGATGTTTTATTCAATTAGCTGATTAACAGGAAAAAACACCTAAAATGTTTTTGTAAATATTCAGGCAATAGATTTTAATAAAAAATACAATTACTTAATTTCTGTTTCATAAAATATACTAATTATTTCAACTATTTTCAACTAATAACCAACTACCTCGTTCTCCTCATCCTATAACCTTGGATCCTTAAAGTAAAGCATACTCGTATAAAAGCATCACCAGCATAGTAATTAAAAACGACTGAGGCAATTCTAAACTAAGTCGGTTTTTGAACTCGGTGCTCTTGAACCTTTCATTGCCATAAAAATAAGACTGACGACCTGCTATAGGTAGGTAGCCGCTCGATACAGGCGGCCTCTAGCAGACCAATATAAGGATCAGTAGGTCTAATGGCTGACAATTCTAGTTTCATCTTCTTAGATTTTGCGCGAATAATAATTATTGAATTAAACAATTTTATGCGGCTTATGATTGCGTTTTTCCGTGACCAAAGCTCTCGAAACGTCGGAATAATAAAAAAAAATTAAAATAGAAACCAAAATAAACGAGTAAAGCCGCATATATTTTTTTAAATTCTACATTTAGTCACTATATATAGCTAACTAGCCACAGGGACCGAACTCGGCCTGACATTGAAGGTGGATGAATGCGTCAACAATAGTTTTACGTGGCGTGTCAATCAAATATGCAGTCCACTGCCTCTCTCTCCCATCTCCCACCGAATGATGTGTGTCCCAAAAGGAGAACCATCTCAGCCTTCTGCTCGAATACGCACAATTCCCCTTTTTTCTAGTTTTTCCCCTTTTTTAAGCCCACAGTATATCTATAATTTATATCTACACTTCTCACAATCTAACATGTGTATAATTAAGAGAGAAAAAGATTGGATTAGCTTTATTATCATAATTTCTTGTTTATATGATAATTAAACACGATAAATACCTAATTAGTACACAGAAATACAATATAGACCAGTTTATTTCGTTAGTATCATTAACTAACTCCATAAAGTTGTTGATTGCAATAACCAAAGAGGATTTAATAAACGTTTCCGCCGCTTCGTTAGATTCATATTATACGATTAAAATACAATTTTAACTCAAAAAATAAAATGAGGAAATTAAAATGTGTATTTTACTTGGGCGAGATTGGGTAGAGAGGGTGAAAGTTTTTTTAATTTTGAAGCGTCGAATTTTTAAAAAGAATCTACTTTTTCTCGGTCAGTTGTTTTCTGTTCTTGTTTTGTCTGTTTGGGCTTCGTTTCTTGACCTCTTTTTTTTTAGTTCTTTTTTGACCCATTCATTTTCTTAATTTATGATAGGAATTAGAGTACATTTCACATCAATTGGCGAAAAATCAGTAGGACATTTCCGGGCGGTAGGTTTTAGTTTGACCTTTTAGTGAGTATCGCTATATTTTCTTATACTTATTTATTTTATATAGGTTTTCTAGACTATTATTTTGAAAATATTTATTTCATTATTCACCAACAATAAATAGTTTCATAATATTTTTTTTTTTAATATAACAGGAACTTCAATATGTTCGAAGTTCTATTTTGGTTGGGTTAGACCTCTTAAAATTTGGTTTGTTACAATTTTTCGGCTAAGTAATTTGTTTACTGAGGAAGGACATAGACTTAAGGATCACCAAAGCTTTAATAAGAGATTGTTTCTTATTATTAGTATTTAGCTAGACTATGAGGATTTATCTAAAATTGTTTCTTATGTCGCATTTATCACTTTACGAACCACAGTTAGCGAAATTTTTAACAACTAGTAATGTATTAAACAAGTTTCTTTGATCATAATCATTTAAAACATATATCACAGTATACATATCACACGAAAGTAAATAAATAGCAGCCAACGACAATCCACATCGTCAGCTTATTATAATAGGAAAACATGTCACATTAAACTAGGTCGAACTATAAAGGTCAAAGTTTTAGGGTCAGACAGATATTTATTCTTGAAATTACGTTCTTTCTCCTGTGGGTCATCTAAAGAGTGTGGGGTCTAATTTAACGGTAGGCTGAATCCTAAGCTCCCGTTTTTACGTGATTTTGTTTAAGAGCTTTTAAAAATTAGTGAATTGGGGCAACGTGTTTTGAATACTGTGCTCTTTTTAATTGCCTACGTTTATTTTAATGAGATTTATTCTGTGTGTTCTAAAATGTTTATTTGATGTTCGCTGCACATCTGATGACGTGATAAGTCGTTGAGAACACGCTGAACTCATTTCCTATTACTTTGATTTTCCTATACCTCGATCGGACTCTCAACTATCAGTCAATTATTATTATCAGACGACTTTGACATGTCAT
This sequence comes from Tinea trinotella, assembly GCA_905220615.1. NCBI lineage: Eukaryota > Metazoa > Arthropoda > Insecta > Lepidoptera > Tineidae > Tinea > Tinea trinotella. The sequence continues at coordinate 1,440,352 of HG992320.1, read as the reverse complement.
GTTTTAGCTATTATATAAATAAATCAAATTGTCACACCTTAATGCTCACGGGGATAATTAAGCGTTACTTACCACAATCCTGGCACAATCATGTATAGCAGCTTAATAATATTTTTTTATTTTATTTCTATACTAAGCTACTAAAGTGTATCATAGAAACAGGACCACCAAAGTACATATATCAAAGATACATTGGTACCGGGTGGTCTTGAACTCGTGCTCTCTGGTTTGTGTAACTATTGCACTGTCACTACACCACGGCCGCCTTAATATTATTAGAATTACTTATATTTATTTATTTTATAAATAATATCTTGTAGGTACATTAATTAGAAAATCAATATAACCTATTCGTGTAGTTATATGTCTATATGTTAAACAAAATGTCAGAGTACCCTGATCAGAAGGGCGACAGGGAAAACTTTCTTAAACCTCTTTCCATAATTAACATAGACAAAAGCCTTGAGGGTACCCCAACTATTCTACTAAGTATGGCTTTAGAAATAGCGTCTACTTAAGTTTGACTTAACTTTAAGGTTCTTTCTAGTTGAGACACTTCGTAAGGATCATGTAAATAGTTTGGACGGCTGCTCTGTGCTTTTATAGGGGAAGATTTAGACACGTTTTTACCTTACCTATTTTGCTATTTTAATCAGACCTTTTCTTAATATTTTTCTTTGGTTAAATTCAATTACAGATGTTTTTTTAAATATAACTACTACTAGTTATATATAACTAATGCTACATATATAAAAATAGTACATTTAATGCTAATTTTAAAAAAGTTCACGAATCTATTTCCGCAGAGATAGGAAAAGACAATGGATTCTAAAACCGTAGTCCAGCTCAACATCATACGGGGTGCTGTCATATGTCGAGTCCCATTCATAAAAGTATATCAATCAATCAATCAAAATGTCACGCCTTTTTCCCACAGGGATAGGCAGAGACAATGGAGCGCCACTTACCACGATCCTTACACAACTCTTTCGCTTTCCTAACATCCATAATTCTCTTCATGAAAGTATAATATAGTATGAATAAAATTTTCTTTCGTTTAATTTCAGATTCCAATGGGAGTGATCGTACAGTTTGTGTTAAAATAGTGAATGAATTACTAATCTGATATGTGTTAGTGTAAAATGTATTTTGTGCGTTGTGGTGGTGTAACGTGATTCAAAATGGCCGACTCCAGTCCAATCACGTCGATCATCGAGGGAACTGTCAAATTTCGTGATGGGAAAAAGGTAACATTTATTTATTATTTATTAGCCGTGCTTCACATTATTCAGCCAATTAATTTCTCCAAATATATGGTCGTGTTTAGACGTAATTCGATTGATAGTCAATTGATTTTTTTATGTATTTTTTATTTTTTTATTGACCTTTCTATACTAAGCTACTAAAGTGCTTGTATCATAGAAACAGGTCAACTAAAGTAAACAAATCAAAGATACATTGGTGCAAGTGGTTTTGAACCCGTGCTCTCGGTTTGGTGTTTCGGTGCCACTACACCACGATCACCTTAAAAATAATTATTGATTGAGCAAAATAGGGACATTCTTAAAATTCAGTGGTCTGCACCGCTTATAACCAAAAGAGCATGTATGAAGATAACTAGAAATATAAAGGAAGCGAGAGAGTGGTGTCAGGATCGTGGATAATGGCGCTCCGTTCCCTCTGCCTATCCCAGTGGAATTTAGACTTGAAATTGATGATTACCAATAGCTGTTTCGAATCATATTAGTACCAACATAACTATTAAGCGAAAAAATAAATATTTAAATGTTGTATTTTTTTGAAAACCATTTTCGTATCGTTATACAACTAGGCCGGCATAGTGGATGTCACTGCTACTTACAGTTATTGAATTGTAGTAGCAGTGACATCCATTCATGGACCCCACTCCAGCTTAACATCAAGCAGGGTGCTGTCATATTATGTCAAGTCACAATAAAAAAACAATCAACACTTTCATGATCAATTATTACGCCACAATTCCCTGAGGTATACACAGAGACAACGAAATGCCACTCACGATCATGACACAACTATCTCGCTTCCTTCACGTCCACAATTCTTTTCAGACAAAAGGGCTCTGCAGACCTTTGTTTTTGAAACTATCCCCAATTTGACCTAAGAAGAGAACGGTCCACCCGCCTTTTATAAATCTTTTATAAACCGATTTATAAATCTCTTCTATCAATAAATATTTCTAAACTTAATTCTGCAAATGAATACAATCAAAATGACTATTTGTAATTTAATATTTACTATGATTCTATTAAAATGTTTGTTTACCTTGAGGCGATGTTGCGAATTCAGTCGGAGGCCAGATCAAAGGCTGCTTTAATACGACATGGCTTTAACCTTTACACGGTCCTTTAGCCTCCGGTCCTTCCTTCCCTCGTGTATCTTCCGTATATAAATATTAGCTTTCTTTTAATATAGATTAATATCTTGAAATAAAGCGCGAAAGTATATAACTGGATATTTTTTGTTGTTAATTTTTAAACTATTCAATTTTTTTTATTGTGACACGACTTCTGGCCTCGACTTGTGGTAAGCAAAAGTCCAAGAGCGCCGACGACAGAAAAAATGATTTAACTTACGGTTGCCTCAGTTGCTGTCACTATGCCGCCCTGATAATCACACGATCGAGGTTTCATATTTTTATTTATTTATTTATTAAGCCTTCCAACAAGATTGCATTGTTTACAATACACATATGGCACTATGTAATTAAGCTGAATACAATCTTACTTATAGGACAGGACTGCATGCATTAACAATAATAATGACACTATCTATCTTATATAAGGAAATATTACAATTATTAAAAAAATATATTAAATTTACAATTGTTAAATAATAAAATAACAATTATTAAATAAATATATTAAAATATATCTTAAATAAAAAAACAATGTTTTATTATTAGCTCGATAAAACATCAGCGTATCCTCAATCGATTTTATTGCGAGTTTAGGAACCCTTGACAATAATAAAGCAAGGACAAGTCCAACAGCGTGTTATGTGATGGTCCCACGTGTGATTATTACATTATTAGTAATATTAAGTAGTTGTCTAGATTTACTAAGAAATGTCTAATTAAGTTATATTAATCAATGTTGTGTTTATATAAGTTCAAATATTCTATTCTAATGAAATTGTTTATTTGTTTAATGCATGTTATTATGTATTTGACTTTCTCATCATTAATTTGTTTACTATTTAATTTGGTAATGAGATGTTATTTGTTTATCATTTAATTTAGTAATAAGATGTTATTTGTTTACTATCTAATTTAGTAATGAGATATTTGTTTCTAATGTAAGTAATATATAAAAGCCATTGTAACGTAAATCAAGTCAGTTCAGTTCAGTTCAGCCAGAGAGTCAGTACAGTTCAGAGAGTTCACTTCCGTTGAGCTCAGTTCAGTACGTGTTTAGACCTAGAGTAGTTTAAGTAGCATTGTAACAACTGTGTAAATAAATAAATTTATTTTTTTATAAGTTTGTTTTACAACCGCATAACAAATTTGGCGCAGTCGGTAGGATACAATAGGATTGGATAAGAAATTGTCGGAAGAAAAGTGTTTCATTGCTGAAATACAACAGCTGCAAGAACGACAAGGAATCAAATCGCCGAAGTCGATCACTGCAGGAAGACGAGAATAAACACGAAAAGACGAAAGGAAATCGCCAGCAATCGTGGTAACCGAAGGTTTTTAAGTTTCTCGCACGGACCCATGCATCTGGGCAAGCTCTTCCTTGTGTGGTAAGTTGTTTAAATTATATGCTCTACTCCCTCTAGAGTCGTACTCCCTGAACTCACCCATATATTATATATATATTCTATATTTCCTCTTATATATACTTTTAAAATGGACGCATCCAAAATGGAGATCAAATCTGATGCTATCAAAATCGAAAATTCGATTAGTATTGGCACAACCTTATCCCTCATCCCTGAGTTCGACACTTCAAAGTCGAATCAGCTTTATAAATACATAAGGTCGTGTGAGGCAGCATTTTCATTAACCAACATTAACCAACATAGGCTATTACTAGTTTACGCACTAAACAAAATAATTGGGCCTTCAGCCGCAGAAATTCATATGCAAAAATTCGAAAATTGGTCTAATTTACGTTCATACTTGATAACTAAATATTCACAAAGCAAAACTTTGACGCATTTAATACTTGAACTACAATCTTTATTTCAAAGGACTAATGAGTCCATAACAGATTACTATCATAGAGTAGAATTGGCACAAAGTAAAATTAACGAAAAATTAATGGCAGAAATTAGTGATGACACACTGAAAGGTAGGGTTATAATGATTCAAGAAACCGCCTTAAACGTTTTCGTTAATGGTCTCAACAACGACATAGGCATAATGTTGCGAACTAAAGGCTTTGACAACCTAGTCGATGCGGGAAATTTCGCGATACAGGAAGAAAAAATAAGAAAAATGAACTCTGCCAGACAAACATTATTTAAAAACCCAGATAGGAGATCTAATGTCCCAATTAGTAGCCAAAAATTTTGCAATTACTGTAAAAATCCAGGCCATCTGTTTGCCGAATGCCGCAAAAGAAATTACTATAATTCAAATAACGTTAACTCGCATAATAATAACAACAATAATAGATCAAACAACCCAAATCCTTATAGACCAAATAATTATAGGCCAAATAATCCGAATAATTTTAGATCGCATAATTCCAACAACTTTAATTCTAATAATGCCCAACGTCCTGTAAATCATCTCCATCCTTTAAACTTAAAGGCGACCAGCGAAATGAGCAATTCGTTGGAAATCGCAAACCCATGCTCAACTCAAATCCAAGAGGAAATCGAACAATATTAAATCATACTCCATTTAATCCTAATAATAATAATTTTAATATAAATTCAATTTACGAAAGACAAATGTCTAGTTCTTCTATACGTGAAAGTAATATCCCACAAAATCACGCAGTCTATCGGAGACAAACTAGGGATGCTTACACGCAAACTTTTAATTATACTAAATTAAATTCTAATCGTCAATCTTTTATCGATTCAAAAGCTCACGAACAGGGTAACCAGCCCCAAACTCTCAGCTTTACAAATTCTATTATTCAATCTGATTCGCAAGCTCACGAACAGGGTAACCAGCCCCAAACTCTCAGTTTTGCAAATCCAAATAATTCTTCTATTTCACGAGCACACGAACAGGGTAGCCAGCCCCAAACCCTCTGCTCTAATAAATCTCTTAAGAATAATAAATCTTTAAAGAATAATAAATCTAAATCTAGGAAACCTAAGTGTAAAAAGGAACCTAAGATAAATAAATCTAAGAAATCTAGTTCTAAAAAAGAACCTAAATCGAAATTTAATGGGAAATCTCAATCCGAATCTTATAGTATATCGTCTCTAAACGTTCCTCCTGAAAACTTATTACATTGTAAATTTCATGTAGACGGATATCCCGTTCGCTTACTGATTGATACGGGCGCAGCAATTTCTGTCTTACGAGCAGATAAAATAGGTAATAATTCCGTAGATACATCTAACTCTGTGTCTGTTATTGGCATTTCTAATAATAAGTCACCGGTAAAAACTCACGGTACTTCATATTTGTCTCTAGACCAATTCCCTAAACATAAATTTCATATAGCAAATCTTAATATTCATGCAGATGGAATCTTAGGAAACGATTTCATGACTAAATTTAATGCTAATATATATATTCAATCTAAAATAATGAGGATACGTGATCGTTCATATAAATTATTTTACCTAGGAGAGGAAATGGAAAATTTCCAAAATAATAAACAGCATATCAATGGTCGTTCCGAAACTGTAATTACTTGTTTGACCAACGAGATAAATAATGGTCCAGCAATTGTTGACAAACAACAAATTAGTAATGATCTCACGATCCCAAACGCATTAGTAAATGTGATAAATAATAAATTTCTAATCACTTGTGTGAACAGTAGTGATGATAACAAAATAATTTCCTTACCATTGGTCAAAACATCCCCATTTATGGATAAACAGTCCGAAGTACATTCAATTAACATATCAAATGTTAGTCATAACTCAGTTATTAAACAAGACAAAATTAACAAATTAATTAGGCGTGAACATTTAAATAAAGAAGAAAACGATTCTTTAGATAAAGTTATAAATAAGTTTCCAGAAATATTTTACCTTGAAGACGAAGCTTTAACATTTACGAGTCACACTAAACACTCGATTCCCACTACGTCTGAAATACCTATAAATACTAAAACGTATAGATTCCCCTATATACATCAACAAGAAGTAAAAACTCAGGTTCAAAAAATGTTAGATCAAGACATAATACGTCCTAGTACATCACCCTGGAGCAGTCCTATATGGGTTGTACCTAAAAAGTTAGACGCTTCTGGTAAGCAGAAGTGGCGTGTTGTAATTGATTATCGTAAACTAAATGAAATAACTGTAGGAGACAGTTATCCTTTGCCTAACATCACAGATATATTAGACAAACTTGGACATTCAATTTATTTTACAACTTTAGATTTAGCGTCTGGATTTCATCAGATTGAACTTGATGAAAAGGATATTCCTAAAACTGCTTTTAGCACCCCTTATGGACACTACGAATTTCTACGTATGCCATTTGGACTTAAAAACGCACCAGCTACCTTCCAACGAGCAATGGATAGTGTACTGTGTGGTTTACAAGGCGAAAGATGTTTTGTATATTTAGATGATATAGTCGTATTCGCCTCTAGTTTACAAGAACATGAAGAAAAATTAACCGAAGTATTTAATCGTATTAAACAACACGGGCTGAAGATTCAACCCGATAAATGCGAATTTCTCCGCAAAGAAGTCGCATATCTAGGTCATATCATATCTAATGAAGGTGTAAAACCAAATCCAGATAAAGTAGATGCAGTAAATAAGTTTCCAATTCCTAAATCGTGTAAAGACATTAAATCATTTTTAGGTTTAGCAGGTTATTACCGTAGATTTATTCCTAACTTTAGTAAAATAACTAAACCATTAACAAGTCTTCTTAAAAAGGATGTTCCCTTTGAATGGGGCCCTGAACAACAAAAGGCTTTCGATAATTGTAAAATTATTTTAACTACAACTCCTATATTACAATATCCTGATTTTAATAAGGAATTTATTTTAACAACAGATGCTTCAATGTATGCTGTAGGTGCTATATTATCCCAAGGTGAAATTGGAAAAGACTTACCAATCGCATACGCGTCTCGTACATTAAATAAAGCAGAATCTAACTATTCGACAATTGAACGAGAACTTCTCGCTATTGTCTGGGCCGTTAAACATTTTCGTCCCTATTTATTCGGTAGAAAATTTAAAATCGTAACTGATCATAAACCTCTTACATGGTTATTTTCTATAAAAGATCCTGGTAGTCGTCTAGTTCGCTGGAGACTATACTTAGAACAATACGAATATGAAATAATTTATAAAAGCGGTAAAAGCAATACTAATGCTGATGCTTTATCCCGACCTCCAATATTATCATCTAACGTAGTTGACACAACTATAAATCCTAGTTCTAATAATTATCTTCAATTAAATTATAACCATTTTCTTTCTTTAAACGTTTCAATTGACAGTCCTAAATTGAAAATATCTCCAGATCAATTATTGAAATCATCTCATAAAAATATATTTATTCCCATACCATGCGAAAATCAAGAACATGATGTTCTATTTGATCAAGCTATTAGTGCATGTTCACAAACAAATCCGTATTTAGAAAAGCAGAAAACCTTATATGATGTCGATTTATTAATTTCAGATGAAAAACAAAATCTCTTTTTCTCTTGTATAAGACAAAATCATTTCGATCCTTATAATTCAGAAAATTATTTTAAATCCTTACTATCTTGTCTTCAACAAAATAAAGTTGAAACTCTTTATGTCCCTATTCTCAAATCAGATTCAATATGTCAATTAAAAGGTAACGAACAACTCAGGATAACTTCATATTTAGCTGAAACTTATAATTGTGAAATCACTATATGTGAAGGGTTAGTAAAAATTCCCAAATCAGAAGATATCCTTAATATATTAAGAATGTTTCATGATGCACCACTCTCGGGTCATCGCGGAATAATTGAAACTACGAGGAAAATTCGCAATGAATTTTACTGGAAAGGCATGACTAATGACATAAAATCTTATATTGATTCCTGCATAATTTGCCAACAAAATAAAATTCAAAGAAAACAATTTCAAGCCCCGATGGTAATCACATCGTCATCCACTGAACCCTTTGAAAGAGTATCTATCGATCTCGTTTCATATTCAGATATTAGCGATAATAATAATAAATACGTTCTTACTCTACAAGATGAGTTAACAAGATACGTTCAAGCATATCCAATTCCTGATAAAGAAGCTCTTACTGTAGCTAAACAATTGTTGCATTTTTGTCAACATTTTGGCATACCTAAAAGATTTCATTCCGACCAAGGAACTGAATTCATGAACAACACTATTAAACAACTAATGAAATTCTTTAATTCTAAACATACTTTTAATACAGCATACCATCCACAAACGAATGGTGCTTTAGAAAGATTTCATGCTACCTTGCGTGATCACATCCGTATGTATCACGATAGAAAATTAAAAAATTGGGATCAAATTATTCCCCTAGCTATAATATGTCATAATACATCTGTAAATTCCTCAACTAATTATACTCCATATGAGCTATTATTTGGTTATAAACCTCGACAATTTTATTCTCTAAAACCTATACCTGATTATACAGCTTGTGATTATATAAAAGATTTAAACGAACGTCTCAGAGTATCAAGAGATTGCGCTCTTCGCAATGTCGAAGCTATGAAAGAAAAAGCTAAAGAACGTTATGATGGTCAAATTAAAAATATAGCACAATATAAAGTAGGTAGTAAAGTAATGATACGTGTAGCTAATCCTAACAATTTGGATTCAAAATGGGAAGGCCCTTATGAGGTCATTAGAGTAGGTTTTAATGAAAACTATTTAGTCAAGCAAAATAATAAAAATAAGTTAATTCATGCTAATCGCCTAAGACCCTATATTGGTTAAGTTAATTATAAATATTAACACATTAATTCTAGTTTAATTCAACATTATTTAATATAGTTAATAAGTAACTACATCCAGCTTAAAATCATTTTATTCGAATAACATATCATTCTCGTACTGCTGAATCATATTCTTTATAAAATACTTGAAACAAAGAAGTAAAATTCTTCTTTCAGGATAACCGTGGTGATGGCTAAATCTCCCGTTCCGGATCCTGAAATTTCAAACTTTAATAAACTCATGAATAATCCCTATTTTAGTTTCATAATTTGTTCAATTATAAAATTTATATTTTACGTAATATTATACAAATTATACATTTTTATAAGAAAATTAGTCAAATCAAAATCTACCTCTATTTCAGGGCTACCGCAGTCAGTGCCGGTATGACCTTACAAATCGTAAATGAAATTCCGTCCCATTCCGGACTATTTTTCAAAGAAGAAGGACTCCTCTTTCCCACAGAAGAGTCGTGGAAATTAGTGATATACAAAGATATAAAACCGCTGTTTATCGCAAAAGAATCTCTACTTCGATTAACAGAAAAATTCTATACAATAGCTTCCCGACATGATAGCTATCCTCAAATTGTATCGACTAAATCTTTTCTCAACATTAATTTAAATAAGATAGAAAATAGATTGAATGAATTAGAAATATATGTTTCTGACACAAAACGTCAAAAACGAGAAATATTCGACGGATTAGGAACCGTATTAAAATGGCTTATAGGTACACCTGACGCTAAGGACGCCGAACGTTACAATGAATGCATAAATTTATTAGAGAAAAAAGAATTAGATCTTACCAATTTAATGGAGAAACAACTCCAAATAACCTCGTCAACAATAAGAAATTTTAACGAAACAATTTTTAAAATATCATACGATGAACAAATAATTAACGAAAATATAAATCAATTGAATACATATCTTAATTCTACTGGAAAACGTATATTAGACTTAAAAGCAAATGAAGAAATATTAACAATATCATTACAAATATTAGAAATGGTTACATCATTAGAAAATGAAATAAACGATTGTCTAACTAGTATCCTTTTTGCTAAATCGAATATTTTACATCCTTCTGTGATTACTATTCAAAAACTTTATCAAGAACTCCTATTGTCAAATCATTTAAGAACTTCAAAACAATTAGTTGCCCCTGTTACTATTCGAAATATTCATACAATTTTAGATACATCAACTCTTTCTGCATATATATACATGAACCGACTAACATATATTTTAGAATTCCCTTTAATACAAAATGATCCTTTTAACCTATATCACATATATTCCATTCCTTTACAAATTCAAAATTCTACCTTACATACAACAATCCTTTCCGAGCATATATATTTGGCGACGAATCCTACAGGACAGAAATATATTGCTACAAATTCATTGGAGTCCTGCATTAACTATGAAACCAAGAAGAGGATCTGCAAAAACCTGATTGCATATGATTCAACGACAAGACCAATATGCGAAGTTCAAATATTATTCAGTGCTTCAACGTCAATTCCAAAAACGTGCGTTGTATCCACATTTCCAGCAGAAATAAATGTTTTTCAACCAATAGCAAGCAATAAGTGGCTATTTATATTAAGCAATGAAACGCAATGTGTACTGCAATGTCACATGAACATTACCAATTATAAACTATATGGAAGTGGTATCTTAACACTACCACAGAATTGTAAACTACATACTCCTTATAATACGCTGACAGCGTATAATACTTCTGAAACGGAAATCAATATTCCAATGATTATTCCAGACATCAGAACAGATGATTGTTTAGAAGAAATAAAGAAATTGCATATTCCAGAACTATTGCCTATAAAAATAAATGAAGTTCCCCTGGACAACCTTAACCAGTTGGAACACCATATAAATATATATCGAGGAGAATTGAACAAACTAAAATCGAAATCAAATATAAAAGAATATTATAAGAGTAATTGGTTGCTCTTTAGTGTTGGAACAATTTTGACGATCTATATTATCGTCAAATGTTCTAAATATCTACGAAGACGTAGAAGAATGTCAACGAGCGAAGGTTGCATTCAAATTTTCAACAACTGCTTTGATGCATCAAGAAGACGCCACACGACGAGAGTTGCTGCAATTCCTATCCAAATTCCGATGAGCGACATCTCCGAGGACGATGACGAATCCAAACCGACGGAGACACCTCGATCTCAAAGATCAGGCGCTAACGCCCAATCTTTATTCTAAGGGGGGAGGTGTTATGTGATGGTCCCACGTGTGATTATTACATTATTAGTAATATTAAGTAGTTGTCTAGATTTACTAAGAAATGTCTAATTAAGTTATATTAATCAATGTTGTGTTTATATAAGTTCAAATATTCTATTCTAATGAAATTGTTTATTTGTTTAATGCATGTTATTATGTATTTGACTTTCTCATCATTAATTTGTTTACTATTTAATTTGGTAATGAGATGTTATTTGTTTATCATTTAATTTAGTAATAAGATGTTATTTGTTTACTATCTAATTTAGTAATGAGATATTTGTTTCTAATGTAAGTAATATATAAAAGCCATTGTAACGTAAATCAAGTCAGTTCAGTTCAGTTCAGCCAGAGAGTCAGTACAGTTCAGAGAGTTCACTTCCGTTGAGCTCAGTTCAGTACGTGTTTAGACCTAGAGTAGTTTAAGTAGCATTGTAACAACTGTGTAAATAAATAAATTTATTTTTTTATAAGTTTGTTTTACAACCGCATAACAAGCGTCGATGACTGAAAAATCCGATTCAGTTGACAACTGTCACAGTCGCCGTCACATGACCGCCAGCCATTATCGCGGTTTGTATAGGAAGTGACTCAAATTTGACCTAATTCCAATCTACATTAAATCGATATAAATCAATAGATCAGCTGTGTAAACTAAATTTACCCAACCAGGCAACTAACTTCATAATATTTTCTTAGATTTTAGTCGAACATTGATTAATGATTTAAACAAATTTTATGCGGCTTACTATCGCGTTTATTTTGGTTTTGATTTTACTGTTTTATGGTCTCTCCGTGACCACGATGGCTGCAAAGCTCTCGAAACGTCGGAATAATAAAACAAAATTTGTAAAATCAAAACCAAAATAAACGCGATAGTAAGCCGCATAAAATTTGTTTAAACTAACTTTTTATTTTTGTTATAATCTTTCCCCAATAGCGTCAAATACAGTTTTGAAATATAAAAGTATTATTTGTTAAGTAAATAATATGGCCGATCGTGTGCCATTTTACAGTAGTTGGTCGACAGCCACGTTGGACTGTGTAACCATACTACTGTCTTTGTTTAGTTTTGACAGTTTGTACACGTGTTTCATGTAGGTATAGATTTCGTGTGAATATATAAAATACATTTTGGATGAGGCTTTTTTTATAAGTGACTTAGTCGCGTTTCGGGATCAGCTTGTACGTTGCCGGTTCTAACTAGGCCGGCACAGTGGTTGTCACTGCTACTTACAGTTTATGAATTGTACTTTCAGTCACCTTCATTCATGGACCGCACTCCAGCTTAACTCCAGGCGGGGTGCTGTCATTGTTGACTCACAATAATAATAAAAAATACATTTCTATATTAATCGGAGACATCCTCAAGAAAGCTGGGTTGCCTAGTGCCCATAACCTAATTGATAATAAGCTACTAAAGTGCTTGTATCATAGAAACAGGTCGACCTGAGATCAATCAAGTATAGATTATACTGGATACTTATACTGAGAGGAGGATGACCAAAGTACATATATCAAAGATACATTGGTACGGGCAATCCGATCCGGGATAGTACCACCACTTACAGACCGTGAAGTGATTTAGTCGCGTTTCGGGATCAGCTTGTAAGTTGGCGGTTCCAACTAGACCGGCATAGTGGATGTGACTGCTACTTACAGTTACTTAACTGTAGTAGGAGTCACTTCCATTCATGGACCGCATTCTAGTTTATCATCTGACGTTTGCCTCAGTCGCTTTGACTACAGTATAGTTTAGTTATAGTTATGATATATAATTAAAAAAAAAACATTGACCCCAGTTGGCGGTCTAATATGTCAATCACACATATACTTTTTTTGCTAACATTATTATTGATTAATTACCGCATCCGAATTTCGTGCAACATCTGTGTTCATTGTTTCGCACAGTGGGACACACACAGCAGGTCAACACGGTCTGTTTGCACGTACCAGACTCAACTCCAAACTATACCTACACACCAGGCGTTTAGATACTGCACTAAAATGTAAACATTGTGTAAAGATGACGCTTTTTTTTATAAAAGCGAACTTAATGCCGTTATTTATTCTATGCCGGTTAACCTTAGGAACTAAACAAAAGAATAATATCAAATTGTGCAAAATAACTATTATTATTTTATTTATAGGTGTGCAAAACAAATTGCAATCTTTAATTCAGTAAAAAAATCAATCAATCAAATTGTCACGCCTTTTTCCCACAGGGATAGGCAGAGACAATGGAGCGCCACTTACCACGATCCTTACACAACTCCCTTGCTTCCTTCACATCCACAATTCTCCTCATACAGGCCCTATGGTTATGGGCACTAGGCAACCTAGCTTTCTTAAGGATGTCAGTAAAAAAAAACATTTATAAACTTCAAACTCGATTGCAACTTTAGAATTATGCACACACTGCGAACAATAATTAATAATGACATAGTTTAAATTACATACAAAATATTATTACAAAACATTAACTACTAATTAATAATAAAAAAAACATACATAAATAAGGATTAACATTATTTATTAAATATTGCATTAATTAATCTTTTAAAGATAGAAAAATTGGGGTTGAAAATGTCTATATCGACGATTGCTGACAAGATCGTTATTATATTTTTTTATTGAAATATATTGAAAAATATATTTTATACCTACTAAGATATATCAATCAATCAATCAAATTGTCACGCCTTTTTCCCACAGGGATAGGCAGAGACAATGGAGCGCCACTTACCACGATCCTTACACAGCTCCCTTGCTTCCTTCACATCCACAATTCTCTTCATACAGGCTCTGTGGTTATGGGCACTAGGCAACCTAGCTTTTTTGAGGATGTCTCCGATTTGGTCGGAAAACACTCTCCTGGGCCTGCCTTGTTTAACGCATCCATCCACATCAGATTTATAAATTCCTTTCGTCAATCTACTTTCACTCATCCTTTCCATGTGCCCAAACCATCGAAGCATTCCTTTGTCAATCCTTGTCACTACATCTTCTTTCAAACCACATCTATCACGCAGTGTGCTATTCCTTATTCTATCCGCTATCGTCACTCCACATACACTCCTTAACGACCGCATTTCTACAGCGTTAATTCTACTCTCATGCTTCTTCTGCCATGCCATAAGATATATAGGTCTACTAATTAAAATTTAATAATACATTATTAACTGCGACCGTTGCGTTGTAGTAGTAAAATGACCAAGCAAACCGAGAGACACCGATACACAACCATTTGCCGGTCCCAATATATATATATATATATATATATATATATATATATATATATATATATATATATATATGTTATACATCTACTATACTATCTACTAGTCTATGATACAAGCACTTTAAAATCAAAATGCAATTAAAAATAAAAAAAGTAATAAAAGTAAAAATCAATAATAAAAAATAGATGTCAAAGATTAATATTAATATTAATAATTATAATATGTCAATGAGTAATAAATATGAAAAACTGCAAAAGATTTATATAATATTATCTAAGTGCATTAAATTAGCAACTTCTGCTCACGGCCGTCTAAATAAACTCGCAACGGTGTAATAGCATTTGTTCAGAAGATTTTTTTATTTAATTTTGAACAATGCAATGCTTTAATAGCTTAGTATATATATATACATATATGAGTCGCATCGTAGTTGTAACCGACAACTTTGAAGCTCATTCGGAAACCTTGAGTTACTTCACGTCTGTACACTTAAAATTACCCTACCCCGTATCGGCACACTGAGCAAATACCACCAACACCTATCACTCGTCTGCGGGCTAAATAAACCCACAGGAGAATAAAATCTCCTGTACATGTAAATGTAGTATGTATTCTGTACATTCCAATATAACTTATGTATGGGTAATTCAATTTAATGTCAACATGTCCTTTGTATTGCTAATAGGTTGATTTAGTTGAAATTACCTATTGTTTGGAGTTCGTGTATTTTCTTAAACATCCGCTTTACTTCCCTCATGTGACGGTAATTAAATATTTATACTATTACTGCACTTGGGCCCTTATGTATTGCAATAAAATTAGATGTTATGAACTTTACTATATAGTTTATCAATCAATCAAGGAAATTGTCACGCTTTTTTTTCCCAAACGGATAGGCAAAGACAATCGCCACGACCCTGACATAACTCCCTCGCTCCACAACTCCATATACTCTATAACTCCTTCACATCCACAATTCTCTTTATGCAGGCTCTACCTCAGATTATGGGGACTAGACAACCCAGCTAATTTTGGTCGCAACACACTCCTGGGGCGGAGAGCACATAAGCTCAAAAAGCATTCCATTTGTTGTTTTTCTACAAAAAAACGACGAACTGATCCTTATTAAGTTCGGCTGCCGATTTGATCGACAGAATGAATCTACTATTTTCAGGAATTGAAATATTGGTGACGTAAGAGTGAGAAGAGCAATAATAGACGTGAATAATTTTTCAGAGAACTTCTAGATGTGCTCTCGTTGACAATTCCTGAAAGTCATATTTACAGTTACAAATGATACTGAAATGACATGTTTCACATAAATCATGCTGAAGTGTTTTCTGATATAGTAATAATAAATAGAATTTACTACAAGTCGGATTAGTTTACCTATTTAATATTTTCTTAGATTATGCGCGAACATCGTTTAATGAATTAAACAAATTTTATGCGGCTTATCATCGCGTTTATTTTGGTTTTGATTTTACAATTATATTTTATTATTCCGACATTTCAAGACCTTTGCAGCCATCGTGGTCACGGAGAGACTGAGGTGTTGGTCGTCCTATTGGTTGATGCTGTTATTGTTTCCAAAACTACCCTGTTTGATGTTTTGATTTTGTTTTTCTGTTCCCGGTTCAATTCGGAAACATCTGAATAATAAAATTAAATTGCTAAATCAAAACCAAAATAAACGCGATAGTAAGTCGCATATAATTTGCTTAATTCATTGATATACCTATTGTTATACATTCATATTGATACCACCAAGATACTTAATGTGCTTGTATCAAAGATACTAAACACCTAAAATATACCTGTAGTAAATATTCGAGTTTGAACTTTCATTTTATTGTGGCTTACCATAAATACGGTATCCCGCCTCATGTTAGCGAGAGTGCGGTCCATGAATGGATGCCTCTGCTACTACAATTCAATATCTGTAAGTAGCAGTCACATTCAATACGCCGACCTAGTTAGAACCGGCAACTTACAAGCTGATCCCGAAACTCGACTAAGTCACTTCACGGTCTCTATACTTGTAAGTGGTGGTACTACCCCTGATCGGCAGACTGGGTACCACTGTCTACCACTCATAGATACTAAACACCTAATATACTCGTACCTATAGTAAACATTCTTTATTCTTATTTTTTTTTGTGCCACGACATCTGACCTCTTCCCACCTGATAATAAGCAAGAAGAAGTCCAAGAGTGACGACGACTGAGAAAACCGAGTTTGTTCACGGATGCCTCAGTCGCAGCCACTATGCCGGCCAAAGGTGCTTTTACACGCATCGCTTGAAGGATCCAAGGGCGTAGGATGGAGAGAACACGTGGGCAGGCAAAGCATTTCACTTGTCGATTGATCTACAAAAAAAAAGCACCGAACTTTTTAGTTATTTAAATTTCAGTTTTGCATTAATAACACAGTGCCTTTTTGTATACGTACAGTGCCATGTAAGGTTAGAGTTCGTTCCATGGTCCATGAGACAGCAGCCCTCACCACCATGCCGGGCTGTATCCATCTCCTACCCTGTCACCATTGTGGCTTGATATATGACAGCACTCCGTTAAGCTGGAATGCGGTCCATGAATGGAGGTGACTGCTACTAAAGTTAATTTTTTTAAAATTAATATTATTTTTAATTAAACATTTCTATACCAAGCTACTAAAGTGCTTGTATCATAGAAACAGGACAACGAAAGTACATATATCAAAGATACTTTGGTACCGGTGAGTGGTTTCGAACCCGTGCCACTCGGCTTACGTAGCCATTGCACTGCCACTACACCACGGTCGCTTTCAACTCAACATTATTTTATAGAAATTTCCTCAATTCCCCTGTCAGTAGAAATCAGAAAAATATGGCGTAATTTCATACCGTTATCAGTTATTATTTGACGTGTGGAGTGTTATCAGTCGCCTACCTACGCCTGAAAGATAACACCGTTATGGTAATGCACAGGAGAGCAACATTAGTTATGTTTGTAAGCTTGCCAGATGGTAAGCAAAACGAAGTCCAAGAGCGACGAGACAAATTGTTTTTTTATTTATTGTGACTCGACATATAACAGCACCCCGCTTGATGTTAAGCTAGAGTGTGGTCCATGAATGGATGTCTGCTACTACAATTCAATAACTGTAAGTAGCAATCACATTTTGTACGGTCTCATCACCGTGCATTGTTTTTTGTACATGCGGCGACCTACTTTAGCCGTGTGTATTTATTACCAACATTGTATGTAAAAGACGAGTGCGTGACTAACTGCCGAACAGAGCACACGACAAGAGAGATTCGCCCTTAATTATCTTTAACTTAACTATAACTAACTAACTATAAATAAACTTGGCATAACTATAAACAACTTCGCGAGTCTTTCTTGTTCACCACGTACCTCCACCAACCTCACATCAACATACAAGTGTACAATCTAACTGGACTGTACATTTTTTGGTCCTTCGAGCCGGATTTTTATGTCCATCATCCATGGCTAACTGTTTAAGGGTTCTCATAGCAAGCCAGGGTGCACACTTCATGCCATATGTTACAGTGCAAAGTTGATATTCTTGCAATTGTTGAGCTGGTGAGTCTCTCCAAATTATCTTCTGGAGCGGACGTTGTTCGGGAGATATCCATATACACCGGTACATCTTCTCAATGTCGGCAGTGAATGCGTATTTGTAATATCTCCATTTTAAAATTAATGCCTGAATATCCCTTTGTAGGTTTGGCCCCATTCTTTGGAGGCTGTTTAAGCTGTAGTCACTGCTAGTTTTTTGAGATGCATTAAAAACAACTCTAAGTTTAGTTGTTGTTGAACCTTCCCGCAATACTCCGTGATGCGGCAGATAGCATTCTGTAGTTGAGGGAGTAAGCGAAGTGGCGGGTGTCATATGTCCGAGCCTTTTATATTCGTGAATAAATTCCCGATACATAAGAGAAAGTTTTTTATTTTTATGAAGTCGTTTCTCGAGCTGAAGAAATTGCGCGACGGCTATATTTTTAGAGTTTCCAAGCTTTTCTTCTAAATCGGAACATAGTGGCATCGACACAATGAATTTTCCATCAGAAGCTCGTGTTACGGTCTTCTTAAAATGTTCCTCACATTGGTCGTTCTGGGGTATGTCGTTGGTTGTTATTGTTATGTCTTCGTGTTCCCAAAATTTAGTGATCTCATTTAGATCGATTAAAGTTGCATGACAGTTAAAAGTTTTCGCCAATTTTCCACATAAAATCCAGCCTAATTGCGTTTGCTGGGCAATTGGTGATTGTTGTTCACCCCTCAGGACTCCATCCAGGATAATATTTGAGTATATCTCGGCTCCGAGCAGTATGTCAATAGGACGAGAGATGTTAAATTCAGGATCAGCGAGTTTTAAGTTTTTTAAGTGTGACCAGTTGGTCGTTTGGAATGACGAGTTAGGTAAGTTGCTAGTTAGTTTTCTCATTATTAAAGCTTGAGTTTCAAAAGTGTAATCTGAATGAACCGATTTGCAGCTTAGTTGCAAACGCCCCCTGCAGTCTCCAGAGGCAGATCCTACTCCAGATATCGTAGCGTTAAGTTTTTGTCTTGGTAATCTTAATAGTTGAGCTGCCTTTTCAGAGATTAGGTTAACTTGCGAACCTTGATCTAGGAGAGCTCGAAGTTTGATGTAAGTTCCATCATAAGATTTTATGTTTAGTTGTACCGTTGTCAGCAGAATTTCTGTTTCGTTACTGGACAGATGATTAGAGCTCTGCTGCTGGTTAGATGTAGATGGTTGTTGACCCAGATTTTTCTTGGAAGGTTTACTAAAGGGCATGTGTAAAAGCGTGTGATGTTTTAAGTTGCAATCCTTGCAGGTTTTAATTGATTTACATTCTTCGTTGCCATGACTAAACAAACAGTTTTTACAAAGATTTAAATTTGCAACTAAGTTATTTCGTTGGAATGAATCCATGTCAATGAACTTCGCACATTGCATTAAAACGTGACCTCCTTTTTCGCAAAATGGGCATTTTTGACACGTAGTGTGATAAGTTTTTGAATAGTGTTTTCTTTTGTCGAAATACTGTTTCTTTTCAGGGCTTTCTTGGTTAAAGGGCTTAGTAAAGATTTTCTGTTGGCTAGACGCTTCCTTTTTTGAGTGTTTTATGTTTTCGTATGCCATGAATTTTCCTTCTAGGAACAATAAAAATTCACGTAAGTTAGGTAGCTCTCTGTGATGTTGCAGTCCTTTCATGTAATCATTATATAAGTTGGAGTCAAGTTTTTTAGACATCAAATGTACAATAATCGGATCCCATGTTGATATGTCGAGTCCAATGTTCGTAAGGCCATTTGTGCATTCCTTAATTACGTCATGCATTTCTTTTATGCTATAGGCGTCTGGATGCTGGATGATAGGTTGGTTTAGCATAGTGTTAATAAAGGTACTAAATTGAAGTCTTCTGTTGTCATAGCGTTGGTTTAGTATATCCCAACAGGAGTCATAGTTGTCGGCGCTGACAGATAGGTGCTGCACCAATCTTTGTGCTTCTCCCTTTAATCTAGTCTTTAAATGCTGCATTTTCTGAGCCTTGTTTATCATTGGGTTGTTGTGAATAGTTCCCTGAAAAAGATCCTTGAAAGAGATCCAATGATGGTAGTTTCCTGAAAATTCTGGAACCTCGATTTTTGGAATCGACTGCTGATAGTGTACCGTTGACCACATTTTGCTGTTCAGTTGTTTTCTCATTTCTTCGTATTTCTGTTCTATGTTGTTATATACACTACGAATATTGTACTCTTGGTTGGTACCCTCAAAGTTGGCTTCCAACTCCCAATGTAGTTTGTCGACGACATCCCACTTAGTTTTTAAAATGCTAAGGTGATCTTCCAGTTCCCACCTTTCATTTATAGCTTCAATGTTAATTTTTGATAAGGCATGGTCGATCGCCATGAAGCTGCATTCTTGTTTGCGCAATAAAAGTTTTAAGGAGTCATCACAAGTTTCCTGTTTAATTCCTGTCAAATCGGACTTGTTTTTGTTCTCTTGGTCTGTGAGATGCAGCAGGAGTTTCTCCATGTCTGCTTTAGTTGTCACAACAAGCTCTTTCGCTGCGTCGAAGATGTTATCACAGAAGTAAGATATGTTCAAGTCTTCTACTTCTAAAACAAGAACGGAATGTCTCTTTTGAAAATCTGACCATTGAGTTTCAAGAGACGCTAAACGTTTATTTAAATAATCTCGACCTTTTCTCGAGATGCTGTCCTTTTTGTAATTAGTGCACAAAGTTTTAATGTTTTCAAAGCAAGTTTGCTGAAGTTTTAGATTATTCATTGTAAGTTATTTATTTATATAGGTTAGTTACCTTAGTAAAGTAGATTGTTAAAACGCTCGAGGTATCTGTCGCGTAGTTGACGGCGACAGACCAAGCTAGCGGAGTTTTTTTTTTATAGCGGAGTTCTGCGTTGGTTCACGACCTGAAGACCTCTGATGGTATGAAGCCTGCTTCCAATCTTCTTGGAATCCGGCTCGAAGGACCAGACCAAAAAATGTACAGTCCAGTTAGATTGTACACTTGTATGTTGATGTGAGGTTGGTGGAGGTACGTGGTGAACAAGAAAGACTCGCGAAGTTGTTTATAGTTATGCCAAGTTTATTTATAGTTAGTTAGTTATAGTTAAGTTAAAGATAATTAAGGGCGAATCTCTCTTGTCGTGTGCTCTGTTCGGCAGTTAGTCACGCACTCGTCTTTTACATACAATGTTGGTAATAAATACACACGGCTAAAGTAGGTCGCCGCATGTACAAAAAACAATGCACGGTGATGAGACCGTACATGCTGGCAACCCCCAAAAGGGTTAAAAGAATGATTCGCCCTTATGAAACAAACATATTAAAAGTTTAAATAACAATTATAAACTAATAATTAAAATTAAAAGATATATCAGATGCACGCAAGTCTCGCCGTTGTTGAGGGTGGGCAGGTCTGGATTCCAGCGCCGCTCGTACCATCTTTTGAGCGTGGTTGACCTCTGGATTAGTCCTCTTCATTTTTTGACGCAATTTCAGTTTCGATGGGGAGTCGTGATAGTTTTACAACGGGCTGTTTCATTGTTCCAGCTTTAGTTTTTATCGTAGTGACTCGGACGTAACCATCAGGCCCAGGGTGAAGTTTTTGTACGCGCCCCATAGCCCATTTTCCAGGTGGCATATTGTCCTCTTTCACCAACACAATATCGCCCACTTTTAAGTTTTCAGTTGGTTTAGCCCACTTGCTTCTTTTTTGTAATTGAGTCAGATACTCGTTAGACCACGTCTTCCAAAATTGCTGCATCATGTTTTCAGTTAGTTGCCATCTGCGTCGTGTGTCGATGTTTTTCACGTCGCTGTAATCGGATAATGGTAGCGACATCAACGCACTGCCAGTAAGGAAATGACCGGGAGTTAAATAGTTATAAAATTCTTCTGGGTCTTCAGTGAGTGGGCACAGAGGTCTTGAGTTCATGCAGGCTTCTATTTTTGTCAGTAATGTGGAAAATTCCTCATACGTAAGTTTCTGATCTCCTAGTACACGGTGAAGATGGTACTTCATGGATTTTACAGCAGCCTCCCACAGACCGCCTCCACTAGGCCACGAAGGAGCGTTAAAATGCCACTCCACCTGCAGCTTGCTGATTTCATCGAAGAATAAGGGTGACAAAATATTTTTGAATTCTTTAAATTCAGCACGTAAGTGTTTTGAAGCTCCAATGAAGTTAGTACCGCAGTCTGAATACATATGTTTAGGAGTGCCACGCCGTGCGCACATCCTTTGAAATGCAGCGATAAATGTTTCAGTGCTCAAATCGGACACCAACTCAATATGTACCGCTTTGGTCGCCATACATATGAAAATTGCGATGTACCCTTTAGATGTCTTCACACCCCTTCCCTTGTTATGTTTAACCTCAACGTGGCCGGTGTAATCGACCCCTGTGTGTGTAAATGGTCGAGAAGGGGTTGTTCTCTGCTGTGGTAGATCACCCATAAGTTGATAATGTTTTATTGGCTTGTAGCGATGACATTGTACGCAGTGACGTAGTTGATCTTTAGTCGCTCTGTTGCCGCCCACGATCCAGAACTGTTGTCTGATATGAGCTAGAGTTAATCGGGCTCCACCATGAAGCGTCGATAGGTGTGCTTGTTGAATGAGCATTTTCGTTAACCTCCCACACCGAGGTAAAATAGCAGGATTTTTCATTCCGGGAGGTAAGTTAGAGTTATTGAGCCTTCCGCCTACTCGCATGACTCCATCGTTATCCAGGTAGGGATTGAGCTTATAGATGTTGCTTTTAATTGAGAGAGGTTTATTTCGTAATAGTTGCTCGTATTCTTGCTTAAACTCCGTTCGCTGCACATGTTTTGTTATTTGCTGATTCGCTTTGTCCAGTTCGTTGACACTGAGGTAGTTGGCTTGTGACTTAGTCTTGTTGCGTGCGTTTGCAATAAATCGCATCGCGTATGCCGTCACCCTGCTTACTTGTGTCAATGAACTACATTTGTTTAATAAGTGTTCAATAAAATGTTCACTATTTTTTGATGCTAGGGTTGCCTCCGTTTGATTTGCATTCCCCAAGTTAGTTGTAAATAGACAAATCGTAGGCTCCGGTTCTATATGTTTCTTGTATGCCTGAAGAAACGCCGGCCCCTGCCACCAAAGGTCAAACCCAATAAGTTTGCTAGGATAGAGTCCCCTAGATGCGCAGTCAGCAGGGTTCAATTCTGACTTCACGTAATGCCATTGTTTCGCCTGTATTACTTGTTTGATCTTTTCTACTCTGTTGGCCACATATTTCTCCCATCTCGATGTATCTCCTTGTAACCAAGCTAAGACTACTTGTGAGTCGCACCATGCGTTGATAGTTAAGTTGCAGCCAGTTAAAGTTTTCTTCAGTTTTTCCATGAGTTGGGATAGAAGTAATGCTCCACATAGTTCCAATCTTGGCAATGTAATCTTTTGAGCAATTGGCGCAACCCTAGTCTTAGCGGCAAGCAAGGTAATCGTTTTGGTATTGAGTTCATTCTTTACTCGACTGTAAATGACGCATGCATAAGCCTTTTCGCTGGCGTCACAGAAACCGAATAATTCAATGTCTTGTCCTGAACCGCTGCCCATCCATCTGTTAAGCTTGATGTTTTTAACGTGTGACAATTCTGTTTTCAGCTTTTGCAAGTCATTTTGTATGTCTTTAGGTAATATATCATCCCACCTAAGCTTATTTATCCAGACCTTTTGGAATAACAGTTTAGATATTATAGTTACAGGAGCGAGCCATCCCAGTGGGTCATAAAGTTTAGATATCTCAGAAAGTAAAGTTCGTTTAGTAACTTGCGACCGCAATCCTTCCTCCTTCTTAAAGTCCCAGTTAAATGTTAATATGTCTGCACTGGGGTTCCAGCTCAGGCCAAGTGTTTTCATTGATTCTTCATGTTTAAAATCAAAAGTGTTAGTTGAGATTTGATCTTTAGTTAAAGTTTCCAATAGAGCTGGGTTGTTGCTGGACCACTTGCGTAAGTTCATGCCGCCGCCCTTTAGCAAGTCGATTAGTGATCGTTGCAATTGACGAGCTCCGTCAAGTGAGTTGTGACCGCTTATAAGATCGTCGACATAAAATTCATTTTGAAGTATGTCTGCTGCGGCCGGATGTTTATGGATATCTCCCGAACAACGTCCGCTCCAGAAGATAATTTGGAGAGACTCACCAGCTCAACAATTGCAAGAATATCAACTTTGCACTGTAACATATGGCATGAAGTGTGCACCCTGGCTTGCTATGAGAACCCTTAAACAGTTAGCCATGGATGATGGACATAAAAATCCGGCTCGAAGGACCAAAAAATGTACAGTCCAGTTAGATTGTACACTTGTATGTTGATGTGAGGTTGGTGGAGGTACGTGGTGAACAAGAAAGACTCGCGAAGTTGTTTATAGTTATGCCAAGTTTATTTATAGTTAGTTAGTTATAGTTAAGTTAAAGATAATTAAGGGCGAATCTCTCTTGTCGTGTGCTCTGTTCGGCAGTTAGTCACGCACTCGTCTTTTACATACAATGTTGGTAATAAATACACACGGCTAAAGTAGGTCGCCGCATGTACAAAAAACAATGCACGGTGATGAGACCGTACACATTTACTATGCCGGCCTAGTTGGAACCGGCAACTTACAAGCTGATCCCGAAACGCGACCGTTCACTTCACGGTCTGTATAATTGTAAGTGGTGGTGCTACCCCGGATCGGCAGACTAGGTACCACTGCCTACAACTCTTTGATAAATAATACTTATGATAATTACTTCAAAAGTAATAAATTAATACAGTGTTATGAGCAATCTATTAATTAATAGGAAACATGATTATTCAATTGGAAACATAAAACTGAGAAGAGGTTTCCTTGATAAAACTGGTAACAATTAAAAATAGCAAAGGTCCGCAATGTTTTTAAAGTCTTTATGAAGATACATGTTGGTGTTTTCCGATCAAATCGGAGACAGTCTCAAGAAAGCTAGGTTGCCTAGTGTCCATAATCATGGAGCTTGCATGATGAGAATTGTGAATGTGAAGGAAGCAAGGGAGTTGTCCCTTCGTGGCAAGTGGCGCTCCATTGTCTCTGTCTATCCCTGTGGGAAGAAGGCTTGGCAATTTGATTGATTGTTGATGTGAACGAAGCGATTGTGGTAAGATCGTCCAACATGGTCCGTTGTCTGTGCCTATTCCTGTGGGAATTGACGCGTAACAATTTGTTTGAATGTTTAATTACAAATATTAAACAAACACGCGATACTTAAGTCTGTTGGGAACAACACAAATTAATACAATCGACCAAATCAAATTGATAATAAACATTTTTTCTTTATTTTAATAACTATTTTAATAACAGTTTTTGGAAATATCTATTATTATTCTTTTTGTATATTTACTAAAGAGCTTACTTAACTATGAAAAGAATTGTAAATGTGAAGGAAGCAAGAGTTGCCATCACATTAATTGTCATGCCTCAATTCCCATAGGGATAGGCAGAGACAACGAAGCGACAACTACCACGATCTAGACATAACTCTCTCGCTTTCTTTACATTCACAAATACTTTTTGACCTCTGTTTTTTTAATGTCGTCAACTTGATCAAGGATCAATCTTATGGGTTTTCCTGATTTATCTTTCCACTCGTCTCTGATGAGGATTAAACAAGGCAGGCCTAGGACGGTGTTTTCCTATCAAATCGGAGACATCCTTAAGAAAGCTAGGTTGCCTAGTGCCCATAACCTTAGAGTTTGTATGAAGAGAATTGTGGATGTGAAGGAAGCGTGGGAGTTGTGTCAGAATCGTGGCAAGTGGCGCTCCATTGTCTCTGCCTATCCCCAAAGGAAAAGCGTGACAATTAATTGATTAATTCGTCTATGATTTATAAATCTTTTTCATTGATCACCTTTTATCCATTCTGTCAATGTGCCCAAATTATCGCTAAATATCTCAAAGACAAAAGATCCTTGTTTACCACGATTTGAATATAACATGTACATAATATCATATTGGAAATAAATATTGGACAATTATTTTTTAATCACAGTAGCTACAATTTTTGATCAAAACGATAAATACATGGTAATACAAGCATTTGTAAGAACCCTTCTACATACCCCTAAACAGTAAAGATTACAGTCGTGAACATACATTATTTATAACGCATGCAGGCAGCTACGTGTTCTTTGAGTTGGAAGCCTCGTTAGCACTTTGAAAATTTCAACTTTAACTCAGCGAAACATTTCATTTTGTCGAGTAAAATTCCGCCCTGCAGTTATTTTCGCGATAAATTTTTAATTTGTTCATTTTAGCCTCAACGCTACGGCGGTAGTTAATTAGTGAAATTGGAGTACATGTTATGGCGTCGTTATCAATTCATTGCCGCCATTTTAATATTTATAATAAAACCTGTACAATTGCAGAATATTGTAATTGCAATTGAGGAAATAATAAATAGTCTTTAAAATTGTTTATTTTGGCCGGCATAGTGACGGCGACTGAGGCAGCCGTGAACTAACTTGGTTTTTTCAGTCGTCGTCACTCTTGGACCTCCTCTTCTTTATCATCAGGCGGGTCGAGGGTCGAGGTCAAGATGTCATCACAATAAAAAAAAAAGAACCATTATAACTTTGAATTGATGAGGAAATTCCTAGAAAGGATTTTGTAAGAATTAAAATTTAAATCCTTTGTATTTATCTGTTGATACAAAGGATGATAAGTGAAATATAAATTAGAACTTTTAATATAATTTTTTTTTAATAATTTGTTAATTTTTTTAATACAAATTTACCTTTTAATTTTATATTTTTAATTTTCATCTTTACCTTTACAATTATTATAAATAAGATTGCATTCAAAGTATTAATATTATTCCTAGTAATGTAATATACTCTTAATATAAGTAAATACTTAATATTGTTTATGTTCAATAGGTTAGTCAAGATGGCGGCTGCTCGAGTATTTTTTAATTATCGACATAGTCTAGTACGGCTAACATATCCCTTTTGTATGATGAAAAATACCTAACATATTTGTGCAGCTTTTCTAACTATTATTAAACTTGAGGTCTTTGTGTTCTTATTAATGCGCAAGTTCTTTAATTATATTTATTTATTTTCTTCGTCAGCTGTCGAACTAACAGATTCGGCGCGTTGTTTCTTTGTAGAACTATCGACAAGTGTAATTGTTTACCAGCCCATGTGTTCTCCGCATCCTTGTAACTTTGGAACGAACTCGGTTTTTTCAGTCGTCGTCACTTTTGGACCTTCTCTTGCTTATTAAAAAGAGGCGGGTAGTGGTCAAATGTAGTGTCACCATAAAAAAAATCCCTTAAGCGATGCGTAAAAAAGCACTTTTAACCGGCATATTGACGGCGACTGAGGCAATCGTAAATTAAGATTTTATTGGGTTTCTAGTGAATTACTCGTAGATTGTACAAGTGTCTAAAGACCGAGAAGTAACTTTGTTGCGTTTTGGTCTTCGGCAAGTTGATTGCTACAACTGCTGCACGTTTATAATAATTCAAATAATAAAATGCAGTCAAATAATTCCGTATTCTATGCTTAAAATTTTATTAGCATACTTTATTTTATTGTTTATTTATTTTAAGTGCGCGATGTAATGAAAAGGAAGGAAGGAATGCTTCGGTGGTTTGGGCACATGGAAAGGATGAGTGAAAGTAGATTGACGAAAATAATTCATAAATCTCATGTGAATACGTTAAACAAGGCAGGCCCAGGAGGGTGTTTGCCGACCAAATCGGAGAAATGCTCAAAAAAGCTAAGTTGCCTAGTGTCCAAAACCATAAAGCTTGTATGAATAGCATTGTGAACGTGAAGTAAGCGAGGGAGTTGTGTCAGGATCGTGGCAAGTGGCGCTCCATTGTCCACTGTCTCTGCCTGTGGGAAAAAGGCGTGACAATTTGATTGATTATTATTTTAACATACCACCTATTTCAAAAACGTGACAAATAAGATAATATTTAAACGTGTATAGATAAAATAAATGTGTCATAAGCTAGTCACAAATAATAAGTAAAAGGTAGATCATATCTACTAATTTACAATA
This sequence comes from Tinea trinotella, assembly GCA_905220615.1. NCBI lineage: Eukaryota > Metazoa > Arthropoda > Insecta > Lepidoptera > Tineidae > Tinea > Tinea trinotella. The sequence goes on along the minus strand of HG992320.1, from coordinate 1,412,134 downwards.
TTTACCGGAACTTTATCGAAATTCTGTTCCCAAAATTTTTATCTGTTGATAATGTTTTTTTGTTGATCTATTAAACATTTTTTTGTTTTTTACAGTGGAAATCGAGATGGTGTGTCATGAGAAAACTATCTCCAGTAGCAGGTATGTTGTAGATAAACAATAATAAAAAATAGGAATTATATCGGCCTAACCTTCTGGGAAAAAAGCATGAAAATTTGATTGATTGATTGAAACAATAAATTAAAAATTCATGTTGAAAATATGGTAAGGCCTCAAATACTCTTTTTGCATTTTTGCACAGTAAATTCAAAACGTAATAAAGATTGCGTTTATCGTAACTTTTTTCTACAACCACGATAGTTGTAACAATAATGCTTTATTCGATTTAAATTCTTTGTGCTTTATCGACATAATCAAGATTATGTCATAAATTAATACATTTTATGTCATATTTTTTTATCTACTGCTGGACATAAGCCTCTCTTAGCGTGTTCCCCATAGTAAAGCAAGCAGGTCGGCAGTTGATCTTGTAGGTGAATATTGTTTTTAAAAATCAATCAATCAATTAAATTGTTACGCCTTTTTCCTACAAGGATAGGCAGAGACAATGGATGTTTGAATTTATAAAATATTTCTTTTATTTTACTGTATTAAAACCCGTGCACATCAGCCAGGTATCGATCCGATTTTTTAATTTAATTTAATTTATAATTTATTTAATTTTACTATTTGCTACTAAATTTTTGATAGGAACAATTCAAGTATATCCTACTTTATTCTCGTTTCTTTTCTCAACTCAAAAGTTTTTATAATAAAACGACAATATGTAACAAGAAAGTACTACAAAGGTCATTACCATATTATAATTCCTCACAAAAAAACGTTACCGGTACAATGAATGGGTGTAAAAACCAGAATTGTAAGTGACTCATCATTTTCGCAGTATATCAGGTAACAAACAGCCTTCGAATGGCCTTTTCTAAAATGTTAGATTACTCTTTTTGTTGTTTCCGTCAATTACTAAGAATTGTATAAGGTAAAATGTGACTGACATTTTAATTTTTTTTATTATACATTTCTATACTAAGCTACTAAAGTGATCAGAGAAACAGGAACCCGTGCTCTCGGCTTGAGTAAAAATTTTTTAATTTATTTTTTATAAATATTATAAAAACAGGACAACCAAAGTACATATATCAAAGATACATTGGTACCGGTGAGTGCACTGCCACTTCACCACGTTCGCCTTATTGCACTGCCACATTGTTTTATAACATTTTATCCCCATTCTTATTTCTTCCCACTTTGAAAACCTTAAAGCAAAGCGTCAATAATCTCTGGCCGGAATGGTGACAGCGACTGATGCAAGCAATAAACTAAGTTTTTTCAGTCTTCAGTGCTCTTGGCAATAATAAAAAAAGTCGTTTTTAGGTCAACTAAGCGCTACTTTAGTTGCTCGAGTATCTATCATACTTTATACTGGAAACGATCATTCAATTTTCACGCCCTAATTCCAACAGGAAACAACGGAGCACCACTTTCTATGATCCAGACAACTCAACCGAGTTGCCTTCACATTTACAAATAATGTGGATTTATTTATATTTTTATATTATGGCTCCAAATATGACAGCACCCCGCCTCATGTTAAGCCGGAGTGTGGTTCAAAAAGAGATGCGGAATGGACTGCCAGTTAGCAGCAGCCGCATTATGCCGGCTTAGGATTGATGTTAAAAATCTAAGGGTAATTAAGGCAATCATGGACAGCACAATATGCGGAGTGCGGTCACATGTTTGCAGCTGCAGTGTCGCAGTGTGAGATGTATCAATCTCATACAGATTCATACAAAGGTAGTGCAGTCGCTATTGGAATCGCATCTCAAACATTGAATTGTACTAAAGCGAAGCAAAATGCATAACAATCAACAGTTTACGGTTAACATTAGTTATAAAAAGATTAGATTAGTTTGAAACAATGCAGGCGATGGCGTCATTGGTACCAAGAAATCCTAAGTGCCAAGGATAACAGCCTAGGTTGGTTTCTATACTTAATAGCTAGGTAATTTTTTCTTGTTTTAAATGTAGTTTGAAACGTTGTATTCAATAACTATTTAAAATAGTTATTCTTAAGTCCGTATACATCTTTATAATTCCCACTTTTTAAAAGTGAATCTCAGGAGACTCAGTGGCGTAGCGTGAAAGTCAGCCGCCCGGGGCGGACAAAATATTTGCCGCCCCCTTATTTAGGAGTTTCAATCATAGGTACAACAAAAATGTGAATCCAGGTTCAAATTTTAACTTTAAATTTTTTCAAGATTTATTATAGTTTTTTTAAATTTTGCCGCCCCCTTACTGTGCCGCCCGCCACGCTACGCCACTGAGGAAACATGATAAGATCAGGCGTCATTTCTTTTTATCTATGCGTGACAATTCAATCAATCAAATACCTATGAATATGGAAAGAATAGAAGCTGTGCTAAATTAAGAACTAATTCAGTATTATTTATCTCATTTATATTATGTTTATACCACGTGTGACTGAAAGAGACAACTACTTGTACTTCAATTCCTTTCTTTCAAAGTTTATCAATACTTTTTGCAATTACTACCACTTGGTTGACTTTGAATACTGCTTAATTAAAAGTCACGTGGTAACAAGAGTAGCGACATAATTGTTCCGTCATCCTTTTTTGAAGTATTTTAATGTCATTTGTTATTGTGTCTAATTAGGTTGTCAAATGATCATCAAAACTAGTGACGACCTTTTAAATTACGAATGTAAAAATGTATATTCATCCCCTTCTGACTTCTTTTAATGCTATAAATGAAAATAGTATAAACGGTTGTATTTTGTAGCTATTTTAGGGCTCCTTCTATTTCTTTATTATTTACCCTAGTACTGTTTTATTAATAGAGTGAGTACTTAGTCATTTGTGTACCTACATAGATGATAAGGTATGAATTCCTAGGAAGTTATGCATCGAGTAACTTCTGTGCGTGATGGTTGTTTATCAAGAGATTAACGCGATTATTATTAATAATATTTTACCTGTTATTATTAATTTCATTTTATGTCTATTTTATGAATTTATAATGCTAAAGGAAGCGAGGGAGTAGTGTCAGGATCGTGGCAATTGGCACTCCGTTGTTTCTGCCCATCCCTGTGGGAAAAAGACGTGACAATTTTAATTGATTTGATATTATGTCAAGAGATAATTAAAAAAATGTGTGTTAAACAAATTTAATGCGGCTTACTATCGCGTTTATTTTGGTTTTGGGTTTACAATTTTCATTATTCCGACGTTTCGAGAGCTTTGCAGCCATCGTGGTCACGTTGTCGTCGAAACCCCGGCAAAATAATAAATTGGAAAATCAAAACCAAAATAAACGCCGCATAAAATTTGTTTAATTCATTAATTAATGTTAGCTCAAAATCTAAGAAAATACTAAAAATATGCAAAATATTGACTTCCACAATCAGATATAATTTACCTATAAATAACCTTGTTTACCTGCACTTTATAAGTAGGAAACTAACAGTAAATAATGAAATGCAAAAATACGGATAGGAATCAATGGACCGATTTATGCAACATGCTTTTATATGCCGTTAATATACGATTAACATGTAATTCATAGTTTCATTTGGAATTCTTTTATATTGTATCGCGTGATTAAAACACTTTCGTTCCTAACTGTCAATTATTATTGTTATTGTTAGAAAAAAACATGACATATTGAAGGTTTTTATTTATTTATTTTATTTACGTTTTTCATACTAAGCTAAGTGGTTGTATCATAGAAACAGGACAACCAAAGTACATATATAAGGTTTTGAACCCGTGCTCTCGGTTTGAGACTTGCGTAACCATTGCACTACCATTACGCCACGGTCGCCTTAGATTAAAACAGCTTAAAAGAAAAAAAGGTTAAAATGGTGAATCAGTTAATTATATTTTAAAAAAAATATTAGTACCTGTCATTGTCAGTTTTACACTCTAGAGCAAAAAAATAGACCCACTCCTAATTATATTTACATGTATTGAATACATATTATTTAATTTTAATAAGCAAGATTTATTTCTGATATTTAGAATTTCATACACGTTATACAGAAATTAATACAGGGTTGACCAATCAATCAATCAAATTGTCACGCCTTTTTCCCACAGGGATAGGCAGAAACAATGAAGCGCCACTGAAAATGTACGATGTATACACTTAAACCAATTTCTATAATTGTTTAATTATGGCAAAGTAATTACTATCGAATTTATAGCATTCAATTAAATCCTCTATTGTCATAGACTTAAGTGTCAATTCGGCGCAGACATCGTTTAGATTTTTCAGCGACAGTACCCGTACCTAATTTATTACTATAACAATGCTAATAATTAACATTATTATCATTTAATTAGCATTTCAATTAACTATTATGATACGTACAATGTACATCTCTTTTACACTAATGTAAATAACTCATTTGCAAGACAGAGGCAAAAGCTTTTTAATTTCGTTTCGCAAATTAAGAGTAACTAGTGTTGTTGAAGAGATCCACATTTTTTTGTACGTTATAATAATAACTTTACTGTTATTTTATTTTTTGCAAAAATATACTTGAAAATATTGTCTGTATTTTTAATGAGCTACATGTTACAGAGTAAAACTCGCTTGAAACTATTTGTTTTAAAACGTTACGGCATGACCGCACACTGCCTCATGTTAACGAGGCAATTGCTACCACAGCCTTCTCTGATTTTATGTGCTGATCCCGAAATGCGACTGAGTTGTATTACTACCTCGGACCGGTAGTCTGCTCAACAAGGGTGCTGCAACCACCGACTGCTTACCACTTAAACTAAAGATCATCCCCTCTAGCACTGCAATCCAAGAAGCAAAGAATATCATTAAAACTAATTTTAAATAACCTACCAAAACAATGCAATAAAATATCCAAAAAATATTTCAAAATATTCTGTAAAACTTCACACAATACAACGTTGAAAACTTTTTAATAAATGTTTTTTAAACATTTTGCCGGCCCATTGCAGATCTTTATTTTGCTAGGGGGCATATCATTAAACCTAATCATGAAAGAGATATTAATGAAATTGAGAAAGATTTTTAAAAACAGTCTTGCGACTGGTTCAATTCGTGCTATTCCTTCCATTTGTCCCATACTATTGGATTTTTGTAATGCGTTAGGATGCATCATAGGCCGCAGCAAATTTAACTCTGTCTTATTAAAACATAGTCTTATTTGGGATTAACAATAAATAAATACAAAAGCATGCCGCCATGCCCTGTTTGGCGTCCTTTAATAATATCTTAGACGTTTCAACTTCATATGTTAGGCCGTAAAGTGAGTAACCGGATTTCCTTTCACTCGAGACCGCGGGACCGTGAAATCGCAAAACAACTTAATGTTTCTTAGGGGATATACACATATTTGGACTGATGACAAAGAAACAAAGTAATGTTATTTCTTTGTTTATAGCGCGACCGTGGTGTAGTGGCAGTGCAATGGCTACGTAAGCCGAGTGGCACGGTTTCAAAACCACTCACCGGTACCATGTATCTTTGATATATGTACTTTGGTTGTCTTGTTTCTATGATACAAGCACTTTAGCAGCTTAGTGTAGAAATGTATAATAATAAAAAATTATCGCTGAGTAATATTATTTTAACCCTATATTACTATATCTAATTACGTTTAACTACTCAAAATCTTAAATCGTCAGCATCAGCCCATGTAACCCAGTATAAATTAAAAATAACTCAAAGAAGAAATAGACTAAGCTCTGTATTCTAAGTTGTATCCTCATCTCAAGGAACGTCCATCTCTTTCCATCAAATTTTACATCACGTAACATAGAATGAGACAGACGTTCCTTGAGTGTAAACGTAAACGAACCTGAGGATGTGACTTAGAATACCACATTGTCAATCTAATACAAGGCGTAGGTTTAATCACCTTAGATCCAAACGAGATAAATAAAAAATGAATCAATCAAATTGTCACTCCCCGATTACTACAGGGATAGGCCGTGACAACGGAACAGCACTTTTCTCAATTCTCTTCATGCAACATCTATGATTATGGGTATTGTGGACACCTGTTTTATTTAAGAGCGGTAGGCAGTGGTACCCAGTCTGCCGATCCGGGGTAGTACCACCACTTAGAAGTATACAGACCGTGAAGTTATTTGGTTACGTTTCGGGATCAGCTTGTAAGTTGCACGTTCCATCTAGGCCGGTATAGTGGATGTGATTGCCACTCACAGTTATTGAATTATAGTAGCAGTGACATTCATTCATGGACCACACTTCGGCTTAACATCAAGCGGGGTGCTGTCATAAGTCGAGTCACAATAAATAAAAAATTACCTCCCCGATTTGTTTGAGATTGTTCGATACATGGACCATTCTAATATTATCTTTCTAACCTCTTTTTCATCTCTCTCGTTAATATTCTTTTAATCCTTTCAACCATCTTTTGAATAAATGGAATAAAAAATCAATTTAAATTTAAAACACTCAACAAGTGTTTGTATTGTACTCTAGCCTCTTTCCCCACACCTAGCACTTGCAGATAATACTCATATAACAAATTACTTAACAAATAATTACAAAGCCACTGTTTGTCTAATAATAGAGCAATATTTTAGAAAGCATACTGAAATAGATTGAAATAACATCATCAATCAAGTACAGGCTATTGTGACGTCATCAAGTAATATATCTAGTATCTACTAATATCTAATTCATATTAAAGATCAAAAACAATTAAAATTGTCACGCCTTTTCCTGGCAGGGATAGGCAAACACGATGGAGGGCCACTTGCCACAACTCCCTCGCTTTCCTCACATCAGATTTGTATATTTCATTCGTCAATCTACTATCGCGTTTTTGTAATAATAATTAAAGAGTGATAGGCAGTAATGTTCTTACGAACCGGGGTAGTACCATCACTACAAGTGTTCAGACCATAAAATGACTTAGTCGCGTTTCGGGATCAGCTCGTCATTTACCGGTTCCAACAGTGCCGGCATAGTAGATGTGACTGGACTGCTAATCAAAGTTATGGTTGTAAAAAAGTAATAAGTCAATATAATTCTCACAGGGATAAGCAGATACAACGGACCACTTTCCACGATTCTGACACAACTCCCTCACTTCTTTACCATAATTCGAAGTAGGTCAAAATTATTTATTTAAAACCTTTGTGGTACAATGTACAAAGGCAGAGTTAATCCCAGAGGTAATCTCTGCCAATCAAACTGCTTTGCTTGGGATGAGGAGATCTGTTGTAAATGTAAATTACCTCTTTCTACAAAATGAAAATAATTGTGAATGTGTAGCAAGAGAGTTTTTTGGCCGGCATAGTGACGGCGATTGGGGCAGCCGTGAACTGACTCAGTTTTTTTAGTCGTCGTCACTCTTGGACCTCTTCTTGCTTATCATCAGGCGGGTTGAGGTCAGATACCGAGTCACAGTAAAAAAAAATTAAGACCTGATTTTTAAAGAATGCTCATCCCATCCCCTGCGTCTAGCCCTTTCATTTCATTCATCCATACTTTCAATATGACCTTACCTTGAATATCAAGTACTTATATCAACTGCTTTTAAACTAAATCATATCAAACGCCTCACTTCTAACGGGAAAAAACAGGCGCAATAGATTAGCTAAACAAATTATGATGACGATCACTTAAGTTTTAAAAGGCTGTTCTTTTATTTCTTTATTTTTTCCTTGGCAGGATTGTAATCGACTAAGCTGTCTCTAAAGGACTAGGTTATCGTGACAGGCGTCTACAGCGTTCTTAACTGTTTCGGGGATATGTGGTCAGATCTCAGGCTACATTAGTTATTCTAGTGTTTGTCTAGTCTGGACTTAGTACAGTTTTAGGACGAATAAATTATTCTAGATGTTTAGTTCTTAGGAAGTCTAGACCAAAATAAAAGTAGTTTTTGGTCTTATTTTTAGCCTTAGTCAAGGCTAATCTATTACGTTCTAGGTAGATGTAAAAGTATTGGTTTTTTATTTTATTGTAACGCGACATCTGACCTCGGTTTGCCAGATAATTTGTATGTAAGAGGACAATTAAAAAAAACCCTACCCAGTTTGACTTTGTTTTAGTCGCCTTAACAATGCCGGCCAACGGTTTTCCTTCTCTAAATCGTGATAATGATGATAATAATGAGCGTTTTATTCCCTGATTTTTGTTTGATATATACATACTTTAGTCGTCCAGTGTCTATTATACAAAAACATAGATTACTTTTGCATATACGAGTAGTATGAACATGTATAAAATACAACAAAAATTTAAGTTTTATAATAAATCCATGCAGAAGTTGAGAAAATAAATTATCTATCAATTAAATTGTCACGCCCTTTTTCCACAGTTAAAAACAATACAAATGACTAGATTAATGTCTGAAATACGAGTATCTATGTGCAATTCCAGCCTTACGATGCTTATGACACACTGTGAACTGACTTAGTCGAGTTTCAAGATTAGCTGAAAGGTTGCCAGTTTTTTTTAATTTTTTATTGTGACACATCTGACCTCGACTCGCCTGATGATAAGCAAAAGGAGATCCAAGAGTGACGACGACTGGAATCACGGAGTCAGTTTCTGGTTGCCTTAGCCGCCGCCACTATGCCGGCCTAAGGTGCTTCTTCACGCATCGCTTGAAGGATCCAGAGTCATAGGATGGAGAGAACACATGAGCTGGCAAAGCATTCCACTTGTCAATTGTTCTACAAAGAAAAGACGCACCGAACTTTTTAGTTTGACTGCCGATTCGGTCGATAAAATGTGGATTCTTTTCCCGACCTGTGCGGGTATTACGGGTGTGGAAGGACGAGGCAGGAACAAGGTTAAAGAGATCTTCGGAACATTCTCCGTGGTATAGGCGATAGTTCCAACTAGGCCCGCATAGAGGTTAGGCCTTCTGCTTACAGACCGCACTCCAGCTTACCATCAGGCGGAGCCACAATGGTTAATTTAAGGCGACCGTGGTCTAGTGGCAGTGCAATGGTTACACAAACCGTAGAGCACGAGTTCGAGACCACCCACCGGTACCAATGTATCTTTGATATATGTGAACTTTGGTTGTCCTGTTTCTATGATACAAGCACTTTAGTAGCTTAGCATAGTAATGTAAATAAATAAATAAAAATAAATTAACAAATAAAATAAATATTTTTTTATTAACGAAAATCACCTAAACTCAATATTCACCCAAAGAGCGTAACCTAATTTCAAGTAGCTTTATGATTTTACGATATCTCACATCTGAAGACGATCAATAATAAATCTGTTCATGTTACATTAGTGCATTAAGGGGTTTTAGCATTCCAGAGCAACTTTCTCAGTAGTATCAATATACAGACATACATGTATTGAACAAAGAGGTGCCTTATACGACGGTCACTGCACTGAATTGATGGCCTGATCTCAAATTGCATCGCATCCTCTTGTCTTTACTATTATAGATCAATTATGTAGTCGTGTTGCGTTAAGATTATAATATTTAAGAAATTGAGACGCGTTTATTGATGATGTATTTTAATTATGAAGAGTCTCTCTTCAGTCTCTTCGTGACCACGATGGCTGCAAAGCTCTCGAAACGTTGGAATAATAAAAATTGTGAAATCCAAGCCAAAATAAACGCGATAGTAAGCCGCATAAAATTTGTTTTAATTAAGTTATACAGTTAGCACATGTATTAACTAATATTGTAAACTCTTATTATAAAATGGCTTACAAATACTAATTTAAAATACTCTCCTTTATTTTTATCTTCAATCCCAAATTAGGAAATTAACAAAAATACCAGTTCTCACACATATATACGCGTTTCCTTTCAAATATTTGCCTTTTTATGACTTTTTTTTATTATTTCACTGACGCACTTTGCTTACGGAAACCAAAAAAGATAATTGTTAAGAAATAGTGTTGTGCAATTATACCGATAGAATTTTGTGATGTGAAAAATATGTTCTTGACTTTTGGTATCTGACCTCGACTTGCGTGATGGTAAGCAAGGGGAGGTCCAAGAGTATCAGCGACCGAAAAAACACCTCAGTTGCTCCCTCAGTCGCCGTCACTTTTACAGACAAAAATTATTGGCATATATTTGGCAAACGTCGACATAATGGATACGACTACTATTTACAGTTATTTAACTGTATTAGCATTTGCCTTCATTCATGGACCGCACTTCAGCATAACATCAGACGGACACTGTCATATGTCAACCTTAATAAATAAAATTATGAATTTAAATGGCGCACGTAAACAATGTATCTTAGCGTATCCGTATATAGAATTAGGCACGGTGATATATAGCTATATTTTAAACTTTGTTGCACTACCCACGATCATCTTAACGTTTATTATATAAAGGTTTGGCTGGTAGAGAATGCCATGAGGCATTAAGTCCGCCTTTTGTAAGAAAAACAATAAATAATAAATCATCATAGTCTGACCACTAACACCTGCTAGTCGACGATGTCGAGTTTATTGCGGCTTCATTTAACTCTGATTATAAACACAGCAGGAAATTCCTAAAAAAACAGTGATAGCACAGTATGTTATGTTAAGTTAATAAATAAATTATTAAATTATTTAGAATGATCATATTATGCCGCATTTAGCTTAAATTAAATAGGCATTAATTATTCCAACAATAACTCGTTTTATATTATAATTATACATTTACCTTATATATAAAAAAACTTTGGTTGCGAATCATTCTAGTGAATTAACTAACTAAACTGTCATTATGTTTATACAGAAATCGACAGAAACATAGAAACGCCACGATCTTTACGTAACTCTCTTACATCCACAATTCTCTCTACATATTCCAGATTTCTTGAGATTGTCTCTTGATTAGACCCACTTGATTAATATAATTTTAACTACTTGTAAATCAAAATTAATTACATTACAACCACATTACATTTTAATAACTATAAGAAGCAGTGGAATTAATTATGCCGGTCTACTTGGAACCGGCAACTTTTAAGCTGATCCCGAGACGCGACAGAGTGACTTTACGGTCTATACACTTGTGGTACTACCCCGGATCGGCAGATTGGGTACCACTGCCTACCACTCTTTGATAACCAGACCCTAAGCAAATATCCATCTCTTTTTTTTATTATCAAATATTTGCAATATTTAATATTATTAAATATTACAAATAAAAGCTATGAAACAAATATTTGCTCTGACCGGGGATCGAACCCGGGACTTTACGTGGTAGGTAGACTACCAACAGTCTACCTGCCACACTTAAAACAACATTCAATTACTCTAAAACTTTAGATTTAATAACCTTCCTAAAATAACGTTTTAAAATAAATATTTAAACAAAAATATTAACCTTATACGGTTATAAAATTTAATAAACAACTATTAGAATTTTAAAGGACATCACTATTGCTCAACAAAGTCGTTTAGTGTTGTGTCTTGTTGACATTGCGACAGGTGGCCGAGTCAACTTGTTCCCTCCCTTTTTTATATATCGTGCTTTTTGTACTATTCCTTAGACGATTTTTTTAATAAAGACCCTCTTTTAAGTTGTCATAGTAAATGAGAGTGTTAATGAAGTTGTAATTATAGGTTGAAAATAAGGTAACTGTGGTGTGTGGTAATTCAATCAATCAAACTGTCACGCCTTCTTCCCACAGGGATAGGCAGAGACAGTAAAGCGCCACTTGCTACGATCCTAACACAACTCCCTGGCTTCCTTTACATTTACAATTCTCTTCATAGAAGCTCTATGGTTATGGGCACTTGGCAATCTATCTTTCTTGAGGATGTCTCTTATTTGGTCTGAAAACACCCTCCTGGGCCTGCCTTGTTTAACGCATTCATTCACATGAGATTTACAAATTCGTTTCGTCAATCTACTTGCACTCATCCTTTCCATGTGGCCAAACCATCGAAGCATTCCTTTGTCAATCCTTGTCACTACATCTTCTTCCAAGCCACATCTATCGCGCACTGTGCTATTCGTTATCATATCCGCTATCGTCACTCCACATACACTCCTTAACAACCAGTTTAAGTGGTGATTCAATAGTCACGTAAATCGAAAACCCCCTAGTCAAAACAATTTGCCGGTACCAATGTATCTTTGATATACCTATGAACTTTGATCATCCTATGTCTATGATACACATTTTTATTAGCTTAGTGTAGATGTAAAAAATGTTTCAAGTTGAAGCTTTGTTTCAACTTGATGTTTCTTAGTTGACTTCTTCTCGTCATATGCCATTACGAAGCCTTGGTAGAATCAGAGGATTAGCAATTGACGACAGGCGTGGACGAACGGTTTAGCGACTGGTTTGTTGCGCGTAAAGTCCCGGGTTCGATCCCCGGTCGGAGCAAATATTTGTTTCATAGCTTTTATTTGTAATATTTAATAATATTAAATATTGCAAAAATTTTTGTTAATAAAAAAAAAGATATGGATATTTGCTTCGGGTCTGGTTATCAAAGAGTGGTAGGCAGTGGTAGCCAGTCTGCCGATCCAGGGTAGTACCACCACTTACAAGTATACAGACCGTGAAGTGATTTAGTCACGTTTCGGGATCAGCTTGTAAGTTGCCGGTTCCATCTAGGCCGGCATAGTGGATGTGATTGCTACTCACAGTTATTGAATTGTAGTAGCAGTGACATTCATTCATGGACTACACTTTGGCTTAACATCAAGCGGGGTGCTGTCATATGTCGAGTCACAATAAAAAAAAAGTGCTTGCTAGGACCTAAGACCATGCCCGTACTAATAAAATATCCTCTTATTTCACAAATATCATCATGATGTGACATAACGTTCGCAAATCCAATATTTTTCAATTTTTAATTAAGTACCGAATACAATATTATACAATCTAAGAGTGGGCAATGGTACTCAGTCTGCCGATCCAGGGTAGTACCACCACTTACAACTATACAGACCGTAAAGTGACTTGATCGCGTTTCGGGACCAGCTTCTTAGTTGCCGGTTTCAACTAGGGTGGCATAATGCATGTGTTTGCTACTTACAGTATGGACAACACTTCAGCTTAACATCAAGCGGGGTGCTGTCATATGTCGAGTCACAATAAATAAAAATACTCGTATAACAACAGCACGTCTTATGTAAAACTAGAATAAAAGTGATTAGCATAAAAGTTCTGGTTCCAATTAGGCCGGCATAGTTAATGCTACTTCATTAATGGACCGCACTCTAGCTTACCCAATAGGATAAAACATACTTTTTGTTAGTAATTCTGCCACATTTCCTTGCCCCACTTATCGCCATTCCGGCCGATGTAATAATTTAACCTCTACTCGTATGAGTTATTCTTTTAACCTTTTCGGTGATAAACTTAGAAAAAAAAAGGTTATCGCAAATCACTATAAAAAAAATAATGTAACATTGCTAATTTTTTTTAGAAAATTATTATAACAACTTAAAAACTGTGACGCAACCATTCTCAGAGGGATAGCCAGACGCGATGGATGCCTCTGACGCCACCGTCCACGATTCTGACATAACTCTTAAAGGTGTTTTTCTACACGTATGTTACTTTTTTTCAAGTAAATTGCGAATAAATATTCTTTTAAATAACAATTACACCAATTTTTGAAGTAGGGTTAGCCAGAGATAATGGATGTCTGTCTTTTTTGTCTTCTTTACATTCACTATTCTCTACATTGTTTTTATCAGTCGTCGGTACTCCTTAACTTTCCCTAGTTTACCATCAGGCAAGTCAAAGCTATTAAGCTGGAGTATGATCCATGAACTTACCACAGTTAAAAAACTGTAAGTAGCAGTCACATCCACTATTCCAGCCTAGTTGGTACTGGCAACTTATATGCTGACCCTAAAACGCGACTAAGTCACTTTAAGGTCACTATACTTGTAAGTGGTGGTAATATCTCGGATCGGAAGACTGGGCACCACTGCCTACCACTCATTGAAATGTATCGACTGAGATAATAATTTATACAATAATCGTTATCCTCCTCAAATCTTAAAGATAGTCGTGATAGTATTTAAATGTATAAAATACATTCAAGAAATTATTCTGCTGAATTCCGACTGAAATAATATTCTATTTTCCAGAGAATCTAGATGCTAACTTTATGCTAACAATCTAGGTTGTCATGACTTGATAGTAAGTTAAAGACCTAGGTTTAGGCGACTGTAATAGCAAACTTATAGGAATTGGCGACGTCCTATCGTCCTATCTCACTTAATAATGGCCGATGTACACGATTCAAAGTATCTGCCACGTTTTACATACAAACATTTGTTACATTGGAACGACATCTGTGCGCACATCGTTTGATCGCTGTCGAAGTGAATTCTGTTAATTTAATTTAAAAAAACTGTCACGCCTTTTTTCCACAAAGATAGGCTGATGTTGCGCCACTTGCCACGAATTTAATTTAGTTTGAAAAATTAAGACTTCCTCAATTTCTTTCATTCACGTCACATTCTAGTGCAATTTTTACTATAACTGCATAAAGGATCTTAGTCAATTAATCAAATTGTCACGCTTCTGCTCCGGTATAGGCATGGATTTTAATAAGGGAACGCCACTATCCACAATTAATACATAAATCTTCACATTCCTTCACATTACCTTCTTCACATATTTATTAGATTATAATAGTCTATTATTAATTTCTTCTTAATTACTACAGTCTTAAATTATAAATCATGGTATAATTTTTCATAACTTAACCGACATAATAAAAATTTGATTCCTGGAATTTTTTAATTGACTTTATTCTAAGAAATACTCATAACCATAGTTACGTTTCTTTAGTATCTTGACCTCTGGCAGCAGGACCACACTTTAGCTTAAAACCAGGCGGGTCGTTTTAATAAACAATATACAAAATATTAATAAAATTAATAAGATACCCAAACATATTTTTTCTTGCTACAGCAAATTATTCCCATAAATTTAAAAAAAATATATAACTTTAAAAACGTCTGCGTTTTCTCTGCTTTATGTATTGAAGTCCTAAGTTTTAGCTACTAACCTATAACGATTAGATCCACTTTGGAGTTTCCAGGGGCCGTCTGGCAATCGTACAGCTTATACCAAAGCCAACGCAGTAACTTAACTGTGATTTAATTAAAAGATTTACTTAACCTATGATTAAACTAAAACGTCATTTTAGAGGATTTTTTTGACTTGATATATTATGACAATATCCCGCCTGATGTTTAGCTGAAGTGCGGTCTAAGAATGGAGGCGACTGCTACTTCAAGTCATGTTTTATTTTCATTTTTTATTATAGTGAAAGTAGATTGACGAAAGGAATTTATAAATCTGATGTGGTTGGATGCGTTAAACAAGGCAAACCCAGGAGAGTGTTTTCCGACCAAATCGGAGACATACTCAAGAAAGCTAGGGTGCCTAGTGCCCATAACCACAGAGCCTGCATGAAGAGAATTATGGATATGAAGAAAGCAAGTGAGTTGTGTAAGGATCGTGGTAAGTGGCGCTCCATTGTCTCTGCCTATCCCTGTGGGAGAAAGGCGTGACAATTTGATTGATTGATTGATATTATGACTCGACGTATGATAGCACCCCGCTTGATGTTAAGCTGGAGTGTGGTTCATGAATGGATGCCACTGCTACTACAATTCAATAACTGTAAGTAGCAATCACATCCACTATGCCGGCCTAGTTGGAACCGGCAACTTACAAGCTGATCCTGAAACGCGACTAAATGACTTCACGGTACCACTGCCTACCACTTCTTCTCGGTCTGTACCACTCTTAGGCCAGACCCGGAAAAAAATGTGTCTTTTATTATTGACTATACTCAATAATAATCAACATTACTAATAAATGCTATGAAATAACTTTTGCTCCGACCGGGGAATCGAATCCGGGACTCTGTGTGTAGCGACTGATGTACTAACCAAAACCCCACGCCTGTCGTTTAAAAGGAAATGTCTTGCAAATACAAATCTATTATTACATAATAGGCATGTTGAATAATGTAATCTATATTGATATAAGGCGACCGTGGTGTAGTGGCAGTGCAATGGTTACGTAAACTCTCACACGGGTTCAAAACCACTTCCCGGAACCAATGTTTCTTTGATATACTCGTATGTACTTTGTCCTGTTTTTATGATGCAAGCACTTTAGTAGCTTAGTAAAAATACGATAAGTATTTTTAAGTACGAGTAAGTAAAAAGTAAATAAGTACGAGTAAAAATTTTTAAAATTGTCACGCCTTTTTCCCACAGGGATAGGCAGAGACAATGGAGCGCCACTTGTAACAATCCTGACACAACTCCCTCGGTTCTTTCACATTCACAATTCTCTTCATACAAGCTCTATGATTATGGGCATTAGGCAACCCAGCTTTCTTGATGTTCTAATGTAATCTATATTGATATATAATATGTATTATTATATATTTGTACATCTTGTTAACAAAACAACCGTGAACATAATGGCATGACGAAATAAAGCGGAATAAATTGTGGTCGTGTTTTCAGGTCATTGCTGAATAAACGTAGGTTACACATTGTTTGAAAATAGAGTTTTTATTATTGTATTGATGTCTCGATAAACATGGTCCTAACTAAAGACTAAATCATTCGCTAATATTATTACTGAAATTTAAATTCATGTAATTTTGAAATGATATATATTTTCTTTAAATATAAAAACTGAAATCTAGTAACTAAAAAGGATAGTATTTTACGCCAAAATTTCCACATGAATAGGTTATAGAACTCCACTTTCTACGATCCTGACTCTCGCTATCGCACCCCGCCTGATGTTAAGCTGGATTACGGTTTATAAACCACAGTTTAATAACTGCCTGTAGCAGTCACATTCACTATGCCGGCATAGTTGAAACGGCAACTAACAAGCTGATCCCGAAACGCTACCTAAGTCTGTATATTTTATTCATACAGGCTGATATTTTTAAAAATTCAAACAACACTTTTTATAACAAAATTCTTGTTCCATTTTTTTAAATATTCACAATATTTACATATACGGGGGAATCTTAATAACATGGTAAATAGAAGCAGTACTAAATCGGGGCCACTTTTTGCAAATCACCGGCGCCAGTCGTGTTTTCTAACCAGTCTGCCGATTGGTCCGCACACCGGTCGGCCAACTGATCCGGTAATAAAGAATGCACTTATGGTCCCGCATTTCCTTTGCTACGGTTAATTAAATTGTACATTCTGGGTAATGTGAATACGTCACTTTAACATATATCTAGTTGTCGGCGAAGGACACAATGATTTATTAAGTCCTCGAGTGAATCAATGTATTGAACACTTTTATAATAAAATACGATTTTACTTTATTTAAAAGGAAGAGAAATGGGTCAGGATTATGGAAAAACGCGTGGCTGATAATGATAAAGAATTTATTTTTTAGTTTTTATAATGATATCTAAAAGTATAATTCCTCTGGCGACTGCAAATTGCACTACTGGTTTGTATGAGATTGATTTCGTGCAAGGCGACACTATTGCAACAATCAGCATTTGCTAAGTCGTAGATTATAAATATGATGTTTGGAAACAATATTAACGCGGTGGCTGCGCACTAGTGTCGCCTTGCACAGAATCAATCACATACAAACAAGTAGTGCAGTCTGCAGTCGCCGGCGGAATCACATCTTTAGTCTCAAGTATACTTCTGAGATTTTTGTTTAATAATCGTAACCTATTCACTTTTTAGTAGTTGTATTAGTTGTAACAGATTTTAACTTAGCCTAAACTGTCATTAAAACTGTCAGGTATAGACTTCGCTAACAGTAGTAGGCGGTGGTGCCAATCTGCCGATCTGCACTTTCAAGTGTACAGACCATGAAGTGACTCAGTTGCGTTTTGGGATCAGCTTGTATGTTGCCGGTCCCAACTAGTCTGGCATAGTGTATGCGACTGCTACTTGCATTTGTTCAACTGTAGTAGCAGTCGCCTTAATTCAAGGTCCGCACTCCAGCTTTAACATCGGTGCTATCATATGTCAAGTCACAATAAGAAAACTTGTTTTCGTGATAACCTATATTTACTTGCATATACTATAGATAGAATATATAATATAGAACAGAACTAAAGGTACATTTAACAAGGGGAGTTATTATTTATTCGAAACACCTGCCACGAAAGTTTTACAAGGACACGTGTACTTTCAAAAAAAGAACGCGAAAAACTTTGCTATACCTTGATTGGTTATATTATATTATCGACAGGTGTAAGGCTTATTTTATATTGGTGAAAGAAAGTTTTAACGTTTGTAGTTTTATATTCACTAAAACTTACAAAAATGGTCACGCAAACCTAGATACCCCGGTTCAAAACCACTTGCCGGTATCAATGTATATTTGATAACTACTTTATTTAGTCACCTGTTTCTATAATACAAGTAATTTTAGTATAACTTAGCATAAAAATAAATAATAATAATAAATGAAATAAACCGTTGTTTTTATTCATGATTGGAATATACGAGTATTAAAACTGATCTTAACGCGGTATTAAACATAATTTATTTAACTCGACATTTTGACCTTGTAACAGTTTAGTTGTTGTTTACTAATTATCTTGGCGTATATATTGATTGATTGAAAGAAAATTAGATGTATCACAGGTATGAGTCCGATTTCTGGTCGTAACTGATCGAAGTGCGTGCGTAAATTTTCCTATTCAATTTCTAGTACTAACAAAGTAATGGTAAAGATGTAAAAGTACAGTATACCGCATCAGCTTAACATCAGGCGGCTTTAACATTTTTGCGGTTATTATTTTTATTTTTTTATTATACATTTGTATACTAAGATAATAAAGTGCTTGTAACAGAACCCGTGCACTAGGCTTACGTAACCATTGCACTGCCACTGTACCACGGTCGCCATTATACTCTTGAATATTTTTTTGTAAAATGTATAATTTTCTCAATGTAAATAAGGCTTTAGAGGGCAGATGTGCGGAAGTACAGGTGTTTAACGCAGGTTGTACTCCCAATATGTAGGTCTTTCTGCGATTTGGAACAGATGTTACTTGTTTACGCCTTTGGCTCTCATTTTAGTACTTATAAAATCTAGATAGAAAGAAGGAGCCGAGAGAGTTTTGTCAGGATCGTTTCTTATGTCCTTGGATATTGTGGGATATTTGGATACATTTGATTAATTTATTGTTTTTAAATAAAAACCATTTATCTAAGGTGGACGGGTGCGTTAAACAAGGCAGAGGTGGTTGTTTTCCGACCAAATCGGAGACATCCTCAAGAAAGCTGGATTGTGTGGATGTGTGGGAAAAGGCGTAACAATTTGATTGATTGATTGATTATTGTAAATTAACTATTTTGAGGTTTTCTTTTTTTTTACTGAGACGAACAACCTATAGTAGGGGAACGTGTTAAAGGAACGTGCGAGGAATGCAGTTGTGACGTCATGTGTCTATTATGAGTAGTGAAGTAACATGCAAAATGTCGATAACAATAAACACACACTTTCCTTAAAATGCAAATAGATTTAGTTAATAAAAATTATAAATGTGTATTAAATTGAAGTATAATCATTAGACAGCAACAATTTTTAATGAATTTTATATTAATTTAATTTTGAGAATAGTGAATGCATATTTTTTTCTTTTCCACACATTTTAATCACGTTTCTAATAATGGTTCTAGCCTGAATACGGATGACGACTGTCTTTTATTCCATTAACTCACTAATTTTTCAATAATCAAACAAAGAAAATATTAACACGTTTTTATCGATATTAAATTACATCGCCGAGCTACGAGCGTCACTAAAAGTGGCCACTAAGATACGGGTGGTGGTCGTTTCACGCCCCACCGCACCTCAGCCCCCGAATTCATTTAGCTCGTTCCCCAACTATACCTTGGCCTGATAGGAGAAGTGCAAGGGAAAGTTCAATAGCACCGATGACTAAAAATACTGATTGTCAATTAATTTCACAGCTACTATCAAATTTAACTGTCACAGAACTTAACACAGAAATATGCAGATACGAGTACAATTGTTGTTTAGTTACTTAAAGCATTTAAGGCAGGGATATTCGGCGATATCCTATTTAGAGGTACTTTTGACGATCAAATAACTATACTTCTTGTAATGTTATTAACTTAAAAAAAATATATATGTAAAGAAGAAATGCTCAAAAAACACTTAATCAAACAGAATTTACAAATACGTTATATTGTCTAATAAAAAATATATGCAACTTTATCACAAATAGTTTTTGATTTCCAAGTTCTCGGTTTTTTATGCGATAACCATTATATTTTTTCGCAAATATTAATAGTAATTACTAAATTGGACTTTTAATTGGCTAGATGTTTAATTTAGTACACGGTTTTCTGTAATGTTATTTATTCGTACGAAATACATCGCACGCTCAAGAGTGATGTGCAAATCTCAACCTTATTTCGCCTCAAACACGTATTGTTCATAACGCAGTTATTGTATATAGTTTTTAATAGTTTTTAATAATAGTTAAGAACATCATTGCACTTAATGATCACTGCCTTCTGGAAAAGATAATCTGAGTTCCAGAAGGCAGATTCTGATTTTTGACACAAAATAAATCTCTTATAAACTACTTACAAAAATAGGCAAGAAAGAAAAAAAAATAACAATAAAAATGCAAATATTAACACTCCTAAATTAAATTATAAATCTACCTTAAATCTAGTTTGCGCGCATTGTTAACCCTAGAAAACCCGTCGTCAAAAACAAAAACATCGCATAAACAAGTAAATTATTTTAGAGAGAAAAAAAAAAAAGTTAATATTATTTAAATATACCAATTCAAACCTATTACTATCAAACTCAAAACATATATTATGAGACATTAGGATGAGTTACATTTATAACAATAATTTACATTTATATTAACTTAATCGCATGCTCAATACAAATAAATGATAAAATAGAATAAGATACAATACATTTTGATATGACGCATATAAAAGAAATAACAATATATTGCAATAAAGCATGCAACTTAAAAGTATTAAAAAAAAATATATATAAAAAATAATAATAATAATAAAATGAAGTATAGTAAAATTATAGGGTGTGTGTGTGTGTTAGTGTGTGTGTGTGTGTTAGTGTGCGTGTGTGTTAGTGTGTGTGTGTTAGTGTGTGTGTATAGGCCTTAGAAGATAAGCCTTTGAATATAAAGAAGTTTTGGCACTATTAATTTACTATTATCTAGATTACAGCAGTTGTATTTAAAATTCAATTACGATATAACTTTAAGCAACTCTTCAGTTGCATTATAATCAAGTTTCTTTAACCATATGTCCAAATTTTTCTTTAATTGGTAGCTGCTGGAACCCATAATGTTCAATTGCTTGTTACACTTATCATAAAGAAAAGGTGCCAGAAAATCGTAGTGGCGGTGAGCGAAAACCGTTTGAGTAAGAGGAGTTCTGCAGCTTTTGACTCTTTTAGATTTTGTGTTTGGTATCACATGCCTATGGAACCTTTGAATTGTCCGCTTAATAAATAACTGACGCACTGTTAGAACAGTAGCATTGTTATATAGATCAGACGTAGGATATCTGAACGGCTTACGGAGTATTACTTTTAGAAGTGCGCGTTGTGCTCTTTCAAGTTCCAATAAATTAGTTTTAGCTGCACCACCCCATACCGTTATACAATAGGTCAGTAGACATTGTGAGAGGGCCTTGTATACCTGGATAAGAAGTCCAGAATCAGCTACTTCACGTAATTTTTTGAAGGTGAATATGAGCGTTCTAGTTCTAGACGTTGCTGATTTAATGTGCTCTGCTCAATTTAAGTTCTCGTCCACTAATACACCTAGGTATTTAATGTATTTTACTCTGCTTAACCGACCACAAGCACAGTCTTCTTGGTTCTGATCTGTCCTGTTACAGGGATATGTGTGAGAGATAATGCCGTCGTCATTGTTGGGTTCTGTAGCTTTATTTATGTGAAATTTAATTATTTTAGTTTTGGTTGTATTAAGTGTTAGTAAGTTATTTTCGAGCCACATAGTAACCTTGGCCAAACCATCTTCAGCAACCTTACATGCTTCCTCCCAAGTTTTACCTTGGAATATAAGAGCCATCTGCGAACATAATGGTTTGACCATTTGCCATGTCAATTCTGCATAGGTCATTAATATATACCAAAAATAGTGTTGGGGCGAGTGTGCTTCCCTGAGGAACACCATAAATACATTCGCTCTCTGAACTGTAAGAGTCACCAATCCTGACAACCTGTTTCCTGTTCTGTAAGTAATCCTTGAACCATAGTAACGGTGTTCCTCTTATACCAGAATTTTCGAGTCTCTTTAACAGTATCGGTATGGATACTGTATCGAAAGCTTTTTGCAAGTCCAGAAAAACACCAATGCATCTCTTGCCATTATCTAGATTGTCTTTGATGGTAGAGGTAAGGTGAAGAACAGCATCCTCTGTGGACTTGCCAGCCCTGAACCCGTACTGGCTAGGAGACAAGAGGTTAAACTTTTCCAGGAATGAAATTATTCTACGATTCACTACTTTTTCCAGGATTTTAGAAAGTACGCTTAACAGTGAAATGGGCCGTTAGTTGTCAATCGTGGTTTTTGAACCACTTTTGTGTATCGGTGTAACTACTGCTTTTTTAAATATGCTAGGAAATATGCCACTTGATAGACTTAAGTTACAGATGTGAACCAAGGGGTTTGCGAGTATGTGTATTGATGTTTTAATTATTTTTGTACTAATATTATCTAGTCCTGGAGCACTAGCCGATTTCATTTGTTTAATCAAACTGTCTACTTCATACACATCAGTTGGCATAAATACAAGTGAATTAATTGACTGATTATTAATCTTTACCAGGTTATTGGTAAGTTCTTGTTCAGTAGTATTTAATTTATCTAGCGTATTTTGTGCCAATTTGGCACCAATATTTGTGAAAAAGTCATTAACTACATTTAAAGATGAATGTGCTGTACTCTTCAGGCTTAAAAGGTCTTTATTTGTTACTTTGTTGTTTCTAATATCACAAACATCTTTAATAACTTTCCACGTTTCCTTTATGTTACCTTTATTGCGTTCTAACTCACTACAATAGTACTGTTGTTTCTGAAATTTAATTATATTGTTACATATATTACGGTACCTCCTGTATTGAATGCTAAGACTTTCGTTTGTAGGTGATTTCTTCATGGTTTTGTATAACTTGTCTCGTTTACGTATGCTTTTAACAATACCAGGTGTTATCCAGGGTTTTAGTGGTCGAATTTTGCTAGACAACTGTTGGCTGATAATGTTCTTCTCAATTACTTCATGAAGCGTTGTACTCAAAAAGTTTGCGGCGTCGTTGGTATCAGTGATTTCGTATAGTTCATTCCAAATTTTCTTTTCCAGATCACATATTATACCATCATAATTGATTCGTTTTCGTTTAATTGGTTTATTACGATCCGTGGACATGTCAATGTATAGTAATATCGGATTATGGTCTGTGAACTTGTTAAATACAATAGACTTTGCTATACCAGTACATTTTACCATATAATGGTCAATACATTTAGCATTTCTAGTGGGCAGTGTAACTGCAGGTATGAGTCCGAAGCCAGCAATTAAGTTAAGATATCCTGCTCCTTGAGAATTGATATTATTGTGCATAATGTCTAGATTAATATCACCCGCAGCTATCACAGTTTTATTTGTATATTTTTGCAAGACATTGTTCAAGGAGTCCACAAAACCATTAGCATTGGAGAAACAAGGTGGTCTGTATAGTCCAATCACAGATACGTTGTTTCCTACTTTTGCAACTAGACAGTTCCCTTCAGCAAAACAAGGCTCCTCAAACACCACAGGCAACGTGTCCCTAACATACATAACGACTCCGTCATTTTGGTTTATATTAATAGTGGTATAGCCCGTGGTAAAATCGTTTAGATTGGGCGGAGAGTGCCCATCGCACAGCCAGCATTCTGTCAACACAATGATGTCTACTGAGTTATTCCTCGCCTTAAACATACAAATTGTAAAACTTAGCCTAGACAAAAAGCTATTAGTTTTAACAATACCAAGCTGTAAAACCTAAGCTTTGACATCGTGAAGTTATCTACAAACTCGTGTTAACTTAGTACGTATAAACTTTACCATCCCACGTGTCAAACTTGTATGTAATGAACATCAAAATTAACAAACAGAAATTCTAAAGAAGATCACGTTCCGAAGTTCGACTCCCAAACTGAATCATTAATGCTACAAAGTTTATATACAACTTTCACCCCTTAAAGGTAAAAGCTTGAGGATACGTTACAAACAGACACCCTGTGGAGGTGACAATTTATTATAAACAGACGTGGAGTTTTCTAAAATATCCTCGCGTTTCATACATACAAAGTTAAGTTAGGGTTGGCGCGAGTGATGCCTGTATTCATTGAATATTATTTATTCCTAATTTATTTAACTTGTTATTAGGAAAAAATAAAATAAATAAAAAAACCATTATTACATCAATAAGGAATATATAAATTTGATGTGGATGGATGCGTTAAACAAGGCAGACCCATGAGGGTTTTTTCCGACCAAATCGGAGACATCTTCAAGAAACCTAGGTTGCCTAGTGTCCATAATAGTAGAGCTTGTATATGTGAGGGAGGCCTTAGAGTTGTGTCAAGTTTGTGGCATGTGGCGCTCCATTGTCTCTACCTATCCCTGTGGGTAAAAAGCGATTGATTGATTGATAAAACTAAAAAAGTTATTTTTAACTTTTGTTGTATTTTCTTAGATTTTGCGCGAACATTGATTAATGAATTAAACAAATTTTATGCGGCTTACTATCGCGTTTATTTTGGTTTTGATTTTATAATTTTTTATTATTCCGACGTGGATCGTGCCCCCCTCATCCTGCCATATGTGAAGGGTGTTACAGACAAGATCGGCCATGTATTGAGAAAAGCATCGGTTAAAACATATTTCAAGCCGCATAAAAAGCTACACCAATACCTGAGACCTGTGAAAACTAACATTCCTTTACAAGATGCAGGGGTGTACCAGTTAGAATGTGACTGTGGACTCTCGTATATAGGACAGACAAAAAGAAATATATGCACACGCGTACGGGAACATATCGCGGATATAAAACACCAACGTAGTGGAAAGTCTGCAGTTTGTGAGCATCAACAGGACGGCGCCAATCACTACATCCGTTTCGACAAACCGAAGATCCTCGCAAAGGAAAGTCGACTGATACCCAGGATGGTACGCGAGGCTATTGAGATTAAAAAACATCCAAATTTCAATAGAGAAGGTGGTTGGCGATTGCCTAACACCTGGGACCCCATAATTCACAAACTCAAGTCCCAAGTCCAGCAAACTGCCAAACCAGATGACACCGTCAGTTATTTTTGCAAAAATTTGAAATAAACCGGGAACAGAAAAACAAAATATCAAACGGGGTAGTTTTGGAAACAATAACAGCATCAACCAATAGGGCGACCAACACCTCAGTCTCTCCGTGACCACGATGGCTGCAAAGCCCTCGAAACGTCGGAATAATAAAAAATTGTAAAATCAAAACCAAAATAAACGCGATAGTAAGCCGCATAAAATTTGTTTAATTCATTAACTTTTGTTCTTTAATCTGATACATATTTGGGCTTGATAGGCATAACATAGTTAACGACGTAATAACATTTTATTTGACTAATATAATTTCGATAACAAATTATGTCTGAAATTACTGCCTACACTTAAATTTCACACTTAAACGTTATAACGAGTTAACCTCATTCCCTTAACAACTTTAACTTTCTCATATTAATACTGTTAATTACTCACGATCTTAATTTGATTTAAAAAATAATTATTAAGTACATGGTTCTTAATCGAAATATGTCAAAAGCCTAAATAAGGCGATCGTGGTGTAGTGGCGGTGCAATGGTCACGCAAACCGAAGGAACAGGTTCAAAACCACATGCCGGTACCAATGTATCTGTGAAATTATAGTTGTTCTGTTTCTATGATACAAGCAGTATTGTAAATGTAAAAAAAACATGATTTTACAATGTATTATTCATCATCATCAGCCAGAAGGCGTCCACTGCTGAACATAGGCCTCCCCCTTAAAACGTATCATTAACGTAACGTATATTATTACCGCTTCCAAAATATTTATTCATTTAAAACCTCATTGTACTATAATAACAAGTGTTAAAGCTTTAATAAAATAAATGCTTCAAAGCTTCTGGGCATTATCTACCAGAATACTTGACGTAAACGTTGATTTAGCGGAGAATAAAGGAATTAAGAATGAAAAAGAACGATGAAATTATAGGAAAAATTAATCTAAGTACACGTACATAAACCAGATGTACATATATATTATATACAGATACTTTCTATACACAAGACAAATCCTGAAGAAAGCATCCAAAAGAGACATCCTCAAGAAAGCTAGGTTGCCTAGTGCCCACAACCACAGAGCCTGTATGAAGAGAATTGTGGATGTGAAGAAAGCAAGGGAGCTGTGTAAGGATCGTGGTAAGTGGCGCTCCATTATCTCTGTCTATCCCTGTGGAAAAAAGGCGTGACAATTTGATTGATTGATTGACTTTCTATAATTATAAATAAACGTAACATCCTTAATAAGTAAGAAATATTTTAATTTTAACCTAAAATTTCCAGGTTTTTAAAATGCAATTAAATAACCTTTTTTTTATAATTTAATTTAGATTTACTCACAGCGGCACAACAACGCGATATTTAAAATAGAGTGTATTAATTACAGGTAAACACAGCATGCAATATGTTGCTTGTTATAACTATGGTGCATTAATTACTGTAACCTAAAAGACCAGCACCAATGAGGATAGGCAGATACAATAGAGCGCCACTTTTCACAATCCTCTTCATACAAGCTCTATGGTTATGGGCACTAGGCAACCTAGCTTTCTTGAGGATGATTCCGATTTGATCGGAAAACACCCTCCTGGGCCTGCCTTGTTTAACGCATCCATCCACATCAGATTTATAAATTACTTTCGTCAATCTACTTTCACTCATCCTTTCCATGTGCCCAAAACCATCGAAGCATCCCTTTGTCAATCCTTGTCACTACATCTTCTTTCAAACCACATCGCGCACTGTGCTATTCCTTATTTTATCCGCTATCGTCACTCCACATACACTCCTTAATAACCGCAATTTCTCCAGCGTTAATTCTACTCTCATGCTTCTTCTGAACCCACCCAACATTCACTTCCCTAAATTAAAATGAAATATGTGAAAATATATATTCGGAGGCGCCAACCCTAGCACCTAATTAATTTATATAGAACCGCGTGCCCACTGATTCACATAACAAATAGATAGACCCACTAACTCGACAGTAATTTGTTAACACAACACGAGATCATGTTGAATAAACTATTTTAAATATTTACACATTTATAAAACAACTGATATAAATCAAACATGGCCGCTTGTCAAAGTTTATTTATGACTATAAAACGAACGGAATCTCTAAAACCGATTTATGCGTTTTGATATAAATGTTTCCAATTGTCGATAGTGTAGGTTTTGATATTGTATACAAATCAAATCAAATTGTTATGCCTTCCTTCCCTCCAGGTTAGACGGACACAACGAAAAGCTACTTTCTACGATTCCCACACACGTCTCTGGCTTCCTTCACATCCATAATTCTCTTGATACAAGCTCTATGGTTATGGGCACTGAAGACTCCTGCCCTTAAAGAGTCTCCTGGGTCAGTTTTATCAGCCTCCCCTTGCTTATCAGGCAAGTCGACGTTTTATTATGCCGAGTCACAATAATAAAAATCTATATGTTATTTTTTTTTATTGAGACTGGAAATAACGTCTTATACGCTGGCAGAGGTGCTTCGCTTCTTCCAAGACGCTTCTATACTAAACTACTTAAAGTGCTTGTATCATAGAAACAGGACGACTAAAGAACATAGGTACATACATAGCTACTTATACATTACATATAGTAAAGCTATGGAATAAATATAGTTAAGATAGATAGTATCACTAGTATAAATACATATAATAAAAATAGAGTGTTAGCTATAATTTTTTATGAAAATACTGTTTACATTAATATTATTAATAATTATTATAATAATATTAATATTATTAATAAATGTGGCAAGCAAAGCTCGGTCATGAAGCTTGAGAACAAATTCCAAGCAAAGTAACTCGCAAGTTATTTGAATCGATTATTTTATGTAAATCTGCTGAAATGTTAAAAGGCTTTCGCGGAATCTGAATTTTCAATGTTAATTGTGTTTTCCCTAATTTAACGAACCAAAAAGTTTTTTTAACTCGTCGAGTTTTGAATATTTTATTTTGTTCCCTGTACACTCGTTATGTATCGTTGCTTTCTGTGTGGTTACTTTTTTTTCAATTAGGTGGTTCTTGTTTATTTTCGTAGTAAGTGGCGCTCCTTTGTCTCTGCCTGTTCCTGTGGAAAAAAAGCGTAACAATTTGATTGATTGGTTGTTTATATTTCTTAAGCCGGCATAGTTGCAATCTTTGCGACTTATCATATAAGTTGAATTATAATCGAAATTTAATAAGAAATTTAATCAAATTGTCAACTTGTTAAAAAAGGGAAGGAATGAAGCGAGTAAATTGTGTCAGGATCGTGGAATGTAGTGCTTCATTTTCTCTGCTAACCCTGTGTATTAGCACAATTTAATTGATTCTTTAACTTATTCGGTTAGAAGCGTCTTTCTTTTGTTATATTAAGGCGACCATGGTGTAGTTGCAAATGGTTACGCAAGCCGAAAGCACGGGTTTAAAACCATTCGCTGGTACCAATGTATTTTTGATATATGTACTTTGGTTGCCCTGTTTCTATGATACAATCACTTTAGAAGCTTAGTATAGAAATGTACAATAATAATACAGGTTATGCGATAGCTATGTGTCTATTATAATATACAATAACCTAATGCCTGCATTAACTAATCTTAAGTCGCTAAGTCTATATAACTCGTCAAATAATACATATACGAGTAGGTCTAGACTTAATTAAAAAGAAAAGTTTTTCGAAACCAAAACTTGGATGGACTTGCATTCCTTTATGGATTCCACTTTAACATATGCATATGCACGGTTAACATATGACTGTATGCAGTCAGAATTGCAAAAAAAAAAAATTATTTTGGCATGAAAATAGAATATTTGCTCAACAATCTCAATGATTAATATTTATACATAAAATAAATTAATATTATTAAAGAATGATGCAGGAAGTTATTTTATTTGCGTTAGTATTTAATAAATTGATTAGGTCTATATAATAGTTGGTTGCTGCAATATCAGTTTGAATTCAATACATTCTACAAGAACTAGTAGTCTCTTGAACCTCCATTACCACTACGTGCAAAAAGGGTTAGTACCAATACGACCTTTAACGATTTAATACCTTTAACGACTGGCACATTCGGGTAACATACCAGTTCGAAATGCGTCCCGGGATGATTTCCAGGTCGGAGGAAATATAAGCTTAATATCAATCAATCAATCTAATTGTCACGCCTTTTTCCCACAGGGATAGGCAGAGACAATGGAGCGCCACTTACCACGATTCTTACACAACTCCCTTGCTTCCTTCACATCCATAATTATATTCATACAGGCTCTATGGTTATTAAGAGTTATTTGTACTATTTGCCAATAAAAAAATACAAATACAAAAAAATGCAAATACATATATACAAATAAAAAAGAGGGAGATATTTCCTCCTCGCCTAGATGTTGCAAGAGTGGTGGTAATTTACCGATCTGGGGCAGTACAATCAGCATCAGATATATCTGAGCACGCAATGTGATCAAAAGTATCTATAAGTATCTATACATTCAGAGTGGTCATAAATATCTACACACCATTAGTTGTCATATTAATGTGAGCATTCAATGCGTCAAAAATATCTACACACTCATATAATATGTAATATTTTAAAACAAATTTACTGAATTGGATATTTTTGACTATTTGCGTGTGTAGATATTTATGACCACTCTGAATGTATAGATACTTTTGATCACATTGCGTACTCAGATATATCTGCTGCTGACTGTACCACCACTTTCAAGGGTATAGATAGTGTAGTGACACTAATCATATTTCGGGATCAGCTTGTAAGTTGCCGGTTCCAACTAGGCCGGCGCGG
This sequence comes from Tinea trinotella, assembly GCA_905220615.1. Taxonomy (NCBI): domain Eukaryota; kingdom Metazoa; phylum Arthropoda; class Insecta; order Lepidoptera; family Tineidae; genus Tinea; species Tinea trinotella. The sequence continues at coordinate 1,381,907 of HG992320.1, read as the reverse complement.
CATAATGTGTTCGATTGTCAATTATTTAATAAACCGAGAGCACGTTCGAAATCACTTACCGATACACTAAAAATGTATCTTTGGGCGTTCTGTTTCTATGATACTAGCTGTTTTATGAAGCATGATACTTTAGTAGCTTAGTATAGAAAACAATCAACATTTAAATAAATCCAGTTATTTATTGGTACTAGCAGTCGCTTCTCTTCATGGACCGCAATCTAGCTTAACATTAGGCGACCGTGGTGTAGTGGCAATGCAAATGGTTACGCAAACCGAGAGCACGGGTTCAAAACCACTCGCTTGTACCAATGTAAGTATCTTTAATATATGTACTTTGGTTGTCCTGTTTCTATGATACAAGGACTTTAGTAGCTTAGTATAGAAAAAATAGTCGGAGTGCATCAATCCACGAAAATAATTTAATTCGTGCGAATAATTTAAGAGTAATGAGTAGTACGCCATTTTAACCACGGCGTTCAGTTCATCGGAACATTATCTGCATTTGCATAATTGCAATGCGACTGGTTTGCATTATATTGGTGCAAAATAGACATTGTGGTTTAACACCTGCCACGTTTTACCACGCACTGTCATTCGTTGCCACTATGATCACCTCCATTATTCCTATTTTTTATTGAATTTGTCAATCTGATGGATGCGTTAAACGAGAATAAAAAACATGACATCCTCAAGAAAGCTGGGTTGCCTAGTGCCTATAACTGTAGAGGTTTGTGGATGTGAGAGAACCGAGGAATTTGTGTCAGGATTGTAGCAAGTGACGCCTGTGGTAAAGTTGTTACAATTTGATTAGTTGATTGAATGAATCAACATCTGACCTTGACCTGCCTGATGGTAAGCTTAATGTCCCAAGTGTGCCGATTGCAGTTTGCGGTTAGTCCCTGTCACTATACCGCTCAAAGAAGTGAGTAGGGAGTCGGAACATCTGACTTTGACTTGCTTAATGGTAAAGCGCTGACGATTGACAAAACCGTTTCATTCTACGGCTAACTTAGTCGCCGCTGTGCCGGACCAAGAACTAATCAAAATTGTCATTTTTATTGTTTAAATTGTTAATATTAATTCTACTTTCATGCTTCTTGTTCCACACACAGTCAGCATTCACTTTCATACGTTAATGTAGGAACAAGCGCCGTAATGTGAACAGTCGTCCTGCCTGTTTTCACATAATTATTATCTACCACTTACAAGTATACAGACCGTAAAGTGATTTAGTCGTGTTCAGGGTGATTTAGTCTTGTTCAGGGTGATTTAGTCGTGTTCAGGGTGATTTAGTCGTGTTCAGGGTGATTTAGTCGTGTTCAGGGTGATTTAATTGTTAGTTCCTGATTAATTATGTGTAGTAGCAGTCTCCTCCATTCATGGACTGCACTCCAGCCTCATATGGACTATCATGTGTTGAGCCACAATAAAAATATATATATTTTGTTATGTGAACAAAGAGAACCTCTTATTAATCAATCAATCAATCAAATTGTAACGCCTTTTTCCCACAGGGATAGGCAGAGAGAGACAATAATACTATAGACTCTTTATTAATACACCAATTAAATGTATGATTGTTTTTTAATGAATAATAAATTATGTTTTTTATTTATATAAACAATAGTTTTCTAATTTTATTTATAATGATAATAAAAATAGTTTCATGATGTTGAATTAGATGTAGGTATTCATTTTTTAACGGTTTCCATAAGATATAGTTAAACCAGATTTTACCTAATTATAAAAAAATTGATGAAAATAGGTAGGTGAACTTGGGAACGCGACTGGGTCACTTCACGGTCTTTACACTTGTACTATGCTATTAGAATAAGAATAGGACGGACTGTTGACTTTTATTTTATTGTGACTCGACATATGACAGCACCCCGCTTGATGTTAAGCTGAAGTGTGGTCCATGAATGAATGTCACTGCTACTACAATTCAATAGATGTATGGACCCGGCAACTTACAAGCTGATCCCGAAACGTGACCAAATCACTTCACGGTCTGTATACTTGTAAGTGGTGGTACTACCGGTACTACCTTCGGACCGACCCGAAGCAAATATCCATCTCTTTTTTTTTTGTTAACAAATATTTGCAATATTTAATATTATTAAATATTACAAATAAAAGCTATGAAACAAATATTTGCTCCGACCGGGTATCGAACCCTGGACTTTACGCGCAACAAACCAATCGCAAAACCGCTCGTCCACGTCTGTCGTCAGACTAACTTCACTTGACTGATTCAAAGGTATTTTTCTTTGACGGTCCGCAAAGAAAAAGACACCATACTAAAGAGAAGTTTGTCGGAGAGTTAGACGTCACAACATGGCGCCGATTCCGTCCTTTTCCTATTTTATATCGCATTATAAGTGGTGGTACTACCCCGTATCGGCAAACTGAGAATAGTAAGCGAACCCTAATGGGTTTGCCTACTATTCTCAATGACACCGTCAACTTTCAAGACTACAATGAAATACACACGGCATAGTGACGGCGACTGAGGTAACTGTAAGATAAGGCGGTTTTTTTAGTCATCGGCGCCCTTTTGCTTATTATCAGGCAAGACGACGTTAGATGTCAAGCTTCAATAAAAAAATATTTAAAAAAAATCTCTTTTCTTGGCAGTCGGGTAAAAAACATAGGTAATAGCACTGAGAATTGAACCGCTCCCAATTTTTATTTTTATTTTTTATTGTGACTCGACATATCACAGCACCCCGCTTGATGTTAAGCCAAAGTGTGGTCCATGAATGAATGCCACTGCTACTACAATTCAATAACTGTGAGTAGCAATCACATCCACTATGCCGGCCTAGATGGAACCGGCAACTTACAAGCTGATCCCGAAACGTGACCAAATCACTTCACGGTCTGTATACTTGTAAGTGGTGGTACTACCCCGGATCGGCAGACTGGGTACCACTGCCTACCACTCTTGAAACCAATTGGATTGCAATCCCCGAAACACAGTCTCTTGAACTGGTTTTACTATTAGTGTTGAAGCTTGAAAGTTTGGAACATACACGGAAAACAATAAAAGTCCAAAGTTTTATTGACATGTTTATACATTCATTTTTATTACACCTCGTTTGGTCCCCAACAGAATAAAGAAGATTATAAACAAATTGAACAGTAAAATAAATCAATGTAACGAGTTCGTTTTAATTATTTTGTTAACGTCTTTTTAATAAATTAAACAAATTTTATGCGGCTTACTATCGCGTTTATTTTGGTTTTGATTTTACAATTTTATTTTATTATTCCGACGTTTTGCAGCCATCGTGGTCACGGAGAGAAACGTCGGAATAATTAAATAAAATAAAATTAGCCGCATAATTTTATTAAAATTCAATAATCAATTTTCGCGCAAAATAAGTAAATATGTAGCAAGTCTTTATAATAATAAAATTGCTTGGGTGAGCCGTAAGGTATGGGTTACTGTTATTATCAATCAATCAAATTGATTCGCCTTTATTTACACAGGAATAAGCAGAGACAACGGAATACTTTCCCTGATCCTAACTAACTATCTTGCTCTCACATTGTAGATTCTTTTAAATCTACATTTTTATATAAAGCTACTAAAGTGCTTGTAACTTAGAAACAGAACGACGAAATAAAAATATATAAAAAAATACATACATTAGTAAAAAAGGTTTTGAACCAGTGACCTCGATTTGCATAACAATATTCTAGAAACATTTTCTCTATCCTCTAAATGTCTATTAAAATGGCTACAAGACCTAGACACTAAAAATAGATGATCCTAGTCATGTCTATTATCAGTTCTATTAAGGCTGGATGTGGCGAAGGTAAGGGCACCCTTCCTGTGTCGTATTTTGTTGATCGCGCGGAAATAGTTTATGGCTGACATTAGGCGCGTTCACCCTACTTTCTAAAACGTATTAGGAGAATATGGGGCTGCAGATGCTCATGCTCAGTTATGATGTACAAATTTTGACCTCATAAAGCTGGGTTGCCTAGTGCCCATAACCGTAGAGCTTGTATGAAGAGAATTGTGGATGTTAGGGAAGCGAGGGAGTTGTGTCAGGATCGTGGCAAGTGGCGCTCCATTGTCTCTGCCTATCTCTGTGGGAAAACGGCGCGACAATTTGTTTAATATTCATAAAAAACAGCCCCTCCGCATCATTTAAACTTAGTTTCTTCAAGCGAAGCGTGATATATACATTAAATCTGGCCGGCATTGTGGTAGCGACTAAAGCAGCGTAAAGGAAATTGATTTATTTAGTCGGCGGTGCTCTTGGACATCTTCTTCCTCCATCATTAGGGAAGTCGAGGTTACGAAGAATAGTGACTTTGGAAATTATTATTATTTACATTGCCATACTCTGTACTAAGCTACTAAACGCGCTTGTATCATAGAAACAGGACGACCAATGTACATATATCAAATACCGGTTTTGAACTGGGGATTTCACTTGACTATTTTACTACCGCTACACCAAGGTCGCCATGGTTTAAATGTGAAGAATTACTAAGTTACTGAATGTTTACACTCTCTATCCCAATTGCTTACTTATAGATTACTTATAGGTTTGTGTTGCTACTCGTTACAAATTTTGTCATGTAGTCCAATTGTCAAGGTAAAGACGGTCCTTATGGGTCAAATTATGAAGGTCCAACGCAAGCTTTCGTTAAGAAAATTTCAGTTTCAGAGGGGATTTGGACGCCGAAACCAAATAGACTACGTTACCAAAGAAAAATGTGTATGTAAGCGTTCCTAAAATGTTAGGTTTTTATTTCTATACATTTATATCAACGCTTGAATAGTAAAAGGGTTTATGCGACAAAACATTCGGTTTTACTAATTTTCTTCAGGACAATAACGTTGATTAACAAATTTTATGCGACATCAAACATTTAAAATAAAAACAGAAAAACCAAAATCAACCATCAAACAGGGTAGTTTTTGATGTTTGACAGCATCAACCAATAGGACGACTAACACCTCAGTCTCTCCGTGACCACGATGGCTGCAAAGCTCTCGAAACGTCGGAATAATATAATAAAATAAAATTGTAAAAACAAAACCAAAATAAACGCGATAGTAAGCCGCATAAAATTTGTTTAGTTGATTACCTGGTAAATGTTAACTGTGTTAAAACCAATAAACATTACAAAATAAAATTAAAAGGTCTGCGAATACAGGTTTTTACCCCTTAATGAAAACATAAATTATTCACTGTAAACAATCTCTCATTTGGGGCCCTTTCAATTATTACAAAGATTTTATCATGGCAGGAAACTTTTTCAACGTTTGTCAAATTTAAACTCTTGACAGACGATAAAGTACTATAGCTTGTCTAACTATAATATTATTGACGCGCCCCTCCACTTTAGAAGTTTCTTTAAATGTGTGAATTACTAACTAATCTACTATAATTTATTAGCGTGGCTCTCCTTTTGTCTAACCAGCAACTGAGTGACCAATTACAATTGCATTTTCGGTGTGTTGCATCCATCCAGTATAATTATTTAACTTAGTATTATCTGATGTGGATGGATGCGTTAAAAGAGGCAGACCCAGCAGGGTTTCGACCAAATCAGAGACTCTTTAAGAAAGCTGGGTTGCCTAGTTGACCATGACCGTAGAGCTTGTATTGTAATTGTAAAGAGAATTGTAGATGTAAAGGAAGCGAGGGAGTTTTGCCAGGATAGTGAGAATAAGGCGTGACAATTTAATTGATTGATTAATAATATCTATCATATTGCACGCTTATTTTGGATATTATTCATACTGCCTGGTCAATTAAATGTATAATATTTAATTACTAGATTTACTAGTGCCAAGATTACGACCTAAAAATACTAAACAAATTTTATGCGGCTTACTATCGCGTTTATTTTGGTTTTGATTTTACAATTTTTAATTATTTTAATAAACGCGATAGTTAGCCTCATAATCAATCAATCAAACTGTCACGCCTCTTTCCCACGGGGATAAGCAGAGACAACGGAGCGCCACTTGCCACGATCCTGACACAACTCATACAAGCTCATAAAATTTGTTTAATTCATTAATCAATGTCATTAATAATTCAAAATCTAAGAAAATACTGTTTATCCTCTTTTATTTTTCAACCGTTCGTTGTTTTTATTCAAGTGAAAAACATTGTTTATTGTTTTGGGTTTATGTAACAGCTGAGGTCCATGAGGAATAATGAAAAAAACCTTCAGAAATATAGATGTTTTGTTCGAGTGATCAAATCGTAAGGTTCTATTGTACCATTGAGGTTTTACAGATGAAGTTTTAATGTAAAGAAACAAAATATTAATATTTTCTGAGGTTATTTATTTATTTTAATAGATGTGAAAGGAGTTAAAAAGTTGTTTTAGTATCGGAAAAAGTAATACTGTTCTTGAAATATCAAGTGAAATGTAAAAATGGCCGGCATAGTGACGGGGACTGAGACAGCTGTAATTTGGAACAGTCTTTCTAGTCGTCGAAGCTCTGTTTGGAGCTTGACGACTAGCATTACGAGCTCTTTTACTATTAAGCAAGTCGAAATTAAATGTCGCGTCTCAATAAAAAAGCTGCGGACGAACGGTTTAGCGATTGGTTTATTGCGCGTAAAGTCCCGGGTTTGATCCCCGGTCGGAGCAAATATTTGTTTCATAGCTTTTATTTGTAATATTAAATATTGCAAATATTTGTTAATAAAAAAAAGAGATGGATATTTGCTTCGGGTCTGGTTATCAAAGAGTGGTAGGCATACCCAGTCTGCCGATCCGGGGTAGTACCACCACTTACAGACCGTGAAGTGATTTGGTCACGTTTCGGGATCAGCTTGTAAGTTGCCGGTTCCATCTAGGCCGGCATAGTGGATGTGATTGCTACTCACAGTTATTGAATTGTAGTAGCAGTGACATTCATTCATATACCACACTTCGGCTTAACATCAAGCGGGGTGCAGTCACATGTCGAGTCACAATAAAAAAAAGCTTCGAATTTAATGTCGCTAAACGTTCTCTGCCAGATAACTAGGGAACAACAACCAATCTCTGCTATCTCTGTGGGATTGGCAGTGTGTGGCTATTTAAATGACTTCCATTGCTTACTATCAGGTGGTTCGAGGTCAGATGTGGAGTCAAAATAAAAATTAAAAACACTCCATCTTAACATCAGCTGAGGTGCTGCCGTATGTCAAGCCGCAGTAAAAAGAAATATTTTATAAATATAATAAAGATTTCATTTCTATGGGGCTTCATCCACCACGTGCATTCTACAGAAAACGTTTCTGCTAAAATACGGAAGTCATAACCTATTTGACAGGAACTTTTAAATCTTTTCACATACGAAAGCTTTGAAATACCTTTATCCCATATGCCACGGAGAATGTTCTGAGGAGCTCTGTAATCTCTGACTCATACCCCATCTTTTTACTGCCGCGATACCCGCAAGCATCCTTATGCGACCGAATCGGCAGTCGAACTAAGAGGTTGTTTCTTAAACAATCGACAAGTGCCTGTGTGTTCTCCCCATCTTTCAAACGAAACGTGAAGAAGCCAGTATAGTGACGACGACTGAGGCAGCCGTACAACTGAGTCAGATTTTCCAGTCGGCGGCTCTATTGGATATGTATTTGCTTACAATTACGTAAGTCTATGTTAGAAGTCGAGTCTTAATAATAAAATAAAAATAAGATAAAACACCATTTGACGTTTTACTTTTTAATTTTTTTTTCATGAGCTCCCTCAACTTTGGTGAAATCTCGTAATTCTTGTAAATTCTATTTATTTCGTCTCCATTTATATGCATAATTGTTTTTTCTTTTGACTTTTATTCTGAGCCGTTGAGAGGTCTATTCTTGTATTTGAAATTAAATTATTCTGTATGTGAAGCTACTTTAAAAAAAATACATTTTTTCACCTACTAAATGTGCTTGTATCCTTGAAACTTATATCGTATACGGGATCGTATAGACTTATCCCATAGAATTGTGACGATATCGAAAGTATAGAAATATATCCCCAACTACACCAAGGCGACCGTGGTGTAGTGGCAGTGCAATGGTTACACAAACCGGAGAGCACGAGTTCGAGACGACCCAACGGTACCAATGTATCTTTGATATATGTACTTTGGTTGTCCTGTTTCTGTGATACAAGCACTTTAGTAGCTTAGTATAGAAATGTAAATTTAAAAATATTTTCATATTTATATAGTAATGTATAACTAATAACAAAACCTGTAATAAAAACTACACATTTTATATTTATTGTAAATAAATTTAAAGAAATAAATGTATGTGTATTCAATCAATTAATCAAATTGTCACGCCTTTTTCCTACAGGGATAGGCAGAGACAATGGAGCGCCACTGACCACGATCCTTACACAACTCCCTTGCTTCCTTCACATCCACAATTCTCTTCATACAGGCTCTGTGGTTATGGGCACTAGGCAACCTAGCTATGTGTATTAATAAACAAAAATGTATTACCCTAATTTTGTATTTTAAACATAGTGTAATAACACTATAGTAGATTGACGAAAGGAATTTATAAATCTGATGTGGATGGATGCGTTAAACAAGGCAGGCCCAGGAAAGTGTTTTCCGACCAAATCGGAGACATCCTCAAGAAAGCTAGGTTGCCTAGTGCCCATAACCACAGAGCCTGTATGAAGAGAATTGTGGATGTGAGGGAAGCGAGGGAGCTGTGTAAGGATCGTGGTAAGTGGCGCTCCATTGTCTCTGCCTATCCCTGTGGGAAAAAGGCGTGACAATTTGATTGATTGATTGCTTGTATTAATAATAACACAAAACATTTCTCTTTAATAATAAAATTATTACTTTGAATGACAAGTCTAATAAGTTCACCTCTCCAAGAATAGCACCGGAGTACTTTACGACCCTATTCGCGAAAGTCGTAAACAGAGCAGAGCTTCTGCTAGTCCCCGTGCTTTATTAGCAATTTCGTTAAATTCAACCAATAAGGTCGAACAATCCAGACATATTTCAATTTAAAACGTTAATAGTATGCAGACGACGACAGGCGTGGCCGAATGGTTAGCGATTGGTTTGTTGCGCGTAGAGTCCCGGGTTCGATTCCCGGTCTGAGCAAATAATTGTTTCATTTCTTTTATGTTTTATTTAATAATTATTTTACTTAATTTGCAAATATTTGCATATAAAAAATAAGCAGATATATTTGTTTCGGGTCTGGTTGATACCAGATCAGGCGTAACCAGTCTGCCGATCCGGGGTAGTACTACAACTTACAAGTATACAGACCGTGAAGTAACTTGGTTGCGTTTCGGGATCAGTTTGTAAGTTGCCGGTTCCAAATAGGCCGGCATAGTGGATGAGATTGCTACTTACAGTTATTGAAATGTAGTAGCAGTGACATCCATTCATGGACCACACTCCAGCTTAACATCAAGCGAGATGCTGTCTCATATGTCGAGTCACAATAAAAAAAGACAAAACCTAATGGTTTTTTTTAAGACGCTACATCTGACTATGACTTGCTTGATGATAAACAAAGGAAGATTCAAAAACGCCTTAGCCGCCGTTACTATGCAGGCAAAGGTTTTTTTCACGTCACGCTTGAGGACTATAGGATCCAAGACTATGGATGGTAAAAACACATGGGCTGGTAATGCATTCTACTTATCGATTGTTCTACAAAGAAACAACGCGCCTAACCTTTTAGTTATTATACTTTTAGAATATACGATTTTTATTTTCATACAAACTTTTCTTCGGCATTTTTTTTAAAGCTAAATATTACAATGAAGGATTTTGTTTCTCTAATCATCATTTTAACTAAGCTCGTAACGAGAGATTAACATTAACAAAAATGACATTTCAAATTAATAAAAATGACGTAATTGTTAGAAAAAAATCTCTATAGAAAAATATTCGTTAGCCAGCGAAACGAAGCAAAGTTTTAAATTTCATTGTTAATCCCAAAGGAGTATCGCTCATTAAGTCGGTAATTTTATTTTTTAACACTCAAACTTTGGGTAAATCTATAAAAATATACAACGGATATCTATTTCGAAATCTTTCCATCATTTTTTAAAATTACATTTCTATACTAAGCTACTAAAGTGCTTGTATTATAGAAACAGGACAACCAAAGTACATAATATGTACTTTGGATGTATTATATCAAAAATACTTAAAGGGTACTAGTGGGTGGTCTCGAACTCGTGCTCTCGGTTTGGGTAACCATTGCACTGTCACTACACCACGGTCGTCTTAAAGAATCAAATAACCTCGTCCTTTCACACCCGTAATACCCGCACAGGTCGGGGAAAGCATCCGCATTCTATGGACCGAATCGGCAGTCGAACTAAAAAGTTCGGTGCGTCTTTTCTTTGTAGAACAATTGACAAGTGGAATGCTTTGCCAGCCCATGTGTTCTCTCCATCCTATGACCTTGGATCCTTCAAGCGATGCGTGAAGAAGCACCTTAGCCCGGCTTAATGACGGCGACTGCGGAACTAACTCGTTTTTTTTCAGTCGTCGTCACTCTTGGACCTTCTCTTGTTTATCATCAGGCGGGTCGAGGTCAGATGTCGTGTCACAATAAAAACAAAACATAAAAAAAGTTATATTAACATTAACTACTATATATTTTGAAACATCAGAATATATTATGCAATCAGATATCAAATTGTCTTTAAAATGTTACTTAAAAACCCTCCCGTCTTCAAAGTGTTAAGTAAGAAATATTCTTTAGGGACGTCTCGAGTATACATGCGCAAAACGCTTCCATCAAATGATACGGAGTGATATGTATATTTTTTCCATCGGAACTAGTTCACTCATCTAGTTCACTAGCTCATTTAGTTCACTAGCTCATTTAGTTCAAGGAAGCGCATTCGGTTAGTTCATTCGGTAAAGAAAAGCTCCAGTTGTTCTGAAAAATCAAGATATCCTTTCTATAGAATTATTTTAGATCATACACTTCACAAATGTACACAGAAACTATAATAAACAATAATTATAATCACAATTACCAATCCGCATAATTTAAAACTGCAAATATTCGTTAGAAAAATACGTTATAAAAAGTCGACGAGTTGCTGCTCTCTCAACATACTTTCCTACCATTACTGGTAATGCACGCGGTGTAAATATTTTCTTGTGCACACGGAGAGCAATGGATATATAAAATATACTTTCACGGTATTACGCAAAAATACTAGGTACGAGTAACGAACGAGGTACGATTCCGTACGAATGTACGATGTGTTTATATCTCGTTCCATCATAGGAGTGGTGAGTGAGTGGATATGCGATGCATGACTCGGAACGAAATGAACTAGAGACACATTTGAATTTGCAGTGAACGAGTGAGTGGTGTAGTACCAGGATCGGAAGTATATCATTTTAGTGACTCGTTCCGGAACTACCCAAGTCTAGTCTCGAGACAAAAGAGCAAATTGGTGTCTTTTTGTCGAATCTGCGGCGAGTACAATACGTGAAATGAATTCTAAATAAAAATTCAAATTAACATGTTTCATTTTATTTGTAACTGTGTGCGCGGCGAAGTGTACTGAGATGTTACAATTTGAAGAGCATTTGAATTTTACGTGAATTTTATTTGTGAGAAAATAAATAAAAAAGTAAACAACAGCGCCGACAACTGAAAAATCCAATTCTGTGTACGGTTGCCTCTGTCGACACCACTATGCCGGCCAAAGGTGCTTATTTTGTAGAACTATCGACAGTGGAATGCTTTGCCAGCCAATGTGTTCTCTCCATCCTATGACCTTGGATTCTTCAAGCGATGCGTAAAGAAGCACCTTTGACCGGCATAGTGACGGTGTTAAGTGGCGCTCCATTGTCTCTCCCTATCCCTGTGGAAAAAAGGCGTAACGATTTGATGATGATGATGATATTACAAATATTTATTAATAAAAAAAACGGATATTTGCTCTCGGTCTGGGCCGATCCGGGGTAGTACTATACTACCGATACTACGGTCTTTATACTTACAAGTATACAGACCGTGAAGTGATGTGGTCACGTTTAGGGATCAGCTTGTAAGTTGCTGGTTCCAACTAGGAACCGGCATAGTGGATGTGATTGCTACTCACAGTTATTGAATTGTAGTAGCAGTGACATCTATTCATTGACCACACTCCAGCTTAACATCAAGCGGGGTGTTGTCGTATGTCGAGTCACAATAACAAAAACAAATGTAATATTTAAATGTGACATCATTTGCAAGAGAATGCCTTTATGCATGTCAGCTAGTTTCTCAGAAGGTTGTTTACCTTGAAGTTTCTTAGAATAATATTGTCATCAAATGTTCAAGCTAAAATTGGCATAATATAAATTAGTATAAATAAGTACACATCTATTAATTGCGCCAGGGATCGAACCCGGAACCTGCCGTTTAAAGCGCGTCGCTCTGGCTACACAGCTATGTGCTCGAGTCGATTTATTTATTTATTATTGTGACACGACCACTGACCTTGAGTTTCCTTATAGCAAGTCCAGAGTGTTGACGACTGTAAAAACCGACTCGGTTTACGGCTACTTCAGTCGCTGTCGCTAGGCCAGAAATTTCTCTATACTTTTCGTCATCAGCTCCAACTATACATATCGCAACTGTGGACCCTCGTGTGTATATATCGCAACTGTGTGGGTCCTCGTGTGTATATATCGCAACTGTGTGGATCCTCGTGTGTATATATCGCAACTGTGTGGGTCCTCGTGTGTATATATCGCAACTGTGTGGGTCCTCGTGTGTATATATAATGCAACTGTGGATCCTCGTGTGTATATATCGCAACTGTGTGGGTCCTCGTGTGTATATATAATGCAACTGTGGATCCTCGTGTGTATATATCGCAACTGTGTGGGTCCTCGTGTGTATATATCGCAACTGTGTGGGTCCTCGTGTGTATATATCGCAACTGTGTGGGTCCTCGTGTGTATATATAATGCAACTGTGGATCCTCGTGTGTATATATCGCAACTGTGTGGGTCCTCGTGTGTATATATCGCAACTGTGTGGGTCCTCGTGTGTATATATCGCAACTGTGTGGATCCTCGTGTGTGTATATCGCAACTGTGTGGGTCCTCGTGTGTATATATCGCAACTGTGTGGGTCCTCGTGTGTGTATATCGCAACTGTGTGGGTCCTCGTGTGTGTATATCGCAACTGTGTGGGTCCTCGTGTGTGTATATCGCAACTGTGTGGGTCCTCGTGTGTGTATATCGCAACTGTGTGGGTCCTCGTGTGTGTATATCGCAACTGTGTGGGTCCTCGTGTGTGTATATCGCAACTGTGTGGATCCTCGTGTGTGTATATCGCAACTGTGTGGGTCCTCGTGTGTATATATCGCAACTGTGTGGGTCCTCGTTTATATATATCGCAACTGTGTGGGTCCTCGTTTGTATATATCGCAACTGTGTGGGTCCTCGTTTGTATATATCGCAACTGTGTGGGTCCTCGTTTGTATATATCGCAACTGTGTGGGTCCTCGTTTGTATATATCGCAACTGTGTGGGTCCTCGTTTGTATATATCGCAACTGTGTGGGTCCTCGTTTGTATATATCGCAACTGTGTGGGTCCTCGTTTGTATATATCGCAACTGTGTGGGTCCTCGTTTGTATATATCGCAACTGTGTGGGTCCTCGTTTGTATATATCGCAACTGTGTGGGTCCTCGTTTGTATATATCGCAACTGTGTGGGTCCTCGTTTGTATATATCGCAACTGTGTGGGTCCTCGTTTGTATATATCGCAACTGTGTGGGTCCTCGTTTGTATATATCGCAACTGTGTGGGTCCTCGTTTGTATATATCGCAACTGTGTGGGTCCTCTAAGAAAATATTCATTCTTAGTGTTATTGTCATTCGGAGCCACAATTAAAGATATAAACATCAGATATATCAGCTGATCAACATCTCGGGTGACAAGAGGGCTGGGCAATATTTGGGTCAAAGGATCAGCATTGCATTCAGCGCGGCAATGCTGCCAGTATCCTTGGCACTTTGCAAGTTTTTTATTTATAATTGATCCGTTTTTTTAGTTTTGAATTTAATTACTAAATTTTTAATTGCAATTGCTAAATAAAAATGTAATCTTAAAGGATCTAATCTCTAGACCGAGTCTGCATCTGGTCCTACAAAGGATGAGTTGCGGCGTAACCCACTCAAACGTCTTTCTTATTTGAGTTCATGAAACGAGCTCACGCAAGTTGTGAATCGCATCTACATTTAAACAGGTACGCGAGTTGAATTAGAAATGTGCGTCAGGTAGGGTGATCAATTCTCTCTGCTTATCCCTATGGGAATAAACGCGTGATGCTATCTATGGTGTATATAAAATTTTATTCTGACTCGACATGTGACAGCAAACCACTGCTACTACAGGTAAATTACTGCAGTCGTATCCGCTGTGTCCAATTATGTCGGCCTATTTAGAACTGATAATATTTAGGCCAACTCCGAAACGCGACTAAGTCACTTAACGATCTGTACTCTTGAAAGTCTCCCTACCACTCTTAAGGCGCCTTCACAAGCCAACACCAATAATAACAAACAACGTCCCAAACATTGGCCACAATCACCCAACACAAATAGGCTTGGCTTGGCAAGCATGGCGAACTTGCCAGTATATTCTGGATAAGCCAACATGGCTGAAATCGCACAATATACTTTATATACTACGAAGCATTAGGAGACATTGCAAACTATATGCCGAACATCCTTTGATTGTTGAAGAAAACCACAACAACACCTATCCACATGGTTGTGGTTGGTTTGTTTGTGTTTTGGTTGTTTTGTGTTTGCATTTGTTCGCCAAGCACGTGGACGCGGCTTTACTACAATATATACATATATATATATATATATATAAAGTCAAATGCGTAAATATTTTGTAATCTGACATTGTACGTGCTTCAAGGTTTGTCTTTTATATCTAATGAGTTTATCTCGTGTTATGTATTACTTTATACTCGTATACATTAATGATAGTAAAAGATCGTGTCATAATTACAAGGTATTTTGCAATGAGAAATCCACCCATTGCTAGATGCCTATGTTTAGAATATGGTAATTTCTATAATATTTTATTATAGACAAAAGCTCATTATAATAGAATTTTCTTATATTTTGCGCTAACATTATTTAAAGAATTAAACAAATTTTATGCGGCTTACGATGGCTGCAAGCTCTTGAAACGTCGGAATAAAAAAATGTAAAATCAATAACCAAAAACAAACGGCAAAATCAATCTTTGGCCGGCATAGTGACGGCGGCTGAGGCAGCTGTGAACAAACTCGGTTTTCTCAGTTGTCGTCACTTTTGGACCTCCTCTTGCTTATCACCAGGCGGGTCGAGGTCAAATGTCGTGTTACAATATGAAAAAAAAACGCGACAGTAAGCCGCATAAAATTTGTTCGATTCATTAGCTCATTATAATATTTATAAGTATAACTCTAGAGTCAAGAAATCGAAGTGTTTCGAAGAAAATCAATCACACCCAATAAAATATTGTTTTGTATGTAAAATTCTAAGCCAATATATTCTAATGTAACAGACAGAATTATAATGTACAATAACATGTATTTAAATTACAAATTTTTTATCTGACGTATGTTTTCTAAGAATTCTTTACACAATGTTGTCGTTTGTTATTTTTAATAGACATCATCCATTTTGGGCTTTTATGTACTACTTTTGCAATGTCCAATGGTGAAAAAATATATAAATGGTAGTTTCGATACTTGTATTAATAAAACTAATAACAATTCTGCTTTTAATTTAGTTATTTAAAAAATAAGATATGAGTTTAGTATCACCTGTCAATCAACGCCATATTTGTTCTGCTTTGAACTGTCATATGACTGATCATTTCGCACACCTAAACTATGCAAAATAAAGGATATATTCTAATTACATTGTAATCAAACTATTTTAGGATGCATATTAAACTGTTAATACATTTAAGCCCAGGTCTCCATACAAAATGAATGATGTCATTTATAGTTTGTTTGGATAAAAAGGATAAAAGGGGGACAACCTAGAGGTGTTTTTGTTTTTAGCAAAGTCGGGAAAATTCTTAAATAGGCAGGGGTCCCCAGTGCCCATAACCATAGGGATTTTATGAAAAGGATTGTGGATGCTGAAGGAAGCGAAAGAGTTGTGTAAGGATCGTGGCAAGTAGGGCTATGTTTTTTTTATTATGACTCGATGTTAGGCTGGAGTGCGATCCATGAATAAAGGTCACTACTACGACACTTAAATAACTATAAGTAGCAGTCACATCCACTATGCCAGCCTAGTTAGAAACGGCTACTTACAAGCTAATCCAGAAACGCGACTAAATCACTTCACGGTCTGTATACTTAAGTGGTGTATGTTAAGTGGTGGTACTACCCCGGATCGGCAGACTGGTTACTGCCTGCCACTCTTTAAAAGTTAGATCATTTATTATACCTGTGGGAAGGATTTAGGGTGTGACAATTTAATAAACAGGATTAAGATAGAAGAATGTCTACAGTGCTGCCAACTTATTTTAAAATATTAAATATTACAAATAAAAGCTATTAAACAAATATTTGCTTCAACCGGGTATCGACACCAATCCTTAAAAACTCGGCCATGACTCCCGTCAAATATTATGATCGTATTCACAACATATTTTTTTTATTATACATTTCTATACTAAGCTACTAAAGTGCTTGTATCATCGAAACAGGACAACCAAAGTACATAATTATATTAAAGATACATCGGTACCGGTTGGTACCGTGGTGGTGTAGCCACGGCAGCCTTAGAGATGGACAATGGAGTTTAGATCTAGATGCTACATTGAATGAATTTAACTGTGCCTTTTCAAAGTCTTACAGCAATATTGTTAGGCCACTCGTGATGTCACATTTCGTCACATCACGTTTATCCGTGCCGTGCTTATTTATCTTATGTTAGCGCTAAATAGTGACAAGGAGACACGATTCAGTTTGATAGTTAGTTGTATGTAGTATCAGAGGGCCGCGTAACTCAATGACAATGAGAATGAGCTTCGTTTTGACAGTTAATGACTCCATCAATGAGCTTCAGTGAAGAGAATTGACGACAGGCGTGGACGAACGGTTTAGCGACTCGTTTGTTGCGCGTAAAGTCCCGGGTTCGATCCCCGGTCGGAGCAAATATTTGTTTCGTAGCTTTTATTTGTAATATTTAATTGTATTATATATTGCAAATATTTGTTAATTAAAAAAAAGAGATGGATATTTGCTTCGGGTCTGGTTTTCAAAGAGTGGTAGGCAAGTGGTACCCAGTCTGCCGATCCGGGGTAGTACCACCACTTACAAGTATACAGACCGTGAAGTGATTTGGTCACGTTTCGGGATCAGCTTGTAAGTTGCCGGTTCCATCTAGGCCGGCATAGTGGATGTGATTGCTACTCACAGTTATTGAATTGTAGTAGCAGTGACATTCATTCATGGACCTCACTTTGGCTTAACATCAAGCGGGGTGCTGTCATATGTCGAGTCACAATAAAAAAAAAAAAAGAATCAATGTTCATTTTCATTGACAGTTCAAGCTCATTGGAACTCATTGTCCGAATGAATAAGAGTTGTTTTTGACAACCGCGTAACTTTTTAACAAATGGGAATGAATTTCAATGGTCATTCCAATTGAAGTTGCGAGGTCGGCCCCTGTATAAGTAAGAGAGTATCTGATTAGTGAAAAGTAGCGCTCTATTATCTCTGGCCGCCAGTGTATCTATATTTTTTTAGGTTTTACGAGTCAATATTAAATGTAACTCGCTAACTAAATAATGTAATATAAGGATGAATAAAAATAGATTGACTGCATATCTCTCTGTTAATAAGTGTGTTTTTTACGTGTCTCTTATTAAGCAAATAATCTTAAAAGTATCCCACAGCGACCAAGAAATCAAGAAGTCTGTCGTAAAGTTTAGAGCCAGACGCTTTTAAATTTTGAATTGACTTAAATAACTGCTCATCCAACTTAGAACTTTGCACGACTACAGTTTGGGAAGGCAACGTAGCCTTAATCAAAATAAATAAATAAAAAGTGGTAATACCAAATACAAGCTATGTGGTTATGGGCAACCTAGCTTTTTTGAGGATGTCACTGATTTGGTCGGCAAACACCCTCCTGGGCCTGCCTTGTTTAAAGCATCAATTCACATTCAATTCTTTTCATCAATCTACCATAGAGCTTGTATGAATGTGAAGGAAGCGAGGGAGTTGTGTCAGGATGCAAGTGGCGCTCCATTATTGATTGATAATACCAATAGCAACAACCAAAAGTAATGCAAATTAATTTATCCTTATACTCGTAGACAATGATATTTTAAGAAAAGTCGTAGATATGTTATACGCGTTCCGAACGAGGCAAGTTAAAATTGAACTCAGTGTCGCGATGCAGATAAACATATATTTGTCTCTTTTTCGCTCTCAATAACTATAATTTCGTCTTCCACACTTCCATGTCTAGTCGTGGTTGGTCGTTTAAACTCGTGTCATTTGCGAACTCTAATACTCGTTTAGGTGACGTATCTACCTCATTTTATTTTATCATTTCTTCTGTCTCTCTGTGTGTGACTGAACTACCCCTAAACAGCTCTGGACGTATATTATTGTTTTTTTTTGTGGGTTTAGATGGGTCCCTGAATTGTTTTTATTTTTATTGTGACACGACATTTGACCTTGACCAGCCTGATGACAAGCAAGAGGAGGTCCAAGAGATTTTCATTAACAATTTCACCGGTAGCGCTGTTATCGTTTTTTTTTTACTTTCGGGCAGAACAACATTCTTAATACGAACTAATTTCCAACGAAACAAGACGACCAAAATACACATATCAACCAGTTTCAAACCGGAGACATTCGGTTTGCGTGATCATTTTACCGCCACTACACCACGGTCGCCTTTATGTAGGAACCAATCTGAAAGCTGAATTCACATTCAAATCCATCAAAGCTTTTAGGTTACGATGCACTCTTGAATACATACACTCCAAAAACATTACCGTCCTTCTCGGCAGGTTCTACAATCCGGACGCTAAGCGACAAAGAGTATGCTCGATCCCCAATCGAAGTTGACCAATGCGACCCCGTGGAATTTTTCTATTTAATTTTATTTAGAATAGAATAAGGAATGGCACAGTGCGCGATAGATGTGGTTTGAAAGAAGATGTAGTGACAACGATTGACAAAGGAATGCTGCCATAGTTTGGGCACATAGAAAGGTAGATTGACGAAAATAAATTTATAAATCTGATGTGATGATAAATAATATAAAAAATTGCTGCATAGGCAAAAATAGAGTGAAGAACGGGATATATGAATAAAACTAATAATACTTATTTTAGTGTTCTCTGGTTTGAAGGATGGCCCGTCTCCCGCCTGATATGTACAAGTTTGAAACATTTGTTTTTAGTACACATAAAGCAGATTACACGTATTAATCCTTTCCTCTATATTTTTGTATGTTAGCTTAAATGCTCTTGACACAGATTCAAATCCGAGCCGTGAATTGAGCACAAAACAAACATTATGTAACAAAATGATTGCCGCGAGGAAAATGTTATTATTGTCGAATTAGGCGTAATTTTCTTTATTGCTAACAATAAAGTTACATTGTTTCTTTTTTTTTCAAATGTAACGATAATAAATATGTAATTTTGCATTTCCGTGATTTTATCTTCTTGCCACTCGTTCTAAGAGGTCCTAGTAAAGACGATAATGCCTTTACCCATTTTACTGAGAGAAGCATTCATCTCTTAGAAGAAATGAGAATAGAATGAAAGAAGGAATTATATATTTTATATTTATTGTTTAAAATTAGAATTTTATTTTTAAGAGTGGCAAAAAAACTTCGTGTTCATTATTTATTTTATTATGCATTTCTATACTAAGATACTAAAGTGCTTGTATCATAGAAACAGGACAATCAAAGTACATATATCAAAGATACATGGTACCGGTGAGTGGTCTCAAACCCGTGCACTCGGCTTAGGTAACCATTGCATTGCCGCCATGGTCGCCTTTTCCTTGTATACTGACCCGTGTAGTTACCGTGAAGAGTGACTTAGTCGCATTTTGGGATCAGCATAAAAGTTGTTGATCCCATCAGCATCAGCAGTCACTTCTGTTCATTGTTCACAATAACAATTTTTAACCTAAAGTGGTGGTAATATTCCGGAACGGTAGAATGGGCACCACTGTGATCCGGAACTCCGGTACAGACCGAGAGTGGTACACCAAAATTAAACACTAAACTTTTCAAATCTATATAATTTTGATGCTGTTTTAATATCAAAGTTTAATGAGTCTATCTTAAAGTTTAATAGCTGAATAAGTATGAAAACATAATGTCTATAAAGTTGAGCTATATTTAAATCACACACGTGATATTCATAAAACATAAGTATGCAATAACGTAAGTCAACAAATATCAATTTTTCGACACTTAACCGATGTATAGTTTTCAACAACAGACTTCGGCCGATTTTAATATAAATATTTACATTTAACCCTAAGACGACGGGTATAACCATAGAGCTTGTATGAAAAGAATTGTGAATGTGATGGAAGCGAGGGAATTGTGTCAGGATCATGGCAAGTGGCGCTCCATTGTCTCTGCCTATCTCTGTGGGAAAAAGGCGTGGCAATTTAATTGTTTGATTGACGACGGGTATATTTTTTTTATTGTGACACGACATCTGACCTCGACCCGCCTGATGATAACCAAGAGGAGGTCCATGAGTGACGATAACTGAAAAAAGAAGAACAAGCTTTTATGGCATACACACAATTACAATTTCTTGTGCCTATCTACCATTTTTTATTGTGGCTCAATATCATGTCAGGCTGGAGTGCGGTTCAAGAATTAAGGCGACTCCTACTACAGCTAAGTATCGGAAAATATTCGTTGCATCTAATATTAATATTATTGCTCGAAAAACCGACAACCGATGGGGAAGAAAGGTTCTTGAGTGGAGACCATGAACCGGAAGACGCAGCGTAGGTGGGCCTCCCACTAGGTGGACATAGTGGAAGTCACGAATAACCGGTGCAACCGATGCAACTGGCGTTCTAAGGGAGAGGCTTCTTCTTCTTGTGACTGATGGTCATGATAATGAATATTATCCCAAATCCAAATACTACTTCAGTCCGCCAGACTGGGCAAAAGGTCCAAATGTCTGCCTATCACCACTCTGTGAGTTACATAGTATTACTATCCTTACTTAGTTGTTGACATGGATAGGAATTAAACTAAGAATCCTTCTCCATCCTGCCATACCACTCTAGCTTCCTTTACATCCAAAATCTGTACAATTGTCACGTTGTTTTTGTATAAATATAATCATAATTATAGATAGATATAGATTGATAGATTATATAATAGATTGATAAGTGTTGAAAAACTGTGTACCAAACGAAAAAAACACAAAATTTAGGTATGATGTGCAAACCGTTTAAATTTCGTCGAAGGCTTTTTTTAACACATTTAAAACTGGTGCATTTTAGTTACTGGTGAATTCGCAATGAGTTATCATATTTGTCCGTCTAATGAGTGTTAAGTTTTGTTATTTCATCTAAATCTGGCCGTCACTAAAGTTCAGATTTGGAAGTGGTTAATGTGTGATGCGTTTACCCTTTGATTTTGAACTCGCTCTTTGATATATTATCTGTTTTAATGTGTCCATTAATAGGGTAAGCTGTTCCGACAGCTTCTTCTGTGTTAAGTGTTTGATGAAGGGTCTTGTTTGGGTTTGAGATGGGGACGGACGGTGCGTAAAAGGAGAACGATTTATGATCTTTGACTTGGATTCTATCATGTGTTCTTTAAGCGAAAGCTTCAGTATCTGAATAATTTAAGGCGATCGTGGTGTAGTGGCAGTGCAATGGTTACACAAACCGGAGAGCACAAGTTCGAGACCTCCCACCGGTACCAACGTATCTTTGATATATGTACTTTGGTTGTACTATTTCTGTGGTGGAACTACGTCGGATTGGCAGAGTGGGCACCATTGCCTACCACTCTTACATCATACCAATGTATCTGACATGTTTTTATCATATCAAAATCAAAGCAATAAAAATACTTTATAAATCATATACATATTTCTCTTTTTGGCATTTTTGAAGTATTATTTTGACATTTCTTTTCTAAGCTACCGAAAGTACTGATTGTACTTGTATCATAGATTCAGGACGACATCGCTCGAAGAACCGACAACCGATGGGTAAGAAAGGTTCTAGAGTGGAGACCACGAACCGGAAGACGCAGCTTAGGTAGGCCTCCCACTAGGTGGACTGACGACATAGTGAAAGTCATAGGTAACCAGTGGATGCAACTGGCATCTTGTCGTTAGGAATGGCGTTCTAAGGGGGAGGCCTATATTCAGCAGTGGACACCTTCTGGCTGATGATGATGAAGTGCATATATGAAAGATACATTGGTAACTACCAACTGCATGCAGTTATTTAACTTAAATCTCTCAGTTTGCACTATGACTCTTCCACTACCACTACACCATGGACGTCTTTTATTTAAACTGGTAATAGAAGTACATTTTATACAAATTGTTTATTCGGTCGAATGCGTCCGATTTCATGATAGACGTTAATACTGGACAACTCGCTTAAAGATTTTTCTTTTAACAAAGTTGTTAAGATTTTTAGTACTAAGTAAACTTTAAAATATATCTTAAGACCACAAATAGAGAGTGTTCTAGTAGGTATTGCTGATCAACGTTTCTTTATCATTATATGAACCCATTTTTGGCTTTACTTTTACACTAATCGCGGTTCGTTCTTTTTGGGTTTAACCCAATGTAAACTATGACATTTGATGCTTCAATCTTTTCCTTTTTAGTCGATCCATCATTGTCTTTACCTTGATCTATCTTTTGTCGCCTGTTCCTCATCTATATTGCTTAGGTCCTCTTTTTTTTATTGTGACTCGACCACTGACTTAGACCCGCCTGATGATAATAAGAGGAGGTCCAAGAGTGACGACGAGTCTCTTGCCTTTTGACTTATGTAAATAAATAGAGACAACTGCTGTTACAGGCAAAATTAGCAGCGCAGTGTCCTAATTGAAACAGGCAGCTTTCAAGCTGATGCAGAAACGTTTCTGAGTCACTTCACGTTATTGTACACTTAAAAATGTAGTATCATAGTCTAACCAATTACAAGTATAAAGACCGTGAAGCGATTTAGTCGCGTTTCGGGATCAGCTTTGTAAGTTACTGGTTTCAACTATATTATCATTCAGGGAGCTGTCATATGTCGAGTCACAAGAAAATAATATAACTAGGCAAATGAACACCAACTGTTTAACAAATAAACGCGTTTGTAAGATTAATTTAAAATCTATAAAAGTTATATTAAAATATAATAATTAGATAAATTACTTTAATAAAAGAAAATATCAAAGTTTTCTTTTAATTCCTAAATTAAAAAGAAAATCATGCGTGTACATCGGGCGTAGGCTACGTGTAGGGTTAGGTTGGACAAATACTTGTAAGAACGAAAACGCCGGCAATCTTTAAATTATTACCAAGCTAAGATGAATCCACCAAAACGAGACTATTGACGATAATGATCAAACGAGTCGTCGCGTAGAAGATATTTATCACAATAATTAATAGTCTCGAATCAAGCTTTTTTAATATATGGATGATATCGTCTTTAGCCGAACGTCCTAACGAGTATTTGTCCAATCTGATTTTGCTGGTGTATGTGTATATCCACGATTTAATCATGAGAATTGTCTATCCAATTTTTATCACTAATTTATACAGTATTATTTTCAATTCAGTACTAGAGCATCGAAAAATGACAAATAATTAGTATTTTCTTAGATTTTGCGGGAATATTGATTAATGAATTAAACAAATTTTATGCAGCTTACTATCGCTTTTATTTTTGTTTTGATTTTATTTATTTTTAATATACCATTACATCAAACGGGGTAGTTTTGGAAACAATAACAGCATCAACCAATAGGACGACCAACACCGGTCTCTCCGTGACCATGATGGCTGCAAAGCTCTCTCGAAACGTCGGAATCATAAAAAAATTAAATAATATATATATTTAGTTTACTTTCACTTAACTAAAATGAGCTTTATTAAATATTACCATTGTGGGATTAGTAAATAAATCCCACAGCGGATTTCCTTCAACAACTGAATACATAAATTTTAATACATTATAATAAACTTCTGTTACAAAAAAATTCTAATTTAAAATTTGCAACAACTTTTAAAAAAATCGCAATAAAAGTTATATTACTACACCGCTATTATGAGTAATTTGAATATTCTCCTACAGACCATATACCTATAGACCTTACATAGGCGGACATTTTTAATATTTCTTTGTAAAACTAATATTACTCGTACGTAAGTATTAAGTACATACTAATAAATCATAAGTAGATTAACAAAAGCAATTTATAAATCTGATGTGAATGGATGCGTTAAACAAGGCAGGCCGAGGAGGGTGTTTTCCAATCAAATGGAAGACATCCGCAAGAAAGCTGGGTTGCCTAGTGCCCATAACCGTATAGCTTGTATGAGGAGAATTGTGGATGTAAAGGAAGCGGGGGAGTTGTGTCAGGATCGTGGCAAGTGGCGTTCCGTGGTCTCTGCCTATCCCCGTGGAAAAGGCAGAGACCACGAAAGACAATTGGATTGATTGATTGAAATAAATCATTGTATTTTCCGAACTGGTCGATTTTAATGTATGATTAGTAACCAAACCACTGAATTTACGCATTCTTACGAATAAACAACACAATCGTGTCAGAGTTGTACGTGAAGCGGTTGGAAAAAAAACCTCGACTCTAATTAGGAAAATAGATCGCCTTTTTAAATTTTCTCTTCGCAAATCAATTAGCTAAAGAACTATATCACGCACAACTTTCTTATGAGAAATATTATAACTATTTATTTAAACAAATTGTTAATAATTAGAAGTCTATACGTATGTAACCTGCATCTCTATAGCAAGGGGAGAATTCAACTTTCAATGGGTTTTTCAGCATAAAGTTTCAGCTCGCTGCACACCTACTTATTCCTTGGTTCATGCAAATTTCAGTCAGCACCGCAGCGCTTCAAATAACACCAGTTACTCAACTGTTTAGATGTATTTTACATTGGCGATGAAACGTATATTCGAATGAAAATAGTTTGAAAGTATTAATTACTTTTAAATCATATAATTCTTCTCTTTGGTTATCACCAGGCCGGCATAGCGTTCACGAATGCTGACAGCTCAAACTGTACTCTAGCTTCATGCGTTAGGTGATCATATGACGACGTAAAACATTGTAAAACATTGGTATAAATTAAATTAAAAGAAGTATAGTCTGTCTAAGCCGAAATGACGCGCCCCTCCAATGCATTTACGCCCACGAGCAAATACAAAATATGGATAAAACACACCGAAAATGCAATTGTAATTGGTTATTCAGTTACTGGTTAGACACAAAAGGAGGCGCACGTTGATCATGTATAAATAGTATAGTTAGTAATATTTGTATTCACACATTTAAATAAACTAATAAAGTGGAGAGACGCGTCATTTATAGTTAGACAAGCTATATGTATAAATGAATTGCGGACATTCTTATATGGGCAAGGGTTTGTGAAAAGAAATGTAGATATGCAGAAAGCGGGAGTCTTTACCTTTAGCATGACAGTTAAGGCGTGACAGTTTGAATGATTGATCTATAAATCAGTAGGATTTATGCACTCTGGAGACATTGAGGGGAGGTCTATGCAGTGGACAACTAATAACTGATACGCTTGATGTTGAATCGGATAGGTCAGATCTTAGATTTATTTGGTAAATTAGCCTTTTTTTAGTGACTCGATAGTGATAGCACCCCGCTTGATGTTAAGCTGGAGTGTGGTCCATGAATGGATGTCAGTGCTACTACAATTCAATAACAATAAATAGCAGTTACATGAACTATACCGGCCTAGTTGGAACCGGCAACTTACAAGCTGATCCCGAAACGCGACCAAACCACTTCACGGTCTGTATACTTGAAAGTGGTGGAACTACCCCGGATCAGCAGACTGGCAACTACTGCCTACCACCACAAATTAAATTATTATAAATAAATTTATAATTGTCTTTTCTATGAATAATTTTAAATTATTTGCTGGAACTAAATAAGTGTAAAAACGTCCTAACCGAACAGTAAACTTAGGCAGAATTTCCGAGTAACACGCCCCATCTGTCGTCTGCTAACTTATCCCAGGTTTCAGTTAAATATAGCCTAAACCGTAACTGGCCTAGGTACAGGACAAACGCATTAAACTTCAAACAGACTCAGTTTACAGACAGGCACAATTCAAAATTTGACATCCTATTTTTGATTCAAACGTGTCTAACTATAAAAAGTTTGTGAAAAAGTTATTTTATTAGAATTTTTGGATTTAAACACCAATTCAATTTTTTTTATATTGTATGACACATGAACAGATAAAAATCATGTAAGCAGCAGCCGCCTTCACTATACCGACCCGGCCTAAGTTGAGCTAAAATATAATAAAAACTTTTGTCAATTCGACAACTACTACTCTTTACATAGTTAGCTGACATAAGTTAGTGATTAGTAGTAGAATCACAACTTTAAAAAAATATCGTAAAGATGCAAAAACAGTAAATACAAACATAAAAAGGTAAGTTTTAGATGTAATTAAACAAATTTATAAATAATAATAATGTTCTATCAATTAATCAAATTGTCACGCCTTTTTCCAGGAATAGGCAGAGACAATGGGGCGCCACTTGCCACGATCCTGACACAACTCCCTAGCTTCCTTCACATTCTTAATTCTCCTCATACAAGCTCTATGGTTATGGGCATTAGGCAACCTAGCTTTCTTAAGGATGTCTCCCATTTGGTCGGCAAACACCCTCAATGTTCTAATCATCTCGATTATCTTTGTCGTCAGGGTACTATTTTTATAAGAGAGTCTGTTTAATACATCTAATTTAGAATTAATAACAAGTCAGTGTTTAATTTATTACAAAATAATATTCCCGTTGACTATAAAAAGTTGAATTAGTAGCATTCTAAGAACACAGAATCACCAATCCGAAATAAGCATTAAATTAAATGATACAAACATAAAGGCATACTATTAAAACTATATCATAGGAGCAATATAACATTAACATTACAAAATAGTAAATGATTCTAATAATATAATATTAATGCTACTTCCCGACAAACGACCTCCTTCATCATAAAGCAATAAATTACATTATATCATTGTGGATACGACGGTTATATATTTTGGAATTAAATGTATGAACCAAATCGAAAACATCCTTAAGAAAGCTGAGTTGCCTAGTGCCAATATAGAGCTTGTATGAAGACAATTGTGGATGTGGAGAGAGCGAGGGAGTTGTGTCAGGATCGTGGCAAGTGGCGCTCCATTGTCTCTGCCTATCCCTGTAAGAAAAAGTCGTGACAATTTAATTGATTGTCACGCCAATATGTCAATATGTTCTTAATAATTAGTATATTTATTTCATTTTGACCTTAAAGTAGCCCTGGATCAGCAAACTATGATAATGACCACCAGACCACCAACTGCATACCACTCTGAAACACAAATCTCGAAGCAAATGTATGTCTATATTTTTTATTAACAAATATATAGCCACTCCACATATTGTTACACACTAGTTACCGCATATTTAAAAGCGGTCTCATGTTATACATGTTAATGTACTAATAATTATCCGATAATATTTTAAGCACAGCCAATGAATACGAGCAAACCGAGGAGATAATAATATTAGTATCAGTTTAATATAATGTAAGGTTTAACTGTTTCATTTTTTGCTACTCTACGTGTTTCTGCTACCCACCGCAACAAAACACGCCACGCGCCGTGCTCGTAACATAATATAAAACGTTCTAGGACTAGGTAATATTTAGCCTTTATACCCATGCCACAGAGAATGTTCTGTGTTTAACCTTAACCTATCTCGATTTTTTACTCTTGTTGTGTTAAATGCTTGTGAGTTCTCCCTATCCTATAACCTTGGATCCTTCAAGCGAGCCGTGAAACAGCACCTCAGACCTGGTGTAGGCAAGTTGAGATCAGATCAGAAGGCATAATAAAAAAGACTACCATAAAACACACATAAAATTCTTAGTATATTAACCAAGGTATTTATTAGACTTTAAATTCCGATGGGGTGCCTAGTGCCTATAACCGCAGTGCTTATATGAAGAGAATTGTGGATATGAGGAAAGCGAGGAAGTTGTATCAGGATCGTGGCAAGTGGTCTGTAGAAAATAGGTGTAACAATTTGATTGATTACAATCCCGATACCTTCAACAAATCTTCGAAACAAGTGCCTAGTCCAAAGAAATGTAACGTCCAAACTTATGAGATATAAATATCGTACTGCATACAGTTTTATTTCTACCAACATATAACTTAACAATTATTAAGGGCTGCTTAAGGGGAGTTTCTATTCTATGTGACATTTGTACTGAATAATTATACCCTAAAATAAACTTGGATTATATTTAGAAATCCCTTGCGTATTAAACTACGTAAATTTGTCTCTTTGTAATATAGTGTAAGAGGGTCTTTATCTCTGTTGACGTCTATAATGAAACTAGAGTAAAGTAAAACACGCCTGCCTAGCCTTTTATTTTAATGTCAATATACTTAATTAAGGACCCTTTGGGTAAAGGCCTCCTCCTTTTTTAGTAAATTATACTTCTTAAGTCTTTAATTATAGTCATTTAATTATTGCGTAAAGAAGGAAACTACTAGTAATACAAAGAATTTGCATGGGGTAAAAGGGTACAGACCTCAGATCATTCAATATACGTAAATATTTCAAAGTCGCATTTTGAAATTAGCCTGAATGTTGCCGCTTTAATCTGGCTTTAATCTATACGCCATACTTGTAAGTTTGATTTACATTTCACAGGTATAATTTTATAAAACACTAGTTGTTGAGTACAACTAGTTTGGTTGTATAATCTGTTTATTAAAGAGCTTTTCGGATTACCCGTCTTGCATTTAGACCAAGAACCTCTGACCATGACGCGAAACAACTAAATAAAGCTTCACAACATTTTTTTATATGTTTTTTGGGTCAGAAACCTTCGTGAGCATACGCAGAGCAACTCACAACACACAACTCACATCGCAATCGAATCACTGGTTTAGGCATAAAGGACAATCATAAAAACATTCATTTATATTTATATATATATATTGTTCTAATTATAATCTGTAAGCTCACGTTTATCTATGTCGTTATTCAAAACGCATAACAAATACCACTGTTGAATAGCTAGACAATTAATCAATCAAATTGGCAAGCATTCATTCCAGAGACAAGACAACGGAGCGTCATTTCCCCCTATCCTGAAACAAATCTCTTACTTCCGAGACATCCAAAATTCTCTTTATGTAAGCTCTTTGGTAAAAAGTAAGTTAGGAAAACTCATAACAATAACGTATTTTTTCGTATTTTATTGTGGGTACATATATGAAAGCACACTCACTGATGCTAAGCTGGAATGATGTTAAATTAAATAACTAATGCCACCCTAGCACGGCAATCCAAGAAACAAGATAAATAATAGGCTAGTATATCAAAATTTTAAAAAATGAAAAAAGGTTTTTACGTTGTTTTGTGTGAAACCTTTATTTGTTATATTGAACCTTTAAATATATTTTTTGGACATTCTGTTCTCGTATGTTATTTAAAATGAGTTGCAATGATGTTCTTTGCATCTTTATCTTTATCTTGCTTCTTGGATTGCCATGCTAGGGGGCGGGTAGCAGTAGCTAATACCGGCCTAGTTGGATCCGGTTACTCTCAAATTTATCCCAAAACACTCGAAAGTGATGGTCTATTGTCAAATCTTATCCAAAGTATCCACCGTATACCATTTTTTAATTAAGATCAACAAAAAATGTTGATAATTAAGACAAACTTTTCTCACCAATAACTATTTAGTGCTTGAACACTAACATGCTATTTTCATTCGTTAAAACCCAAAAATGCTTACGTTCTAAGTATTCTAACACCTCGTGATTTCTACACCACGCACCAACGAGTAAGCGTGTGCGCACTTATTAAGGGCGATAACACACCAAAAACCATAGCTATAATAATATCATAGACAGAAAATTTGAAATTAAAAAGATACTAAAACCTCATTAATTTATGAATTAAAAAAAATATGCGGGGTTTTCTATCGCGTTTATTTTTGGTTATTGATTTTGAATTTTTGTTATTCCGACGTTTTGAGAGCTTTGCAGCCATCGTGGTCACGGATAAACTCGATGGCTGCAAAGCTCACAAAACGTCGGAATTTAAAAAAAGGTAAAAACAATAACAAAAAATTAACGCTATAGTTTAAATTAAAAATGAACATGTACGATATGTTAACATTTATATTATTTTATTTTATTGTAACTCGACATACGACCTCGACTTGCCACCAAGCTGAGCATGATAGAGGTCCAAGAGTGCCTATTACTGAAAAAAAACGGTCTTAGTTAACAGTTGCCTCAATCGTCGTCACTATGCCGTCTTAGACCAATTTATGCAACAAACTGTACTGTCATTACTCTTATGATTCATGACAAATGTATTAGAAATGTCAGTCGTAACATATGATGATGTACGCACTTGCGATGATGGATAATGGATGGATAATTTTTTCGTAAAATGTCTCGCTTCAACAAAAGAGCACTTAAGAAAGAGCAAACGTGTACTAAATATACGTATACCAAAGGCGACCGTGGTGTAGTGGCAGTGCAATGGTTACACAGAGAAAGCACGACTCTGAGACCACCCACCGGTACCGATGTATCTTTGATATATGTACTTTAGTTGTCCTGTTTCTATGATACAAGCACTTTAGTAGCTCAGTATAGAAATGTAACCAAAATAAATATTAAAAAAATATATAACATTCTGTTTTACACAATACAATTATAATTTTTTTTAATAGTGTCAATCAATGCTTAGTTATCTAGGTTTAAGTAAGTTTAGACGCTTTTATCATCATTATTATCATCATCGGCCAGAAGGCGTCCACTGCTGAACATAGGCCTCCCGTCATTCCGAACGACAAGATACAAGATGCCAGTTGCATCCACCAGTTATTGTTGACTTTCACTATGTCAGTCCACCTAGAGTTTTCAATCGGGGATTAGAAAAGACTGCACCAATAGTTTTGTCTTTTTATCTTGAACTGCCATTATCACGAACTACCGTGAATTGACTTAATCGCGTTTCGGGATCAGCTTGTAAGTTGCCGGTTCTAACAATTATAGAGTTGTAGTAGCAGTCACCTCCATTAATAGACCGTACTCCAGCTTAATATCAGTGCTGTCATATGTCGAGTCACAATAAAAAACTAATTATGTAATAGTAAAAAAAAATAGAGAATCATGGATGGGAAAAGGAGTTGTGTCAGGATCGCGGTAAGTGGTGCTCCTTTGTCTCTGCCTATCCATGTGGGAAAAAGGCGTGACAATTTGATTGATTGATATAATAGTAAGAGCGTGTATTTCTCTAGTGTACGTCAGTCCTAAACGCGTGCGCCGTTCTAATTGGTCCGTCACAGCGTTTGATCTCGCCGCCATCCTGTGAAGTTTGGCAAATTAACCGCGACGTTTTGTTTGCTTCTCGGAACATAGCGGAATATTAATTGCTCTCTTCCGTTTTTGTTACCACTGCATAGTTTCTATGTTTGAATTGATATCTTTAATCACGGGATTTCTTGTTTTTACGGAAACCGTTGACTTATTTTAGTGACTCCTACATCTATTGTTGTACTACTAACAATAATAATTGTTTAAAAAGTCATTCCAGTTGCATGTAGTACAAAATAATATGCAAATTGTACAATTTAATTTTTTTAGAAGTTATTTTTCGAATAAATAAAATAAATCAACTCAATTTTAGTATTAATATTTTTATTAGCAATACCTATCAGCACGTTAATATGGAGTGCGATCCGTGATAGAGGCGACTGCAACTGCAATTGAATTCGAGTAGCAGTCGCGTCCACCATTCAGACCTAATTGGAACCGGCAACTTTCAAGCTGATCCTGAAACGCAAACGTCATTTTATGGTCACGTCGCTTACTAGTCACTCTTACTCTTAATACTCTTAAAAATGTTTGATGATATTAACTCATTTTAAGTGTCTGACGATCGCATCTAAGTTGTTATTATTTTTATTTAGAATCCAAACATGACTGCAGACTGATTACAAGCTAGCTGGACAAACTATTTTGGGTTAAAATCATTTTGAAATTTTACAATCATAAAACTCTTAGCCATATAAATAACGTTATATCATTTTATTAAATAATCTAAAACCTTTGAAAGACATTAGTTATAAACGGGATCATTACCCCATAATCAATCGTAGCTATCTCTTTTACTTCGTCAGGTGTAAAAAATCCCAGTGGCTTGCTCAAATTGTCACATTAATGGAGTCTCGAGGGAGACCTTTATCTTTTAGACAATGGCACTGAGGCAAATGGCCCTCTCCGCTACTCAGTTCACTGAAACAAATCAATAGATTTTTTCATAACGAGAATATTAATGGACTCGTTCGTTATTAAACATTGTTTAATTAACTTAGCGACGTAATTTTTTTTAATGACCATTTCTTTAGACAAAAAGTCAGAAAATTACTTTTAACAAAATCGATTATTGATCGGAGACATTAGAAGGAAAATGGGTTGCCTAGTGCTTATAATCGTATAGCTTGTATGAAATGAATTCTGGATGTGAGGGAAGCGAGGGAGTTGTCAGGATTATGGTAAGTGGCGCTCTATTGTCTGTGCCTTTTCCTGGTGAAAAGGCACAGACAATTTAATTGCTTGATTAATAAATGTATTTGTTTATGTATTTTTGTATATATTTGTATTAATTCATCTTTGTTTTGTCTTTAGTAATTTATCTTAATTGCACTTTACCCCGTTAACTCAACGTTTACAACATATTTTTTTTTTAATTTTTCTTGTGACTCGACATATGACAGCACCCCGCTTGATGTTAAGCCAAAGTGTGGTCCATGAATGAATGTCACTGCTACTACAATTTAATAACTGTGAGTAGCAATCACATCCACTATGCCGGCCTAGATGGAACCGGCAACTTACAAGCTGATCCCGAAACGTGACCAAATCACTTCACGGTCTGTATACTTGTAAGTGGCGGTACTACCCCGGATCGGCAGACTGTTAGATAATGGTTGGCGGTGTTAAGTCCGCCTTTTTATGATAGATGATGAAAATAAACTAATTATAGAATCGCCTTTAAATGTTCGAAATTGTTATTTTATGTATTTATTTTCTCAAGAGAGTGAATTTCTTATATTCATGATTTAAAGAAATTTTATGCGTATTACTATCGTTTATTTTGGTTTTGATTTTACAATTTAATAAAATGATTCCGACGTTGCAACCATCGTGGTCACGGAGAGACTGAGGTGTTGGTCGTCCTATTGGCTGTTATTGTTTCCAAAACTACCCCGTTTGATGCGATAGTAAGTCGCATAAAATTTGTTTAATTCAATAATCAATGTTCGCGCAATGTTGCATTTGTTATAATTATGTACATTTTTATAATTATAACAAATGCACTGCCACTACACCACAATCGCCTAAATAACAAACATTAAATTACATTTTAAAGTTGCGAATTCGTTGATACCACTGTTGATATGCGTGCGAGATATCAAAAGAAGTCTTAATATTATTTTTGGGAAAACACAGCTTGATTATGAGATAGTTATCTTACAGATTACATAAAAACATGCGATAAAAGCGTCAAGATAATAACAAAATAACACGAAGGAGAGCAAAGCGTAAACATATTATTATTTATTAGAACAGGCTCGTTATATGTCAGCGTTCGTATAATATATTTTATCTGTGTGCTTTTATCATGGAGATATCTGCGTATAATGGCGGGAGAGACGCCCTGCTGTAACGCAATAATTTTACTTAAATTTGGCATGTAATTTTGCCATTTTCTTAAGTGTTTCAGTTATGTTTTGTTCTATAGTTTTGTCTTGCGGTTTCATACTCGTAGAAGGTACTGTCATAGTATTCTCGAGATTTAGATACTCCTAATAGAAAAAATTTTGAATTTTAATAATTTTGTTTTCGTTCTGGCTCGAGCTGTTAAATAAATGCAAGTAGCAATCGGATCCACTATGCCGGGGTAGTTGGAACCGGCAACTTACAAGCTAATCCTGAAACGCTACTAAATCACTTAGATACTGTAGCGCTACTACAGACATATTAGAGTCATAGTACATAAGGTTTTACAAAACATCCTTCAAGCGATGGGTGAGTAGCACCTTTGTCCGACAAAGTGACGGCGACCGAGGTAGCCGTTAACTGTGACTTATTTTTTCTGTCGTCGGGACTCTTGGACTTCCATCATGCTTACCATTAGGCAAGCCGAGGTCAGATGTTGAGTCACAATATAAATAATATAAATATCTCATCAATCTAATTATAGATTTGTGAATTCACCTAGGTATATATGTATAACCACATATATACTAATTTCCCCAAATTAAAATTTCACGTGACCGGCCACACAATGCATCACCCTCGATCACGCGTTAATATAAAAAAGAAATCACCATTTTTTGACGCATCGCCGAACCTTTTAAACAGCGTATCCCCCATTTTTAAAATGCCCAAGTTTCCGCGAGGCTGTCATTGAAGAATGGTTGGGTGGACTTGATTGAGTGACGTAGAAATGTTTCATTCCATTCGCTCCCCACACATATTTGAATTTAGAACGCGGCCGGATATGGTGTTAAATTTTGAAAACATTCATTATCAATTTTCACGTTCCATTTTTAATGATTATTTTAGTCGGTTCTCTTCTACTTGCCCTTGCTTACCATCAGGCAAGTCAAGGCCTCAATAACAAAGTATACAATCTATAAATTTATATAATCTGATGTGAATAGATGCCTAAAACGAGCAAGGCCTAGTATCCAATAAAACTAGGTTGCTTAGTGCGCATAACCATAGTTTGTATGAAGAAAATTGTGTATGTGAGGAACGAGGGAATTGTCTTAGGATCGTAGCAAGTGGCGCTCTATTGTCTCTGCCTATTCATGTGGGAATAGGGCGTGACAATTTGATTGATAGTTGTAGTTGTCTTCTAACAAGAATTTCTTTTCGACTCGATAGATAATTTCGGTGAAAATCGAAGTCAAAATGTGAAACTTTTAACAAAAAGCCGTCGTTGGTCGTCAGCTTAAAGACGTGGGACAAAGTCGTGGTAATTTGATTGATTGATTATTACTTATGACAAACTCTGATTTATCTTTCAAACCGCAATCACTTAAGCAAACTAATCTAGTTATTCAATATTCAAAATCTGTAATCTGTATGAATAAATCCAATAATATGTCAATGTTGCTTGAACAAACAAAATGGGAGCTTAAGATGAGATCTAAAACATTAATATTCACCCTCTTGCAAATGAGAGCTAATTTACTAATTTTATCGAGATGCTTCGCTTTCAACCCATTATGGATTTTAGGTACCCATAATATTTTGAACCTAAAACAACCGTGGTCAAGTGGTAGTGAGATGGTCGCCCAGTTTCTATGGTACAAGATCTTACCATAGAATAGAATAGCTTATTAAAAATTAGAAAACTTATTTTAATAACATATATAATATTCTATAATGAGTAGGTACAGGAAAGAAGTCGATCGAATATTCGCGGAACTAGTGTTAAACCAACTCGACTTACAGTTGCTTCAGTAGTCTATGTCGTCGGTTCTATTTCAAATTCATTTTTTTTAAGTCGATTGATCTTTATTCGACTTTTAGTTTATTCTGTTACTTGTAGACCATGGTGATGTTAATATTGAGTGTGGTGCAGTCGATATTTTCAGTCGTTGTCACTCTTGGACCGGAAATTAGACTTTGACGACTGGCGTTGCATATTGGTTAGCACACTAGCCCGTTACGTAGAAGGTTCCAAGTTTGATTCCAGGTCGAAGCAATGAATATAAGCGACTGCTATTACTGTTAAATAACTGCACGTAACAATCGGCTTAGTTGGGACAAACAGCTTTCAAGCTGTTACTGGAACGCAACTGAGTCACTTCACGTTCTGTACACTTAAAAGTGGTAGTACGCTGTATCGGCAGACTGACCCAAAAACCATGAACTGTCTGGCTACGTATGTATATAGATAGTTCACTTGCATAGTATATACTATATTTATATTCTTTCTGTTATTTTGTCCTATATAAACAAAACATGTTTTTTATATCAATATGTCAAAAAATAGGGGTGAAAATGACAAGTAAAGGGATACAATATCACCCAAAAACGTTTGAGGTAGATTTGTTTTAATTTGTCAATGTTTTGCGGGTAGATTGATGTCGTTGAGCGATGGTGGGTCATGACGAGCTTGACAGTTTTTTAACATTATATCGATACTTTAAAAGATTTCCTGACAAAAAGACACGGGGCGTGATAATGTCAGTAAAATTGATGGTTTTTAGCTTACGCGGTTGTTCATTGCAACTATTGATCTCCTCAATTAATCAAATTGTCACGCTTCAATGTCCATTCATAGGGATAGACGGAACGCCACAATGGAGAACTACTTTCCTCGATCCTGACACAGCTCTATTGTTTTCTTGACGCTTTCAATAGCATTACTATTAAAATCTTGTAATATGCTTTTTTTGTTCGACATCTGACCTCGACTTGCCTGGCACTCTTGGACCTAAAATCGCTTACCAACAACTAAAAAAACGACTCAGTTTACGGTTACCTCAGTCGTCGTCACTATGCCGGCCAAAGAATTGCCTTCTAGGTTTTTTTGCAAATTAATTAGTTTTTATTTTATTTATTTTATAATTTATGCTGTATTCACGTTTAATTAAAGGCGACCAATAATCGCAATGCAACGGTTACGCAAACCGAGAGCACGGGTTCAAAAGCACTCACCTGTACCAATGTATTTTTGATATATGTACTTTGGTTGTCCTGTTTCTATTATACAAGGGCATCAGTAGCTTAGTATAGAAATGTATTTAAAAAAATAATTATTTTAACAATTTTTCTTTCTGTCTTTGCAGGTATGGTTACAGTTTGTCTTCAGTCTTCAATAGTTCATTTACAAGAAACATCACTAGGTTTATTTTATTTACATTATAATTTCAGTCCCAGTACTTTAAATAGCTTGTAATATTACATTATTCTCTCTCGGCCCACACAGTGGCTATGAGGCAACAGAATCAGTTTTAATAATCGTCGAACTTCAGGCTGTGTGTGATGCTACAATGTATTCTACAAATACACTTTAATTATGTACTTGTTTAAAATAGTATAATCCCCTACTCGACATCTAACCTAAGCCCGTACCAAGGTACAAGGTACCGTTTAGTTGTCCGTTTTCTATGATACACTTTAGTAGCTTAGTATAGTAATGTAAAAAAATAAAAAAGTATTAGGAGTATACGAAGTAAGTAGCCGGGAGTTGGTTTTGAATCGGGTCGCTCTTAATTAGCGAGCGGATCACTATCACTAGGCTACGGTGGTTTTAATTATTTGTATCACAAAGCTATTAACAAAGTTATTTACTAATAGAATTTTCCTAAATGTAAGAAATGCAGGGATGCGTAAGTTCATTGCCCCACCCTTAATTGGATATTAATTTAAATCTGTGCCCTCCTGCTTTTCTAAGGAACTAACAGATAAAGGAAGGTGTTATGCAATAGAGTGATGTGATCACATTAATTCATTTGGTAATAGTGACTTTGGCCGGCATAGTGGCGGCGAATGAGGCAACCGTGAACTACGTCGGTATTTTCAGTCGTTGTCACTCTTGGACCGGCCAGTCGTCAAATAAGACTTTAAGACCAGTCGTCGTTACATATTGATCATTGCATAACTAGTCAGTTACATGGAAGGTCGCAAGTTTGATTCCAGGTCGAAACAATTTTTATTTGTTTATAATAAAAAAAGAGGCGGATATTTGCTCTGGGTCTGGTTGTCAAAGAGTGGTAGACAGTGGTGTCCAGTCTGCCGATACGGGGTAATACCACCACTTACAAGTATACAGACTTAGAAGTGACTAAGTTGCGTTTCGGCATCAGCTTGTAAGCTGCCGGTTTCACCTAAGCCGGCATAGCGGATGTGCTTGCTACTAACAGTTATTTTAATGTAATAGATGTCACCTCTATTCATTCACCGCACTCCAACTTAACATCAGGTGGGGTGCTTTCATATGTCGAGACACAAATAAAATAAATTTTGATGTGTGAAGGAAGCAAGGGAGTTATTTAAGGATCGTGATAAGTGGCGCTCCATTGTCTCTGCCTATCCCTGTGGGAAAAAGGCGTGACAATTTGATTGATTGATGTGTTTATTTCATTGTGTTATATTATAATCATAACTTGGTTAGACGCGTCAATTTTTTGTAGAACTATTGATACGTGATATGCGTAAAAAAGCACCTCTGAGACTAAGGCCACCGTAAACTGAAACGTCCCATTTAAGTCACTTGGATCTTTCGAGGAGGCCAGTTGAGGTTACATGTCGAATTATAATGACAAAAGAAATTCACAATTCTGTAATAGTGCGTCACATTTTACCAATATTTACACAGCTGAAAACTTTTACAAATAGTATTAACTAAACCAAATAAAACTTATACAAAATTTTCAGTATCAATTATTCCGTTCCCTGAACAATTTGAAAGGAAATTTTTGTTGCGAAAAAAACACGGAAGGGTTCCCCTAAAACCCACTTAAGTCTAAAATTGATTCTAAATCACTATTTAGGGAAAAGAGGTAACTGCAAAAAAACTGTTTGAAAACACCCATTGCGGACCATTTCACGTCAATGATGCGGAAATATTGCTTTGGGGCTGACAAAACCTCATGCAGGGCACGTTGGCACGTGGGGTTTTCTTCAGGTATCGCCTATAGACATATACAATTCGAATTTAAATAAATATGACTGTCGATCAAAGAATAATACGTTTCAGAGAAATCAGAGGCTAAAGAAAGAATAAAAAGGGGAACCCCCTAGAAGATTATTCCTTAGTTCCTATAACCATAATGTAATGGAGCGGGAAAATTGTGTCAGAATCGTAAAGACGCTTCACTGTCTGCCTATTATTCTGAGGATTATTATGCACAGTTATTGAATTGTAGTAGCAGTGGCATCCATTCATGGACCACACTCCAGCTTAACTTTAAGCCGGGTGCTGTCGAGTCACGATAAAAATGATTTCTCCCTTTGTTTACCATTAAAGATGCTTACTTTCATGCAAAGTATATGATTATTTTATTACCTATAAATACCTATTGTATAACCTTGTATAAATTTTTAAGGAGACCGTATAGTCATTATGCATTGGTGAGGCAAACCGAGAGCCCCCGGTTCAAAAGTCCTTGCAGGTACCATTGTATCATTAATATTATGTACAATGATACATTGGTATTGGTCGCCCTGTTTCTGTGATACAAGCACTCTTAGTAGCTTATGTTAGAAATGAAAACAATAAAACCGTAATAAAACACTTAATACATTTTTTTGAATTAAGTATACATTTCCATACTAAGCTACTTCTATGATAAGTGCATGTATCATAGAAACAGAACAATCAAAGTACATATATCTAAGATACATTAGTACCGATGAGTGGTTTCAAACACGTTCCACTTACGTAGCCATTGCTCCACCAGCACTACACCACGGTCGCCATTATTTTTAATATTTTAAATTTATGAATGGTTCATGTAACGCATAACTCTATCCAAGTGAGAATATGACAGTTCGGGTACAGGTGGAAGCAGAAGATTTCTGTTTAATGTTCTGTTACGGTTTTGATATCCAAAAGGGGAGGGGTTCAAATCCGCGAAGGGTTCTGCTAACGACTGGTTCCTCCGTTAAATTAATAACCGCGAGGGACGCGAGGTACATGCGGCCCAAGTAATTGTATGCTGAGTGTACTTATTATTATACAAGGCTTAAAGGGTGAATTTAATATTTATTATGTAGATTTTTATTCATTAAAAAGGGTTTTGCTCGTTACTTTTTTCAGTTTATCTTGTGACTTGTAATTGCAATAGATACGGTTTAATTAAATAGAGACAACTTAGTTGATCAATTTCTCGATCAAATCGGGGATTCGTAGTACTTATAACCATATAGTTTGTATGAAGAGAATGTGGATGTCAAGGAAGCGAGAGAGTTGTCTCAGGATCGTGGAAAGTGAAACTCTGTTGTCTTTGCTTACCCTTGTAAAAAATAATGAAGATGATTTTTATTAATGAGTAACAAATTCTCTATGGGTTTAAAGGAAAATTACGATAAATATTATTTTGAATGTAAATTATGAAAACTAACAGTGGCCGGCATAGTGACGGCGACTGAGGCAGCCGTGAACTTAGGTTTTTTAGTTGCTTGTACCCTTGGTTACCTTTGCTTACCCTCAGGTCGAGGACACATGTCAGATGTCGAATCACAATAAAAACAAAACAAAAACCTAAATTTATGAAGAATAATTAATTATGGGAATAGTTTTGAAACTTTTACAAAAAATGACAAATGATACGTCTTCTACAGACTTCCAGCGAAAACCAACCGACTCCCAAGTTTCTGAAACATCGAATTAACAGAATAAACGCGATCGGACGCCGCCTATTAACAAGTTTAATAAATTCAAGTGCAGTCGCGCTTATATTAACTATGCCGGCCTATATTACATTTAATTTCCATTGATCCTCTCGACGCGTCTAGCCACGTCTCTACGCGAACTATTTTTTACCTATATTTCACAGTAATTAAACCTTTGTTTACGTATAGAATTATGATATCACTTACTTTATCGCTGAGTAAAGTAAAAAGTTTATATTTTTATTATATTATACTATAATAACGGTATAATCTAACAGGTACGTGTAACACAAACAATTGACCCTTTATAGTGTTTACATTTCCGGGCATCGAACCCGAGATATCATGGAAAAAAACGCTTGACCAAATGCATTGAGCAAATATTATATCTAGTTTAATGTATTACGGGATATTGAACCTTGGTCACACACGCTTTATATGCAGTTATGATGCCTATTTGTTTAGCTGTTTATAGTTTTATTAGTATTATATTTCGTTTGTTATATGGGTATAGGTTATAGATAGCGTATATTTTATTTTACTTTTTTTTTATTACAAATTTAATCTTATTGTATTGAGACGCGACATCTGCTTAATCAAGTCGGGATCAGATGTCAAATGGTAAGCAATCGCAGTTTTAAGAGATCGCCTTAGTCGTTGTCACAATGCCGGCCAAAAAATTGATAATTTTTAAGTGCATTAAATACAACTAACTAAAATTAAACAAATTTTATGCGGCTTACTATTTTGGTTTTGATTGTACAATTTTATTCGATAGTAAGCCGCATAAAATTTGTTTAATTCATTAATCAATGTTCACGCAAAATCTAACTAAAAAAATTATTTTTTGATTAGTTTAGATACATTCCAATGTATCCATGTAGGAAAAAGGCGTGATCATTTAATTGATTGAAATTTGTTTATGTGGCAAAACGCAAACATACAATATTTGTATCAAAACGTTTACTACTTTTAAGGAATTAATCACTTTTTCTAGTCCAATTAAATCTGATCAAAAGTAGCTATTAATTCTCTTGAAAAACACAAATCATATTTATGTAAGCTTTCTCTTGATTCCATTGAATCCCGTGATAAAATGTCAGCAACTAGACGTTACGTACGAACACCACAAAAAAACGAGATGATCGACCTAATTTGGCGCGCATAAAAAACGTCAAATAACCACGATTTCACTAAAATTTTATTGCACGAAAACCCACATATTTTCTAATGTATTTAGTTTAAAATAGATTAGTTTTTATTGTCAATAAATTGTGCCGTTTAACCACGGCATGATGCAACGCTACACCGCAATCTGTTTCAGTTTCATTTGTTTTTTACATTCCATTCATTTTTGAGGTTATGTGCAAATTGGTTTTCTTTTATTGAATTAATGCGAGCAGTACATATAAATGTGTAAACTTTTTTATTTTTATTTTATATTATTAGTTTTAACGGTATATATCTGAATTTTAAAAAATGAATGTTTGTCCTCTATGCGTTTCTAAACCAGTTATCAGATTGTAATGAAATTATGGTAGGCGGATCTTCTAAGGACGCCCACAAGAGTTTCTGGGTAAAAATAATCAATTCCCTGTGGGGAAAGGCAGAGACAATGGAGCGCATCTTTCCACGATCCTGAAACAACTCCCCCACTTCTCCCACATCCACAATTCTGAGTATTTTTTTAGTTCTTAGCACTTCAGATATATTCCGCAAATATTCTGAAATTCACAGGACTCCATAATCTCAATAACCGTCTACCGTCCATAATCTTGTATGAAAAGAATTAATAGTGAAGGTGAAGTTATCAAAGGGAGAGTTGTGTCATGACGATACAACGTCCCTTGGCAATGAACGTTCATTGGAAATGAAAGCGTACTTAATAGATGGCAAATACATAAAATAGTGTGGTAACAAAAGTAAACTAACAAAAATGGTTATTTGATAAATTGAGAATGGTGGGGGCGGATGTTATGCGTTAACGTTCATTTGTTTATATTGATTTATG
This sequence comes from Tinea trinotella, assembly GCA_905220615.1. Lineage (NCBI taxonomy): Eukaryota > Metazoa > Arthropoda > Insecta > Lepidoptera > Tineidae > Tinea > Tinea trinotella. The sequence goes on along the minus strand of HG992320.1, from coordinate 1,339,178 downwards.
AAACCACCATTTGACATCTCAATGTTTTATGATAGATTCGTTTGGATGATAAAAAAAATTAATGATATTGTGGATGTAATAGGCAGACTTTTGCTCAGTCTTATTTCTATACTAAGTTACAAAACATGACTGTATTCTATGAATAAGTTTTAGTATTCGCAAATGACACGAGTTTGAACGATCAACCACGACTAGGCAAGTAGTGGAAGTAGGACGGAATGATAGTTATTGGGAGCGAAAAAGAGAAAAATATGTTGTTCTGCATCGCCACACTGAGTTATAAAAATAGTTTTAACGTGCTTTGTTTGGAGCGAATATAACATATCTACGTCTTTTCTTAAAATATCATTACATCAAATATTACTGGCATTCACCAACTGATTATGGTAGCTTTAAATTAGTTCGTCAAGTTAGTCGCATTTCGTGCAAGTAGCGTGTCGTATCTATTATGCCGGTTGGAACCGGCAACTTATAATATGATTAGGTTTTTGAAATATTTTTCTTTGGAGTTTCTTGTCATGCCTTTACAAAATCAATAGAAGGCCTATACGAAATAAATGATTTCATTTTAATTTTGATCCCGAAACGCCACTAAGTCACTTAACAGTCTGTACACTTCTAAGTGGTGGTACTACCCCAGATTGACAAGCTGGGCATACTATGTTCCTATCACTCTTAAAAAATAATACATGTTTAAAAAGAATGTATTATTATTATAACCTCAAATCATTATACATAAATCTCCATTGATTAAGTGTAAGGTGCATTTGATATAAGAGCCAAGATGGTATTATGCTAAAGTGCGCCACGTGATTTACACTTGACAATAACCATTGTGCGGTTATGTATGAACTCATCCATTCAGTCCTCTCTATTGGATTTTGATAGTGATCTTCAAACTGAGACTTAGGGCCGGTAGTACTGATGTAAGCTGGAGTGCGGTCGATTAATAGAGCCGACTGCTACTACAGTTGAATAACTGCAAGTTGCAGTCGCAGCCACTATACTTGGCAGTCTTTACATTGTGCTTCTACCGCGGGTCGCAAGATTGGGCTATTGATAATAAACTGTCTGCCTACCACTCTTAAAAAACCAGACGCGGAGCAAATATTTGTCTTATTTTTTTATTATTATCTTATTATATGTATTATAAATAAATCCTATGATACAAATCTTTACTTTAAATCATCACTTTCGTGTTATTACCATAGCTTTTTCTCAAATATTGTCCAGTATTTTTTTTATTTTTATTGTGACTTGACATATGACAGCACCCCGCTTGATGTTAAGCCGAAGTGTGGTCCATGAATGAATGTTACAGCTACTACAATTCAATAACTGTGAGTAGCAATCACATCTACTATGCCGGCCTAGATGGAACCGGTAACTTACAAGCTGATTCCGAAACGTAACCAAATCACTTCACGGTCTGTTCTTGAAGAAATTTAGCCTTATAATCAATCAATCAAATTGTCACGCCTTTTTCCCACATGTTTAGGCAGAGACAATGGAGTGCCACTTGCCATAATCCTGACACAACTCCCTCGCTTCCTTCACATCCACAATTCTCCTCATACAAGCTCTAAGGCAACCTATCCCAATAATAATATTAAATAATTACAGAACTTAGTCTTGTATTTGTTTGCCTTGTTTAAAGGCAACCGTGGTGTAGTGGCAGTGCAATGGTTACACAAACCGAGAGCACAAGTTCGAAACCACCCACCGATACCAATGTATCTTTGATATATGTACTTTGGTTTTTTTGTTTCTATGATACAAGCACTTTAGTAACTTAGTATAGAAATGTAAACTAGTGAAGTGATGAAAACCGACTTTACTAACGTTAAGAATTTGTACAGTTAATATTCGGTTAGATGTCGTGAAATTGAGCCATTACGTTGCGGTCATCTTAATTAATATAGGGCCAAGGAATTGCTGTTTGTATTACGTTACCTCCTTCGTAGACTCATGTCTATCATAATAACCCTGGGTAGGAGTTACAGCTTACTGTAACTTAGTGTCTTAGGAATTAACTTGTACTGAAGACTAGAATTAGGAATTGATTATGCATACATAAACTTGGAGTTGTTTATCAAGGATAATTTAAGACTTGTCTTAACGCATTATTAGGCTTTTCTTATTGTGACTCGAGATACGACTCGCCTGATGTTGATAAGCAAGAGGAGGTACAAGAGGGCAAACGACTGAAAAAAAACGACGTAGTTCACGGTTGCGTTGTTCGCATTTTTATAATTTCTATTATAATTAGGAATTTAAATATAATTTTAAAACAATCCTAATTTAGATATTAACGTTTAAAGTATTCTTATTTTTTGTTGACGACATGACTCACCGCCTGATGTTAAGCGGCGGTCTACAACGCAAAACTCTTTTTTTTCTTGTGACACGACATCTGACCTCGTTTCATTAATAAGCAAGAGGAGGTCCAAGAGTGACGACGACTGCGAAACCGAGTTTGTTCACGGCTGCCTCAGTCGTCGTCACTATGCTGGCCAAAGGTAATAAACTAAGTTTGCGCAAACTGTGTTCCGTTTTTTGGCCGTCATAGTGAAAGTAACTGAAGTTTTATTAGTCTTGATGTTACCCTTACTTACCACCAGGTAAGTCGAGGTCAGATGTAGAGTCTTAATTAAAATTAATGTTCTTATATTGATTTAAAAAGAAAAAAAACGTAAATAATAAAACAATAAAAAATCGCAATTTTCTAGAATTTTCACGAAAAACATATCCTGAAAAATTCCTTCAACCGCGGAATTACAATAAATTACGAGAAATCCTATCTACCTCCGATAAAAGGTAAGAAAGAGGTAAATCTTAGACAATCTGACAATCCACTCTCAGACCCACTTCAGAGAAGAGATTGCCCATTCTAGGAAAGGTCGAGCCTTAACCGCACTTGAATCAATCGATATCCTATATACTCACAATAAAATACAAATATAAGTTAAGTATTGGAAAAACTAAATATACCTCTATTATCTAAAATAAAACACCACATTTAATATTCCTTGTATTTTAAAATGCTGAGTGATTCGTGTGGAATTAATTACAGAATCGCAATCCAAATGAAAGGGTTGCGTTTCCCCATACCGTTTCAGCTTCCTTCACAATATTTTTTTGATATAGGTTTACCTAGTTTATATGATACAGGAATTTTGTAGGAAATCAAATCAATCATTCAAATCAAATTGTTACGCCTTTTCCCCCACAGGGATAGGCAGATACAAGAGTGAGAAATTTATTAAAATTCACTTTAAATATGTTAAACAAAATTAATTAATAGATCATTTCAAAATAATAAAAATTCATATTTCTAAAAGTTATTACTCGTAAATACCCAAGCTTTACGGTTAATGGGCACTAGGCAACCCCGCTTTCTTAGGGATGTCTCCGAAGAATGAATAAATAGTATGAAGAGAATTGTGGATGTGAGAAGCGAGGGTGTTATTTTAGTATCGTGGCAAGTGGTGCTCTATTTTGATCGATCAAATCTATCAATTTTGATCAATTTGATCGATTGATTTAATTAAACACCCAGGAAACTATTGTTAAAAAAAAGAGACTACAAATCAAAACATAAATAAATATATTTATCTCAAACTAAAATGTCACGCCTTTGCTTATTATTCCATAGGATCAGATAGAAAGAGACAATGGAGCGACACTTTCCACGATTCTGACGATTTTCTCACACGCTTCTTTCACATCCATAACTTTCTTTCTACAAGGGCTACTCGTACTATGGTGTAAGTGCACTGTGGAAGCTTCCTTGAGAAAGTGTCCGATTTTGTCAGATAATATTTCGACAAAATCACCCCTGTTTTATCCTTTCATTTACATCTGATTTCTATCGTCAATCTTCTTTCATCAATTCTTTCAATGTGGTCAAACAAAGGCAACATACCGTTCTCAATCTCTGTCACATCTTTTTTCAATTTACACTTATCACGCACCACTGCTTTCTTCGCTTTATTTGCTTCTAAAATGTATTTTGTTCTTTATTTTATTCTTATTCCGGCACGACATATAATAAAACCCCTCCCCCCCCCCTGATGTTAACCTGGAGTGCGGTCTATGAATGGAAGTAACTTCTACTGAAGTTAAATAACTGTACGTAGCAGTCACATCCACTATGCCGCCTAGTTGATCCCGATCCCGCAACGCTACTAAGTAAATTTACGGTCTGTCCACATGTTACCCCGGTTCGGCAGACTGGGTACCGCAGCCTATTACTTTTCGACAACCAGGCCCGGAGAAAATATTCGCCTCTTTTTTATTAAGACACAAATATTTGCTCCGACCGGGTATCGAACCCTGGACTTACGCATAACGGACTGGTGTGCCCATAAAGTCGCCACGACTGTCGTTTTTGAATTTACATTTATCAGGCGCCATTGCATTTATTTCTGCTTTATTTACAAAATGTATTTTGTACTTGTGCCGACATTTTTCATGATCGCACTAAAAATTTTAACAATTTATTTTCATTAAAAAGCATTGACATTTTAACACGTTTGTTCTTTTATTTATATTCTATATATGTCAAATAAAACAGTCTTCTTCTCGACCCAAACTTGTGCGTTTCATTTATTACGTCATTGACCACGTAGCGTCAAATACTTAAATATATTATTATAAGTATTAATTCAAAATTTACCAAAAGTTGATAACTAAAGATATTTGATAGTGTTATAAGAGTGGTCAGGAATGGTCATTCTCACAGAGTATTGTAATTTAGGTGCACAAAGCCATACCATTCTGGCCGCTCTCAATATCGTGCGCGTACCAAAACGAAACAACGTAAAATTGCTTCCCTATTCTCGCTATAATCTGTTTCTGTATTGAAACGTAAAGTAGAATATATTGTAAATATATTGTCATCATCAACCACAGCCAGAAGGCGTCCACAACGACAAGGAAATATATTGTAATTCTTTTATAATATTTCTTCTGCCACTGAAGAAATATCTGCAAGCAGCAACCGCATCCCCCCTTCCCTACAGGGAAATACTACTGGGAAATACCTGGAAGTACACTATGTCTGCTTTGCATGAACGGGGAACTTTTAAGACTCAACTTTCATCGCAACCAAGTCACTTATACGGTCTGAAAGTGGTGGTACTACTATGCTATTAGAATAAGAATGGGACGGGCTGTTGACTAACTTCACTTGACTGATTCACTGGTGTCTTTTTCTTAACGGTCCGCAAAGAAAAAGACACCATACTAAAGTGAAGTTGGTGGGAGAGTAAGACGTCACAAAATGGCGCCGATTCCGTGCTATTCTTATTTTAATCGCATTATACTTTGTATAGGCAGCTTCGAATTAAATCAGAATAGCATTAAGAATAGCCCAGCTAAATATGCAGCTTCTGTACTAGTAACAAAACAATAAAATTCCGTTGAATGTCCTAACTGGAACGCGTCCCGAACTTGGAACAAAAACTGAAAGCAACAAAACTTGACCGCTATTCGATAAAATGGTTGCGTTATCATAGATCACGTACAATTAGACACCTGCAATAGGTCCTTCGGGAAGCATCAGAATATTGTTGACCGAATCGGCAGTCAAAATGAATTAATTAATACATTTTATTTTATATTTCAATCTCAAAATAATTAATTCATTTTATTTCATATATTAATTAGTTTTTAAGTTTAAATTAAATCTTGTTAAATTATGCATGCTGTGGTTATCGTTAAATAAAATAACACTTAGATTTAAGTTTTTTGTTATTTGTTATCAAGTTGTATCGGTGTATATTTTGTAGATAACCCATAAATAAATAAAGGTTCGGCGCGTCGTTTCTTTGTCGAGCAATAGATAAGTGGAATGTGTTCTCCCTACCCTATTAACTTGGATCCTTTAAGCGATGACTGAGGCAACCATAAGCTTAGTTGGTTTTTCAGTCATTATTGGTTTATAACTAAACCTTATTTGCGATCAAACTAGCCTAGGTCACATTTAATTAAAAACAGAATTTAAGTCTATTCTCATACAAAAATAAATAAAGTAATTGACATGAGATGAACTTTAAGCGTAATATGCGACGTTACGAACAGCTAGCTCAGAGATCGCCAATATCTTTTACTTGCTTCGCTAATATAATGAAGCGACGTCTAATAATACGTAGTCTATGACAACCATACGATTTGAAAACTATAACAAAAGATAAAACTTTTACAGTGAAAATACTAAAAGTTGACGCGTTTTTGAATGCATTCGTGGAGGCAAAATAGTGATCTATTGTCTGTCCTATTTTGGTTGTGGTGATTACTTATCTACAGTATAATTATCGAAAACTTTACAATTATTAGAGCTTGTTATGAAGAGAATTGTGGATGTGAAGAAAGCGAGGGAGTTGTGTCAGAATCGTGGCAAGTGGCGCTCCATTGTATCTGCCTATTCCTGTGGGGAAAAGACGTGACGATTTGATAGATTAATTACTCCTTAGCTATACTTGTTGTATCCAATTGGGCAACCGCAGGCCGAGCAGCTTAGACGAAATTGAGGCCGCTCAACTGGAGACAACCTTTTATTTTCAATGTGCAGAAAATAAAAATCTAGATAGCGCTCAAAAGTATTGTTATTTAGCAATAAACATATTTTTTTGTGAATTGATTCATTCAAAAAAGTATCTTTTTAGTCTAGAGACTTAGACCTTGCTTGGTCCGAAATTTGAACCTGCTAGTTGTCGACCATTTTTCAAACGCACGGCTCGCAAAACGCGTGACATTAAGTCTATAAAACATAGCCTGTCCTGAGGCGTCAAAATTCGTCTTATAATGCGACGTGGCTCGGTTTGAGGCAACGTCTCTACGTCAGTTATCACGGCTATACCTCGACCCATGGTTACCCTTTCTGGGATTCGGATTTTTAATTTGTTTAAATCGTACCTTTATATTCAAATTGTATCAAATCTAAAATATTCCTGACAGATCTGAAGTTTTGGCAATTGTGCTTTCAGGTGTAAATGATTGGGATTCAATACCTATTGATATTGTACTTGAATTGATATGATTCAGTGAGTCGATTCATTTCGAATAGCCTTTACCAATCGACAGTAAAATGGACCATTTTATGGGGAAATTATCATTTTTGAATTTGTTGCCTATTTCACGCGAAAACGTTTCACCCGAATTTTACATTTGGTGTTTATTATAAATATGTTTTTTTTTTTATTTTTTATGTTACTATAATATTTTTTGTGATAAAATTAACTTTGAAGAATTCTTTTTATATCAAAGATAATAGCCATTTAGTATCAATCAATCAATGAAATTGTCATGTCTCAATTCTCATACGGAAATATTATAAATAAAAGCCACTTTCCACTTCCCTGAAAAAACTCTCTCGCCTCCCTTGCATCCATAATTCTCTTCGTACATGTTTACGGTTATAAGCACTGCGAAACCCTGCTTTTGTGAAAATGACCGTAATTTGATTGAGAAGAAAACAATCCTCTGGGTAGTAAAATTGAAGATTTATGGGATTAGAGTTGTAACTATAGTTAAAATAAGCTTTTAAAACCTAGGAAAAACAATTAATTTCGGTAATATTTGCTTTATTGCTATAACCATTGAGCTTGTATGAAAAGAATTGTAAATGTGAAGGAAGCGAGGGAGTTGTGTCAGGATCGTGGCAAGTGGCGCTCCATTATCTCTGCCTACCTCTGTGGAAAAACAGCGTGACGGTTTGATTAATTGATTGATAGTATTATTTGATGTAAATATAATTAATAATAATTAATTAAGATGGTTAATGTACATTCCATAACTTTTCTTTTTTCTATCACTAGAAAAGGACGAAACTTTGAAAATTTTCAGATGAAAATCCTGGGTAAAAGTAACCGAAAGCATTTTTGCATCGGTGCCCATCGCAATGGTCTGCCCAATTTACATATACGACTGTTGCCACCGAAAATTGCTTTTCTGCCTTCCCATAACGTATTCCGATCATTTTAATAGAAATTTAATGCAACACCATTTTTTATTGTTTAAATAATACTGTATTTTTACTATTATGACAAACTGTGTAGTGTGTAGTGTGACAAACTTTAAAAAACTTTAGTAATTCTACATAAATTTCGTTTTTTCGCCCATCCCATAACTTTGAATCCTTCAGGCGAAGCATGAAAAAGCACCTCTGGCCGGCATAGTGAAGTTATGCGTAATAAATGTTATTTTAAAGAATTGTCTTTCTCAATCCCTGTTAGTAACATTGTTGCGTTAATTTGAGCACTTTGAAAAGAGATATACTTAAGAGATTTATACATATGGTGGCGCTCCATTGTCTCTGCCTATCCCTGTGGGAAAAGGCGTGACAATTTGATTGATTGATTAATTGATATTAAAGCTAGTCCATCTGCCCAACTTTATTTAATAGGACAGCGTGTATTTATTTATACCTGTAATGAGATTTATTTATTCTTTTCGTGTGGTCAAAATAACCACAACACCGGCTGCTATTTGATATATTACTATTTTTATATTATGCTAAATTTAAATTGCGGTTTGCGCTGTGAACGGATGTACGCTTCGCTACTGGATTATTATCCAGTCAGACTTGAATATCTACTAATAGAAATCATATGTACGAGTATAAGTCGCCTAATAAACACTCCAAACTTTTGACGTCCGGTCAGAGCAGAGATTTTTTACATAGAAATTATTCATATTTATTGATCATGAGGCAAATAATTGCTCCAGCTGGCCGACCGCGTAACTCAATGACAATGAGAATGAGCTTCGTTTTGCCAATTGAACTTAATGAACTTCAAAACTAAAATTGCGTCCGCACAACACTAAGAATTGATGTTCATTTTCAGTAACAGTTAAAGCTCATTGAAACTCATTGTCCGAATGAATAAAAGTTGTTTTTGACGCAAACAGCGACCGCGTAACTTTTTGACAAATGGGAATAAAGTTCATTGTCATTACCATTGTAGTTGCGCGGTCGGCTCCCAGGTCTGGGTATTGAAAAGTGGCAGGTAGACTGGTATGCCATCCGATGTTGCAATGGACGTTAAGTGAATTGCAGGATATGCTTGAAAATTGCCGGGTGCAACTGGGCTGGCATAATGGATATATTTAATTTTTTTATTGTGACACGACATTTGACTTCAATGGGTCATTTTTTTATTGTACATTTCTATACTAAGCTACTAAAGTGCTTGTATCATAGAAACAGGACAACCAAAGTACATATATCAAAGATCCATTGGTACCGGTGGGTGGTCTCGAACTTGTGATCTCCGGGTGTGTAACCATTGCACAGCCACTACACCACGGTCGCTTTAAAATATATTGGATATGATTGCTAAAAGCATTATTTAGCTGTAGTAGCACTCCTTTATTTATGGACCGCACTCCAGCTTAACATCAGGCGTGATGTTATTATATATCGACTAATATCGAGCCATAATTTAAGAAAATGTATTACAAGTTACAGCTTCCATAATTAAATATTATTTTGGTACGAATTATTAATTAATATTTTCTTAACATTTTATTATAAGGAAAAGATGATGAACTAGATAAGTAAAATGAAAAAATGAAAAAAAATATATATTTTATTAAGTTACTCGTACCTAAAAGTGAAAAAATAATTAAGTAGGTACCTAATTAAGAAACTCTCTAAAAATCTTGTTAATTATTACTTAATTTTACTTTACTTTTAAATCGTAGAAGTTATAAATGAAGAAATACATGACTAACTAAGAAAACAAAGGCTGGAACACCTAACCATCCCGACACGGCTCTTAAAATTAACTCGCCAACAAAAATAGTAAAATATTCCTTTTAAGTACATATTCTAAATATGTACATTAACGGCTTTCACTTAAAAATAAAAACTAACACACAAATATAGCAGCTGTAACCATATTAGACAAAAAAAGAAAATTATCACAAAACAACAAATGAGCGCTAAGTAAAAAGTCGAACGTGTTACCGTTTTTGTCAGTTCCAAAATTGTCTCGAGCAGCCTTATTCTAAAGTTTTTTTTTTTATTTTTTTTTTTTATTGTGACACGACATCTGACCTTGTCCCGCCTGATGATAAGCAAGAGGAGGTCCAAGAGTGACGACGACTGAGAAAGCCGAGTTTGTTCTCGGCTGCCTCAGCCGCCGTCACTATGCCGGCCAAAGGTGCTTCTTCACGCATCGCTTGAAGGATCCAAGGTCATAGGATGGAGAGAACACATGGGCAGGCAAAGCATTCTATTTGTCGATTGTTCTATAAAGAAAAGACCGTAAGCAGACCGTTAGTGGTTATTTGCCCAGTCTGCCGATCCGGGGTAGTACGACCACTTTCAAGAGTACGAGTTCAGACAGTGAAGTGACTAAGTCGCGTTTCGGGATTTGCCGTCGTGTAGTGGCAGTGAAATAGCTACGTAAGCCGAGTGGCACGGGTTTGAAACCACTCACCGGTACCAATGTATTCGTATCTTTGCTATAATGTACTTTGGTTGTCCTGTTTCAATGATACAAACATCCTTGGAAGCGTGAAAAAGCACGTCTCGTCGACACGAAGCGACGTGGGGATGCGTCGACTGGGGCAACTGTAATTGAGTCGACCGTCGACGCTCTTGGAAGGTCCAAGGTCCAGTCGTTACCATCAGGCAAGTCGAGATTAATTTAGATAAAAGATTTTTTATGAGTATTCTTTTTTTACTATTTGCGCACAAAATGCATTGTTTTCAGCAGACAAGATTAACTAGCCACTGAATTCCTACTTAGTTTAATATGTCTCTTTCAAATTTATACCTATATTTAGAAAGAGATGCAATTAGCTTTGTTATTGTTTTAGTTTAGTTTCAAATGTTAAGAGTAAGGGGCGTGCGCGTGAGTCACCGTGTAAGCGACATTTATATGCAAAATATTTTGAATTTCCTACACCTGCCTATCGCGTGCCAGGTTAATGACCTCATTGTGTAAATTGTTCTAACTGAGGTACTTTTTTTTTACATTTTTTCAATGTTTACTTACTAGTAAAGGTTGTATAGGCGACCGTGGTGTGGTGGTAGTGCAATGGTCATACAAACCGAGAGCACGGGTCCGAAACCACTTACCGGTACCAATGTATTTTTGATATATGTACTTTGGTCGTCCTGTTTCTATGATAAAAGCACTTTGCTAAGCTTAGTTTAGAAATAAATAATAAATAAATAGATGGTCTAATGGTGTCAGATATATGTCAGTAATTGAAAGAATAATAGATAAAATAAAATGATCCATTTGTTTCCCCAAACCGTAAAGATACACCTGAAATATTTGTAAATGTATATTTACATTTATAATTTTGCCACTTACTATCGCGTTTATTAGTCAAGATTTTTGAGGTTTCCAAAGCTTTGCATCCATAGTGATCTCGGACTAAAATGATAATACAAATACTTAAGTAAAAATCTTTTATTTTATTAGAAGAATTGAAGTAAGAATGCACAATGATTTCGTAGGCTACAAAATAATATATTGATCAAAACATAACATTAAAGGCGAACGTGGTGTAGTGGCAGTGCAATGGTTACACAAACCAAGAGCACGAGTTCGAAACCACCCACGCACCGGTACCAATGTATCTTCGATATATGTACTTTGGTTGTCGTGGTAAGTGGTGCTCCATTGTCTCTGCCTATCCCCGTGGCAAAAAGGCGTGACAAATTGAATTTGATTGATTTGGTTGTCCTGTTTCTATGATACAAGCACTTTAGTAGCTTAGTATAGAGATGTAAAAAAATCTCCCGTCCATCCTCAATTCTCTTTATACAAATTTATTTCTAATAATAATAAAACGTATTTAAGTTTGAACACAATTTTAGGACCTCATACATTGTCTCGTTTTGCATACAAAACGAGACAATGTAATATCAATACCTATAATTAAAATGCCCCCTTCAAATAAATTAATGACCTTTTTTAGTTATTAGACGCGTGGCGGTCTTTAGTTAACTAACTACCAGCTGTTTAATAGGTCTTTCGGGGTACTTCTACTCATCCCTTATTATTTATTGGGGTTGTAGGCGTGAGTAGAAGGTATAAAAATGGCTTATTTTTATTGTGGCTCGGCATACGACAGCACTCCGCCTGGTGTTAAGCTGAAGTGCGATCTAAAAATAAAGCCGACTGCTACTACAGCTACAAAACTGCAAGTAGCAGTCGCATCTACTAATCATCTTACAAGGTGATTCTGAAATGCGTCTGTTTTACTTGAAATAGTGAAACAGACTAAACTGAAGACACAATTCTTTATTTTAACACTCCTGAATAATTACTTTTTTTTGTGGCTCCACTGTCTGTATACTTGTAAGTGGTGGTACTATCGCGGATCAGCAGACTGGGCACCACTCTTTGACAACCAGACCCAAGGCAAATATCTGGCTCTTTTTTTATTGACGAAAATTTGTGATATTCAATTGTATTTTTAAATATTTTAAATAAAAGCTATGAAACAAATCTTTGCTCCGACCGGGAATCGAACCCGGGACTTTACGCGCAACGGACTGGTGTGCTAATATACTGTAAATATATTTTAGTGTATATTTAGTGTAAATAATTAGTGTAATACATAACAACAAAGGCATTAGTGTTTTCCGTGTTCGTGCAGTGTCATCAAAAATGTACAAGTCCGAATGTTGGACTCGCCCATCTGACAGCTGACTGACAGATTGAGTGCACAGATGGTATTTCACAGGCAAAACTTGCAATGTAATCAGAAAAAAAACGCAACCATTATCCGGTGAATGGAACTAAATATCTAAAAAGCTTTGAGCGTTATATTTGTAATGTTACTTTGAAGCTTTCTGTTGCGTGGGGGCAGCAAATAAGATATTCAATTTGCGTTTGAAGTCTTTATTTTGCATTGGAATCTTATTCATTACATTTAAATGTTGATAAATATCAATCAATCAATCAAATTGTCACGATTTTTTTTCTATAAGGATAGGCAAAGACAGTAGAGCGCCACTTGCCACGATCCTTACCACATTCTCCCTTTCTTCACATTCACAATTCTTTTCATACAAGCTCTATGGTTATGGGCACTAGGCAACCTAGCTTTCTTGAGTGTGTCCTATTTGGTCGGAAAACTGCCTCCTGGGCCTGCTTTGTAACGCATCCATCCACATCAGATAAATAGAATTCTAGCAAATAAAATAGATTTTTATTTACATATACAGTGTCATATAATTGGAGTTGTTGATGTTTTTTTTTATTGTGACTCGACATATGACAGCACCCCGCTTGATGTTGAGCTGAAGTGTGGTCTATGAATGAATGACACTGCTACTACAATTCAATAACTGTGAGTAGCAATCAAATCCACTATGCCGGCCTAGATGGAACCGGCAACTTACAAGCTGATCCCGAAACGTGACCAAATCACTTCACGGTCTGTATACTTGTAAGAGGTGGTACTACCCCGGATCGGCAGACTGGGTACCACTACCCACCACTCTTTAAATTTGGCAATAATAATAATTAATGTAATAAGATATCGTAGTTGTAATACTGTGACTTGCACAAATACCTCCGACCACGGGAGTGACGCGACATGCCTTGTTATAAATAGGGTTGTCACCAATTGTAATTAGAATTCATTTATCTATCACTATATTTTGTAAATTAAATAAAAATACGAATTGATTAAATGAAGAGCTCCTCGGAACATTCTCCGTAGTAAAGACGATAGAGGATGCACAGAGCCGCCATGTCTCTGCGTAGTTGCAGGGGCTCCAGAGTTCGCTTGATGCAGACATCACCTATAAATCTAGTCTTTTTGGTCATTTTGCAAAGTCCTTCTCGTGACCACTGCGTTTTTACTTTTTTTAATAATCAATATTTTCTGTATAACATAAGGTCCAATTTAGACCTAAACCGTAGATAAACTTACTAGTATCTAATCGATCACTGTAATAGCAATTTTCTTAGTTTAAATCAAATAATTGATTTTAACTAAGAATATTGCTTAACTAATTTATTTAACTAAGAATATAATTTATTTCAAATGTTCAACCCTAATAAGTAAGCGTTCTGACGAGTATTAGTAGCGAATGCCATTCTTTCAACAAAGATCACCGACTTACAGAATTGGACAGAATCCTGATATCGGAGCTCTTTGACGTTGAGAATTTCTATCCAGAAAACTTACTTTGAAATTTTCCGATTGAATAAGTTTTTTTTAAATTGAAAATTTATTTTTTATCTTTTATTCATTTTCTTTAATGGGTGGTTCGTTATCTTGAGTTATTCTGTAGCTTATACTTTCTTTTAACTTAGTATAATGGACTGATTTAAATGAGCTTTTTTATATACCATTATTTTAAAGGAGAAGAAAACAATATTATGTATTTATTTATAGTAGGTAGACAAAACAAATTTTAGCGTTTTAAATATAACAAAAAAATCTAAACACAAACAGATCAATTCGTGCAAATCTTAAACTGATCGCGAAACGCAACCGAGTTTTTTCAGAGTATTTACACCTTTAAGTGTAAATGATCGTATCTTTGCAATCTTTGAATCCTATCTTTGCAGGAATTAAGGCGTGACAAGTTGATTGATTGATTGTTTTTTTACAATAGAGAAAAAATACATAATTTGTAGAGCCAATAACTCCATAATCTATGATCCATGTTACAAAGTAGCCTATCATCGTGATTTGTGTATTTCGTACTATTTCTAATTTATTTTTCCCCGCACATTTACCCCTAATATAGCTAACTTATCGATTATATTGTTGGTAAAAAGAAATGAGTTTCTCTAGTTCTATTACGTATATATCATAACATAGGAATGGAGGAGAGTGGTAGGCAGTGGCATCCGTATCCGTGGTAGTGCCAGTACTTACAAGTATATCAGTGGTGGTATCCGGGGTAGTGCCACCACTTACAAGTATACAGACCGCATATTGGTCGCGTTTCGGGATCAACTTGTAAATTGCCGGTTCCAACTAGGCCGGCATAGTGAATGTGATTGCTACTCACAGTTATTGAATTGTGGTAGCAGTGACATCCATTCATTGACCTTTTTTATTGTGACATGTCGTGTCAATCAAAAAAAAGGTAGAATGTCAATCAAAAATCTAAATTAGGTCATTTATGCCACATGGCCTTTTGCGCATTGATTTCGGAAAAGCATATGATGAGAATAAATTACTAGAAATTGATGACGCGAAACGATTTTCCCATATAAAACGAACCCGCGTATACCTCTACCTACCTACCATCAGGAAGTCGAGGTAAGCCGCTAAACCTCTTGCCTTAAAATTTAATAAGAAATGCGGCTTACTATCGCGTATGGTTAATAATTGTACATTTTTTTATGCCAACAGTTCGAAAGCTTAGCTCCAACATAAAATATCGCGCAAAATCTAAGAAAATTCTCTTGTTTTTGTCTATTCGTTTACATGCAATTTCGTTATGCAATTTTTTTAATAAACAATCAAAATATACAATATTATTGTTTATTTTGTAAAATTCCCATTTTTTTAAAAATTTTTTTCGTTTACGTTTATAACCACAGTTTTAGGTAAACGTTCTAGGCTACAATATTTTCATGAGCTATTAAATGTTTATTATTTTCATTCTAATGCCCTCTCGTTTCTCAGATATAATATTATTCATAAATTTTGGCATTACGTAGTCTTTATAACTCATATTGTATGCTAATATTTTAAGGGCCAAAGGCGCACTCGAAGTCTTCTTTATGAGAACCTATTTTCTAAATATATATTTACTAAGGCGCCCGTGTAGTGGCAATGCCGAGAGCGCGGGTTCAAAATCAGACGGTCAGATGTCGAGTCACAATAAAAAAATATAAAAAAATATCTGCCTTACAAAAATATCTATGGCCTAGTTGAACCAAACTGTCGCAGCATTATTTCTACGGAGATATGCATATAATAGATTACTACTTTCTACGATCCTGACTTAAATAAAAACAATTATTCCTAATTTTAGCATAAACAAAATTGCTGTGTCTAAACTCGCCGTCTTGGCTTTATCTTAAAAGGGCAGGTTGACATCTTCAAGTAGATGCTCCTTCCAATTAAGGCTTAGGGCTATAATACTATATTTGAAGCCTTGATGGAGGTTCCTTGAGAATATTTCATTACTACCCTTAGTAAATAAACCCTATTTCGTAGCTGGGTTGAAGGGGTATCTTAGTATATATGTACTGTAAGGTTATTTGTAAGTTATTTCGGCTTTAAGATTTAGTAATTATCTGTAGAATAAGGATTATCATTATGTTATTTACCACACGGATAGGCAGAGATAACAAAGTGCTACTTTCCCTGATTCTCATACAATTTTCTTATTCACAATTCTCTTCATACAGACTTCTGGTAATGGCCAATAGTTTTTTTTTATTGTGACTCGCCGTATGACAGCACCCCACTTGATATTAAGCTGAAGTGTGGTCCATGGATGGATGACACTGCAATTCAATAACTGTAAGTAGCAATCACATCCATTATGACGGCCTAGGTTGAATCGGCAACTTACAATCTGAACCCGAAACGCGACTAAATCACTTCTCGGTCTGTATACTTGTAAGTTTAACATCCTCCTCTCCACAATCCTGAAAAAACTCTCTTCCTTCGTTTATACAATGTATAAACAAGCAAATATGTTTTTTTAAGCTCTCGCATGAGAAGAATGTGAAGGAAGCAGGAGTGATTGTTTAGATCGTGTTTGGACAGTAAAAATTAGTACTCAGTTCTCTGCCTATGTCAATTAGAATTGAGGCGTATTTTTTCTTGCTATTTATTAAGACGCGACATCTGTCCTTAACTTGCTTGGTGGTAAGCAAAGGAGGGTCCAAGAGCGCCACTGACTGAGAAGCCGTTTTATTTCACCGCCGCCCGGCCACTATGCATTCCAGGTTGATTAAATTAAATCAAATTGTCCACAACTCTTTTTATACAAGCTCTATGGTAATCGGAGACATCCTCAAGAAAGCTAGGTTGCCTAGTGCCCATAACCATGGATTGATTCTTATGTATTTTTAACACACTTTTATTAGTTTGACTTGTATGTATGTAACTATGTAACGGAATCTTTTTAACTAATTTTCATCCACTTCTAGAGGTCTAAATAAGTTATAAATTTGTACAAACCAGTGAAAATACAATAATTTTAGCTAATTGCATCCGTGGTGTAGTGGCAGTGCAATGGTTACACAAACTGAGAGCACGAGTTCGAGATCACCCACGGGTAATGTATCTTTGATATATTATGTAATTTGGTTGCTATGATACAAGCACTTTAGTAGCTTAGTATAAAAATATAAATAAATAAAAATAAAATAAAAAATTTCGGACGGCATAGTGACGTCGACTGAGGCAACCGTAAACTGACTTGTTTTTTGCTTACCATTCATTAACTTTTTGTCATATAAGCGTGTTTACCTATAGTTTTATTTATGTTCACATTTATCTAGGGATTGTTAATGATTAAAAACAAACATATCTACCAATTAGTTAAATTAAAAGCTCAATAAACAAACAGCTTCAACAATAATAAATTTAATTAATCACATATTAACCGCTATCAGATCGGTACACACATAATCATTATACAAACAAAACATTTAAACACCAAACTGCACTTTATTCCCAATGAAACAAAGTTCAATATTGCAGTGTGAAATTGATGTGAGAAATATAGGTTCCGTAGTATAAATTCATTAAAGTTATCAGATGGTGTCGGACAATTGTTACGGATGTATTATGGGGGTGGATTTTATGCGTCCATTTATAAGGGATGTAACGGAGTATTTATTTAGTACATAATATTTATCTTGTGTGTATGTACAGTGCATTAATATGAGTGGTAGTTGGTTTTCCGCAAATAATCCACTCAAATTAAACCGTCACGCTTCAATTCCTACCTCGTCTATTTACTACCTCGATAGACGGACTAAATAGGGCTCCGATTCTCTAAATACTCGACAGCAAAATGACTTGGCAACGAACTTCTACTGTTTTATCAATGTGACTTTTATATTTATGTAAATAATCATAATATCAAATCAATCAAATTGTCACGCCTTTTTCCACATTGATAGGCAAAGACAATAGAGCGCCACTTGCCACGATCCTAACATACTTTTATTGCTGAGAAAATAATAACTTGGAATTAAGGCGACCGTGGTTTAGTGGTCGTGCAACGGTCACACAAACCGAAAGCCTTTAACCTTGTTCCTACTTCATCTTTTCACTCCCGTAATACCCGCACAGGTCGGGGAAAGCATCCGCATTTTATCGACCGAATCGGCAGTCGAACTAAAAAGTTCGGTGCGTCGTTTCTTTGTAGATCAATCGACAAGTGGAATGCTTTGCCTGCCCATGTGTTCTCTCCATCCTATGACCTTGGATCCTTCAAGCGATGCGTGAAGAAGCACCTTTGGCCGGCATAGTGACGGCGACTGAGGCAGCCGTGAACAAACCCGGTTTTTTCAGTCGTCGTCACTCTTGGACCTTCTCTTGCTTATCATAAGGCGGAACGAGGTCAGTAGTCGTGTCACAATAAAAAAAAATTAAAAAAAAGCACGGGTTTAAAACCACTTGATGGTACCAATGTATCTTTGATATAATATATGTACTTTGGTCGTCCTGTTTCAGTAGCTTAATATATAAATATACAACTACGCGTGCGCTGTTAACTTATAAAATAAAACTTAATTTAGCTCCCTGGTTAGATGTGTCATAAATATGACATATCTCCCCACACACGATGTTATTTGTCATAAAATAATGTTTTTTTTATTGTCAAACGAAGGTTATGACATGCTATTTAACGACAGAACAATAATAAAATGCAATATGTATGTACACAGTATATTTTATTACAGTCTTACGAATGCTTCGATGGTTTGGCCACATGGAAAGGATGAGTGAAAGTAAATTGACGAAAAGAATTAATAAATCTCATATGAATGGATGCGTTAAACAAGGCAGGCAACGAGGTGAATGTGAAGGAAGCGAGGGAGTTGTGTCAGGATCGTGGCAAGTGGCGCTCCATTGGTTCTGCCTATCCCTGTGGGAAGAAAGAGTGACAATTTGATTGATTGATCTTACGTATTAAAGCTCTTTTTCTATATTATACTATATTACTAAAATTTTACTATCATAGAAATAGGACGATCAAAGCACATAAATCAAAGATACATTGGTACAGTCAAGTAATTCTCGACCATTAAACTACGTTCGCATTATATCCTTATTCTAAGGCTTAAGTTTTTTGTAAAATAAATGTGTTAATACAGGGATGGCTATTTTCCAAGTATCCTAGATTTAGTCGCTCAGGTCGCTAAATCCGTTGCGTTTAGCTATACTGAACTTAGATTTGCAGTACTGCATTTTATTATGCCACCTACAGTTTTAGAAGGTAAAAGAATTTCAACAGCACTACAAAGCGCTTTAATTACAATCAATCAAATTGTCAAGCATTATTCGTATAATTAACAACACTAAAAATAAGAATATCCTAGCATTTAAATTTAAAATAAAAACTTACAATTTGCATTCATTTAAATAATGACATCAAACTTTGCGACAATAGAATATAATTCACTCACATATCAACAGATCCAATCTCGTGATACTGTACTTCATTACTGTACTGTGACATATTTAGTAGACATCGATTAGTGTCAGTTGGATGTCATTTTAACGTTTAATGATTACAATAGTAAGGTCATACGTATTAAAGCTGTGACGATATAAATAATAGCTATGTACTAACAATGTAAACAGAATAAAACAGATGTCACTTTGGCCGGCATAGTGACGGCGACTGAGGCAGCCGAGAACTAACTCGGATGTTTCAGTCTTTGTCACTCTTGGATCTCCTCTTGCTTATCATCAGGCATGACGAGGTCAAATGTCGTGTCACAATAATAAAAAAAAAAACTATTTGTTTTCTATACATGGCGACACGCGTGGCGGTTTAATTAGGTTCGATTCCTGGCCGGAGTAGAGTCAATATTAAAACATATTGTGTATATGTTTTATATGTGTATGTATTTGTAGAGAGTTGTGTAAGGATCGTGGTAAGTGGCGCTCCATTGTGTCTGCCTATCCCTGTGGGAAAAAGGCGTAACAATTTGTTTGATTGATGTATTGTGTATATGTCCTATATTTTTCTCTTTTCTCTATATGACCTTCCTTCTGCTCACATTTTGGACTTGCTTCTTTTGTTCCAAAGGTTGGCTGGCAGAGAATGCTAACTAGCATTAAGTCCGCCTGCGTGCACCATTGTACGGCAAGTAATAAATTAATTAATTAATTAACATACTAAAATTTGTTAATATTAAAAAGAGACGGATAATCGTTTTAGGTTTGCTTTTTTAAGAGTGGTCGACAGTGGTTAGATGGGTAGTAAAGCTAGGTCGCCTAGTGCTATAACCACAGAGCCTGTATGAAGAGAATTGTGGATGTGTAAGGAAGCAAGGGAGTTGTGTAAGGATCGGGGTAAGTGGCGCTCTATTGTCTCTGCCTATCCCTTTGGGAAAAAGGAGTGACAATTTGATTGATTGATTGAAACTACCTTTTTTTGGCGGAAGAGTAAAGGTTGTGTTCCAGACTTGTGGCCGTTAACCTACTTTGTACCAGTAAAATAATGGTCTAAAAACGTACTTACGGCTGACCTTGGGAGGTCAATATTCTTTAAAAGATGATGCAAGGTTTTTGCTGGTATTCCTCTTGGTAGAGCTGGGTTTTAGAATGCCTTTTATATTTCAATACATCCGTGCACATAAACGTATTAGAAATACTTTGAAAGCGTTGAGCTATACAAAGTAACAGATTATGAAACAATTTATTTGACACCAGTACTAAGTAACAATGAGAGCCGAAACGTGGCCCATTGAAAATCCTTTAATGCGTTAAATTTCTCAATTAATCGAGTACGCGTTTCCATTATACACTTATTTTTATTTTATTTTATTGTGACACGACATTTCACCTTGACCCGCCTGGTGATAAGCAAGAGGAGGTCCAAGAGTGATGAAGACTGAAACAACCAAGCCAGTTCATGGCTGCCTCAGTCGCAGTCCTAGGCCGGCCAAAGAGACCTTAATTATTTTTTTGTGACTAGACATATGACAGCACTCCGCCTGATTTTAGGCTGGTGTGCGGTCCATGAGTGGAGGTAGCTGCTTCTATAAGAACTTTAAAAAGTAAAACTGTAAGAAGCAGTCACACATTGCTCTGACCGAAAATCAAACTTTACTTTACTCATAACGAACTGTTATGCTAACCATATGCGCCATCAAAATTATATATAAAAATTAGACAAATTTTATGCGGCTTACTAATCGCGTTTATTGTGGTTTTTATTTTACAATAAACAAGATAGTAAGCCGCATAAAATTTGTTCCATTTTCCTTGTTGCCATTTCCATAATCCATAAAGTCAAGCGTGAAAAATCTCTTCTGACTGTCATAATGATAGCGATTGTGTCGGCTTTTTTAGTTGTCGCTATTACTTATTTAACCATAAGTAAGAGAATCCATAACGGCAATCAAAAATCAGCAAAACAAAAAAGCAGAAATGTTATCTTCTTGACGTACCGTACTGTACCGTATCGTGTCGCGCCGTATATGAAAACGTGAACAAAGCCAATCGCATTAATTAAATCCCTATTAATTCACAGGTTGCGTGTTCAACTATTTTAATACGCGTATTAGTATAACAAACAATACAGCCTTATGTAATTTATTAGGATTTTAAACACCTTAATGATTTTAATTTTAAGTAAATCTAATTGTCACGCCTCGGTTCTTAGAAGAACCGTGAAGTAAAATCCCTTGAAATTGATAAGCTTACGATACGTTTGATGTTAGTTCTTTTGTTTGGGATTCTCCTAAAAGCCGATACAGCGTTTTTAATTAGGTGCGATAGACCCTCATATAAATACCTCAGGTTGGGCTGGGTCACGGCATAAAAATACACGAATTAGCATATATATACTTTTTTTTTTACATTTCTATATTAAGCTACTAAAGTGCTTGTATCATAGAAACAGGACAACTAAAGTACATAATATATCAAAGATACATTGGTACCGGTAAGAGGTTTTGAACCTGTGCTCTCGGTTTTCGTGACCATTGCACTGCCACTACACCACGATCGCCTTACCGTGTTTTTTAACATTATGGCGACATAGTGACGCCGACTGAGGCAACCGTAACCGCTTGGTTAATGGTAGGCAAGTTTTAATAAACAAAAATAAAAAAATGTTGACGCCATCGAATTCATCTTTACGACAAAGAATAAATAACAGAAATCAGAACTGTGTCCTCATATTATATTGCAAACGATAATCGCATTCACCCTGCACTAAAAAAGCACTAAAAAGCACTCGCAATTGTAATAAAAATATTCGGAGATGTCATTTCCACAAAACACTTGAAAAACTGATTGAATCAAAATAATAAATCATCTGCAAAAAGCACTGAGAACGACACTAATATCACTGAGAAAGACATTCGTTACCATATTTTGATATTTACCCCTCCAGCGATGCCAGGGATCGATTTTTAACCTCAAAATTAAATGACACGGGCGGGACAATTTAATCCCGCTTTTTTTGTATTTACATATCTATACTAAGCTACTAAAGTGCTTGTATCATAGAAACAGCACAACCAAAATACATATATCAAAGATACATTGGTACCGGTGGGTGGTTTCAAACTCGTGCTCTCTGTTTGTGTAACCATTGTACTGCCACTACACCACGGTCGCCTTGATACACTTCAATTTAGAGCTATATGTGGAAAGCTCTTCATCTATAATAAAGAAATAAACAAAACTTTAAAAGACGTTTAATCTTCACAGAAATATGAATAAGTAATTTTTAGTTATTCATATTAAGCCGCGTCCACATGCTTGGCGAACAATGGTAAACATCAAACACAAAAATGTAGACGAGTATTTGCCTGTTTTTGTTTGTGGTTGCCCGTTTTCGGCGTTGGTGTCGGTTTTTCTTCAACAATCAAAGGATGTTCGGCAAACAGTTTGCGATGTCTCTATTGGTAGTATTGTACGATTTCTGTGAATTTTGATTAACCGCCATGTTTCTTTATCCGGAACTAGCACGTTCGCCAAGCTTGTAGATGACTGTTTGTGTTGGGTGATTGTGGCCAATGTTTAGGACTTGTTGTTCGCGGCAACCACGCATGTGGAGACGGTTTTATATAATACGATTTATAATTTCAGTGGTATTTTCCTAAATACGCAACTGGTGTAAACCAAACATTTTATTTAAAATACAAATTTTACATCTATTTTGGCTATTTTCTATGTTGTCATGCAAACTTAATTTAAAACTCAAATACAAGGATAATTATTGAAAAACTACTGAAGAATGTGAATGTGAAGGAAGTGAGGAAAGTTCTGTCAGGAACATTGTCTCTGGCTATTCCTGTGGGAAAAAGGCGTGACAATTTAGTTTTTTGATTGTATTTTTATGCGTGTTTGTTTGTTGTGTCCCGCTTTTTTATCCAAAAATATTAATAATCCCGCTATGACCGAAAAAAATCTGGCACCTCTGTTCTCTATGCCCTTCCATGGGTGTATCTTTGATATCACAAAACGTACACGTTAAGGGTGTGTACACATTCACAAATCAACATAAATACATCATACATCATAATAAGTACGTATTTGCCTTTGTTCCTTAGTGTGAAGAGGCCTTAAGTTTATCTCAATAATTTCTCATTACAATGTTGTTAGACACATGTGCTTCACGCCTTTGAAACCACGTTTTGGGGTAGGTAGACGTTATCCGGTCTACTTAATTATCTGTCTTATTAAATTGTTGTTGTTAAGCCTCCTAAGTTGTCTTTGAATTTATTTGTACTTTAGCTGCCGAGTGTTATTCAATTAAAGCAAACTTGGCTGGTTTCCGGGTTTAATATACGGGATTTTGAATTTGGAATTATGGAGAAAAATAACAATCTTGTATTTTTTTTATTGTGACATGACCCCTGGCCTCGTCCCGCCTGATGATAAGCAAGGAAAAGTCCAAAAGTGACGACAACTGAAAAAAACGAGTTAGTTCACGGCTGCCTCATTCGCTGTTACTATGCCGGCCAAAGATGCTTCTTCACGGATCTCTTGAATGATCCAAGGTCATAGGATGGAGAGAACACATGGGCTGGCAAAGTACTCCACTTGTCGATTGTTCTGCATAGAAAATATTTATATAGTCGTGCATACTTTAAAGAACAATTTCAATAAATCAACAAAGCAATACATACTTCTACGGTGGTAGCCGTGAACTGACTCGGTTTTATCAGTCCTGTGCACTCTTGGACCTCCATAATTCTTACCATCAGGTAGGTCAAGGTCAGATGTCGAGTCACAATTAATAAAAGTTCCTAACCAAACCAGGGACCGACTAGCATTCTTGACCGCCAACCCCATTTATTCATTATACAGCCATCCCCTAATTTCTATAAAATTACTTTGTTAAGTACGGCCTTTAAATAGCAGCGACTGCTACTACAGTTAAATACATGCAAGTAGCAGTTGTATCCACTATGCCGTCCTGGAAACGTTGGATACAATCAATCAATCAATCAATGTCAATCAATCAATCAATCAAGTTGTCACGCCTCTTTCCCACGGGGATAGGCAGACAACGGAGCGCCACTTGCCACGATCCTGACACAACTCCCTCGCTTCCTTCACATCCACAATTCTTCTCATACAAGCTTAACCTCATACGGTTATGGGCACTAGGCAATCCAGCTTTCTTAAGGATGTCTTCGATTTGATCGGAAAACACCTTCCTGGGCCTGCCTCGTTTAACGCATCCATCCACATCAGATTTATGAATTGCTTTCGTCAATCTACTTTCACTCATCCTTTCTATGTGCCCAACAGTTATCCGGAATAGATATAGAACAGTATCTACATTGGCCTGTGCAAATTAACCTATAAATTCATAGAGCCCTTTACGTTAACATTGTAAACGGCAATAATTCCCTGGAGATTGACTTTACCACGAATGTCAAATTTGGGTACAATCTGCTGGGCCCTATTTGGGATTCGGTTGACATATATATATATAGAATGTTTAACCATTCTATATATATACACATAGGTACTTGAGCTTGTCACATTGAAAGGATATTAAAGAGATTGAGATTGAGACAGGCGTGGACGAACGGTCAGTGATTGGTTTGTTGCGCGCAAAGTCCTGTGTTCGATACCCACTAGAAGCAAATATTTGTTTCATAGCGTTTATTTGTAATATTAAATAATTATAATAAATATTACAAATATTTATTAATAAAAAAATATATATTTGCTTCAGGTCTAGTTATCAAAGAGTGGTAGGCAGTGGTACCCAGTCTGCCGATCCGGGGTAATACCACCACTAACAAGTATACAGACCGTAAAGTGATTTGGTCACGTTTCGGGATCGGCTTGTAAGTTGCCGGTTCCAAATAGGCTGGCATAGTGGATGTGATTGCTACTTACAGTTATTGATTTGTAGTAGCAGTTACATCCATTCATGGACCACACTCCAGCTTAACATCAAGTGGGGTTCTGTCAGAATAAAACAATAAAATAAAAATTCGACGAGGCAATGGTCTTAAGTTTAATATAATATTACCAATAATAAAAATAACAAAATAAAACTTTTAATAAAGCGATAGTGACTCAGTTGCGTTAGTCATTTCACGTTACAGCGACTGTAGCACTCCAGGGATACTGTCAATATTCGAGCCACAATAAAAAAAAGAAGAAATAAAACAGCAATTTTCACGTGGACTTGCTCTGCTCTGCTTGCTCTGTTAATCACTAAGCAATTCTCCGTGTTATTTGTTTTTTTTTATATAATTTATTAGTTTATTTTAGTATTTATTAGATTAGTATAATCTTAATGACCGCACTCGTCTGGACAGATTATTTGAAAATATTTCTGTGCGTTTAAGTGGGTCCTTGGATGCTTTAGATTTACAATTGGACTCGGTAGAAGGTGTTGTTCGTTTCTTTTTTTACTTTCAGGCCCCTGTCTGGTCTGCCAGTCAATTTCATCATCATCAGCCAGAAGGCGTCCACTGCTGAACATAGGGGCCAAAATATTATTTGCCATCATTTGCTGGTTGGTTCATTAAAAAACATGCGTCTTCTATAGAGATATATGTTATCAAAATATATCTCTATGGCGTCTTCACGGAAAATCTTTATTGCAAAAACATGTCAAAAAAGTCGAATACAAAATATGACAATTAATAAAAAAGATTATAAAAAAAAGTTAATAATTTCCTTAAAAATATGTGCCCTGTACATCCTCCTATTAAAAGTGTATACAAATTCGCTTAAAATGCGATGCTTTAAAAATATAAGTACATTGTTAATTACATGGAAAAGGTTTTATATTGTAACTAGCTGTGCCCGCGACTGCGTCCGCGTGGAATAGTAGTTATTTTGGGAATCATATTAATTTTTTGTTTACCTACCTTCTCAGCTTTATTATAAATTACCTATAGCTGTTTTCCGCGACTTATTTTAGACGATTAAATTACGTAACTAATAGAATATATTTTAAAGTAGTTTTAAAAAGAATATATTTTAAAGTACTTCTGCGTAAATTATATTTTCAGTTTTATTTTCTTGTGCGCAAAACTCGCAGCCAACTTAATCAAACTAACTGTATGCATAAATTAAAACCTAACCTAATAAGAATAACTATGTAGATGACACCTACAGGTATTATCTACAACAAAACAAAAAAAGTGTTTTTGTGAAAATATTACAAATAAAATACTTAAACAATGTTAAACAAACACTACCTACTATAAAGAAAACTACTACAAAATGAAATTGTATTTAAAAAGTATTTAACACGATGATATTATATCGCAAAAACAAATTAACGCTGCATTCAACCGTTCAGTAGGGAGCCGACCGCATGGTATAGCTTGTCTATCTATAAATGACGCGCCCCTATTAGTTTATTTAAATGTGTGAATGCAAATATTACTAACTATCCTATTAAACTTCATCACGTTCGTTCCTCCTTTGTGTCTAACCAGCAACTGAATAACCAATTACTGCATTTTCGGTGTGTTTTATCCATATTTTATATTTGCTCGTATGCGTAAATGCAGTGGAGGGGCGCGTCTTTTCGTCTTAGACAAACTATACCTTGTAGAGCTACACCCCCTCCGCCTCGCCCGCAAGCACCGCCTCTCCTCGCCCGCCGGTTAGCGCTCATCATGCGACGCGTGTGAATTTTGTTTCAGAGTTATTTTAAAATTGTATTATCTTATAAGATGTTTATTAAATTAGGTGATGTCAATGACAATTTTGTTCACAGTTAAATACTTTTAATTAATAACACATTTATTTCGATAAAGAATAATATTATTATGTTAATACAACTCTGACAAATAATTTGTAATAATGCATTAATTTAGACCAAATTTGACTATCATAAAAACGGTTATTGTGAGTTAATCCTAAAAGATAGACATATACGGTCGCGGACATTTTTTTAGATAATTTAAAGAGGAATAATTCTTTTATACATATTTTTGGGGTATCTCGAACGGTTTTCGCAGCGCACGCAACGGAAACCCTCAAAGAAGAATAATATTTCCCGTTTTTTCCACATTTTCGACTGTTTCTTCGCTTCTATAAGTCGCAACGTAATGTTTTATAGCCTAAAGCCTTCCTCGATAATTGATCTATCCAACACAAAAAGAATTTTTCAATTCGAACCAGTAGTTCCGGAGATTAGCGCGTTTAAACAAACAAACAAACAAACAAACAAACAAACAAACAAACTCTTCCGCTTTATTATATTAGTATAGATAAATTTAAAACATTCACCAAACTAGTATTAAAGACTGGCAAGCTCGAACACAAGTACTAAGATACAACAACAAAACTAACGAATATCTTGGAAACTTTACTACTTGAAACTGTTCATCTATATATAACTATAGTTAAAATGTCTTACAACACTTAAAAACTAAACTTTCCCGTTGTAATTAACCTTGTTCCTACCTCGTCTTTTCACCTCGTCATTTTTGTTTTATATTTCTATATTAGGCTACAAAAGTGCTTGTATCTTAGAAACAGGACGATCAAAGTAGGTACTTAACTAAATCAAATATATTATCGGCCGGCAAGTGGTTTCGAACCCGTGCTACTGTCGCCGAATTTTTTTTACAATTTCCAAACTAAGCTTCTAAAGTTGTTGTATCATAGAAACAGGATAATCAAAGATACAATGGTCCGGCGAGCGGTTTCGAACCCATGCTCTCGGCTTGCGTGACCATTGCACTACCACTACACCACGGTCGCCATAATTCCCACAGATAAAATAGGCAGAGCAACGTTGCTTTCCACAATTCTGACTCAATGTACATTAATCAATCAATCAAATTGTCACGCCTTTTCCCACATGGATAGGCAGAGACAAAGGAGCGCCACTTACTACGATCCTATCGTCAATCTACTTTCGCTCATCGTTTCCATGTACCCAAACCATCGGAGCATTCCTTATGTTCATATTATTTATTCATATTGTTGTAAATACACTAAACTATGGGTTGACAGGACAGATGCTAGAGCAGTGTTTCCCAACGTGGGGCGTGAGCACAGGGGCAATTTAAAAATGGACTGGACACGACTTTAATTAACCCTTTTGCTTTGGGTTATTTAAATGAAATGTTAGATATCGGTGACAAATTCAAACAAAAAGGCAAATTCCTAAAAAAAAATGCGCTTATCTTCTATATTTCTTAAGGGAACAAAACAATTTATAAAGGTTAAAAATTATGTACGGGTGGCATGAAAAATTAGAAATGTTAAGGTAGGACAGGGCCTAAAAAAGGTTGGGAAACACTGTGCTAGAGTGTACCTTAGGTATCTGAAATCTTAGTTGAGCGACTGTTACCTTTAATTGGTCGTTAGATACCCTGCCTTTACACAAGTTTCCAACTATCGGCAAGTTGCAGTTTACCTACTACAAATTGCTTATTAGGTCGGTAACGTATGTTGAATTTTGATAATGGAGATACATGACCAGAACGACGGGTGTGGCGCATTGATTAGTAAACTTGTCCGTTACGTGTAAAGTCCCCGGTCGGAGTAAATAATTGTTTTATAGTTTTTATTTGTATTATTTAATAATTAGGTTGGATATTAAAAATATTTTTTTTTAAAGCGGAGTTATTTATTGAAAAGTATGTTTTGAATTCATAGGAGGATAAAACCCATATATATTTTAGTTGTTGACTTTGACATGCCTAATGTTAAGCAAGAGGAGACTCAACAGCGCCGGCGACTATAAGAAAATCGACTCAACTTACTATTGCTTCAGTCGCCGCCACTATGCCGGGCAAAGTAAAAGTACAAAACTCCTTAAAATCCGTAGAAGAGTACAATCGATAAACTTTGTTCGAAAATAGTTTTTGACATGATTTTAGAAAACAAGTTTAGTATACCTAGTATAGTATACAAGTTTTAGTATATATAGGTATACCTTCAAAGGTGGTAGGCAGTCTGCCGATCCGGGGTAGTACCACCACTTACAGGTATACAGACCGTGAAGTGATTTGGTCACGTTTCGGGATCAGCTTGTAAATTGCCGGTTCCATCTAGGCCGCCATAGTGGATGTGATTGCTACTCACAGTTATTGAATTGTATTAGCAGTGACATTAATTCATTGATCACACTTCGGCTTAACATCAAGCGGGGTGCTGTCATATGTCGAGTCACAATAAAAAAAAAGGTATGTATAATGTCGAACGTAAACGTTCTTTCTAAATGATATTTATTTACAACTGTTAAATTAATAAAAGTAGAGAACTCATAAAAGTAAGTCGTTCATAAAACTTGCGAACATTAATCCGTTAGCAGAGATTTAACTGAGATTTGCTTACACTCGCAATAAGTACGGGAAATGGGGAGATGTACAAGATAGGGGGGGTTAGAGGCATAAATCCTTAACTTGCACGAATTAAGCCCTCGTTAGTTGGATATTTCGAGCAAGCCCTGTCGAACTTGTAAATTTACGATATTTATTTTGAAAACTACAGGAATATGCCAGCCAGCAATATCCATGGGTTTTATACTCCTTTGAATTCAAAACATACTTTGTAATAAGCCTGTTTTAATATTATTGAGAAGATAATCGGAGACATCCTCAAGAAAGCTGGGTTGCACTAGCCTATAACCGTAGAGCTTGTATTAAAGAATTGTGGATGTGAAGGAAGCGAGGGAGTTGTGTCAGTATCGTGGCAAGTAGCGCTCCATTAAAGTTTCATTTTAACATTTATAATTTGACTTAGTACTACATTACAAACATTATAAATACTATTTTAATGTTGCAAAATGAAGCTTTTAAATACATCGCAAAGCATTCATTACTTCAAATAAACAGTTGAAACATAATAAAGTGCGCTATATTAAAATCATTCACTTCATAACTACGCCATTAGGCGTTGGAAAATGTTTAAGAAAAAACCCTGTTAATATTACTTACATTCACTGATGTTGTTACTATGTGGCCGTACACACATTAACTCCTTATTACGAGTATAATGGAAATGGAAACATTTCTATAATATATTTTTTTTATTTTTTTATTGTGACTCGACATATGACAGCAAATGTTAAGCCGAAGTGTGGTCCATGAATGAATGTCACTGCTACTACAATTCAATAACTGTGAGTAGCAATCACACCCACTATGCCGGCCTAGATGGAACCGGCAACTTACAAGCTGATCCTGAAACGTGACCAAATTACTTCACGGTCTGTATTATTTATTATTTGTACACACCTTGTAATGAAATTACATTGATTTCATTTAAGTTTGATATTTATTATTATATTATACTCATAATTAGATTCACCAACATCAGCCAGAAGGCGTCCACTGCTGAACATAGGCCTCCCCCTCAGAACGCCATTTCTAACGAAAAGATGTCAGTTGCATCCACCGGTTATTCACTATGTCAGTCCACCTAGTGGGAGGCCTACCTACGCTGCGTCTTCCGGTTCGTGGTATCCACTCTAGAACATTTCTTCCCCATCGGTTGTCGGTTCTTCGAGCATGTGGCCAGCCCATTAGTCGATGTGGTCACGCCTTATTCCCACAGGGATAGGCACTTACCACGATCCTGACACAACTTCCTCGCTTCCCTTACATCACAATCTCTTTATACAAGCTCTATGGTTATGGCACTTAGCAACCCAGCTTTTTTGAGAATGTCTCCGATTAGATCCATATGTTCTCTCCATCCTATAACCTTGGATCCTTCAAGCGATGCGTGGAGAAGCACCTTTGGCCGGCATAGTGACGGCACTCTTGGATCTCCTCTTGCTTATCATTAGGCGAGTCGGGGTCAAA
This sequence comes from Tinea trinotella, assembly GCA_905220615.1. Taxonomy (NCBI): domain Eukaryota; kingdom Metazoa; phylum Arthropoda; class Insecta; order Lepidoptera; family Tineidae; genus Tinea; species Tinea trinotella. Next base: position 1,307,766 of record HG992320.1, on the reverse strand, counting down.
TGTCATGTCACAATAAAAAAAACACTCCTGGGCCTGTCTAACTAAATTGTCATGAATATGGGTCCTTACGATCTTGACACAACTCTTTTGCTTCCATCTTCATACAATCTCTTTTCTATTGAACCTCTGCATTTTTTAAGAATGGCCCCAGTATAAATACAATTCTACAAGATTATGATCAATCAAATTGTCACGCCTTTTCCCACAGAGATAGGCAGAGACAATGGAGCGCCACTTACCACGATCCTCACTCAACTCCCTTGCTTCCTTCACATCCACAATTCCAAAGCGATACTAATATAAAATCAATACGGTAGGTATAATCCACATAATCTGTACCTACATTAATAATTAGCACATTTCTGAAGCGAAATAATACGAAGCAATTTTCTTTTGATATATTTCTTCGCATTTAACTCACTAATTGCTTACCTTCTATAATCTTCTAGAAGAACTACGACCAATTTAATATCTATTCATTTCTTTTCCTCTAAGTTTTTTTATTTTATTGTGACTCGACATATGACAGCACCCCGCTTGATGTTAAGCCGAAGTGTGTTCCATGAATGAAAGTCACTGCTACTACAATTCAATAACTGTGAGTAGCAATCACATCCACTATGCCGGCCTAGATGGAACCGGCAACTTACAAGCTGATCCCGAAACGTGACCAAATCACTTCACGGTCTGTATACTTGTAAGTGGTGGTACTACTCCGGATCGGCAGACTGGGTACCACTGCTTACCACTCTTTGATAACCAGACCCGAAGCAAAAAATCCATCTCTTTTTTTATACAAATATTTGCAATATTTAATATTATAAAATTTTACAAATTAAATTTGTAATATTTTATTTGTAACTTTGGGCGCAACAAACCAATCGCTAAACCGTTCGTCCACGCCTTTCGTCAAAAGTCATGCCTATTCGTCCTTTTTTCACATTTTTCTTTGCGACAGGCGTATCTGGCTGTTATGAGGGTGTCCCAGGTTCGATTCCCGGTCGGAGCAAATATTTGTTTCATAGCCTTTATTTGTAATATTTATTAGTGAGATTAAATTTACAATTACAAATTATAAAAAAAAGAAGGCAGAGATTTGCTCCGAGTCTGGTTGTCAAAGAGTGAGCAGCCGTGATCCCAGTCTGCCGATCCGGGGTAGTACCACCACTTACAAGTATACAGACCGTAAAGTGACTTAGTCGCGTTTCGAGATCAGCTTGTAAGTTGCCGGTTTCTACTAGGCCGGCATAGTGGATGTGATTGCTACTTTCCGTTATTTAACAATTGCTAACAAAAATGGATTTAGTTAGAAATTGTTTTATAAAGTTTTCTTTTTTTTCTTTAAAGCAGATCTCGCGTTTCGAGATAAGCCTGAAAGCCTTACTTCAGGGAGACGACAGCTAGTTGACTGTATTTAACCGCATCTATGAATGCAGTTAAATACCGCTTACCATCAGGCTGTCATTTGTCGAGACACAATAGACAAAAAAACTTTCAACAAAAAATTCACGTTCTGTATACTTACAATTATACAGACCGTGAAGTGATTTGGTCACGTATCGGGATTGCTAGCTCGTAAGTTGTCGGTTCCAACCAGGCCGGCATAGTGGATGTGATTGTTACTCACAGTTATTGAATTGTAGTAGCAGTGACATTCATCCATGGACCACACTTCGGCTTAACATCTAGCGGGGTGCTGTCATATGTCGAGTCACAATAAAAATAGGCACCGACTTCCAGAACCACAAGAAGTCGCTACACTGAAAAGCGAAAAATAATAACCCTACCTAGTACCTACCTATAACTTAAATAAAATATACCTCCCCCTTTATTAGGAAGTCAGTAGTTATCACTTTCATTATTATTCACCATAAAAACAAATTATGTTAAATCTAAAATCTAACAAAAGGTCGGAGTTTTTTCCGACCAAATCGGAGACATCCTAAAAAAACTAGGTTGCCTAGTGCCCATTTATTTATTTATTTATTTGTAAATTCTACAGCTTTTTACAATACAATAATCAATACTTATTCATTGTTTTTGCACTTTGGGTTAATAAAACCTGAGATTGTAGACATTGCTTTGTCGTGTTCATGAGGTCAATATGGGAGTATTTTGTGTTGTATGTGCGCATGGCCCGGTTAAGGACACTGTTGTAGGCGTAGTTGGTATTAGAGGACGGCACTGAGAATAACGTTACATGTCTAGAACGGCGTTTAGGTACGTACAGGTTCAACTTCGCCAACAGTTCCGGGCTGTCGATGCGTCCAGACAATAATGCGTGCAACAGTAGCATGTCGCACAGTTGCCGACGATCAACGAGATTAGGCAGTTTGTAATGAGCACATGCCGAAGCATAGTTTTCGAAACAGTTATAGCTTTTAAAATTTAGAAATTTTATAGTAGAGCTTAGTAGTAGACCATAGTAGGAGACCATAATAGTAGAGCTTCTATGAAAAGAATTGTGAATGTGAGAGAAGCGAGGGAGTTGTGTCAGGATCGTGGCATGTGGCGCTCTATTGTCTCTGCCTATCCTTGCGGGAAAAAGGCGTGACATGTGATTGATTGATTGTTAAATCTAACACATTACTCTAACAAATAACTTCGAGGCAAGTAGATGTCGCATTTCAATAAAAAAAACTATTTTCGTTCGTTCTACTCCTTAACTAATATCTACCCTCCATAAGGGGGAAGTCGTAAACATAAAAATGATCTTTCAATTTATATAACGCGAATGTTTCATTTTGATGTAGTTTAACGAATCGTTAGAACAATGTACTTGAGGGAGGCTTTCCTTAAAACTGTTCTGAGAGGAGAATTTCATTTCCTTAGTGAAAACTCGAATGGATGACACAATAAGCGATGGTAAAACAAATATCTATATCATGTTTTTATTATTTTACTATGACTTGACATATAACACCCCGCCTGATGTTAAGCCCGAGTATAACTAAAGGCAACTACTACTTCAATTAAATAACAGGAGTTCTAGTTGGAACCAGAAACTTTCAAACCTATCTTGAAATTTATCTGAACACTTGAAAGTGGTGATAAGTTATTAAAAAAGAATAAATATTTACTATTTAATGTATATATTTAGGTAATGTGTTGACCTGGGATCCTTGAAGCGATTCGTGAAGAAGCACCTTTGGCTGACATAGTGACGACGACTGAGGCAACCGTGAACCGAATAGTTATTTTCAGTCCTCATCACTCTTGGATCTCCTCTTGCTTATCATCAGGCGGGTCGAGGTCTGATGTCGTGTTACAATATATAATATATATTTACAAAAAAGTACCCTAATCAATTTGACTCCATCATTAATAATTTTATTTATTTAAATAAATAGTAAGTACATTTTACCATAAAACAACTTGGGTAACTGAATAAGTAATAAACAGTATAACATTCAAAGAACCTTCCAACTCACGGGGGTTGAAAAAAAAGCCTTTGTGATATCGAATGATGCCTGAGGGATGCCTAACGTTAACCTCTGGGGGGAGATAGTGAGTAAAATCGGCCCCATCTTGCTACAATCGTCGTTTTCTTAAATCTCTACTCAGTTCAAAGAAGATTTGCTTTACTTTAACTAAGATGAAAAATAGAGATAATGGGAATTTAAATTATTGTGTCGAATAGAGGCCTGATGAGTGCGGTCCATTAGCTACGAAACAATTTTTTTCTCCGACCGGTAATCGAACCCGGGACTTGACGAGTAACATACTGGTGTTACTCGTTACTATTAACCAATGCGCCACGCGTGTCGTCAAAGGCGTCGCCACGCGATTGAATAAATTCGATTTCAATTAATATAAAGTTTAGCTTTGAATATTTCTCTTGCTTCCTTTTAATCCATAAAATCTCTAATTAATGTTTTTAAAAGATTAAAGATTAAAATCTAATAAAAGAGTGAGGGATAAATCTATCGATCATATAAGGCAATTTTCTTAGCGTCCACAGATGCTTTATGCGGGTGCCGGGTTCATCGCGTGGCAGGAAAAAAGTGAACGAGGGATCTGGACTTGGGAAAGAAGGTTTATAATATAATTTATAAAACTTAATTTTATTAATACGGAAAAAGGATCACAAACTAATATTATTTGTACATTGAGATATAGTTTAAATTAATCAGTAATACCTACCTACAGTCTTACTACAAAAAATATCTAAATCGGTGTTTAAATACTTTGTATACAGTCAAACGTCATTTTGTGGTACTAAATAGACTTAAAACATGTTTATTGCCTGTCTAAAGCGCATTTATTTTATAGTAAGACCGCTAATATTTAAATGCTGTAAAAGCTTTGAAGAAATAATGTATTTGTGTATAGACCTTGAAAAGACTTAATCGCGTTAGGCTGGCATATTGGATGCGAATGCTACTCGCAATTAATTAACTTATTAGCAGTCGCTTCTATTTATAGACCGCAATAAGGCGGGATGTTGTAACAAGGCTCAATGAAAATATATTTAGTATTGAATATTTTTCACTAAAGCCTACTTGATTTTTATAAGATTGCAGAGTACTACGAATTTAATCTGCTGAATGGAATTAACATCTTGTAGATATATATAGAAGTGTAGAATCGCAATCCAAAAGGGGCGGTTCAAACTTGCTCGTACCAATGTATCTTTGTAGAGTTGTCTAGTCGCTCAGGCCTTAGTACAGACATGTTTACAAGTATTAAAGATATAAACTATGTCTAGCTCCTCTGTTTATGTGGTTTTATTTTGTTATGTTTTGTATTATAAAATAATACTGTGTACAACATCAGGAAAGCTGGGTTGCCTAGTGCCCATAACCACAGAGCCTGTATGAAGAGAATTGTGGATGTGAAGGAAGCAAGGGAGTTGTGCAAGGATCGTGGTAATGGGCGCTCCATTGTCTCTGCCTATCCCTGTGGGGAAAAGGCGTGACAATTTGATTGATTGATTGACAATTTAGTTCGTTTGAAAGGTCAAGTCTTGTTTTTTATTAACATTTGTTCAAACCTTTTTATATTGTTTACACAAATTTACACCTATGCAATATTTTGTATGTGTGTATATTATGTTTGTTTTTAATGTTTAATCTTTAGTGCTTGTTGAGTATTCACAAAGATATTAAAGGTTTGTCTGGTGAATAATATCTGGCGGCCTTAAATCCGCCTTTTCCAATTATAGTACAATAAAGTTTTATAAATAACATAATTGAAGATTGACATGTATTTTAGTAAAATTTCAAGATATAATACTCTGATTGTTAAAATACAAATCAATGATAACAATTATTTCCTCCAATCTCAGTGTTTCAGTTGAAGAATTTCACCGAAATTTAATTTATCTTTTGTCCAAATATTTCTAAAAGTAATTTATTTTCCGAGTTTACGATGTACTTTTGTATTTTCTTTCCCCGAGCGACGTTTTGCTTATGGGCCGCCATTTTTGATATTTTGACAGGTCGGTAAAGAGTTCACTTTTTCGGGCTCTTATGCTTTTGTCACTTTGATAAATTTGCCACGATTATTACGAATTCTGTTTACTTTCATACGCCACAAGGCTGCGCCTGTATTAATTAATTTTCTTGTGTAATAATTTCGCTGTGATTAATATCGACCTGTTTGTATACAATTTTGATTGTCTTTGCAATATGAGAGAGGGTGTCTCGTCTTAGATTTACGACAATAGCTACGCGTTCAGTTTAATCTACGTGCCGGTACTAATGTGTCTTCGTTGACATCATTACTTGACGCCACTTTTATAAATTACATAGTATAATCTGTCTAAGCCGAAATGACGCGCCCCTCCACTGCATTTACGCACACGAGCAAATATAAAATATGGATAAAACACACCGAAAATGCAATTGTAATTGGTTATTCAGTTGCTGGTTAGACACAAAAGGAGGAGCACGCTGATGAAGTATAATAGTATAGTTAATAATATTTGCATTCACACATTTAAATAAACTAATAAAGTGGGAGGGCGCATCATTTATAGTTAGACAAGCTATAAATATATTTACTTGGATATGGTAAAATAGAGCTTTACCATATCTTTCAGGAAATACATTTTACAGCTAACTAAAGCCCAAAAGATTTAGAGGAAAAAAACATAACAAATAACTTTGTGTCGAGCTTAACTTAAACCTTTTTTTTGTGGCGAGTTTACAATTGCGTCGAATCTACATTGTTGCTCTTCACCTCGGGTTTTGAGTCTCGGAGGCCCGCGGGCGTATCGTTTTGTGATATAAAAGAAAATTGTGTTTGTTCTATATATTTGTATACATATAGACACTTCGGCGTATCACCCCCGTGCTCCATTTAACTTGTATCGTGAAGAATATTTGATATTTTTCTTGTTATGTTCCAATTTACCTCGTGTGAACGTTCTACTATGAACAATTCTTAGCATTAATATTTAGTCTTTGTTCGTATGTTTGTTTAAAAATGTTGTATTGTAATTGAAATTTACTCTTTAGTAAATACTCGTATCTATAGTAACTGCTACTACAGGTATTAATCAATCAAATCAATTTGTCACACCTTTTCCCACAAGGATAGGTAGAGACAATGGAGCGCCACTTGCCACGATCCTGACACAACTCCCTCGCTTCCTTCACATTTACATTTACAATTCTCTTCATACAAGCTCTATGGTACTACAGGTAAATAACTAGAAATATTTAACTGTATAATAAGGCAGTGTGCGGTTATAGATGTTGTGCGAATATAAACAAACTATTAAAACAAAACTAATCGAAGTTTTTTGATCTGCATTGTGCTTAGTCACGGCGTTTGAGACAACTGTAAAGCGAGTCGGAAGGTATCAAGACCACAACTTTTTTTGTCGTGACTCGACATAATATTACAGCACCCCGTTTGATGTTAACCTTGAGTGTGCTCCATAAATGGATGTCAGTGCTACTACAATTCAATAACTGCAGGTTAGCAAACACATTCCACTATGCCGGCCTAGTTGGAACCGGCAACATACAAGCTGATCCCGAAACGTGACCAAATCACTTCACGGTCTGTATATCTGTTAGTGGTGGTACTACCACCCCCGATCGGCAGACTGGATAAGCATATCTGGCTCACCTAGCCAGTTAAACCAGCTAAATTTACGGTTGCCTAAGTTAAACGTCTAATAAAAAGTATCGTAAATCGTTCATGATAGACCAACTAACGTAGTTTTGTCAGCGAAATCTTTGAACGTGAGAGAAGTAAAGGTTCTTTTCCCGTAGTTAATTTCTAAAAGCTTCATTTTATAAAGAAACAATATAACGTTTCATATAACAAGCAATAAAAAAGACATTTGGAGAACAATATACGATAAAGGACCTTTTTGTTTTTACCTTTATTTTTTGGAAAATCGTTAATACCACTGAGCCCTTGAGAATACTAATATGAAATTTGTGACAAAAATTGAAATTGAAATGAAACTAAATTGAGTTTTTATAGAATTATATTAAACTTATTGTTACTTTATAGCTTGAGTTTTTATCGGTTTATTATTTTGCTTTTGGGAAATTTTCTTTGTCAGAAATCAGTGACGGAAAAGCTTTTGTTACTTTTTTTGTTCAAGTATATAGACCGTGAAGTGATCGGGATCTACTTAAAAGGTTTTTAACTAGGCCGGCATAGTAAATACGTTTCCTATTTGTAATTATTTATCTTTAGTATTATTGCCTGGATCTTATTCCAGCTTAACATCAGGCTGCTCTAATAGGTCGTGTCTAAATAAAAAAAAACTATGTAGACTCTTATGTAATGTTTCCAGAACCATAGATTTGTATGAAGAGGATTGTGGACGCGAAGAACTCACGAAGTGTGTTAGAATCGTAAAAAGTATCACTGTAAATAAATCAAATATAAAAAAAAAACTTTTATTTCACATAATTAATTACAAAAGTTTACAAGAGGCGAACTTAATGGTGATTTTCCTCACTGCAGGAAGTAAACCAAAAAATTAATAATTTCGAATATGAAAAATATATAGTATAGATAATATAATATATAAATCATATACACAGTACATATATTATACATAAAACATATATAAATATTTATTCAATGTAAAAAATAAAATTACTAGAATTAAAATTATTAATTTAGTTGAATTAAATTAGAGGTAAATTAATTCAAACTAAATTAATTCATGTAAAATTAATTCCTTATTATAAAAAATATATATAATAATAAGGAAAGCATGACAGTTAGATTTTTCAAACTAATAAACAGCCTTTTGAAAAAACCTTTCACAGCTTCATTAACTAGTTTACATAAAAACGTTTATTCAGTATTTTGTCAGTGATATTAGGAACACATAACCAACTACGTTTACATGACGAAGAGAATTTACAATGTAAATAATTAAACTGGAGTGGAATGCTGGCACAAATTTTGTATTACACCAATTTGTTCTAGAGATTCAGCGTGTCGGCATAGTGGGTGTGACTGCAGTCGAGGCACAATAAAAAACGTCTACCTAGCTGGATTTAAAAAAAATTAAGGATCGACATATGCCAGCACACCGGCTGATGTTAAGCTTAAAGCGTTATTTTTATTATTATTAATTTTTATTTTGACTCAACATATGACAGCACCCCGCTTGATGACCCAGACCCGAATCAAAAATCCATCTCTTTTTATTTTATTACCAAATATTTGCTCCGACCGGGGATCAAACCCGGGACTTTAAGCGCAACACATCAATCGCTAAACCGTTCGTCCACGCGTGTCGAACTAGTGTGTTAACCAATGCCCCGCCTGTCGCCAATTTCCTGCAAATCTCAAGTTGTTCTAAAACGCGACTAAATAATCACTTCCACAATATGTGTTTTATCGCTTGCTTCTCTAAACCTTTCTGGTGTGGACATGTTATTGTCAGAAATGCTCGTTACAGAATTCCTTATCATTTGTAAAGAAATAGTTTCGTAATAATGAAACACAATAAGTCACCGTATGTCGATACACGTCGACAGTTCGACGTTGAGGGATTTATTATGAACGTTTGTTCTACAGTCATTTCTGTGATTAATTATCTTTTAAGTTATATTAATTTTCTAAGCATACGAGGTTACTGTATAAAGTGACTTATGAAAATCATGTCGCTTTTAACTGCAAATGACTAATTGATAGGGTGGTATTTAATAAAGGAAGCAAAAGAGTTGAGTGATGATTTTGAAAAAAGAGGCTACGTTGGAAATTTTTCCTCGATTTATTTGTTTCTAAATATCTTAGGGTACTTAATTTGTCAATAAGCTCTTTCGTTATAAATCACGAATAATCATTATGTTATCTAGTAAACTATAAAGATTGAAAAGCTAGAATTATTGAACAACGAAACCATCAAGCATTGTGTAATAATTGTATAGATTTCGTTAAACTATCCATAAATTCATATTTTTTAAATTATTGTATTTATTGATGAATTGGTCAAGAAATGGCTTTGCAATCTAAAAGCGGGTAGTTTATTAGGCTTTGATAAACATATAAATTTTTGTCATAGTATTTTCTTAGATTTTGCGAAATTAATGAATTAAACAAATTTTATGCGGCTTACTATCGCATTTATTTTGGTTTTGATTTTACATTTTTTTATTATTCCGACGTTTCGAGAGCTTTGCAGCCATCGTGGTCACGGAGAGACAGGTGTTGGTCGTCCTATTGGTTGATGCTGTTATTGTTTCTAAAACCCCGTTTGATATTTTGTTTTTCTGTTCCCGGTTTATGGCAAATTTTTGCAAAAATAACTGACGGTGTCATCTGGTTTGGCAGTTTGCTGGACTTGGGACTTGAGTTTGTGAATTATGGGGTCCCAGGTGTTAGATAATCGCCAACCACCTTCTCTATTGAAATTAGGATGTTTTTTAATCTCAATAGCCTCGCGTACCATCCTGGGTATCAGTCGACTTTCTTTTGCAAGGATCTTCGGTTTGTCGAAACGGATGAAACGGATGTCAAAACGTCGGAATAATAAAAAAATGTAAAATCAAAACCAAAATAAACGCGATAGTAAGCCGCATAAAATTTGTTTAATTCATTAAATTTTTGTCATGTAAAATATCTAAAAAAAACTTCTTAGATGTTTACTTACTCAATTTTCTATATTTTATAGAAATAAAGTTTTACTCATACGAAAAATTCGGGACAGACTGTGGGATCAGTTGCAGACTTAAGTATTTAGACGAATAATAAGTTACTGGAATATGTTTAACGGAATAGGGGAAACTCATCGGCTTATATCTTCCCTTACGTACTTCACCCTAAAAAGATAAAGTAATATAAATCGTTTTTTATAAAATTCCAATTAAGTAATTGGTTCTACTGATTTATAATGTAAATGCCGTGGCTTGGTAGTTCAATTGATACAGGTTTAAATCTTTACACCTGACCAGCGTTTATTTGTCGATCCTACTCAGTATTTTTTTCTTTCAAATCGTGGACATTCTTAAAAACGTACCCCTGTTGCCCGTAAAATTCATAAGATTTTTCCGTGTAGAAGTATAGTTAAGTCTTGTTTTATATATCTCTATAAAACATCAATCAATCAATCAAATTGTGACGCCTTTCTCCCACAGGGATAGGCAGAGACAACGGAGCGCCACTTGCCACGATCCTGACACAACTCCCTCGCTTCCTTATCATTCACAATTCTCTTCATACAAGCTCTATGATTTGGGGCACATGACAACCTAGCTTTCTTGAGGATGTCTCCGTTTTATATTTTAAAGGTTTTATATAAAATTGAACCATAGTTTAATAAAACCTTAAAATTAAATGGTATAATAATAATAATATCATATTAAATAAAAAAGATATATCGAAATATGATTAGTTGGTTATAAAAAGTGTCATAGTAGAGTACAGTAACACAAGGTTCCACTAATGAACATGGACGTGACACACACTGAATGGCAGTTATATCGATAACTATTCATATATCGATACTTATCGGACTGTACATCATTATTTCTGTTATTTATAATAGTCTGAAAATGTGTTTTTCTCTTTCACGAATTTTGTTTATTTTGTATTGAAAATTAAAAAGGGACAAAACATATTTTAACTACATTCAAAAACGTTTTTAGTTTTTATGAATAAACTTTGGCCGGCATAGTAACAGCGACTGAGGCTAACGTAAGTTGTGTCTATTTTTTTAGTCGTCGGCACTCTTAGACTTCCTCACAGGCAATCCGAAAGATGATGCTGCTACGGATACTACATATCTACAAGCAGCTGTCGTCCCTGCTATGCCAGCCTCGCTGAACTCGTACAACTTTTAAACTAATCCTGAAACGCAACTGAGTTACTATACGATTTTTACACCTGACTCGACGCCTAAAATATCTCCTATGCTTCAGACCGTCTCGTCGCATGCTGTGAATGTCTGAATATCTAAATCTTTGTTGATAAGGCAAAACCTAAATCAATACGTTTGAAATCACTACTGGTACCAATGTATCTTCAAAAAAAGTTTTTTGGTCGCCCCGTATCTATGATACAAACACCATTAGTAGCTTGGTATGTATGAAAACAAAAATTGTAACACATAAAAGGTGAAACAGTGCCGTTTATGTATCGTAAAGTATATTTTTAGATTTCTATTTTAAGACGTGCTCGTATCATAGACACTAGCTGACCAAAGTACATATACCATAGATACGTTGGTACCGGCAAGTGATTTTGAAGTCACCTTATTCAAGTCACCTCTACTACAACATAGCAATAAAAGCCTGAATTTTGTAACGTGTCAAATCGTAATTTGACGTTAAATCCTCATTGGGATAAACACGTCAGCGGATTTGATGCTGAAAGGTCTGAAATTCTATCTACGTGTCTCTATACGTAGGCACGGACGTGATGTCGAACATGTTTTGCTGACTGTATTTACGCGTGTATTTTGTAAAGAATTAAGGTGTTTTTTTAACGATTTTAACAACCTAAATTTAGCAAGGCAATTTTTTTTATCGTGTCTTCACATATGACAGCACCCAGCTTGATATTAAATTAAGCTAGAGTGTGGTCCATGAATGGATGTAACTGCTACTACAATTTAATATCTGTAAGTAGCAATCACATCCACTATGCCGGGCTAGTTGGAAACGGCAACTTACAATCTAATACTAAAACGTGACCAAATCACTTCACGGTCTGTATACTTGTAAGTCGAGTCATAATAATAAAAGTCACCCTGTCATATGTCGAGTCACAATAATAAATAAAAAAAGCGTGTAAGTTGCCGATTCCAACGAGGCTGACTAGGCATGTGACCACTGTCCAGCTTAACATTAGGCGGGGTGCCGTCATATGACAAATCACATTTATAAAAAAACACCATGCCGTTGGAACCGGCGTGACTACCCCCGACTATAGTAGACTGGGCAATAGACCACCAACTGTCTGCCTATTACTAAAAGTAAGGCAAGGTTAAGGCAAACTAAAGCTAAGGGTCAAAGAGTTTGAATTAACAGTCATTTATTGTCAAAGAATAAGTTCGTATGCATGATTTGAAATTGGAACCAAACAATGAGATTAGCTTTAAGTCACGTTCCCCCAATTAGAATAGGACGAACCTTTTGAATTAATTTGAACGTGGAACACTCGATTCTGATGTAGTGGCCGTTTCAAGTGCCTTTACCCTTTGTTTGTATAAACAATCAATTAAATCACATATTTAAAGCAGCTTAAGGTTTATTTTCCTATGCATTCTTTTATCAAAGCGCGTGAGATGATGAGCAAAACCTTGTCATTTGTAAGTTATTTAAATATTTGAATATGCATTGTATTTTCTTTGTTATAGGATCGAAAATCCTTTGTTCAAACAGAGATTTAATTAATAAATGGATTTGTTATATGATTTTGGCTTGTTCGTTCATTAGAGATTGAAATATTAGGCTTTTAGGCAAATTTTAAGGTCGATGTTTTTCAATTTGAAATGGAGATATGCGAATTAACATAGACTTATCATTAGTGTAAATTACATTAGGCAGGCATAGTGAAAGCGACTGAGGCAACCGTGAACAGACTCGGTAATTTTAGTCGTCGGTACTCTTGGACCTCAATTATGCTATATTAAACTACTAAATTTGCTTATACCATAGAAACAGAACGATCAAAGTACATAATTTCAAAGTGACTAATAGTGACGGCGACTGGGACAGGGAACTGATTCGTTTTTTTTCCAGTCGTCGGCGCTCTTATACCTCTTCTTGCTTACCAACAGGCGGGTCGAAGTCAAACGTCGAGTCACAAAAAAACCTCGTAGTATTATAAACTGTATTCCATCTTAACATCAGTCAAAGTGATGTCGTACGTTGAGACACAATAAAATACAATGAAAAAAATATTAATTTAATTAAACTGTATTTTTTTAACCTTAGAGCTTGTATGAAGTGAATTGTGGATGTGAAGGAAGCGAGGGATAGTAGCAAGTGGCGCTCCGTTGTCTCTGCCTATCCCCATTTGAAAAAGGAGTGACAGTTTGATTGTCTTTTTTTGTTGTGACTCGATATCTGACCTCGCCTGAAATAAACGCATCAAATAAAAAAGTAAACATATTATCGAAATGTCTTTTAACCCATTAAGATAATACAAAAAGTATAAAGAAAACAAAAAGAACTCATTACTCAAAAAAACAAAACAGCCATTAGGTTTTATTTCAAAAAGTAGTTTCACAAGTAAAATCGATACAAAGGGGGTCTCCGCCAATTATTTACGGAACCCTTCCCTTGTGAGTTTCAACCATTTATTACCTTTGAGAAAACCTCCCCCTTAAAGGGATGAAAGATAAGACTCGTGATTCCTTTGTTATTTACACGATTTTAAGAAACTAAAAAGGTTATTTCCACCATTTTGTCAGATGTCCGTGATAGTACGAATGTAACGAGACAATCAAGAAAATTGTTCGGATTTCTTTGCTTTCTTTTTCTATCACTTTTTGTTCATATTGTTCCTTTTCTTTGAAGAACGAATCATAATGATCGAATTATATTGCAAATAATATTCATTTATCATTATTTACGTACTAATCGTAAACGCAGTAGTGCCCAGTCTGCCGATCCGGGGTAGTACCACCGCTTACAAGTACGAGCATACAGACCGTAAAGTGATTTAGTCGCGTTTCGGCATCAGCTTTTAAGTTGGCAGTTCCAACTAGGGGCATGGTGGATACTTACAGTTATTCAACTGTATTAGTAGCAGTCGCCTCCATTCATGGACCGCACTCCATCCTAACACCCATCCACAATAAAAACGTACATCCACAATTATCTTCATACAAGCTCTACGATTATGGGCACTAGGCAACCCAACTTTCGTCATTTTGCATAATTGATATGGTTTGGTATTAAATAAATTTTATGCGGCCTACTGTCGCGTTTATTTTTGGTTAATTATTACACATTTTTTTATTATTATTATGACGTTTCCAGAGCTTTGCAGCGATAGTAAGCCGCAATAAAGTTGTTTGATCATTAATCATTGTTCGCGCAAAATCTAAGAAATTTCTATGTATTGTTATTATAAAAACAATACATAGAATTACAACTTACAATTGTTATTGCTATAACAATTTACATGTTTGTAAATTTACAGGCCCATTTAAGTTTTATAATGCTTCTTTAGAAAGCATTTTTATTTATTTACTTTTTTCTTTGTCCACAGATTGTGTACACTTACAACTGTACAAAGATTTAAAGGAACGGCAGAGGAATGGGCAGACCAAAGCTTCCCTCTCACTTCAACAGTTCCTTGGGTTCGAATCTGGATTTACCCTGGACAAGGAGTCAAACACGTTGGCCTTGTTGTGTGAAGATGTCGTCCCAGTCCTTGCTTTCGATACTAGAGAAGTATTGATGCAATGGAGAGTTAAGGTTAGCAATATTGATTTATATTTATATTTCATCATCATCATCATCATCAGCCAGAAGACGTCCATTGCTGAACATAAGCCATTCGTTCGAACGCCATTCCGCGACAGAGATGACCTGTTTGGCGGCTTTTTCAGCTACATCAGCGATTTGTTTATACAATAGAATATATTTTTATAAGTACCAAGCTATTCTATATCCAGGAATCCATAGACACATCTCCCAAAGCTTAAGTCCTCTGCTTTCACAGGAATAGGCAGAGCGAAAGGCGTACCAAATAACACGATCTTGAAATAACATTCTCGCTTCCATCACAACTAGGCTGGCATAATGGATGTGATTGCTACTCACATTTATTGAATTGTAGTAGCAGGACATCCATTCATGGACCACACTCCAGTGTAACATCAAGCAGGGTGCTGTCATATGTCGAGTCACAATAAAAAAAACATCCACAACTCCTATCTTTCCAAGCAATTCAATATCTAATACATTGTGACAGGTACAGCATAACTTGGGGAGTAGTCGTGAGTTTGCTGCTGTGTTAATAACCGCTCCAGCTGCGACGGGTGCCCGCGCCGGTCCCGTGCGGTTACACGCATGCGGTCCGCGGTTAGCACTATGCATTAACAGGCCACCGGAAGTACTTGCATTATGGGATGTTAAATTATTAAGGTAAGTTTGTTTATGTTTGAATTACAGAGTTGTTTTGTTATTTAAGGCTCGACGATATCGTATTTTATCGATATCGTATTTTGAGGAACTTATGACAATCAAATAACTATAGTGCATTTTCTTAGATTTTGCGTGAACATTGGTTAATGAATCATTGTGAAATTTTATGTGGCTTACTATCTCCATCCGCGATGGCTGCAAAGCTGTCGAAACGTCGGATACAAAAAAGCAATAACCAAAAATAATGAAGTTTGTATAATTCATAAAATAATTACTTCTTACAATGTTATGAACTTAAAAATATAAATATATATGTAAAGAAGAAATGTTCACAAAAACACTTAATCCAACAAATTTACAAATACTTTATATTATTTATGAAAAAAATATGAAATTTTATCACAAAAAAATATAAGTTCTCGGTTTTTATTGCGATAATTCGATATTTTTCTTCGTAAATATGAATAGTCAATTATTGAATAGGACACTTAATCGCCTAGAAAATTAACAAAATTGTCCTACTAGCATTGAGGTAATAATTGCACTACAGGTACTACTTTTTTTTTGTGACTCGGCATCTGACCTCGACTCGCCTGATGATAAGCAAGAGGAGGTCCAAGAGTGACGACGACTGGAATAACCAAGTTAGTTCCCGGCTGCCCCAGCCGCCGCAACTATGCTGGCCTAAAACTTATACGGTCTATGCCTAATAGTAAAATTATTCGTACAGAAAATATCGTTTGCTTATGATTAATTTGCAGATCTCAACCTTATTGCGCAAAAAGCACGTTTTGTTTATAACGTAGAGAGTAAGTTGTAATTTATGTGACTCATGATGGTTTAAAAAATACACTTTTGACAAGTAATTTTTATTTTTGTTGTCGCTCGACATATAACAGAATTTTCCTGTTAAGCTCGAGTGTAGTACATGAATGGAGGCTACTGATACTTCACTTAAATAATTGTAAGTATTAGTTTTCAAGTAGCATTCAAGCTTATTCTGAAAGTCACTTCACGGTCTGCATACTTAAAAGTAGTAGGTACTACACCGGTTCGGCAGACTGGGCAAATGACCACTCTGCCTGCCTACCACTCTTATAATTTTTTTTTCGTTTTTTCTTACGTAACTATAAAAATCGCAAACTTTATATCATTTATTTTACTTTTAATAAATGTCAATATTTATTTTAAAATAGGTTTGAGTCTCTAATTTTTTTAAATTGTGACTCGTAATAATTATAAGTATGAGGCAACTTACGAGCCGATCCTGAAAAACGACTGAATTACTTCACGGTCTGTATACTTGTAATTGGTGGTACTATCCCGGATCAGCAGACTGGGCACTCTTGGACAACCGGACCCGAAGCAAATTTTTTTATCAATAAATATTTGTCAATTTATTTAAATGATCAAAAATTACAAATAAAAGCTATGAAACAAATATTTGCTCCGACTGGGATTCGGACCCAACATAGTTCAAACAATATAATCCTTATATATCAAAATGTCTAAAACATATTATATAAAAATGATGGCGAAAAGTTCTATGCGATAATGGTTTGCGGTATACATTTGTAGGGTAGATACTTATAAAAAACTCGTTATTCATAAGAATGGCTAGAAAAAGGCGCGACTTGGTAGAGATCGTAGGGATGTCATAAATAAAAAAATTCGGGTCATTATTTAACAGTTGAGAAGACACCCTCTCTTTGGCTTCTTTCACCAATGCTAATCTGTGAATATAGTATGAGTTTTGCACAGTGGCATGCGGTGGGATTTAACACAAGGTAGGCAAAAAAGATATCGAAGGAAGTATTGTAAAATTCACAGAATACTACTTTTATTTTGTACTATGCTAATCTGTGATTTTTTAATTGTGACACGACATCTGACCTCGACCCGCCTGATGATAAGCAAGAGAAGGTCCAAGAGTGGCGATGACTAAGAAAACCGAGTTTGTTAACAGCTGCCCCAGTCGTCGTCACTATGCCGTCCAAAAAATATATAGTATGAGTTTTGTTTTGCAGTAGCTATGTTTGCGTGTTGTTTTATTATTAATATTACAAATTAAGAAACACTTCAAATACTTAATTTTACAATACAAATTATAAAAAATTACCAAAAAAATAAACACTTGTGTAAAGTAGAATGTGTAACCAAGAATGACCTTTTTTGTACATGTGTACTACATTGATAAAATACATGACCACACCCAATATTAGTTCTATAAAGTAAATCAATTAATCAAATTGTCACGTCTTTTGCCCACAGGGATAGGCACAAAGGATCGTCACTTGTCACGATCCTGACACCACTCCTTAAAATAAAAGTAATAAAATAATATTAAAATAAACTGGTGGCTTTGGTTTACTTGTATTGTTTAGCCAGCGAATGCCCATGGCAGACATCAATCAATTAAATTGTACGAGTACAATCAATTAAATTGTACGAGTACAATCAATTAAGTTGTACGAGTACAATCAATTAAATTGTACAAGTACAATCAATTAAATTGTACGAGTACAATCAATTAACTTGTACGAGTACAATCAATTAAATTGTACAAGTACAATCAATTAAATTGTACGAGTACAATCAATTAACTTGTACGAGTACAATCAATTAAATTGTACAAGTACAATCAATTAAATTGTACGAGTACAATCAATTAAATTGTACGAGTACAATCAATTAAATTGTACAAGTACAATCAATTTAATTGTCAAGGATAGGCAGATACAACGAAGCGCCACTTTACACTGTAGATTGACCAATTAAACCATTTTTTGTTTTAGTTAGAGTTACAATATTTTACAATCGGTTACAATATGTTCATCGTAATATGTACAAAGTTACCGCGACTATCAGTCAGATCATGAAACATCACTATGTCTGGCAAGCCTGCGGGGTTAGGTTGAGCAAGTTAAAACGATAATCGTCTGTCGTCGACGATTGGCAAAATAATAAAAGCTAGGCTAAATTCACGAAAATAAGACTATTGATGATAAGGGTAAAATGTGTCGTCGCACAGACGATATTCCTCACAACGATTAATAGTCTCGTTTTATTGGATTTAGCCTAGCTTTTATTATTTTGACAACCGCCGACTAGAGACGATAATCGTTTTAACTCGCCAACCTAACCCCGCTGTTTATCTTACTGGTTAAAGTATCGTCTTTTTTATTGGAAAGACATCTGATCTTGACTTTCCTAATAATAAACAATGGTAGGTCAACTCTAACGTCGACCGCAAAATCTGTTTTGTTTTACGGTTCCCGCAGTGGCCGTCACTATGCCGGCTTGTATTTACACATTCTACTATCACTAAGTTTATATTTTCTTTCTAAACCTTACTAGGCATCCTATGTATATTAACTCGGCTTCCACAGCCTTTGTTCTGGAGTTTCAATTTAGCCTCCGTTTGTAGTTCCGAAAACTCAAACAATTTGTTTACTCTGTCGCTAACGTTGATATTGTTTCGAACTCATGGCCGAAGCAGTGTTGAAACGGAGCTGCGGAATAGCTTCCTTTGTCGTTTATATTTTATTCAACCTCCAGGGATATTTGTCAAAATAATATCTACTTATTAGAATAGAATATAAAAAAGGAGATTTAAAAACGCCTTCAGGATTTTCTGTTATTCTAATTCTACATTAATATTTTGTAAATGAAAATCATGATTCCCTTTTAATCCTGCCCCCCCTAGCACGGCAACCCAAGTAGCAAGATAAAGACCTGCAACGAAAATCATTGCAACTCACCAGAGCAGTGCATCAAAATGTCCAAATAATATATTTAAATGTTCTGTAAAACTTCACAAAAAACAACGTTGAAAACTGCAATAAATATTTCTTTTAGCATTTGATGTTTTGGCCTATAAAGTTATTTAAAATGAGTTACAATAATATATGTATTCTTTGCAAGTCTTTTATCTTGCTTCTTGGATTGCAGTGCTAGGGGAGCTGGTGTTATTAGCAGAACTATACTTGGAATAGCTTGCCATATTATATATCCACGTTTATTTAAATCAATTTTGTAAAATGTTTTTGTCTGGCATAGTGGCGGTGACTGAGGCTGAACCTTCCCTTGTCATCAGGCAAGTCAACTACTTTGTAAAATTAACAAGAATCAAATACCTATACAAGGGGTAAACTCCTTATACTATTAGTTTATTGAATGCTAATTGACTCATGTACTATCAACAAAAAAGGTTCCGGGGTCTCCATATCCATTGA
The DNA here is from genome assembly GCA_905220615.1 of Tinea trinotella. NCBI lineage: Eukaryota > Metazoa > Arthropoda > Insecta > Lepidoptera > Tineidae > Tinea > Tinea trinotella. The sequence continues at coordinate 1,288,001 of HG992320.1, read as the reverse complement.
TCTTATGAAGAAAATTGTGGATGTAAAAAAAGCAAGAGAGTTCTGTCAGAATCGTGGTAAGTGTCGTTTCGTTGTCTCTACCTATTCGTTGTGAGACGTGAAAATTATAAAATGTATAAATGTTATATTAATACTGAAAAATATTTTAAAAGTATTTCATCAATTTTAAGACGACCGTGATGTTGTGGCAGTGCAATGGTTACACAAACCGAGAGCACGAGTTCGAAACCACCCACCAGTACCAATGTATCTTTGAGATATATACTTTGGCTGTCCTGTTTCTATGATACAAGCACTTTAGTAGCTTTGTATAGAAATGTAAATAATAATAATAAATAAATAAATCTAATTATTAAGATCATGTCTGAAAAACTATACAGCTCTCAAAACTTTAAAAATAAACCGCCCGTTTAAAAAATACTTTCAGTAATAAATGTGACTGAATTTGTTTTTCATTTATTTATTTATTTATTCATTTTCATTGTTTATAATAAAATATATATCACACAGATTTACAATGACAGCAAAAATTATATCTATTATTTTTTGCTAAAGTAGAAATAGGAGCTTGCAAACCGCGAAATCGTTTCTTAAAAAAAATTACGATCATAACTCTTAGGAGTTACGCTAAAATGTCTTCAATGCTTTTGAATAATGCGACACGATAACAATTTCATAATATTCTGTTATACATTATTACGGATACATTCATTACGTATTTTAGGATACGTATACAAAACCTAATGTAAATAAATAATTTGGCCTAGTGTTAGTAAAATCAATCAATCTCAAATTGTCACGCCTTTTTCCCATGGGGATAGGCAGAGACAATGGAGTGCCACTTGCCACGATCCTAACACAACTCCCCCGCTTCCACAATTTTCTTCATACAAGCTCTAAGGTTATGGGCAATAGGCAACCTAGCTTTGAAAACACCCTCCTAGGCCTGCCTTGTTTAACGCATCCCTCCACATGAGATTTATAAATTGCTCTCGTCAATCTATTTTCAATCATCCTTTCCATATGCCCAAACCATTGAAGCATTTCTTTGTCAATCCTTGTGACTACATCTTCTTTCAAACCACATCTATCGCGCACTGTGCTATTCCTTATTTTATCCGCTATCGTTACTCCACATACACTCCTTAATGACCGCATTTCTACAGCGTTAATTCTACTCTCATGCTTCTTCTGCCTCATCCAATATATTGCCACACCAACATGTCAGTCAAATGATCTCGCAAACCAAGAGACGCGGTTTAAAATAATTTGTTGGTACCATCAAGCAAGTAGTTTAGTATAGAAATGTAAATAAATATTTTCAATCGAACTTATTGAATTTCCAGACTGTCATTTTTTGTACGACATTTTACAGGAGTTCTACGTATGTTCGATCGATCTATGATAATCATAATGGTTCATTATTAGGGGTCCATGACTTTATCGACCTAATTTTTTTTATTGTGACAAGACATCTCAGTTCTACTTGCCTGATGAAAAGCAAGAGATCCAAGAATGACGACGACTAAAAAAACCGAGTTAGTTCACGGCTGCCTCAGTCGCCGTGACTATGCCGGCCAAAGGTGCTTCTTTACATATCGCTTGAAGGGTCCAAGGTTATAGGAATTAAATCCATTAAAGAAAATACTGCGTGTAAAAAATCTGTCGCTGTCAACGGAAGTGTGCCTTTATGAAAATTTTCCCTATCAAAGTGTGACCCAGTTAGCGTAGGTCGGTAATCGTCGAGGCGATTCCAACTTTTATTTCTTCAACTTAAAGATAAACGAGACTTTCGCTCTTTGTTTCATAATGCTCTTCCTAAATATTAATTGGACTTCAAAATATTAAAAATGTTTTCAGCTAAGTTAGAAAGAACCCTTTTGAACTGTTTGTCTAAGTCGACTCTCTAAGAAGCTTGTAACTGTTTTAAAATATATACAGAAACAATAATATAAATTTAAATTGAGTTCGTAAAGTTGTTCAAAATTGTCACGCCTTAATTTCCATAGGGATAGGTAAGAACAATGGAGCACTATTTTTCACGATCATGACACGAATGACGGTAACGACCCAGAATATTCTTCCTTGATCAAATCGGGGACATTCTTGATAAAGCATGCATGAAGAGATTCGTGAATGTGAGGAAAATGAGAAGTGCCTACATATTATGACAGTACACCACCTGATGTCGAGGTAAAGTGCAGTCCATGTATGGAGTGCTACTACAATTAAATATATATATCTGCAAGTAGCAGTCATATCCACTATGCCGGCCTAGTAGAAACAGGCAACTGATTGCAAACGCTGATTCGGAAACGCGACTCACTTCACGGTCTGTACACTTGTAATTGGAGGCCCTACCCCGGGTCGGCATAGTGGGCACCACTGCCTACCACTCGTTTAAGGATATAAATATTATATCAAAAATATGATAATGCCGTCACGTGAATCGAACTGCTTGCTTTTGTATTTGCGAATCGTTATTCATTGCTATTCCAACCACGGCCTGCCTTTAAATCAAAGTCAGGTAAATGTAAAATATACCTTCACTTTAATCTTCTATGCTTAGCTGTTTCTCAACATTTAAGATACCTGTGATAAGACTCATTACTTCTAAAACAACTGTGTCGCTTGATCGATGTAACGTACTTTTGATCCCGGTTTAAGCATTTAACGGACGTTAGTTTATGTTTTAATTTAGAAAATAGATTATTTAAAACTTACGCGATTTAAATTCATAATTAGAAAATATTAAAATGGGTTTTAACGCCTGTTTAAGCAAATTTTATTTACGTGGACAGTGCATGTGTTATTGTAACTAACCGCACTTGGATTTTTTTTATTTTTTTTTATTGTGACTCGACATATGACAGCACCCCACTTGATGTTAAGCCAGAGTGTGGTCCATGAATGAATGGACTGCTACTACAATTCAATAACTGTGAGTAGCAATCACATCCACTATGCCGGCCTAGATGGAACCGGCAACTTACAAGCTGATCCCGAAACGTGACCAAATCACTTCACGGTCTGTATACTTGTAAGTGGTGGTACTACCCCGGATCGGCAGACTGGGTACCACTGCCTACCACTCTTTGATAACCAGACCCGAAGCAAATATCCATCTCTTTTTTTTTATTAACAAATATTTGCAATATATAATACAATTAAATATTACAAATAAAAGCTATGAAACAAATATTTGCTCCGACCGGGGATCGAACCCGGGACTTTACGCGCAACAAACCAGTCGCTAAACCGTTCGTCCACGCCTGTCGTCCTGGATTTCTTGAAATGACGACATGCAAAAGGTCAACTTGGATATATGGACCAGAATTCAAAGATTAGTCTTACTTTAGGAGCAATTTCTCCTTTGTACCCAATTCTCACCAGTTGAATTTGCGTTCTGGGGATACTCTTTAAATGGAAATTCCACTTCACTATTCTGTTGCCTTCAGTGAGTCTGTGCACACAGCTAGGCTACAACGGAGATCCTTTATAATTTGTGTTAATTTTTTTTTGTGTTTTAAGCATATTTTAATTGGGATTTAATAATGTAATATTAATATTCATTTACATATCTAATATGTAACTACTAGTATTATATACATTCTGTGTACTAAGTATCGGGAATTTTTCAATAAAAAATAATTTGTCACGCCTTTTTCCCACACACACAACTCCCTCGCTTCCTTCACATTCACAATTCTCTTCATACAAGCTCTATGGTTATGGGCACTAGGCAACCTAGCTTTCTTGAGGATGTCTCCGATTTGGTCGGCAAACACCCTCATGGGCCTGCCTCGTTTAACACATTCATTCACATCGGAATTATAAATTCTTTTCGTCAATCTACTTTCAGCCATGAGCCCAAACCATCGAAGCATTCCATAAATCAAAAAAATACAAATTATTAAATAAGTATCCTCTATTCAAATACAATATATCTTTCATGTACTGTATGAACATTCTTTCTAACTTAGCTGAAAACATTTTTAATATTTTGAAGTCCAATTAATATTTAGTAAGAGCATTATGAAACAAAGAGCGAAAGTCTCGTTTATCTTTAAGTTGAAGAAATAAAAGTTATATATATAGTGTAATATAAGTACTCCACTAACATAGTGTTATAAATATATTATTTTCTACACTTTGCGCTCTTCTTTACTACCTACAATTTGCTCTTTGCCAAAGAAACAACGTCTGTCAAAGAAGATAGAGTAATCCTATCAGCTTTAAGTCCGCCCTTTGTATATGTTTAACAATAACAAAACAAATAAATAAATATTTGTAAGATTTTAAAGAATAAAAAGGAATGACGTACCAGTAAGTAAAATAAAACATAAAAATATATAAATACATCATTAAAATAAGATTATTCTAAAGTTAATTAGTAAAGGAACAATATTACTTTGTACTTTGTACATATATATTTGTAGTACACAATGTTATTTTGCGAGAGGTAAAGAGAGCCTTATTTCACAGAGTTCCCGTCCTTTGTCCGTGACGAGATGCCTCTGGGCGCCTTTCCAATTTCCGAACACGAGGGAGCGACACGTCCTCCCTTTGCAATCATTTATTTATTTCTTCTACCAATCAATATTACAAAGTTAAAAGTGAAAGTAATGCTGTAAGACAAATACTGCTGTTTGGTTTTCGACAAAATTAATCGACAATATTATTTATTACAAATATATTTTATAAATTTCTTACTAAAATCTAAAATTAAATATTTACGTTTATATTTGCAACACTTGGGTTCATAAAAATCCTTAATTCGCTATAGTAAAAAAAGTTTATGAAATACAGATATAAATAGCGCTTAACTTTAGAGTGGAGCGGTGCATCTGAACGAAAACACACCCCTCCCGCACTTATTTTATTTTATTTTATTGTAACACGACATCTGGCTAGTGCCTATAACCATAGAGCTTGTATGAATGTGAAGGAAGCGAGTGATTTGTGTCAGGACCGTGGCAAGTGGCGCTTCATTGTCTCTGCCTATCCCTGTGAGAGGAAGGCGTGACAATTTAATTGGTTGATTGATTGACGACATCTGACCTCTACCCACGTGATGATAAACAAGAGTGATGCCGACTGCAAAAACCGAGTCATTTCACGGCTGCCCCAGTCGCCGTCACTATGCCGGCCAAAAAGTCAGTCATTGAAATATTATATAGCTTAGTAGTAGATATTAGTTTTTTTTTTTAATTACTATGGTAAATGATTATAAAATATTCTACTGAAATTCAACATTCTGTATAACACAAAGCTGACAAATCTCCTAATCCGCGCCTCACTTCATAAAGTAGAAAATGTTTTTATAGTTATTTATAGGAAACGTATAGAGTTAAAAACAAGTATGTTTTCATTCTTTTTTGTTTGGGTAAGTCGTTTGTTCTTTTGCGACCGTAACAGTAATTTCATCAAGCTACATAGACCACATAACCTGCCACATAGACACCGCAGACAACGCCATCCTAAATCAAATGTGTTTCATGTCGCAATTAATTTGTTCGCTATTATTTTTTCACAATTCAATAATACTGATCATCATCATTACATCAGCCATTAGTTATTCACTGCTGGACCCATGTCCATGCCTATTCCTTCCCCAGCGATGTCCACAGTGACCTGCTGAAAACGGCCTCCTTGCCACCTTAAGGAGGTCTTGAGTCTACCTTGAGACGACCTTATGCTGTCGGCCCCAACTGTGTGGCCCTGTGACTTGCTTGCAGACATTTATCTGTGGCAGCCACTGCAGCTTAACATAGGGCATTAACATTTCAATCCATAAATGTCCATAATAAAGTTTTTATGAAGTGAATTGTAGACATGTATAAAGGAAGATATTAGTGTCGGGATCGTAAGTGGCGCTGCCTAGTCCTGTATCCAATGGCATATTGATTGTTGGAAATTAGTAATAAAAAAACAACGTATAACCCATATTTATTTTTCATAAAAATATAAATTTACACCTTTAAATGTAGTGGAGTCTAGTAATAAGTGTTCTTTATCAAGCTCCGACAGAACAAATAGTGCGGTCACGAGGATGTGTTTTTAGTAAACTTTTAGACGCTATTTCTTGTTCCCCTTTTGAGTTCGCAGTTACGCTGGCTTTAAGAGAACAATGGCAGCAGCTTTTACTATAGCTTAATTTATGTAAGAAAATTAAGAAAATATAAGTTACAATCCAGCTAACATTACCAAGCCAAAACAAAGTTTGGTTACATAAACCAAAAACCGGTAGTAAAATATTGTTGATGTTAGTATTATACTTTGATCATCTAGTATTATATTAGTAGTAGTAATATTTATGATACGAGATCGTAGTTAGGTTTAGAATTATTACTATAATTAATAATTAAGCAAAACAGATTACTAGGATTTTAATACTAATCGATGGCCTAAAAGGAAGACTCTTTTTTGCAACCAAACTTTTTTTTATTGTGACACGGCATCTGATTTCGACCTGCCTGATGATAAGCAAGAGGATGTCCAAGAGTGACGACGACTGAAAAAACCGAGTTAGTTCCCGGTTGCCTCAGTCGCCGTCATTATGCTGGCCTAAAGTGCTTCTTCACAGATACGGGTGTTAACAGATGTGGGGTGCACAAAAATAAAAAAATATATAGTATAACAAATAAAAATGTAACTTCAATGTATAATAACGTAAAAGGACAATAAAATGGAATTAAGAAAGGACGTTTTATGTCACAATAAACGTAAATTTCCATTTTCACAATTAAACAGAAACGTAACAATTATTTTCGCAAAACAATAACTTATCACAATGAAACAGAAGACGATGATTTATTTGTATTCTTTTTATTCCATCTCAGCGAGGCCATTGTTTCAAAATGTTGAAGCCAATAGACAAAAAGATGACAAATGATTGTGCGCCGGTACGCACTTAGTGTCTACTCCGAGAAGTCACTGGCACGCAGCCCTCATACATCAAAAATATGGGGAAATAGAAAAACTATCAAATGTAGGGTTCGCACAAGTTAATGTTCATACAATTGTTCAGTAGAAAAAAGAAAAGTTTTTTCTGATTTCCTAATGGGAGTTCAAAAGTACTTTATCGAGTTAAGTAGTTTTAAGAGTTGACTACATTGAATTTTGAAAAGTAATGTTAAATACACCCCTGTTTTGTTTTTGCTGATTTTTTACTGTCATGAAAAATTCATTTAGTTTTTTTATGTTGGTACGACATTCCGCACACGCCTGAAGCCACGGTTAAATGTTTACAGTTTCAGCAATCAATAGTCCTATCCAACACACAGTCTTTACAACTGAAAGTAATGGTATTACAACGGGATATTAAAAACCTTAAGATGTACTTATATAATATAATTTATTATTTTGTACATTGCAAAATGGTTAAATAAAACATTATTCAATGACAACACCCTGCCTGATACTCAGTCTGCCGATCCGGGGTAGTACCACCACTTACAAGTATACAGACTGTTTGACGACAGGCGTGGACGAACGGTTTAGCGACTGGTTTGTTGCGCGTAAAGTCCCGGGTTCGATCCCCGGTCGGAGCAAATATTTGTTTCATAGCTTTTATTTGTAATATTTAATAGTATTAAATATTGCAAATATTTGTTAATAAAAAAAAAAAGAGATGGATATTTGCTTCGGGTCTGGTTATCAAAGAGTGGTAGGCAGTGGTACCCAGTCTGCCGATCCGGGGTAGTACCACCACTTACAAGTATACAGACCGTGAAGTGATTTGGTCACGTTTCGGGATCAGCTTGTAAGTTGCCGGTTCCATCTAGGCCGGCATAGTGGATGTGATTGCTACTCACAGTCATTGAATTGTAGTAGCAGTGACATTCATTCATGGACCACACTTTGGCTTAACATCAAGCGGGGTGCTGTCATATGTCGAGTCACAATAAAAAAATAAAAAAATAAAAAGTGACTTAGTCGCGTTTCGGGATCAGTTTGTAAGTTGCCAGTTCCAAGTATGTGGCACCCCTAATGCCACCAGGTCTCAGTAAAGTAAACATGAATGTAAGCCATAATAAACAGTTCCAAAAACAATAATATCATGATTTGTCACCGATTACACACGCACACACTAACACACACTCACCCACACACTAACATACACTATACCAGTGCCACGCTTGATTCTTTTTTTTCTTTCTTCTTGTTTATAGCTTTAGTATTTAACTTGCCAGTGTCAAAGTAAAAATATATGGTTCAATGTTAAAACATTGACAAGTAAATATGAATGATAATATAAATAAAGATGAAACACGCGAGTGATCATCGTCACAAGATGACGATGATAGTGGGGCGGAAAGCCTTTACTAAAACTTTGGAGTCTTGGAGGGAGAACTAAGAAACACGTTTCACAGCTGAAATAACTTGTTTATACTTGAACATCCTAAAAATGATTACTGGATAACAATACCACCATTATTACACATTAATGTTTATGAAAAACACAAGCTTTTCAAATAATTTAAAATTGCGCGGTCTGTCACTTACATATACCCGCCAAAACTGCTGATGGCCGTTTTGACGTTTGACTCGCTTATGAAGTTCCGTATAAATTAATAATAACGTTTGAAGAAGCAATTGTTGTTCTTTATAGTGAGAATAAAGTACATCAATTTTCTTCTTCAAACGTAATTATTAATTTATACGAAACTTCATAGGCGGGTCAAACGTCAAAACGGTTATCATAGCTTGCCGCTGGTATAACTCACGTATGTTATACACATACGTGAACACACACATTCGCACAAGTCGATTTATGACCGATAAAATATTTCTGTTTTATTGTTCCCTTTTATTTTCATAGCTAAAATACGAGTAGAATGGTATTTGGAATGTTATTAAATTGTGGTCCTTTTTTATTATTGTGGCTTAATATTATGACAGAACACGGCCTGATGTTGAAGTGGAATGCGGCCCTTTTTTTATTTATTGTGACTCGACATATAGTAAGCAAGAGGAGGTCTAAGAATGCCGTCACTATGCCGGCTAAAAGTGCTTCTTCACGCATCGCATGAAGGATCCAAGGTTATAGTGTGGTCCTTGAATGAAAGCGACTGCTATAATTGGTAAATAAGTAGCAGTCGCATCCACTATGCCGGTCCAGTTAGATCTGGTGACTTACGCGCTGATCCCGAAACGCGATGAAGTCACTTCACGATTTGCATACTTAAAAGTAGTTCTACCCGGATCGGCAAACTGGGCCAAAACTTTTATCAGCAAGGCTTTTTAACAACCGAGGGGATAGGGCCAGGATCGTGGCATGTAGCGCTCCATTGTCTCTGCCTATCTTTGTTTATGTTTAGGTGGTTAATAAGTGTGCCATGCTTTATTTAATAATGGTTTTAAAACAAAAGGCGAGCGTAGAGTAGTGATATGGTCAGGCAACCGCTTACCGTTACGAACGTACTTTGATATAATATAGTATGTACTTTGGTCGTGTCGTCCTGTTTCAAACAAGCACGTTTAGTAGTTTATTATAAAAGAATCTAAAATAAAAAAAAACGGACAGTATATGTCTAATGATTTTATCCAAGCATCATAAAATGTATAAAAGCTAAATTCTAACATTTATTAATAGGAAAAATGAATCTTGTCATACAGTACACAAAATTGTATAGAATTAAATTGTAAAATGATTCGAATTCAGCATGTGTACAGTTAGATAGAAACGTGTAAATCTGATAAAATCCAACACAACTCCCCCGCGAGAGACTGAAGAAAGTTCTCTCCCCCACAAAGAACTTTAGCTAAGAAATTTTTCACTAAGAAATAGAAAAGTATTTTGCGCGTGACTATACTGTTTTAAGTTTGTAACGAATAATTCTTTTAAACTATCTTTTAAAGTGAAATTTAGACTTTGTTATAGATTTTATTTTTATTACATTTTCATAGATATGTGTGATCTCCAAGCTAGTCACTCGACTTTTTACAAGTGCCGGTAACTATAAAGAGACCAATTCAGTTTACGGTTGCCTTGGTCACCGTCATAAGCCGGCCAAAAATATTTATAAATAGCGGATAGAATAAGGAATAGCACACTGCGTGATAGATATGCTTTGAAAGAAGATGTAGTGACAAGGATTGACAAAGGAATGCTTCGATGGTTTGGGCACATGAAAAGGATGAGTGAAGGTAGATTGACGAAAGGAATTTATAAATCTGATGTGGATGGATGCGTTAAACAAGGCAGGCCCAGGAGAGTGTTTTCCGACCAAATCGGAGACATCCATAAGAAAGCTAGTGCCCATAACCATAGAGCTTGTATGAAGAGAATTGTGAATGTAAAGGAAGCAAGGGAGCTGTGTAAGGATCGTGGTAAGTGGCGCTCCATTGTCTCTGCCTATTCCTATGGGAAAAAGGCGTGACAATTTGATTGATTGATTGATTGATTGCTTTTTATGATTAGCTCGACATAATATGACAGATTAATGGATTTTAAGTTGGAGTAAGGTCTATGAATGGAGGAGACTACTACAGTTACATAAAGATTGAGACACTTTACGGTCTGCGAACTTGAAAATGTATAATGCCATTTGTATTCCACCTATTTATCGTTGATATAATTTTTATTAGGTAATTGAGTCGTAGCATTTACGTTTTCTCTAATTAACTAAAAGTATATGGGCCACTATAAGAAAGGACCAGCTGTCATATAGATTTAGTAACCTTTACAAAATTCGGGGGCTCTCAGTTAGTTTTATTGTTGTTTTTATTAGTGGGACGTGACGTCACGGCTTTTACCACCCTTCAGAATTACTCTCATAACTCGAATAAGAATTGTATTAATTTATCATTATCATCAATTTCACCTTAACTTCTCTCGTTCTCTCGAAGTTCTTAAATACTTTAGGGTCGGCTTAGTGACGGCGACTAGGCAACTGTAAACATTAATCATTAAGTGCAAAAGATGTACGAGGTAATGTTCAACAGATTTTTTTTTGTGGCAAAGCACACGCTGCTTTGGGCTACTTTTAAGCCAATCCTAAAACGTGACCGTGTATCACGGTATTGATATAAGACCATTTTTTTTCACTCGTGATTCTTAACCACCCAAACGTAAAGACTGATTACTAATCTTTTTCGACTTATTTATGTGGTATATTTAATTTTTCAAGTGAGTTTCAATAGTGGTATTTATTAGGAGCTGTTTTCGCAACTCTTGTAATCTAATCTTGGCTAGTTCTGCGGCCATCTAGTTAAGTGCTTATTGACTTTCAACAATTACTTCATAATATTATTGTTTTTTCCTTCTTTATTTCACTTATGTGTAAACTTTTTCTTTGTCCAACAATAAATCTAGGTTTTAAATAGGCCGGTATAGTGGATGTGACTGCTATTTATTTGTAATAGCAGTCACCTTTATTAATGGACCGCACACTGGCTTAACATTAGACGCGCTGTTATATATAAAGTTACAATTAAAAAATACAGTTATTTGACTGTAGTAGAATGAAAGAGCTCCGTGAATGGAGACGCGACATCTGGGTTCACACCTCGGACTTACCTGATGGGATGGGCGCAATGGGAGGTCCAAGACGCCGCTATACCGGCGAAAGGATAATAATATATGTAATATTAATTTTTTAATAAATCTTAGCGAGTCGAACTCCTATAATAAACTGTCATACAATAATGATTGATCCTCGACAAAAGCTCTTCCTTCAATTATGCTTATAAATGTAATAATTACTGTGCCAGAGCTTTTTGTACTTCAAGTGCTAGCGGTACTTTTCATGATTATTATTTTTAATAGCTATAATATTTCTATTTGATATTCCGATTTATTAATAGATAATAATTCAATCAATCACTACAGTCTGTATTAACAAGGTCTTGCATATATTTTTAAATTATAAGATTAGTCTCTGCCTAAAAGGCGTGACATTTGTTTGATTAATTTTATTGATGTGCACGTGCAAAAGGATCAACTTTTCAACGGTGCCTTTTAAGGATCCAAGTATTCACTATCAAATAAGATGTCAACCAGCAAAGCAATACGTCAATGTAGTCGACGCTCATAAATCTATACTCCTTTTTTGTTAAAAAATTTTGTCTTTGGCCTTTTTTAATAAATATGAATATGTCGGCCTCATTATATCCTCACTAAACAAAACACTGGTAACTTATATCTATAGTAATTCATAAATAAATGTAACTTATTCTATGTATAATATATTTACTTACGTAACCAATACTTCAATAAAAGAGTGGTAAGCAGTAGTACCCAGTCTGCCGATCCGGGGTAGTACCACCACTTACAAGTATATAGACCGTGAAGTGATTTGGTCACGTTTTGGGATCAGCTTGTAAGTTGCCGGTTCCATCTAGGCCGGCATAGTGGATGTGATTGTTACTCACAGTTATTGAATTGTAGTAGCAGTGACATTCATTCATGGACCACACTTCGGCTTAACATCAAGCGGGGTGCTGTCATATGTCGAGACACAATAAAAATAAAAAATAAAAATGTCTTGTTTTGAATTTAATATTAATGAAATTATTAAATCTGTTAACGTTTTACTTGTACTTGTAGGTTATATAATCATTTGAACCTGAATACAATTTTATTATGATCTATGCTCAAAACTAGTTCGTAGGAACTGTTTTTTTTTTTTTGAAAGAAAAGTAGGTCTTCTTTTTTTAAGTTAAGATAAAAAAAATCACAAAGCAGTATGCAAGGAGATTACCATTAATCGAATGTTGTTTATTTTGATGTAATTTTACTATCGTAATATACAAACATATGGTAAACATTTGTATTTATTCAAAACGAAAACGTAAAGGTGTGTTTGTTTATTTGTGTGTTTCATGCGTTCCCCTTGCTTCCTTTGGGATCATATTTCCACGAAAATATGTTGGAATAACTTATGGGGGAACACCTAGAGCTTTTAGATATCAATCGATCATTGTTAACTTGAATGCTATGTTTATACATACATCATTCTATTTATGTATTATTCAAGGATATGAGATGCTTAGGATTGGTAGATCATTTAAATTTCATTAGTTGATGTTTAGAGGTAAATGTTTACTCCTGAATTTCATTTGTATTCGATCGGGACTGGGTTTAATTTTAGTTTTTTAAATACAAATGTATTTATTTGAAATAAAGATAGATAATGTATAAATAATGTGCACTGTTTACTCTGTGCAACATGTACCTGGGCTGGTATAAAATTCAAGGTCAGAAGCATCTAACGGTTGATTATAAGGATTTAAGCGATGCTGTCATTTACTCACATATGGGGGCACAATTTATAAAAGTACAGGTGGAACCGCGGGACACAGCTAGTAATTTATATAGTAATGTTGGAATACACCAATAACTTATAAAGATTGTTTTTATGGAGAGTTCTTATCTATAAAAAAAAATGAGAGGCTATCAATCGATCAATCAAATTGTCACGCCTTTTTCCACAGAAACAATGGAGCGCCACTTGCCACGATCCTGACACAACTCCCTCGCTTCCTCCATACTTACAATTCTCTTTACACAAGCTCTATGGTTTATTAATAAAGCAAAATAATACATACAGATTGTTTAATATACTAAAAGTTTGTGCTTGAGAGCTTGTGCTTGAGGAAAAATTGGCACTTTAAAACTGTTTTTTAATATACAATGTCGATTATTGCACTTATAAGTTTCAAAATAATCATTTTATTCGCCATATTTAGGTAAACCTAATTATTAACTTCTTAGGAACATTCTCATTTCTAAAAGACTTGTAGGTACAGTAATAGGCATTTAATTAGGTACTTCTATCAATTTGTAAATAAAAAAATTCTTAATTACACATTTATTTATTAAGTAGTGATTAAATAAAATAAAATATATATTTAACTCCTGGACTAAGTTGTACAGTAAATTAAAAGCAATTAGCTTAACGTCCAGAAAATGGTGATCGATCGGGACCGGAATAATTTTTTACATGTAACATATGTTATTTATATACATTTGTGTAATGACTAATTACACAAGACTTCGTATTCTCAAAATAATAAAAATCTAGGCGATTACTACTACTGAAGAAGCATAATACCACAGTGCCAGTAGTAGTTATATTCACTACTGGCCTTATCGGCCAGTATCGGCCATCACCCGGGTCGTTGGGTGATGAACATCTACAGACTGTGTGCCAACAACTCTTAAAATATTTAAAATAATGACGTGAAAAAAAGCACCGAAGTTATTTCGAATTTAATGACAATTTTAACTTTTTTTTTCAACGCACTTTAAAACCTTTTTTACTGTAAAATTACGGCCCCTGATGCATTATGGCAAAGTACTCCTACCCACTGAGTGGACTCTACCACCAGAGTGCAAAAGAACCGGAGATGGCGCGACGAGAATAGGGAGTGGAGAGATATCGTAAAAAGTCCTAAGTGATGTAGAGGGAGAATAAAGCCCTTTCCATAGAGTAGGACAATTATTAAGCTACAATGCTTCTACTATCTACTATCTGGTCAAATAAGGTCATTTTCCTTACTAAATTATGTTTATAATATTTTCTTAGATTTTGCGCGAAGATTGATTAATGAATTAAACAAATTTTATGCGACTTACTATCGCGTTTATTTTGGTTTTGATTTTATAATTTTATTTTATTATTTCGACGTTTTATTTTACCATCGCGTTTATTTTGTAATATAAGCCGCATAAAATTTGTTTAATTCATAATGTATAGTATTTTTTTAAGTGGAAGGTTTTTTGTTTATTGTGGAGCAAATATTTGTTTCATAGCTTTTATTTGTAATATAATATTTAATAAATATTGTAAATATTTGTCAATAAAAAAAAGAAGTGGATATTTGCGTCCGGTCTGGTTATGAAAGAGTGATAGGCAGTGGTACCCAGTCTGCCGATCCGGGGTAGTACCACCACTTACAAGTATACATACCGTGAAGTGATTTGATTGCGTTTCGGGATCAGATTGTAAGTTGCCGATTCTAACTAGGGCGGCATAGTGCATGTGATTGAGTGGCATCCATTCATCGACCACACTCCAGCTTAACATCAAGCGGGCACTGTCATATGTCGAGTCACAATATATAAAAATATATTATTAGAAAATGTAATGAAACATTTATTAGACTCGTACATTGCAACATCAAACAGTAGCCTAATAGAGGCGGATATTCTCACCCCCACCCTTACTTTGTCCAATTTCATTAATAATATTACCAGTATAATATTACAGGTCTGTTCGCAATCACATAAGGGTCTGTTTGCACTATCCACAAGTCGGTTGTCTTAAATAGAAACACACTAACAATAAATACAGTTTACTTTTTTTTAAATTATCGTTTTAAATTAAATTACGAGGCTTAACAAATATGATTTGAAAAAAGATGTAGTGACATAAATGGAGTAAGGTATGGTGCATCGACGTTTTGACACATCGAAAGGATGGATTAAAGGAGATTGGCAAAAATTATTTATAAATCAGAAATCAGAAGTGAATGGAAAAATAAAACTGGAACATTCTTCAAAGTGCTGGAGGTTGTAGTGACCGTAACCATGCTGTGTTATGACACGATAGTTATCCTCGTATGAGAAAAAATATTTTGAATTTTGAACAACGAGTAATCTCTTTTTTTTGCCTAATCCTGTTGAAATTAGGGCATGGCAGTTTGATTGATTGATTGATGAGTACATTGATAGTCATATCGCATTATTAACTTACCTTAATTTGTCACGCTTCCATTGTTACAAAACAACTTTATCGTTTCCATATTCCCTTATACAAGTGTTATGGTTTCATATATTTTACCCACAATGTCTTCAATTTGGTCAGAGCACGATTCAAACAATCAACTGAGCCTAGCCTAGCCTAGTGTGAAGACCATCGTTAAACTAAAATATAACTATATACAGGTATTATATAAGTAAGGAACTTATTGTAAAACACTTTTGTTAAATAAATAAATATTATTATTATGTCTAATTCACAATTTGCTGTTACTAATGTATCTTTGATATATGTACTTTGGTCGTCTTATTTCTATAATACAAGCACGTTTAGTAGATTAGTATAGAAATGTAAAAAACATTTCTCAACGTTTATCGTTTTTCTTTTAAATGGACATCGCTGTATGTTGATTCTAGTTAGCTGTAGCCTGCAGCAGAGTTATACTTTTTCTTGCCATAATCCTTTGGGATGTAGTAACAGGCACGCCCATTGCGTTCAAACACAATAATTAAATTAAACTCACTTAATACTATTGAGAATATGGTTATTGGTTTGAAAAATAAATTACATCGTTTGTTTTCTATTGATCTTAAATGAAATAAACTCGAAAACAAACTTATGTTATTTATTAAATGTGTATAAAGAAACATTTCCTTTGATTAAATGGTAGGCAGTAGTGTCCAGTTTGTCGGTCCGGGATAGTACCACTACTTACAAGTATACAGACTGTGGAGCGACTTAGAATCGTTTTAGAATCAGCAGGTGAGTTGTCGATTTGATCTAGGCTTGCAGCCCCCCTAGCACGGCGATCCAAGAATCAAGATAAAGACTTGCAAAGAATTACACTCCAACTCATTTTAAATAACTTACTAGAACAGTGTTTAAAAAAAGATGTTTAAACGTTCTATAAAACTTTACACAAAACAATGTTGAAAACTTTAATAAATATTTCTTAAACATTTTGATGTGTCGGCCTAATACGTTATTTAAAATGAGTTACAATAATATTCTTTGCAGTTCTTTATCTTGCTTCTTGGATTGCCGTGCTAGGGGGGTTGTTTAACAGAACAACAGTTGTTTAACAGAAGTAGCAATAGCCTCCGTTCTGAAACAGCACTTAACATTAGGCAGGTTGCTGTCATATACCGAAAAAAACTGGTTAATTTAACCTTTCTCGCTTTCTTTAATATCATTTATTTGTATTTCACTTCGTTTCAATTAAATAGACAGAGACATTCGAGCGTCACTTTTCACAATTCTAACACATCTTTCACGCTTCTTTTATATTATTATATTTTTTTATTTTGTTCAATGATTATTGCCTACCTTAATATTGAATAAGGCATCTATTTTTAAGGGGTTACATAATTATATACAAAGGCTTTGTGAAATATAGGTTATACTCGTAATTGTTTTAGATATTGATAATATAAAAGGTCTAAAGTAAAATCGTACCTAAAATATAAATATGAAATACCCTTTTTACCTTTCTAGGTAATAAATACAAAGAAAAATCAACACAATAAGTTGCAAAAGAACCCAATTAAATATTTATTCCATTAAACATTTCATTAGTCGGTTTTCAATTAATTAAGGGCCGCTTCTTTAATCCGTACTTAGTGTCGTACTAAACTAAATAGTAAGGTGAAATTAAGATAAAAACGATTCTTAAAAACAAACTCAGCTAAGAGTTTTTTTTTAAGAGTAGAAGGCACCAGCCCAGTCTTACGGTCCAGGGTATCATTCAAGTTGTCACGCCTTTTTTTCCACAGGGATAGGCAGACACAATGAAGCGTCACTTGCCATTTTTCTGACACAACTCCCTCGATTCCCTTACATCCACAATTCTCTTCATACAAGCTCCACGGTTATAGGCACTATGCTTTCTTGAGGATGTCTCTCATGTAGTTCCACCGTTTACAAGTATACAGACCGTGAAGTGACTTAGTGAAGTAAGTAGCAGTCACATCCACTATGCCTGCCTAGTTGAAATTGACAATTGACAAACTGATCTCAGAACGCGACTTATTCTGTTCACAGTCTGTATATTTGTAAATTGGGGTACCGGCACTACTGCCTGTGGTTATCATGTATAGGATCATGACACTCTTGGACCTTCTGTTGCTTATCATCATGCGAGTCGAGGTCAGATGTCGTGTCACAATAAAAAAATTAAAAAATTACAAGTATGTATGAAAAAATATATTCAAAAAAAGTGATCCTTTATCTAAGCAACCATTAAATTGCCCGTCCCAAATTTTCATGCCCAAAAATCAGTTTTCAATATCAAATAGAATTCTGAAAGTAAATTTGAACTGAAAGGGATAAAATTTACTTTGGTATGAAACAAAGAAGGGCTCGGTAAGATTAAGACCGAGTTTAATTTTTATCGGCCCCTTTCCAGTAATTAACTCCTTTCCCTTGGGGTTAACTAACTTGTACCTACCCTTAAAAAGGTTTTTGTACAGGTTTGACTTACAAATTCAGCTCATGATCGCGTTTTCCGATTTACTCACGAAATTCGCACTAGAAAAAAATTTGAATTAATGCACACCTTGATGTCAATCTAAAAAAACAATCAAATCGTTTCCTACAGAGATAGACAGAGACACTGCCACGATCCTGACACAACTCCCTCGCTTCCTTCACATTCACAATTCTCTTCATACAAGTTCTATGTTGTATTTATTGTACCATGTCAATCTAGAGTACAAAAAATAATATAAAAACAGGACAACCAACATATATCAAAGATACATTGGTACTCCCGGCATATAAAGATGGAGATTGACACATTGAAAGGATGGAGGAAAGAAGAAAGAACTATAGAACTTGTACGAGTATTAAGAGAATTGTGCATGTGAGGGAACTAAGTAACTAAGTATGTAGGATCGTGAAAAGTGGCATTAAACTTCACTACTCCATTTTCTCTGCTTATGTAAGAATTGAGACGAGATAATTTAAATGATTGTATAAGAGTCCCTCGTTGTTATTTAAAAAAAAGAATAGTCATTACAACTGAGGCAACTGTAAACTAAAACGTTTATTTCAATCGTCAGCGCTCATCATCAACTAAGTCGAGATCAGATGTCGATTCTCAATTAGAAAATAATCCCCTTTTGGACTTTCTTTCGCTATCAGACTAGGAGTAGTGAAGTTTAATGATCTTTTAAAGAGTGGTAGGCAGTGGTAACCAGTCTGCCGATCCGGGGTAGTACCACCACTTACAAGTATACAGACCGTAAAGTGATTTGATCGTTCGGGATCAGCTTGTAAGTTGCCGGTTCCATAGTGGATGTGAATGCCACTCACAGTTATTGAATTGTAGTAGCATTGATATCCATTCATGGACCACACTCCAGCTTAACATCTAGCGGGGTGATGTCATATGTCGAGTCACAATTTAAAAAAGAAACACTGGCTAAAACTAGGTAAAAAATATCTTTTTTTTTTTTTATTGTGACTCGACATATGACAGCACCCCGCTTGATGTTAAGCCAAAGTGTGGTCCATGAATGAATGTCACTGCTACTACAATTCAATAACTGTGAGTAGCAATCACATCCACTATGCCGGCCTAGATGGAACCGGCAACTTACAAGCTGATCCCGAAACGTGACTAAATCACTTCACGGTCTGTATACTTGTAAGTGGTGGTACTACCCCGGATCGGCAGACTGGGTGCCACTGCCTACCACTCTTTGATAACCAGACCCGAAGCAAATATCCATCTCTTTTTTTTTATTAACAATTATTTGCAATATTTAATACTATTAAATATTACAAATAAAAGCTATGAAACAAATATTTGCTCCGACCGGGGATCGAACCCGGGACTTTACGCGCAACAAACCAGTCGCTAAACCGTTCGTCCACGCCTGTCGTCAAATATCTATAAGTAAAATTGTTTCGTTGTTGATTAGTTGCAGACCAGCAACCAGCTAAGGACACTTAAATAGTTTCTACGTAATCTCTTACCTAAAAAGACGAATTAATTATGTACAAATAGGTAGTAAACCAAACACTTACGTGTGGACACCTTGGGCTTAAGAATAATGGGGTCCGTAGGTGGAATAAACGAGAGCTTTCTAATTAATGTCCTATAAGATTTGTCACAATTTATTACTTCGTGTTCTCTTTAGTGCCTCGAAAGCCTTAACCCTAATTCCGCCCCTAGTTTTAGGAAGAATGCTAAAGCTTGCTAGATTGTTGAGTTTGACATTTTCTGTCTAGGGTTTTGCCATGCTATTCTATATATGTTTTTCTTATTATTGGCGTTTGACAGCATCCTGCCTAATATTAATTTAGGAAGCGGTCTAATAATATGTAGATACGACTGCTATTACAGTTAAGTAACTGCAAGTAGCAATCGCATCATGTATTCCAATTTAGTTCCAAACTGATGCCGAAACGCAACTGTCATTTCACAGTATGTACATTGTACTGATCGTCAGACTGGGAAAATGACCACTAGGTTTATATGTGTTTTTATAATTTGTACAACAATGCTTTTTAAATAAAATAAAATGATTCACCAATTCGTAAAAAAATATCACGTTAATCCTCAAACGTGATATTTAATCACCACTGATAGTATATTCTTTGCCCATCTATACTTATGAATACAAGAACAAGTCGAGATCAGCTCGAATGTTTCCGGATTTTAACCTCGGTCAGTGTAGAAACATTCGAGCGAATGTGGCTATGTGTAGACATTTATCTATAGTAAAAGGTATTTTTTTTTATTGGAAATTTGTCACAGGTGAATTTAAAAAAAAAAGTGAAAGGTACAACTTACATACTTTATGTTATCTATTTTTGGTAGAATTATAAATGTCAAGTGGGGATTTACAGACAGCCTGCCGATTCCTAACAAAATTCAACGGATATCCTTGAGGTACTATTCTTGAATATGATCCAAAATTGATATTGTTGTGCGAATAAAGTCTGGCCTAGTATCTATTTTTTATGTCTATTTATATACCAAGCTACTAAAATGCTTGTATCATAGAAAAAGGACAAAGTACATACATTAATACCGGCATACGTATGTGTATTATCCCCCACAAGGATAGGCAGAGACAATTGCCACGATCCTGACACAACTCCCTCGCCTCCCTTAAACTTCCTATAATGTAGCCACAGCCTGCTGTTAACCTGGTGTGTGGTCCAGGTTAACATCAGGCAGCATTTCCATCTTGTTCTATGCTGTCTTACTAATACATGTTTTTGTTATTTAAGAATAAGTCTGTACATCCGTTTTCATCTCTGTAAATTATTTAACTTGCGACTTTGAGTGCCTTTGAGGAATTATACATTTCTGTTTTCTTTCGCAAGTTTTTGCTGAATTCTGTTTGAGTATTTCCTTCCTTCAAGTTTTATTAATATTTTACAAACTTCTCAACAATTCTACGTTTACTTTTCATAATAATTTGTATTTTAAACAAATGGATTGTTATGATACTACGGCATATTGTAACATTATAATCTCTGGAGATTGTGATACTGTGATTAATATCACTTCATGATTCGTCATATTTATTCTTTTAAATTTTAAATCAAAATACCTCAAAAATGTGTCAAAAATTGTCAAACATAAAAAAAAATAATTTAATAAGAATCAGGCTTGAGTCGGCCACATTCGCCGTCTTACTTGCTGTCATTTAACTGTAGTAGCAGTCACTTTCACTAGTGGGCCACCTTAACCTCAGGAGGGGGTATTATGATTATGTCAAGCCTCAATAATATATACATTAATATATGTGTGTATATATGTACGAGTAAAGTTCGCAAGACACCAAAGGGGTGTATTAAGCTGAAGTTCATCTGAAACAATTTAACTTGATTGTACTTTAATGCGTTAATCCGTTAACCCCTTAAATAAAACTTTGTGTAATTTAATTTAAAGTTTACATAATTTGATGCGCCTTTCGTTCCCACTTATTATTATTATTATTAACTTAATGAGTTCACTAATTTATGTAATTAAAGGTCAATGTAAGTTAAAGTAATGTAGAGTTTTAGGAGTGGTAGTCACAGTTGGTGGTTATTGGTATGTATAGTATGTTACTCTAACTTTACCTCGACCTAGTCTTTCTTATCATCATTATCATCATCAGTCAGAAGGCTGCTGAACATAGGCCTCACCCTTAGAACGCCATTTCGAACGACAAGATGTCAGTTGCATCCACCGGTTACTCGTGACTTTCATTATGTCGAGTCCACCTAGTGGGAGGCCTACCTACGCTGCGTCTTCCGGTTCGTGGTCTCCACTCTAGAACCTTTCTTACCCATCGGTTGTCGGTTCTTCGAGCGATGTGGGCGAGCGTCTTTCTACTACCGCAATATTCAACTAGGTTGGCTTAGTGGATGTGACTACTAACTGTTATTTACTTGTAGTAGCAGTCTCCTTAATCATCTTAGTCAGCTTAACATCAGGCGGGGTACTGTCATATATCCATTAACAATAAATAATTAAAAAAAAAACAGGTCGATCTAAATGATTCAGCTCGGAGTTTCTTTGTTGCACATTTGTCATGTGTTAATTATATTACATTTCATATTATATACTAACACTAATTTATATTACTTAATATATATTTATTTATTTGTGTAATGAGACCAAGAAAATGCCTGAAAAGACTGAAAAAAAATGCCGGCCCAATTGTTCATGGAGAATGTCTCCGCTTTGATAAATAAATAAAATATTCAACCAAAAATACATATTTATTGTTAGTAAAAAGCTATAAAGATCACATATCTCTCTAAAAACTACCAAAAAGACATCTCTTAACGACAATCAGAGGAAACTCTTATCATTCTATCAGGAAGTAAAAACTTTTATTTCGACATAAAACAGAAGGTTTATTCCGATTGTACGCTTCAACTTGCCCCTTTTTACGTACGTGGATATACTGGAATGCAACCCAATATTATGAGAGATGTTCTCCCATTCATTTATGTTAGTATTGCACCTATCTTTTTTATTATACAATTAATATTGTCATAGATCTCTCGCTTTCTTTACATTCACAGCCACCGTTTTATCTATTCTGATTTATAAAACTATTTAGTTAATCTCCTTTCATTTATTTTATTAAGTTTTACTAATATTATTTGAATAAAATTATGGAATATAATTTAATATAATTTGAATTTTTAATTCAATTGTGGCTTTTCCTTTGTAAATACATGTTTAAAACTGGGTCATTTCATCTATATCTATCCGAAAGGCTGAGATAGTTATTAATCTTGTTTTATTTTTGACACATTTCTCATATAAAATCATTTATTATTACCCATTATGTGAAAATTGGAAAAAATATTTGCCGGCCGGCCAGCAGTGCTTCGCTTGAAGGATGGCGAGAACACAAATGAGCTGGTTTCCTTTTATTCCCATCGTGGGACTGGTTTGACATATGAATGGGGACATTCATCCTAGTTTCTTAGAATAGTTTCAATATGGTTATAAAGCCGGAACAGAGGCACGCTCCTAAGATCTATCACTTAGATACATTATGTTGTAGGAAATGAGGGTAATCGGATTTTTTACTAAAAGCCTGGGTTGGCGCTCAGTTTTATGTGGCCACACGTGTGTAGCTTAAGCTTTAAAAATAGTATTTTCTTTGTATTTTTATTATTTGTGTAAAATTTAGCCTGGCCATACTTATTTTATTCAATGAAATACTTATTTTAATAAATTAATTCTTATTTCATTCAGTTTTACGTCCGTTATTAAAAAATGAGAGCTGTATTATTCTCTATCAATCAATTAATTGTCAGTGGAAAGCTTTACCCGCCTGCGTATATTTGTACTATCCATCGTATAACTTTCAATTTTTTTTTTGTTATTTATGACATTTCTATACTAAGCTACTAAAGCGCTTTTATCATAGAAACAGGACAACCAAAGTACATATAATAAAGATACATACCGGCACGTGGCATTGAACCCGTGCTCTCGGTTTGCGTAACCATTACACTACCACTACACCACGATCGACTTATATACTTACTTTTTGGATTTACGCTTGTAAAACTACCACATTGGATTTTTTAAGCGTAACGTCAAAATAAAAATAGAACGCTGTTCGGCATATTAAATGCAACTGAGACAAACGTAATCTATTTTTCGCTTGTTTTAGGCAAGTCTTCAGACCTGATTCTTAAAATCAGAAAGTAGTATTTTCCTAGATTTTACGCGAACATTGAGTAATGAATTTAACAAATTTTATGCGGCTTACTATCGCGTATCAGAAAGTACTTCCCCTGTCACCCTATTGGCGAATGAAACAACCTTTTAAAGTCAGCCGATCTGAGGTATACTTACGACTTACAAGTATACAGATCCTGAAGTGGCTTGGGTAGTCACGTTTCGAAATCTACTTGTAATTTGCAGCTTGTGGGCCGGCATAATAGATGCGAATACTACTTACAGGTACCTGTAGTAGAAGTCACTTCCATTAATAGGCCCCACTCCAGCTTAACATCAGGCGGATTTCTATCACATGTCGAGCCAAAATAATAATGATTAAAAATCTTGACTTCAGACGGGGTGCTGTCATATGTTTTCCCAATTTCAAAATGGCTTACATTAAATTAATACGCAAAAAAACTTTTAGCACGAACTGCTACATTAAAAAACTGTTTTCTAAAGAATGTGTTAACTGTATACGTAGTTAAAAAGTAAATAAACCTTTTCCCTTTTGTAATAAAAGTTATTTTCGTGTAAATGTTTTCGTGCTATAAAACTGTTTATGGCGGAGTTTTATTAAGCAATCTCTTAAATTAAGAAATGGTGACATTCTCGAATGTTGCATTTTCAGTTATTTTAATAGTTTATCTAGATTAATGTGGACGTGTCTACGTTGAAAATTCATGCAACGTAATTTATGAGGCTTTGTGCGATAAACATGAACTATATGCTGGTTGTAATTATAAATGTTTTCATGGCGACCGTGGTGTAGTCGCAGTGCAATGGTTACGCAAACCGAGAGCACCGGTTCAAAACCACTCGCCGGTACCAATGTATATATGTAATTGATATATGTACTTTGGTTATCCTGTTTCTATGATACAAGCCTTTTAGTAGCTTAGTATATAGAAATGTAAACAAAAATAAATAAAATATACAAGCAAATGACGTATTGATATCATACGGCACAAGCTGTAGAACAATTGAGAAGTGGAATTCTTTTCCGGCTAGTGTGTTTTAAGCACCTTAAGCCGGTATAGTGACGACGGCTTAGACAATCGTATACTGAATCAGTTTTTTAGTCTAAAGCGCTTTGGATTTTTTAACACTTTTTTTTATTTAAAACCTTAATAGTTAGATTACGTCATTGCTCATTAATATCGTGGCTATAATGTAATACATAGATGTATTTACTTGTAATATATATATATATATTGGTTGTGCAGTCTTGGATTGAATATTATCTGACCACAAAGGAATTTCATTTCCTCTTACAGTGAATGCTAAATTTCATGGATGCCGGAGATTCAGGCTGACTTAGGTATCCTACCCTTAGTTCCTAACACGATTTTGCTTCACTTATTGTATTGGTTTGAATACAATAAGTGAAGAATGACAGTTGAGGAATGAAAACACGGGAGTGAAAAGAAAATAGGTTAAAGAATACCTCGGCTTAAGTTATTTATTAATAACAGATGCCAAACGGCTTGTGGATTTTATCTTAAAAATATTTTCGCACTAAGACACCTTTTGCGATTTGCGGAAAAACGTTTATCGTAAAAAAGTATATGTTTTTTTATTTCTTTTGTAAAATCATTAATTCCCACACAGATAGGCAGAGACAACGGAGTGCCACTTTTTACGATCCTAATACAACACTTTTTCACATCCAATAAAAAAACATTAAAAAAGTAAATCATTATTATTTCTAATAACAATAATCAATACATGTAAAATAATCAAAGAATACATAAATAAACACATATATAAATGCAATTTTTTTACTTAATTGTATCGTATTTAAAAATCATATCGTATTAAGAGTAGCTTGCAGCTTGATTTGATTGTTATAGTTACTATGGCTTTCAACTACAAAGATTTGTACATTATTATTGTACATTGTATTTATTATTATTTTTTTTATTGTGACTCGACATATGACAGCACCCCGCTTAATGTTAAGCCGAAGTGTGGTCCATGAATGAATGCCACTGCTACTACAATTCAATAACTGTGAATAGCAATCACATTCACTATGCCAGCCTAGTTGGAACCGGCAACTTACAAGCTGATCCCAAAACGTGACCAAATCACTTCACGGTCTGTATACTTGTATGTGGTGGTACTACCCCGGATCGGCAGACTGGGTACCACTGCCTACCACTCTTTGATAACCAGACCCGAAGCAAATATCCACCTATTTTTTATTAACAAATATTTGCAATATTTTAATATAATTATTAAATATTACAAATAAAAGCTATGAAACAAATATTTGCTCAGACCGGGAATCGAACCCGGGACTTGACGCGCAACAAACCAATCGCTAAACCGTTCGTCCACGCCTGTCATCAAAGTATTTTATGTAGTGATAGGGATTGAAAAAGAAATGTTTTGATGGTTTGGGCACATGGAAAGGATGAGTGAAAGTAGATTGACGAAAATGATTTATAAATCTGATGTGGAGGGATGCGTTGACGAGGCAGACCCAGGAGGGTGTTTTTCGACCAAATCGGAGACATCCTCAAGAAAGCTTGCCCAGTGCCCATATCCGTGGAGCTTTTATGAAGAAATTTGTGGATGTGAGGAGGGCAGCCTGACAATTTGATTAGTTTGATTTAATATTTTATAATTAACTTTAGTTTTTATTTGTATCTATACGTGTATGTGGCAATAGGCGTGTGTATAAATATAATTTTATTATTTACACAATCAAAATAACAAACACATTAATTAATTATAATTTCCATGCCTAATGAATTATTAAGCGCATGCGGGTAGTCCTAAAAACAAATTGTCCACTTTAAAAATTATTACAAATATAAAACGCTCATTTTTTGAGTTGAAACACATCAACTAAAGCTATTTTAGAAGTAAAGGTGATGTATTATCTTGTAGATTTGTTATTGTTTATTGTTATAACATTTTGTATTATAAATACAAATTCTAATGTTCATAACAGAATAAAGATTTTAATCGCTTATCGTTATTATTTTGTAATAAGCCATATTTTGAACGTCAAGCGAGGACATAATCGCATTCGTATGAAATGCCACGCTGTTAATTAGGGATGTTTGAGGGTTGGGTTTATCGGAACCGGAGATTTTAAATTTGATTTATAGGAGTCTGACGAG
The DNA here is from genome assembly GCA_905220615.1 of Tinea trinotella. Lineage (NCBI taxonomy): Eukaryota > Metazoa > Arthropoda > Insecta > Lepidoptera > Tineidae > Tinea > Tinea trinotella. The sequence continues at coordinate 1,260,963 of HG992320.1, read as the reverse complement.
AGCTCTCCTGATATTACTTTTATTTTTTAAATATATTTAATATATATATTTAATAGTATAAATAATTAAAATAATAATTGATACGTGACTCAGGGGCATTAGTTTAAAAGTAAATAGTTACCATTTGAATGGCAACACCTAAGAGGGGGGGGGTCTAATCAATGGTGGTTTTTAACGATGACGTAATATAAATTTATTTAACTACTGTACAATAGCTTCAGTTCCCCATTGTTAGGTTAGGTGTTGCTATCTTGAAGGGAATTTAAAAAACAAAAGGAAGAAAACATTTTTTAAGTTTTGACAACTACGTTCCGTGACTACGTGACAACTACCTTCGTTAAAACCTTTGATTCTAATTACCGGAACCGAAGTCTAAATTCAATCGAAAGTTCCGACCTTTTGCAGTCCAAGTAACATCCCTTAAATGCAGCAAAATTATTAAATAGCTACATAATTTGGTGTTTTTATGAGGCACTTAGCTCTGAGATATTTTCTTCTGAATAATAGCGTAAGTGGTAATTTTCATCTGCCGAGTATGGGGTAGTAGCACCACATGAGTGTGAAGAGTGTAAACTGTGAACTGACCTTGTCGAATTTCAGCGAGGTTTTATACTACTGTTGCGGACGGAGATGTGCGGTTATGATCATACTATTTCTGTACTACTTAATATGCTTGTATCATTTAAAAAGGAAGATAAAGTACATATATCAATTGGTTTTGAACCAGGAGCTCAAGGTTTGCGAGACCATTAACCCTTTAACAAGATCACGGCCGTTTTAAATCGTTATAAAAAATATACAATATTTATGGACAACGTTTCTTTTTTATAGTAGACATAGTATATTCGCTTTATTTAAATCGTAATATTTTATAATTGCCCATTAAATAATTACCCACAATTACTTCTTTATGACTACTGCATAATGGAGGGGTAGGTAGTAAAATTTACTACAATATAAAATTTAATTGTGAAGACTTTCTTGATTAAACACTGAAATCTAAAACTATGTAAGTCATAACAATGTTCTCTGATAACATTATTTAACTTAAAGTAGATTTAAAATGTTTCTTAGATCAATCGGGTTGTTTGATAATCACAACAAAATAATACGTAGTTATTAACGCAGCTGCGTTCCTTTACGGCCATGTTAAAAATGGAAAAACCAATCAATCAATCAAATTGTCACGCCTTTTCCCACAAGGATAGAAGCGCCGCTTGCCGCGATCCTGATACAACTCCCTCGCTTCCCTCCCATCCACAATTCTCTTCATACAAGCTCTACAGTTATTGATAATTTTTTTTTTTATTGCTTTATTCTGAAGGTTATACTTATCCTACTTATATAATTTATTACAGTATACTATTTAGTTTTTTTATTGTCATTGACAATATATCCTTGGCCGGCATAGTGACCCTGAAACTGCAGCAATTTTTAGGTCGTCGGCGCTCTTGTTCTAGTTCGCATTGCTTATCATCTGCCACGTCACCATAAATAATACATTTTGTGACTTATAATGGTATAAACCTGTAATTATAACCATGTAATTATTAACAATATTAAATACTAAAACAGCATTATTCTATATACTATTCTAAAAAGTTTTGTTGCTAAATAAAAAGTATATTTAATAACCCAGTACCTACCAACACAATAAAGTAACTATAGTCGATCGAAAACATTACAACGGTCGAAAAAAATCCAACTTCATCCCTCAAATTACAAAGTTATGTAACCATATTACTTTGTTTGAGCCACTGAAGGACACCTACATCAACAATTCTTTTACAAATAAAACTCTCATTATCGGAGTACTACATCTCCAAAACTCGAGGAATCCCCTAGGAGCACACAATGGGCTTATCTCTTAAGGGTATTTTAATCTTACGGCGATCTCTTTTGGTTTCAGACGATTCGGCGTTGTGGATAAGAGGTTTTGCGTAGAAGGCGGCACTCGTTGCGGGAAGGGCGAGGGGCTCTTTGTGTTCGCAGCTGAGAAGGGCGCAGAATTGACTGACTTACTTAATTCCTCACACATGGAAGTACATTCCAGATTGAGCATTGCCTCGAGATGTGGCTCAGGTAATGAAGTTCTAAACTTTTTTATAATTTCTTTAAGCTACTAAAGTGCTTGTATCATGGAGACAACCAAAGTACATTTATCAAAGATACATTGGTACCGGCAAGAGGTTTTGAACCCGTGCTCTTGGTTTGCGTAACCATTGCATTGCCACTACACCACTTTTGTTTGACTAGTTTTATCACATCCTAACAAATACTTATTTTTTTATTATTGTGATGTTAAGCTGGAGTGCGGTCCATAAATGAAGGCGACTGCTACTACAGTTTAATAATTGCATGTAGCAGTTGGAACAACAATGACAGCTTGAAATAGGCTCTTTCATGCTAATTCTGTGACTAAGTCGCTTTATGTCCTGTACCACCACGGGTGGGCAGACTGGGAATATGACCACCCACCAACTGTCTGCCTGCCACCCTTAAAATAATAAATAAAAACACTAAAAATCATTTAATTTTAATTTATTTTTTTACAGTCTTAGAGAAACGGTTTTCCGACACGAGCTCGTGTTTGGACGATTGTTTCCATCCATCTTTACGGTCTGCATCACCTTCCTGGGCAGCACCAACAAGCCAGACCATGCATTGCCTCTCAGACCTGGATGCCAGCTTGGAAACCACACTGGGCAGTGAAGCTGGCTTCATGCGAAGACCAACGTCTTTGCCAAGATGTTCAAGCTGTATTAGCAAACTTGGAGCTCAATTATCAAGGTATTCGGTGTTTTTTTTTACTATTGTGGCTCGATATATGACATCCTCAAGAAGGTGGGTTGCCTAGTGTCCATAACCGTTAAGCTTGTATGAAAAGAATTGTGGATGTGAGGGAAGCGAGGGAGTTGTGTCAAGATCGTGGTAAGTGTCGCTCCTTATCTCTGCCTATTTCTGTAGGAAAAAAGCGTAACAATTTAATTGATTGATATATGACAGGCGAATGCTATTACAATTTAATAACTGCATGTAGAAGTAGTAACCACTATGCCGGCCTAGTTAAAACCGGCAGCTTACAAGCTGATGCTGAAACTCGACTAATTAAGTCACTTTACGGTCTGTATACTTGAAAGTAGTGGTACTACCCTGGATTGCCAGACTGGGCAAATGAAAGCCAACTGTTTGCCTACCCCTTTGAAAACTTTTATTTATTTTATTCGGACCTTTTACTTTATCCTATGTTTTAGGTTTTCACATTACCCCGATCGTACTTAAGATTATAATTCTTAATAACTAACTAGATAACAAAAAAACTATCCTAGCTTAAAACCTGTAATCTGTTTGATCCTACATTTGGACTAATGCCGGCATAGTGGCGGCGTCCTAAATCAATCTGAAACGGTGATATTAGTTCTCGGCACTGTTGCTTACCATCAGGCAAGTCGAGGTCAGATGTCTAAATAATAATAATAATTAACGATAAAATATATTTACAGATCATCTACAATGGCGGCAACACCTGGAGCCAATATTATGAGCCCTGTTTGGACAATGGAGAATATTATGGAAAAAAGATCAGATTCTGATAGAGCCTCCATTTATTCCCGATCTAGCGGCAGTGCCTCCGAGTACTCAGTCCCAAGAAGTCGTTCCAGTCCCGTGGGATGTTGTACTCCCACTGTGCCTGTCAAAACAGGCAACACTTGTCAATGTTGGCAGAACAAAGCTTGCAACTGTAGGACAAAGAATTTCAGCGGTCCTTATGAAAACTATGACGTGCCAAAGACTCCTATGCCGCTTATACAAGTGAGTTAACTATTACGTTAAATTTAATAAATATATAATTTAAAAAAACACTTTAAATATCTTCTAATATAGAAAATGAACTTGCAGGAGCATCCAGTAGACATCCATCAGGAACCTGCGAGCCTATACGACACACCAAAGAAACTAAAGTGTCTGATATACGGTCAAACATGCAATTGTTCTCAAAACACTGTTGAACCAAAAATGATAAAGGACCAAGTCCAAAGCGAGCACACATGTGATATTAATAATGTAAATAGCGATGTTACTGAACCCCATTCCAATTACGTTAACATTACCCCCGTTACCATAGAAAAACCTCAACCAGAACTAGACCACACCAATTACGCCAATATAGACCTTAATGCTACTTTAGAGAAGTTCGAAAACTCCTTGCAAATCTTAAGAAGCGCTGGCTTCAGTCAAGAAGAGCTTGATGCTTTGGAAGACATACCAGAACATGAGGATGATATATCGATTGTTACTGCAGTACATCCGACAACTGACTGTTGCAATGAACATTTGAATTATATGCACATGGAACCATTAGAAATAAGCAGTTCTAGTAACAGCAACAAAATGTACTCTGACAATATTAGTCACATTAGCCACTTGTCTGACCCAACTCAACATTCTGACTCATATAACACTTTAGGCACGAGAAGATCAAACTCAGCAGACTTCACTAAGAGACAAGATGACATTGATTATAGAATGAATAGAGCTATGTGTTTTACGCCAACTATATTAAGAAAGGCATCTAAAACTGAGTTTATAAATAATGATGAGACAGCCAATGGAATGTGTACTCCAGAAATTATTATATCTAAAGACAATTTCAAAGTGCCTGAGCCTGTTAAGAGTGAGATTTCTTTCGTGGCTAGATTTAGAGAGAGTGTTAAAATTAGACGATCTTCGAGTGTTCCGAGCAAATCAGACAAGAATAGAGACTCATCCAGCTCAAACGATTCTGGTGTATCTACTGGGTCCTTGAAGCATCATAAATGTGACTTTAATGAATTCGAAATGCCCATAACAAATTCAAAATCATGCAAGAAACATATGAAATGTAATAAACAAATGAGAAAGACGTTGACGTCATCACCTGTACAGAATTTCGTAAAATCAAACTCCTCTGACCCATTGAAGAATATAACATTTCAATTCGAAGAAGTAGCTACTTTGACTAAGTCGAATTCTTGTGACGCAGAAACATTGACGAGAAGAAAAAAGCGAAATGGTAAGTTCTCTTTGTTTTCAAAGAGAATCAAAATTAATTTTAATATCAAAATTTGAACTAATGAGAAATTAGTGAAATTTTGTCAGCAGAATACTATACGGTGTTTTTTCTTAATTGGCACAAGTAATAAACAAATATGAAAATTACCATTTCTTATGCCCTTTATCTAAGGAAACTGTTTACTGCTGTTTCTATAGAATTATCAAATGCACAAAAATTATTAAAATCACACACAATCGTACATTATTTTTATTAAAAACCGTTTATATAGATACGGGAAATTCACAAATGTTGTGCCCTAATAATAATAATAAAACCATTTTCACAGTAATTCATCAGTAGTAATTGTAGTAGTCAGTAGTAAAGTTACGTTTTGGTATGTGTACCTATTATAAATAAATAAATAACGCGTCAGTAGTAAATTGATTTAGTTATCGTTATTAATCCGTCATTATGCCGAAAGTTTGTTTACTACTTTTGCCAATTAAGGAAATATGGACTATATCAATTTCATTTTCTAGTTTAAATAATAAATAATAAAAAACTAAATTTTCTTTACAGGCGATACTGACAGCACAGCCCGCCATAGCCAAGTGACAAACAAGAGCACATCGAGTGGTGCTTCTGACACTTCTGACTACATGGAGTCATTATCTGTGTCATCATACAGTTCCTGCGACGTATCAGCTGACAGGCATGTCAATCGTCCTCGGTCAGGCAAAGAGTATGCTGCATTAGACAGAATGGCGTTGGCCACTGTATGTGATGTACCTTAACTACGATTGAAATTTCATTGCAAAGGACATCATTCATTTTGGGCTTTTATGTACTACATTTGTAATGTCCAATGTTGAAAAAATATATAAATGGCAGTTTTGATACTTGTATTGATAAAACTAATAACAATTTTGCTTTAATTTGCTGTGCAATTTAGTTATTTGGAAAATAAGATATGAATTTTGTATCATCTGTCAATCAACACCTATTTGCTCTGCTTTGAACTGTCATAATTATAGTTTGGTCATTTCGCACACCTAAACTATGCAAAATAAAGGATATATTTCAATTGCATTGTAATCTTCGTACATTAAACTATTTTAATATGCATATCAAACTGTTAATACAATAAGCCCAAGTCCCCATACAAAATGAATGATGTCCTTTGCCTACTTGGTAAAACAAGTCAAGGCATTTGCTTTAAAAGTCGAGCTCTTTGCATTTAAGGGTTAGGACTAGTTATATTTAAAGTTAAGTTACTTGCATTGTAGACTATTTATAAATTATATTTAAACTGAATTTAAACCGTATTTAACTACTCGTATGAATTTTTACAAATAACTTCTAGAAATATTGTAATGATTCTTGGTAAGACCTTTAACAAAACCTTTAATAAAAAGACTTTTAAGAGTTTTTGTAAAATAAGTCAGGGTTCTAGATTTGACTATGTTTAATAATTACTAATAATTGCTTTACAATTACCTGCGGCGGACAAATTACCTAAGCACATATTTTGAACACATTTTTTATTTTAATAAATATTTAAGGCGTGGGTACTGTTGAGCGTAAGTCCAGATAAAATTAGATGCATTCAAGTAAATTATTAATTTATAATACACAGTTAAAACTAAAATAAATTAATCTCGAACAAAACTGTATATATATATACTTCGACTATATAGTTTCAAGCCAATTCAAGGTTTGACTCAGGCTCAAGCGAATATTTAATGTGTCTTACATAAACTAACAACTATTGTTTGCTCTAAAACTCTTTGCAACACAGAAAGTATATTATTCGATCTAAACCATAATTAACTGTTCCTATTGTAAATATTATTACTCTAAACATATAAATTATGAAATATATTAGCGTGCCAAAAACTGTAGCTGGCTATATCGTAAGTTTTTGGATACTTGGGTAACTAGCTTAAAGATTTTGTAAAATATATCTTATAGCTTTTGTATATTACTAAGTCAGTGACTATTACCTACAATAAAACACACGGTTTCTGAAAGGGGGGAGTGAGGTCCTTGTGGACATGGTTAAATGTGTTTTTATTTTAAAACTATTCATGTTGTCAAATTACTTTTTTGTTTTGTTTTTAGTTTTATTTAGTCTTTTCTAGTAATATATGGATGGGTACTTAAATATTGTGCCTTTTTCAATAGATTTTTGAAATGTCATCTTAACTTTTTTGTGTAGTACTTAGACGGCAAATATAAACGTCTATTTAATAATAAAATTAAAAAAATAAAAAATTAAAATTACATTGCAAGGAAAAAGGAAAATGTATATATTAAATATTATTATTTATCTTTTATATATAAAAAATACAGAGCATAATTCTGTATTAATATAATATTTATATTTTCTATATATAAAAATAAAACCAAATAATTGTATGTATTTAGCAATAATTTTGGTAATAAAGGAAAAGGTTTAATTGACATTGAATAATAACTTATATTTCAGGAATTTGTTACTGAAAAATGAGAATAGAAATGTCAATTTAAAAAATATGAATATAGATTCATATTTTTTGCGAATAAGTCTCATTTATAATGATTACTGATAATTAATTTATTCAGCGCATACTTCCACTGAAAGAGTAATATAATTTGAAAACTCTTTCAATTGTATATTTAACCTATATTAAATCTTTAATATTTTTTAAAACTTGAAGTTATTTCATACCAAGATATTAGGGTATTTGTAAGTTTGTCCGTAAAGAAATATTTTTTACTATTTACTTAAAAATATCCGGCCAAATCATATTAATTTTAAGTTTTTTTTTTCGTAACTCGTTTTATTAGGACTTGATAATTTAATCTTTTAGCTGGGTGACTAATAATATACGGACCTCGATAATCTTTTTTGTCAATTTAACGAAAAAGGTTGTTACATCCTGAATCCTCGAGCGTGGGTAATTTACTTTAATATTTCATAAATTCAAATAAGTAAAAGAAGATTAAGTTATTAATTCTTAATTATTAGAGTATGTATAAATTGTTTGAATAACCTTTTGTTTTTTCTAACTAAAAACCTACTTTATAGAAATTAGTATTGGAATGTTGTTTGTCTAGTCAATGAGAGCAGCTATTACACAAAATGGTTTTTACTTTGGTTTTTGTTTTCAAAATAATTCATTGTGTCTACGAAATTTAACAATAATATAAAAAATAGTAAATTTTTGAAATACTTGAGGACTGCTCATTCATAACAATCCCAAATATATAATTTTATCTTATTTTGATACGACATCTGACTTCCACTTGCCTAATGGTAAGCAAGGGAAAGTCCAAGAGCGCCAGTGACTGAATAAACCTATACAGTTCACTATTGCCTCAGTCGCTGTCACTATTCCAACTGTACTTAGTACTTTTCATGCGAATATGTGCTATATCCAACATAGATTATTAAATTAAAAACTATTTTGTGTTTTATCTAATAAACTAATCGTTTGTCTCGCAAGAAAGCAATGGAGTGGTTTTTATTAGCACATTATTTTGTCTATATTTGTTTTCCCTCTATTTTACGATTACATTTTTATAATATTTTATGCAGTCGTGTTGCCAACTTAAAAATAAATAAAATAAAGTAATTTTATTTATTGTATTGTTTTATTTTTCCTTAGTCCTCACAAATATTACCAAATAAATCCTAAATACTCCTATTTTCGGTCGGAGCGAAAATTTATTTATCAATCAATTAATCAAACTGTCACGCCTTTTTTTCACAGGGATAGGCAGAGACAATGGAGCGCCACTTGCCACTATCCTTACACAACTCACATGCTTCCCTCACATCAATAATTCTCTTCATACAGGCTCTGTGGTTATGGGCACTAGGCACCCTAATTAAATTTATTTAATAGCATGTATTTGTAATATTTATTTACATATTAAATTGGATATTTAATAAGTTTGAAGCCTACATTTCGGACACAAGTCCGGAACGCTGCCTTCATGGATGGACCGGGCACTGATGCTAAGAAATTGTTTCATTTGAAATTGAAAAAAATACGGCTCCGGTTCTACGTATTTAATTCGAGTAGCCCAGTCTGCAAAGCCTGGATAACGCCACCAATAATGTCAAGTATACAAACCGTGATACAACTTAGTCGCGTATCGGACTCAACCGGGAAGTTGCCGGCATAACAAATGCAATTAATTAGATAGATTTTACATAGATGCTGTTATTTTACATTAGTTGCAGTCATTTAACGTACTTCATCTTAACATCAGACAGGGATCCTATATTATATCGAGTCAAAATCAAAAAAAAACTTATTTAAGTTAGTATCTAAACTTTATTACATCAACCGCAATTTATACTCAATGACCTTACTTGAAAGGTTTTAAACGATCGCAAAAACCAATTTCCTTTCAGTAATCGTTGTTACACTACAAATAGGGCCCAAGAGGTCCCTTAAACTCTCCCCCAAAGCCATTGGGACAATTTAATCCTGGACCCCATGTGTCCGGGACGAAGTACCTACCCAAACTTACTATACCGAGAGGGATTTTATCCCTAAACAAACAGGAATATATTATTGTCTTTTTTAAGTGATTAGTTAACGTAGGCTTATTCGAGGAATTTAGGAAATTAATTAATTGATATATTGTCTAGTGTAGAATGCTACTACTTCGATCCAGCCCGCGGTAACTGTCTCTTTTGTTTAAAGCCGGCATAGTAGCGGCGTCTGAAACAGCCGTAAACTAAATGTTTTTTTTTCGTTTAGTCGCCGATCCTCTTAGAGTTCCTTTTGATCGTGCTTTGGGCGAAGTAAAAAAATTTAATTATCATACAAATTAAACTTCACACAATGAAACAAGGCTAAGAGATTATCTCTTGTAACAAAACAGTTCCTGATCATTTTTCCGAATGAACTTAGTTACCATTTTTAATTTTTATTTTTTAATTTTCATCATAAGTTATGAAGTCCTATAGCTCTAACTAGAACAAGTCGATGGTAAGAGAAATAAGTTACTAGTGCACTGCAGAATACTGATAAGTTGCTAAGAAAACAGAATTAGATTTGTTGTCAAAAACCCTCAGCCGTTTTTCACGTGCGTAAAATAGGGGTGGTCGAGGTATTGATAAAACCAATACAATAGGATTTAAAAATCCAACCTTTGGCTATTACTTTTATCAGCCACCCCCGGCTACCTCTTAACTGAAGGGGAACGCGATAAGCACACAAAACATATCTTACCCCAATGGCAATGTTGCACCTCTCTCCCCTAAGTTTGTGGTGAGAAAACCTTTATCGATTGATTTCATCCTTTTTATTTCAATATCTGCCCTCTGACAGGCGTAAATATAACTTTACAATCGAAAATTCAACTTTCTAATGTCTCTGCCTATCTCTTTGGGAGTTGAGGTGTGACAATTTGATTAAAGTAAAAAAAAAACATAATCACGTTAAAAACATGTAGCCTTTATTCGATAAAATTACAAAGTTAAATAAAAAAAATAATTGTCCGTCGTTCATCAAATATCCAATAATGAAAGTGACTTAGTGATCATGAACTGAGGCAGTGTTTACAGTCGTTGGCGCTCTTGGACCTCCTCTTGCTCATCATCAGGCAAGTCGTGGTCAGATGTCGATTCACAATAGAATGACAATTTTTTTTTAAAGCTGACATAAAACGTACAAACGACGTTATTAAATCTATTTTGTACGTAATGCACTTAGCAGCGAAAGGAATTAACTTTTCTCCGGTTCGCGACCCTCCTTTTACCAAAGTACAGATTTGTTAAGATCAAGATTGGCAGGTTTTGAACCTCTCTATAGCCATTCCATATTCATTAAGTAATGAATAGCATATACAATTAAAGATTGGGAATGAAGATTAAATAACTTTGGACCGACAGCACAGAAAGCACAGTTTTTATTATATATTGATAAATTATTTATTTATTCAAATAGGAGACTGTATTAGCATGAAAGATGACGAAGTTCATTGCGGCTTAACATACAATATGGCCGTAAAAATGGCAATAATAAAATCGAAACTATTTTGTCTTATAATTACCATTTCAGATCGAATTACCCTGCAATTGGGCCCACAAAATATTATACTAATAGGAATTTAAGTGAAAGTCAAGCCGAAAATGCGTTTTCACTTCATTTCAGTGATATGTATTAAGAGAATCGGGTCCAAGTGTTAGTACACGGTCTGGGTAGTGTCGCGTTCGTCGCTCACCTAGGACATCGTTAAAGTAACAGGGCGTTCACACAAGGCGTATTTAGTTGATCAACTGCGGATTTGTGAACTGTCTGAACAGACTTTCAATCAAGTTAAAGCAATAAATATCGGTTCAACAAAAGTTTAAGACCTTTCAAGACCTGACAGCAAATCGACTCATCTGAATTTGTTCGTTTAACTTGAATTGAATAATCAGTCCAATCAGTCAGTCAATCAGCGCGATTGAGTACCTATGTATTGTATATCGTATTCCTCTATCACCAGTTTTTGTTTGTTTGTAAAATAAATTGTAAATTATGACGTCCGCATCCACGAGAAAAATGCTAAAATGAACAGATAGTGTAATGACACGTAAAATATTGAGTCGAATATTATTGAACCGTGACAACGCTACATATTGAACAACTAAATTCGCCTCGTGAGAACGCCGTATTATAGTAAAATTACATATAAATAAATTTGTTAGCATTTTTGAGGCAAAACGCATTTTCCATCATTATTTCTCATTAGTCCAAGCTTGCAATGGCATCCCAGAGAGCAGCCTCGCGGTCTAATAGAACAATCAGATATATTACATTTCTTTTCACAACCGTATCGGCACAGGTACTCCTCGTTTGGGTCGGGACACTTTTCTATAAAGAAAGTTACCTAAAATTAAATTTTACTTCAGAAAATGAAACAAAGGATTGCTAAATCTTGAAAACCACAGGCGTGGACGAACTGTTATTTGCTTCATAGCTTTTATTTGTAATATTTAATAATTGCATTAAATATTGTTAATATTTGTTAATAAAAAAAAGAGGTGGATATTTGTTTCGGGTCTGGTTATCAAAGAGTGGTAGGCAGTGGTACCCAGTCTACCGAGTAGTGTATACCACCACTTACAAGTATACAGACCGTGAAGTGATTTGGTCACGTTTCGGGATCAGCTTGTAAGTTGCCGGTTCCAACTAGGCCGGCATAGTGGATGTGATTGCTATTCACAGTTATTGAATTATAGTAGCAGTGACATTCATTCATGGACCACACTTCGGCTTAACATCAAGCGGGGTGCTGTCATATGTCGAGTGACAATAAAAAATAAACAGATTTCATAGGTTATTTAAAGAGAGTGGTAGTCTATCAGCGGCACGATATGACGGCCATTTTCACGTTTGCACCGTTCATAAAGTTTCGTATTAATTAATAATTACGTTTGAAAGAGCAAATTGCTGTTCTTTATTTTTACTATATAGAATAACAATTGTTCCTTCCAACATAATGATTTTAAGGAAAGGACATCATTCATTTTGTATGAGGACTTGGACTTAATTGTATTAACAATTGCATATACATTTTAAAATAGTTTAATGTACGAAGATTACAATTTAATTGGAAAATATCCTTTATGTATATTTTAGGTGTGCAAAATTATCAAACTATAATTATGATAGTTCAAAGCAAAACTGTTAATATGGCGTGTTTGACTTTGTGTTTGACTGATGATACAAAATCCACATCTTATTTCCCAAATAACTCAATTGCATAGCAAATAAAAGAAAAATTGTTATTAGTCTTATCAATACAAGTATCGAAATTACCATTTATATATTTTTTTATCATTGGACACATTACAAAAGTAGTACATAAAAGCCCAAAATGAATGATGTCCTTTATAAACGGTGCATACGTCAAAACGAAATCATTAGCGTGCCACTGGTATACCGAGTAGTGACTCAGACGCGTTTCGGTATAAGCTTGTAAGTTACCAGTTCCAACTAGGCCGGCATTGTGGATGCGACTGCAACTTTCAGTTACAGTAGAAGTAGTCGCTCCTATTTATGGACCGCACTCCAGCTTAAGATCAGCTAAACGCAAAAAGTTCTTATTATTAGCCCATTTATTTGACTCACTGCTGGACAAAGAGTTTTTAAAATAAAATATTATCTAAATAAAAGAAATTTTACAAATAACTAGAAGACAGGAAAATGAAAACCAACGTTCTACAAGTCCTAATACTTAAACTACAAACAAATTTGTAGATTATAAGAAATAAGAAAAAACCCGAAGAGAAAATATTCACAATATCAAACAATCAACCAAATTGCCACCTCAATTCCAACAGGAAATACGGCTCCCGCTTCCTTCATATCCTTACAAGTATACAGACCGTGAACAGACTTAGTCGCGTTACGAGGTCATCTTGTAAGTTGCCGGTTCCAATAGGCCAGCATATTGGATGTGACTGCTACTTTCAGTTTTAAATTATAGTAGTAGTCAACTCCATTCATGGACCGCACTCCAGATTGTGACACGACATTTGACCTTGACCCGCCTGATGATAAGCAAGAGGAGGTCCAAGAGGGACGACGACTAAAAAAACGAATCAGTTCACAGCTGCCTCAGTCGCCGTCACTATGCCGGCTAAAGGTGCTTACATCGCTTCATGCATCGCTTGAAGGATTCAAGGTTATAGGATGGAGAAAACACATGAGCTAGCAAAGCATTCCACTTGTCGATTAAACAATTGTTGAACAACAAAGAAAAGACGCACCGAACTTTTTGTTCGACTGCCGATTCGGTCGATAAAATGCGGATGCTTTCCCCGACCAGTGTGGGTATTACGGGTGTGAAAAGACGAGGTAGAAACAAGATTAAAGAGCTCCTCGAAACATTCTGCGTGGTATAGGCGATAGAGGTTGCAATAAAATACATATATTATTTACAATTCTATACTAAACGTGCTTGTATCATAGAAACTGTGCGACCAAAGAACATGCATTCATCGACTTTATATTAAAGATACAAGGACTCTTAAGTTATAAGACCATTTCACTACTACTATGAATCTTAGGTAATAACAAAAATCATACGTGGCAAACAATTATTCGTTTCGACGCAGAGCCCATTATAATGCCTTACGAGTGGAGGTCGGCACAAACAGCCGCGCGTGCAAACGTCCTTTGGGCAATTCGGTTTGGGCTCAGAGCATGTGGGCTCACACCATCCACACGCAAGGTATACCTCCTCCGGTGCACAGTCTTCAACTGACAACTCATGTGCACCCCCCATTGACATTTCCGCCATGATCATTCGTGTGACTATTCGTATTTAGAATGTAAACAGAATTATAAATATTTATTTACTATACATGCGGCACTCTATAATGGCCTTTTTGACGTTTGACCGTCCATGAAGTTCTGTATAAATTAATACATAATTAATTACGTTTGAATGACCGAATTGGTGTTTTTTATTGTCAATTAAAAGAACGGCAATTTGCTCATTCGAACTAATTATTGAATTATACGAAACTTCATTAACAGTCAAACGTCAAAACGGTATTATTTTTTATTGCGACTTGACATCTCGACCCGCCTGATGGCAAGCAAGAGTGCCGATGACCAGGGCCGTCTTAAGCATATTCAGCGCCGGGGTGCGAAAGTCAAGGCTCCGCTCGCGTGGTCTTAGTATAGTAGGTACCTATCGAAATTCATGGCGGTCGGCATGCGCCCCCTAGGACTCTGCGCCCGGGTGCACTGCAGACGGCCCTGCCGATGACTGCAAACACAGTCTTCACGGCTGTCCCAGTCGCCGTCACTATGCCGGCCAAAGGTGCTTCTTCCCGCATCGCTTGAAGGATCCAAGGTTACAGGATGGAGAGCACATGGGCTCGCAAAGCATTCCACTTGTGGTCTCATTACAAATAGTTATTTCAGTTTACGATTGCCTCAGTCGTAACTAGCCAAACTGTACGCTCTGAGTTTCCAATAGTATGGGGAGAATACATTCATAGGCTGGTAACTTGTCGCTTGTTTTACAAAGTAACACGCGTCGACGCCTCAAAACTTTTAGTTCTCCAAATCGATTAAATTGCTAGTCGATACGGTCAACCAAATGCAGATGTACAGGTGCATGTTTCCTCAGTATAACAATCGACAAGTGGAATGTTTTGCCAGCCCATGCGTTCTCTCCATCTTATAACCTTGGGTCCTTTAAGCGATGCGTAAAGAAGCACCTTTGGCCGGCATAGTGACGGCGACTGAGGCAGCCGTGAACTAACTAGTTTTTTTCAGTCGTCGTCATTCTTGGACCTCCTCTTGCTTAACATCAGGCGGGTCGAGGTGTCACAATAAAAATAAAGGTAGCAACAGGGTTGAAGAATTCCGCAGATCATTTTTCGTTGTATAGTTTTTATCGAAAGAAATATTTAAAAAGAAAATTTTAGACATTATTGTATCTAAAATTAGAAAACTGTTTACATTTGAACTTTAAGGTTTAAGTTTGAACCCTGCGACCTCACAAAACAACCTCACCAACAACATAAACAGAACAGGACAAAATTGCGTACATACCTTTGGGGCATTTTTTCGTGTGTATACATTGATCGTCAGGCCCCCTCACGAAGCCATCCAAACAAAAGCATCCACTTGTGCATTGTTTGAAACAAAATGGCTTTATTGCGCCACAGTACTTGTCACAACTGCCACATGTTTTGTAAACTTGGTTCTTACCACAAACTACTAATGGCGGCTCATTGATTGCTGTAATTTATAAACGGAAGGTAATAATACATTTTTATTTTTTTATTGTGACTTGACATTTGACTGCAACCCGCTTGATGATTAAATATTACAAATAAAACCTATGAAACAAATATTTGCTCCGACCGGGAATCGAACCCCGGACTTTACGCGCAACAAACCAATCGTTGGACAATCGGCCACGCATGTCGTAAATTTGAGAGAAATAAGAATAGGTATTTGGGTTGAAATAATATCTGTAATTCAGTTTTTTTACTTGCTTTGATATGTATCTTAAGTAAATAAACCAATTATTGTTAAATTTTATCAATCAATCAATTAAACTGTCCCGCCTTCTTCCCACAGGGATAGGCAGAGAGAATGGAGCGCCACTTCACATTTACAATTCTTTTCATACAAGCTCTATGGTTATGGGCACTAGGCAACCTAGCATTCTCGAGGATGTCTCCGATTTGGTCTGAAAACACCCTCCTGGGCCTTGTTTAATGCATCCATTCACATGAGATTTAGAAATTCTTTTCGTCAATCTACTTAAAAATATAAATATATTAAGAAAAAATGTTAATTAATATTTTATTAATTAACCTAAATAAAAACTCTAGTACCTAATAAATAATATGGTGAATATTTTTTATACAATTACTTACGAACTTTGGTCTTCTCACACGAATCTAGTTTCACACATTTTCCATCTCTATCTCTTACTAGGTCATCTTTACAGAAACATCCTCTGCCGCATACAGCTGGGCAGATGGGGTTGGGATTGTCACAAGTCTTATTACAGGGCTCGCAGAACCTATACTCCTTATTCTCAGGACAAGTGACGTCCGCCGAACGAGGTTCAGATGTATCTGACAGATGAGTTTCACCTGAAAAACAAAATCGTAAACTATATTTTGTGGAAACCTAAAAGAGTGGTAGGTTGTGGTGCCCAGTCTGCCGATCCGGGATAGTACCACCGATTACAAGTATACAGAAATAATTTGGTCGCGTTTCGGGATCAGCTTGTAAGTTGCCGGTTAAACTAGGCCGGCATAGTGGATGTGATTGCTACTTACGGTTATTGAATTGTAGTAGCAGTGACATCCATTCATGGACCACACTCCAGCTTAACATCAAGCGGAGTGCTGTCATAAGTCGAGTTGCAAAAAAAAGAATGCTGGGTTGATTAATGCCCATTACCGTAGAGCTTGTATGAGGAGAATCGTGGATGTGACAGTCATCTAGTGAAAACGACATATGATAGCATCCCGCCTGATAATAAACTGGAGTGCGGAGGAATGACAATGACAATAAGCTTCGTTTTAACAGTTAAACTCCATTAATGAGCTTTAAAATTGAAATTGCGACCGCGCAACACACTGAGAGTCGATGTTAATTTTCATTGACAGTTTAAGCTCATCGAAACTCATTGTCCGAATTAATAAAAGTTATTTTTGACACTAACAGCGACCGCGTAACTATTTGACAAATGAGAATGAATTTCATTGTCATTTCCATTGAAGTTGCGCGGTCGGCCCTCTGGCAAAGATGTGTTGCAATGACAATAAAAAAAGATATCCTTATTTTACAGTTTTTAAAGCTTATTCTAAGGTTGTAAGTATTTATAGGGGTGTTTGTAACTTATATGAAAATGTAAAGTACTTACTCGTTGCAGGGCATTCAGACAACTGGACGCAATGCCCCGTGATATTCCTCACCATATCCTCAGGGCAATAACATCCCTCTCTGCAAACAGCTGCGCAGGCAGGGTCTGGGTTCGCACATGTCTTCTGACATCCACCACATGATAAGTATCTCTCGTTGGGCCGGCATAGCGTGGCTACTTGAGCTGCAAATATAAAATTTAGATAATTACTATTGTGCCGACCTTAAAAAGGTCGCACTAAAATTATTTTAATTTATTTTCATTAAAAACATAAATGTCATTTTCAACATTTTCTTTTGTTTTTTGATATTCTATTTTATAGTTCTATTCTATAGTTTATTATATCGAATAAATTAGTATTCTTCAAAATTTCAACGGGTGCGTTTCATTTCTCCACGTCCATGACCACGTAGCGTCAAACTATATTAAACCTAAAAATTTATTTATTTTTATTTAATTTGGCATTGTGGATGTGAGGGATGCAAGGAATTTGTGTCAGGATTGTGACAAGTGGCGTCCATTGTCTCTCCTTCTCCCTGTGGAAGAAGGGCGTGATTTGATTAATTGATTTTTTCTACATTATGAATACTTTGTTTATTTTACATTTAAACCGTACGACCAAAATTCATTTATAAAAGATACATACCAATATATTGTATGTATTTTGGTCGTAGCAATTGGTTTTGAATCGGAGGCTCTTGGTTTATTCCGCAACCACTACACCACGGTCGCCTTAAAGTTTTTATTATTGTGTAATAATATATAATAGGAGCTTGTGTACAAACAATAGTGTTGAATTATTGATAGTTGTGCTTCTTTTACGTAATTACAAACAAGCGTCTTATTGATGTATTTTACAGTTCTTTTATTAGCGTATAATTATTTTTAATACGATTAGGCCTAAGGATTTTTTCTATTAAGACGCGACATCTAACCGCCATTTGGCCGACTCAGTTTGCGGCTGCCTTATTAGAATGTATTGATTATTTTTATTTTGCACGTAATCCTTTATTTTAATCTTTATGTCTCTTCAAAGGCAATCAAAGTTGTAGAAAATTTTGACGACGAAAATAATCACCATTATCAATTTTACTCCTCAATTCACACATGGATAGGCAGAGTCTGTGACACTTTTCACGATTCTGGCTCTTGCTTCATCTACATCCGCAAATTATCTTCATACAGGCGCTATGGTTATATTTAGAAAAGGCCGCAGCTTTTCTAAATATGCCACTGAATTAATCAAAGATCACAACGTAAAATAAACATATTATATTTTACAATCACCAGATATTATTTGCATAAGATCGTGACTTATAATGTTATTGTTATTACTCGTATTATTTATAATTAATATGTTTAATGCACATCATATTTTATTATCACATATCAATTATATTACCATAATTATTATATTGAACAATCATGATATTTAATTTATTTTTTTAATAAAACGCGACATCTGACCTTTACTTGTTTGATGCTAGGCATAAGGAGAGCAGTCTCGCAATTCTGCGAGATTGTTCTCCTGCTAAAGAGGTAGCGGAGAGAGAGAGAGAAGCAACCTCTGCTCTGTCCATTCGGCGCCCTAAAATAGGGAGAAGAAGGCGCGATTATATCCGCCTCCTTCCCCTTTAAATATCAGGAAAAGACATCAGGCTCGGGGTTAGCCTGTCGCTTCATGTAGCGAGAAGTGGCCACAACAGCCGGCACCGCTGGAGATGTCGGAAGAATGTACCCCAGCTCCCAATTTTCAGCGTTCGTGATGACGGAGGCTACCGTGGGGTTTAGCCGGTACGAGTCCGGCATAATCCTGGTTACTACCCCGAGAAACCAGGAGTATCCATGAGGATTTCCCCACGAAAAAAAAGGCATAAGAGGGACAATTGTCAATGTCCTTACTTATATTATAAACGCGAAAGTTTAGTATATAAGTAAGGACATTGAGTATGGATGGACGGATGTTTGTTAATCTTTCACGCAAAAACTACTGAATATAATATATTGAAACATACACTATAAATGTGAACTTGTAGTAAAACAATAAAAAGTTCATTAGATAATGGGAAAGCTTTCTGAGCTATGGATCACGTCTGTTGAAGCGTATAGAAATAAAGCGGAAAGACGTGAACATAAGCTGATTCTCTGAAAACTAAAACTATACTTCACGATACTTAAGATTAGTATGAAATTATTACAATGAATATTTGTATACTTTTGAAATGTGCAAATGATTGTCTGCGTTTCCTTGATTACAAAATAACAGCAACACAATGAAACTAATTTATTGATTTAAAAGTGTTGAATTGAAACTTATTTTAATAGTATTTTATTTACCTTTATTATTTTTCGGCTTATTCCAATTCTAATATTATTACTGTATAAATTAAAAATTGGATAAAAGTTAGGCGATAGACACAGGGGAATTTTTGTGGCTTGACATACACACACAACACGTGACTATCTGGACAAATAAAACCACCTCCCCCAACACTCCTTTTTTGCGAACTTTTTGACTTCTTATCGTATAACAGCACCCCGTCTAATGTCCTGAGTCTATGTCTGCTTGTCTGCTTACCGTTCTTAATTTTTTCCTGTATGGTAATGTTACTATCTCATAGCACAATAACAAACCTCCGAGACGCAATGTCAAAGTTCAACGTTGATAAATAGATAGACAGTTTCGATTTCTAATGCATGAACTTGTAATCTTAAAAACAATTAATCAACCATTCGCGAATAATTTAATTTGATTGATACGTTACAACAGACTTTCTTTCTGGGAGGAGATAGCACAACTTTTAAATTCTATTTTAAAATTATTATATTTTACTGGCTGTGCCCGCGGTTTCACTTGCGTAATATTAGGTTTATAACACAGTCATAAAAAGGAGGAGGTTCTCAATTCGACTGTATATCCCTTTTTTGTATTTAAAACTCGATAACTCATATAAAAATGACAGACAGAAATAAAAATAAATATAGAAAAGTTCCAAACAGCTGAAACTATAGTCAATTGAAAACTATAGTAAAAAAAGATATTTTTTTAATTAAAAGTATCTTATGTTACTTCTAGTACCTCCAAAAATATGTGTACAATTTTCATGATGATCGGTTAAGTAGTTGTTGCGTGAAAACGTAACAAACAAACTCACATTCACATTTATAATAATGGTAGGATTAACGAGAGTAATTCCATGGTTTAGGTCTATGAGTAAAGACTGCTTCTAAGGACAGGAGTTGAAGTTGGCTACAAACATGTCAACTATGCCGTCCTTGTTAGATAGCTATCCGCTTGAAATTACCACTGCGCTATATGGACCAAACAAGGATGACAGAGAAATAACGTGTTTAGGAATTTCTATTCTTATTCCAATTATTTTATTCTATTAGCTCTAGAAGACTTTTTAATAATACAGTTTAATAGAACGACGCCGAATTCATTTTAAATTTATAGATATCCCGTCTTTATTTTCTTACTATACAAGTTCGTTGTAGGAGAATAGTTTCGGTCTGTTTGTTACGATTCTTATAATTTGAAAATAGTCAAAAATTAAAATAAAAGCATCTTACCCAATGTAACACTTGTACTCAATACACTTATCAACACAAATAGATATAACATTTTCAATTCACTTTTGTAATAATATTATTTTAAAGGAAATTTAATAAATGAGTCGCCAATGGTGATCTTTTATGAAGCATACCTGTAGAAAAAAAAACACTGAAATAAAAGTTTTTTGCGGTTTACTATCATGTTTCTTTTCATCATTTTAATCCGTGGCTTCGAAAGCTTTGCATCGTGGTCGTGGGGAGACAATGGATGCGAGGCTTTTAAAGCGTCTCGGATTAAAATAATCAAAATAAAAGCAATAGCAATGTTTGCGTAAAACCTAAAAAAATTGTGGATTGAAAAAATAATATTAGTGGATTGACTTTTATAAACTACTGTTAATAATATAGTGTACTTTTGTGCCAAAGACGATAATACTTTAAAATACAAATAGCTCTGAATATCTCTGTTACTAAAAACATTTCATATTTTTCGTATTTTATACGAATTATTAACATAAAGCCTTTTTTTAAAGAGTTTAGTAGCTTAGTATAGAAATATAAAAAAGATTTAAAACAAAAATGTTCAATATTTTTAAACAAAAGATACTTCAAAATTATATCCAACATTTTTGTGAATACAACAAATATCCAAAACTTTACACAATAAAAGAACCGGACTTACAATTAGCAATGTTTTTGCGCGTGTTTTTTCCTTTTCACTCTACTCTGTGTGTTATCTTGTAACGTTGTGATGTTAAGTAATGTAAGCTGAGTTATATATGCGTAGTTTAGTCATAATAATGACGTAAAATTGCAATAAGGTAGACCGGTGTTAGTTGGCGCGATATATTCAACGAAGTTGGCGTGATTATAAGAATAGTAGGCAGATAGTGGGTGGTCTATTGCCTATTGGGTACCGAGAAAGTGGTTTATTCGGGTTTCGGGATCAGCTTGAAAGTTGCAAATTACAAGACTACATGGATCTAGTGGATGGATACAACTACTGCTTGCAGTTATTTAACTGTAGTGATAGTCGCCTATGTTGTGATAGGGGGAGGCTTATGTTCAGCAGTGAACGCCTTCTGTCTGACGATGATGATGATAGTCGCGTCATGAACCTCACTCTAGCTTAACATCAGGTTCGATTCTCTCATATAAGAGAAATACACAAAGAATAGGGCGACCAACTCTTGAATAAATGTAGCACAGCGATAAGAGAAAACATTGTAAGTAAACTACGATAAATTTAAATTAATTCGCCGCAATTATTATGGCTCTATTGCTAAAAATAGGTTAGGCAAAAGATGAAGGAAAGTAGTCAAATATATACCTGTTAAAAAAAGTATGGAATGGCAATAACATTATAAAATAACATCCTTGTATTTACCCGCCGCGACCAGTTTTCCTATGATCCCCTATATGCGGGTATTCCAGATACAAGATCAAGGATTTTTATAACTTGACGTTATAAATGTTGACGCAATGAAATGGTTACGTACATAAAATTTATTACTTTTTAATTTATGGTATTTTTTTCAAGTATTTTTTCCATTACTAATATTTTTTTGCATTTAGTTGGACTTCTAACAAGGTATTACGTTTTAGGTATAGGTATACCAATACGTATAAGGCCCTTTCTCTCACACATAGGTAATAGATAGCTCTTTTGCTTCTCTACCCTGTTCCTGTGAGAATTAAGAAAGACATATTATTGTATAAAAATATTACAAACAAAATATAATGGTAAATTATTTAATTAAATTCAAATTGAAAGCAGTGTACGTTATGTTTTTAATTAACCTATTAAACAGATCGATCCTAAATGTTTTAATAAAATAGATAATAATATTTCTTTTATATAGGTGCATATATTCCTTTTGTAGTTACATTTTTTATTATATTATTTTACCTTATTAGAATAAGGATATCCTATCTATTACGACATAAAGGAAGTTTCAATTACATTTTATCAATACCCTTGTTTTAAACAAATACAAATTGAACAAATTAAATGGATGTTAATTATTTTGGTAACAAATTAAAAATAACCGTTGAATTAAAAGTAATAAATCTATAAAGATAGATTATATTATAAGTGGATAACCAGGATAACTAAAATACTTGTGTCGGGATTCTGGGAAGTGGCGCTCCGTTATTTCTGCCTATCTCTACAATAATTAAAGCGTGAAATTGAAGACAATGATTAAGTAAAAATATTCGTATATCAAGCATTTTTTCATTATGCATAAATTTATAATATTATATTACTTTATTTTTACCGAAAAATTATTCAATTTAGATAGCTAAACTTTATATTAAAATAGTAGCTATAATGTCGAAAATAATTGTTTGAACGTTCTTAGAAAAATGCTAACGATGTGGCGTTTCTTTTCCGATTTCAGAACGTCTTCTTGTCAAAACAAATTGTTATAGTGTTGATTGAGTTGATTATTATTTGACGCTTTTATTACAAGAATGAGTAAAAAATTGAAAGAATTACGTGAAAGATCACAGAAAAGAAAGAAATTACTCGCTAAAAGTGTATGTATGCTTAGCGATTTTTCTATAAAAAATATTAGGTTATAAATTTTGTTAATGAAACCGGGAGACTATTTTGAATGTTTACATAATTCATTATAAAAACAAGATTTCTTTGTATTTATATTAAATCATGTAATAGTTTAAATTGTATTATGTTGTAATAATTAAATATAAACATTCAATCACATTGCTAAATACGATTTTCATACTATAGAATTCTAACCTTAGCATCTGTAATTGCCTTTTTAGCTTATTTTTAAAGTATTTTGGGCGTCCTACACAAGCCAAACCCAACTGTTGGATTGATATACAACTTAGAGCTTGTGACATATCCTCTAAAATTTGATAATAAAAATAGGTAGAGCTTTAAAAAATGAATAAAGTATAAAATTATGGTGCTTTGGCAGAATATTTTAATATATGGCACTGTCATAGATATTTCCTGGCTTCCTTAGTTTTAGTCAATTGAAATATGTGTATTTTTAATTTCAGTTAGGTGTATCAAGTGTAAGTGATCTAAAACATGCATTGGGGACATCTGTGGAGGATGTGCCTATCAAGAGACATGCCTTCGGAGAGCTGGAAGGGACTTCCAAAGACAAGTCTAGCAAAAAGCCACAAGATGAATTAGTTTACACAGATTCCTCTACATTTCTGAAGGTATGCATTGTTTGTTTTTGTCAACTCTTGTAGGAGGCCTAGTATGGTTTAGTAATATCCTCTACATTTCTGAAGGTATGCATTGTTTGTTTTTGTCAACTCTTGTAGGAGGCCTAGTATGGTTTAGTAATATTAAATGAAACATAGTTTATTACTAATAATATTCATATTATTTTATTATATGAATATCTATCTATTTTCTTCTGGGACTTCTTGGATTGTGTGTCCATTTCACTAGTACTACGGTCAATATGACAGACTCTAACCTTGCATCATCTTTTCAAGAATCTTGGCCTCCCAAGGTCAGCCGTAGGTCCCTTTTTAGATCATATGTCGAAGGTGGCATTGGTGCGGTCTTACAATATATAGTTCTGTAGAGGGGATAGTGAGGGCAGGGAGGGTGAGTGTTGACATGTCACAAAAAGCTTCGAAACCTACGGGTCTCCTGGCCTTCCTAGAGAAGATTGGGTGGCTTCTTTGAGAGCAAACCATTGAAAAACACAAAGAAACCATAGAGCAGAAAGTGCAGAAATGAGCCCGTACATAAAAAATCTTATAATTAATTTCCAGGGTACCCAATCATCTAACCCTCACAACGACTACTGCCAACATTTTGTTGACACTGGTCAAAGACCACAAAACTTCATACGTGATGTAGGACTTGCGGACCGCTTTGAAGAGTATCCCAAGTTAAGAGAGCTTATTAAGCTAAAAGATGATCTCATTGCTGAGACGGCCACGCCACCTATGTATTTGAAATGTGATTTAAAAGTAAGTATAAATATACTTTAATAAAAATTAAACATATAACTGTTTTATAAAATTTTCTTAGATTTTGCATGAACATTGAATAATGAATTTTAAAGAATTATTCAGCTTACTATCTCCATGACTATGATGGCTGCAAAGCTCTCGAGACGTGGGAATAATAAAATATATTCAAAATCAAAATAAATGTGATAGTAAGCCACATAAAATTTGTTTAGTACATATAACTGTTCTACTGAAAGTATACATATTAAAGTCAGTCTAGACAGATTTCATTTTGAACCGCCCATGAAGTTTCATATATATTAAGTTAATAATTACCTACAATTTAAGGAACAAATTGCTGTTCTTTATTGTCACTATAAAGAACAATCGTTCCTCCAAACGTAATTATTAAGACCACATCTACAAATAAAAAATATAATTAACAGAAATTAAAACATTTGACCACAACCCGCCTGATGATAAGCAAGAGAAGGTCCAAGAGTGACGACGACTGAATAAAACGAGTTAGTTCCCGGCTGCCCCAGTCCCCGTCACTATGCCGGCCAAAGGTGCTTCTTCACGCATCGCTACTTACACAAATCTGTTGAATTTGATTCTTTAAGTCACAAACTTTTAGGTAGTGACTAAAAATGTGTTGACTAAAATGACCCAAAAGAAGCTCTTAAATCAAATCAATCATTTTTGTAGAGCCTGAATCCCCAACGCCCATAATCATAAAACTTGTATGAAGAGTTTAGTGGATGTGAGGGAAGCGATAAAGTTTATATAGTGGTGGATTGATATATTTTGTAAATTTCCCTTGCAGACATTTGATTTGAAGCAGTTAGGTAATAAATTTGACGTATTGATGGTTGAGCCCCCGCTTGGCTCTGGATGGAGGTGGAAAGATGTGTTATCATTGGAACTGCATCATATTGCACAACCGAGGAGTTTCATATTTCTATGGTGTGGCACTTCAGAAGGTAACTGTTGAGATTTTGTTTAGTACAAGTATTAGAGTGTAGACAAGTAATTTACAGCTTCGAAAATTGTTTCTTTAGGTTCTCCCGAAGTTTTTTTTTTTGTTTAAGCCAGTACAAATCATTTCTGGGTACCCCAGGCAGTGTTACCCAGTCTGCAGATCTAAGGTAGTACCACCACTGACAAGCAAACAGACCATGGAATGACTTAGTCGTGTTTCAGGTTTAACTTGTCAGTTGCCAGTACCAACTAGGCCGGCATAGTGGATGTGCTGCGGTTATTGAATTGTACTAGAAGTCACGTCGTTTATGGACAGCAATCCATAGTGCCCATAACCGTAGAGCTTGTATGAAATTAATTGTGGATGTGAGGGAAGCGAGTGAGTTGTGTCAGGATCGTGGCAAGTGGCTCTGTGGGAAAAAGGCGTAACAATTTGATTGTTAATGAAAATTGAATCGAAAACAAATAGTATACAAATAGTAAAACAAGAGTGGTAGGCAGTGGTACCCAGTCTGCCGATCCGGGGTAGTACCACCACTTACAAGTATACAGACCGTGAAGTGATTTGGTCACGTTTCGGGATCAGCTTGTAAGTTGCCGGTTCCATCTAGGCCGGCATAGTGGATGTGATTGCTACTCACAGTTATTGAATTGTAGTAGCAGTGACATTCATTCATGGACCACACTTTGGCTTAACATCAAGCGGGGTGCTGTCATATGTCGAGTCACAATAAAAAAATAAAAAAAAAGTATTTTTCTAAAACTCTTTCTTTTCTGATATCTATTGTATGTATTAATATTTTATAAAAACTAAGTAAATTAAATTATGCTGGGATATTTTTAGGTTTGGACATGGGCAGGGAATGTCTAAAGAAGTGGGGTTTTCGTCGCTGCGAAGATATATGTTGGATTAAAACGAACATTAACAATCCAGGTCATTCTAAAAATTTAGAACACAACGCTGTCTTTCAGAGAACAAAGGAACATTGTTTAATGGGAATTAAAGGTAAATTAATACATAGCACGTAAGTTTGCACAATGTACCGCCCAAGTAAAAGTAACGCTCTTCAAAGCCTACTGCCAGTCGTTCTACACGTGCAGCCTATGGACCAGCTACTCTCAGCGGGCATACGGCGCTCTTCGTGTGCAGTACAACAATTGCATTCAGGGTATTGCTAGGATTGCCGAGGTTTTGCAGCGCATCGACAATGTTCGCACAGGCACGCACTGATGATTTTTATGCCATTGTCAGAAAACGGAGTGCCTAGCCTCGGAAGATTATTATTATTATAGCAAGGGTCTACAGTGATCATACCCATAGAAGATACGCGTGGCGCATTGGTAACACACCAGGCCGCCACACGTAAAGTTCTGGGTTCGATTCCCGGTGAAGTCAAAACAAAGACTTTCATAGCACTTGTTTGTAATATTTTATTATTAGGTTAGATATGACAAATATAAAAAAGGCAGGTACATATTTGCTCAGGGTTTGGTTGTTTAAGAGTGATAGGTATTTTGACGACAGGCGTGGACGAACGGTTTAGCGACTGGTTTGTTGCGCGTAAAGTCCCGGGTTCGATCCCCGGTCGGAGCAAATATTTGTTTCATAGCTTTTATTTGTAATATTTAATAGTATTAAATATTGCAAATATTTGTTAATAAAAAAAAAGAGATGGATATTTGCTTCGGGTCTGGTTTTCAAAGAGTGGTAGGCAGTGGTACCCAGTCTGCCGATCCGGGGTAGTACCACCACTTACAAGTATACAGACCGTGAAGTGATTTGGTCACGTTTCGGGATCAGCTTGTAAGTTGCCGGTTCCATCTAGGCCGGCATAGTGGATGTGATTGCTACTCACAGTTATTGAATTGTAGTAGCAGTGACATTCATTCATGGACCACACTTTGGCTTAACATCAAGCGGGGTGCTGTCATATGTCGAGTCACAATAAAAAAAAAAAAAAGGTATACCAGTTTGACCTAGTCGCGTTTCATGATCAACTTGAAAGTTGCCCTTCAACAAGTGGATGCAAATGCTACTTGCAGTTATCTAACTATAGTAGCAGTAGCCTCCATTTATTAAAGAAAGCTAAAGAGTTGAGTCAGCATTGTAGGAAATGTGGTCTCAGATGTCAACTCAGTCGTCTCTGCCTATCCCTGTGGGGATTAAAGCGTGAAAAGGATCATTCATTTTGGGCTTTTATGTACTACTTTTGTAATGTCCAATGATGAAAAATATATAAATGGTAGTTTCAATACTTGTAACAATTTTGCTTTTATTTGCTGTGCAATTGAGTTATTTAGAAAATAATATATGGATTTTGTATCATCATCAACGCCATATTTGTTCTGCTTTGAACTGTCATAATTATAGTTTGATCATTTTGCACATCTAAACTATGCAAAATAAAGGATATTTTCCAATTGCATTATAATCTTCGTACATCAAACTATTTTATTATGTATATGCACCTGTTAATACAATTAAGCCCAAGTGCCCATGCAAAATGTATGATGTTCTTTTGATGATAAAATTATAATTTACATTTCTTATTAAACAAAATAAAGACGCGGTGTACATTTTTTATTTATTTTTAGGTACTGTACGCAGATCTGTGGATGGTGATTTCATTCATGCGAATGTTGATATAGATCTAATAATATCAGAGGACCCCGAGTTTGGCAGCACGGAGAAACCTATTGAGATATTTCATATTATGGAGCATTTCTGTTTGGGAAGAAGAAGGTATGTCACTTTGGCCGGCATAGTGACGACGACTGGGGCGACCGTAAACTGAATCGGTTTACCAAGTACCAATGTATCTTTGATATGTGTTTTTTTTATTGTGACTCGACATATGACAGCACCTTGCTTGATGTTAAGCCAAAGTGTGGTCCATGAATGAATGCCACTGCTACTACAAGGATCGGTAGACTGGGTACCACTGCCTACCACTCTTTGATAACCAGACCCGAAGCAAATATCTATCTCTTTTTTTATTAACAAATATTTGCAATATTTTATATTATTAAATATTACATAATATTAAATATTGCAAATAAAAGCTATGAAACATATATTTGCTCTGACCGGGAATCGAACCCGGGACTCTACGCGCAACAAACCAATCGCTAAACCGTTCGTCCACGCCTGTCGTCAAAAATGTGTACTTTAGTCGCCCTGTTTCTATGATACAAGCACGTTTCTTAGCTTAGTATTGAGACATATTTGTCTTACAGGATCCATTTGTTTGGTCGTGATTCAACGATACGTCCCGGCTGGGTGACTGTGGGCCATGAATTAACCAACTCCAACTTCAATGCCGATCTGTATGCGTCACATTTTAGTGAAGGAAGAGATACAACCGGATGTACTGAGAGGTAAGCGAAAGAATGAATTAAACAAATTTTATGCGGCTTACTATCGCGTTTATTTTGGTTTAGATTTTACAATTTTTTATTATTCCGACGTTTCGAGAGCTTTGCAGCCATCGTGGTCACGGAGAGACCACGATGGCTCTCCGTAGTAAGCCGTATAAAATTTGTTTAATTCATTAATCAATGTTCGCGCAAAATCTAAGAAAATACTAAGCGAAAGAAGTTAAACCTCTTATATTGCGTAATATCTTAAACCTCCTACATTGCGTTTTACTATACTAATAAGCAAACCTGAACTCAGTATCGCGATGCAGATCAACATATATTTGTCTCTTTTTCGCTCTCAATAAATATCATTTTGTCCCACTTCCACTTCAGTGTATGCTTAGTCGTGGTTGATCGTTCAAACTCGTGACATTTGCGAACACTAAAACTCTACCTCATTTATTGTTGCTTTAGGGTACATGGAGGAATATTCAAAGTTTTTTTTAAATGCATAATCTTATTACAGAATTGAAGCTTTGCGTCCAAAAAGTCCACCAGCAGCTAACAAAGGCACTCGGCCGCGGGGAAGAGGGGGGTTCAGAGGAAGAGGCAGGGGCAGAGGGGCTTTGTAGTCTCAGATGTTAGACGACAGGCGTGGCGTATTGTTTCGTTACGCGTAAAGTCTCGGTTTCGACTCTCAGTCGGAGCAAATATTTGTTATATAGCTTTCAAAATCAAAATCATTTATTCGTTGAGCAACGGGTAAGTAATAAGGTCTATACAATATTTTGCACAGCCGTGCTCTACCCTACCGGGTATACAAATTTTCAATGTGAAATGTCAAAATTAGTTAATTAATATAAAAAAAAAAAATTATATAAAATTATCAAAATGTCAAAATTAAATCACTTAAAAAATTACAAAATTAAATATATATATATATATATATATATATATATATATGTTATATATGTTATAATGCATTCTCTTCCATAAATTCAGATATGCTGTAGTATCCCTTATCCGCTAGTAACAGGTACAATCTTCTTTTGAAGTTTCTATCGTCCAGCTCCTTTACAGTGTCGGGTAATTTATTAAATAATATATTGATCTTAAATAAAAATGAGTCTTTGGGTAGATAAGTGGATATAATTCATATTTGTTTCTTCCTTTCCTTTGATGTTTCGTTAGTTTTATATTGAAGTAATTGGGGTTTAGTTTTGCAAATACACATGCTTCATATATGTATAATGCATAAAGTGTTAGAATTTTATATTTAATAAATAACGGTCTACAGCTGTCCATATCCTTTGCACCTGTCATTGCTCTAATACATTTTTTTTGTGTTCTAAATAAGTTAATAATGTGACAGTTTGCTGCATGTCCCCAATGCAATATTCCATATCGTAGATTTGAGCTGACGAAACCATGGTATGCACATAAGGCAGTTTTAGTGGATGAGTTTATTCTGAGTTTTCCAAGTGCATATACAAATCTACTCAGCTTGTGACATAGACTGTCTATAGTTTCATTTGTAATATTTAACTAATAAAAAATAACAGTTGGATATTTGCTCTGGTTAACAAAGAGTGTTAGGCAGTGGTGCCCAGTCTGCCGATCCAGGTAGTACCACTAATTACAAGTATACAGACGATAAAGCGATTTAGTCGCGTTTCATGATCAGCTTGTAAGTTGCCGGTTTTAACTAGGCCGGCATAGTGGATGTGATTGCCTCCATTAGCCTAACATTAGGCAAGGTGCTGTTTTTAGTTTAAAAGAAACGCTAATTAAAACTTACAAGAAATTTTACATACCTAAGTTGACATATTCTCAATTACAGCGTATTTTTCTACTCTTTGGGCAGCATAGCGGCGACGACTGAGGCAACTGAATGGTATTTTTCAGTCGTCAGCGCTTTTGAGCTGACCTTCTCTTACCACCAGGCAAGTCAAGTTCAGACACCGCCAATGCGTCTTTTCTTTGTAGAACAATCGATAAGTGGAATGCTTTGCCAGCCCATCTGTTCTCTTCATCCTATGACCTTGGATCCTTCAAGCGATGCGTGAAGAAGCACCTTTGGCCGGCATAGTGACAGCGACTGAGGCAACCGTAAACTACTCGTTTTTTTTTTCAGTCGTCGTCACTCTTGGACTTCCTCTTGCTTATCATCAGGCGGGTCGAGGTCAGATGTGTCACAATAAAAATTAAAAAAATCAAATGAACATCCAGGTTGCGGCAACTTGCGTCGTCTTCTGTACCTTTGCTAGAGTCATAATTTTTAGTTAGATGTACTAGATAAATGCTTTTTTATCCAAGTAGGATAGGCAATTATTAATGGACCAATACAATAGTTTTGATAAATTAATTATTATATTATAACAACGTGAAGTGACTAAGTCGCGTTTCGAGATCAGCTTATAAGTTGCTAGTTCCAAGTAGGCTGGCATAGTGGATGCCACTGCCACTTGCAATTACTTAACTGCAGTAGAAATCGCTTCCATTCGTGGACCGCACTCCAGTTTAACATCGAGCCACAATAAAAATAAATCATCAATTTCATGCCTTAATTCCAGGCATCGTCTTTGATTCCTTCACATCCGTGCTTAATGGAACAAATCTCTTACCACACAACTGTATTCCTCACTCTATCTGCAATCGTTACCCCACATGCACTCCTTAACAACTGCATTTC
This sequence comes from Tinea trinotella, assembly GCA_905220615.1. Lineage (NCBI taxonomy): Eukaryota > Metazoa > Arthropoda > Insecta > Lepidoptera > Tineidae > Tinea > Tinea trinotella. Next base: position 1,228,987 of record HG992320.1, on the reverse strand, counting down.
ATCAGCATTAATCCTACATTCATGCTTCTTCTGCCATACCCAGCATTCACTTTCATACATTAATGCACCGCATAATTAAATGAAAAGTGGAAAAATTGCCTTTTTATCACAGAGCCGATATGGAGAGAATAGGGTATATGCATGTATTTTTTTTATGTGTTTAATTCACTTATTACATCGTTATAACATAATAAAAAATATAAATATTGTTGGAAAAGTACTAATTATTTTTTAAAAATAATTTTAAAACTTCGATTAAATTTGACACATTTGAACGCCATCATCTAGCGCGGGCTTTTAATGACGTCACACGTCACGACCAGTATTTGTTTACTACGAGTGTTACTGTTATTTATGTGGATTTTTAAGTTGTAATAGCTAAACAAAAACACTGCATAAACACAAAGAACAGCTATTTTTTCACTACGCGCACAATATGAGCTTCGACCCCGAACGTGTCATGTGACGTCACGTTTCATTCGGCCAATGGTGATGCGTTTCACTCTTTTGAATTTCACTTGCTTATCTTTCACTTTTTACTTAATCTTTTATGCAATATATACAAAGAAAATTAAAAATATAATTATTTTAGCATGATGTTAGTACAATAAAGAATCGGGGGAATAATTTGCAGCAATATTTAAACCACATGCATATTCCCTATTGTGAACGTGAAGAAATCGAGAGAGTTGTGTTTTCCGATGTCTTTACTTATCCTTGTAGAAATTAAGACGTGGCGTGCTGGTCATCAAAATGGTCTAAAAAAACTTAGGTAGTTTAACCTAGCGATGTATTTTATAATTATCGGTTATTCCTGTTCGCCACCGCTTCCTACGCCCCCACTGGTGGCGAACGGGAATTTCTATAAACGAGTGAGTTCGTTTAAAGAAATTCAATCGGTTGTTCCCAGTCGCCCTCGCCAATAAAAGTATATTAAATAAAACACAAAAACTGTTTATCATTCGGAATAACATTTAAAGAACTGGGAATAACCGATCATTTTGAGTTATTCCCGTTCGCAATCAGTGGGGGGCGTAGGGAATTACGGGGGTGAGCCAATTACTCTGTACCGTGTAGTGCACAAAAAGCATTATACCAGCGGCACGTTATGATGGCCGTTTTGACGTTTGCGCCGCTCATGAAGTTTTGGATAAATTAATAATATATATTTTTATTTATTATTATTAACAAATATAATGTAATATAAACTTAATCAGTAGGCTCAATTTTAGTAATAATTTTAGAACGTACAAAGAAACCGAAGAGGACTTCAAGTGCGAAAACGAGCCCGCAAATAACTACAACTACTTTAGTAATAATTGGCTTGTAGGAAACATATGTTTGGGATTCTATTTTATTTAAATGTCTTGAAAAAAAACTGCATCGATGGTATAGCTGTTATAGTTTCGGAAAAAAGTGGCTGTGACATACAGACGGACAGACAGACATGACGAATTTATAGGGGTTCCGTTTTTTTACTACGGAACCCTAAAGAGTGTCGTTACAACTTTTGGTCTTAATTTTTTCCTAGTCTTTTGCAACGCGCGATAAGGAACTATATTTATTAGCCAAATTATTTGTCCCACTTCTGAGCAAAGGCTTCTCTCTCTTTTTTCATGACTCACGACATATTGCAGTCTCTGCTTATCGATTCGCTATATCGATTGAAGGAGCAAATTGCTTTTTAACCCCCGACCAAAAAAGAGGGGTGTTATAAGTTTGACTTGTCTGTGTATCTGTGGCTCTGTGTATCTGTGTGTCTGTCTGTGGCATCGTAGCTCCTAAACGAATGGACCGATTACGAAGTGGTTTGTTTTATTTGAAAGCTGACGTGATCGAGATGGTTCTTAGCTACAATTGATGAAGATCTGATCAGGGGTTTCAAGGTCATCAGCTCGATTTGTTAGCTGCGGTAGCGATATTAGACGCGCTGTTTAGGATGGCAACCCTTGTACGTCGCTATGCGACAAAGATTGTTATTTTATGTCAAATAAAAATGCCAATGTAAATACACGTAAAAAATGTTATAATTTTTCCCTTAAAATATTCATATGGCGAGGTTGGTTTGCAGTTTAGATCGATTACCTTGATTGAATATTTTAGGGGAAAAATTATAACATTTTTTACGTGTTTTAACAATGGCATATTTATTTGACATAAAATAACAATCTTCGTCGCATAGCGACGTACAAGGGTTGCCCGTTCTAAACACGCATAAGGCTGGGAATACACGTCCGATATTGCTGAGCAAATTATTTACAAATCGGAAGTAGGAATCGGACGTCTATTTTGTTTCTGTATTTTGTATGAAAACTGCACCTTCAGACAATCGGATCGGCCATAAAATCGTAAGCGCCTTGGCGTTGTTTCCGATTCTGACATCCGATCCGACTATCGGATCTGACGTGTATTAAGTATTCAAACAAATGTATGGCACGAGTGACTATCGGATCGGACTTTCGGAGAGGAAAATCGGACTTGTATTCCCAGCCTTATAGGTATTTACTTTTAAACAAATCTGTGACTAAACATTTGAAATAAAAACGTATACAAATACATGTGTGTTTTAACTGGTACCACTGAGTTACTCTGATGATGAAACTCGAAGGTAGGAGACGAAATCCTGGATGTGTTCAAACTTTTTTTTGGTATACTAAGTTTGGACTTATTAGATTTGTCTTAAAGGTAGGAAACTAAGTGTAGAAAAGTTAGTGCGATAAAATAAAACATTCCGGATCTAAAAAATCTGATCATGGATCCTCTCAGATCAGCAAATCAACAAGAAATGGACCTGTAGTGCTTTAACTAAAATTGTTACTCACTAAGAGCATTTAGCTGGACCGTCATCAAATTGAAGACCGGGCAATCTGATGATGCACCATTATGAATCCTCTCAGATCAGCAAATCAATAACAGATAATATCATAGTGCTTTAACTAAAATTGTTACTCTCTATGAGCCATTAGCTGGGCCATTATCAAATTGAAGACCTGGAGTAGTTATCTGATGATGCACCATAAGGATCCAAGGGATATTAAAGGGATATAACTATTGAGCCATGACTAATGTTGTTTATTACTATAAAGCTGATGATATGACCAAAGTGGTTCCAGGCGTTTCGGGGGTTCCTTTAAAATTTTAATTTTGATTTTTATCTTTATTGTCATTTTAAAGCACAACATTTGTTCCTTCAAACGTAATTATTAATTTATACTAAACTTCATGAGCGGGTCAAACGTCAAAACGGCCATCATATCGTGCCGCTGGTGTAATGCCACTTTTTGCAATTTGTTTATGTTCTGTTAACATAAAATTGTTTTTACTGAAGTTTTGCGCAAACATTGTTCATGAAATAAAATATATTTGCGGCTTTCGCGTTTATTTTGATTTAATCTGACGTTTACAAAACCGACAAAGGACATCATTCCTTTTGTATGGAGACTTGGGCTTAACAACAGTTGCATGTTGCATATACATTTTAAAATAGTTTGATGTACGATGATTACAATGTAATTGGAGTATATTCTTTATTTTGCATAGTTTAGGTATGCAAAATGATCAAACTATAATTATGACAGTTCAAAGCAGGACTGTTAATATGGCGTGTCTTCGTGATTAGGCAACAATACAAAGTCCATTTTTTTCCAAATAACTTAATTGCACAGCAATTAAATGCAAAATTGTTATACAAGTATCGAAACTACCATATTTTTTCATCATTGGGCATTACAAAAGCCCAAAATGAATAATGTCCTTAGACGTTTACCTCGGTATCCCAATAGCTGCAGTTTTTGTATTAGAATCGTGATAAACGCAATAGTAAGGCGCATATTATAATTTATATCATTAGATTGTTTGCTTTTAAATTGTATCTTAGATAATGTTAGTTAAATAATTAATAATGGGTTATAAGGATATTATATTTACTATTATTATATATTTTTTAAATAAATATGTCAATTATTATTATTGTACTTTTAATTTATTAATAATGATATCAGGGTCCTCAATGCGAAGAATATTTTTTGCATATTATTAGTAAAAAATTATGGCCGCGCCAAGGACGCATCCGCATCTTTTGACCGAATCGGCAGTCGAACTAAAAGGTTCGGTGCGTCGTTACTTTATAGAACAATCGAAAAGTGGAATGCCTGACCAGCCCATGTGTTCTGTCCATTCTATAACGATCCTTCAAGCGATGCGTGAAAGAGCACGAGGCAAGAGGCACTTTTGGCCGGCATAGTGACGGCGGCTGGGACAACCGTGCAGACTCGGTTTTTACAGTCATCGGCACTCTTGTACCTCCTCTTGTTTACTATCAGGCGGGTCGAGGTCAGATGTGGAGTCACATAAAAAGGACTAGTGAGTCCCAGGTTCCATCCCTAGTAAATTTTTATAAATATTCCGGGTCGAGTGTTTAATTTTCTTGTTCATTTAACGCGAAATACTTTGTTATTGACATCAAAAGTGGCACTCTGTTGTCTGCCCATGAATGACGTTGACGCGCGTGTCTAGATGACACTGCCGCTTAAATAACACTTCAGATTTTAAGAATGGTTCTTTTCTTCTAAGAATGCTTCTACACAAGGATTGCATTCCAGCTTAACATCAAACGCTGTGCCGCCAAATGAGCCAATAAAGTAATCCAAAGATTCTTGTTCTTATTGTGGATGTGAGAAAAGCTAGGCCGATATGCCAGGATCGTGGCAAGTTGCGCTCTAATGTCTCTACCTATCCCTCTGGGAAAATGGTGTGACAATTTGATCGAATATTTGGACCAGTCTTGAATTAAAGTCAGTAATTTTAACAGATTTCAACGCTTTGTTAGTAATGAAAGTAGAACAATTAACGCTCAAACGTTTATTCTATCAAATGATACATTTTTTGGCCGGCATAGCGGCGGCTACTCAGGCAAGTCGAGGTCAGACGTCCGGCGATTTCGCATTCGCCTTTATTGTTAAATCAATAAAGGCGAACGTGGTGTGGCGGCAGTAAGCAAAGGTTCAAAACCACTCGCCAGTACCAATGTATCTTTGATATATGTACTTTGGTTGTCCTGTTTCTATGATACAGGCACTTTAGTAGCTCAGTATAGAAACGTTTAAAAAATATATTAACAATGTAAGGCGGGATTTGATCGATTGATTGATTGATCCAGACGCCATGTCACAATAACTATAATTTAAGGGTAAAATAATGAAAGCCAATGTGTACATCAATATATTTTATTTTACATAGGTTGTCTTTAAATCAACTCGACTATTCCGAAGTTATTCAAAATATAAAAAAGACAAAACAAAAAGTATGACATATGAGATCTTTTATTTACTAAGATAAGAAAAATTTACATTATTCATTTTGTTTTCAATAAAAATTGCTGAACTAAGAATTTCTTAAACATTAATAATAATAAAAAAAATTGTGTGTTTAGGGGCTCTCTCGCTGGCAGTGGCGTAACCTTAAGAGGCCCGTGGCCAATTCGGATGGGGCCCTCCCTCAATGTAAGGAAGGTTCCTGATATTAAGCTGGAGTGCAGTCCACGAATGGAGGTGACTGCTACTACAATTAAATAACTGTAAGTAGCAATCACATGCACTACGCCGATCTAGTTGGACTTACAAGCTGATCACGAAACGCGACTAAGTCACTTCACGATCTGTATACATGTAAGTGGCCGGATCGGCAGACTGACAAATATTGTAATATCAAATATAATTATTAAATATAACAAAATAAAATCTTTGAAACCAATATTTGCCCCGACCAGGATTTGAACCCGGGACCTTACGCGTAACTAATTGTGCTAATCTACAAGCCACGCCTGTCGTCTTTTTATATATAAAAATCTTATACTGAAGTAAGTAAAATTTAATTATTGGATCGTGGTATTACGCCTGTTCTGCCCCCCTAAGGTTACACCACTGCTCGCTGGTATCCATTGTCATAAAGATGTGATTCAGATTGTGACTGCAAACCGCAGATAGAGATAGATCCCACACAAGTCGACACTGCAGTCTGCGGTTTGCAGTCACCATCTGAATCGCACCTTAACGGTAAACCAATTGCACTTCACTTAATTATTTAAAAAACATTTATAAATCTCTATACAAATTTGTATTTTAAAACATCTAAGTTAATGCAATCAAATAAACCATTTTGTATAAAAATACAGCTTATGTTCGTGGTCAATTATTAAAAAGTGTTTTTATACAAATTGCTGTAGTTTTATTTATAAAAATAAAATATATAAATCACACATTGTGAATTTAATTTGGACACATTTTATTTTAAGTTCTTTCGAAACTGAAACTTGAGACACGTTTTAGGACTGCTTTTAGAGCTACACTGCTTAAACGTTGCAACAATTTTTACATACTTATTTTAGGCTGGTATCACAGACACTGAGCGATCATAATATATTAACGATACATTCGCACCGTTAAGTTAGTCTTGTACCGCCCGTATCAAAGGCCTGATTAATAGATTGAATCAATATAACTCTAAAAGCCCAGTCATAAAATTATTAAGTAATGTCTAAAGTGTTTGAAAAGAACTCGAAGCCCCATCCGCCATTTTGTTTTACTCATTCAATTGACAGTAGTTAAACTGAGCCCTATCTTATCGCACCTTCTTTACAAAAAAAAAATATAATTGAAATATTCACGGAAGAGCAAAGATGGTAACAAAGACGTCTACGTGTTAAATTGGATGTATGGAAGATTCCTAAAACTCTCAACTCTTACTTATTAAGAGCACTTACTTATTATGCTTTAAAACCTTAAACCTTCTTTGTGTTTTTCTTAATTAATTAATGAAATTGGTAAAATTTTAATCCATTTTCTTATTGTTAATTTTTTTATTGTAACTCGACATATGACCCCGCTTGATGTTAAGCTAGAATGTGGTCCATGAATGAATGTCACTGTTACTACAATTCAATAACTATAAGTAGCAATAACGTCACTATGCCGGATTAATTATGAATTGCCCTCTCTTATTGTGACATATTGAAAAAACATTTTTGACAATACAGAATTTGTTAGTCCGCTCAACGCCGTCCATAAATATTTCAATTATAAATTTATTTCGCAAAAGTCTAAGACAATATTTCTTTACAAACTTATTATATTTGTTACATACAATGTTACACACCCGGCCGCACCCGCCCGCCGGCTTTACATATCGAGTGCACCCAGATAAACAAACATATAATACATACTATTCAGAATTAAAATACACAAACAAACGTGAGGATAATACAATGAACTTTTATTATAAACTTACTTTTGAAATATAACGTTAGATCAGTGTTTCCATACGTGGTACCCACGCCCCACACGGGGGCAATTCGAAAATGGACTCGACATGACTTTTACCATTTCGCTTTGGTTTATTTAAATACAATGCTAGATATTGGTGACAAATTTAACAAAGGCAAATTAAAAAAAAATGCTGGTAACATTTATATTTCTTAAGGGAACAAAACAATTTTTAAAGGTTAAAAATTATGTATGGGGGCATAAATATTTTAGAAATATTAAGGTTATACTGCGTTAGATTATATTATCGGGACGCGATATCCTACATCCACTTGCCTGATGGTAAACAAGGGGAGGTCCAAGAGCGCCGACAACTGGAAAAAACCCATCTCGTCTTACGGTTGCCTCAGTCGCCGTCACTATGGCCATGTAAAAATATTCGCACATTACAAATCAGTTTTATTGAACTGTGTGATAACACTATAAATTTAGTTACTCGCCAGAATACAAAAGAGTCCAAGTCCATTTATTAAAATTAAAACTCTGAATAGTATAATTACATAGTCATCATGGGATCACATTTTTAAGGCAAACAACAATATTTAAAGCTAAACCTTTGTAATAATGATCGTGGAGGAGACAAGCGTTACCAAATTAAATAATAATAAAAATAATAAACGTCCATATGCATACTTTCATTAAAAATATTATCAAAATTGGTATAAGATTTATAATATGGAAAAAAATACATTTTCGTCTGGAATATGTAATAATTTTCAACTTTATTCTCTTCCAATTATAAATGTCAAAAATTTATTACATTCTTTGATAACATTTTAAATAAATTAGCAATAGGAATAAAATCAGAAATTATAATCCATCAAAATGGCAGCACCATACTTAGAAACTTTTATCACCAAACTCCTATAAACCCTCTAACATTTAGACTTACTTCTAAACTACTATTTGTCACAAAATATAGTTTATATTACAATTTGATTAAAAGTACTAAATTAAAGTATGTCACCGCCATCTTGACGGTTGTCGCACATAAAATACATCTAACATAATGTTGATTATTCTGACTATAAAAGATCTACTAACTGCCAATAAGAGAACTTATTTCAAATTGTCAAATTAAAATAATGTAATCTGATTGGTCGTCCACAACCTAACATCCTGCAATGCATCAAAATGAAAACCAACAATATTAAAATTTCAAGAAAAAACTACCAAAGTACCACAAGGAATTCAGAACACTTTAAATTTTATACATTTAGTCAGTGACTATTATCCTATATTATTATTTTTTAATATTAATTAAATAAGAAAAGTATTTAATCCTTCAACTATGAAAGTAAACTAAATTTGTACTTGACGATTTTTTTGCGGACGTACTCTTTATACACACCAAAGAGTTATGAAACAAAAGCTGAAATTTCCTAGACGACATGTAAGTAAAAGCGGCGATGATCGGAACAGACATAAAGAAATTAGTAGGCGATTTCAGGGTGCCTCACTACGCCGGCCAGAGATTTACAAATAATCTACAAATAATATTTTTCTTTTGCAGATATAGGTTCAAAAAAAAAGGAATTCTAATATAAATTGAACATAGCAGTTTTTGCTTCATAGCTCCTCACACATTTCTGACCTATAACTGACTGATAAATTATAAATTTAAAAATAAAACATGCAACGACTTTATATTATATGTACACAGTCGTCTTTCCTATTGTAGCTTTATGATAAATCTTAACTCGGCCTCCACACTTATTAATTTAGTTTCTGTTAACAAAGACATATAAAGGACATCATTCATTTTGTATGGGAACTTGGGCTTAATTGTATAAAAAGTTTAATATGCATTTAAAAATAGTTTGTTGTACGAAGATTACAATTGTAGTTGGAATTTATCCTTTATTTTGCATAGTTTAGATGTGCGAAATTATCAAACTATAATTATAACAGTTCAAAGCAGAACAAATATGGCGTTAAAGGATACAAAATCCTAACCTAATTTTCAAATAACTCAATTGCACAACAATTAATAGCAAAAATTGTTATTAGTTTTATCAATGCAAGTATTGAAACTACCATTTATATATTTTTTCATCATTGGACATTACAAAAGTAGTACATAGAAGCCCAAAATGAAGGATGTCCTTTGAAAATTAGACAGCCTTATCACTATCTAGACTGCCTTCGAAGCCATACTTGTGCTTAGGCCAATAAATCAGTCAGTGTATAAGCCAAAAACCACTTTCTCAAAGACGCAATATAAAACACCGACTATTTCAGTATTATATACACACTCCCAAAATATATGAAAAGGTTATGTTGCCAGCCATATTTTAGAGAACAATTTTAATACCAAAAATGCCTATAACCATTGTGGAAAAGAAATATATATACAAAAGCCGGTTTATAAACCTTTGAGTTGTGCAGAGGTAGATGGAGATAAGTGCATAGTATAATAAAAAAATACACAACATAATAATGCTTATATAGTAAATAAATATTAATACATATATTAAAATAAAAACTTCTTACCTAATTCTTAACGTCGGCACTCTTGGACCTTCATCATGATCACCAACAGGCAGATTGAGCTCAGATGTCGTGTCACAATAAAAAAAAAAACATGCACAAAACATGTTTTGAATTTTAACAGGTATTTCAGAGTCTAGGTGCTTGCACTCTAAAAGATTCACTAAAGGCAACAAAATGGCGAAGGTGGAATAATTTTATTATTAATCATTAAAATTATCAAAATTGCTAAAACTAGCAATGAAAAGGTCTATTTTGAAACTTAAACAATTATAAACAACATTATTAAAGAGATTAAACTAATTTGAAACCTTTAGTTTTTAGAATCTTCTTAGATTTTGCGCAAACATTGTTTATTGAATCAAACAAATTTAATGCGGCTTACTATCGCTATCACGTCTTTTATTTTATTTTATTATTATTCTGACGTTTCGAGAGCTTTGCAGCCATCATGGTCAAGGAGACAATAAAAAACTGTAAAATCAATAACCAAAAATAAACGCGATAGAAAGCCGTATAAAATTCCAAAAATATTTGTGTGTTTGTTCAATAAAATTTACTAAAATAGGTATTAAAATTGTGTTTCCAACAATTAACAGCTTCAACATACCTTCCCCTATTTTTAATAATGCCAAAACAATAAGACGAACTCATTAATAACAAAAAAAACTACTTGCAATTCTACATAATTGTTTTGCAATGAACCCGTTGATATACCGACTGCTACTACCTTAACAAGCGTAGTGAATACGACTGCTACTACTTGCAGCCAGTCATCTGTGGCGACAACGTCTTCAGCAACTATCAGCCGCATCCACTATGCCATGCCTGATAGTGCCACCTGAGTTCTGATAGTGCCCTACCTTCAATATGCCAATATAGCCAAATGCAATTGATAAAAAGTAAAATTTGTATCATTGAAAAATGATGTGATTTATTTTTAAAAACTAATTAAAAATATAAAAGTTCATGAGACGATTAAGTCTGGAAGCCAATTTATAGAAATCAAGCCTAATTTTTTAATTACCTCAAAGAACCAGTCAAATGTTAAAAATAAAATAAAATTTATTTAAAAAAAGTTATTTTTTTAAATAAATTTTATAATACATAACACTTGACAAAGCCAAATAGACACATGTCAAATGTGATGTCACACGCGAATGTACGAATCGCAAAAAAAATATAATGAATATATTTCCGAGGGATAATAAATAAATAATACCAATCAATCAATCAAATTGTCACGCCTTTTTCCCACAGGGATAGGCTGAGACAATGGAGCGCCACTTACCACGATCCTTACACAACTCACTTGCTTCCTTCACATCCATAAGTAATACTATTAGATGTAAAATCAACGAATGCTTTTCAAACATCACATTATTTATTCATTTATTTATACAATATGAATAAAGAATAAATACACCAAAATATACATTTGACAAGCGTCTAATTGACTCCGTCGAGCATTATCTCTATTATTAATCTTACAATTTTAATTTCATAGTGGGCCCTACTCACTCTCTCATCAAGTAAGAGACTCACATCAGACCGCATTCCAAACCCGCCGTACGTAAGCTCGAATACTTTCTACCAATCACAGCGCGTAATTTATTAAATAAAAAAAGAGGAGCTCTGTGATTGGCGGAAACAGACACGTGAGACCGATCCACATTCATACTTACACTAATTAAAAAAATGTTAAAAACGGGCGCGAACAAAAACCTACTAAGGACCTATTACGAGATATACAGAGTTTTAAACCATAATAACAGACAAAGAAAGTCTATTTTACAAAAAGTTCTCTAACACCACATATATGTTTGGGAAAAGGAAAATCGCCGCACCCATGTCGTGATTTGGCTTTAATATTTTGCGAGATATTGCATTTGAAACGCAATATATAGTTGTAGGATATGGCAACAGACAAACATGTATCATGCGCGTTTGAAATTAAACGTATTGTTACGCCTCTATTCCTATAGACAACAGAGCATCACTTTTTATTATTCTGTCAAACACGCTATATCTAGCATATTGTATTGAAAAATGGTGGTAATCAATTGCAGGAGATTTCTAAGTGTTAATTTTGAATTTTGTCACCTTTTAAAAATTAGTTTTATTTAAAAAGTGTTTACGGTAATGTGGTTCAAATATGTAAACTCGTAATAGGCGCCAATGGTCGTTTCAATATTCCATAATCACACGATAAGGCAAAATTCCCGTATCGTTTATAGGTTAAAAATTAACACCGCCTTACCTACAGAACAGATCTTATGTATTTATAATATTTACACTGTGCCCAAACAGGTACACAAAATTTACATAGACCATTTTATAGACATCTAGTATTAGTATAGGTAAAAAAACTTAAGAAAAGGGTTTTCTTGCATGTGTGTCGTATGACGTACGGTTCGAAAAATTATGTTATAAGCTGATGTTAGGCTGGAGTATGTAATAGTTTAGTTTGTTGCCTACAAGAGGTTTAGGAAAAGATAATTTAGTATCGCAACTATTTAGATATTTTAATAAATATCTAATTGTTTTATTAAATTATTTATAAACATTAACATAAAGTTAGATAGTTGAATTTAGGCGAGGCCATTTATTGTCGTCTGTATAAATACTGCAAAAAATAATATAGTTTAACCGTTTATTTTTTTGCAAACCGTATTACCACGCACACATTCAAGAGTTCCTTTCTGAAGTTTTTCATCTATAAATGCATTTACTATCGATATTATTAAAGTTTATTGTACAGATTTAATTGTATTTGATATTTGATGAGAAAGTATTCGCTTCGCTTAACAGCGTTTGCAAAGTTTTATCCGTTATTCAAAGTCGTTTCTGCTCATAGGTAGCACTCCATCTTAATAAGGCAGAGTGCAGTCAAATGTATTAATTTCTAAGCTTAACTGCTAAACGTGCTTTGTATCATAGAAACAGGACGACAAAACTACATAATATATCAAAGATACATTGGTACCGGCAAGTGGTTTTTGAATTAAAAGCACTTGGTTTGCGAGACCATTTCTCCACAAACTCTCACACTTAACTACAATGTTATACAAAGTAAATTAGTTAAATTTACAACAATAAAAAGTAATAATATCGTTAGTTAAAAACATATGTTATAACATTTACAACGAAATATAAAAACATTCGCACTTTTGTTCGAACCCACACCATTACTATTAAACAAACAAAAAAATTGAAAGTGGCAAAAATCGTCTACAGGCCCTTGATTCTCTTAATACATCATGGCGTCGAAAAAGCAGTGTCATTACGTCGCATTAATATTTGACATCTTCGTGACCAATCAGCGAATAACAAATCAATAGGTAAACTACGTTCATTGGTCACTTGCGACCGCGACGCAATTTCACTGGCCTATCAAACAACAATAACAAAAATGCGCACTGAAAGTACCCTAATACTTGCAAATTAGCATTCAATTGATATTGTAATTTTCTTTGGCGTGTTGTTGATCAAACACAGAGACATAGGCAGAGACAATGGAGAGACACTTGATACGATCCAGACTCAACTACCTAGCTCCTTTTGCACCCACAATTTCAGCATATCCTCAACTTATTTTGTAACCTAAATATCTGGGTTTAGCCATGTGATTGGTTGATGTAAATATCTGACCTCTTCTTGCCTGATGATAACCAAACAAAGGTCTAATAGCGCCGACGACTGAAATACGTTTACAGTTGCCTCGGTAGCCGTCACTATGCCGGTCAAATATAAAATTGATTTTAATTCGTTTAGTTGTGTGGGTTCGCCGCACCTAACAATAAAAAATAACTTTTTAGTATCACTCTCTCTTCAAAATTCAACATATAACCGGCAGTTTCTTTGAGATCTTATCGAATTTTATAATCTTAACGACTCATGCTGGTGGGATTAACGCCACGTCTATTGGCAAATGTAGTTCAATTTGTTTACAATACTAATAATTATACAAACAATCCGAGGCCAATTCTGCACTAAAATGTATGGAGCGCCACTTGCCACGATCCTGACACAACTCCCTCGCTTCCCTCACATCCACAATTCTCTTTGATTATGGGTTATAAAGTGATAGGGTTATACTGTATAACTCGGTTAATTTAAGAAGACATTAAAATGGATTATATGTTATAATACAAAATGCGCCCAGCAGTGTAAGGTACATACAGTCTCTAAAATTATCTTATTCCATCCTTTTTCCACCAACCCATACATTCCAAGTACATAATCCCAGGAATAACATACATCTAAATCGGCCCAGAGAAATGTTATTAAAATTAAGTTTTAAAAAATCCAACGCTGTAGAAATATTAAATATAAAATATAATCATATTTTTTAAGCCTACAGTCTTCAATAAAGTACCTGACAATGATAGAACTGGACAGTAAAAAAAAACATATAAACTGTGCAGTTTGAATACAATACTTCTTTCTATTAAGACTCGATTAACTGTAATACACAGTGATACAACGCTTCAAATAAAGATGATGTTAAGCTAGAGTGCGATCTATAAATGTGTCTGCTGCTGTCACATGTATCCACTATGCCGGCCGGCAACTTTTAAGCTGATTCCGAAACGCGACTCAGTCACTTTACGGTTATTACTCTACTCCAGGTTGGCAGACTGGATAAACCACTGTTATTAATATTAATAAGAGCTTTATCTGTAAATTAAATTTAGAAAGACGTAAACAACATGTTAACAATCTGATTAGGAAACACAAGTATACAATAAAAATATATTCTTTTTAAATATAAAATGTCAAATATAAAAAAATTGTTAGCGTAAAACTACGTTTGCAAAATAAAATGCATTATTTCACGCAGAAAAGAGGTTACAGTAGAAAATGTGAGTATTTGAGACGCTTGAAAGTAAAGAGGAGGTAAACGACAAAAAAATATATCCCATGCAAACGTTACCCCATAAAAATTTCAAAAAAATAGACACTAACGCTACCGAAATACCTAATATCAAAGGTACAGGCACAAAGTGTTTAACCGCTCGCGTTGACTAGAGGTCTTTATAATTACCTTTTTTTTTGAAAACTTAGAGCGCAACATCTAACCTCGACTTGCCTGTTGGTAAGCAGAATAAGGCCCAGAAGCGCCGAATGCTGGAAAATTCCCAGTCGCTGTCACTATAACGCGACCTAGAGCTAACAGAAATGTCTAATGACAATTTGGGCACCGTGATAGGATTCTTGATAGGATTCATTTTTTAAGGTTACTGGTTTACGTATCTGAGCGAAATTTTGCACCAACATTTTTATTTTTGATGCAAATTATTATTTTTACTAATCTAAATATGTGTATTGGCATATTTGTAAAATGACAAACTATTGCAGTCTTTAACTTCTAAATTATAATCATGAAATGTCCCTATTTTTTAATGTCGCTTATTACCTTTTAACCTTCAAGCGTATAATATTAGATTTTGAATAAGCCACTCTTTTTTCTTTCTTACCTATATGTACCTATTGTCCGATATTTCCAACGCGGTGTAATATTTATGATTGTCTATCTAATTTGTGAGTTCTCTTAAACTCTGTGTGTCTATTACGCAAATTAAATAGTAATCTTTTGTACTTTTGACAGCTGGTTTTGATTGGTTTAATTTTGTAATTGTAATTTTGATTGGTTAATTTTCACGTGATTTGAGTTCTACCAATCATCGTTCATAAGACTTGTTCAGCTGTCAAAATGGAGCCTATTTTGACCAATTATACTTACTCTAGAGGACAGATCGATTGAATACAAGTGTGCATCCCAAATTGGTTTATTCTGCAACTTGTCCCACCAAAACTGGATCGACATTACGAATTCGATTCAATTGTGTTCATAAAAAACGCCCAGTATTAGTGAGACAGATTGCAGACCTCTAAAATATCCATTTGTGATTTTACCTCTTAAAACTGTTACAATCAAGAATAATTCACGTTTTATCCCAACAGGGAATAGCTACTGGACTACTGGAAATAGCTTCATATTTATACTTATAGAGGCTGTATAAACAATTCCCACATCATAGGAAATAATGATTCCATAGATACCAGAACGCGACATCTGGCGGTCAATTAGGGTACTATTTTACTAGCTATCACCCAACCACCAATTTTTTAAATATGTTTTATACATTTAGAAAACTAGTATAAATTAGTTATGAAATTGATAAAATATATTTAGGCTTGCAAATCGGTTAACCGAGGACAGAATGCATATAGTGCATAGGTGCTCTGAAGCCCAGTGATCAGACCGCTCTTGCGTTAAGGTACAGACACCGGATTCAATCACCTATAGCAGTTCACCGTATTGCACGCGTAAAATGTTTATTATATCCAATGTTCGTTACTAATTCACGTATTTGAATATGGAAAAATAATAAAAAAGAACTAGATTACTATCTATGGAATTGAAATTGGCGTTCCGTTACGCTAATTTCAATTCATAGACTGGGGCGCCAATGATGCCAAAATAAACAAATTCCATTATATAAAAAAAAACATAAATCGATTCTTCTATGTTGTATATGCCGCGTGTACAAAACGAACAATCGCATGAAATACATTTTGTTGATACAAAAACCTTTATTTCTGGTCTAGCAACATTATGAGCAATAAATCTACTACTAATGTATAGGCAGTTACTAATGCGCTTGAATCGTGACGTCACACGACGTTGACTTGCACTGTCTGGAATTGGCCAACACCATCAGCAAAACAATTATTTCGTCTAAAAGATCAAATAAATACTCGCCCATCAATCATTATTATACAATACGGACCTCGCTCGAATGACGTCATGACTTGTTGAATAAGTTCTAGCGCATTAGCAACTGTCGGGAATGATAGGTTCTTGGTTCTTATTTCTCAACCAGAAATAAATGTATATCAATTCTAAGTGTAAACCCTGAGTGTATTCCTTATCAAATGAGCGCAGATTATGTTTGGCACCATTGGAGCGACAATGTGATAATGTTCCCTTTGATTAGGCCCGTAAGCGATTAGTGTATGTAGTTAGATGCGGGGAGGGCGGTTGTTGGCTTCCATTCTTCACAAATACGTCGACTCACCTGCAACGAAGAATACCCATTCAAACACCCACACAAACACAAAGGAATGATCACCAAAACTGACATTTAACACACTATATAGCAATCCTAATATTAGTTTTATTTTTGTAGTCAGACATATGATAGCACCGCGGCTGATGTTAAGTTAAAATGTTTCAAGCTGCGGGATTAGCGACTGGGTCACTATACGTCTGTATACTTGTAAGTCATGGTACCCCGGGTTGGTTGGTAGACTGGGTAAATGACCACTTACAAGCGACGAAAACTTACTCAATTCATGACTTGATTAAAGTAGGTAACCCGCCTGATGGGTTAGCAAACGCGGCGCTAACAATTACGCGTAATAAATAACAGTACAGTTTAGACCTATTCTATGTCTCTTTGTCTGTAATACTTAATACAGAGAAACCTCATGTTTAGTTCTAACATTCATTAAACCTCTATGTACCGCAATTGAAGGCTTTAGGAAATTAAACAAAGTTAATACTAATGCGTTTTTAATGTATCATGTCAATTTTAACGTATCGAATAAAAAAAGTAAAAAATTGAGTTAATGTCAGTTTTCGCAATCAATCGAAATTAGCACCAAGAGCGGTTATGTCAAAATTAAACTGCAATTTAACAATTAATTTTGATACAACCGAGCTTAATAATATTAATAAAGTGATTTACATTGCTATAAAACATTAATCAGAAATATTTGCATTAAAAAAATATAGAAAAATTAAAAATTAGAAATATTTCTGACCAATAATTATGTGAAAAATGAAAAAGGACTTCTAAATGAGGTATTAAATATTGAATTTTTAAGTATAATTTATAGTTATATTTAAAAATTCAATAGGATAGTAATAAAAAACAGCACAATACACCCAACATGTGAAAAACTAAATAAAATAAAAAAGATGAAAAAAAATTAATAAATATAAATAAACATGAAATTGTGAGATACTATTGCTTTAATGGTGGTCCCAAATTATTATACAAAGAAATAAATAAAAAAATTATTGCATTAAAAATAAACTATAAAATCAGGTTAAAGCCGTAAGGGTAAAAAATAATCAAAAATAATATGGAACAGCCATTTAAGTGATCAAAAGTGACAAGAAATTGCTGGTGATCACACATACAAATATCCATGCACAAAACAAACCTTAAAAATATGTACAAAATGAAATTGTTATTCGTGATGTTGCCAGACGAAAAAATAATTATGCCGTTTTGTTAATTATATTATGTTAAAAGGTAAAAAGTTCAGACAATAAAAAAAGAATTCAAAAATATTGCACTAAAAAATCAAAATTTGTGTTTCATATCATACAAAAAATAACAGAAATGGCGTCTAGAGGGAAAAAGTTAAAAGCAAATAATAAACGAGCGAATAAGCTATAGACAAACATAAAATTGAAACTCCCTTACGATTCATATTTGTAAGTACATCAAATATTTCATTTAACATCGCTATACGGATGACAGCATATTTTTTGATGCTTATTGATTTTACTCGAACTATACCAGCGGCTATACATGATGGCCTTTTTGACATTTAATCAGCTCATAAAGTTTCTTATAAATTAATAATTACGTTTGAAGAAACAATTGTTGTTATTTAGAGTAAAAATAAAGAAATTTCTCCTCCAAAGGTAATTGTTAATTTATACAAAACTTCGTGAGCAGGTCAAACGTCAAAACGGCTATCAAAGTGTGCCGCTGCTATAACGTCTGTCGACTAACAATTAGCATGATGGCAAGCAAGTGGAGTTTAATAAACGATTCTACACCATCTGTCACTTTGCCAGAACAATTTCATTATTTCGACATTCTGCCTATTTTGTTACGTGACCTTTGGACGTTTTATTTAACTACTACTTAATGAACGCAAGGGAGTTGTGCGTGTGGTGCGATTAAGACCATGTTCCCATGAGAAGCGTAGGATGAGAACGCCTTAACTTTCAACGATTGTTTTGTTGATAGATTGCAGAGCCTTACGACAAACTTTTGTAGCTGCACTTAAGCCATTACATACGTGCAAACTGTGCTCAGTGTATATTATTTATATTTGTATCTTAAAGTATGAATTATATAAGCTTGTAGCATATAAATATGTCTACCAATGTACAATGTACATACATTGGAACCGGCAAGTGGATTTCAACCCTTGCTTTCGGATTACGTGACAATTTGCCACCACGGTCGTTTTATATTTTTAATTTATTTATTGATTATTGTTATGATGATGTTTTAGCGAAAGCTGCACAAATCGTTAACAATAAAGGGACACGCGCTCGGAAGTAAGTAGCAGGAGTAACTTTCCCTTATCTGTTATCGACCATGCCTTTTTTTCACACTTATGACAGTTTCATAAGGTCTGCGAGCGCAAAGACTGATAAAAATGGTTTATGACTTTGCACGTTTGTAATGGTTTGATTGAGTATAGTAACTAAACCGATGACTTTGCACGATTGTAATAGTTTGAGCATAGTAACACAACCCATGATTTTGCACGTTTGTAATAGTTTCAACATACTCATTTTTAGTAAACTCATTATAAAGTATGTGTGACATTAAACGCAACGTCTCTTGTTTAGATAAGTGTTAAGGCTTAAGCCATAAAGCGCTAGCCATGAAAACATAGCCTCGTGAATATAAAATAAATATATTTATCCTGCATTTACTATTACAAAATGAGAAAATAGTCATTTTAGTTTATTTCAATACTTTCTCTCCTTATGCCGACCCAAAATAAGTGCAGTATAAATGTATGTACAAAAACGGCTGGTTGTGAGCGAAAATATTAGTAATAAGTATTTTCTAGGATACAATAGTATATACTGAATCATTTAACGTGCTCGTATCATAGATGCTAGGAGAACAAAGTAAAGTACTTTGTACACAATCATAGTAAGATTGTGCCCACAAAGGTAATTAAATTTATATCACATTGTGATTCCATATTCATTCAATTATTATTTTTTATTTTTAAAGATTTACGACCGCGCCTGTACTCTGATACATTGATATTTGGCCTACATTACAACACTTGCAGTCACGATATTTTGACAGTTGATTGACCAATATCATCGCTCACAATTTTAGCAAAAATAAATATATAAGTGTATATGTATATATAAATATTTACGTCGCAACGTTGTCTGTATCTGGCTCGGGCGTGAGATGTCTGTATGGCGGCACGCTGCGTCCGCAACACTCTGTACACACCACTACACTAAGCCTGACTAAACACCACACTGATATGCCGGCCACGAAAGGGACGGGTCACAAGTGAACTCAACAACAACAATTGCAAATTCAAAATCAAATATTTTAAAAATAATATAATTTAATTTAATACAGATAATTAATATAATTATCTGTATTAAATTAGCATACTTTAATTAAAAAAAGGGTATTATTTATAATTCAATTCAAACTTAATACCGACGCTATTCGATGCGTAATACATGAAATACAGTAGCGGGGTTCGAAGCTTGGGCAGGGCTTGTTATCGAGACTGTATGCGAACTTTGGAGCAGCCATAAGGCTTGGAACAAGCTGTACAACACAAATTTCGAATTCAAAACCCTCAGAAGAGACAAAAATCTTATTTTTTAATTTTATTATCACATTTAATTTTATTCGAAGTTTTGATGGTTTTAAGCCATCGTTAGCTGGCGAAGAATGTTTTTTAAGCATTAGGATCATTAATTGTATTTTGTTTTAACTATTAAATAAAGAACTTTATTATTATTATTGCAGGAAGACTGGGGACGTCTTGCCATTTTTGTAATTGTCCCCAAAATTACCCTCAAATTTCTCGTCAGAGTATTTGAGCAGATACTCAATAATATATGCGCAGGGGGGCGCATATCTGTTTCAATATCTTAAGGTTGCTTGCTTAAGATATCCATTTTTATACAATTCAGCCAATTTGTTTATTCATTGTCTATTTGTATTCTGTTTTGTGCAATAAGGTATAATGTCCGTATTTATATGTATTACATAAACAATATTCAGAAAATACTATACAAACAGTAAAGGAATTGATCTTGAATTTGCAATCGCCGCGCTTGTGAGACCGCCCCTTAATATCTAAAATTTGACATCTTTTTAATCCTCTAAAGCTAGTTGCATACCAAGAGGTATAATTTCAATTTAAACCTAATGACGTCTACAAAGTTAGGCGCAAGTTGATGCCCAAAAATCAATGAACCCTATTATCGCTGTGATTTTTATCGCAACATGTATCATTGATTCCGTATCATAATCTCAATCTCAACGTGCAAACAATGGTTTCACACTATCAGACACGCCAACTGGCTTGGGAAGTCAACGCTTTGTTTTTGTTGTTTTTCTTTTTCAATCAAACAGTTAAAGTAACACTAAGTGCTATCAATACTGTTGGAGGTATTTCAGACGTGTTAGACTGTTAGAGTCTATAATGGATACCCCATTATACCGAAAGACTAACTTTTGTATCGCGATACAATAATCAATGTATTAACGTTGAAACTGATACAAATCTCAGCGTGAACGGGGGCCATAAAATACCGTAAAGATGTAAGTGATAGACCTCATTATTGTGACTGCGCAAGTCGTGCTCGCGGCTAACTGCGTGACGTCATAAAGTTCGGACTTGATTTAGCTTAGCTCACTTAGCCTGAGGTTATTCTTCATGGTTGTTTGCAGACAGCAAACTATTGCAATTATAACAGAAGAGTGACTTAGCTACGCGAGCTAAATCACTAAGCTATGTTGGCTTAGCGCTTAACTTTTGGTATGCAACCCGCATAAAACGTTACTTAGCTAAATGTTACTTAGTCCATACAAAACAGTCTTTGTTAAGGACTATGCAATACTTAGATTTTCATTTAAATCATTTTAAATACTGGTAATGTATTTTAACCAAGAAACTTTATCAAATATATTGAGCTATTTTACCATCAATTTCAGAAAAAAAAGGTCATTAATCCCTGACTTGTGATTGGTGTTTGTCTTGTCATCTTTGCACCAATTAAAACCCTAGGAGTGGTAGGAATGCACACATTTGATGTTAATATTCCAGATAGTGTAACCGAGGTTAGATAGTCACTCAGTCGCGTTTCGGGATCAGCTTGAAAGTTTCTAGTTACAACTAGGCCAGCATAGTGGATAAGACTGCTACTTTTAGATATTAGTGCCTTGTTTTATTTAAAAAAAAAAAATTATGCAGTATGTTTAGTAGAAAGTGTTCGATAACATAAAATATTAAAATGGCTTTAGATGTAATATTTACTTTGTATAGATGCGATCAAAAATGACAAACGTCCCGTTCAATCTGTTATAAAACCAGTCGGCAGTTATTTACTGTCAAATATTACCTAACAGCTGAATAGTTTTACACAATAACCACCCTTATTTGGAACGCCTTAAAGTTTGCTTTCGAACACAAATGCCTATGGCATACCACATCTATACCATAGTTCAACTCCTGGCGATAATTAAAGCCTTTACCACACAGGCGCGTTATTATCGGTCGCTAATATCGGGTTGCGATAATGCGTCCCAATTCCTTGCACACAACTGCGTCCTACTTCTATTGCGTCGTTATTATCGCAGCAGTAACTTCGTAGCCGTCCTAATACATATTGAACTAAAAACAGATATCGCAATAACGCATCCTTTATTACCGAGCGATAATAACGCGCCTGTGTGGTAGAGGCCCAATGAAGCCGAAACTAGCCATTAAAAAAAAACGTTTTTTTTTTGAGACGCGACATCTGTCCTAGTCTTGTTTGATGGTAACCAAAGGAAGGCAGAGCGTCGATGTCTGAAATAACCGTTTTAGCTTACGGCTGATTCAATCGTCGTCACTATGCCTGCCGAAAAATGTGCACCACCTACCGCCGAGAACTAAAAAAACACATCTAATGCCAAAGGAAATGATACCGAAATGTTAACCAAACCTCTCAAAGAACATTAAAATAGAAAAAAACCAACACCGCCCAAATTGGTTTAGTACTGCATTATTTTTCTATAGTTATTTCTCTTATTGTTAAGCTATAGTAATAAAATTATAAAATATACTTTTTTATTTTAATTTTGTGGCTCGACAGCTATGACAGCTTAAATGGAGGCGACTGCTACTACAGTTCAACAGCTGTAAGTAACAAATGCATCCACCATGCCGGCCTAGTTGGAACCGCCAACATTGCATGCTGATCTCAAAACGCGGCTAAGTCACTTTACTGTCTGTACACTTACCGGTGGTGGTACTACCCCGGATCGGCAGACTGGCCAAATGACCAATAACTGTAAGCCCACCTCTCTCTTTTTTTTCAAGCTAATTCAAAGTTCATTCCATTGGCACAGTTGCTTAACAAAGCAGCTTTTAAAGAGTGGCAGGCAGTGGTACCCACTCTTGCCTATACAGACCGTGAAGTGACTTAGTCGCGTTTCGGGATCAGCTCGTAAAATTTAATATTTAGAGTAAATCAATGCCAAAGTTTTGACGAATGACTTAGGACGAAATTAGACGTAAACTAAAAACATCACTAAGTTAGATCTCAAGTCAACGATGATCCATTGGCAGACTAATTAATCAACTTTTAAAATTTTCAGCCTTTGAATTAATTTGTGGGTGATCCACTAGCGCGTTAAACGATTGGCTTGATGGCTCGTCAGGAAAGTTCGCCAATGAATCACCTAGAAGTTGATAAATAAAAACATAAATTTAATATACCTTTATACCAATTCAAACCCTGACGAAGAATTTATTAATTGGACTTGGTTTCTATTGATTTCTAAATGCAATTTATTGGCTGGGATGGGACAACATTAGGCCAGATCTTAATTTATTCACGCCTTTTCTATAATGGGATGGCAGAACTTTGCGAAATAATATACATCTAGGACCCCAATTGTACTAAATAAAATATCAACTAAAAGTGGCGCCATGTTCAAAGAATTAGTACTTATATTAGTAAATTCCAGACAATGAATTAATTAACAATTTATTAAAAAAAAACTATAAATTATTATTTTTTTTTAATTTGCATCGTTTAGCCTAACCATATAGAGAAATAGTAGCGTGAATTATGTACGAGTTTATTTAAGTAACTGCATTTACCAATCAATAGAAGACACAATAAAAATAATAATAACAAAAAAAAATTAACGGTCGATTTCACTAAACGTAGTTATTAATTTGGTTAATTACGCAAATTCGGTGAAACCGTGGCCTAAAACATCAGTCTCGACATTACAAAACTTATCTAATTATTATTAAAATAGCGCGAAATAATTTTAAAACTTGTCTCCTTCCACTGCATAACATACCTAACTAATTAGGTGGTATTTAATCAATTTTCTATTTTCACCTCCTGTGTTAGATGGCAACTATTTTAACTCGAACCATAGTCAAAACTCGCAATTAAAAGTCGCAAATGAACATGCATGTCGGTTAATTCGTTCAAAAGTTTTCGCAAACATACATTGTCTATTATTTCTATATTTTTACAATTATAAATTATACAATTACACCAAGACGCCATGTTTTTGATGTATGTCAATTCTCATACAATTTTCCAACGTAAATGCGTCCGTCTGACAGTAACTAAAATAACCATTTCACGTTTCCAATTAAATAAAGTATGTTTCCTAAATCTTTAACGTTGAATTTGAAAGTTTTAGTATTGTCATATGGATGTGCATTCGTTGAAAATAGTACAATTCATTATTTTAAGGAAAGTT
This sequence comes from Tinea trinotella, assembly GCA_905220615.1. Taxonomy (NCBI): domain Eukaryota; kingdom Metazoa; phylum Arthropoda; class Insecta; order Lepidoptera; family Tineidae; genus Tinea; species Tinea trinotella. The sequence goes on along the minus strand of HG992320.1, from coordinate 1,204,365 downwards.
GCGTTGGTTTTGAGCAAACTGAAAAAAAAAAATCAAAATAAATTAAAAAAATAGATTGATAAGAAAATCTTTAAAATGGGTATGACCCAGAAGAATGTTTTCTGATCAAATCAGAGGCATTCTTAGAAGATAAATATCTTTTGTATTAGATTAATTGTTTAATGATCAAATTGTTAACATTAAGTTTTAACATCGTTCGAGTTAAAAAAAAGTATCCAAATTCCTATTATAACACAGCCAACTTATATACAAAAAACAGAACCTTTTTTTACGTATTATACGCACCACTTGTCCTTTTTTATAAATAACGATCGTTTAAAGCAATAATTCTTAATTTAACTACAGATGCATTTCCTAACAATTATTCAAAGGGTAAATATTTCAAAATAAACGTTATTTATTCGCACATCGTCAGAATGCACTCAGATAACAAAAGAAGCTACAGGTTGATATATATATTTTACGCAAGTAATTTACCAATAATAATTTCGTTGGCTTCTACTGGACCGCAGAATCCATTAAAGTCTACAAGCCGCAGTCACATCCGTTAAGTCGGCCCAAATTCAGTCGAATAGTTTCAATTACATTTTTTATTCGTGTAAAGAATAAAATAATAAATTATATTGTATTATACTATAGCGTATATTTTTATTTATTTATGTATAAATCTATTTTATATAATCGTTTATGTATTAGTAAGATTTATAAATAATACACCACGTTTACTCCTGGAGGTTATAGATAATACTGATAGATAATGTCTATAGACATAAAATACACAGTACAATAAATTGAATAATTATTATAAAAATATATATTTTAACTTTATATAAATTCATTAACGAGGTGCTAATCTGATGATGTGTGAATAAACACAACTAAAAATAGAATTCTATAATTCTTAAAATAAAGTCAGAATTAATAAGTTTATTCCGGCTTTCTATATCAATGTATTAAGTATCACAAAGTGTATAACTTATCTAATAATTCAGGTTTAAATGAAGATTGAAAAACCGACCCATTAAGATAAAACTGTAGCATAAATTAAAAATTAATTGCCAACAACGCCAAACTCTCGTTTAGAGCGCTGGAACACATGTCAACCAAACTCGGTCTTTTAGGCAAGAATAGATTTCTGATTTTTCTCTTCGATGTTAAGCTGAGGGCGCTCCGAAAAAGGAGGCAACTGCTACTAGAGTTAAATAACTGCAAGTAACAGTCGCATCCTATGCCGGTCTAGTTGGGTCCGATAACTTTCAAGTTGATTCCGAAACGCGACTAAGTCACTTCACGGTCTGTACTTGAAAGTGGTGGTACTACTTCGGATCGACAGACCTGGTACCGGCCCACCAATTTTATGAAATCTAATTCTAGTTGACGTCGTGCATTGATACGCTTGTGAAACGATTCTGTTTCTAAAAAAAACGATTTCAATTGACACGTGACCAGCGTTATCGCTTACGCTTATGGCGAACGTAACCCCGCACAAAACCGCACATCACTTAATCATCCTTATGTAGCGCTTGTCCATTCTTCTTCTTTTTATCTTTAGAATGTTCCGAACCAAAATGTTTTTCACTAAACTCTCTCCACGAGGCGCGCATATCGCCCAGCGACCGCCGCGGCTTACTACTAGCTAAATCGTCCTTCCTTTCTTCTAAACTATCCTTTTTACCACTTTGAAAGAATAGATATTTCTTCTTATTAGTCTCTGTTGGACTCTTGCAAGTCCTTGTATCGTAGACATGCCTATCAGGGTCAATCGAAGAGATCATATGGTCTGAGGACACTTTCGGGATCTTGCCCTCCTTCTCCGTGCACGGTTGGGACGCGTCCGTCGTCGATGTGACATCGGACGAGACGGAAGCTGTATCTACCAAATTCTTGGTATAGTCTATTGAATAAGCTTCATATTCACAATGTGTGGGGTATTGTAGGTTGTTTTTATTGTCGGCGAATGCGGTTGGAATGGACCATAGTTTGTTTTGATAATTTGTTTTAACACATTTTGCATTGGCGTTGGGACACAGTGGTGTTTTCTCCTGCGAGTCCCACATATAGCCCGATGGGTTTGCTTTCACACCTGTTCAATTTAAGTTTTGTTCAGATACATACTTATATATATATAAAAAAAAAACTTTACGCCCGCTCTCTAAACTAACATAAGCAGTCTTAATGGAAAAATTAGGAAACAATAAGCTTAGTTTGTATTTTTCCTAGTCATTCACAATTAAATAACTTAAATAAGTATAAATAACATATTAGGTAATATATAAATTCGAAATACACGCGAAAATCACCAAACAGTCTTTCATAATAACTATACACCATCCATTCCGAAATGATCTAAAACGTAAACAGCATATAAAAAAAGTATCGGACTATAATTTGATAGACACCATAGACGGTACCCGTCTTAGAAATAATTACCCGTCGCAGAGATTTTTCTTCTACATTATATAAAATAGCAGTGATGACCGACGAGTCTACGCGTCGATCCTGCGTTGCATCGACGCGTAGAACTGTACGTGTATATGCACGCACTAACATCCGCTTAACCTAGCTATAACTTAGTTTACATTTTATATCATCTTTAAATAAATGGCTGTAGTTTAAATCTCGTTTAAAGCTCACCAAGAGCTAAGCTACATCACTTCTTCATATAGATTTAACCTCACGTACGATAAAGATAGCTACTCTTAATACATAACAGCGAAATGACTTGTCAACGACCTTTCATTGCTTTATCAATGTGACTTTTATACTTATCTAAATAATAATAATAATGGCGACGGAATAGCACTGAAATTGCGTTGATATATAGCATTCTTGCAGGTAACCAATCAATATAGTTACCTATTGATTTCTTATTCGTTGATTCGTTACCTACAACAATGCCAAATATCGACGCAATATCACTGCTTTTACGTCGCCATACATTTTATTAATTAGATTAGTATAATAGTCACGTTAAGAAATCAGTGGCAGTACATAGACAAATAATTTACGACGGCAAAATAACCTAAATTATCAAGATAATCAGGGCCCTGCTTAGACTTAAATTACATTTAATTTCATAAATAAATGTGAATACTGACCAGAATCCCAATGTTCATCGTTCTCCGTGTCTGTGTCATCGCAAGATGAGACAGGTGATGCGGGTGACGATGACGGGGATGACGGTGATTCAGGTGATGAGTCAGGTGATTCACGTGTTGTTAACATACGACCGCACCAGCCTGATGTAGATGGGGGCTTCTGAACTATTACTTCTATCTGCAGATGAGTATGTAAATATTAATTAATAAAATTGTCATGCCATATAAAAGTAGAGACAACGTAAAGTAGAGCGCCAGTACAGTATGAGTAACGACAGTAGGATAGCATAGACAGGAGGATAGCATAGAGACGGGAGGATAGAATAGAATAGACGGGAGAATAGAATAGACGGGAGGATGGCCTAGACGGGAGGATAGCATAAACGGAAGGATAGCATAAACGGAAGGATAGCAGAGACGTGAGGATAGCAGAGAAGGGAAGATAGAAGAGACAGGAGGATAGGAGGAACAAGAGGATAGAAGAGACAGGAGTATATGAAGAACAAGAAGATAGCAGAGACGGAAAATAGAAAAGACAAGAGGATAAGAGAGACAGGAGAATAGCAGAGACGGGAGGATAGAAGAGACATGAGGATAGCTAGGATAACGTGGTGCATTGGTTAACACACCAGTCCCAGGTTCTATTCCCGGTCAGTGCAAAAAATTATGTCGTAGCATTTTTTTATAAATGAAGTTGTATTTTAAATATTATAAAAAAAATTAAGTAGTTAAACGTGTTAACAAGACAGTTGGTAGTCAACCCGAAAGTTGGCGGTTCTATGCAGGCATAGTGGACACGACTGCTATGTGTAGTAGCAGTCGCCTCAATTTATAGACTATACTCTAGCTAAACATAAGGTGAAGTGCCGTCATATGTCGAGCTAGAATAAAAATCTTTCTTCCTTCAGATCCACAATTCTCTTTATACTCTCCAGCTTATATTTTGGCCGGCGTAATGGCGGGGACGGAAGCAACCAAAAAATAAAATAGTTTTTTCTGTCGTCATCGTTCTTGGACCTCCCTCTGCTTACCATTAGTCAAGTTGCGGTCAAATGTCGCGTCTTAATAAAAAAATATAATACGTATCTATTTGTATTAATATATGGAGAGCCACTTGCTACAATCCTGACACAACTCTCTCGCTTCCCTTCAGATCCAGAATTCTCTTCATACAAGCTCTATGATTATGGATACTAGGCAACCTAGCTTTCTTAAGGATGTCTCCGATTTGGTCGGCGAACACCCTCCTGGGTCTGCCTCTCTTTCGTCCTACTTTCACTCATCCTTTCCATGTGCCCAAACCATCGAAGCATTCCTTTGTCGATCCTTGTCACTACATCTCCTTCCAAACCACATTTATCGCACACTGTGCTATTCATTATTCTATACGCTTTCTATGCACTCCTTAATAACCACATTTCAACAGCGTTAATTCTTCTCTCATGGTTAATAATTTATTTATTTATTTCCATTTAGCCAACCCAACAGTACAATTCATGATATATATTTACTACAATAACTAAAAACACTACCATTAATAGGATTGATCAATAATTTAGCTATGTATTTACACTACAAGGTAACTAAATAATTTTTACCTAACAAGTTTAAAGAAAGAGAAAAAAAAACTAAACGTAACCAGTATAAAATTTGTGTGTGTGTATGTGTGTGCGTGTGTTGTGTAAGTGTGTGTGTGTCCATTTATTATAAATGTCCATTATAAAATTTCCTTTAAATGTTTTATAGTTATAAAAAATAATAAAAGTATAATTGTAAGTTTTACCTTAAAATCATGCGTATATAATTTGTTCTGCCTATCCTTGTGCGCGTCATCTAATTCCCATTTATTCAGACATAATTTAAACGTCTCCACCTCGGGAGCTGAAATAGGTATATAAATATTTGTTTATGAATTTAGTCAGCTTTTTTGAGTCTTTTTTTCAGTCGTTGGCACTCTTCGACATCCCCCATCGCTTACCATCAGGCAAATGGAGTCACAATAAAAAAAAATTACAATTATTTTTAAATAAATTAGCTATGAAAATTCTACGCGACTAAGGCAACGGTTTTCTAAGTCATCGCCTCTCTTGGACTTCCCCTTGCTTAGTAAGGGTACGGTTGCCTTAGTAAATTAGTAAGATAACTCAAAACCACAACTTTTTCAAGATATCTCTGTTGTATCGATATATAATCGATATATAATAACTCACAATCAGCTAATGGCGGTATCCTGACCGCGCCGACGCCATGCGCCACAAAGAATGTGTTGAACCAAAAGTGGAACAGCTTCTCCCTCCTGGTGACTTTGTGTTTCGCAAACACCTGCACGTGAACATCACCCGACAATGGCGAGCACTGCGACAACGACACTTGGATGTAATGGTCAGTCCTATGCACCGTTGTGGCTGGCTGCTTCTGAAAATAATATTAAAAATATAGTTTTTATTTATCCAACCTTAACTTTTTTTTTTTATTGTGACTTGACATATGACAGCACCCCGCTTGATGTTAAGCCGAAGTGTGATCCATGAATGAATGTCACGGCTACTACAATTCAATAACTGTGAGTGGCAATCACATCCACTAGATGGAACCGGCAAATTACAAGCTGATCCCGAAACGTGACCAAATCATTTCACGGTCGGTATACTTGTAAGTGGTGGTACTACCCCGGAACGGCAGACTGGGTACCACTGCCAACAGTTACAGTTGCCTCACTATGCCGGCCAAAGAAAAATATGTTAATACTAAAGTGTCTACTGGAATAGCACAGTTCGCGATAGATGTGGTTTGAAAGAGGATGTAGTGACAAGGTTTGACAAAAGAATGCTTCGATGGTTTGAGCACATAAAAAGGATGAGTAGATTGACGAAAAGAATTTATGCATTTCATGTGAATGGATGCGTTAAACATGGCAGGCTCAGGATCAAAAGGATTTATTCATCGTGACGTATTCAATGTATTGTTCTGCTGATGGTATTGACCAATACCATCAGCAGATTATGACGTAGCACTGTACTAGTGCTACGTCATAGTGCTACGTCATAATCGCGTCCTCCAGTCGCCATAATGACGGCGGAAAGACGATTAAAGCACAACTGCTGAAATTAAGTGAATGAACTCAAAACTAGAACATCCACAAGCTAAGCATTAGACAATGAAGAAACGGACAAAAAGCTATTTCCGTATGACGTCATGACTTAAAAAAATAGAACTCACTGGGATCTGTAAAGAAATGCAACAGAAATAGTCTGAAGCTCGGGGCAAACGAACTACATATAAAAAAGTTCACGCGCTTTTCGTACATTTAGTAGGGATACGCCGTATACGCAGTGTCCGCTACCACCAATGGTAAGTAGCGGACAATGCTACTCGCCATTGGTGGTCGATACGGGGCACGCCAAACGCCCCCTTTCGCGCCCCGCCCCGCTCCCGTTCCTTATTGTGGTCCAGTTAAATTGTATATACTCAATAGAGACGACGACGTCTGCGTATTAACAGTCAGCGCGTATAAACTTTACGTCTCCGAGTCCATCGTGAAAGACTGTACAAATTTCCTACCTCACCGGAGCCATGGTAGAATCTGACGATGAGCAAGTGCCATGCAAAGCCCATGACCAATTTAATAAACTATTTTTATTTCATTCATACACACGCACAAACTGTGCGGTTCGCGAGCATCTTAGGAGCATTAACTAATATTACATTTGGTTATAAAATATAAATAAGCGCAAACGTTGATTAATGAATTAAACACACTTAACGCGGCTCATCAATCAATCAAATTGGCACGTCCTTTTCCCACAGGGATAGGCAGAGACAATGGAGCGCCACTTGCCACGACCCTGACACAACTCCCTCGCTTCCTTCACATTACTATCGCGTTTATTTTTGGTTAAAGATTTTACGATGTATTTTATTATTCCGACCTTTAGAGAGCTTCAGATATGTTCGCGAGCGGTTAGCTTGCACGCGAATTACTCGCTAACAGCTCGCGAACATGCCCCAAAGTGTCCAACTTAAAGTTCCTAGGCCAAATGGCGGGCTCGCGAACCCGCCATTTGGCCGGTGGCTCGTGTGCGCTAGCCAAAAGATTTTAATTGAATTGGTTGCTGTAAAAAAAGGTTGTACAAATACGTTACCTCCAATTGCCGAACGTCAATCTCAATGGCGGAGAGATGCGACGCGAGCGCCGGCGGCGTTGGGCTCAATGTGATCGAACGTATGTGTATTGAGCAAGCACCATATGACAGGCCGCCGCGCACCAACATCGCGTAGTAAGACACGTAGCGGCGTTGCGATGGAATCGTCACACCTGGGATATAAAACAGAATTCATTAACAATATTATTGACCGACGGTGACAGACCATGGTTTTGACGACAGGCGTGGCGTGATCCCTGTCGGAGCAAATATTTGTTAATAAATAAAACAAGAGGTGGTTGGTGTTACCTTCAAAGAAAAAATACAATTATATTTACATAATTTTATAAACTCCCAAAGTACACATGATAATAAGCAAAATGAGGTCCAAGAGTGACGACGACTAAAAAAATCGAGTTAGTTTACGGCTGCTTTAGTCGCCGTCACTATGCTGGCCAAAAGTGCTTCTTGATTGATTACAATTTACAATAGAATACAACAAATGTACAAATAAACGCAAAAAATACCTTTTTCGTCATGCGTCCTTTCAGTGCCATAATAATTTAGGGCCTCATCGGCCGTCGCTTTCTGCCCACTATATAAAAGGTAGCAACATACCATTGTACCTGATAAAAAGAAATACAATATTTTTAACAATACAAAAAAAACAATACTGTTGAAAAAATTATAAAATACACAGACGGAAGTTGTTTTTAGGTCACACCGAGATTTAATTTATAGATGGATTCAATTGTTTATCGTTTAAGCTTTGACTTCAGAAAAAAAAGACAATTAAGAAATTAAAAATTGTGTTTTCAAATACAATTTCAATCTGGGGTTGTATAACCGTTAAAACGTTAGTTTTCCCTAGGTCGACATATTGGATGCGACTGCTATTTTCAGTTATTTAACTGTCTGATCTCAAATACCTTTCACAGCCAAACTTAGTTTTTATTTCATTACGTATTTACATATCTATACTAAGCTAGTAGACGTGATTGCATTATAGAAACAGGACGAGCAAAGTATACATTGGTTGTGTAACTTTAAAACACAAATTTAAGTGAATAGAAAAAAGCAAGGATATTTCTATTGTCAAAAATGTTGAAAAATAAAAAAGGCCTTTATTTCTTAATTTATGATAACTATTGGCGAAAGGCTATTGTTGGAGAGAAATTTGTGCAAAGTCAAATATAATGATTGGGTTTCATTCTTGGCTTAAAATTTATTACCCACTTTTAGTCCCTCGGAGGTTATTATTAAGTATAATAGATATACTTTTTATGTCCCTTTGTATTATTGAAAAAGTGCACTTTCTTTGGACAAAAAAGGCCTAAGAAATCATTGGCAAACATTTTTGCACAATTTATTGTGGCTATATTTGTTACAGTATTGTCTCTTTAACCACGTGATATAGGACCCGGCAGATAAAAAGGGGCTCACTGTTGAGTTGCGCAGTATAAGAAACGGCAGATAGAGGAGCGCTGGACGACTGCGGGAGAAGTAAGTCCGCCCATAATTACAGAACGAAATTAATAACATCTGCCCCCTAGCACGGCAATCCAAGAAGCAAGATAAAGAACAGCAAGGAATATTATTGTAACTCATTTTAAATAACGTATTAAGCCTACATATCAGAATGATTTAAAAAATATTTATTAAAGTTTTCAACGTTGGTTTGTGTAAAGTTTTGCCGAACGTTTAAATATCTTTTTTGATACACTGTTCTAAGTTATTTAAAATGAGTTGGAGTGTTATTCCTTGCAAGTCTTAGGGAGGCTGTAGAATGTAAAATACGTAGGTAACAAAAGAAGTTACTGCGCCTGTGATTACTGCGCAGCTTGAGTGGCAGCAATGTTATTTTTGAGTGGTAAATGATGATGATGATGTATGCAACATACCAGTCCGTCCCTTCCCTGCTTTGCAATGCACAGCTGCAACGTTCTCGTGATGCGCTTGCAGCCATTTGTGGACATCCTCGCAGAAAGGCTGTATTAATTCGATCGTTGGCGGCGTGTGGTCTTGAAAAGGATACACCGCTACCTGAAACAATTTACAACAAAATATAACGCTGAAATTTATTATCAAGAAAGCTAGGTTGCCCATAACCGTAGAGATTGTATAAAGATAATTGTGGATGTAAGGGAAACGGAGATGTGTGGCAAGTGGCGCTCCATGCCTATTCCTGTGAGAAAAAGGCGTGACAATTTGATTGATTGGTTGATAAGTTACTAAATTTGCCAATATCATATACATAAAAATAGAGACGAATATTTGCTTCGGGTCTGGTCATCAAAGAGTGGTAGGCAGTGGTACCCAGTCTGACGATCCGGAGTAGTACCACCACTTACAAGTATAGAAACCGTGAAGTGATTCATTAGCGTTTTAGGATCAGCTTGTAAGTTACCGGTTCCATCTAGGCCGGCATAGTGGATGTGACTGCTACTTACAGTTATTGAATTGTAGTAGCAGTGGCATCCATTCTTGTACCGCACTCCAGCTTAACATCAGGCGGGGTGCTGTTATATGTCGGTTCACAATAAAAAAAATACAAAGTACAACTAGGGTACTCGCATAAGATAGAGGCTGTTTCATTACCTACCACGGTAGTCTCACTGTGAATGTTAGTATATATAGAATATAGAATGGTTTTGTTAGTCTATATTACGAATGTATAAGTTTCTTATATAAGAATGCTTTTAAAAGTTGTCGATAACTCTCGTTCCAGGTTGACATTGTATATCTAGATTATGATCGATGGTCAGGCGGCACAGTGGGGGCCGTAATCTGCGAGAGTGGACACAACTATCCATCATCGGAAACTTCTAGTCTTTCAGGAGTTGTCATGATTTTATTAGACTTTGTTTGAGTGTATTGTTTTCATATTAGCCGCCCTATATTTACGCGAATGTACTGGTAATTTTTTCTTACTTGGCAAAAGTAGTAAACAAACTTTATTTATTTATTTATCAATCAATCAATTGTCACGACTTTTTCCCACGGGGATAGGCAGAGACAATGGAGCGCCACTTACCACGATCCTCTCACTCACTTGCTTCCTTCACATCCATAATTCTCTTCATACAGGCTCTGTGGTTATGGGCACTAGGCAACCTAGCTTTCTTGAGGATGTCTCCGATTTGGTCGGAAAACACTCTCCTGGGCCTGCATTTTTATTTATTTATCCGTCGGATTAACGATAAAAGAACAATTACTACTGACGCGAATCAATACGAATATAAATTACTGTATAATTAATTGCTTTTATTATTATTGGGGCAAAATATTTGTCATTTGTGAATTTTCCGTTTTCATATTCATGGTTTTTGATAAAAATAATGTATTTATTATGTGTGATTTTGATAAATTTTGTACATTTGTTACATTTTGTATGTTTATTCTCTAGAATAAAACTGTTCCTCCGCAGTTCAGCTTAACATGTCAATATGTCGTGCTATAATATAATGTTAAGCTGGAGTGCGGTCTATGGATAGATGTCACTGCTACTACAATTTAATAACTGTAAGTAGCAGTTACATTCACTATGCCGGCCTAGTTGGAACCGGCAACTTACAAGCTGATTTCGAAACGCGACCAAATCACTTTACAATCTGTATACTTTTTTTTACATTTCTATACTAAGCTACTAAAGTGCTTGTATCATAGAAACAGAACAACCAAAGTACATATACCAAGTAGTACCACTGCCTACCACTATTTGAGTAATAATAATAAAGAGAGATCTCTCCAATCGCGTGTATGAACGGCGAGGCATCACAAAAGTGTCATAGGTCCTGATAAGACAACAATCAACGTACAGAATGTAAGTTGGCAGACACATAATATGTTGCACTCGCCGTCTATCAGTTCACGATAAGTAATCCGCACGTCATTCACATAAATAGACAATGTATAGGGCCTTTATTCATTAAGACTTAAAATTATAAATGTATTTTTTTGTTATTAAGATGTTATTAATTCATAAACTCAAAAAATGTTTTTAAAAAATCGGCCAAGTGCGAGACGGACTCGCCCATGAAAGGTTCCGTAGCAGCAAGTAACATAATATAAAAGTTCTTGTAGTTCGTTGTAACTTTGATCAATTTTTATATTTGAGTTGATTGAATGAAAGGTAAATTGCGGTTTACGATTTATGACGTATTAAAAATAACTACTTACTAGATCTCGTTCAAACTAATTTTCGGTGAAATATTGCATGGTAATGTACATCATATATATTTTTTTTAGTTTTATCATTCTCTTATTTTAGAAGTTACAGGGGAGGGACACACGTATTACCACTTTGGAAGTGTCTCTCGCGCAAACTGTTCAGTTTGGCAAAAAATTATATTAAAATCCTCAATATCATTTTTGAAGACCTATCCATAGATACCTCACACGTATGGGTTGATAACTAATAAAAATTTGAGAGTCAGTTGTAAGTATGGGGAACCCCCAAAATTTATTGTTTTTTATTTAATTTTTGTGTGAAAATCTTGATGAGGTTTACACAATACATCTATTTACCAAGTTTCAACAGTATAGTTGAAACTTACAGAAAAAAGTGGCTGTGACATACGGACGGACAGACAGACAGACATGACGAATCTATAAGTTTTCCGTTTTTTTGCCTTTGGCTACGGAACCCTAAAATGGTGGGAAATCGAGTGTGACATTTATTAGGCCGTGATAGCTTTCGACCAGCACGTGAAAAAACCCTTAAACCAACTTATACTAATACAACTGGTACTGGTACTACCCCGGATCGGCAGACTGGGCACCACTACCTACCACACTATAGAATTTACCTAATCTGTGTCTACAAATAGAAAATAAATAATAATAAAAAAAGGTCTCTAAACAAAGTCTACATCTGCGAAGAGAACTGTAAATTGTAAATGTATGTCAGTAACAAAAAACTCCGAACAATATATTGAAAGCCGTGAACCACACGGCACTGAACTGATAGCTAATCTCTTATCATTGAAAACACACATTCAAGTACCACAGCGATTCAAACATATAAGGACGCCTTTGTGTCTGCGAGCGTAATTCAGTGCAGCGACCATTTTCATGTTTTTTTATGTGACTCGACATATGACAGCAACCGCTTGATGTTAAGCTGAAGTGTGGTCCATGAATAGATGCCACTGCTACTACAATTAAATAACTGTAAGTAGCAATCACATCCACTATGCCAGGCTAGTTGGAATCGGCAACTTACAAGCTGATCCCGTAACGTGACCAATTCACGGTCTGTATACTTGTAAGTGGGGTACTACCCCGGATCGGCAGAATGGGTACCACTGCCTACCACTCTTTGACAAATGTATTTAATTCAAGGCGACCGTGGTGTAGTGATAGTGCAACAGAAAGTACGGGTTCATAGTCACTTGCCGGTACCAATGTTTTTTTTGATCGTCCTGTTTCTATGATACAAGCACTTTAGTAGCTTAGTATAAAAATTATCAATAAAATTAAATGAAAACATTTGTATTGTACTACATTTTTGGCCAGCATAGTGAAAACTAAGATAGACCGTACGTGAGATACAAGTATACAGATCATGCAGTGACTTAGTTGCGTTTTGGGTTTAGCTTGTAAGTTGCCGGTTTAAACAAGGCCGGCATAGTGGATGTGACTCCCGCGTACAGTTAATTGACCGCACTTCATTTTAACATCAGGCGTGGTGCTGTCATATGTCGAATAACAATAAAAAATCAATTTGTACATTTTGAATATAAATTCTAAAAGCATTCCAAAACATCCGTCTACCCCATATGTGATTACAGGCGTGATTAAATACATAAATATACGTTTAATATTCAAGGATTTATTGCATTAAGCAAATAGTATCAAAGAGCCAATCTCAACCACATGGCGCATATGATAACATTTAGAAAGTAAATACAATCTGTTTGATATATCATACGAGTATACCTTTTTTTAAATCTCACATTTAATTCCAAACAGTTTTTTTATTATACAAAATCATTATTTCATTAAAATAAAATAATCGGAGACATCTTCAAGAAAGCTTGCCTAGTGCCCATAACCATAAAGCTTGTATGAAAAGAGTTAAAGAGTAGTAGTACCACCACTTACAAGTATACAGACCGTGAAGTAATTAAGTCGCTTTTCGGGATCAGCTTGTAAGTTGCCGGTTCCAACTAGGCCGGCATAGTGGATGTGATTGCTACTCAAAGTTATTGAATTGTAGTAGCAGTGGCATTCGTAGACCACACTCCAGCTTAACATCAAGCGGGGTGCTGTCATATGTCGAGTCAAAATAAATAAATAAAAAGTTTTGAATGTGAAAGCGAGGGAGTTGTGTCAGGATCGTGGCAAGTGGGGCTCCATTGTCTCTTCCTATATCCCTGTGGCGCGATAATTTGATTGAATATATATATTTTTAAATGTGCTTATTAAAATGTGGTCTAGCTACCGCTTTAAACAAACTTGCTAGTATAGATACCGGCAGATAAGAAGAGCCCTGGACGTCTGCGGTGGAAGAGAATCCGCCTATCTAATAAATCCGTGCATATAATTTCTCATCATCCCAATGGTCAGTTGTTAGAGAATGCCTAATAGACATTAAACTCGCCTATGTACCTATTTTTAAGTTAATTTTGGTGTAATAAAGGATTTAAATGAATAAATAATAATATTTTAAATTGTATAAACAAGCATCAATGCCAGAGCTCTTTTTTCTGCTGGGATGTATACCAATGTGTCTTTGATATTATGTACTATGGTTTCTATGACAAAAGCATATTAGCATAGAAATAAAAATATATAAATTGCTTTATAAAGATTAAATAGAAGGACATTCTTAAAAAAAGCAAAAGTTCGCTGTGCCCATAGCAATAGAGAGTGTGTGAAGAGAATTGAGGATGAAAAGCAAGCGTGAGATTTATGACAGGATTCGTTGTCTTACGTAAAGCCGCGTCCACATGTTTGGCAAACAGCAAACACGAACATGTGGATGAGTGTTTTTGTTTTATTGTGACTCGACATATGACAGCACCCAGCTTGATGTTAAGCTGGAGTGTGGTCCATGAATGGATGTCACTGCTACTACAATTCAATATCTGTAAGTAGCAGTCACATCCACTATGTCGGCCTAGTTGGAACCGGCAACATACAAGCTAATCCCGAAACGTGACTAAATCATTGGTTTGTTTATGTTTGCCTGTTTTTTTATTGTGACACTACATCTGACTTTGACCCGCCTGATAATAAGCAAGAGGAGGTCCAAGAGAGACGACGACTGAAAAAAACAATTCAGTTCACGGCTGCCTCAGTCGTCGTCACTATTGCGGCCACATGGGTTGGCAAAGCATTCCACTTGTCGATTGTTCTACAAAGAAAAGACGCACCGAACTTTTTAGTTCGACCGTTTGTGGTCCAGTGGCGTAGTGTGGCGGGGGAGAAGGGGGCACATTTAGGGGGCGGCAAAAATTAAAAAAACTAAAATATATCGTTAAAATTTGAACCTGAAATTCATATTTTTGTTGTACCTATGATTGAAATTCCTAAATAAGGGGGCGGCAATTTTTTTTCCTCCCCGGGCGGCTGACTCCCACGCTACGCCACTGTTTTGGTCGCCCGTGTATGGCGTCGGTGTCGGTTTTTTTCAACAATCAAAGGATGATCGGCAAACAGTTTGCGATCGCACCAAATGCTTGGTAGTATTGTACGATTTCTGTGAATTTTGATCATCGCCATGTTTGTTTATCCTGAATATACTAGTTACACTATGTTCGCCAAGCTTGCAGATGCCTGTGTTGGGTGATTGTGGTCAATGTTTGGGACTTTGTTTGTATGTTTTGTGTTTGCGGCAAACAACAAGCATGTAGAGGAAGCGTAAGAGGATAGGAGTTTTAAGAAAAGTTACTGCCCGAATGCATTAGATTTCTCAGACTGTGGCAATGCCAGCATAGTAGATGTGACTTATTACTTGCAGACAATTTTTTGGTGATAGGCGTAGCGATTGATTTGTTGCGCGTTCGATTCCCGGTCAGAGCAAATATTTTTTTATAACTTATATTGTAGTATTTAATAATTATATTAAATATTGCAAAAAAATCAATAAAAAAAATAAAAGAGGCGGATATTTGCTTCGGGCCTGGTTATTAAAGTGTGGTAGGCGGTGGTAACCCAGTCTGCCGATCCGGGGAAGTACCACCATTTACAAGTAAACTTCACAGACCGTGAAGTGATTTGGTAGGGTTGCCGGTTCCAACAAGGCCGGCATAGTTGATGTAATTGCTACTTACAGTTATTGAATTGTAGTAGCAGTGACATCTGTTTATGGACTCACACTCCGTTAGTAACTAAGTAAGTAACAAAGCTATTTTAAAAACTTCTATAGGTAAATAACATTTTTTTATTTTGAGAACGCCGTTCTATATCCCGTGGTGAATCTGCTACTGACATTTTTAAAAGGTCCCTTGTTCCTGATATAGCGTTATAGACTATTTTTACATAATATTTATATAAAGTACAGAAAAATCTTGCGATTATTAAAAAGCTAGGCAACACCAAACGCGGTTACAGTACAGATGCAGTTATCAAACCAATTAATAAAATGGTCTCGCCTTTTTCTCACAGGGATAGGCAGAGACAATGGAGCCCCATATAAGGTGACCGTGGTGAGTGGTAGTGCAATAGTTACGCAAACCGAAAGCACGGGTTCAAAACCACTAGCCGGTACCAATGTATCTTTGATATTATGTACTTTGGTTGTCCTGTTTTTATTTGTAAGCGCTTTAGTAAGCGCTTTAGTAGGTTAGTATAGAAATGTAAATAAAATAATGAATAAAAATAATATGCCACGATCCTGACACAACTCCCTCGCTTCTCTCACAACAACAATTCTCTTTACACAAGCTCTACGGTTATGGGCACTACGCATATGTAAAAAATAAAAATATATTCATGTCTATTGAAAGCTACTACTGTTTACCCCAGTTGTGATGTGTCGTGCATAAAATGTAAGCATATTACGAGCACAGCGGCAAAACCGATAACGATAATAATTGTATCCAATTTAGTATTAAGTAAATCGGATCATCCAGGTCACCGGTCACAGGTTAAATTATATTTTGATAAACAGTATCAACTTTTCACATATTCCGCATTTAGTTTTTATTGAGGCCCCCCGACATATATATCATTTTTTTATTCTGACACGACATTTGACCTCGACCTCGAAGCAAGAGGAGGTCTAAGAGTGATGACGACTGAAAAAAAAACAGTCGCCGTTACTATGCCGGCCAAAGTGCTTCTACAGTTACTTAATTACAAGTAGCAGTCGCATACACTATTTGGAAGAGGCCTAATTTAAAGGGGCAACTTTCAAGCTTATACCGAAACGCGACTGAGTCACTTGAAAGTGGTGGTGAAAGGATCATCAACTCTTACAATTAGAATGATTACCAACTTATTTTATTGAGATTTGGCAAGGGGACGTTAATGAGTGCCGACGACTGAAAAAACAGATTCAATTTACAGTTGCCTGTCGCCGTCACTATGCCGGCCAAGAAATATTTTTAACGGTCAACAATAAACTCACAAACATAAAACAAACAATGCATGCAGCCCGATTTCGCGAATGTATTCAAAAGATTTGCCGATTGTACGGAAATAACTCCGGGAGCTTAACCATAATCTTTTAATCTCTTTCACCTACCTACCCTAAATAACTTTTAAAGGAAATCAACATAGTAACACGAACTTAAAGAGTGGTGGGCAGCGGTGCCCAGCGTGAGGGAACCAAGGGAATTGTGTCAGGATCGTGACAAGTCTCTGCCTATTCCTGTGGGAAAGGTTGATTAATTGATTGATCCCCAATGCAAATAGATAAACAAAAACAAGCTCGCAACAATAGGCTCGACTCAATAGCCTCCACGGACACAAAACCGAAACATCTCAAACTTGTTTTGTTAGAAAAGCCGTGTCGGGTCAACAACGTAAACAAAAGATGTTTACTAGTTGGATCAAATGTAATTTTCTGGACGTTCTGCTATTCTGCGGAGCGGCAGTCAGTCCTGGGCTAAATCAGCGATACCAATGCGATTGGGAAACGAGGCTTCGACCGTGGTTACGATTGGGATATTGGGATTAATAAATAAGCGCTTTTTCAACTAAATTGGCATTTGATTGTATCCCCAACAATGCTACGGAACGTCACAATATTCGCAATATTTTAATTATCAATAAATCAAATTGTCACGACCTCAACTCTCAATAATTTAATTAAATATTGCTTTTTAATTAAATATATTATTTTTAATTAGCGGAAGCGTATTTTTTTAACTATAGTGACTATAGGCGACTGAGGCAACCGTAAACATGTTCAGTCGTCAGCGCTGTTGAACTCAGGTCGGGGACTTTTTTTGTGATCCGATATCTGATTCGACTTGCCTGATGGTAAGCATGGGGAGGACAACGACTGAAAAAAACCGACTTAGTTCGCGGTTGCCTCGGTCGTCGTCACTAGGCCGCAGCCAGCCAAATATAGTTTCTCGATAAAAACAAGACTAAAAATTAAAAGATTGCGCGCCGAGGCGACTAAAAATACCCGACTCATTTTACGGATGCTTAGTCGGCGTCACTATGCCGCCCAGTGATTCATAGTATAATATTTCCTAATGGAAAATATTAATAAAACCTATAATAGTTAATATATCTTATATGCCATAGATGTGTTAAAATGCACGTAGACACACAATGACTCATCGTAATGTAAATTCGCATGCATCATTGAACATACATATTCTTGAATAATCAATCTAAAATTCAATTCCAATACACAGATATTTAAGAATGGTAGGCAGAATGGCGACACGCATTGTTCTAACACCAGTCCGCTACGAGTAAAGTCCCGGGTTCGATTCCCGATCATAGAATTAATTTGTAATATTATTATTTTATTGTGTCAGGATCGTAGCAAGTGGCGCTCCATTGTCTCTGCCTATCCCTGTGGGAAAAAGACGTGACAATTTGATTGATTATCTTAAGTAAATTGTATATTACAGTTATTTGTTAATAAAAAAAATTATCTCTATTTACTATCTATATTGTTTCTACAAATATTGCTAGAGCAGACATTTGCTCCAGCTTTGGATCTTTAAGAGTTGGTTTGTTTTAGGTTTTTTGCCCCCCCCCCCCCCCTTTATCACTAATTTCAAGTGTACATCGTGAAATGTCGCGTTTTCGCCTTCGCTTTGTCGCGTTTACGTAAAAAAATTGCATAAATAACAATTGTTTTAAAAGATTTAAACATGTACTTTATGTCATAGCGCGCAGCCCCTTTACTCTAACGTTTTTTATAACCTACATAGTAATTAAACAAAATTAATAACCATCCATAAAAGGACAGAAAAACTGATAAGTGCAATGAAAAAAAAAGGAAAGCTATAAATCAAAACGATATCGTATCACTCTCCATACCGAGAATAAACGTGCCCATTCGAGATTGACTGTCTGCAATGTCAGATAAAAAAAACTGTTGCTAAGCACCAATTACGTAACATTATGCAAAAAGGCAGCGCACGTTTCCGTTCGAACGCAAACTGCGATAAATGCATTTATTGATGACATTTTATTGTATAATGAGAATTGTGGATATGAGGGAAGCAAGGGGAGTTGTGTCAGGATTGTGGCAAGTGGCAACTACGCTTTATTATCTATGCCTATCCCTGTGGATAAAAGGCGTAACAATTTAATTGATTGATATTGTGTCTCGACATAAGACAGAAGTCGCATCCACTATGCCGGCCTAATTGGAACCGATAGCTTATAAGCTGATCTTGTAACGCAACTGAGTCACTTCGCGTTCTGTACTCTTGTGCCGACCACTTTTAAACAACCAGATTCAGATTCACCATTTTTTTGTAACACTTAATCTGAACGAGAAATATAAATGCCATGAAACCTTTGCTCCGACCGGGACTTTACTGTGTGCTACCAAATGTATTATTTTACTATTATCCAGACAAAACGAGTCGGTACCCGGTTTACTGGCCGGGATTCTGGCGAAATAACCCGTCTCCGACACAACACAACAGGTTTAGTACCTTAGCAGTCTTTCGGTGATTCCGGGCTACGATTTACGACCAACAGTTGATAGCATTAAACGTGCACATCTATCACGTAGTTTAAATTAGAGCGGAATTAACTGCATCGATGATGTGTGAATGTCACCATGTCTAAACTGGTAGCTCGTAAAACCGCCACTTATAAAATGTATTGTATAGCATCAAGCACACTTCAGTAGCTATTAAAATTTTACAGCGCTTTTATTACTATATCAATTTCTAGCCTAATTATAAAACAAGAAACGAATGTTTGTCTCTCATATATTAGTTTGATGATAGGGTTGCTATGGAGATGACGCAAAATCTAACCTCGACTTGCCTTGCGACTGATGAATTGATTTGGTTTTTTCTGTCGTCGTCACTCTTGGACCTCCTCTTGCTTATCAGAAGGCGGGTTGAGACCAAATGTCGTCACTTAAAAAATATAAAATAAGCAAGGGAAAATCCAGGAGCTCAGACAACTGAAGAAAACTTTAATTTACGGTTGCTTCAGTCGCTGTCGCTGTCACCGGACAAAAGTGCCTTCACAACCAGTAAAGCACTAAAATAATTTAATTTTATTTGCTCTTATTAAAGAAGTTTATTGATGACGTCATTATGTATTTTATATGAAACACTGTATCTATGCACAAGGGCATTACAACAGAAAGTTAGAATTCGTAAGAGTCGTTTATTTGTCGAACCATCGACAAGTGGAATGCTTTACCCATCCCGTGGAGAACATTAGGGATGTTCTCCACGTTATTTTTTGGCTTGGATAAAAAAACCTCTGGCCGACATAGCGACAATGATTGTGGTGACCGTAGACATCGTTTTTTTTAGTTGTCTGCACTCTTGGACTTCCTCTTGCTTAACACCAGGCAAGTCGAGGTCAGATGTCAAGTCTCATTAAAAAAGGGTTATTATTATAATCGATCGAATCGGCAGTCAAACTAAAAAGTTCGGTGCGTCTTTTCTTTGTAGATCAATCGACAAATGGAATGCTTTGCCTGCCCATGTGTTCTAGTGATCCTATAACCTTGGATCCTTCAAACGATGCGTGAAGAAGCACCTTTGACCAGCATAGTAACGGCAGCTGAGGCAGCCGAGAACAAACTCGGTTTTCTTAGTCGTCGTCACTCTTGGACCTCCTCTTGCTTATCATCAGGCGGGATGAAGTCAGATGTCGTGTGACAATAAAAAAAACGTTTTTTTATTAAAAGTAGAATTGTGGATGTAAAGGAAGCGAGGGAGTTGTGTCAGGATAGTGGCAAGTGGTGTTCCATTGTCTTTGGTGGTGCCTATCTTTGTGGGAAAAAGGCGTGACAATTTAGGATTGAGATTGAAAGTAAAACGATTCAGAGAATTCAAAAGCTAATTTTAACCTTCTGTAATTGAAAGCTGACCGCAGATATGCGAATTGTTTTGTATTAATAAAGTAAGAGTATGCGGTAGCGTTTGCGTTTAAAAAGTCTTTTACATGAGTCCGTTTTAGGTACGTTTATGCAATGATATTTTAATAAGAAAAGACGTAGATATGTCATATGCGCTCTGAAAGTGACGCTATAAAACTATGCTAATAAGCAAACCTGACCCTCTAACACGGCAAACTAAGAAGCAAGAAAAAAGAACTGCAAGGATTATTATTTTAACTCATTTTAAATAACTTAAAGCCAGCACATCAAAATGTTTAAAACAAATATTTATTAAAGTTTTCAACGTTGTTTTGTGTAAAGTTTTACAGAACGTTTCAATATCTTTTATGATACACTATTATAGTAAGTTTTAAAAAATGAGTTGCATTGATATTCTTTGCAAGTCTTTATCTTGCTTCTTGGATTGCCGTGCTAGGGGGCCTAAACTCAGTGTCGCGATGCAGAGCAAAATATATTTGTCTCTTTTTCTCACTCAATAACCTATAATTCTATCCTATATGTAGGATATAGGACGGAATTATAGGACGTGGTTGTACGATCAAACCCGTGCCATTTGCGAACACTAAACTGGTGTATATGACGTATCTTATTTTACATCATATTACATCATTGCGTTTATGTGTTTTTTAAAGAGAATAAGCGACTGCAAGCAGCATTCTGATGCCACTGTGCCGGCCTAGTTGGAACCGGCAACTGATCCCGAAACGCGACTAAGTCATTTCACGATCTGTACATTTGTAAGTGGTGGTACAACCTAAAATCGGCGGACTGCGCATCACTGCCTACCACTATAAATCAATTGTTAATAAAACAATATTACTGAATATAAGATAAAACAAGTTAACGGTTTTCGCAGTCGACGGCACTCTTGGACCTCTTCTTGCTTACCATCAGGCGGATCGAGATCAGATGTCGAGACACAAAAAAAAATTATACAAACTTATTGACGCAAGATTGTTTAATATGTTTTAACGAGCTTTATTTCATCATCATCATCATCAGCCAGAATGCGTCCACTGCTGAACATAGGCCTCCCCCTCAGAACGCCATTTCGAACGACAAGTTGCCAGTTGCATCCACCGGTTATTCGTGACTTTCACTATGTCGTCAGTCCACCTACTGCCTACCTATGCTGCGTCTTCCTGTTCGTGGTCTCTATTCTAGAACCTTTCTTCCCCATCGGTTGTCGGTTCTTCGAGCGACGTAGCTTTATTTAGCCACTTTTTATTTGGCCGGCACAGTGACTGTGACAGCTGCAAACTGACTCGTTTTTTCAGTCGTCGGCACTCTTGTACCTCTTGAACAGATCGTTGTAAGTCACAATAAAATAAAACAATATGTTAGCGTGTGCACCGATCTGTGAAATTGAAACACTGAAAAATACTGAAAAACACTCACCCTTTGATGAAACTTATGATAGTCGTACGTCCTCTCCGAGCACAGGTTGTATATTTTATAGTGATCCTTATGTTTTTGTTCTAGAAATCGGTAAACTTCATCAATATGATTCCTATATACACCTTCCAGTTTTTCAGCTGGGAAACCCATCGCTATCAACCGATCTGTTATATCTGTGTTTTTAATTAGTCAAGGAAAAACTTTTAAACAAACAATCAATCAATAAATAAATCAAACTGTCACGCCTTCTTCCCACAGGGATAGGCAGAGACAACAACAAACAACACAAACTCAACTATCGATTTAATGAACATTTTTTGTTTATTGTCACAGCACCCCACTTGATGTTAAGCTGGAGTGTGGTCCATGAATGGATGTCACTGTTACTTCAATTCAATAACTGTAAGTTGCAGTCACATCCACTATGCCGGCCCAGTTGGAATCGGCAACTTACAAGCAGATCCCGAAACGCGACTAAATCACTTCACGGTCTGTATAGTTGTAAGTGGTTACACATTCCGGCAGATAAAAAGAGCGGACTTGTAAGCTGCGCAGTATAAGTATCTGCACATAATTGGTAATAACACGTTCAAAAAACAATTAATAACAATAAGTAACAAAACAATTTTTTAAAGAGTGGTAGGCAGTGGTACCCAATCTGCCGATCCGGGGTAGTACCACCACTTACAAGTATACAGACCGTGAAGTGATTTGGTTACGTTTCGGAATCAGCTTGTAAGTTGCCGGTTCCATCTAGGCTGGCATATTGGATGTGATTGCTAATCACAGTTATTGAATTGTAGTAGCAGTGACATTCATTCATGGACCACACTTCGGCTTAACATCAAGCGGGGTGCTGTCATATGTCGAGTCACAACAAAAAAAAACAAGTTACTACCCAACTTGAATGCCAGAGCTATTTTTATCTGCCGGGATCTATACTTCTTAGCACAACCCTAGAAAATTACTTCTTTTAATCACGACCTGTAAATAAAATCTGAGATGCGAAGTGAGTTATCTTAAAATTATTTGAATGCGGTTAAGTTTTCATTATTTTTACGACATCACATACAATCTTACTATTTTATTGAAACGCGACATCTGACTACAACTTGATAAACAAAGGTATGAGAGCCGCAGACGACCGAAAAACGTTTTTTGCCTCAGTCGCCGTCACTATGCCGGCCAAAATTGTGATTCGATCTGCTTGATGGTAAGCATGATGGAGGTCAGAGTGCCGACTACTAAAGTGCTTGCATCATAGAAACAGGACGACCAAAGTACAGGTATCAAAGATACATTGGTGGTAGTTTTGAACACAGACACAGAGCTTCATTTAGAACACAAAAGATGTCAAACCAATTGGTTGGTATTGTTTTCTATATATTGAACAAGCAAACGTGTATATACACATTACATACAACATAACAAATGTATAAATCCAGTTAAAAGCAGTTTGTATATTAATAATATTTGATATAAAAAAAATATTTATACCATTTTATTTGCGTTAATCGCATTTCGTCAAAGCGTTCTATGCTCTTGGCGTGACAATTTGATTTGATTTTTGATTGAAGTTCACTCTTTAATCAAAAATCAAATCAAATTGTCACGCCAAGAGCATAGAGCGCCACTCACTTTTAAACAATAACAATGTTGAAGAATTCTGTACACCTACATTCAAATAACAATCAATCAATCAATAGTGACGGATACTGAGGTTTTCCTTACATAATACATATCGTATAATTAAATAAGTAATGAATAAGCTGGATTGCCTAGTGCCCATAACCTTAGAGCTTGTATGAAGAGAATTGTGGATGCAGGGGCGTAGCTACCGCCGTATCTGCCGTATCAATTATACGGGGCCCCCAACGTGCGTAAGCAAGAATTAATTATGTGCGAAATCTACTCTTCTTCTAGGCCCCCAAACAATTTTTTATACGGGGTCCAAGGGCAAGCTACGATTCTGTGTGGATGTAAAAGAAGCAAGGGAGTTGTGTCAGGATCGTGACAAGTGGCGCTCCATTATCTCTGTCTATTACTGTGGGAAAAGGTGTTTGATTGATTGATTGATTGATTGATATTAAATGATATAACAATTAATTCCAACGAAATGCGAAACTGACGATGAGCGAACAAACCTTTTACATATTTATTTTTACATATATTTGTTCAGGCAACCTCTTTGTATTTGTTTGCATATTGCATTGAATGCTTTTATATTTTCTTAAAATATATTCGTATGTCGATATTTTGACGACGATCGTTACGCGTAAAACCCCGGGTTGGATTCCCAGTCGGAGCATATATTTGTTTCATTCATCGTATTTGTAAT
Organism: Tinea trinotella; assembly: GCA_905220615.1. Lineage (NCBI taxonomy): Eukaryota > Metazoa > Arthropoda > Insecta > Lepidoptera > Tineidae > Tinea > Tinea trinotella. The sequence continues at coordinate 1,179,870 of HG992320.1, read as the reverse complement.
ATTTAAAAATTAGATTAGGTATATATTACAAATATTTGATAATAAAAAAGACGTGAAAATTGTGAATTAGCACCCCGGCCAAATCACTTCACGGTCTGTATACTTGTAAGTGGTGGTACTACCCTGGATCGGCAGACCACTAACACAGTTTGAAAAAGTAAGGATTAACGATAAATAAACTGCTGGCTGCAAAACTCTAGAATCGTCGGAATAAAAAAAAAGTAATAATAAACGCGATAGTAAGCCGCATAAAATTTGTTTAATTCATTAAATAATGTTCGCGCAAATTCTAATGAAATACTATAATATATCCAAACTACTAATAAAATATTACAAAATAAATTCTATGAAATAAATCTTTGCCCTGACTGAGAAAGAACCTGGGGTTTAGACGTATAGCTTGTTTAACTTTAAATTACGCACCCCTCCATTTTATTAGTTTATTTAAATGTGTGAATGCAAATAAATAAAACTAAATATACTACTATCAGCGTGCTCCTCCTTTTGTGTCTAACCAGCAACCGAATGACCAATTACAATTGCATTTTCGGTGTTTCATGCAGTAGAGGGGCGCGTCATTTCGGCTTAGGCACACTCTAGCTCCATGGGAATCGTCAACCTTTTTTTATAAGAGCGTTTTATACACAAATCAGTTCTCTAATAAGTAATAAGCAAACATAATGTTCTTGTTTGACGGATTATAGTTTGATTTTTTAGACACATTAATACCTACATAAGCTACGTAAACAGTTTTAACTCAAGCGACACTTTGTCTATCAAACAATGTCATAATGTCTACGTAATATAGAATTATACGTAATTTATGAACAGCCTCATTTCGACTTATGCCTATCTAATAATTTGTAACAGTAATTCATGCCTCGTTTTTCTTTTACACTTTTTTTATTGTCACTCGACATATAACAGCACCCCGCTTGATGTTAAGCTGGAGTGTGGTCCATGAATGGTCACTGCTACTACAATTTAATAACTGTGAGAAGCAATCACATCTACTATGTCAGCCTAGTTGGAATCGGCAACTTACAAGCTGATCCCGAAATGCGACCAAATCACTTCACGGTCTGTATACTTGTAAGTGGTGGTACTACCCCGGATCGGCAGACTGGGTACCACTGCCTACCACTCTTTGAAACGACTCATATTCAACGGCAACATACAAGCTGATCCTGAAACGCGACTAAGTCATATCACGCTCTGTACACTTGTAGATGTACGGCAGACAGGGCACCACTTTTGAAATTCTTAAATTCATTGTAATACAAAAACCAAGGCAAGCAACAAATAATCACAGATAGATCTCCTTGCACAAGAGAGTTTAATCGTCTGCTCTTGAATTATGCGAAACAATTTCACAACGTGGCGTTCCTTGGTACATTTAATATGAAACCTTGGCTGAGATTTAATCGCCAAATATTAATACCAAAATTTATAAATCAAATCTTATTTCAACATATTTTTTGAACCTCTACTTGTCTGGTGGTAAGCAAGAGGAGGTCTAAAAGTGCCGACGACTGAAAAACCCGAGGCATTTCACGGTTGCCTCAGTCGCCGTCACTATGCAGGCCAAATTAAAAGGCCCAAAGAGGGTGCTTTCTAACCAAATAGGAGACATCCTTAGGAAAGCCAGGTTGTCTCAGTGCCCATAACCGTAAAAGTTGTATGAAGAGAATGATTTGAAGAGGGCGAGGGAGTTGTGTCATGATCGTGGCAAGTGGTGTTCTATTGTCTCTGCTTATCCCTGTGGGAAAAAGGTGTGACAATTTGATGGATTGATAAACTTAGAATTTACAATTTTTTGTTAATATTTATTGTTAGTAAGATATAAGTACCTATATCTTACTGGTTTAATATTGTTCAATTTCGGTTATCACTATAATGGCGATCTCTCAGGATCGCCATTTCCACACTAAGCTACTAAAGTGCTTGTATCATAGAAACAGGACAACCAAAGTACATATATCAAAGATACATTGGTACCGGTGAGTGGTTTCGAACTCGTGCTCTTGTCGTACAGTTTTTAGGCTACAATTTGCACAATAAAGAGTATATCCATCTATAACCTTTACTATGCCGACCTACTAAACAACGAATTTTTTTAAAGCCTTTAGTGAACAAAGGTCCATTAGGTGATTGAACTTTTGCATAACAATAATAATGAAAAATAGTAATCGCATATTCCGCATAAATATATTACGTACTACACAATCATGTGTGTGAGTGTGATTCAGTCCGATTGGCCTACTTGCAATTAAAAACACGCTGTCTTTTGTTCCGCTGTTTATTTACCTGCCTATAGATCACGACAGATAATAAAGTAACTTTTAACAAACAATGGATGTGTCAAACAAGGCAGGCGCAGGAGGGTGTTTGCCGACCGAGACATCATCAAGAAAGCTAGGTTGCCTAGTGCCTATAACCATAGAGCTAGTATGAAGAGAATGGTGAATGTGAAGGAAGCGAGGGAATTGTGTCAGGACTGTGGCAAGTGGCGCTCCATTGTCAATGCCTATCCCCATGAGACAAAGGTGTGATAATTAGATTGATTTTAACAAAAAAAGTGGCACCTGCTTCCAGAACCACAGAAAGTCAGTCAATCAAATTGTCACGCCTTTTTCCCACAGGGATAGGCAGAGAAAATGGAGCGCCACTTGCTACGATCCTTACACAACTCCCTTGCTTTCTTCACATCCAAATAAAATATTAAATATATGGGCTACCTATTGATCGGTTTGAATTCAGTGCAAAGACAAATAGGTAAAAGGCACATGGACTAAGTTCTCTCCGACCACATTGAATGTCTCTTTCCCGCATATGCCGCGTAAACGTGTGTTTTTTAGTGTATACCTCCTCCTTTTTGGGAAGTCAGGCATCCGCCCCGCTTCTTGATATCTTGCCTGAGGATAAAAGCTGATGTCCAGCAGAAGAGCTGAAAAAGTGCTGTTACAACGCTCACGTTGTGCTTAACCCTGCCTAACCCAATTACCCAAAAAAGGGACCTAATCTTTTTTAAATTACATCCGCACGCCTAAGGCAAAATAATCTTAGCGGAATAGACCTTGCCGTGGCAAGATTTATACATATAATTTTATTTATAACGTTATGCAAATAAGCGCCCATTACCATGGTAACCATCGTAAGAGTTAATTAACTGTGCGACATTGTGTTGGCGCCACGGTGCACGTGGCTAAGTGCGCAAGTCACAAAATTAGAAGATTTACTATTACAAATAATTATGGAACTTTAGTGGACTGTATATACGCTGGTCCTGGTATCGAAAAACTGTTTTAAAAGTAAATTAAATTATTATCACAAATTAAAGCAAAATCACATTCTTTTGATACACATTCACAAAAAAACATTCAAAATAAAGTATAAAAATGTAAATATTCTGGAAAATTTACTAAAAGAGATCTTTTGCATAGGAATGTACTGACTGCATAAGAATAAACAGGATAAATGAAACTTTCAAAATCAAAACAATAATTTGTTTTAAACCACTTGCCGGTACCTCTTTTGCCGTTACGCTGAAAGTCCCGGGTTCGATTCTGGTTCGGAGCACACATTTGTTGCAGAGCTTTTATTTCAAATATTTATTAATTTGATTAAATATTTTATGATTATAAATATTATGTTATTTGCTCCGGGTCTGATTATCAAAGAGTGGTAGGCAGTGGTGCCCAGTCTGCCGAACCGGGGTTATACCACCACTGGGTACCACCACCACAGATTTACAGACCGTGAAATGACTCAGTCACGTTTCGGGATCAGATTTTAATCTTTGATATATGTACTTTGGTCGTCATGTTTCTAGGATACAAGCACTTTATTGTCTTAATATAGAAGTGAAAAAAAACTAAACCGACCGTGGTCGAGTCGCAGCGAAATAGTTACGCAAACCAAGAAATCTCGGTTCAAAACGCCTGGCTGGTACCAATGTATCTTTGATATAAATAAATAAATAAAAACTTTATTTGATGCTTTACAATGTTTTCCATGAACGATGATACCTGCACTAGTTAATACATGTATTGTGCTGCAGATATCAACCTTCTCTTCCATTAAACACAAATTGATGGTACACAAGATCTGATCTTATTTCCTTTTGTTTTTACTATAAATTTGGTTGCCCAGTTTCTATGAAACTAATGCAGTAACTTTTTTTCTTTTTTTTATGTTCGTGATTTGCCTGCTCGTAGGTAGGCAGGAGGAGGTGTTGAAGATTGAATAATCATCTCAGTATACCGTTGCCTCAGTCGCTCAACCCCTGCCTCAACAAAGCTTCGTTAAAGGACATCATTCATTTTGTATGGGGACTTGGGCTTAATTGTATTAACAGTTGCATATACAATTTAAAATAGTTTGATGTACGAAGATTATAATGCAATTGGAATATATCCTTTATTTTGCATACTTAGGTGTGCTATGATCAAACTATAATTATGACAGTTCAAAGTGGAACAAATATGACGTTGTTTGACAGATGATTCAAAATTCATATCTTATTTTGCAAATAACTCAATTGCACAGCAATTAAAAGCAAAATTGTTATTAGTTTTATCAATACAAGTATCTAAACTACCATATAAATATTTGTTCATCATTGGATATTGCAAAAGTAGTACATAAAAGACCAAAATGAATGATGTCCTTCAATTCAACAATGCACAAAAACAAATTGGTGTATACGTACTCACGCGTTTCACCCGTCACTATGTAAATGTCGTCTGTTAACATTGTCTATTGAAACGGTGAACTGTTGATTAAATCAGGTTTAGTTAAAATACTCTTTAATGATAACTATTTAAGTTTAAATTAGACTGTATTTATTCTTACAGCCGGTTGTACCAAAAATTATAATTTACGAATTTGTTAAAAGTATCGTATAAATAAAGAAAAACATTTTCACATTTTACATTTACGTTTAACGGATTTTTATACAAAGGACATCATTCATTTTGGGCTTCTATGTACTACTTTTGTAATTTCTAATGATAAAAACGACATGGCGACATGACGACAGGCGTGGACGAACGGTTTAGCGACTGGTGTGTTGCGCGTAAAGTCCCGGGTTCGATCCCCGGTCGGAGCAAATATTTGTTTCATAGCTTTTATTTGTAATATTTAATAATATTAAATATTTAATATTATAATATTAATAATATAAAGTATTGCAAATATTTGTTAATAAAAAAAGAGATGGATATTTGCTTCGGGTCTGGTTATCAAAGAGTGGTAGGCAGTGGTACCTAGTCTGCCGATCCGTGGTAGTACCACCAATTACAAGTAGTTATACAGACCGTGAAGTGATTTGTCACGTTTCGGGATCAGCTTGTAAGTTGCCGGTTCCATCTAGGCCGGCATAGTGGATGCTACTCACAGTTATTGAATTGTAGTAGCAGTGGCATTCAATCATGGACCACACTCCAGCTTAACATCAAGCGGGGTGCTGTCATATGTCGAGTCACAATAAAAAAAACATATATAAATGGTAGTTTCGATACTTGTATTGATAAAATTAATAACAACCCAATTCACGATTTTGTAATAGTAAACGTTATAGAATAAGTATAAAGTAAAACTAAATTCGTAAATTGAAACTTTGTTTGGTACAACCGGCTGTTAGTGTCTTTCCAAACTAGGCGTATAAACTTGTTTTCATACGGTCGTATGAATTAATAAACGCGCGCATGGACCGTGTATATCACGTACAACACCGGGAGATAAAAAGAGCTTTGACTTTAGCTGCGCAGTACAAGGATAGGCAGAAAAGAAGAGCACTGGACGACTGCGGTAGGAACAAATCCGCGCATGGTTTATAGTCGTGAACATAATTATTAATATTTTCTAATTTATAGTCGTTCGAAAAACTAAAAGTAAGTAATGATTTTGGTTTCGATTGGTCTCTACGTGACCACGATGGCTGCAAAGCTCTTAAAACGTCGCAATAATAATAAAATTGTAAAATAATAAAACAAAAATAAACGCAATAGTAAGCCGCAGAAAATTTGTTTAATTCCTTAATCAATGTTCGCGCAAAATTAAAGAAAATACTAAAAGTAAGTATGTAACAAATCAAGTTACTGCGCAGCTTGAATGCCAGCGCTCTTTCTCAATCTGCCAGAATCTCTACAGGCTCCCGATTCAGGCGACGGAAAATCAGTGAAATTGCGTCGCGGTCGCAAGTAAACAATCAACGTAGTTTACATATCGATTTGTTATTCGCTGATTGGTTACGAAGATGTCAAATATCAGTACAACGCAAAATCACTGCTCGACGCCAAATGTAAGTTGCCTTTACTTTTCACGAACCCTTTTTGTGAAGACGATCCACAATATTTTTGACCTCGAATATGGTAAGTTTATGCGAGTCGATTGTTCTACAAAGAAACGACGCGGCAAACCTTTTAGTTCGACTGCTGATTTAATCGACAGAATGCGGATGCTTTCTCTAACCTGTGGAGTGGAGTTATCACTATCATTCACCACAATTCACTTCATAAAAGCTCTATGGTTTTGGGCACGTATCCAATTCATTTAATTCATTAAAAACCATTTACTGATATTATTTACAAAATTATTAATTACGCAAACATGTCGCGAGGCGCACCTCGACATGACAAAATCAATAATTGCAGAATCATTTGCAAACAAACTGCCAGAACACGCCCATTATGGAGTTTAAGGTCTATCTGGAGACCTTGTACAATAAACATACCTACTATAGAAAATATACATTAAAAAAAACTTGTATGACAAGTTCAATTTAATTATAATTATTGGAAAAACTGCAATACCACTAATGCCTGACATAGATCGCTTAAATTCTCCTTACAATTCAATTCACATTATATTTTTTTAATTTACATTTCAATACTAAGCTACTAAAGTATCATAGAAACAGAACAACCAAAGTACATATATCAAAGATACATTGGTACCGGTGGGTGGTTTTGAACCCGTGCTCTCGGTTTGCGTAACCATTGCACTGACACTACACCACGGTCGCCTTCTCTTTATACGAGCTGCATTTTAATTGCAAGTACCGTGGACTTCATATATTTTGAGAAGGTCCTCGATTTAATCAAGGAACAAACTTCTGGGTCTTTTCATCCTTCCATTCATTTATTTATTTATTCCCTTATTAATCAAAACATATATAAAAAGACAACCTTACAGCCGTGAGGCTTCCGCCTTTGGGTTATGCAGAGAACAAAAGTAGGTATAGTTTTTGAGAAAAGAGCATAGTATATCAATTAATCAATTTGTCACGCCATTTTCCCACAGGGATAGGCAGAGACAATAGAGCGACACTTGATACGATCCTGACACAACTCCCTCGTTTCCCTCACATCCACAATTCTCTTCATACAAGCTCTACATAAATAAACATATCATACATATATTTAGGTACCTTAATTAATACTTGAATCAATCAATGAAATTGCCACGCCTCGATCCTGACATAACTCACTCGCTTCCACAATTAAAACTTTATTATAATAAAATGCAGTCTGCAGTCTGCGGTCTGCAGTCGCCGGCGCAATCCCACCTTTAATGCGAAGTTGTGTTTCATTGTGGGCCGCGAAATGTGTCACAAAGTCGGTGACCTCTTACGCCAAGGTCACTGAGTGTTTTGAAGGTCGACTAATGTAATGAAGAATCCAATTGCATAACATGACCAAACAGAAACGCGCGCGTGTACGGCACATGGCAACAGTTTGAGCGCGGCAATTAAAAAAAAACTCGTCATGTTTTTTGCTAAGCAAGCGTATTCTTGGCCGAGCTACTACGGACTTGATATTAGTTTCTTACGCAGCAAAAAATGGCATGAGATATTGAAGCATTTTTTTTTTCGTATTATTTTTATTAAATTATCATTTGCACCAAGCCGATCATCGTTCACAATGACAAAGATTTAAATAAATAGGCCGGTATGGTAACGATGACTGAGGCAACCGTAAACTCAGTCGGTGTTTTCAGTCGTTCGCGCTCTTGGACATCCCACAATAATTAAAAAAAAATACATTCAAAGTGTGAAAATTCACCGTAATTCACCGTAAAGTAACAGTAACTAAGTCGGATCGTAACTACGGAAACCGTAAACTAAGTCGGATGTATAGCCCCTTGCAATCAGGCAAGTCGAAAGTAGATGTCATAATAAAGAAAAACTCTCCATCCTCGAAGGAAATGTTGTCTGTCTCTATAATATAGAAAACGCATATTTTTGTTTAGTGATTCAAGCCTATTCTTTGACAAGTTTCGTTAAGTCTCACATAAATAAATATTACATTCACTTTTAATAACATATTTTTATACTTTTTAGGTAATAATTATGCTTTAGTGTATTTAACATGGGTTAAATAAATAGGTATAGTAAATATTAAGCTACTAAAGTTCTTGGAAACAGAACGACCAGTAGTATCAAAGATCCATTGGTACCGGTAAGTGGTTTTGAACCCGTGCTCTCAGTTTCTTCTATGATACACTTAGTCGTTCTATTTCTGTGATACAAGCGCTTAAGTAGCTTAATACTTACAGCAATATATATATAAAAAACGCTTAGACGCTCCTCTAAATAAAAAATCAATCAATCAAATTAGTGATAAGTGGCACTCTTTTGTCTCTGCCTATACCTATAGAAAAAATATATTAATTAAAAACCATTCCTAAAGCCTGTTTACCCCTAAAAAAAGAAGCGCAACATCAATGTAACGTAAGCATTAAAAGTGACGGCAACAATCTCTCATCTATCACCAATTTAGGCATAATAATTCTAAAAGCTATGCGGCATAGAGTCTGTTTTATAATAGCGGAAGTGTGCGGATATATTTCGCTTGGAACGCCCTGTTGCTATGTACGGATTCGGAATTATACTTTTTTTTTATTACGGCTAGATTTACTCGGACCGCGGGACGAGAATCAAGGTTTACAATTATTAGGTATTAAAACCTGAAAAAAAAACTTCGTATTTCACATTAAAATTATTAAGAAACGTTTCTTTATTTATTTTAGAAACAACGATTGACAAAGAAATGCTTCGATGATTTGGGCACATCGAAATGATGAGTGAAAGTAGATTGACGAAAGGAATTTACAAAGCTGATGTGGATGGATGCGTTAAACAAGGCACCAAACCGGAGACATCCTCAAGAAAGCTGGGTTGCTTAATAATAATGCCCATAATCGTAGGTAGAGCTTATGCGAAAAAAAAATGTAGATGTGATGGAAGCGAGTGAGATCGTAGCAAATGGCGCTCCATTGTTTCTGCCTATCCCTATGGGAAAAGGCGTGATAATTTGATTGATTGATTGATTGATATTTTAAAACATTATTCACTTTGAAAAAACTGCAAACTTAATGGTGCTAGACATTCTCTGCCAGTTAACCTTAGGGAACAATGAAAACCGCCTATACTTTCAAGATTGTTCTGAGGAGCTCTTCAACCTTGTTCCTAACTCGTCTTTTTACTCCCGAGAAAACAGGTCGGGAAAAGAATTTTTTTTATACTATTCTATACTAAGCTACTAAATTGCTTGTAATATAGAAACTGAACGGCCAAAGTACACAAATATCAAAGTTACATTGGTACCGTTGTGTGATTTTGAACCCGTGCTCGCGGTTTGCGTGACCATTGCACTGCCACTACACAACGTTCGCCGTAACACGGTTAGCATCTGCATTCTACACACCGAATCGATTGTCGAGCTAAACAAGTCAGGGCTTCGTTTCTTTGTTAAACAATCGACAAGTGGAATGTTTGCCAGCCCATATATTCTTTCTACCCATCTTATAAGCACTGTCCGCATAGTGACGGCGACAGGGTGAGCCGTCAACTGAGCCAATATTTCAGTCGTCGGCGCTCTGGGACTTCCTCTTGCTTACCACCAGGTATGTCAAGGTGAGATGTCGCGTTAAAAAAAACTTACAAACTTAAATAGTCCCGATTCGATGTACACAGGGATAGGCAGAAAACCGCCATTCCTTAATAATTTACATCATTATTTTAATTTTTTAACGACAATACTGTTTTATGAAAGTACATAAATTTTCTTAGATTTTGCGCGAACATTGATTAATGAATTAAACAAACTTTATGCGGCTTACTATCGCGTTTATTTTGGCTTAGATTTTACAATTGTAAAATCTAAACCAAATAAACTAAAAAAATGTAAAATCTAAACCAAAATAAACGTGATAGTAAGCCGCAAAAAATTTGTTTAATTCATTAAAAAGTACATAAATTTTTTCCTATTTCTGATTAGCAAAAGTAGAGCTTCGTGGATATGAAAGGCTACAGTGAAGGTAATTTCACCATCAATATACTCGGCAGTGTTTTAAGCAGGAAAAAGCCAAAACTTTATTTTAATGTATTTCTACAGATATAGCTTAAGTAGTAGTGCATCCACTATGCCGGCCTAGTTGGAACCCTGCAACTTTTAGACTGAAACCGAAAGGCGACCGAGTCACTTTACACTAACCCGATCCGTAAACTAGGCAAATCCCCACCAAAAAAAGCCACAAACTACAAAAAACCTGCGCAAATAACGCATGTATTAAAATGTACGAAAAAAAAGTCCAAAAATAGCGACCTTAATTTATTGCTAACTTAAAAAAGATTAAAAATAATAACTATTTTAATGATAAATAGGTTTTTTTGCATATTGTATAGTTAAAAATAGCTTAAGCACCTCTCTAAACTTCTTTCACCGTTCTCGCGCGCTTGTTGCTATGGGCCAAGTTGACATGTTCTATTACGATCGCACTTATTCGGACCACGAGACAACTATTGGGCCCAATACTTAAAAAAACATAATTTTATTGTACGCAATAGTGTCTACAGCAGGGTTTCCCAACGTGGGGTTCAGGGGGGCAGTTTAAAAATGTACTCGACACGACTTTAACCCTTTCGCTTTGGGTTATTTAAATGCAATGTCAGATATCGGTGACAAATGTGACAAAAAATGCAAATTCCTAAAAAATTCTATAATCATTTATATTTCTTAAGAGAACAAAACAATTTTTAAAAGTTAAAAATTATGTATGAGGTGCATTAAATTTTAGAAATGTTAAGGCCTAAAAAAGGTTGGGAAACACCGCTATACAGTATCTCCTTCAGCCGGCATAGTGACGGCGACTGAGGCAACCGTAAACTGAATCTTGGACCTCATCTTGTTTACCATTAGGCAAGTCGAGGTCACTTCTATTTCCACAAGCATATGCAGAACGCCACCTAAGATAACTCGCTCACGTTCAAATACACTTTTTTATTGAGATGCGACAGCTGTTATTAATATTCTAGATAGTAGGAAAGACCAAGAGCGCCAACGAATAAGCAACCCGAGATTCAGTTTCATCATCATTATCAGCCTGAAGAAGAAGCCATTTCGAACTACAAGATGACAGTTTCATCCACCGAATGTATTTCACGAATAACCGGTTTACCATAAAGTAAATCAGTCGCATTTCGGGATCAGCTTAAAAGTTGCTACCGTAGTGGAAGCGACTGCTATTTACAGTTATTTAATTGTCGTTATTGGGTCGCATTACAGCCTATCATACGGTCAGTGCTATTTCAGAGATTTTTGTAGTAGTGACATCCCAGTGACACTGGATGGCTGTCACTGCTACTACAATTCAATATCTGTAAGTAGCAGTCACGTCCACTATGCAGGCCTAGTTGGAACCGGCAACATACATTAATATTTATTATAATTATTAATATTACAAATAAAAGCTATGAAACAAATATTTGCTCCGACCGAGACTATACGCGCAACAAACCAATCTCTAACCGTTCCACATGTCCACATGTCGTCTAAATGTATTTCAAAAAATAAGAGTAATTAGTGTTCTGAAGTAATCTTTATAAAACAAATTATTTAAATTTAAGTCAGCCGTGAGTCAATGAAAAAAGAGAGGAAGGCCTTTGCACAGCAGTGGGACAATTAATTAGGCTAATATGTATTGATTCGTCCTGTGGGCCGAAACATTAATATTAACAATGATTAGTTTATACAATTTTCTCTTCGTGCCCATCATTTGCTCCGACCTTGAAACGGCAAACAATACTTCATAGTATGCAAATTAAACCATAAAACTAAGTTGCCTCGCTAAACTTACAACAAAGATATTATTAGGCTGAGAGCCAACGGTTCATTTTTGTATTTTTATTTTTTATTTCTGTGCTAAGCTACTTACTTATACGTGCTTGTTTCATAGTAACTAAGAGACAAAAGTATATATTGTATAGGTTTTGGAACCAGGGGCTTTTGGTTTTTGAGATTTTTTTATTTTATTTACATTTCTTTACTAAGCTACTAAAGTCTTGTATCATAGAAACAGGACAACCAAAGTACATATATCAAAGATACATTGGTACTGGTGAGTGGTCTCGAACCCGTACTCTCGGTTTGTAACCATGCCACTACACCACGGTCGTATTTATTTATTTATTTGTAAATTTATTTGTATAGTCACAGTCTTTATTTATTGTGGCTTAACATACGACAGAACTAAGCTAGAGTGCGGTCAATGGATAGAGGCGACTGCTACAACATCCACTGAAGCCGTTGAAACCGATAACTTTGAAAACGAAGACAGTTGGCAAACGAGCACCAACAGTCCACATACCACATTCAAAAGTAGTCTTAATATCACTTGCTGTATTATTTTTATATGTCTAATATCGCTGAAAAAGCTGTGATAAAAGCTATGACCGCGACAGCCATTTAATTCATTTAATCAATTGTGATTTTTCTAAACCAAATCAAATCAAATTGTCACGCCTCTTTCCGTGATAAGCGGAGACAACGGAGCGCCACTTCCACGATCCTGACACAACTTCTCGCTTTCTTCACATCCACAATTTTCTTCATACAAGCTCTAAGGTTATGGGCACTTGGCAACCTAGCTTTCTTGATGATGACTCCGATTTGATCGGATAAAACCCTCCTGGGCCTGCCTTATTTAACGCATCTATCCACATCAGATTTATAAATTGCTTTCGTCAATCTACTTTCAGAAATGCGGTCATTGAGGAGTGTATGTGGAGTGACGATAGCGGATAGAATAAGAAATATAATAAATATATAATAGCACAGTTTCTAAAATAAGTCAATAATTTACCACTAGCTGCCAACCTTTAAATAATATTTATGATAGGGCACCTTCAACTGTATCTTAGGTTTATCTTATTATTTACGCTTCAATCTGATATGATAAATATTGACATAGCAGGCGCGACTGGTGCTTGCAGACATTTGTCTGCGACAGCACCCAACTCCGCTCGTGTGCTGCACTCTAGCGTATTTCTTGTCAATGCATATATAAAAAAAACTTTACAGCGAGATATTTAACGTTATCAATAAGTAAATATTTACCCGTAAAAATATGTAAAGTAAAGTCAGTGTCATTCTGCATTTCAATGAATTATTGACAAACTATGCAAATATATTATTTATCTTTTTTTTATTTTTTATTTATATACTTCTAATTCGATACTAAACAGGACAACCAAAGTACATAATAAAAGATACATTGGTACCGGTGGGATGCTTTTCTCGGTTTGTGTAACCATTGCACTGCCACTACACCACAGTCGCCTTAATTAAAAGCGTATAAGCAGAGGAAGAATGATGGTTTAAATTTTTAATGTTTGTATAATAATTTTAATGTACAAACATAAAACCTGCATATTTGTACAATAAAAATAAAAAGATTTAATATTTTACGAGCAGTTTGTACCTCCGCCACTTTACAGGCAGAAAGAGGCAGAAAGACACAGAAAAAGATTAACGAAAAAGACAAATGTTTTGTCTCTGCATATCTCTGAAGAAACAGAGGCGTGACAGGAACGTAGATGATTAGCGTGTAGATCTGGATAACAGCGCCACCTATCGGATTCAACACTGTCATATAACCTTCGCGCAATTGTGAGCAATAAGCTGACAAAGTTTGAACGGTTTCATTTTTATATAGTTTTACCTTTACATAAAAAAAAACATTTTTATATTTACAGAATATTAATGAGATTCGCGTTTATAACTTTAAATTGTATGAAATTTCGTTCCAATTTTAAGGCCCCAATAAATTTTAAGCATTGCTTCATTTTATTGAATAAAAATTTTTATTGTATAGATATTTAATTAATAAAATAATTGAATAATGAAATATCATAATCAATTCTAAAATGACGTGCCAGTTTAACAAAGTTTGTTATTATGTGAATAATAATAACTAAATAAATGTTTTCATTGTTTGAGCTAAAGATAAAACTTTTCTTTTACAATGTATTTAAATACTTCGGCATTTTTTCCTTACTAAATATTTAATAATCAAAAATCGAAATACCACAAGACATAACCTTATAGCTTGTATGAAGATAATTGTGGATGTGAAGGAAGCGAGGGAGTTGTGTCAGGATCGTGGCAAGTGGCGCTTCATTGTCGCCGCCTATCCCCATAGGAAAGAGGCGTGAAAACTTGATTGATTGATTGATATATCACAGGACAAAAATGAAATCACGTAATATGCTAAACAACACCCAACTCCTGGACTATAATAATTAGCACGGATTCCAAGTTACCAGTTTTTATAAAAAGTTGTTAACATATTTACTTTTTTCATTAATATTCGTGTCCTTTACGACGAAATTGATAAAATATTGAAAAAAAAATGGCGCCTGTTTCTTTTTCGAATTTATTGAAAAAAAAAACTTATTAATATGAAAGTTTAATGACCTATTATAGTTATTTATTTATTCTCAGCCTAACACCCCGCCTAATGTTAAGCTGGAGTGCTGTCCATGATTGGGGCGGGAGCAGTTAAACAAGTTCCAGTCACATTGTTGGTGGTTCACTATAACGGAACCACCAACATTCAAGGTGATTTAGAAACGCAACTAAGTCACTTTACAGTCTGTACACTTCGTCTATTGATATGTAAATTAAAGGGTTCGTTTTTAGCATCATTAACCTACGTGATCAACCTTCTATCGTAGGCAGGCTATGGGGATCGTGGCTACCCAGACAAGATTTTTGCTACTCCACCATGCTAGCCAATGGGGATTGAGATGCTTTTTAAGCAAATGCGGATTGAGGTGCTTTTTAAGCAAATGCTGATTGAAGTGCTTTTAAGCCAATGCGGATTGAGGTGCTTTTTAAGCCAATGCGGATTGAGGTGCTTTTCGAGCCAATGCGGATTAAGCCAGTTTTAAGACATGCCAATGTCGTAATTACTACCGTGACCTAACATGCCATCTGAAACACAAGCGGTCACCCATCCAACTACTGACCGCGCCTTTCATGTCTTTAGCCAATGGAAAGGGGAAGTAGCGTTCTATTAAATTTCCCTATCACTGCTGAAAGTAAAGGCGTGTCATTTAGAAGAAAGAGATATTATTCTTACTATCACGTTTATTTTTGGTTATTGATTTAACAAATTTGCCAGATTATGTTAAATTATTGCATAGTCATCTCACGGGACCACATTTTATTTATTAGGACGCTTGAGAGTCTACAACTCTAAATAATAACTAAAAACATCAGAGACTAAAAAATAATTTTAAAAAAAATGTTTACAGTTGCCTCAATCGCGGTCACTATGCCGGCCAAAGGTGCTTGTTCTCGTTTCTCTCAAAGGATTCAAGGTTTCAAGGGGAGAACACAGGCATGTTTATATTAGCAGTGTACTACAATAATATGAAATTTAATACGGAAAGAATATATTTCTAGGTTGCCTAGTGCCCATAACCGTAGAGCTTGTATGAAGAGAATTGTGGATGTGAGGGAGTTGTGTCAGGATCGTGGCAAGTGGCGCCACCCACCCTGTGAGAAAAAGGACGTGACAATTTGATTGATTGATTGATTGATTTGATATATTTCTTGTATGAAACTTAGCACGAACACGTGACGTGACAAATAAGATTAGCAAAGTTAACTAATTTATAATTGTGATGGTAATGGTTGAAAATAATAAAAAAAAAAAATTCTAAGCAATTAATAATTAATATTACAATTTAATATAACGAGGTCATTTCCAACATTTTCATTCGTAAGGATAAAAATTATCACTAACGGCTCTTTCACACAGCGATCCGATACGTTTTTATTAGATGATTGCGTATGTAGTATTTATATGGACCGTGGTGTAGTGGTAGGCAATGGTCACGCAAACCAAGAGCCGCCGGTAACAATGTATCGTTGATATATCTACATCTGTTGTCCTGTTTCTATGATACAAACACTTTTTTTATTGTGACACGACATCTGACTTCGTCCCGCCTGATGATAAGCAAGAGGAAGTCCAAGAGTAACGACGACTGAGAAAACCGAGTTTATTCACGGCTGCCTCAGTCGCCGTCACTATGCCGGTCAAAGGTGCTAGTAGCTTAGTACAGAAATGTAAACAAAAATTACCATTATTATTTGCCATATGAGCGAGTACCACATCCAATACAATATGTTTTTAATTTTATGAATTTTTTTTTCATTTTTGGATCCAGTAAAAAATACCGATCCAACTAAATATACAGCAGTCCGTTTTATCGGATAAGATTATATTATAATGGCTTATGTAGCCTTATGAGCGAGTTTACACCCATACTGTCTGGATCCAGTAAAAATATGAAATGTTTCTTTTGCATAGGCACCTTCTTAGCATGCACTTGCTCATCGTCAGATTCTACCATGGCTTCGGAAATACACATGACGAGAAGAAGGCCACAAGAAACTCGTTAATTGTTGCATAACAATGTCGGTCCTAAAAACGGTCCTGTAAATGCAGTGTGAATAACACCTCTATTAGCGACGGATTAAATAAAACTATCCGGATCTTCTGTGTGAAAGAGCCCTAAGACAATAAACAGTTTTAAAAACTTTTCCACGAATTATTTTACTGTCCAGACAGCTTGTCTTTTTGTTTAAATAAAAACAATACATTGAATATTGTGAGCGCAATACATTGAAGGGCGACCGTGGCGTAGTGGTAGTGCATTGGTTACGCAAGCCGAGTGCACGGGTTCAAAACCACACGCCGGTACCAATCTTCGATATTATTATGTACTTTGGTTGTCCTGTTTCTATGATACAAACTTAGCATAGAAATGTAAATAAAAATAAAATAAATAAATAAATATTATGTAGTTACTTTGATCGTCCTGTATCTATGATACAAGCTCGTTTAGAGACATCAAAGTAATTATATTAAAAAAGTTTTTTTTAATTGTGACACGACAAATTATGCATAAAAATGATAAGGTTAACCTTTTAAGGCATGGCCTAAAAAAGGTTGGAAATCTCTGCTGACAATAATGATATTGACATATTTAATGCAAACGCTGCTAAATACAAAGGACAAGTTCAATCTCTCCTCGACCACACACCATAGTAAGTTAGTCAGTAGTTTTAGTTTTGACATTTATATAAGAATTTAATTTTGACATGTATTAATAATTTTAATTTGAGTTAGTTATAAGATTTAAAGTGTTTTCTTTTTTCTTTTTATACACAATTCTATAATATATTTTTTTAATTTCACAAATAATTCTGTATATTGTAACTATAATCTCCTATTATTTTCAATGTTATATTTTATTAATATAACATTATTAATAAAATATAATAATAATATAATATAAAATATAATATAATATAATTTATATTATATAATATAATATAATATAAAATATAGTAATAATTTAGTCATAAAACACTTTATATTTATTAATTGTTGTTAAATATAATTGTTACCTGTTGTATATACCTAAATAAATAAATAAATAAATAAATAAACCGTTTAGTTTAGCTGTAAATTCCTAATGCTTTCTCCGACTAGTGAGAGTATTACGGAAGTAAGAAGTCGAGGTGGAGACAAGATAAAGAGTTCCGCAGAAGATTCTTCGTGGCATAAGCGTAGTCAGGGAGAGATAGAGAAATTTATTTCCATATCTCTCATTTTCCACAAATCTTTTTAAGCTATAAGAAGATTATCTCGGCTACTAAAACATATTTAACAGTCTTCTTGAAACACGCGCACCAGTCCGCTACGCGTCATAGCCCGGGTATGATACCCGGTCGGTGCAATGATTTGTTCTATATCATTTATTTGTTTAGATTGAATATTACGAATATTTGTAAATTATATTTATAAAAAAGTGAAGTATTTGCTTCAGGGTATTTAGGAGTAATAGGAAGATTTGTCAAGTCTGCATATCTGTGGTGGTACCATCGCGTTTCGGGATCAGCTTAAAAGTTGCCGGTGGATGCGGCTGCTATTTGCCGTTAATTGACTGTAGTAGCAGTCGCCTCCATTTATGGATCACATTCCAGCTTAATATAAGGCTATCATTAATAAAGCCTTAATAATAAAGAGGATAAGCAGAAACAATGGAGCGCTACCTTCCAAATACCTAAGCAGGAATGTAAAATATATTTTAGTAAATAAAATAAATTAACAATAATTTAATTTATTATTAAACAAAAGCTCTAAAATACAGAACTAAACACCATCTGAAAGGCAATTTATTGAGTAAACAATAAACATGATTTTGTTCATTTTAGTTATTTCCAAAACAATAATTCATACTTTATTATTGTTTAACTAATATGTACGTGCTTTTCTGTGTAAACCATTCACCAAAATACATTATAGCATTCGGACAGTATTGTTTCACTGCGGCATAGCAACACATGACCACACATGATGTTAAACTGAAGTGTTGGTTTTATTTTATTGCGAATAGACATTTCAACAACACCCTGTCTGTTAGCAACTTTTAAGCTGTTCTACTTAACATGAGGAAGAAAGGTTCTTGAGTAAAAACCGCATAGGTAGGCCTCCTACTAGGTAGACTGACGACATAGTGAAAGTCACAAATAAACGGAGGATGCAACTGGCATTTTGTTTGGAATGGTGTTCTAAGGTGGAGGCTTATGTTCAGCAGTGGACGTTATCTGGCTGATGATGATGATGACAAATGACTTAATGTGTAGTGTTAGGTGGAGGCAATCACTGCCACAGTAACTAACTAGGAGTAGGAAAACATTTGTATTGAATATGCCTGGCTGATCCATGACTGAGTCTGCACTGAGACTGAGTGACTGTATGTATCATCCATTATAGATTGGTTGTATCTTAAATATTATGTTATTAAGTCACAATTAAAGAATGAGGGAAAGGAGGTTAAAGAGAGGGATATATGGAGGTGGATGAGAGTAAAAAGGAAACCACACAGAATGTATTTTGATTGTTTCTGCAATAACCATAGACCGTGTAAAGAGAATTGTGGATGTGAAGGAAGTTAGTTATGTTAGGATAATGGAATGCCTGTAGTGCGACAATTCATTTGGACAAGATGATGAGGATGACCCATTTTTTATATTTATACTAATTTACAAAATGTGCATGTATTATAGACACTAGGAAACCAAACGACTCTATCAAATATAGATTCAAAATGGTAACTTAAAAAGAATGTAACAAAAATGTAACAGCCTTCTTTAACATTCATTTTCTCTCTGTCCTGTCCCTAAGCTGGATACTTTAGGCGTAACGTGAAAAGGATCCCACCAGGCCGGGCATGATGGATACGGCATCTGGGAGCCCTGACATCTGTCTATAGCAGTCATAGACCGTACATTAAAATGTAATATGTTGAAAGAGTAGTAGGCAGTGGTATCCAGTAGTACCACCACATAAATACATACTGTATAAAGTCGGGTTTCGGGATCAGCTTGTAAGTTACCACTTTCAACTAGGCCTGCATAGTGGATGTGACTGCTACTTACAGTAGTAGCAGTCACCTCTATTTATGGACCACACACTAGCTTATCATCAAGCCGGGTGCTGTTACAAAGGACAAGCCACTGGTAAAGGAGGTTTCAAATTGATTGCTTTTGGAGTAAATGACCAAGATTGTACTACCTTCAGACCTAGGTCTTGGTTTGGAACCTAAAATGAGTTTAGACATATAAATTACTAATTAACTATTACTTTATAAATTTGTAATTAAAATACACATGGTTAACTGTGACTAGGGTTTAAACCAAATGTCAATCAATTTATGTGATTTTTTCTTAATACATATTCTTGTGAACATTGACATTTAATATAAAGAAATTCGCATGAAGTGACTTGTGGATATGAAGGAAGCTAGATGTCTTGATTCGGGATGGTTTATCAAGTATAGTCAGTAGTTTAGATATAAAAACAATATCATATGAACTATATTTTTAGTTTATAATTATCTTAATTGATTGTAAACTTATTTCTTTATGATTAATTATTAATTTTCATACTTTCTAAAGCAATTGGTACTTATTTATTTTATTAATATATGTCTAAAATAAATAATTATTAAACAGCAAGCATAGGAATTTAAGGTTTCTCGCAGTACTTTACCTATAAAACATAGAAATGTCTGACTGAATTATAATGGACGACTGATCTATTACTTTTCATAATTTTTGTTGGTTTTATAAATATATTTTGCATGTATGATGTCCTGCATCGACATAACCAAACCTAACCGCATATCATATTTAAGATAACACAATTCACTTACCCCAGACTATCCAGGCTGCTCCTCATCCACATATTCATGTGCACAACACAGTTATAACCACACTGCTGACTTCACAACATTACATACACCAAAACTAACAAAGGATACATGTTAAGTCCAAGTTGAATCCGTCTTTGATGTAGCGTTTCTTTCGCTTGCTGACGATGCCCTTGATGGGGTTGGTCATCTTGATGTTGGAGATAGAGTTGGCCATGACTTGACTGGGCGGGCGCCTCGACAACAGTTCGGCCGCCGCGCCCTTAGCGCCAGGTGCTCTCTTGTCTGGCGCCTTTCGCTCGCGGCGACGGCAGCTCACACAAATCCCCATAAAATAACCTCCACCGCGCCGACCGTGCCGCGCTCATTGGGACGGCGGCTCCGAGCCCGGCGAGCCCGGGGGACGCGACCTCGGCCACCGCTACACCATACTACAGCGCCCCTCACCTGCCCCAACTCTGGACCTGGACCTCACCCGTGTCTTACAGATTTATCTCGCTCGAATAGCGTCCATCCCGCGTTAGCACTGGAACACGGCCGGAGAGAAACAGTTGCACAAGCGAATGATGGCTGAAAGTTCAGTTTACGTCTCGCTCGTGCACGCCACACTTTAACGCGAATAACAGGGACGGAACACAACCTTAATTCAGCTCTTTGTTCATTTTGTTACTTCCAAATTTTAACGCAAGGTGGCAGTGTGGCAGACTTGACAAATGCCATGTTCCATCAATGACTTCCGTTTTTAAATACTTTTAATTTATTTTAACATATTTTCTTAAAATGTTTTTATCAATATGTTTTATATAAATATTTTATGATTTTTTTAATACCTTTAAACTACATAAGTTTATAATTTTGCCAGGCCAATATGAAAAGTAATATCAATCAAGGAAACAAGTAATATTGTTATGTTGGTTAACCTGAAATTGTACTTACGGCGCCTTATTTTAAATCTTTATTTGGACACCGATAATGGAAATTTTACCTGATAATATGGTGATGAAAGTTAAAATATTTACTTTAATTATAAACAACACCCAACGTAAGCTTTATACGAGCAAAACACATTGTAGGCGTCGATTATTACGAGAAAACGACTTATTTCTATACAACGATAGTACATCTAATAGTGGTAAATTTAATATCGTTCCATTTGTGTACAATGTAATACAAATAATATGTTTTATAACTAGTAGAGTAATAAATTCATGGTAACACGAGTGGAGGACGGGTTGAATTCGCACGTGTACGCGATGCGATTTCCATTACTACTCAATTTTCGATTTATCGCGAAACTAAATACGTATAACTTCCGTTAATGTGCTAATTAAAAACAGACCTCATTAAGAGTTACAGGTTTTATATAATGATTGAAAATTGTACATATTCATAGTTATATTTAATAAAAGTGTGCTATCTTCTGCTATCTATAAATCTATGTATGTATGTAGGTATAGCTATAGATAATTGGATGCGCGTAGACTGCCTGTTGCCAAGCGGCAGGCGCGACCCCTACTTGATAGCGATTAGTGCTGTACGCGTATCTAGATTAGCACCTTGTCGATAATAAAAAATATATGAGTTATTGACGAGTTTTATTGTTAACGTGAATTAAGATACATGAGCGCTGACAATTGCAATATCTAGTTTGGTTAGGAAATTGTCGTTCGCGCAATAGGTATATTATATTCGGAGGTCTTTTATCATATTATGTAGATTGTATCATATTATGTAATGCTTGAGATATCGCTGTAAATGTATAGTTTTTTTTATTAAAAGATTTTTATGTTAATGAGATACTTACGTCGCCAGTAAGTTGTGACTAGCAACACTCTGACTAGATTAGCAATTAGCAAGCAATATAAGTGACCCAAATTACTAATTAATTAATTGGTAATTTTGTTTCTATGCTTAGCGTTGCATTTATATTATTGAGCTTTGTATCCAATTCATAAAATCGGCATATTTTTTTTATTTTTTATTGTGACTCGACATATATGACAGCACCCCGCTTGATGTTAAGCCAAAGTGTGGTCCATGAATGAATGTCACTGCTAATACAATTCAATGACTGTGAGCAGCAATCACATCCACTATGCCAGCCTAGATGGAACCGGCAACTTACAAGCTAATCCCAAAACGTGACCAAATCACTTCACGGTCTGTATACTTGTAAGTGGTGGTACTACCCTGGATCGGCAGACTGGGTACCACTGCCTACCACTCTTATAATGGATGCGACTGATAATTACAGACGTATATTTATAGTAACAGTCGCCTGTACTCATGGATCGCACTCTAACTTAACATTTAGCAGAATGTGCTAATATATAAAAACAAATTAGGGTACACATGGGTTAAGTAAACTTGAAATAATAATAAGTAAGTATTTTAATAATATGTTTCATAAAATGTAAAAAGCATTAAAACTGTACGAGGGCGGTTCATTAAGTACCCGTGTTTGAAGACAGAGGGCGTTCCTGAGTGAAGTTAGTGTTATCATCGTGTGCTGCCATCTATCAGACGGCGCTAATATAAAATTCAGACTGATTGATAGGTTAGTTTCGATTTGGCAGCCATTCGAGTCAGACGTGTTTCGTGATTTTCGTTAAGATGGAAAAAGAGCAGTATCGTTCGGTAATTCGCTTTATGTTTTTGGATGGGAAAAAGTGCGAGGAGATAAAAGCGAAGTTGGATGCTGTTTATGGAGACACGTCGCCATCTATGACCACAGTTAGATATTGGTTTAACGAATTTAAACGTGGGCGAACATCCGTTTTTGATGAGGAGCGACCAGGACGCCCGGCAGACGTGGTTACCGAGGAAATCATTGAAAAAGTCCACGACATGATTCTCGCTGATCGACGAACGAAAGTCCGCGAAGTAGCTAAGGCCGTAGGTGTGTCGACCGGAACGGCAATTAATATTTTGCATGATAAGTTGGAGATGAAAAAATTGTCGGCCCGATGGGTGCCGCGATTGCTCACGCTGGACAACAAGCGGATGCGGCTGTTAACTTCAGAGCAGTGTTTAAGGCAATTTAAGCGAGATCCTAAGGACTTTTTGCGTCGAGTTGTCACCGTTGATGAAACCTGGATTCATCATTACACACCAGAAACTAAACAACAATCAAAACAATGGATTTCTCCCGGTGAATCTGCACCAAAGAAGGCGAAGACCGTCCCATCGGCCGGTAAGGTCATGGCGACGATTTTTTGGGATGCGAAAGGCGTCATCCTCATGGATTTTTTAGAAAAAGGAAGAACGATCACTGGACTATACTACAGTGAGTTATTAGACCGCTTCGACAAAAAGTTAAAGGAGACACGGCCACATTTGGCGAAAAAAAAGGTGTTGTTTCATCACGATACCGCACCAGCACATTCATCTGGTGTTGTCGCGACCAAACTGCATGAATTGCGTTATGAATCGCTGCCGCACCCCCCGTATTCACCCGATTTGGCTCCCTGCGACTTTTTCTTGTTCCCTAACATGAAAAAATGGCTCGCGGGAAAAAAATTTAGCTCAAACGAGGAAGTCATCGCCGGGACAGAGGCGTATTTCGGAGAGTTCGACAAATCCTATTTTTTGGAGGGGTTAAAAAAATGCCCGGAACGTTGGGAGAAGTGTATCTTACTAAAAGGGGACTATGTTGAAAAATAAAAAGCATTTTTTTGAAAAAAATCGTGTCTTCATTTCTAACACGGGTACTTATTGAACCGCCCTCGTATTACTAGCGCTTAACTGGGAAGAATTCTTGTAGGTAATGGAGCGGGGGAGGGATGTGTTCCACTCCACTACCGCAAGAATCTACTTAATTAAGCGTTAATCCTAAAGTTTTTTTTTTACTCCACATATGACAGCCCCCCGCCTGATTTTAAGCTGAAGTGCGGTCCACGAATGGAGTTGACTGCTACTACAGTTAGTGGCAGTCAAATCTACCATGTCGGTCTAGACAACTTACAAGCTGATTTCGAAATGCGACTAAATCACTTCACGGTTTGTAAGTGTGCTTGTAAGTGGTGTTACTATCCCGGATCGGCAGACTGGGCACCAATGGCTATTACTCATTGGAGTACTTTCCATTTAATCGAACTTAAAATTTACGTTTCATTTTAATATTTTATCGATAATAGTTATCAATTGTTTTTTTATACAACAGAAAACACATCACTCATTTGTAGTGTTTGTACTTCCAAACTAAACCTAACCTAACCTCTGTTTAGACTGAACATTTTCGAAAAAATAGATGTATGGAAGTGAATGCTGTGTCTGACAGAAGAAGCATAAGAGTAGAATTACCGCTGTACTATGCGGTTATTAAAAAGAGCAATAGGTAACGTTTACGGATAGAGTGAAAACAGTTGTCAAAGTAATAAATGTTATTTCAGATTTGAAAGATGATTTTTTTATTGTGACTTGACATATGACAGCTCCCCGCTTGATGTTAAGCTGGAGTGAGGTCCATGAATGGATGTCACTGCTACTTTTTTTTTATTGTGACACGACATCTGACCACGACCCGCCTGATGATAAGCAAGAGGTGGTCCAAGAGTAACGACGACTGAAAAAACCGAGTTAGTTTACGGCTGCCCCAGTCGCCGTCACTATGCCGGACAATGGTGCTTCTTTACGCATCGCTAGGAAGGAGAGAACACATAACAAGTTGGAACCGGCAACTTACAAGCTAATCCCGAAACGTGACCAAATCACTTCACAGTCTGTATACTTGTAAGTGGATCGGCAGGCTTGGTACCACTGCCTACCACTCTTTGATAGCCATGTAAGATAAGAAAGGTATGTTGTGATGGTTTGGAAACATTGAAGAGTTGTAAATCAAAGGCAACTGCTACTCACAGTAATTAAACTGTGAGTAGCAGTTGCACGCCCAAGCTGGGTTGCATTAAACACAGAGCTTGTATAGAATGGTGGATGTAAGGGAAGCGAGGTAGATGTGTCAGGATCGTAAAAAGTGGCGTGACCATTCGATATGATTAATTATAAATATTCTTCTTAGTTGCATTTTGAAACATTATAAAATTATTATGAAATGGTTACTTATTAAATCCAAGAACATGACTCATAGAATTCCTGGGAACTTTATCACAATGTCTCAATTTCAATTTCTAATAAGAAATGTATGTGACTATTAACGAGTGGGTATAAAGAATTTTATATTTATTTTATTCTAATTAATTTTTTTGGTCGGCATAGTGACGGCGACTGGGCCAACCGTAAACTAAAATAGGAATGAATAGCTAAAATATGCCTTAAAAGTGGTAGGCTGTGCAGTCTGCCGATCCGGCGTAGTACCACCACATACAAGTATACAGACCGTGAAGTGACTTGGTCACGTTTCGGAATCAGTAGTGGCAGTTACCTATATTATTAATAATATCAGGCGGAGTGCTGTCATAATATGTCAAGTCACAATAAAAAAACTGCCATTGCAAAAAAGTTGTAAAGTCAAGCCAGAAGATTTGGTTTTCTATCGGGATCCTAAAATAAATAAATAAACACAGAAGTCTGCGCCACACTGGCGTCTGTATGAAGGGAATTATGGATGTGAGAGAAGCAAGACACACAATGTTGATAATAATAAGGAAGTAAGAGACTTCATTAGGAATCTTGATAGTGCAAAATGTAGTTCCTGTTCTCCTGCGAAATTTGATTAGTTGATCGTACCAAACATCAATCCATTCCAAGCAAGTCTGTGAATAAATAGGAAACTATAAGTAATTAATATTTGTACGTAGGCAATACTAAAAAGTGCCAAGTTATTTTATTAAAATATGAATAAATCTAAGTATAACTATGATTCATAATTAAAATAAATATTAAACACATGTTGCCAGATGTAGAAATTCAAAACACAATAGGATTACATTTTTCGTTCGAGCGATAAAAATTACTTTATCTTTGTAAAATACTATAATATATAAACTTTTGTCAGTCGTCGGCGATCTTTGTCAAATGACATTCTTAAAAAATAGTATTTTCTAAGGTTTTATTCACAAAAACAATCAGCATTTGCGATCCACATCGCTCGAAGACCCGACAACCGATGGGGAAGAAAGGTTCTAGAGTGGAGACTATTAACCAAAAGATGCAGCGTAGGTAGGCCTCTCACTAGGTGGACTGACGACATAGTGAAAGTCGCGGATAACCGGTGGATGCAACTGGCATCTTGCCGTTCGAAATGGCGTTCTAAGGGGGAGGCCTATGTTCAGTAGTGGACGCCTTCTAACTGATGATGATTCACAAAAATTGTTTTAGTCAATAATATTAGTACTTACCTTATAACCTTTAGGTTGCCTGAAAATTCCAAATTTATCATCGCAATATCACTGAAATATCGTCGCCATAATTATTACTTAGATTAGTTAGTACCTTGAATACAACTCATTTTTGTAAAATGGTGGTAGGTCGTGGCGTGGAAAACTCAGCGAAGATATTAAGAGAATCGAAGCCCTGTTTCTGTTTGTAATTTGGTGTGCAATAAAGTCTAGCCGAGGCAGCCATTTGAATGAAATTATTTTCCATCATTAACCGGAAGGATTGTACTTTCAAATAAAAAAAGAAATTTGAAAAAATATTCATTAGTTTGTTTATATAGCATTTTCAAAAAAAAAAAAGTTATTTGGCGGACCCGATATTATGATTTTGGCGCCCCCTGAAACTGTCGTCTAGAGTGGTTTGCCCAATAAAATCCGGGCATGTTTGCAGCATAAGTGATTATTTTTCATGACGCTGTTCCCGCAGCCGAGAGGTTAAGTTCGCCTTTACACTATTGTGCATTAATTTTTTAAATAAATAATGAATTTAGCCTGTCTGTAATTTTATGGACCTTTTTTTGACACATGCAATTTTTTATCAGTCTTCTACTGTGTTTCTTTTTCAGACGGTCGTACTTATAATACTAAATTATTTATAAATGTACAAACAATACCATCTATACGGATATTAACAATTTGCACACTTCATCCATTCATTATTTTTATGTTGTAGTAGGACATGTGACAGCACTGCTTCAAGCTGGTGTGCGGTCTACGAATGGACGCGACTGCTACTACAGTTATTTAACAGTCATTTGATTCCAATAGTAGATTCATTAACTATGCCGGCGAGTGATAACTGGAACCCCTGCAACTTCGCATAGACATGGCGGCCTTATGCACCCCCTATACAACAGGAGCTCTTTAACCTTGTTCCTACCTTTACCGTCTTTTAATACGTTTTTACCGACGTAAAAGGTCTGGTGCGTCGGACAAGTTAAATGGTTTACCAGCCCATCTCTATCTTATATACTTGGATCCTTCAAGCGATGCGTGAGGAAGCACCTTTGGCCGACTTAATAACGGGGACTGAGGCAACCGTAAACTAACTCAGTTTTTTCGGTCGACGGCACTTTTGGACCTCCTCTTGCTTACTATCAGGCATAGTCATGGTAAAAAAAGGCAACTTTTAGGCTAATTTTGATACGCGACTGGGTCACTTTACGGTAGACTGGCCGTTCGCGGTAGACTGGCAGTTCACAGAGTAGACACTACTTGAAAGTGGGTTGGAAGGCTGGGAAAATGACCACACATTGTCTGCTTATCATTCTGCTGCTGTCTCCCCTGATGTTTCGCTGGAGGTGCCTACAAATTGCATTCGCATCCACTATGCTATGTAATGTCTAATTTTCTTTGTTTTGTTCTAAATAACACGCTACGCATAACTTTGATATAGTTAATATTTTTTTTATATCGTATTACAAAATAAAAAAAATATATATTATACACACGAAATTCAAAAATTAAAATATTTAACACTAATCTAAATTTTTTGCTGTAAAAATAATTAAGGATTTGACACCGTACCTTACTTAGTTCTCAGTGATACTAACCATATGGGAAAAGTTGATGTAACGAGGATGATGGAGCACAAATCATAAAGGTGGAGTCAGAAAATTGATATGAAGGTATCGAAATTCAGAGCAAAAATTGAGCAGCCTACATGCGGCAAATCTGTAAATTTGCCATTGGATCAGTGGCGTAGCGTGGGAGTCAGCCGCCCGGGGCGAAAAAAAAATCCCTTATTTAGAAATTTCAATCATAGGACAACAATAATATGAATTTCAGGTTCAAATTTTAACGATTTATTTTAGTTTTTTTTAAATTTTGCCGCCCCCTAAATGTGCCCCCGGGGCGGACCGCTTCCCCCGCCTCCGCACGCTACGTCACTGCATTGGTATCAGCAAGTGGTTTTGAACCTGTGCTCACAGTTTCGTAACCATTGCAATGCCACTACACCACGATCGCCTTCACTATTAGATCCTAAGTTTGTCGTATTTTCGATCACTGTGTTTGTACATTAGGTACATGGAATTTGCCAGACAGCAAAATCAATACCGATGTCTGCCACTTTTATCTTATCTATATGCATTTTATTATACTATCTATATATGCATTTGATATCATCATAGATAAACTAATGATGCAATAACTGCATGCATTCTTCGCCATACTTTAAATAACTATAAGTACCTAATTAATAAAGTATAAGTAGCACTTATATTTTTGTGCTAATCCCGGGGTACTTACATACCATAAAGAGTTGCGTTTTGGAATCAGCTTATAAGTTGCCAGCATAGTGGATGCGACTGCTACTTGCATTTGTTTAACTGTAGTAGAAGTCGTCTCTATTCATCGGTCAGACTTTAGCTTAACATCAGGCGGTGTGTTGTCACTTCACAGTCTCTTGTAGTGGTGCTACCCTCGATCGGCAGACTGGGTACCACTACCGACCACTCTTTGACAACCAGTCCCAGACATCGATGGTCCCAGAGCAAATATCCGCCTGTTTTTATTAACAATTATTTCTAAATCGAAGCTGGTGGGACTTTCCGTGTGCTAACCAATATACCACGTCTGTCGTCAAAAATGTTATTTTGATATAAGATTGTACAGGACGGCGTGTGTTTTGTCGGCTGTTAGTGTATTTCCAACTTAATTTTCTTAAACTAAGACACCAAAGCAACTGGAATCTTGTCGTTCGAAATGGCGTGCCTATGTTCAGCAGTGGACGCCTTCTGGCTGATGATGATAGTGAAGACACCAATTTATTAAAGAAACGTCGACCGTGAGGGCTGTTACATGCGAATGTCAATTTGACGTTACGTTACTTTATCTATAGGGTATAAAAAAAACGTAAATAGACAAAGAAAACATTCTTTGGCCGGCATAGTGACGTTTTAGTCGTCAGCGCTTTTGGACCTCTCCTTACTTACCGAAAGAGACAAATATATGTTGCTCTGCATCGCGACATTGAGTTCAGGTTTGCTTATTAGAATAGTTTTAACTTGCCACTTTCGGAGCGCGGAGATGTTATATTATGTCTTTTCTTATAAAAAAATAAAAAAATTATTATTATTTTATTACATTTCTATACTAAGGTACTAAAGTCCTTGTATCATAGAAACTAGACAACCAAAGTACATGCATCAAAGATACATTGGTACCGGTTGGTGGTTTCGAACTCGTGCTCTCTGTTTGTCTAACCTTGCACTGCCACTACACCACGGTCGCCTTAAAATATCATTGTGTAGAATAATTAGACAGAAAAGCCACTCAAAAAAGGTGTTGTCAGCCATTGAGTTATTATGTACGTGTATGTAGGTTAAACGCAAGTGGAAAAGTACAATAAAACTACTAATTTATATTAAAAAAATACGCGATAACAAAGCTTTTAAACTTTACGATATTAATCTATTCCATTTTAATCTAAATATTATCACATTTTTAGATCTAAGTTGTATTGTTTTAAATGTTAGATAACTGTTACATTATAGAGTGCAGTTAACGATGCATAAACCGCCATTCTATTAACATATTTTACTATAGGAGGTAGAAGCGTGCCTTGCGGGGTCCCGTATAAAAAAATTGTTTGGGGGCCAATTTAAACTGTACACTTCAATAAAACACGGTGTTTTTATTTAGTAAATTGAAAAAATAAAGCAACCACCTTCGAAACTATAAGAACATTATTAATTTAATCAAATAGATAAAATAATACTTATAAGTGTATACTTGTACCACCACATACATACAAGTATACAGACCGTGAAGAGACTTTGTCGCATTTCGGGATCAGCTTGTAAGATGTAGGTTCCAACTAGGTTGGCATAGTGGATGTGACTGCTACCTATACGAGGGCGGTTCATTAAGTAACCGTGTTTGAAGACAGAGGGCGTTCCTGAGTGAAGTTAGTGTTATCATCGTGTGCCGCCATCTATCAGACGGCGCTAATATAAAATTCAGACTGATTGATAGGTTAGTTTCGATTTGGCATCCATTCGAGTCAGACGTGTTTCGTGATTTTCGTTAAGATGGAAAAAGAGCAGTATCGTTCGGTAATTCGCTTTATGTTTTTGGATGGGAAAAAGTGC
This sequence comes from Tinea trinotella, assembly GCA_905220615.1. Taxonomy (NCBI): domain Eukaryota; kingdom Metazoa; phylum Arthropoda; class Insecta; order Lepidoptera; family Tineidae; genus Tinea; species Tinea trinotella. The sequence continues at coordinate 1,148,863 of HG992320.1, read as the reverse complement.
GAGGAGATAAAAGCAAAGTTGGATGCTGTTTATGGAGACACGTCGCCATCTATGACCACAGTTAGATATTGGTTTAACGAATTTAAACGTGGGCGAACATCCGTTTTTGATGAGGAGCGACCAGGACGCCCGGCAGACGTGGTTACCGAGGAAATCATTGAAAAAGTCCACGACATGATTCTCGCTGATCGACGAACGAAAGTCCGCGAAGTAGCTAAGGCCGTAGGTGTGTCGACCGGAACGGCAATTAATATTTTGCATGATAAGTTGGAGATGAAAAAATTGTCGGCCCGATGGGTGCCGCGATTGCTCACTCTTGACAACAAGCGGATGCGGCTGTTAACTTCAGAGCAGTGTTTAAGGCAATTTAAGCGAGATCCTAAGGACTTTTTGCGTCGAGTTGTCACCGTTGATGAAACCTGGATTCATCATTACACACCAGAAACTAAACAACAATCAAAACAATGGATTTCTCCCGGTGAATCTGCACCAAAGAAGGCGAAGACCGTCCCATCGGCCGGTAAGGTCATGGCGACAATTTTTTGGGATGCGAAGGGCGTCATCCTCATGGATTTTTTAGAAAAAGGAAGAACGATCACTGGACTATACTACAGTGAGTTATTAGACCGCTTCGACAAAAAATTAAAGGAGACACGGCCACATTTGGCGAAAAAAAAGGTGTTGTTTCATCACGATAACGCACCAGCACATTCATCTGGTGTCATCGCGACCAAACTGCATGAATTGCGTTATGAATCGCTGCCGCACCCCCCGTATTCACCCGATCTGGCTCCCTGCGACTTTTTCTGAAAAAATGGCTCGCGGGAAAAAAATTTAGCTCAAACGAGGAAGTCATCGCCGGGACAGAGGCGTATTTCGGAGAGTTCGACAAATCCTATTTTTTGGAGGGGTTAAAAAAATGGCCGGAACGTTGGGAGAAGTGTATCTTACTAAAAGGGGACTATGTTGAAAAATAAAAAGCATTTTTTTGAAAAAAATCGTGTCTTCATTTCTAACACGGGTACTTATTGAACCGCCCTCGTATTACTTAACTGTCGCAGTTACCTCCAACTTAACATTGGGCGGAGTGCTATCATATTTCAAATCACAATTTTTAATAAATACGGGTATGTTCTCCCCATACTTAAAACTTTAAATCCTTTAAGCGAAGCGTGACAAAGCACCTTTTTTTTTTATTGTGACACGACATCTGACTTCGACTCGCCTGATGATAAGCAAGAGGAAGTCCAAGAGTGACGACGACTGGAATAACCGAGTCAGTTCCCGGCTGCCCCAGCCGCCGCTACTATGCCGACCTAAGGTAAAACATAGCTCCTCTGGCCGGCCGGCATAGTGACTAAAACATAGCTTTTTCCTTGCAAGCCAAAGTTTAATAATAAAATTAAAAAATATCACGCTCTGTTCCCACAGGGATATACCGATACAACGGGGCGCTACTTTCCTTCATATTTTAATATATATTTTTTTATTGTGACACGACATTTGACATCGACCTGCCTGATGATAAGCAAGAGGAGATCCAAAAGTGCAGATGACTGAAACAACCGAGTTAGTACGCGGCTGTCTCACCCGCCGTCACTATGCCGGCCAAAGGTGCTTCTTCATGCATCGCTTGAAGGATCCAAGGTTATAGGAGGGAGAGAACACATGGGCTGGCAAAACAGCACTTGTCGATTGTTCTACAGAGAAAAAATGCACCAAACTAGTTCGACTACCGATTCTGTCGACAAAATGTGAATACTTCCCCCGACCAGTGCGGGTGTGAAAAGACGAGATAGGAAAAAGGTTAAAGAGCTCCTCGGAACATTCTCCGTGGTATAGGCGATAGAGGACGCAAAGAGCCGCCATGTCTCTGCGTAATTGCAGAGGCTCCAGAGTTCGCGTAACCTCTACATCGTATCAAAAGTAAACTAAGCTATTATTATTAGAAAGTTCAGAACTTTTAAACTAGAGTTAGTAGTTGTGAACATTTATATTAGCAATTTTAACCTACTGTATAAATAGTTGCTTAGGTTTTTTTAGATTTATTGTGTCACGACATTTGACCTCGTCCCGCCTGATGATAAGCAAGAGGAGATAAAGAGTGACGACGACTAAAACAACCGACTTAGTTCATGGCGGCCTCAGTCGCCGTCACCATGCCGGCCAAAGTTGCTTCTTCACGCATCGCTTGAAGAATCCAAGTCATAGGATGGAGAGAACACATGGGCTGGCAAAGCATTCCACTTGTCGATGGTGCTACAAAGAAAGGACGTGCCAGACTTCTTGGTTCAGAATAGTTATTAAATTAATAATAATAATATATTTTTTTATTTACATCAACTAAATAATCTTATACATAATATTCCAAATAAAAAACACACACATTGAAATTGTAAGACCCCGTACTAGTTTACACTGTGTTACGGCAGCCCATTCAAACAAACTCATCAGACTTTTATATAATAAAAAGGACTGCTACCTCCTGGTCAACATTTAAATTAGTAGCCATTTTCACCCGTGTCGGTTCGTTTTCATGACATTTGATACTTCTACACCATAAAGGGAGTCCCGTGTCTAAAATTAACATATCTAATTGGTCATTGTAAACAGTTTTGAATATAAAAATGGCTAATAATAAGCTGTTTGATTAATTTATGGCTGAACATGGGCGAATTTGTTTAATTTCATTTTATTATACCTAACTACGTTATAGCGAGTTAAATTGTAGCTATTACCATTTTAATAAGCTCTTTTTTTGTGGTCGTGTTGATTTAATGAAATGGTTACGAACTGTACCTACAGACATTTTTTAAATTTGTGTTGGTTATTTATTGTTTACTAGCTGTGCCCGCGGTTTCACCCGCGTAAAATTAGGTTTATAATATAGTCATAAAAAATTAGGAGATTCTCAATTCGACTGTATATCCCTTTTTTGTATTTATAACTCGATAACTCATATAAAATGACAGACGGAAATAAAAACAAATATAGAAAAAAATCCAAACAGCTGAAATTATAGTCAATTGAAAACTATAGTATTTTTTTTGTTTAATTAAAAGTAACCTATGTACATTCTAGTTCCTCCAAAAATATGAGTACAAAGTTTCATGATGATCGGTTAAGTAGTTGTTGCGTGAAAACGTAACAAACAAACTCACATTTAAAATAATAGGATTCCCCGAATTAAAAATACTAAGTACATTAGGCTTGACGATTTATTTATTCAAAAACACAATTTTTTTGACGACAGATTGATCAGCGATTGATTTGTTGCGCGTAAAGTCCCGGGTTCGATTTCCACTCGGAGCAGATATTTATTTCACAGCTTTTATTTGGAATATTTAATAATTTATATTAAAGATTCCAAAATTTGTTATTAAAAAAGAGGCGGATATCTGCTTCGGGTATAGTTAGGCTGAAGTGTGGTCCATGAATGAATGTAACTGCTACTACAGTTAAATAACTGTAAGTAGCAATCACATCCACTATGCCGGCCCAGTTGGAACCGGCAACTTACAAGCTGATCCCAAAACGCGACTAAGTCACTTCACGTTTTAGTAGTAGAGCTATAAGTTAAATTGTAACATAATCAAACAAAATATTAAAACTTTAATTTATTATCATTTATTGTTAATAATTTTTCAACATCGATCGCCCTTTGCTTCAATACCTCCATATCACTTTCGCTTAGTACATTGGTTTTCTTTCCAGAATTCCGAACGAGGAAATGTTGTATGAAAAGCCTTAGACTTTCACGGAACATGTGCAATTTGGCAGAGGTAGAGATCCTTTGGAAGACAGCTAAACTCGCTTGCAGATCATCATTCATAATAATTGCTAGTAATATCTGTCGCATAAACCTCACTGTGCTTTTGTTTAGGTCCGAGAATTCTATAACCTAAAAATAAATAAAAAATAGTAAGAATTAAAATAAGAGTTTTTTCTTACTTAGCACTAGAAGTAAACAAACATGAAAATCACCATTCCCCATGCTCTTTATTTAAGGAAACTGTTTAATACTGTTTTATTCTATATAATAAAACATACACATTGGAACAAATACACAAAAGTTATGACAAAAAAACACTTTCACACTAATTCATAGGTATTTCTATATATTCGTATTGATTCGCGTCTTATGCCGAAAGTTTGTTTTCTATTTTCGCCAAGTAAGGAAAAATGTACTATACATCACAACCCTTTATTTCACGACAAGATTGGTTGCATTTACGCACACCAGTCCTTACGCGATCCGGGTTCGATTCAAGGTTAAAGCAAAGTTTTGTTACAAGACCCCGGAGGGTTTTTTCTGACAAAATCGTAGACGTCCTCAAGTGTCCATAGTAAAAAAGCTTGTATGAAGAGAATTGTAGATGTAAGGGAAGCGAGGGAGTTGTGTCAGGAAAGTGGTAAGTGATGCTTCTTTGCCTCTGCCTATTCCAGTAGGAAAAAGGTCGGGGCAATGATTGAAATAGAAAATATGTAAAAAAAATTAAATTCATATACGTACCTTTAAAACTGACAACGGCAACGCTGTATCCATAATGAGATGTGTCAAAAATTGAGCCAAATTCGTTGTGGATTGCTTCGTGAGTGATTCCAAATCTTTGATCTTATCCCAAACAGTATACTGGATTGATAACTGCAATACAAATAAGATAGTAAATAGTGAAGGCGATTAAGATACCGTGAAACCAAAAACTAACTTGGCATTTTTAGACCTCCTCTTGCCTGTCATCAGGTGGGTTAAGGTCTTTTAGTTCCCATTATCATACGAGCGTGTATTTCTTTGTTTTTGACGTGACATCGTCTTATAATTCGATGGAGCCAACTATCGTCAGTAAACCGACTTTACAGACAACCGATTTTTTTAAACTATATTGTTTTTTATTTATTATTGTGACTTGACATATAACAGCACCCCACCAGGAGTGCTGTATACATTGGATTGCAAGGTTTAGGTCATCATCATCATCATAGAGAGTGGTACCCAGTCTGCCGCTCCAGGGTAGTACCACCAACAAGTATACAGACTGTAAAGTGACTTAGTCGCGTTTCGCGATCAGCTTGTAAGCTGCCGGTTCCAACTAGGCCGGCATAGTGTATGTAAATGCTACCCACAGTTATTGAAATGTATTAGCAGTGACACCTATTCATGGACCGCACTCCAGATTAACATAAAGTGGGACAGATAAACACAGAGCCAGTATGAAGAGAATTATGGATGTGAAGGAAGCAAGGAAACTGTGTAAGGATCGTGGTAAGTGGCGCTCCATTGTCTCTGCCTATCCCTGTGGGAGGAAGGCGTGACAGTTTAATTGATTGATTGATTGAAGTTACCTGATATTTTCTCTCATGCTCACATAACTTCCTAGCTAGGACAGCATAGTAGGGGTTATATTTGGCTTCTTGCAAACAACACGCTAGCAACACGTGGATAATTTCGCGTTGCTGGTCACCCCTCAAGCCTAAGTGGTCAAGTTTCTCAAATGCGTCCATGTAGTCCTAAAAACAAATATTTTTCAACGCCTCACTAGATAGTAATGAAAACTAGAGTAGACAGTTGGTCCAGTCTACTGTAATACTACCACTGCTAGGTGTACAGACCGTGAAGTGACATTTCTATACTAAGCTTTTGTTGAACAGGATCCTACATGGCAACATGAATTTCGACGCTTTCGCATCATCGGATGCACTAAGCGATAAAATTATATTGAATTACTTGGAGCGATTAGGTTAAGTTAGGTTAGTAAATTAAGCTTAATATTAAGATTTTTTGTAAGAAATATATTGTATTAGTTGGATTAAGTCTGTAATGTACAATTTTCTGTTAAATAAATAAAGAGCTTGTATTTTTTTTTATTGTGACTCGACATATGACAGCACTCCGCTTGATGTTAAGCCGAAGTGTGGTCCATGAATGAATGTCACTGCTACTACAATTCAATAACTGTGAGTAGCAATCACATCCACTATGCCGGCCTAGATGAAACCGGCAACTTACAAGCTGATCCCGAAACGTGACCAAATCACTTCACTGGGTACCACTGCCTACCACTCTTTGATAACCAGACCCGAAGCAACTATCCATCTCTTTTGCCCCAAAACATATCTTTGCTCCAACCGGGAATTGAACCCGGGACATTACGCGGCCTAGTGTGATAACAATGCACCTGTATCATTGTAAAAGTAAGTTGCCAACTAAATTACCTCAGCAGACATAATAACACAAAATATACTTCTTCGAACTTCCGTGTTCATTCTTTGTTTTCTAGCAAGTTCCAGAAGTTTCTCATCTTGCGATGTCTTAGGTTTAGATTTGAGTTCTTGCGGTTTGAGGTTTCCTTCCCAGGCCGAACCTACTACCCACCATTTACCTCTTTCATCAGCTGAAATTTTAATTGAATATAGAGCTTGTGTTAAGCTAAATGTGGATGTGATGGAAGCGAGGAAATTGTGCCAGGATCGTAGCAAGTGGTGCTCCATAGTCTCTACCTATCCCTGTGGGGAAAAGGCGAGACAATTTAATTGATAGGAAAGATATTGATAAACACGCGCGTGTGATATTATAGTAGGCAGAGAAGTCGGTTGTCTTTTGCCCCAGTCTGCCGTTCCAGAGTAGTATCACCACTTTTCACTGTATACTTATACAGACCGAAAAAGAACTCAAACACGTTTCAGTTACGACCAGGCCATCATAGTTCATACGACTACCGCTGTCATTATCAATCAATCAAATTGTCACGCCTCTTTCCCACAGGGATAGGCAGAGACAATGGAGCGCTACTTGCAACGATCCTCTTCATACAAGCTCTACGGTTATGGGCACTAGGCAACCCAGCTTTCTAGAGGATGTCTCCGATTTGATCGAAAAACAAATCGTCATTAAAGGTGTGATTCCGATGGCGATTTTAGACTGGCTGCAGACTGCAGTACCGCTTTGCACGAAATCAATCTCATACAGATTGATACAAACCAGTAGTGCGGCCTGCGGTTTCTATGGAATCACAACTATATGAATAGCACTACAGCTTAACATTATCCTAAGGTATATTAAAACTAAAATTGTAAATATTATTACAAAATAGTATATCTGAAAAATATATATATTGACGTTTTATCTGTATTAATGTATTACAATAATGAATTTAAATTGTGTTAAACAAATTTTATGCGGCTTACTATCGCGTAAATTTTTTTTTTAAATAATAATAAAAAATAGTTAAAGCAAAAATAAACGCGATAGTAAGCCGCATTAAATTTGTTTAATTCATTATTCAAGTTTCGCGCAAATTTTTAGTAAAATTGTGTAAGTGAAAAATAAATTACCTTTTAACAAATCTTCTAATCTAATATTTAATGCAGTAATATAATTGCCACGTCTGATTATATTTTTAATATTCTTCTTTAATTCTTCACAATACGTAGGATCATAATTTGGTATTTTCGTTAAGTTATTATTTTTTACAGCTAGCAACACTTCCAATAAGAACTTTAGGCGGGAACTAAAATAGAACAAATTTTAAGAGTTAATACGCATAACTAATTCAAGAAATACAATCAATCAATTAAATCGACCCGCCTATTTTCCAAAGGAATAGGCAGAGACAAAGCAGCGCCACTTACCACGATTCTGACACAACTCCCTCGCTTCCCTCACATCCAAAATTCTCTTCATACAAGCTCTACGGTTAAGGACACTAGGCAATCCAGCTTTTTTTTAAATGTCTCTGATTTGATCCGAAAACATCGATCCATCCACATAAGATTTATAGAATAAATTCTTTACATCAATCTACTTTCACTCATCCTTTCCATGTGCCCAAACCATTCAAGAACTGTTTATTAACTAATCTATTATACCACGTAGAAGGTTCGGAGCTGTTTTATATTGTTCCTACCTCGTCTTTTTACTCCCGTAAAACCGCACGATCGGAAAGGCATCCGCATTTTACAGACTCAATTCACAGTTAAAATAATCGGTTTGGCGTGTCGTTTTTTGTCACAGAAGTGGAATGCTTTGCCAGCACATGTATTCACCCTATCCTTATATATCCATTTTTTGACTGTCGTCAGAAAATGGCTATCGACAGTCGACAGTTTTTTTTGGTGTTGTTAAAATGATGTGCTGCAACGTAATCCGTTAGCAACGCCATCTAGTTACCAATTTCACCTTTTTTATTGTGACTCGATGTTAGACAGCAGCCCGCTTGATGTTAAGCAGGAGTGTGGTCCATGAATGGATGTCACTGATACTACAGCAGTCACATCTACTATGCCGGCCTAGTTGAAACCGGCAACTTAGAAACTGATCCCGAAACGCGACCAAATCACTTCACGGTCTGTATACTTGTAAGTGGTGGTACTACCCCGGATCGGCAGACTGTGCACCACTGCCTACCGCTATATGAAAACCTCACCTCCGCCATGCTTACCCGTGAGCAGCACTACTCTTAATGGCGGCAACCTTTCCCTGTGTCTCATGAATGAATGTCTTCAACGAGAGTGGCTCTTCCTTCCTAAGCACACCACCAACAATACGTAACGATAACAAAACACAATCAATGTTCTTCTCACACAAATCCTCTAATAAACGATTAAATATGTCGTAGATTAAGTTTGAATTGAATATCTGAAAATAATTATTAATCAATCAAACATAATTCCAAAATCAAATCGAAAACCGAGATCACAGGTTCAAATCCACTCGCCGGTACCAATGTATCTTTGATATATGTACTTTGGTCGTCCTGTACAAACACTTTAGAAGCTTAGTATAGAAACGTAAATTATTAAAATAATAATAATAAAAAGTCCTAACTACTATGAGACTACTAGAAACTATGAGACTCATGGTTTCTAAGACCACTAGACCATGGTCGCAACTTTTTTTTTATTGTGACTCGACATTTGACAGCACCCCGCTTGATGTTAAACTGGAGTGTGGCCCATGGATGGATGTCATTGCTTCTACAATTCAATAACTGTAAGTAGCAGTCACATCCACTATGCCGGCCTAGTTGGAATCGGCAACTCACAAGCTGATCCCGAAACGCGAAAAATTTACGGTCTGTATACTTGTAAGTGGTGGTACTACCCCGGGTCGGCAGACTGCCTACCATATTTGCATTATTTAATATAATTATTAAATATTACAAATAAAAGCTATGAAACAAATATTTGCTCCGACCGGGAATCGAACCCGGGACTTTACGCGCAACAAACCAATATTTGACTTACTTTAAAATTATATAAATAAGACAGCGCTGCAACTAAGTTATCCATTTGTTTGTTTTCCACGTCTTGTGCTGATTGTAACATTGCATTGAATTTCTTCACCAATACTTCTAAAAAATGTGCACCTGCAATTGTTAAATATTATACGTCATTCCAGTCTAACCCTTGCTTCTACACAGAAAAAATAAACACACTTGCACGAACCCCTTGACATAATATAGTGAGTGTCAAGGATCTTTCGAACAATACTCGGAACCGTAACCGTAAACTGAGTTGTTATTTCAGTCGTCGGCGCTCTTGAACCTCCCGTTGGTTGCCCCGGCGGTTGAAATTAGGAAAAACATGTCACATCACAAAAAAAAAATGGCACTTAGTAAAGAGTGTTGTGTCCAGCACTCATGAACCTTTTGAGCATATTATAAATCATATAAATTATACTCATGCTGCTCCTTAAAAACTTTTAACAATCAATCAATCAAATTATCACGCCTTTTTCCTACAGGGATAGGCAAACACAAGGAAGCGCCACTTGCCACGATCCTGACAGAACTAGCTTCCCTCACGACCACAATCCTCTTCATACAAGCTCTACGGTTATGGGCAGTGGGCCACCTAGCTTTTTAGAGGATATCTCTGATTTGGTCGGAAAACACCTTTCTGGGCCTTTAACTTTTAACAATTGATGTTAAGCTGCAGTGCAATCTACGAATGCAAATACCGACAAAGGTGGGCAAGCAACACCTTTACAATATTATTTAATTGTTGATGAATATCTTACCAATTTCATTTCCAATATTAGCATGTAAAATGGCAATGAGTGCCACATATTCTGTTAACAACCTGTCAGGGGCCATTGTTATTTGTATTACAGCTTCAATCCAAAGTTCACTCAAAGCATTATTAACAGAATTACGACTATTGGATGAGTATAATGTTTCTATCGCCGTTGAAGCCCAGTGGAAATTAGAACTTGACAACTTGTTTAGAACACCTGAAATTAAGAACAATTGGTATCAAAATTCGCATGAGGAGGAGACAGCTGCGTAAGTTCATAAACAGGTTAAACGTCAAAACAAGCAGCATCAATGCATGAAATTGGTTTTATTTTCTATATCTATATTGATCTCCTTTATATTAATTTACATACTTTTAATCTGTCTTTTTACTTGTGTCATTTCTACACTGGATGTATTATCTTTATTCCTGATATGTGGTGGTATGTAGGCACCAGTTTCCTGAAACGACAAAAGATATCTAAACAAATACTTTCAGATCGAATATAAACAATAAAATGTATTGAAAAAATATATATCAGAAAGTAAAATTTGAACACAGAGAGTGTTTATTAAAGCGTGACAATTTGATTGGATCAATCAAATTCATTAATTTAAGTTCATGTCCAGCAATCAAGTCAAGATACATAAAAGATATACAAAAGATTCTTTCTATACCACAAACCTTAAAAAATACAATAAAACATAACAAAAAAAGGAAATACAACAAAACATACCTTTATAACATTACCATCTTTATCTCTTTTCCTCCCATAAATATCTTCCCATATATCAGGTTTTTCTTTCTCTTTTACACTTTTGACTTCATCAAATTGTTCTCCTTCATCTGAATCACCAAAATCTGATCCATCATCATCATTGTCAATGGATCCTTCATCACTAAAATCTGAGATTTTATTATTTACTTTTGATTTTTGTATTTCCTTTTTACTCTTTCTATTATTCTTAACAGGTATTTCTTCTGGTTCTGTAATAGTACATATACATGTTTTATCTAAATTACTTTTAGAAATGATGATATATATAGAACACTATTTTTATTTTAAAAATATTTTAGATAATTTATGCAATCAAATGTCTAACAATACATTTAGATTGTTTTAAACAACAGACATAAAACATAAGTGTAAATAAAATCATTAATTTTGCATAGGCTCTTTGGCTCATGTTAGACTTTACCATAATTTCATTAAGGCATATGACGAGAATTACTTCTTCTAATATATTCTAATTATACATTACCTTCATCTGATTCAATAGAATCTGATCCATTATCATTCATCATGGAACCTTCATCAAAGACTTTATTTACTTGTTTTCCTTTAGGACCTAAAGGTATTTGTTTACTCTTTTTATTGCTCTTAACAGGAACTTCATCTGGTTCTAAAACAACAGAAAGTACTATACTGATATTTAGAAAAAGAAACTCTGTGACTGTTGCTCATAGAAACATTTGTCTATTCTTACTTCTTAATTATATTTTATAAAGAGAGATGTAATCTTTGCGTAATATGATTTACTACAATTTCATTATTTTCTTGACATGGGCCTAGTTTCTTTTGTAACATTGATCCACTTTTCTCTGGCAAGCATGCTGAAAGCAACAGAAGCCATGGACTGAGTAGTTTTTTTAGAGTTGTCGGGCTGTTGACCTCTTCTTGAATCAGGCAAGAACCATCACAATAAATTTATTTATATTTCTTACCTTCATAATCGCTCTCAGATAACCCGTTGTCATTATCATCTGATATATCACTTCCACAATCATCTATATCTTCTTCACTTCCACTGACATCATCTTCAATCTCACTTCCATCATAATCTTCATCAGAATTCTGAGCTTTGTTTCTTTTCATATCTACTTTCCTTTTTTTGAGTCCTGTCCCTTCACCAACTTCTTTTCCAGCAACTGCAGCTAGATCATCTTCAAAATCGGACTCCCCATCAACATTAGCCAAATGTTTTTCTGCAGCAACTACTTGTTCCTGTGTGGCTCTATCACAGATTTCCAAAAGATCTTTTATTGGGGGTTTTAGTTAAGGATTTTTAGTGATTATAATATAAAACAAAAAAAAACAAATTATTTTTTAATTTTCTATTATTGTGACACGAAATTTGACCTCAACCCGCCTGATGATAAGCAAGAGGAGATCCAAAAGTGACAATCACTGAAAAACTAGTTAGTTCCCGGCTGCCTCAGTTGCCATCATTATGCCGGCCTAAGGTGCTTCTTCATACATCACTTGAAGGATCCAAGGTCGTAGGCAAAAAGAATTAAACTTTAACCACCTTAATATAAAATATCTTATTAACGTCACAGGGTCTAATTGTGGTCAAATGTCAAGTCTATATAAGAAAAACCATTAAGAATTAGCATCTACTCGAGTGATAAAATAAACATTCTGTCACAACATATTCAGCTACTTGATACCTGACCTGACTGCACCTACATAATTGTTGTAAAAAGGATACAATCTAATCCATCATCAGCAAAAAAATTGTTTTTGTTTTTAGTTTTTTTAAGACCAAGTTGCTTCTCTAGCTTTTTTATAATTTTGTCTTCATCCTCATTTTCTTGAAGTAAAAGCTTTCTACGTTGTTCTTCCATTTGTGCTTTTAGCTGATTTGCTTCCTTCATTTCTTTATTACGTTCTTTGGATAGGATATCAAAGAATGTTGGTTGAAGTTTTTGCTTCTTGTTCTGTAATTTTATGGTGTTTTTAAATATATTTTTAACTGATATAAGGCTTTCTAAACAAGAATACATAACATACTTTAATAGGCACATCCTCCTTTTCGTCTAAGGGACGCTTCACAAATCTGCCAGGCAAGTTACTTTGTTGTTTTTCTTGTTTCTTCTTAGTATAATGTTCATGACGATTTATTTTCTTTAGGCGCCTCTCGTTCTGTCGCTGTGCTTTTCGTGAATTAACTAACTTAGGACGAATGTTAGGCTTCTTTTTCATTTTTAATATAACGTAAAACTAACAGACAAAATACGACAAAAATACATTTAAAATAGAAAGATAACCTCAAAACAAAATTTGGGCATGCATTTGACAGTTTGATTTTTCTATTTCTACAAGGCCATAAATTTATATAATGATTACTTAGTGAATGAAAACTTCTTGTAATTTACATTTTATTATTAAAGCAAATAAATATTATTTTTTATTATAACTATACATTTTTTTAGATTTATGATAATTTAGGTCAAGATTATTAAAATCGAAATCTTTGTCTAATTTTTGACAGTTCTGAAAGCATGATGGATTTTGATATCCGCGATTATTTTTAATTTCTGGTTAAAATATTGTTTAACAACTGTTTGGCGGAAATTAGTATTGAGCATTGTAAATAATTGTATTTAAAATTAACTGCAATAATAAGGAATGATGGTGGAAGGCGCATTTACTCGTAACGATGTATTTCAAATGGCAGTGCGAGTTGCACTAGTCTCGGCTGTTACATATTTCTCGATAAAATGGCTTGTTACTCAAATCGACCCGACTTCTAAAGGTAGAAAAAAAGCTGAAGAAAAAGCCCGCGAGCAATTACGCAAGTAAGTATGGCAATGATTTATCATTTGCGGTTTTCCCGCGGTCGCATTCTGCTTGCAACCCTTCCTTTGTGCACATTTTTACTGTATTATGTAAAGAATTGTAAAATACATTGAACTATTTGTTTTTAAATTATTATATGTAATTATTTTGCTGCATGTAATACTATCAATATTATAGTTTAAAAGTGATGTAATCTCTGATTAGGTTTTGTTATTTATTTTAAAGTAATTAAAAATGAAAATTAATAGTATATTCAAGCGAATAGTAACAATAAAAAATTGCTTTGTAATAGCTTTATTATAAAACATTCCCTTAGGTACACCTTACACCTACAATATTACTGTCAATCCAATATTGACTGTAATATTGAGAGATTAGCGATATTGTCAATATTTTCAATATTATGGTTCGAGAACATGCCTAGTCACGATTCTCTACTTAAATTACATAGACATTTTAAATTAATAGAATACATATTAAGTCCAATATTGGTATATATTGATGGATTTGGAAAGATTGTTTTTAAACTTCTTGCAAAAATTTCAGCGAATTTTTACATCTTTAGCTCAGAGAGCTTTCCCATTATCTAATGAACTGTATGTTGTATTATAAGTTTACATTCATTTATTGTGTTGATACCAATATATTCCATTAAAAATGCATAAAATAATATGTGTTGCTGATATAAAGCATTTCGCTCATATGAAATGTTATTAACACCCCTACCTCCCCCCCATAGTGATGCAATCTGGATTTCATCCCCGCAATCTTTTACATTTGTTTTCTTCTTTGAATTCACTTCAGTGGATATTATAATGTATGACAATTTAATTGATTGATTGATTCCTAAATATTATGATAATGTTGAGATTATTATAGTTTCTTTATAATGGAGACTTTTTGAAACATCATCATCAATTGACAATTTAAAATAGCCCAAGAAGAACAATAAATATTTTTGGTTTTGATTATTTGCAGAGCTGGTTTGACAGGCAAGCATTCCATTTCACTAGACAAACTCACTGACCATGAGATGATCATAGCATCACAACTTGTTGTACCTGATGAAATTAATGTAAGTATTAAGATATGTTGGAGAAAGGGAGGTCTTTGCTTAGCAATTGGACAAATTAAGAGGATTAAACTAACTATAATTGAACTATAGCCCTTATTTTATTACAATGCTTTACTTTTCATCCAAAGGGAGACTAAAATTTGCTATTTTGGTAATAAAATAAACTCTAATTTTGGTATTAAACCCTGGATTTATTGCAATGCTGACCTGTCTGAATTTTAAGTGCCTGCATGTAGTTTATGTAATAGCTTAGTTTGTAGTATATTTGCACCCTGCCCATAATTTTTCACCATCCCAAAGGTTAGTTGTAAGAAAATGTCCCAGGCATTAAACTCACCTATGTACTTAATTTTAAGTTTTGGTGCACTAAAGTTATGGTTTAAATAAATAAATAAGCCACAAAAGAACTGTAGAGACTCATGGTAAAGGTGACAAGGGGATACCATTACCATAAAGAATGTTCCCAGGAGCTTTTTTACCTTGTTATACAAGACACAAGTCAGGGAAGGCAATTAATTATTGTTGAACAAATAGTCAAACTAAATGGTTTGGTGTGTAGTTTCTTTAGTGAATTTTAGACAACTGGAAAGCTTTATCTTCCCTTGAGTAGTGTTCTAAAACCTATGACCCTTCAAGCTCATTGATGGTGATAGAGGTAATCGTAAACTGAGACAATTTTTTAGACTTCGGTGTTCTTTGACCTCTTCTTTCTTACCAGCAGGCAAGTTTATGTCAAATGTCGTTTTTAAAATTAAAAAAAAAATGGGTCCTCCAATTAATTATTAAGTCTTATAGAATCTATTAATGTCTATAAGATTTTTGTATTGTTTTTAGGTAAATTGGAAAGACATAGCTGGTCTTGATCATCTAATTCAGGAGTTGCGTGAAACAGTCATATTACCAATACAGAAACGGGATCTATTCTCTGATTCCCGTCTGACACAGCCTCCTAAAGGAGTGCTCTTGCATGGACCACCAGGTAATTTAGACGTTATAGTTTATAAGTAAATATAATTGGATATAAAAAGATTGCCTGTAATCAGATTATCTGATACTTCAAATCTCGTCCAAAATGTTGCAGTTCCTAATGACAAGGGACACTGAGAAGTGGTCCTTAACTGTTGGCCTGTTGAAAAAGTTCAAAGTCTACAGCAGTTACTAGCACTCGACACCAAATCAGTCCATAAGTTCCTAGGTCAACTAAACCTCAAAAATCATTTATTACATTATATATAATTCTCAAATTTTGTAGGAATTTTGCTACTTTTTACAATTCTGACAACAGTTTGCCTAATTTTATAAGAATAAGTTAACTGTGGTCTAGTAGTAGATAAATGATTATGCAAACTTAGAGCTTCCAGTTCAATACTACTTGCCTGTACTGATGTTTTTTGATTAAAATGTACTTTGGTTGTCCTGTTTGTATTGTACAAGCATGTTTAGTAGCTTAGTATAGAACCCGCACAGGTCGGGGAAAGCATCCGCATTCTATCGACCGAATCGGCAGTCGAACTAAAAAGTTCGGTGCATCTCTTCTTTTGTAGAACAATCGACAAGTGGAATGCATTGCCAGCCCATGTGATCTCTCTGTCCTATGACCTTGGATCCTTCAAGCGATGCGTGAAGAAGCCGGCATAGTGACGGCGACTAAGGCAACTGTGAACTACTCGTTTTTTTCAGTCGTCATTACTCTTGCTTATCATCAATCGGGTCGAGAACAAATGTCATGTCACAATAAAAAAAAATGTATAAAAATAATAATGAATAATATTTTAGGATGTGGCAAAACTTTAATAGCAAAAGCGACTGCAAAGGAGGCACGCATGAGTTTCATTAATTTGGATGTGTCGCTGCTCACTGACAAGTGGTATGGGGAATCACAGAAGTTGGCTGCAGCTGTCTTCTCACTTGCTGTTAAGTTACAACCGTGTATCATATTTATTGGTAAGTTTTTTAAATAAACATTAAGAAAGCTGAGTTGTCTATTACCCATAATAATAGAGTTTGTTTAATAAGAATTGTGAATATAAAGGAAGAGATGGATTTGTGTTAGGATCGTGGCGAGTGGCGCTTTATTGTCTCTGCCTATCCCAGTGGAAAATGGCGTAATAATTTTATTATTTTACAGTTTTAGAGCCAATATATTGTTCTATACTATGTCCAAGCATTCTCTGAGTCTGACATATTATTGTTGATTCTGATTTTTAATTAATTAATTTAAAACTTAATTGCACTATGTACAAAGGCGGACTTAATGCCGTTAGACATTCTCTGACAGCCAAACCTTTAGGACATTAAGACAGTATTAATGGTAAGTAGGTGCAATATTATGATGACAATTTGTAAGAATAAAACAACAAATACATAATTATAATACATACCTAATAATTACATTTTAATACACATAAGTACATAAATAAGTTATATACATTTATAACACAAAAATATCATAAAACTGCTCGTCATGAAAGATATGGAAAAGTTGAAAGGTAGTGTTTGTACACATAACTCTTAAATATTGCATGATTAGGAACTTGTCTTATATTATGAGGTTAATTCCATAGATTTGCAGCGACGACAGAAAAATATTTAGAAACAAAAGAGTTGTGGTGACAGGGAATGGAAAGAAGTAAAAAATACTTAATATTATGAATTTTTTTGTTCATTTTCAATTTGTTTCAACAATATTTTTGGTTATTTATTTTGGATTTATAATTTTAGAAATGCTCTTTCCACCTATGATTAAGTTTGCATACAAAGACAATTATAATTATTTGCACCACAGTCACCTTTAAATTACTTATTCTATTTGTAATTTTTCAGATGAGATCGAGTCATTCCTCCGCACGCGTTCATCGCACGACCATGAAGCCACTGCCATGATGAAAACACAATTTATGTCACTGTGGGATGGACTTATAACTGAATTAGATTGCACTGTTATTATTATGGGTAGGTGGTTTTTAATTGACTCGACATCTGACCTCCACTTGACCAATGGTAAGCAAGGTCCAAGAGTGCCGACGACTGAAAAACGACTCATTTTACGGCTGTCTTGTCACTGTGCCAGAGAACAAACCTTATATTTAGAATGAGTGGTAGCTGGTGGTACCCAGTCTGCCGGTTTGAGTACCTATAAGGGCAGTACCGGGGTAGTACTTATAAATATACAGAAGTGATTTAGTCACGTTTCGGGATCAGCTTGTAAGTTGCTGGTTCCAACTAGGCCGACATAGTGGATGTGACTGCTACTTACTACTTGAATTGTAGTAGCAGTGACAACCATTCATGGCCTAACATCAAATGGGATGCTGTCATATGTCGAGTCACAAGAAAAATAATAAAACCCCGGAACGGCGGAATCGGTGCTACTGCCTACCACTTCACGTCAACTAACACATTTATTTCAGGTGCTACGAATCGTCCGCAGGATTTGGACAAAGCTATCCAAAGGCGCATGCCTGCCACTTTCCACGTGCCTATGCCCAATGTGCAGCAGCGTGAAAGAATTATGAGGCTTATATTAAGCAATGAGCCTGTATCACCAGACGTGAGTAACTTGAATAATTTCATGGGGAAATATTTATACTTTAATTGAAGAGTGTAGGCACCCATTCTGCTGATCTGGGGTAGTACCACTACTTACAAGTATACAGACCGCGAAGTAACTTAGTTGCGTTTCGAAATCAGCTTGTAAGTTGCCGGTTTCAAATAGGCCAGTTTAGTGGATGTGACTACTACCGTTTTTTAATTGTAGTCGCAGTGACATCCATTCATGGATCTCACTCCAGTCTAACATTAGAAGGAGTGCTGTCATATGTCAAGGCACAATAAAAAAAAGGTCGGCATAGTGGATGTGACTGCTACTTTTAGTGGTTGAACTGTAAGTAGCAGTCGCCTCCATTCAGGCGGGGTGCTGTCATATGTCGAGTCACAAAAAATGTTATTGTTATATACAGACTCGTTTCTAATGCATCCATTCACATGAGATTCATAAATTCTTTTTGTCAATCAAATTTTACTCATCCTTTCCATGTGCCCAAACCACCGAAGCATTCCTTTGTCAATCCTTGTCACAACATCCTCTTTCAAACCACATCTATCACACACTGTGCTATACCTTATTCTATCCGCTATCGTCACTCCACATACACTCCTTAACGACCGCATTTCTACAGCGTTAACTCTACTCTCATGCTTCTTCTGCCACACCCAACAATCACTTCCATACATTATTGTAGGAACAAGTATTATGAACAGTCATCGTGACTTTTGGGACATTATTTGGCTGTTCATTATACTATGGATGGCACCGTTCACTATTATATTTGTATATCTAAATTTTATAACTTACTTTATATTTTAAAGTCTTGAATTGAGTTTTAAATATTTTAGATTGATTGCAATCGCCTAGCAATGGCTACTGAAGGATTTTCTGGATCTGATTTGCATGAATTATGTAGGCAAGCAGCTATGTACAGGGTAAGGGACTTCTCCAGGGAGCAGATTCGGGCACAAGATGAAAATCCGGTAAGAATAAAATAATCTCGCCTCAATTTAAATACCTATAGGCAGAGATAATAGAGCAAAAATAATTATGATTTAAATTGTTTTGAGAAGCTCTTTGTCTTGACGACCGAGTCGAAGTCAAACTTAGGTATTAAAGAAGTCAGCACATCCTTTCTTCTAAAACTCCCCATTCTATAACCTTAAATTGTTCAAGCGAAGCGTAATACACCTCTTGCCGGCTTAGTGATGGCGACTGAGGTAAATTGATTCGGAGTTTTCAGTCGTCGTCGGTCTTGGACTTTCCCTATATTACAACGGAATACAGCCAAATTACAAATTGCTCCAATTGAAGCCAGTGTCTATAAACGGATATTGGTGGTATTAAGCCTTAATACATTTCTATTTAGTCGGCATAGTGGATAGGACTGCTATTTGCAGTTATTAACCTATGGTAACACTCGACTCTATTCATGGACCACACTAGCCTAACATCAGGCGGGGTGCTGTCATATGTCAAGGCACATTAAAAAAAACTAATTAATATTTGCAGGAGGGTACATCATCAAAGAACATCAGTAGAACTGAATCTAATGAGGAGTTTGTGGATGCAGTGCGTCCCATCACTATGGATGATTTAAGAATGGCACTCAGCAAATTGAAAGAGTCAAAGATACAATGTGGTACACTCGCGGCATCACTTAAATTAGAATTAGACTAAATTTGAAAATTCATTAATTATTATGACATTGATTAATTAGTTTGACATGTAATTAATTAATTTAACAGATAATAATAAATTAGTTTAACAGGTAATTAATTAATTTGACAGTTAATTAATATGTCACTGGGGTAGATATCAATGAATTTTAGGTTTTTCGCGGTTTTTGTCTTGTTCAATGGTACTGGATTGTTGTTTGGTATTGAGACACGTTAGTAGCGTGTCCATTCTGCTCTTTCTTAAGCTTTGGTCTCTTGATCGTACCGCACAACGCTGCGGTATGCGGTGCAGGACACATAATCGTATGAAAAACGTCAAGAATGGTCTCTTGTTTCGTCGCAGTATGCGTCAGCGCAAAGAGCAAGCGCGGTAAAGTGGAGAGCGTCGTTCTCGATCATTCGCTGCGGTGTGCGTAACGAGTTGACGATAGGTTTGTTTAAAGATAACTTAATAGAATTTGTACGCAATTATCCTTGTTTATAAAAATAAAGTCAAAGAAAATTGCTGGAGGAAAGGACAACTTTCAAAAATATTGTTCATGTTGACACGTCTACTTTGGTTGCCGCAGCAAAATCAACTGACCACTTCTCCGCTGCGTCGTGACGCTGCGTTTGAGCCGCTTACCGCAGCGTTGTGCGTTACGATCAAGAGACCAAAGCTTTACACATGGGATGTCGTATATGTATCTTACAATTTTAGTTATTGCCTGGTATTGTTGTGTGTACATGTTCTTATTAAAAGTTATCGCTTGCCCTATTAAAGGTTTATGCCTAGGCATTTAAGGGTTAAAGTATATAATGTTTTATATTAATATATATTTTATGATTTTATTAAAACAAATCCTTTGCGGTGAAAAACGACAGAATATCTCATGTCATAAATATATTTTGATATTGCACCATTTTACCGATAAGTGCGCGATCAAATATTTTTAACTATATGTTTATAGCGCATAACAGGTTTCTGCGGTAGTGGAGAGGTGCAGAAACCTATTTAGATACGCGCTGAATTGATCGGCGAACATTCTACTAGTTCATTTCTGTCTTACTCTTTAAGTCACCCCTGACAATTTTAATTTATCTAATTGAAATAGAAGTAACATCTAATATCAGTATTTTTATTTAATAATAGATAAAATCAAAGTGTTGGTTTGTTTACGTAGTTAAATGTCTCGAAAAATGTATAAACTCTTATGTTTTTACTTTTAAATGAGGTAGGTAGAGCTACTAGATATTACCAAATATTAAGCAGCCATTTTGACATCTTTCGCTAGATATATGACAATTTTAAATTATCGAAAAAAATGACCGTCACTGTTGGTAATAATTTACAGCAATTGTTTGTAAATCTGTATTTGTATTAATTTCTGTGCACCTGCACTTTTTTACGAGCTTTCTATCTTTATTTAAGGTTTTTTGGCTAAAAAAGCCGGACATTTTCCACTCTAATTCATGTCAAAAGGGCTAACACTACATGCTGGTAGTATAAGTTAAATTTAATTGAGTTGAAATAATTATACCAAATAGAACCAACTAATGTAAACAAAACTTCAGAATAAAGCTTCTATTCCAATTTGCCTAACATCACCGTGGTACCGCGGTCGCAAGTGACCAATTAACGTAGTTTACATATTGATTTGTTATTCGCTGATTGGTTACGAAGATGTCAAATATCAGTGCGACGCAATTACACTGCTTTTAAACGCCATTAAGTATTAAGAGAATCGGGCCACTGTTATCTGGTTAGAACCGCGACTCTGTCGTCGCTACATTATCGGAATCTAGCGTTAACATTTAGAAGTTACCCCATTAGCCACGCGCGGATGAGTTTCGGATTAAGCCCCTGGAATATGAGGCGGGATGAATATAAGCATTTCACCAAAAATAAATATTGTTCTTTAATTTATAAACAATGAATAAAATATACCGTTAAATATAATGTAAATAATAAAACATCTATATAATAATGTCACAATTATATTTGATTTTATATTTAATTCATTGTTTGGTATAATTTGTAATTTAAAATATATAATTAAATGGTGGTTGTGTTATTGTGTGAGTGAGTACGTGTGTGTGTGTGTGTGTGTGTAGTATTGTTTTTAATGTATACATGTTAGCCGTGGGATAATTTGAAATTTTACATATACTCGTTTTTTTATTTATCTTAAATATTTGCTTAACTATCAATTGCGTGATTCATTATGTTTATTTTTCGCGCATGTATTTATAAAATCGTCATTCCTTTCTGTACGAAGGTTATTATGTCTTTGTTCATTATTTTACCAGGATTTTTTTAACTTTCAATGCATTTTTTGTTATCAATACTCTATGCGCATTTAAAATTTCATTGGCTTTATTAGGGAGGTGGGTCTCTACTAAGTAACGTGACAAGTTGTTTTGAATAGCATTTTAACGTCAAATGATCATTCAAATTGACTTATCAATGAATTATTATTATTTGTTGCCTACACAGCCATTTACTCTAGACCTTTGTACGTCTTACTTACACATAACAATTCCATAAGCGAATTTAACAAGCAAAATGATAATTTAAATATATTAAAAATATACATACGTAATAGAATTGCAGAGTGGTAGTGGCAGTGGTGGTATTATTTATAGAGTCTGCCTATCTGGGGTAGTACCACCATTTACAAGTATACAGACCGTGAAGTGATTTAGTCACGTTTCGGGATCAGCTTGTAAGTTGCCGGTTCCATCTAGGCCGGCATAGTAGATGTGATTGCTACTCACAGTTATTGAATTGTAGTAGCAGTGACATTCATTCATGGACCACACTTCGGCTTAACATCAAGCGGGGTGCTGTCATGTGTCGAGTCACAATAAAAAAAATAGAATGGGATTCACTAAATATATAAATAAATAATAATGTATGCTATTATTTGTATTAATGGCGGCTGTAATAGGCATTGTCAAAGAAAACTGTCATGTTACTTATGTCTTGTCTCCAACATTATTGAAAGAAAACCTAGGATTTAAAGAATGAAATGTGTTTATTATAATTTTTTCACCATATAAATAGTAGCAAAATACCACACAAAGTAGGTCCTTTTTAGACATAATGTTTAGTAATATATTAAAACGGGCCTTAACGTATTTTATTTACCTCAACGTTTCAGCTCTGTTGCAAGCAAGAGCTGTCTGTGGTCACGAGCCTGCGGTATATGGGGGCCATCGTCGAACTGTCAGTGTGGTATATGCAGAATAGTAGCGTGCCTTGGCGGGGCCCAGTATAAAAATTTGTTTGGGGGCCCTTAGGAAGGGTAGATTTCTCACAAAAGAAAATAAAATGCTTTTGTATTAATTTTGCTTACGCGCGTTGGGGGCCCAGTATAATTGATACGGCGGTGGCTACGCCCCTATATATGGCAGTATGGTATGGTACGGCAGCAGTATGGGTATATGGCAGTTCGAAGAAAAACACCAATTGCGGGTAGTTAGAAAAACACGTGCTTGCCGAATGCGGTTGTAGCTACCACTTGCATTTTTCTCGTGACCACGGCTCTTGCTGCAGGGCCGAAACGTTTAACCCGTCATATATTCTAATTATGAATTTAAATCACAAAAAGGTGTGATTTCGATGGTGACTGCAGACCGCACTTTGCGCACTCCTGTTTTGTATGAATCTGTATGAGGCCGCGTCAATTAGATTCATACAAACCAGTAGTGAGGTCTGCAGTCTCCATCGGAATCACACCCTAAACAATGGTATGATGATTCGTGTTGTGATGTAAAATTATGTTGTATATTATTTTTCACTTGTTTTTTAAATTACTAAGATAGTCGTAGTTTTAGTGTTGGTTTTTCAAATGATTATATTTGTTTATGTATTTAATTATTGGGGATTATTTCAATGGCATACTCATTGTTTTCTTTTTTCTTTCTTCTTGTTTATGGCTTTAGTATTTAACTTGCCAGTGTCAAAGTAAAAATATATGGTTCAATGTAATACATTGTCAAGTAAAGATGAAGATGAACCACGTGAGTGATTCATCAAATGATGATGATGATAGTGAGGTTGATGATGATCGTTTTAGTAAAGCGGCGGAAAGCCTTTACTAAAACTTCAGAAGGAGTCTTGGAGGGAACATGAAGAAACACGTTTCACAACTTTAAATTACTTGTTTATACTTGATCAACTTAAAAACTATTACTGGATAACAATTCCACCATTATTACACATTAATATTTATGAAAAACACAAGCTATTCAAATAATTCAAAATTGCGCGTCCTGTCAGTTGCAGTTGCCCGCCAAAACTCTACTCATTGTTTTATTTCTTTTTGACAGCTCACGTCTATGAATTACTTTTTTTTTCGGAATAATGTACTACAGTAATCTCGTACTTTACAGACGGGTAACGCCCACTTAGTGAAGTTCCCTGTGCATAACAATCACAAATTTAAAACAGATCTTGAAATAAGATAAACCTCTCATTTTGAAAACACAAACGCACGGAAATTGAATCACGATTGAGTAGTTAAGTAACTCGCGTACGTTTTATTTAAATTACGAACTGGTTTGACATAATGAATGCGCCATTAGATGAAATAAAATTCGATTATTATTTTAAATCGAATCAGTAACGTGTGAGGGAGGGCATCACTAATTTTGAATTGTCTCGAACTGTCAAAAAGAAAATAAACGAATGGATGCGGTATAATTGTGATAGTTGAATTTGTGTGGCTTAATGTAAAATCGATGAAATTCTTCAATGGTGTTTAATAAGCGATTTTCCCAATCAACTTTAAAAATCATATATTTTGTTATATTTTAATACTATATTGATGCATGTTAATTTGGAACGGTCTCACCTGCAAACTGCATTGCATGTTGTCTTAACTAGGCAATAGGCTGTGGACGATGCACGATTAAAAGAACTGCACTATGCAAACATAGGATAAAATGATTTCGACGCGTCTTCCACTACTAAGTTGAATTTTCTGTCAATTTTGACATTATACAAAATTAACGCGTGAATTTTAATATAAAAGTACAATTAAGTTAAAATTAAGTACAAATTCGTTAAATTTTGGTCAATGCCTGAAGGAATTACTTTGACATGAACTGTCCTAAAATCGCTCATTATCAAAATGAACACCATACGATTATTATTGAAGTTAGATCACACAAGACTTTATGTTTAATAATAAATATATATAAATAATGTATTTATTTGAAAAATCAATAATTTAGTTGCTTTATAAATTGTTAGGCTGTGCCCTAATTATTTTTTAATTTAAGTGTTGCCCAATGTGAAATTGTTTACGTATTTTTGTCACTATTGAATTGTCAAATTAAGTATTGTAGAGCCGTTATTTCAAATGTTTTTTCTTTAGTAAATCAATTAAATTGTCATGGGATAGGCAGAGACAATGGAGCGTCACTTGCCAACTCCATCGCTTCCCTCACATTCACAATTCTTATACACATCTCATATCCTTTCTCAAGCGATAAAATAATTCAGTTCACTAGTCAAGCATGTGAATCGAAAGGAGAGTCCAAATGACAAGATAAATTATCAATCAATCAATTGTCACGCCTTTTTCCCACAGGGATAGGCAGATACAATGGAGCGCCACGATCCTGACACAACTCCCTCGCTTTCTTCACATTCACTTTCTTTACGCAACTTAGCTTTCTTGACATCCTCAAGAAAGCTAAGTCTCGGATTTGGTCGGCAAACACCCTCCTGGGTCTGCCTTGTTTAACGTATTTATTCACGTGTATAAATTTCCAATGGGTTATTCCATTTTTTTTTTTTTCAAACTGAAAGTTTAATATATTGAGCCACGAACAGAAAGACTGGACGCTTTCGAAGCTGTTATAGCGCAGTTACTTGTTTTGTCACCAACATACTTTTCGTTTTACGATTTTTTGTATCGACATATGACAGCACCCCGCTTGATGTTAATCTGGAGTGTGGTCCATGAATGGATGTCACTGCTACTACAATTCAACTATGTTTAATAAATGTGTATAAAGTTAAAAATCTTATTAATTATGTACACGATTATATAGATAGGTACCGCAGTCGTCCAGAGCTCTTCTAATCTGCCGATATTTATACTGCGTAG
The DNA here is from genome assembly GCA_905220615.1 of Tinea trinotella. NCBI lineage: Eukaryota > Metazoa > Arthropoda > Insecta > Lepidoptera > Tineidae > Tinea > Tinea trinotella. The sequence goes on along the minus strand of HG992320.1, from coordinate 1,122,864 downwards.
CTCAAAAATCAGCGCTCTTTTTATCTGCCGGGACTATACCTAGTCGACATAATTTGTAAGCTGTATGTCTGAATTCACTTTACTACCGATATTAAAAAAAACCAACGGGGAATGAGTAATTATTCGAAATTATTGCCGTTAAATAGTAGCTTAACGGCAATTGTCGTTCAAAATGGCGTTCTAAGGGGGAGGCCTATGTTCAGTGGACGCCTTCTGGCTGATAATGATGATGATGATGAGTAGCTTATAACCTTTTGAATTTGAAGCGTTGTTACTAAAGTTAAAATAATATTGTAATAATGGTCCTACACAATTGTTTTTATTGTTAAATTTTATCACGTTTTTGCCTAATGAGCACAAAAATTATATCGTACGTACCTTAATAATTAGCCATAACAAAGTTATATGAAAGGATTTTAAATGTAAACAATATTAAGATATTTATTATTAATGAGGAAATTCATTTAAAATAAAATAACGATGTGTTCTGTGTTTCAAAGTAAATGTTAAAAAGAATTTAAAAAAACAATAATTTAAGTTACTTACATACTTAAACAACATATATAAATCAAATGGCGTACAAAAGGCGACCGTGGTGTAGTGGCAGTGCAATGGTTACGCAAGCCGAAAGAACGGGTTCGAAACCACTCACCGGTACCAAAGTATCTTTGGTTGTCCTGTTTCTATACAAGCACTTTAGTAGCTTACTATAAAAATGTAAAAAATAAAATATTTTTTCACGCCTTTTTCTCACAGGGATAGGCACAGCAATGGAGCGCCAATAAAAAACTTTCTCATTTTGAATTTGAATCATGTTGGTTAACTTTATATTTTTCTTCAACTATATATAGAGATGTAATATTAAAATACACTTACATAGGAATATGGCCAAAAAATATTTTAACAAGCACAAGATTCTAATTATTACACCAAAACCTAAATCTTTAAATACATAATATTTAATAGATTTGTTATCCTAGAAGAGAGTTGTTGCTTCCAAGCACACATTGCATCATTTGTCACGCCTTAATTCCCCCAGGGATAGGCAGAAACAACCGTGCGCTACTTTACACAATCCTAATACAACTCTCTCGCCTTCCCATTTACAAATAATCCACTTTAGTTGAAATACTGTTTCATAGTAGTACAGCAATAAACGTTTCGTTATAGTAATTTGTTGTTTCATTTATTTTTAGTCCTTAAATTAATGAAACGTTACCCAGCGACCTGCGTAACGTTTCCCAACAGGTGGGTCTAAAAATGATCATATCCAATGTCCATGTTGTGCCCATACCGGTAGTCGTTGAAAAAGCTCAGAGTCGCTCAACGGGCAATAGAGAGAGCTATGCTTGGAGTATAGAGAATAGTAACGAGAATATTCGCCAAAGAACCAGAGTTACCAACACAGCTCGCAGGATTTGCAAGCTGAAGTGGCAATGGGCTGGCCACATCGCTCGAAAAACCGACAACAGATGGGGAAGAAGGTTCTAGAGTGGTTCTACAGCGCTTCGTCTGTCGCCTGACTCAGATTTAAAGAACCGGGTTATCTCCGAAAAAATAAGCATGACCCAGGTCTTAAAGGCGGTGGCACTAGTCAACTTTCAACCTAAATTAAATGCATTTTGTTTTATTGAGACCTCGACTTGTCTGATGGTGGGCAAGGAAAAGTCAGAGAGCGCCTACGACTGAAAAAAACGATTCAGCTTACGGTTACCTCAGTTGACGTCACTATACCGTCAAAAGTTGCTTTCTTACGTTTAAAGGATCTAAAGTTATAGGATAGAGAATATTTCACATGTCGATTGCTCTACAAAAAAACGATTCGGTCGACAGAATGTGGAGGCTTCTGATCGAATATTAGACCTTTATTATTATTAGCCTATTTATTTGTCCCGGCTGGGCAAAGGCCTCCCTCTCTTTTTTTCCATGACTCACGACATTTGGCGATCTCTCGCCACAAACTAATGTAGGAGTCCATCTCATCTCTCCATCTTCGTTTGGGCCTGCCGTTGGTCTTCTGCTATCTGGAGTCCACTCAGTAGTGGACTTGGCTCACAATGTATCGGACATGGGACAGAGATGACCTGCCCAGTCCCACTTCAGTTTGGCGGCTTTTTCAGCTACATCGGCACTTAGTGTTTTGGAGTGCACGTTTTACGCCCCATGGCTTTGACAAACCTCGAGCCTGGACTTCTGGTAATCCGTCAAAGACCATCAGTCTGTGCACCATAGAGGACAGGGACCTTTATAACTAACCATATTTCTAGCAAATAAATAGATTTTAAATTTGACCGGTGCAGGATTCAATGGAGTAAAAAGAGCTCTCTATGAACTCTTTTTACTCCATTGAATTACAGAACATTCTCTATGACTGATCCATTATGGACTTGCGTGAAAAAATATGTAAATAATCATAATAAAACCAAAATATTATAAATAATTTAATAATTATAATTAACAGAATAAAAATAAATAACAGAAGTAACTTAAAGCTGTTTTGGCGAATCATTAACATTAATTAATATTAAATTGTCTTTGGGTAAACACTTCCATTAAGATATATATTTTAAAGGTCAATTTTGTTAATAGCACAATTTCACGAAACTGGTCTACTTAAATTGTGTCGGAATCGTAGAAAGTTGCGCCCCAAAATCTCTCTGCCTATCTCTATGGGAATTAGATGTGACAATTTGATTTAATTTTAAAAACGTTTCAAATCCAGACTTAGTTTGGTGAAATTGGGCTTATTTACCAGATACTTGACTAACAAAAATTACTAATAAGTTCAGGTTAGTGTAATAAAATCCTTTAGATACCGTTAAATAAATGAAAGATTTATCCTCCTTCAATCGATGGAGTTATCAATTTCATTCTGTTCAGTATCAAAGTATCCGTGGCTCAAATAGAAGAATAATGGGTATGGAATATCTTCATAACCAGCTGGTCTGTTAGACGCAGAATTAAACCTCCTGCCCATACCAATAGAAATGTCTGAGCACGCCCCGAATTGCTCCTGATTCCCACAGCCCAGGCCTTGAGTACCATTCTTGCATACTCCCCAGTTATTTCCAGCTGTGTACCTCCATTGCAAGACGCAATGGTCACAGACTAAATCATCTGGTAACTTGTAATTAACAGTATATTTAGCGCTACCTTCTTTTGGATAAAAAACTGTGCCGCCATTTTCTAATTCTAAAGGATATTCGTCGAAGCATTCTTGTTCAGACACTGATGGGTCGGGGCATATTTTGAATTCCCAAAATCCTTTGTGAGAAGTGGTTAGATCTACAGTTGTCGTCATGATGGATCCTGGTGCGTATTGAGCGACAATAACTCCTTCACCATATGTGCCTCCGGTTTCGTGTGGTCTTGGTGTTGGTAAGTCGTACGCATCACCGCATATACCGCATCTGTTGAGAAATGAAACTTTTTTTGTAACACGACATTTGACCTCGACTCACCTGATCATAAGCAAGAGGAGGTCCAAGAGTGACGACGACTGTAAAAAGACGAGTTAGTTCACGGCTGCTTCAGTCGCCGTCACTATGCCAGCCAAAGGTGCTCCATCACGCATGAAGAGAACACATGGGCTGGCAAAGCATTCCACTTGTCGATTGTTCTACAAAGAAAAGACGCACCGAACTTTTTAGTTCGATTGTCGATTCGGTCGACAAAATGTGGATGCTTCCCCCGACCAGTGCGGGTATTACGGGTGTGAGAAGACGAGGTAGGAACAAGGTTAAAGAGCTCTTCGGAATATTCTCTATGATGATATTTAATAAGTAATAGATATTTTAATTGCAAATGTATCACTATAGCTATAACTACTCAGTAATGGCTATAGAGTAGGCACGAATATATCCCGGCAGATAAAAAGAGCGGTGGCATCAAAGCCTAGCGCTCTTCCTAACTGGCGATGCCTTTATCCTAACATAACTCCACAACTCTCTTCTTCATACAAGCTCTACGGTTATGAGCACTAGGTAACCCAGCTTTCTTGAGGATGTCTCCGAATTTGTTAGAAAATACTCTCCTGTGTTTGCCTCGTATAACGCATGCATCCATGCATCAGATTTATAAATTCCCATCGAGATATTTCGTATATTTCGAACTAAAATCGTATGTCATTTCAAGTATTAATCTGAATGAAACCACTTACTTTCCACCGTTTACAGTATACTGATGTGAGAATCCGCCGCAGTTAAGTCCATCATCATCGTAGTTAGGTTTCGTTGGGAACCCTAACCTCCAAGCTGTTGCACGGGAAGGTGGTTCCACTACTCTCCCATGACCTAATACGCTTACAAATAAAGATAATACAACTAACAAACAATACTCCATCTGAAACAATGATTTTGAAATTGTATTATGGTAAGCAAGAAGAGTGTCGTTCAAGAGTGTCGAAGACAGAAAACCGAGCCAGTACATGGTTTCCTCAGTCGCCGTCATTATGACGGCCTAATATCCGGAGCATGACACACGTCATGCTATTGATATTCGTTGAGTGATGATCGCTTCAACCGGTCGTCCATTTCAATTCATTATTTTCGAATCATCTGATATATAGGTTCTAATAAAATCAAAATATGTAATACTTTTTTATTGTGGCTATACATATTATGTTCTATAATGAGGAAAGTAGAATTCTATAAAACACTGCAGTATTCATGCAGTTAATCTATTTGCCCAAGTGTATTGAATACGAAGGGCGTGAAATATTATGTTTTTTTAATATACAAAGAAACAAAATAAACGCACTAGGCCATACGTTGAGTAATATATGAATAATATTGGGTATAACTATTTATACCTAATATTATTATTCATATATTATTATTATTCATAATGTTAATATTATTCATATATTACTCAACGTGAGATTTATATTGATAAATTTTTATTGTGACTCAACATCTCACTTCGATCTGCCTGATGGTAAGCAAGGGATCCAAGAGTGCCAACGACCGAAAAACCGAGAAAATTCACGGTTGCCTCAGTCGCCGTCACTATACCGGCCTAAATATATTTTGTATTATTTATAGAAAATTATGGCCAAAGTTAACTACTGAGTGGACTTTAGATTACAAAATACTTTGGAGTAGGCCCAGACGTAAGTGGGGAGAATGGGGAGATGGTTCTACAATAGCTCGTGACGAAAAAAAAACCAGCGGGGTTAGGTTGCTCAAGTTAAAACGATTATCGTCCCTCGTCGACTAGGCAAAATAATAAAAGCTAGGCTCAATCCACCAAAATGAGACTATTGATGATAATTATAAAATGTGTCGCACAGACGATATTCGTCACAAAGATTAATTGTCTCGTTTTATTACGATATTACGATAATCGTTTTAACTAGCCAACCTAACCCCACAGGAGGTCTTTACCCAGCAGTAGAACATTAGAAAAAAACAATTGTGGTTGGCATGAAACAGCACCCGCTTGATGCCAAGTTAGTATCAATCAATCAAATTGTCACGCCTTTCCCACAGGGATAGGCAGAGACAATGGAGCGCACTTGCCACGATCCTTACACAACTTCCTTGCTTCCTTTACATCCACAATTCTCTTCATACAGGCTCTGTGGTTATGGGCACTAGGCAACCCAGAATGCTGTCCATTAATGGCGGTGACTGCTACTTACGTTCAATAACTCTAAGTACCAGTCTAGTTGAAACCGGCAACTTACTAACTGATACCAAAACACGACTAAGTCACTTCACGGTCTGTATATTTGTAAGTTATGATACTGTTCCAGATCGGCAGACTGCGCACCACTACCCACCACTCTTTTAAATTTAATCTTTAAAATACATAATAATAAATAAATAAGTCAATATTTATAATAATTATATTAGATTTTTATTTTCTAATAACTGAATAAATAAATTAAAAAATACAGATCTTGCATTATGTATCTATATGGTAATCTATGGGTTGTTTGTTTATAGTTAACAACCAAGCAGAAATATTTTCATAAGAGCGGAAACAAATAGAAAATGATTTACATTAAGTCTTAGAAAATAAAATACACAAACTAAAATTTAAATTACACTCACCTTTAACAACACTGAAACTTCAGTGAAATGTTAATTGCTACTGAAACATTTACATATACGCCTTATATATTTATACAATATTATTTATGAATGTGTGTCATGTAAACTTATCAGCCATTATCTCAATTGTTTTATAATATTGTCTAGTCTAAATGAATTTAATTATGTGATGATGGATCCGAATGGAGCTCTGGGAATTCACTAAGGCAGTAGCAACTTAAGAATACGCTGGGAGTCAGTAGAGAACACATTGGTTTGGCCGCCTAGTGACGGCGATTGGGGCAGCCGTAAACTAACTCGGTTTTTTCGGTCGTCGTCACTTTTGGACCTCCTCTTGCTTATCATCAGGCGGGTCGTAGTCAAATGTCGTAATAAAAAAAAACATTAATTTCATGTCGACTAAGAAAATGGTCTATAAAGAAATCTATAAAGATATCTGCAAATCAGAGACATCATCAAGAAAGCTGGGTTGCCTAGTTGCCATAACTGTAGAGCTAGTGTGAATGTAATGTTAGAAAGAGATGCACAACTTTACTATGAATAACACAATAAATGATAAAGACAGCATAACCATTAGCATTAGTGGGTAATTGGCAACTTATTTTTTGATAACGAAATTAGGCACAGATTTTTTGGCGAGCCACTCATTCATATAATGGCAGTCTGACAAAAGTAACTTAGTTTTGTGGCACAGTACAGATTGTAGACAGATTGCGCCCTATGCTATGGGAATCCTACTATTTCAGACATTGGCAACTACCGGGGTTAACATATTTTAGCCAATGTTAAGGACTAGATTTATCTACATAATATAACAGTATCTACTAATGTATTGACGATTTTTGCACCATTCAATACCTTATATTCAGTCGTCGTCACTCTTGGACCTTCTCTTGCTTATCATCAGGCGGGTCGAGGTCAGATGTCGTGTCACAATAAAAAAAAATATGTTTGAACATTTGATTGACACATTGATTAATGAATTAAACAAATTTTATGCGGCTTACTATCGCGTATATAAGCCGCGATAGTAAGCCGCATAAAATTTGTTTAATTCATAATGTGATAGTTCATACTTTAACATACGCACTCTATTTTTTTTTATGAATCTATTTCATCAGCCTTATTAGTCGCTTTTGTTCTTTAAGTCATTTTAGCTTCGTAGAGCCTAATAACAAACGATTGTTTTTAGGCTCTACGAAGGTTTCTGGCCGGCTTAGTAAAGGCAACTGAGGCAGCCTTGAACTGCGTCGGTTGTTTTAGTCGTCAGCATTATTTGACCTCCCCTTTGCTTATCATAAGGCAAGTCGAGGTCATATCAAGTCACAATAAAAAATAAGTTTATTTAAGAGTGGTAGGCAGTGGTACCCAATCTGCCGATCCGGGGTAGTACCACCACTTACAAGTATACAGACCGTGAAGTGATTTGGTCACGTTTCGGGATCAGCTTGTAAGTTGCCGGTTCCACCTAGGCCGGCATAGTGGATGTGATTGCTACTCACAGTTATTGAATTGTAGTAGCAGTGACATTCATTCATGGACCACACTTTGGCTTAACATCAAGCGGGGTGCTGTCATATGTCGAGTCACAATAAAAAAAAAAAAGTTGGAAGGGAGTCGCCATTAAAGAGAAACAAATAAATCATTGTAATGTTCACTACATATCTCTGATTTTGAAAATACCTGCATTGAACGAATGTCTATTTTTTATATATTTACCATTCTATACTAAGCTACTTAAGTGCTTGTATCATAGAAACAGGGCAACCAAAGTACATATATCAGAGATATATTGGTACCAGTGGTCTCGAACTCGTGCTCTCGGTTTGTGCAACCATTGCACTGCCACTACACTACGGTCGCCTTTAGCTGAAATTCCTTCACCAGCTCTCTCTCCTAGCTCTTTACTTAAGCTCTAAATTTTATATTATTATTTACAAAATTTCCCACAATAGTTCCGGTGACATTTTATCTTCAAAATAAAACATCTCTTAATTGTTTCTTAGATAACTTTGTTGATATTTATTTTTCTTATTAAATTACGCATTATATAATTAAAATGTGTTTATTTGTTTTGATATTATGTAATATTGTGTTTGGCGCCTAAAAAACTACATGCATTTTAGATACCAGCGGCTATATTATATTTCTTATGAAACTTGCCAAATCCGTTTACAACGAAGTTAAAGAGCAAAAACCGAAAAACCGAAAAAAATAGAGTTTTCTTGCACTAAAGGTGCTTCTTGTCTTGCGCATTATCAGACTACAGAAATTTCAGAAAGGCAAATAACGAGAAGCAGTCACTAGTTCCAAGTAGGCCGGCATAGTGGAAGTGACTTATAATTGTAGTAATAGTGACGTCCAGCTTAACATCAGGAAGGGTGCTGTCATATGTTAAGTCACAATAAAAATAAACAAGAAACTAAAAAATTATAACAAAGTTTATTGTTTTGAACTCAAAAACCAAATTACCATTAACAAAACCAGGTTGCAACCACACAGATAAAACGAATCATAAATAGAAAAGTATAAAAGTAAATAGGTATAACCATATATAAAAGTATCTATATATAATGTATATGTAGTATTTTCTTAAATTTTGCGCGAGGCACCACGATGGCTTGCAAAACTCTCGAAACGTCGGAATAATAAAAAAATGTAAAATCAAAACCAAAATAAACGCGATAGTAAGCCGCATAAAATTTGTTATATCAATATGTAAGTATAGCCACGTTAATGGGTAGCGACTAGAGAGACTCTCTTACTAAGCAGAGCACACGGAAGTAAGTAGATCGTCGCCACTGCAGCACCCAATCAGGAGTGTTACATTAGCGTCGCCATTAAAATATTAACAGTATGTAATTAGAAAATGGTTTTACAAGATCATTTTTAAAATATGTAGAAGTGAAAATTATGTAATAATTTTGAATATATTTCTAACAAGATATATAAGATCAAAATGTCACGCTTTCATTCTTTTAGGGATAGGCAGAGACAATGTATTACTACCTTCCACAAAGGACATGAACTGCTTTTTGAGCTGCCCAATGATGAAAAAAATGATAAATAGTAGGTACTTTCGATACTTGTTAAAATATAAAACGATATTTTCGAAATTAAATTAAAAGCAATTAAAAGAAAAGAAAGATATCGTTTCTTAATCACAAAGACACGGCATATTAACAGTTCTGCTTTGAACTGTCATAATTATAGTTTGATCATTTTGCACACTTAAACTATGCAAAATAAAGGATATATTACAATTACAATGTAATCTTCGTATATCAAACAATTTAAAATGTATATGCAACTGTTAATACAATTAGGCCCAAGCCCCCATACAAAATGAATGATGTCCTTTAATAAAATTGCACACCGGAAAATGAATAATAATATTCTACGAGTATAAGCTTCACCTTGGATCTTTCCAGCGAAGCGTGAAAAGTGGCTAAAACTGAAGCTGCCATAAACTGAAATGGTTTTTTTAGTCGTCGGCACTCTTACCATCAGAGTTAGCTGTTGATGTACATGCGTGATTTTATTGCCATTAATAATTTTAAAAACCACATTTACATATCTTGTTTTAGTCTGAAGAGCACGGTAACCCCATATAACACAATCTACGAGCGTGAAGATTAATTTTATCAAGTGAAAAATAAATGGATATGTTTTATATTCTTTCCACAAAAACAAAATTATAAATCTATATATTAATAATATAATTATTACGTCAAAGTATTATAAAACAGCTCAGCATTATCAAAATTATGATAAATTAGCTAAATCTTCCATCAATACAAAAATTAAATAAATGCATTTTTTGTTGTGACACGACGTGTGACCTCGACCCAACTAATAATAAGCAAGAGGAGATCCAAACTAGATCGGCATAGCGGATACGTGACTGCTACTCACAGTTATTAAATTGTAGTAGCAGTGACACCCATTCATGGACCACACTCCAGCCCAATATCAAGCGGGGTGCTGTCATATGTCGAGTCACAATAAAAAAAGTGCCGACGACTGAAACAACCGAGTTGTTACGCCTATAGTCCCGGGTTCGAGTCGCCGTCACTAGGTTTAAGGAGGGATTGAAAATACCAAGTCAGATTGCCTTAGTTGCTGTTAAAGTGAGTCATTATCGGATAGAGTAATCAACTTAACAACTATCAAAGGTTGACTAGCAAATAAAACCTTTCGTATATTTTACAATAAAGAAATATTAATTTTATTGAGACGCTACATTTGAGCTGGACTAGCCTGGTGGTAATCCAAGATCCCCGACGACTTTGCTGAATAATCTAAGATTATGGGAAGAGGAGAACACATGGGCTGGTAATACACTTATAAATTGTTCTTTAGAGAATTGACGCGCCGAATCTTATAGTTCAACTGCCGACTCTCTCAAATCGGACATATAAAGGCATAAGTAAACAAAGGAAAACCTTCTAGTAATGAATAATACACTTATAATTATCTAAATAGGAAAAATAGTTTTGTATTAAGTAAGAATGCTATTTCCAATTGATAAAGACACTTATGGATAAGAAATAACAAAGAAATAAACCCTATGTTGCTTATAAAGAAAATACTTACGAAAGTATAAATCAATCAATCAATCAAATTGTCACGCCTTTTTCCCCCAGGGATAATCGAGCGCTGCAAACCACGATTCTGACATAGTTCCCTCGCTTCCTTCACATTCACAATTCTCTTCATACAAGCTCTATGGTTATGGGCACTACGCAACTTAGCTTTCTTAAGGATCTCTCCGATTTGGTCGAGTATAAATAAATGAATCATAAATAAATCGATGCTTAAAATTAAAAAAAAAATAGGAATATACTACAAAATAGGAATAAGGATAACTTTTTCATTAACGATCGCATTTCAGCCATATCTGTAATTAATATGGCCAAGGGGTCAAAGCTTGTATGTCTAAATAAATATTATTTTAATGCCAAGAAAAAGGTAAAAGAAGAAAATAGACATTATCCCCTAACTTACAATATAGTATTAACTGAGGTTTTGCGCGAACATTATTTATTAATTAACGCTGTCATTAAGGAGTGTATGTGGAGTGACGATAGCGGATAGAATAAGGAATAGTGGGTACAATTCGCAATAGATTGAACAAACAAGCAGGGCCGTCTTTACCGGGGGTTCAAGGGGTGCAGTGCACCCGGGCGCAGAGTCCTAGGGGGCGCATGCTGACCGCCATAAACTTCGATAGATACTATACTGAGACCACGCGAGCGGAGCCTTGACTTTCGCACCCCGGCGCTGAATATGCTTAAGACGGCCCTGCAAACAAGGATTCAATGCTCCGATGGTTTGGACACATGGAAATGATGAGTGAAAGTAGATTGACGAAAGGAATTTATAAATCTCATGTGGATAGTTGCGTAAAAGCGACAAATCGAAAACATCCTCAAAAAAGCTGGGTTGCCTTGTGCCCTTAACCGTAAAGCTTGTATTGTAGAGAGTTGTGGATGCGAGGGAAGCAAGGGAGTTGTGTCAAGATCGTTATAAGATGGAGCCTTTTCCCCACAGGCAGAGACAATCGAGCGCCACTTGCCACTTTCACTCATCCTTACTAGTCCTTTATTATTTTATTTTATTATACATTGTTATATCTACTAAGCTACTAAAGTGCTAGTATCATAGAAACAGGACAACCAAAGTACATATATCAAAGGTACATTGGTACCGGTGAGTGGTATCGAACCCGTTCTCTTGGTTTGCGTAACCATTGCACTACCACTACACCACGGTCGCATTAGGAACAACATTTCTTGGCGGTCATAATTTGGTTGGCTTTATCTTGAATTTTTTTTAGTAATAAAATTCGTAAATAGACAACATATACAAAGTACTTACATTTAATTTAATATCACTGAACCAATTTCTATGAACACCAAAGACCAAAATAATGGCCGGTCAACTGAACAAACAACTTATCTGTCGATAGTTACAAACGAATCTAAATCGAGCCCTTTCTAATTTTCCTAAATCGATTCAATTTTGCTTTCTCTTAAAAATTAATTTTATGGTGAATTGGCGATTTAATTTTGTCAAAGGTGACAAGGTACTTGTAAATCTTGTTTACTCGATTCCGTACAGGGCATGTGATTATACAAAGTATTGTTAGACAGGTTTTCACTACACAAACCCACAAGGTATACCATAACTAAAAAGTTCGATGCGTCTTTTCTTTGTAGAACAATCGACAAGTAAAATGCTTTGCTGGTCCATTTGTTTTCTCCATCTTATTACCGTAGATGCGTGAAGAAGCACCTTTGGCCGGCATAGTGAGGAACCGTGAACTGACGCGGTTTTTTTTTCAGTCATCGTCACTATTCGATCTCCTCTTACTTATCATCAGGCGGGTCGAGGTAGGCAGTGGCTGCCAATCCGGGGCGGTACCACCACTTAGAAGTAAACAGACCGTGAAGTGACTTAGTCGCGTTTCAGGATCAACTTTTAAGTTGCCGGTTCCAACTAGGCTGGAATCAAACCCACGGCTGCCTTTAAAAAGCCTTTCACAATAGCGACATAATACAATAAATGCGCAAAAAGTAAAAAATAATGTATTTATTTTCACACATGTTCCTTGCCATAATTTTAGATAAATAAGTTAAATAATAAACATCACAACTTAATGAATACTTAAAATTAACATTTAATATGGCCGTTGCGTAAATTCAGAATTTAACTCGAATATCAGTTCAATTAAAACCAAATTTACAAAACGCAACGTTTAAAATTCTCTTATTTTCTATTGTGGGCATAAACTGTATAGTGATTATTATATTATAGTGACAGAAACACTTAGGCAGAGACTAAATTACGCCTGATACACGGACCGTCTTTAATTCTAATTGCTATCCCAATTTAGTCCGAGCCTAAAATGATGTTGCTCATTTATTTATTTAGTTATATTACATATTTCTCAACGAAATCTCCAAATCAAATTTACTAAATCAAACTGCATTTATATAAAACATTTGTATGGTTTATTATCGTATTTATTTCAATTAATACAAATAGTTTATAACACTAAGCAAAAACTAACGCGTTAATAAACCGCACAAATTGATTAATTCACATTAAAATAATAAAGTCAATTAACAATTAAACTTTAGACATTTAAAAACAAACTTTCAACGTGAAAAAATATCATTTTACGCATTTATATATACATAACATACATTGATATTATATTAACTTTTACCTAAACGTAAATCACAGATAAAGAGTGTTGAGAACAACAAAAAATAATAATCATACGATGAAACTTAACACTAGGAAGACAGGCTATATTGTATACAATATTACAGATAGCCATATAAACTCAAATTAAGTTTTTGGCCATCTAATTTGAGTGATACAACAAGGTGGTCAAGAGTAATTGAAAGAGTTAGGGAAGTTTAGTTTATTCTTGTGTTGAAAATAGAAAAATTGGTACTAAAACAAAATAATGATTTACTATCAGGCCGTTCCTTACACGCGGAAAATGTGTGTGGTTGCCTTACCAGGTTGTTTGGGCCACATTTATTTTAGTATGGTTTTATTTTACGTCTAATTCAGATAGAATTAACCCGTCTCTTCCTAGTATTAAACACATCGAAATTCATGTTAACGACGATCACCAATTTAACTAAAAAAAAACTAACATTTAAGAAAATCGACGTTACGTTAAAAAATAATTAAAAAATGGCCAAAAAATTGCAATAATGTATTGTTACATTGCCTATTTGCTAATGGAAGCGCCTTTTAATAACACACTGAAATCATAAAACATGATGTAAAACAAATTTAAACTGAACAGCAAAGAAAAGTGATTTGGGCCTCATTATGATGTTACTGCATATCGATGGTTACTGCAAAACTTATGTTACTACTCCCTCATTAAGAATCTGAACGGAGTAAAACGAAGTTCTATTTCTGAGTAAAAATAAGTCAGAATTTGGCTTATTTCGCCTCGTCATCGTCACCGTCCCGTAGTTTATTAAAATTACTTTTTGTGCACTAGTTATCAAATTCAGTTTTTGTGGGCAGCATTAACAAATTAGTTTTAAGCATTAATTGAATAAAATCAAACCTAAATCACTTTTCTAACACCCCAACCAACAAAACAGATTCTAATAATAAAATGAAAATAAGGAAAAACTAAATCATTTTAATTAACACCTAAATCAAAACAATTTGTTAATTAGTGCATCAATCGTGAATGATAAGTGCTAAGTATAGAAATATAAAATTATTAAAATAGGAATACTAATAGCCAATGCAAACTGCAAATCGAACGTCGTTAAGAGAGAAATAGAGAATAACAACGAAACAGTAATATTTAGGATACAAGAAAATAAATCAAAGCCAAAGAAAGGGTTGAGTTAGCGTCATTAACAGAATTATTATAATCTTACTTTTGAAATTAAGTACCTTTGGATTCTCAACAACTCTGATCCTGGAGTTAGAAGAATTATTGCAAATTAGGTAAGGTAAAGAAAGTATGTATAATACAGATCTGTAAGATGGTCTCATTGCATTGAGTTTGCATTGAACTAAAAGATCTAAAACTAAAGGACACTCATTAATCTCAAAATATTTGGTCAACCACTTAACTAATAGTTGTTATCACTTACGTTTATAAGATCTGATTACACACAAACATTTGTACAACAAAAACGTGATTGCAAATAACTCATTATCTTCAAAAACAATAAAAACAAAACAAAAAAAAGTTATAAATAATAATTATACAAAAATTTAACTTTAACAGCTACTAAGTCGTTATAAAAATTACGCCCAATTATATTCGATAATACGTTTTGTAGATCAATATTAAGATATGTGTAAAATACTGCTAGATATAAATGAGCTAAATTACACATTATTTGATTACAGTCTGTAGGCCTGGGCCCTAAAATGAATGAGAAATATAAGTTATTAATGTCGACCGCTGACCTTTACTTTCAAATACAAATAAAAACAATTTGACAAGTGCCAGCATATTCTCAGCCGACTTTTGGCCACTTACAACCTTATTACACTAATTAAACTCCTTATCCGGTCGCATGTGGAACATAACAGTCGGTTTTGATATGCTTTACTTGATGTCTTGCAGAGCATGCCTCAGTCAGACTTTGGATCGCTCAATTAGGTTGTCTAAAGTGGCTAATAGTCGACCAATAATAGTTTATACAGCTCAGTGTATTCTAGATCGACTCCATTAGAGCTTTCACGGCAAATTCGTGTAGGGACCTAATAGTGAAGTGTAGGGCATTATTATGCTCCTCCGAATATTTCGAATATAATTAAACGCAATCTATCAGTCTTATAAAGTAAAAAAGTTACTTATTCCCTTTGCCAACTTGTTCATTTTTACTTTCGCCGTCTCGTTCTTTATCAGCAACATCCTTATCAGCGCTTTCAGAAGTTTCGGCATCTTTTGTTTTACATTGAAATTCTTCATTTAATAATCTTTCAAAATCAGCTGATACTTTGTTAACATTTTTTCTCATTACAGCATCGGGAAAAGTCTGAAAATAAAAAAAACTAAAGTACTTTGAAGACGTGGTAAGTCCCAGATTCGAATCCCAGTCAGAGCAAAAGCCTTTTTTTAACATTTCTATACTAAGCTAGTAAAGTGCTTGTATCATAGAAACCACACTGCCACTAGACCACGGTCGCCTTTGTTCCACAGCATTTACTTGTAATGTTTGTTAATAAGGAAATAAAATGAGGCAGAAATATACTCAGTCTGGTTGTTTAAGAGTGTAAGGCATTTGTTATTTGTCTTGTCTGTGCATACTCAGGATTATATCACCCAGATACCACCACGGGTACAATACTTTTAAGCGTACAAGACCGTAAATGACTAAAGCAAAGTTTAGCCCGCTGCTGCTTGTGGGCATCTGTGGCAGCAGTCACCTTCACTAATGGACCTCACTGCAGCTTAACATCAGATGAGGTGCTGTCATATATCGTATCACAATATTCAAAAAAGACGCTTGTGGATAGCTTTTACTTTTATTATGCATATTCACCTTTAAATACAGACGAACATTATTAAAAATCCTTCTAAAATCTTGCACAACTTGCTCTTGCTCCGAATAAGTATTGCTTTTCAGTTTGGCAGCTATATCATGCAGACACATTGGGTGCCTTACTACCTCATAGAACCTTGGAGCCTGAAACAGATGAAATATAATTAGGTATTGTTATTATTTTTACATAATAGTGTTTAATTTTCGACAATAATAAAAAACTCTATACTCACTACTTTAATATCCATATCATTTTGTATAAACTTTGCTTCGTTAATTTGTGACAGATTATTCAGCAATGTTTCAAACTTCTTTATTATTGCAGCTGGAAGTGATTTCTTCTTTTTAGGGTGATACCAATTGCCAACCGCTTTTGGCTTTACTTTATCAGGTTCTGCTTCTACCTTCGTAGATACATCTTTAGCTTGATTCTTAGCTTCTGTGCCATCATATTCATTATCTAGTTCAGAAGTTACCGTTACAGGAGAAGGGTAGTTTTTATTTCCATCCAACTCCCATAATCCCGACATATCATTAGACAAATAACGACTTGAATGCCAAATTTCATGATGGGCCTCCTGAAAATCTTCAGCGTTCAAACCCAAGGCATCGTACAATCTTGCAGTGTCAGATTTCGAATCGTGGACAAAATCTACTAACTTAGGTGCAGATTGCTTGGCAGCCTCCCATGCTTTGTCCGATGTCATTGAATTTAAAATATCTAATGGCAGAGGATGTCTTAAATCGTAAAATGGCATTCCTTGACGAAGTATTTGTTTATCATCAGTGAATATGTCTTCGGCGTGTCTCGGCATGACACATGGCCATGATTCCAAATTATATTTGGGATGAGGTGCTAACGTTACAGCTGTAAAGGGCACTTTCATTTTCATAGAAGAAATATCTTCCTGAGTCGTATTTTCATAAGCAACATCTGTAGCTCCTGGTGGGTATGGCGGTAGGTTATCGGGTTTAATTGGTACCTTATAGCTACCAGGTTTCATGTATACTTTAGACATTTCTTGAAACTCATCGTTTTCGCGATCAATATATTGCATGGGGCCAGAGATATTAGGCACTACAGGTGAAGAAATCTGTAGGTCGTGACTCTGATGAGTTATAAAGTCATTAGGCTCTTTTTGGACCATCTGACCCCACGTCGCAAAAAAATCATTCTCTTCTTTTGTATCACCACAGCTATTCATCTTTTGAAGATAGCAACTCCTCATGTCTGGATTATTACTCATACTGGGTATGAGTGTCTTTTCCACATGACTCAATGGTATCATTTTAGATTTTAACTCCATTTCTCTACGTAACAATAAGTCGTAAGGAACATTACAATTGGATTGGCTTGGAGTTTTACATAGTTCGGCGTCAATTTTATGTTTCAATTGAGCATATATTTCACGTTGCTCAGCTTGACATAGACCTTCTATAGCACGAAAGTCAGGTATGTTAGTAATAGTCCACGATTGTCGAGGCTTCGCTTCTTTGTATTGGGCTTTTTGAAAAACATCCACGTCACTGTGCTCACTAGATGGAAAGAAATTATGTGGACTTTGTGTTGGTATTACAGGTAACTTTTTACAAGGAAACCCCGGTCTTGTTGGCCATGTATTCTCCATGAAACTTTGATTGCATTGCTGACTTTGATTTTGTACCCACGGAGGTTGCATGACGTTAAAAGACTGTGGGGATGAATTAATGCAACGAGGAATACTGACATGTGGCTTCACAGATTGAAATTTATTCTGGTTCTGGTGGCGAGGTCCTGCAGAATTAGTTGAGTAGTAATTATGTGTAAAGCTTTTTTGTTCCATAGTAAAACCATGATCTAGACACTTAAATGTTTTGTATATATGTGCCAGCATCTCTTTTGTCACGGCTTGCCATTGGACAAAACATTCCCTTATATCTGGACTATAATACTTGTTCTCAATTCTAGAAAACGTATCGTGCTTTTCACTAAGTAATTCTTTAACTCCTTTCCAACCGTCCAGTATTCTTACAAATGAAAATATAAAGTTCTTAATAACCCATGGGATTCCTTGCGAATGTAAATTAGCAACGGCACTGTCAGGTTTTTGAACATTCGACCTAGTTTTAGCACAAATCGAGTGAATGTTTTTAAAACAAGGACGATTGTGATGCGCTATAGCTATATTTTCGGCATCAGTGCAAGCTTCAATAGCTAGCTGAACAATTTGATTTGGTATTTGATCATGAATAACGATTTTATCAAGAGCAGTCAATAAAATGTCTGACGGTTCGTTGGTTGATTTGACATTTTGTTTTTGGACATTAGTATCCGTACGCGGAGTTGGAGGAGTATTGGATTCTGTTAAGCTGCATAGTTCAGAAACCATCTTCTCTCCCTCAGCAAAGAAGTCCAAACTGGAGGTCGATTCAGAGGTATAATTTCTATCTTTTCTGTGGTCGTCATTGTCTCTATACCTCTCATGGGTATATCGTGTATCGTTCGTTCCGGTCCTTTTGTCTTGAGTTTTTACAATTTTCTTCTTGGCACCAGTGCCGATGGGTTCTTGATTGGAGTTAGTCCATGTATTTTGCGTGCGACGTTCATTGTTAGGGTTTCTATCACCCATAGTATTCGGGCGATTAAACTTGGGAGATCCCGGCTCGAAGATCAAACCAACAAGTGGGGAATGTGGCGGGGAACTGAATGTTGGTGGTGATGTGTTAATATATCTGAAAAATATTAGGCTGTATTGTGATTACAAGCTCAGGAGGAGGAATGATTTTAATGCTATCTCATCATATTTTGGAAAAGCTCCGCGTCAATTACTATGTAAAGTCGTATTTGAATAAAGCAAAAGCCTATGTATCTTTGATATAAGTATTTTGATGACTCAGAGTCTATGATATTAGGGCTGTTTATAAACGAGCACCTGCGCTTTGTTTGCGTATAAGTAAGGCATATTTAATGTCGTTCACTATTGAGAGAAAATTTACAACAAATCCATTTAATTCACTACTAACAGTCACGCACTGAGCGCATTGCCGACGTTGTTGTTGTTGCGTTTATCGCTTCGTGGTAAAAACGCAACATATACGCTGCGTATAAGTTAACTTAACGTAAATGGAGCGCGTGTGAAAGTACTTATAGAAGAGCACTTTTATTACCTATGTATAAATGTAAAAATACATTGTGTAAAATAAACAAAAAATACCTAGAACAATATGGTTGATTTGAGGAATTTCCCTCGCTGGCGCTTGTCGCTGCCCGGGAATATGAAATACTTGTATCCGATATATTTTTACTCACGTTACCTGCTTATAAATTAGAAATGGATTAAATTTGCTTTTTAGACTAAACATATTATATTATACTAGCAAACCCGGCAGACGTCGTTGTGCCGTCAAGTTGTGCGCGATTAAGGATTCTACGATTGAGTCATCATTTTTAGATATCTCACTGTTTACTATGGTCTCTATGTTAAATCTTTAAATTATAGAATTCTTCCCCTTCTTCCAAATGTTCTGTAATAGGATTATAATTTTCTATACTTTCTAGAAAGGCAATAAAAGTACCTCTCAAATATAAGTAGTGTTGTCAATTGTTCAGCAAATTAAGTTTGGTGACATACCAACAGTTGCGCCACCTACCGGATGTTTTCAAACCATCCAGGAACCCATTAAATTATACACACAAAACATCCAAATTCGTCCAGTCGAAAAGGAGTTAGTTCAGGACCGTGGGAAGTAGCGCTCCACATTGATTGATTCATTGAGATTTGGCAGTTTAGACCAAACATATATTTAAGCTTTCCATCTATATTACATATTTGTGCTATAAAGAGATAATAATAAAACAGGAATTGTGCCCGAGATATACAGAGAGAACCTACTGCTTCTTGCCACGATCCTGTTAGACAAACCGTAGAGAAGCTATAATAATAACCGTAGAGTCTTTGTATGTGAAAGAAGCAAGAGAGTTTTATTAGGGCAGTTCAAGTTAAATGTACATAAATGGGTATCAGAAATACCGTATCCCTTTTGTTGAGTCGAAATTAAATTTATAGTTTCAATACTTTTGCTTTTATTAGTGGATTCATTTGGTGGTACTTGTCGAATTAGATTCCGTTCTGATCCGTCATTTTTTGGTGTTTCACCTCGTTTACTTGCATCGGAGCTAGCATACTCTTGCATTTGGTTTACCACGAGATTTCTGAAAATTCAAACGAAAATTTATTATTTTATTTTTATTAGCCTATTTATTTGTCCCACTGCTGGGCAAAAGCTTCCCTCTCTTTTTTCCATGACTCACGACATTTTGCGCCACGAAATATTGTAAGAGTCCATCTCATCTTGCCATCTCTGTTTGGGCTTGCTGCGATGTCTTCTGCAATTTGAAGTGGACTTTGCCTATAATGCAACAGACATGTGACAGAGATGACCTACCCAGGTCCCACTTTAGTTTGTCGGCTTTTTCGGCTACATCGGCAATTTGTGTTTTGGAGGGCAGTATGGTGCTAAAAAATTTATTTATGAGTTTTACGCCCAGAATACTGTGTTCTATGGCTCTTTGACAAACCTCTTTAAACGTACAAACAAAAATAATCATAGTTAAATTTAAATACGATATATTCATGCGATAAACGGATAGACGAAGACGAAACTCAGATATGCTTCCCACTAGGTTGACTGACGATATAGTAAATTACCAGTGGATGCAACTGGCATCTTGACGTTCGAATTGGCGTTTTAAGAGGGAGGCCTATGTTCAGTGGACATCTTTTGGCTGATGATGATGAATTAACGGATAAAGTTATTCTTTTATGAGGTCGAAGAGTTATGATCGAAGAAGGGAGAGTGAGGCCTTTGCTTAGAAGTAGGACAATTAATTGGCTTATAATAATAATATATTATTTTTTTCATTTCCTCCTACTCATTTCAACTCAACATCAAATGCAAACTTAACATTTTGCGATAATAAAGCCGTTGTCAAAATTTCATTACAATATGAGACATTTTGTATTTTTAACCGTTTAAAAAAGAAGTAAAATAAAACCAGATTTAATCGACAATAACTCCTAAAATATAACCAACTAAGCTTAGTTTGTTGGACACATTCAATTTAAGGCGTTTTATTCTATAAAAAGGACTAATTTATTAGAAAAATTAAGATCAATTAATATTCATTAAAAAAACTAATTATATTAAACTAATTATTTAATAACTATGATTATTTACGCGTAAAGAAAATATTCTTTAACTGGACTTCTTAATTTTTTACACAAAATTGACATAAAATTAAAATCGAGTTGGTGGATTTAAAATTTTCTATAGTACCTTATATCGTCCATATTGGAAAAAATATTCAACATTTTTTAAAAACTACTATTTCTTCCACGAAACCTCTTTTCCACTACCTTCTTGCGCTTTTACATAAACCACACTGGACATCTTGCGCGATAACAGCTGTTGTCAATAGGTAAACTTTTGATGCAGGTTTTATGAAGATACTTATTTTTAATAGTTATAGAAAAATACGCGTTTAATTTTGTGTGTAATTAACTGTAAAATATACAATAGACTTACCGGAAACAGCTTCTCCTACCACAAGAAATTACCAAACAATATATATATATAAAAAAAGGGAAAAACACGAATAAAATTTAACAATAACTTATACTTAATTATTCTGTTTTAAAAGATGTTATATTTGGTAAAATTGAACACTTATTAAGGATCTTAAATTTATTATATTATTCATTAGGTTTTTTTCACCTAATTTTATTTGAAGTTTTTTTGTGAATGACTTGTGAATTGTCGCGGAAACCATATGATCGATTTCAATTGTTTTTGACAATATATTTTTAATTCCCAGCTATCCATGAAGGTATATTGGAGAATCATGAAAAATATATCTTTCATTAAATATGTTTTAAATATAGTTAGGTTCATATATCATTAAATATATTTAATTACAATTTATATATCGAAAAATATAATTAATCAAAATTTTTAAACAAAAAACCTTTTTTGAATGACTGAATATACCAAGTTCTTGTTACAACACTATATAAAACAAACAACAAGTTTCAAGTACCACGTATATTAACAATAAAATATCAATTGACGAGTGATATCCTTTATGTGTTCTGCCCATCCTATAACTTTGGATACTTCAAGCGAAGCGTAGTGACGGCGACTCACGCATCTGTAAACCGTTTTTTCAGGCGACGGCTTCAGTTGCTTACCATTAAGCGAGGCGAGGTCAGTAGTCGAATTTCAATAATATATGTATACCTTTATATAATTGACTACTGATAACCGATGGGGAAGATAGGTTCATGAGTGGAGACCACGAACTGGAAGACGAAGCGTAGGTAGCCCTCCCACAAGGTGGACTGACGACATAGTGACAGTCACGAATAACCCGTGGATGCAACTGACATCTGGTCATTCGGAATGGCGTTCTAAGGGCCTCCGCCTATATTTAGCTGTGGACGTCTTCTGGCTGATGATGCTATTCTTTTCTAGGTCCAAAAGGATAGGATAGAGTGGATACACACAAAATCCTCATCTCCAATGCCTTATCACCTTTATCAAGCCAGGGGAAGTTAAAAATAAATTAAATAAAACCACAGATTCAGATTTTTTTTATATAAACAGTAATGTATAAATAATAAATTCATTAATCGCATAATCTATATTATTAAGATAATAAGATATCAATCAATGAATTAAATTGTCACGCCTTCTTTCCACAAGGATAGGCGGAAACAATGTAGCGCCACTTGCGACGATACAGACACAACTTCCTCGCTTCCTTCACATCGACAACTCTCTTCATACAAACTCTATGGTAATTGGCACTAGGCAACCCATCTTTTTGAGGATATAAGGATATAATATAAGATACGTTAATAAAAAGAGAAAGAAATGAAGTTAAAAAATACTCTTAATAAACACTATAGCTAAGAAGAAGGCATGTTTCAGGTCTCCGTTTGGTGCATCATTGCATAGGTCTGTTGTACATGCGCACACTTCCTGCCGACCCCCGAAACCTCCACGATGATAGCATGAATCCTGAAAAAATATTATTCGGTCAAACGGTCACGAAGGTACGAAAGAACACAGATATGAATTAAAATTATTTTTGTCTACATGTGTAGACACACACATCCAGGCGACCTCGTTAGGCGCGGGAAGCTGCTGAACTGGGAACCACAAGCTGCGCAAATACGCCAACCTCGGTACAAGTTACGAATTTGAGTCGATTGAGGTCGAGATGATGGACCGTTGGCGACCTTCAGCCAAGCGCCTGTCCAAGGAGTTGTCCAAGCGGCTGATGGAAACAGGAAAGCTGGTAATCATTTCTGCCGACGTATTTAGCTTTACTAAAGAGGAAATGTTGGCAGTATCCTTGGGACGTCTCCAGCGAATATATTTTTTACAGTTTGATTTTTTAATAGAGACGCGATATCTTACCTCGACTTGCAAGGGAAAGTCAAAGAGCGCCAACGACTGAAAATACAGTTTCCTCTGTCGTCGTCACTATGCTTTTTACGCTGCGCTTGCTTTTGAACAAAGCGTATAAAGCTGGGTTATACTCCTATGGTTATACTCCTAAGATGGGGAGAACACTGAAGCTGGTAAGGAATTCCACTAGTCCATTGTTTTACAATGAAACAACGCAGAACCTTTTAGTTTGACTGCTGATTCGGTCAACAGAATGCGAATGCTTTCCCCGACCAGTCCAGGTATCACGTGACCTTAATGACGAGATAAAAACAAGGTTCTATAATATAATTCACATTACCTTTACTTATAGAAATTAGGTCAAACTGAAACCCACCTTAAACTTAGATTCATCCCACCCGCATGACCTTATAACTCTACTTTTAGGTAGATATCCATTTATTTCATGTTCAACTTGTTGTATAACCTTCCTGCACAATGTGTGAACATTGCCTCTGTCTAATTCTGAACAATTCCTCCTTAGATTATCAGGCAAGATGTCTCCTGTGCATTGAGGATTCTTCACGCTGTTACATTCATAACAGACGATCGCTGATGCTGTGGAAGCAGATTACAACCTTTTAATAATGCGTACCTAGAGAGAGTTGTGGCAACGGGCAAGATTGACGATAGAAGACCACGAGGCAGTTTCAGATAATAAAATTATTATTTTAGAAAGGTACATGGGGCGTTGGAAATATAGTGGCCCTACACTCATAAAAATTATAAATCCGGCAATGCCACAAAGGAAGGATTTCTCTTATATTTGCAAGAGTGGTAGGCAGTTGGTAATTTGTCTTGTCTGTTGACTCGAAGTAGTACCTATTACCAATTTTAAGTGTTCAAGTGTAAAGTGATGAAATATGGCACTGAGACGTGGCCCCTAATTGTTGGCCTGTTGGAAAAGCTCAGAGTCGCTAAGAGGGCAATGGAGAAAGCTTCGTGTGTCTTTGCGCGATAGAATCCGGAACGAGGATATTCGCCAAATAACCGGAGTTACCGACATAGACATACCGACATAGGATTTGCGAGCTGAAGAACCAACAATCGATGGGGAAGAAAGGTCCTAGAGTAGAGACCACGAACAGGAAGACGCAACGTAGGTAGGCGTCCCACTAGGTGGACTCACGACATAGTGAAAGTCACGAATAACCGGTGGATACAACTGGCATCTTGTCGTTCGGAATGGCGTTCTAAGGGGAGGCAACTTACAAGCTGATCCCGAAACGCGACCAAGTCACTTCACGGTCTGTATACTTGTAAGTGGTGGTGCTACCCCGAAGCCTGGATTGGCAGACTGGGCACAACTGCCTGCCACTCTCATGGACGCGACGCACTTCAGTTTAATCGAGCAAAAATAAACTATAAAAAACGAGTGTGAATTAGTGGAAATATTTATGGTGGAAGCACCAACAATAAAATGAAGTGGACGTAAGGAAGTGACTATTTATCATACTGGTATTGTCCTCGAACTCAATGTAGTGACCATGGATGGGACACAATATTTTATTATAATAAATGACCACTCCCATACTACGTAGCATCCTATTATAATAAGTTCTTTACTATAGATTATATTAGCTACGTAACTACGTAGGAAATTTTGTTGTGGTACGACCCAAGGTAAAAACTGGGAGTGACTCCGTCGCGTTTCAAATAGTTAACTGTGTATTAAATTAATCGTTAATCTTTTTTTTTATTATTGTGACCCGCCATATGACAGCACCCAGCTTGCTACTATAATTCAATATCTGTAAGTAGCAGTCACATCCACTATGCCAGCCTAGTTGGAACCGGCAACTTAGAAGCTAATCCCGAACCATGAATAAATCACTTCACGGTCCTGTAAGTGGTGGTACTACCCCCGATCGGCAGACTGGGCACCACTGCCTACCACTATGATCTATAGCTTAAAGAATACCTATATTGTGGCTCGACATTTGATAGCACCCCGCCTAATGTGAAGGTGGTCTACGAATGGAGGTAACTGCTCACTGCTTAGTTGGAACCGGCGACTTTCAAGCTGATACCGAAACGCTACTAAGTGGTGCTACTACCCCGGTTCGGCAGACTGGGCAAAAGATAACCAACTGTTTGTCTACCACTCTTCCTTACTGTATTTCTAGATTCCGATTGCAATCCTAGAGATTTCTCAGAACTTATTGTTCAGCAAAATGTTTAGCAAATAAAATAATAACCGTGTCGACTTCGTGGTACTCGTAACTTCCATGATCTATGACAACTAGAGAACCGTAGTGCTGGGCGACCCTTGTCGTCTTCACTCTAATGCAGGAGTCAATTAAATAACCGAAATAACCTATAGATTCTAGGATATTTCGAAAGACAGATAAGAAAAGGTGTGTGTTAATGAAATTAAAGGTAACTTACCACAATTAAAAGCAGCTATAAAAGCCAATGCCCAAACAAAACAGCGATTCATGTTTTAAAACGGATTCAAAGAAGTGTGTATTCAATGTAAAATATTTGTGTCGAATGAGGAGATGCTGCGATGACGTCACAGGACATGGTATCCCGCGTGTTGGTCTTAAAAAGGAAACAGCTCATTGAAAAGATTTAACTTGATAAGGATGTAAAATAGGGTCACAGAATTTGATTAAATTTATGATCGTTAAATCTAATCTGATTCTAAATCTCCAAATTCAGACAACAAATCTAAAAGCAATAAAACAATAGAATTATAATGAACAAATTTATTTAAACAATAATAAGGGTAAAATGATTTACATAATAGATACTGACATATATTTGTCAGATTAGATTTAACAAACTAATAATAATTAGATATAATTACTATGAGCTCAGACAAGAAATGGTGTCGCAATTGTTATCAACACAATACTAATTAACTAGAAACTTAAGGTTAAAGTGACACAACTGCAGCTTAGAATACCAAAACGAATCTAACTAGTAGAACAACCACAGAAGTGCCACCTAAATCTAATGAAATAAACACAGAGACTAATTTATTTGTTCTTATGAAATTTGTTAATTCACTCTAACATCACCAAAACCTAAGTAGAGCGACCGAGATGAGCATAATTGCTGTTGCTCCTACTGGAATTGAAGCAGAGTTGCATCCGTCTTCTAAACATGAGCATACGACTTGTCTACCACCAAAACCAGATCTCTGGTAACAGTTGCCCTGAAAAGTACGAAGATCTTTTTACACTACATCTAACACATCTAAAAATATTAGTTAGTTTAGGCTTACTTTAGAACCGTCTGGTTTTTATAAAGGAATTCGTACTTCTGATAATAATGAAATCCTACAAAGATAATAATAAACAACGAAAACCTTTAAATTTGTGCACTCTTTGTATTTTTCATAAAATTTCATGTATTTGCTTAAAGTTATTTTAGTTTGAAAGTTTTAGCTATCCATATCGAGCTATCCTATCTATATGGTAGGCAGTCAGTCAGTGGTCGTCAGTCAATTCGGTGTAAGACGTACACAGTTTCGGGATCAGCTTAAAAGTTGCCGGTTCTATCTAGGCCGGCATAGTGATTGCAAGTGCTAACTGTACCTGTGTCTTCTTCGTCCATAGACCAAAGAATAAACCATCGAACATCAAAGGCGACCGTAGTGCAATGGTTACCTACCCAGACCGAGAGCACGGGTTCAAAACCACTTGCTCGTACCATGGTCGAGGATATATCCTATCATCGTATCCTGGATACGTATCCTGGATCATCGTAGGATATATCCTACGATGATATATGTAGGAATGTTTTTAGTTGTCCTGTTTCTATGATACAAGTACTTTAGTAACTTAATATAGAAATTCAAATTTAAAAAAAAACGGACAAGTTTCACGCGGTAATTCTTGATTTGCGAGACCATTTCGCAAACCAAAGACCACAGTTAATAAATTGATGAATAAATTAAGATCCAAAGACACATCATCATTATTTTCATCATCAAAGCCACGCTTCTATTGAATTAAAACTATTTCTAAAATGTAAATTACCTTGAAACTGGATTCATCCCATCCACAGCCACGAATGACTCGGCTATCTGGCGGCATGCCGTTCATTTCGAATTCCACCACCTGGGAGATTTTCCTGCACATGGTGTCCTTTGGTCCGCACGGCAGTCGGAGTGAGTCCGGCAACTGATCCAAGAGGCAACGGGAGTCATTATGACTGTTACATTGGTAACATGTTATTGCTAAGCCTGCAGAAGAACATAAACACTATTTAAAGCTAAGTTTCTTTATAGAATAATCGACATGTGGAAGATTTTTTTACTGTGACTCGACATATGAGTGCACCCCGCTTGATGTTAAGCGGGAATACGGTCCATGAATGGAGGTCACTGCTACATTTCAATCCGCAATAGCAGTCACAAACTGATCCCGAAACGTGACCAAATGACTTTACGGTCTGTATACTTGTAAGTGGTGGTACTACCCCGGATTGGCAGACTGGGTCCACTGCCTACTGCTCTGCCCGATCTGAAGCAAATATCAGCTCTACCAATCCATGAGTTTCCCCCATCCTATAACCGTAGATCCTTTAAGCGATACGGGATAAAAGCACCTGAGGCAACTATTAGATGAGATGGATTTTTGAGTCGTCTTGCTTACCAATCAAATCCACCATCTAGCAAGACGAGGTCAAGTACAAAAACATTTTTACCCAATTTTGAATGTGAAGAAAGCGTCAGATTGCGAAAGTGATTTATCCTTGTAACTACGAGTTATTTTCACAATTATAATCCCACTTAAATTATGGTTTTTAAACGAAAACGTGAAATGCCTAAGATTAAAAGTTTTAGCTATTGTGACCTCGACTTACCTAATGGTAAGTAAGTGGAGGTTTAAGAGCGCTAAAGTCTAAATGAAACTCAGTTCACGGCTTCTTTAGTCGCCGTCATTATGTTGACCAAAATCACTTAGTATTTTAAATTATCTATTAATACACTTTTTATAACTATTCCAATCTCTTATTTGATACGACCGTTGAAACGTCCTTGCCAAATTCATTTTATTTATGTGTCGTATAATCAGCATTTTCCAAGTCATCCAACATCTCTTTCTATTCGACCTGTGCTGGTCTTGTAGCATCAGTATCTATCCGTGAGCGCTGATAACTATAATGTAGCCTTCACTATGCCGTCCTTATTCTTACCTTCATGTAGCAAAGCACTAAATGCAATAAAAAAACAGACTGCGTACACAGACATGTTGTTCAGTTAACGTTACCGATGTAACTAGTCGCCTGAACCGACAACGGCGACCTACAACCGTTCAGCGGATAGATCTCGTTAGAACCTACTTACCTATGTGGGTGGACGATAGGGATGACACTTTATGGTAGGTTAGTGGAATAAATGTGTGGTGAAATAATTCCTCTCGTTAAAATGTCAATCAAAGGGGTGGTAGCCCTGATAATACCTGTAGACACTAGAGAATTAACGGTTAATGAAAATGAATTAAACAAATTTTATGCGGCTTATTATCGCGTTTATTTTGGTTACTGATTGATTTTCCGTGACCACGATGGATGCAAGGTTCTTGAAACGTCGGAATAATAAAAAAATGTAAAATCAATAACCAAAAATAAACGCGATAGTAAGCCGCATACAATTTGTTTAATTTATTAACCAATGTTTGCGCAAAATCTAAGGTTAATGAAAATTCTAAAATTGGTATAAATTTGCTATTTCAAAATATTTCTATTTTTTTCTCATTAGCCTATTTTTTTTAATGCTGACCTCTGTCTGATGACCTTTGTTTGCACATACTGTCTGATGCATCATAGAAAAAGTCTACCGCTAAGTCGTCTACAGATTTTAAGACTTCTACCTCGTGGCGTTCATGGCGAGAGTTTGCAAAGTCTCCTAAAAAAAGAGAGGGAGACCTTTGTTAAGCAGTGGTTCCGGACTTTTATATATTTCTTCTATACGTGTGTGAACTCCTAAACGGCTGGACCGATTTAATTTTTTTTTGTGGCTCCCTGGATGGTTTACATTCACAATTGGACCCGTAGGTCCTCCGTTGCTTACCATTCAGGCGAGGTCAGGAGTTGCGTGTCAGTATAATAAAGGTAGCCAGAGAAGTGTCAGAATCGTTGAGAGTATTGCTTATTGGAAATCAATAAAATGTGCCGGTAGTGACGGCAACTGGCTTCACCGCAACCGTAGATGGATTTTTCGTCGGCACTCTCAGACCTTCGCTTATCATCATGCAAGACGAGGTCGGATAAAGTGTGTGTGAACCCTGGCCATAGATCAGGAATAGAGGAACTCGCAGGTTATTTCACTTATTCAATTGTAATAAATTAGAACACTCTATGATAAAATTGAACACGCGAGAGGATACAACTAATGCAGATTTTTGGTAATATATCGAATCGGCTAACGTAGCTACATCGCTCGAAGTACCGACAACCGATGGGGACGAAAGGTTCCTGAGTGGACACCACGTAGGCCTCCCACTAGGTGGACTGACATAGTGAAAGTCACGAATAACAAGTGGATGCAACTGGCATCTTATCGTTTGGAATGGCGTTTTAAGGGGGAGGCCTATGTTCAGCAGTGGACGTCTTCTGGCTGATGATAATGATGAACTATCTTCTAAACAAATATTAATTTACGCTTTTTCCCATAGGGATAGGCAGAGACAATGGAGCGTCATTTGCCACGATCCTGACACAACTCCCTCGCTTCTCCCACGTCCACAATTCTTTTCATACAAACTAGGCAACCCAACTTTCTAAACAATATTATTATTAATAATAATAATACCGTATATACTGTTATATATGTATGTATATAGTATATGTTGTGTTTTATGTATATTTTTATAATGTATTTGTGTATTGGGAATTGCTATCTGTTCTTTTTTACGTCTATATACTAAGCTACGAGTAGGTACTTAACGTGCTTGTGATGATGAAAGATACATTGGTACCAGCAAGTGTTTTTGAAGGTCACCTTTCCTTATCTTAAGTTTGGTTGCCTGATAGAGATCACTTTTCAGTGATAGGATTTTTCTTTATTATAGGTCTGTGCCTATAATAGTAGAACTTGCATAAAGAGGATTGTGGATGTGAGGGAAGCGAGCGAGTTGTGTCAGGATCGTGGCAATTGACGCTTCATTGTCTCTGCCTATCCCTGTGGGTAAAAGGCGTTACAATTTAATGATTGATATTTATTGTCTTTCTATGTATTTTGTTTTGTGCAGTAAATAATTGTCTCTCTGTGTCTGCCTAAAGGGTTTGGTGTGTCGTTGTTATGTCGGAACATTCGACTTCATTTACCAGCCCACGTGTTCTCTCTATCCTGTAATATAGCCTTGGATACTGCAAGCGAAGAGTGAAAAAGCCAAAGGCCGACATAGTGACGCGCAGTCCAAGATACCTCTGCTGAAAAAGAATAAGTGCGTTTATGAATATTTATTAGTTTTTTTTAATGGTGACATATGACAGCTCCTTGTCCAGCACATGTACGATTCAGAGATAATTGGAGGCGACTGATATCGCATCCACTATGCCGACCTAATTAATACTGGCAACTTAGAAGCTGATCCCGAAACGCAACCAAGTAACTTTACGATTCACGATTTACGTTTTAGCTGTCAGAATCTTGGACTTCTTCAACAGGCAAGTCGAGGTCGGAAGTCGCGACTCAATAAAATAGGAAAGGCAGTAAGCCTAGTCTGCAATCCAGGGTACACCACTTTCACGTTTACAGATCGTGAAGTGAAGTGAAGTTAGCTTCTAAGTTGCCGGTATAAACGAGGCCGGCATAGTGGAGGCGATATCAGTTGCCTCAATTTATTTATGGATAGTACATGTGCTGGACCCTTGTCCAGCTTCTTAGCTGTCATATGTCAATGTTATTTAGGATGTTATTAAAAAATCAAAGTAATAAACGTACTTATTCTTTTTTGGCAGAGGTAGAGAACTTATTCTCCTCAAGAAAACTGGGTTGCCTAGTGCCTATAATAATAGAGCTTGTATGAAGAGAATTGTGGATGTGAGAGCTCGCTTCCCTCACATCCACTATGCTTCTCTGTTCTAAGGTATGTAACTATGTAACGTAATCTTTCAAATAATTTTCACCCACTTGTAGAGGTTTGAACAATTTGAAAATTTGTACATGTATTGAAAACCGATGACATTACAATAGTTTCAATAAATCATATATTTTTGGCTGGCATAGTGACGGCGACTGAGGCAACCGTGAACTAACTCGGTTTTTTCAATCGTCGGCATTCTTGGACCTCCTTTAACATACCATCAGGCGGGTCGAGGTCAGATGTCGGGTCACAATAAAAAAAAAGTTTATTGTTAGCGTGTTTTCATATTACTTAACCGTGTTTTTTATTTTTAGTTTATTATTTTCTTAAATTTTGCGCGAAAGTTGATTAATAAATAAAACAAATTTTATGCGGCTTACTATCGCGTTTAATTCATTATAGTTTAATTTTTAAAAGAAAGACTGAAAACTTCGTTAAGAAAATTGACCTCAGAGCACAGCATCGCCGCGCCTCTCCGTAGAGACGAACAAAGGCAATTCTGTGCTCTGTGGTTTTGGCAATTAATTGAACCAAGCCCCAAAGAGCAGGCTACATTATGAACAAACTACAGCAGGATGCCTAACAATGCGTGTGCTCGATTTGCCTTTTGTATGAGAATGACACATTCAGTGTGGAATTTGCAATCAAAGTGAAAACACACGGAATTCGACAAAAATGTATTACACAACTTTATTAGCAATTTTAAGCACAATGATTTCCATTGGTATGTAAATATTTTTTATATTTTTTTATTGTGACACGACATATGACTGCACACCGCCTGATGTTAAGCTGGAGTGTTGTCCATGAATAGAGGAGACTGCTACTACAGTTCAATGACTGTAAGTAGTAGTCACATGCACAATCCCGAAACACGACTAAGTCACTTCACGGTCTGTATACTTGTAAGTGGACCCCGGATTGGCAGACAGGGCACCACTGCCTACCACTCTTTGACAACCAGACACGGAGCAAATATCCGCTTCATTTTTTTTTACTAACAATTAATATTACAAATAAAAGCTATGAAACAAATATTTGCACCGACCGGGAATCGAACCCGGGACACCCGCATAATGAACGGTTACCACTACGCCACGCTTGTCTTCAATGCACGTTCTTTATTTATTTATTATTATGTACTTATTAGGTTACAGTTAATTTTGTAAGATCATTAAAAACAAACGTTATTTTTTTAATCGTGGCTCCACATTTGACAGCACCCCGCCTGACGATAAGCTGGAGTGCTGGTCCATGAATAGAACCAACTACAGTTAACTAACAGTCGCATCTACTGTACCGGCCTGGTTGGAACCGGCAACTTTCAACCTAATCCCGCAACGCGACTGAGCACACTTAATAGTGGCAATACTCCGCAACTACTCCGCCTCGACAGAGTGGGCAAAAGACTAACATTTTTTATGTATTTTTATATTGTGACTGATGGTAAAGAGGGTCCAAGAATGCCTACGACTGACAATTTGACTCAGTTCACATCTGCCTGAGTCGCCGCCCCTTTGCCGGCCAAAAGGCGAACGTAGAGTACAGTGGCAGTGCAATGGCTACGTAAGCCGAGTGGCACGGGTACGAAACCACTCACCGGTACCAATGTACTTTGATTGCCCTGTTTCTATGATACATGTATAATAAAAAATAATAAAAAAACATGTGCCTATCCTGATGTTCATATTTTTTTCATTTAGGATCATCAATTCGCTGTTATGAATGTAATAGTGCAAATAATTCAATGTGCTTGGACCCCGAAATGTACCAGCCTAAAGTACGCGCTGCCTACCTCAGAACAGTGGAATGCGGCGCCACGATAGACATGCCAAACTCGCAGCCTTTCTTCTGCAGGAAAATTCTACAAACAAGTAAGACTGTACTGTTCATTCTATGTCGACCGAATCAGCAGTCGAACTAAAAGGTTCGGTGCGTCATTTCTTTGAAAAACAATCGATAAGTGGACTGCAAGACGACCGTGGTGCAATGGTTACGCAAACCGAGAGCACGGGTTCTAATTCTAAACCACTTGCCGGTACCAATGTATCTGTACATTAGTTGTCCTGTTTTTATGATACAAGAAGCACTAAAAGCTTAGTATAGAAATGTGAAATAATAAAAAATATTAAAAAATGCTTTACCCAGCCCATGCGCTCTTCCCTTATAACCTCGGATCCTTCAAACGTTGCATGAAGAAGCTCTTTTGGCTGGCATAGTGACGCCGATTCAGGTAACTGAATTAAGTAGGTTTTTTAAACGTCGACACTTTTGGACCTCCTCTTGCTTACCATCAGGCGGGTCGAGGTCAGATGTCGAGTCACAATAAATTAAACAAAATTACAATTTATGCAGACGTTAACAATAAATTATTGGTCACATCGGTTACCTCCATGAGTTGAAGTGCTACTACAGTGAAGTAATTGCACGTATCAGTTGTCGGCTTAGTTCCGAAACGCGACTGAGTCACTTCCCGGTCTATATACTTGAAAATGGTGGGTAGACTGTGCAAATGACCACTCTAAATCTGGGTCATATTAGAAAATGTTGCTAGATTAGACAGATGAGGCAACCGTGGTGTAGTGGCAGTGCAATGGTTACGCAAACCGAGAGCACGAGTTTAAAAGTTCAAAACCACTTGCCGGTACCAATGGATCTTTGATATATGTACTTTGGTTGTCCTGTTTTTATGATACAAGCACTTTAGTAGTTTAGTATAAAAGGTAATTAAATAAAAATTAAGGGATATAGAGTTATATTATTATTTGTATATTTTCCTGCAGTTGTGAACAAAGACCGCGGGCCGGACGTGCGTGTGACTCGCGGCTGCGGATGGGTGCGCCATCACAAAAGTTGCTACAGAGCAGACACCGGCGACCATTACGAGATAACCTGCCAATGTTTCAATGACGAATGTAATGCCACCACAAGGCTCACCACAAGGCCCTATCTTATCCTCAGTGCCGTCTTTAATCTATTGGGGATCCTTGGCACAATAGGATAATGGGGCCCCCCCATGTGCTTGACTTCATAGTTCTAGATTTATTCTTATTTCTTTACAGTCACTTTAAATGAATAGATAATTTATTTTTTTATTGCGTCACGACTTCTGACCTCGATCCGCCTAATGATAAGCAAGAAGAGGTGCTTCTTCACGCATAGCTTGGAGGATCCAAGGTCATAGGTGGGAGAGAACACGTAGGCTAGCAAAGCATTCTACTTGTCGATTGTTCTACTAAACAACGCACCAAACTTTTTATTTCGACTGCCGATTCGGTCGATAGAATGCGGATGCTTTCCCTGACCTGTGTGGGTATTACGGGTGTGAAAGGACGAGATAGGAACAAGGTTAAAGAGCTCCTCGGAACTTTCTTCGTGGTATATAATATAATCCTCAAAAGTAACTCTTTTTCTGCAAGTTTGATGATCTGGCAGGGTCTAGGGGGCCCCTGTCTATAGCAAGGCCCTGGGCACATGCCCAAAGTGCCCAGGGGAAAGAGTCCTCCCATTTGCTACTTACATTATTTTTATTAATAAACGCATTTTTGCATATTCAGATGATTCTATAACTTTTTTGTGATATATTCTGATATATCCACACTGCTGATATTCTGGAGTGTGGTCCATGAATGCAGTTACTACAGTAAAATAACTGAAAGTAGCTATCGCATCCATTATGCCGGCCTAGCTGTAACTGACAACTTACAAGTTGATCCCGAAACGCGATCTTTCACGGTCAATTCACGGTCCGTGTACTTGTAAGTGGCCTTTTAGATAACCATACCAGGACCAATATAGGACCGGCATAGTGACGGCGACTGAGGCCGCCGTGATTGGTTTTCGGTTGTTTCAGTCGGCGTCACTCTTGGATCTCCTCTTGCTTACCATCAGGCGGATCCAGTTCGAATGTCGTATCACAATAAAAAAATATTCACCTCTATGGGAACGTTAGGCTTTTGAAAGCTTTCGCTGAAAAGAAGACACAAGAAAGTCATAACCAGAGATAGGCAGAGATAACGGAGAACGAGATGTTTGGTTCTATGCTTCCCTGCTTTGCATTGATTCCTGTGCTTTCGGTTTGCTGTCCTTTGCACTGCCACTACACCACGGTCGCCTTTAAAAGCAAACTCCACTGTATTCTAATTTTACAGGGAGCTCTGAAAAATAAAAGTATAAATTGCGAGTTCTCTATTATGTCCAATTTGGGCCATCAAACAAATTATAATGCAACGCAACGAGGATCTATAGAGAAATGAGCATTCCCCTTTAGAAGTGGTACATTATGATGCAGAAACACAATTTTTTGTTGCTTACTTATTTTCTTTTTATAGACAATCCCAGCTTCAAAGAAAAAACGCTTCGAATAAACACTATTTCAAAAGGGACCGAGAAATAAACACGACGATACAAGTTTTCCCACCATTCTCTGACCGAATACTTTTGCTTAATATTTGATTATAAAGTTTACCGCATAATCAGTAATTGGTATTCGGTGCATGGTTTATTTAAGGTTTTGTCGTAGGTCAAATTAAGATATTAGTTTCGGCAGAATTCGCAGCGCCATCTATTGCTGAATAGCAACATCTTTTCCCCATAAAACCGTAATCGTTTGAAAATTCACCACTAGATGGTAGTACAATAAATTACTGTTATTTCATTACAAACTTAATGAGTTTAATAAAAAAATATAAATAAAAATAATAATATAGTAAAAAGGATTAAATAGTTTAAAAAAATCCTAATACTAAATCATATTTTGTCTTATAATCGCAGTTTTTGTAAGACACCGTGTAGTCAGGTTGGCCGAGTGGTCTAAGGCGCCAGATTTAAGCTCTGGTTCCCGAGAGGGAGCGTGGGTTCGAACCCCACACCTGACAATGAAAAAGTTTCGGATTTTTTGGTCCTTTTTCCCATTTTATGCAACTTATTTTATGAATACCCCCCCACTATTCACCCTTCGGACGGAACTCAGAAAGCGGTTCTTTTGCTATCAATTTTTATCGTACTTCATCTTGGTTAAATAAATAGCGTTTCAATGTGTTATAGAGTAATTCTTAGCGAATAAAAGCGCGTATAAAAATTACTATAATAAGTTGTTTTATTTATATAAGTTGCCTTTATTTATATTATTATATATTGCTTTTCTATAACTCTTGTATAACTTTTTATTGCCGTTTTTCTGATGGACTTTTCATACAATTTTATGAACTTTTAATGTATTTGTGGGTAGTACCATAAACACCGCACTGCTTGTCAACCAACAGAAGAGTTTATAATACAGCATTTTATTATGTGTACTTATCTAATACATAACACAACTTTTTACAGTTACGTTTACAGGGTTACAGTTATGTTATCTGGGGCAGCATTTTGATTCTTTTAAAGGAAACGTTAGCTATATAAGCAAAAGCTTACAAAACATACATTCTTTCAAAATTTGAAGGCTTAATATTGAAACCAATAATCCATACGCCGCAGGATAGGTCACACTTCATCCTGCTACATTTGCAGAATACCTCCTTCGCATCAAAAATTCTCTTTATACAGACTTCAAGTTAAAGTTATAAGCAATACTATTAAAAACGCCTGAATTTTTTGTTCCTATTATTTAAGTTAAACTGACCGACTACTCATCATGGTTCAATGTGAATATGAGAAGCAACTCAATTGCCGTCACTGTATGCTGCGTACTTTTTTATGCTTCGCTAAGGCACTTTTGACGATCAAATAACTATTCAAAAAAATATATGTGTAAAAAGAAATGCCTAAAAAAAACACTTAATCGAACAGAATTCACAAATACTTTATATTATTTAAGAAAAAAATTATGCAACTTTATCACAATAATAGTTTTTAATTTCAAAGTTCTCGCTTTTTTAGGCGATAACCATTAGACTTATTAATAGTCAATTATTAAATTAGACACTTAATCGGCTAGATATTTAATTTGGTACACGTTCACGAAATACATCGCACGGTCAAGAGTGATGTGCATATATCTCAACCTTATTTCGCTTAAAACTCGTTTTGTTCATAACGCAGAGATAGCTCGCCTTTAAGGATTCTCCCCCACAGAACTCTAAAATACACATATAAATAAGTTTTATTTATATTTTCTGTGGATTCTCCTATCCTATAGCCCTAGACTATTACATATTAGGAAAAATTATGATCATTTTCCTTGTCTGCCGACCCACGATAGTTGTGTACAGACCGTAAAGTGACTTATTCGCATTTCGGGATCAGTTTGAAAAATTCCGATTCGAATTAGGCTGGCATACTGTATGCGACTGCTACTCTGTTAAGGTTTTAAATTTAATGTTTGTTTACTACGACAAATAAGACAACTGTAAATTGCATACAGGGCCGTCTTTACCCGGGGGTTCAAGGGGTGCAGTGCACCCGGGCGCAGAATCCTAGGGGGCGCATGCCGACCGCCATAAATTTCGATAGGTACCTACTACACTGAGACCACGCGAGCGGAGCCTTGACTTTCGCACCCCGGCGCTGAATATGCTTAAGACGGCCCTGATTGCATAGATACCTTCTAAAGCGACTTCCCCTTGCTGGAGTGCGTTTAATACATTTAGGCCACTGCTACTTTCTCTATTGTGACTCGACATCTGACCTTGACTTGCTTGATGGTAAGCAAAAGGAGGTCCAATAGTGCCGACGACTGTAAAGAGTCTTTACGGTTGCACCATTGGCCGTCACTATGCCGGCCAAAGGTGCTTCTTTACGCATCGCTTGAAGGATCCAAGGTTATAAGATGGAGAGAACATATGGGCTGGTAAAGCATTTCAATTGTCGATTGTTCTACAAAGAAACGACGCACCTAGCATTTTAGTTTGACTGCCGATTTGGTCGACAGATTGCGGTTGCTTCCCCCGCCCAGTTTGGGTACTACAGTTAAATAACTAAAGATTCAGGCGCATTCACTATGCCGGCCAATAACGTTACAACAGCCGTAGTGGTCAGTCTGTTATTAGTGTCGCAATGCAGCAGAATGCCAAAATAAACAAATAGATTGCCCCTCTGAAAATGCTGACCACCTTTTGTGTTTAAACATATAGAGAGCGGGTGACACGAGTATGAACTGTATGCACATAAGTAAGAACAGACGCTTTTTTTATTGTGACTCGACATATGACAGCACCCCGCTTGATGTTAAGCTGGAGTGTGGTCCATGAATGGATGTCACTGCTACTACAATTCAATAACTGTAAGTAGCAGTCACATCCACTATGACGGCCTAGTTGGAACCAGCAACTTACAAGCTGATCCCGAAACGCGACCAAATCACTTCACGGTCTGTATACTTGTAAGTGGTGGTACTACCCCGGATCGGCAGACTGGGTGCCACTGCCAACCAAGTCTATTCAGTCATTGAGATACAGGGTCGGCCCGCAGGATCAGAATACTGGGTACCACTGCCAACTACTTTAAAAAATGTAAACAATGATACGTGTTTGCCTGAGTACTCTTCAATCAATCAAATTGGCACGCCTTTTTCCACAGGGATAGGCAGAGACAATAGTTCGCCACTTGCCACCATCCTGATACAACTTCCTCGCTTCCCTCACACCCACAATTGTTTCCGATTTGGTCTGATTATACAATCTATCTATCAATCATGTGTTCTCTTCATCCTACGATCTTGGATCCTTCAAGCAATGCGTGAAGAAGCACCTTTGGCCGGCATAGTGACGGCGACTGAGGCATTCTTGAACTAACTCGTCTTTTTACAGTCGTCGTCACTCTTGGACCTCCTCTTGCTTATCATCAGGATGGTCGAGGTCAGATGTTGTCACAATAAAAAAAAATGTCACGCCTTTTTCCCATAGGGATAGGCAGAGACAATGGAGCGCCACTTGCCACGATTTTAATATCTTGAGCATAAAACAAGTGGGGGTGTAATGCGCACTCTGTTATATCTAAACTTACTCGAATGTTAACCCCAAGGTCATTATTCATTCCTGCGTGCCCCCCAACACAATTCCTGCTTCCCCCCTGTCTAGACGAATAACACTTGACTATTGGACGATCCGAAATTCAGTTCATAGCATCTATTTTAGTATATTTTTAAAAATGAGGCAGATATTTGCTCCGTGTCTGGTTATCAAAGAGTGGTAGGCAGTGGTACCCAGTCTACCGATCTGAAGTAGTTCCACCACTTTTAAATATACGGGATTGCGTTTCCAACTCAACTAGGCCGGCATAGTGGATGTGACTGCTACTTCAGTTATTTAACTATAGTAGCAGTTTAACATCATCTTAACATCAAGCGGGGTGCTGTCAAATGTCATTGTCAAGCCACAATGAAATAAACGGAATACATCAAAGTCGATCAAATCAATCAATCAAATTGTCAAGCCTTTTTCCCACAGGGATAGGCAGAGACAATGGAGCGGCACTTGCCTCGATCCTTACACAACTCCCTTGCTTCCTTTACATCTACAATTCTCTTCATACATCAAAGTTTTAATTAAAAAAGCCCGGCTACAATTTTTATGTTCTGCGTTTCCAGCTCATCGATGATTCTACACAGAGGAAATATTGTATCATTTTATGCAAAATTTTCCGAAGTTTTATTTTTAATATCTTTTGAATAACTTAACCGCCTGAAACGTAAAAAAACAATTTTTTTTTTGACAATATGTTTTCGTTTAATATTATTGTTGCTCGATGTCAATGGGGTCTACGCTACTTTTTTATAATGTGTCTCGACATATGACAGCACCATGGAGTACAATTACCCACCCACCCTAATGCACCCATCCTGATGTTAAGCTGGAAATGCAATCTGTAAATGTAGAGGACTGTAACTACAGGTAAATAACTGCAAGTTGCGGTCGCATCCACTATTATGAACTGTTGAAGCAGGCAACTTACAAGCTGATCTCGAAACGCGACTATGTTGCAGATCATCTGGGTAAATAACCCTTAAAACATCCAGACCTGGAGCATATATCTGCCTCATTTTTTTCTAATCATTATTAGCCAGAAGACGTCCACTGCTTATAATAGGCCTCCTCCTCCACCGGTTATTCGTGACTTTCACTATGTCCTCAGTCTACCTAGTGGGAGGCCTACCTACGCTGCGTTTTACTCTAGAACCTTTATTCCCCATCCCCGTTTTTATAACTACATAATAAGTTTAGATTGAATTGGGTATTTAATCCAAATGTATCTGCCCACGTTATTCAAAGACCAAAGTTCAAACACCCATTCAAAGGTTAGGTCAAACCTACGCCTTTACGTCACGGCTTTAATCTGGGTACTAGAAAGTTTATTCATATTTTTACTACGTTTCTTTATATTTATACTTTCCTTTTGTACGCGATAGAGGTAAAGGTATCCGTCCGTTCGTGGACAACTCATTCAACTATGGTTGCCATCCGTCCAGGTTTCCCCGTTTCCCCGGGGAGCGTCCGGCCGTTGCTTTATTTGAAGTCCGGGTTTAAAAATTTAAATTCTTGATGATAAAAGATGAATAAATTTAATTAAGGCGACCGTGGTGTAGTGGCTCTGTAATGGTTACGCAAGCCGAGAGCACGGGTTCAAAACCATTTGTCGGTACCAATGTATCTTTAATATATTTATGTACTTTGGTTGTCCTGTTTGTATGATACAAGCAATTTAGTAGCTTAGTATAGAAATGTAAATAAAAAAAATTCGTTTCAGTCGTCTGCGCTTTTAAACTTCCCCTTGCTCGCCATCAGGCAAGTCGAGGTCACATGTCGAGTATTAATTTATTAAAATAAACAAGATAAGCTCTTATCTGTTGTGTTTGTATGATAACATTTATCAAAATCACGTTTTATTATTAACTAACCTTTAATATGCTAAATGTGACTGGAATTATTTATGATAAATGACTCGCGTGGCGCATTCGGTAACGCTACGAGTAAAGTCCCGGGTTCGATTCCTGGTTGGAGCAAAGATTTATTCGTAACATTTAATTATTAGATTGTAGACTAAAAGAAATGATTAAAATATTTAATTAGTTAAACAAATTTTATGCGGCTTACTATCGCGTTTATTTTTGGTTAATAATTTTACATTTTTTTTATTATATGGATTTTGTAATATTATAATATGGAATTTTATTATATCTAACCCCTGGAACCCCATAACACACAAGCTTAAGTCCCAAGATCAGAAAACTGCCAAACCAGATGACACCGTCAGTTATTTTGCGAATTTTTGAATTAAACCGGAAAAATAAAACACAATCAAATCATGAGTTTAGTGGCAGTCGCCTCCATTTATGGACTGTACTCCAGCCTAACGTCAGACGGGGTGCTGTCATATTTTTTTTATTGTGACATGACATCTGATCAATTTATCAATGAAGCCGAATTCGTTTCACGAGACAAACTAAACCGGGGCACTCGACCCAAACAAATTGCGCAGTTGAATATCGCAATGTAAACATGGTATTATCTGGAAAATTCCTTCCCGATCTATACTCGTAATAACTACATTTACGTGTGTGCGTGTCACTCACACAAATAAACATGCACACAGACACTAACGCACACACTGCCAATTCGTTCACAGGTGATAGACTGACGACGAATTTTCGCGAAGAAATTTTTACATATCTATATTAAACCACTAAAGAAGGCGACCGTGGTGTAGTGGCAGTGCAATGGTTACACAAACCGGAGAGCACGAGTTCGAGACCACCCACCGGTACATGTATCTTTGATATATGAACTTTGCTAGCTTAGTATAGAAATGTAAATTTAAAAAAAAAGTGTTTGTATCATAGAAACAGGACGACCAAAGTACATTTGACAAGATACATTGGAACTGACAAGTAGTCGTTGAACCCGTGTGGTTTGCGTGACTATTGCACTACCACGACACCACGGTCGTCTTGATATTGGTAGGTTCAAGGGTGCCAGAGACTGAAAGGACCGCCTCAGTCACCGTCACTATGCCGGCCAAAGGTGCTTCTTCACGATCCAGGGTTATAGGATGGGGAAACACGTAGGCTGGCAAAGCATTCCACTCATCGATTGTTTTACAAAGAAACTGCGCACCGATCCCCATTAAGTAGTATTTTAATTTCGATAGATTACTGGATACTTTCAGCATTTTGAAGTACTTTTGTATTGATATTTTTAATTTGGTACATATATGTATTTTTCTTTAAATCCCGTCAATAATCTTAAATCCAGTTGTATAATATAAAAATTAAAGACGTGAAGGGAACGTCAGGATCGTGGAAAGTGGCGCTCTAGTGAATCCCTATTCATCATAGTTTAATCGAATGATTTTTTGTTATTAAAAATAAATATAAATTCTACTACTAAAAGAAATTGTAGAGCGTAGGCAATAAACTTATTTATGCGTTTTTCAAATTAAAGCTGTCTAGACAGGAACGTGGTTTCTGAAAAACTTTCACATTACTAACGTAGGTTGTTAGTATGAACCACAGTTTATTAACCTGGAATTTAGGTTCTTAACATCAAAACGAATTAAAATATTAAATGTGTTTTAAATTATAAATTTCCAAAATGTAGTCATAATTAAAAATAATAGTAATATTAATATACAAATATTAATTCTTTTTTTTTTCGACGAAACAAGACGACCAAAGTACATATATCAAAAATACATTAATACCAGCAAAAAGTAAGTGAATGTAAGTGACAATTCATTGTCTGTGTCTATCCCTGTTGTAAATACGGCGTGACAATTTGATTAATTAATAATTTTTATCGTGTCAGATTTCGACGTACAGCTTCTTATAGCTGTAATTAGTCCCCTTTATGATGGACCGAAAACAAGGTATAGTTTATAACGTCAAAACCAATGAATAATCATTATACTTTGCGTCAGTATATTTTC
The DNA here is from genome assembly GCA_905220615.1 of Tinea trinotella. Lineage (NCBI taxonomy): Eukaryota > Metazoa > Arthropoda > Insecta > Lepidoptera > Tineidae > Tinea > Tinea trinotella. Next base: position 1,079,358 of record HG992320.1, on the reverse strand, counting down.
ATTATCATCAGCCAGAAGGCGTCCACTGCTGATATGTCCTATGTGGACTCCCTCTTAGAACGCCATTCCGAATGACTTCAGATTTCAGTGGCTCCACCTGTAATTTGTGGGAGGCCTACCTACGCTTCCAGTTCGCGGTCTACACTCAAGAACTTGTCATCCCCATCGGTTTTCGGTTCTTCGAGTTAAGTGGCCAGCCCATTGCCACTTCAGCTTGCATATCGGTAACTCTGGTTCTGGTCCAGTGTATTTTATTATTATGTAAATAAAACTTTATAATAACCTGAACAATCACGTTTTCAGTGACTGAAAATGATGTCATATAATTGTGAAATCACTGTTACTTAGTTACACCATGTTATGACCCCGTTGCTGTGACTCATCGCAACACCTGATCATTTTTCGCATACATTATGATATCTGGGGCACTGTGCAGTAACAAAGTTGACAGACGAATGATTGATGTAGAATACCATACAAATAATGTATTCTTTTATTGTGACTCGATCTCTGGCCTCGACTTTCCTGATAGTAAGCAAGAGGTGGTCAAAGAGCGCCAACGACTGATAAAACCGACTCAGTTCACGGTTGCCTCAGTCGCCGTCACTATGCCAGCTAAAATATATCGTCGGTGTTTCAGTCGACTTTTGTCAACTCTTCGCCTTATGTTAGACTAGACCATAGCGCCGCGGACAAAGTCTGAGCTAACAGCAGTCCGAGCGAATGATAGTCAAAAATAAATGATTACTCGATCATTCTAATTCCTTATCCACACTGTGTGGCCAAAATATAGGCTATTAGATAAATTCTACCTCATCCACTTCATTCTGATGCACAGTGGCAGGACAATCGTAAACTGGTTAGATTTATTTTAAGTCGCCAGCGCTCTCTGACCACCCCTTGCTTACTATTTGGCAAATGTTAAAATTAGGACGCTAAGTCTTAGAGCCCTTATTTTAATGTATGTACTGTAATGATTTGAAGTGGGAGTACAAAACTTAAGCGGAGGGGATAGCTGAGGATAACCTGACGGTCATTTTTCAGTCGTCGGCATTCTCGGACTCATGCTTACCAAAACAAAGCTAAATTCTGTAACTTACAGGTTGGTTTTCAGTAACATGCAAACCTAACCACTTCAGTATCTACGTCAATGTATAATAGAATTACTCTAAATAAATATAAAAAGGACAGTTATAACTGTTATATTTGTGTGAGTTAGTGTTTATGATAAATAAACACACACTTATACACGCGAATACTCACACTATGATAAGTAGCAAATATCGCGGGGTAGCTATTCTGGGTGTCATCTAATTAGGTAAAATAACCGAATTGGAGCATCAACTGTGTTTAAGGCGAGACGGAGTGTAGTAGCATTTCGATGGTCACCAAACCGCCCTTTTTAGGGTTCCGTAGAAGAAACGGATTAGTAGATTATAGATTCGTCATGTCTGTCTGTCTGTCCGTCCGTATGTCACAGGTCTTCAAGAATGATATTGAGGTTTCAAATATTATTTTTTTCTAAACTAAATAGTTTGCGCGAGAGACACTTCCAAAGTGGGAGAATGATAAATCTAAAAAAATATATATATGATGTACATTACCATGCAAACTTACACCGAAAATTGGTATGAATAAGATCTAGTAACTTGTATTTTTAATTTTGTCATAAATCGTAAACCGCAATTTACCTTTCATTCAATCAACTCAAATATAAAAATCGATCAAAGTTACAACGAACTACAAGAACTTTTATATTATGTTACTTGCTGCTACGGAACCCTTCATGGGCGAGTCCGACTCGCACTTAGCCGCTTTTTATTTAATAATACAAGCACTTCAGTAGCTTAATATAGGAATGTTATTTAAAAATCCTTCAAGTCGATGTAGCCAAAAATGATGATATTTAGTTTAGCGCGAGACCGTATTGTGTGCGAACGAAAGTGAATCATCGTTTGGATCCTGCCTGTGCCAACAGTGACCCAAATGATGATGATTAATGATCCGATTTGATAAAATAATTTGTGTTATAATCGTTGAGGTTAAAATGCATAATTTCAATTACATAAATCATCCGTGATCAAACTCGTCTGATTTCATTTCAATCAGTTAAATTGTTACAGGGATAGGCGCAATTTTGCCACGATCCTGACACAACTCCTTCGCTTTCCTCACATCCACCATTATTTTTATACAAGCTCTCTGATTTTGTTTAACTACAAAATAAGTAAAAAATAAATAAATTGGTTAAGCAGCCATATCATTATTTCCAATGGTTTCATCAAATTACCACGCCTCAATTTCCACAGACAATGGAACGCCAAATAATACGATCCTGACTCCTCATATCCACAGTTCTCTTCATACAAGTTAATAGAGTGCCCTGCGAATAAAATAATTTATTCGCAGACTACATAGGCCCAAATAATTGTTAGTAATACACTCACTTATGAACTAAATTAGTATAGAAAAATAAAATAAAAAAGTTACAACTATACTTATTCTACGATATACGATACGATTCTCGTATAAATTAATGCAGTACAACTTTATAGCTTTTGGGTTCATCAGGGCTGTTGTCCAGTACTGTTGCAACTTACTATCCGGCATGTCAACAAGCACCTTGAGTATACTGTTGGATTTTTAGGAATGTCCCTGACTTTATTTTAGAACCATCTTTTGGGTCATCCCTGTTTTATCCTTCTACTCACTTCTTTATTAATAATATCTTAAGTAAATTTAAAATGCCCAAAGCAACCATGCACCTTGTCACATCGTCTTTCAAATCACATTTTTAAGCACAGCCGTGTTCTTTATTCTGTCTGCAAAAGCTCATTATTTAATTATCATAACTATTTTATATAATCATCTGACAAAACAAATTGTTTTGCGGAATCAATAACAATACCGAGAATGGAAATACCGAGAATAGTGTACCACTTACCGCGGATTGGCCATGACGTGTTTTCATGCGTCATCAGCAAAGCAAGTGGGGGAAGGGGGTTCTTGGAATTATATGGTTTATATAGGGAGGGGGGACACACAAACATCATCAGTTCAGTTCTTGAAGGCAACAAACGACAGTTCTTCGTAAGGACACAAGCGGCATACAGCCACAATGGGTTCGTTAAACTTCATTTAATTATTCATTAATACAATAAATAACTTAGATTGTTTACAATATTTTCATATTATTATCAATTCTGGAAAATATATGGATCATGCTGTTTTGGGTAGTTTTACCACTCCCATATGTTACTCATCCTACAGCGTGTGAATCGAAGCGTGTGAAAGCGTTTTTGGTTGGCATTCTGCGTTTTTAGTCGTTAGCGTTCTTGGAGTTCCCATTGATTGCCATCAGACAAATCGAGGTCTCAATAAAAAAAACTATATCAACTATATTGTTACTTTATTTTTTATCTATTTGCATTAAGATCTGACCTCTGGCATCGAATATGGCATTGTTGCTGGCAGGTAATTGTATGTAACCTTATCAGTTGATTGTAACTGCGCAGTTATGTACATATGGCGATGTCACGCTATAATTTAGACCTTATGCTTTGACACATTGTTTACAAACTGTTTTCCGCTTCATGTAACCTGATGATAAGCCATAAACATTCATTTTACAAATTGATACACACTCGTTTATCATTTGTCCGTAACTTTCCTTATATCTAAACCAAATTATCTATTGTCCACAGATAGTTTAAATATAAAACCGTTAATTAAGCATCAGGAGTGGTCTCCGGCAGCGTCGTCCGGCGTGGAGGCCACTGGGGTCGCTGTGTCGTATAGCCAGGATCCCGCCATGTCCTGCACGAGCGAGGAGCGCGCCATCCGCCGCGTCGTCGGCCGCTGGGGAGCCGAGTGGTTGAGCTGACTCGGCTCCAGAGCATTGAAACCCGCGGCTGCCAGCACATATTGGCCGCCGCAGCACCCACTCCCGCCGCCGCGCTGGGGAGGTGCTCGCCCCGTGTTGGAGCTCAGCCTTCACAAGTACGAAGAGCTGGTCGCCAAGGCGGAGGTGATTCTGAGTCGACTCGTCGTCTCAGATAATTATGATTCTGTCAACAACTTCATATCCCTCTATGACGCTTACATGGCATCTCCGGATGAAACTCTCAAGGAATTCTTCCCCAAATACAATCCACCTATCCGCGCCAGGAAACATACATGCGTAGGTCTGGGAATGGAAGTCATAAAACGTCTGAAAGTTTTAGAGAAAGACTTCCCAGGTTTAACAAATTCTATGATGTTGGTGTCTTGTGATGAAAATATCGAAGACCTGAAGGATTACACGACATCGTGCGCTGGTCCTCAGGGGTTCCTGATTGAGACAGAAAAGGATCATGTTATGATGGCAATAAATGTGAAGATTGGAGATAGACACGGAGTATTCTTATCGGATTTGGGATATCACATTGCTAGGGTAGTGACCGTCATGAGTGATAGATGTTATCCACATACTGGTGAGTCATAAATATTTATATACAATCATATTTCCAGCACTGTTATGTTATCAATCAATTCGTAAATTCACAAATACTGACATTGGTTGGCTAAATTGAAAATAAGTTTTAAAGTTTGACTGTTTTTGTCATAGGTTGGTTCACCCAAAGTGACGAACCGCACTGCAAGAAGGAGTACAATTACCAGCTCAATCTTAACAACAGTAACTATGTGGAATGGCATGAGAGGGAGACCCGTGGTAGCAATGTTAAGGAACGTCTGTCATTGGTGTATACAGCGAAGCCATATTTGACAGCAATTAGTGTTACTGAGAAGAGGAATCTAATTTGGGATTTGAGGTAAGAACAGCATAAGATAAATTGCCTTAGTAGATGACTTAAATAAAGGTCATTTACGTCTTGTAAGTGAAACAGCAAATACAGACAAGATAATATATGGACCTTTATTGAGACTTAACAACCATTTTTCCCAAAGACTGAATTATGGGTCACATGTTATGTAAAATAGAAAACAACGTGAGCGAACAACCTAATTAATTCACATTAATATTTTTGCCTAATTCAACAAAAGTTAATGGGAATCCCATGCAACAAGAAATGGTATTTGTTAATGAGTCTTATCAGAAAGTGTTTGCCTGTGTTTATGATACAGTTTCCTTTTATAATAGACTTTAATTATCTAGAAATTTAAGCCATAAACGTGTTTTCTTAATGTGCAAATACCTATACCACAGTTGTGCAATTATGTGTCACGCGAGCAATGGGGGGTTTATAGGCTTGGTATGAGGTTACGTAAGGGTCACCCGTTTGACCTTCCATTAATTGTCCAAACTGGATTGATCTAGATTCTTTTATATCTAGCAATTAATGCCGATATTTAAATTTATGGGTATTGTTTCTAACATCTTTCAGTTATAATTAAAGAATATAATTGTGATACTTTTAAAACAAGTTTGACGTTTTGCTCGAGAATTAGCGGATTTAAATGTTTGAGACGCGAAATTTATTCAAAAGAGAATCATTGTTATTCAAAACCGTAGCCTCAAAACTTTATTTAAATGCCATAGAAAAGGAATTTTTCTTTTTTATTCCTCAATCAAACAAATTGTCATGTTTTTTCCCATAGGGATAGGCAGAGACAATAGAGCGTCACTTGCCACGATCCTGACACAACTCCCTTGCTTCCCTAACATCTACAATTCCTTTTTTACAAGCTCTATGGTCTTTTTTATTAATTTGATATATATTTCTTTCGTAGGAGTCTGTTAGCAAGGGACCCTAAGGGACGTCTGACATCTGGAATCTATTTCCCGCTTAAACCTAAAGACAATCAGTTTACAATGTTTTATGCAAGTAATGCTGGAAAACAAAGAAAAAAATTGAAGTTCGAAACATTCTTGGAATTGCAAAAGGTAAGATATTCAATTGATACAAAGATATAATCAATAAAAAATTACATTTCACTAGCAGTAAAAAAACACAATAAAAACCTCCGATCATTCTCAATTTTCACGCCTTAATTCCCACAGGGATAGGCAGGGACAACGAAACGCTACTTTCCTGACACAACTTTCTTATTTCCCTCACATCTATACCTAATTCTCTTCATAGTGAATCCATGGTTATGTCAGTGGTGGTACATAATATAGATCAGTGACTATAATATTTTAACTTAATGTCATTTACGAAATATCTACATGAAGATAAAATCTATACGTGAAAATAAAATGATAATATGTTACTTTGGAGTGAAGCCAAAAAACTAAATTCATAATTTATAAATAAGACGTGTGACGTAAATGGTTATTTTTATATTTTAATACATATTTTATACATATTCCCATTTCCTACTTATTCCATATGGTAAGAAGGCGTGACAATTTGATTGATTGATTTTATAGCTTCTATAAATTTATCGATTTCGAAGAGTATCATTAACGAATGAAATACCCATTTGTTCGTAGGGCAATTTAGTTATTTTGGCACTGGTTTAGTCTGAAAAGCGATAAAAAAGGCGATTGCTGCCATATATTATTGTCTGCAAACAGCCTTCGTAGCCGTTATACTGTAAACCTTCAAGGCTACATCTGAAAGTAATGGTCTGGACAAACGACCACTAACATATTTCCCCACTAATGGATCCACCCCGGATCCATTATTTAACTGTAGTAGCAGTTGTCTCCATTTATGGACCGCACTCCAGCTTAACATCAGGCGGTATTAAATGACGCGCAACTTAATATGACTTTATTGATTTCAGATACCTGATGAAGTAGTTGCTGAGGTGGAACAATGCAATGATCAGCTTCAATTGAGAGATGGAGAGCTCCTAAGATTATTGAAGAAATTGGCTACCATTGTATGTGATGAAGAATATATGGCGGATGTATTGGAAATCAACAATATGGTCGTACAATTATCTGCTGGAAACTAAATAATTAAAGAAGTAATTTGGAATTTATGTGACAGAATTATATAATTGCACTTGATAACTTCTATAGTTTAAAAGATAGATTTATTTATTCACTACAAAAATTAAAACAGTAGAATTTCTAATCGTGTGATCAATAGGACGTGTTGATCTATGGACAGGATCTCTGATCCCCAAACTAGATTGAACCTACACTTGGGGAACAGATGTTTTAAACTTGTAGATTTATTTATTGACTTAAATTAATGAAAGTACAGTGACCGGCATAGAGACGGCAAATAAGTCAGCCGTATTATGAAACGGGTTTCTCAGTCGTCGGCGCTCTCGGACCTCTTGCTTACCATCAGGCAAGTCAAGGTCAGATGTCGCGTCTGAAAATAAGAAAAACAATAAAAAAAACAACGTGCAATCAATATGTTTCGTTTCCTATCCAATTTTCATTACCATTTATAAACTTATTGCTTTAGTTAAAGTTTGCTTAAACTAGGAACAAATTAGATCTGTGTATTGTTATATTTATTAAAATATCTACAGAATAAATCAAGTGCTTTTTTTAAATATAGAGTATTAGACATCTTTAATTGAATCACCTTCTATTGTATTATTACCTATAGTATTTATATTTATTTTCCTTTTTAACTTAATTATATATTAAAGTTTTGCATTAATTATTCATGGGATTAAAATTATCAATTAACTAGTAATGAATCAGCTCCAAACCAATTTATTTCTATCCAAATTTCTTTATTAATTTATAAGTATAATGTATTGAACACCTAGATTATTATTTTACGTAGTCTTTGTAGATAATTAAAATCCTAACCACACAAAGATATCTAATCTAAATAAATGCACTAAATATTATTACATTTGTTTTATTTAGCATGTTTTCCTTTATTTATTTTCTTTACATCATCATCAGCCTATAAATGTCCAATTACGGGACACGGACCTTTCTCCAGATCGTGGTTAAGGCAGGGATCTTTGACGATATCCTATTTTGAGGTACTATTGACGATAAAATAACTTACTTCTTGAAATGTTATTAACTCATAAAAAATGTGTAAAGAAGAGATACTAAAAAAACTCTTAATCGAACAGAATTTACATAAACAACAAAAATAGTATTTGATTTCAAAAGTGCTGATTTTCAAAAGCTCAAAAGTGCTGTGCAAATCTCAACCTTATTTCGCTTAAAACACGTTTTGTTCATAACGGAGAGATTCCTCGCCTTAACCAGACTAGGTCTACCTACCTACTCCCCTTGCTTGCCAATGTAGATTTCTGTCGCGACGTTTTACCGATCGCCATCTAGTGACGACGACCGGGATCTACAGGTCATCGTGCCATCTGGATCACGACTGGGGTCGAGATACTTTATGCTACCTATCGAACACACATTTTAACCCGCGTGATTTTATTGTGACTCGACATATGACAGCACCCTGCCTGATGTTAAGCTGCAGTGCGGTACATCAATGGTTGCCCTTGCTACTACTACAATTCAATAACTATAAGTACAGTCACATCCACTATGTCTGCCTAGTTGGAACCGGCAACTTACTACCCTGGATCGGCATACTGGGCAGCACTGCCTAGCACTCTTACTGCCCAGTCTTCTTAGAATATTCTAAATCTAGAATGTTAATTTAGGATTGTACCAGGTGGTATGGGGTGTTTGAAAATCTGTGGAAATGTCTAATAAATAAAAAGTAAAAGTTAATCCCACAGGTTTTAAGTGATTAGATATTAACAATTCCTTATCTCGCCTAATGTGACCTTTGATTGATTGATGTTATACAGATGTCCACAAGGATGCTATTGAATCAAATAAACTGCAGCTTACTATCGCATTTATTTTGGTATTGATTTTACTTTTTTTTTACTCTTTTAGTTAATGCTGGTTTTGTTTTTAAAACTGTTATTGTTTCAAAACCACACTGAAATCGGTATCAGTGGTACAACTACCATACAACTCGCCGAGATCCGGCTACTTATATTCTACTTTTTTTTTTAATATTGGCAGTGTATCCCTATATGTATGTGGTAAATATTTAGTTATAAGATCAGGCATAGTACCACCACTTAGGAGTATACAAACCGTAAAGTGACTTAGTCGCGTTTCGGGATCAGCTTGTAAGTTGCCGGTTCCGACTGGGCCGGCGTAGTACTGCTTACAGTTATTTAACTCTAGTATCAGTCGCCTCTATTCATGGACTGCATTCCAGCTTAACATCAGGCTGGGTGCTGTCATATGTCGAGCTATAATTAAAATTGATTATTTTCTTTATAACATATAATTAATGTGTAAAATGCTCCTCGTGCTCGCCTGTTATCTGCTAAAGTTCATCCGTCGAACACGCGGCAAAGATAAGATAAAATAAACATATATTTAATAATTGGCTTAAAAATTTGTTGTTAAAATACTTAAACCTGATGTTATCAGTTCAATTCTCCCTTTCTGGGAAGGCAAAGGAAACTTTGTCCATACAGCCTAGTCTTCCGTTATAATGTCTTCAGATGATGAAAATGAAACACCAGTGTTTCATCCATTATATGAGGGGGGAAATGATAAAATATATATATATAAATATTCATAATTTTTTTTTATTTATTATTTTGATATTATACATTTCTATACTAAGCTATCAAAGTGCTTGTGTCATAGAAACAGGACCACCAAAGTACATATATCAAAGATACATTAGTATCGGTGAGTGCTTTTGAATCCGTGCACTCGGCTTGCGTAACCATGGCACTGCCACTGCACCACGGTCATATTGCAGGTAGACTTAAACGTAGATGGCGAGGTAAGATAGACTTCTTCGTGGCGAGAGACTACGAAGGAAAATATCGAAAGCAAATATTGACTGTAGAGTTCTCACGGTTCAATAATAATCGACTGAGTATTACACGTTTCATTACACTATCTGTCCATTTTAGCTTAGCATTATTCTCGTGGACCCACCAAGACATATATTGCAGAAGGCATCTTATTCATTATTTTATTTAAGATAATATATTATAGTATAGCAACCTGATGACTAAACAATTACATAACTTATCACTGTACACACACGTGGGTTTATCTTGTGTAAATAAAATTTCCCAAGTGTACAATATCGTGTTGTTATTTTGACGTTTTAATTGTTATTGTTTTCACCATCCCATGTGTTCACTCCATCCTATAACCTTGGATCCTTCAAGTGATGAAGAAGCACCTTTGGTCGGCATAGTGACGGCGACTGAGGCAGCTGTGAAGACTCGGTTTTTACAGACATCGGCACTCTTGGACCTCCCCTTGCTTACTATCAGTTAAGTTGAGTATATTCCGAGGTTCAATACCACTTTGATAAATATACTTTCGTCGCCCAGTTTCTATGATACAAGTACGTTTACGTTTAGTAGCTTATTATAGAAACCTAAAAAAAAACATTATTATCAAAAGTTTGTTTGCTAGTATAGAGTCGACTCTACTTCTTGTAAACAACGTGAAGATACTGCATATTAAATTAAGGTTGATCATCAATAAAGATAAGATAGGGTGACAATTCAAGGAATTAGGTGTACAACGTAGTTTTCTTAATATATCCAGATAATACTGGTTATTGCGTAATATGTTGTGTGTTACTTCTTTTGAATGGAAGAAAGTGCTGGATAGATGGAGTTAACCAAACCATATTGTTAACCAAATTTAAAGTTGTTAAAAAAAGTTAAAAAAGGATGAATGAAAGTAGGTTTATAATTTATAAATCTGATGTGGATGGATGCGTTAAAATAGGCAGACCCAGGACCAAATGGTGTTTTTGACCAAATCGTAGACATCCTTAAGGAAGCTGAGGTTGCCTAGTGCCCATAACCGTAGAGCTTGTATGAAGAGAATTGTGGATGTGAAGGTAGCAAGGGAGTTGTGTCAGAATCGCGCTCCATTGTATCTGTCTATCTCTGTGGGTAAAACGTAAAACGACCACCAACAGATTAACTATGTATGTACCTTTAAAACAAGCTATGATAGTTTTTTTTAATTGTGACTAGACATCTGACCTCGACCCGCCTGATGGTAAGCAAAAAGTGGTCCAAGAGTGCCGACGACTGCAAAAACCGAGTCCTCACGGTTACCTTAGTCGCCGTCACTATGCCGGCCAAAACCATCTGCACAGAATTTCCCATACTTTCTTTAGTGACTTTAATGACAAAATTACGTAACCCTGGCTTATCTCCTCGAGATCATACCAACGACACCCTACCTAAATTTGGAAGGTTCCTTGGTATATAAATTATATGCCGTGCGGGAAATGTAGGCATTGGATTAACGATTAATGGACCTCTGCATATTAACGAAAGTTAACGTGTCTGTTAACATTAAGTTAAAAGTTAATCCGTTAATCAAAATGTTAACTTCGTTAATTAACGATTAACGGATTAACGAGTTAATGCCCAGCTATGTACATAATACTACAAATGAACGGACAAATAGCAGCGCTCTATCGTGTATATGGTTTTTTTACAGTACTGTGTAAAAAAAAACATTTACGTATAATTTGTAACGTAGGTTAGGTTGTAGGTTTAGGTTAGGTAGGGTTAAGTAACATAGGCAGTTTATAGTCGTTTACCCAGTCTGCAGATCCGGGATCTGAATGAAGTGCAGTCGAGTTTCTGGATCAGCTTTCCGGCTCCAACTAGGCCGGCATAGTAGATGCAACTATTTAACTGTAAGAAGCAGTCGCCTCCATTCATGGACCGCAATCCACTTAACATCAGGCAGGGCGCCGCAATTTGTCGAGTTACAATAAAAACTGAAATGAAAAATTGTCATTCTCTTTCTTACATAAGTAGACAAATTTACAATCGAAATTTTCTCGCTTCCTTCCCATCCACAATTATTTTCATTTAAACTCTGTGACTTAGCATTTATTAGCACTGCGGAGTCTTGCTTAAGAATATTCCCAGTACAATAGTAGTGGAATTAGAAAGAAAGGTATGAAAGTGAATGTAAGTAAAACTAAAGTAATGGTTTTGGAGAGAGAGGATGAAATGACAGAATGTGAGATAATGATAGGCGGAAAGAAAGTGGAACAAGTCAAACAATTTGTTTACTTGGGAAGTATGTTTACTAGGGATGGAAAGTGTGATGAAGATATTGAGAGAAGAGTGCAAAAGGGTAACGTAGTGAACGGTGCTATCCATAGTATAATGAACAGCCAAGTAATGTCCCAAAAGTCACGGATGGCTGTTCATAATGCGGTGCTTGTTCCTACATTAATGTATGGAAGTGAAGGTTGGGTATGGCAGAAGAAGCATGAGAGTAGAATTAACGCTGTAGAAATGCGGTCGTTAAGGAGTATATGTGGAGTGACGATAGCGGATAGAATAAGGAATAGCACACTGCGTGATAGATGTGGTTTGAAAGAAGATGTAGTGACAAGGATTGACAAAGGAATGCTTCGATGGTTTGGGCACATGGAAAGGATGAGTGAAAGTAGATTGACGAAAGGAATTTATAAATCGGATGTGGATGGATGCGTTAAACAAGGCAGGCCCAGGAGAGTGTTTTCCGACCAAATCGGAGACATCCTTAAGAAAGCTAAATTGCCTAGTGCCCATAACCACAGGGCCTATATGAGGAGAATTGTGGATGTGAAGGAAGCAAGGGAGTTGTGTAAGGATCGTGGTAAGTGGCGCTCCATTGTCTCTGCCTATCCCTGTGGGAAAAAGGCGTGACAATTTGATTGATTGATTGATTGACAATAGTAGTAATTTAAAAAGACGCCCACATCGAATTGAAATCAAATTATACGTGACCTTTTCATTTTGCATCACTTTATTCTATTGAAAATTAATCTCTACCTACAATTCAAGAGCACGTGTATATTAAAATAACTATAATTGGCATTTCTGCTTTAATTAAGTTCACATACGTCATTCGAACGCCTGATCATTATTGAATAACAAACAAACAATAACCATACGTCTATTTTAATAGGCGTTTCACACGTGACTTATGATGTTTTATATTTACCTTTCTGTATAGATTAGGGATATTTTTTTACATTATTAAAACGTTCTATAACGTGTATAATGTGAGTTTACTTAAAAGCTTATTCTGATAAAAAGATTTGTCTCTAGAGCCAAAGTGTCGCCCATGCCCCAATAAAAAAGAACCCATCTAAGAAATTTATACTTTCGGATTTATATATAATTCAATTCAAATTGTCACGCCTTTTTCTCACAGGGATAGGCAGAGACAATGGAGCGCCACTTGCCACGGTCCTAACACAACTCCCTCGCTTCCTTCACATCCATAATTCTCTTCTTACAAGCTCTATGGTTATGGGCACTAAGCAACTTATACCACCATTAAAATGTAATATTCACAATTTAATTTACGTAACACTAATTAAATTATATAAACTGGTTCATTAAAAACTCAATTACCTAATCACGAGAAAAATAAAACATACAAACTCGAAAACCATGTTTACATTTTAAAGGGTTTCAAATTACGAAGGATGCGTTAAACTAGGCAGACCCAGGAGGGCGTTTTCTGATCAAATTGGAGACATTCTCAAGAAAGCTGGGTTGCCTAGTGCCCATAACCGTAGAGCTTGATGAAGAGAATTGTGGATGTGAGGTAAAAATGAGAATCATGACAAGTGGCGCTCCATTGTCTCTGCCTATCCCTGCGGGAAAAGACGTGACAATTTGATTGATTGAATTTAAATAATATAAGAGACCTTTCAACACATTTTTCTTAACGTTAGAGCGTCAGTAGCGTAACAATAAGGTGGCAGGACGGCGAAATGACACGTACCCAGACAGAGGGGGCCCCCAACCCAATAAATTAAGTTACCTACTAAAGTATATAAGATTTATTTATAAAAAAAAAGCTATGACGTTGTTGGAGCGTTATAGCTTTACATTAAGGGAGGGTCCTCTCGGATGAATTTGCCAAGCATCTCAAACGGTAATCTTATGTCACTGGCCTTTATGGTTGTTCAGGTATTTATGCTATGCATCATCCGCCACACCTTTTGGCTGGCATAGCGACGGCAACTGAGGCAGCCGTGAACAGACTCGGTTTTTTCAGTCTTCGGCTCTGAGGCGAATCGAGATCAAATGTCGAGTCATACTACAAAAATAACTATTTTGGCAAGCATAGTGACAGCGAAACGTTTATTTTTTAGTATTAGGCGTTCTTGTATTTGACTCTTACCATCAGGTAAATCGAGGTCAGATGCCCATGGTCACTAAAATTGACATTAATCATGATTATATAGCCAATCGGCCTCTCTGTGTACAAAATTAATTACCTATCAGTTCAAAAACAAAATCCTAACTACATAAGCGATAAACTAAATTTGACCATCAATCACCCAAAAACTTTGCTTGCTAACTTCTTGCTATCCACTCGCCTTTTGAATAATGTTACAAGTGAAAAAATGTATAGATAGTCTTTTTAAATAATGCATTTTTTGTTTTGTACTAAGCTTTGTACACGTTTTTCATTGCTTTGAAACATATACTTAGTGAAAATTATATTATTTACACGGTCATAAATACGTCAGCTGTTGCTCAAAGTCTCGCTTTGGGGTGGGGGAACGCTTGGTACGAATGCTACATGCGCAAAGGAAATAGTGATGCGCAAATATAGTCAAATGCCGATAATCGATGTTTTTATGTTTGTGGGTGGGTGTGTTAACAGGTAATGGTGTTAAAGGTATTCTTTTAAATTATAATTAAAAACAGGTAATCAAGGTATAGGTTTAAATACCTTTTAGGCTATAATACCTTTTGTTCAGTAAGTCTATTCAGACCATAAAGTACCTGACGAGTAGTTTACAAATTAACTACGATAAAAACACATGTTAATAAAGAGATTATTTATGATGTATTTTCAGATAAATTGTGTTTTAATGATGTTTATTAAATGTTATTCATATTTGAAATATGAATAACATTTAATAAAAATGAATAATATTAACCCAATTTATACTATTTATCATTTAAAAAATACCATTGTTCTCTCATAGGCATATATATATATATTAATAATATTTAGTGGGTAACCGATTTTAGTTTGCCTTCTCGTATCGCTAATTATATCGATATAGAAATAGTATTTTCTTAGAATTTGCGCGAACATTGATTAATGAATTAAACAAATTTTTTGCGGCTTACTATTGCTTTTATTTTGGTTATTGATTTATTATATAGAAATATTTAAAAAAGGCCATAAAAATATGTACACTATTCTTTCTTTTGTTCTAATAATTAGGTTTATTGTTTGAAAGGGTTCCTACGCCATCCTACTTACAAGAGTTACAAGATTCCTAACTGGCCAATAAGACAAACATCTATCTTAGTATTATATTCTTTTTTTAATTTTGTAGTTTCTACTTTAACAAAATTACAACTATGTATTTACAACTACAAACTTAAGTATTTAGGAAATAATTGGTTTAGTAATTATCAATGATTAATGCAATTATAATATATAATTGGGAAATAACCTCAATGACTTATCATACATGCAATTAAAAATGTATTACTGAAATAAGTTGTTAATTGGTAGACATTTCTTAATCTATAACCTTGGCTAAGTGTATTGAACAAGCTGATAAAGCCGTCTTTGTTTATCAAATGTTTGGTGCACTCAACGTTGTATAATAAGAAACAATCTTAGTCTTTAAGATTTTAGCTAAAACAACTATTCTGTTTATTTTTCTTTTATCAATCAATTAAATTGTCACGCGTTTTTCCCACAGGGATAGGCAAAGACAATGGAGCGCCACTTGCTACGATCCTGACACAACTCCCCCCTTCCTTCGTTTTTTATTTATTTTATTGATTAATAAAACATACTTCGAGTAAGCTCCAAAATCAAGCGTAAAGTATACAATTTCTTAAGCTTAAACAAGAGTTAGTTATTTAAAATAAGAACAATAAATATCATTTATGGTACCTATCTAAGTAGGATTTTGATTTGAAAAATACTGTTAGCTTTAACAATATCGAAGAAGGAAATGACGTAGGAACAAAGGATTTTAAAAGATCTCAATAGGTCATTGACAAAATATCTACCTGCATAATCTAGTTTATTTTTTGCGTCGAATCAGGTAATTGTTATCGATAAGTATCATAGTAACTATTCGTTCGTTTTAAGTTAAAAGGACAACACTTTTGTTGTGAGTCGTCAGTTTATGAATAGAACTCGCGGTGAAACGACGCTTCTTGGATAGTGTCTTCGCAAGTGAATAAATTCGTTTTAGTTTTTTTTATTTGGCTCTTAGCCATTGTATGGGTAAGTTTTTAACATTAATAATCTTTTACCTTAAACTTAAAACACGTTCTCATTCATTATAATCAATGCTTCATCCCTTAAACGTGGCAAATGTGAACCCCTGTGGTAATAAAATAAGTCGATGTTTAGATTTTATTAAACGATATAATTTTAGTAGTTACGTTACGTAGTACTTATACCGCAAATATAATTAAATAATTGTGTGCTCAAATTGAACCTTTATATTATTTTCAATTTATATTATATTAGTTAAAATATATATATTTTATAATATATATTACATGTTTAATGCCACTAATTATACAAAAAAATAGTTAGTAAAATATCATAAAATGTAGAGGCAAATATGGGTCAAGTTGAACTTGTTTTAAAATTACGCTCTATTTTAATGTTGGTACATATATAACTATTCACTTTCACTCGTTCGTTGTCCGGCTGACCTACAAATGCCTATAGTCCAGGTCATATGACTTCATTAATTATTTAAAAATAGATAACAATAATTCTAAGTTTTAACAAAGAAACCAGTCATCATTCAATACTCTTATCAACTTCCTATTTGTTTAAGTTAGAATTAATTAATTGAAAAATCAATAAATTAATCAAAATTTAACTTGTGTATTTTTTTTTACAAAAATATAATAATTCAGTTCGATACAATTTGTGCTAAAAATCTGTTTAAAACATATTTACTGATCAAAGATCAAACTTTTATTTTGAATTGTTCTAATCGTTATTACCTGTGTCAAAAAGATCGTTATCGATTTTTTATCTCTCATGACAACACTATTGATAACATATTCATTTTGACAAAAGTTATATACCAATCAATTTCAACTGATATCCGGTTTTTTAGTTTTATTAATCTAATCATAGAATCATTTTAATTTAATTTACTATTTATAATTGATATGTTTTTAGATAAATAAATGTGAAATTTTGGGAAATTTGAATGAATGGGAAATTTTTGATATCTTATTGTGGATGTGAAGAAAGCGAGGGAGTTGTGTCAGGATCGTGGCAAGTGGCGCTCTGTTGTCTATGCCTATCTCCGTGGGGAAGAGGCGTGACAATTTGATTGATTGATTGTCACTATTTTTTAATCTCTGCAATCTATCCTCGCTTGATTATTACTGTAAGGCCCCGTTCATACGGACACATCCGATTCTTAGCTGGAACAGTTCGCAGCATCCTGTTTAGTGGCAATACGATTGCGGGATCCGGCAAAAAACGAATCCTGCTAAATTTGACATCCGATTTTTCGACTACAAATCGGTCCGGTTGTACTACAAAATGCAGGCACAGATTTAAATTAATATATAGTATTTCAATACGTGCATTCACACTAGAGTCCTGCTCTAAAACGGATCCATTGGATCGGACTGGTGGCGGGCACGACTGGGGTTGATCGTCTTCTCTCAATTGGGTTTAACCAAAATCTTCTATTTCCACGGCGTCTTCGGCGATAATTTATTTATAAATAATACTAGTATTTTATAGTAAGATTGTTAACATCCATTGCATCCAAAAAGTAGTAAGAACCTACTCTTTCTCGTAAAGAAAACGAATAGTGTGTTAAAACGGACTCATGTTTTACAAGACTGTAGAATCCTACAAACTGCACAGTCGTGTGAACACACTATCCTATATTTGAGGATCCGATAAATAGCAGATCATACAAAACTTACCGCTGCGTCGTGTGAACGTAACGTAGCAATGAATCTAGGCCCTGATTCTGTAGCAGTTCGTAGAGAAGTCATTTCGCTGTCGTGTATTAAGATAATCATGACCCTGTACGTCTGACATGGGAATAAACTATGATTTGAAAGAAGTCGTGCACTGCATTCACGCACACGAAAATATGGATAAAACACATCGAAAATGCAATTGTAATTGGTTATTCAGTTGCTGGTTAGACCCAAAAGGAGGAGCACGCTGATGAAGTATAATAGTATAGTTAGTAATATTTGTATTCACACATTTAAATAAAGTAATAAAGTGGCGGGGTGCGTCATTTATAGTTAGACAAGCTATACCTTTGTAATTATTTTATATCGGCATGAACGCACACAGCTTAGTATTAATCTATATACCTACCTACATAAACAAATGCAATTGCTGCTACAGTTAATAAGGCAGTAATCGCATTAACTATGAAGGCCTTGCTGTACTGTAGCAACTTATTTTTGTTGTGACGCTACAACTAACCCCGACTTATGCTAAGCAAGAAGAGCGCTGACGACCGAAAAAACCGACTGAATTTACAGTTGCGTCAGTTATGCTAGAGAACATGATTCTAAAACGCGACTGAGGAATTTCGCGGTATTGACATCGAGTCAGGAGACTGGGCAAAATAACTTTAAATTAAATTAGTAAACAGACTACCTATCCATTTTTGAGAATTGATGAAAGAAATTTATTAACCTGGTGTGGATGGATGCATTTTATGAGGGTTGTTCTCCGACTAAATTGAAGACATCCTCAAGAAGGTTGGGGTGCCTAGTAGTGCCCATAACTGTAGAGATTGTATGAAGAGAATTGTAGATGTGAGGGAAGCGAGGTAGTTGTGTCAGGGTCGTGGCAAGTGACGCTTCATGGCATCTGCCTATCCTTGTGAGAAAAAGGCGTGACAATTTATTTTTTTGGACTTGTCTACAATACGATAACTATTATTTCATTGTATAATTATTATATTAATAAAAAACTTACTATCTTGTAAATTCC
This sequence comes from Tinea trinotella, assembly GCA_905220615.1. Lineage (NCBI taxonomy): Eukaryota > Metazoa > Arthropoda > Insecta > Lepidoptera > Tineidae > Tinea > Tinea trinotella. Next base: position 1,060,430 of record HG992320.1, on the reverse strand, counting down.
CCCTTTATATACATTCATATTTCATAATATTATGACTCACTATGAGTCACATAAAACGATACTAAGAAATAACAAATAGGTAATCATTTTTTTTATAAATAAATAGTTATCGGAGCATCGCCTGCTACTTTACGGGGCTCAAATTCGCTCCTGCGCTAAGTATTTTGCACCTCTGGGACTCCACAAGTCCACAATTCTTCTGATACAAGCTCTACATAATGAAAATAATGTAATAATATTATACATAAATAATAACCATTTACCGATATCAATCTATCTTTGATATGTACGTACTATATCAAAGTCTATAAGGGTTTCTATGATACAAGCTTAGTAGCTTAGTTAGAAATGTAATTAATATTTATTATAAAATTATAAAAAATCTATTGTTTCTGTAGTAAATCAGATACTATTAAATCTCGGGTTCAATACTACTACGCATATTTTGTAGATAGATGTTTCGCACTTGAAAGCCTTGTATCTGTTTAGTTTAGTGATTATAATATGCAATGAGGAAGTGATGCTGTTCGATTCCGTAATAGGTGCGACATTGCGGTGCTCGGTTACAATTAGATCACAAAGTTCACGAACGCATGGAAAATAATGCAGCGGAACATTGAATATGGTGTGTTTAATAAGACACAATGAACAATTACGATCCAATAATAATGGCCGAATGATGAGGTTGCGGCCATGTGCTCAATATGTGCGCTCTATATTTACACAATCATTCCACGAACACACGCCTCACACAAATACTACGAGCAAACCAAAATTGAACGCGGAAAGATCAAGTACACACAATCGCTTTGTTGTGAATGATGCGTTATATTCATAGAATTGTGTCGCCGTGCGTTGTTATTATATTTAGCATCCTCGCATGATTCATTCGTTTGTCCCGCAGAGCGTGAACAACCGACACTACTGGTGATAGAGAGGCAGCTTGCGGCGCCGCCGAACGGCGTCCAATTGAGGCCGTACTACACGGCTGACGATAATGAACACTCCACATCGTGCTCCGGCTATGAGTCCGCAGACGAAGAGACCTCGCCCTCCGTCGGCCGATGGGGGGCCGAGTGGCCGAGTTGACTCGACACCGACGCGCCTGGCTCGCCCCTGCCGCGAGCGCGTTGGGGTCCGCCCCCGCCTCCGCTCGAGCTGACGACCGCTGCGCACGAACGGCTCGCGACGCGCGCCGAGGCTCTGCTGAGGGATCTGCTCGCCTCCGACAACTACGACTCGGTCGCCAACTTCCTCTCGTTCTACGGCGAGTGGGAGCGCGGTCGACCGCTAGCGGACTCGTTCGCCGAGTACTCGCCGCCGATCAAGCCGAAGCGGCAAACATGCGTCGGGCTGGCGCTCGAGCTGCTTCGTCGCTGGCGAGGGCTGGAGCGCGAGTTCCCGGGCGTGCGAGTCAGCGCCGCGCTCGTGTCGTGCGAAGAGGCGGTGGCGGCCGTGGACGAGTGTGACGGCGTGCCAGGGTTCGAGAGCGAGAAGGAGCACGTGCTGGTTTGCGTGCGGCTGTCGCTGGGTGGGCGGCGTGGCGTACTGCTCGCAGACCCCGGCTATCACGTCGCCAATGTGATCACCGTGATGGCAGACCGCGCATTCCCGCACACAGGTGAGCGTGTATGATATACATAATACGCAACATAATTACAAACAAAATGCCACAGACATATTAAATGACCCGTGCTTCTCCTCCTACAGGTTGGTTCACAAAGAGCGAAGAGCCCTTGTGCCACAAGGAGTACCACTACACGTATCACGTGAACAGCTCTTACATCGAGTGGCAGGAGAGGGAGACGAGAGGTTCTCTCGTGAAATACCAAACATCCCTGATATACGTGGCAAGACCATTTCTGTCAGGTGTCCATGTTACAGAGAGACGTAACTTGGTTTATAATTTTAAGTGAGTAACAATTTCTGCTTTAATTGCATTGTTTTATAATTAAATAATATATTAAATAATATAATATATTATATTATATTGGATATTATGCTACTGGATGTATAAGTGGTAGGGAGACAGTTTGCCCAGTATGCCGACCCACCACCTCTTTTACTTAGTCGCGTTTCGGGATCAGCTTAAAATGTCTGAATTCAGCAAGACCGGCTTAGCAGATGCGACTGCCATATGCAGTGTAGTAGCAGTCGCACTCCAGTTTAACATCAGGCGGCGTGCTGTCATTATCATGTATGTGCTGCTCGAGTTGACGTCCGTCCTACTGGGCCCTAATTCTCCTAAATCACAACAGCGAAATGGCGTGTCGACGACCGGCCACTGACCTGTCAAAGTCACTTACGAGTATTAATACTACAGAAATACCGATATGCAATGATAAAAAACGTAGATATGTTATAGGCGCTCCGAAAGAGGCACATTAAACTATGCTAATAAGCAAACCTGAACTCAGTGTCTCGATGCAGAGCAGCACACATTTGTCTCTTTTTCGCTCTAAATAACTATTACTCCGTCCCCTTCCACTTCGTCGTTGTTGACCTTTGAAACTTGTGCCATTTGCGAACTCTAAAAGTGGCGTGTATAATGTATCTATCTCATTTTACATCATTATTGATATGCATATAAAAAGTCACTTTGGCAGATCCGTGGCGGTTCGTCGACACGCTATTTTAAAGTTGTCATTAATAAAAACGTGGGCCCCAAAAGCGCGACGCGATTTCACAAATTTTTCGTCGCCATATTTTTTAAGGCCGTTCAGACCATATCAGACCGTTCGAGCCCCTTGAAAGTAGTGGTACCTATTTTTTACTGAGGCATTTCGAGGATGTTTTCCGACCAAATCGGAGACATCCTCAAGAAAACTGCGTTGCCTAGTGCCCATAACCATAGACCTTGTATGAAGAGAATTGTGGATGTGAGGAAAGAGAGGGAGTTGTGTCAAATAGCACTCCTTTGTCTCTGCCTATCCCCGTGACAATTTGATTGATTGATTGATTTCTTGATGCAGGAGTCTATTGGCTAGAGATCAGAAGGGTCAACTAACAGCTGGTATATATTTCCCCGTGGGTACAGTCAGCAAAGATGCACACTTCACGCTATTTTATGGGGTTGGCAGCGACAGGAAGAAGATCAAATACAAATTCCACACATTCATCGATTCAAATAACGTAAGTGTACAGGTAATTCTAAATGTTATAGGCTAACCAGCAACATTATGCTCTTTTACCTACTCCAAGCCTTGCTATACTGTTTTTTTTTTATTGTGACTCGACGTCTGACCTCGACCCGCCTAATGATAAGCGTCCAAGAGTGAAGACAACTGACAATACCAAGTCAGTTCACGGCTTCCTTAGTCGCCTCACTATGCGGCCAAAGGTGCTTCTTTACGAATCGCTTGAAGGATCCAAGGCTATAGGATGGAGAGAACACATATATCGACACCTGCATATTTTGGCGGCAGGCTACAGGCGTGGACGAACGGTTTAGCGATTGATTTGTTGCGCGTAAAGTCCCGGGTTCGATTCCCAGTCGGAGCAAATATTTGTTTCATAGCTTTTATTTGTAATATTTATATAATATTAAATATTACAAATATTTGTTAATAAAAAAAAGAGGTGGATATTTGCTTTGGGTCTGGTTATCAAAGAGTGGTAGGCAGTGGTACCCCAGTCTGCCGATCCGGGGTAGTACCACCACTTACAAGTACACGGACCGCACTCCATCAAACTCACATCAACTTAATTACTTCAACTGCCTTAACTAACTAACAACTAACTGCCATGTGCTGTCATATGTCGAGTCACAATAATAAAGTCCTTGTAGAGAGTTTTAATTATTTAATACGACCGTGGTCTAGTAGTTGATCAAGTGGTCTTACAACCAATAAATCCTGGTTTTAAACCACTCACTGGTACCAATGTATCTTTGATATATGTATTTTGTTTCTATGATACAATTACGATTAGTAGCTTAGTAAAGAAATGATTTATGTTCAACAGATCTCGAATGATACCCTGGAAGAAATTGACATATGCAACACCCTGCTGAAATATGAAGATGGGGAACTAAAGGAGATCATATGCAAATTGGCTGTCGTATTGTCCAACGCCTCATTCATTAATCAAATGCTTGCGATTAATGACGATATATGTCGATTTAGTAATTAAAAGTATTAATTAACTATAATTAAACTATAAATAAAATAATATCATCACAAATATGTAGATAGTCCCAAGGAGACTGGCAACATTTCCCCTTTGTATATAGCAAGGCAGAATCATTGCCAGCCTTCCTGTCTCCAGACTTCTCCGTCAGCTGCTTGGACAACTTCTTGGCCAGGCTCTTAGCTGAATGTCCCCAAGGGCCCATCGTCTCGACCCCAAACGTCGCAAATTTGTAACCAGTACTGAGGTTAGCGTATTTGCGAAGAGGCTCTCAGCGGAAATCACCGCACTTTCCGCGCTTAACGAGGTCGCTTGGATGTGAGATGGGGCTAATGTGTCTACACAAGTCACATCCCACACCAAAGACCTGCCAAGTAATTAAAATTAAAGTAGTTATGTAATTTAATTTAGTGATTAAAATCGACATATATCGTCTTATATGAATTATATTTGGCTTGTATAAAGTGAATTGTGGATGTGAGGGAGTTGAGCAAATGGCGTTGTCTCTATCTATCGCTGTGGGAATAAGGCGTGACATTTTTTTTATTCACTTGTCACTTTAATTATTTATACATAATTATTGATAATGTAAATTGGATAGACAATCAGATAAACACCCGTATAAAACCTAGTATTTGTCGTTTTACTCGCTAAATTGACGTATTTCTTCTATTTCTGTTTATTGAGACCATATGATTTATCTGACAGTATGCAACGGTCCGAGAGCGCGGAAGGCTGAATAAACCCGTTTCAGTTTGCCTCAATCGCCGACACTATGCCAGCCACATATAACTATATGATGCCAGCCATAGGATTTCTATCTTTTCGTCAGGCAGTTCTTTCAACTGGTAATGTGTCATACATTGTAAATTGACTATTATTTAATTGCAAGGTTATTATATAATTTTATTTGTATTATCGTATTGATAAATTTTCTTTAGAACATCACTTCAAACGAATTAATTTACTAAATATAGACAAGGTTAATTCACTAAAGCACGTCCCAGAGTTCTGTCTATGACATTAAAGGCACATATAGTAACGATAAAGGCCAATAGTTTTTGTAATTTTATACAAAAAAAAAGTTATTCAATTTTTATTTTAAACCATTAAAAGGCATGGGTCTGGGTAAAGAAAACACTGTTAATGGACTAACTAGAGGTGCATGTTATTTTTGTACCTTTATAGTATAACTATCAGCAAAAAAAAGCTTATTTGGGAGGAAATCTAGCATTTGTACAGTCGTGCACAATATTAAATTAAATATTATTTAAAGGGTTTGGGGGATTATTCAGTACATTTAAAATATTCACTATGGTTTAAGATTTTTGTAAGGTTTAGTCGAATATTATCTAATTACATATAATATTTTGCGACTTACTATCGCGTGGTTCCTCCGCTAATGCTGACATTTTATAGATACTAGACATTTAGCCTGATAGAAAGTAAGAGGAGCGCCGACGACTTAAAATCCGATTCAACTTACGGTTGCCTCAGTCATTTTATATATGCCAAATTATAAAATAAACGCGATAGTAAGCCGCAATTATTTAAAATATTATACTATAGTGTATTTGAGGCAGTTTATTTTACAATTTATCTTATTTTTAATACGATTTCTGCTGATCTTTTTTACTTAATAATAATTTACTTAATTGAAATTTTGTGTTTTTATTAACTTTTCCATATTTCCCCGTTCAAATCTGTATTACAGATCTAGAACAATAAGTACCAGAGAAATGAACCTGCCTACTTTATTTGTGGACACAATTTCGTTCCCATAACCGTAGAGCTTGTATGAAGAGAATTGTAGATGTAAGGGAAAAGAGGGAATTGCATCAGAAACTGCCAATCCTTGTGAAAGAAAGGCGTAACAAGCCTAGGGGCATGTGCCAACTTTTTGTCTCCGTAACTTTTGTTTATTATCGCGTTGCTATGTGCACAATCTCATATAAACACAATGGAATTCCAAAGAGCAAAATAACCGTTTTAAAGATAATAAGATTCCGCCTTTAATGTATCGTTAAAAATAGCTACTGCCTTGATTCATTACCGCACTAAGCTGTGCGAGTAATATATGATTCTGACGTGGCGTCAGAGAACTCTGGAGCACCTGAAAATTAACAGAGACATGGCGGCTCTATGCGTCCTTATCACTCGAAACACGAAGATTTATATATATTTAATTATACATTTCTATAAATACTAAGCTACTAAAGTGCTTGTATCATAAAACAGGACTATAATAATGTATATTTGATAAAATATCAAAGATACATTGGTACTGCCACTACACCACGGTCGCCTTATTAGATATGTATTTATAGTAGCTGACCCGGCGAACTTAATTCCGCCTAACAGATATTTATATGTTTCATTTAACCTCGTGTAACCCTAATATAAATAGACCGCAGTCACTAGGACGGCTATAAAATGCATAAATAATAATAAATAGCCATGCAACATATAATTATTAATTGCTTCCATTAGTAACACAGCGTTCACACGAGGCGAATTTAGTTGATCAACTGCAAAATCGTTCGCGATCTGAACTGTCTGAACAGACTTTCAATCAAGTTGAAGCAATAAATATCTGTTAAACAAAAGTTTAAGACCTTTCAACTTTCATCGGTTCAATTAGTAGTTGACAGTGATTGACAGCGAATCGACTCGTCTAAACATGTTCGTTCAACTCGCATTGAATAATCAGTCCAATCAGTCAGTCAATCAGCGCAATTGAGTATTAATTAATTAATTGATATGTATTAAATGTGTGTATTCTGTTTCACGGAGTAATTACCTATAATAGGGAATATGCATGTGGTTTAAATATTGCTGCAAATTTTTCCACCGATTCTTTATTGTACTAACATCATGCTAAAATAATTATATTTTTAATTTTCTTTGTATATATTGCATAAAAGCTTAAGGAAAAAGTGAAAAATAAGCAAGTGAAATTCAAATGAGTGAAACGCATCACCATTGGCCGAATAAAACGTGACGTCACATGACACGTTCGAGGTCGATGCTCATATTGTGAGCGTAGTGTTTAAGAGAAAAAAAAGCTGTTATTTGTGTTTATGCAGTGTTTTTGTTTAGCTAGTGCAATTTTAGCATTCTGGGACATTAATAATCATATAAGACAATGATTTTGTAAAAGCACAATCAGACAATCTACCGAAAATAGATGCATTCATGATGACAGCATATTTTGCATCAAATCGAGAATTTCCGTCCGCTGAGATCAAAGAAGTAAAAGCTGCAAGGTAATTGTTATAATACATGATATATTATAAATAATAACATAGGTTATTATGCATGCCTGCACTTAGCAGAACTTACTTAAAACATAACCTATAAATAACCTTTGAACTAAAGCTGGTGTTGTACTGTCTGTATTATAATAATTTATGAGTATTTGTACGCAATTTTATTAACAATCATCTATGTTTATCATGGTTACTTACTTGAATTTTGAAAAAATAAAAAAACAAACATATATTTTATGTAAAACTGATTTAGATATACTACTTAACACTTTTAGGTAATTAATACTTATTGCTTATTACAGATCTAAACGAGAATCTTAAGGCGACTTAGCAGTAGGCTATGGCAAGTAAAATGGGATGGGAGGAAACATAATGTGTAGTGAAAGGTTGAATTACACCCGAGCATAATGTTCATAGAAAATGTTATGCTGTCAGTGCTATTTGTAATGAAGCAGAAGAAACTATTGTTTCTGCTTAATGTGAAGATTGAAGACTAAGGTAGAATAATAATATCTCTTGAAAATAATTTCTTGTTATTAAAATGGCTGAAATATTTTATGTAAAATAAAACTAATGTTAATTTTATTTCTTTTTTATTAAAACATCCTGCAAACTTATCAAACCACAAGCCACTATTATTACTTCATCTATATCTCGTTCAACATGTATTCTTAATTCACTTCTGCTTTAGTGCTGGAGGAGGACTTTAAAACAGAAGGTGGCCGTACATTTCTTAGCTACCAGCAAATGTGACAAGTGTTTTAGTCCTCTGTCAGCCATCACTGCTGTATTGTATATGTTGGAGACAAACACTCCAGGTAACCACAGTCTTGAACTATTATAACATCAGTGGCCCTTGCACTATAAATCCATCAGAAAAAATTGACCAGTGGTGTACATGAGATAAGGTACTTCAAGGTGTTACATTTTTTGTATTGTGACCATGTAAGTGACTAGAGGAGTGCATTAGATGGCTTCTCTATTTCTAGGCAATCAATGATGGACGAATTTTGTTAATCAAGTTAGGAGACCTATCCAAATATAACATACATTAAAGTAATTTTCACAACAATACAAACTTGATATTGGAGATACCTTACGTCTTCTCATAACCTTACATCATTGTTTTCGTATCTCTAGGAACTGGAAAAAAACACTTTATCTAATAGAGTTCTTGCACTTTGGTACAAGGCAATATCTATAAAATGTTTTTTTAGGTTTCTCCATAGTTCTTTAGCTATTACAACTTAAAAATCTACATAAATAACAGTAACACTTGTAGTAAACAAATACTGGTCGTGACGTGTGACGTCATCAAAATCCCGCGCTAGATGATGGCGTTCAAATGTGTCAAATTTAATCGAAGTTTTAGAATTAATTTTAAAAAATTATTAGAACTTTTCCAACAATATTTATATTTTTTATTATGTTATAACGATGTAATAAGTGAATTAAACACATAAAAAAAATACATGCATATACCCTATTGGAGAAACAACAGGCGACCATGATAGTGAAATCGCCTCTTCTAACACGGCGTTCTCATGAGCGAGTTTAGTTGTTCAATATTTATTAGCGTCCAACAAAAAATAAAAGCAAATATTGACTGTAGCGTTCTCACGGTTCAATAATAATCGACTAATTTATAACACGTGTCATCTGTCCATTTTAGGAATTTTCTCGTGGATGCGGACATCATAATTTACATTTCATTTTACAAACAAACTTAAAACTGGTGACAGAGGAATGCAATATAGACAATACATAGGTACTCAATCGCGCTGATTGACTGACTGATTACTCAATGCAAGTTGAACTAACAAGTTCAGACGAATAGATTCGCTGTCAGCTATTAATTGAATCAATAAAAGTTGAAATGTCTTTAACTTTTGTTGAACCGATATTTATTGCTTCAACTTGATTGAAAGTCTATTCGGATGGTTCGAATTGCAAACGATCTCGCAGTTGAACAACTAAATTCGCCTCGTGTGAACGCCGTATCAGAGCCTATGCTCCGGTTCAAAACTACTTGTCGGTACCAAAGATCTTAGATATGTGTACTTTGGTCGTCTTGTTTCTATGATACATGCAAAGAGTAGCTAATTAGAAATAAACATGATGATTTTCCCCTTAATTTTGTTTCAATGTATTTCCTGTTGGTAATTCTTAATAAATGAATAAATAAATACATCACTCCGCTAAGCATAAGTTCCGGGTTCGATTCAAGGTCGGAACAATCGTTTGTTTCATAGCATTCATTTGTAATATTTATTAGATTGGATATTATAAATATTTGTTAACACAAGGATCAGAAATAGCGCTTGTATGAATTGAATTGTGGATGATAGTTGGAAGCGAGAATAAGGCGTGACAATTTGATTGATTGAAAAAGATCAATTGCTCAGTCTGCTATCCCGTGGTTGTACCGCTCTCCAGCTTACTATGAGGCGGGCTACTTTCATTATGTCAGGACACAATAAAAAATCTTATAAGAAACTCTATATACAAAAATAGTACGAGTAGGTACTTTTTTTTATATAGATCGTTTGCTGCTCGGCTAATGATTGCGTGAGATGTCCGGTTTCATTGGAGCTCCTCACGTTTCTTTCTATGTGAGACAATTTTCTTAGTACAACTTGATTGATACAAAAAGAGCTCCGGGCGACCTACCTGCGCAGTAAACGATTTACATACCAAATCGGTGGTATGAGGTGCAGCGGGACGGGGGAAACACGCTCTAAAAAATACAGTCGCGCGCAAAAGTCTTTGCAACGATAGTAATTAATAGAAGGAAAAGAAAAATCATTTACGACTTGGCCCATTTTTTATCGGGTGATTATATTTTGTCTTAATATTATGAATTCAAAAATATTTTATTATTGTGTAATGTTTCATAGAACGTAACAATATGTGTTGAAAGGAATTATTTGTTATATATATTTGTTATTTCTAACCTGTTAAAAAACGTATTAACTGATAATATTCTACAATTTAAAAAATATATCAACTATTAAACAATATAAAATAGCCAAGTGTTTATAAAATAGCCAACATATCCGTTTTTACAAACAGGGCGGCATTAGAGCGTCCATTATAATCAGTGGCGAGGCAGGAGCACGGGAAGAAATTGTTGGACTTTCGTCGCTCATCAAACGCGCGACGCCCTGCGTTGATTTCGTGCCCGCAGCCTAATAGCCGTGGTCTAGTGGTAGTAAAATGGTCACGAAAACTAAGAATTTTCGGTCTAAAACCACTTGCTGGTACCCAATGTATCTTCGATACAAGCAGATTTGTAGCTTAGTATAGCAATAAAATAAACTGATATACTTGTACATAAGACGACGGTGGTGTAGTGGCAGCTACACCACAGTAATAGTTACACAAACCAAGAGCACAAGTTCAAAAGCACCCATCGGTACCAATATATCTTTGATAAATGTACTTTGGTTGTCCTGTTTCTATGATACAAGGACTTGTGTAGCTCAGCACAGAAATGTAAAATAAATAAAAATATGTACATGGTAGGGGAAGGCCGAGAGCGGCAAATAAAATAACCGACCCATGTTGCCTCGGTCGCTATGCCGCCCGGGAGTGCGTTACACTTGAATGATTAGATGTAATAAGATAGGGAGAACACACAGCTTGGTATATATCACGCTGACTTGAGATGCGCAGCATAAGGATTGGCTGAAAGAAGAGCGCTGGACGACTGCGATGAGAGCAAGTCCGCGCATCTATCCTGCCGTGCGCCTAATTGACAAATTGCTAAAGGACATCATTCATTTTGGGCTTCTTTGTACTACTTTAGTAATGTCCGTTAATGAAAAAATATATAAATGATAATTTTGATACTTGTATCAAACTATACTTGATAAAACTAATAACAATTGCTGTGTAATTGAGTTATTTGGAAGATAAAATATGGATTTTGTGTCGTCTGTCAATCACGGAGACACGTTCGGTGCGTCTTTTCTTTGTAGAACAATTGAAAAGTGGAATGCTTTGCCTGCCCATGTGTTCTTTCCATCCTATGACCTTGGATCCTTCAAGCGATGCGTGAAGAAGCACCTTAGGCCAGCATAGTGACGACTGGCGCAGCCGTGAACTGATTCGGTTTTTCTCAGTCGTCGTCACTCTTGGACTTCCTCTTGCTTATCATCAGGCGGGTCGAGGTCAAATGTCGTGTCACATCACAAAAGTTATAATAATCATTCTTGCAACGAACTTGGCCCAAACCTTATCTTTGGACCTTGGCTATATTTGGCTGACATGTTTGGATGCCAAAACATTATATCAAGGGTAGGCATTATTAATAAATAATAAAAGGTCATGTTGGGCTATTATTAACAGTTTTTGTGTAGCGTGCAAGTGAGCTGAAAATTTTACGCTTTTCTTGCCTAGAGTGGTAGGCAGTGGTACCCAGTCTGCCGATCCGGGGTAGTACCACTACTTACAAGTATACAGACCGTGAAGTGATTTGGTGCGTTTCGGGATCAGCTTGTAAGTTGCCGGTTCCAACCAGGCCGGCATAGTGGATGTGATTGCTACTCGAAGTTGTTGATTTATAGTAGCAGTGGCATCCATTCATCGACCACACTCCAGCTTAACATCAAGCGGGGTGCTGTCATATGTCGAGTCAGAATAAAAAAAATATATAAAAAAAACAGGCGGGTCGAGGTCCTATGACGCTTGCTAGAGATGAAAACTATGTAAAAAAAATATAGTAAAAATAAAACAACAAATTAAACGGACATTTATTTTATTTTAGGAATGAACAATTATTTAAATTATTTTTTATTATAATAGATTCAATCGGTTCCAAACTTAAAGGAGTCTTCGAAGTTAGCTACGAGCGCGACTCGCGCAGGTAAAGTTCCCGGCAGAGAAGAGAGCGCTGACTTGAGCTGTGCAGTATAAGGATCGGCAGATTAGGATCCGTCAGCCTATACAGCCGTGCACCACGAACCAGAAGACGCAGCGTAGGTAGGCCTCCCACTAGGTGGACCGACGACATAGTGAAAGTCACGAATAACCGGTAGATACAACTGGCATCTTGTCGTTCGGAATGGCATTCTAAGGAGGAGGCCTATGTTTAGCAGAGAACCACTTCTGGCTAATGATGATACACATTTTTATTTTTATTGAGTCACGACTTTTGACCTAACCTACTTGATGATAAGCAAGAGGAGGTCCAAGAGTGAGGACGACTGAAAAAAAACGAGTTCAAGGGTGCCTCAGTCGTCGTCACTATGCCAGCCAAAGAAAAGAGGGTAAAAAACAAGTTACTGTGCAGTTTCAATGCGCTCTTTTTATCTGCCGGTGTCTATACACTCACAATAATAAGCTCTCTCACCTACCTCGTGTCTCGCGATACTTATTTAATGTATTGCGCATCGACTTGTGCCTAACTTCGGAGACGCCATAAAAGGTGGCACTAGCTATACCTATATCCTTCTTTTATTAAGAACATTAAACTTTTAAAATATGAGTTAGGCATTTCCCTGATCTGTTGATGCGGTATCGTAGCCGGTTAATGCTGATTTTATTTCTTATATAAAAAAACCCTAATTAAAATTGTCAAAATAACAAAATCCTATATAAATACAATCAGTAACATCGATAACTTCAGTAATGCACTCAATTCCTTGTACTAAAAGTGCTTTTATATTAAAAGTTGCCTTACTAAAAGTTTGCACTACTAGGCCGGCATAGTGGATGTGAATGCCACATTTGACTGTGGCAGCATTCACATCTATCGATGGAGCGCACTCTATCTTAACATCAGGCGGGGTGCTGTCATATGTGGAGTCTCAAAATCAGTGTGTTTTTTATTATGACTCGACATATTACAGCACCCCACCTGATGTTAAGATAGAGTGGGCTCCATGAATAAAGGCGACTGCCACTACAGTTAAATGACATCAGTCGTAACCACTATGCCCGACTAGTAGCGTGCCAATTGATAAAGGATTTCGTTAATTTTGACTGTCAAAAACCAGAGTATTTTGTCTGCATTTAAGACATTAGTTCACAGATACCGCAACCAAATCAGTCGTAGTGTAACTCAGCCTACGGGTTTTGAATAACAATCAATCAAATTGTCACGCCTTTTTCCCACAGGGATAGGCAGAGACATGGAGGTGACTGCCATTACAGTTAAATATTTCCAAGTATCCCATCCACTATGCTGACCTAGTAGTCTTAATAAAATAAATAATAAAAACGTTTTAGATGTAGTGGTATAACACTTGATTAAAGGGATTGCTATGTGTTAATTTATACCCGGTATATTTGGGTTGAGTTTTAGAGGCTCGAGTTGCATACTGACTTTCCATCAGCCCTGGAGGTCAAATTATTACAGAAAATATGCTAATATCGGCAAAAATATTACAAATTGCTTTTTGTGGTACGATATTTGTTAAACAGGGAATATTCTAAGAAATGTCAGGGGGCAATTTTTGGAGTCTAATAAAGAATTTTTGCATGTCAGACGTGACACAAGACTTTATATCAGTTTTTTTCTGGTGGCAACACATATACTAATATATTTTATTAAATATCAATCAACCAAATTGTTACGCCTTTTTCTTACAGGGATAGGCAAAGACAATGGAGCGCCACTTGCCACGATCCTGACACAACTCAATGGTTTCCTACATTATATAATACTAATATATATATTTTGTTTTGCATAGTATACTTATTGATGTGAAAGATTTTTTTGTGTCACGCATGACTCATTAACCAGAATGACAACAAAATTAATATTACATTACAATACATTTAATATTAATATTATATTACAATACATTTTATTACGAACCGCTCCCCAAAACTCTGAAGATGAAGATATGCTGAAATTTATTTGAAGGTTAAAAGTCGACTGAATACTTTCATTTTTCGACTTTCAACACATTCAACAACAACTCATTTATTCAGGGCCCCTGGATAGACGATCCAACTATTTATAATTACTATTATATTAAAACAGAACCTAAATTTCTAATTATTTAATTTACCTAATTTAAACGTATAATCTAAAATATAGTTCAAAAACTTTATTCTAAGAATTTAATTTAATCTGAATGCGTTAATATCGCCTTTTCAACCCGCAAACATAAAAATAAGCGTGAAACAAAACTCTTCACTTTCTTTTTTTTCTTTTTCATTGTGCCTCGACATCTTCCCTCGACCCGCCTGATGGTAAGCAAGAAGGGATCCAAAGTGCTGACGACTGCAAAAACTGAGTCTTCACGACTGCCCCAGTCGCCGCCACTATGCCGGCCAAAAGTACGTCGTATCGTCTTGACATCTCAATGTTAATGTTGCCAGTAAAATTTTTGGTAAAACGCATTCATTCATATTGGTGAAAGTTTTAGCGCCCTCTAGGATTGTTAAAGGTTTCAAATTAAATTAACTTCTTAAAAGTAATAACTTAAAAATACACTCTTACACATTTAAGATACACGTCAACTACAAATAATCCTAAAATTTACAAATATATATGTAATATTTAGAGATTTTAAAGATTCCGCGTGTACGAGCGTTTTAGATGTCAATCACGCGCTTTTTCTCCTCTTAAAATTCGAGTGGCAAATCTGTGCCAAATACCGCGTGGAAATCGCTCGTACGTTTTGGTCCTCACGTGTTATATAAAGTCATAATAGATTACACATGGGGCATGATAATTTCACAAGCAACAACAACAGTATAATTCTATGAGTCACAAGTCTACTTATCTAGATTAACTATAGTTCATGTATGTCTTCAAATAGATCATCACGCAATGAATGTTCCAGATAACACTCAACATCGATTGCCTAAGTGGGGTAAGGGGCAGTGGTACAACTGATCTGTCCAACCACGGGCCTTTACTAGGGGTCGTGTCCAACTATAGATTCAAACTATAGAGGGCCTATTTATTTAAAAAACGGATTAATACAAGGATTCGCGCTTCAGACAACAAAGTGCTACGACCCCTAGGTGAAGGCCCGTGGTCCAACTAGTTGGACAGAGCGGTTGGACCACTGCCCCTTACCCCCTAAGTGCGGTATCCTATTTAACCTTAATTAAAATTAACTAATCTGTGACGTAATTGGTCGTCATACAAGGGAGGGGATCAACAGGAGAATCTGTAGCAAACCTCAAGCCTGTAATTCAGAGTGGATTAGTAACTGTAGCAGTAATCCGTCTCATTTATAACTTTAAGAAAATGATGTTGTGGCACAACATATGACATAACCCCGCCTGATGTTAAGCTGAAGTGAGGTCCATGAATGAGACAATTGCTAGTACAGTTAAATAGCTGCAAGTATCAGTCGCATCCACTATGCCGGCCTAGTTGACTTGTAGGCATCTGACTTTGGCCTTCCTGATGATAAGAGGAGATCCAAGAGCGACGACGACAAAAAATACGTAATCATTTAATGGTCGCCTTCACTATGCCGGCCAGAGGTGCGTATTTACGCTTCGCTTGAGGGATGCAAAGTTATAGGATGGGGAGACAACATGGTCAGCATATGATGTAATATTACCACTCTATTGGTAACTAGCTATTACAAACGTGCGAAATGGGTCATAAATGATTTCAAACGTAACTTTTGACATGATCTGCGAAAGCTGACAAGTCTATCGATAAAAGGACGCGCCGCTCAGAGGCTGGTAGCAGAAGTAACTCTTTATTAGTATTTTCTTACATTTTGCGCGAACATTGAATAATGAATTAAACAACTTTTTATTATTGCGACGTTTCGAAAGCTTTGCAGCCATCGTGGTCACGGAGAGACTGAAGTGTTGGTCGTCCTATTGGTTGATACTGTTATTGTTTCCAAAACTACCCTGTTTGGTGGTTTGATTTTTTTCTTTCTGTTACTGGTTTATTTCATTTTTTTGCAAAAATAACTGACGGAGTCATCTGCTTTGGCAGTTTGCTGGACTTGGGACTTGAGTTTGGTTAGATAATAAACTGGTATTATCTGGTATCGACTAAACTTTTTGCACACAACACTAGGGCAGTTCCATAAGGCCTGCGAGTGCGAGCGAGAGGTCGGATAAAAATATTTATTAGTGAGTTTGCACGTTTGTAATGACTCCCGTATGTCATAAGGATGTTTAAGTATTTATATGACTTGTCTACTTTATTTCACAATTACAATAATAAAACTTAGTAATTAAATCTAAAACATAAATACGCATAACTCGCCGGTAGTTGCGTGGAGAACGTGACGTCATGCTGATGGTATTGGCCAATGCCAGTACAGTGTTACGTCACTATGGCGTCATCCCGTCGTGTGACGTCACTAACCTAACGCATCAGCAACTGCCCGGAATAGTAAATGTAAACACTTGATTAAATACATTACTATTTACTTGATAATGCAGAAGAATGTATAGCTGGGTTTTCTCTCAATCAAGAGTTAGATCCCACGTTTTCCTCAAAACTGTTACGTTACGCTACTCACATTATCTTTAATTATTAAGCCACTATCCCGTAAGCATCAATCGCATTTTGTATTTCGTTAAAAACCACGAAATACAAAATGCGTGAGTTATAGAATTATTTTATCAAGACACAATTATTGTGGCAAAACTGACAGACAAAACCTATTGTGTAACGAACGCTATAGAAGATAATTTGCACGGGATACTGACGTTAAAAAAACTAATTAAAGCGCTTTAAAATAAGCGTGGTTATTGTATAGTCTATGAACGATTGCTATTAATTTAACAGACAAAATACTGACATATTGACAAAACAAAACTGTCTGTCAATATGTATACAAATGTCACATAATACAAATGTCAGTACAGTACAGTATGACAGTCAATACAGTATGTCAGTAAAAAATACAAATTAACAGACAAAATACTGACATATTGACAGACAAAATGCCAACAACTTGTAAGAATTGTATATTGTAATGCAAAATCAAGTCTTACATATTAAATTAAATAACTTAAACAAAAACTAAATTAAAATTAATGTATGAAAAATATACATTAATTAAAAGTCAAAACTAATTATACTCCATCTATCCTCTACTCCAAAACTAGCTATTCTAAGATGTTACTTTGTCTCATAGAGTATTTATGGTTATGGGGATTTGACATTTCAAAACGCCATCTAGCGGCACACAGCAGAATCATCAATTTGACAGATACAAATACAAAAGTTTTTTAATACACATTTTTATTGATATGGCTGGTTTTTTATTGTGGCTCGACATGTGAGGCTGAAATGCGGTCCATAAAGGCGACATCAAGTACAGTTGAATAGCTGCTGGCCACCATACAGGCCTAAGCTCACATCTTAAAAATAGCAAGTTTTTAGGCGTCACCTTTGTCTGTACGACTTCATATCGTAGTCTATAAGAGGAATAAATTATTAAGCTGATCTAAACGTTTATAGTCTGACAAACTTATTGACCCGCCGGCGGAAAGTAGAACTGCTATTTCATTTTGAAATGTCAATCGGCCTGTTATTCGATTTGTCGACTAGCAGCGACGCCTATAGACTGGGAATACACGTCAGATTTTTTCTGAACTCAGTAGTTCTCGAGTTGTGAGTGCCTAGAGTCAACTGGCAAGTCGGAAGAAGAAATCGGACGTATTTTGTCTCAGTACAATCGGACCGGCAAAAAAATCGATCCAGCTATTGGATTTGTATTGTGTATGGAAACTAATGTTGGGCACGAGTGCCTTTCGATGGTCTGAGACTATAGAAGAGAAAAATTGGAAATCTATTTCCAGCCTTAGCGGGTCAGATAAGTTTGTCAGACTATAAAATGTGTCATTAATCTTTGTAAAATTTAGCTTGGGTCCTATGACAGATGCCAAAATGACTTTACTAGTCCCATCACTATTATAGTCCTCGTATTTTCGTTAACAGACGTAACCTTGACGGAGCGGCTAAATTTCTTTTTGTTACATGATTTATTTGATTTATTGTTGTTTGTTTTAAAAAATATTGTTTTATTATTGTATGATAAATATTATTGGTAAGCTATGGTTGTAACTATGAAAATAAATAACTTTGAAATGAACGATCGAAGAGAGACGCTGCTACAATGTTAGGTCGTCCGAAAATTTCTCATGTGTCACAGGACCCAAGCTAAATTTTACAAAGTATAATGATAAATAAATCTCTACCAACATAATTCCAAACTCAATTTAAAAAAAACAACTGTCAACACAGCTAGCGATTCCCGCGCAATTAAAGTTGTTAAAAAACTACATACGGATAAGATGTTTTAAATAATCCTGCCTAGATCAGCAAAACGTTAAATTATTAAGTCAAATGGTAAAAAGTGACGTATTAAATTCAATATTTCATGAAATATTCTCTTATTTTAATTATTTAATTATTCTTATATTGGTATTTTAATTAAATATAAAATAATTAAATTATTTAAATATTTTTATATTATATTTAATTAAATACGTTTGTTTTAAGCTGCTCTTAAATCTGACATTAATATTAAAGACTGCATTAATTAGAAACATTTTAGTATAGCTATAGGTGATTATTAGAATTTTCAATGTACTGCTAAAAAGGCTCTTAAAGCGTTATTAGACATATAAAAATGAGGTATGCCTAATAAAAAATAACATAGTATACCAGCGGAACGCTATGATAGCCGTCTTGACGTTGGGACCCGCTCATGAAGTTCAAAACCATTATAAAATGGGTCTTAAAGTACATATAAAGTTTCGGTCATGTTGCAAAAGCTGTGGTCATGTTTTTTTTATGAAACCCAGCATGCTGTGCCAGGCAGAATACTTCATTAGACAATCCCGTGCTGAAGTTATGCGGAAATAAATAAACTTATGATCACGGCCTTAGCAACAACAAGACTGAAACGTAAATTGTACTTTAAGACCCATATTACGAGTATAGTGATCCTAAAGTGCATAAAATAAACTAATATCTGGAATATGTGATGCAATGAAAAGCGCAGTCCTGCATTAAAGTCATCTTTTTACCATTTGACTTTTAGAATCTGTCAGTTTAGTGATCATGTCGTGGTCGCCGATGTCGGTGTCTCTGAGGATGGGTGCCACTGTACACTGACCGCACAGCGCTGAAACAAAAAAAAATCAGTAAATATATAAATATTTCTATACTAAAGTACTTGTATCATAGAAACAGGTCAACCAAAGTACATATTATAGTAAAGTTACATTGGTATGCAGGCGAGTGGTTTTGAACCCGTGCTTTCGGTTTGCATGGCCATTGCACTACCACTACACCATAGTAGCCAAAATGAATAGAAAAATAACGTGGTCTAGTTTACCACTTATACCACGGTGGTCTCTTACTCTAACTATAAAAGAAAGAGAAGAGAAAGAGAACTATAAAAAAACTACTTGCAGGTATCTATGATACGAGCACGTTTAGTAGCTTAGTATAGAAATGAATGAAATAGAAATAATAAAATAGAATGAAAAAAACACATGAATGATTTTTTAGGGATAGTGATGGCGATTGAGGCAACCATAAAATAAAACGGTTTTTCAGTCGTTGGTGCTCTTAGTCGTAGCTTACCACCAGGAAGGCGAGGTCAGATGTCGCGTCTCAATAAATTAACCAAAGAAATGTCAGTATAAATTACAAATTAAAATTGGATAAATGACTTGACACGTGCACATGGGTCAAATGCAAAAAAGGATTGAACCCGGCGTCTATCGCTTGACACGAGACCGCTCTGCTTCACAGCGCCTCTGTACTCGCGTCGAATTTCTTCTGTCCTATCTTTTCATTGTGCAGTCCTTTCAACTGTTGGGTCTAATTGAATTTACATTAATTGAAAAATGTGTATGATATATTTGGTACAAAGGTAATACCAAATGAAAAAGCATTGCTAGGCTTTTCAGATAATTCAAGGACATATTTATCTTGAAAAGGACATCATTCATCTCGTATGGGGACTTGGGCTTAATTGTATTAACAGTTGCATTTACATTTTAAAATAGTTTAATGTACGAAGATTACAATGTAATTGGAATATCCTTTATTTTGCATAGTTTAGGTGTGCAAAACGATCTAATTATAATTATGACAGTACAAAGCAGAACTGTTAGTATGGCGTGTCTTTGTGATTGACAGACGAAACAAAATCCATATCTTATTTTCCAAATAACTCAATTGCACAGCAAAATTGTTATTAGTTTTATCAATATAAGTATCATAACTACCATTTATATATTTTTTCATTATTGGACATTACAAAAGTAGTACATAAAAGCCCAAAATGAATGCTGTCCTTTCAAACTCTGATGAGAGAAAAGTAGGAAGAAAAATTGGTTTAATATTTAATTTCCTCCTTCCCTGTTTTTCCGCGAGATTTTTGACCTACCCTCGTATGTTGTATGGAATGTTGCATTTTTTAAGACAAAACCTTAGGTATAGCGCTGACTTTTGAGCTGCGCAGACAAGGATATGCATATAAGTAGAGCACTGGACGACAGCGGGAAGAGCAAATCGGCACATAGTTCACAGTCGAGAACATAATTATTTATATTTTCAAAGGACATCATTTATTTTATACTACTTTTGTAATATCCAATGATGAAAAAATATATAAATGGTATTTCGATACCTTTATTGATATAGGAATTCTGAACGGGGTGGTTGACTCACCAGAACTCCTTGGCAATATCTTCTTTAAAACAACAGGCAATAGAACAAGGAGTACCTCACTTTTACACTTGCCAACTGCTCACTTGAATTATAAACAAAACTCTTTCCTTTGGAGAACATGCGACTACATTATAATAAGCATTGTTCGGACATCGATCTATTCTGCACCAAACCATCAATTGTCCGTAAGCATATGACAAAACAGTTTTTTGACACCCTAAATCCATGAAAATTTAAATTGTATGGATTTTTTTTTTAATTGGATATGGATTGACTATTTTTTGTTTAAATGTACTTAACTACCTTATATTATGTTTTTATTTTTTTGTCTGCAAGTTGTGTTGACTGCTAAATGGCCTTATATTAGTTTAAGTTATTCTGTTTATATTATTATACTAGCTGTAAGTCAACCTTAAATAAATAAATAAATAAAACTAATAACAATTTTGCTTTAAATTACTGTGCAATTGAGTTATTTGGAAAATAAGTTATAGGTTTTGTATTGTCTGTCAATCAACGTCATATTTGTTCTGCTTTGAACTGTCATAATTATAGTTTGATCATTTTGCACACTTAAACTATACAAAATAAAGGATATATTCCAATTACATTGTAATCTTCGTACATTAAACTATTTTAAAATGTATATGCAACTGTTAGTACAATTAAGCCCAAGTCCCCATACAAAATGAATCATGTCCTTTATAGTCATCCGAAAAACGAAACGTGAGTATTTAACAAAACAAGTTACTGCGCAGCTTGATCGCTCTTTTTTCTGCCGGCATCCGTATCATGTGAAAAAAGTTTCACTCGAAAATCTTACACCATGAAGGTTTTATGTCAATTCAAAGTATCCATTACTATAAAACAGAAATTTCACACTTTAACCTATTACAAATAGGGCTCAATTACAACAAGAACAAAACCAAAAAGCATAAAACATGCTAATAAAAAAGCAATAATGTATAATAGATAAATTATTAGAGATTTGTGAATGTGAAGGAAGTGAATGTTGTGTCAGAATCGTGATTAGTAAAGTAGCGTTCCGTGGCTAAGCGAGTAGGGAAGGGACGAGAAAACTTAATTTAATTTTGTTAAAGCATTGTGTCAGGGAACGCGCTAAATGACCGCGCTAGGAATGCAGTTGTGACGTCATCGTCACGTGTCTATTATGAATAGTGAAGTAACATCCGAAATGTCGATAACGATAAAAAAACATTTTTCTTTACTTGCGGTTTAAACTTAGTTATTAAAAATTATAAATGTGTTGAAGTATAAACATTAGACAGCAACAATTTTTGGTGAATTATATTTTATTTTGATTTTGGGAATTTATGCGGCTTACTAAAGTGTTTATTTTGATTTTACATTTTTTATTACCCCGGAAGCTTTGCAGCTATCGTGGTCACGGAGAGTCACGTCGAAATTATAATAAAAATGTAAAATCAAAGCCAAAATACGCGATAGTAAGCCGCATGAAATTTGTTTAATTCGTAAGTTAGTTTTTTATATGTAGTTGTTTACCTTGTTGCGGATGTGTTGGCAGGCACTTCTTCAATGCGCAGCGGTCGTCTGCCTTTAATCTTTTTAGGTGCAGGGCTCGAACTGAAATTTACGCTAATCTAATCTACCATGCCACTAACAACCAGGTAACTTGTTTTATTATTTAATTATTCATTTTCAAGCGTTGCATCACCATTTGGTGCTTTTATCATTAAAAAAAGACAACCAAAGTACACATTATATCAAAGATACAATGGTACTGTCAAGTGGTTTTGAACCCATGCTCTCGGTTTGTATAACCATTGCATTGCCACTACACCACAGTCGCCTCAACTGACCAACATCTTTATGTAATAAAACAAGTTACTTAAATATGTACATAGCAAATAAATAAATAAATAATAAAGTGCTCGAAATAACATAATAAATTTAAAAAATAAAAGATAAAATATGGCATGCTTGGTTTTGGCAAAAAAATAACTTCGCACAATATAATTTCTATTACAAAACACATTTTAGGAAAGATTCACGTATAAATAGGAATGGAGCTATAACAGAGGCACGCTATGATAGCCGTTTGCATGGTTCATGAAGATTCGTATAAAGGATATAATTCATTGACGACAAGCGTAGCCCAACGGTTAGCGATTGGTTTATTGCGCCGGGTCCGAGTCCCGGGTTCGATTCCCGGTCGAATCAAATATTTGTCTCATAGCTTTTGTTTGTAATATTTGATAATTATATTAAATATTGCAAATATTTGTTAATAAAAAAGAGGCGGATATTTCTTCAGGTCTGTTTCCAACCAGGCCGGCATAGTGGATGTGATTGCTACTCACAGTTATTGAATTGTAGTAGCAGTGACATCCATTCATGGACCACACTCCAGCTTAACATCAAGCGGGGTGCTGTTTTATATCGAGTCATAAAAAAAATGTTGGGAACTTGGACTTAATTGTATTAACAGTTGCATATACATTTTAAAACAGATTATTGTACGAAGATTACTATTTAATTTAATTATATTCTTTATTTTGTATAGTTCAGTAAGATAACTTTCCTTAAGTGTATTTAGCAGAAATTATAATCGTAAAACACGTATAAGCAGAATTTAGTCACAAGTACGACGATCGTCAGCGCTGACGGCCAGCGGTACTACTGTAGCAGCTATACACAGAATGTCCCACAGTTACACAAAACAGTGGGAAAATCTCTCAAATATTTAGAAATACTGAAGATAGAAAATACTTTGAATGTTTCAGCAGAGTCTTCATGAGTTAACCCGAGTAATAGCTGTGGGACACCCCGTATAAGAGCTATATTCTAGCACCACTATCTACCCTTGATTTTCAACATATACTGAAGCACTCACTTGATATCGTGGTCAGGCGTGGTGACTACTGGATTGACTGCAGGCGAGACTGCGGGTGGGGCTGCAATGGCCAACCGTGGTGCTGCGCTTGCTCCCTGTATAGCCGCGCGGTTATTTTTGTTGCTGTAGGAGCCCGACTTCTCTTGGAATTCCCTGAAAGACACAATCGATCATAGTGTAGTGGAATTAAAAGCCGGCCGTGGTGTAGTGGCAGTGCAATGGTTACGCAAACCGAGAGCACTGGCTTAAAACCACTTGCCGGTACCAATGTATCTTGGATATATGCACTTTGTTTAAACTAGGTTGCCTAGTGTCCATTACCACAGAGCCTATATGAAGAGAATTGTGGATGTGAAGGAAGCAAGGGAGTTGTGTAAGGATCGTGGTAAGTGGCGCTCCATTGTCTCTGCCTATCCCTGTGGGAAAAATGCGTGACAACTTTATCATTCATTGCAAAAAATGCAGTCTCCTCTCCAAACGCAGCAATGATATTGCAAGCCGTTTCTGCCACGTTAGTTAAGCGTCGCAACTCGTATTCAAAGATTACTCGGATTTTCAAAGTATCCATGTTGCCCGCCTTAGTTGATATTGTAAAACAATTGAAATTCGAAAGTTTTTTTGAAACAAAAACCTCACAGGTATCATGTGCAAATGTTTAACTCGAAAATTTCACACCATGAAGGTTTTAAGCCGATTCAAAGTATCTATTACTATAAAACGGAAATTTTATACTTTAACCCCTATTATTTAATAATAAAAATTAAATAAAACCACAGTGATCTTACGAGTATAATGAGATTACCTGTCAAACTCGTCAGCCTCCTCCTCCTCTATGTTATAAAACTCCTGCGACTCCTCGCGTTCTCCAGAATATACATTCTGCGCACGCTCAATCACATGCCCACGTTCACCTATGTGATGACCTGCAAACAAAAAGCAATGATTAACAAATTACTCCAAAGAACACTGGTTTTCTACTGAAGTGACTTATTAGCGCGCCACGATGCATCGGTAAACTGCACGAGTATACTGTGGTTTTTACGGTTCCGTAGTAATTCTTACTTGGCACAAGTAGTAGTAAACAAACATGAAAATGAGGCCCTCATGCCCTTTATGTATATGTAATCATGTTATATGTAGTCACATTATACAAATAAAAATAACGGATCGGCGGATCTATTCTCTGTTAAACGACGGACAAAGGACTATGCTTCACCTGTCTATATATTCTCCCTATGCTACCTATGAGCATGGATTGACGACGCATGAAACAAGCAAAGTAACGACTGAGGCATTTGTAAACAGTCAGTTTTATTAGTCGTAGGCCTGATGGTAAGCAAGGGCCTAATAGTATTACTTTTTTTAAACAGATATTTTTTTAACAGACAAAGAAGACTACGGGCCCTTTATATCCACGGGGCCCTGGGCTGTAGCCCAAAAAGCCTTTAAGCCAATTCGCCCCTGATGCGGGAAATGGGAATAGAGACCTAAAAATACAATTGTCACTGCATAGGATAAATATAAGTGCTCGTATATGCTTGCGAATTTTTCCACAAAAACAACCTTGAAGTGTATTAGCAATGATTTAAGGCTACATAAAAATGTTTTTTAGACATAGGAAACAACTAAACATGAAAATGTGCCATACAAAAATTACTATTCAGTTTTAATTTAAAACAAGTTGTGGAGATTTCTAAGCACTTAACATTATTATTATTTGACACAGGTCCATCATTATTAATTAAGAAATATATTTTACCAGTTTTAAACAGTTATAATTTACACTAATATAAAAGCACACTGCGCGATAGATGTGGTTTGAAAGATGTAGTGACAAGAATTGACACAATTTCTTTTTTATTGGGTCCCGACATCTGTCACGCTGAAAAATAGCCTCGGTTCACGGTTTTCTTAGTCGCCCACACTATGCCGGCCAGAGATTTATCCACTATAGAGTAGGCCAGGTTGGTATACACCCAAGCACATCCTTACCAATGGACATCTTCTTAGTGCCAGTGCGTGAGTCCTCCAATGTCTTCCTTGTCTCCTTAATGCCGTTCGGCCCAATCTTGGTGCTGCTAGATGTACTGTATACCTATAAAGAAAAACATTATTATTATCAATCAATCAATCAAATTGTCACGCCTTTTTCCAACAGGGATAAGCAGAGACTCATCACGAGTCTCTGGAGCGAGTTATCTTGGAGCGCCACTTATCACGATCCTTACACAACTCCCTTGCTTCCTTCACATCCACAATTCTAAGCTAGGTTGCCTAGTGCCCATAATCACAGAGCCTGTATTATTATTATTAGCCCATTTAATTGACCCACTGCTGGGCCTCAATCTTTATTCCATGACTTTTTGCAGACTCTCTCCACGAGTTATACCGAAAACTCATGTGCTTGTCGCGCGATATGCGATAGGCTTCGGCTTTCGTTCCATTGTTTCTTGACATCTGACCTCGAACTGCATGACAGAGATCCAATAGTGCCGACGACTGAAAAAACCGAGTCAGTTCACGGTTGCCACAGGCGCCGTCACTATACCGGCCAAGTCATGTTTCGACTCAAATAG
This sequence comes from Tinea trinotella, assembly GCA_905220615.1. Classification (NCBI taxonomy): domain Eukaryota; kingdom Metazoa; phylum Arthropoda; class Insecta; order Lepidoptera; family Tineidae; genus Tinea; species Tinea trinotella. Next base: position 1,033,943 of record HG992320.1, on the reverse strand, counting down.
TTTTTTAATTTACTTGCCAAAGAATATGACAGGGGCCTAATGACTTCATTCAAGGGACAATAATGCCACTAAAAATAAGGTAAGAATATTTAACAAGTTGACATTTTTCGTGTAGAATTTAAAATTACTTTTATTAACAAACATTTTTCAATCTCCTAAATAAAATTCATATACAATGTAATATCAAAAAGTCGTAATCCTCAGTAAAACAAAAAAAAATGGCAATTCCTTTTGCTGAACCCCTAAATACGCGATATTTCGAATTATCCAGATTTTTTAACGCAACAAAGACGTATGTCCCTGCGAGGTATTAAAAGTCTACATATTTAAAAGCCTCAATAAGGTAAATTTCAATAACTAACTCTAACAACTTGATAACATACTTGGTAAGGCGCTGCTTTAAGTTGAAATTTTAATCTTTTGTATCTTACACAGTTAGTATCTCGCATGCTTACGAGGCTACTTTAGTTGTTTAATTTTTGTCGCGCAATCGAATTAATAAAAGTCGATAGGTCTTTAACTATTGTTGAACCGATATTTATTGCTTTAACTTGATTGAAAGTCTGAACTGTTCAAGTAGCGAACGATTTCGAAATTGATCAACTAAAATCGCCTCGTGAGAACGCCGTTTAAAATGTAAGTCAATTGCTCAATAATTCGATTTTTTTGCATTTACCTTCAATTCGAGAGCAAGATTTATGGAATCTTCATGACCAACATTTTTTTACATTTCTATACTAAGCTACTAAAGTGCTTGTATCACACAAACAGGGCAATCAAAGTACATATATCAAAGATACATTGGTACCGGTGGGTGGTCTCGAACTCGTGCTCTCGGTTTGCGTAACTTTTGCACTGCCACTATACCACGGTCGCCTCAAAATTAGATTCTATAGCACCAAAATATTTTACTGTTGTATAAGTACATGTATGACATCATTCTGAACATCCTTGAACCTGACACTTTATCTATAGCTATGATATAATCACAATATACCGAAATCTAAAATTAATAAAAAAAAACTTAACGACCCACGTGGTGTTAACGAACTAGTCCACTGCGAGTAAGTCCTGGCTTTTTTTTACATTTCTATACTAAGCTACTGAAGTGCTTGTATCATAGAAACAGGACAACCAAAGTACATATATCAAAGATACATTAGTACTGGTGAGTGGTTTCGAAACCGTGCCACTCGGCTTACACAGCCATTGCACTGCCACTACACCACGGTCGCCTACATTGCCTACATTGAATCGCGTTCATAATTTATTTCATAGCATTATTTTTATTATTTAAATGGATATTACAAATTCATCATGGAGACATGCTCAAGAAAGTTATGGTTATGGCACAAAGGTTGCTTCGTGGCCATAACCTTAGAGCTTGTATAAAGAGAATTGTGGATGGAAGGGATGCGAGGGTGTTGTGTCAGGATCGTGGCAAGTAATAATAATAATAATAATAATAATCTTTATTAAAATAAGTTATCCTATGTACACATTTGGCTCTGTACCGAAAGTAGTTGGGGAACTGTATCTTCGGTTACAATCGAGTTTACAAAACATTATTAATTGGACACTTTTTACATTTACTACAAAATATAAACCTAAGAGTTAGTATTATTGTTAGTGTGTTAGTATTAGGTGTAGTGTGTGTGTGTGTGTGTGTGTGTGTGTGTGTGTGTGTGTGTGTGTGTTAGTGTGTGTGTGTGTGTTGTCCTCTAGTTGTGTAAAATATACGATTCTTCATTTAGTTACATTCAATATTTCCTCTGTATCATTATAATTCAAATGTAATAACCACTTTTCTACGGTGGTTTTACATTGACCCTTATTTGTTTTCAATATGTTGAGCTTTTTATTTAATTTATTATATACAAATGGTCCCAGAAAACAGTAAAAACGCATTGTCAGTGTTAATTTAAATACATTTGCAATATTTATAACCCGATTTCTTCGGCGTGAGGTGATCTCCAGATCAGACACTTCAAAATTTGTTTCTGAATGTTGTTTTAAAATTAACTGTAGTATAAATAATTGCCGCACACTTAACACTCCACATGATTGGTAGAGAGTGTAAGTGGGGAAAAGTCGAGGGCGAAAAGTGGACACTTTCAATAATGCACGTTGAGCTCTTTCAAGTCCGATCATAATTGATTTTGCTGCACCGCCCCAAGAGGTGATGCAGTATAGCAAAACTGACTGACATAATGATTTATAAATTTGGATTACAAGTTTAAATTGAGCAATATGTCTAAGGTTTTTAAATATAAAAATTAATTTACGTAATCTCAGACTAACCAGTTCGACATGTGGTCTAAAAGTCAAATTAGAGTCAACCATCACACCAAGGTACTTAGCACATTTTGTAACTGTTAAAGGGGGGCACAAGCATGGAAGATCACGCAGACAGTTCGGTTTGTGTACTAGAATTATATAATCATGAGTTTCTATACGAGTGCGTGCTGCAAATTCCATTAAATGTGTTTTATCGATATTAAGACTCAAAAAGTTGGCCCTTAGCCAGTCGCATACTATATTAAAACCGCATTGAGCTGCACCATATGCTGATTCCCATGTTTTAGCGGTAAATAGTAATGCCGTGTCATCAGCATATGAGACTATTTTGCCGTGTGGAATACAAATATTACACAGCTCATTTATGTATACAAGAAACAAAGAAGGTCCCAGAATACTGCCTTGTGGCACTCCATAAGTGATTGGCAAAGCAGAGCTGACATATTCATTTATTTTTACTACCTGCGTACGATTTTGGAGGTAGTCTCTAAATAGGTCGAGCTGTGCTCCCCTAACTCCTAGGTATTCCAACTTCTCTAGAAGTTTTGGAATAGAAACCGTGTCAAACGCCTTGGCAAGATCAAGGTAGATACATAAGGTTTTCATTCCATCATCCATATTACGAACTGCAAAATCGGTTAAAACGTGAACGGCATCATTAGTTGACTTGCCAGTTCTGAAACCGAATTGAGCATTTGACAGTAAGGAATAATGTTCTAAATAGCCGATTAGTCTTTTATTTATAATGCGCTCTAGTAATTTTGAAATTGCCGGTAATATTGATATGGGCCTATAGTTGTTGACACAGTCTCTACTGCCACCCTTATGTATTGGAATAACCACCGATCTCTTTAAGGCTAAGGGAAACACCCCTAAAGAGAGAGACATGTTAAACAAGTAAGCCAAAGGACGAGCAAATATTTTACAGTTATTTTTAAGTACGTCATTATTAATTCCATCCCACCCCTTGGAACATACACTCCCCAAGTTAGCAATCAAAGCTACTACTTCATCCTCATCGGTTTCAACGAGAACGAATGAGTGAGAAGCTGGGCTGCTCCCCAGACTAGACCATCTATGAACCCCAGGATAAATTTTATCAGCAAGATCCTTGCCAACATTTACGAAAAAATTATTTACATCATCTATGGATTTTTGAGGATTATGTGTCAGTAGTTGTGATGCTGTAAGTTTTGGGCTACCTGAATAAGTGACATCCTTAACAATATCCCACATTTTTTTATTATTACCCTTTGACCTTTCTAGTTGGCTTTTTTCATACGCTCTTTTAACTTTTTTTAGTATTTTGTTGCAAAAATGTTTATACCTATTATATGTTATTTTAATAATGTCATTATTTGGATTTAGAATTGATTTTTTATATAAGTTATTCCTATTTTTTATACAGCGTAAAAGTCCTGGTGTTATCCATGGTTTAATAATCTTTTTTCGTCGCGAGAATATTATTTTGTTAGTATATTTATCAATAACTTGTTTAACTGACTTCATAAAATAGTCCATAGCAGTGTTTACGTCAGTCATAGTATATAATGGTTCGAAATTAATATTACTTAGTTCTAGGTTAAGATTATGTTTGTCTATTTTATTCGTATAGGTATGCGCATAAGTTCTCGGTTGTTTAAGTCTTATACAAAATAATATTGCCTGATGATCAGTAATACAGGAATTTAAGACTAGAGTTGTCGCTGGTAATTTAGTTTTTAGTATTATATGATCCAGACATGTCTTGCCATTTCTGGTTGGTAATGTGTGAGCTGCAAGCAATCCATGACTTGCACACAGATTAAGTAGTGTTTGGGCTTTATTATTGGTATGATCAGGAACAATATCAATGTTTAAATCGCCAGCAATGCATATATTTTTATATGAAGATAGGTTTGAAAGGACAGTATTCAAAGAGCTCTCAAATTGGTTAATATTTTTGTAAGATGGTGATCGATATATGGCTATAAATGCTGTGCTATTTCCAACTTTAATTACCAGGCAATTAAATTCCTCCACATTAGGTTCTTCCACAGTAATATTAAGGTCTGATCTAGTATAAACCACTACCCCATCATTTTGATTACTGTATTTTTTAGTGATATGCGTATTGAAGCCAGGTATTGGAGGTATGAACGGGTTACATGACAGCCAACATTCCGTTAGAATGATAATGTCACATACAGAGTCAATTCTATGCATGAGAACATGAAAGGCATCAATGTTGCGGGATATACTCCTTATATTTTGCATTAGAAGAGTATAATGAGGGGCAGTATATAATAAATTCTTACAATTTTCAACATCACAATACATTGACTTTGAGATATTAAAATTGTCTATATGATCATTTATTTTATTTTCTGTTTTGTAAATAATTTTGTAAAGAATTTTCTAGATGAACTAATCAATTTTACTAGAATTTGACACATTAATTTATTATGATACTCAGGAAAAATTGTACATACGAGAATAAAGAAAATTAAAATGTCTATAGTTATGTAACTGTGTAGACGTAGAGGGGTATGAAGTGTAATTGAATATGTGTAAATATGTAAATAAAACAAAGTTAGTATGTGTAAGTAAGATATGTGAACAAATAAAGTAGTAGTTCTTATTATAATTAATGTGGCAAGTATTGAAAGAAGGCCTAGTCACACTGTCGATTTTGTGATTTTTATCAGGTCATTTTCCTCAGCTATGTGTATTTGCGGCTCTTTATCAGCTTTTCTAACATATACTTTACCGAAAGAGGTCCAACAGTAAGCATAACCATTTGTCTTGGCTAGCATTCGTGTTTTGTAAAAAAGTTTTTTTTGTTTTTGTTGTTAACATTTCAGAAATAAAAACAGGTTTAATGGGGCCATCCAACCTGAAATGAGAGGTATTAAGTTTTTCCCCTTTTTTATTTTGATTTTTATGATTATTAATTATGTTTTCTTTGGTAATTACGCTAGAAAATTCCACTATAATAGGTTTTATCTTATCTGGTTGTGCGACGCCTCTATACACATTTCTAACATCTGATGACTGGATTTGTACACCCAAGTGTGGTCCCACGTTCTTGACTAGTGTTATAAGGTCTTTCTTTGTCTCACTCGGTTTCTGTGGAATGCTTCTTAGTTCAATTTTAGCTGCGCATGAGTCCTTCTCTCGCCCCTCAAGCCTTGCCTCTAACGTTTTAATATACAAAAGATGTTCATCTTTTTCTTTGTGTAGTTGTTTTAATTGTCCACACATATCATCGTATTTATTCGATATAAATTCCATAAAATTGCGTATATCCGAGTTCTGTGATTTAATATCTGCGATAGTGGCTTGCAAAATATCAAACTTTTTATTTTGTTCGTTCGATAACTTGGTGAGCAAGGAACGCACTTCCTTCATTACATCACTCTCTTCGCAGGCACGCCTCATGCGTAAACGATCTTTATTTACATGGACAGAAGTGTTCGCCACAATAGGAGAAAGTTCTTCATACATGCTATCCATGTCTGTCTCTGACAAAGATTTTTGTTTAGACGGGGGAGTGCGTTTTAATGGCATCCTATAACAACTAAGGTTACAATTTATTTTAAGTCAATTTTTATTTGAGATATCGGAAAACAATATAAAAATATAATAATGTATTTAACTATTATATCTATATTTAATTACTCAAGAAATAAAATAAAATAGATAAACTGTGACAGCTAATCCTTTGTGAATGAATAAATAGATGGCGTTTTGAGATCAATTTGTTTGTTGCTTGATTTTCTCAATAGATGGCGCTGTTGCTTATAGTGGAAATTTTAAGGAAATTGATTAAAGAAACAACTTCAAAGAATTACTTAGATAAATTTGAGACATAAAAAGCCGAGTCGAACGTGGGGATCGAACCCGTGGCGCACAAGTGATGGACCACAATACTTAGAACTACGCTAATTGTGCAACGATGGTGGCCGCGAAATAGATCTATACATTGGTCAGGCGGGAGCGTACGAGTATTGTTGGTGATTGTAACTTAAAAGAAGTATTGCTGATACCCTCTTTGTATAAATTAAAGATTTTAGTACATATTATAACTAATCACTTTATGCAAAGTCAGCCGTAATGCAAAATCACCAACACCGGACCCAACCTCGAGATCACACACAATATAAGTCATAAATGATAAAAATAAAGTCACTGTTTGTATTTAAAGTTCACTTTATCGTTCACTGTTTAAATTTTATATTTTATGCACTTATTATTTAATGTACAACTAAAATAACATTACCACGTATTTATTTACAATTAAGGATGGTTATTACACTTTTTTTTCACTGATTAATATATTATTATTATTTTATTTTTACGCACAAAGTAAATATTGGTGTTCTCTGTTTGACAGTTGACAGTTGAACTCCAAAGTGGCGCTCCATTGTCTTTGCCTATACCTCATTGATTGTTATTAAAAATTAGAGGCAGGCTTTTGCTAGAGGCAGGAAGGAATTTGCTCTAGGCTTGGTTGTTTAATAGTGGTAGGCAGACACAGTCATTTTTAAGTGTACCACTACTTTCGCATTACAGGATAATTGCTTGTAGGTTTTTGTTCTGTTAATAATTTTACTTTATCAATAGATGCATCTTCTATCAAATTTTCCATTATTTTATCATCTATTATATTTCTATATCAGGGTAAAAATCTTCATGACTTTTGACATCATCAAGTTTTTTAAGAAACTAGCTTGAAAACAGCCAGTCCAACTAGGCCGGATGGATAGTAACTGCTACTTGCAATTATTTAACTTTATTAGCAGTATTCACCTTCATCTACAGACAATACTTCAGCCAACTCAACATCAAATATTTATTGCATCAACACAATAAATTAGGACTGTTCTCCCCAACTAATATTTCGAGCGAAGCAAGTAAAAGAAACTTCAGCCAGCATAGTGAAGGTGACAACAGTTGTCTTACTAAGGCAACTGTAAGATATAACGCTTGTATGAACTCGTCGGCGGTCTTGGACATCGCTTGCTTAATTACGTTACATATGTTCTCTACAAAAAAATTAAAATGAGCATACCTGAGGGTTTCCGTTTGGCCCACTAGACATGACCACAGTCCTGCTGCTGTATGAGTGACCCATACCCATGTGGCCTCCATCCAGATCTAACCAATAAAAAAAATTAATTATTAAAATTTACATGACGTTTTCTTAGATTTTGTGCAAACATTGATTATTGAATTAAACAAATTTTATGCTGTTTACTAGTAAGTCTCTCCATGGCCACAAAGGCTGCAAAGCTCTAGAAACGTCGGATTAATAAAATAAAATTGTAAAATCAAAACCAAAATAAATGCTATAGTAAGCCGCATAAAATTGGTTTAATTTAAAATACATGACTATAAATATATTCTAAATAAATAAATATATCCTTTTTTTTTCTATAAAATCTACTAGTATTACACTACAGGAATTCTTTTAATTTTTTTATTGGGGCCCGTTATATGGCAGCACTCAGCCAGATGTTAAGCTGGAGTGTGGTCCATGAATGGAGGCAACTGCTAGTTGCTACTACAGTTTAAAAACTGCTAGTAGCATGCACAATGTTGGCCTATTTGGCAACTTACATGCTGATCCTGAGTGGGATCAGACTAACAGTGGAGACAATGGCAACTATAATAGCTGCTTAAAAACTACAAATAAATAAAATAAATGTGATAGTGAGGTGCAAAAATCTTTCTCAACAGTCTGAGAAAATGCAGAATAATGTGATACACATGAGTACTCTTTTGTAGAAGCTAATTTAATAAACCCAATCATTCAATCAAATTGTCATGCCATTTTCCTACAGGAAAAGGCAGAGACAATGAAGCACCACTTGCCATGATCCTGACACAACTACCATCATTATTACACATTAATAATACAGAACTTAGTCACAACACAGCAACTGAGGCAACTATAATATGAAATAGTTTTTCAGTAGTTGACACTCTTGGGCCTCACCTTGCTTTATTTTTGCATTATTGTGACCAAATAGGATTTCAAAATTTACAAAATAGTACATAGTCGAATGCATAATGCAATTTCTTGTGATAGAGTTATATGTAATCAAGATTTCAATAAACAATTAGATTGTCATCCCACTAAATTTCGCAAAGGTGTCGTCAGTAGGGATAATTATTACAGAAATATTTATAAAATAAGAGGTAGTCAATATATATTGTATAAAATGACTCGTTTCAATAATTATTTAATTTCTGAGTAAATTTAAGTATATAATAGAATCCTCGTAGTAGTAGTAATGTGAAAAACATTGGATTTATACATATCTACATAGCTGAAATCTAATTAAACATAATAATTGATATTGTTTATACTTCATACAATATGAAGACAAAGGAATTTCACAAAAGCTAAGGCTTTTTGTATATAATATAAATTAATTAATATAATACAGTTACCTGGCATCAATCTGTTCATCTGAGGCATCTGTGGCATAAAAGGCATCATAGCACCAGCGTGCATCCTCGGCGCAATTGCCAACGGATTACCGCCGCCGAACATGGAGAACGGATCCAGGAAACTCCGCATCATGTTATTCATCTGGTGCATATGCCGCATGTGCACGCTACAACAATTATAACAAAATTAATACTGACAAAATCAATGTCTGACTGATACAATATTTTTAAACTAATCTTACCCCATGAAGGGATCTTCTTCGCCATCACCAAGCATTGAACCGAATAAAGACATTTTTCTTTTAGTGTTTCAATTACTTCACAAGCAAGAACACGATACACAAAACGCACAACACAAATAATATATTATATCGAAACTCCGACAAATGCACTCAGTCGTGCAAAGCATAGACAACAACAAATCAGAGACAACATCTCTATTCTCTATAAAGCGATTTTGTTACCAGCAAGAAAAATATTTCGCCCCTGTATTTTAAAAATATTAGGATTCGTTTAATTTTACGACTTTACTGTCCAGACCATGGACGAATTAATTAACTTAAAATTAATAAAATTAATAAAATTGAGATTTTTTGTAAGAAATATATTGTATTAGTTGGGTTAAGTCTGTAATGTACAATATTCTGTTAAATAAATAAATAAATAATATATTAACTACGTACAATATTGTCCGTAAACAGTTGTCTTTTCGTTTATTGCGTATCAATATACTATGTTTTAAAGGTTTGACTTTCACAAAAACAAAAATAAAACTTTTACATCATTTATATTCACAATTCACTTAAAATTTTTACGATAACACAATTTAAAATTTATTAATGAATAAACTTTTCTTAAGACTATTAATATCCATGAAATGACCATGCTGGTAATAATTTTGCAGAAGTGTAAACAACATCCTGCAATCCATTTCGACCATGTCCAGTGTTGTTCTGAAACAATAATGTTTTATTTCAACTAGCATAATAAAGTAATAGTTATTTGGCTAAACGACATCATTCATTTTGTATGAGGACTTGGGCTTAATTGTACGAGTATTAACAGTTGCATATACATTATAATTTAAAATAGTTTCTTTGTGATTGACAGACGAAATAAAATCCATATCTTGTTTTCTAAATAACTCAATTGCACAGCAATTAAAAACAAAATTGTTATTAGATTTATCAATACAAGTATCGAAATAACCATATATATATATGGTTATTATTATTTGATATTACAAGAGTAGTACATAAAAGCCCAAAATGAATGATTTATTTTAACTATACGTCAATAGCTATAATACTTACAGCTGCATATTTATCAGCCCCCGCATCAAGCTTATTTGATTCCATCCGGTTATTCGCCAATGTGTCACCACCAACTTTCTCAATGGGAGAACCGTTAACAATATTTTTATTATTCATATAGTCCAATCTGTTATCTGAATGTGTTGGTATTCTAATAGATGGTTGAACATTCTGCTGTGTATTAGAGCGTGCGTGTGGTTCGGTATACCTATGATAGAGATCTTGCAATTGAGATTTACTAGCTCTTCTCAAATGTTGGTCCAATAAGGACGTCCTGCTTGCTCTAGACTTAACATTGGAATATCGGACTTGAGGTGAAGTTAGAGATGGATTTAATTGAACAGGTCGACCCACTGAATTATGTAGTGTATTAGACTGTCTTAATTGATTGTTTGCAAGATTGGATGGATAAATTGGTTCTAGTTTATTATTCACAGAAGAAGGCACTAACTCTCGATTAAGAGGATCTACATCAGCATGGTATAGATCTTGTACTAGAGATTGTGTCACTGGTTGTGTGTTGTGATCTGGTATAACTTCACCCTCTTGTGCTTCACCTTGTTCTAGCTCACCAAGTCCATTTGACTGAACTCCTCCCCGGTATACAGCAGTTGGTTGTACTGTGCCTGGCTGTATAGTACCTTGTTGCATTGCACCTTGTTGCATTGCACCTGGTTGCATTGAACCTGGTTGTATCGCGCCCGGTTGCAATGCAAGAGGTTGAATCCCACCATGTTGCGCTCGTGCAGCGTTATTTTCTAAAATTCTTTTCATAGAAGCTTCAGCAGCAGTTGGCCCGCCATTCGGATTCTGAGGATTCATTTGAAGTGCGATTGACATTGGATCGAATCCGAGATCGCGAAACTTATTGGAGACACCAGGCAGCATTTGGTTAAATTTAGCTAACGATTGAGCGTGATTTTGTCCCCCAGAATGCTGTTGAGTTTTTTGAGCTGGTGCTTGTGATGGTGCTTGTGCTGAGTAAGCTTGAATATTATTTTGTGTGACATTTGATGAAGGATTCGTTATTTGTTGCTGTGGATTAGCCAGTTGTTGTGGATTAGCCATTAGTTGTCTATTACCCATTTGTTGATGAATAGGCATAAGACCCCGGTTATTCGGATCCATGATTGGCATTGCGTTCATTAGATTCTGTGTACCATCAGGTGGCGACTGTTCGGCAACTTTTTTCCCAGCTTGTCCGGCACTGCTCATCATATTTACTATATTATGACCCATACCGCCCATACCCATACCTCCCATACCCATACCTCCAGCCGTATTTCCAGCCATACCTCCGTTCATGTTTGGAGGATTAGCCGCATTATCCATTTGCGGTTTAGCACTATTATTCATCACAGTATTTTCTGGTGTCATTGTTCTCAAATCGTCATATACCTCTTGAATTGCTGGCTGAACCAGATTTTGGTTCAAGTATCTGTATGTGTCGCTGTATAATTTTACTGGATTTTGCCCCATGGGCATGTTTCCTCCCATATTTGAACAACTATTATGTCCTCGCATATGTGGACAGCTCATGTTTCCAGCTCCCATATTCATGCCTCCCATATTCATACCTCCCATGTTTCCGCCTCCCATGTTTCCGCCTCCCATGTTTCCACCTCCCATGTTTCCTCTTACCATGTTTCCGCCTCCCATGTTTCCGCCTCCCATGTTATTACTCCATGCTCCCATATTCCCACCACCCCCTAAATTCATACATGAATTTGGGTACGCAGCCGGCTGTACGCAATTTTGATTATTTGATTGTGCCCCCATTGCATTTCCGTTTCCGTTCCAGTTAGAATTCTGATTCCTAAATAATCTACCCATACAGCCACTACAACAGAAAAAATATGTTGTAATATGTCGATAACGTTCATAAATATTGAATATTTTGGTAACTTACCAATTAGCGCTCTGCAATTGATTCATCACACTTCCAAGTTCGTTTAAAATTTTTTGTTTATCTAAGGACATCATCTTCAATTACACTAAAAATTTAAATAACTGCCGAAAAAAAGGATGATGTTATTAAATTTTTAGATAGTTTACATTTAAAAATTTGGAAGCTCCAAAGCTGATCTAAACCAAACTAAATTTTCAAAAGAAGATAATATGTGACATTATAACTTTTTAGACTTTATGTTTTCTTCTAGAACTTCAAAAGGAGGTGGTAATAAGCAAATATAGGAACGATATTTGATTTTAAATATACATCATTATTATCTCACACGTCTTCATAAAAAAGAGAATAATAATATAATTATTAGGAATAAATAGAATATTTTTATATTACATCCAAAGAGTTATTAATTATTTAGTTGGTAACATTGTTCATTAATTGTCAGTTTGACGTAAAAAAAATACGTTCAATTAATATAATATTTTAACTTGCAGGTATTATACTTAAATCAAATTATATGGTTATAAGTTTATTTGTTAAGTATTGTAACTATTTATTTAAAGAAAAAATAATATGTATCTTTAAAATTTATATTGCTATTATTTTAAATCATCCTAAAATATATTGTAAAAAACCTTGATTATAGTAAATAATACTTCTGAACGTTTTTGTTTAAATAGAAAGGGCGAGCAAACTCCAAAGTTCGTCTTTTTGCAGTTTATTCTTTGTTCAATAAAGTGATTCGTCGTTAATTATCTCGTGGTAATCCGACGCAATCTGCTACATTCAATATAGATAAAAAATAGTCGTTGTAGTTGATACCTAACACTAATACAAAACAGTTACTTGTACGCGACAAGAATTTGTGGAAATTTCCGAGTGCATCAAGTGAAAGAGGTAATTATATTTAAAAATGGCTAGAAAAGTATACGTAGTCGGAGTTGGGATGACGAAATTCGTCAAACCAAAGCCTGAAAATGATTATCCTGAAATGGCTAAGGAAGCTGTCGAGGCCGCTCTCACCGATGCTAAAATCACCTATGATCAAGTACAACAAGCGATCTGCGGTTACGTGTTCGGTGACTCTACCTGCGGCCAGAGGGTACTATACCAAGTTGGCATGACTGGCATACCTATTTACAATGTTAACAATAACTGTTCTACTGGATCTAATGCTTTGTTTTTGGCCAAGCAATTGATTGAGGGAGGCGTGTCTGATTGCGTGCTGGCAGTAGGTTTCGAAAAAATGTCTCCAGGATCCCTAGGAGGGTCCGCATTCACAGACCGAACCAATCCTTTGGACAGACACACATTAAAAATGGCAGACATTGTTGATTTAGCTGGTGCCCCATTGACAGCACAATACTTTGGCAATGCTGCTATGGAGCATATGAAGAAATATGGTACAAGTGAGTTACATTTGGCTAAGATTGCTGCCAAAAATCACAGACATGGAATTAAGAATCCCCGTGCTCAAGGCAACAGGGAGTACACTGTTGAGGAAGTGTTAAATTCCCGTAAAATTTATGGTCCCCTAACTAAATTAGAGTGTTGTCCAACGAGTGATGGGGCTGGTGCAGCTGTGTTGATGTCTGAGGAAATGGTGCAAAGATTAGGATTACAAGACAAGGCTGTTGAAATCATTGGAATGGAAATGGCAACAGATACTGAGGCCGTTTTCACTGAAAATAGTTTAATAAAATTAGTAGGGTATGATATGACTGCATTGGCAGCCAAAAAACTTTACGAGAAGACTGGAGTATCACCAAAACAAGTAGACGTAGTAGAATTACATGATTGTTTTGCTGCTAATGAATTGATTACCTATGAGGGTCTGCAGCTGTGTGGCGAAGGGCAAGCAGGTGCTTTCGTCGATGCTGGTGACAATACTTATGGAGGGAGAGTTGTGGTGAACCCGAGCGGGGGTCTGATTGCTAAAGGACATCCTCTGGGTGCTACAGGATTGGCTCAATGTGCGGAGTTAGTGTGGCAACTGCGAGGAGAGGCTGGAGATAGACAGGTGTGTGCATTTGCACATTTATTAGGGGAATCATTACATTTTAATTATGTTAATGTCTTTCATACATCTTTCGTCCCATGTATTTTAATTTTTATAGCATTTCAAATTGTGTTAATGCTTTTTATTGTAAGTGTAAGCATGTATTTTTATAGAGTGGTATGCCGACAGTCTACAAGTTCAGTGTGATACCACCAATTTAAGTGACTGTAAAATTAATCCGTCATGTTTTCGGGATCAGGCAAAGTTACCAAATCCAGCTAGACTGGCATCGCATGACCGTCGATTTTTGAGCAAACTCAAAATGAGCATGTGTAACTATAGCTTTACACAATTAAATCAGGGCAGCTTTTATTCACACGTTTTTTATACAGGGTGTTTGGATGTTGTTTTGTTGTTTTTTTATGTTTCTATTTTATATAGGTTATGGTAGTAATTAATATAAATATATAATTCAAAAGCCAGCATGTTTAAAGTCCTATGATATTGCACATTAGATCGGCATAGTGACGGCGACTGTGGCAGCCACTAATAGACTCAGTTTTTTCAGTCGTCGATACTCTTGGACCTTCATCAGGCTTGTCGAGGTCATATGTCGAGTCACGATTTAAAAAATATAAGAATTCTGCGACGACAGTATTATCAGATATATTTTAAATAATTTATTAACACGGCGTAAAACAATTTAAATAAAACGCTAATGTATAATTTTAGGAATTACCGTTAGAAAAACCTTACAATATTGTTTTTATAAGAAAAGTAACACATATTTACGCAAACACAAAACGTGGTTTCAAATCCTATTGTATCTAAATTCAAGGTTGTCCACACAAGTATTTTAAACTTACAAGTTATACAACTTAGTATTGACCTGTGAGGTTTCGTGCGCGCACTCTACGAAAAACGTAGGAGCATAACGTAAGAAAATCTACATAACACTTTTTTTATGAGGAAATTCTCATGGATACTCCTGGTTTTCCAGGGTTATGCCGGTCTCGTGCTAAAAACCCACGGTTATCTCCTTCATTGCACTCTAGCTTAACATCACTCGGTGTCACGTCATTTCTTTAGGCATACATTTTCTAATATGCTAGCTTGTATGAAGAGAATTGTGAATGTGAAGGAAACGAGGGAGTTGTGTCAGGATCGTGGCAAGTGGCGCTCCATTGTATGCAGAGACTGTGGGAAAAAGGCGTTACAATTTGATTGATTGATTGATTGACATTTTCTAATTATTCATATACTCTTATTTTGAATCATTTCATTGGGAACAGTAAAACAGTACTTGTTAAATAATTTGTAAAAGAAAGTAATTGCGTCAGAAGTAGCAAGTGAAACTGTCTTTACTCTGTTATGTGTTCATCGCCCTCGTACGCGTTAATTTCTGTCTAAAATTAAAAGCTAAATATTTATTAGCGATGTTTCTTAATGTATTTTAAAATGTATATGCAACTGTTATTACAATTTAGCCCGAGTCCCCATACAAAATGAATGATGTCGTTTCTGGACTTTTCGCTATAGAATTCGGCCTAAATTATTAAAATATAAGTATTAAAGGACATGATTCATAATGTATGGGGACTTGGGCTTAATTGTATTAACAGTTGCATATACATTTTAAAATTAGTTCAACGTACGAATATTACAAGGTTATTGGAATATATCCTTTATTATGCATAGTTTAGGTGGGCAAAATGATCAAACTATAATTATGACAGTTCAAAGCAGAACAAATGTGGCGTTGATTGACAGATGATACAAAATCCATATCTTATTTCCCAAATAACTCAAGTGCAGAGCAAATTAAAGCAAAATTTTTATTAGTTTTATCAATACAAGTATTGAAACTACCATTTATATATTTTTTCATCATCGGACATTACACAAGTAGTACATAGAAGCCCTAAATTAATGATGTCCTTTAATCAAAGCTTAATTAAATTTAATCTACATATAATCACGGATATTGTATTATCTCTATTAAATAACAAATTAGCCTCATTCCTCATAAATTATCAGCAAAGATTAACTTGGCATTTTTTTGATAATAAAAAATATTTTTCGTATTTAGTATATCTTTCACGTTCGTGATAGTTACCTACTTGTGTGAGTTCATTTTGATTATTTGATTGAATTGAATTGAACGTAAGGGTTGCTTTTGGGTGATTGCTAACTGATATGTTAAAGAAACCTTTGGCCGGCATATTGGGTGACCAGTTGTAAGTTGCCGGTTCGAACTAGGCCGGCATAGTGGATGTGACTGCTACTTAGTCACATCCACTATACTTACTAGTGACATCCATTAATTCACTGCATTCTAGCTTAATATCAGGCGGGGTGCTGTCATATATCGAATCACAATTAAAAAATATAAATTGACGTCGACTGGAGAAACCGTTTTCACCTCCACCGCCACCACCAAAACCACCCAAGTCCATTCACAAATCGCCCCACTCTAAAATTTCTTCCCACAAGATTTAAGGGAAGAGGCCTTGCCCACCTGAGGTCCCTCTCCCTCCTTAGGCAACTAGTTCCCCCAGCATACCTCACATTCATTGACTCCAAAGTCGAGCTTCATCCGACTTTGAAGTCAAATCTATTTCTCATGGATCACCCGCTTCACGAGGGGTCCACCACTTAATCGCGCTAAAATGTCCAAATTGGAACACAGCAATTATTCTCACAAAAAAGCAACCCTGAGACGAGACGGAATTTTTCAGTCGTCGGCACTCTTGGACCTCACCTTGCTTACCATCAGGCAAGACGAGGTTAGATGTCGCATCTCAATAAGAAAAAGTCTAGTGCTGTTGCTAGGTTTAAGATCTAGTGTTACCGAGATGCTTTTGCATAGCAAGGCTCAAAACCACTTGCCGCTGCCAATGTATCTTTGATATTATGTACTTTGGTCAACCAGTTTCTATGATACAAGCACGTTTTGTAGCTTAACATAGAAATATTATTTAAGAATTCAATAACCTTATTTGATCCAGACCTAATCCACATTTTTCATTTAGACAACAATTACATTACTGTACCCTGCCTTATGGGATTTTTACTCCTGATTTACAAATTTTCTATCGTATAAATACTTTTAATTGTGTCCATTTGTAACATTGGAAGATATTGCAATTCTTATTAGAATCGCAAACTGTTTTTAACAAAAAATTGAACATCGCGTGCATTTGACAAGACTGGCTGTGACCGGTTTAGCTTAGAGAGAGAAAGGTCATTTATGGATGCTACGCGAGGTCTTTCTTAATATTTTATAATAAGTAAAATGACTTGAATAGTGGTAATAGACAAATGTTCGTCTCTACCTTTTTTTTTTTTTTTTATTGTGACACGACATCTGACCTCGACCCGCCTGATGATAAGCAAGAGAAGGTCCAAAAGTGACGACAACTGAAAAAAACGAGTTTATTCACGGCTTCTCCAGTCACCGTCACTATGCCGGCCAAAGGTGCTTCTTCACCTATACTTGCAATACAACAAGTTGTTAATATTATATCAAAATATATTAAAATTCATTAAACGTCAAACGTTTGCCGGCATAGTAACGGCGGCAGAGACAATTGTAATACTGAATTTTCAGTCGTAGGAGCTCTTTGAATTTCACTGCTTATAATTAGACAAGTCAAGGTCATATCTCGAATCACAATAAAGAAAAATAGAACTCTCGTCAAACCATAGTTAATTTGACTTGGTTTAGTTATGACGATCTTTTATTTTACTAATTCCTATACTTCTCTTTCTCATCTGCAGTCTCCATTGTTTTACGTTGTTGACGTAGTTTCTCCATTTCTGTTCTTTTTACTTCTTTAATTAGACACTCACACAACGGCCGTATTCAAGATTACAATTAGCTTCACCACGTTGTATTAAACGTGCTACTTTTATAAGTGGAGTCAATTGTATGGATTCATTGAAAATGTTGGAAATCTAGTTCAACATTTCGTTAACACTTTTATATAAACTTAGTTAGCTCTGTGTCGTTGCCATTTTATTAGAAAATCGAATTATTCGTGATAGGACAGTGCTTTTTATTTGGTGTTTTAATATAAACTAATATATTTATTTTCTTGGTTGCAGGTGCCAAACGCACGTATAGGTCTTCAGCATAATCTCGGATTGGGCGGCGCTGTCGTTATAACAATGTATCGCAAAGGATTCCAGGGTGTGCGGGCGAACCCGACCGCCGTGTCCGGTGACCCCTCAGATTTCAAAGTGTTCAAATACATGAAGATTCTAGAAGAAGCGATGGCTTCCGACGAAGATAAGTTGATCGAAAAAGTTCGAGGTATCTATGGGTTTAAAGTTAAGAATGGCCCAAATGGTGCTGAAGGCTATTGGGTTATTAATGCCAAAGAAGGCAAAGGTAAAGTGGCATACAATGGCAGCGATAAACCAGACGTCACTTTTACGATCAACGACGAAGATGTCGCTGATCTCATTTCTGGCAAATTGAATCCCCAGAAAGCCTTCTTCCAAGGTAAAATCAAAATCCAAGGCAATATGGGTCTAGCGATGAAGTTGACTGACCTGCAGAGGTCTGCAGCGGGTCGCATTGACGCAATCAGGTCTAAATTATAATGTAATCTCTATTTAATGGTTACGGAACTGAGGTCTTTTGGGCATTTATTTTATTCTTCTATTTTTATTTTTATTTCTTACTTTTGAGGGGTGACTTACGACGTATTTAGCAGTGATTTTAATTTAAGACTGGTACCCATACTAGTTTTAGAAAAGACAGTGTTTATTTGCCCAGTCTCCGGACGCTGGGTTTAGTTTGAATGTTATTGGAATTAAGCTAGACCGGCCATGGTGGATCAGGTCTTCACTCCAGCTTAACATCAAGTGGTGATGTTATATGTCGTGCCAATATTTAAAAAATGCTGCTAAATACGTTGATAGTTAAAGCCCTTATGGGTGAAAGTTGTTTTTAAGTGTATGTCGATATTTTATCTTTATTGTTTATGCTTTTGACATTATTTTATGGTGACGTATAGATATTAAGGGTCAAGTTATCTGCCTGACCTTAGTTTAAGATAGACTGTCCTAAATTATCAAATTCATAAACCTACTTTAATACTAAATAGTCAGACACAGTCTTCAATAGACAGAAAAAAACAAATTGATCGGCATAGTGACTGCTACTGAGGCAATCGTAAAGTGAATTGGGTTTTTCAGTCGTCTTCGTTTTTGGACTTCCCCTTGCTTCTGATCGGGCAAGTCGATGTCAGATGTCGTATCACAATATCATCATCATTAGCCAGAAGGCGTTCACTGCTGAACATAGGCCTCCCCCTTAGAACGCCATTCCGAAAGACAAGATGCCAGTTGCATCCACTGGTTACCCGTGACTTTCACTATGTCGTCAGTCCACCTGGTTGGAAGTCTACCTACGCTGCGTATTCCGGTTAATGGTCTTCACTCTAGAACCTTTCTTCCCTATCGGTTATCGGAGGGATGTGGCCAGCCCATTGCCACTTCAGCTTGAGAATCCTACAGGCTATGTCGGTAACTTTGATTCTTTGGCGAATATCCTCTTCCGGACTCTATCGCGCAATGAAACACCAAGCATAGCTTTATCCATTGCCCGCTGAGCGGTTTTTGATGAGCCTAATTTCCTAATAAGAATGAGTATTATTAGTAATTATAATAAAATTTCAATGGGCAGACAGATGGATAGTTGAGCCGTATCCAAATGCTAGGGGAATGTTTAAAGAGTGCTGACGACTGTAGAAACCGACGGCGACTTACGTCATTAGGTGCGTTATGTCGCTTGAAGTTCCAAGGAGACAAAAATTGTAATGTTTCCGTTTGCTTTAATGTCTTAATCGATTGTTTTGATAATCGCTCAGAAATATTAAATTATTATTGTTGACATATTGATAGTTATATTGCTTTTATAAATTGTTTTTTTTTATATCATTCCAATGTATTTTATATTGTATTAGTTATATTTTGTATGTTAATATATATATATGAATTATTTCTATTAATTTGCGTTTTATTTTTCGTGTATGGATTGTAGAAAACGTATAGATATCTATGGAAAGGATAAGTGAAAGTAGA
The DNA here is from genome assembly GCA_905220615.1 of Tinea trinotella. NCBI lineage: Eukaryota > Metazoa > Arthropoda > Insecta > Lepidoptera > Tineidae > Tinea > Tinea trinotella. The sequence goes on along the minus strand of HG992320.1, from coordinate 1,013,896 downwards.
TTGACGAAATAAATTTATAAATGTGCACGGATGCGTTAATCGAGGCAGACCCAGGAGGGTGTTCTCCGATCATATCCGAGACATTCTTAAGAAAGCTGAGTTGCCTAGTGCTCGTAACCATAGACGTTGTATGAAGAGAATTGTGGATGTGAAGGAAGCGAGGGAGTTGTGGCAAGGGAGTATATCCCTGTGAGAAAATGCGTGACAATTTGATTGTAGAAACAGAATCATTAATAACTTGGTCAATCATGCAGGAATTTTATTCTTGGAGTGCATTAGGGCTAGTGCAATGGTCACCCAAACCGAGAGACCCTGATTCAAAACTACGTTCTGATACAAATGTGCCTCTTATATATGTTCTTTGGAGTTTTTTGATATTTGGTTTCTATGATACAAGCACGTTTTGTTGCTTAGTATGATGTTAACAAAAAATAATACAATATAGAGTGATAATTTAAATAAAAGATTGAGAACAAATGTCCAAACCATCGTGAGACATTCATTGTCCATAATCATCCAGTAGACTTAGATCTAGCATGAAGTGAATTGTGATGAAAGCGTTTTAGGATAAATCAAAGTAGCGCTCTATTGTCTCTGCGTATACTTAGAAATTGGGGTTTGACTGTTGTAATATAGTTTTATAACTATATGGAGAGTTTTCTTTCTCTTTGTAAGGTTCTACAACTATATTAAGTAAAATGAGGTAGATACACGCGTGTAGATAACCTACACACGTTTAAGTATTTGGCACGAGTTTGAACGATCAACCACGACAAAGAATGATAGTTATTAAGAGCGAAAAGGAGACAAATGTTACTCTGCATTGCGACACTGAGTTCTGGTTTGTTTATTGCATAAAGGACATCATTCATTTTGGACTTTTATTGTAACACTTTTGTCACGGCCGATGTAAAAATATATATAAATGGTAGGTTCGATACTCGTATTGACAAAACTAATAGCAATTTTGCTTTTAATTGCTGTACGATTGAGTTATTTGAAAAATAAAAATGATTATTTTTAGTTTCTAAACCACGCGGAAAAGACATATTAAAAAATAAATGTCACACACAGTTGACCAAGGAACATTGTACTCAAGAGAAGAAGCTCGACTGCCATAGACAACAAGTGGCAATTAGAGACGCCACGACGGAATATCACGCGAACTAAAATGTTGGGATGTTGGTGAAAGTGAACCTTACTCAGCAGGAAATAATCTAATTAGATGAATAAAACGACTTTTTATAAAACATTATCTTTTTTATTTAATTCCAACTTACTTTTCAAGACAATAGTATCACTAAAAATATGTATGCTAATAGGGAATATGCATGTGGTTTAAATATTGCTGCAAAATTTTCCCCCGATTCTTTATTGTACTAACATTATGCTAAAATAATTATATTTTTAATTTTCTTTGTATATATTGCATAAAAGATTAAGCAAAAAGTGAAAAACAAGCAAGTGAAATTCAAATGAGTGAAACGCATCACCATTGGCCGAATGAAACGTGACGTCACATGACACGTTCGGAGTTGATGCTCATATTGTGCGCGTAGTGTTTAAGAGAAAAAATATCTGTTCTTTGAGTTTATGCGGTGTTTTTGTTTAGCTATTAAAACTTAAAAATCCACATAAATAACAGTAACACTTGTAGTAAACAAATACTGGTCGTTACGTGTGACGTCATCAAAAGCCCGCGCTAGATGATGGCGTTCAAATGTGTCAAATTTAATCGAAGTTTTAAAATTATTTTTAAAAAATAATTAGAACTTTTCCAACAATATTTATATTTTTTATTATGTTATAACGATGTAATAAGTGAATTAAACACATAAAAAAATACATGCATATACCCTATTACTAGCACAACAGGAAATATTAATTTTTAAATATTTAATTTATACTTTTACTCTATTTTTTACTAGTTTCAAAATGTTTAACGACAGTATTATATTGATGACGTTTGCGATGCCTAAACATTTGGTGGGAAGATCAAACCGGAAGAAACGCTATCACGCCATAACCTTAAATGAGAGTCGAGACCCGATGGATCGACTGCCTGATGTTTTTTTTTTAATTAAAAAGTGATTTTTTTGGGCTGGCAGTGAACTTAATGGTTTCTGCATTGAACTGTCATGATTATAGTTTGATCATTTCGTACATCTAAACTATGCAAAATATATGATATTTACCAAGCACATTGAAATATTGTTGTATCGAACTATTTTATTGTACATTTCTCACTTTTAGTACAATTAAGCCCAAGTCCCCATACAAAATGAATGATGTCCTTTAATGCCACTTTCGGAGCGCTTATAACATATCTACGCAATCTACGTCTTTTCTAATAAAAATATCATTGAAAATACCTATAACAAACTTTGTTTTCCCATAGCTGAATAAATATTGGTAGTAAAGTTGTTTTGTTCTAAACCTTCTAATTTATCTTCGAAAAGGATAGATAAGTAAAACAATGGAGTACTTTACCCCCAGATAAAATTAATAACAGTGATAAAATTGCACAAATAATATAATAATCATGTTTTTATCATTATTTATATATTTTGATATAAAATCAAAATTAAAATTTTAAAGGAACCCCCGAAACGCCTGGAACCACTTTGGTCATATCATCAGCTTTATAGTAATAAACAACATTAGTCATGGCTCAATAGTTATATCCCTTTAATATCCCTTGGATCCTTATGGTGCATCATCAGATAACTACTCCAGGTCTTCAATTTAATAATGGCCCAGCTAATGGCTCATAGAGAGTAACAATTTTAGTTCAAGCACTATGATATTATCTGTTATTGATTTGCTAATCTGAGAGGATTCATGATCAGATACTCCCGATCTTCAATTTGATAACGGCCCAGCTAAAGGCTTAGTTAAAGCACTACAGTTCTATCTCTTTTTTTTGCTGATCAATTGATATCAATTTGCTGATCTGAGAGGATTCATAATGGTGCATCATCAGATTGCCCGGTCTTCAATTTGATGACGGTTCAGCTAAATGCTCTTAGTGAGTAACAAATTTAGTGAAAGCACTATAGTTCTATCTCTTGTTGATTTGCTGATCTGAGAGGATTCATGATGGTGCCTCATCAGATACTCTCGGTCTTTAATTTGATAACGGTCCAGCTAATGGCTCATAGTGAGTAACAATTTTAGTTAAAGCACTACAGGTCCATTTCTTGTTGATTTGCTGATCTGAGAGGATCCATGATCAGATTTTTTAGATCCGGAATGTTTTATTTTATCGCACTAACTTTTCTACACTTAGTTTCCTACCTTCAAGACAAATCTAATAAGTCCAAACTTAGTATACCAAAAAAAAGTTTGAACACATCCAGGATTTCGTCTCCTACCTTCGAGTTCCATCATCAGAGTAACTCAGTGGTACCAGTTAAAACACACATGTATTTGTATACGTTTTTATTTCAAATGTTAAGTCACAGATATGTTTAAAAGTAAATACCTATAAGGCTGGGAATACAAGTCCGATTTTCCTCTCCGATAGTCCGATCCGATAGTCACTCGTGCCATACATTTGTTTGAATACTTAATACACGTCAGATCCGATAGTCGGATCGGATGTCAGAATCGGAAACAACGCCAAGGCGCTTACGATTTTATGGCCGATCCGATTGTCTGAAGGTGCAGTTTTCATACAAAATACAGAAACAAAATAGACGTCCGATTCCTACTTCCGATTTGTAAATAATTTGCTCAGCAATATCGGACGTGTATTCCCAGCCTTATGCGTGTTTAGAACGGGCAACCCTTGTACGTCGCTATGCGACGAAGATTGTTATTTTATGTCAAATAAATATGCCATTGTTAAAACACGTAAAAAATGTTATAATTTTTCCCCTAAAATATTCAATCAAGGTAATCGATCTAAACTGCAAACCAACCTCGCCATATGAATATTTTAAGGGAAAAATTATAACATTTTTTACGTGTTTTAACAATGGCATATTTATTTGACATAAAATAACAATCTTCGTCGCATAGCGACGTACAAGGGTTGTCGTTCTAAACAGCGCGTCTAAGATCGCTACCGCAGCTAACAAATCGAGCTGATGACCTTGAAACCCCTGATCAGATCTTCATCAATTGTAGCTAAGAACCATCTCGATCACGTCAGCTTTCAAATGAAACAAACCGCATCGTAATCGGTCCATTCGTTTAGGAGCTACGATGCCACAGACAGACACACAGATACACAGATACACAGAGCCACAGATACACAGATACACAGACAAGTCAAACTTATAACACCCCTCTTTTTTGGTCGGGGGTTAAAAATAGTTCCTTGTTTTACTATTATAGTATAGTATCAAAAACTTTGATAGCGACATCTATTGAAGCTTAATAGAACTATTAATGTTTTTAGTTATACTAGATGGCGTGGCTTACAACTTGAATTTTAAAGTTGCACCAGTAGGCAGATAGATGGCGTAGCAAATTATTTTTTTTGAATCATTTTCTAAATATTCGACAAATAAAATAAATTGTAAACGACTTTATTTAGCGCCAATAGTAAGGCAACCATAGTTGTAGTTGGGTTGCCTAGTGCCCATAACCATAGAGCTTGTATGAAGGGAATTGTGGATGTGACGGAAGCGAGGTAGTTGTGTCAGGACCGTGTCCAGTGGCGCTCCATTGTCTCTGCCTTTCCGTGGGAAAAAGGCGTGACAATTTTCTTAATAGTTTGTACTGTACCATGCGTTATAGATTGGTTAACATTAACAGTCGCGTTACAGGATCAGCTTGAAAGTTGCTAGTTCCAACCAGTTCGGCATAGTGGATGCGACTGTTTAACTGTAGTAGCAGTCGCTTTTATTCATGGATGGTACTGCAGCTTAGCAAGACGCTGCGTGCTGGCATATGCAGAACCACAGTAATTAACAATTTAACACCTTAATTCCCACAGCGATAGGTAGACACAACGGAGAGACACTTTGTACGATCCTGACACTTGTCTCCTACTTCCTTTGCATACACAATTCGCTTTATACATAATATATATCAGGGAACTTATGTTTTTTTTATTGTGACCCTCCTGATGGCAAGCAAGAGAAGGTCCAAGAGTACCGACGACTGTAAAAACCGAGTCTATAGGGTTGCTCCAGTCGCCGTCACTATGCCGGCCAAAAGTGCTTCTTCCAAGGTTATAGGATAAGAGAACAGATGGGCTGGTAAATGTGGGTGATGTAAATAAAAATGCATAATTTGTAAAGGTTTCATTTATTGCTCTACAAGGTACTTATAAGCTTTCATTCAAATAAAGAACACACTTCAATACATGAATATATGTGTGCATAATATATTATATATATATATATATATACCATTATATCTATCAGGTACAATTTATATAAAATGTTGCAAAGGCCAATGCAAAACATATATTCGGGTTTTTAAAGTAAAACCAACATTTGATTGAATATTGTCACATAGAAAACTACAAAAGGAAGCGAGGGAGTTGTGTCAGGATCGTGGCAAGTGGCGCTCCATTGTCTCTGCCTATCCCCATGGAAAAAAGCGTGACAATTTGATTGATTGAAAACTAAAGTCCGCACCGGGTTTTCTCTACATGCACAACTGTGTGGACGGTATATATTATTATATTGTGACTTTATATCTGTTGTCAACCTGCCTGAGCAAGAGGTCCAAGAGTGCCGACGACCTAAAAAAACCTCAGTCACTATCACTATGTCGGCCAAATAATACATAATATAAGGTTAGTCTCGATCGACTTTTAGTATATCCACAGTATATTTTAACACTTCATCAGAACCTCTGGTGTTAGGGTTATGGAATATAGGAAGGAGTATAAGTTTCATAATCAGATGAAAATATATGTAGGACCAGTGGCGTGAAGTTAAGACTAGGTGGTACTTTAGTCCAAAAAAGGCCTTTGGACCCTGATTAAGCAAGTCCAACTTGCGATAAATTCTCCCAACTTTAAGATATAAATATAACAGGTTTAAACACAACCATAATTATGGCAGTTGAAAGCTATTTGAACTTAAAGGGAATTCCCCTAAATATTTTTTTGTTGTTTGTGCAGTGTTGCCAACTTTACTTGACACCGTGTGGGACTATTAAAGATTAAAATATGGAAAGGATGTGTTTTATGACAAAACTTTTATGATCTTGAGTAATTTACTTATATTTATCTTACGCGGCTTACTATCGCGTTTAATTTGGTTTTCATTTTACATATTTTTTATTCTTCCGACGTTTTGAGAGCTTCACAGCCATCGTGGTCACGGAGAATCAAAACCAAAATAAACGCGATAGTAAGCCGCATAAAATTTGTTTAATTCATTGATCAATGTTCGCGTAAAATCTTGGTTTTACTATAAAATATGCAACAACAGATAACTAAATAATATGGTTATTACACACACAAACATTCATTCATACAGATTTATATATATATGGTTAAGAGCTACCATTTGTAAAAAATATAAATAGAAAACATATTTTGGCCACAGACAATTCACTCTGGACATAGCAAAATAATGTATGTACTTCACAAAAGTACAAATGTACCAATATTTAAACTTTTACATAATAGGCAAGAATATTTACAGTCTATAACAGAATAAATTGTCTGCGGCTGAATTTTATAAGAACGAAATAACAAATTAAAAAAATGTACTACATCTTAGTACATAAAGTGAATAATTTTATTATAAGCTCACTTAACCACAAAATTACAGCTTATAACCTTTAAACTATTACGATAAAACAAATCACGTACTTTACATTTTATTTAGACTCAATATTTTTTAATTATTCCTTTCATTTCTGCCATTTTTATTCTTACATTTTAAACATGCTATAGTCCCATGATCATTAAGCATATATGATCATGATCAGAGAAATGCAGACTTAAGTAAGACGGCGGTAGTGCGGTCTGCAGACGCCGGTGGACTCACGCCTTTATTTTACAAGCATACTTTATGATAAAAAATATATAATATTGATTGAATAAAATACTATTGCGGCTTACAATCGCGTTTGTGTAAATTATTGTAATGTCAAATAGCTGCAAAGTCTTCGTAACGTCGAGATGAAATATATAAAATAAATGCGATTGTAAGCCTCAAACATGTTTTAATTTATTAAAACATTGTTTAATTAGATGTAATATTTTTCTGTAACTGTGGCAGAGTTGTTTTACTTTAACGTATAACTAACTGTAGGTAAATACTGTAAAACTCTCATAAATAATACTTAAGTATTTTTTTTATTCTAGGGAAGCCCTAGTAAGTACCATATATAAATTCTGCAAATTGATCTTAAGCAGTAGAGTCAACTCCAAATGTTAAAAATCCACAACCGACCCACTAACCATTCTGACCCATCAACTATTGTCAATGTCAGTGCATTTGCATAATATTAGGTCTAAATAAAACACAATGTCGGGTCTAAACTAAACAAATATGATACTCAGTATTGCCAGTTTTAAAAATTATCTTAATTTTAATCACATTCAGTACTCTAATTTATAAATATATTATTAATTATAATATTAATTCTATGTGAAACTATACAGTTTTTATATATGAAATCGTTTTTTTGTCAACCATTTTTTTTTTTGAAGAAGCACATCTATTCTTAATTTAAATGATTGGCACAGAACATGACATCTATTCCAACTAATAATAATATTCTTCAAATTAACATAAATACTGATAAATAGAAAATCATGAATTTAATAGTATTTAAAAGAAAAATAACAAAAAGTATACAAATAATAAATCCGTCGCGTCGTCCAACCATTCCTCAATAAAAAAATGGCAGATTAAAAAAACGTAACAGTTTTATATGCGAAAATAATAATATTTATAAAATCAATCTTTATTTGGAATAAATACCCTGTTGTGAAAGAAATACGTTTGAATTTAAAAACATTTAAAAAAAGTATTTTTATAAAATAAATCAAAATTTTATAATGTTAAAATTTTCGCATAAAACTGTCGAATGTATTTTTTAGTGTAACAACATTCAGAATATTGCCAACTTAAAAATACATTCGCTCGTTGAGATCACATGGAGTACACATACAGCCTGGGAGACACATTCGAACACATTTTTTTCTTTAAAAAGGATAAATATAGCCAAATTTTACTAATGCAAGATAAATTTTCGTAAAGTGGCACAAATTATAAATATAGGTAATGTGTAGAGGAGGTCCTATGTCCAGCATGGATAACTAAGTACTCATGATGATAATGCAGGTTTTGACCCACAATATACACAATAAAAAACCAGAAATTTTGGCTAAATTTGACCTTGAAACTTATGTAATAATTTATTAACATATATTTTTATCTCACTGCTCCACAAGCAATACACAATTTATTAGATATTAAGACAACCAAGAGAATTTGTTCATTAAGACCCAATGTCTAAAACTTTACGTCATCTGTCTACCGGGTCCAGGTTTGCGCAAAAACTCATCGAAGTAAAATTTACATTTCTTCAAATTTTATTGTATATTTTTTACAAAAATAATATAATTTATTATAAATTAAATGATGAATTTGACATTTGGCAAATATTTTGGCATTTTGAATACGCTTTAGTTCATTGTAGCACCATATTTCCATTTTATTTGTTACAGCCGTGGACGCAGTGAGATTATTTCTATTGAAAATATAACAGTTTAAAAATAAATTAATAGAATACCAATTTGATTTTATCAAGTGAGAGCTTTAAAAGAATAAATATTAAAACTTAGAAGAGATATTTGTAATTGGTGATTGTGTTTTAGAGACAACTACGAAATTGTCTTCTCTCAGCTGCTTCTAAACAAAAGGACATCATTCATTTTGTATGGGGACTTAAACTTAATTGTATTAACAGTTGCATATGCATTTTAAATTTGATGTACAAAGATTACAATGTTATTGTAATATATCCTTTATTTTGCATAGTTTAAGTGTACAAAATGATCAAACTATAATTATGACTGTTCAAAGCAGAACTGTTAGTATGGCGTGTCTTTGTGATTAACAGACGATACAAAACCCATAACTTATTTTCCGAATAACTAATTGCACAGCAATTAAAAGCAAAATTGTTATTAGTTTTATCAATACAAGTATCGAAACTACCATTTATATATTTTTTCATAATTAGACATTACAAAAGTAGTACATAAAAGCCCAAAATGAATGATGTCCTTTTACTATGAAAATATATACATGTTTTAAAAACATAAATAAAGATCTTTCATTACAAAATAAAAAGAAATAAATAAAAGCAACGATGAATCCCACAAAGGCTAAGCCAACGTGAATCTCCCTAAAATAAATAGATAAATAAAAATTGGCCAATAATAAATAAAATACATAAATTTGGCCAAAAATTAATATAGCACCAAAATAAAAAGAAATAATTCATAAAACTGTCCATTGTCACTGCCTCTCCCTGTGGGAATGGAGGGTTAAAAGTTTAAGTAAAGTTCAGTTGACAACAATTCAGACCCATCTACATCTATATTAACATACAGTCCGTACTTAATGTCTATAGAAATTATAATAAATTATATTATATACAAAAATATAAAAATAATAATGGTAATTATATTAAAGTCCCTGACTAGAGATATCCCTAAAATATACAACACAAACCTACAACTAAAAGGTAAGGTCAAAAACATAATACATTCACTTACAAAAACCCAAGTAAAATCAGCATTACATTCGCATCAATTAAATAAATTTTATGCGGCTTATTAACGCGTTTATTTTGGTTTCGTATCGTCGGAATAATAAAAATTACATTACATAATTAAAATCTAAGAAAGTATAACATTTGCAATTAAATATATGTGTAAAAAGCGTAATTCTTTTTTTAAATTCCGATTTGACACAGAGTTTACGGCTATAGTTACTACAGCTAATTAGAAAGAAAAAAATAAACAAAATGTAGTAAGTCTGGTGAATGGGTCTAACGTGACTTAGGCCATTGTAAGAGAATTAAAACACAAAGTAAGGACCTTTACCTATAATAGCACTCATATAAAATAAAACAATGTTTTTGAGCTTCGCCAAAATAATTTTAAAAAATCGATAAAATTAGACGACAGTGTCGCCAAAGTCCTTTTTTATTTCATTCATTCAGATTAACAATAGAGTGGGCTAATTAAGAAAACATAATTGGGTCGAAATGAATTACTTGGGTCTAAATTGACCAGTCAATTTATAACTTGGGTCCAATTTGGGTCAAAGTGATATATTAAAATATATATATATATTAGGAAACTAATATTTATTTGTTGCATAAATTTGTAAACTATTATTCATTTAAATCTAAATGAATGAAATAAAAACAAACCAAGGGATTTAATCCCCAAATAATAATGACTGAAACACACGTGCAAGTGTAAATTTTCATAATATTCATTTTAAATATATTTTCACGATTTTAAAAGTATTTTATAATAAGTAACCCTGCATTTATATGGAGTTTTCCTTCACGAACATTGCACGTGCATTTTCTGCTTTTAACATTTACAATTAGATTGCACCAATCGCCCGTTGTTCGGGTGTTTACGTAATTAAGAATCACATTTTATACAAATTAACTACGGCTCCGACACAAACGCACACAGAAATGCACTTTAGTACTGGCTCATATGTATATGTGTGTGTCTATAACTTAGATAATTTAACTGTCTAGATAGAGCATATGGTGGCGCACGGGCTAAAAAAAATACCGGCCAACTGTTGGCCGATACACTCTCTCGCGTTTGTCAGTTGCGTAACAGACACCGTTCGGACGCCACGCGAAATTTCTCTGTGATTTTTTCGATAATAATGACTGTTTGCGCCATTAAATTGTGCCGAACTTACAAAGGACGCTTGAGAACAACCAAAGCTGTCACTTATCATCATTAAGTAGATTTTAAATTACTATAAACATTGGAAATATTTTTTTAAAAAATAGTTCAATTTTTTACCTAAGATGTTAAGAGTGTTGCCAGGTTTTGAATCAAAATATTCCCGTGAATATTTTGGTTTTTATATTGAAGTAGATTTGTTGTATATAAAAAAAACAAGTATCACTTTAACACTGTTATTATATATAATAACATGTTATAACATTTATATTACATTACCCACCTAAATGTGTGTTCTGTATGTACAACAATATGTTTATTAATTACAATATTATTTACAAGTGGATGCACTGTTAACCATTCATGACTGCACTTCAGCTTAACATCAAGCGGGGTGCTGTCATATGTCGTGCCATAAAAACGACATATGACAAGGCAGCAATAAACAAACTGTTGTTACAGAATACCTAAAGATCCAGTTTTTAGGTAGGTAGGAAACTATGTGACACTAGAAGACATAAGTGTTCTAACGTGCTCTTCATCAATAAAAAGTATAAATGAAACTGTTCCTTCGTTAAGGAAAGAAGATGAAGAGGAACATGACGTTGACGACGAAATTCTCTACAACGATGCCGGCATTATTTACTATTCGGAATTATGTGAATATACACAGCAAATCGTCGGCTACATAGCAGGCTTTGTTGTTAAATGTTTGCACAAAAAAAAAATAAGTGTATTAATTGTTTGAACATCAAATGAAAAATTGCCGCACCATTAATTGGTTAAATTAAGAGATGAAGGGACTCATCTATGCCTCTCAGGATGTATATTTTATTTTCTGATCTGCTGAATACATAATTCGACAGTTTTTAAAACAGGATTTTACTATGACTCCCAAAAAATATGCAAAAATAGTATTTACTGTAATGAAACAATTTATTGGAGGCCCAAATTACTGTGAGGTAAAAGCTGAGCATGTTTGTGGCCACCTCCATCAAACTAATTTGATTAAAAGTGTTGTAGAAAAATATTTATTATAGATTTACGATATTATTACAAGATAAAAATTAATAACAACAATCGTGATGCAGTATCAAAACTTTTTTATTTATTTGTATAAATAAAAAAATATACTCTTATTCTTTTTTTTATTACCCCTATCAAATATTGTGCACTGGACTATTAAAATAAAGTATATGTGGTATTTATTATCATTAGTAATGCTTATTCACATAAAAGTACGGTTTTGTACAAGTAGAGTGCAATTTCTTGCACAAAACCGATAATTCTTCAATTTCGTTAATTTTGAAGAAAATACCACTATTAGTGGTTTCGATAGTTTTATCAATTTACTAGGTCAGTACTATCAATAATATTACTGTTATTAATAGTTTGCGCTGTCTATAGCCCTATCGGTTGAGTAGATGGTTTTGGTGTTTACTATCGAGTTTTTGCAAACACTACTTGCTGCTGTTTTTACATCCATTGCCTACCTCCCTATTGTTTTTCTCAATTCCTAGGTTTCATATATTTCTGGTAACATATACACATACTATAACAAATTAAATAGTAAACAAATCTACATTATTATTAATTTATGTATGTATAAAACGCATATCAAAAGTGCATATTTTTCCCTACTTAGTGGGTAATATCGATAAGCTGGTATCATTTCACACACACAGGCGTGGCCCGACGCACTTGTAATGATATCGTAATGGAACGCATCTGTGTGTGTGACACGCACACAATCAGTTCAACGTTGGCCTATGTTTGCATTGCGATTGAATCGCGACACTCTATCTAGACAGTTAAATTATCTAAGGTCTATAAATAATACTGTGATCAAAAAGTAGTAAGACTTTTTCAATTTAAAATTCCCAGGCTTATCCAAATGGTTTTTTTCTTCTTATGTTGGTACATCCTTAACTGACGTCTCTGTCAGAAGGGTCAGTTGTTTATGAGTTACGATTGGTGGTGTTAACCTTCAAAAAAGATTTTACAACAGAGAAAAAATATATATCAAAATTTAATGCAACTTATTTGCTGAATTTCAAACTTAAAAAATAGACTAATTTAAAAAAATATAATATTTTTTAGATGTTAACGCCACAAGCGTAATTCATAAACGACTGACCCTTCTGTCACGTAAATTAGGCAGAGACGTCAGTTAAGGTTGTGCCAACAAAAAAATAAAATATTATCCAAATATGCCCGAGAATTTTGAATTGAAAAGTCTTACTACTTTTTAATCACAGTGTTGACATTCAATGACATTACTTCATCAAATTACTCTGTTTGAAAACATTTTTTTTAAATTCTGTTATAATTCAATTCAAACTTAACGGCGGCTCTGAAGTTAGGCGCCGATACGCATTACATATAACAGGGTACAGCAGGGCTCGAAGTAGGTGAGAGAGCTTATTCTTGAGATTGCATCAGCGCGAAGTCGGAGACGCCATAAAGTTTGAAGAGAGCTATTGAGTAATATTATGTGAAATGCATCGGCCCCTACGTCACTCGTGGTCGGTAGCACTCTTTAATAATTAAATAGACAAATTAATTATCATTAAAAAGGAAGGCCACAATAAACCAATTACTCAGCTACATTATTGCTGGAACACGCTTAACATGGCGCGCCACAAACTAACATTAATAGATTTAATTTCTTCATTAAGCCAAACATTATGTACATCATGAGGTAGAACATCCGGGGAATCGTTCCCCATAATAAAATTTTGCAGCCAAACTCCCCTATAATATTATAAATCAGCTCTATATGAACAACCATTTGTTATGAACATCACCGCGGCGCATCCACATCAACAACCATCACAAGTTCACAACGCCCCTTCACACGGATCAACAAAATAAATCAGCACCTCACACATTTGTACTTTGAAAATTTAGCCCTCCAGCGCTCTCAGCAAGGAGGCGGCGGCGGCGGCGGCGGAGGCTCAGGTTCCGGCTCCTGCTTCAACGCAGGCGTGGCCAATGCTGCCTCGCGGCGGGACACCTCCAACTCGCGCCTGGTCACCTCCGCCTCCCTGGCGCACAGTGCACTTTCGCGTTGGTCCAATTGCCGAGCTCGCTCCGCCAGGCGGGCCTCGGCCTCTAACAATCTCGCCGCTAACTCTGGCGCCCTGTGCGGCGGCGGCGAAGTGGAAGACGTGACATCATCTATCGGCGGCGTGAGCGGTTTGAGCGCCACGTTCGGCTGGAAGTCCCTCTCGAAGCGAGAACACTCCGAGAGGCGAACGACTCTCTCCGGGTGCTGCAGCGTGGGCTCTCTCGACTTGCCCCACGGCCTGAACGCGGAGATTGGTCTGTAATGCAAGGCGGCATACTGGTCCAGATACAGGGCGTAGCCGTACTCCTCTGCGCGTGACTTCTTCGGCGGTGACTCGGGGGGCTCGGGTTTCACCACTACTGTTTCCACCATCTGAAATGAAAGGAAAAAATCTAATTAATAAATTGATACATAATCCTAAGTTCTATTCTATTAATAGGTGTAAAATACTTTATGAAATTGAGACGAAATAAATAAGGTATTGATTTAACCTTTCTCATGTGACAACAGATGTGTGTGTGTGTGTGTGTGTTTGGGCGTGGTATGACAAAGATCGTTATATTGAGTAACCCCCTTGGAGGCAAACGTGGCATTCACTCATACATTATAGACGTTTGAACTTTAATGAGGTGGAAAGGATTTGTGAAAATACATTTGCTTACTCAGACATTCCTTTTATTTATGTCCATATTGGGCCTTTTGAGATAGAGTAAACTTATAAGGTATAGCCGAGTAAGACATGTCGGTGGTCCCGTTTCCTTTTCATAGCAAACTTAACATTCTGCAGTATATTTCATTATACGACTCGTATGTGACAAAAATTAAATAAGCCTACGAAAAAATGTGTGGTAGGTAGACTTTTGTTGTTCAGTCATTCCGACGACGCAAGGTGATACTATAATTATAGTACCTACGATTAAAATGAAATGAAAATAATTTGTTAGCAAGGGAATGGGCTTAGCATACACATGCTCATTGTCTGATTGGCTTCGAATGATATGACGAGCAGAAGGCCACAATGAGGTGCTTTTAGGAGATCGTGATCCCAGCATTTATCCTACTTTCAAGATTTATCTGCCATACGCAGCATTCACTTCCATACATTAATGTAGGAACACTTTTACTTACATCCATAACGATAGTATTACGCATAAATTCTTAAAATAATAATTAAATTAATAATAATTAAATAAATTATAATTAATTTACAAATATCTTCTATATATAAACGAGAAGTGGGCAAAAAAAATATTGTTCAATACAATTTTCTCTTGCGTCGTGGGCTGAGGGAAAGCGTTGCTCGTGGAAACAAGGGGAGGGGGAGGAGCAAGGGCAGACGCGCGTCATCAACCCCCTTTCGACCCGGCCGCCGTTATGGGGTGGCTTAGGGTTAATACACATTCACTAACACATGTATTTTAGGCGCACAATCAAAACGAGTTCCAGACCACCCACCGGTACCAATGTATCTTTGATATATTATGTACTTTGGTTGTCCTGTTTCTATGATACAAGCAGCGAACTGACGACAGGCGTGGACGAACGGTTTAGCGACTGGTTTGTTGCGCGTAAAGTCCCGGGTTCGATCCCCGGTCGGAGCAAATATTTGTTTCATAGCTTTTATTTGTAATATTTGATAATATTAAATATTACAAATATTTGTTAATAAAAAAAAAGAGACGGATATTTGCTTCGGGTCTGGTTATCAAAGAGTGGTAGGCAGTGGTACCCAGTCTGCCGATCCGGGGCAGTACCACCACTTACAAGTATACAGACCGTGAAGTGATTTGGTCACGTTTCGGGATCAGCTTATAAGTTGCCGGTTCCATCTAGGCCAGCATAGTGGATGTGATTGCTACTCACAGTCATTGAATTGTATTAGCAGTGACATTCATTCATGGACCACACTTTGGCTTAACATCAATGTCATATGTCGAGTCACAATAAAAAAATAAAAAAAAAACTTGGTAGTCGCATGTTTTCTTTACAATTTTACCATTATGATTTGTTTATTTATTTATACACATATTTATTTTAGAACTAGCTGACCCGGCGAACTTAGTACCACCTAACTGTCAATGAATGTCGTGATATAGTGGATGTGATTGCTACTCACAGTCATTGAATTGTATTAGCAGTGACATTCATTCATGGACCACACTTTGGCTTAACATCAATGTCATATGTCGAGTCACAATAAAAAAATAAAAAAAAAACTTGGTAGTCGCATGTTTTCTTTACAATTTTACCATTATGATTTGTTTATTTATTTATACACATATTTATTTTAGAACTAGCTGACCCGGCGAACTTAGTACCACCTAACTGTCAATGAATGTCGTGATACTGAACTTAAGTTATTGTGAATGGAGAAAATTAATATAATCTTTATAAATAATACAACATACGTTTGAATTGTGGATGTGAGGGAAGCTAGGGAGTTGTGTCAGAATCGTGGCAAGTGGCGCTCCATTGTCTCTGTCTATGGGAATAAGGCGTGACAATTTGATTAATAGACAGATAATTAATATTTATAGATCCGGAATAGCAGTGAAATTGCGTTGATATGGCCCTGGTATTTGATATTGATATTTGAATCGGGGGCCCAGTGGTCTTTCTTGCATGTGTGTCTACGCTTAAGAAGAGGGCACAGACGCGCGGGGATATAGGTCGCCGGGGGGTATCCTCAGACGACCCCCAGACGGGCTCTGCTTAAATACCACGCCGCCCTCGCTTACTTCACGGATGCTGGATTCAAACTTGAACGTATTATCCACTAAACGTATGACATGACACTTTTACTAATGCCACGTCATCTTAGTCTCCAACACTGTGCTCGGAAAAGTATTTATAATGCTACAACACATCAGTTTTTTTTAATGTGGCTCGACATATGACAGCACCCCGCCTGATGTTAAGGTAGAGTGCGGTGCATGAATGCCGGTCCTAGTTGGAAACAGCAACTTTCAAGCTGATTCCGAAATGCGACTAGGTCACTTCACGGTCTGTATACTTGTAAGTGGTGGTACTACCCCGGATCGGCAGACTAGGCACCACTGCCTATCACTCTGAATAAACCGTTCGGTTAAACTCGTCTCGTAGATTCAATAATATGTATTAAAGCATAGTTTTATACTAAAATAAAATTTAATACTCCCAAATTATTGCACGCAATTATGGCCGTTTTGACGTTTTAACCGTTCATAAAGTTTCGTATAAATTAATAATCATGTTTGAAGAAACAATTATTGTTCTTTATAGTGACAATAAAGAACAGCAATTTGCTCCTTCAAACGTAATGATTAATTTATACGAAACTTCATTAGCAGGTCAAACGTCAAAGTGACCGCCATCATAGTTTTGAAACACAAACAAAAATATTTATTCTTATAAAAAGTAAATTACGTAATTTTAGACTAGACTGCCACTAGTCGATGTGTTGAGATAGCAAAATTGTTTTGTTTGTCATTGCAGAGGCAGACCTAAAATGGCGCGGTGTGACGTCATGTCTCCGTGTCTAATGATAAGATAGTGTAACAAGTGTAAGGAAATACTACTTTTAGTAGTTTTAGTATCATTTTAAATTGCACACAGCATACTAACAGTTAGATATAATGGAGTGGTTTTTACTAGGAAATGTATTCATTTAAAATTTAAAGTAGTTTTAGCGTATATTTTTGTAAATATACTGAATTCTACACAAAGTTTATTACGTTCCTAATTAGATTTTTTATTTATTATACATTTCTATACTAAGCTACTAAAGTACTTGTATCATAGAAACAGGACAACCAAAGTACATATATCAAACATACATTGGTACCGGTGAGTGGTTTCGAACCCGAGCCACTCGGTGCCACTACACCACGAAATGGTTGCAACCTTTGATGAATCTTATATGATATATTTTTGTTAGTTTATAATTTTAATAATATTAATAAACGTGTTACTAACTAAACTAATTTACTTGGAAAAATATATCACAAAATATAACACACAATAATCTTCCTAAATTAGTATTTCCTTATTATCATTAATATTGTTTATTGAGTTTTTGTTCTATGTTTTTGTTCTATGCCATTTTTGTGTAGCAAACCAGAAATCTCGTCTCAAGAAGAATATCGGCTTCCCAACTGCTTCCTACCTATCTTTGTCCTCGGCAGCAATCGCCACATGCCCCATAACAGAGAGGCCACATTCGAATGATCACTCCTAAATAAATGACCATCACCCAAGTAACCAAATTGTAAAGTAGACATATCAAACTATTATTTGAGTGAGTTATTCTAAGAAGTTCATCATTAGAGTTAGCAAGCATGTTGCTATTGATCATAATCTTATTGCTGCCAACTGTACTCTACATCTAGATATACTTCCACCATTTTAATAATTTACTTAAAATTGTCAATTTAGAAACTCCGTATTTTTGCATTTTTTGAGGTTTTATGCCAACTTTTGTCTTCGTGGCTTGTGATATAACAGCCTGTTTGTTAAGCTGGAGTGCGGGATATGAATGAATGCGATTGCTACTTACAGTTCAATACTAGTAGCAGTGGCTTATTCCCATGTCCTCCAATCAATCAATCAATCAAATTGTCACGCTTTTTTCCCGCAGGAATAGGCAGAGACAATGAAGTGCCACTTGCCACGATCCTAACACAACTTCCTCGCTTCCTTCACGTTCACAATTCTCAAAATTTCAATGTCCTCCAAATTTCTAGTTTTCCCATTAACCTCCAAAATTTAAGTACCTAATATTTTGCATTAGTGGATTGTTCTCGAGGTCCTCCAAAACAAATTCAAATAGTACAGTGAATTAAATAATTACAATTACTTATTGTATACATAATAATATGTAATATAATCGCATCCACTATGTCAGCCTAGTTGGAACTGACAACTTACAAGCTGATACTGAAACGCGACTAAGTCACTTCACGGTCTGTATACTTACAGTTATTATGAAACAAAAAAAATTAACTGTGCATTTTGTTTGTATGAAACTTGCATTTATCTCAACTTTTATATTTTTGCAAGTTCACGACATGTGACCGCAAACCGCAATTATTGTTTGTGCATGGCTGAAGTGTAGCAAACCTGTTGGAGGAATGAATTAAACAAATTTTATGCGGCTTACTATCGCGTTTATTTTCTCTCTGACCACGATGGCTGCAAAGCTCTCGAAACGTCGGAATAATAAAAAATTGTAAAATCTAAACCAAAATAAACGCGATAGTAAGCCGCATAAAATTTGTTTAATTCATTAATCAATGTTCGCGCAAAATCTAAGAAAATACTGTCGGAGGAAGTTTTTGCAACTTTACTAAGTTTTAAGAGTTGTAGTAGGCAGCGGTGCCCAGAATGCTGATCCAGGGTGGTAATCATCACTTACAAATCGGTCGGTCACTACTTAGTCGCGTTTCGGGGTCAGCTTGTTAGTTGCCGGCCGGCATAGTGGACGTGACTGCTACTTAGTTATTTAACTTCTTTACTTTGGTAGTCCTGTTTCTATGATACAGGCTAATTATTAAAATGATCGATACTATTGAATTAATAATAAGTTTGGCGCTGTAAGTCTAGTTTTTAGCGTCCCTTACCACCCTAGCGGGTAGGACTATGTTATTTCGGTAGCCGTTAAATAAGGCAGGCACATTAGGGTGTTTTCCTACCAAATCGGAGACATCCTCAAGAAAGCTAGGTTGCCTAGTGGCCATAACCGTAGAGCTTGTATGAAGAGAATTGAAGAAACGAATCTGAAGGCAACAAGGGATTTGTGTCAGGATCGTGGCAAGTAGTGCTCCATTGTCTCTGTCTATTCTTGTGTGAAAAGGGTGTGACAATTTGATTGTTTGATTGATAAATAGAGTTAGATAAAGTTAGGTTTGAAAACGTTTTTCTTTAAAGATTTAAAAGTATTTATTTATCAGTGGACGTCGGTCGGCAGTCTTGGACCCACTCCTTGCTTACCATAAATATAAAAGTTTTTGTTATACCTGCCGAATAACGTATCTTAAAAACATTATACGTAGACAGGAAATCATGACTTATATAGATTTTTATTTATCTAATCGTGAAATAAAATAAAATTATAATCTATCCGTCTGTTTAAAGAACATACTACAAGTTTTGTTTTTTATTTTGACTCTACATCTGACTTCGACTTGCGTGATAGTAAAGGAGAGCTCCAAGAGTGCCAACGACTGAAAAAAAACCGAGTAAACCGAGAAGAAAAAAACGAGTATTGACCGTCAGAAACATTTTTTTTATTGTTACCAAACACAGCACCCAGCCTGATGTTAAGCTGGAGTGCGGTTTATGAATGGAGGTGACTGCTATGTTAAATAACTGTAAGTAGTATTCAAATCCACTATGCCGGCCAGTCGGTCGTAATACAGCTAGAATAAAGTCAATGAGCGGAGGTGACTGTTCACAGTATTACAATTTCATTCCCTCTCCTATTCCCTATCCTATTCATTCCCCCTGCCTTGGATCCTTCAAGCGAAGCGTCTAATAAGGCGACCGTGGTGTAGTGGCAGTGCAATGGTCACGCAAACCGAGGTTCAAAACCACTTGCCAGTACCAATGTATTTGATATAACTTGTGTACTTAGGTTATCCTGTTTCTATGATACAAGCGCTTTTAGTAGAAATGTAAATAATAGTATCTGTACGCAATCCTTGACTTTCTATTTGCCTACCATTAGGCAAGTCGAGGTCAGACGTCGCGTGCCAAAAAAACCATACACATGTGTAAAGTCCCGGGTTCGATCCCCGGTCGGAGCAAATATTTGTTTCATAGCTTTTATTTGTAATATTTAATAGTATTAAATATTGCAAATATTTGTTAATAAAAAAAAGAGATGGATATTTGCTTCGGGTCTGGTTATCAAAGAGTGGTAGGCAGTGGTACCCAGTCTGCCGATCCGGGGTAGTACCACCACTTACAAGTATACAGACCGTGAAGTGATTTGGTCACGTTTCGGGATCAGCTTGTAAGTTGCCGGTTCCATCTATGCCGGCATAGTGGATGTGATTGCTACTCACAGTTATTGAATTGTAGAAGCAGTGACATTCATTCATGGACCACACTTTGGCCTAACATCAAGCGGGGTGCTGTCATATGTCGAGTCACAATAAAAAAAAAATGGGGGCCTTAATACATAATACAGAACAACTATGAAGGTAACAACTTTCCCACTAAAATTCATTGATTCCTCAACAGGCTACTACTACGCACTAAAACACAATTAAAACAACACCTTAATCCTATACAATAAGACCTACAATCGTATAACAAATAAATGTTATAATCAACACTAATTGATTTTGAACTTTATAACAATAGGCACAAATATGTTTTTCGCTTGCATTGTTTATTTGCGGAGGCGTTATGGCCTTGGTAGTTAAAAGCAGGGTTGTTAGGGGGCTAGTCTACCCCCCGACCCCCACTCAGGGGGGATGCGTCGGCAATGAATTACGTAATAGATATTTTTACATCGCTCCCTTAATTGCGACTACTACTTTAATATCTGCCGCTAATATTTTTACTTTAATCAATCAATCAATCAATTTTTTTTCCCACGGGGGGTGGAATAGGCAGAGACAATAGAGCGCCAGTTGCCACCATCCTGACATAACTCCCTCGCTTCCTTCACATTCACAATTCTCTTCATACTAGCTCTATGGTTATGGGTAACCTAGCTTTCTTGAGGATGTCTCCAAATTTGTCGGAAAACACCCTCCAGGGCCTGCCTTGTTTAACGCATCCATCCACATCAGATTTATAAATTCCTTTCGTCAATCTACTTTCACCCATCCTTTCCATGTGCCCAAACCATCGAAGCATTATTACTTAATTAAATTGTTACGACTCAATCCCCATAAGCATAGACAGAAACAATGGAGCGCCACTTTTAGCCTAGCGTCAACTGTACCTGATGTTAGGCTGAAGTGCGGTTTATGAATGCAGGCGACTGCAACTACAAAGTAGTAGTTGCATCCACTATGCAGTTTTAGTTGGATCCGGCAACTTACAAGCTAGACCCCAAATGCAACTTTACAGTCGTTTACAATAAAAAATAAAACTATAGGTAAAAAAACACTTAGGTAATGTGAACTAAAAAGTGTTTTTTTTTATTGTGACTTGACATCTCACCTCTATGACCTTGATGGTAAGCTGGAAGAGGTCCAAAAATGCCGATGACTGAAAAAACCGAGTTGCCTCAGTCGTCGTCACTATGACGGCCAAAAAAATTTATTTGTTGAAACTATTATATTGTCATCCGTTTTTAATACGTGTACAAATTTTCAAAATATTAAGAAGTGGGTGAAAATTAATTTAAAAGATTCCGTTACATAGTTACATACATACAAGTCAAGCTTATAAAAGCGTGTTAATAAGAAAGGGCGCGCTAAATCGTTCAGTTAGACTGTCGATTCGGTCGACAAAATGCGGATGCTTCTCTCGACCTATATCACGTGACCTGACCTCGACCTGACGGGTTTCAGGAAGTAAAAACACGAGGTAGGATGAAGGTTAAAGAATTCCTTGAAACAACTAAGTCATTACTTCAGTCGTTGTTTTTTTTTTCACCAACAGGCAAGCCTTAATAATATTTTTTTTTTTTATTTTTTTTTTATTGTGACTCGACATATGACAGCACCTCGCTTGATGTTAAGCCAAAGTGTGGTCCATGAATGAATGTCACTGCTACTACAATTCAATAACTGTGAGCAGCAATCACATCCACTATGCCGGCCTAGTTGGAACCGGCAACTTACAAGCTGATCCCGAAACGTGACCAAATCACTTCACGGTCTGTATACTTGTAAGTGGTGGTACTACCCCGGATCGGCAGACTGGGTACCACTGCCTACCACTCTTTGATAACCAGACCCGAAGCAAATATCCATCTCTTTTTTTTATTAACAAATATTAGCAATATTTAATACTATTAAATATTACAAATAAAAGCTATGAAACAAATATTTGCTCCGACCGGGAATCGAACCCGGGACTTTACGCGCAACAAACCAGTCGCTAAACCGTTCGTCCACGCCTGTCGTCAAAATTCACCGACTGTGGCACGGGTTCAAAAACACTCACCGGTACCAATGTATCTTTGATATATGTACTTTGATACAGTTAAAGGACTGTTACAGCCGGTTGTACCAAAAAATGTTCAATTTACGAATTTAGTTTTACTTTATACTTATTCTATTACGTTTACTATTACGAAATCGTGAATTGGGTTGTTAATAATTTTATATCGAAACTACCATTTATATATTTTTCTTAATCATTAGAAATAACAAAAAGTAGTGGAAACTCAAAATGAATGATGTCCTTTAGCTCTGTATAAAAAAACCGTTAAACGTAAATGTAAAATGTGAAGTTAAAGAATGGCGCAACCCATTTTTCTTTTTTTTTACTTATACGATACTTTTACAAAATCGTAAATTATAATTTTTGGTACAACCGGCTGTTACTGTTTCTAAGCACTTTAGTAGCTAAGTATCGAAATATAAAAATAGTAATCGTCTAAGCGATATAATCGAATACACGATGTCCGTTGACATTCAGATAGCTTAGTCCATGACATTTATCCATTATCATGATCCCATTAAAATCCTCTCGGACATAATCTGATAATCTGCAATAACTAGTTCTCTGCAATTAGCCATGCGATCGGACAAAAAACAACGTGGGAGATATACGAGTATAGCTAGTTTTAAATTAAAAAAAAAACGTTTATTTATTTATGTTAAAATCTATTTCTAAAGAGCCTTGTTAGAAGAGAATTGTGCATGTGAGGGAAGCGAGGGAGTTGTGTCAGAATGGTGGCAAATGACGCTCCATTGTCTCTGTTTATCCCTGTGGGAGAAAGGCGAGACAGTTTGATTGATTAATTGATAAATTGTTTATTTGGTTGCCTGGAAATCATCGCTGTTGTGATAAGTACGCCATTTTTTTCGTGATCTCGATTCGCCTGATGGTAAACAAGGAGAAGTCCAAGAGCGTCGACGACAGAAGAAGCAGCTTCAAGTTGCCTCAGTTGTTGTTTCACACATGTTGTTCAACATTTTTTTGTTATTAATTTACATTTTCATACTAAGCTAATAGTGTTTGTATCATAGAAACAGGACGACCAAAGTACATATATCAAAGATACATTGGTACCGGTGAGTGGTTTTAAACGGTTTGCGTGACTTGCACTTCAGTATAGAGGATGCTACTATTACAGTCGTAGTCGCCTCCAGCTTAAGGCGAGGAATCTTTGCGTTAGGAACAAAACGTGTTTTAGGCGAAATAAGGTTGAGATTTGCAAATCACTTGAGCGTGCAATGTATTTCGAATATACGAATAATTTACCATTTATAACACATTTAACTATTTGTTAATGTTCAGAAAACCGTGTACTAAATAAAATATCTAGCCGATAAAGTGTAATTTAGTAATTGAATATTTATATTAACGAAAAAAATATAACCGAGAAAAAAAACCGAGAACCGTGAATAAAATAGCATAATTTTTTTCTTAAATCATAAAAAATATTTGTAAATTCTGTCCGATTAAGTGTTTTTTGAGCATTTCTTCTTTACATATATATTTTCGAGTTAATAACGTTTCAAGAAGTATAGTTATTTTTGGTCGTCAAAAGTACCTCAAAATAGGATATCGTCGAAGATCCCTTCCTTAACAGCCACAATGTTGATAAAAAATATATATTTCCAACATTCCAACAAAGCAATAGCCTGGCACAACAAACACACCATATCCCAAGTGAATAATTCCGTAAAGTATTCTCTTTATTTGTTTGGCAATTAGAAAAATATTTGCTGTTACTCATTTAGATAATTTATTCGTTTTGAGTTGGAGCCAAAACTTCAAAGGGAACTTAAAATATTATATTCTCCACATATTTTGTCATCGAAGCTGGAGCTTTACAATATGGCTGCACGAGACAATGGAGCGCCACTGGGAACGATTTTGACACCACTCCCTCGCTTCCCTCACATCTACAATTCTCTTCATACAAGCTCCACGGTTATAGTTACTAGGCAATCTAGCTTTCTTGAGGATGTTTCGATTTGGTCAGAAAACACCTTTCTGGGCCTGCCTTGTATAACGCATCTATCCACATCAGATTTATAAATTCCTTTCGTCAATCTTTTAACAATGTTAGTAAAAATTATATTAAAGTATTAACGAGTACTTTGGGAAAACATTTAATAGACACTTTATTTATTTTATTTTACTGACATTTTATAATTTACAATATAGATTAATAATTATTGCTCGCTTGGGTCTGGTTGTCAAAAAGTGGTAGGCAGTGGTACCCAGTATGCCGTACCGGGGTAGTAAGACCACTTACAGGTAACATTTCTATACTAAGCTACTAAAGTGCTTGTATCATAGAAACATGACAACCAAAGTACATATATCAAAGATACATTGGTACAGGTGAGTGGTTTTAAACTCGTGCTCTCGGTTTGCGCAACCATTGAACTGCCACTACATCACGGTCGCCTAAAGAGCTTTATTGGTACACATGTATACATCCCCTCTCTGCCATCCTGGCACGTGGCGAATGATTCATCATGGAAGTGAGATATGACATTTAGGAATGGGCAGTTGGGCAACCTTCCAAGGGCAAGCGAAAGTGACAACAGAACTAATAAAATATTCTTAATATTTTCTTTATATATAGTATTTACTCAAAGATAGGTATTTATGAAGCATTCAGAAGTAACATGAAAGTAGAATTAATGCTGTAGATCAGTGTTCCCCAACGTGGGACCCAAGCCTCACAGGGGGGCAATTTAAAAATGGACTAGACACCCTTTCGCTTTCGGTTTTTTAAATGCAATTTTAAAAGGTTAAAAAATATGTATGGGAGGCATAAAAAATTTGTTAAGGTGGGGCATGGCTTAAAAAAAGGTTAAGAAACACTGCTGTAGATACTTTTAGTTAAGATGCTGTAGATAAATCGGCGTTTAAACTAAAAGATAGTGCGTAGTTTCTTTGTAAAACAATCGACAAGCGGAATGCTTTCCCAGTCCATGTGTTCTACCCATCCTATATAACCTTGGATCCTTTAAGCGATGCGTGAAAAAGCACCTTTGGCTGGCATAGGTATGGTCATATGAAAGAAGATGTACCGACAAAAAATAAGAAAGGTTGCTTTGTTTTGGGCAAATCAAGAAAAAAACAGCCGTCTGCAGTGGCAATAACCAAAGAACATGTATGAAGAAGATAGTAAATGTGATGAAAGCAATAGAGTTGTGTAAGGATTGTGGAAAGTAGCGCTCCATTGTCTCTGCCTATCCTTGTGGAAATTAAGCATAGAAATTGATGATATAAGTAAGTAAATTTCGCAAGCAATAGACTCGGGCGGTGTAAGAATTGAAATTCCATTGTCTGCCTATCCCTGTAAGAATCGAAGCATGACGATTTCATTAATTAATTGATAAAAAAACTTTTAAAACTTATGTAACTTGTATGTAACCAATTACGAAAACAAATTGATTTCTAGTTGAAAATAATTGAATAAACGTTTCTTTTTTTATTGAGATAAACTTTTACTTCGTAAGAGTTCAGACAAATCCGTAACTCTAATAAAATCTGTTTAGCAATTCGGATTATTCACTATAGATTTAATGATCGGATACATATAGGTTTCAGAGGAAACGAGACAATTCTAATTGTTTAGATATTCGTCATATCTAACTGTAATTATCGAACATTCTTTATAGATTGATTTACTGGATCTACAAAGAAAAGAAATTATCCTCTGATCTTAACAATAAGAATTTGCCCTAAAGATAAAAAAAAATAGATATGGACCAATATGAATCTATAGAAAATGATCCAGCAATTTACTCCTCAAGACACACGTTTAGAGCCACTTTCTCTGCCTATACCTAACGCTGCGAAGACGCCGTAAAAGTTTGTAGAAATTCTAAAAAAAAAGGAAAGTAAGATGATCGTAATAATATCGTTTTTTACATTTCTATACTAAGTAGTGCTTATATCATAGAAACAGGACAACTAAAGTACATATATCAAAAAAACATTGGTACCGGTAAGTGGTTCTAAACCCGTGCCCTCGGTTTGCGTGACCATTGCACTACCACTACACCACGGTCGCCTTAACGGTCGATAATGGCGATCTGTTGTCTCTGCTTAGCCTTTGCAAATGGAGGCGCGATAGTCCCAAATTAAATTAACAATAAAATAACATAGTGATTTATGTTGGTACAAACGTAAAATTAAATAATTTAACCGCACTGCAACGACGCAAAACATATTGGTATTTAAAAACTTTGGCTCCGATATTGCGGGCATTCTTCGCAAGCTATTCACGAAAACTTCTAAGAAATATCATTCAGCGGAAATCTATTATATGATATATTAATTGATCTTGGAAACTATTTCAGAAATGAATATGAATCATGATCAAATTTCGTGATAATAAAAAAGATGCTAAGCTTAAAGTTATGTCAGCACTCCGTCTGATATTAAACTAGAGTCATCATCATCACTACTGCTGAACATAGTCCATCCCTTTAGAACGCCATTTCGAACGATAAAACACCAGTTGCATCCACTGGTTATTCGTGACTTTCACCATGTCGTCAGTCCACCTAGTGGGAGAACTACCTACGCTTCATTTTTTTTTTTTTTTTTTTATTTTTGTGACTCGACATATGACAGCACCCCGCTTGATGTTAAGCCAAAGTGTGGTCCATGAATGAATGTCACTGCCACTACAATTCAATAACTGTGAGTAGCAATCACATCCACTATGCCGGCCTAGATGGAACCGGCAACTTACAAGCTGATCCCGAAACGTGACCAAATCACTTCACGGTCTGTATACTTGTAAGTGGTGGTACTACCCCGGATCGGCAGACTGGGTACCACTGCCTACCACTCTTTGAAAACCAGACCCGAAGCAAATATCCATCTCTTTTTTTTATTAACAAATATTTGCAATATTTAATACTATTAAATATTACAAATAAAAGCTATGAAACAAATATTTGCTCCGACCGGGGATCGAACCCGGGACTTTACGCGCAACAAACCAGTCGCTAAACCGTTCGTCCACGCCTGTCGTCGTTCATGCCGTATCGTGGTCTCCACTCTAAAACCTTTTCATGGGCCAAACTAGAGTGCGACCCATGAATGGAGGCGACTGCTGGTATAGACTGCGAGTCGCATCACAAGTTGATAACGCGACTAACAGCCAGTTGTACCAAAAAAGTTTCAATTTACGAATTTATTTTTACTTTATACTTATTCTATTACGTTTACTATTACGAAGTCGTGAATTGGGTTGTTAAGAATTGTATATCGAAACTATATAAATTTATATGTGTTTTTATCATTAGAAATAACAAAAGTAGTAGATAGAAACCCAAAATGAATGATGTCCTTTAAGCTCTGTATAAAATATGCGTTAAACGTAAATGTAAAATGTGAAGTTAGAAAGTGGTGCAAGCCATTTGTTTTTTTACTTATACGATACTTTTTACAAATTCGGCTGTAAGTGTCTTTATGGTCCGTACACTTAAAAGTGGTGGTAACCCCGTATTGGTTGAATTTATTAGGAAATCAAAATGAAGATTATAAAAATCCAAAGCGATTCAGTATCATATAAAAGTAATTACGTAAACATCGCGTGCTAGTTGACAGTTAGCCGGCGTCTAGGTCTCATATAAAGTCTGGAGGTCTATAGTCTAGACTGACAAGGACGTTATGGTTCGTCGCGTCTATTGTCTATGCCGTAACCTTATATAACAATAATTAATCACTATGGAAGTTATTATATTTATTATATTATTATAAGATATATAATTACAAATACAAAAACTATATAATAAATTAGGTATAACTTATGCAAATAAAACGAAATATGAATAATAAACTCGACCATCACAGCGCAGAAAAAAAAATGTATTTAAGAGTGGTAGGAAGGTTCATTTAGGCATTTGATCAAAAGTATGCTTTAAATCTATCACACTTTATACGCAAGGGTAGATAGAGAATAAGAAACTTAATTAACAGTACTCTTTAAACTCTAATATTTTTCCAATAAATGATTTTTAAAATCCGGCTCGAAGGACCAAGCGCCATACTTAGGCGACTATTTATTTCCCATTCTCACTTAAACATATTTTATAATGAAATTTTAGAATAAATATGATAAGAAATGACCCGAGAAATAAAATTAGGTAAATTTTGTTTAATCTATATAAGAGAATTGTGAATGTGAGGGAAGCGAGAGAGTTGTGTCAGGATCGTGGCAAGTGGAGCTCCATTGTCTCTGCCTGTCCCTGTGGAAAAAAGGCGTGACAATTTGATTGATTGATTAATCTTTGTTTTGATTTATTTTTTGTGTTTTGTTTTGATCACATTTTTCTCCACATTTCACATAGCGGATGACATAGTCGCAGTCGTATTGCTATGGAATTATAATAATAATTAAGAAGTGGTGTTATTGGCACTTTGGCGGACGTGTACCAATGAGTTATTTTCGAATTCAATATTTGCTGCCGCGGCTGTCGCGTACACTCTCTTAGGATTATTATACACTACATTTTAATAATACTTGCACTAGTTCTAAAGGACACCTTTGTGTGGAACGTATGCAGTTATTAAGAAACAGATAAAATTAAAAGTATATTAACTATAATAAAACTATAATCTACATGGAACCAACAACAGAGCTGGTGCGGCTTGTGAAGCGGCTTAAGAAGCTAAAGCGTGCAAATGCGGGGTCTAGGCTCCGAGTATGATTTTGTCCCATTCGGTGTCGAGACCCTTGGTCCGTGGGGTCCTAGTGCTATAAGGCTTTTTAAGGAAATAGCAAAAAGGTTAGTCAACATCACAGGAGACCGAAGAGTTGGCAGCCACCTCGGACAAAGAATTAGTCTAGCTATTCAAAGGAGGAACGCTGCCAGTATTTTCGAAACCTTGCCTAAAGGGACTCCTTTTAAAAATGTATTTTAGTTAATTTTTTATATTTTTTAAGGTTTTTAGTATTAGCATAATAGAGATTTAATTAGTACATTTTAATGAATAATTGTTGTTTCCTTAATAAATTTCATTTATTTATTTATTAGTTTCAACTATAAATAAAAAATATCATCTAATGACGTCGCATCAGAGATAGTCCCAAGAAGACTGGTAACATTTTATGCGGCCTACTATCAGTTTTTTTTAATACTATGCTCTTCTTACATTGGATCGGGCATTAGGTTAGGTGATAAAATGTGACATCCTGCGTCTATGAGCGTATGATTAAGCAACAAGGATCTTATTGGCCAAATAACTGTCAAAATCAAATGTTTCTTAACCAACAAAAAACCCTATATCTACCTTTATTACTAAGTATCTATAATACTAGTTCACTTTACGCCCAGGGCTAGTGTAAACAAAACTTAAGGGCTCGGACAGTTTTGCAAATAGTGTTGCTATAAGCGTCCGACAGAGGTCGCCGGCCGCGGCACCTGGCTGCCAGCCAATACACATAGCGCAGGAGCATTATTTAACCACAAAACTAACCGCATATCGACAAATAAACTATTATTTATTGTCACTTGGAAAATAAAATTAAAATTAAATTTAACGCATACAGAGAGCACGGGTTCAAAAACCACTAGCCGGTACTAATGTATCTTTGATTTAATGTACTTTGGTAGTCCTGTTTCTATGATTCACTTTAGTGGCTTAGCATAGAAATGTAAATAAATAAATAAATATAGTTTTTTTTTAATTTATTTTTTATTTATTGGAATATACCGATGCTAGTTTTTCTGTATAAATTAGTGCGTGAAATTTTAGTGCGAAATCATTTTTTATTAATAATATACACTTAATTCAAAAATAATTAGGCATACAACCAATTAAATTGTCACGCCTTAAATTCTACAGGGAAAGGCAGGCTGACACAATGAAGCAACACTTTCCACGATCGTAGTCTGCAGCTGCTGCAATAATAATGTTTCCAAACATCATATTTATAATCTATGACTTAGCAAATGATTGTCGCAATAGTGTCGCCTTGCACGAAAAAATCTCATACAAACTAGTAGTGCAGTCTGCAGTCGCCGGCGGAAACACACCTTGTAAAAGGACATCATTCGCTTTGGGCGTTTATGTACTACTTTTGTAATGTTCAATGATGAAAAAATATATTAATGGCAGTTTCGATACTTGTAATAATAAAAGTAATATAAATTTTGCTGTTAATTGCTGTGCAATTGAGTTATTTGCAAAACAAGATATGGATTTTGATTCGTCTGTCAATCGACGCCGTATTTGTTTTGCTTTGAACGGTCATAATTATAGTTTGATTATTTTGCACAACCAAACTATGCAAAATAAAGGATATATTCAAAATTACATTGTAATCTTCGTACATTAAACTATTTTACAATGTATATGTAATGTAAATGTCTCCGTTTAGTAAGTATTATAAAGTAATCCCTAACAAAATGGAAAAACCGTGAAAAACACTAAATTTTTATATTCGTATGAAATCGAAACGAAAGCGATTAACGATCACGATAAATGTCACAAATGAATATTAATGTGTATCACGTAGAGATTTCGGCAACAGATATTAGTTTTTATGCGTCCAGTCAGCATAGAACCATATGCAAATAGACTCCGCTATTTCTAATAGTAAAACATAAAAATGAATATACTGTGTTTTTTCTTACTTGGCACAAGTAGTAAACAAACATGACGTAAACTAAATTGGTGGAAGAACCAATTCAGTTTGCGATTTTGCCTCAGTCGTCGTCATTTACACTATTTATTTGACTATTTACGTCATTAGGACGAACATTATGTCCTAGAGTTGAGTGATGTCACATAGAAGTGTCTGCAAACAGCAGTACGAAGTGTTTGAGGATTAAACGTTCGCGAAAAAAGCTTTTTTAAATATTAAAATAGCCTTTTAAAATAGGGATAGATAGAGTCAACGGAGCGCTACTTTTTACGACCCTAAAATAATTATCTCGCTTCTTTCAGCAGTGGTCCGCAGTGCCTATAACTATGAAGTTGTAAGAGAATTGTGGATGTGAAGGAAGCTTTTTAAACCAATACATTTTTAGAAGAAGCAGCATTTTAGGTTCCTAGGGTTGAATCAGCAATCAATACAGAAGCACAGCTTATACGGCTGCTACTTGCGGGCTTATTCCTCCAGCCACAGTTCCCGTCGGCTGCGCATAGCACGTAACCATGAGGAGCCGTCTATTGGTATATCGTTCATGTGTTTGGACCACCATAGCCGTTAAATTTATATTTATTCACAATACGTTATATATTTTGACATAAATTAACCGTTAACTTTTAACTTTGAACTATCTTTGGACGCCATGTTAACCTTTGGCAAGTGTATAAAAGGAGTGTAGATTTATCTCATGTAAAAAGTTTTTTATTTTAAAATATTGAGACATGATCTCGACTTGCCTGATGGTAAGCAAAAAATAGTTAAAAAAGCGCCGGCGACTGAAAAAAACTGGTTACGGTTACGGTCGCCTTAATCGCCGTCACTATGCCGGACATTTGATTTAGTTGATTACAAAGACCTCTCAAAATATACGTTTAAATCTGAAAGTTCATAAATATATACAAATTCTAGTACTAAAAATAACATGTAAAAATGATCAAGTGAAATTTGATAATGTTTTTAAAATATAATTACAACCATTGTTTACGAACGAATATGAACGTTATTCAATAAATTAATTATCACATCTCGACTTTTAGGATAGGCTGGTTAACTTTCCATAATCATATATTGATTCCTTCAAATCCATAATTCTCTTCAAACAAGCTCTACTTTAAAGGGCATTGTGGACTTATATTAGTTTTGATATATCGCAAAAAAAATCACATGCAAATAAAAATACGAATGACCCCTTTATTTCAAACCTTTGAATTAACAATCGAATTCAACGACAAAACGTTAACTTAAAAATGCAAGGGTTGGTATAAACCATTGTTATCTTGGAGGTAGGGATGTTATAGATATGGAATTTTGGATATGGATGGATACGAATATAGGAATAATATAATACCGGTTTCAGATACGGTTACGGACATGCAATTATTTCGGAATATCCGATAGTTTTGGATATTCCAGTTACATTTCGGCTCCGCTCCTATTCGAAATTATCCGAAACATTTATAACGAATTAGGTTACGGATAGGTTTTTTAATTGGGATATCAGATAGTAAAAAAAAAACTAAAAATCAGATATATTTTGATAACTAGACCCGAAGCAAATATCTATCTCTTTTATTTTTATTAACAAATATTTGCTCCGACCAGGAATCTAACCCGGGACTTTAGGCGCAAGAAACCTATCTGTGACCGTTTGTCCACGTCTGTCTCTACCTATCCCTGTGGGAAACAGGGGTAGCAAGTTAATTGATTGATATCCGCTAGTTTCGGTTACGGTACTCCATAACATCCCTACTTGGAGGGGGTAAGCAAGCAAGCACACGAGGGTCGTTGACCAGTGGCTGCGCGTACGCATAGCCCTCCGACCCCGTGTTATCGCATGCCCTACAATCATCCTTTATCTAAACAAATAGTATACTACAACACTAACAATGAATTGCGCAGTTTCACTCGGTTATTTCCTCCATCTTGTTTACTACATCTCTAAGTTTATTTATTACACTTCTTGGGGGGCATCACGTAACAACAATTAATAAAGATTTTACAATCAATAAATCAATCAAATTATCACGCTTTGGAGCGCCTCTTAACACGATCCTTACACAACTCCCTTACTTCCTTCACATCCACAATTCTCTTCGTGCAAGCTCTGTGGTTATGGGCACTAGGCAACCCAATCTTGTTTTTTTTTTTTACTTGGGCTTAATTGTATTAATAGTTGCATGTACATTTTAAAATAGTTTTATGTACGTAGATTACAATGCAATTGGAATATATTATTTATTTGTATAGTTTAGGTGTGCAAAATGATTAAACTATAATTATGACAGTTCAAAGCAGAACTGCTAATATGGCGATGGTTAATATGGCGTGTTGTCTTTGTGATAGACAGACGATACAAAATCCTTATCTTATTTTTCAAATAACTTAATTGCACAGCAAATAAAAGCAAAACTGCTATTAGTTTTATCAATACATTTTTTTTTACATCAGACTTAAAGCCCAAAATGAATGATGTATGATGATGTCCTTTTATGCGGCTTACTTTCGCGTTTTATTTTTTTTATTGATTTTACAACTTATTATTATTCCGACGTTTCGAGAGCTTTGCAGCCATCCCAGCGAAAGACTGATAACCAAAAATAAACGCGATAGTAAGCCACATAAAATTTGTTTAACTCATTGATATAATAGTGTTATAGCCGGCATAGTGACGGCGATTGAGGCCACTTCTTTACTATCAGGTAACTCGAGGTCAGACGTTGCGTTATAATAAAAAAAACAACTAATTATACGTGTGTGGTCCATAATAATAAAAATAAATAATTTGTTACATTAATACATTTAAGGTATCGTTTTATTATTAAATTGACATTTGACTTTAAACACGCGTGATAAACATACTCTTATCAGGCTAAAGAGTTATTAGCTCATCATATCTTTCTTCCATCCATACGAGATTGACAGAATTGCTTGGTGCTTAGATCCAAAATCAATTAGTCAACTTAATCATTAGTAGCAAGAAGGCGTCCACTGCTGAACATAGGCCTTCCCCTTAGAACGCCATTTCGAATGTCAAGATGTCAGTTGCATCCACTGGTTATGTGTGACTTTCACTATGTCGTCAGTCCACCTGGTGGGAGGCCTACCTACGCTGCGTCTGCCGGTTAGTGGTCTCCACTCTAGAACCTTTGTTTCCCATCGGTTGACGGTTGTTCGAGCGATTTAACTTAATACACAAACTTAAGTCCCAAGTCCAGCAAACTACCAAACCAGAAGACATCATCAGTTGTTTTTGAATTAAACCAGTAATAATTTTTAATTACCATCAGTAAAAATTTAATAAAACCGGAAACAATAAAACAAAATCAAAACATCAAACGGGTTAGTTTTGGAAACAATAACAGCATCAATCAATAGGACGACCAACACCTGAGTCTCTCGTGACCACGATGACTGCTAAGCTCTCGAAACATCAGAATAATAAAATCAAAAAATCAATAACCAAAATAAACGCGATGATAGTAAGCCGCATTATTTAACTTTTGTTTCATCATCATCATCAACTACGAATAGAGACATTGGAGCCCCACTTTCTATACACCACTACCATGAAGTAGTAGCAGTGCAATGGTCATGCAAACCGAGAGCACGGCTCCAAAACCAAATACTTGTGAATTGTAAAAATTGTGTGATGTGAGGGAAGCGAGGGAGTAGTGTCAGGTTCGTGGCAAGTGGCACTCCATTGTCTCTGCCTGTCTCTGTGGGCAAAAGGCGTGACAATTTAATTGATTGATTGACCTAGGTACTTGGCGCAACTATTAGTGCATTTATATATAGGTTCACATGTACTAAGAATTGATAACCTATTTAGTTATTATTAAATAATGATTGTATTGAAAATTTTGATTAGGCTTTGTATTCGGTAACTTATATTGTAATTTAATACTTGGGATTAAACAAATACCTATATTTATTCAGTTGGTTTAAATTTTCCTTTGTTAAAAAACATGTTGATTTCATTTTGGTCGGCATAGAGACGGTGATTGAGGCAACTGTATGATGAGATGGTTTTTCAGTCGTCGGTACTCTTGGACCTCCATCATGCGACTCATCAGATGTCGCGTATCAATAAAAATAAATAACATTTAAGATATCCACTTTGCCAATTAGGTGCATTAAGTACAATAATATTTTCCAAGTAGGTTACTAAATAAAATTCTTAGAAATCACTGACGAATGCGGAGGACATACAGCTACAAGAAAAACTAAATTAATGCTGTTAAGTAATAAGTGCAGGTGTTAAGTAGTAGTGGCGCGACTTGCCTGATAGTACATGGAAGTAAGTTCAAAAGCGCTGGCGACTGAAACAAAACAACTAAGTTTATGGTTGCCTCAGTTGCCGCCATCAAACCGCCCAGAAGATTTTTAAGTTTCGTCGGAAGGATCCAAGGTTATAGGATGGGAAGAATACTTGTGGATTGTTTTACCAAGGACGAGCTGAATCGTTTATCACGGTAGTAAAAGAAGAAATTATGAATTTGACAACAGGCGTGGCCGAACGGTTAGCGTTTGGTTTGGTTTGGTCGGAGCATAGCTTAGAATAGCTTTTATTTATATTGAATATTGCAAATTTGGGTCTGGTTATCAAAGAGTGGTAGGCAGTGGTACCCAGTCTGCCGATTCGGGGTAGTACCACCACTTACAAGTATACAGACCGTGAAGTGATTTGGTCGAGTTTTGGGATCAGCTTGTAAGTTGCCGGTTCCAACTAGGCGGGCATAGTGGATGTAATTGCTACTCACAGTTAATAAAATTGTGGATATGTAGTTTGGTTGGCCTGTATCAATGAGCACTTTAGTAGCTTAGTATAGAAATGTAAATAAAATATAATAAATAATAAATAAAGTTAGAAGTCTCTTTAAAAATATCTCATCAGCGCAAGTGATTAGTGATTAGATGTTTAATCACTAATCACTTGCACTGTTGTGAAGGTGTAAGTGTACTATAATAGAATTGCACGCGCGAAGAGAATCGGGAGGTATTTTTATTAAATTGAAATTAATTACGCTTCCTGGAATTCTAGTTGAGATATTTCGTGGAATTGCGTAGGATTCTTTATCACGCGTTAAATTGTGATTGAAACTTTTTTGTTGCTACGTGAGTTTTTAAGCTGTTTTTATTTATGAACCTTATTACTAGCTTTTTTGTTGTGACACGACGCCTGATGTTAAGCTAGCGTGCGACCCATGAAAGGGGGCGACTGCTACCATGGACTCCGGTCAGTCAATCTTAAAATAAGTGGTAGGACTGATAGGATGAAATACTGGATAAATAAGGATATTGATCCTTAATCAAAACGGGAATGTTTTTTTAATTTAATTGTGGCTTAACGTCTGACCTCGACTTGCCTGATGGTAAGTAAGGACCTCCCAAGAGCGCCAACGACTAAAAAGTATGACTCAGTTCACAGTTGCCTTAGTCGCTGTCACTATCTCCTTACTATGAGGAGAGTTTAGGTTAGATATCGCGTCATTAATGGTGAACAACATTGTACGTCATAAAGTAATAATACTCTTATACTTAGCAATATTATATTGATTATGTATTTATTTGGTGACCTTTCTACATATATTTGATCTGTTTATCATTTTGCACTTGATTTTCCTAAGTTTTCCGACAATTTTTAAATCTATTTTTTCGGAAGAACCGACAACCGATGGGGAAGAAAGGTTCTAGAGTGGAGATCACGAATCGGAAGACGCAGCGTAGGTTAGCCTCCCACCAGGTGGACTGAGCGTGAAGCCACACTGTGCGGCTCGGGGCCTGAGCCGCGTCGCTGCCGCATATAAAAACAATGATATGCCACACGGTGCCCTCTGGCGCCGTACCGCAGGCACACCGCACTTCGATTGAGCGAGACGCGAGGAGGGAGGAAGTGTTGCTCTAAGTCCCCGCTCCGCATACTACGGCGCCGCATACCACGTGTACAGTAATGCGGCAAAATGTTTGCGATGCGACGCCACACCGCACCGTGTGGCTTCACGCTGACGATATAATGAAAGTCACGGGTAACCGGTGGATGCAACTGGCATCTTGTCGTTCGAAATGGCGTTCTAAGGGGGAAGCCTATGTTCAGTGGACGCCTTCTGGCTGATGATGATGATGTGAAAAATGTGTTGGTTCCTAGATGGGCTTCCGTTGGTTTGTACGGTATGTATGGTAAGTATGTAGATGGCAAAAGATATCTCGACACAACTCTCTGGCCGCAACAATTCTTTTTATAAAAGCCTTAGGGCACTGTAGGTTCACATGACAATTCTGATTTACAAATCTCTTTCGTAATTATCTTTTATTCACACTACTGTATTCCGCAATCTATTGGTAAACAACTGTAAGCAGCAGTCCCATCCACTATGCCGGCCTTTTTGGAGCCGGCAGTTTACAAGCTAACTTCGAAACGCGACTAAGTCACTTCACGGTCTGTATATTTGTAAGTAATGGTACAACACCGGATTGGCAGACTGGGTACCACTGCCTACCACTATTTGACAACCAGACCCGGAGCAAATATCCGCCTCTTTTTTATTAACAAATACTTGTAAAATTCAATCATAATTTTAAGGCGATCGTCGTGTAGTGGCAGTGCAATGGTTACGCAAACAGAGAGCACGGGTTCGAAACCACTCACCGGTACCAATGTACCTTTGATAATATGAACTTTGGTTGTCCTGTTTCTATGATACAAGCACTTTAGTAACTTATAGATATGTAAAGAAATAAAAAAAATGTTACAAATAAAAGCTTTATGCGTACCAAACTGTTGTGCTAAACAATACGCCACGCCTGTCGTCAATCCTATGCAAGTGAAATTGAATGTGTTCTTGTCTTTATATAGTAAACAAGGGCGGCGGCATAGATAAAAGAAGCAAAGTGCAATTGTCTAGTTTAAAATATTCAAAACAGTAACTCCGGATGGTGACTATAATATCTGTTTAACTAGGACTTGGCCGTATCGAATATAAATTACACAAAATTATATAGTGGGCATAAATGTGGGTAGCTCACACAATTCAACATACACTTGCAAAATATTACAGGCGACCGTGGTAAAGTGGTAGGGCAATGGTCATGCAAACCAAGAAGAGCACATGTTCTAAACCATAGGTTCTCAACCTTTTTTATGCCATGTCCCACCTTAACATTTCTAAAATTGTTATGCTCCCAATACATAATTTTTTAATTTTAAAAATTGTTTTGTGACCTTAGAAATATAAATGATTACAGGATTTTTTTAGGAATTTGCCTTATTTGTTAAATTTATCACCGATATCTATAATTGCATTTAAATAACCCAAAGCGAAAGGCTTATAGTAGTGTCGAGTCCATTTATAAATTGCCCCCCTTAACTATCGAATTGCCGCCCTGTGTGGCGTGGGCCCCACGTTGGGAAACACTGGTATAAACTATAAAGAAAAGCAATTTGCTCCTTCAAACGTGAATATTAGTTTATACGAAACTTAAAACGTCAAACGTCAAAACGGCGTGAATAGTTTACTTTTTGGTTTCAAATATTTTTTTATTTATAGTTATGTGTTTTTTTTTATCTAACAGCACTCACTAGTCGCTTTATGAAATTGTCAAGTGTTCAACTGTGTTTTAGTTTCAGACGGCTGAAGTGGTGGCTCTGTGTGTGCGTTTTGAGTTGAGTGCACCGACCCGATGACCGGACCAACACGTATCAATGCAATACTGCAGCGGACAACCTGAAATGCCCTTTTGTTTAGAGTTTTTTTTATTATTCATTATTTGTTTGCCGTGTTAGGTTGATATATTGAAATGATTTATGAACTTCGTGGAGGTTATATTAAGGTTGTTTTGACGATTTGTGTGAAGTCAAAAGTTTTGTAGTAAATAATTAAATGATTGTGAACAATTCGAGGTATAAATTAGAATTGTACGTGCACTCTTAATAATTAATAATAATAAAATTAATTCTTTTGATAATAATCTAATATTTATTTGTGCACGATAATTTTAATGTAGTGTAAATTCTGGTACGTCAAATCTAATACGAAGTATTTTAATACTATTAAGCTATTTATTATTTAACATAACCAAGGGTAATTTATAGCTATAAAAACATTAGTACAGGTAATTACATAGAATGGTATAAAGTGTGTTTACAAATTACCACCGTTTACAGGCTTATCCGTCACGAAGAGTCTAAAATTATATTTATAACTGAATTGGGTTATGAGTGGGAAAGCTCTTATCGCTGTGTAAGCGCTTTATTGACGCGCGGTTTTAACTTTTATTTAATTCACTATAAAATAATTGTACTAGCATTTTCATGATTTCATGTTTTTTTCTAATGAGACGCAACATCTGTCCTCGGTATTATAGTTTTTATTATATTCATTATTTATATATCGTATAAGTAGTGATTTTGTTTGCGTATTTATTTATGATTATAGGTATAGAATGATTTTTTTTTTATATTTTATTTCTTTTTTACATTTCTATACTAAGCTACTTGTGCTTGTATCATAGAAACAGGACAACCAAAGTACATATTATCAAAGATACATTGGTACCGGTGGGTGATTTCGAACTCGTACCACTATACCACGGTCGCCTTAAATATGTAGTTTACACTTGAGCAATAATTTGTATGTATGTATTAATGTATAGAAGTATTGAAATTCATTTCTTGTCTGTTTTTAATCTGTATTACATTATTCCCCTAATTCAAAGTACAATACAATGTTAGGCTGGTTGAGAATCGGCATTAATATTTTCTTAGATTGTATTTTCTTAGATTTTGCGCGAACATTGATTAATGAATTAAACAAATTTTATGCGGCTTACTATCGCGTTTATTTTGGTTTAGATTTTACAATTCTTTATTATTCCGACGTTTCGAGAGCTTTGCAGCCATCGTGGTCACGGAGAGACGTAAATAAACGCGATAGTAAGCCGCATAAAATTTGTTTAATTCATTAATCGGCATTAAGTCCGCCTTTTGTGACTATAGTACAATTAAGTATAATATACATACATATACATAATCATATTCTATGAATATTTTATTTTGTTTCGCATTGACTTGCCTGATGGTAACCAAGGCGACATCCAATAACACCGACGACTGAAAAAAGCGTTTCAGCTTAAGCTTGCCTCGGTCACCGTCATTATGCCGGCCATAAAACCACTAATAACGCCATCACGAGTTGTCGGTTATCGTAGGCCATTCGTAATAGGCCTAGGCACCTGGCTGGTCGCACTTATAGACGCGATATAGTTGCTTGCCCACCGGTGTGAGGTCACGTGACGTTGTTAATTTCCATTAGCATTTTTTTTCGTCTATGTTCTCGCTCGCAACTGTCGAGGTCAACAATACTTGTTTTCAAGCGCCTGCTGTTGCGGGACGATAAAAAGTTCAGTTTTTTTTGTTTTTTTTGGTTGCCTAGTGTCTAGGTAGAAGAACTTG
This sequence comes from Tinea trinotella, assembly GCA_905220615.1. Classification (NCBI taxonomy): domain Eukaryota; kingdom Metazoa; phylum Arthropoda; class Insecta; order Lepidoptera; family Tineidae; genus Tinea; species Tinea trinotella. The sequence goes on along the minus strand of HG992320.1, from coordinate 972,753 downwards.
TATGAAGAGGATTGTGGATGTGAGGGAAGCGAGGGAGTTGTGTCAGAATCGTGTGGCGCTCCATTTATATAAAAAGTGACGGTCTACACCGAGTGGTTACTACCCAGGGTAACAAACCCAGAGCGAATAAAGCTTCTTTTTTCATAACAAATATTTAAATCTATCAAATCAAGTATGTCACGCCATTTTCTAAAGGGATAGGCAGAGACAATGGCAACGATCCTCTTACATTTCCTCGCTTTTCTCACATCCACAATTCTCTTTATTTGTATTATTTAATATAACAAATAAAATATGAAACAAATCTTTGCTCTGACCGGGAATTGAACCCGTGCCTTAAACTAGTCTGCTAATCAATGCGCCACTGTTATTTATATTTAATAATTTTAAAAGTAACAATAATAACAATAATAAACAATTTTATTGCATTTCCTTATTAAGCTACTAAAGTGCTTATATCATAGAAACAGGACAACCAAAGTACATAATTATCAAAGATACATTGATACCGGTGGGTGGTATCGAACTCGTGCTCTCGGTTTGCGTAACCATTGCACTGCCATTACACCACGGTCGCTTTAAAGTGCTTTAATCATAGAAACAGGACGACCAAAGTACATATATCAATGATACATTGTTACCGGTGGGTGGTTTTGAAGTAGTGCTCTCGGTTTGCATAACCAATGCACTGCCACTACACCACGGTGTACATAATAGATATTTATTCAGTTAGGTTTTGTACGCGTTTACCACCAAGGTCAATCTTACAACCGCCCTCCGCCCCCCACTCTGCCATTGATCGTGTGACCGAGGTCATAGGTGCTTAGTATATGGAATCGCATTCCAAGTTCTCATGTTCATATTGTGATGTACTTGTTTTTGTTATTGTGACTCGACATATGACAACACCCCGCCTGCGACTACAGTTAAATAACTGCAAGTTACCGGCAACTTTAAAGCTGATTCCGAAACGCGATTAAGTCACTTTACGGTATGTAAACTTGTAAGTGGTGGTATTACCCCGGATCAGCAGACTGGGCCTATCACTCTGTGGTAATCAGACCCGGAGCAAATAAAAGCCTCTTTCTTGTAATATTTAATTATTAACAATCAATCAATCAAATAGTTATGCCTTTTTCCCAAAGGGATAGGCAGAGACAATGAAGCGCCACTTGCCACAACTCCATTGCTTCCCTGACATTCGCAATTCGGTTAATACAAGCTATAAAACAAATAAATGCTTCGACCGGAAATTAAACCCGGAACTTTACGCCTAACGAACTGGTACGCCACGCCTGTTGCCAGTGGTTTTATTCAGGGTATGGTCTAATAATCCCTATCATTAGACCATACTATTAGCCCCAATTTTACACATTGAAGTGTATTTTTTTTATTGTGACTCGACGTATGACAGCACCCCGCTTTATATTAAACTGGAGTGTGGTTCCTGAATGGATGTCACTGCTACTACAATTCAATAACTGTGAGTAGCAGTCATGTTGACTATGCCGGCCTAGTTGGAACCGGCAACTTACAAGCTGATTCCGAAACGCGACAAAATGGAAAATAATAGAATGGTTTTGCGTTTTCACGTTTTCTCTTCCAGAAATCCCCATTGAATACAAATAATCAAATATAGATTCGTCGGAATTCACTCGGACCTTCCCTTGTTTACTATGAAGCAAGCCGAGGTCAAATGTCGAGTCACAATAAAAAAAACGTAGTCAAGTCGCAAAAACATAATTTAATTTCTACGCAAAGTTTTGTAACAGTACGCCCATGTTGTGACAAGGTCAAACTTACTACTGTCCCCTCCCCTGCCCCTCCGTAACATTGATCGTGCCGTGACGCAATCCAACATACACAAACAACACATTAAATATTTTAAGTGAACAGACCGTCAAGTGACTTAGTCGCGTTTCGGGATCACTTTAAAAGTTGTCGGTTTCAACTAGGTTGTAGTTCCTGTACGTAGCAGTTACCTCCATTCATGGACCGCACTCCAGCTTAACATAAGTCGAGTCACAATTAAATGAAAAAACTTAGTCGCGTATCGTGATCACTTTAAAAGTTGCCAACTAGGCCGGCATAATGGATGCAACTGCTACTATTTTTCTAAGGATATAAGATTGTAGCAAGAAGGGCAACTGGTAAGGTATTCTACTTGTCGATTGTTTTACAAAGGAACGTAGAGTCAAATCTTTTTTTTGGTCGATAGAATGCTTCCCTTGCAGTTATGTAATTGAAGTAGCAGTCGTCTCCATTTATGGTTGGACTATAAATGGAGTGTTGTCATTATGTCGAGTCACAACAATAAAAAATCCATTTAGAATATAAATAACATGCAAAATTCATTGTTTTCGTATATGTTTCGCGTATCTAGTCAAAACACCTATTGTTATGACGATATATGGATAACAGAGATGACAATTGTTATGTTTTAAAAATAGAACATTGTGTATTAGACATAGCGACTACTACTTGCAGGTATGGACCGCATTCCAACTTAACATCAGGGCCCCTGGAATTTTCGTAGATAACCAATCACGTATACTGTTTTCAAGTATACAATGTAACAAATGCACAAAAGTTATTAAAATCACACACATATTATATACATTAATTTTATGAAAAACTACTTTTTTTTAAATTTTTTTTTAATGTGACACGACATCTGACCTCGACCCGCCTGATGATAAGCAAGAGGAGGTCCAAGAGTGACGACGACTGGGACAACCGAGTCAGTACCCGTCTGCCCCAGCCGCCGCCACTATGCCGGCCTAAGATGCTTCTTCACGCATCGCTTGAAGGATCCAAGGTCATAGGAAAGGGAAAAGGTAAATTTACAAATGACAAGTGGTGTGTGTGCACCAATAATAATAATTCATAGATATTTTTCGTAATTGTTTTTATATCGTTAATCCGCTATTATGCCGAATGTTTGTTTACTACTTTTGCCAAGTAAGAAAAAATACTATAGTTACCTATTTGATTTGTTAATCATTGATTTGGTTACCTACGACAATGCTAATTATCACTGACTCTCCGTCGCCACAAATATTATTATTTAAATAAGTATAAGTAAGTCACGTTGATAATGCAGTGATAGTTCGTGGACAAGTTATTTCGCTGTTGTGTATTAAGATAATCGTGGATCTGGAGTCATGTCAAAATGTTTTTTTTTATTATACATTTCTATGCTAAACTACTAAAGTGCTTGTATCATAAAAACAGGACAACCAAAGTACATATATCAAAGATACATTGGTACCGGCGAGTGGTTTGAACACGTGCCCCCGGTTTATGTTAGACGTTAGCATCATGTTTTTTTCTTTACACTCATTCAAAACAGTTGGTGGTTGGCGTAAGAATGATTTGCCTGTACCAAACACACATCTATTCACACGTTCGCTTAGCATAGAGTGCTTGTAGTGAAAAGTCACGTTGAAAGGTACTCCATCAATACAAAATGCTATCAATCAACAAAAGAATTACATCGACGAGAGAATTGTTTAAATAATACTTTAGGTAGGCACTAGAAATCATAAATATCTCCGATTATACGCATTTTGACAGTCTTCACTCATGGACCGCGCTCTAGCGAGACATCAGGCGAGGAGTTGTCATCAATCGATCAAACTGTCACGTCTTTATCTCACAGAGACGCAACTTGCCACGATTTGGACACAACTTCCTCGTTTCTCCCACATCAACAATTCTCTTCATACAATCTCTATGGTTATGGGCACTAGGCAACCCAGCTTTCTTAAGGATGTCTTCGATTTGGTAGGAAAACACACTCCTGGGTCGTCGTTTAACGCTTTCACTCATCCTTTTCATGTGCCTAACCCATTGTAGGATTCCTTTGTCAATCCTTGTCACAACATATTCTTTCAAACCTGTGCTATTTCTCATCTATCTGCTATCGTCACTCCACATATATACACATGACCGCAACCAAAATATATAAAATAGCTAGGGGGTTGTGTTGCGATTAGCAGCGCCACCTACCGGGTCCAATTCTGAATCTAAACCATCCATCTTAACTAAATCAAAATCGATCTAAGAGCTAAGTCCATTCATACACATCAATTATCAACATGTATATTGTATATACATACATCAATCAATCAATCAAATTGTCACGCCTTTTCCCCACAGGGATAGGCAGAGACAATGGAGCGCCACATGCCACGATTCTGACACAACTACCTCGCTTTTCTCACATCAACAATTCTCTTCATACAAGCTCTACGGTTATGGGCACTAGAGAACTTTCTTGGGAATGTCTTCGAGTTGGTCGGAAAACACCCTTCTGAGTCTGCCTCGTATATATATGAAATACTCACAATAGCATTTAAAAATCGTTAATGAAGACATAACAATTACCTGTAACAAAAATAAACAAACATGAATTACACAAAAACCATCCCAAAGGAAATGCTTGCATTAAAACAAAAAAAACTTGGCACGAGAAATGAGAAAAAAAAACAAATACCAGTCACTCTCGTATCATAAATTGGTTGATTCATGAAAAATAACTTTTTCATGAAGAGGGAAATCTTAAGAAATACCTAGGATTTTTTAATGTGACTCTGCATATGACAGTACTCTGCCTGATGTTAAGCTGGAGTATGGTCCATGAATGGATGTCACTGCTACTACAGTTCAATAACTGTGAGTAGCAATCACATCCACTATGCCGGCCTAGATAAAACCGGCAACTTATATCGAGTCCGCCAAATAACTTTTTTTTTGAAAATGCTATAAAAAGAAACTACTGAATATTTTTTCAAAAAATTTCTTGTTTTATTTGAAAGTACAATCCTTCCGGTTAATGATAGAAAATAATTTCATTCAAATGGCTGACTCGGCTCTTCGAAAATGAGCAAGGAGTGGCCGTTACAGTCAATGGCGATCGTTATCGGGCCATGTTGAACGAATTTTTGTTCACAGAGATTGAAGAGGAGGATATTGGCAACATTTGGTTTCAACAGGACGGCGCTACGTGCCACAGAGCCGACGCTACACTTGATGTTTTGCGCCGTGTTTTTGAAAATCGCATTATCAGCTAGCTGCAGAGCTGATGTTGTTTGGCCACCTCGGAGCTGCGATTTGACACTGTTGGACTATTATTTGTGGGCTGCCGTCAAAAATAAGTGTTACGCCGACAAGCCAGAGACAATTGATGCTTTAAAGGACAATATTCGTAAAGCACACAATCGATAATGTAAATTGGCCAGCCGAAGCAGCCATTTGAATGAAATTATTTTCCATCATTAACCGGAAGGATTGTACTTTCAAATAAAAAAAGTAATATTCAGTAGTTTTTTTATAGCATTTTCAAAAAAAAAGTTATTTGACAGACCCGACAGCTTCAGCAGATCGCATTTCAGGATCAGCTTGTTTATAGACCGCACTCCAGCTTAACATTAGGCGGGTGCTGTCATATGTCTAGTCACAATAAAAAAAATGTGAATAGTGAGTGTTGTTAAATGAACTAAACATCACTAAAATCAAGATCCAATCTTAATAAAATCGAATACAGCGGGCGATGTAACGTTCTTAAATTATCCGCAGAGTTGTTCTAATCCAAGCTGACATGTAAATCAATTTATTATCTTCTCACTCCACACATTTGTAGTGAATACGCAAACAAATTGCCAGAATAAAGATTCGCTTACATGTCACTGCGAATAAAACATTTTTAACATTATCCAAAAATTAGATTAGCGTTCAGATTAGCTTTGCGATCTCCATTATCTCAGAAATGATTGTGTGTTAGGATTTGATTACACCTACTACGTACAGCCGGCCTAGTAGGAAGCAGCAACTTACAAGTAGATCCCGAAATGCTAAGGCACTTCACGTTCTGTATACTTGTAAGTGGTGGTACTACCCAGATCGACACCTTATAAAACTCGTAAATATATATTTATTTTCTTTTTAAAGGCTAAGCTTTTTATCGCTAATAGAGCGACAATATGTTACGCCCGCCGCGACTACGGGTGTACCCTTGCGAATTTTTATTTTATTGAATAATTGATTGTTTATTAATTAATTAATTGGTTTACTTCAAACTCTTTTTAATAATTTCTACGTTTGCAGGAACTTAATGTGTATATATCAATGACTCCGGCATTAACACCGTCATAAATGCTTTATTACCTTTAGTATTTTTTTTTAATGAAAATGTGATTCGCGATGCTTTTATCGTGGTCTTCGAGGTAAATTGTGTGGCAAATCGAGGTAAAAAGCTTCTTAAATACAAAGTACTATGAGGAAGTATAAAATAAAAATTTAATACAAACTTTTTTGAATTAAACAAATTTTATGCGGCTTACTATCGCGTTTATTTTGGTTTTGATTTTACAATTTTTTATTATTGCGACGTTTCGAGAGCTTTGCAGCCATCGTGGTCACGGAGACCAAAATAAACGCGATAGTAAGCCGCATAAAATTTGTTTAATTCATTAATCAATGTTCGCGCAAAATCTAAGAAAATACTACAAACTTTTTATTTGTTAAGTTCCTAAACACATGGGCTGGTGAAGCATTCCACTTGTATCATGTATATGTGAACACTATAATCATTTCTATATGAGTTATCGAGTTATAAATACAAAAAAGGCATATACAGTCGAATTGAGAACCTCCTCCTTTCTTTATGACTGTGTAAACCTAATTTTACGCAGGTGAAACCGCAGGCATAGCTAGTTACTGATATTATAATTATTATTGAATAATCTGAATGTGTATACGTTTGCAAGTGGGCCGTTAATATGTTTGCCAAGTGACAACGGAACCCGTGCGCGCTCCATTTCTGTCAAAGTCAACTACAAAAATAATGACCGCTTATTTTTGGCGGGAACGCAAATATCCTCTGGCTTTACACGCAGAGCTCTACCGAATGAATTTTTAAATCAATTCTGATTCGGATGACAGGGTAATTATCTCGAATACAAATATTTTTTTTATTATCCATTTCTATACTAATGTACTAAAGTGCTTGGTATCATAGAAACAGGATAACCAAAGTACATATATCAAAGATACATTGGTACCGGTGAGTGGTTTCGAACCCGTGCCACTCGGCTTACACAGCCATTGCACTGCGACTACACCCCGGTAGCCTTATATATCATTTCTTTGTTTATACCTTATTTCCTAATAGCCCCTGTTTGCAACATGTATCATTGACTAGCCCCTTTTTCTAACTGGGCACTCTGGGCACTCCTAGTTTCTGCCAGATTATCAATATATAACCGATATTTATTATTATTAACATATTATAATAATTTCGAAAAAAAAATCAAATGAGAATGAATATTATTATTTTTGTTAAAATTAAATATTTGAGTTTTAACAAAAAATAATAAAAATCAGTAAATATATGTATTACTTTACATGTAAATTGTTTTATTAATGAGTTACGCAAAACTTTCAGTGCGCCCCACGTATAATAAAAAGTCATCTGTCAAGCAAATAGGAGGCCTTATTATAATGGGGTATAATGGGATATACTATATACGTTGGATATAGTAGTATATCCAGCGCGACTGCCTATCCCAATATTTAATAATCCACAGTACCTAGAGTATACCGGGCACATAGCATTTGGATCCCTTTGCAATAGTACGAGTACGTCATGCACAGGAAAAAGTATAATGGGGTACTTCCGACCCTAGGTAATAGGGGAGATAGGTAAATATCACACACACGCATATTTATGATAGGTGTTATGCAATACTAAATAAATTTAAAAAAAAATGTATTGTGACTCGCCATAAGATGTTAAGCTGGAGTGCGGTCCATGAATGGCGGTGACTGCTACTACAGTTCAATAACTGTAAGGCAGTAATATCCACAACGGCCTAGTTGAAACCGGCAACTTACAAGCGGATCCCGAAACGTGACTAAATCACTTCACGGTCTGTATACTTGTAAGTGGTGGTACTACCTCGGATCGGCAGACCTACAACTCTTTGATTTATTATTTAATGCTGTTTCTTCTTTACACCCGTATATGCCCCTCACCCCGCACAGTTCGCGAATCATCCGCTTTATGGCGACCGAATTGGCAGTCGAACTAAAAGGTTTAGCGCGCTGTTTTTTTGTAGAACAATCGAATTAAAAATTATTAATTAATTATAAATTATTTTTAATACAAATAAAAAATAATTTATTCAATATTATATTAATACTAGCTATGCCCGCTGTTTTACCCGTGTGAAATTACTCTTTAAATCGCGCGTCCCCCGAAAATATTTTTAACCGACTTCCAAAAAAGCGACTGTATACTTTTCTTTAGAATTTTACTTGACACTTATCGTTATATTTTGGAAATTCACACACTATGTTTATTAATTATAGCCTATGTGTTATTTTGGTGTATAAGCTAATATCATTATAAAGTTTCTTTAAAATTCATCTAGTATTTTTTGCGTGAAAGAGTAACAATCATCCATCTATCCATCCACACACACATACTCACAAGCTTTTGAGTTTATAAGTAAGAATGTTAATTAATTTAAATATTTCTTAATGTCTCACGTTTGCATACCACCGTCCACTTTAACCTGCATGGGGTGACGACTTCTTTGTATAGACTCATTCAACTGCACTTGCGAACGCAACTTGCATCTATGATTGGGGATGAGGGAGTGTTTTGTATAAAGAAACCAGGAACAGGAAAGGGGTAACTACGACCACAGCTGTCATATAATCGTAACTCATGAGTTAATATGCAAATAGGTAATAGATAAATATAGCTATAGTAATATTAAGGCGATTGAGGAGTAGTGACCGAGTCACGCAAACCGAGAGCATGGGTTCAAAACCACTTGCCGGTATCAATTTATTTTTAATATATTATGCACTATAATACGCTTTAGTTGAAAAAAAATTTGGTTGGCACTTTGCCCACCAAAACGTTTTTTTTTTATTGTGACTCGACATATGACAGCATATCGGATGAAGTTAAACTGGAGTGTGGTCCATGAATGGATGCCAATGCTACTACAATTCAATAACTGTGAGTAGCAATCACATCCACTATGCCGGCCTAGTTGGAACCGGCAACTTACAAGCTGATCCCGAAACGCGACCAAACCACTTCACGGTCTGTATACTGGTGGTGGTACTAACCCGGATCGGTACCCCTGCCTACCACTCTTTGAAAATACTTTTTGTATGCGTTTTCTACGGTGAAGTATTCAAGATATTTTTAATTGAGACGCGCATCTGACCCCCATATTTCTGATAAGAAGAAAAAGTCTAAAAGCGCCGATGACTGAAAAAAAATTTGCCTAAGTATATCTGTCGCATGTCTGATTACATTATGGGCAAAGTCCACTACTGAGTGGACTCCAGATTGCAGAAGAAATTACGGCAGGCCCAAACGGAGATAGCGTGATGAGATGGACTCCTAGTTCGTGGCAAGATGTCGCAAAATGTCGTGAGTCATGAAAAATAGAGAGGGAGACCTTGCCTTAGACGCCATCACTATGTCGGTTAAAGGTGCTTGAAGAATTCGCTTTGAGAAGGAAAACGTGGATGCAAAGCCTAAAAGAAAGGGTTATGATTTTATAAATCTTAACCCTTTTTTAAATTTTAACCTATACATATACAATTTATTCAATTTATTTTATATAAATGCATAAAAGAGTAAAAGTAAATCTCTGCTAATCTCTATTGTGTAAATGGAGCGAAAGCACTCAAATGAAAGCATACAATATGTGTATTAAATCGGCCCACATTTGTGAAATAGGTCACGAGAATATTGTACATTTTTATATTATATATAAATTATATTTAGAAAAATGTAAATATATTAATTAAGATTTATTAAAAACTTTATTGTTTTTTTTACATAAGGCGGACTTAATACCTTTAGGCGTTTTCTATCATCCAAACCTTTATATATTGTGAACATGTGCCGACCTTATCCATGTTTGCACTAAAAGCCGACCTTTTTCCAAGTTGGCAGAAACATTTGGCTGGTAGAATAATTGAAAAATTTTAAAAAGCGTTTCTGATTGTCTTTTCCTATCCCTGTGGGGAAAATTCGTGAAATTTGATTGATTGACTGATTGATTGATTGATTTCTAACTGACGAAAATGCGATATTGTATACTTGTGTCGAATAAATATCGCATTGAAGAGAGCCACGCTGTACAATTCGCCTACATATTATTATTTAATAAAATGTAAAGTTCACTGCGTTATCTTATTTAATATTCATATATTTATAATTATGAATCTAAATATAACTTATATCATACATGACATCACCCCGCGTGGTGTCAAGCTGTCGTGTTACTACTGACAACAGTTAAATAACTGTTAGTAGCAGTCGCATCCACTATGCCGGCTTAGTTGGGGCTAGGCTGATGATCTCGACTGAGTTTCTTTAGGGTCTGTCTATACCAGTGTTTCCAAACGTCCCATGCCCCAAAGGGGGGCAATTTAAAAATGGACTCGACACTACTACAAGCCTTTGCAATATCTTTTGAAAACAATTTTATAGTATTTTCGTGCTAAAACTTTTAATTTTTTTATATTTCTTAAGGGAACAAAACAATTATTAAAGGTTAAAATTTATGTATGGAAGTCGTAAAATTTTTAGAAATATTAAGGTGGGGCTTGGCCTAAAAAAGGTTGGGTAACACTGGTCTATACACTTGAAAGTGGTGGTTGTACCCCGGGAATGACCACTGGCAAAAGACCACCAACGGTCTGTCTACCACTAGTAAAAATATACCCATAACTGACTAGAACATTTTTATAGTAGATCGTCATAAAAATCATTTGACTCATAATGACAGCACCCTGCCTAATGTTAAGCTGAAGGCGATTTAATAATATAATAATAATAATAATAATATTTATTTATTTAACAAAAGTGTTTTACAATAAGTTCCTTACTTATATAATACGTGTATATAGTTATATTTTAGTTTAACGATGGTCTTCACACTAGGCTAGGCCTGTCCTGTGAAGACCTGGTTGAGTTCTAAGTTAGTAGTAAATAAGAAATAGTGACTTTATAAGGTGATGTTTTAGTGGTGTACATGTAAGTGTGTGTTAATGAAGTGTTAAATGTTGTGAATGAAATGTTTGTGTTGGTGTATAATGTAATATGAATGTGGATGCGTATATGTAAATAAATATATGTGTAAGGGGGTGAGTGGTGCACGTGTGTGTAAGGGGGTGAGTGGGTGAGTGTGTATAAGAGTGAAATGCAAAAGGTGTGTGAAGACATAACAGGTACTTTATTTAGTCACGAACAGTATCTTCTCTGTATTTTCTTGGTTAAGCGAAAGAAGATAAGTTTTGACTACCTTTTTTGCTCTTGCGACGGTAAGCAAGTCCAGATTACATGTTTTGAGAAGTTTGTTATATATATAGGGCATTTTGAAATAATTACTACGTTGAGCAGCGGTTGTACGACAGAAGGGCACTTGAAGGCCTCTTATCCGTTTATTTCGATCTGCAATGTAGTCTGAAGACTTAATGTATTTCTTGTGGCCAGTTATTGCAGTCCTTAAGATGTAAAGTTGCCGAACTGTTAGGACTTTACAATCTTGATATAAACGTTGGGTTGGATATCGAAATGGTCTTGAGGTCATGACTTTTAGCACGGCTCGTTGTGCTCTTTCTAGAGGAAGTATGTACGAGCTGGGAGTACCACCCCATACAACGATGCAGTACGACAGAAGAGATTCACAGAGTGCAGTGTACACTGATGTAAGGATTGCTCGATTAGCACAATGTCGCAGCATCTTCATTATGTAGATAAGCTTTCTACAGCGCGATGATAAGATGTTAATGTGTGGGTAAAAAGAAAGCTTGTCGTCGAGAAGAAGGCCTAGGTATTTAATAGAATTTGTGCGCTCGATACCTTCACAGACACAATTCTTGTTTGATTGAAAGTCAGAGCACTTGTGGATTTTTATTTTAGGTGATATTTCTGGACAAGATTTAGAAGTCAAATTAAATGCTAGGTATTTCGTTTTATCAGTGTTCAGAGATAAAAGGTTCTGATCCAACCAGTTGCCCACCCGAGTAAGACCGGTCTCCACTAGGTGATACAGTGTGTCCCAATTAGGCGCATTAAATAGTATTGCTGTATCATCTGCATAGCAGACTATTTCGGCGTTGAGGTCGTTAAGCAGTAGGTCGTTAATGTAAATTATAAACAGCGTGGGACCCAGGACACTTCCTTGCGGGACACCAAAGTTGACTACAGTGGGTGAACTTATATGTGTTTCAGTTTGGGTTTTAATAAGTAGTCGTTGTTTTCGGCCAGTTAGGTACGTAGTAAACCAGTCAAGTGTAATTCCTCTTATCCCGAAACTTTCCAACTTTTTAATTAGGATGGGAATAGACACGGTGTCAAAGGCTTTAGCTAAATCCAGGAACACACCTATACATTTGCGGCCTTGGTTCATGTAAGTAGTAATGAAATTAGTGACTAGTGTAGTAGCATCTTCAGTTGATTTATTGTTGCGAAACCCAAACTGCCTGGGGGATAAAAGTTTATTCTTGTCCAAAAAGTTTAACAAACGTTTGTTTACAATTTTTTCTAGCAATTTTGAGAAGGTGCAGAGCAGTGATATGGGTCTGTAATTACCAGGGTTATGTGTGTCATTGCTTTTGTAGATAGGTGTAATGTTTGAAAATTTCCAGCTAGACGGGAATACACCTGAACTGAGAGAAGAATTAAATATTTTACTGAGAGGGAGTGATATTGTATGTTTAAGTTGCTTGATTAGTCGATTTGTGATGTTGTCAGGTCCTGGAGCACTATTGCATTTGAGCTTATCAATTAAGTCAGCTACTTCATTTACGTCAGTAGGTTGTAGAAAGATGGAGCTGGAGGTATTGGGGGCAGTGGTAATCTTAGACAAATTGCTTTCGGTCGTGTCAAGTCTGTTTAGTATTTTATTAGCAAGAGTCTGTCCAACAGATGCAAAGTAATGGTTGCAATTTGTCAGAGCCTCATCGGGTGTTACTGAAGATGTAAGTAAGTCAGTGGCATTGTTTTCTTTCTTTTTCTTAATGTGACATATTTTGTTAATTGTTTCCCATAATTGTTTGGGATTTCCCTTATTATCTTCCAGTTCTTGGCTTTCATATTGCGTCTTTAAGTTGTGCAGTAAATTATTGCAGAAGTTTTTATATCTTTTGTATATAGTTGTATGTAGTACATTTCCTGGATTTTGTCTACATTTCTGGTGTAGTTTATCGCGATGAGTGATACAACGTATCAGTCCAGGGGTTATCCATGGTTTGAAACAGTATTGCGAACGTTTAATTTGAATTTTATTTGTGTGTCTTATGATTACAGAGTTGATTGTATCAGTGAGTTTACATGCCGCAACATTCACATCAGAAGTTTGAAGTATATTAGTCCAGTTGACTAATTTAAGTTCATCGACCACGGCGTTGAAGTCTGTTTTCATGATATGTCTATGTCGAGTTCTGCACTTCTTTGTACTATGAGTTAAGCCAACAATAACAAAGTCGTGGTCAGAAATATCATTAGGACATATTACTGATGAGGCATTTAGTTTTTGTTGCTTTACGAAGATGTGGTCTATACATGCCTTATCTCTAGTAGGTTGTGTAATTGCTGGAATGTATCCGTGTTCGGCCATAAGACAAAGATATTCGTCGCTACGAGGATCGCTCACCTCTTTACATATTATGTTTATGTTAATGTCTCCACCCAATATGACAAAGGGGTTAGGTGCATAAGATCTTAAAAGAGCATCCAAAGACTTTATAAAGTTTGTTGTGCAATAGCACGAAGGCGACCTGTAAATGCCAATTATTTGCGGGCCGTCCCTGATAGAGACGGAGAGGCAGTTGGCCCCACAAATGTCGACCTCGCTAGCTGATGCCGACCAATTGTTTTTCACGTATATGACCACACCACCCGCCTGATTAGTGTATTTTAGAGTGTGGTAAACACTATAGCCTTGAAGCTGATTTACAATTGGGGAAGGACCTAGTCTGCATTCAGTAAGAATAATACAATCAAAAGATACATTCATACGTTTGATAGCAATTTCAAAAATGTTAAAATTTTTAGTCAAACTTCTAATGTTGAAAGTAATTATTTTGAAATTAAAGCTCGAGTGTAGAATATTGGAGCAGTCACCTAATATCTTTAGTTTGTGGCAAGGTACAGTAAGTAAATCATCAAGGTTTTCATTTGTTTCGTTAACCTTCGCCATGACGAATTGTTAATTTTGGGGATAATAATAATATTAATATTAAGTTGCCACTGAAGTAGTAGGAGATTCGATTTGGAGAAAAATATCCGTTGGATTGTGAAGCTTTTGGAAGCTTTTTTGAATGAGGAATTCTGGAAAGATAATTATTCGTTGAGACAAAATAGATGTTGTAAATGGATACGTTGTTAGTAGATGTTGTGTGACATTGGTTGCAATGGTTGATAATGGTTGATAATGTGCAAGTGGTATGTTGAGTTATGTATGAATGTGTAAGTGATATAAAATGTGTTTTGAGGACAGATACGCTATTAACAAATGTAGTGTGATATTGATTGCATGAGTAGGTGATGTATTGTGTTTTGCATGTATTTACAAGATAATATGTAAGTGAGTGTGTTTTACATTTAAGAATAAATATTAATAACATTATTGATTTAAGAGATGGGGTTCGGGTCTGTTGTGATTTCAGGCATCTGTGCTGATCCAATTTGGCGGTCCAGGTCATCTTCATTCCTGATAGTGATAGCAGGCCGATTATCTGCCTTTCGTATATGTATAGTGCCGTTTCGCACCCAGCAATATCGAAAGTTGTAAAGTGATGCTCGTCGCCGGCTTTCGCGAAATAACTCGCGATTTATTTTTGTAAGTCGTTCATTGATGAAGATTTTGTTAGCCGAGCCTGGCACGATAGACTCAGACGTCGCATTGCGTCTCGCTCGGGAAGCCTTAATCATTTCTTCTCTCTTTGCACGGCGTACTAGGTGAAGCACCAGAGAACGAGGAGCTGAGTTGGTGGGTCGTCTCGGGCCAGCGCGAAAAGCTGTATTAATATCAGTAATGGTTAATTCAACGCCCATGGCCGTTGCAACCTGCAGGGACACGCTTTCAGGGTTTTCATTCGCCTGTTCCGGTATTCCTACAATTTCAACCATATTGGCAATTTGCTGCTGTTCATTCGTGTTAAGAGCATCTTGTAGTTGAATTATAGTGTTTCTGAGATATGTGATTTCTAGGTCGTGCTCTATCGATTTCTTGTGGTATTCTTCAATTATAGCACGATGGTGAGCAGAGTTCTGACTAATTTCATTTTTGAGGTCCTGCACGTCCTGCCTGAGGAGAACAATTTCTTTGTTTTGTACTTTGAGTTCTTGGATTTCAGTTTGGAGTTGTCTCAATACAGTCAGTAGTTCGCCCGTGCCATCACCTTTATCGTTCGAATCGGTTTTTATACGTGAGCCTCGTTGCCTGTTTATGTTTTCCAAACAACCGGGTGTAAATTTATCGCTGATTGTCATTACGCCGGCGTTGGTAGGATTAGATCGAACGGGCGTGTGCGTATTGTCGCCTTTGGGTTTTATGCAGATGCAAGACGGACACAGCCACCCGTTCATGTACTCCACAGTAAATGTCTCAAAAATATGTCTGGCAATATTTAGACAGTCAGTATCATAGCAGCATTTACACTTGTTGCATTTCATATAACCAGTGTGGCTGATAATGTTGCCGCACGCATTGCAATTTGTGGTCATTGTATTATTATTATTTATTTGTTTCTTAATCTTATTTACCGTGGATGTGATTGCTACTACAGTAGCAGTCACATCCACTATGCCGCCCTAGTGGCAACTTATTCCGCTGATTCTAAGTCACTTCACGGTCTGTACACTTGTAAGTGGTGGTACTACCCCGGATTGGCAAACTGGGTACCACTGCCTACCAAGCGCTTTTGAAAACCAAAAATAAATAAAAAATACAAAAGGACATTATTCATTTTGTATGGGGACTTGGGCTTAATTGTATTAACAGTTGCGTATACATTTGAAAATCCTTTATTTGCATAGTTTAGGCGTGCAAAAAGGTCAAACTATAAATATGGCAGTTTAAAACGGAACTGTTAATATGGCGTGTCTTCATGATTGGAAGACGATATCTTATTTTCCAAATAACTCAATTACACAGCAATTAAAAGCAAAATTGTTATTAGTTTTATTAATACAAGTATTTAAACTACTATTTATATAGTTTTTCATCATTGGGCATTTATTTTTTTGATAGGTATGCAAATTTTAAACTATTTTTTAGTTCATGTTGGTAAACATCAACATCTCTATAAAACGTATAGTTACTAACTTTCCCCTTCCGTAGGGGTTGCATTCAATCTGCACTAATTGCAATAGAGTGAGTTACCGTTATTGGAATAACATCCGTATTTCTTAGCGCATAAGGATTATATTACAATTAACTATCTAACGTGAGGGTGAATTTTTACTTTTTAATTCTACGAAGGGATTAAAGAGGTTGGAGTTTTTTAAGAGCTCGAAATCATAGATGTTAGTATCTAGGTACGTATATGTATTTATAATTTATATATAGTACTCGTATACGCCTCGAGAAGTGACCTTCTTTTATTGTGACTCGGCATATGACCCCTGCCTGATGTTAAGGCGTCGGCTACTTAAAGTTAAGTCGCATCCACTATGCCGGCCCAGTAGTAGTTGCAAGTTAATCCCGAAACGCGACTAAGTCACTTCACGGTCTGTATACTATCCCCGAACGGCACAACTCTTTGAAAAGTCGACTTGCAGTTACTATGCAGGTCAAAGATCCTTTTCTCGCTCGTGTTCGTATAAAAGTATTCGATCAATACTTATTGTTTATATTCGATTATTTCCGCTTAAAACTCGAATACTCGTATTCGTTATCAATAGAGGCCGAAATATGACGTCACCCATTTAATATTATCTAATGTATGCTTCATTATTTGTGACCAATTAATTATCTTTTTTCATTATTAAAATTAACTTTGGTTGACAAGGTAAATTCAACTCTTTTAGCTTACGAACAAAAGTGTATAATTTTTTTATTGTGACTCGACATATGACTGCACCCAGCTTGATGTTAAGCTGGAGTGTGACCGTGAATGGATGTCACTCCTATTACAATTTATTATCTGTAAGTAGCAGTCACATCCACTATGCCGGCCTAGTTAGAACCGGCAAATTACAAGCTGATTCAGAAACATGACTAAATCACTTCACGGTCTGTATACTCGTAAGTGGTGGTACTACCCCGGATCGGCATACTGGGTACCACTGCCTACCACTCTTTGATAACCAGACCCGAAGCAAATATCCGCCTCTTTTTTTATTAACAGATATTTGCAATATTTAATATAATTTTTAAATATTACAAATAAAAGCTATAAAACAAATATTGGCTCTGACTAGGAATCGAACCCAGGACTTCACGCGCAACAAACAAATCGCTAACCGTTCGTCCACGTCTGTCGTTAAAATGTTGTTAGTGATCTCTATATTTTTCGACATTTGTCTTCGACTTGCCTGCTGTTAAGCAAGGAGAGGATCAAAAGCTCCAACGACTGAAAAAATCGACTAAGTTCACGCTTGCATTAGTAACAGTCACTTTCCTTGACGTCACATATCGCTTGAAGGATCCAACGTCATAGGATAAGGAGATTTATTACTTACACAATAGAGCGAGACACAGATATGAACTTTTAGTTCACGGAATTAAAAAAACATATCTATAAAGATTATGTCGTATCTTTGAAAAACATTACGACGGAAGCAAAAAGTGCATAAAACAAAATGGCGTTCACTGACCTAACATAACATAAAAAATATTAATTACAACGTCAACACAATAAAAATTAATTTAAATTACAATAATAATGTGCTTCATAAATCGAAAAATTACCTACGTTAACATTTAAATAAATGTTACATTTTATCGTATTTGTATATTTTTAGCAATGTTCATAGTCGCCTCAGTCGCCGTCACTATGCCGGCCAAAAAATCATGAAATTATTCTATTGTCATCGGATTTTAATACGTGTACAAATTTTAAAATTATTCAGAACTCGAGAAGTGGTTAAAAAATAATTTGTAAGATCCCGTTACATAGTCAAGCTAATAAAAGCGTGTTAATAAAAAGTCTCTAAAAAAGATTAATATAATTTTATAATTTATTTATTTATATTATTATTTAAAGGAGTTAATGAGATCAAATTAAGAGATGGAGCTAATAATTAGAATTAGCGTAGTATTTTCTTAGATTTTGCGCGAACATTGATTAATGAATAAACAAATAAACGCGATAGTAAGCCGCATAAAATTTGTTTAATTCATTAGAATTAGCGTGTTTTCCGACCAAATCGGAGTCATCCTCAAGAAAGGTGGGTTCCCTAGGGCCTATTATAACCATAGAGCTTGTATGAAGAGAATTGTGAATGTGGGGGAAGGCGTTGTATCAGGATCATGGCAAGTGGCGCTCCATTATCTTTGCCTATGAGAATTTGAATGATTGATTTTCTTCGCTTTGATTTATATTCTAAATAGACTATTCAGAATTGAAGAGGCTTTAATAAACTTTCTTATCTACCGCTGGATTATTTTCCTAGAATAGCTATTTCTTTAAAAAGAGATAACCAACATTTAAAGCTCTATTTTAGCAGTTTAATTCAATTTATTCTTGTAGAATTAAACATACGAAGATATATTTTTTATTCTAGTACTAAGTACCACTCGTAAAATCTGCTTAGCGACATCGTGTTTTAAACGTGTTCATAAAAAGTTCAATCTACACCAATTACAAGTGAACGCCGTGATGAGTTTCTGCACGAACTGGATAAAGTCATGTACCTCAAGATAGTAGAACCATAACCATCTATACGATTTTTTTTATTTCTGTATAGGACTTTTTTATTTTTTGCACATTTCTATACTAAGTGCTAGTATTATAGAAACAGGACAACCAAAGTACATATGTCAAAGATATATAATATATTGATACCGGCAAGTGGTTTTGAACTAGTGCACTCGGTTTGCGTAACCATTGCACTACCACTACGGTCGTCTGCTGAGAGACTTGTTGTCACGGTCCTTGTTGTGAGACATCCTTGCCATAAATGCAAAGATATCTCACAGCAAGGACTTACAAAATGGTTCCTGAACTAATTTATAAAAATATATTTTTTTTATTGTGGAGTGACGATAGCGGATAGAATAAGGAATAGCACAGTGCGCGATAGATGTGGTTTGAAAGAGGATGTAGTGACAAGGATTGGGAAAGGAATGCTTTGATGGTTTGGGAACATGGAAAGTGATGGAAAGGAAGAGTGAAAGTAGATTGACGAAAATAATTTATAAATCTCATGTCAATGAATACGTTAAACAAGGCAGGCCCAGGAGGGTGTTCGCCGACCAAATCAGAGACATCCTTAAGAAAGCTAGGTTGCCTAGTGTCATTAACCATAGAGCTTGTATGACAGGGGAATTGTGAATGTGAAGGAAGCAAGGTAGTTGTGTCAGGATCGTGGCAAGTGGTACTCGATTGTCTCTGTCTATCCTTGTGGGAAAAAGTCGTAACAATTTGATTGATTGGTCACAAATGATCACAATGTATGGTCCTACCATCTTCACCGGGAAGTGTGAATGACCCCAACCAGCTGACTTGGCCCTTTGGGATCTAAACAATCAGTTTTAATTACGCTTAGGTACTTGGGCTTCTTTTTCTTAATTAGTTCAAACTAAACCTATTAATTCAAGTAGACTTTAATTTTTATGTTAAGCCGATGTTAAGCCGATGTTAAGCTGGAGTGTGGTCCATTAATAGAGGCGACTGCTAATACAGTTAAATATAAAAACGACAACCAGCAGTCGCATCTATTGTGCCGGCCTAGTTAAAAACCGGCAACTTACAAACTGATATGAACTAAGTCACTTTTTTTTTTTAATTTTATTTTATTGTGACTCGACATATGACAGCACCCCGCTTGATGTTAAGCCAAAGTGTGGTCCATGAATGAATGTCACTGCTACTACAATTTAATAACTGTGAGTAGCAATCACATCCACTATGCCGGCCTAGATGGAACCGGCAACTTACAAGCTGATCCCGAAACGTGACCAAATCACTTCACGGTCTGTATTCTTGTAAGTGGTGGTACTACCCCGGATCGGCAGACTGGGTACCACTGCCTACCACTCTTTGATAACCAGACCCGAAGCAAATATCCATCTCTTTTTTTTTAATAACAAATATTTGCAATATTTAATACCATTAAATATTACAAATAAAAGCTATGAAACAAATATTTGCTCCGACCGGGGATCGAACCCGGGACTTTACGCGCAACAAACCAGTCGCTAAACCGTTCGTCCACGCCTGTCGTCTGTTCACGGTCTGTATACTTGTAAGTGGTGGTACTACCCCGGATCTTCATACTGGGCACTACATATGACACTACAAATTCAATACATATGAAGGACATCATTCATTATGTATGGGGACTTAGACTTAATTGTATTAACAGTTGCATATACATTTTAAAATAGTTTAATGTACGAAGAATACAATGTGATTGAAATATATCCTTTATTTGGCATAGTTTAGGTGTGCAAAATGATCAAACTTTGATTATGACAGTTCAAAGCAGAACTGTTAATATGGTGTGTCTTTGTGATTGACAGACGATACAAAATCCATATCTTATTTTCCAAATAACTCAATTACACAGCAATTGAAAGAAAAATTGTTATTTGTTTTATCAATACAAGGATGGAAACTACCATTTATATAGTTTTTCATCATTGGACCTAACAAAATTAGTACATAAAAGCCCAAAATGAATGAAGTCCTTTCAAAACACAAAATTAATTCAAATATTTTCTAGTACCAAAAATACACCTATATTTATTATCCTTCTTTTTAATTTAAATTTAATTATGTTTGATACTTTTATTGGCATTATTCCCACATGTGATAAGATTTTATTTTTGTTATCATAAAACTTTATTTTCAGCCAGCAAAAGCTGCGACTTCTTAAGATCATCAAAGCCAACCTAACCTCAATTTCAAACCACTACCCACAAGGTATATTCTCAATTCATAGAAAACAACAAACGGATTAAGTCGTTACGTAAAACGATATTCTTTCCTCGAATGCACTACTCCATCTCACTCTTTATTACGTAATTGTATATGGCTTAAAGTGGGACGGAGATACAAGGTCAGGGAGGGGCAATTCTAGTTACCAATCAAATTATTCTCTCATGATACGTTCAAAAATCGGTTTTTAGTATTTCGTGATAAAATTTTATGAACCGATGCAAATGAATAAAGAGCGGCGTACTTAAAGATTGGCACGGAATGCTAGAATCTTATTTTCTGAACGCACGGTACATCTCGTCGACTGCTCTGGCCAATCACCTCGCGGTCAACATACAATCAACAACATTTTATTTTTTACATTTCTATACTAAGCTACTAAGGTGCTTGTATTATAGAAACAGGACAACCAAAGTACATATATCAAAGATACATTGGTACCGGCAAGTCGTTTGGAACCAGTGCTTTTAGTTTGCGTAACCATTGCACTACCACTAAACCACGGTCGCCTTTCGCGTACGTATACACAAAATTATTATTAATAATTGTAATAGTATTTTCTTAGATTTTTCGCGAACATTGATTAATGAATAATTATAATATCTAAACCAAAATAAACGCGATAGTAAGCCGCATATATTTTTTTTAATTCATGCAAATAATAATGTTTAATACGTCGATATTAATTATGCTTTTTCTAAGTGACATTATTTTTATGGATAGTGACTTCAAAGTTACAAGTATGCAGACCGTGAAGTGATTTAGTCGCGTTTCGATATCAGCTTATAAGTTGCCTTAAAGTAAAATGAAGACCTGTAAATAAAGGTGACTGCTGTTACAGTTAAATTGATTTAAATTAAAGTGAGGGAAGCGAGGGAGTCGTGTCAAGTGGCACTCCATTGTTTCTGCCATACCTGTGGAAATAATTCGTGGCAATTCAATTTGTATGATCTCTATGCGTTCCTAAACTATTATTCGGATTGTAATGAGACCTTGGCGCATGTATTTTGACCCAATGTTTTTGTGATGTGTATATTATATCTGTGTACTTGTAAGTGTTTGAACTACCCCAGATCGGCAGGCTGGGCACCACTGCCTACTGCTCTTAAAATGTCACATTGCAACGCATTCTGAGTAAAGCTAGTATATTGTTATAGCATATTGTGATTTGTTATCGAATTGACTTCCTTTCGAATTTAAGAATAAGCCAGTCGTTCTCCGCAGACGAAGGGCCCGTGGGTGGGGTAATGCGCGCGCGCAGACAGCTCCGTGACGTCACTAGAAGTCACTCACTGCTTTAATAGTTGGTTTGGTTATCCATTTCGCTCTTGGGTTCTATAAAGGTAGGCATTAGCTTTGATACTGATCGATTAGAAAACTTGTGATTAATTTGAGTTTTATTTTTTATTGTGACACGACATTTGACCTCGACCCGCCTGATGATAAGCAAGAGGAAGTCCAAGAGTGGCAACGCCTGAAAAACCGAGTTAGTTCCCGGCTACCTCAGTCGCCGTCATTGTGCAGGCCTAAGGTGCCTCTTCATGCATCGCTTGAAGGATCCAAGGTCATAGGATGAAGAGAACACATGGGCAGGCAAAGCATTCCACTTGTCAATTGTTCTATGAAGAAAAGACGCACCGAACTTTTTAGTTCGACAGCCGATTTTTAGATTTATTGTGACTCGACATCTGACCTCGACTTGCTTGAACATATGCAAGGGCGATACAAGAACGCCGACGCGGTAAGGCAAAGGTAAAATGAGATGACGATATTTTGGAGGAAATGGAAACAAGACAATTAAACATAAACAAATATTATGCGGCTTACTATCGCGTTTATTTTTGGTTATTGTTTTTTTTTATTATTTCGACGTTTCGAGAGCTTCGCAACCATCGTGATCCTGCATAATATTTGTTTTCTTATTAATTAATATTCGCGCAAAATATAAAGAAAATCTATGTAAAATGAGATGGTTTATATAGTCGTCAACGCTCGTCAGCGCCATCAGGAAAGTAGAGGATGACGTGTCTCATTTAAAAATGTGCATACAAACAAATGAGATAAAACGATTACAATAAGTACAATAACATCCGCTGTTACGTATTTATTACATAAAATTATCATTTCAACAAAATAGTGCTTATCTCTCACAATTAGAACATATGAAAGTCAATTACTTTATTACTTATCATACAAAAATACCTAAAATTACTTTTGTACTAGCAGGGACTTCGTCGCCTGTACACTATGTTTATAATCACTAGTGAGTTTATTATACTTATTTTTATAAGTATAATAAACTCACAGCCTTAGAAATATCAATCAAATTGTCACGCCTTTACCCCACAGACATAGGAAGAGACAATAGAGCGCCACTTGCTACTATTCTGACATAACTCCCTCGCTTCCCTCACATCCACAATTCTCTTCATATAAGCTCTAGGTTATGGGCACTAGGCAACCTAGCTTGAGGATGTCTCCGATTTGGTCGGAAAAAAACATATGGAAATAAAAGTGGAACTAGCCGCTTGCGTTTTAACAATGGTAACGCTGATCTGCAATTCTCATATCCTAAATATCTTACTTTTTATAAAGCTATTATAAGGCTTTGAGTATACAAAAATAAGAGGGTGTAGACTACCCATAAAACAAAGTGTAGGTGTTCAAACGACTTTGTCACTGATTGTACATGAAGAAAAACACACAATATCACAGTGAGTTTGCAAAAAATATGTTTTTAATAAAAAAACTAATACTAACAATATATGTAGATACTTGTACCCATCACAAAGGTAGATAATCAAAATGTTATGATAATATTTTTATAAGTGAGATTTATAAATATCAATCACTATGTTGTTTACAACCTGTTTTGAAACATTCTTAAGAAAGCTAGGTTGCCTAGTGCCCATAACCTTAGAGCTTGTATGAAGACAATTGTGGACGTGAAGGAAGGGAGGGAGTTGTGCCAGAATCGTGGCAAGTGGCTCTCCATTGTCTCTGCTTATCCCCATGGGAAAAAGGCGTGACAATTTGATTGATTGATTGATTTTTATTCTTCCCATTTTTTTTTCAAGACTTTCTCTGCGAATCAACCTTTGGGTTGTGCAGAGAGGAAAAGTAGGTAGACGGAGAAAAGTGTATAGTATAAATAAATGAAGAACATAAAAGATACTTATATTTATATAAATAAAGAATATATAAGATCAATATACTCAATGAAATCTCCCCGCCCTTTTTCTCACAGGTACTTAAATAGGAAATAAATAAAATCGATTCCACTTATCCATTGTTCAACAAAGAAACGTCGCGTTGAAACGTTTAGCTCGACTGCAGATTCCTTCTAAAGCTTTTTTTTATTGTGACCCGACACCTGACCTCGACTTGCCTGATGATTAGCAAGAGGAGGTCCATGAGTGACGATGACTGAAAAAAAAAACGAGTTAGTTCCCGGCTGTCTCAGTCGCCATCACTATTCCAGCCAAATGAAGATGCCTTCCCCGACATTTGTAAACTAAGTCGATGGCACTTTTTGAACTCCCTTTATTACTATTAGAAAAATCGAAGTCAGATTTAGTAACCATAGGTTTAACTCTTATAGCTTCGCTGATCTGAAAGGATCCATTATTTGGTATACCATATTATAAAATTGCAACTGGCATGTTGTCTTTCGGAATGGCGTTCTAATGGGGAGGCCTATGTTCAGCAGTGGACGCCTTCTGGCTGATGATGATGATGATTATGAAATAATTAACTAAAATAAAACTATAAATAAAATATGTTATATCATCTAATGACATCCCATCTGAGATAGTCCCCAGAAGACTGGCAACATTTCCCCTTTGTATAGCAAGGCTAATACGCTGGCAGAAAAAATTGCCAGCCTTCCTGTCTCCAGACTTCTCTATCAGAATCATATATCCAGGACCCCCAGGAAGTAAATCATCACCTTGCCAATTTCAGTAGATTTTGGCGGTTTTGGCGTGAAAAGGTAGCTAACAGAGACACTTCTATTCAAAGTAGTATAGATGTTGACATGAGGTCACCTACTTTGCTACTAAAAACCTAAAAACATATAAGCGAGAGTAAAAAAAATGTCGGGTCTAGTTGACCTAAATATGAACTTTTCATCTCGTCGCCGTCTGTAAGGATTAGGGTTGGCACATGAGAACGTAACATACAAAAAAATGCACAATTTTTTTGTAGCTTTCAGCCCTAATCATTTTTTATTATTGTGACTAGACATGTGACAGTACCGCGACTGCTACTACAGTGTAAGCAGCAGTCACCGGCCTAGTTGATACCGGCAACTTACTGCGATGCAGAGTACTCTCTGTTGACTTTTTGTCGATTTATTTGATCCCCAGTCCAGCGTGATCTGGATCGACATCCAGCATTTTCTCAACTTATACTTTAACTTAACGTGTGCGAAATTTATGCCGTAATAGATAATGCCTAAGACTAATAGGCAGTGGTGCCCAGTCTGCCGATTCGGAGTAGTACCACCACTTACAAGTACTGTCCGTGAAGTGACTTAGATCAGCTTGTAAATTGCCAGTTCTAACTAGGCCGACATAGCTGTTATTTACAGTAGTAGCAGTCATCTTCATTCATGGACCAAACTCAATCCTAACATCAGACGAGATGGTGTCAAAATGGATGGAAGACTTGGTTTCTACTCTCTTGGACCTCTTCTTGCTTACCATCAGGCGGGTCGAGGTCAGATGTCGAGTCACAATAAAAAAATGTGAGTTTTGGAAACTGCAAGTGACAGGTTGTGCAATTTTTAATTATTTGTAAAGCTCGTGTCGCTTATTGTGTAATAATGGTGGAATTGTTATCTAGTAATAATTTTTAAGTTGATCGATTAAGTGATTTTTAAATGTTTCATCTGAATTCACTGAAGACATTACAACAATTTAGGGAAGACTAGGCTGTATGGCCTAAATTTCCTTTGCCTTCCGAGAATTGAACTGAAGAAGAATAAAAATATGTTTTGTCAAAATGCATATTGACAACCCTAAGTATTATTCGCGCCGAAATCCCCCACCACTCACCGCCCCAATGCTGGTACTACGGGTGGTAGAGGGTTGACGGCAACCCGGCGCATAATAATTTTAGCTCACGAACGCGCCACCCGCGATGTTGAAAAATGTAAAATACAAACTCCGGAGATGAGTTTCAAACGTCACAATATACGTTAATGTTAGATAATGCTGTACGTTTTGATATCTTGGGTTTTAGTTTAACAATTTTTGAGATTTTTTTATTGACGCAACTTACAAGATGATCTTGAAACGCGACTAGATTACTTCTCGATCCGGTCCGGTCCGATCCGGGGTGGCATTTGGACTAGGCATATTACCACTTAATATCTGCCTATCACTCTTATAAGACCCAGACCCAGACCTGAAGCATTTTTTTTCTATGTTTTTGTTTATTATTAACGAATAGTGGTCTCGAAACAGCTCAAAAAATAACTAATGACTAAGAAGTTAAGAAGTCTGACTAAAAAACCATCTCAGTTTACGGTTGCCTATCTCGCCAAAGGAGCTTTCTCTCTTCGCTCATAGATTATAGGATGGGGAGAACACATGGGTTAGAAAAGCATTCCACTTGTCCATTGTTCAACAAAGAATAGATACGCCACACCTTTTAGTTCGACTGTCGATTCCATCGACAGACTGCAAATTCCGAATTTCTCGAGCACAAAAATGTAATAATGACTAAATTGATAATCCAATAAATTATAAATTTCCTCCTAAAATGTTCCGTAAAATGGTCACGCAAACCAAGAGTTTAAACCCATATACAAATATATCATAGATGTACTTTGGTCATCCTGCCTCTATGTAACAAGCATGTATAGAAAGCTTAATATAAAAAAATGATTTCCCAATTTCCAATAATCTTAATACACTTCCTTATTTCGAAGGCAGCTATATTAAATTGTCTCTTGCCAGCAGCCCTAAGAACATAAGCAAATGCAATTACCGGGGATAAGAAGAAACTTCGCCTTGTAAGGTTTCCCCAAAATATCATCACGATTTCTAAGGATTTGAACAGAGTTCATTCAACGCACCATTTATGAAGGTTTCATGTTTTTAATCCTTATAAATAGGGTACAATCAGTTTAATTAAAAACTTTGTCATAACTTCTTTTTCTTTGCGCAAAAACACGGATTAATTAGGTTTTTCCGTAATCTTCGATCCGTCAAATTTTCATGTTTTTCTACATTTTATTTCTTAAATTGTAACTCGTCATGAAGTTAAGCTGCAGTGCAGTCCACGAGTGAATGAAACTGCTACTACAATTCAATAACTGTTAGTAGCAGTCACATCCACTATGCCGGCCTAG
Organism: Tinea trinotella; assembly: GCA_905220615.1. NCBI lineage: Eukaryota > Metazoa > Arthropoda > Insecta > Lepidoptera > Tineidae > Tinea > Tinea trinotella. Next base: position 945,242 of record HG992320.1, on the reverse strand, counting down.
TTAGAACCGGCAACTTACAAGCTGATCCCGAAACGCGACCAAATCACTTCACGGTCTGTTAAATTGTTGTACTACCCCGAATCGGCAGACTGGGCACAGGATAGTACACAGTCGTAAAGGTGTTTACGACTGTGTACTTTACTTGTAATCCCAAGACGCAATTAGTTGCGTTTCGGGATTACAAGTAACCGGTTCCAGCTAGGCCGGCAAGGAGAACTCATGGGACGGCAAAATATTCCACTTGTCGATTGTACGAGTACAAAGAAAAAAAAAGGCTGTTTAGTTCGACATCGAACTTACAAAACTTTACTTTTTATATTAGAAGTAGATTACAATAACAATTTTATTTACCTTGTGTTCAATTTTACCTTCATTTTTAAAATATTTTACCACTTTTTATACATATCTATATTAAACTGGTAAATTTCCAAAGTACTGGTATCATAGAAACATGACAACTAAAGTACTTGTTACATATACCGGCAAGTGGTTTTGAACCCGTGCTCTTCTTAGTTTTCGTGACCATTGCATTACCTCTACACCACGGTCACCTTAATAAAATATTTTTAAATAGGTTTTTTTAAACAGAAAGGTTAAACCATACGTATCTAAAATATCCTAAATGATATCGAGTGAGCGAAAATAATTTTTCCCTCACAAAAGAAGTGTCAAAAAACCCTATAAATATTTCACCCGTTTAACCCTAACAACCCGTTACTTAGAATAAAATTCTAAACGAATTATTAAAAATAATCCAACAAAACAGAGGACACAAAAAGCAGTAAATGGAAAAATAAATAGGAAAAACGGTCGTAATTAAAAAAGATGTAAGTAATTGTGTTAAAATATTAAATTGTGCTTTATTTATGGCCATGAACGAATAACATTTAAAAAAAAAAGAAGCTGTATTTACCTATTTAATAACACGTTTAAAATCTATACAGATTTGTCATGTTAGGTGTGTTTTCGAGAAAAGATTTATTTCATAGTATTTGTTTGTAATATTTATAATATTTTGTCACTCTTTTTCCCACAGGCAGAGACAAAGAAGCGCCACTTGCCATGATCCTGACACAACTCACTCACTTCCCTCACATACACAATTCTTTTCATACAAGCTCTACGGTTATAGGCACTAGAGCACCCAGATTTCCTGAGGATGTTTCCGATTTCGTCGGAAAACCTCCTTCTGGGCCTGCCTTGTGTAACGTATCCACATCAGATTTATAAATTCCTTTCGTCAATCTATTCCCATTCACCCTTTTTTTTTTTTATTGTGACTCGACATATGACAGCACCCCGCTTGATGTTAAGCCAAAGTGTGGTCCATGAATGAATGCCACTATGCCGGCCTAGATGGAACCGGCAACTTACAAGCTGATCCCGAAACGTGACCAAATCACTTCACGGTCTGTATACTAGTAAGTGGTGGTACTACCCCGGATCGGCAGACTGGGCACTCTTTGTGGTTTCTATTATAAAGGATTAGCAATTATAAAGGATGTTACAAATAATTGGTAATTCTCCCTTAGCCAACTAGTTCGCCTCCCCCCCCCCCCCCCCAGCATACCTCACATTCATCACTTAATTGCGCTAATATAAATATGCATATATTTGTTCCAGGTATGGAGTAGTAGGAAGACAGTTGGTGGTTATTTATCCAGTCTGTCGATTCGGGAGGCTTTAACAGTACAAGAGAACAGTCGGATAAGCTTGTAAGTTGCTGTTTCCAACTGAATTGCAGAAACAGTCGCCTCGATTCATGAACTGCATTCTCAAGGCGACCGTCTTGTAGGGTACGGGTTTAAAACCACTTGCCGGTACCAATGTATCTTTGATATATGAACTTTGGTTATCCTACTTCTATGATACAAGCACTTTAGCAGCTTAGTATAGAAATGTAAATAATAATAAAAACTACGTTCACAACAAGCGTAGTTCTGTCATGTGTCGAGTCACAACACAAATAAGTAACTAACAAAATATATAACCAATAATATGTAATTAAAGCAATATTAACTAGTCAATTACATCCGGGAATGTTAATTATACAACACCGGCCGCCATTTTACTTTATGCGCGTCATCGGACAAACACTCTTAACATTCGCAACGTTTGCAACACCTCCATAATGATTAATAAACATAAAACTGTTTCATGTTAAGTTGGAGTGCGCCGGCCCATGAATAGAGGCGACTACTCCACGAGGATAGGCAGAGACATTCGAGCGCCACTTATCACGATCCTTACACAACTCGCTTGCTTCCTTCACATCCACTATTCTCTCCATACAGGCTATGGTTATGTGTTATGGTTATGGTTATGTGCACTAGGCAACATAGCTTTCTTGAGGATGTCTCCGATTTGGTCAGAAAACACCCTTCTGGGCCTGCCTTGTTTAAAGCATCCATCCACATCAGATTTATAAATTCCTTTCATCAATCTACTTTCACTCATCCTTAACTGCTACTACAAGTAAATAACCGCTATACCAGCTGAGATCGGCAATTTACAAGATCCCGAAACGCGACCAGTTCAATTCACGGTCTCTGTATACTTGTAAGTGGTGGTACTACCCCATACACTGCCTACCACTCTTTGATAACCAGACCCGAAGCAAATATCCGCCTCTTTTCTAAGAATGACCATTTTTAATACCACTAGACCATGGCCGGTTCATCAACTCCTATACACTCCTAAATGTGACCATGCCGCGTGCAAAACTCTTGTTGCAATATAATATAAAAAAGGAGGCCCATGTATTGTGCAGCTTATAACGTCAGCCGATGCCCATTTCGTTGCACTCACAACTGGTACACAAATAGTCGCCATTTTACATACATATTCTTGGTGTTTAAAAATATATTTAGTTTTAAATATATATTAGAAGCGACCGTGGTGTAGTGAGTGCAATGGTTACGCAAACCGAGAGCACGGGTTCAAAACCACTTGCCGGTGCCAATGTATCTTTGATTTTATCTTGAAATGTGTATTTTGGTTGTCCTGTTTCTATGGTACACTTTAGTAACCTAGTACAGAAATGTAAAATAAAAAAATACGAATTGTTAATATTCTTCGATTATAATTATTTTCGCAGTATAGTTGTGTTTCTTTGATACGAGCACTTTTTGTAAATTAGTATAGATGTGTTGAAAAACAGTAAAATCCATGTAACTTACATACAGTTTTATTAAGAGCGGTAGGTAGACAGTTGATGGTTATTTGCCCAGTCGATACGGGGTCTGTCAAGTGACTCAGTCGCGTTTCGGAATCAGGTTCTAAGTTGCCGGTTTCAACTAGGCAGGCATAACGGATAAATAACTCCAACTAGACCACCGTGCCGGTCACCTTTACTACCCCGGATGGTACTCTTAAAGAACCAGACCCAAAGCAAATACCTGCCCCGTTTTTAATCTATCTATTCTCTAGTATCTTTTCAATAGATTTTAAAGAATGTTATCAATACAAGTATTAAATTCACACCATATTAACAGTTCTGCTTTGAACTGTCATAATTATAGTTTGTTCATTTTACACACCTAAACTATGCAAAATAAAGGATATATTATTCCAATTACATTGTAATCTTCGTACATTAAACTATTTTAAAATGTATACGCAACTGTTAATACAATTAAGCCCAAGTCCCCATATAAATGAATGATGTGCTTTCGTTTGAAATTCGTTTTGAAATCGTACAGGAATAGTGTAATGTTTTAGCATGTTATCGGTCCACAGGCTACGAGTAGGCAAACCATAGATCGCAGAATATATTAGAAATAGGGCAGTAATCAGTGTTTGTTTGAAACTGAGACGCTATACTGACTTCGAGTGCCTGGTGGTTCAAGAGCACCGACGACTGAAATTACCGTTTTATTATACGGTTGCCTCAGTCGCAGTCACTATACCGGCCCGAGGTGTTTTTACGCTTCGCTTGACGGTTTCAACGTTATATTGCATTTTAATTGTCGATTGTTCTACAAAGAAGAGCGCCGACCGGGATCATCTCTCTTAGTTCGACTGCCGATTAGGTTAATAGAATACGGATGCTTCCCTCAACCTGTATTCTTAAAAACGCCACTATTCTTTTGGAAATAGAATAAATAATGCTATTTCATATATTTTATTCTATAGCAACAAAGATTAATACATTACTAAGTTGTCTTCATTTTTACATTATAATTTACTTACTTTACTTAATTTAGTTTATTTTATTACTTACTTAAATTAGTTTATATTGTATTAAGTTAGTTTGTATTGCTTTAGTTTTCTTCCCGGTTATTTAATGTTCTGTCACCAGGGGGTAACAGGTTATGTCTAGCTTAGTACAGGAGTCCCGTTTTTTTTTTATAAACTTTGTTTTTAATAAAATAATTTGATATTGACTTTTACAGGGAATTTAAACATGTAAACTTCGAACAAAAAATAGGCTTATTAATCTGATTGCGCCAAAATGGATAATAAAAATTAGGTATGAGTGTGTGTTGGAAACCGTAAGATTACTTAATTAGTATTGTCTTTCCATGTTGGATCATTTACTTACTCCCAATAAGACGGCAACCATATACGAAAATAGATGTACCACATAAACAACTCTACATTATGCATAATTCTATAGTTAAAATGCAAATACATGCAAAAACCCACGTTTTGTTGTATAACCCGCCCAATTTGCGTATAACCTCCGCATAAATTAACAATTGAGTTTTATAAAGTTAATTTTAATTAGTCGCTTAATCTTTTCTTAGCAACACGCTTATTTTAGAAATGTTCCGTTTTGTTTATATGTTTAATAAATGAGTTCGATAGGTGTTTAAAAATATATAGAAATGTATATTATCAGACGAGTTTTGGCGTATCGAGAAATAATTGATTTTAGATTTCTTAATTGTTAAAATCATGTTTTAGTTTAATTATGTAGCCACATTTGAATTATATTGTACTAGATCGCACGCATTGATCGGTGGACACCTATGTTCAGAATAAATCAATCAATCAAATTGTCACGCCTTTACCCCACAGGGATAGGCAGAGAATTACGCGATTATAAAAAATATTACTGTATGAAATTATAATAGTTTGAATTCTCTTTCTACATTTGGTCAAAGTAAATCCGGCTCGAAGGATCAAATGTAATATCTTGAAGCTAGAACAGGACTGAATGAAAATTATGTTACTTTGATGTTATCACGAGGATGAATAACTACATTTCTGTAAGATTTTATCGCCTGCTGTTTTTAAGCTTTGTTTATAGATTCATTTCCGCAAATTATAAACTTTAGTTTGTCATTTTTATTTACATCTTAAACCGAAACCAGCGCTTTTGTTTACTTGTACCTAAGTACCTTTCAAATAGCAAACAAATTTGAACTAAACACTTCATCCAAACGGGACCCCGGATCAAAACGTCAATATTATGTTTACTAAAAAAAACATGGGGAATCCCACTATCTTCACAAAAAGTATAACACGTTTAAAAAACAGGTTTTAATTCTACCCTTATATGAATGAGTATTATTGCGGCCGGTTCTTTACGTTAGGGTGGGTAGCCAGTGATCGTTGTTTGTTATGAATTTTATGTAACAATGTACGTACGTAACTCCGTTCCTGGATTAGTTGATTGCATTTCTTATTCATTACTGGGATGTACGAGTTCTTTATACTTGTTATAAAATTGATCTCATATTGCATTGGCGAAAATAGTCTCACTAGACTGCAATGTCAAATAACCGATAAATATCTATCTATACTATAGTATAGTGGGCATTGCACTATCCAGGACTTCTTTACAAAAGGTACCAATTAAAAACTATCCAAAATATTCATGTAATTCTAATAAGATTCTAGTTGGATTCCTAGTTTTGTTTATCATCGTGTCGCGTAAAGGCACTGAGGGTGAGCAGTGTCAGTGCGCATCTTCACTATCTAGCGTTAATGCGAGGGTATTACCAAATTGATAATAAGTTGGTTGTTTTTCGTTACACTATCTCTTAGATACGACATACCTATCTATAGCTGTACAACAGATAACTGCTACATACTCGCAATATTAAGTGACATTGACTTTAATGTCACACACAAATATATAATAATCGGCATTGTTTTGAATTATGATAGCGTTCAGCAGCTCTAGCCGTTGCTCACCTGTTTGCGTTTGAGCGTCCTCTCCGCGTCTGCCATGTCATCGAGCAGCCGTGCACATTCCTCCTCGTCCTCGTGGTCCGCCGGCAGAAGGAAGTTGCGCCAGCGTGCGGAATCGAAGCCCCAGTGGCAAGTGCGGTTTTCAGCCGCATGCGAATGTGACACAAACTTTCGTGGCGGGAACACGGCACCGCACTCCGCGCACTGCACCAGCCTCAGCGCCGGGGCGCATGTGCCCGCCGCGCCGCCGAAGCACTCGTGGTACACCCCGAAGCCAGCCAACGGCCCTCCCGCCGCTCCCCGGTGCAGCAGAGCAGCGCACAGCCGCTCGGCATCCGTTTGCGTGATCAGGCCGCACGACGGCGCCGATCGTGGTAGCACGCCAGACGTCTTCAGTTCGTGCAGTTGCTCGGCGGTGCACCGTGAACAATAGATCTGCAGCTCGTCGCACACGCGGTTGATCTGCTCGAGGGTGAAGTCGGCAAGAACGCTGGTGAGGATCTGCGGCAGACACAGGCGCCGCTCGCCGCCCACGCAGAAGCAGGCAATACGCTGGCCCTCGAGGCGGGCGGCGCCGCGCTCTCCGCGTCCGCGGTCGGCGGCAAGCAGCAAAGGAGGCGGCCGGCCAGGTCCCTGCAGGCTGCGCGGCGCCGACGCCTGGTACGTCTTCAGCACCGACGTCACCGACTCCATCGCTAGCCGAGCATCGCGATCCAGTCCGCTATCGACCGGAGCGAACGCGCGCTACGCGGACCGCGACCGATACATGTCTGCCGAACCGTCGCGACGAAACGGTCCGCGATCCGAGCGCGGCTCTCTCGTTTGCGGCTTCCACGCCCCGCCGTCGACGCGCAAAACTCGCAAAAATTCACAAAAACACTTCGTTCGTTCGTCGAAAACGTACACATGAACGCGTCACATTCACACAACACTGCATCGATTCACTGCGTGGACGATCAAAAACAATTATGGCCCGAGAAAGGCGTCCGTTCGCTGAGCGAAGTGGCACGTAATAAATGCGAGTCGCCAGACAGGGCGTGGACTCCGCCGACCGGACGCAGTCAAAGCAGCAGACGGATGGCTCGGCTACTGGAAAGTCTAGCCGGCCGCGGCCCCCGCGCCCCTGCCTCGCGCCTCCTCGACCGGTCACGTGACCGACCTTCCCGTCAAAATAAGCAGAATGGCGGCGCAAGGCGAGCCCGCAGCGCCGCGGACGGCTCGCGCTCTACATTATTTTCATTTCAATAGAATAAATAACCTGTGTACGTTCACCACGCAGGTACTTACTACAACGCTCTAACGTAATACCTACGATTGAGTTGAATAACATTATAGATCATACAATAAATAAATGCTGCACATGGAATGTAGGTATTGAATTCGTATAATAGGTAGGTACTTAGAGCTCGTTGACACTTGCCTATTATTATCATAGGTGTACGTAGCTCTCTGTCTATTAGCCAGCTTGTCTACTTGGATAATTAATAGACATCTCGACTTTTACGTATTTGTTAGCCAGGTTAAACACCTAAAAATAATTAGAAGTAACCTTTAATTTATATTTATCTATATAATTTTTGAGTCAAATATCTTTAAAATAAAATAGAGCCATATAGTTAATAGTGAATTACAATTAATCAATAGAAAAAAAAATACTTACGCATTTGTAAATTCACTATAACTACTACAAGAACTAGTATGTAGATAGCTACTACTTACCTTGTACAGGTAGGCACAACAGCGTGAAGGTATAACTGGTTGTAGAGCAATTTAGTAGGTCAACTACCAATTGTTTTGCTGCTGTGACGATGAATCACTGCCATATTCATTAGAAAGTGTTTTGTTTGTAGCGTGCACCCGCGAACAACAAACAATAGCCACCTTACATAATAAACATAGACATTCCTAACCTACCTACGGTGTATAGATAGGGGGGCCAGTATAAAGATTTCACGAAAGGACATCATTCAATATTGGCGTTTTAACGCGCGGTTATTAGCTTGACTTGTATGTAACTATGTAATGGAATTTATCAAATTAATTTTCACCCACTTCTAGAGGTCTGAACAATTTGGAAATTTGTACATGTATTAAAAACCGATGACAATACAATAATTTTATTAAATATATTTTTTGGCCGGCATAGCGACGGAGACTGAGGCAACGGTAATTTGATCGTTTTTTTCAGTCGTCGGCATTCTCGTACCTCCTCTAGCTTAGGCATGTCGAGGTCATATGTCAAGTCATAATAAAAAAAATATCGTTTTTTTTTATTGTGCACAATTTTGATTTTGCTGTGCAATTGAGTTATTTGGAAAATAAGATATAGATTTTGTATCGTCTGTCAATCATAAAGACAAGCCATATTAACAGTTCTGCTTTGAACTGTTATAATTATAGTTTAATCATTTTGCACACCTAAACCATGCAAAATAAATTAAATATTCCAATTACATTGTAATATTCTTTCATTAAAGTATTTTAAAATGTATATGCAACTGTTAATACAATTAAGCCTAAGTCCCCATACAAAATGAATAATTATTGTCCAACATACAAGTAACCCCAAATAACTCCAATCCACCCACCATTGTCAATACAAACGATCAACATAGACTTACAAAGGTTCACGTCAGACAGTCCTAGGCTAAAGCAATAAAAATCAACACATCTCGGTTCACATTATTACGAATAGAATCTTAGGAATTCAAATTTGTGCAAAAATAGCTGACGGTGTCATCTGGTTTGGCAGTTTGATGGACTTAGGACTTGAGTTTGTGTATTATGGGGTCCCAGGTGTTAGATAATCTCCAACCACCTTCTCTATTGAAATTGGGATGTTTTTTAATTTCAATAGCCTCGCGTACCATCCTGGGTATCAGTCGACATTCTTTCAAAACGTCGGAATAATAAAATATTGTAAAATCAAAACCAAAATAAACGAGATAGTCAGCCGCATAAAATTTGTTTAATTTAGTATATAGAGATAGTTTATTTATAGAGGTTTTTGGTGGATAACTGCAAGGATAGATCGTGCAACTTCAAATAATTTATAAAGTTTGTGTTTTTTGAATATTAATAGATAATGATAATAATAGTGGAATTGTTATCCACTACATACGAGTATTAATTTAAATTTAAACCCGTCATTTGCAGATAACCGCCAAAATAAGGCAATTAGCTTTTGATGTAGGCAAAGGAATTGTGGTCCATTCTGCCTAGCCTTCAGATAGAGAGTGGCTAACAAAATAAAATAATTTTACAATCAAATTGTCACGCCTTTTTTCCACAGAGATAGGCAGAGACAATGAAGCACCACTTGCCACGATTCTGACACAACTCCCTCGCTACCTTCACATTCACCTTTATCTTAATACCTAGTAGCTCTATGGTTTTGGGCACTAGGCAATTAGCTTTCTTAAGGATGTCTCCGATTTAGTCGGCAAACTAAACCTACAATATGAATGCGTCAAATAATAATAATCAATCAATCAAATTGTCACGTCTTTTTCCCACAGGGATAGGCAGAGACAATGGAGCGCTATTTTCCACGATCCTTACACAGCTCCCTTGCTTCCTTCACATCCACAATTCTCTTCATACAGGCTCTGTGGTTATGGGCACTAGGCAACCCAGCTTTCTTGAGGATGTCTCCGATTTGGTCGGAAAACACCCTCCTGGGCCTGCCTTGTTTAACGCATCCATCCACATCAGATTTATAAATTCCTTTCGTCAATCTACTTTCACTCATCCTTTCCATGTGCCCAAACCATCGGAGCATTCCTTTGTCAATCCTTGTCACTACATCTTCTTTTAAACAACATCTACTCGTATCACGCAGTAAATCTATAGGTAAGAAAATAAAAACACACTTATATGACAATGTAAATAAATAAATGGTAAAAAAGTAAATAAATGGTAAGCAAGAGGAGGTCCAAGAATGCCGAGTCAGTTCACGGTTGCCTTAATAGCCGGTTATTATATATTTAATTAAAGTATTGTATTGTCATCGGTTTACAATGCGTGTACAAAATTTCAAATTATTTAGAACTCTAGAAGTGGGTGATAGCGCTATAGTAATACAGTGCAAATTAATAAGGTACCCAACACTCAACACCAACAGTCGAAAAGCAGATATACAAGAGTGGCTGCTAGCCAACCAAATTATGTTTCAAGAATTTAATACAAAATCTTTTTGGTTTTGGTACAAAAACACAAGCCAGAGCATTTATGAAGCAGATGAACTTTTGCGACGGCATGGCCATGAGGTATTAAGATTACCTCATTACCATTGCGATAAACCCCTAGGAACTCATTGAAAAGAGAAAAGTTTCAAGCAAAATTATTTCCACAGCAGCGTTACAAAAAATTTTAATAGTTTTATGGAATTAATGGTTTAAATTATTTTCACTAATCATTTTTTCATGTTCTCAATTTTATTGCTTTTAAAAGCTTATACTATATCGAATTGATGAAAACTAAGAACATGAAATTGTCACACCGCTAATCAACTTTCTAGCCATTGATTAGAAAATTACCATTAATGTATCAAAGTAATTTTATTCCCTAAAAATCAGTGTTACATTTACAATAAATTTTGAATTTGCCGCCTTTTGCTGGGTTCACCTTTCGTTGGCCAATCTGGATCTAATCTACTTTAGTGATGGGCATTGTATAAGTTATGCATTCGATTGCCAGATGAATCGAATGCCATAGAGAAAATCAATTGTTTTTCATGTACAGGTATTTCAAACTCAGAAAAAAGTATATCAAAATCAGTTTGTTTAATTGAGTTGCCATAATAAATGTAACCGAACACTTAATAAAAGCATTTGAACAAAACAATTACTTTTTGTAAATATATTGATTTTTTTATTCGAACACTCGGACTCGTCTATACGTCGTCCTAGTCTATAGTTATTTTTGTTTATGGTTTTCGAGGAAGACAAGTGGGGCGAGGCGGTCAGAATTAGTTTTATTGCGCGAAACCGTAAACTTTTTGTTTAAAATAGCATTTTTAGGACTTCCATTTGCTTTATAATCAGGTGAACCTTGGTTGGCAGTTTTTTCGTCGATGGATTAGATAGGTAAGCGTTTACTTGCATTAACATTCAAGGTTAAATCGTCCATCTTTTCGGCGATTTTAAAACTGATTGCCTTATCACTGTTTACTACTTGTTTTTTATAATTATGACTAGTAATTACGTCTTATTTTTCAGTATTTAATGGATCCTTGGGGAGGTAAAACTGACAATAACTCCAGCGTGCCAAAAGAATTTGAAGATAGTTTCAAGAACTCTGCAAACCTTGAGAAAACTTTCGAGAAATTGGACGATTCTTCTGAATATTTAGCTGTTTTAGGTAAATATTTATTCTCATTTGCTTAAGATCAATACTAAAACTTTGTAATTACGTATTATTTTTAAACGCCATTTTGATAAAATATTTACTTTTGTTTCTAAATTTTATTACGCAAATAATAACTGATTGGTAAAATAATCCATTGCGCCTATTATACTTTTTAGGCTAAGTAGTAAAAAGTATAGGTGCTAAAATAATAATAAAGCTTATTGGTGACCTATAGTAATATTATAGTATGAGTAGTTCTTACATTTTGCTCTACTTTCAACAAAAAAAGTAAAAAGGTAATGATCAATTTAATGTAATGAAAAAACTAATTGTAAATTAGGAAAATGCAAACTTCCCTCTCAACCTATTGTTGATTGATTGTCTTTTCTGTTTTCTTGAGGTGCTATATAGAGATAGACTTGATTAATTATAAGCAAAAGCCGCAACTATGCCGGCCAAAAAATACTTGCTGTATGTGCAAGTATTTTTAATGACTATACTATATTTAATGAAGTGACTCATTGTAGTAATTTGAAAGGCAATTTTGACCTTCCAAAGGTTACTTGATAGTTGGTTGGCTATACAATGTCTATTTTTGTGTCAAATGTAATATTAACATGTACGTAAATGTTAATTTTTAAGTTATTTAAGAATATAAAGCATTGAATTTTGCACCCCCAAGACTTATTTTCTAGGAAGACAAACAATACAATAACTGTGAAAGTGTAATTTTAGTTATGTATACATTTAAGCTTACAATTAATAAGGGAAACATTACAAAACATTGGAAAACAAAGCGCCCCCTATTAATATTCTTTCAACAGTTTGTTTTTTAAAGGAACCACCCGATCTCTTCCAGGAGGCCCAGGAGACTTTCTGCAGACCTCTGAAACCATCCCCACATTTTTAAATACTAAATAAAAATTGTTACTGTTAACTTATTTCAGAACGTAAACTAAAATCAGTGCGCTCCAAGAACAAAGTACTTGAGAATCTCTCTGCGTACAGGGCTGACTGCATTGAACGGTTGATGAGAGACGGCTGCGACTTGGAACCTGTCATTGGGGACACTGACTTGGAGAAGCTCATCAAAGCTGAAAAGGAAGACCAGGATTAAGGAATATTATAAGATATAAGCATAATTGTAAGTAAAAATGGCATCATCATCAGCTATTGACCTTTCCGGAAAGGTTTTTTGTGTTATAACAGGAGCTTCAAGAGGTATAGGTAAGGCTTTATCATTAGGCGTCTCGAAAATCATTGGAGACAACTCTCTTATGGTTTTGATGTCTCGTAAGCCTGAAGATTTGGAAAGAACTGCGCTGGAATGTATGGAAGGCACAAATGTACTTGTGAAGTGTTTCGGTTTGGATTTAGGTGACATCTCTCTAGCGGCCATTGAAGAACGAATCTTGGATTCCATAAAAGATTGTAATCTGGATGAATTTGACAAAGTTTTAATAATCCATAACGTTGGGTCTATTGGCAATCTCGATGTGGAAACTGACCGCCTGGAGGATGTTGAGGAAATGAACAAGTACTATACTTTAAATGTTTTTAATGTCATTGGCTTAAATACTAAATTGTTAAAAATATTTGAAAAATATGAGGAGAAATTGGTTATCGTAAACATAACCTCTTTATGTGCTATTAAGCCTATGGGCGGTTTGCCATATTACTGCAGTGGTAAGGCAGCGAGAGAGATGTACTTTAAAGTGCTGGCTGAGGAGAAGCCTAATATACGTATACTCAATTATTCTCCGGGTCCAGTAAAGACGGAGATGATAGAGTATATTGTAGATAAAGCGGTGAATAAAAATTTAAAAGAAGTGTTTACTTCGTTCAAAGAGCAAGATTCTCTACTTGAGCCGCAAGTTACTGCTGCTAAATGTCTTAACATTCTTACGGAAGGAAAGTTTGTTAATGGAGCCCATGTTGACTTTTTTGATGAGGATTAAACTTAATACCACAAACTTTACTATTGATGTTTAACTCAATTTTTACAAAGATAAATATGTGTTCTAAATTTAATTAAATTTGTGTGGCCAGCCTCCAGACGATTGTTACGTAGATATTAGAGATTATAAAAAAAACATAGCCTAATTAATATCAAGTTTAAAAAGTTTACTAAAAAAATTTATACATACATTATTAATAACTTCCTATCTAAGGAAAATTTAGTCTTCCTTAAAACAAGAGCTTTAGTTTAAAATCTTTTGTTTTGAATGTGTCTTTGATATATGTACTTTAGTCGCTCAGTTTCTATAATACAATCTTTAGCTTAGTTTAGAAATGTTAAAATATACTATGGCATTCATAGATAGGGGTTGAAGCTCAGTTCTGTTGTTGTTGAAACACACTTATCAAATGTCAATTGAACTTATGGAAAGCCTATAGATTCAGTGGAGCCAACTGGAAACTTATACTTCTTTAGCAGACATAGTGACGGCGACTGAGGCTACTGCATAAGGAGGCGGTAGTTAGGCAGCGGTGTCCAGTCCGAGTACCACTACTCACAAGTATATGGACTTAGTCGCGTTACGGGATCAGCATGTTCGCCGGCATAGTGGATAGAATTGCTACTTTCACTTATTAAACTGTAGTAGCAGTCACCTCCATTCATATACTGCACTGCAGCTTAACATCAGGCGAGGGTTGTTATAATTATGTCGAGTCACATTTAAAAAGTCTGGCCTCTTGGACCTCCCCTCGCTTACCACTAGTGTCGGGTCTAATGTCGCGTCTCAAATAAATAAAACCTGATACAAAAGGCATGTTTAGTGACTTTGTATAAAATTGTGTGAAGTATGAATAATTAAGTTTATGAACAAATTAATACCTTTTGCTCTCTAACATTCCATTTACATACTTAATGCTTAAGGATTTATCTGATTATTGTAGTTTTCATATATGTGCGTTTATTGAATAAGTATATGTGTAGTATTTTCTTAGATTTTGCGCGAACATTAATTAATGAATTAAACAAATTTTATGCGGCTTACTATCGCGTTTATTTTGACGCTCCGTGACCACGATGGCTGCAAAGCTCTCGAAACGTCGGAATAATAAAAAAATGTAAAATCAAAACCAAAATAAACGCGATAGTAAGCCGCGTAAAATTTGTTTAATTCATTAAGTATATGAGTGAGATATTTGTGGTTTTCAGTTATAGTGAAATAATATGTTACTATGATTTGTAATGAATATTGAATGTGTACTGCGGAAGCCCATTCTCATTAATGATAATGAGAATGGGCTTCGTTTTAACAGTTGAACTCCACTAATGAGCTTCAAAATTAAAATTGCGACCAGTTCAAAATTTAATCTCAAGTTCATTGAAACTCATTGTCCGAATGTATAAAAGTTCGACAGGCGTAGACGAACGGTTTAGTGACTGTTTTGTTCCGCGTAAAGTCCCGGGTTCGATCCCCGGTCGGAGCAAATATTTGTTTCATAGCTTTTATTTGTAATATTTAATAGTATTAAATATTGCAAATAATTGTTAATAAAAAAAAAGTAATGGATATTTGCCTCGAATCTGGTTATCAAAGAGTGGTAGGCAGTGGTACCCAGTCTGCCGATCCGGGGTAGTACCACCACTTACAAGTATACAGACCGTGAAGTGATTTGGTCACGTTTCGGGATCAGCTTGTAAGTTGCCGGTTCCATCTAGGCCGGCATAGTGAATGTGATTGCTACTCACAGTTATTGAATTGTAGTAGCAGTGACATTCATTCATAGACCACACTTTGGCTTAACATCAAGCGGGGTGCTGTCATATGTCAAGTCACGATAAAAAAATAAAATAAAAAGTTGATTTTGGCACAGCGACTGCATAACTTTTTGCCAAATGGGAATGAATTTCATTGTTATTCCCATTGAAGTTGTGTGGTCGGCCGCCTGTTTCCATAAGTACAGAGTTCACTTATAAATTAAAAATTATAAAGTAATGTAAATTATCACGCAGTATGAAAGTTGGCCCTTGTTTTGTGGAACTAGTTGTAGTCTAACTTAAAATCCAACTGAAGACAATGTTAGTTAATATAAAATAACTTAAATAACAAAAAATCACAAATCTCTCTCTTGTTAGATTCTTATTAAAATCGGATGCTGGTATTACATGGCGAGCTCTTAATGTGTAATCACAAAAAAACATAATTATGTATATTATATTTATTATACACATTTATAATTATGTATACATTTGTCATACATATTCACAATTATGTATACCATGTATTATCAGTTTAAGGGTCCCGTCAAATTAGACGTTTACAGAAACCCTTCTGTTAATAAAAAAAAGAGGCAGTTATTTGCTCCAGGACTGGTTGTTTCAGAGTGGTAGGCAGGCAGTTGGTGGTCATTTACCCAGTCTGCTGATCCGAAGTAGTACCACCACTTACAAGTGTACAGACTGTAAAGTGGCTCAGTTGTGATTCAACAATTAGCTTGTAAGTTCCCGGTTCCAACTAGGCTGGCACTTGCAGTTATTTAACCGGACTCCATGGACCACACTCCAGCTTTAATATCCAGGTCATACGTCGAGTCACAATAAAAAACAAAATGAAACTTGTTTACATGTCTAATTCGAAGGCGACCTAATTTATTAAATGTTACTTAAGTACTGGAAAGTAGTTCCTCTATTTACTCTTTATACTTCTTCATAAGCTTTTTATATACATATCTACTTATTAGGCTTAATACTCTGTTTTTATAATTAGAATTTATATAACTTGGCCGGCATAGAAAGCCGGCATCAAACGGTTTTGTCATTCTTCGGCGCTCTTAGACCCTGCTTATCATCAGCCAAGTGGAGGTCAGAAGTCGTGTCACAATAAAAAATATTGCTTTTATTTTATTCTATATAATTTATGTAAAATATGTCATTCTAATTGGTAGAATTATTAATGTGTTAGATCAAAATATTAAAAATATATTTATTAGACAGAGTGATTGGAGGTAGTTCTTTAATAAATTCTTGCAATAAATATCCGGCTATTATTCGGTATTCGGTATATTCGGCTACGTTTCACCTATTTGGCCGAATATCGAATATTTAGATACTATTCGGCGGTACACCGAATACTTAAGTAATTTATTTTGTTGCCGGATGTCTCGTTTCAATTATAATAATAACATCTGTTTTCATACTGGTTGCTATGAAAAGATGAATAATTCTTGGTAGCTGGTGAACCTGCGGGCCGACCGCGTAACTTGGGCTATGTTTTGACATTTAAAATCGCTAACTTTAAAATTAAATTTGCGACCGCGCAACACTACGAATTGATGTTCATTTTCATTAAATTTCAAGCTCATTGATACTCATTGTCCGAATGATCAAAGTTGTTGTTGACACTAACAACGACCGCGTAACTTTTTGACAAATGGGATTGTATTTCTTTGTCATTACCATTGAAGTTGCGCGGTCGGCCCTCAGGACTAAGCTTTTATAATGCTTTAGTTTAGTTTTAGTGTCACCAATCACTCTGTATATTATTATTGTTATTACCTATATGTATTGTTAATTATTATAGTGTCCGACCGAAACCGAAACCGAATTTTGGAAACGGTCTCAGTTTCGACTGAAACCGAATGCTATATATCACGTGATAAAACAAATCACTCGAAAAAATAAACTGCAAATACAACCCAGTCACGGCATGATAAGGCGCGTGGACGCGACGCGGCAAAATATCTTCGTCGCTTGGTTACTCCATCACCGCGCCGAACATGACCGAGCGCAGCGCGAGAACTCTCGAATGCAGTTTCGTTTTCGGTCGTAGTTTCGGCAGGTTTGCCACCGAAACCAAAACTAAACCGAAACTGAGACCCAAACCAAACTTTCGGTCGGACACTACTTATTGTGAATGCAATTCATATTATAAAAAAACTATTAAACGCTTCAAACTATGACTGTCTTTTAATTATTATTCTTTTATACCTGTTTTATTTTTTGATTTGATAAAATATGAGTTTCATTCATGATTTCTTTCTTTTAAGTAATTTGATTGTTTTTTTAATCCTGTTTTGTTGCTGATGAATTTAGGTGTTTCATCCTTGCTTACATTTTGTCGGGGATAGTGTGATGTCGTACTACTAAAGCTTGCCTGATGTTAAGCTGGAGTCCGGCACATGAATAGAGGTGACTACAGTCAAGTATCTGCAAGTAGCAGGCACATCCACTATGCCGGCCTGGTTGGAACTTTCGGATGCTGATATTGTTTATTTGGACAACAATTTCCATTTAAGTCAATATCTCGCAATTGATATTTGATAAAGACTGAGTCACTTCAACTGTCAGCAGACTGAGAAAATGACCACCAACTGTACTTCATGTTACAGTCTTGCAATTAGTCAAGTCTCGCCTCAATTCTCATAGGGATAGGCAGAAGGCGATAACTTTTACGATTGTGACAATTACGGCTATCTGGAATGACCTGATCAAGGGACAATCTTTAGTATCGTTTTACTCTTCCTCCGATTTTTAAACTAACTTTATCAACCTCTTTAATATACAAGATGAATTTAATATCTTAATGTCATAGAAAACTACTCCTTATCATCTGCAAGGCCCTGATTCTCTTGAAATAATAATTTAGCATGCACTCGCTCATCGTCAGACTGTACCGTGGCTTCCGAAAGGCATATAATGAGGAGAAGGCCACAAGAAACTCGTCAATTATTGCCTGTACATATAAAACTTAACAAATAGGCATATATATAAAAATTACATATATGCCTTACATATAATATGTAAATTACAATTACATATTATTGAACGCTATTGTTAAGCTGGGTGGCCTAGTGCCCATAACCTTAGAGCTTGTATAAAGGTAATTGTAGGTGAGGGAAGCGAGGGAGTTGTGTCAGGATCGTGGTAAGGGACGCTCCATTGTCTCTGCCTATCCCTGTGGGAAAAAGCCGTGACAATTTGATTTAAATAACATACGAGATACTTGTATCAAATCCATGCTGCAACCACAGGTTTACGCAATTAATGAAATAAAATAACGCGTTAATGCGCAACAGCGAAATAGAAACAAGTCGACCAAATCAAATTTGATTTAGTTCCTTTCCCCAACAGAAAAATGCCTTTTTCCACGGTTAAGGCGAAACAATGGAGTGCCACCTGCCACGATCCTGAAAAAACTTCCACATTGTCCTCACATTCACAAGCTTCATACAAACTACCGTTATTGGTAGGTAGTGGTGCCCAATCTGCCGATCCGGGGTAGTACCACCGCTTACAAATATACAGACCGTGTGTTGACTTAGTCGCGTTTCGGGATCAGCTTGTAAGTTGCAGGTAGCAACTAAGCCTGCTGTAGCAGTCACCTCCATTCATGGACTGCACTCCAGCTTAACATCAGGCGGATGCTGTCAGATGTCGAGACACAATTTTAAAAAAAAGATACATAAATATCGACGAGTGGTTTTGATCTAGAAGCTCTTGGTTTGCATGACTACATGACTTTCATTAGGCTTAGACTACAGTATTATTATTTTAATATTATTTATTCATCACCAGCTATTCCTTAGAACGCTATTCCGAATGACAAGATGCCACTTGCATCCGCTGGTCATTCGGACTTTCACTATGTTATTAGTCCTAGTGGGGGGCCTACCTACTCTGCGCTGCGTCTGTTTTATTATTTATTTTATTTAATATTGATAGTTATTTATTATAGGCCTCCCCCCCCTACAACGCCATTTCGAACGACAAAATGCCAGTTTCATCCACTGTTTTCGTGACTTTCACTTTGTCGTCAGTCCACCTAGTGGGGGGTCTACCTTAAACGCTTCGCTGCGCATATTATTTTTTTATTAAAAGTTATTTCTTTTCTTAGATGGTGGGAGGTGGTAAAAAGTCATTATTTATGTTCTTAATGCGGCTCGTATGGAAATGCAGATATAGTATGCCGCTCATATTGAGTGGGACAGCCGCATTGCTAGGCCGGGCCTATATGATACAAATCAGAATACACAGGGAGCCTATTATGAACGATCATGAGGTGAGTTAGGTTCAGACTATTTTTTTTTGATAATGAATTAAACTATCGCGTTTACTAGCTGCTTAAAATCGCTTTTGGTTATTGATTTTAATTTTTTTATTATCATTCCGACGTTTCGAGAGCTTTGCAGCCATTGTGGTCACAGAAAGTCTGAGGTCGTCCTATTGGTTGATGCTGTCATTGTTCCACAGGGTAGTTTTATGTATTGATTTTTTATTTTGTTTCATTGTTTCCGGTTTGTTTAATTCATTCTCTTCCTAGCGTAAACATAAGATTTTTTGATATGTTTTACTATGACCTTGATTTGACTTTACTACCTTGACTTGACAAGGTCACGGTAAAAAAGTGAAGAGAAAGCCGGCCGACGTTACGGTGAAAATTTTATTTACTTCCTTGCTAAAAAGATCCTATAGGATAGAAAGACACAATGGCTGGCAAAGCATTCCAATTATCAATTATTGTACTAAGAAACGACGCACCGCGTGCTGTCCAGTTCGACTGTTGATTCAGTCGACGTAATGAAGTCGAAAGTAAACAGTCACTTTAGCTTAGCAACCTATTTATTCCTAATTTGAATCCATATGTCGCCGCGAAGCCATTTTGCTCCATCAAAGGATTAAGGATTCGAAGATTATCGCTTATAATGCTTCTTAATACGTGAACGTGATGGTTTAGGTTCAATTCCTAGCAAATTATAAAATTACAGCAAATTTTTGTTATTGTGATGTTAAGCTGGCGACTGCTACTATAGTTAAATAACTGCAGTCGCATTCACTATGTAGGCCTGGAACCGTCAACTTTTAAGCTGATCCGGAAACGCGACCGAGTCAACCTGGATTACCAGACTGGGTACCACTGCCTACCACTCTTTGACAGTCAGACTCGGAGCAAATATCTGTTATATTATTAACTTGCCTTTATACCATTGATTCCCAAAGTGGTCCACGGAAGACTCGACGGGGGTCATTTGACGACCAGCGTAGCCGATTGATCAGAGATTGGTTTGTTGCGCGTAAAGTACCGGGTTCTATTTCCGGTCGGAGCAAATATTTGTTTCATAGCTTTTATTTGTAATATTTATTAATTTATATTAAATATTGCAAATATTTGTTATTAAAAAAGTGGTGGATATTTGTTTCGGGTCTGATTATTAAAGAGTAGTAGGCATATATATCAATCAATCAAAATGTCACGCCTTTTTCCCACAGGGATAGGCAGAGACAATGGAGCGCCACTTACCACGATCCTTACACAACTCCGTTGCTTCCTTCACATCCACAATTCTCTTCATACAGGCTCTGTGGTTATGGGCACTAGGCAACCTATATCTATATATATATATATTGTTTATTTTCAGTTACAGTACTATGTGGATGAAGTGAATGATGATGGTGATTGGGATACGGACACTGATTCGGACGCCTCATGGGAGACTGTCGTCGAGGAAGTCGCTTACTTGTAGGCAAGCATAGCGAGGGGCGAGCTGATAGTCTTAGAGAAACTTATATTTATACCTAAGTATATATAGATTTAATTTGCTTGTAAATAAGCTTCTGTATTAGTTAAGACCTGTGATTTAATGACAGGAGTATGAAACGTCATAAGTTAAATTGTATCTTTTGGCCGGCATAGTAACATAGTAACGACCGAGGCAACCGTGACTACTCGGTAGTGCAATGATAACGCAAACCGAGAGCACTAATGTATCTTTGATAAATATGCATTTTGGTCGTCCTGTTTCTATGATACAAGCTCGCTTAGTATCTAAATGTAAAATAATGTCTCATTTAGATTCTAAACTACAATTAGGGTTGTGGATATGCTCATCGTGCCCAGCGACGGTAGATCCGAGCTTATGGTGCGTTGATAGTTGATAGTCTTAAGGGAACTTATATTTATACCTAAGTGAAGATTAAGGAGGCCGTGGTGTAGATTAAGGATGCCGTGGTGTAGTGGTAGTCTCAACTGTTCACGCAAACCAAAAACCCCCGGTTCAAAACCACTTTCCGGTACCGATGTATCTTAGATATACAATAAAACCTGGATAAGTGAAAGTTTAAGGGATAGTGATCATCTTTTAGCATATAGAGGTTTCTTACTGACCCGAGTTTCTAGAATCTTTTGACCACAGAGAATGTTCCGAGGAGCTCTTTAATCAGCCTATGTGTTCTATCCATCCTCCTACCTTGGATCCTTTAAGCGATGCGTGAAGAAGCACTTTTGGCCGGTAAAGTGACGGAGACTGGGGCAGCCGTAAATACTCTGTTTTCGCAGTCGTCGGCACTCTTGGACCTCTTCTTGCTTACCATCAGGAGGGTCGAGGTCAGATGTCGAGTCACAATAAAAAAATTAAAAAACTTTATAAAAGGTGCTAATCCACCTATCACTCTGTATTTATTCGTTTTAATAAATACAGAGTGATATTGGTTTGATATTATTCGTTTTAACATATTGAAAACGTGCCATTTTTCTTCACAATTAATTATTATCAACTAGTAAGTTCGCCAAATAAGTTGGCACGTTTGGCCATTCAAAACAAAACGATACAAAAACAATGGTCGCCAAAGTTAAAGAAAACAAAATTTAAGAAAAAAAAACCTAGCGAAAAAATTCTCGTTTACCCAGTTCGCACTTACCCAAGTTTTACTGCAAAAACCTTGCCAGCAGAATACCAACAAAAACCTTGCATTATCTTTTAAAGAATTTTTAGATCGTATGTCGAAGGCGGCATTGGTGGGCAATGGGCATCTTACAATATTTGATTGGGTAGAGGGGATAGTGAGGGCAGGGAAGGTGAGTGTTGACATGTCACAAAAAGCTTTTAAACCTACATTTCGGTCACAAGTCCGGAACGCTGCCTTCATTCTCCTGCCTGCCACGCGATGGACCCGGCACCCGCACGGAGAATCCATGGATGCTAAGAAATTGTTTCATGTACTTTGGCCGCCTTGTTTCTATGATACAAGTTCGTTTAGTAGAATAGAATAATATAAAATAATAACTTAAATTATAAATTAAGTATGCAAATAAACCATTGTGTCGATTCAGACCTGAAATTTAAAGACACATACGAACTCCGCTACATAAAGTCCCAGGTTTGATTCCAGGTCGAAGCTAATATTTGTTTCGTGGTATTGGTTTTATTGTAATACATATTTAATTATTAGATTGTATATTGCTCTGGATATGGTTGTCAGAGTGGTAGGCCCAGTCTGCTGATCCGGAGTAGTAGATTGGTGTAGATACCCCTGATCGGATGTGGGGATCGGATACCTTACAAGCTTCGGAATCGGCTTTGTAAGTTGCCGGTTCCAACTAGGGCGGCATAGTGGATGTGACTGGATACTTCAGCTCAAAATCAGTCGGGGTGCTGTTATATGACAAGTCACAATATAAAAAAAATTTAAGAATATAACATTAATTCATATATTTTCGTTGTATTTGATCACACACCCGCCAGACTACATTATTGTCATGCCTTAATTCCCACAGGGATAGGCAGAGACAATAAAGCGTTACTTTTTACGATCCTGACACAACTCTTTGGCTTCCTTTACATCTACGATTCTCTATATACATAATCAATGGTTATGGGCACTGCGGACCTGATTTATCCTTTTACTGACTAACTTCCAACTTATAATATATTCTAAATTAAATTTTAAAATAATATTGTATTTAATTTAATATTTAGCGCATTGGTTACACCAGTCCGTTACGCGTAAGTCCCGGGTTCGATTCCCGGTCGGAGCAAAGATTTGTATCTGCAATTATTTGAATTTAACAAATTTATGCGGCTTACTATCGCGTTTATTTTGGTTTTGAGTCTCTCCGTGACCACGATGGCCGCAAAGCACTCGAAACCTTCCTTTGTTTAATTCATTAATGAACTCTCGGCTTATCTATAAGATTAGAAATTAGATGTTATTGTTATTTAGACTGAAATTGTTTTAATTATAAGAATAATAATAAAACAGGCTGTGTCATGTTAATATAAGTGTTTTATTTTAATAAACAAACATTATTTACAAAGCTATAGTCATTGAAACTAGAGAGGTAACGACTCGACATTTCAACGAGTGTAAAGTTAGAGTGGTAGGCAGTGGTACTCAGTCTGCCGATCCGGGGTAGTACCACCACTTACAAGTATACAGACCGTGAAGTGATTTGGTCACGTTTCGGGATCAGCTTGTATGTTGCCGGTTCCATCTAGGCCGGTATAGTGGATGTGATTGCTACTCACAGTTATTGAATTGTAGCAGTGACATACATTCATGGACCACACTTCGGCTTAACATCAAGCGGGGTGCTGTCATATGTCTAGTCACAATAAAAAAAAATTAAAAAAAAAAACGGTTAAACCGAGTTGAGGCCTAAACCGAGTTAGGTCGGTTAACATCTATTACATAAACTATTATTTTTATATCAGACTGGATTAGATCGAACTATATTTAGATCAGTAACTAAATTTATTTAGTCATACATACACATCCGAAATTTTATAGCAAAACATACTGTATATTAAGCAATTCGCCAACTCGGTGTGTAAATCGGTTGGAATTGAATTCATCAATTCGGTTTGCGAATCGAGTTATCCATATTTTTAAATCGTCTTAACTCGGTTTGAAAAAAATCGAGATCGTCTCATCTTTGATTGTAACTGCTATGGGATTATAAGTCGTCGACATAGGGGATGCGACTGCTACTTTCGATAATTGCCTGTGTCAGTAAACTCCTCCTTTTATGGATAACACTCCAAGTTAACATCAGGGGGAAGTGCGGTCTGGTCGCGACATCTAGACTATAACTTGGTGGTAAGTAAGGCGAATAAAAAATCAGTTTATAGCTGCCTCAGTCGCCATCACTTTATCGGTCAACTATTTGGTAAAAATAATAAAAAATAATTGTGTAATGCACGGGTTCAAAACCGCTTGCCAGTACGAATGTATCTTTGATAAAAGAACTTCGGTTGTCCTGTTCCTATGATACACAAGCACACTAGTATAGAAATGTAAATATATATATATGTATCCTCTGGTTTCCCTGCCTGTGTAAATTAAGTTGTAACAATTTGGTTGATTGATTGATTTATATAAATTTTCTAAATATGTTTTTCACCAGTGCCATTCTTCAGTGTAGTCTTGATCCAAAGGGTGATGTCTTCTGAAAAAAAAACATTTACAAATATCACTCGCATCTACTATGCCGGCCTGAGAATTATGTCAATCAAATGTCATTTTGTATATTTTTTGGATGAATGCTGTGACGCTGGCATGGTGAGACAGCTCACTTTATTTTTTTTAAAACGATTTTTCAACGCTAGTCTAAGAAAGTAATAAAAGATGTGCTAAAATAAGAACTAATTCATTATTATTTGTCTCATTTATATTATTTTTTTACCACGTGTGACTGAAAGAGACTACTTGTACTTCAATTCCTTTCTTTCCAAAGTTGTCACAACTTTTTACAAATACAACCACTTGGTTGTATTTTAATACTGCTTAATTAAAAGTCACGTGGTAGCAAGAGTAAATAAAAAAGTGACTGTCATTGGATAGTACACCAATTCGTTGCGCATCCTGGGTTTGGTTCCCGGTAGGAGCAAATATTAGTTTCATAGCTTTTATTTGTAATATTAAGTCATTAGATTGAATGAATGGAGACATCCTCAAGAAAGCTAGGTTGCCTAGTGCCCATAACCTTAGAGCTTGTATGAAGAGAATTGTGAATGTGAAGGAAGCGAGGGAGTTGTGTCAAGATCGTGGCAAGTGGCGCTCCATTATTTCTGCCTATCCCCACGGGAAGAAGGCTTGAAAACTTGATTTGATTTGATAGATTGAATATTACAATTATTTGCGAGTAAAAAAAGAGGCGGATGTTTGCTTCGGGTCTGGTTGTCTAAGAGTGGTAGGCAGTGGTACTCAGTCTTCTAATCCGGGGAGTACACTCACAAGTATATAGACCGTGAATTGACTTAGTCGCGTTTTAGAAGCAACTTACTGCCGGCTTTTTAAGACCGACATAGTGTGTAAGACTGCTATCTACAGTTATTGAACTGTGATAACAGTCACCTCCATTCATGGACCGCACTCCTGTTTAACATCAGGGGGAATACCTTCTGTGCCCAGTGCGTGTAGGTGAGGCTGGTATGCTTGGTGTTGTGAGTTCTCTCCTTCCACGAGGTGATTGACGCCGTGACACTTCGCCAAGCAGACTTAGACACGATCGGCTCAGGCGTTGACTAAAGTTCTGCAAAAGGGAACTTAAAAAGAACATCATTCATTTTGTATGAGGACTTGGGCTTATCTGTATTAACAGTTGCATATACATTTTCAAATAGTTTATTGATCGAAGATTACAATGATATTGTAATATATCCTTTATTTTGCATAGTTTACGTGTGCAAAATGATCAAACTATAATTAATACAGTTCAAAGCAGAACTGTGATTATGGCGTGTCTTTGTGATTGACAAACGATACAAAATCCATGTCTCATTGAACATAACAAAAGCCCCAATTGAATTATGTTCTTTACTTCTATACTAATATTATAAAGAGGAAAGATTTGTATTTTTGTGTATGTGTATGTTTGTAATGAATAAACTCAAAAACTACTGTGCTGATTTCAAAAATTCTTTTATTATTGAAAAGCTACATTCACCCTGAGTGACATAGGCTATATTTATTGATAGAAAAGATTAGAGATCCTTACTAAAACTTAAGTAACGTAACCCAAGGTGTAAAAAAGTGCCCTAAAACGTTCTTCGCCGCATGCACTGCGGAAACAATTGATGATAGAACAAAAGTATGTTCTACAATATTAAAGAACATATCAATATCTAAAAAAAATTCATGATACCATATGTCCAACTATTATCGTTATGTCACAATAACCACTTTTTACATTTTTTGTTCAATAAAACAATTTTTCATACCAACAAACTACTTTCTAATTTAATTTATAATAATTTTAATAAGTTCATTAATCAGTTGAATTCGGATACACTAAAAAAATGTACATTCAATGGTACAAAGATTTAAGCACATATATAAGATAAATAAACTTCTTTTATAACCATTACGCGTGCGATGTATTTTGACCCGAGCAACGCCGGGTAGCGCTGCTAGTTAATTATAAAGATACATTTGTTTGAGAAATAGAAATTACTTTTAATAGCTATATTAGAGTAGAGTATACATATAATCCGTATAATGAGAATCCTATAATGTATAAGGTTTATCCACAGAGATAAAAAAATGGCTGTCGGATTTTTATCCTCCTACGAAATGACGGATATAAAAAAAATATGGTAAATAAATAACTCACAGGCAAACATGGTCCTTTCATTTCTCTGAGATCAATTTTTCTAAATAGTTCGCATAATAACAATTGATGTAATGTTGGCGTTTGGGGCCCAAATATTTGCTCAATTATTTCCACCACCTGCAATTAAACACACGTGTATACATTGAGTTCCCATTAATATATTATTCCTCTAAGCGTGTATATGCAATACGTGATATGGTGGTATGGTACGTGATATTGCAATACGTTAAGTCATCTTTCAAATTGTTTCTAAACTGAACATTTTGGTTAACTGATGAACTATTTAAACTATTGTCAGTATCATCGTCCATAGAAAACTGTAAAAACATTCTAAGGCACTAAATAAAGTTTTTATTATTATTATAATTTTAAGATATATACTTAATCATAAAATTATAATATTTGCAGCGGCTGACCATAAATAGATCAGCCGCTGCAAATGACCACTGTCTGCCTATACACCGGGAAAAGGGGGTTTTGCCCAAAAAAAAAATGCGAACCGAGATATTTTGACGAATTTAGGTTCGTCTCAGGACGTATTAATAATGAGCCTAAAATCCAACAGCTGAACTATTGCAGGTTTTTTTTATTCGCTGGTAAAGTTGCGAAAACGTAGTTTTTCGCAATTATAATTTTTTCTTGACTATTTGGTTAAAAATGTTGCGAGAAGGACTTGTAGATATAAAAAATATCTACAAAATGAGACCAGTTAGGTTCAATTTTTTTTTTTTTTACAAAATGCGGAAAACGTCTAAAAATCGATGTTTTTTAAATAACGTTTTAAACAAACAATTTTATACCTAGACGTCTCCAATTTTAATAGACTGTAGACTTTGACGTGAGGTATTAGTGGTATTTTTTTGGAATTTTTTTCTTTCATATTTTTTGTTAAATTCTATTTTATAATTAAAAAAGCACTTTTTTGCAACTTAATTATTACCTTTTCGGTAGGTCCTAGAGTGTTGTATTTGAGCTCATTCTCTTCTTTTAAAAGTTGTACTGTCAGTCTTTTTTTATAGCTAATCAATTTTAGCAACGAGGGTCTTTCAAATCGAAGTGCAAAAAGTGCTAAGTTGCAAATTAAAAAAAAATGTTTGAATATAAAAGCCATTTGATTTTATTTTTAAAAGGGATGACCTATCGAAGGAACGAAACATACATGTGGATGAGTAGGTATTAATTGTGGCAGTTCTTCTAAATCCATCTCACTTCCAGCACACATTTCATGTAAGACGTGACCCAGTGAGAGGGTCTCCCCCAATTCCATCGTGTCCCTGGATAACGACCATCGCGGCGATGCACCAATCAACGTGTTCTCCAAACCACATATCCTAAAAGCAAAACAAAAACTGATTTATTGAGTACTAGCAATGTAGCTCTAAAATGTTTTTGAATACATTTAGGAGCTTTCCAGATTATTCTAGAAAATTACAAAACGATCTGGAACACCCTGGAATGTTGTGGAATGCTCTCGAGTATTCTTAACTCTTCTCGAAGTTTCCATAAAGCAAAACTTCAAGTCCTTATATCTTCATTATACGTGGTCAGTGGTAGTGCAATGGTTACGCTAACCGAGAGCACGGGTTCAAAACCACTTGCCGGTACCAATGTATCTTGGTACCGTATCGTTGTCTTTGGTTGTGTAAAAAAAAATATGAAGTAAAAAATGTTATTAAATAATATCTCGTAGCCAGACAGTTAAACCACTTTCAAGTGTACAGAAAGATTGTTAAGTGATCGTAAGAAACAGGACGACCAAAGTTACATTGGTGGTCTTGCCTCAATAAAATACTATAAAAGTATACCTTGCCACACCATTTTGAACCATTACGTTTCCTGAATGCAAATGTCTGAAGGGTGGGAATCCCTTATCTTTGAGAAACAGTAAACCTTCCAACATTTGTCTCCCGAATCTTGCCACTTGACTTGCTGGCAGACCATTGCCAGGAGCTCCATATTTACGGCTGTATTCGTCACTCCATGTGCTCTGAAATTGTTGGATCACTATTATACTTTGTAAAATGTAGCTTGGGTCCTGTGACACATGAGAAATTTTCGGACGACTTAACATTGTAGCAGCGTCTCTCTTCGATCGTTCATTTCAAAGTTATTAATTTTCGTAGTTACAACCATAGCTTACCAATAATATTTATCATACAATAATAACACAAATATTTTTAAAACAAACAACAATAAATCAAATAAATCATATAACAAAAAGAAATCTTGCCGCTCCGTTAAGGTTACATCTGTTAACAAAAATACGAGTACTATGGCCCAGTAAAGTCATTTTGGCATCAGTCATAGGACCCAAGCTAAATTTTACAAAGCTTAAACAAAAAATAAATGGCGCTTTTTTCATGTCACTAAGTATAACCAAATAACAGCAACAAAATATCCGATTTATTATTGGTTTACCAAAGCGATCTGTTATTTAATCATTTTTTTAAGTTGTCATGCCTTTTCTCACAGGGATAGGCGTCACTTATCACGAACTTGACACAACTCCCTCGCTTCCCTTACATCCACAATTCTCTTCATACAAGCTCTACCGTTATTGGCGTTTTCTGTTATTTAATGTTTTGTTAATATCGTTAGGAACAATTTTTTTCATTGAGATATAGGCTTCTCAAAAAAGGTTAACTTAATATATTTTTGATAAACATATGCACTTATTGGTATGATGGAACTAATGATATATTTTTTTATAAACTCGAAAAATATTGGAATTTTATTTAATACTTTTAGCAGTTATCCATTTATAGGTTATTTATTTTTATTAAAAATCTAATATTTGATAAAGGGGTGTGTGTTAAAATGAAAAGGATGAGGGAAAGTAGATTAACGAAAGAAATTTATAAGTCTGATGTGGAGACTTCCTTAAGAAAGCTGGGTTGCCTAGTGCCCATAACGGTAGAGTTTGTATGAAGAGAATTGTGGATGTGAGGGAAGCGAGGGAGTTGAGTCAGGATTGTGACAAGTGCCGCTTCAATGTCTCTGCCTATCCCTGTGGGGAAAATGCGTGAAAATTTTGATTGATTGGTTGATATTTTCAACCAGTAAAAGTTAATAATACACACCTTATAAATGAGGTCCTTCAAACTTCCTTTAACATTGAACGGCAGTACAGTTAACGCGTGACCATTCTTAAGGTCTAGATCCAATACAGGATAAATGTATGGATGATGCAGACCACGGAACAACTCCATGATGAGAGCCCTCGTCTCACCACACGGCTCTATTGGACATTTATTGCTTAACGGCACCTATCAATAATAAAAACAACTTTTAACCCATTTATTACCATTTGAATATTGAATTAACGCTGTAAAAATGCGGTCGTTAAGGAGTGTATATGGAGTGACGATAGCGGATAGAATAAGGAATAGCACATTGCGCGAAAGATGTGGTTTAAAAAAGGATGTAGTGACAAGAATTGACAAGGAATGCACATGGAAAGGATGAAAAAAAGTAGATTGACGAAAGGAGTTTATAAATCTTATATGAATGGATGTGTTAAACAAGGCAGGCCCAGGAGGATGTTTTTAGACCAAATCGGAGACATCCTCAAGAAAGCTGGGTTGCATAATAGCTTGTATGAAAATAATTATGGATGTGAGGCAAGCGAGGGAATTGCATTAAGTTCGTGGCAAGTGGCGCTCTATTGTCTCTGCCTATTTCTGTGGAAAAAAGGCGTAAGAATTTGATTGAATATTGTACCATTGAAATAAAATCTGTTATGGCTTATGGCAGGCGAGTTTTCACGTCTTTTAAAAATCTCTATTGACCGCATCATATAGGAATCATCATGAATGGCGCATCATCTCGTCCAAGCTATGCTAGTTCAGGCAATAGATTCAGACATGCCAGGATCAGGATCAGGCACAGCCTTTTTACTCGTTATGATTTGCTAGATATAGGAATCAAGAATTATAGATTTTTATTCTATGATTTTTGTCATAGAAAAATCATGTTCCATGGAGCCTAGTGGCCGGCATAGTGGATGTGACTGCTGCTTGTAGTTATTTAACTGTAGTAGCAGTCACCTTCATTCATAGACCACACTCCAGCTTAACATCAGGCGGGCTGCTGTCTAATGTCGAGTCACTATGATAAGTTTAAAAAAGCTTGTGTGGAAGTGAAGGAGGCAAGAGAATCAGCATCGTGGAGCTTCATTATTTCTACCTATACTTTTAAAATCATTACAATTTGATTGATTGAACGAAAAACTCACCAAAGTTAACAATCGATCAGTTTTAATAGAATTATCATGCACTGCAAACCAATGTTTGTTTGGCCGTGAGCCAATTGGATTCAAATGTGTTATTAAGTCATACCTGCAATAAATAAATAGAATAAGTGGTAGTTTTTTGTTACATTTCTGTACTAAGCTACTAAAGTGCTTGTATCATAGAAACATGGCGGCTCTGTGCGTCCTCTATCGCCTATACCACGGATAATGTTCGGAGGAGCTCCTTGTTCCTATCTCGTCTTTTCTCATCCGTAATACCCGCACAGGTCGGGGAAAGCATCCTCATTCTATCAACCGCATCTTTTCTTTGTAGAACAATCGACAAACTATCGAAATAATTTACCAGCCTATGTGTTATTTTCATATAGGATAGGATATATGAAGCACTTTTGGCCGGCACAGTGACGGCGATTGAGGCAGTGCTCTTGGTTTGCGTAACCATTGCATACCACTACACCACGGTCGCCTTATTTCGCCACGGTTTAGGCGTGGTAGGCAAACAGTTGATGATGATTTGCCCAGTCTGTTCTGGGTAGTACCACTACTTCTCTGAAGTGACTTAGTGACTTTTTGAGATTACCTCTCGATTTCCATCTAACCCAGGGGTCAACGGGAGCCTCGACAGGGGTCTATGTTAAAGTGACAAAAAATGGGGATTCACAAATCGTAAGCGGGGGTCAACAAAATTTATCTGGTTTCAATAGTAAAGAACTAAAATGTTGGCTTGACTTGACCTATCAATGTAGGCAGATAATATTTTAAGAAGCTCAGCGACTGTCCAAATTCAACGTGTCAAGACTTGCAAAGGCGGTTTATGTCGAGTTTTGGGAACATGGTAGAAATGTAGATGCAGGGGGTCCACAAACTTGGCATCCTGAACAAGGTGCGGCGGTTCTTTGCGCCAGAGCTTCGCCTACTTTTATACAAGGCACAAATTCGCTCTTGCGCGGAGTACTGTTCGCACTTGTGGGACGGCTCTGCCAAGTATCTTCTCAATGCCCTGGATTCATTGCAGCGCCGAGCTGTCCGAATTATAGGAGATTCAGAGGTCACGCGTACTCTGGAGCCCCTGCAACTACGCAGAGACATGGCGGCTTTGTGCGTCCTCTATCGCCTATACCACGGAGAATGTTCCGATGAGCTCTTTAACCTTGTTCCTACCTCGTCCTTTCACACCCGTAATACCCGCACAGGTAGGGGAAAGCATCCGCATTCTATCGATCGAATCAGCAGCCGAACTAAAAAGTTCGGTGCGTCTTTTCTTTGTAGAACAATCGACAAGTGGAATGCTTTGCCAGCCCATGTGTTCTCTCCATCCTATGACCTTGGATCCTTCAAGCGATGCGTGAAGAAGCACCTTTGGCCGGCATAGTGACGGTGACTGAAGAAGCCGTGAATAAACTCGGTTTTTTCAGTTGTCGTCACTTTTGGACCTTCTCTTGCTTATCATCAGGCGGGTCGAGGTCAGATGTCGTGTCACAATAAAAAAAAAAAAAAAAATGCAAAATTTTTAAAGCGGTCTATGAGTAAAATAAAGTTTGGGAACCTGTGATCTAGCCCGAAATAGTGGATGCAACGTTAACTTGCAATTATTTAATTGTAGTAGCAGTAGCAAGTCCAAGGTCAGACGTCTTCAAAATAAATATAACAAACCTGGGCGTGTGTGCCAAGTATTCTGTACATATTGCAACAGCAGCAGAATTCTCCATTGATTGCTCAGCAACTCTGCGGAAGAACAAACAATCAAAGAATGACTTTAGTTGTCGAGACTGTTTACAAGATGCTAAAAATTTCCAGCCACGAGAAGCTAGGAATTAAGTAGGTTAGATTAACAAAAGGAATATATAATTCTGATGTGACCTAGGCAGGTGTTTTCCAATCAAATCAGAGACATTCTCAAGACAACCAGTGCCTATAACCGTAGAGCTTGTATGTGAGGAAAGTCGGGGGAATTGTGGCAAGTTGCGTTCCATTGTCTCTGCCTATTCCTGTGGAAAAAAGGCGTGTCAATTTGATTGTTTCAAGCAAATGTTTGTTTGCATCATTTCTAGTTTCATTTGAAGGTTGATTTAGTAAATTCGTGCTCGTTGCTTTGCTTACCTTGGTGACGAAGGAGCCTCTGATGGTGATCCCTTCCCAGATCCAGATATTATAGATTTATTAAATAACAATTTAGCTAATGAATCAATCTTCTGGGCAACAAGAGGTGTACGTTCGGAGTTCTCCTCTGAAAGAAATATACACAGGAAAATACAGAGTTAAATTCTTATGGCTAAGTCTCTACCTAAGCACCTTTGGCCGGCATAGTGACGGCGGCTGGGGCAGCCGAGAACAAACTCGGTTTTCTCAGTCGTCGTCACTCTTGGACCTCCTCCCGCTTATCATCAGGCGGGACGAGGTCAGATGTCGTGTCACATTAAAAAAATACCTACTATCTATTTATTTACTTAAAAGCACTAAGCTACTAAACGTGCGTATCTTGGAAACAGAATGACCAAATTACATATATCAAAGATACTTTCGTACCGGTAAGTGGTTTTGAACCAGAGGTTCTTGGTTTGCGTGACCATTACAAAACCACGGCTCTTAACATGCGGAAACGTGAAATTCTGTTTGTTGTTTAGATTACTTCTTTTAACAGCACATTCAAAGAATAATTTATGATAAAGATATTTGGATGGATTTGGATGTTTGAGTGTGGTAGGCAGACAGATGGTGGTCTTTATCCTAGCCTGTTGATCCGTAGTAGTACAGACCGTGAAGTGATTTCGGGATCATTCTGTAAGTTGTCGGTTCCAACTTACAAGATTGGCCGACATAGTAGATGCAACTGATAAATACAGTGACTGCTATTACCTGTAATTAAATATAATCTTTTAGCTGGCATAACGACGGCGACTGAGGCAGCAGTAATATGGTTTTAGCAAGGTAGACAATATACTATAAAATATACAAAAACCTACCTTCACTCTCCTCTCTGTCTGTAGAAACTGATCGTATTCGGAACGCATTCCTTTTATTAGCTGTCGCGATTGATTCTGGATTTAATTCTGCCGCTGACTGAGCTCTTCTGCATGCACCATGACGTTTCTTTTTCCTGTAACTGGTTCTCGGGCGTTCCTGGTAGAATCTGTCATGGCCCGTGGTCTCTGGCTCTTTCTGCTCCTTTCCTTCATTATTTGCTTTCATGTGTTGGTATAAGTTAAACATTTTCAACAGGATTTTGTTTCCTTTATTGTTTTTCTATTCATACAGTTTTGGACATATTAATTTAAAAAAAAGGGAAACGCTAATAATAAACATAATAATCTGTTTACCGTAGAGATTGTATGAAGAGAAATGTGGATGCGAGGGAAGTGATGGCGTTGTGTTAGGATTGTGGCAAGTGGCGCTTTATTGTCTCCACCTATCCCTGTGGGAATAAGGCGTGACAATTTGATTGATTGATTGAACTGTAGTAGCGAATAATTCTCGAAACCACGCAGAAAATGCTGCGTACGACACCTATTCACAAGATTGACTGACGACGTAATAAGGTGGTAAAAAACCACTGTATGATAATCATCAATATCATCAGCCAGAAGGCGTCCACTGCTGAACATAGGCCTCCCGCTTAGAACCCATTCCAAACGACAGAATGCTGGTTATTCCTGACTCTCACTATGTCACCAGTCAAGTAACCTAGTCGAAGGCCTATGCAGGGTGTTTCCAGCAGTTTACTGTGGAGATCGCTGGAAGAGGCCTGTGTCCAGCAGTGTCCAACCAATGATGGTTTTTAATTATTTTGGTTTGAAAGGATTGAAAAGCAAATACATATTAGGACCTGTACTTATTTGCACATTAGTTATTTGAAAATAAATTACTGACGTTCAAAAAAGGGGCTGACTCGCAGGAGAACCAAAAACCGAAATATTAAAAACTATACACAATATTATGTTTCTTTTTACACAGGGATAGGCAGGGACAACGGAACTCTAACTTTAACGATCCTAAAAGCTCTGCTGATCACAGTTTGTATAACAATGTCCTTAATTTCATCGAATTAAATTTGATCCTTCTATTTCTGATTTTTATTTCACTCACTCACTACTGTACCACAGTAAGAAGATAATTGCTGAAATATTATTTTTCAGTGCACGAGTTGCACATTTAAGTGAATTAATAAAACTGTGTCATCACCTCCTAATTGAAGCCATACAATATCGTTCTTGTAATGCTGCGCAGTTTATATGGCGCATCTATGTATATAATCCTAATTATTAAGGGTAGATAGAGAGATTAGAACTAGAATTAAAGATGTAGTGACAAGGATTGACAAAGGGATGCTTCGATGGTTTGGCCACATGGAAAGGATGAGTTTTATTATTATGTTATTATTGTAACTCGACATATGACAGCACCCCGCTTGATGTTAGGCTGGAGTGTGGTCCATGAATGGATGTCACTGCTACTACAATTCAATAACTGTGAGTAGCAGTCACATCCACTTTGCCGGCCTAATTGGAACCGGAAACTTACAAGCTGATCCCAAAACGCGACCAATCACTTCACGGTCTGTATACCTGTAAGTGGTGGTACTACCCCGGATCGGCAGACTGGGTACCTACCATTGCCTACCACTCTTTGATAACCAGACCCGAAGCAAATATTCATCTCTTTTTTTTATTAACAAATATTTGCAATATTTAATACTATTAAATATTACAAATAAAAGCTATGAAACAAATATTTGCTCCGACCGGGGATCGAACCCGGTACTTTACGCGCAACAAACCAGTCGCTAAACCGTTCGTCCACGCCTGTCGTCAAAATATAAGCTGTTATAAGAACGCACAAAGAGGCCACAAAGATTTCGAGTAGAGATATAACGACTCGACTTTTCAACCCGGGTTTAACCGAGTTGAGGCCTAACCGAGTTGGGTCGGTTAACATCTACAATAAAACGGTTTGAACTATTATTGTTAGATCAGACTAGATTAGATCAAACTATTTATATTTAGATCAGTAACTAAATTTATTTAGTCATACATACACATCCGAAATTTTATAGTAAACTATAGAATGTATTAGGCAATTCGCACCGAATTCGCCAACTCGGTTTGTAAACCTGTTTGAATTAAATTCATCAATTCGGTTTGCGAATCGGGTTTATCCTATTTTTAAATCGCCTTAACTCGGTTTGAAAAAATTCGAGATGGGACATCTTTGGACCCAAGTGATCTTTGGTTGAGCCCATACATAACAAACGGGTACGATCCGTCGTTTCAGACTGATCGTAACGGATCGACGGTGTATGTAAATATCGTAACGACGAATAGTTTATGGATCCTTGAAGTTGACGATTTGATTTTTGTCTGTCTGACTCGCAAACGTCGCAAACGTCGATCGTTTCGTATATTGCGTATTTTTTTAAGGCGATCTATCGTCACTCTCCAATTGATTGGAGCGACGAATCGTACCGTATACCACTTAGTTAAATCTAAGTTTAGATTATGCAGCTACAGCGGTTTGTAATTATGGTAAAATAAATCTTGACCCCCCTGATATTTCCGATGGTACTTTATGGTTGGTGGTCGCGGTCGAAATCACTAGGTAGCGGATGTGAAAACGTCGGCATGTCTTCTCTTACAATAGTGGAACCTGCTTAAATAGCCTAAATATCCCACAATTATTATAGATGTGAATGTGAGTTTGTTTGTTACGCATTCACGCAACAACTACTTAACTGATCATCATGAAATTTTGTACACATATTTTTGGAGGTACTAGAAGTAACCTGTGATACTTTTAATTTTAAAAAAATACTATAGTTTCCAATTGACTACAGTTTCAGCTGTTTGTAATTTTTATATATTCATTTTTATTTCCATCTGTCATTTCCATGTGAGTTATAAATACAAAAAAGGCATATACAGTCGAATTAAGAACCTCCTCCTTTTATATGACTGTGTTATAAACCTAACTTTACGCGGGTGTAACCGCGGGCACAGCTAGTATGAAATAAATTAAATAATGTATATTTATTTTTAAACAGAACTTTATTTTAAACTACGGTAACATTAATGGTATTAAATTAATTACACTACACAAGTAAATCACTGTCAAAAATTAACTAGTAATAAATTAAAATAAATATAATGAGAATTATGTAGGTTTATTTTATAACTTCGTCAAATTTCAAGCTAAGCCCTAAATGCAACTGAGTCACTTCACGGTCTTTAACCTCAAAGTGGCACCACCTCAGGTGGCAGGAGATTGCAACTTACAACATCAATCAATCAATTAAATTGCCACGCCTTTTCCCACAGGGATAGGCAGAGACAATGGAGCGCCGCTTCCAACAATACTGACACAACTCCCTCGCTTTCTTCACATTCACAATTCTCTTCATACAAGCTCTATGGTTATGGGCACTAGGCAACTTAGCTATCTTGAGGATGTCTCCGATTTGGTCAGCAACATCAAAATTAATATTTTAAAAAATGCTTTAACTTTTATCGTTAGTTGGAAAGTGTATCCTATATTGTGCAACAAGTTGCTCGAGCACAACAAATGTTAATATAGTATGTATCGACAGTCGTGTATAATAAGGCGTAAAGCCACGCCACAATGTGAAGAAGCCATCATTCTTTATTACATCCATAAAAACACCAAGTTGACCACGCTTTTCACCAAAGAATTGTGTCCTACAAAATAATTAAATTCAATTAATATCGGCACAGTTGCGGCATATAAATAACAATAATTATAAAATATATTTATAAATTAAATTATTGATATAAGTCCTATGTGCTAGAGAAAGACAAACAGAGGTGCCTTCTTGCAGCGTTCTCTCTCGCACCGCGACACACAAGACGGTACTGGTTTAGGTGGGGTGAGACTGTCTAACACTCTATTCTTATTCCTCTATGTTATAGAGCGTCGTCTCAGTCACTCAGTACCTGTGACATTGTGTACTGCCAAAAACCGCGGTCATAAACACATATTATGACCGCACACCGCTCCCTCTTAAGCAGGCGTTTGCTAATAATTGGAGATATTTTTTATTATTTTTATTTTTATTGAGACTCGACATATGACAGCACCCCGCTTGATGTTAAGCCGAAGTGTGGTCCATGAATGAATGTCACTGCTACTACAATTCAATAACTGTGAGTAGCAATCACATCCACTGCGCCGGCTTAGATGGAACCGGCAACTTACAAGCTGATCCCGAAACGTAACCAAATCACTTCACGGTCTGTATACTTGTAAGTGGTGGTACCACCCCGGATCGGCAAATATCCATCTCTTTTTTTTATTAACAAATATTTGCAATATTTAATATTATTAAATATTACAAACAAATATTATTAAATATTACAAATAAAAGCTATGAAACAAATATTTGCTTCGACCGGGGATCGAACCCGGGACTTTGGGCGCAACAAACCAATCGCTTCGTCCACGCCTGTCGTCGTATTTACGTTTATAATACATTTATAACGGTTACGAACACTTAATATGTGTTCTCCCTATCACCTTTGGCCTCCGTAGTAACGGCGACTGAGGCAGTTTGGACCGTTTTTTTTTGGTTATTGTCGCTCTTGGCGCCGTCAAAATCCGAAATAATAAATAACCAAAAAATCTCACCTCGTTTTAATATTATCAGCCGGCAGTGATGCTGATGCTGTTGCGAAACTGGCTATAACTGATGTCAAGAAATGCACTGGCAAATTGTCCGTCAGGCCACATCCTAACAGAAACTCCTTAGTCTGAACAAAGAAGAACCTTTATGAGTTTTGGCGGACAACTGCAACTAATAGTTGTCCGCCAAAACTATTAAAATGGTCGTCATATGACAGCGTGCCGCCTGATCCTTTTTTATGCTTTTAATAATTTTAAATATATCTGAATGTAGTAGCTAAAGCTAGTTACAACTTTATGGTGCCTTCGAATTCAGCTGCGAGCGCGACTTTGCGCAGGCACAGTCACAATAGTAAGCCCTTTCACTTACTGCGAAACCCGCTGTATCGTATTTTATGTACTGCGCATCGAATTGCGCCTAACTTCAGAGACGCCATTAAAAGGACATCATTCATTTTGGGATTGTATGTATTACATTTGGAATATATAAATGGTAGTTTGGATAATTGTGTTGATAAAACTAATAACAATTTTGCTTTCAATTGCTGTGCAATTGAATTATTTAGAAAATAAGATATGGATTTTGTATCGTCTGTCAATTACGAAGACACGCCATATTATCAGTTTTGCTTAGAACTGTCATAATTATAGTTTGATAATTTTGCACACGTAAACTATACAAAGTAAAGGATATATTCCAATTACATTGTAATCTTCGTACATCAAACTATTTTAAAATGTATATGCAACTGTTAATACAATTAGGCCCAAGTCCCCATACAAAATGAATGATGTCCTTTGAATTGAATAACTTGGTTATATATTATTTGCATTTACCTGCGAGTATGTGCCCAATTGTGATGTGCTTACTAATATAGATCGTGTTATAGTTGGCACACCTCCGCGCCACAATGCGAAGAAACCCTCGTCACGTATTATTCTAAAAGATAATTCTAAGATAACTTATATTCTTCTAAACAATGATAGTTTAATAAGAAAAGACGTGACTCAGTTTCACGATGCTGAGCAACATATATTTGTCTCTTTTTAACTCTCAATAACTATATTTCCGTCCCTCTTCCACTTCATCGTGGTTGACCGTTCAAACTCGTGTCATTAGCGAACACTAAGTCTAGTGTATATAACGTATCTACTTTATTTCACTTAATACTCGTATCATTGTTTCTAAAACAACTGTAGCGACCTCTACATGTAGACGTAGACGGCATTCCAAAGATGGTGTCTGCGCCAATGGATAGATGGCTTTGCATGTGTCCAATATTTCGCAAACGATTTATCGACAAAGAGTTGGTATATATATGAGCTCCAACAAAGAGACGTCACCCGGCTAGTTGAGCCCTGCACGCACTACGCGTGCAGCTGGGAGTACTCCTTTCCTATTCCCTCCTACAATAATATGTGGAATACAGCTCCGCAATATTGGTGACCCCGACGTGATGTGAACACGCACCCAAGCCGTACAGCTGGGAGTGCAATACAACCAATACATTTACTAACACATAAATAGCATGGAGCAGTCCTTTATATTTTCTTTGTGCATAATTTGGGTTCACTCCATTCGCCATCATTCTGACGAGTATCACCTCTGATGGTGTTCCCACAAAGGCGCCTACTATACCTGCGTACACCCCGACGGCTATTTTCCAGGGCAACGATGGGTACTCGCCATATTTACTATAACAGATTATAATAAACTCATTAACTTAAAATAATGTTGAATTAAATAAATTTTAATGCGGCTTACTATCGCGTTTTTTTTGTTTTTGATTTTACATTTTTTTATTATTCCGTCGTTTTGAGAGCTTTGCAGCCATCGTGTTCACGAAGGAACTGAGGTGTTGGTCGTCCTATTGGTTGATGCTGTTATTGTTTCCAAAACCACACCGTTTGATGTTTTGATTTTGTATTTTCTTTTTTCTGTTCCCGGTATATTTTAAATTTTTGCAAAAGTAACTGACTGTGTTGGGACTTGAGTTTGTGTATTATGGGGTCCCAGGTGTTAAATAATGTTCCCTACCAGTGCCAGATTAAGCCAGCGCGCCTGTAGCAAATTTTGTCAAGGTACCCTTGGTTTGCTTTAGGTTCTTAAGGTATTAAATAAAACAAAACGGTTATAAATAAACTATTCTGGATTTATTATGGGCAAATTTAGAGATAACACTTTCAATAGAGTAGAGTCCCCTCACTCTTTCTTAATGACGTTTCTAAGTGTTTGTAAAAACCAAATGAATTTTGAATACCGACTTAAATTTTTAAGTGGAAGTGAAGCATTAAAGGCATGCAAGATACTTCTTAATTTTTTTTTTATCACGGTCAGACAGGCTTGGGGCCGGGGTCCGTATCATTTGCTACTCTTGCTACGTGTCGCATTTCGGGATCAGCTTGTAAGTTGTTAATAAGTAAAGGAAAACTTCCAAGTAGGGACTTTCAATTTCTAAAGAAGCATTATACTTAAGGTGGTTTCCGTTCCCACAAGGATAGTCACCAGTTCCCACAATTCAAAACAATGCCAATATGATGATACTAACTTAATATAATTATCATACATCCAATTATAAGCTCCCAATCTAGCTGTGGTGTACGTCGCCTGACGCAATAGACCTGCTGATAGACCCGAATACAGTCCACGTATTCCTGTCTCGCGAAGTATGCTCTGCGTCATTTCAAGCGTACTGGTGCTCTTTGCCAGTTGAAGACGCACTTTGAGTAAATCAAACGGATGAGCAGCAGATGTTGCTACCATACTAAAAAATTATATACGAATAAATAATACCTACTCTAAAGTAATGAAATAAACAAATTTTATGCGGCTTACTATCGCGTTTATTTTGGTTTACCAAAACTACCATGTTTGATGTTTTGATTTTGTATTGATATTGGAAACAATAACAGCATCAACCTGACACCTCAGTCTCTCGGTGACCACGATGGCTGCAAAGCTCTCAAAACGTCGGAATAATAAAATAGAATTGTAAAATCAAAACCAAAATAAACGCGATAGTAAGCCGCATAAAATTTAATTCATTCAATGTTCGCGCAAAATCTAAGAACATATTACTCTAAAGTAATAAAAATTAATATGTAGAGATAATGATATTAAGTAAATTGAGGTAGATACGTTATATATAAAGTAGTGAATGATGGTTATGAAGAGCGAAAAAGAGACAAATATATGTTGCTCTGCATCGCGACACTGACTTCAGTTTGCTTATTAGCATAGTTTTAACGTGCCTCTTTCGGAGCGCGTATAACATATCTTCGTCTTTTCTTATCATTGTGTAGACACGCCTATGTTCCCACAGACTATGTGAAAAAGACCTACTTGGTATACGTGATTGGATAGCCAGATATTGAGTTCTTGACACATTTAACTATGTTGTTTCCTAAATAATGACAATAATGAAAACTAACGCAATAAATAGCTAAACAGTTCCTTTTGAAATAAATATAATTGTAGTTGCAGAGTTTAAAGATGAGAATTCATTACTTATAGTATGTTTCTTACAAACTTGTTAATATAAATATAAGCAAGGACAAACCCCACTACGAGCTAGGCAAGCTTAAATACTTTCTAATTCGTTCTATTAAGAAAGGAAATAATTTTCCTAAACATAAATTCCAGGTACACTTGGGAGAAAATAAATCGAGCCACTCCAGTTAATTTCATGGCTATTCTACAATTGTATTAATCTCATCACACGTATCGTTTGAAAAGTAATTTAATATGCTTCGAAATTAGAGTAGTTTCTTGTCAACTTTTAATGAAACAAAATATAAATGAGTATTTTCAATTATTGTTATTATACGGTAATGTACTCCTTAATGTA
Organism: Tinea trinotella; assembly: GCA_905220615.1. Taxonomy (NCBI): domain Eukaryota; kingdom Metazoa; phylum Arthropoda; class Insecta; order Lepidoptera; family Tineidae; genus Tinea; species Tinea trinotella. The sequence goes on along the minus strand of HG992320.1, from coordinate 902,685 downwards.
AAAAGTGGTTTCGTTTATGATACATAGCCGAGGTTGAATCGCGTTCCTTATCAGTGTTTAAGAAAACAATCATTAAAATTAAAATTTGTCTCTTTAGCAACGATTGGGAGGGACGGAGGGTACGTACAGACGAATTGCGTAGAGAGCAAAGTGCCCAATGCTGTATTCGAGAAACTGTCAGTTTTGGACTTTAGGTCTCCCCTAGAAGAGTTAAGTTGCAAAAACATTTATTTTGCAAAATAAATATTAGAATAATATTTTGTAATTAGATTTTGGCCGGCATAGTGACGGCGACTGAGGCAGCCGTGAACTATCTCGGTTTTTATAGTCGTCGTTACTCTAAGACCTCAAATGTCGTGTCAGAATAATAAAAAGATTACAATAGGAGATAATAAACAACAAATGTGGAAAACTGGAGTGGCTCGATTTATTTGTCCCCAAGTGAATTTTGTCGCTTAGTGTTCTGATAGTATGGCTAAGATGCCCAATGAGTAAATATAAGTGATTAAAAACAATGTTAATTTACCCTGCGAAACCTCCGAACAAAACCTTCCATGTTTTAGGAACATCAGTATGTGAAAGAACCATACGATTTCATCGCACCACAATAGTGCGTTCTGGTTTAATTGGTAAAATAAAATTACATTTTACATTCACTGTATAATCGGCAATAAATCAAAATTAAATTACTATGTGTCATTTGTCAATTCAATTATTATTACTTTTAAAATGAAGGCATAGGATAATAATAATTCGACGGCAGGCGTGGACGAACGGTTTAGCGATTGGTTTGTTGCGCGTAAAGTCCCGGGTTCGATTCCCGGTCGGAGCAAATATTTGTTTCATAGCTTTTATTTGTAATATTTAATAATATTAAATATTACAAATATTTGTTAATAAAAAAAGAGAGATGGATATTTGATTCGGGTCTGGTTATCAAAGAGTGGTAGGCAGTGGTACCCAGTCTGCCGATTCGGGACAGTACCACCACTTTCAAGTATACAGACCGTGAAGTGATTTGGTCACGTTTCGGGATCAGCTTGGAAGTTGCCGGTTTCAACTAGGCCGGCATAGTGGATGTGATTGCTACTCACAGTTATTGAATTGTAGTAGCAGTGATATTTATTCATGGACCACACTTCGGCTTAACATCAAGCGGGGTGCAGTCATATGTCGAGTCACAATAAAAAATAAAATAAAAATATATTCAGAAGGGTTATCCGATTTTTTCCTTTATAAATACCTACTATTCTGGTATTAGCTTGTTAGAGAACTCTAAAAAAGCAGTAATAGTTACCCAGTAAGAAGTAGAGAATAATGTCTGCCTATCCAGGGTAATACCACAATTTACAAGTATACAAACTGTAAAGTTCTTAGTCGAGTTTCGGGATCAGCTTGTAAGCTACCGGCATAGTTAAATCAAACGTTAAATTTATAATAAAAAAATATAAGAAATGAATTTATAAATCTGATGTGGATGAATGCGTTATAAGAGGCAGACACAGGAGGATGTTTTTCGACCAAATCGGAGACATCTTCAAGAATGCTAGGTTGCCTTGTGCCCATAATAGTAGAGCTTGTTAAAAATTGAAGTGAGGGAGTTGTGTCAGGATCGTGGCAAGTGGGGCTTTATTGTCTCTGCCTATTCCTGTAGAGAAAAGGCGTGACAACTTGATTGATTGATTGAAATAAAACACTTTTTTATCGAAATAAATATTTATTGAATATAAAAAAACAAGATAACAATATAAAAAGTGAGTTGAGTTTAATTTAATTGGTAGAACTCCAGCGGTATGATCCTTCCTCGCCAAATGCTGGCACAGTTGCCTTCGAGCAGCAGTAGACACGCTTAGACTGGCCTAACGTGTAAATCATCGTTGCTCTAACTGACTATACAAAAATAATCACGCCTTTTTCTTTCATAGATAGGCGAAGACAATGTATTGTTAAGCAGTTTTTGCCTTTAAATGAAAACAGTCTCATTGTGAAGAGCTCTCTGATAATTTTAGTGTACCTTAATGTAAAACTAATATTAAAATGTCAGATGCAAACCCCCCCTTGAGTGCGATCATACTGAAAAGGAAGACAGGCAAATAATAAATAACTAATACATATATTTTTAATTAAATATGCTAGCTATTGTAAAATACTAGACTTGCAACGAATATTCGGCTATTATTCGGTATTCGGCTACTTTTAATCTATTTAGCCGAATACCGAATATCTGGATTCTATCAGGCCGAATACCTTAATATGTTTTGATGTATTCAGATAAGTCGTCAAATAAAATTGATTTATTTTATAATATACATTTTTTATAATCATAAAAGTAGTCATAATCTTCCACAACTTGACTTTTATATCAAAACATAGAGAGTGCGATAAAGGGGGCTTTCGTTATTCACGATGGCCGAACAGGCAGCGCGATAGCAACAAGCGCGCAAGACGATAAATCGGCGTGTCAGGAACAAGAAACAAACACGACGATGCCAGTTTTCCTGCCACTCGCTGACGGAATACTTTCGCCGAATATTCGGCTATTCAGCCAGAAAGCTCACAGAATAGCCGAATATTCGGTATTCGGCGTATGGCCGATTATACTGTACGTTGCCCGTTGCAAGTCATATGTCACTTGGGCGATCATGGGTAAAGTACCACTTCTAGTGTACAGATCGTGAAGTGTTTCGGGTTCAACTTAAAAATAGCTGGTTCCAACATAGTGGATGCGATTGCTACTCGAAATCATTTACTAGCAGTCGCCTTCATTCATGTACCGCATTTCAGCCTAACATCAGGCGAGGTGCTGTGATTAAAGATGGGACGATCTCAATATTTTTGAACCGAGTTAAATCGATTTAAAAATATGGATACTCCGATTCACAAACCAAATTGGTGAATTCGATTCAAACCGTTTTACAAACCGAGTTGACGAGTTCGATTCAAACCGGTTTACAAACCGAGTTGACGAATTCGGTCCGACAATATAAATTGCCTAATACACAGTATGGTTTGCTACAGAATTTCGAATGTGTATATATGACTAAATAAATTTGGTGTCCGATCTAAATAATAGTTCAAGCCAGTTTATTGTAGATATTTACCGAGTTGGGTCGGTTTAGGCCTCAACTCGGTTTAACCCGAGTTGAAAAGTCGAGCCGTTACATCTCTAGCTATGATATGTGGAGCCATTATTAAAAAACAAATACTCACCACTAAGCTACATATCTCAAATAAGCGGCATTAATTTGTTCCAGGAACATGAATGTGAGCACAGTGTGCGGCCCTAATCTGGCATAATAAGGCAGGAAGCCTTTCCACAATGAGAATACGCCCTCCTTCTTTATTAGACTCGTCACAACGCTAATTTGACTCTTGCCTGTCGCCGCTGTTTGGATTCTGCGAACGATGTCAATATTGCACAATAATAATATTCCATGGGAGTTTGCATTCCAAGCATTCCATTGTAGTTGAGGCCCATGGCAAATCTACTATGCGAGCCAATTAAGAATAGAACTGGCCAGGACGCCATCTTATTTATTTCCTCACTTATATATGGCATAAACTCTTGATCGCATTATTTAATAAAAAGACATTCCATTTTTTTATTAGTATTACGATCAGCGGGCAATGGAGAGAGCTGTGCTTGGTGTGTCTCTGCGCGATAGAATCCGGAACGAGGATATTCGCCAAAGTACCAAAGTTACCGACACAGCTCGAAGGAGCTGAAATGGCAATGGGCTGGCCACATCGCTCGAAGAACCACAACCGATGTGGAAAAAAGGTTCTAGAGTGTAGGTAGGCCTCCCACTAGGACTGACGACATAGTAAAAGTCACGAATAACCGGTGGATGCAACTGGCATCATGTCGTTGGGAATGGCGTTCTAAGGGGGAGGCTTATGTTCAGCAGTGGACGCCTTCTGGTTGATGATTATTATTATGATCTTAGATTAATAATTGGCCTCCAAAAATCCTCAACCATCCATCCTCTATGTCAACTTAGAACCGGCAATTCCGAAACGCGGTCAAATATTTAATTCCGCTTGATTTTCCACAGACGTTTTCGTAACATCTGTTTAGAAATCACATCCAGCCGAAAATTGTGGCTGATGCCGTACAACCTTAAGTTGAAAAGTTGAACTGTTGTTCACAGGACTCATCATCAGCCAGAAAACTGCTGAACATAGGCCTTAGAACGCCGTTCCCAACGACAAGATGTCAGTTGCATACACCAGTTATTTGTGACTTTTACTATATCGTCAGTCTATCGTAGATAGATAGATTTGGATGGGATGGGAGGTCTTCCTACCTAGAGTCCTGTATCTAAGTAATATTGACACAAAATCATTCTGCAAGGGTCGGAGGAACTCTCCATTGACTAGGCTACTCAAGCCACCACTACTAATCTTTTATTCTTTTTGTTACATTTCTATACTAAGCTGCTAAACGTGATAGTATCATAGAAACCGAGCGACCAAAATCAAATATTTATTGGTACCGTTAAGTAGATGAAAGCACCTCTTAGACCACGGCCGCCTTACGGAATCCAGTATGAGCGGAGTGTCTTCCACGCCACAAATTTACTCACCTAGTTTTAATAATATCAATAGGCATAGATGCAATAGTTGTGACCAAACCAGAGATCATCGACGACCAGAAGTGCAGCACTATACCAGGGGGCAAATGCGGCGCTAACATTTCTGATGCCTAAAAACATAGAGGAGATTAAGACGAAAGGGTTTAGTGAATATTGGTTTTCACTAATATATTGGGTTTAGTTGTGATGAATATCGTCTGTGCGACGACACGGTTGATCATTATCATCAATAGTCTCATTTTGGTGGAAAGTTAGTATTATTTTGCCAACACTATGCTCTTCGCACTGCTCCTTGCGCTGCTTCTCGTGCTGCCGTGAATACCACACACTCCCCTACTCGCGATGTTCATCGCATTGCTCCGATGGACGACAACATTGTATCTTTGACTCGCGCTAAAAAACCGACAAAACATGGATCGCCGGGCATGACGAGCAGCAGGACGAATGACGCAGCCACACTATGTCTCTGCCCATTTCCCTCGCCACTCGTCGAGTGTGTGGCCTCCCTATACAAGTATTATAGACAATGTGTGAGTGACTACTACTCACAGTTATTGGGTTGTATTAGCAGTGACATCCATTCATGGCCCGCACTCCAGCTTAACATCAAGCTGGGTGCTGTCATATGTCAAGTCACAATAGAAAATAATAAAGAATCTCACCTGCGTGTATGTACTTAATTGTGCTGCATTGACAATAATAGCTCTAATCACCGTTGGTGTTGCGCCACGCCATAGCTTCAACACGCCCTCCTCACGTGCTATCCTAAATTTAAGATTACATGTTTTTTTTATTGTGACTCGTCACCTGACCTCGACCCATCTAATGGCAAGCCAGAGGAGGTCTAAGAGTGCCAACGACCGAAAAAACCGAGTCATTTCACAGCTGTCTCAGTCGCCGTCACTATGTCGGCTAAAGGTGCTTCTTCACGCATCGCTTGAAGGATCCAAGGTTAGGATGAAGAGAACACATGGGCTGGCAAAGCATTCCACGCACCGTACCTTTTGGTTCGACTACCAATACGGTCGAGAAAATGCGGCTTCTTTCACCGACCTGTCAAATGAGCTTGGAGACGTTTTTGCATTTGTAGTAGTGCGCCTAAGAGCGCGTTTGCATTATTAACACACGTTACGAGAACACCGGAAACCGGGAGCTTCCCTTGCTTACCACCAGGTGAATCGGTATAGTCCAATAATCCCTATTATGAAATCCCCATTGATGGGGATTGTTAAACATCTACGTTTTTAGGAATTTTTCAGATATTTTTGATACAGGATACAGATCTCTCAAAAAAAAAGATACAGTCGCGCATTGGCCGGCACAATGAATGCCACAAAATGATATTTCAGCTAAACAAGTCTGAAAATTATAGTAACAATTTCAATTTAATTCAAATATTCATGCCTTTTCCCCCAGGTTTAGGCAGAGAAAATGAAGCGCCACTTAGCACGGATACATTCAATCAATCAAATTATCACGCCTCTTTTCCACAGGAATAGGCAGAGACAATGAAGCGCCACTTGCCACGATCCTGACACATCTCCCTCGCTTCCTTCACATTCAAAACTCTCTTCATACCAGCTGTACGGTTATGGGCACTAGGTAGCCTAGCTTTCTTGAGGATGTCTCCGATTTGGTCAGAAAACATCATCCTGGGCCTTCCTTGTTTAACTCATCCATCCACATGAGACAAAAACTAAAAACAATATATATGTATAACCTTATTAATGAATCGAATACATTTTTATAATTTCTTCTTTGCTCTGGTGGGAGTCTTCCATCGCCTGTCATCCTTATGAGAGCCACTTCTGCAGGGGTACCAATAAATGCACCAGTAGCACCTGCTACGATCCCCATCCCCATTTTTGCAAAATAACCGGGTCCAGAGCCATAATTACTAAAAATGACTTACAAATTAACTATTGCCTTAATAATAATTGCATTAACTTGATATCTTTTTCATTTGGCCAGCATAGTGACGGCGACTGAGGCAACCGTAAACTGAGTCGGATTTTTCAGTCGTTGGCACTCTTGTATTTCTCACTCTTGCTCACCATCAGGCAAGTCGAGATCAGATATCGAGTCATAATAAGTAAGGTACATCAACCGACTGCTACTGAGTTAAAGCTTTTATGCAGCGAGTTTTTAAAACCCAACCAAATCCAATTAACCCAAATTGATATTTTGGTAATAAAAAACTAATAAGCAATTTTAATTATACGGATTATATTTTAGATATACTCGTAGACAGCGTCGTCGTTCACTGTTTTGCGGTAAAACTCTTCACAACCGGCCCATTCGCAAATCGCCCATCCAATCCAAGATTTCTTCCCATAGAATGACCCGCAGGAAAAGACCTCGCCCACCAGGAGCGCAGTATTCTGGGCGTAAAATTCGTAAAATTCGAAACAACATAGGTAAGTACTGCGCTCCAAAATACAAATTTTAACTAAAAAAATCGCCAAACTGAATTGGGACTAAGCAGGTTATCTCTGCCGCATGCCTGATGCATCATAAGCAAAGTCCACCACTGAATAGACTCTAGAATGGAATAGACGTAGTAGGTCCAAACAGAAATGGCAAAATGCTGTAAAAGCTCATGATTAGTAATGAAAAACAAAGAGGGAGGCCTTTGCCCAGCAGTGGGGCAGTTAAATAGGATAATAATTATTGGTGCATTCCTGTCCATTCGTTTATTTTTTTTTCTTCTTGTTTATGGCTTTAGTATTTAACTTGCCAGTGTCAAAGTAAAAATATATGGTTCAATGTTAAAACATTGTCAAGTAAAGATGAAGATGAACCACGCGAGTGATTCATCAAATGATGATGATGATAGGTTGATGATGATTGTTTTAGTAAAGCGGCGGAAAGCCTTTACTAAAACTTCAGAAGGAGTCTTGGAGGGAACATGAAGAAACACGTTTCACAACTTTAAATTACTTGTTTATACTTAATCAACTTAAAAATGATTACTGGATAACAATTCCACCATTATTACACATTAATATTTATGAAAAACACAAGCTTTTCAAATAATTCAAAATTGCGCGTCCTGTCACTTGCAGTTGCCCGCCAAAACTCGCCCATTCGTTTACTTTCTTTTTGACAGTTCGAAATTAGTGATGCCCTCACAAGTTACCGATTTGAAGTTTTATCTGATTTTTATTTCATCTAATGGCGCATTCAATATGTCAAACCAGTTCAAACTTTGTATAAAACCTGGACTAGTTGTCTTTTTAATCATGTTCGCGATTTATTTTTCGTGCGTTTATAATAAGATTTTTTTTATATGATCGGTTTATAATATTTCAGGAATTGTTTTATAATCTGTGGTTGTTTGTTATGCACAGGGCACTTTACCAAGTGGGCGTTACCCGTCAATAAAGTACAAAATTAATGTAAATAATTCGAAAAAAAAAAGATACTTAATTCATAGGCGTGAGCTGTCAAAAAGAAAAACGAATGGACAGGGTATACTGTGATTTTTCTTACTTGGCACGAATAATAAACAAACATAAAAATCATCATTTCTCTAAGGAAACTATTTATTATATAGAATAAACATACACAATGTTACAAATGCATTATTATTATCAAAAACTATTCATATGAAAACGATAAATTTATAAATGACAAATGTTGTGCTCTTATAATATTAATAAAACCATTTTCACAAAATTCATAGACATTTTTATATATTCGTATTGATTCGCGTCAGTAGTAATTGTTTTTATCGTTAACCCGTCATTATGCCGAAAGTTTGTTTACTACTTTTGCCAAGTAAGAAAAAATGTACCATATAGCGGCTTCTCCAACCTCTTGAATGTATTTACATGTGTAATATACATGTAATAATGGTGGAATTGTAATCCAGTAATCATTTATCGAACGAGTATAAACAAGTAATTTAAAGCTGTGAAAAGTGTTTCTTCGTGTTCCCTTCAAGACCCCTTCTTAAGTTTTAGTAAAGGCTTTCCGCCGCTTTACTAAAACGATGATCATCTACCTCACTATCATCGTCATCTTGTGATGAATCACACGCGTGGTTCATCTTCATCTTTACTTGACAATGTTTTAACATTGAACCATATATTTTTACTTTGACACTGGCTAGTTAAATACTAATGCCATAAATAAGAAGAAAGAAAGAAATAGAAATCAATGAATATTTACTCTTTATATGCTTCTAGCAAATATGTGTACGTTCCAAGCCTCGTCGTCGTGTATGTGGCTTGCCTCAACAGCGCTGCCGACACCCCATCGTAGAGAGTAAAGAAACCCTCATTACTTATTATCTCCCTTGCCACAACAATGGAGGGACGTTTGATTCCACTCAGTTGCATCCGAGTTTTTATTAAGTCGAGCGGCTGTACAACTAGTGCGGCTGACATGCTGGAACATAAAACGGTAAAGTTTGATTCTTTTTAATGTGGCTTGAATTATGACACCACCCTGCTTGAATTTAAGAGCTAAGCTGTAGTCATTATCATCAGCCAGAAGACGTCCACCTGTAGAACGCCATTTCGAACGACAGGATGCCAGTTGCATCCACTGGTTATTTGTGCCTTTCACTATGTCGTCAGTCCACCTAGTGGGAGGCCTTCCAACGCTGCGTCTTTCAGTTCGTGGTCTCCACTCAAGAACCTTTCTTCCCTATCGGTTCTTCGAGCTATGTGGTCTCCGTTCATGGAAGCTGAAGTGCGGTCCATGAATACAGGCGACTACTACAATACTTTAATAACTGTAAGTAGCAGTGGCATCCCAAAACGCGACTAAGTCACTTTACTTGTAAGTGACTTACCACCACTGCGTACCACTCTTAAGGTGTGATTCCGATGGCGACCACAGTCTGCTCCATTTGCAGACTGCAGTTTGCGGTTGCATTAAATACGTGGACAGCTACATAGTCGTGCAATCGTTACAAAAAATTGCGTGATTCGTACAAACTTTTTTGGTCGGCATAGTGGCGGCGACTGAGACGGTTTGCTCAGGTGTTGGCACTCTTGGACCTCGATCATGGTTACCATCAGGCATGTGTAGCGTCATAATAAAAAAAACTTGCTTCCTAAATTATTTATAAATGTGATGTGGATGCGTTAAACGAGGCAGAACCAGGAGGGTGTTTTCCGACCAAATCATAGATATCCTCAAGAAAGTTGGTGTCTATAACTGTAAAGCTTGTATGAAAAGAATTAACAATGTAAGGAAGCGAGGGAGTTGTGTTAGGATCGTGGGATGTGGTGCTCCATTATCTCTGCCTATCCCTGTAGGAAAAAGGCGTGACAATTTGATTGATTGATTGAATTTCAAAAACAATTGTACCTACCCAGCAAGGCCGCCAAAAACAAACTTCAACCCATTGGGAATGTGTTTTGGTTTTGGGATATCTTTCGCAGCACACATATTTGGTTAAATAATTAGTTAGAGACTTTAAAATATTCAGTTGAGCTGACTTGAGGGGAGCTGCCCAACTGACACTGACATCCATCAACAGAAAAGAGTATTATTCGCAACCAACAGAAAACCACGGCCTCGAAATTAAAGGAAACAGCTCAAAGCAAACAGTAATTTAGTTATGGCTGGGAATAGATTTCCGAATTTTCTCTCCAATAGTCTGATCAGACGGAAATCAAACGAGGCATACATGCACAATACACATCCGAGTCGGAAACAGCGCCAAGTAGTTTACGAATTATTTGCCGGTCCGATTGTCTGAAGACGACAGGCGTAGACGAACGGTTAGCGATTGGTTTGTTGCGCGTAAAGTCCCGGCTTTGATTCCCGGTCGAAGCAAATATTTGTTTCATAGCTTTTATTTGTAATATTTATTAATAAAAAAGAATTGGATATTTGCTTCGGATTTGGTTATCAAAAAGTGGTAGGCAGCGGTACCCAGTCTGCCGATCCGGGGTAGTACCACCACTTGAACCCATGAAGTGATTTGATGAATGGATGTCACTGCTATACCGGCCTTGTTGGAACCGGAAACATCCAAGCTGATCCCGAAACGCGACAAAATCACTTCACGGTCTGTATACTTGTAAGTGGTGTTACTACCCCGGATCGGCAGACTGGACCCAAATTTATAACTAGACCCGAAGCAAATATCTATCACTTTTTTTTATTAACGAATATCTGCAATATTTAATATAATTATTAAATATTGCAAATAAAAGCTATGAAACAAATATTTGCTCCGACCAGGAATCGAACCCGGGACTTTGCACGCAACAAATCAATCTCTGACCGTTCGTCCACGTCTGTATAACAGTAACAGTGTACTAAATGACATAAAGAACGCTTTACAAAGTCCGATACGCATTACTCACCCCCGGGAACTGAAATTTCGTTGACTCCACGTCTTGTTTCATAGCCTGAATGACAGCGCTCCGTCTGATGAAGTTGATGTGCAATGCAAGAATGGCAGCGACTACTACTACTGCAGTTCATATTTGCCAGTAGCCGTCGCGTCCACTATGCTGGCCTAAATGAAACCGGCAATTCAATTCAAGCTAATCCAAGCACTACAGTCTACAGGAGTGTTTTCCAACGTGAGGCCCACGCCCCACAAGGGGGCAATCAATTAACTTCATATTACAATCCAATTATTAGGATGTGTCGTGAATACAACAACATTGTATCCGAAAATAAGTACAAAGTAGATATGTTTAATCCCTCTTTTAGCGTCTTCAAAAGACACATCACTGATATCCTCAAGCCTACTAAAATAGATAATAATTAAGTAATGAGAATAATTAGGATTCATTTAATTTAATTTGTAATTTTTGAATTAGAATTTTATATAACATTAAGACATTATTTTTAATTTATTATTTGAATGTAGTTATTGTAATTATTTGGATGTAATTTTATGGATTTTATTGGTAATTTTTATTTTATGTTTTAGGAGTTTTAAATTTATTGTTTTGCTGTGTGTACATACTTTTGGGACACAATCTAGTTTATAATTGTCATTTTGCGTAAATAAATTTAATGTAACGATTGTGTCCTGTCATGTATGCCTATAAATAAATATATAAATAAATAAATAAATGGACTTTGGGTTATTTAAATGCAATGCTAGATATTGGTGACAAATTTAACACAAAAAAGGCAAAATCATTTATATTTCTTAAGGAAACTAAACAATTTTTAAAGGGTAAAAATTATGTATGGGGGGCATATAGATTTTAGAAATTATAAGGTGGGGCATGGATTAAAAAAGGTTGGGAAACACTGATCTACAGTATGAGGGAATTAAAATAAACAAAGATTTATTAGGAAAATAATATTTTATTAACTATAACTTATAACAGAGATAAAATTGAATGTCACATAATACAATAGTACAGAAAATCGTGCTAGCATCCGTCCGTCCGTCCATGAATAAATGTTTTAGCTCAGTACAAGTTGGTTGATGTACTTCTCATGAAGGGACTTAGCGGACTACAGCTAGGGTTGCCAACTCAGTTGATCAATAATTCGGGAAGTGAATCAAATATATTTCATTTAAAGTTATATTTTTTTATTCTGCGATCAGTTTGTTAATCACCTTTCAATTACAGACGATATAATCATGAAATTGTTTACATGTGAAATCATTGATATTTGTGCATATGTATTTCAGACTTTTTCCGGGAGATTCCCGTAATTCTTGGAGGGTTGGCAACCCTAACTACAGCCCTAATTTAATTGGTAAACTAAGTTGAATATTTCTTTTTGTATGAAGTACAGTCAAAAACAGTTAAAATAAATCTCAACCAACTTTGTATAATATTAGTTTAGTTATCATCATCATCATCATCAGCCAGAAGGTGTCCGCTGCTAAGCATAGGCCTCCCCCTTAGAACGCCATTTTGAACAAGATGCCAGTTGCATCCACCGGTTATTCGTGATTTTCACTATGTCGTCAGTTCACCTAGTGGGAGGCCTACCTACGCTAGTTTAGTACGCCACTATTAATATTATTGTTTTTGTTTTTTCTGTATTGCGACATTGACCCCGACTTGCTCGATAGTAGAAGAGAACTTAAAGATTGACAACATCTGCCTCAGTCGCCGTCACTATGCCGGCGTCAAAGTCAAATTATAAACCAGATAATATATTACTCGTTAAAGTGACAATGTTTGTATGGGATTCCACTCCCATACAAACATTGTCACTTATATGGGAGATGATTTCATAGTTTTTGCGCGAACATTGATTAAGTAATTAAACATTTTTTTGCGGCTTACTAAACTACGGAGACTTTCTCCGTGACCACGATGGCTGCAAAGTTCTCAAAACGTCGGAATAAAATAAAAATGTAAAATCAAAACCAAAATAAACGCAATAGTAAGCCGCATAAAATTTGTTTATTTCATTGTCACTTATGACATTGGATTGAACCTCCAGCGTACTCTCGATCAACTTAACTACGTCATTGGATCAGCTATATATACCGGCAAATTTTTATTTTTTTATTGTGACTCGACATATGACAGCACCCCGCTTGATGTTAAGCCAAAGTGTGGTCCATGAATGAATGTCACTGCTAATACAATTCAATAACTGTGAGTAGCAATCACATCCACTATGCCGGCCTTGATGGAACCGGCAACTTACAAGCTGATTCCGAAACGTGACCAAATCACTTCACGGTCTGTGATACTTGTAAGTGGTGGTACTACCCCGGATCGGCAGACTGGGTACCACTGCCTACCACTCTTAGATAACCAGACTCGAAACAAATATCCAGCTCTTTTTTTTATTAACAAATATTTGCAATATTTAATATTATTAAATATTACAAATAAAAGCTATGAAACAAATATTTGCTCCGACCGGGGATCGAACCCGGGACTTTTCGCGCAACAAACCAGTCGCTAAACCGTTCGTCCACGCCTGTCGCAATAAAAAGAGCGATGGCATCCAAGCTGCGCAGTAACTTGTTTAGTTACCTACTTACTTTTTAAAGGTTTTACGATCAACATCCTAAAAGTTTCACTGGTAGAGAATGCCTTTGGCATTAAGTCCGCCTTTGTACTATTGTGCATTAAGTTTTAATAAATTAATAAAAATTCATACTTTCCATGTTACGAACGTGTATATATTTTTAAATATTACCAATATATTACGCGGACTTTATCCCAGCGCGGTCGTCCAGCGCTTTTTGAAATCTGCAGATACTTATGCTGCGCAGTTCAAAAGTCTGCTCTCTTTTTATCTGCCTGAACCTATACCAGTGATATGTATTTTATATTTTGTAAAATCGTATATTTTTGGCACAATTCTACAATTTCAGCACCTAAAGTAACTGCGAGAAGCTAGAAATTGTGTAAACTGAACATCTGGTTCAAATAAAAAAGTTGTTTGTTCTCAGTTTGCGTGAACTACACCATGAATTTGATTAAAGATATTTAAATGAATGTCACGTGATTGTAATGACCTTTTTTTATAAATTTCTAGCATTTTGTAATAAATACAATAAACTGACGTAGCCCTGTGTAGTCTGTGCCTAAAGTAGACTAAACATATTCTATTAACATTTATAAAGATATAAAACTTCTAAAGCTGGCAACATTTAATAAATACATCATATTTCTAAATATCTAACATTTAAAACAATTTCTTTTAAAGAAATAAGCTCGCTATTAATGTCGTATACATAAATATATCTCTATATGTTTATTAAATAATATAAAAAAATGGTGTAGGCCTCCGTAATTGTGCGTTTACACTGAAAGAAAAGAAAACAATTTTTAATTTTACATTTCTATATTAATCTACTAAAAACGCTTGCTTGCTTGTATCATAGAAACAGGACGACCAATGTACATATATCAAAGATTGGTATCTGCAGGTGGTTTTAAGTGTTCTTGTTCATTTTTTTATTGTGGGTCGACTTGTGACAGCTTCTCTCCTGATATTAGCCTTGAATGCGGTCGATGACGAGACTGCTACTACAGGTAAATAATTGCAAGCAGCAGTTGTATCCGCTATGCCGGCCTATTAGAACTGGCAACTTACAAGGTGATTTCGAAACGTGACTAAGTCACTTCACAGTCTGTATCCGTATACAGATCTATTCTTCTGCATGGTCCTTTGTATGAGATTGTTTCCGTGCAAGGCGACACTATTGCGACAATCAGCATTTGCTAAGTTATAGATTATAAATATGATGTTTGAAAACTATATTAATGCGGCAGACTGCAGACAAACATGTAGTGCAGTCTGCAGTCGCGGGCGGAACCACACCTTAAGCATTTTTTTATTATTGTGACTCGACATATGACAGTCCCCGCTTGATGTTAAGCCGAAGTGTGGTCCATGAATGAATGTCACTGCTACTACAATTCAATAACTGTGAGTAGCAATCACATCCACTATGCCGGCCTGGATGGAACCGCCAACTTACAAGCTGATCCCGAAACGTGACCAAATCACTTCACGGTCTGTATACTTGTAAGTGGTGGTACTACCCTGGATCGGCAGACTGGGTGCCACTGCCTACCACTCTTTTGATAACCAGACCCGAAGCAAATATCCATCTCTTTTTTTAATTTTTTATTAACAATTATTTGCAATATTTAATGTAATTATTAAATATTACAAATAAAAGCTATGAAACAAATATTGGCTCCGACCGGGGATCGAACCCGGGACTTTACGCGCAACAAACCAATCGCTAAACCGTTCGTCCACGCTTGTCGTCAAAACTACCATAAAGCATCATAACAACATACCATAATTAATGAGCAGCATATCTCAAATAAGCGGCATTAATTTGTTCCAGGAACATGAACGTGAGCACAGTGTGCGGCCCTAATCTGGCATAATATGGCAGGAAGCCTTTCCACAATGAGAATACGCCCTCCTTCTTTATTAGACTCGTCACAACGCTAATTTGACTCTTGCCTGTCGCCGCCGTTTGGATTCTGCGAACAAATACACATTTCTTATATTATATATTTTTTATTATTTGTTAACATTTGTATACTAAGCTCCTAAAGTGTATCATAAAAACAGGACGACCAAAAATACAGTGGTAACGGCGAGTGGTTTTGAACCCGTGCTCTAGGTTTGAGTAACCATTGCACTACCACTGCAACATCATTATTAAAAGCTGGTAATTTGCGGATGTTTGCTCCGGATCTGGATCTCCCAGTCTGCCGATCCGGGGTAATACCACTACTTTCAATTGTACGGAGCGTGAAGTAACTTAGTTGCGTTTCATTGTTTTAAAGAATGAAGCTTATTTTATATAAATGGAGTATATTCACTATCATCATCATCAGCCAGAAGGCGTCCACTGCTGAACATAGGCATCCCCCTTAGAACGCCATTCCGAACGACAAGATGCCAGTTGCATCCACCGGTTACCCGTGACTTTCACTGTACACTAGGCTTTTCACATATTAACAACCGGTCACACGCAAGTGATAAAGCGCGGCGTGGCTCGATGGCTCGTTCGTATGTGTCCCTCCCTCTAATTTAGAGCAAGGCCGATTGGCTCGGAGACATGGCTCGTCCGTGTGTGTCCGCACTTAGTCTTAGGCTTCCTGCCACTCTTAGCTCGTCAATAAGGTCTCATTTCATTTTTAACAGACTTCAAAAAAGGAGGGGGTTCTCAATTCGACCAGTATGTTTTTTTTATGTTTGTTACCTCAAAACTTTTGACTGGTTGAACCGATTTTAATGATTCTTTTTTTATTTGATAGCTGATGCTTCCCGTTTGGTCCCATTTTAATTTGGTCCAGTTCTGATAATGGCATCCATGAGAAAATCATATAAGTCTTAAATTTTCAACATTCTGATGTTTGTTGGCGGATAACTTCGTTGTTTATGATTAATTTTGATAATTCTTTTTTTGTTGAAAAGAAGATATTTCAAAGGTGGTCCCATGATAAAGAAATCAGGGTTTAACCGACTTCAAAAAAGGAGAAGGTTTCTAATCTAAAATGATATAGGTTTCTAAATGTATATATCTTTTTTATGTTTGTTCGCGGATAACTTCGTTGTTTATGAACCGATTTTGATGATAAGGGAATCAAAGTTTAACCGACTTCAAAAAAAGAGGAAGTTTCTCAATTCAGCCGTTTATATTCGTTGTTAATGAACCGATTTTGATTATTCTTTTTTTGTTGGAAAGAAGATATTTCAAAGGTGGTCCCATGATAAGAAAATCAGGGTTTGATGATGGCAGACCAGAGAAATTGAGGGGATCTTCATCGTAGGGGCGACTAGTGCGTTTGTTAAGTTTTTTTTATTATGTCTAATCGTTTCCGTCTATCATTTTCCGTCTGAAGTAACCGTCTTCTCTTCATTCGAGAAGCATCTTTGCTCAGTCTAACCATCACTTAAAATCGTAAAATAAAATAATTTCTAACAAAAAAAAAACCGAGTCATTTAGTTAAATAGAAATGATTAAATAATTACTTTATAATTTTGGAGTCGGTGCCAAGTCAATGCTACAACAACCTTACTACTATATCAAATTACTAATTACACACAATATTATTAAATATTCTTATAAAAATATAAGAATCGGTACCCACTAACTATCAACGTAACTTTTTTAATATTATGTACCTAAATACTGGCTTACAAACTACTAGTAAATGAAAACGAATTATGAAAGGACACTGAATACAACTTAGACATATAGTAGCTATTTACATAACAAATGTACTCAAGATATCAATGTTGAAATAAATCAAAAGAATTTACTAAAATGAAATACTCAAAATGGAATCCAATGGCATTTAAATATGAATAACTATCCAATACTTATAATAATAGCATGAACGTATTAAATTTAAAAAAATCACAAAATCTGTTAGCAAAACCTAAACAAGGAATTATAAGGAAGTACTGATAATTACCACATAACAGATATTTCGTGATAACTACCTACTAATATTATCGTCAGTTGTTAGAAAGATTCATCTATACAGAGTTATTGTTTTACTTGGCACCGACTTTAAAATTATAAAATAATTATTTATTCATTTCTATTTAACTAAATGAAAATACGTATTACTTTGTGCGAAGAAAATTTATTTTTTGCTTTTTAGTTTACTATTTCAAGTCGTTTTTTTTTTGTTAGAAATTATTTTATAGAAATTAATTACGACACCACAAATAGAATGTACTCACCTAGTTTTAATGATATCAACAGGCATAGAAGCAATAGTTGTTACCAGACCAGAGATCATCGACGACCAAAAGTGCAACACTATACCAGGAGGCAAATGCGGCGCTAGTATTTCTTGGGCCTGAAAATATGTAAATAAAAACAGAACTGAACAGATACGTTAAACAAGGCAGGCCCAGGAGAATGTTTGCCGACCAAGACATCCTCAAGATCAAGAACCATAGTGCTTGTATGAAGAGAATTGTGAATGTGAGGGAAGCGAGGAAAATTGTATGAGGATCGTGGCAAATGGCGCTCCATTGTCTCTGCCTATCTCTGTGGGAAAAGGCGTAACAATTTGATTGATTAATTGATTGACAAAATCTGACAGATCTATCTGTCATCAAATAAGAATTTTTGTGTTTGGATCCTTCAATTTTTTTATTGTGACTCGACATATGACAGCACCCTGCTTGATGTTAAGCCAAAGTGTGGTCCATGAATGAATGAATTTCAATGATGTACATACGTGTGTGTGTGTGTCCAATGGATGTGACTGCTATCCAGTATCAACTTATTAAGTTGCCAGTTGCTTGTAAGTTGCCGGTTCCAACTAGGCCGGCATAGTGGATGTGACTGCTACTTACAGTTATTGCACAGCAGCTTACCATTTAAGGCGACCGTGGTATAGTGGCAGTGCAATGGTTACGCAAACTGAAAGCACGAGTTCGAAACCACTTACCAGTACCAATGTATCTTTGGTATATGTTTAGGCACAATAACAATAAAATTTTCCCCAGTTTTGGGGAATTTTTCCTCACCTGTGTGTATGTGCTAAGTTGTGCAGCATTCACCACAATGGCTCTGGTGACCGTTGGTGTTGCGCCACGCCATAGCTTCAACACGCCTTCTTCGCGCATTATTCTGTGAGTGAGGAAAATATACTTTTTTTAAACAACCTTATTTTGTTGGCATAGCCGGCTAAGAACCGTTAACCGAATCGTTTTTTTAGCCGTCGGCGCTCTTAGACTTTTTGTAGTGTATGAGGAATACACACATATAATATACGTGCTAATGCTAGATGCACGTGGCACAGTCTCGTGCGTATCGTAGAACAAGAGTGCCCTGCGACGAGGGTAGACGCGTGGCATAATACGTTGGCGAGCCTGTGATTACAGTAATCCTTAGTTATCTGTGTTACTACTGCATGAGGTACTATGCAAACAATACAGTTGGCATAGCCGACTGAGAACTGTAAACCGAATCGGTCTTTTAGTCGTCGGCGCTCTTGGACTTATCCTTACCATAAGCTCGAGATCAGATGTACAGTGTCAACAATATAAAGGCATTACTAATGAAGAAGTAAAATCAGTTGAAACTACCCTCAAAATCAACTGACGTTCAATCACATATTATTGTAATTTTAAGAGCCGGCATAGTGGATGGGACTGCCACTCGCAGTTATTTAACTATAGTAGTAGTCGCCTCTGTTAATAGACCGCACTCCAAATTAATATCAGGCGGGGTGCTGTCATATATCGAGCCACAATAAAATAACTAACCTTATTAAAGCATCGAAGACATTCTTATAGTTCCTCCTTTGTTCTGCTGGCAGTCTTCCATCGCCTGTCATTCTGATCAGCGCCACTTCAGCTGGTGTCCCAATGAAGGCTCCAGTAGCCCCAGCTGTACAACCCAGTAGAGTTTTCGCAACATAACGAGGTGACTCGCCGAAGTAACTGAAACGACAAACGGATTGGTTAGCAGTGTTAGGATATCAGTTTGTTACGCGTACGGTCCAGGGTTCGATTCACGGTCGGAGCAAATATTTGTTTCATAGCTTTTATTTGCAATATTTGACGAAAGGCGTGGACGAACGGTTAGCGATTGGTTTGTTGCGCGTTACGAAAAAAATCTAATGGTTATCGCTTAAAAAACCGAGAACTTGGAAATCAAAAACTATTTTTGTGATAAAGTTGCATAAATTTTTTCTTAAAAATATAAAGTATTTGTAAATTCTGTTCGATTAAGTGTTTTTTTGAGCATTTCTTTTTTATTGAGCATTTCTTTGAGTTGGAAACATTTCAAGAAGTATAGACATCGATGAAGTATAGTTATTTGATCGTCAAAAGTACCTCAAATATGATATAATGCTATTAGAATAAGAATAGGACTAGCTGTTGACTAACTTCACTTGACTGATTTAAAAGTGTCTTTTTCCTGAAGGTCCGCAAAGAAAAAAACACCATACTAAAGTGAAGTTGGTTGCAGAGTTAAACGTCACAAAATGGCGCCGATTCGGTCCTATTCTTATTTTAATTGCATTTTAATGCGTCGAAGATCCCGGCCTATTAAGTACTTAATTCAAAATGAGTTACAATAATATTCTTTGCTGGTCATTATCTTGCTTCTTGGATTGCCGTGCTAGGGGGAGTACAAGCGAACAACGTACTATAGTTATTGCGTCACAGTGTTCATAGTTAAATGCGATAACAACAAGTCAAATGTCACATTACTTGTGTAAACTCTCCGCGTGATAAATATACCAATATTAGTTTTTTCGGTTAACAACTCCACGGGTCGATATATTTCAATCACTTAACGATTGTTTAGCACTCGTAACTTGATTCTTTACAGCCGCCATCACGGCCTCTGAGGTAATACATTAACTCGTGATTAAAGGCGACCGTGGTGTAGTGGCAGTGCAATGGTTATGCAGACTGAGAGAACGGGTTCAAACCACTTGCCGGTACCAATGTATCTTTGTTATATATGTAATTTGGGTGTCCTGTTTCTATGATGCAACACTTTAGTAACTTAGTATAAAAATTAAAAATATATATATGTAACGATAAAAACGAGTTAACAAAAGACGAAATAAGACTGGGACAACCGTCAAGACTCGGTTTGTACAGTCGGCGGTACTCTTGCTTACCATTAAGAGGGTCGAGGTGGGATGTCAAATCACAATAAAAATAATAAAAAAGACAATGAACTTTAATCAGGGCGGTGTAGTGTTTGTGGCCCAGCAAACTAAGAGCCTTTGGTTGAAAACCACTTGCATGTAGCAATGTATTTTTGTCGGTTCTATTCTATGATATTATAGAACCGTTTTTAGCTTTTATTAGCTTTGTATAGTTGTCTAAAAAAGAATACGGTTATTATGAAACTAACAATTAATCAATCAAATTGTCACCGTTTGTCAGAGACAATAGAGCGTTACTTGCCATGATCCTGACCAACTCCCTCACCTCATTTTTGCTCACGCGCTTAATTTAGTTTGGTGTAATTTTTTATATCCAAATGTTTCGTACACCTGAATGTTTTGTTACACTATCTCCTCGAGACGGGGACTCTAGTATCAAGAAAGGTGTGGTAGTTAGAGAGCCCACTATTAAATTAATTGCTTGTTTTGTACAACAGTTCGTTACGCGTAAAATCCCAGGTTCTATTCCCGGTCAAAGCAAATATAAACTTTATAGCTTTTTAGAAATGTTTGTAAATATTATAATAAAAAGAGGCGGATATTTGCTCCGGGTCCGGGTCCGAGAATCAAAGAGGTGCCCAGTTTGCCTATCCGAGGTAGTACCATTATGTGATTAAGAGATTGTTTTGCAAGTAGCCGGTTCCTAGGCCGACATAGTGGATGTGACTGCTAATTGCAACAATTGTAGTAGCACTCCAGCTTATGACCAGCGGACCGACCGCGTAACTCAATAACGATGAGAATGAGCTTTGTTTTGACAGTTGAACTTCATTAATGAGCATCAAAATCGATGAAACAATTCACACTGAGAATCGATGTTCATTTTCATTAACAGTTCAAGCTCAATGAAACTCATTGTCCGAATGAATAAGTTGTTTTTGACACTAATAGTGACCGTGTAACTATTTGACAAATGGGAATGAAGTTAATTGTCATTACCATTGAAGTTGCGCGGTTGAAAGCACAATAGAACAAAAGGTATTGGGCCCCCGTATTTCTTTCTTTAATCAAACGTAAGGTAATTTCTTTTACCAAAATGCTGACGTTAGAAAGAACACAGAGATCCCTACTAAAACTCATATTCTCAAAACCATATCGCTAAGTATGAGTAGGAGTAGGAGTCATGAGCTATACACATCTACCAAACTACTTACTGTCAGACAATCATACATATTATTGACTATACTACGAACACATAAAACAACTACATTCACACCTGAAAAAACATCTAAACGCAGACGAGACCTAGTTCTTAATCCACATAAAATTAAAACAGCATTTGCAGGGAGACAGTTTCAGTTTAGATCAATATACTTATATAACAACATAAACCAAATACTTAACATATACCCCATGCTTACATTTAAACTTAAAAATACTCTTACCACATGGTTAAATACTAAAGACTACAATTTTACAGAAAACCTACTAAAGGTAATTAAATTAAACACACCAATACCATACTACTCACAACAATACAAATTATATATAAATATTTTCTATTGTAAAATATTCATATTTTCTTATTAGCATTTATTACTGTATAAAAGATTAGCATGTATCTTTTTATTTTTATTTTTGTTGTTTCCTGTTTTGTAATTTTTTTTTTCCTTTTGTACTTTTTCATATACATCTCATAGCTTACTGAGTGAGTCAGGGAAAGACGGGGTTGTCCTGTAACACAGTGTCTCACGCAGACCTAGTACAGGGACCTTCAATTCACAGATTTATAATGTAAAATTTGATGTTAATAAAGAATTTTTAATTTAATTTTTAATTTTTTTAATTCAATTTCTCATCATCCATATGTACCTTGCAGTGTATGAGGAATACATACACATATACGTGCTATTGCTACATGCACGTGGCACTGTCTCGTGCGTATCGGCAGAACACGAGTGCCCTGCGACGAGGGTAGACGCGTGGCATAATAAATACGTTGGCGAGCCTGTGATTACAGTAATACTTAGTTATCTGTGTTATTACTGCATGAGGTACTATACAAACACTACATACCTATTTTTAAGTTTATTCTGGTGCAATAAAGGATTTAAATAAATAAATAAGGTGGTATTGAAAGAGTGGCCTATTCTCTTATCAACATAAACGTAAAATCTTAAGATCAATCAATTTACGGATTGTTGATAACTAAGATTACATGGATTATGTGGAGTACTACATGTTTCATTGATTGATAACTGCTCTAGATTGGAATAGACAACGATAGTTCTCCAAGTGCTAGCGCCAACTAACGAAACACAATAGAAACGGAAAAATCAAGAGTGGTAGGCAGTGGTACCCATTGCCGATCCGGGGTAGTACCACCACTTACAAGTATACAGACCGTGAAGTGATTTGGTCGCGTTTCGGGATCAACTTGAAGTTGCCGGTTCCAACTAGGCCGGCATAGTGGATGTGATTGCTACTCCTAGTAATTGAATTGTAGTGGCAGTGACATCCATTCGTAGACCACACTCCAGCTAAACATCAAGCGAGGTGCTGTCATATGTCCAGTCACAATAATAGTTTAAAAAAAACTAAAAGAGTTTATTTCGTAACGTTTTCCGTCTACCAAAGTATTTACACCATAAATCTTTTTTTTTTTTTTTTTATTGTGACACGACATCTGACCTCGTCCCGCCTGATGATAAGCAAGAGGGTGTCCAAGAGTGACGACGACTGAGAAAACCGGGTTTGTTCACGGCTGCCCCAGTCGCCGTCACTATGCCGGCCAAAATCAAATATTTCTGATATAACTACTGACTAGGTATAAATAAAATTATTATGAAATAGAAGAAGCGAGCGCCCACGGCCATTTTTTATTTATAGATAACTATTTTACCAATAATACAAGCAAGCAATGTTATAGGCGACCGTGGTGTAGTGGCAGTGAAATGGTTACGCAAACCGAGAGCACGAGTTCAAGACCACCCACCGTTACTAATGTATCTTTTTTACATGTACTTTGGTTGTCCTGTTTCTATGATACAAGCACTTTAATAGCTTAGTATGTATAATAAATGTAAATATTTGCTTACCACCAAAGTACTTACTAGCTTCAGCAGTATCGGTGTGCGACATATGACAGCACCCTGCCTGATCTTAAACTGAAGTGCGGTCCATGAATGGAGATTGACTACTATTACACGTTTGGACAAGCTGATCCCAAACGGGGCCTAAGTCACTTTACGGTTTGTATACTTGTGAGTGGTGGTACTACACCGGATTGGCAGACTGGGTAGTACCACAAACCGTTTGCCTACAATCAAAGGATTTATTTGGAATTAGCGAAAAGCACTAAAAAAACCAGAAGTGAGGCGAAGCGTGATGCTCAAGATCGGTAAAAATGGTGAAATACTAAGGCTCATCCAGGGAACACCAGGTAAACGAACGTAATAAGGCGGTCATGGTCTCTCCAACCAAGAGCATCCGATTCAATACCACTTGCTTGCACCAATTTATCTGATATACAGACTTCTAGTCAGGGCTGTCTTTAACCTATTGGAGGCTCTGCCCCCCTAGCACGGCAATCCAAGAATCATGATAAAGAGCTGCAAGGAATATCATAGTAACTCATTTTAAATAATGTAATAGGCCGGCACATCAAAATGTCCAAAAAATAATAAATAAGTGTTCAACATTGTTTTGTGTAAAGTTTTACAGAAGCTTAAATATTATTTTTGGACATTTTGATGCATTGTTCTGGTTGAAATAAGTTGCATTGATATTCTTGGCAGGATCTTGTTCTTGGATGGCCGTGCTAGGGGAACAGGCCACATTAGAATAATGGGGCCACTGTGAGATTGACAAAGCACTATTTTGTTAGATAAGACAAAGAAAGTAGATAAGCCAGGTTCTGGATTTATTATTAATTCTTTACTGTTAAAAATCTATGTTGATTAAGGTGGTAGTGATTAAGTACCCTTCTAAAAAGGTGGGCAAAATCGCTAATTACTTCTTTAATATCTGTGTTTTTAGATATATCACATTGAAATTTTTAGCAATGTGGCAGGAACTAGGGCTTCTATGGATAGCGGGGCCTTGGGCACGTGCCCAGAGTGCCCAATGAGAAAGATATAGAAATGTATAGAAAAGATATAAAACCTATAAATATAGTATAGAAATGTAAAATAGATCATTGACTATTTTTGTTTATATTTTACTTTTTAACTACTTTCGTATTTTGTTTCCAAATCCATTATTTTGCCTGTAATTTGAGTTGACTGTTAATTGGCCCTATAATAGTTTAAGGTATATTTTTTATACTCCTAATTCTACTAAAAAAAAATAGATAATAACATATTTTCATTTCGTTTATATATAAACACTGTGAGTGATTAAAATTTTTTCACGCTGATTGTCGGCCGAGGTCGTGTTCTTATTGTCAAATGAAGCGACTTCGTATCTATTTAAATTATCATTCACCAAAATGCAAAGTAAACTTATATTTAAAGATTTTTCTTCTAAATTAGCTACCTTCACACATTTGAAATTAACCACACATAAAACCTGTGTGGTTAAATGATCCATTGTCTCTGCTAGTAGATCTACTTTTTTCTATTGTGACTCGATATTTGACAGCACCCCGCTTAATGTTTAACTAGAGTGTGGTCCATGAATGGATGCCACTGCTACTACAATTCAACAACTGTATGTCTCAACCACATCCACTATGCCTAGTTAAAACCGGCAACTTACAAGCTGATCCCGAAACGCAACCAAATCACTTCACGGTCTGTATACTTGTAATTGGTGGTCCTACCCCGGATTGGCAGTCTAGGAACCACTGCCCTGCCTACCACTCTTTACAGTCGGATGTACCTTCTGAAGTTTATAGCGTCGTATCAAGTGTACAGGTGTTAATTGCAGAATCTGAGTACTTAATGTAAAGTGTCGACTTAGAATTGGTAAAGACGTGTCTGGTTTCGTTTTAAAGACGACAATGAGCAATAGCCATACAAAGGTAACTCCGGTAGATACAAATAGACCTACAACCATGGTCAAAACGTCATGTGTTTTTTTTAATAAAGGACATCATTCATTTTGTATGAGGACTTGGGCTTAATTGTATTAACAGTTTAATATGCATCTTAAAATAGTTTGATGTACAAATATTATAATGTAATTGGAATATATTCTTTATTTTGCATAGTTTGTTCAAAGCAGAACAAAAATGGCGTAAATAACAAATAAATAAATAAACTTTTTCAAATAACTAAATTGTACAGAAATTAAAATCAAAATTGTTATTAGTTTTATCAATACAAGGATCAAAACTACCATTTATATATTTTTTCATCATTGGACATTACAAAAGTAGTACATAAAAGCCCATACATAACACAAATAAGCTAGGTGACGTTTTACATTTGTAGTAGTGCGCCTAAGAGCGCGTTTGCATTATAAACACACGTTACGAAAACACGACATGTCCTTAGGTTTTATTTGGAAGCAATCGAAAGATAACCGGAAACTTTTATTGGAAAAGCGAATTAACTATTTGAAATAACTATTAAACTATAATATTAATTAGTAAACTAAACTATAACTATATAAACTATAAGCATTTTGAATTATAGTTTTAACAAAATAAGCTAAATTCCTAAAAAATGCTGTTATCATTTATATTTCGTAAGGGAACAAAACAATTTTCAAAGGTTAAAAATTATGTATAGGGTGCATAATTTTTTTAAAAATGAAAACCTTTTTTAGGGTATGGCCTAAAAAAGGTTGGCAAACACTGGTATAGTCAAAAATCACTATTTTGAAAATTTTTTTGGACCTTTAATTTTTTCCTTTACTGTACAGAATAACTTTCGTATTTATAATAGAAGTACGAGCATACATCAAATACAAAAAATACTTACTCTGTATAAGCTTCAAGCAAGTAATTGTATGTACCAAGTCTGGTTGTTGTATAAGTAGCTTGTCTGAGCAGGCCAGCTGACATTCCAGTGTACAATGTGAATAGACCCTCTTTGGCTATAATTTCACTGGCAACTTTGAACGAGGAACGTTTGACTCCACTCAGTTGCATTCGAGTTTTGATCAAATCGAGCGGCTGCACTACTAACGTAGCTGACATTCTGTGAAGGAAACAGATTTTTTATTATTATGACCGGCATTGTTACTGCGACTGAGAGAGCCGTAACTAAGACGGTTTTTCAGTCGTCGGCACTCTTGGACCTCTCATCGTTTACCATCAGTTAGGTCGGTGTACTATCATTTACAAGAATACAGACCGTGAAGTGATTTAGTTACGTTCGGGATCAGCTTGTAAGTTGCCGGTTCCAACTAGGCCGGCATAGTGGATGTGACTGCTACTACTTACTTATTATAGTAGCAGTGACATCCATTCATGGACTGCACGCTATTTTTTATTGTGAGACATCTGACCTCCACATGTCTGAAGGAGTTCCAAGTGCCGATGACTGAAAAATAACCGTCTCAGAACACGGCTGCCTCAGTCGCCGTCACTTTGCCGGACTATATTTAGATATTGCATGTAGAAAATAAATTTAGAAAATGTTAAAACATTTAAGAAGTGACGGTAATTGAGATTATGTACTTGAACATTTTTGAGATAAAATAATATTTTCTTGTCAAAATAATAATCAATACAATTGTAAAGGTTGCGTATACATTTGTTAGTGAATGACTAGCGAACTGCACGCGACCTTAACGTACGTAATAACCAGTTGTTTTTTCAATTGTGACTCGACATAATTTAGGTTTATTTATTAAGTAATTAGGCTCCGAAGGGGCACTTTTATACGTCAAAATTACGTAATAATAATAAATATAACATAATAATTACAATACACTAAAAAATTACGACAGCTGCAGATAGGCAGCACCCTGCCTGATGTTAAGCTGAAGTGCGGTCAATGAATGAAGGCGATTGCTACAATTAAATAACTGCAATTATCAGTTGTAAGTTCAATGCGCCACGTGGACATTGGTTCCAAAATGCGACCGTAGTGTACAGTCAGATTATCTTAGAGACGTTTTTGCATTCGTAGTAGTGCGCCTAAGATTATGATTTAATTAAATGATTTGACAAAAACATTTGACGATTCTGGGTTTGACGAAATGTCGGAATAAAACGTTTGAGTTACTAACTTTAAAAATAGAAAATATTAAAATATAAAAAAAATAAAACCTATAAAAGTTAGTATTTTCTTAAATTTTGCGCAAACATTGATTATTGAATTAAACAAATTTTATGCGGTAAGTAAGCCGATAGTAAGCCACATAAAATTTGTTTAATCCTATAAAAGTTGTTTATGTATTTATTTGCTGACTGTACAAACGCAACATCGTCTCCAAGCTAAAACTTAACATAATGATAGGAGATTGTAACATCTTTATTTACCGCCACGACATAATGCAAACGCGCTCTTAGGCGCACTACTACAAATGCAAAAACGTCTCCAAGCTAATCTGACTGTAGTGGTAGTAAAATCACTCACCGGTACCAATGTATCTTTGATCTGTATTTTTTTAAATATATTTTATATGCAGATTTCTACCAATGACAAGAGGAAGTGTACTAAGCCTAGTAATGAATCAGTTAATATAGTAAGTCTACTAAAATATCAGAAAAACAATTGTTCTAAGATTTTTCGTGACGTCAGTAACTCTTTGTTAAAATCCAATGACATTATTGCAATCAATGACGGCTGATAAGTAGAAGATAATACCACAATATTATGATAAAATCAATCACCTAATTAAAAGTATTACATAGAAACCATTATCAAAAAAACAGAATCAATCCCACAGGAATATGCAAAAAACATTTACTGTACACTGATCTCATTTATTAACCGAGATCCTGCCACAATGGAACCGCAGGAGCCTCCTTAGTTAGACACTAATACCATAATCTCAAAATCAATCAAATTGTCACGCCTCTTTGGCATGGGGATAGGCAGAGACAACAGAGCGCCACTTGCCACGGTCCTCGCTTCCTTCACATCCACAATTCTCCTCATACAAGCTTTACGGTTATAGGCAACCCAGTTTTGTTGAGGATGTCTTCGATTTGATCGGAATACAACCTCCTGGGCCTGCCTCGAGGTTTAGGCACATAGAAAGGATGAGTGAAAGTAGATCGACGAAAGCAATTTATAAATATTGTATAATCTAATTTCAGAAAAACTCTGTCGCAAAGAAACCATAAGGAACTTTACAAGAAAACATGATTTAGACCTGAGGTAACCAAATTTTAGCCCATAGACTACTTAAGGTCTTTGTTTTGCTGTCAGTAGATCCTTGTCTGTAGTATTTGTCAAGTTTTAGTCTGAAAGACCTTTTTAATACTAATTGGCCATATTTGCGTCCATAGATAGATCAATATTAGATTCTGCAATAAACGCAGGACATTTATTTATTTATTTATTTATTTATTTTTAGACTATAGAATCCACAGGATCACTCAGCCAAGTCAGGATTACAGTTCTCATATTGATAAAAAAATATTTAATTCTAATGAATCAATGTGAATTTGAATAGATCACGAATTCCGGATACAAAGAAAGTAAAAATAAACGAAGTAAAGAATAACAGTTATTACTTAAGGAATAAACATATACAAAAATATAAATTAATTATAGTAATAATAATAATTAGTGTGCAGTTGTATAGGGGCTCTGTCATGATTGTGTCAAAAACAGTAACAAT
This sequence comes from Tinea trinotella, assembly GCA_905220615.1. Lineage (NCBI taxonomy): Eukaryota > Metazoa > Arthropoda > Insecta > Lepidoptera > Tineidae > Tinea > Tinea trinotella. The sequence goes on along the minus strand of HG992320.1, from coordinate 873,305 downwards.
AAAGCATTAAATATATAATGTCATAAATATAATTAATTAATATATATTAATTATTTAGGTACTTTACGCAGCTGTAAAAGTTATGAAAATTATTTATGAATTTATATTCATGTCAAACTAACAATATAATATACGTGTAATATAAATAATAAAAATTAATAATAATAATTAGTGTGCAGCTGTATAGGGGCTTTGTCATTGTAATTAAAATTATATAAATTATAATATAATATAAATATTACATGTCAAGATAATTAATATTGCTGTAAAGGAGCTTTGTCAAAGTAAGTGTATAATGTCATAGATGCCACGAATTAACATTGATAATTACAAATGTACGCAGCTTAAATAAGTTGTGTATAAATGTCAATAAAAACAATAAATATGTATTATATAAAAAAAAAAATTAAACAATATCCTTATCCTTTAGGGCTTCCTCTATACTATAATATGCTTTGTCTATTAGTATATTTTTAAGTTTACATTTGAACTGTTGTAGATCAAGGCTCTTTGTATCTTCCGAGAGCTTGTTAAAAAAAGTAATGCAATGGCATATAAAGCTTTTTGACATTTTATTAAGCCTGTGCTTTGGTAATTCTATTATTGCTTTACGTCTAGAATTTTCTCGGGTAGGTTTAACCGGGTAATCATTAATATTCTCTTTAATGTACAACAGGCAATTTAGAATATAAGCACTATACATCGTTGGTATTTTTAGCTGTATAAATGCTTCCTTACATGACTGCCTAGTCCGAAGCCCCGCAACAAAGCGAACCGCACGTTTCTGGAGAACAAAAATGCGTTTGGCTTCCGCCGCAGTACCCCACACCAGGAGACCATATGTCATGATACTGTGAAAGTATGAATAGTACACTGATTTTGAGGCCTTTACATTGCAATATTCTCTGACCTTTTTTACGGCATAGCAAGCAGAGGACAATTTTTTTGAAATAGTATCTATATGATTTGACCATGTTAGCTTCACATCGAGTTCCACACCTAGAAACCTCGTATTTGATACTAAACTTAGGGATCTAAGGTTTACTATTTCATCAAGTTCTGTTGTGTTCTGTCTGCCATGTTTGTCTAGAGAGAAATTAATTAATTTTGTTTTATTAAGGTTTAGTAATAAATTGTTTGCTTCAAACCATCTCTCTATGCTATCAACTAAACAAGTTATTTTATTAGGTAGCTCTTTCCTATCGTTACAATTTATTAAAACCGTAATGTCATCAGCGTACATTATCATTTGGAGCTCTTCAGGGATACACATACTTATATCATTGATATAAATCAAGAAAAATAATGGTCCCAGAATAGATCCCTGAGGAACTCCAAGCTTTATGTTTTCTCCACTAGAACGTCCTCCATCTACTTCCACAATTTGATTTCTATTTTTTAAATAGGATTCACATAAATTTAGATCTTTACCACTAAATCCATAATAGCTGAGTTTGGCTAAAAGGATATCATGATGGACGCAATCAAATGCTTTGGATAAGTCACAAAATAAACCAAGAGGTTTTTGCTTCTTATCCAGTGCACCAATTATTAACTTTACTAACTTTGCCAGTGCCTGAGATGTTGATTTTTTCTTTCTGAATCCATATTGATGGTTATTAAATAGGTTATTAGATTCATAATAATTACTTATGCGCGTGTACATACATTTCTCAAACAATTTACTAAACACTGGCAAAATAGATATAGGTCTGTAGTTTCTTACATCACGGCGATCCCCTGTTTTGTGGAGCGGGATGACTTTCGCGCATTTTAACAGATCTGGGAAGACTCCGCTTGACATTGCGTCGTTAATTAATTTGGTTATCGGTTGTACTATTTCAGTTAACAATAATTTTAGCAGTTTTGGTGTTAAATGCCATAGGTCCGCTGACTCCTTAGGTTTAAGATATTTGATGACATTAGCAACTTCCAATTCTGTTGCAGGATAGAAGATATTTTTGCTAGTTATTTCATTTTTGTTCATGTAGCTGATCGTATTTATCTTACTACAGTTTAGTACTTTTGTGGCGTCCGCAGCTACATTACTAAAAAAAATATTAAATTGATTTGCTACATTATTTTTATCACTGTAATTTACATTATCAATGTTTAATTCTAACTCTGACAAAGTATGACATTTATGTTTTCCACTAATTTCCTTTATTATTGTCCAAGAAGTTTTAATTATATTTTTCGAGTTTAAAATTCTTTTTGTTAAGGAGATACGTTTAGCCTCTAAACATACCTTTTTATAAATTTTACTATATTTCCTAATATATTGTCTAAGTTGTTCGTTCTCATTCACTGCTGCAACCTCATAGAGATAAAATAATGTGGTCCTTGATTTTAATATACCAGAAGTTATCCAATTACTTGATTGTGGTTTTTGTTTTATTACTTTTTTTGTTACAGGTATAAATAAATTACACTCCTGTATAAATTCTGCGAAATAAGATTTAAAATTTAAACTATCATTTTTAAACAATTTATTATTTTGAATAGATTTTTTTAAGTTATTGATTTTTATTTCTGTAATTTTCCTACTAGATTTAGCACTACTATATATATTTGTATTTTTATTATTATGGATTTCTAGTGTAATTGATTGTGCCATGTGATCAGATTTTATTCCAGGCATTACACAGGTGCAGACAACTTTACCATCGCAAAAAAAATTGTCGATGCAAGATTGTGAGCCTGGAGTAATTCTTGTAAACTGAAATATGCGTTGCTTTAAATAATAGGAATTCATTAAATCTATAATATGAGTGGCATTTGAAATTTTACAATTCTCTTCTATAGGGAAGTTTACATTGAAGTCCCCACATACAACAATATTTTTTTCGTTTTTGTTAGTTAACTTAGATAAACATTCGTCTAATTTTTTAACAAATAAATCCAAGTTTGCACTTGGGGAGCGATAAACAGTAAGAACTATTAAGTCATCCAACTCCACACAACTAGCTTCAAACTCTTTGTCAATTGAGAGTTTTTCGATATCAGGCCTGTTCTTAGCTTTTAATTCCTTTCTAACATAAATAAGTGTATTGCCTCTTTTAAAATGTTTACGATGGCTACTACTTTTTATGCAATAGTTTGTGATAGAATGTGTATCCAATGATTCGTGATCTAACCAAGATTCAGTTATACAATAAATATCAAAGTTATTAATTCCTAAGAGGATTTCCAAGTCTAAAAGCTTGTTGGTTAGTCCTTGAACATTTTGATGTGCTATTTTAATATTACATTTCTTGGTTTGAGTATTTATTTTGTTGGGTTTTATATTCCTGTTTTTAACACTGTGATAGGTCGAAAATTTTGATTTATGTCATTAATGTTATTATGTGACTTATCCAGGTTGGAATATATATTGTGACATGACACATTGATGTTGTAACTAATAATGCTTCTATATTGCTTCAATGTTACCCGGTTATAGAATAGTGAACTTATGTTTACAATTTCAAATATACTGTTCAAAACAGCAAGAGTATTTAACTGTGAATTTATTTTACCTATATACTCGTTAATGTTATAATTATCAGTTTTATTAAAATTTACTTTATACGGAATGTTAGTAAGTATTAGCTTTATATTTTTGTCTCTGGCATTAACCATCAAACTTTTAGCCTGACTGTAATATTTTTTTAAATCTCTAAAATTCAAATCAAAATCCCTAATAATGACCGCTAGAGTCCTAATGCCTCCCTGTACTATTGAATCGGCAGCTTTCTTCATTATGTAATCAATAGGTGCATCATTATAAGTATGACAACAAACTTCGTAGTTGTTTCCTAATTTATTGTTCATCATTAGTCCAAAATTTTTCATGTTTTTATCTCCAATAACTTTAACTCTATATCGAATATTTGTAGTTTTGCCTTCAAGAATGTTTTTTTCTTTAGGTTTTATATCCTGAGATAGTTTATTCTGAATATGATTTCTATTAACAACTTCTTTGGTTACTTTTGTACTATTTGTATCTTCGGCTGTATTATGTATACTTATTTTTGGTATTATTGTAATAGCTTGTTCATTCCTAATATCTGATTTGCGTCTTCTTTTATTTCGTTTATTTTTTCTTATATTTTTTTGCATTCTTTGAATTTCTTTATTTTTTTCTTTTAATATCGTTAGGAGCTTATTCTTTTTACATTTATTAAAGTTCTTTTTCAACTCTCCACTGTGTTTCGTACAATAGTCATCTTTTTCCTTCGATTTTAATAGTTTACTTTGTAGTTTTATATTTTCCTTTTCCATTTCAAACAACTGTTTTTTTAATGGCGTCAGTACATTATTCGTAATTAATTCTATGTCCAAATTTTCTTCAACCAGAGTCTGGTTTTGGTCATTTAGTTTATTTAATTCAATTTTTAAATCGTTGTTTTCAGTTTCTTTTTCTGATATTATTCTTTTTAATTTTTGATTTTCAATGCACAGCTTCTCAAATTCTGAACTATTTTCCTCTTGTTCCACAGTTAAGGTTTGTATTAATTTGTCCTTTATTGTTATTTTATTATGTAAGTTACTAATCAGAGTTTCGTACGTTTTATTGTCCGTTCTCAATGTTAATATTTCTTTTTTAAATTCTACTAATTGACTCTCAAGCTCATTGATGGTTTTGTCTTTATTTTTCAAACACTGAGACCTCGTGAGATAATTTTTATTACTCATATTGAATTGTTTTGATCTAAACGGACCTATTTAAATAATTAGATCACCTCTAATCTAGTGGGATTTATATTTTCAATCACTACTAATAAAATTTATATAATATATGTAAATTTAATTAATATTATAATTACTTGACATTTACAATGTTAATATATTGAAATACATAGGTTTTATGTATCTCCTCCTTACTTAATTAAATCTCTCGGAATAATACATTGAATTTATTTACAAAAAAAAAAGCAAAATTTAAAAATCATTAAAAAAAAGTCATGTATAAAAGAATAAAACAAAATAATAATAAAAAATAAAAATATTCTTAAAAAAAAAAACCAAACAGTTTAAATTTGAACCCGCGATCTGAGTTGCGGAATGCAGTATTAACGCCACTCGCCCACCGAATCTTTACGTGCTATGTTGAAATCTGGCTTCTGTATCGAAGATTTAATAATTGTTTAGAATGAAAGAGTTAGTTGTGATTTCTTGTGGTGCGAGCGAGAGAAGAAGAGTCTGGCACATTTACCGAAGAAGTTAGAATTTGTACTTAATTATTTCACTCAATTAATCACTAATCACACTCTATTGTATTATTGAACTAATTTAAATGAAGCAATTAATAATTTTAATAGTAAAAACTATCTACAAACAGCCCAATATCACATGAACTAAGATAAAAATGCACTGTTTTTATGATCACGTAATTAAGTCATTTACACATAAAATTCAGTATTATATATATATCACTGTCACTTCACGTAAGGCTATTTTATTTAAGTTAACATTGCTTTTGTAGAATTTAACGCTATTATTAATTATTTAGCATTTATTTTAGGTAGCTTATTATCATTAAAGATGATAATAAGCTGGCTGACCAACTATTACCTATATATCTTTACATTTAGGCTCAACATGTCAGCATCCTCTCTGATGTTAAGCTACAGCGGAGTGCAGGAACATGTCGGCCTAACTGAATTCCAGCAAATTTCTAACAGATCCTAAAAAGTAACACTTTAATCCACTCTGAACAAGCAGACTGGGCAAATCACCACTAAATGTCTGCCCACCATCCATAATTTATCCATCAATAATCCACACCATAATATTTAGGCAGCATTGGGGAATCAGTGCTCTTGGACTGAAGACCAAAAAAGTTACTAAGGAATAAAAGGAAGTTAAGCTCAAATATTGAGTCCCGATTGTGCAATAAAAACTCTTTTTATACAGTAATTTTAACCTTGCTGTGATATATGCATTATGTTACTTTATTTAATAACTACTTTCATATGAATTTCAGAAATAAGGTTGCTGGTACTAACAGGACAAAGTTCATTTAAAAATTCATGAAACAATATTTGAAAATCATTATTCATTTTACTATTCATATCATCCTCAAGAAACCTATGTTGCCTAGTGCCCATAATCTTAGAGCTTGTATGAAGAGAATTGTAAATGTGAAGGAAGCGAGGGAGTTGTGTCAAGGTCGTGGCAAGTGATGCTCCATTGTCTCTACCTATGCCCATGGGAAAAAGGCGTGACAATTTGATTGATTGATATTTATATAATATTAAATCGTCATATCGCGAATCTACAAAAATAGGCAGAAACATTGAAGTGTCACTCTCCACTATCCATACAGAACTCTCTCTACTTCTTCACTTCTACAATTCTCTTCACACAAGCTCTATGATTATATATAACGTCAAACTTTATTATATAACAGTAAGAAATATCCGATGATATTCCATCATTATTATTTGCAATTGTAATTGAAGTCTATTAATGTAAATTTGCACTTAATAGTTAATTTAAAACAAGGCCATCTTAGCAATAATAAGTTTTAAATTATGAAATTAGTCTCACTGCAATCCAATATAAACCAACCGCAGTTCCAATTAGAATAAGACTTTCTCACTAAAGGACAAGTTTACCTTAAAATAATATTAAATTTTACATACCCAGCAATGCCGCCGAAAAGAAACTTTAATGCATTTGGTATAGTTTTTGGTTTATCTTTCGCGGCACACATATTTGTTAAAACAAATCTCTATCACAGTGTAAGTTATCGAATAAACAATATTTCACGTATAATTTGTATTGGAAGTTTATCACACGCCGGACAGCACGGCAGACCTGTCCAACTGTCAGTCAGCGAATAACCACAGATTATATAGTCTTATGTACTAGAACAGATATGACAGCTTGATAGGCGAATAACCAGAGAGAATGTAAGGCAGCATCTGTGCAAAGAATTCGGACTTAGACACAGAAGGAGCCCTAAAATTTCAAAATATAACCGTTTATACCATTTTCACTTATGACATTAAAAAGAAGTCAGAAGGGGATAAATATACATTTTTAAACTCGTAATTTAGAAGGTTGTCGCTAGGTTTGATGATCATTTGAAAACCTAATTTGAGAGAATAACAAATGATATTAAAATACTTCAAAAAAGGATGACGGAACAATTAGGCCGCTACTCTTACTACCACGTGACTTTTAATTAAGCAGTATTAAAAGTCAACCACTATTACAAGTGGTTGTATTTGCAAAAAAGTAGTGCCCACCTTTGAAATAAAGGAATTGAAGTACAAGTAGTTTTTTCTTTCAGTCACACGTGGTATAAACATAATATACATGAGACAAATAACAATGAATTAGTTCTTATTTTAGCACAGATTCTATTCTTTCCAAATTTGACTTGTCGTCTATAGTGACTGTGGGTCACTATAGACGAATTGTAGAGGGCGTATTCGCGTTAAATTATCGATGATTGCCGACATTCGAGCGCAATCGCCGTTGTGTCGGTTTCGGACCTTGGAAATTCTTTCCGGTACCTATCTATCTAATATAGTCTATATCTAAATGGTATCAAAACGAGGCACGTCAAAATTATGCTAATAAGCAAACCTGAACTCAGTGTCGCGATGCAGAGAAACATATTATATTTGTTTTTTTTCGCTCTCAATAACTATTCATTCAGTAAGACTGAATGAATAGTCCACTTGTTTTATATGCCTAGTCGTGGTTGATAGATGAAACTCGTGCAATTTACGAACACTAAAACTCGTGCAGGTGACGTATCTACGTCATTTAATATCATTGATTGATTAAATTAGGTTCGAATAGTGTAGGCAAGGCGAGATTTTAAACTGGAGGGCGATTTATGAATGGAGTAAAAGTAAATAACTGCAAGTAGCAGTCACATCCACTATGCCAGCCTAGTTGGCCTAGTGGCCGGGTCCGGAACCGGTCTGTATACTTGTGATGGTACTACATCGGATAGGCAGACTAGGCACCACTCTTAGACAGACCTCGAAATATGAGCCTCTTTATTTGTCTGTAATATTCAAATCAATTAAATATTACAAATACGAAGCAAATCTTTGCTCTGACCGGGAATCGAACTCAGGACTATGTATTTCTGCTATATGTCAAGCCTCAATAAAAAAATGTCTGACAGCAATCTTGCAACGCTATTTAGATGTAGCTTGTGGCATTGCAACAATATTAGTGGAATGCTTTACTAGCCAATTTGGCCTTGCCATCCTATCACTTTGGACCCTTCAATCGATGCGTGAATGCTGCCACAGGTTTTTTGTAGTCGTCAGCACTCTTGGACCTTCTTCGCTTAACATCCGGCGAGTTAAGGTCAGATCTCGAGTCACGAAAATAATAAAACAAAATATATTTTTAATAGTTTATTAAACAAACTTTAGGTACTAATTAGAATAAATTAAAATGGGTCTTATTTATTGTATCTACGGCTTCGTAAGCCATAGAGAAGAAACGTGTGTAGGTAAATAAAATATGCTTAGTAAAGCATTAAGACTAGATATTGATTAAGATCGGATATAAGATCGATTAATCGAATTTTCGGGCTTAAAAATCGATACTTCACCCTAGAAAATTGATGTTCAATTTTTTGTTTCCAAAAAAAAAAATTATTTACCTACAGTAGGTAAATTTATTCAAAATGGAGAATATATAGAGTAGAGAAGCCCGAATTCACACGAGAGCTATTAATTAGCCTTACATGCCCCTATAAGAGTTCATCGCGATGAATTAATACCAAGTGGCCAATCAACCAATCAAATTGTCACGCATTTTTCCCACAGGGATAGGCAGAGACAATTGAGCGCCACTTACCACGATCCTTACACAACTCTCTCGCTTCCTTCACATCCACAATTCTCTTCATACAGGCTCTGTGGTTATGGGCCAAGACTCAATTATCATCACGTTCACTCAACAGCTTCATAATGAGTATGGTGGGATCATCTGTACTTTGCTACAATTGGGAATTAAAAGATACTTATATACTTTACTTACTACGAACAAATCGGAGACATCCTCAAGATAGCTAGGTGGCCTAGTGCCCATAACCATAGAGCTTGTATGAAGAGAATTGTGAATGTGAAGAAAGCGAGGGAGTTGTGTAATGATCGTGGAAAGTGGCGCTCCATTGGGTCTGCCTATCCCTGTGGGAAAAATGCGTGACAATTTGATTGATTGATTGATTATATACTTTGTAATGCAAATAAAAAAATGTCTTCTTTTATATCTGAAACTTTGGTATGTAAGAATTCCCTGTTATTAATAATACCAGTTATTTTCTTGTTTTTCATGAATGGATTTATATTTACATTGTAAATGACAACTCGAAAAAGAAATACTATCATTTAGACCTTGATTTTTTTGTAAATCGATTCATTAAAATGCGATTCGAATCGATTTAAAAATCGATCTTTTTAAGAAAGAATCGCCCATAAATCCCCCGTTTAATCTATTAAGACCCCGTTTAATCTATTTTGATGTACTTAAATCTACATAAATCACATAAGTTTCAACAATCTACATTCTACAAACAATTATTTTTATTTACGTATTATAATACTTTTCTAGCTTATATTATAGCTAGTTCCAAACTTTATCTCCGAAGACCGAAGTTAGGCGCACGAAGTTACGATATAGCAGGACACGAGGTAGGTGAGAGAGCTTATTTATATGACTGTACCTGCGCGAAGTTATGCTTGTAGCTATCGCCCGCCGTAAAGTTTGGTTTGAACTGAACTTTGGATCATATTAAACTTTGGATTGGATTATACTGAATATTGGATAGAAACAAATTGGAATGTGTCAGCGTGAATTTTTCTATCCAATTTTCATGACTAATTTATACAGTCATGTAGGTATAGACCCGGTAGATAAAAAGAGCGCTGAGTTTTGAGCTGCGCAGCATAAGGATCTGCAAATAGAAAGAGTGCTGGACGACTGCGGTACAGTCGTGCACATAAATGATATTTTCGAATCTATTTTATTTTTTACTAAAACAAGCTACTAAAGTGCTTGTATCATAGAAACAGGACAACCAAAGTACATATAACAAAGATACATTGGTACCGGTGGGTGGTCTCGAACTCGTGCTCTCGGTTTGCGTAACCATTGCACTGCCATTACATCACGGTCGTCTTATACACATTCATAAAACACAAAGTAAGCAAAACTAATGAAGCTAGCGCTCTTTTTGTCTGCCGAGATAAATAATGACTATTGAAATGATTTTAAACAAGCTAAGCACGTTTGAGCACGTTTTAGAAATTTTCTTTGGCCGGCATAGTGACGGCGACATAGGCAGCCGCGAATAGACTAGGTTGGACTCTTGGACATCCTCCTGCTTATCATCAAACAGGTCGTGTTCAGATGTAGTGTCACAATAAAAAAAATACACTACAATATTACAGATTATAGTTTTTTTTACATTTATATACTAAGCTACTCAACGTGCGTGTATCAGAAGAAACAGACAGAGTTTGGGTCAGAGTCAAAAAGTCGAAGATTAACCTACTAGAGCTGAGCCACAACTCCACAGCCACAAAATAAGAAATAACACAGTCTGAGGGGAAAATCCGGTCTCAATATCGACCAGTAGTAAAAATGTAAAGAAAACATGGCTTTGGAAAAATGACAAACATTGTTGGTAAAGACAATGTAATGTTTCGTAGTATCGTTTAGTAAATCGTTAAGTAGAGAAAAAATGACCATATTATAAAGAAATTGTGCAGAAAAATTAAAAAGCTTTAAAATTTAAAGAGTTAAACATCTAAAATGAAGTTACATTTCTCAATAGTTACCTAAATAGATCTAAGTTACACAGAAGCGTAGCGTGCCTTTGCGGGGCCCCGTATAATAAATTATTTGGGGGCAGTAACAGTTCGTGCAGATATAAGTTACTTCTGCCAAACTATTAAACAACAAAGGTTTTTAGTGTACAACTAAAAGTGACAGTTTGTGCAGTTTTAATTTATTTTTAATATTTTAAAACTGCACGACCTCTCACTTGGAGTTACTTCTGCCAAACTATTAACAAACAACAAAGGTTTTTAGTGTACAACAAAAAGTGACAGTTTGTGCAGTTTTAATTTATTTTTAATATTTTGAAACTGCACGACCTCTCACTTGCAGTTACTTCTGCCAAACTATTAACAAACAACAAAGGTTTTCAGTGTACAAATGCAAGTGACAGTTGTGCAGATATTCACTTGCAGTTACTTCTGCCAAACTACTAACAAACAACAAAGGTGTTTAGTGTACAACAAAAAGTGAGTTTGTGCAGTTTTAATTTATTTTTAATATTTTGAAACTGCACGACCTCTCACTTGCAGTTACTTCTGCCAAACGATTAACAAACAACAAAGGTTTTTAGTGTGCAAATGCAAGTGACAGTTGTGCAGATATTCACTTGCAGTTACTTCTGCCAAACTATTAACAAACAACAAAGGTTTTTAGTGTACAACAAAAAGTGTCAGTTTGTGCAGTTTTAATTTATTTTTAATATTTTGAAACTGCACGACCTCATACTTGCAGTTACTTCTGCCAAACTACTAACAAACAACAAAGGTTTTTAGTGTACAACTAAAAGTGACAGTTTGTGCAGTTTTAATTTATTTTTAATATTTTAAAACTGCATGACTTCTCACTTGCAGTTACTTCTGCCAAACTATTAACAAACAACGAAGGTTTTTAGTGTAAAACTAAAAGTAACAGATTGTGCAGTTTTAATTTATTTTTAATATTTTCAAACGGCACGACCTGTCACTTGCAGTTACTTCTGCCAAACTATTAACAAACAACAAATGTTTTAGTGTACAACTAAAAGTGACAGTTTGTGCAGATATAAATTATTCACTTGCAGTTACCTCTACCGAACTATTAACAAAAACAAAGGTTTTCAGTGTGCAACTGCAAGTGACAGTTTGTGCAGATTTAATTATTCTTAAATCTGCACAATCATTCACTTGCAGTTACCTCTGCCAAAATTACTAACCAACAACAAAAGTTTTTAGTGTGCAAGTGACAGTTCGTACAATTACAATTGTACGTACAAAATTAAATTATTTGTAAAAACGGAATGTTAATTAATATTATTGTATAATATTAGTGAAATCATTATTATTGGAAATCCCGACTTTACTAATTTTGTGCATTTAGGGATTATCTAGGCCGGCATAGTGGATGTGACTACTACTACTTACAGATATTTAACTCTGACAAGTCATCTTCATTCATGGCCCACACTCCAGCTTAACATCAGGCTGGGTGCTGTCATGCCGAGCCACAATAAAAAAAAGCCAAATGTTTACCCTTATAGACTAGTTACATTAAGAGGGGACATTAATTATTACATTAATTAAATAGAGGTATTGATTATTACATGAATTAAGTAGAGTAACCAAGTAACTTTTAACTGGTGACAAGCGGTCTTACAGGCCGAGCGGCGTCAGTGAATTGTCATTTCACCCCCTTCCCCTCACTTCTTTTGTTTTAACTTCTGAGTAGCTTCGACTTTAGTTGCGCCCACGCCGCAGAGAGGGATAGTTTGCGTCGTATAATCGTAAATCGGTAAGTTACATTGATGTACAGTTCGGTGGCGGTCTCTCAGAGCGCATGTCACCACTTACGTAACTTTTAAGTAATTTTGCTAATATTTTTTTTTGTATTGCTACTATTACTTGCAATGAATAATTACCCACCTCCAAAAAAGAAGCGTAGTGAGTTGAGAGACGAGAATGTAGTGTCAAACACTAGAAAACGACTTAGAAATCTCAAATTAAAGAATATCTGGAAGAATCAAGTGGAAAATATTCCCGAAAACTTCATCATAGAGCAAAGTGATCATGACTCGGAAACTGAAGAAAGTGTTTCTGAAGATGAAGAACCAATTCAGGAGAATCCAGTCAGATATTGATGATGAACCTTTATCAAGATTAGTTAGATGTTTGTATGACAAAAATCGATTCAAGTGGGCAAAAAATCCCCCAAACAGATCTGTGCGAAAAGGACAACATAACATTATAGCACGTATGCCCGAATCAAGGTTGGTTGTACATGATGAAAGAGACCCCTTTTCTCTGTTGCAGAAAGTAATGACTCTGGAGATCTTAGAAGAAATATTAAAGTGCACGAATGCCAAAATTCGTGAACTCAAAATGATGTTCAGAAAAAAGAAATCGTCCTGAATTACAAGATTTAGATATGATCGAATTGCGTGCATTTCTTGGTCTTCTTATGTATACAGCTGTCTAACTATGAAGATAGTCAGTACCTATTTGCTACTGATAGGACTGGTAGAGACATTTTTAGATGTGTTATGTCACAGAAAATATTTCTGAATTTATGGTTATGACTGCGGTTTGATAACGGGGCAGACCGAGAAGAACCCAAACAAAATGATAAGCTACCTGCGATTTCCAACATATTCTGAATATTTGTGAATAACTGCCAAACCCTATACAACATTGTGCAACTATCGACGAAATGTTGATAGCTTTCTGAGGCCGCTCTTATTTTGTTAATAAACCCCAAGTACGGTTGGAAGATGATGTGTATGTGCGATACTAAGACCTTTTTATAGGGGCAAGGGATCTGATGGTGAAACATTATCAAACGAAGAAAAGAAGTTTTTGGTTTCATCACAAGCAGTGATTCGCTTGACAAAACCCATACACGGAAGTAACCGTAATATAACTTTCGATAATTGGTTCAGATCGATTGAATTGCTAGATGCATAAAAAAACGAGTGCTTACATGTGTGGGGACTATAAAAAAAAAAACAAAAGGGAAAAGCCCAAAGAGAAAAGGCCCATACACTGCCACATACACCTACAGCGGTAAGTGATCAGCGCCCCAACACCCTTCCGGTGACCAAACCAGCCATTCTCTTCACCCCCAAGAGCCAAGCAGCTACCCACCCCATCCGAAAGAATAAAAATCTGGAGAAATAATATCAGCTTTACAGACACCATTAAAAGTTAAACCAATATCAAACAATAGACTTCGGGTTGAATTTGAATCCACTGAACAAAGAGCTACAACACTGGAAAAAATCAAAAATAACCCACACCTTCAAGCAGAAGTTCCTAAAAACCTTAGTCCCATGGTAATTCTTAAAGGAATATTTAACGACACCCCCTCTGAACAGATGACAAACATCATATACAATCAAAACGATATAATGAAAAACTTTTCCCACTCTGATATACAATTTAAGCACAAAAGGGGTATCAGAAACGAATCCCAATACAATGCTGTATTCCTGGTCACCCCTCCTCTCTGGAAAGACATAATCACCGACAACAGAATAAACGTCAACCACCAAAGAATAAATATTGATAATCATGTGCCATACCTACAGTGCTTTAAAAGTTTACAATTCGGCCACACCAGAATACAATGGCCCAACTAAAACACCGCCTGCTCCCACCGAACATGAATTTAGAAACTGCCTCTCAAAACTCAAATGCTACAACTGCAAAACTTCACCAAGCACTCAACATAGCGCCACATCACTGCACTATCCCAAAGTCTCCAAAATACAAGAAGCTACCAAAAATATAACCAATTATGGATCATAGGCCAAACAATTCCAAGCAAGACTTCTACAATTGAATATTTATACGTTATTAAACTGTTTTAAAAGATTGAGGTAAGTATGGTAACAATTTCTATGCCCGATACGTCTCGGCGGCCTCTCAGACCGTTCGTCACCAGTTACGTTACACAAAAAGCATATCACCAGATAAAGTTTAATTATTACATTAATTAAGTAGACATGAATTATTACATTAATTAAGTAGAGACACGAATCATTACATTAATTAAGTAGAGACATGAATTATTACATTAATTAAGTAGAGACATGAATTATTACATTAATTAAGTAGAGACATGAATTGTTACATTAATTAAGTAGAGACATGAATTATAAAATTAATTAGGTAGAGTCACGAATTATTACATTAATTACGTAGAGACAATAATTATTACGCCGTTGACGAGTAGATACAGATCATTCCACAATTTCCATGGGTGATTGAGAGCCTGAAAACATTATTTATTTTATTTTTTATTATTATACATTTCTATACTAAGCTATTAAAGTGCTTGTTGTATCATAGTAACAGGACAACCAAAGTACTTATGTCAAAGATACATTGGTACCGGTGAGTGGTTTTGAACCCGTGCTCTCGGCCTGCGCAACCTGCCACTACACCACGGTTGTCTATAATCGCCATTATTTTGTATTATTATTATTGGTCCATTTAATTGTTGCTGAGCCCGTAATGCCCGAGCTGATTTTCGTAATAAATAACAACGAAATGACGTGTCAGCGCTCTTTTTATCTGCAGGGAACTATACACAGTATGGTTCAACTTACAAGATTCTCTTGTGAGTTTTAGCAGTCGTTCCTCCGCTTTACTAAAACCAACATCATCTATACTAATATAATAAAGCGGAAGAGTTTGTTTAAACGCGCTAATCTCAGGAACTACTGGTTCGAATTGAAAAATTCTTTTTGTGTTGGATAGATCAATTATCGAGGAAGGCTTTAGGCTATAGAACATTACGTTGCGACTTATAGAAGCGAAGAAACAGTCGAAAATGTGGAAAAAACGGGGAATATTATTCGTCTTTAAGGGTTTCCGTTCCGTGCGCTGCGAAAATCGTTCGAGATACCCAAAAATATGTATGAAAGAATTATTCCTCTTTAAATTATCTAAAAAAATGTCCGCGACCGTATATGTCTATCTTTTAAGATTAACTCACAATAACCGTTTTTATGATAGTTAAATTTGATCTAAATTATTGCATTATTACAAATTATTTGTCAGAGTTGTATTAACATAATATTATTATTCTTTATCGAAATAAATGTGTTATTAATTAGGAGTATTTAACTGTGAACAAAATTGTCATTGACATCACCTAATTTCAATAAACATCTTATAAGATAATACAATTTTAAAATAACTCTGAAATAAAATTCACACGCGTCGCATGATAAGCGCTAACCGGCGGGCGAGGAGAGGCGGTGCTTGCGGGCGAGGCGGAGGGGGGTGTAGCTCTACGAGGTATTGTCTGTCTAAGCCGAAATGACTCGCCCCTCCACTGCATTTACGCATACGAGCAAATATAAAATATGGATAAAACACACCGAAAATGCAGTAATTGGTTATTCAGTTGCTGGTAAGACACAAATGAGGAACGAACGTGATGAAGTTTAATAGTATAGTTAGTAATATTTGCATTCACACATTTAAATAAACTAATAAAGTGGAGGGGCGCGTCATTTATAGACAGACAAGCATACTTTGCGGTCGGCTCCCTACTGATCGGTTGAATGCAGCGTTAATTTGTTTTTACGATATAATATCATCGTGCAAAATCCTTTTTTATACAATTTCATTTTGTAGTAGTTTTCTCTATAGTAGGTAGTGTTTGTTTTAGGTATAGTATTTTGTTTCTAATATTTTCACAATAACACTTTTTTTGTTTTGTTGTAAATAATACCTGTAGGTGTCATCTACATTCTTTCAAGGTTAGGTTTTACATTTCTTATTAGGTTAGGTTTTAGTTTAAGCATACAGTTAGTTTGGTTAAGTTTTCATTTCCTTCGTTCTTTCTTCGTCACTGTAATGCCTAGAAAAAGGACTCAGCGTTCTCGGCAGACTGCTGCTGCAAAGCGGCTGCGAGATTTGCGCACAAGAAAATAAAACAGAATATATAATTTACGCAGAAGTACTTTAAAATATATTCTTTTTAAAAATACTTTAAAATATATTCTATTATTTACGTAATTTAATCGTCTAAAATAAGTCGCGGGTAACAGCTATAGGTAATTTATAATAAAGCTGAGCAGGTAAGTAAACAAAAAATTAATATGATTCCCAAAATAACTATTCCACGCGGACGCAGTCGCGGGCACAGCTAGTCAGTAATAAAACGAGTATGAGTCGCGTTTCGTGATCAGCTGGTGAGTTGCCGGGTCCATCTAGGCCAGCATAGTGGGTGTGACTGTTACTCACAACTATTTAACTGTGATAACAGTCACTTCTGTTCATGGCCCGCACTCCAACTTAACATCAGACGGTCATATGTCGAGCCACGATAAAATAATAGGCTCATGTTTAACCTTATAGACCTAGAATTTTCTTAGATTTTGCGAGAACATGGATTATTGAATTTTAAAAAAATATATGCGGTTTACTTTCGCGTTTATTTTTGGTTATTGATTTTACAATTTATTATTATTCTGACGTTCCTAGAGCTTTGTACGTATCGTGGTCACGGAGAGACTATTACCAAAAATAAACGCGATAGTAAGCCGCAAAAATTAATTCAATTCATTAAAATAAAATAAAATTATCACGCCCTTTTCCCACAGGGATAGGCAGAGACAGTGGAGCGCCACTTTTCCAATATACTATTATTACCTTGATCACGAATACATTTCCTATACAGATCGCTCCAATGATCCGGAGGGTGGTTGAGCGCCTGAAAACATTATTTTGCATTATTATTTGTTTATTATACATGTTTATACTAAGCTACTAAAGTGCATAGAAACAGGACAACCCCAAAGTACATATATCAAAGATACATTTGTACCAGTGAGTGGTCTCGAACTCGTGCTCTTCGGTTTGCGTAACCATTGGACTGCCACTACACCACGGTCGCCTTAATTAAACGCAAAATTGTTATTGGTTTTATCAATACAAGTAACAAAACTATATCTCTCGTCAATTCTTTTAATACAAGCTCTACGGTTGTGGGCAGTAGGCAACCCAACTTTCTTGAGGATGTCTCCGATCAAATTCAATGGACCCGCGGTAATCTGACATGTCTATTATTATTGAATATATTTTTAACAATCTTTGCTCATTGTACATTAGCAAAGATTGTCAGATTGTAGTCAAATTGGCTTGAAGAAGTTTTTGCAATTGTAGTAGTGCGCCTAAGAGCGCTTTTGCATTATTAACACACATTACGAAAACACGTCATGTCCTTAGGTTTTAATTGGAAGCAAACGGAAGATAACCGGAAACTTTTATTGGAAAAGCATGAAAATCGGTACTTACGAATTAACTATTTGACAAAAATTCCAGAATATCGTGCACAAAACCGACCAATTGTTTTCACCGACGAAACATACCCTCTCGAAATGGATGGAAGCACTTCAGGTTTAAAGTAACATATATCGAAGGACCGACATCGCTCGAAGAACGGACAACCGATGGGGAAGAAAGGTTCTAGAGTGGAGACCACGAACCGGAAGACGCAGCGTAGGTAGGCCTTCCACTAGGTGGACCGACGACATAGCGAAAGTCACGGGTAACCGGTGGATGCAACTGGCATCTTGTCGTTCGAAATGGCGTTCTAAGGGGGAGGCCTATGTTCAGCAGTGGACGCCTTCTGGCTGATGATGATGATGATATCGAAGGGCAATCGGTCAGAATATTTAAATAAATAAAAAATTAAAATGTATGAAAGTTTATTTATTTGCTGACTGTACACTACTACAAATGCAAAAACGTCTTCAAGCTAAAACTAAATATAATGATAGGAGATCGTAACATTTTTAACGCGCTCTAAGGCATGTGTACTACACACACTACTACAAATGCAAAAACGTCTCCAAGCCAATTTGACTGCAAATAATGCATGATTAAACTGGTTACAACTTGTACGCGACACCATTGTATTTGTGGTTCGTCGGATTACAAGGTACAGTCAGCAGCAGATATATCTGAGCACGAAATGTGATCAAAAGTATCTATACATTCAAGCTGATGATAAATATCTACACACCATTTGTTGCCATATTTATGTGAGCATTCAACGCGTCAAAAATATCTACACACTCACTTGTCAAAATTTTTTTTTTTTTAATATTGTGACTCGACTTATGACAGCACCCCGCTTGATGTTAAGCCAAAGTGTGGTCCATGAATTAATATCACTGCTACTACAATTCAATAACTGTGAGTAGCAATCACATCTACTATGCCGGCCTATATGTCAACAACCAAATTTATTTTGATAATTAAATATACAATTAGTAAAAATAAGATTTAAGGATGCATTCAATAAATTTGTTCTAAAATAATACATATTATATGACATTAATATGACAACTAATGGTGTGTAGATAATTTGATAACCCGGAATGTATAGATACATTTGATCACATTGCATGCTTAGATATCATCTGAGCTGACTACTCTTTTGTAAAATAAATTCCTATAGAGGTTCTTAGGCAATAATCTGACAAATTCGATTGTTCGACATTACCCTGCAAAACGTGAAAATGTGTGCCAGGTTACCGGGGGTCCACTGTAGATACATAAAACACAGTATATACATACATTTGAAAGTGTCTCGAGAATGGATATCTCTGGCAATTCTTCCTTTGCTCTTTGGCCCCATTCAAACTCGAATCGCGGTGGGTCTGATAAAGGCACCTGAATAATTACACAAAAATTAGAATTACATGAAGGCGACTTTGATTCCTTCACATCCACAATTCTCTCTATACTAGCTCTATGGTTATATATAAATCTGATGTGGATGGATTCTTCAACCAAATCGGAGATATCCTTGACTGAAAAGCAGTTTTAATTCATCTTCTTCGGCGGTTCTATGCCGGCCAAAAGTTATTTTTCACACTTCGCCTGAAGGAACATATTGTCGATTGTTCTACAAATAAAAGCACCGACTCTTTTAGTTCGACTGCCGATTCTGTCTTCAGAATGCAGATTTCTTAGAAGATTACTTTCTTTACTATGAAGTTTATATATTCAGGGATTTATTATTTTTTATTTATTTACATTTCTATAGTAAGGTGTGTCATAGAAACAGGACAACCATAGTACATATATTAAAGATACATTGGTACCGGCAAGTGGTTTTGAACCCATGCTCTCGGTTTGCGTAACCATTGCACTGCCACTATACCACAGTTGCCTTTTATAGATTTGTGGCCATTAAGTTCGTCCCATCTTTAAATTAAGTCTTAATTAACATGTTTTTTTTCCACTGTGACTCAACATATAACGCCTCCAGAGGTCTACAGAAACAAGAAGGGTCTCCTGGCCTTCCTGGAGGAGATCGGGTGGCTCCACTGATGGAGAACCGTTGAAGAATGCACAAAGAAACCACAGAGGTGCGGAGAGAGTCCACACAACAGTAACCCTGCCTGATGTTAAACTGGAGTGCAGTGCATAAAGGCGACTGCTACTATAGTTAAATAACTGTAAGTAGCAGTCGCATCCACTATGCTGGCCTAGTTAGAACCGCCAACTTACAATCTAATAAACTTGCTTCGAAACTAGTTGTCGAAGCGTACGCATTGGTGCCCGTCTGCCGATCCGGGGTAGTACCACTTCTTACAAGTATAGAGTGATCATCTTGTAAGTTGCCAGTTTCAACCAAGCCGGCATAGTCGATTTGACTGCTGAAAAGTAGCAGTCACCTTGATAGTATGGCAGAATGTAAGGCTTACTTAATATTGAATTTCTATTTATTTGAAATAGTTACCTTTTTATAGTTGAGGTACAATTGCTTAGTAAATACAGTTGTTAGTATTTTTTTAGTTGCTTGCTCCCCACGCTCGACAAACAAATCAATGCTTTTTAAAAAATCATACACTTCCTCTGAAATATTTAAATTAGATTAAATATTACAAATATTTGTTAATAAAAATAGGGGTCGATATTTGATCCTGGTCTGGTTAACAATAAGTGGGCTGCAGTGGTGCCGATCCAGGTTAGTACTACCACTTACAAGTATACAGACCATGAAGTGACTTAGTCTTGTTCCAGGATCAGCTTAAAAGTTGCCAGTTCGGACTAGACCGGCATAGTGGATGTGACTGCTACTCTTACAGTTATTGTAGTAGCAGTCCTCCATACATAGCCCAGCTTCACATCAGTCACAATAAAAAAACACAATGTAGTAGTTTAAGGCGACCATGGTGTAGTGGCAGTGCAATGGTTACACAAACCGAGTGCACATCTTTGAAACCACCCACCAGAGTCAATATCATATAGTAAATCTTTGATATATGTACTTTGGTTGTCCTGTTTTTATGATACAATCACTTTAGTAGCTTAGTATAGAAAAGTAAAAAAAAAATTATTATTTTAGAAATGCAAATACATAATATAAAGAAATAGGAGGCGGAAACCATCACTGACATCACTAACCTTCACTAACAGCGCTGGACCTGGACATATATAAATGTATTAAAACAATCGATAATAATCTCTTCTGAGCGTGATCAACTAGTTCTGACCTCACACTATTGTCGTTTAATTCTCTTGAAGAGACAATAATGTATTCCGTTGGACTTTTTCCTTCTACTTCAACTAATTTGTAATCATATATCTGTAATTATTGAAGTCAGTGTAAGTATAATTTTCAAACAAATCATGAAGGCTGCATTGGTGGGGTCGTACAATAATTGGTTGGGCAAACATGTTGCATAGGCCTTAAATCTACTTTTCGGTTGCAAGTGCGGATAATAGTAGCCTTTACTCTCTCACCTGCCATTTGATGGACCTGGCTTCGACATGGAGAATCCATGTCTCTCCCCTAAGAGGGAGGCTTATGGTAATGGTTGATGGTGGAAGACCACATGGATGATTTATTTATTTATTTATTTTATTTATTTATTAAAGGTTGACTTACAGCTAGTACAGTATAATAATATAAACAGAATAACTTTAACTAATTATAAGGCCATTTACGAGTCAACGCAAGTTGCAGGCAAAAATATAAAAACAAAATGTAAAGTAGTCAGTACATTCAAACAAGAAATAGTCAATTCCATATCAAAAATATCAATCAATTTAAATTATCATGGATTCAGGGTGTCAAAAAACTGTCTTGTCATGTGCTTACGGACAATTGATGGCTTGGTGCAGAATAGATCGATGTCCGAACAATGCTTATTGATGCTGATGTATATTGCTTTATATTATAGATGCACGAGCTAGAAACAGTGGTTGATGGAAAATAAAATCCTAGCTATGAGGTAGTAAAAAGTTTGATAATTATATATTATTTATCATCATCTTTAATATTACACCTTAATTCCCACAGGGATAGGCCATGAACACCACTTTTCTTGATCCTGGCACGTTTTTGTGGAACAATCAACAAGTGGAATGCTTTGCCAGCCCATGTGTTCTCTCCACCCTATTACCTTGGATCCTTCAAGCTATGCATGACGAAGCACCTTTGGCCGACATAGTTACAGCTGGTGGGACAGCCATGAAGACTCGGTTTTTGCATTTGTTGGCACTCTTAGACATCTTGCTTGCCATCAGGCAGGTCAATATTAGATCTCGAGTCACAATAAAAAATATAAAACACAACTATCTTGCTTCTTTCTAAGCTCTTTGCTCATGGGCACTGTATGCCCTTGCTTTTTTAGTTTTTTTATTGACTGGTGACAGATCATCCGGGACATTTTTAACCAATTGGAGGCACATTAGTATAATGGGGCCCCTGTGAGATTAGTATACAAGAAAGTAGATATACAAGGTTCTTGGTTTATTATTATTTCTTTACTGTTAAAAAATCTATGTTGATTACCTAGTAGCTAGTAGGCTAGTAGGTGAGTTGACAAATGTGACTTGACAACTTGTTTACTATTATTCCAAATATGAAAATTGTGCACTTCAATATTAGAATGTTGGCAGCATTGGTAGGGTCAGGAACACCACAAATTTCTAATAGGACTTAAAGAAAAGAGTGCAGACAACACAAGCAAGAGCCAGCAGGGCTGCCCACAGAAACCAGTAGCAGGCTTAACTATATTAACAGTGTAAAGATGATCAAATTCAAGGAACATCAAAACAATGCTATGGTGATTCTAATTGCTATATGATCCATGTAAATTGGATTTATTTGTGTGCATAATGTGTATATGATACATTAGCATTAGCGAGGACGCTTCCGTGGTCTGCAGGAACGAGAAGGTTCTTCTGGCCTTGCTGGACGAGATTGGGTGGCTCCACTGTAGAAGGACGTTTGAAGAAGGCACAAGGAAACTGAAGAGGACTCAAGTGCAAAAGCAAGCTCGCAAATAACATAACAAAGTGTATACATAGTTTCTGCGCTTAGGGTTTGGCTTTAGGCATTTCTTTCAATTAAATTCATTTTTTTGGGTTATATTTTTGAGACTTGACTTGTCTGATGATAAGCATGTGCAAATCTAAGAGCCCCAATGACTCAAAAAAAGAATCAAATTACTGTTGCCCGAATCTTGTCAACAGTAATTTGCCAGCTAAAAGTTCAGTTACTCTGTTAGTTTTATTGAAAGTAAAACATACCTCTTCTAGTTTAATTTTGGCCGCTTTAATTACTTTGGTGATCTGATTAGAAGGTATGTTTGAAACGCCTTTTAAACACTGTACTATCTCAGCACGTTTTATTGGAATTTTGCTCGCGTTTCGAACAAAAAACCACCGCACACACTCGTTGGCAGCACCATCAAAATCAAAGCTACTTTGTGATGTTGACTCAATTTGTGATGTTGAAGCACGTTGCGAGGTTGACGTTCGTCGTGAAGAATAACTTTGTGATGTTGACGCACGTGATGTTGAAGCACCTTGTGATGTTGAAGGCTCTTGCGATGTTGACGAACTTCGTGATGAAGAATCTCTTTGTGATGTTGACGAACGTCGTGATGAAGAATCTCTTTGTGATGTTGAAGCACCTTGTGATGTTGACGCCTGTTGTGATGTTGATAAACGTCGTCGTCGCCTCATTTTCGAAATTAAAATCAACTATACGCAGAGACAACAAACCACTATATACGCTCAATATATTGACTACATACGCTTACCGGCATTACCGCGCTTCGCCACAGACTAGTAAGAGCTTTTCACAGATAACTATTATACTAGTAATA
The DNA here is from genome assembly GCA_905220615.1 of Tinea trinotella. Taxonomy (NCBI): domain Eukaryota; kingdom Metazoa; phylum Arthropoda; class Insecta; order Lepidoptera; family Tineidae; genus Tinea; species Tinea trinotella. The sequence continues at coordinate 849,376 of HG992320.1, read as the reverse complement.
ACGAGCTTTTCAGCATGCATTCTAGTCAGAACAAAAAACCATTTGACAGTTTTTTTTTAGTTTGTTTTCCTATTCTGGGAAGGCAAAAGAAAGCTTAGTCCAATAGCCTAAAATGTTCTTTACTGTCTTCAGTAGATCAATGAATACAGTCGCTGTAGTGTTTTATCCGTGACATGAGGTTTTAGTGAAACTTTGGAAGGAAACACGAAGACACGTTATCAATCAATCAATCAAATTGTCACGTCTTCTTCCCATAGGAAGAGACAATGGAGCGTCACTTGCCACGATCCTGACACAACTCTCTTGCTTACTTCACACACGTTATACAGCTTTAAATCACTTATATAATATATACTCAATCAACTTAAATATAACTACTGGATCACGATTCCATCATTATTACACGTTAATATTTAAGAAACACAAGCTTCATAAATAATTTGACGACGACGACCTGTCATCTGCAGTTTCCCGCCAAAACAGTTTTTCTTTTTCTTTCTTCTTGCTTATGGATTAGTATTAACCTTGCCAAAGTAAAAATATATAGTTCAATGTTAAAACATTGTCAAGTAAAAATGAATTGAAACACGCGAGTAATTCATCAAAAGTGACGATAATAGTGAGGTGGATGATAATCGTCTTAGTAAAGCGGCGGAAAGCCTTTACTAAAACTTCGGAAGGAGTCTTAAAGGGACCACGAAGATACACGTGTCACAGCTTTAAATTACTTGTCTATACTCGATCAACTTAAAAATTATAAATGGATAACAATTCTGTTATCATTACAAATTAATGTTTAAGGAGCTTTACAAATAACTTAAAGATGCACACCAGTCATTTGCAGTTTCCCGCCAAAACTCTTTTTCTTTCTTTTTTTTTTCTTCTTGTTTATGGCTTTAGTATTTAACTTGCCAGTGTCAAAGTAAAAATATATGGTTCAATGTGATCGTTTTAGTAAAGCGGCGGAAAGCCTTTACTAAAACTTCAGAAGAAGTCTTGGAGGGAACATGAAGAAACACGTTTCACAACTTTAAATTACTTGTTTATACTTGATCAACTTAAAAATTATTACTGGAAAACAATTCCACCATTATTACACATTAATATTTATGAAAAACACAAGCTTTTCAAATAATTCAAAATTGCGCGTCCTGTCAGTTGCAGTTGCCCGCCAAAACTCTCGGTAAATTTTTGCTATCGATTATTTTGGGTAAACTTAGGAAAATATCATAGAACAAGTATCATTCTCTGTTTACGGAAAATATATTAAGCTGCTGAGAATTGAAAACTTATCCTACTATTATTATAAATGTGAATGTCCGTTTGTTTGTTACGCTTTCACGCAAAAACTGCTCAACCGATCATCATGAAATTTTGTACACATATTCTTGGAAGTATCAGAAGTGACATAAAATATTTTTTAATAAAATAAAATATTTTTTACGTAAAATAAAAAAGTTTTTTTTTCCTATTATAAAAATAGGTACTACAAGTTTTTTTATTATAGTTTACTATATTTTTACTATAGTTTGCAATTGACTATAGTTTTAGCTGTTTGGAATATATATTTATTTTTTATCGAGTTATAAATACAAAAAAGTCGAATTGAGAACATCCTCCTTTTTTATGACTGTGTTATAAACCAAATTTTCGCGGGTGAAACCGCGGGCACAGCTAGTAATAAAATAAAAATACTATTATGTTAATGAATTATTAATTAACGTTTGTCACGAGGCCATTGTTAGATAAGAAGATAGATATTTATTATTAACATTATCAAAATAATCACTTCAGTATATAATTAGCAATTGTTTGAACAGTCTCCTAAAAAATAATTGTAAGTTTTTAGACATTCATATTTATTAATCAATCGAATTGGCGTAGCGTGGAAATCAGCCGCCCGGGGCGGAAAAAAAAATTGCCGCCCCCTTATTTAGGAGTTTCAATCATAGGTACAACAAAAGTATGAATTTCAGGTTCAAATTTTAATGATTTATTTCAGTTTTTATAAATTTTGCCGCTCCCTAAATGTGCCACCCGGGGCGCCCGCTCCGTCCCCGCCACGCTACGCCACTGGCCACTTACCACGATCCTTACACAACTTCGTTGCTTCCTTCACATCCACAATTCTCTTCATACAGGCTCTGTGGTTATGGGTACTAGGCAACCTAGCTTTCTTAAGGATGTCTCTGATTTGGTCGGCAAACACCCTCCTGGGCCTGCCTTCCACCACATCAGATTTATAAATTCCTTTCGTCATTTATTTATTTCCTTTATTTATCTATAAGGTATTACGACTTCATGAAAGATATACGTTGCTCTCGGTCTGGGTAGTAATGTAGTAAAGTCGCATAGAATAAATTCCATTACTTTCGTTCTCTATTACATCTGTAATGTAGTAAAGTCGCATAGAATAAATTCCATTAATTTCGTTCTCTATTACATCTGTAATGTAGTAAAGTCGCATAGAATAAATTCCATTAATTTCGTTCTCTATTACATCTGTAATGTAGTAAAGTCGCATAGAATAAATTCCATTAATTTCGTTCTCTATTACATCTGTAATGTAGTAAAGTCGCATAAAATAAATTCCATTACTTTCGTTCTCTATTACATCTGTAATGTAGTAAAGTCGCATAGAATAAATTCCATTAATTTCGTTCTCTATTACATCTGTAATGTAGTAAAGTCGCATAGAATAAATTCCATTAATTTCGTTCTCTATTACATCTGTAATGTAGTAAAGTCGCATAAAATAAATTCCATTAATTTCGTTCTCTATTACATCTGTAATGTAGTAAAGTCGCATAAAATAAATTCCATTACTTTCGTTCTCTATTACATCTGTAATGTAGTAAAGTCGCATAGAATAAATTCCATTAATTTCGTTCTCTATTACATCTGTAATGTAGTAAAGTCGCATAGAATAAATTCCATTAATTTCGTTCTCTATTATATCTGTAATGTAGTAAAGTCGCATAGAATAAATTCCATTAATTTCGTTCTCTATTACATCTGTAATGTAAGGCCGGCATAGTGGATGTGATTGATACTCACAGATATTAAAATTGTAGTAGCAGTGACATCTATTCATGGACCACACTCCAGCTTAACATCAAGCGGGATACTGACATATGTCGAGTCACAATAAAATAAAAAACATTATATATATTTTTTATTTTTAGCACAATGCCTCAATATAAGTACCAGTACTTCTCCGCCAGAGCTTTGGGGGAAGCGCCAAGGATGCTTTTCGCTTATGGTGGTCAGGCCTTCGAGGATGTCCGGATACCCTATGAAGAATGGCCAACCCTAAGATCTGGTAATATTGAATTATAATAGTTTCTATAATAATAATAGTTATTTTTTAATCTTTTTTTTGGGCTTTAAGCATTTTCTGCTTATGCCAGCCCCATGGTCACTTAATCTTAATATAGAATCTACACTAACTATATGTATACAACTATACAAATAACCTAGCCTAATCTACGCTTAAAATAAATATTTGCAAACTCGTATATCATCCTAGCTGAAGTCGATATTGGTTCAGCTAGGATACTATTAAATAATTATAATAGTTTCTATAATTATAATTATTTCCATAACCTATTGGGCCTCCTATGTGCTTGATATAATGGTTCTAGATTTATTCTTTTAACTCAACTAATAATATATTTTTGTTTAACAATTTGAAAAACAAACTCTTTTTTGCAGATTTTATGATCAATTATAAAACGTGGTTACAAACAATCCTACATCTCTGAGAAATGATGTAAAACAAAAGATTTTTATTTTGTTTTATTATATATTTCTATACTGAGCTACAAAAGTTCTTGTATCATAGAAACAGGACAACCAACCAAAGGTGGCCACTATCGATCGCGGGGCCTTGGGCACGTGCCCAGAGTGTCCAGTAGGAAAGACTGGCTGGGTTCAGTGGCGGGGGCGGAGAGGGCGGCCCGCCCCAGGCGGAAGATAAAGGGGGCGGAAATTTAAAAAAAACTAAAATAAATCGTTAAAATTTGAACCTGAAATTAATATTTTTGTTGTACCTATGATTGAAACTTCTAAATAAAGGGGCGGCAATTTTTTTTCCGCCCCGGGCGGCTAACTTTCCTGATACTCCACTGGCTAGGATGTATATTAATCTATTTACTTTTCTTGTAGCGTCAGTCTATGGACAACTACCAATCTTGGAGATAGACGGAAAAGCTTACGCACAAAGCACAGCGATTAGTCGCTATTTAGGACATAAGTACAATTTGGGTGGCGCCAATTTGGAAGAGAATTTGGAAATTGATGCGGTTGTGGACTTCCTTATTGATATTAGAGCCAGTAAGATTATATTTTATCTTCTTTTAGCATTTGTAGCAGCTTGTTAGTGGCTGGTTCCAACTAGGCCGGCATAGTGGATGTGAATGCTACTTATAGTTATTGAATTGTAGTAGCAGGGACATCCATTCATGGACCACACTTCAGCTTAACATCAAGTGGGAGCTGTCAGATGTCGAGTCACAATAAAACAAAATAGCTGATCCCGAAACACGACTAAATCACCTCACGCTCTGTACACTTGTAAGTGGTGATACTACCCATCGGCAGACAGAGCACCACTAGCTACCACTCTTTGATAACCAGACTCGGAGCATATATTAAAATGTAAATGATTTAAAAAGTTTCTAATTGCCCCAGGCCCAATCATTACCAATGCTGGCTTCCCTCTATCTAGCGATCTACTAATTTTTATTATTATCGACACCTTTACCAGCCCATGTGTTCTCTCCATCCCATAACCTTGGACTTGGATCCCTCAAGCGATGCGTGAAAAAGCATCTTTGGCCGGCATAGTGATGGCGACTCGAGTAAAGACTCGGTTTTTGCAGTCGTCGTCACTCTTGGACCTCCTTTTGCTTACCATCTGGCGGGTACAGGTCAGATGTCGACAAAAAAATAAAAAACTTTATATCATCTATTTACATTTTCAGAAGCCATCCAAGTTCATTACGACAAAGATGAAGAATCGAAAGCGCGTCGCCACAAGGATTATACAGAAAATGTCTACCCCGATCTACTAAAGCGGCTTGATGATATTATAACAAAAAACAACGGCCATCTTGCTTTAAAGAAAGTATGTTTTAGAATAAAGTTTGTTGACGGCTCATTTTATTACTGAACAAAGGACATCATTAATTTTGGGCTTTTATGCACTACTTGTGTAATGTCCAATGATGAAAAATATATATACCTGAAAGTTTCGATACTTTTATTGACAAAACTAATAACAATTTTGCTTTTAATTGCTGTGCACTCGAGTTATTTGCAAAATAAGATATGGATTTTGTGTATCGTCTGTCAATCACAAAGACACGCCATATGAGTTTTGGCGGGCAACTGCAACTGACAGGACGCGCAATTTTGAATTATTTGAAAAGCTTGTGTTTTTCATAAATATTAATGTGTAATAATGGTGGAATTGTTATCCAGTAATAGTTTTTAAGTTGATCAAGTATAAACAAGTAATTTAAAGTTGTGAAACGTGTATCTTCGTGGTCCCTCCAAGACTCCTTCCGAAGTTTTAGTAAAGGCTTTCCGCCGATTTACTAAAATGATCATCATCAACCTCATTCTCATCATCATTTGATGAATCACTCGCGTGATTCATCTTCATCTTTACTTGACAATGTTTTAACATTGAACCATATATTTTTACTTTGACACTGGCAAGTTAAATACTTAAGCCATAAACAAGAAGAAAGAAAAAAGACACGCCATATTAAAAGTTCTGCTATGAACTGTCATAATTATAGTTTGATTAATTTGTACATCAAACCAAAGAATTTGGACTTAAGAGATAGAAAGAGCCTTAAAATAGCTACAAAATACAACGGTTTATACTATTTTCACTTATGGCATTAAAATTAGTTAGAAAGGGACAAATATACATTTTTACATCCGTAATTTTGAAGGTTGTCCCTAGTTTTGATCTTTTTTTTTCTGCTGAAGGTAGGCAATGCTACGGAGCGAAATAAGGTCGTCAGTAGTGCACTTATCGCTAGTGATGTACAAGATCGACGTCAATATCGATAAATTTTAAATGAATCGTACACTAAAGTGCTAGTACAACGTATGAATTGTAGTATTTTCCTATCATAAAAAACAGTTTTTGCGGCTTAGTATTCAAATGAGCATTCTGTTCGATGCAAGGTAAGTAAATGCCTTTCATTTACTTACGTTACTAGACGCAGTTCTTAACGCAGAACATGGCTACTACTCAATACATTATACATACACTATTTACGCACTTAGGGATAAAAAAGTAGGACATATCAACCCGTGTGAATTGACTACAGAGCCTAAAGTGAGGTTGGCAACCACACACGCGTGATGAGATGTTCTGAATTCTCCCGTGGTGCGTGTACATTTTTTAACATCTGTATGAATAGTTCGACTTTTTTGTCCTATTTTATAGGACGAGAATGTTGCTCTTTTTTTTGTAAAAGAGAGTGCAGTGTAATTTTTCATCAATATTAATAATGTATTCTTATCATATAAATTAAAATATATATAAACATTAAGAACATAATACATAAAGCACATACAAACACACTAGATGACTCGGTAAACTTCTCGGTTAAGGTGGTACCTAAATTTCTTTAAATCGTAACTGTTCCTTTTTTAATAATCATATCAACCTTTGATCTATAATCAATTGAGATCGATAATATTTAATAACAACGTGTGCGGTTTTATGTTTGTTTGGTTATTAAATGAAAGACGTTCGTTATTTAATTAAATTTAATTACTTTAATTAGATTTACAGATGCAGTAAAAAATCAACACAAAAAATTATATAATAAATTTTTAGTTTAATTCCTTCTAAAGATTATGAATTTACAACCCGCGAGCACGAACCGCAAACTTTACGAACATATTATTACAGATATATAATTCCATCTTTAGTTCGGATTGCTGGTTTGGACCGTTTTCTTTCTGGGTTTTCTTGTTGTAAATCCGAAAGTGGCCTCTAAAACAGGATAGTTTTCATTAGGCTACTGTAAGTACATATTCAAATTGAAGACAGTTTTAACAGTTTTTACTTAACGCATATTTTATATTTAACAGCTTTTTAAATGTAAAATATCTCACCTTATAGTATGGATGAGCTACTTGAAAGTGAATAACTTTATCATTTAGTTCTGCATCTGGACCTGGAGCTTGAGTCTGCAATTTTTTTTTATTGTGACACGACGTCTGACCTCCCTCCGCCTGATGATAAGCAAGAGGAGGTCCAAGAGTGACGACGACTTTTTTCTCGAGTTTGTTCTCGGCTGCCTCAGCCGCCGTCACTATGCCGGCCAAAGGTGTTTCTTCACGCATCGCTGGAAGGATCCAAGGTCAGAGGATGGAGAGAACACATTGGCAGGCAAAGCATTCCACTTGTCGATTGATCTACAAAGAAAAGACGCAATCCCATCAAAAACAATACTTGTCAAAAAAACCAAGTCTCGCAACTCAGTTGTTCTGCGGTAAAAAGTTGTGAGATCTTTGTAATACCAAGTTGGTTATTAATTTATTCAGTCTCTACTTAAGCAACTTTCTGTCTTAATACGTCCAGTCTCTAAAACCACGATCGTGGTCCATAACAATTGAAAATCAATTGTGTCTGGAATCTCAGTACTCGAAGCATTAAGTTGTTACGTAATAATTAACAGCATCTTATAGTGACGCATATCAATATTAAAATTCTTTAATGTTTTATATAAATATATTGAGACTTGGACATCGCCTGAAAACACATGTAAATTCAATTATTTGGTATTACAAAGATCTCACAACTTTTTACCGCAGAACAACTGAGTTGCGAGACTTGGTTTTTTTGACAAGTATTGTTTTTGATGGGATCTCATTTCTTTTTGTATTTTGTAGACAGTTCTACTTTTTTCCTTTTCGGTACCTTCTACGTGTCTCCATGCTCGTCACAAGTATACACTTGTAACTCATCCCAATGCGCTACCACATACTCGATTATAGCAAGTCATACGACGACTCAATATTATACATAGAGAATGACAAAGAATGAAATAAACACGAACCATCACCAGGTATAGGAATAACCCAGTGTGGACAAGGCTGATCATTTACATACAGTATTACTGAATCCATTGCGACTATCTACAAGTTAGATTGCAAAGTTATTTTTATGCAGAAATACGATTAGGTAATAAGAAATTTATAAATACTTATGTACTTAAAGTATCAATATTTAATTTAAATTATTTATCCGAACAACGTCCAAATTGTAAGCAAATAATATCAGTAAACCAATGAGAGTAGCCTTTAGTCGTCAAACTAATATAGCAATCGAAATTATCAATGAAAATCGCAAACTTATAGGTAAGAATTCTGGGCACATCCGAACAGCATTGGGTCGCTCCCGCGTATGAGCGCGGCTGCTGCTCGCTCGGCGACATTCACCTTTCCGCGCGCCCCGCCACTGTCCCCGCCCCGCGCCCTCGCGCTAGCAATAATAATAATTGCCGTAAAATAAATAAAATCTTAAAACATCGTTACGAATAAAGCCAATATTGAAAAATTTAACTGAAGACTTGGCTGTATGGGCTTAATTTTTTTTGCTAATAATAAAAAAAAAAAAAATATTTGGTCTTTTCTAGATTTTTTAGTTTTTCCTTGATTCATACACCAAACACTACTTATATTCCAAATTTGAAGCTTCTAGGTCTGCTAGAAGTGCCTTAGAGTTTTGATGATCGGTGAGTCAGTGAGTGACAAAATTTAAGAAATTTGACCCGTTATAATTTTTAAAATACTGGTTCAAATTGAATGAAATTTGAAATATACGTGTCTTTACAATGCCTGCATGTGGTTACTGAAAATTTCAGTCTTCTAGTTTTATCCACAACGAAGTTACAGGGGGTCGAAAATGGTCTGAATTGCTTCGAGAAAAGGATGGTACGGCCGTGACGCTTTGCTCGACTTGGTCGGGGCACGGCCGTGCCCCCAGATATATTAATTTATATTTCATATATTAACACTTTTACGACAATATTAGGTTAAAATGTCCGCTAGCGACCGTCGTATTGGATTAACTGTTTCTCATGGCACATATTATGTACGGTACTGACATAGTTGTAGTCATGTAATAGTAGGAGCCGTGTAGGAAGGAGCCAGGCCTGGTAACACATGAAAATTAAAAACTACTTAGTATAAAAAATATACATGAAAAGATGATTTACTAAATAAATGTACCATCACAACCACCACCACAGAAACCACTACTTCGAACAAAACTACCACCTCCATCACCACCACTAAATTACCATCGCCATCACCACTAAAATCACTACTGCCACCACCAAAACTAACACCACGAAAACCACCACCACCAAAACTACAACACCACTACCACCATCACCACTACTACCAACAAAACTACGACCACCAAAACTTCCATAACTAAAACTACCATCGCCACTACCACCAAAATCACTACTGCCACCACCACCGCTACAACCAACACCAAGAAAACCACCAAACTACAACACCACCACCACCAAAACCACCATACTAAATCTGACATCGCAACCACCACCAAAATCGCCACTGGCACCACCATCACCAAAACAAACACTACCACCACCACCACCACCACCAAAACCATCATTGCCACTACCAAAACCATCACCACCACCAAGATAAAATTGCCCCCAGCGTTACACAATGCCAGCGTCACAGCATTAGATATTATCAATCAATCAAACTATCACGCCTTTTTCCCACAAGGATGGGCAGAGATAATTAGAAAAAACTACATGTCAATAGATGTTTTACACCTAAAAATATAAAAATTAAATATTACCTCTTCAACACTTTTAACGGGTAAATACAAAGTTGGTACAGCATCTGTTTTCAGTCTCCTCCATTTTATATTTTTATTCGGAACAAATGAATCTGTGCAGAAATGTTTAGAACAAATATTTCTGTTTTTTTACAGTCCAATTCGTTCTCCCAACAATCCGTGGCCACTCCTTTTTAAAATTTTCATCACAAGGAAATCTGAAATATATAGGAAACTTTATCGATATCGGTATCCATTTCCACATCCCTATTTTTTCCTTTATTTCTATAAAAAAAAGTATGAAACAATAAAAGCTATATATTACTTTGTGTACAATCAAAGTTATGACTTCGATTTAATTATTTTAGATTGAATACCACATTATTATGAATGGAAATATGTATAAAATATGAAACTTACCCATGAAAAGATAAAGCCGCATATTATCGTTTTCTTTGCAGGATGTATGCGATTTGCATCCTTGCACTACACATGCCATTTTATATTATTATTTAAAGTAAATTAAATTAATCGTGTTTTATAATTTTAGGCAAAAAAACAATATGTTTAATTTATTATAATATATTAATTGACAACTCGATCACAATTTTACATAATGACAATTGACATTAAAATACTTCAAAAAATAATGACGGAACAATTATACCGCTACTCTTGTTACCACGTGACTTTTAATTAGGCAGTATTAAATTAGAACCAAATGGTTGTAATTGCAAAAAAGTTAAGCCGTCCTTTGAAATAAAGGAATTGAAGTACAAGTAGTTGTCTCTTTCAGTCACACGGGTATAAACATAATATAAATGAGACAAATATCAATGAATTAGTTCTTATTTTAGCATGGATTCTATCTTCTCCATATTCTAAGCATCAAACTATGCAAAATAAATGAGATATTCCAATTACAATGTAATCTTCGTACATCAAACTATTTTACAATGTATATGCAACTGTTAATACAATTAAGCCCAAGTCCTTATACAAAATTAATGATGTCCTTTATTGTCGATAGGCGTGGCGCATTGGTGGTATTTGTAATATTTTAATTATCAAAAGAGTCGTATATTTGTTCCGAGTCGGTCGGTTGTCAAAAACTGGTAGGCTGTCGTACCCAGTCTGCTGAACCGTGGTAGTATCACCACTTACAAGTATACAGACCGTGAAGTGACTTAGTCGCGTTTCAGGATCAACTTGTAAGTTGTCAGTTCCAACTAGACAGGCATAGTAGATGTGACTGCTACTTACAGTTGTTTAACTGTAAGTAGAACTGTAAGTAGCAGTCACCTGCATTCAAGGACCGTATTTCAGCTTAACATCAAGCAGGGTGAAAAAAGTATATTGCAGACGATTTATTCGCCTTATTGCATTTTTTTAAAAATAAGCATTTTCTTTTTTAAACCTTATCACACTGTCTTTGAGTGTAAATTTGAATAACTTAATAATAAACGACTCAATATATGTTCGACTCATACCACGGAAAATGTTCCGAGGAGCTCTTTAACCTTGTTCCTACCTCGTCTTTTCACACCCGTAATACCCGCACAGGTCAGGGAAAGCAACCGCATTCTATCGACCGAATCAGCAGTCGAACTAAAAAGTTCGGTGCGTCTTTTCTTTGTAGATCAATTGACAAGTGGAATGCTTTGCCAGCCCATGTGTTCTCTCCATCCTATGACCTTGGATCCTTAAAGCGATGCGTGAAAAAGCACCTTAGACCGGCATAATGACGGCGGCTGAAGTAGCTGGGAACTAACTCGGCTTTTTCAGTCGTCGTCACTCTTGGACCTCCTCTTGCTTATCATCGGGCGGGTCGAGGTCAAAAATCGTGTCACAATAAAAAAAACCGCCTATATTTTATTTTATCAGTTTATCTACCTCTTAATATTTATTTATTTATTTATTTTAGTTGACATGGGCTGACTTCGTGTTCACGAGTAACTTTGATTACATTAAAATGATGCTCGAGCAGCCAGATTTGGAGAAGAAATATCCAAGTTTCCAGAAAGTCATTGATGCTGTGCAAAATTTGCCAAAAGTCAAGGAATACATCAAGAACTCTCCCAAATATGATTTTGACTTTTAAATAAAGTTTTTTTTTATTATAACATAATATGTTATAATATATTATATTGTTTATAACCCAATTTATCCTATTAGTCCAGTCATTATAGTAAGTTCACCTCGGAATTCGAGATACCCAGCTGTAAGTCTGTAAATACTTGTATATTGACACCCTAAAAGTTGTCTTGAAACCTACATATGGTATGGTGTTAATAAAAATTGACAACTATTTGTAATCATTGATTTATCGATAGTTCATCAACTATTTATGGCGCGTTTTTGACCGGAGGCACCGGTTGACCTGAAGTGATGCTGTGACCGCGCGCTCTCCGCCCTCTATCTCGAAAACGGTTCACCGTATGAAAATTTTTTTCAAACAAAATTTGTAGAGAATTTTGTATTCTACAATATTGATAATAAATACAAATAGCAAAAAACCCATAGGAAATGAGATATTTACAAAATAAGCGCAAAAAAACGATTTTTGTGACCTTTGACCTTGAAATTTAATAGTTGCGTACACCCTACCATATGTAGGTTTTGAGACAACTTTTAGGGTGTCAATATACAAGTATTTACAGACTTACAGCTGGGTATCTCGAATTCCGAGATTCTTACCTAATTTAAGCTTAAATGACTGGACTATATCACAGTTTTAGCTAATCGCGGCGAATAAATAATAGGTTAGCACACCAGTTCATTATGCGTACGGTTCGATTCCTGGTCAGAGCAGAAAAAAATGTTGTATCTCTTATTTGTAATATTTAATAAAGGAATTGAATATTACAAATATTTCAATCAATCAAATTGTCAGGCCCTTTTCCCACAAGGATAGGCAGAGACAATGAAGCGCCACTTGCCATGATCCTGACACAACTTTCTCGCTTCCCTTACATCCACAATTCTCTTCATACAAGCTCTTTGCAGCCATCATCGTCACGAAAAGACGGAGAGTTGTCCGTGAACACGATGGCTAAAAAGCTCTCGAAACGTCGGAATAATAAAAAAATGTAAAATTAAAAACCAAAATAAACGCGATAGTAAGCCGCATAGGCCTCCCTGTTAGAACGCCGTTTCGAACGACAAGATGCCAGTTGCATCCACTGGGTGTTTGTAACTTAAACTATGTCGTCAGTCCACTTAGTGGGAGGCCTACCTACGCTGCGTCTGCCGGTTCGTGGTCTCCATTCTAGAACCTTTCTTCCCCATCGGTTGTCGGTATTATATTATGTCACAAGAAATATTAAAAATCTGATTTTAAACAGTATGACTAATATTAATATTTATCAACCACTCCCAAATGTTACATTTCATTTGCAAACACTTGACTTAAAGATTGCATTTAAGTACACTCGGCAACTTAAAATGTTTTTTTTTTAATTTTTATTGTGATACGACATTTGACCTTGAACAGCAACAGGAATGATGATAATGATAAGCAACAGGAACTCCAAAAGTGCCGACGACTAAAACAACCAAGTTAGTTCAAGGTTGCCTCAGTCGCTGTCACTATGCCGGCCAAAGGGGCTTCTGCACGCATCGCTTGAAGGATCCAAGGTTATAGAAGGGAGAGAACACATGGACAGGCAAAGCATTTTTATTATTGACGACCGACGTGGACGAACGGTTAGCGATTGGTTTGTTGCGTGTTAAGTCCCGGGTTCGATTCCCGGTCGGAGCAAATATTTGTTAATAAAAAAAGAGGTGGATATTTGCTTCGGGTTAGCAAAGAGTGGAAGGCTGCCGATCCGGCGTAGTTACAGGCATACAGGCCCTACAGATAATGTGACCGAGTAGTACTTTTGTTTATTTTTATTATTTTTTCTTATGTAGTATAACATCTTGTAGGTTTTAATCCTTGATGTGTACGAGTGTACTTACATATTTATACAAATACTTTAGGTACCTACTTATGTGTAAGTAAGAGGTATGTTATCAAATCATGCGCTTCATGAATTATATCTACTTACAGAATGGTCTGCCAATGTTATTAATTTTAACAAAAAATACTTTGATCACGAAATTCACAAAACGTAATTTTTTTCCGCAACTAAATTGGCCACCGTCATCCTTTATTACCCACGTACTAGCAGTGGCGTCTTTAACCTATTGGGGCCCCGGGCACATTAGGTTAATAGGGCCCCCTAGCCCCTATGACCTTGACAGAGCACTATTTCGTTATATAAACGTTCTAGATTATTTCTTTGTATTCACAGGTTAAACTAATGATATGTTTTTGTTTAATAATTAGAAAAACGGAAAAGTCACACTTTTTTTTCATTACTTAAAATAGCAGTTTTTAATCCATCGATTGTTTTTTATTAAAACTCTAATATTAATAAGTTTTTTTTTATTGTGACACGACATCTGACCTCGACCCGCCTGATGATAAGCAAGAGGAGTTCCAAAATTGACGACAACTGAAAAAACCAAGTTTAATCTCGGCTGCTTGTAGTATGTATTGTAGTTAATCATTATCTATATAGATATTAACTGTCGAAATTAATATATTAATAATAATAAATATTGGTTATCGCTTGATGATCTGCTTCTTGGATTGCCGTGTTAGGGCGGCAATCCAAGGAGCAACCATACTCGTAAAGACTTGCAAAGAATATCATTGCAAATCATTTTATAAAAATAACTAACCAGAACAGTACTTAAAAATGCCCAAAAAAGATATTTAAACGATCTGTAAATCTTCCCACAAAACATAGTTGAAAACTTTATTATTTTTTTTTATAAAGATTGATGTGCCAACCTAATAAGTTATTTTTAATGAGCTACATTATTTACAATTATTTACAAGTCCTTATCTTGCATCTTGGATTGCCGTGCTAGGGGGCTGGCAGGAAATAGGTGGCCCCTCTCTATCGCGGGGCCCTGAGCATGTGCCCAGAGTGACCAGTGGGATAGAAATGAAAAAAAAACTACAGCTGGCGAAGTTTTAATACTAGAGTATGTTTCGTATCTGTTGTTTGGTTTATGACTTAGTATTTAATTTTCCAGCGTTTTATAATAAACTTTGGGTAATAATGAAGATCAAATAATTAAATTGTCACGTTATTTTTCCACAGGGATAGGCAGAGACAATAAGGCGCCACTTGGCACGATCCTGACTCAACGATCGCTTCCTTTCACATCCACAATTCTCTTTAATCAAACTCTATGGTAAAATATATAATAATGTAACTCAAATATATGGATATCTTTGAGTCAGGAGCATAGCAACCGCCGTATCTGCCGTATCAATTACACGACTCTACAAAAAAAATTTCGTTTATTGTCCTAAAGTTTATTTTATGATTTTCTGGTTAATTATGCATATAAATAAAAAGAAAATAACTTTTTTTGGTATAAAGTTTGCTTTTGTAATAGTTATAGTAATAATACTCATTTTTATATTTTTCATAAATTTTAATTAATTTTAATACATTCACAATTACCGCGCGATCAGAGTGGGGGTTTACTATTCACATAGTGCCGCTAGATGGCACTCGAGTCATAAACAGGTACAGACTTGTACAAATTAGGTGTTTTGTACAAGTCTCTGTATACGTATAACCTAAAATGTCGTCCCGAAAGTGTAAATATGATGCTGATGCATTTTGTTATATATGTGGTCAATTCTTTAAAGTTCGAGACGTAAAATACGAACTAAAGACATCTTACGTTCTCTGTGAAGCCTACGAAGCATATTTTGACTGTCCTGTTCGGAATCAAGACAAGACATGGGCTCCACATTTTGCTTGTAGTAATTGTAAAAGATGTTTGGAAGGTAAGCAATTTTTATATTAACGATAAATTAAATATAATAGACATATTAATATCTATTTCTATATTTTAGGTTGGTATCGAGGTGAGAAAAGGTCCATGAAATTTGCAATACCAAGGATCTGGCGAGAGCCAAAAGACCATGTTAACGACTGCTACTTTTGCATTGTGAATCCGAGTAAAAGACGTAGAGGTAAAAATGCAAAACCTATCGAATATCCTGACCTTGAATCTTCTACTGCTCCAATTGCACATGACATGACACGACCAATACCTGAGCCACCGAAAAAACAGAAAAGTAGCTCATCTCTTAGTTCTAATAAAAGTAATTCCGATAAGGAGTTTTTACCTACACCAGAACAACCAAAACATCATCTCATTACTACAGAAGATTTTAACGACTTGATTAGAGATTTAAATTTGCCAAAAAATAAAGCAGAGCTTTTAGGCTCTCGCTTAAAACAGTGGAATTTGGTTGAAGATGTTAATATCACGGATCAACGGACTAGGCATGAAATATTCTCAACATTTTTCACGAAAGAAGATGGACTTTGTTTTTGCAATAACATAAAAGGTATGTTTGAAGAAATTGGCATACCCTGTATTTCTAGCGAATGGCGTTTATTCATTGACAGCTCTACAAAAAGCTTGAAAGCTGTTTTATTACACAACGGAAATAAATTGCCATCTCTTCCAATCGCTCACTCAGTACATCTTAAAGAAAATTATGAAAGTGTTAAAATCTTGCTTGAATCTGTAAAGTATCGCGAGTATAACTGGCAGCTGATTGGAGATTTTAAAATGATAGGATTTTTAATGGGACTACAGAGCGGATATACAAAGTATCCGTGTTATCTGTGCTTATGGGATAGCAGAGCGGATGCTAAGCACTATACTCAACGGTTATGGCCTGTAAGAACAGAACTTTGTATCGGAAAACAAAACGTAAAATTTGAGCCGATTGTTGAAGCAGAAAAAGTGTTGATGCCGCCTCTGCACATTAAATTAGGGTTGATGAAGCAATTTGTAAAAAAACTGGATCAAACCTCAGAAGCTTTCGAATACTTGAAAAAAATTTTTCCGCAATTATCAGAAGCAAAGGTTAAAGCTGGAGTTTTTGTTGGTCCACAAATCAGACGGATTTTCGCAGATGAAAAATTTCCAACGTTGCTGAATCGTACTCAAAAGGCGAGTTGGAATAGTTTCAAAGCAGTAATTTCTGGATTTTTAGGAAATAACAAAGCTTTAAACTATGAAAAGCTAGTTGAGGATATGCTAAAAAATTTTAAGGCGATGAGCTGCAGGATGTCATTAAAAGTACATATGCTGCATGCTCATTTAGATAAATTTAAAAACAATATGGGAGCGTATTCAGAAGAGCAAGGAGAACGTTTTCATCAGGACATAATGAGCTTCGAACAACGTTATCAAGGCCAATACGATGAAAACATGATGGGAGACTATATTTGGGGTTTATTGAGAGAAAGTACCTATGAACATAAAAGAAAAAGTAAAAGCGTTCACTTTTAAATTATTTTCTATTTTTTTGTAAGATGTTTTACTAATAAAACTTAATAAAAATAATAAACATGTTTAATTAAATGGTTTTATCTTCAATTAAAAATTAAAACCACAGATTTTGAAAAATATCGTTCAATCGGTCTCCTAAATACAAAAGCAAACTTATTTATGCCATATATTTATTTTTCGTCTAATTAGGACCTAAAGAATAGAAATATAATGCTTTAAAGTTAAAGACAAATTTTGTGTTGACCTGTGTTATAGGGGGCTCCCAACGTAAGCAAAAATTAATCAAATGATTTATATTTTAGATATATGTCAAAAAAAGCATTTTCTTTTTGTCCCGCGTAAAGCGTGCGTTCAAAAGTTGGCATTAAATTGTTTGTAAAATTTTTGGAAAAGTGAATATTAATGATGAATAAATATTTCTTTCAAAATTGCTTAAATGATGATAATTATAATAATGTTTTAGGCTTTTTAAAATTTATTCATTTTCAAATCTCCACTAAGCAATCTACTAGAATTGCTAGAATCTGTTCCACCTATAATCATTTTAATGCCATCAATCCTGAATTAGATATATTTTATGACACCTGTAATATTTTCAAAATTAAGCTGATGAAACAGTTTGAAAAAAATAATGATATTTTGTATACACTATAAGTTATTTTAAGTATTGCCTTTTTATTTTTCACTTTAAGTTTGTTACTTTTTTTAATAGTATCTTATTAATATTTTTCGTTAATCATGTTTAAAGGATTCATGTTTAGTTTAGTTTCGTTTTGTTTAGTATTATTTTGTTTTCTTGATCACAATTTTCGTACAAATGTTGTGTATACTTGTAATTGGCAGACATATGTACCCATTTTAAATTATTTAATATTAAGTTACCATTAATGTATATGTTATGCTGTAAGTGTACCTTTTAATAAATAAATAAATAAATAAATACTATAGTCGCAAAGGACCTTTTTGTTTGAGCACCTTAAAATAAATTAAAAAATATATATATTTCTTTTAATTTTATGCAAACATTTTTTTTTTTTTGAGAAATCTTTACCCTTCCTAAGGGCCCCCAAACAAAATTTTATACCGAGCCCCGCCAAGGCAGCATGCCTGACGCTTCTGCTTTGAGTACACATTCCTAATGTATACTCAAAGATAGATATAATATAAAAACAGTCTACGAGTATTATAATAGTTTGGAGGTTTATGACACTTTAAGAATGCCGCCCCCTTTGCTTTGCTAGTATCATATCGAATAGTAGATATGAATGGAATGTATTCATTTACAATAAATTCATTATCATTGTGTATGGATTATTTTATAAGTAGGACCTTTGTGTTCATTACTGGTTATGAAGACAATTAGCTGTTTGTGTCAATATATAATGAACTCACACAATTCATGTTATGACTCTTCATCCGTTTTTGGGTGTAAACTATTGGATTGGCTGGCTTGACTTATAAGTAGTTTACGTTAAAACTCAGCCGGAATAATAATAAATCCTTGATTCAGACCGTAGTCCATAGGTTAGGTTACAATTAATAAAAGACCTAACAGTTCACATCGGTTAGTAGCTCGTCCAGTGTCAGCGTCAGCGTCCAGCCTGGCAGATATTACATTCAGGAGACTGTTGGTACCGCTCCGCACCCTGCGCATCAGAGACGCTATCCTCTTCCTCATTATAGCATGGATATCATCAACATTATAGCATGAAATGATGCGCTACAGAAACGCGGCAACCCCAACAGCATCCTGAAGGCATTGTTGAATTGGACGCGAAGGGCACTGACAGTCCTCCTCATGTAATGACTGCTACTGAGAAATATAATGGTATTTTTAGTCGTCAGTACCTTCCCCTCGCTTACCATCAGGAAAGTAGACTGTATAATGGTCACGCAATCCGACACCCCCTGGCTTGTGAGTGGTATTATGGTTTAACGTTCATTTTACTTGAATATCCCTTCCTCGTCTTCTCACTCCAGCTGGTAATGTGAATATATACTTGGCCACATATAATTGTTATCCCCAAGCCCTAAATGAAGGGTAACTGACACTGTCGTCCAATGTTGGTTTGAGCGATGTAAACTAGTTTTTAACCGACTTCAAAAAAGGAGGGGGTTCTCAATTCGACCAGTATGTTTTTTTTTTATGTTTGTTACCTCAAAACTTTTGACTGGTTGAACCGATTTTAAGAATTCTTTTTTTATTTGATAGCTGATGCTTCCCGTTTGGTCCCATTTTAATTTGGTCCTGTTCTGATAATGACATCCATGAGAAAATCATATAAGTCTTAAATTTTCAACATTCTAATTTATGTTTGTTGGCGGATAACTTCGTTGTTTATGAACCGATTTTGATAATTCTTTATTTGTTGAAAAGAAGATAGTTCAAAGGTGGTCCCATGATAAAGAAATCAGGGTTTGATGATGGCAGACCAGAGAAATCGAGGGGATCTTCATCGTAGGGGCGACTAGTGTGTTTGTTAAGTTTTTTTTATTATGTCTAATCGTTTCCGTCTATCATTTTCCGTCTGAAGTAACCGTCTTCTCTTCATTCGAGAAGCATCTTTGCTCGGTCTAACCATCACTTAAAGTCGTAAAATAAAATAATTTCTAACAAAAAAAAACCGACTTCAAATAGTAAACTAAAAAGCAAAAAATAAATTTTCTTCGCACAAAGTAATACGTATTTTCAATTAGTTAAATAGAAATGATTAAATAATTACTTTATAATTTTGGAGTCGGTGCCAAGTCAATGCTACAACAACCTTACTACTATATCAAATTACTAAGTACACACAATATTATTAAATATTCTTATAAAAATATAAGAATCGGTACCTACTAACAATCAAAGTAATTTTTTTAATATTATGTACCTAAATACTGGCTTACAAACTACTAGTAAATGAAAACGAATTATGAAAGGACACTGAATACAACTTAGACATATCGTAGCTATTTACATAACAAATGTACTCAAGATATCAATGTTGAAATAAATCAAAAGAATTTACTAAAATGAAATACTCAAAATGGAATCCAATGGCATTTAAATATGAATAACTATCCAATACTTATAATAATAGCATGAACGTATTAAATTAAAAAAAATCACAAAATCTGTTAGCAAAACCAAAACAAGGATAATAAGGAAGTACTGATAATTACCACAGAACAGATATTTCGTGATAATTACCTACTAATATTATCGTCAGTTGTTAGAAAGATTCATCTATACACAGTTATTGTTTTACTTGGCACCGACTTTAAAATTATAAAATAATTATTTAATCATTTCTATTTAACTAATTGAAAATACGTATTACTTTGTGCGAAGAAAATTTATTTTTTGCTTTTTAGTTTACTATTTGAAGTCGGTTTTTTTTTTGTTAGAATTTTTTTTTTTATTGTGACTCGACATATGACAGCACCCCTCTTGATGTTAAGCCAAAGTGTGGCCCATGAATGAATGTCACTGCTACTACAATTCAATAACTGTGAGTAGCAATCACATCCACTATGCCGGCCTAGTTGGAACCGGCAACTTACAAGCTGATCCCGAAACGTGACCAAATCACTTCACGGTCTGTATACTTGTAAGTGGTGGTACTACCCCGGATCGGCAGACTGGGTACCACTGCCTACCACTCTTTACAATGGTTGTGTTTTGATATAAGTTAATCTATATATATTAACTGTGTATTTATCCACGTCCGACATCCACTCGCAATCAGCCCTAACAACTCAAGACGATTGCACTTCTAAGATTGCACTTCAGTTCAACATGTGTGGTTAATGGTTCTACGCCATAAGAAATCTCAGTCGCTTTCACTGTGCCGGCTAGAATCTGTTTCGTTCCAATATCTGTATTTGAAATATACATTTAATATGTGGCAAGTGGCGCTCCATTGGCTCTACCTATCCCTGTGGGAAAGGACATGATAATTTGATTGATTATATGATCGATTTAATATATTATGTTTCAGTAAAAATTGATACTTCCTTGTTACGCAATGCACCAAGGGCCCACTCTCTCAAGCTAAAAAATCTATTGACGTCCATCTAACATAATAAGATTTACAAGATAGGGGGCGAATAATATAATTCATATTATGTTTTTTTTATTAATATATTTCGTGACAATTTGTGAGTTATCTTGTTTCATATGTAAAGCGCAAGTCATGATTATTCATGATTAGTATCTTGTTTAACGTATATTTGAAGCAATAACGCGTATATGTAGACTGCAACAAGCAACCGATTTGATCTAAGTGATGCCGAACTGCACTATGAGACTCGAGCCGAAATGGACAGATAGGAGGGGGTGAAAATGAAAAAAAAACGCCTGAAATTTATTGCCATGCCAGCCGAGACTGTTTACTGTTAGATACTTCTTCCAACCACCTTATTAATAAACATGGCTTAAAGTATCTTGGATTAGCTGAGGTTTTGCTCAAAACAGTATTAATAACATAGAATGAGCGTAAGACCAATTACGCTCATTCTAATCTAAATACACTTTGTTTAAATCTTACCCATCGTAGAAAATAGTTTTAAAAAGCAAGGATATTTCAAATTACATAAAAAATAGTAATAAGCCTTTAAAATCAACATGAAATATATTATTTCTTATTTAGAAGAATTAAATTATGATACAATATAAAAAGTTGTTTATAAGTTAGATAACAAACGTACGATGACAGTAAATAGATAAATTTCAAGATAAAATATACTTATATAAAATATCATACACACTTCATAAATATATGACGTTGTTTTTCATAAGATTTTATTTTCTATAATATAATATAATAATTTTGGGGTCACTTTAACCAACGCCTACGTTTTGTTTAAGCTGAAATTAGTTAAACTAAGAAAGCAAGAAGAGCTCCGACGTATGACAATGTTAAATCAAATTACCGTTGCATTTGTCGCATTTACTAAGCATATTAATTGTAGATTATTACACAAAAAATGATACGCCGTACATTTTAGTTGGACTGTCGATTTGGTCGACTTTATGCGGTTGCTTACCCCGACCTTTGTCCTTTGCTGGGGCATTTAGCGCGGTAGATTACAAAACTTCATAGACCTGTTAAAAAGCTGGCTGTATGTTCGGTGTCTTTTGTTAAAACTAAAATTATACGCAAATTGACATAAAATCAGCGTGTTTTCGGCACTGATAAAGTAGGGCTCCTGATTACGTGATTAATCAAGTTGTTGATTCATCGGCTACATCAGACAGCCAAAGAAGATTGTTTCTTGATCGGGGACATTTAAAAAAGCAAGACGGTGGATGTAAAGAAAGCGAGGGAGTGGTGTCAGGAGAAAGTGGTGTTGTCTCAGCCTATCCCTGTGGGCATACATTGATGATGATGATGAACTCTCCGCGTATTTTTAATCTAAGTGTAGTTAGTTATCTGTTATAACAGGTTCCTATAAGTATCTAATTACATACTATTCCTAAAAAACAAATTCCTAATTTTGGATAAATTACTAAATAGTATATTGATCGCGCGTTTTTTTCCAATGGAAAGGTTAAATTATTTATAGATTATTTTAATTAAATAAAAACCCTCATTTAACATGTTTTATTTCCACTTTAATTGAAATTAAACACAGATTGTATCTAGGACCACCAAGTAGAACAGAAGACCAGTATCTATTTTATATGTGTCATGGGTCCTTGAATTATGCTTGAATTGTATAATCAGATGGCAAATAAACTCGAGCTTAAATAATTTCATAACGTACTAGGTATGTTTATAGGAATGTGAATGAATATAACTCTTAAGTACAGACAGATAAAGCGTATTCTAGTCTGCATTTAGCAACATAATAACCGACAATTTCAAGGTGAACATGTTAGAAAACTAGTAATGGGAAAATAAGCTTTATAAATATTACAAAAAAAGATTAAAATTATATAAATAACGAATTCTCGCACGCACCGGCCGGCTTTTTCAATTTTCAATAGTTGGATTTGAAGAGTAGAAGTTGGCGGTCGTGCGTATGTTATTACACAAAATTCATATCAAAATGTGAGTTTATTTAAATATTATTCTATGTAAGTTATTGAGATAATCTGACACGTAAGTTGGCAAGATTTTAACGTAGAGTTTACGTTTGCGCATGTACACTGGCGTGCAATAAAAAAGGGTCTCTTTAGATTCATAAAAAATAATAATAGTTGTTTAAGTGAAAGTAGATTGACGAAAGAAATTTATATATCTGATGTGCATAGATGCGTTAATCGAGGCAGACCCAGGAGCATGTTCTCCGACCAAACCAGAGACATCCTCAAGAAAACTGGGTTGCCTAGTGTCCATAACCGTAGAGCTTGTATGAAGAGAATTGTGGATCTGAGAAAGGCGAGGGAGTTGTGTCAGAATCGTGGCAGGTGGCGCCTTATTTTCTCTGCCTATCCCAGTAGGGAAAAGGCGGGACAATTTTATTGATTGATTTTTGAATTTATCGCGAACAGACAGACGCGGCGGGAACTAATATGTAGTGATAATATTAGTATGATACAAAAACCAGTGGTCAAATTTCAGTGCACCCAAGTGTACGCGGGAGCGAACGGAGCGTGGGTGCCACGCGGGAGTCGATGATCGACCGGCCAGCCAATCGCGCACTCGGAACTTTGTTACCTTATGTGTTTACCATCATTAACTCGCGTCCCCCGCGAACCCAAACACACCTAAAAAACGACTTCTGCGCATATGACTACTCTTACCAACTTACGTGTCGCGTTCTATACCTAGTCGCAGTTGTAGAATTATTTGACAATGTAAAACTAACAAGAAGCAAGGGCGTAGCGAGCAAGGTACAGACAGGAGCCACTGCTAAACTCCCCTCGCTAATTTTTTACATAACTATAAATCTGATGGGGATGGATGCGTTAAACAAGGCAGGCCCAGGAGGGTGTTTTCCGGCCAAAAAGCTAGGTTGTCTAGTGCCCATAACCGTAGAGCTTGTATGAAGAGAATTGTGGATGTAAGGGAAGCGAGGAAATAGTGTCAGGATCGTACCAAGTGTGTCTGCCTATCCCTGTTGAAAAAAGGCGTGAAAATTTGATTAATTGATATTTAAAAATTTATTTAATTAAAATAATAACTATTTTGCCCATGGATATCCTAAAAGACGGGAGAACACAGAATTATGAGAATACTAAATGCCATTATAATATAATTATTATTAAAAATATAATTTTTCCTCAGCCAAGAATGCCCAAGTACACGTACACATACTTCCCAGTAAGGGCCCTTGGTGAGGCCCCACGTCTTCTCATGGTGTATGGTGGGCAGGAGTTCAATGACATCAGAGTTGCACCAGAAAATTGGCCAGAACTCAAACCTAGTAAGTTATTAAATAGCTATTCATCTTAGGAATTATTATAGTATTAATACTTAAAGTTTTCTAATCTAATCTTCAATTTTTTTAACCCTGTCTGGTGTTAAGCTGAAGAGCGGTCCATGAATAGAGGCGACTGATACCACAGTTATGTAACGCATTAATAGTCGCATTCACAATGTCGGCCTAGTTGGAACCGAATACCACCAGGCAAGTAGAGGAGATATTGCATCCCAATAAAAAAACTGGTATTTTCTTAGATTTTGCGTAAACATTGATTAATGAAATACACAAATTTTATGCTTACTATCGCGTTTATTTTTATTATTCCGACGTTTTGAGAGCATTGCAGCCATCGTGGTCACGGAGAGACTGAGATGTTGGTAATCCAGTTGATTAGTTGATTGTGTCATTGTTTCTAAAACTACCCCATTTCATGTTTTATTGTTCCCGGTTTTCAATTCAAATATTTGCAAAAATAACTGACGGTGTCATCTAGTTTAGCAGTTTGTTAGACTTGGTAATTAAGTTTGTGTATTATGGGGTCCTAGGTGTTAGATAATCGCCAACCACCTTCTCTATTAAAATTAGAATGTCGACTTTCTTTTGCGAGGATCTTTGGTTTGTCGAAACGAAACGAGTGGTTGTCGCCGTCCTGTTGATGCTATCAAACTACAGACTTTCTCGCAAACGGAATAATAATAAAATATAAAATCAATAACCAAAGTAAACGCGATAGTAAGCCGCATAAAATTTGTTTAAAACTAAAATAAGCAAACTAATTCCAGAGACCCCATTCGGTCAGATGCCAATAATTGAGATTGATGGCAAGACGTATGCGCAGAGCAACGCAATCTCCCGTTACCTCGGCCGCAAGTATGGCGTCAATGGTGCAACGCCCGAACAGGACTTGGAGATCGACCAGGTCGTAGACTTCATCAATGACATACGCGCTAGTGAGTATGCACCACTTATCTATATTAAACAATATCTTATTTACATTTATATATGACTTTATGTAGGACATAATGGCGGACGATTCTCGCATCTATACTGTGTTTTTTCTTTTTTCTTAGTTGGCACAAGTAGTAAACAAACACGGAAATCACCATTTCCCATGACTTTTATATAAGGAAACTGTTTACTACCTTTTTTATATTATATAATTAACATACACAATGTAACAAATGCACAAAGTTAATAAAATCACATATATATACATCTGGGGCACGGAAGTGTCCCCGCCAAGACGAGCAAAAAAAGCGACATTTTTTTTCTCGAAGCAGTTCAGGCCTTTTTCGACCCCCTAAAACTTCGTTATGGATAAAACTATTAGTCTGTATTTCTAATAACCAAGCAAGCATTGTATAAACATAGTATATTTCAAAATTCATTCGATTTGGACTTATTATAACTATTGGAAGAATTATAACTAGTCAAAGTTCCTAATTTTGTCACTCACTGCCTGACCGATCATCAAAACTCAGGCACTTCTGTGGACATATAGAAGCTTTAAATTTTGAATACAATTAGTGTTTAGTGTATAAATTAAGAAAAAACTAAAATATTTTGCAATTTCAGTCCAGTTTTCTAGATACACCAACTGCATTAATAACTTTGTAATCCCATGTAAATACCACCATATGAATGGATGATGATGATATGAAAAGAATACCCAGGTTAAATATGAATATGATATAAATAAATGATTAAATATTTATAAATATATATATTTATTATTTGTGAATTATTTTAAACTATTAGTTTAAAACTACATTTTAAAATCTTCAGAGGCCGCTGCCGTCCACTACGAGCAGGACGAGGCAATCAAAGCGAAACGTCACGCTGAATTTTCAAAGGAGATCTACCCAACGTTATTAAAAACATTAAACGACATCATTGCTAAGAATAATGGACATGTCGCACTTGGAAAGGTATAACTTTTTGGTGTACAGACCGTAAAGTGGCTCAGTCGAGTTCCTGGAACAACTTGAAAATTACCGGTTCCACCTTTATTTATTGTGACTCGACATATGATAGCACGCTTGATGTTGAACTGGGGTGCGGTCCATTAATGCAGGTGACTGCTACTGCATTTCAATAACTGTAAGTAGCAGTCATATCTACTATGCCGGTCTAGTTGGCGATTGCCACTTCCAGTTCAATAACTGCTGTAGCATTCGCCTTTATTCATGGACCGCATTTTAGCTTAGGCTGAATGGTTAGCCACAGTTATTTACAGGATGTCGTCATACGAGAATGTCAAGTTATATCATTATCAGCCAGATGACGTCCACTGCTGAACATAGGCCTCCCTCATAGAACGCCATTTCGAATGACAATATGCCAGTTGCATCCACCGGTTATTCGTGAGTCTCTATGTTGTCAGTCTACCAAGTGAGAGGCATACCTACGCCGCGTCTTCCGGTTCCTGGTCTCCACTCACCTTCTCTCTCGTTTGTTGGTTCTTCGAGCGACCTAATTTATATACGACTGAGGCACCTTGACTCTTGGACCTCTTGCTTATCATCAGGCGGGTCGAGGTCAGATGTCACAATAAAAATAAAAATGCTAAATTTTTCAGTTGACATGGGGTGATTTCCTATTCGCGGGCATGTTCGACTACCTCAAGGGAATGCTCCAAGACCCCCAGCTGGAAAAGAAGTACCCCAACTTCCAGAAGGTCGTTGACAATGTTGAGAACCTGCCCAAGGTCAAGGAATACGTCGCATCAAGACCAAAAACACCAGTCTAAGCTATTTATTAAAAATTAAAATAAAATTATTTTAAATATAATTTAGTTGTTTTTTTTAACACGTTATTGTTTTTTATATTATGACACGACATATGACATTATCCCGCCTAGTGGTAAGCTCGAGTGTGATTCATAAATGGAGGTGACTGCTATTATAGTTCAATAACTGTCAGTTTAGAGGATGTTCTTTGACATCCTCAAGAAAGCTGGGATGCCTAGTGCTCATAACCGTAGAGCTTGTATGAGGAGAATGAGAAAGTTTGCGATGTTGTTAATATTATATTTAAGATAATAGTATATAAAAGCCTATCTTTGCCTATCCCTGTAGGAAAAAGGCGTGACAATTTCGATTGATTGATAATAATAAATATTTGTTATCGTTTGATAACAAATACAGGATATAGGAAATAGGGGGCCCCTGTCTATCGCGGGGCTCTGAGCATGTGCCCGGAGTGCCCAATGGGAAAGAGATAAAAAAAAAACTAACTACAGCTGGCGAAGTTTTAATACTACAGTATGTTTTGTATCTGTGCTTTAAGTAATAATGGAGATCAATCAATCAAACTGTCACGTTCTTTTCCCAAAGGGATAGGCAGAGACAATGGAGCGTGGAGCGCCTCTTGCCTCAATCCTAACTCAACTCCCTCGCTTCTTTCTCATCCACAACTCTCTTCATACAAGCTCTATGGCATAATAAACTCTAAATAATATGTAACTCAAACATATAAAACAAGTATACATTACTAATGTATTCTCTAAGATGTATATAATATAAAAACCTATCCCTGTGGGAAAGGGCGTGACAATTTGATTTAATATATTATGTTTCAGTAAAAATTGATACTTCCTTGTATCATGGCGTAAATGCGCCAAGGACCCACTCTCTCAAGCTGAAAAATCTATTGACGACTAGGTAACATAATAAGATTTACAAGATAGGGGGGGGGCGAATAAGATAATTCATATTATGTTTCTTTTTATTAATATCGTAACAGCGATAATGTTTTTAGATATATATTTATTTGTGAGATAAACACGATAAGTGTTTCATATGTAAAGCGCATTTATTTTACAAGTATCTACGTATAGTTAAAGCAATGACGCGTATATGTAGACTGCAACAAACAACCGGATTGCTCTTAATATAAAGGGTCCCCAAGTGATGCCGAATTGCACTATCAGACGAGCCGAAATAGACATATGGGGTAGGAAAGTGAAAATTTAAAAAAAACGCCTGAAATTTATTGCCATGCCATCCGAGACTGATGGGTAGTTTCAGTGGTGTAGCGTGGGAGTCAGCCGCCAGGGCGGAAAAAAAATTGCCGCCCCCTTATTTAGGAATTTCAATCATAGGTACAATAAAAATATGAATTTCAGGTTTAAATTTTA
The DNA here is from genome assembly GCA_905220615.1 of Tinea trinotella. Taxonomy (NCBI): domain Eukaryota; kingdom Metazoa; phylum Arthropoda; class Insecta; order Lepidoptera; family Tineidae; genus Tinea; species Tinea trinotella. Next base: position 820,640 of record HG992320.1, on the reverse strand, counting down.
AGGATTTATATAAGTTTTTTTGACCCTCTAAATGTGCCGCCCCCTCCGCCCCCGCCACACTACGCCACTGTGTCGTTTCCCGTAAATACTGTTTATTACTGTTAGATACTTCTTCCAACTCCCTTATTAATAAACATGGCTTAAAGTATCTTGGATTAGCTGAGGTTTTGCTCAAAACAGTATTAATAACATAGAATGAGCGTAAGACTAATTACGCTCATTCTAATCTAACTAAACTTGGTTTAAATCTTACCCATGGTAAAATATAGTTTTATTTTTTAATAAAAAGCTAAGATTTAAATAACACAAAAATCAGTAATAAGCCTTTAAAATTCAAATGAAATATATTGTATTTTTTATTTAGAAGAATTGAATTATGACGCGATATAAAAAGTTGTTTATAAGTTAGATAACAAACGTACGATGATAGTAAATAGATATATTGCAAGATAAAATATACTTATATAAAATATCATACACACTTCATAAATATATAACGTTTTTTTTTCATAAGATTTAATTTTCAATATTATAATAATTTTGGAGTCACTTTAACCAACGTCTACGTTTTGTTTAAGCTAAAATTAGTTAAACTAAGAAAGCAAGGAGAAATCTCAGAGCTCCGACGTATGACAATGTTAAATCAAATTACGGTTGCATCTGTCGCATTTACTAAGCATATCAATTGTAGATTATTCCACAAAAAAATAATACGCCATACATTTTAGTTGGACTGTCGATTTGGAAGAACGTATGCGGATGCTTACGGTCCTGTGACCTCTGTCCTTTGCTGGGGCAATTTAGCGCGGTAGATCACAAAACTTAATAGACCTATAGGTGTCTTTTGTTAAAACTAAAATAAAAGGCAAATTGACATAAAATCAGCGTGTTTTCGGCACTGATAGAGTAAGGCTCCTGATGACGTGATGAATCAAGTTGATGATCCATCAGCTTCATCGGAAAACCAAAGGAGATTGTTCCTTGATCAAATCGGGGGCATTTAAAAAAGCAAGTGTGCTAACTTTAATCAATGTATAAAGAGAATTATGGATGTGAAGGAAGCGAGCGAGTGGTGTCAAGAGAAAGTGGTGTTGTCTCTGCCTATGTCTGTGGGCATACATTGATGATGATGATTAATTCTCAGGGTATTTTGAATATAAGTGTAGTTAGTTATCTGTTATATGAAGTTCCTATAAGTATCTAATTACATACTATAATGAACAAAAAGGAAGTTTCTAATTTTGGATAATTCACTAAATAGTATATTGTTCGCGCGCTTTTTTTCGAAGGAAAGGACTAGTTATTTATAGATAATTTTAAATAAATAAAACCCTCATTTAACTATTTATATTTCCATTTAAATTGTTTGAAATTAACCACTTAATTAACTAGGACCAAATAGAATAGAAGACCATCTGTGTCATAGGTCCTTGAATTATGCTTGAATTGTATAATCAGATGGCAAATAAACTTGATCTTAATAATTTTATAACGTTTTATGTTATAAAGGCTTAAAATTAATATAACTCTTAACTGCAGACAAATAAAGCGTATTTTAGTCTGCATTTTTCGACATAATAACCGACAATTTCAAGGTGAACATTTCATTAAACTTGTTATGGGAATATAAGCTTTATAGTTGATTTTCATAAAGATTAAAATTATATAAATAAACTTACATTGTACAGCTATTCTCATTCTCGCACGCACCGGCCGGCTTTTTCAATTTTCAATAGTTGGATTTGAAGAGTAGAGGTTGGCGGTCGTCTGTATTTAATTACACAGAATTCATATCAAAATGTGAGTTTATTTGAATATTATTTTGTGTTAGTTATTGTTGTAATCTGTTAATAATGTGAATGTTTATTGATAGCGTTGATTACTGTTTCTGCGTGTTTGAACAAAGCATATCGGCAGAATAGGTTATAATAACAGCTCAAATTGTGTTGATTTAGATATAGGCCATAGACTATACACTTATATTCAGAAATAGATAGAGGCCATGTCGGTAATATTCTAATGCTCAAATAAACCAAACGTAGGCTTAGACAATTTTATAAGTGAATAAAACTAATATAAATAATTAAATAGAAGTCAAGAATGGTAAAAACGGGCGTAAATAGAATACCTATTATACCGAATATCTAAATTGGTAAAACTCCTACTGTTTCTGCTTTGTATTCAAATGGAAACTAGCGAGTGGGTTTTAATTAATTATAATGGAATTCTAAAATAGTTTACCTAATAATTTAATAAAATATTCGTTAATGAAGTACAGTTCTGGTAATCCAAGGACATGCTTCGGAGATATTTGGGTTTCAGCAATATGTACTTTTTTTGTGTCGAGTTTTACTTCTTGACGGAGCTTTTCAAACTATAGTGTACCTACCTATAAAAATAAAATAAATATTGGCCAGCATAGTGACGGCGACTGAGGTAGCCGTGAACAAACTCGGTTTTCTCAGTCGTCGTCACACTTTGTTATCATCATCAAAAAAAAACTTGTCGACGTTGTAGAATTATTTGACAATGTAAAATAACAAGAAGCAAGGGCATAGCGTGCTCGCTAGTGCGTTATTTTTTTACATAATTAAAAATCGGATTTGGATGGATGCATTGAACAAGGCAGGCCTAGCATCAACCTTGTTTTCAGACCAAAACGGAGATATCTTCAAAAAAGCTAGGTTGCCTAGTGCCCATAACCGTAGCTAGTATGAAGAGAATTGTGGATGTAAGGGAAACAAGGGATCGTGGTAGTGGCGCTCCATTGTCTCTGCCTATCTCTGTGGGAAATAGGCATGACTATTTGATTGAATGATATTTTAATTTAATAAATTAAAAAATAACGTTTTTGCTAATGGATATCTTAAAAGACGGGGGTATACAGGGGGTATGAGAATACAAAATATATGTTGTGCCGTTATATAATTGCATGTCATTATTCCTCAGCCAAGAATGCCCAAGTACTCGTACACATACTTCCCAGTGAAGGCCCTCGGCGAGGCCCCACGTCTTCTCATGGTGTATGGTGGGCAGGAGTTCAATGACAACAGAGTTGCACCAGAAAATTGGCCAGAACTCAAACCCAGTAAGTTATAAAATAGCTATTCACCTTAGGAATCACTATAGTATAAATAACTTTAGGCTTTCTTCTAATTGGAGTAAATTGTTTAAAAACTAAAAACTGCTGGTTATACTGCAGTTTATAAAAAAATCAGTAGGTATATAATAATGTGTAAAACTCTGATAAGAAGTAGGTTTTATGTAGGGTTCAGCACCCAAAATACGTTTTTTAGACATAAAATTTGAAAAATACTTTTTTTTCTTCCAAATACTTTATTTTTATCCCAACTATTTTATTTTTATTGTTTTCAAACAATTGTGCACGTCAAAAAAGTTGGTAACCCTAGTTTAATGTGCCTTGTAGCTAGTTTGTATAGGTAAATATATGTTTTGTATTAGATTCTCTTTGAAAATACCTAGACATGTCGTAGATATAGATGATAGATTATTGATTGGTCGCGCTACGAGACCCACCATAAATCTATGACCTATACATAATTTTTATCTTCGATATCTACCCCGCTTTTGCACATGCATATGAAATATTTTATTAGCATTGGCATGTTCTCAGCATGCGCTTTAACCTAATTCTTAGAACTCACCACGACCAGGTAAGTAAACGTCTTGCCTAAAATACGTAAACTAATTCCAGAGACCCCATTCGGTCAGATGCCAATAATTGAGATCGATGGCAAGACGTATGCGCAGAGCAACGCAATCTCCCGTTACCTCGGCCGCAAGTATGGCGTCAATGGTGCAACGCCCGAACAGGACTTGGAGATCGACCAGGTCGTTGACTTCATCAATGACATACGCGCAAGTGAGTATGCACCACTTATCTATATTAAACAATTTCTTATTCTTATTTGTATATATGTATGACTTAATGTAGGACATAATGGCGGACGATTCTCGCATCTATACTGTGTTTTTTCTTACTTGGCACAAGTAGTAAACAGATAGGAAAGTCACCATTTCCCTTGCCCTTTAGTTAAGGAAATTGTTTACTACCTTTTTTATTTTATATAATAAACTTCTGAATGTAACAAATGCACAAAAGTTAATGAATTAAACAAATTTTATGCGGCTTACTATCGCGAAATTTGTGTAATTCATTCGCGCAAAATCTAAGTTATTTAAATCATTAAAAGCACAAAAGTTATTAAAATCACACACTTATATACATAATTTTTATCAAAAACTATTTATATGGAAACGGTGAATTCACAAATGACAAATAATCATAGATATATGATTTTCGCTGACGCTTCGACTGTCGTAGCGCGACCAATCATTAATCTATGCAAATAATATTAAATATGTAATAATAAATAAACCATTTTCACAGTAATTTAGATATTTTAGTATATTCGTATTGATTCGTGTCAGTGGTAATTGTTTTTTATCGTTAATCCGTCATTATGGCAAAAGTTTGTTTACTATTTTTGCCAAGTAAGGAAAAATGTACAATACGAGTATACTAATAATCGGTTTTCTCAGTCGTCGTCACTCTTGGACCTCCTCTTGCTTATCATCAGGCGAGACGAGGTCAGATGTCGTGTCACAATAATAAAAAAATGCGAAAGTAACTTTGTTTGTTCACTTTCACACCTAAATAACTGAACATAATTCGACGAAGACTGACTAGGAGATAATATGCATCCTGAAAAAGAACATAGGTTATAACAAAATTAATAGATCTGAAGAACCTGATGGTGAATTAGCAAAACCTCAGATCAGCAAAGCTACAAGACTTAAAACTTTTGTTGTTGTTTTTACTATAGTAAAAAACAACCAGATTTATAAATACCTTTCGTCAATCTACTTTCACTGCCCAAACCATCGAAGTATTCCTTTATCAATCCTTGTCAGTTGTCACTACATCTTCCTTCAAACCACATTATCAATTATTTTTATCTCAAGAACATGTTTTATTTATCTTCGAGATAATATTGTTCAGATGATGTTTTATGACAGTTCTATTTATGAAATCAAAACAAATATTACTGCGACAAAAAGTAAGGTAAAGGACATCGTTCATTTTTGGCTTTTATATACTACTTTTTAATGTCCAATGATGAAAAAATATATAAATGGTAGTTTTGATACTTGTGTTCATAACACTCATGACAATTTCGATTTTAATTGCTGTGCAATTGAGTTATTTGAAAAATAAAATATGGATTTAGTATTATCTGTCAATCAACGCCATATTTGTTCTGCTTTGAACTGTCATAATTAGTTTGATAATTTCGCACACCTAAACTATACAAAATAAAGGATATATTCCAATTACATTGTTATCTTCGTACATCAAACTATTTTAAAATGTATATCAAACTGCTAATACAATTAAGCCCAAGTCCCCATACAAAATGAATGATGTCCTTTGTTTATAAAATGTAAATTAATTATTATTCTTCCCAATCAATTTCATCAATCAATCAATTAAATTGTCACGCCCTTTACCCACGGGGATAGGCAGAGACAATGAAGCGCCCAATTTCATCCCCTTCAAAATAATCCCCGTCCGATAAAATGCATATTTTCCATTTTCCAACGCTTTTTTCAGTCCTCGAAACAGTCGGAATAGTCTTTTTTCGGATTACCCTTAAAACCTTCTTCCATTCGGTTTTTATCTCCTCAATCGTGTCAATACGGTAAGTAAGTTTATAACGATATTTTTGTTTATTCAGAGGCCGCTGCCGTCCACTACGAACAGGATGAGGCAGCCAAAGCGAAACGTCACGCTGAATTTTCAAAGGAGATCTATCCAACGTTATTAAAAACATTGAGCGACATCATTGCCAAGAATAATGGACACGTCGCACTTGGAAAGGTAACAACATAGGTTATACAACGTAGGTTGGTGTAGAGACCGTAAAGTGACTCAGTCGGGTTTCGCGATCAACTTAAAAGTCACCGGTTCCATCTTTTTTTATTGTGGCTCGACATATGTTAACCTGCTTGATGTTAAACTGGAGTGTGGTCCATTAATGCAGGCGACTGCTACTACAATTCAATAACTGTAAGTAGCAGTCACATCCACTATGCCGGTTTAGTTGGCGAAGTCGCCTTCATTCATGGACCGCATTTTAGCTTAGGCTGAGTGGTTAGCTACTATACAGGTGTCGTATACGATTATGTCAAGTCACAATAGAAAAAAGCTAATGTAAAACGTACCTAAGTTATATCATCATCAGTCGGAAGATGTCGACTGCTGAACATAGGCCTCCCCCTTAGAACGCCATTCCGAACGACCAGATGCCAGTTGCATCCACTGGGTATTCGTGACTTTCACTATGTCGTCAGTCCACCTGGTGGGAGGCCTACCTACGCTGCGTCTTCCGGTTCCTGGTCTCCACTCAAAAACCTTTCTTCCCCATCGGTTGTCGGTTCCTCGAGCGACCTAATTTATATATAATACATATGCCCAGCCCATGTGTTCTCTCCATCCTATAACCTTGGATCCTTTAAGCTATGCGTGAAGAAGCAATATTGGCCGGCATAGTGACAGCGACTGAGGCAAGGAGAATGACTTTTGGACCTCCTCTTACTTATCATCAGGCGGGTCGTGTCACAATAAAAATGCTAAATCTTTCAGTTGACATGGGGTGATTTCCTATTCGCGGGCATGTTCGACTACCTCAAGACAATGCTCCAAGACCCCCAGCTGGAGAAGAAGTACCCCAACTTCCAGAAGGTCGTTGACAATGTTGAGAACCTGCCCAAGGTCAAGGAATACGTCGCATCAAGGCCACAAACACCATTCTAAGCTAATTAATAAACATTAAAATAAATTTATTTAAAATATAATTTAGTTGTTTATTTTTAACACGTTATTGAAGATTTTTTTTTTTTTTTTTTAGAATATTATGACTCGACATATGACAGTACCTCGCCTAGTGTTAAGCTGGAGTGCGATCCATAAATGGAGGTAACTGCTACTATAGTTTAATAACTATCAGTTTAGAGGGTGTTCTTTGACCAGATCGGAGACATCCTCAAGAAAGCTGGGATGCCTAGTGCCCATAACCATAGAGCTTGTATGAAGAAAATGAGGAAGTTTTATGATATTTTAAAGTTCACGTATTTTAGCGCTCTATTGTCTCTGCCTATCCCTTTGGGAAAAAAGCGTGACAATTTGATTGATTGATATTATTTGCGAAGGAATGACTTCACAACATAATTATTTGAAGGAGTATGCTTCGTGTCATTAGCTTATGACGAAGGCTCCGAAGAGCAAGAGAATTGTATCAGAATTGAGGAAAGTGGTTTTTACCCCGTTTAGGATTGTTACCAGTGAAAATAAAACGAACGAGCATTTTACATTTTTTTAATAATAGCAAGCGATTCTATAATATTTACAAATTAACTACAACAGAATCCATATATTTTATAACATTTAGTAATTAAATAATTCAAAACATATTTTGGCATCTTAAAGACATTTTACAACTTTTTACTAAACAAGCACAATTTTTAAATAATTTAATAAATAATTCGCACTTGGCTCTAAAATAAATTAATAAATAAATCATTTTTGTGTGATTTCGTCGATCAAAACGCACGCTGCCTAAATACATTTTCACTAACAGGAGGTAGACTTGGAAGATTAGGAATCTTGCAATTTCGAGGATGAAAATAGAATTTATAAAATTGAAGACGTCTTAAGAAATCTTGGGCAATGGGATTGCATAAAAATATTACTAATAAATATGTATAACTAAAGGCAGATATAAAAAGAGCTTTGACTTTAGCTGCGCAGTACAAGGATAGGCAGAAAAGAAGAGCGATGGACGAGTGCGGTAGGAACAAATCCGCGCATGGTTTATAGTCGTGCACATAATTAATAATATTTTCTAATTCTTTTTATCATCCGATTATGTTTGTTTGCCCTCAAACTTACAAATGTACTCCGATGCTCCCAACTTTGGAAATTTCCCAATGAACTTTTATTAATAGACAAACTTTTACAAATTACACTGACAGAAATCCTAAATTGTCCAATTAACGACCGTACATGGGCCCAGGGCTCGTTGCCAATTCGGTTTGGAGGCCTGGGAACTCGCAAAAATTCTAGTGTAGCACTGCCAGCGTTTCTGTCGTTAGTACATAGTCTGTCGAGCTCTACGGGAGTATCACAAACCCATCTTTGGGTTCCGTGGAGCCGGCGTACATGTCGGATGCCAGAGATGCCTGGTCAGTCGCGTGCCCCAATATGGGGGCAGCCGCTCTGCAAAATGGTAATGGAAGATATTTTATCTTCCATTACCATGAAAGAGCGGGCTCGCCTCATAGCCGTCTACTAGGGAGTCGGGATTCTGGTTGCAGGCTTTTCCGTCTGCGGGCCGTGGAAACTTGGAAGGTCTTTGGTGTGGGATGCGACTAGACACATTAGCCCCATCTCAATCCAAGCGGAAGTGCGGCGATTTCTGCTGAGAACCTCAAGTTGCGCTAATACGCTAACCTCGGTACTGGTTACGAATTTGCGCCGTTTGGGGTAGAGACGATGGGCCCTTGGGGACCTTCAGCTAAGCGCCTGGCCAAGGTGTTGTCCAAGCGGCTGACGTAGCCGTCTGGAGACAGGAAGGCTGGCAATTATGTCTGCCAACGTATTAGCCTTGCTATACAAAGGGGAAATGTTGCCAGTCTCCTTGGGACTATCTCTGATGCGACGTCATTAGATGATATTTTTTATTTATAGTTTAATTATAGTTAATTATTACTTTTAATTTTATCTGTTTCTCAAAAATAAAGTTAATTATATAATTAATAGTCATTCGAAAAAAGAAAAGTTTGGATGCCAGCTCTCTTTTTATCTGCAGTATAGATATACTATTTTGTAAATTGAAATATTTTTTTGACAAAATTGTTCCTAAACAATATTACTATATTTTGGAGGTTTCTGAACCTCCAAACATCCATACCACACTTGGCTTTTGAAAACAACGGACCTGATTAAATTTATACTAATACTACGCATAGTATTTTAAAAAGTAATTTTGCTGTTATATAATTTTTAGGCGTTATTAGTTACTCCGCCGGGTCGCTGTTAAGTAACAATAATTAAAATTTACTTGGGAGTAAAAAGATTCAGTTTGTTATAATGTTACCGCACCCGGGCTATCTCATATCCAATGTTAATCTTGTTATAAGGAAAGAGATGACCATAATTGTGAAATAATTTAGTAATTATTTACATTTTGGGAAACGTAAGTATACAAAATGTAGGTGTATATTTAAGCTACGGTTACCTATTTATTGACATGTTAACAAAAGCTGAAGTAGGCACAACTTTTGGTTATTTTTTTTACCTTTTAAAATTGAAGTTAAATATTTTATTCTCGTAATATAATATGTAGTTTCAGTCGTAATAAAGTTTTCATCATAGTAACGTATCTTCTACATTAAACCTTTCGAAAATAGTATAAAAAATTCTTACATCCAATATCTACTACTATTTTAAAATATAATAACAAGGAGGCAGTGATAGCCGAAGCACAACTTTAATGAAGGTATTTATAGTTCTTGTTCTATTGTTGGTACTATTTGCTGCGTATCATCTAAACGTATGGCAGATTTGTTGGTGTGCCAATATTGGTGATTGTCGGCGCTCCAGTGAGCTTACGATGCTGCAAAATAATAATAATTAGTATCTACCACTGTTTAAGGAAATATTTATAGTGAAACTGTATTGGTATTGTTATAAATTAAATACATTTTAACTAAGATGAAAATAAGTTTAATTCTTTGTATGACATGACACAAGTGACAATTAGTTTTTTTATAAGCAATTGATATAACATTCCTCCCGTCATGCGATTTCTTCGATCAACCGTCTTGGAGGCCTGCGGATGCGCTCACTGCGTCGTAAAACGGGAGTTTGATGGTTTGATGTTCCATAGGCTGGTGGTGAAGCTGGTGTATGTTTTTCCGAGTGGGAGAGGACACTTCCGGTTTATTAAGTGTTCTCAGCTGGTTGCAATTACCACCCTACACAGATGCAAATCCCCCCATAGTGACTACATCGCGTTCGGGGACTAGTTTGTGTAGCACCAGTTGCGTTGGGGGTTGTGGACGCGGTTAGGGATAGTGGCATCCAGCTGATCCACTGTATTCCGGTGAGAGTTTGCTGACCCGTCGGCCAGGGAGACCCGTAGCAACGGCTAACCGCTGGCCGCCCGCTGCACAGTACAGGGGCCTGAGCCCACCGCTAACCACGGAGGGAGGCTGCCCCACCATGCGGCGCATAATCCCGGGGTGAGTCGTCTAGCCGATTGGTGATCGGATATGAGGTCCAGGCGATCACTTCCGGGAGGGTACGGGGGCCCTTCCGTCCGACGGATCAGCAGACTCACACCGCCGGGATACATCTGGCGAAGCGGATAGCTGCACCTTTTGTCCCTACCGAATAAACAACCCCCAACATCTTCACGCCCCCCCCCAAACCCCTCCAATATGAAAGTTTTAAAAAAAAATATTAACGTTTGCTCAGCGGGCATTAAAATCCCCACCACTAATGAGCTTGGAGTGGATTTCACGAATATTCGTGGAATCCACGCCAATCTCAGTGCCGTCCACCACCACCTTGAGACGGCACGGCCCGCTATGCTCTTCTTGACGGAGACACAGATAAATGACCCGGTGGACACCTCATACCTACAATACCCCGGCTACTCGCTTGAGGAAAGGTTCCTGGCGAAAGCCGGGGTATGTGTGTACATCCGGTCCGATATCTGTTGTCGCCGTCTGCTTTACTTGGAGGATCCTTCCCTGTCCCTCCTATGGGTACACGTAGATCTTGGTTCTCAAACCAGGGTCTACGGGTGCCTTTACCGTTCCCACCACGGGGATTCGGAGACAACCCGGCTCTTTGAATTTTTAAGCCGGGCGACAGATGAAGCGCTGGAACGGTTTCCGACCGCGGAGCTTGTAGTTTTGGGGGACTTCAACGCACACAACGACGTGTGGTTGGGGTCCCCAAGGACTGACCACGCAGGAAGGGCTGCTCATGCTTTCGCTCTTCTGCATGACCTGACTCAGTTGGTGACCCAGCCCACCCGGGTGCCAGATATTGTCGGTCATGCCCCATCTCTTCTGGACCTTCTGCTGACTAATCGTCCGACCGGGTATAAAATTTCGGTCAAGGCCCCTTTAGGGACTTCTGACCACTGCCTGGTCGAGACGACAGTGCCACGCGCCGTGCCTCCTCCTGCCAGGGAGGAGGTGCGTCGTCTGTGGCACTACCGGTCGGCAGATTGGGAGGGAATGCGAAATTATTTCGCTTCGCTCCCTTGGTGGCAGCGCTGCTTCAGCTCCGAGGACCTATCTACGTGTGCTTCGGCCGTTGTTGATGAGATCGCGCTGGGGATGGAATATTACATTCCATCCAACCGTGCATCTCGCAACGACCGAAGCAGGCCTTGGTACAATGGTGAGTGCGCGGTTGCTGTTTCAGCAAAAAACGCGGCTCACAGTGCCTGGGTCAAGGGTCGAAGAAATCATGACCCTCGCGTGGATGAGTTGAAAGCAGCTTTTAAACGTGCCACCAAGTCTTGTAAGAAAGTTTTTAGAAGAGCGGAGGCACAGCGCGTTTCCAGGATTGGCGAGAGTCTATTAGCGTACCCAACGGGTAGTCGCAGCTTTTGGAGTCTCGCCAAAACTGTGGAATCTAACTTCTGTCGTTCCTCACTGCCACCGCTGAGACAGCCTGATGGCTCACTGGCGCTTGCGGCAAAAGCGAAGGCTGATCTCTTGGCTGAGCTCTTTGCCGTTAATTCACGGATCGACGATCGTGGTGCAGAGCCACCCACCTTGCGTCCATGCGGACATACGATGCCTGATATACGTATCAGACAACGCGATGTCCGCGTGGAGCTACGATCGCTCGATATCCGAAAGTCCAGTGGCCCTGACGGTATCCCAGCGATTGTGCTTAAAACGTGTGCAGCGGAATTGACTCCTGTCTTGACGAGGCTATACCGGCTCTCATACGCATCGGGCTGTGTGCCTCGGGCTTGGAAGGGGGCCAATGTGCAACCGGTCCCAAAAAAGGGCGACCGTTCAGACCCGGCAAACTACCGTCCAATAGCTGTAACCTCAGTACTGTGCAAGGTCATGGAGCGAATAATTAATGTTCGCCTCATGGCGTACCTGGAGGGTCACCAGCTGATCAATGACCGTCAATATGGCTTTAGGCCAAAACGGTCAACTGGTGACCTTCTGGCGTACACCACGCACGTCTGGGGGGAAGCGTTGGACGGTAATGGAGAAGCCCTTGCCATCGGCTTGGACATCTCCAAAGCGTTTGACAGGGTCTGGCACAAGGCCCTTCTTTCCAAGCTCGAGGCATACGGTTTACCTGACCGTCTGCGTGGCTGGATAGCCGGCTTCCTGCGTGGCCGTTCCTCCATACGCGTTGTTGTGGATGGGAGCGCGTCACGTAGGGTGTCGGTGAATGCTGGCGTTCCTCAGGGCTCTGTGCTGTCGCCGACCTTGTTCCTACTGCATATCAATGACATGCTGGACCTTGGATCCAGCATTCATTGCTATGCAGACGACAGCACGGTGCATGGACGCTACACTGCCCGCCCCGCAGCCGGAAAACAGGAAATAGCCGATATGAGAGAGTCTGTCGTAGCGGAGCTGAACCGGGTTCTTGATTGTATTACCCATTGGGGCGACGAGAACCTGGTTCAGTTCAACGCAGACAAGACTCAGGTATGCGCGTTCTCGACGAAAAAATCCCCGTTTATCCCCCTTCCTTCTCTTCGTAACATTTCCCTTGGTACTTCGGACAGACTGGATATCTTAGGGATGTCGCTTCGCAGCGACCTGAATCACAGGGATCACGTTGAGCGGGCTATTAAGACCACCTCCCGCAAACTTGGCATCCTGAACAAGGTGCGGCGGTTCTTCGCGCCAGAGCTTCGCCTACTTTTATACAAGGCACAAATTCGCTCTTGCGCGGAGTACTGTTCGCATCTTTGGGACGGCTCTGCCAAGTATCTTCTCAATGCCCTGGATTCATTGCAGCGCCGAGCTGTCCGAATCATAGGAGATTTAGAGGTTACGCGAACTCTGGAGCCTCTGCAATTACGCAGAGACATGGCGGCTCTGTGCGTCCTCTATCGCCTATACCACGGAGAATGTTCCCAGGAGCTCTTTAACCTTGTTCCTATCTCGTCTTTTCACACCCGTAACACCCGCACTGGTCGGGGGAAGCATTCACATTTTGTCGACAGAATCGGTAGTCGAACTAAAAAGTTCGGTGCATCTTTTCTTTGTAGAACAATCGACAAGTGGAATGCTTTGCCAGCCCATGTGTTTTCTCCCTCCTATAACCTTGGATCCTTCAAGCGATGCGTGAAGAAGCACCTTTGGCCGGCATAGTGACGGCGGCTGAGACAGCCGTGTACTGACTCGGTTGTTTCAATCGTCTGCACTTTTGGATCTCCTCTTGCTTATCATCAGGCAGGTCGATGTCAGATGTCGAGTCACAATAAAAAAAAAAAAAAAAAATGTGGTGCTTCTGTGTCCAATGCTGGGGATGATGATGACGATGGTGGTACTTGTGATTCCGTTTGTTCGTTCGTTATGTTTCCAGTACTTATCGGTGATTGTAGCTTGATGTGATCTGCATGACGTCTTCTCTCCACCCCATCTGGAGTTTGCACAGTATAAGAATAGCGGTGTTTCCTCGCTGCTATAACAGCTGGTTTCCAATGCGAATCAAGTTTGGTTTTTATGAAAACCTTGTCGCCTGCTTTATATGTAGGTGTTAAATGATCACTGTTGATATTGGCTTCGACTTGTTTGTGTTCTAGTGATCGTCTTACATTCGGACGCACGTTATCAAGGAGACAATTCAAACGACGTCCGAACATCATTTGAGCCGGGGACTTCTCTGTGGTATTGTGTGGAGTATTCCGGTATGTGAACAGGAAATTATTTAGTCTTTGTGTTATATTTTGTCTATCGTTTGAACTTGCGGACATTCTAGTTTTAAAAGTGCGGACTAAGCGCTCTGCTAGACCATTGGTGCGTGGATGATATGGTGATGAGGTAACATGTGATATTCCTCTTGTCTTGCAATAATTTTTAAACATGTCAGATGTAAACTGTGGCCCATTATCGGACACAATAATTTCTGGTAAACCAAAGGTCGTAAAAATGTCGTCAAGGCTATCACATAGTTTGGTTGTTGTAATGTTGATCATGGGCTTAACCTCAATCCATTTGGATAGTGCATCGGAAAGGACTAGCCAATATTTGCCCTCAAATGGTCCAGCAAAATCCACATGTAGTCTTTCCCAAACTTTATTTGGTATGGACCATGAAAACACTGGTAGTTCTGGGTTGTTCGGCCTGTTCTCTTGGCATTTTCCACAATGTTTCACAAATGCATCAATGTCTTCTTCTAAGGAAGGCCACCAAACGTAAAATCTCGCTAGGGCTCTCATTGCTGATATACCTGGATGGCCTCGATGTAAGTATTTCAGAATGTCGGTGCGTAGTGTTCGTGGTATGACGATTCTGCCCTGCCACATTATAATTTTGTTCTCAATGGACAGTTCTTCACGTTTTCTGTAGTATGGTTTAAGATCCACTTTATCGTAATTGTAAAAATTCCAATCTGTGTTCATACATTGATAGACTTGTTTTAATAATGGATCATCTTTCGTATGTTGTCTTATGCAGTCCTCTGTTAATACTAGATCATTAAATTGTTGTGCTTGATATTTGCAGTCAATCCTAAAAATTGTATGTTCAAGTTCTGAGAGTTTCTCTGTAGGATTTGGCATTCTCGATAGGTAATCAGCTATTATGTTGTGTTCGCCCTTTCTGTAAATAATGTCGTAATCATAAGCCCCAATCAATAAAGCCCATCTTACTAAGCGATTTTTGACAATTTTTGGCAAGGCCCGTTTTGTTCCAAGAATATGTATAAGAGGCTTGTGGTCAGTTATTAATGTAAATTTGGTTCCTCGCAGGTATTGATCAAATTTCTTTATACCGAAGAGTATGGCTAATGCCTCACGATCGATGACGGAATATCGGCTTTCTGCATCTTTTAGTTTTCTTGACGCAAATGATATTGGTTGTTCGTCGTTGTTGTTTTTATGAAATAATACAGCGCCCAATCCTTTCTCAGAAGCGTCACAAGCTAAGAAGATTTGACGTTGTGTGTCAAATGCTATGAGTGGTTTCGACTTAGCAATGCACATTTTTGCCTGTTTGAAAATATCGTCTTCATGTTTGCTCCATCGCCATGTCGTGCCTTTACCAGTTAATGTATGTAGATCTGAACAAATGCTGTGAAGGTGTGGAATGAAACGCTCGTAAAAATTAATTAGGCCAAGAAATGATCTAAGTTCTTTAGTGTTAGTGGGTGCGATTGCCTTTGTTATTGCTTCTATCTTAGATGTTGACGGCCTTACGCCGTGTTTATCAATTGTGTGACCCAAATATTCAATTTCAGTTTGTAAGAATGTGCATTTCTTTAGGTTAACTTTTAGTCCAGCTTTATGCAATTTATCAAAAACTATCGCTAGTGTTTTGATATGTTCCATGTCGTTCTTGCCCGTTATTGCAATGTCATCAAAATAAACAGCTACGTTAGGTATGTTGTGAAGGAGTTGATCAAGATAATGCTGAAAAATTGCTGGTGCTGTCGTGATCCCAAAAGGCATTCTATTGTATTGGTAAAAACCTTGATGTGTCGATATTGTTAGGAATTTCTTAGAATCTGGAGCTATCTCAAACTGTAAATAGGCATCCTTAAGATCGATTTTAGAATATTTATCCCCGTATGCTAAATTTTGTCGTAATTGATCAAATAATGGAACTGGATATGTGTGTGAAATCAGTATAGGGTTAATAGTAATGCGATAATCGCCACAAATTCTTATTTGTCCATTAGTTTTTACCACATTGACAGTGGGTGTTGCCCATTCAACTGGTGTTATGTTTGGATCAATTTTCGTTACTATGCCTTCATTTACTAGTCGTTCTAATTCTATCTCCACGTTCTTCTTCATGCTAAATTTAATAGGTCTTGCAGCTAAATGTTTGGGTTCTGTGTTAGGTTTAATGTGAATGTTAACTTGATAATCTTTTACTTTTCCAAGTTTGTTGTCAAATAATTCTTTATGTTGTTCTAGTATCTTTTCTAGGGTTAAGTTGGCATTGTTGTTGTCTCTGATTGAATAGACTTGTTGAGGAAAACGCATTCCAAACTTCTCACTCCAATGAAGTCCGAAAAGCATAGGGTGAGCGTCTTTAATTACTACAATTGGTAGAGTCTTCGTTACACCTTGTAATGTTACTGATACGTTAGTTAACCCTTCTGGTTTTAATTTGTTGTCACCGTAAGCATGCAGTGTAGGGCCTTCTTTTAACGTTGGTGCTCCAATTTTATGCCAAAACTTTGAACTTATGATAGAATACATTGAACCAGGGTCCCAATCCATTGTACATTTTGTATCGTTAATCAGTACATCGATCTTCTTACATCGTAATGCTCCGTTTTTTATTTTGTTTACGTAAATGTCGTCTTCGTCATCGGTTTCGTTAATGCTGTTTGATTGACTCGTTGGTGGTCTATTTTCCTTCACCCTATTCAATTTATACCTCTTTTGTTGGTTATCTTGTCCACGGTAATTATTTCTAGGAAATACTAAGTAGGCTTTACCTGTTTTAATACAACAGTCTTCAAAATGATCTACTATTCCGCACTCGTTACATGTATGGTTCCTAGCCGTACATTTTTCTGTTTTACATAGGCCATCATTGCCGCATCGTTTACATTGCCTTGGTTTTAGTTTACGCGGGCTCTTGCTCCTTCTAGGTTTGTTAACAGTTTTCGTTTCTTTGTTAATTCTGTATATGTTTATATCTGTGTTGTCTCGTTCAGCTAGTTCTCTAGATTGTGCTAATGCAAAAATTTGTTCAAACGTTACTTCTGTTGTATCTCCCTCATTGTTTCTCTCGAGTAAATCTGGCCATTTTTGTTTTAAATCAGTTTGTAATTGATTATGGTTGAGTCCAGTAGCAAACCTGTCTCGTAGTTGGCGTTCAAGCATATCACCTTTGTATCCACAATCCTTGCTTAATTCTTTTAATTTATTTGCGTAATGTTCCATAGATTCATTTGTTTCCCGAATTCTAATCCAAAAATCTGTTAATGCTTTGAATCTGGTCTTTTTGATCGAATAAATGTTTGTCAGTTTGGTTTTAATTTCGTCATAGGTTTTATTTTCAAAAGTTGGTGTAAATACTACCTTAAGTTCATGATACACGTCGGGTGTCAGGCAATTGAAGAATAATGACTTTTGTATTGGTTTACATTCATCACCCCATATATGACCTATATGACATATGATATATGACCATATATGACATTTTGCTTCGAAGTAATCGATAAAGTTTTCCGCCGAGGTCGTTTCAGGGTTAAATTTTTCACAATGAAAATTCTTTATAATGTGTTGTTTGTATGAATCTTTAGCGGAATCATTTGTTGTAGATGCGGTGGACGCAGATATTTGATTTTG
Source organism: Tinea trinotella (assembly GCA_905220615.1). Taxonomy (NCBI): domain Eukaryota; kingdom Metazoa; phylum Arthropoda; class Insecta; order Lepidoptera; family Tineidae; genus Tinea; species Tinea trinotella. The sequence goes on along the minus strand of HG992320.1, from coordinate 803,022 downwards.
TACTAACAGTTGTAGGAGTTGTGTGATTTGTTGTTGTTGTACTTGTTGCTGATGCAGGAACTCTGCAAGTTGTTCTGCGTTCATTTTTCTCTTTTAAATTCTCGTCGCCACAATGTTATAAATTAAATACATTTTAACTAAGATGAAAATAAGTTTAATTCTTTGTATGACATGACACAAGTGACAATTAGTTTTTTTATAAGCAATTGATATAACAGGTATGGTCCAGACCGAGTCTAACCGAACGAGTTTTTAAATCGTGAGGTTCGCCGTGACAGCGGTGCCAACGGTCTGGACACACACACAAATGGAAGACAAAATTGACAACGCAAAATATGGCCGATGAAAAACAATGTAATATATTAATTTACTAAATAAAGGTCTCGTGATATTAACTAGAAATAAATAGGTTTTATTTTTAGTAAAGAATCCAATACACAAACAACCACTAATAAGGCGACCGTGGTGTAGTGGCAGTGCAATGGTTACGCAAACCGAGAGTACGGCATAAAAACTACTTCCCGGTACCAATGTATCTTTAATTGATATCAAATTGTCACGAATAGGCAGAGACAATGGAGGAGCGCCACTTGCCGCGATCCTGACACATAATGATAATTTTAACTGGTTACTCACGTAATGGTCCCATTTGTTGTGGCTTTTTTGAAATATATTAATTGGCCTCTTTGTTTTCTTAATTGGACTATTGGATGCTAAAAACATGAAATGGAAAACTTGCAGTTAAAAATAATTGGAATTAAAATATAATGGGTACATAAAGAGGGTAGCGGTGCCCAGTCTGCCGATCCGGAGTAGTACCACCACTTACAAGTACGTATACAAACCGTGAAGTGACTTAATCGCGTTTCAGAATCAGCTTGTAAGTTGTCGGTCCAACTAGGCCGGAATAGTAGATGCGACTGCTACTTAAAGTTATTAAATTGTAGTAGCAGTGACATTTATTCATAGACCGCACTGCAGCTTAACATCAGGCGGGTGCTGTTATATGTCGAGTCACAATAATAATATTTTCTTAGATTTTGTTCGAACATTAATAATGCTTTGCCAGCTCTCATGTTCTCTCCATCCTATGGCCTTGGATCCTTCAAGCGATGCGTGAAGAAGCACCTTTGGCCGGCATTGTGACGGCGACTGAGGCAGCCGTGAACTAACACACGACACTTTCCTCTTGCTTACCATCAGGCTGGACAAGGTCGGATGTCGTGTCACAATAAAAAAAAAAATGAAATAAATAAATTTTATGCGGCTTTGCAGCCATCGTAAAATAAAATTGTAAAATCAAAACCAAAATAAACGCGATAGTAAGCCGTATAAAATGTGTTTAATCCACAATAATAACAAAGTATTCTTACCTCCATGAACATAGGGCAGTGATATATCACAGGGCAATTTACTTGGTGTCTTCTTTACTGTAGAGAAGGCAGATACTTGTTTACTACTCACTATATCTTCACCCATTGCAAGACTTTTGTTGAGCCTGAAAATATTTCAGGTTTTTTTACAGCTGTTAAATACAACTTTCATGTCATTGGAGTTTTTTTTGTGGCATGACATATGACAGCACCCCGCTTGATATTAAGCTGAAGTGGGGGGAGTGGAATGGATGTCACTGCTACTACAATTTAATAACTGTGAGTAGCAATCACATCCACTATACCAGCCTAGTCGGAACCGACAACTTACAAGCTGATCCCGAAACGTTACTAACAGCCGGTTATACCAAAAATTATAATTTACGAATTTGTAAAAAGTATCTTATAAGTAAACGAAAAAAAGATAAATGGGTTGCACCACTCTTTAACTTCACATTTTTACATTTACGTTTAACGGATATTTTATACAGAGCTAAAGGACATCTTTAATTTTGGGTTTCTATGTAATATTTCTGTTTTTTCTAAATATGAAAACATTTATAAAAGGTAGTTTCGATATAAAATTATTAACAACCCAATACACGATTTCGTAATAGTAAACGAAATAGAATTAGTATAAAGTAAAACTGAATTCGTAAATTGAAACAATTTTGGTACAACCGGCTGTGAGTCACTTTACGGTCTGTATATTTGTAAGTGGTGGTACTACCCCGGATCGGCAGACTGGGTACCACTGCCTACCACTCTTTGATGACCAGACCCGAAGCAAATATTCGCCTCTTTTTTATTGAATTATTGAAAACTAAATAATGTCTAAATAATACTTACTGCTTTAAATATGGCGTGCGCGAGTAAAAGTTTATTGGCACCGGGAATGTCTGAAAAATAAATTTATTTATCATTGTCTTATTTCAATGACAAGCTGTTCATATTGATGGTAAGCAAGAGGAAGACCAGGAGTGCCGAACACTGAAAAGGCTACTCAAATCACTGCTGCCTTAGCGGTGCCTTTAGCGGTGGCGATTCGCTTGAAGGATGATAGAATGTCGAGAACACAAGCATTAGACTCGCCCATGAGTTCTACTTATCCCTTTACTTTGGACCTTTAATGTCAAGAGTACATCTGGCTGCCAAGTGACAAAGTTAAGGTCAGCGGGGTTAGGTTGGCAAGTTAAAACGATTATCGTCTCTCGTCGGCGATTGTCAAAACAATAAAAGCTAGGCTAAATCCAATTAAACTAGACAATTAATCGTTGTGACGAATATCGTCTGTGCAACGACACGTTTGATCATTATCATCAATAGTCTCAATTTGATGGATTTAGCATAACTTTTATTATTTTGTCAATCGTCGACGAGAGACGATAATCGTTTTAATTTGCCCAACCTAATCCCGCAGATGTCGAGCCACATAAGAAATGACACTAAAACACGTTCGGGGCATTCGGGTCTAAGTGCCCTGCCTGACCTTAAATCTAATACTACTTCAATATACTTACATTATTATTGTTATTATTAACTTGTTGACATAACAAAACTTCACCAATGTTCTTTTCAATGTGAACATCACCTTTGAACAAAATCATTTAAAGATTAATAATAAAAATTAAAAAATCTATCGACCGAATCGGCAGTCGAACTAAAAAGTATAAAATCGAAAAAAAAAACGAAAAGAAAATGAAAGAAGGCAAAGCATTTCATTTGTCGATTGTTCTACAAAGAAAACGCACCGAACTCTTTAGTTCGACTGCCGATTCGATTGGTACATTGGTTAAAACGAGTTGGTTACGCGTAAAGTCCCGGGTTCGATTCCCGGTCGGATTAAATATATTGATCTTTGAATAAAAAAATATTTTTAATATTCAGATTGGTGGTGGCAGTGGTGCCGAATGTGCTGATTCCGGTTATTTACACCACTTAGTCGCGTTTCGGGATCAGCTTGTAAGTTGCCAGTTTCAACTAGGCCGGCATAGCGGATATGCCACCTAGCCTAGTAGCAATACCATTCATGGACCGAACTCCAGCTTTAATATATATGTTTATATATAAAAAGGTCGGCTTATTAATACTACACAGACCGATAAAAAATACAAACTTACTTGGTGTATATTTGTAAGTAATAAGTGATTCGTTTGCTGTAACATTACATGAACTTTTGCTGTTTATATTATCCTGAAAAAGGGAAATACAATCAATCAATCAAATTGTTACGCCTTTTCCCCACAGGGATAGGAGCGCCTCTTGCCACGACCCTTAGCAAAGGAGTTGTGTAAGGAAAGTGTAAGAAAATACAAAAAAACGGGAATGCGAATTAAAATATTTTTTTTTGTGACACGACCTCTGATCTCGTTCCGCCTGATGATAAGCAAGAGGAGGTCCAAGAGTGACGACGACTGAGAAAACCGAGTTTGTTCACAGCTGTCTCAGTCGCCGTCACTATACCGGCCAAAGAATCTGGCCGCATCAATCCACATAACGAGGCAGACCCTGCAGGTTATTTTCCGACCAATTCAGAGACATGCTAAAGAAAGCTGGGTTGCCTAGTGCCCATAACCGTAGAGCTTGTATGAAGAGAGTTGTGGATGGGGGGGCAGCGTGGGAATTGTGTCAGGATCGTGGCAAGTCGCGCTCCATTGTTTGCCTATCCCTGTGGGAAAACCACGCCTTTTTTCCACAGGGATAGGCAGAGATAATGGATTTATATTGCTATTTAATACTTACTGAAAAAGAAAAATAATATCAAAATTACTTTTTTTCAGTTTTTCAGCACCCCACAAGTATCAGTTTAACATCAGGCTGAACAGTACCCCGAACAGTACCCCGCCTGATGTTAAACGGAAGTGCGGCTCATGAATGGAGGAAACTATTACTACAGTTAAATAACTGCAAGTAGCAGTTGCATCCACTATGCTGGCCTAGTTGGAACCAGCAACTAACAAGCTGATTCGGAAACGCGACTAAGTCACTTCACGGTCTGTACACTTGTAAGTTGTGGTACTATCTCAGATCGGCAGCCTGGGTGCCACTCTTAGAAGGCGAAGAGTAGGGAGGCCTCCTGCCACATGGGATGACGACCTCAAAGCTGAAGCAGGCTGGCGCATAACAGAGGGTTTTTTGACATGCGACATTTTTTATATTTTTATTAAATAATTGTAACTTATTTTCTTATATAATCAGTTCTTATTATTGTAATATGATGAATTTAATTTCAATTATTTTATGTGTTTCAGTGCTTAAAAACTTTTTTTTTAAACTTTATTACATTGTGTATAAAGGCGAACTTAATGCCGCTAGACGTTATCTGCCAGTTAACCTTCGGGACAGTCGAAAAGTTAAATGGGAGTATGAGATATAAAACTGAATAACTTAATATAACATAACATAACATAACATAATATAATATAATATAATATAATATAATATAATATAATATAATATAATATAATATAATATAATATAATATAATATAATATAATATAATATAATATAATATAATATAATATAATATAATATAATATAATATAATATAATATAATATAATATAATATAATATAATATAATATAATATAATACCGGCCAATCTGGCCAGTTTCGCTTGAAGTTTCTCAGGTTATAGGATAGAGAGAACACAGGGGCTAGTGAATCATAATGAAATACCAATCTACAAACCGGCGTTGATGATGGCGTCCGTTGTCTTCTTATTTTCACTGGTGTTTTGACAGAAGATGCAACCTGAATGAATTTAAAAAAATGTTTTTATACATGTGACGCATACGTTAACACACCAGCTCGTAACGCGAAGTCCCAGGATCGATTCCCGGTCAGAGAAAATATTTCAGTCTGTGGATACGGGGTAGTAAAACCACTTACAAGTGAACAGACCATAAAGTGTCTTAGCTGCGTTTTGGGATCATTTTGTAAGTTGCCGGTTTCAACTGGGCCGGTACAGTGGATATGACTGCTACGTACTTATTTAACAGTAGTAGCAGTTGAAATCAAACGCGATTAAGTCCTCTTACAGTCTGTATTCTAGGCACCACTGCCTACCATAGTCTTTGTAAAGTATTTATATTGCTAATTGTGGATGTAAAGGAAGCGAAAGAGTTGTGTCAGGATAGTGAAAAGTGACGCTTCATTGTTCCTGTCTATTCTTGTGGGAGTGGCGGCGTGAAAGTTGATTCTTTTGATTTGATTTGTCTTTTCATTTTATACGACACCTACACTACAAGAGATACGACGTCTGAACTAACCGACTTAGTTTACCATTGCCTCAGTCACCTTCACTATGCCGGCCAGTCTTATAAAATACAAATGATCATACATACGCGAATTTTCTTTCCAAGTTTTTCACAAAGCTCTACTTTAAACCTATCCGTAAAACCATCCGCTACAAAATATCTGAAATAATATAATATCAATTAATCAATCATTCAAATTGTTACGCCTTTTCCCCACAGGGATAGGGAGAGACAATGGAGAGCCACTTTCCACGATCCTGGCACAACTCCCTCGCTTCCTTCACATTCACAATTCTCTTCATACAAGCTCTACGGTATAACACAATAATAGTATAAGAAGGGTAAAAATATATAAGTTGTATATAGTAGTGGATGTAACTGCTATCTGCTACGTACATAGTTAGAAATTAACTGTAGTAGAAGTCACCTCCATTCATAAACCGCACTGCAGTTTAACATCAGGCGGGGTGCTGTCATATGTCGAGTCACAATTAAATAAAAATTACAGCAAATAAAATGCCTACCACACCTGCCTTAATTTTATATGGGGAGTTGGGCTTAATTGTATTAACAGTTGCATATACACTTAAATTTAAAATAGTGTGATTTACGAAGATTACAATGTAATTGGAATATATCTTTTATTTTGCATAGTTTAGGTGTGCAAAATGATCAAACTATAATTATGACAGTCCAAAGCAGAACTGTCAATATGGCGTGTCTTTGTGATTGATAGACGATACAATACCCATATCTCATCGATGTTTAAACATCAATGCCATATCTTATTTTTCAAACAACTCAATTGCGCAGCAATTAAAAGCAAAATTGTTATTAGTTTTCTCAACACAAGTATCGAAACTACCATTTATATATTTTTTCATTATTGGACATTACAAAAGTGGTACATAAAAGCCCAAAATGAATGATGTCCTCTAGTAAAATTAAAAAAAAATTGGAATAAAGTAATAAAAAACTATAAATAAAACTCATACTTATGTTTTAGTAAAGTTGTAGCGTTTGGCCTGGCTCTCGGTTCAGTTCTAAGGCACGCTGTAAGCAGATCACGTGCTTGCGATTGTCCAGGAAGAAACGTTGAGGATCCAGGTGTCCATGGAAGAGGAGTACCGCCATACAAACGCGTCATGATTTGCTGATAACGTTGAGGAAGTTTACCTGCGATCCAATGTAAAAAATATTTTTATGTTATCGCATTTCTACAAATCACGTGAAAATACAATATCAATCAATCAATTTGTTACGCCTTCTTCCCACAAGGATAGGCAGAGACAACGGAGCGCCACTTGCCACGATACTGGCAAAACTCCCTCGCTTCCTTCATATCCACAATACAATAAAAATACAAATCACTTTGACACTACCTAGGGTCGTATAAATTATGCAAGCGGCAAAATTTGATGGCCGTTTGACGTTTGGCCCCCTTAATGAAGTTTCGTATAATTTAATTTACGTTTAAAGGAACAAATTGCTGTTCTTTATTGTTACTATAAAGAACAACAATTGTTCCTTTAAACGTGATTGTTATACATAACTTCATGAGTGGACCAAACGTCAAAACAGCCATTATACCGTGCCGCTGGTATAGTCAAAATTACTCGTATGTCGACCAAATCGAATTGTTGTTGATCAATTAGCCAGTGCACTGCTTTAGCCATCCACGCGTTCTCCTCATCCCATTCTATCTTAGATCCTTCAAGCGGTGCATGTAGAATCTGCGCCCGCACCCGTACCACCATTTTTATAACATTATTGTTTTAATTGTCAAATCTCAATTCGTACGTCAAATATACTTATTCGAATAAAATTACTATTGGCAGTTTTGTGACGTCTCATTAATATTCATTCCTCCAAAGCGTATCACTGCGTTAATAACAAAAGATATTATTAAGTTTTAATATTCAAATGCAGCATACGTTTATAAACGTACGAATGAATATGAAGGAATAAAACAAAATTGCAAATAAGAGATGGTGGTACGAAGTTGAGTAACCTTGTTTTATACATCAAACAGTACTGTCTTGAAACAGGCTTGTTTTTTAAAGTTGGTGGTAAGCCCACTGGACTTTCCTCTGCTTACCATCAGGCAAGTCAGATATCGCGTGTTAATAAAGCACACACATACCCACAGTCTTAATAATGAGTGCCAACTGATCAATGTCAGACTCTCCAGGGAACAATGGTTCACCAGTTATCATCTCAGCGAACATGCAGCCAATTGCCCAAATGTCCACTTCTGGGCCATACCTGCGAATAGATGATTTTTACATTTCTATACTACTTAAGCTACTAAAGTAATGCTTTGATGGTTTGGGCACATGGAAAGGATCAGTGAAAGTAGATCGATGAAAGGAATTTATAAATCTGATGTGGATGCATTATTATTTCCCAGAGGGTGTTTTCCGACCATATCAGAGACGTCCTCAAGAAAGCTAGGTTGCCTAGTGGCCGTAACCATAAAGCTTGTATAAAGAGAATTGTGAATGTGAAGGAAGCGAAGGAGTTGTGTCGGGATCGTAGCAAGCGGCGCTCCATTGTCTTTTCCTGTCCCTGTGGGAAAAAGGCGTGACAATTTGATTGATTGATCAGGGCCGTCTTTACCCAGGGGTTCAAGGGGTGCGTGCACCCGGGCGCAGAGTCCTAGGGGGCGCATGCCGACCGCCATAAACTTCGATAGGTACCTACTACACTGAGACCACGCGAGCGGAGCCTTGACTTTTGCACCCCGGCGCTGAATATGCTTTAGACGGCCCTGTGAAATCTCTTTTTGCGTCATTGGCTATCGCATTGCTGTTACCGACCATAAGTAGGTTGCCTGGTGGACGCCCTTCGTTGCGTTTCGCCGGCACATTGACGATTACTGAGGTAACCAGAAACTAAATCGTTTTTTCTGTCAGCGCTTTAAAAAAAAACAGCTTAAAAGTTGCCGGTTTTAACTACGCCAGCATAGTAAATACGATCGCCACTTGGCTATCTGCTTCCATCAGGCAGGGTGCTGTCATATATCTAAGCACAAATAAAAAATACATCCATATAACAAAATAGGTTCCCTGTAAGGTAGTTTCATTTTATGATGAAGTCATCCTTACCTCTGTTCGGCCACAAGTAGTTCAGGTGCCCTGTACCATCTCGTGGCGACGTACTCGGTGTATGGCTCCCCTGGCGCACCCAGGGTCCTTGCGAAACCCAGGTCACACAACTTGACAATGCCTTGCATAGATACTAGCACATTCTCCGGTTTTACATCGCGATGTATTATCTAAAACATTACTTTATTATAGAGGCGTGACCTATGACTTCGATTTGCTTGATGATAAACAAAGGAAAGTGCCGACGACTGAAAAAAAATTAGTCGACGGTTGTATCAGTTGTCGTCGTATCAAGTGCTTTTTCATCCTAGGTTATTTCAGAGGAACTTTGTTGTAGCCAATTTTTTTGTTGATTTTAATAATCTTTTAACAAAATTCTGTGTGCAACAAAATAAATAAAATAATATCTTTTAAATATAAATTATACAAACAGTTAATATTTTATAATATAATAAATAATTAGGTTTTTTAATTAATTAAAATGTCACGCAGGGATAGTGTGAATTGAGACACACAAAGACAACTCCTGACACAACTCTCTCGTTATAGCTAAAACTATTTATATGAAAAGGTATATATAGGTATATGAAAAGATATATAGGTATATCACTTACAGAATTCATATGACAGTACTCAATGCCTTTCAACAGTTGATACAGATGTTTCCTCGTCACCTCCGGATCCAAACCACCCCGTGCCGCCTCCAGCTCATCCAGGAGTGTGTGGTCCAAGTATTCGAACACCAGATAGAAGCGTCTCTTACGTCGAAACACTTCAATCATGTTCACCAAGTGGTCGTGCCGGAGTTTCTAAAATTAACGAACGATATTTACTTCCTATATTTTTACTTATTTTTTATTGACATATGACAGCTCCCTGCCAGATCTTAATTTAAAGTGCGGTCCATGAATGGAGGCGACTGATTCTATAGCTAAATAAGCAAGTATCCACTATGTTGGCCTCATTGGAATCGTAAACTGAACACAAAACGCGACTACGTCACTTCACGGTCTGTACACTTCTAAGTCTGCCTACCACTCCTAAAACTTCACAAACCCGATCATTAGATTTTAGGCAATCTATGCATATTGTAATAATGTCCAGGAATGAAAGTATGATGAACATTGGTTGACATAGTGCCGGCGACTGAGGCTTAGATTTCCCCTCAGTTATAATAAGAGTGCCTGACTTATGAGAGCAAACAAAAATATTTGGTAGACTACAACATTGGTAGACTACAATTCCGAGGTAATTTTATCAGTCATCGGTACCATTGGAACTCCATCATGATTACCATCTCTAGTCGAGGTCAGATATCGAAACACTGCTTAATGAAAAAAAAAACACTTAAAAAAGCCTAAGCACTAGAGCACTCGCATCCGCTGTGCCAGATTAATTAGAACGGGCAACTTTCAATCTATTCTCGAAATGCAACTAAGCAGCTTCACGGTCTGTACAACTGCAAAACTGAACACAATTCACCTTTAGCATCCGAATTTCTCTCAAAGCCATTTTGCGAACAGTGGCATCCTCTTCGGTTTCCAAAAACTTTTTTATAGCAACCAACTGACCGGTGTCACGGCGTCTGCACTTCAAAACAACACCATAAGAGCCTTCGCCTACCTGAAAAAAATAATAATCAATCAAATTGACGAACGCAATTTATAAATTTGATGTGGATGGATGCGTTAAACAAGCCAGGCCCAGGAGGGTGTTTTTAGATCAAATCGAAGACATATTTAAGAAAGCTGGATTGCCTAGCGCCCATAACCGTAGAGCTTGTATGAATTGAGGAAGTGAAGAAAGCGAGGGAGTTGTGTCAGGATCGTGGCAAGTGGCGCTCCAGTGTCTCTGCCTATCTCCGTGGGAAAGAGGCATAACAATTTGATAGATTGATTGATTGAAATCGTCATGCCTTTTTCCCACGGGAATAGGCAGAGACAAAGAAGCGCCACTTGCCACGATCATGCCACGACTCCCACGCTTCTCTCACATCCATAACCTCTTTATACAAGCTCTACTATGGGCACTAGGCAACCCAGCTTTTTTAAGGTAGTCTCCGACTTTATCTGAATACACCCTTCTGGGCCTACCTTGTTTAACACATCCATCCGCAATAAATACCAATTTTTATTATTAGATCATTTGAAAAGTGGCAGGCAGTGGTGCTTGGTGTGTCTCTGCGCGATAGAATCCGGAACGAGGATATTCGCTAAAGAACCAAAGTTACCGACATAGCTCATAGGATTTGCGAGCTTAAGTGGCAATGGGCTGGCCACTTCGCTAGAAGAACCGCTATGGGAAGAAAGGTTCTAGAATGGAGACCACGAATTGGAAGATGCAGCGTAGGTAGGCCTTCCAATAGGTGCACTGACAATGACAACATAGTTAATGTCACGAACTGGCATCTGACTTGTCGTTCGAAATGGCGTTCTAAGGGAAAATGTTCAGCAGTGGACCTTCTGGCTAATGATAAGGCAGTGGTGCCCAGTCTGCCGATCCGGTGTAGTACCAAGTACCACGGTGTAGTATAACTATACAGACTTTGAAGTGACTTAGTCGCGTTTTGGGGTCAGCTTGTAAGTTGCTGGTTCCAAGTAGGCTGGCATAGTAGATGTGATTGCTACTTGCAGTTATTTAACCTCTATTCATGGACCGCAATCAGGCGGGGTGCAATAAAAACCAGTGATTCCCCTCACCACAGATAACTGTTCATATTTGTCCATACTTCTGCTACCAGGCGTCGGTGGTGATATGCATGCACGGCGCCTCGCAGCCAACATATTGCCTCACCATCCTTATGTCAATAACAATACTGTGAACAATAATCAGATAATTAAATAACATAATGAAATAAACAAATTTTATGTGGCTTACTATCGCGTTTATTTTGGTTTTGATTTACAATTTTGAATTAAACCGGGAACAGAAAAACCAAATCAAAACATCAAACGGGGTAGTTTTGGAAACAATAACAGTATCAACCAATAGGACGACCAACACCTCAGTCTCTCCGTGACCACGATGGCTGCAAAGCTCTCGAAACAACGGTAATAATAAAAAAAATGTATAATCAAAATAAACGCGATAGTAAGCCGTATAAAATTTGTTTAATTGATTAATTATTGTTCGCGCAAAATCTAAGAAAATAATTTAATGAATCCTTTGATCCTTGGATCCTAGAACCTTGGATCCTTCAAGCGATGCGTGAAGAACCTTTGGCCTGCATAGTAAGGCAACCGTGAACTGACCCGGTTCTTGCAGACGTCGGCACTCTTGGATCTCTCCTTGCTTACCATCAGGTAGATCGAAGTCAAATGTCGTGTCACAATAAAAAAAATACAATAGCCAAGTCAATGTTATACACGCTCCGAACGAGGCACGTTAAAACTATGCCAATAAGCAAACCTGAACTCAGTGTCGAGATGCAGAGCCAGAGCAACATATATTTGTCTCTTTTTCGCTCTTAATAACTATCATTCCGTCCTACTTTCACTTGTATGTATGCCTAGTCGTGGTTGATCGTTTAAACGCGTGCCATTTGCGAATACTAAAACTCGTGCAGGTGACGTATCTACCTCAATTTACTTAATATCATTGTGCTTAGTGGTTAATCACGCGGGTTAAGCAGTGTCGGGCGCAGTCCAACATTGGCTGGGTGACCGCTCGTGGAAAGAAACGTGTTCTATGTACATTTTTCTTATTATTTTAAGCCTATTCATTTGTCCCACTGCTGGGCAAAGGCCTCCCTCTCTTTTTTTCCGTGACTCACGAAGCTTTGCGATCTCTCGCCACATACTACTGTAGAAGTCTTTCTTATCTCGACCACTTCGGTTGGGCCTACCGCGATGTCTTTTACAATCTGGAGTTCACTTAGTGGACTTTGCATATAATTTCAGTTTGGCGGGTTTTTCGCCTATGTATTACAATACATTTTGTATTTGTATTTTGGAGCGCAGTACGCACGATGACTCTTTGACAAACCCCGAGCTTGAACACTTTTCTTAGATTAAATAAGTTCTAGCCAAAGCCAGACCGGTTTTGGCTACTATTCCACATTTGCAATGCAATGCGACAGTCATGACCTTCATCTGACCACAAGCAGGACATCATTTTAATACGCCATCCGAAATATGAATGGGGTCGTATTTTTTCATCATCTTTCATCCATCCGTCTTCTTACCGCGCTCTATATAGCTTAACCCGGTGATTTCAACCAACAATTCATGAGCCGGCAGACCTGGCAAATTACCACCAACAGCAGATTGTCTTTCAGAGAATTTCAAATGAAATATAAAAGAAATTATATCACAAATAAATGATTAGCGCGATAGTATAAAAATACAACTCGTGTGACGGCACCAAAGTGCTTATTTATTAAAAGGCACACACGTGCCATTCCCACGGCAAACGTATCATTGGAAATAATTAACTTTCCTTTCATTTATTCATGAAATTATAGATATGTAATTATTTTTGTTAAGTTTTAGTGTATTTCAATACTAATATTATTACTGTACATACAAATTAATAATGAAAACTGGATAGAATAATATTTTTACAATTGTATCGCAAATATTTTTCATTATTATTATGTACTAAAATTTACAGTACAGTACATAAGCAACATTAACTATCTTACACTTAAGAATGGCTTGGATTTAGAACAGAATATTTTTTTTAAAATTACATGTCTATGCTAAGCTTGGCGATCTCTGCGTTCTTCTGATAATAATCAGCTAAAATACCGCAGTATAAATCCAGCCGCTATACGTATTCCTTTACAGTAGATGCTGCACGTCAATGGAATAGGTTACCTTTGTCTGTCAGAAGTGCTCTCTCCGCCAATGGTTTGAAAAGACTCATTTATAAACATTATCTTTCGAAACAATGTCAAGTCTACTAAATTTGGTAATAGGATCGGAATGGTCGCCGTATAAATTAGGAATTGGTACATAAAATAGAATATAAATACACAAATACAAATAATAAAAATATATACATATAAACGTCGGTCGGGGTATGAACCAGTCAGACACCGGGTTTGATCCCCGGCCGCAGTAGACCGATTTAGATGCGTGATTTTTTTTGTTCTATTTTTACTAATTTTGTATACATTAATTACGTCCAATACGTCAAAACAGTTCAATAGTTTGGGCACATGGAAAGGATGAGTGAAAGTAGATTGACGAAAGGAATTTATAAATGTCATGTGGATGGATGCGTTAAACAAGGCAGGCCCAGGAGAGTGTTTTCCGACCCATTCAGAGACATGCTCAAAAAAGCTGGGTTTCCTAGTGCCCATAACCGTAGAGCTTGTATGAAGAGAAATGTGGATGTGAGGAAGGCGGGGAGGTTGTATTAGGATTAGGATCGTGGCAAGTGGCGCTCCATTGTCTCTGCCTATCCCTGTGACAATTATTGATTAACGTTATAAAAATATGCAAAATCAAATCAAATCAAGGCGACCGTGGTGTAGTGGCAGTGCAATGGCTACGTAAGCCGAGTGGCACGGGTTCGAAACCACTCACCGGTACCAATGTATCTTTGATATATGTACTTTGGTTGTACTGTTTCTATGATAAAAGCACTTTAGTAGTTTAGTATAGAAATGTATATAAATAAAAATAAAGTACAATAATATAATTTAATAAATTAGGCAAAAATGAAAGGGAGACTTTACCCTTTCGTATCGCCTCCCCTCAATGCAAATGACATTATTCGAATTCCTTTAAAAAAAACTGTGTCCGTACAAGCCGGCGCCATGACACTGAGCACAAGGATGTCGTGCTGCACAAAACGATAATTTCAAAAATAGCTGGGTAACGTCTTTAAAAAAATTATGTACAGTTAATAGGCTATAAATAACAACTGATAGAAGCCACTAAGCTTTATTGTGAATGTGATAAGGTTTAAATTAGCGTGAAAATTAATTGTAGTATTGTAATTACATATTCCGAGGAATATCATAAGGATTGCGAGACTATCGTGACACAGTTGATTGGGAATCAAAAGTTAGACCGAGCTTCTTATTCTTCATTATGGCTTGAGATAATTGACGGCACCAGGCCTGATATTAAGCTGGAGTGCGGTCCATGGAGGCGACTGCTACTACAGTTACAACTGCAAGTAGCAATTGCGATCAAGTATGCCTATCTAGTTGAAGGCGGAAACTTACAAGCTAATCCCGATACACGACTAAGACACTTCTAAGGCACCGCTGCCTACCACTATTTGACAACTACACTCGGAGCAAATATCCGCATTTCTTTATTAACAAATATTTGTAATATTAAGTTTAATTATAAAATATTACAATTAAAAGGTATGAAACAAATCGTTGCTTCGACGGGTAATCAAAATTAAAAATGTTCATTTCTTATTAATTTAATATATTATTTAATTTTACCCCAGTAGGGTGTTTTTCGACCAAATCGGAGAAATAGTGTCCATAACGGTAGAGCGCATATGAGCGAGTTGTGTCAGGATGGTGGCAAGTGGAACTCCTTCGTCTCTGCCTATCTCTGTGGGAAAAAGACGTGAAAATTTGTTTGATTGATCTAATAAATTTTAACTTTTACCTCTGGCCGGCATTGTGAGGCAACGGTAAAGTGTGTCGCTTTTTTAAGTCGTTGGTTCACTTGCTTACCATCAGGCAAGCAGATTATAAAGAAAGCTCCCCCAACGTCTATGATCATAACTGCTTTATGAAATAAATGTGAGGGTGAGGTTTGAGTCAGGATCGCGACAATTTAACATTTTATTGAATAAATTTTAAAATATATAATTTATTTGTTACTTAAACATTTAAATTAGAATATAATATTATTATTAATTTCAATCAATCAAACAAATTGTCACGGCTTTTTTTCACAGGGATAGGCAGAGACAATGGAGCGCCACTTGCCACGATCCTGACACAACTCCCTCGCTTCCTTATATTTAATAAGTTTAAAAATATAAACTCTGTAAACACTTACCAATAAAAAAAATATTTTAATTTTTCAAAAATAACCACACAAAAACAAATGTCACAATAACATAGAAATTGATAATAATCAAACTGGCGAATGTATCGTGTCGCGCGTTCACTGTGCGCCGTGCTACGAACTACTACGAGGAAGGCTTCGGCGGCAGATGCGTGACTACGATCTACTAAAAGGCTTTGCCCAAGACAATGTTTCGCTGTTTTAATAAAATCAATATAAAGACAAAATTTAATTCCTAATACATCTCTTAATATACTCATAGTTTAGTAGATACAAATAAATATACAAATCGATCAAAATTGCTGCGATGGTATGGGCACATAGAAAGGATGAGTAAAAGTAGATTGACGAAAGCAATTTATAAATCTGATGTGGATGGATGCGTTAAACAAGGCAGGCCGAGGAGAGTGTTTTCCCATCAAATCGAAGACATCCTCAAGCTAGGTTGCCTAATGCCCATAACTCAGCTTGTATGAGGAGAATTGTGGATGTAAAGGAAGCGAGGGAGTTATGTCAGGATCAGTGACACAGGGACAGGCAGAGACAATGGAACGTTATTTGTCACATTCCTCACATAACTTCCTCGCTTCCCTCACATGCACAATCCTCTTCATACAAGCTTTGTATATTTAGCTTTAAATAAATATATTTTAGAGATGAAAATTGGACAAGAAAATTCATACGTTCGTACGTAATTCGTACGTCAATCAAATGCGCCCGGTGATCAAACCTGTCAGCGGGTGTTAGTTTTTTAAAATTGATTTTATATATTTTTTTTAAATTTTCAATAAATCTTACAGTAATACTAGCATTGGAATATTTATTTATAAAAAACAAATCGCTAAAAAAAGCGACAACGGAAGAGGAAAACTACGAACTGACGAAAGACGCAAAGTAGGTAGGCCTCCCACTAGGTGGACGACGACATAGTGAAAGTCACGAATAACCTATGGCATCCACTGGTAACTGGCAACTACTTGTCGTTCGGAATGGCGGTCTATGAAAGAGGCCTATGTTCAACAGTGGACGTCTTTCTGGCTGATGATAATATGTAAAAGAGTGCCAAACAGATTAGCTATCAGATCCAAAAATAAAAAAAACATAAGTTCATTATAGTTTTTTTCATAAAATACTTATCCAAATAAACACAGCCAAACGTAATGCTCCAAATGAGTTTATGTCACGCAAATTGCGCAATGGATTCGCTAAATCAATTTCCTTCTAAACAACACAAAAACAATCAATAATACATTTATAACCTAATATTCGTAACTTGCGACTTATAATTTAGATAATTGACTTAAATAGTGTACCTAGATGTTTTTTTTTAAATGTCTCGTGCATCTGACCTTCAAGAGTGCCAACGACTAAAAACTGACTCTGTTGACGGTTGTTCCAATCGACGGTTTGTAATAAAGAATTTGGACTAAAGAAATTGAAGGAGCCCTAAAATAGCTACAGAATACAACCGTTTATACTATTTTCACTTATGGCATTAAAAAGAAGTTAGAAGGGGATGACTATACATTTTTACATTCGTAATTTAGAAGCTTGTCACTAGTTTGATGATCATTTGACAACCTAAGTTGACACAATAACAAATGACATTAAAATACTTCAAAAAAGGATGACGGGACAATTATTCCGCTACTCTTTTTACAACGTGACTTTTAATTAAGCAGTTTCAAAAGTCAACCACAATTACAAGTGGTTGTATTTGCAAAAAAGTAGTGCCAACCTTTGAAATAAAGGAATTGAAGTACAAGTAGTTCTCTTTTAGTCACACGTGGTATAAACCACAGATAACTATTATACTATAAACATATCATAAATGAGACAAATGTATTAGTTCTTATTTTAGCACAGATTCTATTCTTTCCAAATTCTTTGCATCTGACCTTCAAGAATGCCAACGACTAAAAACTGACTCTGTTGACGGTTATCTTAATCGACGGTTTGTAACTTACTTTTAATGTTTAACAAAACATTGTTTATTTTTTAGAATTACAATGGCGTTACAATTACAGCGGAAACATAATCAGTTAGGCGCTAGTGGTATACTTGTTTAGGCGCATAATAACTTTGACGGAATAATAAATTACCTAATATTTATAACATAAATAAAATTGCAGATTTATTTTATCTTAGTATATTTTGACTAATTACTTAATAAAGATTTAAATTTAATTCAAAATTGCCGCGTAAACACAGATACTTCTCAGCGCCTATTTAATATTGAAACCAAACTAATATAATAAAATTATAAAAGGCAAAAGCTCCTATAATTTTGTAAGGCGTTATCGTTAAATTACGTTTTTAAAGTTTCAACCTTATCAACATTATTCTCTTCATACAAAATTACCTATTTAAAAAAAATAGGTTTTGTAACAAATAAAATGGATGACACTTTCATACCATATCAAAATGCTAGGTAAGTTCAATCAATCAATCAATCAATCAAATTATCACGTCTTTTTCTCACAGGGATAGGCAGAGACAAAGGAGAAATCGTATTGATTGATTTGGCTAACATTAAGTTCTGCCTGTTATGTCATAAGAAAGGATACTACGGGAGGGTGGTAGATAGATCAGCATCGTTGGCCTACTTCCGTATCCTTATGATGTACGGTCTTCTGGTTTAGGGTGCAGCCGCTGAAGCCAATAGAAAGGATTTTTTTTAAATTTACATTTCTATACTAAGCTACTAAAGTGCTTGTATTATAGAAACAGGACAACCAAAGTACATATATCAAAGAAACATTGGGTGGGTGGTCTCGAACCCGTGCTCTTCGGTTTGCGTACCCATTGCACTGCCACTACACCACTTAATACTACAAAAGAGAGCCATCCGTGTTTTGTGTGTCCCCAAGTAAAGAGATAGCTGCAGAAATCTTTTCGTAAAAAAGAGGCGGATATTATCTTCGGGTCTGGCTGTCAAAGAGTGATAGGCAGTGGTGCCCAGTCTGACGATCCGGGGTATTACCATTACATACTATGAAGTGACTTAGTTGCGTTTCGAAATCACCTTGTAAGTTGCCAGCTATTTGAAACTAGAACGGCATAGTACCAATGATTCTAGGTTTGTTTCACCATTGCACGGTCGCGTTATCTACCAAATTCTTGCAATTCCAATAAATTCTGCCTACCTACCACATCGAACAAGAGGCGCCGAGAGGGTCGTTATAAAAGTACAAAGTGACACAAAGCAAAGTGAATTTGACCATTAATTATTATTATTACCGACAATAATAATAATAATTATAAAAGAGTTCGTTATTTATAAAGTTGAAGGTGTGCATTCATGGAATCCATTCGACGCCCGCACACTTATTCTTGTACTATTTGCAACAATGTTGCGCGATAACGTAAAAGGATTTAAATTTATTTATTTATTGTGACGCAACATTTGACCTCGACCTGCCTGATAATAAGCAAGAGAGGTCCAAGAGTGACGACGACTGAAAAACCCGAGTTAGTTCACGGCTGCCTTAGTCGCCGTAACTATGCCGGATTGTTGGTTTTGATACTCTGCCGGTACACCTATAAACATTATCAAGCGCAAAGACCGTGAAGGATCACTCCCCAGTTGCTGAAGTACAGTAAGGCTAACAGGCCGGCATAGTGACAGTACTAGATCCGGCTGCAGAATCAGTGCACACATCCCGTATTGCAATCAAACTAATTTTGATATAACAAACGCATAACAACGCATTTTTATGATTAGGAGAATAGATATTTGCTAGGTTGCCTATCAAAATGTGGCGGCAAAATTTCATTGAGTTGTTTTTGCAATAAAATATCGTCCACTTCAAGGCAATATAAAAGACTCTGAAAAATTACGGTTGCAATTGCGCACTTGGCCGCACCCCTTCGCAGCCAGGTGTAGGCAGGTATGATTTTGTGTCATTTTTACGCTCATAAAGTACATTTATCATTTATATATCAAATTAAAGGTATTTTTTTCTGATTATTATATGATATACGGTTGCCAAAATAAATTTGGCCGCAAATAAGGATTGCTGGCTGTTAAAGATGATAAATATTAAAGGTAGAGTGAAAGAGAGCTATTTTTGTATTGACAATTTTAAAAATACAATAATTTCAGTTGCTATGCGGCTGTTTAAGGAGGATAACGTTAGAGAAACTTACCAAAGATATTTTAAGAAGAAAAGACGAAGATATGTTACGCGCTCCGAAAGAGGCACGTTAAAACTATACTAATAAGCAAACCTGAACTCAGTGTCGCGATGCAGAGCAACATATATTTGTCTCCTTTTTGCTCTCAATCACTATCATTCCGTCCTACTTCCACTTGTATGTATGCCTAGTCGTGGTTGATCGTTCAAACGCGTGCCATTTGCGAACACTAAAACTTGTGTAGGTGACGTATCTTTTTTTTATATTGCGACACGACATTTGACCTCGACCCGCCTGATCATAAGCAAGAGGAGATCCAAAAGTGCCGACGACTGAAACAACCGAGTTAGTTCACGCCTGACTCAGTCGCCGTCACTATGCCGAAAATACTAGTTTTACTTAATAACAGTATCATTGAAACTTACATAAATATAATGTTTTTTTTTAACAGTTGTAGTCACTTCCTTTTACGCAATTGTTTCACAGGTAAAGTAAATCCTAAAAGTTTAAAATATATTAACTCAATAAGAGACTCGTATAATAGACAAAACTGAAAAAAAGATGTATTTAAGAGGTTTTGCGCCATGTAATCGGAGACAACCTTAAGAAAGGTAGGTTGCCTAGTGCCCATAACCACAGAGCATGTATGAAGAGAATTTCTATGATACAAGCACTTTAGTGTCTTTAATATAGTTATGTACTTTGGTCGCTCAAATTTTGTATTTATGTTTAAATAATGAAAATAAATTCAAGCAAGTATAAAATGTTTAGTATAGTAATGTACTCGTAAATACGAGTAACTCATTGTAACCGCAAACATGGTTATATTTGATTTTATTACCAAACAAGAATAGAGCCTTTATTTTGTCTACGCAACAATATTATAGTAATGTGATATAACTCTACCATTTTGCAATAATTAATAACGAACGGCCGATTTCAACAAACAATATAAACTACTCATTACTGAAACGTGTTTCAGTAAAATACATAAAGGTAAGATTGGTAGGCAGACTGGCGATCTGTAAGCTTCTAGTTAGGCCAGCATAGTGGATATATGATACAAGCACTTTAGTAGCTTAATATACGTATAGAAATGTAAATAAAATTAAAAAAAAACACTGAAAAATTGTGGATCTGAGAGAAAACAGCATTGTCGAAAATGTCGGTTCATTGTTTCTGCCTTTCCTTACGAAAATTAAGGCGTAATTTCAGTTAAACATCGTTTAATGAAAGGTTAAGTAACTCGTATTAGTGAAATCGTGCCCT
Source organism: Tinea trinotella (assembly GCA_905220615.1). NCBI lineage: Eukaryota > Metazoa > Arthropoda > Insecta > Lepidoptera > Tineidae > Tinea > Tinea trinotella. Next base: position 781,888 of record HG992320.1, on the reverse strand, counting down.
AAATTATTTTCAAAGTATAAACACAGGATATGCAACATTGTTGCCTTCGTCAGATTTCTAAGAACTTTAACAAAAGTATTATTTGCTTTGAATAATGTGTGGTCGAATTTTAATCGTTGTCGAAAGCTTTTAATAACACGGTTATTACGTTACTAACAGTTCTAATAAATCGCATTTGGTATTTAAAGTCGTCTACGCTTTTGGACCTACTCTTGCTTATCATCAGGCTTCAAAAAAATCCAATTATATTTTTCTATTATGGCTCAATCAATCTATCAAATTGTTACACCTTTTTCCCACAGTGATGGGGCGCCACTTGCCACGATCCTGACACAACTCCCCCACATCCACAATTCTCTTCATACATGCTCTAAGATATAGTATGTACTTTAGTCGGCATGTTTCTATGATACAAGCATATTTAGCAACTTACTATAGAAATGTAATAAAACATGTAAATGAAACAAAACTAGGACTGAAATTAGTTAATATGTTTTCATAGTATGTAGTTAGTCCTCTGAAAAACATTTTCAAGACGTGCACATAGCTTATAATGGCGGAAACTATCTTTTCATGTGGACGGAAGTAAAGGACACAGGTCAGTATGCCAACTACATGCATACAATCATTTGCATGTACGATGTATGTAGTTTTTGTTGGGGGACTTTTACATGTTTGACGACAGGCGTGGACGAACGGTTTAGCGACTGGTTTGTTGCGCGTAATGTCCCGGGTTCGATCCCCGGTCGGAGCAAATATTTGTTTCATAGCTTTTATTTGTAATATTTAATAATATTAAATATTGCAAATATTTGTTAATAAAAAAAAAGAGATGGATATTTGCTTCGGGCCTGGTTATCAAAGAGTGGTAGGCAGTGGTACCCAGTCTGCCGATTCGGGGTAGTACCACTACTTACAAGTATACAGACCGTGAAGTGATTTGGTCACGTTTCGGGATCAGCTTGTAAGTTGCCGGTTCCATCTAGGCCGGCATAGTGGATGTGATTGCTACTCACAGTTATTTAATTGTAGTAGCAGTGACATTCATTCATGGACCACACTTCGGCTTAACATCAAGCGGGGTGCTGTCATATGTCGAGTCACAATAAAAAAAAAATGTATTGCTAAGATACTAAACGAGCTTAATTTTGCACTTAACATAGAATTTGAATAGTATTTACACGTATACACTAGAATTTTCTTAGATTTTGCGCAAACATTGATTAGTTAATTAAACAAATTTTATGCGGCTATCGCGTTAATTTTGGTTTTTGATTTTACAATTTTTTATTCCGAATTTTCGAGAGTTTTGCAACAATCGTGTTCTCTCCGTGATCAGCGATGGCTGCAAAGCTCTCGAAACGTCGGAATAAATTGTACATATAGACAAACCTACTATAAAACTTTTAGTGCATATACATTATACATTTCATAATAAGCACTAAGAGTGGTAGGCAGTGGTGCCCAGTCTGCTGATTCAGAATAGTATCACCACGTACAAGTGAAGTAACTTTTCGTGAGTCGAAGTCGCGTTTCGGAACCAGCTTGAAAGTCGCCTGTTCCAACTAGGCCGACATAGGTAATGCAGTTACGGTATTACAATTTTTCACAGGATTCAATATTATAGGATGGCGAGGATACATGGGCTGGTGAAACACTCCATTTAATGATTGTACTACATAGAAAATGCCCCCAGTTCTGACCGCCACCGCCGATTCGGTCGATAAAATCGGCAGAATTGTTTTTTATATATTTTTTAAGATTTTTTACATTTCTATATTAATCTACTAAACGTGCTTGTATCATCAAAACAACGACCCAAGTGCGCAATGATACATTGGTACCGGTAAGTAGATTGAACCGGAGCCTATTCGTTTGTGATGCCTTTCTACAACCACTACGCCACAGCCGGCTTAATATATATATTTTTTTAATATAAAAATTACTCCCTTTGAGTTAAATTTACTACTTTCAGTAAGTATTCAAAGTACTTTCCCTTCAGATATGCATCGATATCACTTTAACTCAAAACTCACGCAATAATTTCCAACAGGGATAATAAGTAAAGACAAAATAAAGTATCCTGACACAACCTCTCGCTTTCTCATAAAATAACAACATAAAGGTCATGGTAAAACAACTTACCTTTAAAATATTATTAATAAATTAACTCAACACACCAAAAAGATATTTCTGAAACTATTCTTGTATAATTTACAATATTTAATAAAAATATAAATAAAATATGCTTTACGATTTAATAACACTATATACTTTTCAATGACAGATTTTATGACAATACTTTGACACACTGTCAATTTAGCATCTGTGACAGTTTCGTGTGTAAAACACATTTTCGTCCAGTAACTATATTTATTTATTTGTTGTTTAATCTTTTTTGAGAAACAGATAAAATTTAAAGTATATAACTTTAATTAAACTATAAATATAAAATATCATCTAATGACGTTGCAAAGGAGACTGGCAGCATTTCCTCTTTGTATAGCAAGGCTAAATACGTTGGCAGAAATTATTGCCAGCCTTCCCGTGGCCAGGCGCTTAGCTGAAGCTCCCCAAGGCCCTCGACCCCAAACGGCGTAAATTCGCAAATTCGGTTTTCAGCAGAAGTCGCCGCACTTCTCGTGCTTAACAAGGTCGCTTGGATGTCAGATGGGGCTAATGTGTCTACACAAGTCGCATCCCGCACCAGATACCTGCCAAGTTTTCACGGACGAACCGTCAAAGCCGTCGGGTCTCTTGCCGTCGCTATAACAGAGGCTTCTGAAATTGCGTGCACTCCTACATTGAATATCGTTGTTCCGGCACTTTTGGCACAAGAAAGCCCGTGGTGTCCAAGATTATCCACCGGTTCTCCACACCGACACTGGTGTTGATGTCCGCTCTTTTATATTACTGGAAGATAAAATATCCTCCATTAGTATTTTGCAGAGCCGCTCGTCCCACAGTCGTTGAAATTTTGGCAGCGAAATATTGGGGCACGCAACTGACCAAGCATCTCTGTCATCCGACATGTACGCCGGCTCCACGGAACCCAAAGATGGGTTTGTGACATTCCCGTAGAGCGCGACAGTACAGTACAATACATACGACAGTGCTGGCAGTGCTACACTAGAAATTTTGCGAGTTCCCAGGCCTCCAAACAGAATTGGCCACGAGGCCTGGGCCCAAGTACGGTCATTCATTGGACAATTTAGAATTTCTGTTAGTGAATTTTGTAAAAGTTTGTCTATTTAAAAAAGTTTATTAGGAAATTTTCAAAGTTGAGAGCAACGAAGTACATATGCATCAGGATGGTGGGTGTATTATAACGAATATGCATGCAGTATGTATGGAAGGAATGTGCCTAGAATAATATTCAATGTACTAAATCGTAGTTATCACCAAAAGTAAGTGAGCCGCTATTCTGATATCAGAATGGCGTATGACATCAAAATGTGAACAAATAACGCATTACCTTTGTGTGATTCAACTGTCATACCAATGTACCTGCAATTTACCTTCACATAAGAAATAGCAAAGGCGACAGTTCGGTAACGAATAAATTGGAAACATTTTTACAATTTAAAAGAGAAAGAAAGAGGTTAGACATCGAGTCACAATAATAAAAAAAACTATAGGTTACAAAAACAAAACAATCGTCAATAGTTAGGAGCGCAGTTCGATTTTAAAGATTTAGGCAAACAAATTGTGGTCAGGGATTACAAGTCGCAGTCCTCCAGTCGCATCAACTAAGTCATCTGCGACGCAATTGAGGTAAAGATCTGTTCAAGATTGACATTTAATTGCAGTTAACAAGAGGATAGTAGTGGCCAATTAAAGTAGCAACGATCCTCTATTATACTATGTAATAAAAAGGGTAAATCGTTAATGCTGACGTGCGGGTGCGTTGAACTGCTCCAGTCCAATTGAAATGTGTTATTCATATTTGTACGCAGGCTAGTTTAATGATAAATTAATGTTTATAAAGATCACCGCTGTCACATGGCAAAACACACCAAAGGTTCATCATCATCATCAGCCAGAAGGCGTCCACTTCTGAATATATGCCTCTATCTTAGAACGTCATTTCGAACGACAAGATGCCAGTTGCATGGTTCGTGACTTTCAATTTGAAAGTCCACCTAGTCCACCTTTTATGCAGTGCACAGTTCTAAGAACATTATTTATTGTTTGTTAAAGTTATGTATACTTTGTTTTAGGAAATAATTTTAAGGTAGATGTCAAAATACTTTATTATTTTGAAAATTTTACGATGGGACTGACGTAACTAAATTAGGTAAACAGTCCCTAAACAAATCTAAATTTAAAAATAGTTTTGTACTATTTACTGTGATTTTAAAAAATATAAAATACGAGTACATAAATTGTAAATTTAATCGAGTCATATTTTTGTTTAATATACTATTAAATGCATTATTATAATTATCTGTATGTTTGGCCGGCTTAGAAACGGCGACTGAGGCAGCCGTAAATTAACTCTGTTTTATTAATCGTCAGCACTCTTGGACCTCCATCATGCTTACAATCAGGTAGGGCAAGGTCAAATGTCGACTCACAATAAAAAAAGACGACTAAAATACAGATTTATTTGAATATTATTAAACAAAACAAATAGGCATTTGACTGTATCTTTAATAACCCAGCACAACGCTACAATATTATTCGATTTTAACTAGAATTCCTAATTTGCACTTGCGAGCTTTTGATTTGATGCAGCCGATCAATACGAAGGACACTACATACAATCTTGTATTTAATATTGGGGACAATGTTGGAATATTTCATTGTATATGTCAGTCAACGTGTTCGTTTGCAATTAAACGAATACTTTTTCACAAGTTTCAAACAAATACCTATAAACCAGGGTACTAAAAATGGCTTTAAAATTAACAAAAAAATTTTACTTTAATTCTACCTCGTCTTCTTACTTCTGCGATATTTGCATATCGATATCTACAACCATATGAAGAGAATTGTGGATGTGAGGGAAGCGAGGGAGTTGTGTCAGGATCGTGACAAGTGGCGCTTTTTTGTGTCTGTGGAGAAAAGGCGTGACAGTTTGATTTTTTTAAATATCTCCAATGCGATATTGGAGAATCTTTCACATATTCGGCAGTCGGACTAACAAGTTCGGCTTATCGCTCGTTTCCTTGTCGAACAATTAGAAATTACAATGTTTTTTTTAACCAGCCTAAGATATTTCCTCATCATCATAAACTTGGTTTCTTCAAGTAAGGCAGCTGAAAGCTAAGTCCTTCCCTACTTCGGGCATGTCGAAGTGCATGTTGCGGTTTACTATCGCGTTTTTTTTTGTTTTGATTTTAAATTTTTTAATTATTTCGAGGTGAATTGACAAAAAAAACACAATGACCGTCGATGTTAAAAGGCGATAAATTATTTCGTTACCTAAAAAATGGCTTAAAAATGGGAAGTTATTGATTCCAGATGCACACTTCTTGCTCAAGTGACCGGCCGCCGCAAGTAGACCCCGCACGTGTCAGACTAATAATACATTTAAGCAGTATTGTTTTTTGAAATAATTGTACAATTGTTTGTTAAGAAGGTGTTATTTTTAGGTTTTTTACGTCTGCCTTTCGCTAAGATACTCTAAATTTGTAAAGGTGATATTTATTTAGGTATATAAAATTGTTTATTGCACATAAAATTAAATTATTAAAATTAGTAGGTAATTTTACTACTCCAAATACCAAGAAACTGGTCGCATTGAGCTTTGGAATTGTTACATAGGCGCAGAACCAAAAGTAAACACAAAATAAAAGTAAATACTCTACATTACAAATTATTCACATTAAATACATAATATTTACATAAAATAAAATCTTGCCAAAAACAATAACAATTATCAAGGCTAAGGATGGGCCACACAAATATTACACATAGGTATTCACCCTGTAACAAAAGAAGGAGAAAAAAAGGGGAAAAATAAACATCCATGGAAAAAATATGATGGGGAGTTGGCCGTTTCCAATATATTATTACATACATTGCCCTGAATATAATTTAGAAATGGAACAATTAAAATTAAAGCAAAGCATTCAAAATTGCTTAAATGAAGATAATTACTGAAGATCTCCACTGAAGCCAAATATCTACTGTATTAGCAAAGGACCTTTGTTGTTACAGCAAAGGTCTTTATAAAATAAACTTTAAATAAATTTAAAAAAAAACTATTATCAAAATGTAAGATTGAGAAAAAGTAGCGGGATCCTGTGGACAGATCAAATGATATTAAAAACATCTTTCTCAAAACATCATTAGACAGATTTGTAAAACCTAACAAATATAAATCTAATATAAAATCTAACTTTAATTTAAAATATTGGGATTGTCACCTTAAACTACTTTGTGCGATAGTTACCAGGTTAAATATAAAACAAATTCAAATATTGCTTGATTTTTGTAAATTATTTTTTGCATATTCTATACCTAAAAAAATGAGATGTATATTGGATAGAAAAACAAACAGTGTGCTATTTTTCTATCCAATTTTACATTACTAATTTAATATACTTTATTATAATCAATCAAAAAATAAGGGCGACCTAAAAATAACCTTATATAAAAGCTACGTATAAAATAACTCTATATTTTTAATGTAAAGAATGAAATCACTTATTTACCACTTTACTTACTAATATTCTAATAAGACCAGGTAAAAATCAAAATTGCTATAAAAAAATATAACTGAAAAAGCTCAATTGCTCGCCCCACTACCACGATATCCAATTTAATGAACGGCTCACGTACAATGCTACGTGAAATCAAGGTGTTGCTTAGAACATATCGCTTTGTTTCAATTATCATGGTACTGGGCCGAAACCAAAATATTACTCCCGTACGGCATCGAGCTCGGGTGTGACCACATGTTTTGAATAGTGGTGGTAGACGAAACAACTATCGACACAATAAAACTTTTTTTTATTGTGACTCGACACATGACAGCACCCCGCTTGATGTTAAGCTAGAGTGTGGTACAATGAATAGATATCACTGCTAGTACAATTTAATAACTGTAAGTAGCAGTCACATCCATTATGCCGGCCTCGTTGGAATCGGCAACTTACAAGCTGATCTCGAAACGCGGCTAAATCACTTCACGGTTTGCATACTTATAAGTGGTGGATCGGCTGACTAGGTACCACTGCCTACCACTCTTTAAATAACCAGAGCCCAAGCAAATATCCGCCTCTTTTTTTATTAACAAATATTTGCAATATTTATTACAGTTATTAAATATTACAAATAAAATCCATGTATCAAATATTTGCGACGACCGGGAATCGAACCCGGGACTTTACGCGCAACAAACCAATCGCTGGATAAACGGCCACGCCTGTCTTCAATATCAACACGATATGATAGCTAATTTATTTTTGGTTTATATTATTAAAATTTCTAAATAAGTATATAAATTCAACAAAAGGATAGGATTTCAAATAGTTGATGCGACGTTATCATGCACCGCACCCTAGGGGGCCGACCGCGCATTAGTTTGATGTACGAAGATTACAAGGTAATTGGAATATATCCTTTATTTTGCATAGTTTTATGTGCAAAATAATCAAACTATAATTATGACAGTTCATAGCAGAACTGCTAATATGGCGTGTCTTTGTGATTAACAGACAATACAAAATCCATATCTAATTTTACAAATAACTCAATTGCACAGCAAATTTGCAGTCAAAATTGTTATTAGTTTTATTAACACAAGTATCGAAACTACCATTTATATATTTTTTCATCATTGGACATTACAAAAGTAGTACATAAAAGCCCAAAATGAATGATGTCTTACTTTTTGACTTAGACCTCACTTAAATTCCTATGACTACATTCCTATGACGCTTAAAGGATCTAATGGGGAGAGCAAATGCGCTTATAACCGCATTTGCTCTCCACTTGTCCACTTGTCAATTGTTCGACAAAGAAACGATGGGCCGAACGCTTTCCCCAACCTGAAGGACATCGTTTTTTGTCGTACCTCACTCTCTACAGACTACAGATTTCAGCTGTACAGGTCTTGAAACAGTCAGTGACTATTTTTAAATATTTTTTAAATTTTTTTTTATTATACATTTTTATACCAAGCTACTAAAGTGCTTGTATCATAGAAACAGGACAACCAAAGTACATATATCAAAGATACATTGGTACCGGTGAGTGGTTTCGAACCCGTGCCACTCGGCACGCAGTGACGGCACATTTCACTGTCACTACACCACGGTCGCCTAAAATTAATCTATAGTTTAAGGCAATAATAAAATTGGAAGTCTTACCACAAAAATTATTTAAAACAGTGTTCAAATAATTTGTCTTGACTAAAATCATGTTTAATCATTGTCTAATACGCGTTACATTTTTTCGTGGTAACACGATAAATGTTTTATTAGTTAACTTGTACTTCCTGAAAGTTTAAGCTCTCTTCGTGAAAATTTATTTCTTTTTCAGTTGCTTGATATCGGCCGTTTGTCATGGTAAATGTGATATATAACGCTGCGTTGTCTCTGCCTATTTCTGTAGAAATTAAAGCGCGAGAATGTTGATAATATTGCATTCGCCATCTTTTGTTAAATTCAAATAACTTTGTCTTGACATTTTCAGATCAACCATTTATCGACAATATAGGTCATGAGTAAAAGTTAATTATTAAAGCAGACGCCCATCACTAATTCACTGAACGGGGAGCACTGCGTTCGCTACTACGAATAGTTGATCAGAGATCGGCGCACGCGCATGATCCCTGCCGCGCTCTCCTATATGTTCCCAAAATATTCCAACGTTCACGCGCCGCCGGGTTACTAGCTGTCATGCCCTGATTTGTTTTGTGTTAAAACGATGTCACCCACAGCTGAAGTAAAGACGCCGCAATGGCATAGGCAGACTGAAGTACCCGCGATGTTGCCTTTATGGTTCTACAATCAACAACACGACCAGGTAAAAATTTAATTATAGAATTGTAATTATAAACATGTGATACCTAGAGTTATCACTTTAATTTTAATTAAATCGGTTTTTGGTTTTTAATGTTGTATTCGCGATTTTTATGGTGATCAAGGCAGTGTTTAAATTATTTGTAAAAACATTTAATTATTTAAAAAAATCTTTTTAATTGTAGAAAAGTGTCTACTGTAAATATTTTGTGTATTTATAACTATTTTGAATGCCTAGTGGAATAAAGTGTATATAGATTATTTTTATTTTGTATTCAAATAGTTTTTCGTTAAGAATTAATTCTTGACCGTTAATGGTTATCGTTATTTAAACTCATCTATTTTCATTATTATAAACTTTTAGAAATTTATCTTTATAATTCTATCTATCTGTTTATCTAACTGTAATGCCTCAGTTCCTTCAAGGATGGGCAGAAACAAGAGCGCTTAATATACCTTTAAAAGTTATGTTTAACTTAAATAATTATTCTTCCTACACAACTAAGAGGTTAAGTGGTAGAGAAATTCTTACACCTTTAATTACGCCTTTTGGATTTATTTATTACAATAATAAATAAATGAGTGGAATGTATTTTCTTAGATTTTGCGCGAACATTGATTAATGAATTAAACAAATTTTATGCGGCTTACTATCGCGTTTATTTTGGTTTTGATTTTACAATTTTTTATTATTCCGACGTTTCGAGAGCTTTGCCATCGTGGTCACGGAGAGACAGCCCATGTGTTCTCTCCACCTTGGATCCTTCAAGCGATGCGTGAAGAAGCACCTTAGGCCGGCATAATGACGGCGACAGAGGCAGCCGGGAACTAACTCAGTTTTTCCTTTTGCTTATCATCAGCAATTCATTTACATTTCTGTACTAAGATACTAATGTGCTTGTATCGTAGAAACAGGACAACCAAAGTACATATCAAAGATACATTGGTACCGGCAACGTGGTTTTGAACCCGTGCTCTCGGTTTGCATAACAATTGCACCACCATTACACTACGGTCGCCTACGTATTACGCCGAAGAAATCGTGGACAAAGGTGATAACAAAGGGCTCGTAACCTCTAGGAACATAACCAGTAGTCTGTAGCGCTATTTACCGATGAGTCCCGCTTTGGTTTCCGTCCCGATTCACGAAGAGTACGCGTCGGGCGAGTTACTGGTCGTGAAAACCGCCTGCAACACCCTCAGGAAGTCCATCAATGACACGGAGGGACAATTATGATTTGGGCGTGAATTCGTGTTGGTTAAGGAACAGGTTTCTTTAAATCAGAAACAATATGACCCCTAAAAATACCGTAACTAGTACCAAAAGTCTACCCCCATTGACAACGCTCATCCGCATAAATCTCGAGTGGTGATCAGCAGGGTTAGGTTGGGCAAGTTAAAACGATTATCGCCTCTCGTCGGCGATTGTCAAAATAATAAAAGCTAGGCTTAATCCACCAAAATGAGACTATTGATGATACTGATAATTGAATTAAACAAATTTTACACGGCTTACTCCGTCTCAGTCTCTCTGTGACCACAATGGCTGCAAAGCTTTTGAAACGTCGGAATAATAAAATAAAATTGTTATATCAAAACCAAAATAAACGCAATAGTAAGCCGCATAAAATTTGTTTGTTTCGTTTTTTTTTTATTCTTCATCATCAGACAGAAAACGTCCACTGCTGAACCCCCCCTTAAAACTCCATTCCGAACGACAAGTTGCCAGTTTTTTTATATTATAGTAGCTCTACTTATGACAGCAAATATGGAGTCCACTAATGGACTCAAATGCTAATACCGACAAATAAGATTGCTGACCACGCAGCCATTGTCTTCCACACGTGCACCAAATATGTATCGTAGTAACCTAGTTTTATTTGCTAATTTAGTTATTAAATTATATTTTGTTTGTCGCTTCTTTTCTTATATCGAAAATTGTTGCATCTATTATAATTATTTATGTAATGTTTTAATAAATAGTTTTAAGTAATTGATTGGTTTTTTTAATCCTTCGCCTAATGTTCCTAAACGGAATGCCTTGCCAGCTTATGTGTTCTCTCCATCCTGTAACCTTCGATCCCTCCGGCATAGTGACGGCGACTGAGGCAGCCGTGAACTAACTTGGTTTTTTCAGTCGTCGTCACTTTTGGACCTTCTCTTGCTTATCATCAGGTGGGTCGAGGTCAAATGTTGTGTTACAATAAAAACAAACAAATAAACAAACAATTATATTAGCTTTATAATATTTTGACAACAAGCGTAGCAATAGAAATATTTGTTTCATAGCTTTAATTTGTTTTTTCTTTTTTAATTTATTTATTATACATTCCTATACTAAGCTAAAGTGCTTGTATCATAGAAACATGACAACCAAAGTACACATAATCAAAGATACCGGTGAGTGGATTTGAACCCTTGCTCAAACCCTTGCCGATCCGGGGTGGTACTACCAAGTACATATATACAAACCATTAAGTAAATTAGTTGCGTTTCGTAATGAGAATAAAAGTTGCCGTTTTCAACTAAGCTGGCATAGTAGACGTGACTGCTACTTAGAATTATTTAACTGTAGTAGCAGTTACCTCTATTCATGGACCACACTCCAGCTTAACATCAAGCGGGGTGCTGTCATATGTCGAGTCACAATAAAAAAAGTTGATAGAAGTGGTTTTTCTAATGATGTTAAATTGCTTAACGCACATCAATTACTTTTATTAATACAATGAGTCTTTGTAACCATGTTATGTACCTACGCACGGGAATATGTGTAAGGCGACCGTGGTACAGTGGTAATGCAATGGTCACTCAAACCAAGAGCACGGGTTCAATACCACTCGCTGGTACCAATGTATCTTTGATATAAATGTACGTTGTTTTTTTAAATTGTGACTCGACATATGACAGCACCCCGCTTGATATTAAGCTGGAGTGTGGTCCATGAATGGATGTCACTGCCACTACAATTCAATAACTGTAAGTAGCAATCAAGCGCTCCCTCGCTTCCTTCACATCCACAATTCTCTTCATACAAGCTCTCTATCATTTACACTGAAGTTTGGTCTATGAATGCTACTACAGGTAAATGACATGGTTATCATTCGCTATTCGAGTTGATTTCCAAACGCGACTGAGTCTCTTTACGGTCTGTATACCTAACGGACAAATGACCATTTGCCTGCCTACTATGCCTACTACTCCTATTAGGCTGCTTAAGTACCGTAAAGTGGTCGCGTTTCGGGATCAGCTTGTAATTTGCCGGTTCTAATTATGCCGGCATAGTGGATGCGACTTGTACTTATTTAACTGTAGTAGCAGTTGCCTCCATTCATCAACCGCACTCCAGCTTAACATTAAGCGGGGTGTAATGATATCCTTACAGTACATTTTTCCTTACTTGGCAAAAGTAGTAAACAAACTTTCGGCATAATGACGGATTAACGATAAAAACAATAACTACTGACGCGAATCAATACGAATATATAAAAAGCAGCCAAGTGCGAGTCGGACTCGCCCATGAAGGGTTCGTTGATCGATTTTTATATTTAAGTTGATTGAATGAAAGGTGAATTGCGGTTTTCGATTGATGACGTAATATTAAAAAAAACTACTTACTAGATTTCGTTCAAACCAATTTTCGGTGGAAGTTTGCATGGTAATGTACGGCGGGGGACCAGCTTTGTACCACTTTGGAAGTGTCTGTCGCGCAAACTACTCAGTTTAGAAAAAAATGATTTTAGAATCCAATATAATTTTTGAAGACCTATCTATAGATACCCCAAATGTTTGGGTATGATGAAAAAATTTTGAGTTTCAAGTATAGGGACCAACAAAATTTATTGTTTTTTTGATATTTTTGTGTGAAAATCTTAATGCGGTTCACAGAATACATCTATTTACCAAGTTTTAACAGTATAGTTCTTATAGTTTCGGAAAAAAGTGTCTGTGACATACGGACGGACAGACATGACGAATCTATAAGGGTTCTGTTTTTTTTACTACGGAACCCTAAAGATATCTATGAATTAATATGAACATGTTTTTTATTATTATTATTATAGGGCCAAAACATTTGTCATTTGTAAATACCGTTTTCATATAAATGGTTTTTAATAAAAAATAAAATGTGTGGGAATTTAAGAAGTTTTATGTATTTGTTACGTTGTGTATATTTATTCTATAGAATAAATCAGTACTAAACAGTTACCTTGGATAAAGCACAAGGAAAATAGTGATTTTTGTATTTGTTTACTACTTGTGGCAAATAAGAAAAAACACAGTATAGAATACTTCATTAATATATCTGTATAACATTTCAGATGTTGCCAAACTTAACATGGGAGCCAATGCCCACAGCAGCGTCATGCACCGTCCCAGCCAATGCATTCTCCAATGACGACCCATTGGCTGATATCATTGGCTTCAGACCACGACGCATACCACCAATCAGCTACATATGCCACATATGTTCCGCTCCAGGCCAACATTTCATAGTGGACTGTCCACAAGTGAGTATATTCCTCTTTGGTACATTTCTATACTAAGCTACTAGAAACTGGACGATCAAAGTACATTGGTACCATCGCTCGAAGAACCGACAACCGATGGGGTAGAAAGGTTCTTGAAGACGCAGCGTAGGTAGGTGGACTGACGACATAGTGAAAGTCACAAATATCCGGTGTATGCAACTGGCATCTTGTGAGGAATGGCGTTCTATGGAGGAGGCCTATGTTCAGCAACGGACGTTTCTGGCTAATGATAATGACATTGGTACCGGCAAATGAACCGGGGACTTGACCACGGTCGCCTTAAATATATATTAGGTTGAAAAGTTTAAAATGGCGGATAATAAACAGCTTTCCAACTTTTTTCAAGAGATTTCAGTGGTACCCATAAAAATTTCTTACATTTTGCGCAAACAATGATTAACAAACTAAATAAATTTTATGCGGCTTTCTATCGCGTTTATTTTTGGTTGTTGAATTTTTATTTTTCGAGAGCTTTGCAGCCATTTTTGTCACGAATTGGTCGCGTTTCAGGATCAGCTTGTGAGTTGCCGGTTCCAACAAGGCCGGCACAGTGATTGTAAATAGTACTTACAGTTATTGAATTGTAGTACCAATGACATCCATTCATGGACCACACTCTAAGAAAATTGACGTTTTTGCCTATCCAAGCCTATCCAATTGAACATGCAAGCGTACTTATAAAAAACCAAATCTCGAAGAAGTGAATACACAGTTTAGTTTCGAGTGGTATAATAATTCCTGTAACATTCTAAGTGCCAGAAACAATTCGTCACCTTTATAATAGCTACCACTTAAAATATAAGATTATGCGTTCGTGAACAAATCGTTTGTTATTCCAAGTATTGTGTAAGTTTATCCCGTGCGATATGAAGTGTTCATTTAAGTGGAATTCGCATCTCTTTGTCGATGCACTTTTAACTTACTTCTCGTCTCTAATTGCATTTTAAGCAACAATTTCAATTATTTTTTTACAGTTGTATACTAAGCTACTACAGTGATTGTATCATAGAAAATGGACATATATCAAAGATACATTGGTACCGGTGGGTGGTACACCACGGTGGCCTAAACATTTTGCATTTTTATTATGCTAAGCTTAGTACTTTTAGTAAAGTAGTCATAGAAACTAAGCGATTAAACTACATTACAGGCGACGACAGGCGTAGTTTTTTAGGCGTAAAGCTCCGTATTCGATTCCTGGGCAAAGCAAATTATGTTAATAAAAAAAAATATGCGGATATTTGCTTCGGGTCTGATTATCAAAGAGTGGTAGGCAGTGGTACCCGGTCTGCCGATTCGGGATAGTGCCACCACTTATCCGACCGTGAAGTGATTTGGTCACGTTTCGGGCGAGTGCTTTTTTTATTAACAAATATTTGCTATATTAAATATAATTATTAAATATTGCAAATAAAAGCTATGAAACAAATATTTGCTCCGACCGGGAATCGAACCCGGGACTTTGCGCGCTACAAACCAATCGCTAACCGTTCATCCACGCCTGTTGTCCTACTGTAGTAGCAGTCGCATCTAATCATGTACAACACTTCAGTTTATTTTACATGGCAAATCCCAATAAAATGAAATAAATATTTATTATACATTTTCTTTTATTTTGCGCGAACATTGATTAATAAATTAAACAAATTTTATGCGGCTTACTATCGCGTTTATTTTGGTTTTGATTTTACACTTTTTTATTATTTCGACGTTTACGGTTATAGCAGAACAGTTCCTTTCGTAACAGTATCATTTAGCATAGAACATTTAGCATAGTGTATCAAAATAAGTGAAATAAACTATAAAACAATTATAATGTGTATTCATACTCTCTAAACCCACGCACCTGCCTACCAAAGAACACTTAGCCCCAACAGAGAGCTTTGCGGCCATCATGGTCACGGACAGACTGAGGTGTTGATTGCGGAGAGAGACTACGATGGCTGCAAAGCTCTCAAAAAGACGGAATAATAAAAAAAAATGTAAAATCAATACCAAAATAAACGCGATAGTAAGCCGCATAAAATTTATTAAAAAATATCGTAAAACATTTTTTTTATTATGGGTCGACCCCGTCTTAAGCTGGAGTGCGTTCCATAAATGTTGGGTAACTGTTGAGTAGCAGTCACATCCACTATGCCGGCCTAAAATTCTTAAATAAAAATGATTTGTATATCATAATTAAAATGTGCTTTAATGGAAGTAATTGTACATCAATAAGTCGGCATTCTATTTCTAACATTATTCTTACTAATGTAATGGACGCCATTTAATAAAGATGTTATGAATATGGAATTTCGTTTACGACAGGCGTGGACGAACGGCTTAGCGACTGGTTTGTTGCGCGTAAAGTCCCGGGTTCGATCCCCGGTCGGAGCAAATATTTGTTTCATAGCTTTTATTTGTAATAAAAGATAAAAAAAGAGATGGATATTTGCTTCGGGTCTGGTTATCTAAGAGTGGTAGGCAGTGGTACCCAGTCTGCCGATCCGGGGTAGTACCACCACTTACAAGTATACAGACCGTGAATTGATTTGGTCACGTTTCGGGATCAGCTTGTAAGTTGCCGGTTCCATCTAGGCCGGCATAGTGGATGTGATTATTGAATTGTATTAGCAGTGACATTCATTCATGGACCACACTTTGGCTTAACATCAAGCGGGGTGCTGTCATATGTCGAATAACTAAAAAAAAATGTAATTATTTCGGAACATCCGATAGTTACGGATATTAGACTTTTGAGGTAGCCTGGTTCTCTGCCCCTATCCCAAATTATCTGAAACTTTAGAACGGATTCAGTTCCGGATAGGTTTATATTTTAGATATTTGATGCGGTTTACGGTTACGGAGCTCCATAACATCCTTAATCATGTGATTAGATTCTCAGCGACAGAGAGTTGACGCATTAGAAGTATTCCTATGACTTTTTGCTCGATGTTAAACTAGATCTTCCATGAATGGAGGCGACTGCTACTACATTTAAATAACTCAGCAGTCACATCCAATACGCGACTTAGTCGTTTCACGGTCTGAACACTTGTAAGACTCGGTTCGGCAGACTGTGCCCAGTGCTTACTACTCTAAGTAAAGTTTAAGTTTGAAACGAAATTAGTTTTATGTTTAACTACTGAAAAGGCGATATACAATAGTATTGGAATAGTAGCGACGACTGATAATACTGTATTATCAGTCGTCGGCGCTCTTGGCCCTTCCCTTGCTTACTATCAGGCAACTCTAGAGCCCCTGCAACTACGCAGAGACATGGCAGCTTTGTGCGTCCTCTATAGCCTATACTACGGAGAATGTTTCGAAGAGCTCTTTAACCTTGTTCCTACCTTGTCTTTTCACACCTGTAATACCCGCACACAGGCCGGGGTAAGCATCCGCTCCAAATGGTTAACCGAACTAAAAGGTTCGGTGCATCGTTTCTTTGTAAAACAACCGATAAGTAGCCCATGAGTTCTCTCCCTCCTATAACCTTGGATCCTTCAAGCGATGCGTGAAGAAGCATTTTTGGCCGGCATAGTGACGGCGACTGGGGCAACCATGGAGACTCTTGCTTACCATCAGGCGGGTCGAGATAAAAAATAAATGAAAAATAAGAT
This sequence comes from Tinea trinotella, assembly GCA_905220615.1. Classification (NCBI taxonomy): domain Eukaryota; kingdom Metazoa; phylum Arthropoda; class Insecta; order Lepidoptera; family Tineidae; genus Tinea; species Tinea trinotella. Next base: position 764,779 of record HG992320.1, on the reverse strand, counting down.
GTCGCGTCTAAAAAAACTTTTATTTAATAATAATGTCTTGTACTCTTTTTAGCCGTCCAGGGTTCGTGGCGATTTCCTGACGCCATACCAGGGTAAGAAGAGGTGCTTCGGTGAGTACAAGTGTCCAAAATGCAAGCGCAAGTGGATGAGTGGCAATTCGTGGGCAAACATGGGCCAGGAGTGTATCAAATGCAGGGTCAATGTGTTCCCGCATAAACAGGTAATCAATGAATCAAAAATTATAAATCCATTGACATAAACAATAATCAATCAATCAATTAGTAAATAATAATAAATCCATTGACCTGTAAATAGATGATAATCAATCAATCAATCAGTAAATAATAATAAATTCATTAACATGTACATAGATAGTAATCAATCAATCAATCAGTAAATAATAATAAATCCATTGACCTGTAAATAGATGATAATCAATCAATCAATCAGTAAATAATAATAAATCCATTGACCTGTAAATAGATGATAATCAATCAATCAATCAGTAATAATAATAAATCCATTAACATGTACATAGATAGTAATCAATCAATCAATCAGTAAAAAAATATAAATCCATTGACATGTACTCAATCAATCAAATTGTCACGCCTTTTTCCTCACAGAGATAGGCAGAGACAATGGAGCGCTACTTGCTACGACACAACTCCCTCGCTTCCCTCACATCCACAATTCTCTTCCTAGTGCCCATAACCATAGAGCTTGTATGAAAATAATAATTTATATGTTTAATTTTTATTCTAACATTAAAGTTTTTTTAGTTTTAAGTTTTTTAAGTTATTTCAAAATTAATTTGACAATGTTGCTAAACATTATTGCATTAATAAGTTTGAATACAATAATAAGATTGGTTTATTTGATGGTTTGTTGTAGTTTTTAAACCATAATTATAATCAATTTGTATTATAATTATGGTTTTATCTATTCATATTTCTAGACTAAGCTAGTGCTTGGTATCATAGAAACAGGACAACCAAGTACATATATCAAAAGTACTGGCTGGTTAAGTTCTGGCAAGTGGTTTAAATCCGTGCTCCAATTAAACCATTTCACTACCACTACACCACGGTCGCCTTATGGTTGATCTGTCAAACTAGCTGTAAGCCATATGGATTGACTAAATAAATCGATGAATTAGTCACGTCTAATTTTTCACAGGGATAGGTAGAGACCACCTAACGCTCCGCTTGATGTTAAGCTGGAGCGCGGTCCATGAGTGGAGGTGACAGCTACTACAGTTAAATACGTGCATGTAGCATGGATTGATAATACTTTTGTCTTATTATTGGTACTATGATCTATTGTCGCACCTCAATTCCCGCAGGGATATTTCACGATGGCTGCAAAGCCCTCGAAACGTCGGAATAATAGAATAGAAAGTAAATTCAATAACCAAAAATAAACGCTATAGTAAGCCGCATAAGGTATATTACGCACTTAGGGAAAATGTAAGATTTTTCTTTTCAGCATGTATGGCAAACATACACGCGGGATGCAGGGAAAGAATTAAGAATTTTTCTCCCCTAAAATAGGGTGAAAAATCGAACTTTCCAACCTGCGGGCCGACCGCGTAACTCAATGACAATGGGCCTCGTTTTGACAGTTGAACTTCATTTATGAGCTTTAAAAATATTGCGACCGTGTAACTCACTAAAAACGATGTTTTTTTTTTATTGTGACTCGACATATGACAGCACCTCGCTTGATGTTAAGCCAAAGTGTGGTCCATGAATGAATGTCACTGCTACTACAATTCAATAACTGTGAGTAGCAATCACATTCACTATGCCGGCCTAGATGGAACCGGCAACTTACAAGCTGATCCCGAAACGTGACCAAATCACTTCACGGTCTGTATACTTGTAAGTAGTGGTACTACCCCGGATCGGCAGACTGGGTACCACTGCCTACCACTCTTTGATAACCAGACCCGAAGCAAATATCCATCTCTTTTTTTTTATTAACAAATATTTGCAATATTTAATATTATTAAATATTACAAATAAAAGCTATGAAACAAATATGTTTTTATTCATAATGTCGATGAATAATGTTTATATTCATCGACAGTTCAAGCTTATTGAAAATCATTGTCCGAATGAATAAAAGTTTTTTTTAACACTAACAGCGACCCCGTAACTTTTTGATAAATGGGAATAGATTTCATTTTCATTACCATTGAAGTTGAGCGGCCGGCCCCCCCTGGTGGGAAAAATATTAATTAAGTTATAAAATTACAAATAGAGCTTATGTGCGGCGGCCGTTATAGTGCATGTTAGTATAATGCATGGTTTTTTTTGTGGCTCGACATGTGACAACATCCCTCTTGATGTTAAGCTGGAGTGTGGTCAATAAATGGAGGATACTAATATCGTCTCTATTATTAAAACACTATAGATACATTAGCCTCCTAGGCCTTACTGGTTAGAACCGGCAACTTGTAAGCTGATCCTCTTTACGGTCTGTACACTTGAAATAATGTGTATGCGAAAATAAAGAACAAAACTATAAAACAGTAATAATAATAAGTATAAGGAGGAGTTAGGGCTCAGGCAATAAAATAACTTTCTTGTGTTTGAATTTTAGCGTCCGCACCCGGTCGAGAAGCAATGGAGGTCAAATGCCGCGTCTCAATAAAAAAATCGCACGTCCGTCGTGTATGAAAATATTTGTATTACCTACATTTTATATTTGTATTTTATATGTTTAAGTAAATGTAAATAAATAAAGTTAGTTGTAAAATTACAAATAAAGGGTATCTGCGGACCCGCTCTTGTCACCGACGCCGACGGCCATTAGTATAATGCATGTTAGTATAGAGCATGGTTTTTATTAATTGTGGCAATACCCCGCTTGATGTTAAGCTGGAGTGTTAACTAATGAAGGCGATACTAAAGACGTCTCCATTACTAAAACACTATAGAAACTATGTCGGCCTACTGACTATTTAGAACCGAATACTGAACCGAAGCTGTTCTTGAAACGCGACTGAGTCACTTTACGGTCTGTACACTCGAAATAGTACGCTCTCCTACCTGCCACGGAAAATTCATGGATGCTAAGAATTTGTTGCACTGTGTATGCGAAAGATATGATTTAAACCTATACAAGAAAAATTAGTAATTACGAATGTGTACTATGGCTATTAGAATAAGAATAGGACGGGCTGTTGACTAACTTCACTTGACTGATTCAAAGGTGTCTTTTTCTTGACGGACCGCAAAGAAAAAGACACCATACTAAAGTGAAGTTGGTTGGAGAGTTAGACGTCACAAAATGGCGCCGATTCCGTCCTATTCTTATTTTAATCGCATTATAGTTAAAGCTTAGGTAAAAAACATAACCTTCTTGTGTTTGTATTTCAGCGTCCATTGGAGCAGCCGGACGGCCTTGACGTCAGTGACCAATCAAAAATACATCCACAACATCTTTGTCAGAAGTGTAAGATTTTGGGCTACTATTGCAGGAAGGAGTACAAATTCAACAGTCAAACACCAACGTTTAGACAGGCGAAAAACTAAGCAAGTTTACTGTTAGGCAATACATCTGCCTTAAATAGCGTCGTCGACTGAGGCAACAGTAAACTGAGCCGGTTTATTTTCAGTCGTTGCTACTCCTGGGCTTTCCCTTGCTTATCATCAAGCGAGTCTAAGTCAGATATGTCATACTAAGAACTATTTTATCGGTTCACCAGTTCACCTAATTCGCCATATATTTTCCTCTTTCTGACAATACCTAGTTATTTATCTTCATTAGATATCCGCCTAGTGGTCGAATAGCTAAACATTTATTATTTACTTTTTTTTATTTTTATTATCTACTTTTAGGATAAAATAAGACGTTAATTATAGGTTAAGCATATATAGGGAGGATTGTTTGGCTTTCCAATCCAGGAAAAATTAAACGGGTAATAATACTCCGCGTGTTGTGATATCATAATTTACTTCCTGGGTGAGTACACAATTTTTTTCCACACCTTGATACAAAGTTCGACTTTTCACTCAATTTTACAGGAGAAAAGTGCCACATCCTCTTCCTGCCGATGCGTAAACTAATTCATTTTGGGCTATTTTTGTAATGCCCAATAATAATTTTTAAAAAAAGTAGTAGTTTCGATTCTTGTATTGATAAAACTAATAAAAATTTTGCTTTTCATTGTTGTGCAATTGAGTTATTTAAAATAAGATAGGGAAAAAGGCACGCCATATTAACAGTTCTGCTTTAAACCGTCATTATAGTTTGGTCATTTTGCACACCTAAACTATGCATAATATAGGATATTTTCTAATTACATTGTAATCTTCGTACATTAAACCATTTAAAAATGTATATGCAACTGTTAATACAATTAAGCCCAAGTCCCCATACAATATGAATGATATCCTTCCATATCCTTTTATACTCATACGTAGCAACGGTTTGTATTTATCATTAATTCCATTTGTGGTGCTTAGACAAGCCACATTCTCTACCAGCAAGAACTCTACAAGACAATAAGGTGAAAAGTCGAACATTCATCCTGGAGTTAGAAAAATATGTATACATACCACGGGAGAATGAGGGACTCACATCTCGCGTGTCTGTTTGCCTTCGGCTCAGGAGCCAATTCACGCCATCTCAAATGTCCTACTTTTCTCCCTAGTTGCGTAATATATTATTTTATCACACAGGGATTGAAAGTTTAATAAAAATAAAGTAAAAATTTTAGTCGCTCATTACTGTTTCTATGTATAATGGTGTCCAAGGGCAGAGCCACCCTGGGGGGTCGTCGAAAAAATGTATAATGTAAGCATAAAAAAATTAAACGTTAATAATATTATTTTATTATATTGCATTTATTTCGAAATTTAGATGTATAATAAATAGTTTAACAATTAATGACAATAATAAATACCTTTTTTAAATTAATCCTTTGATATTATAGCTATTTCGAAACTTTATGCGTTTCTAGTTAGTTGAATTTCGCAATGCAATTCGGTGCTCAATACGTGAAATACGTATAGGCGTATTTCACGTCATTATTTGTGCGATAAATTAAGACAAGTAAACAAGCCGTTACTTCCTCCCTGCTCAACTCGTTTCCCAATAGCAGGTATCGCTGTTTCGCTGTCCCTACCAGACTACCTGCCGCGCCGGTGCCCTTATATATAGGAATAATGAAACATTCTATTTGGATCTTACTAGTAAACACTGCAAATTTTCGTTTTTTTTTCCATGGATGCTATTGTATTGAGTCTATTGTTGCGAGACCGTTGTTGTCTATATGCTTTGAGGAAATACTAGAAAAAATGCTTTGCTTGTAGGTGAGACGTAATAATGAAATTAAGCATTAAAGTAACTCGAGGGCGTGCCCGGTTGTGATTTCCGAATTTATTAGTTGAATTTGTATTTTATTATTAATTTGTATGTAATTTCTTCTTCTCTTGTTGGCTATTTTATTTAAAGCAATCACGTTAATTTTGGATAATGCTTTTATTAACCGTAACAATGTCTTGTTGTTTTTGTTAATTTTTGAATGCCAACCCACAATTGTATTGTTCGTTTTGATCAACTGAGTTGAGGAATTTAGTAGTTGCGCAGTTGATCTAGTAGTCCTCAACCAGATTGATGGATCAACTAGATGGAGAAGTAGGGAAACAAGCGTTAAGAAATTAAAGCATGCATAGTATATAGTTTATTTTAAAACATATGAAAGGGACGATAAATGTCACTTTCCTTAAAATAGGGCAGAAAGTAAACTTTCGAGCCCAGTGTGATGAAATATTATATATTTTTTTTACTTTTTATTTTAAACTTAATATTGACTTAAGTGGTAATTGTATATTATGATTATTAACATTATTTTATTACCATGATACATTATTGTTAGTTGGTATCTAAGAATATGGACTTAAGAATCGACTTTCTTTCCATATTCTTAGGTTTGTACCTAAGAATATGGAAAGAATAGAAGCTGTGCTAAAATAAGAACTAATTCAGTGTTATTTATCTCATATGAATGAGATAAATAACACTATGTTTATACCACGTGTGACTGAAAGAGACAACTACTTATACTTCAACTCCTTTCTTTCAAAGGTTGTCACTACTTTTTGCAATTACAACCACTTGGTTGACTTTTAATACTGCTTAATTAAAAGTCACGTGGTAGTAAGAGTAGCGGCATAATTGTTCCGTCATCCTTTTTTGAAGTATTTTAATGTCATTTGTTATTGTGTCAAATTAGGTTGTCAAATGATCATTAAAACTAGTGACAACCTTCTAAATTACGAATGTAAAAATTTATATTCATCCCCTTCTGACTTCTTTTTAATGCCATAAGTGAAAATAGTATAAATGGTTGTATTTTAGGCAGTGGCGTAGCGTGGGGGGGCGGAGGGGGCGGCCCGCCCCGGTAGGCACATTTAGGGGGCGGCAAAATTTAAAAAAAACTAAAATAAATTGTGGAAATTTGAACCTGAAATTCATATTTTTGTTGTACCTATGATTGAAACTCCTAAACAAGGGGGCGGCAATTTTTTTTCCGCCCCGGACGGCCGACTTCCACGCTACGCCACTGATTTTAGGGCTCCTTCTATTTCTTAAGTCCAAATTCTTTGGTTTGTATTGGGCGCCTTGCAATTTAGGCGCCAAAATATGCTATCAGTATTGTCAATTGAAAAATGTATTATGTTTAAGAACTTTATAAGATCAATATGGATTAAATATTAAGAATAAATTGCTGAATTAAAGGTGCTATCTAAATATGTAATTTTATATTTTTTAAACAATTGGCTTTTAAGAGATTAGGAATATTTTATTGTAAATTCGAAATTAGATGTTTATTGTTATGTATATAAAGATTTTTTATGTATTATTAAAAATAGTGTTAACATAATTTTATAGCAAACTTTTATGAAATGAATCTAAAACATATTCAAATTCAAAGCACTTTTAAGAGGAATTACCAATCGACAGTTGGAAAGTGGTCGATAAATATCGGTCGCAAGATTTCTCTCCGAAATACAGAAAACGAAGTTGAACAAAAGGTCTTAAATAAAGCTTGGTATAAGAATAAAATTATGTATTTTCTTTTTCTTAATTATTTTTAATTAAAGTTATTTTGATAATATTTGATCTGTTTTATTAAAATACTCTCTTCTTTCTTATTAATTCTTTCTTGCGTATGATGATTTAAAACTCGTTATATTTGTGGTACATGTGATAGACCCTGGCTTTGACATCTCCAAAGCGTTCGACAGGGTCTGGCACAAGGCCCTTCTTTCCAAGCTCGAGGCATACGGTTTACCTGGCCGTCTCCGTGGCTGGACAGCCGACTTCCTGCGTAGCCGCTCCATACGCGTTGTTGGATGGAAGCGTATCGTGCAAGGCACTCCTCAGGGCTGAATGCATTAATGACATGCTGGACCTTGGATCTAGCATTCATTGCTATGCAGACGACAGAACAGTGCATGGACGCTACACTGCCTGGCCCGCAGCCGGCAAGCAGGAGATAAGCCTATATGAGAGAGTCTGTCGTAGCGGAGCTCAACCAGGTTCTTGGTTGGAGCGACGAGTTTCTAGTTTAATTCAACGCAGTTAAGACTATTCATTATCTTTATAACTCCTTTCAAATTCTCTCTTACGAAGTGTACTGTTCGCAGTTTTGGGACAGCTCTGCCAAGTATCTTTTTCATGCCCTAGATTTATTGCAGCGCCGTGCTGTCCGAATTATTGATGATGCAGAAGTCAACTCTAGAGCCCCTGCAATTTCGCACAGACATTTTCCGTTCTAATCGCGCATACTAAGTAGAATGTTCCGAGAAGCACTTAACCTCCTTTTTCCATCCTCGTTTTTTTACACCCGTAATACCCACACAGGTCGAGGGTAGCATCCGCAATCTTTCGACCAAATCGGCAATCAAAGTTCTTTGTAGAACAGTCGACAAGTGGAATGCTTTATCAGCCCAAGTGTTCTCCCCATCCTATAACCTTCTGCCAATGATGTGTGAATAGAAACCTTTGACGGCGACTTGGGCAACCGTGAACTGACTCAGTCATTGGCACTCTTGCTTACTATCTGACAGGAGAAGGTTCCCAATAAAAAAATGAGTACGTCTCAACCTTAGCACAAAATAGGGCCAATAAAAAACTTCACTTAAATAATTGCGATAGCGAGATTAGGCCGTACGGGCATTTAATTTAAATTCAATATACGTGCGAATCCTTTGCCTTTGCAACAAAAAAAAACAGCTGTTTTCTGTCATTACTGTCATTTAGCGTTTAGTGGTTTTCTATTTCCTGTCTTTTTATCACAATTAAGTATCAGTTGTTTTAGTTCGCAAAAAAATACGGTATTGATAAGTAGAGGGAAAATATATAATGAGTGCTTTATCGTTTCTTAAATCAAATAAAGGCAAAGTTTTATTGGGCACTGTCGTAGCATTACATTCCGCGGTATATTTTGCAAAACCTTCGATTTTCAAAAGCGAGAAGCGGGAAATTGAGGCTTCCACGCCAAAATTCAGCAATTAATATAATCATCAGCACAGTAGCCTTGAATTATCTTTAAAGTACCATTACAAATTACCATTTTGTTGTTTAACCTTCTAAATACTATAAATGTTCGGTCAAGTTAGCTTTTTAAGAAATAGTATATTAGGTGTTAGAAAAATGAGTGGTATAAGTAATTTTAATGTATTTGTAACGAGATCTGATTATCCAGAGGCCGCGATCAACCTTTTAAAGAAAGAGTGAGTTTGATTTTTATTGTATAAATACATTATATTTGTTAGTATCAGAAATATAATTCAGTGTGCTTCTTTCAATATGTGCTTAGTTTTATAATTAAAAATATGTATTGTAATCAAAATATTATATTTAAATTCACAATGTGGTTATAATTTTCAATATTTTTTTTTATTTGTGGTTGTAACCTAGTTTTGTGTTTTAATTGTTGTGTTTTGTTGTTTGTAGTATTAATTTTAATTGTTTCTTATTTTTAATTATAAAAAAAACATAATAATTTAAATCTAGTATTTATTTTAAATCTGATGTGTATGGCTGCGTTAATAGAGGCAGACCTAGGAGGATGTTTTCCTGACCAAATCAGAGACATCCTCAAGACAGCTGGGTTCCACTTGACAAGGATTGTGGCAAGTGGCACTCTATTGTCTGAGTATCCCTGTCGGAAAAGATGTCAGCTTATATTTATTTTAAATTTTGTAACTATAATACACAAATTTGTAGTGAATTTTTTTTATGCTTTTCCAATTTCATGGAAAGGCATGTAAGATGGCATGGACCTATGTAAAATAATTAATTTGATTTTCATTAATATTATCTATTAAATCCCAATTTCTACTTTACTGTATTTCTACACAATAGTTAATGCATATTTTTTCCTGCAGATGTCAAGTATCACTTTGGCCAAAACCATCGCCAATTAGCCGTAGTGATCTTATAGCAAGTGTCCAGGGGAAAAATGCCATCTTTTGTGCTCTTTCTGATAGAATTGACAAGGAGGTGATGGATGCTGCGGGGCCAGGTCTCAAAGTGATATCCACCATGTCTGTGGGCTATGATCATATTGATGTTGGTGAATGTAACAAAAGAGGCATCAAAATTGGATATACACCTGATGTGCTCACGGATGCAACAGCCGAATTGACTGTATGTTAACTGTTTGCTATTGTGACCATTCAAAAATAATTATATTTTTGGGATAAATAAAACAAATAAAGGATTCTAAATTCTGTTAAATAATATAATAAAATTAGAGCAAACTTGGTTTAGTAGTAGTGGAAAAGCCTATAAAACCAAAAGCCTAGGGTTCAAAATTTAAATAAGTTTCTATAATTTCTATGATATGATCTTGGATCCTTCAAGCGATGTGTGAAGAAGCACATTTAACCGGCATAGTGATGTCTACTGGGGCAGCCGTGAACTGACTCGGTTTTTTCATCACACATCATCACTCTTAGACTCCTCTTGCTTATTATCAGGTGGGTCAAGATTAAATGTAGTGTCACAAAAAAATGATGCAAAATGGTGGGCCCATGTTAGATCTGTGATTTAGATATCAACACTTACTACTTTTTGTTGCATTTCTAAACAAAGTTGCTAACTAAAACTGGGGCTCATCGATTTGCATGACCATCTCACTACCACTAAATCAGTCGCCTTAAAAATTACATACTATGAATTTTTGTGGCTTAGTTAGTTTTATATTTAATTTTAAAATATTGTCAAATAGACAATTGAAAGTGGAATCCTTAAGCAGCCCATGTGTTTTCTCCATCATATAACCTTGGATCCAAAACCAGTCAGCTTTCAAATTGTTCCCAAAACACAAGTGAGTCGTTTCACTGTGTGTATACTGACTGGGCAAATGACCACCATCTGTCTGACAATCACTCTTGAAAGTTACTTAGTATTTTCTTAGATTTTGTGTGAACATTTTTTTTTTATTATTGTGACACGACATTGACCCACCTGATGATAAGCAAGGAGAGGTCCAAGCGTGACGACGACTGAAAAAACCAAGTTAGTTCCCGGCTACCTCAGTCGCCGTCATTATGAATTAAACAAAATATTATGCGGCTTACTAACGCGTTTATTTAAAAAGTTGTATATAATAAAAAATAATAATAATCAAAACTAAAATTTTAGTTACTGTTTTAGTTGTAATAGAAATATTAATTAAATGTTTTACCTACCATTAAATTTATTAAAATATTGTATAATTTTAGCTTGCACTCCTACTATCAACATCACGACGTCTTCCTGAAGCCCAACATGAAGCAAAAACAGGGGGCTGGGTATCATGGGCACCAACTTGGATGACTGGGCCTGGCTTAGCTGGAGCTACAGTGGGTATAGTTGGTTTTGGTAGAATTGGCCAGGCAGTTGCTCGGAGAGTGAAGGCATTTAATACTAAGGAAATATTGTATTTTAATAGAAGTGTAAGGCCTGAGGCTCAAGAAGTAGGTAGGTACTAAAATATCATAGTAACCTTTGTTCTAAGAGGTAATAAAATCATTATAAATAACTTTATACAGTCAATTTTCACATGATATTAAATCGCAAGTGTTATAAAATAATAAATTACTTACAAGACATCAATGCTTACAAGTTAAACCATGTTGAACTAAGATAGTGCAATAAAATACTCAAAATTAAACCTATTCTAACTTTAATCCAAACTTATTTTTATCATAGGAGCAAGAAAAGTGGACTTTGACACACTCCTTGCTGAGAGTGACTTTGTTATATGCTGTGCGGCACTTGTGCCAGAAACAAAAGAGATGTTTAACAAAGATGCATTTGCTAAAATGAAGAAGAAGGCAATCTTTGTGAACACCAGTCGGGGTGGTGTGGTCAATCAAGAAGACCTGATAGATGCTTTGAAATCTGGAACCATTCGAGCGGCCGGTTTAGATGTGACAACTCCAGAACCATTGCCACTAGACAATCCATTGTTTGAACTAAAAAACTGTGTAGTTCTTCCACACATAGGTAGTGCCGCAATTGAAGCTAGAGATGTAATGGCAGAATTGACAGCTATGAATATTTTGACAGCATTAAAACATGAGGAAATGCCCGCTCAACTTAAAGTTTAGAGTTGTGATTTAGGGCTGGTTGCATCAATTGTTTATTATCCATTCCAATTTCTACTATCCACTGTTTGACTATTTACAATAAAAACAGTTTTATATTAAACAAAGTTTAAAATTGGTGAATGCAGCCCTATAAAGAATTATATTTTTTGATACATTTATTTATGTATTTAGTTTAATTTCTATTAGTTCGAAAGTATATTATTACTTCTAAAATTTTGTTTTCATTTTATTTACCCAAGATAACGTAACTGAAAAAAGTACTAAATGATCATTTGTAATATTTAGAAAAGTTTTCAATCATCTAAATATCCCTTCCACTTTCGATCAAGAACACAGGGTGTATTCTTGATCAAAGCCTTCCACAAACTAAACAGAAGATAATAAAACTGCATCACTGATAAGTAAAAGCCTCATTGGCGCCAACTCTCAAAACCTACCATCACTTAACTTTAGAAAACGCGTTAAGTAGATTATTAATTGGCCTTTGCTATAGCGATACGACCATTTATTAATCTAGGACGCGACATGATTAGTACAGGAAATTATCCGTAAAGCAGTAAGTCTTAGCATTGGCCCTGCACCACGATCGTTGATCCTTGAATGAGTGAAGAGATTGGGTCTTCGGCTTTGCCATATGCGACCGGCAGTAAGCAACGACAAAAGCTGCGACTTCACCTTGGGTTGGAAGACCCTTCTCGTTACTGCAGACCGGCCGGCAGCGTCCTCGCGTTGCGTCTCGCTTCGGCCATGTTAACTGCAACTCGAGGGCACATAGACAGCTCTTCCAGGCAGCCTCTACAAAGGGAGCTATCTAATATGTTGAGGTTGTAAAGGCCTTTTAGTGTCTCGCTATGGCACTTAGGTACCATGATGCAGGGATTAGATATGTTAAGATGTAGCAGTCATCTATCCATATAGGTAGAGCTTCCAGGGAATGTCTGCAGTCTGACCAACAAGTAGGTTGCCATTATGATCTCATTCCTTCAACCCTTGGCCCAGGCACTGTGAGCTACGTTTTATGCTGATATAGCAGCTCACCGTTGTACCAAGACCTGCGGGCCGACCGCGTAACTCATTGACAGTGGGCTTCGTTTCGCCAGTTGAACTCCATCAATTAAAATTGCGCGCAACACACTGAAAATCGATGTTCAAGCTCATTGTCCTAATAAGTAAAAGTTGTTTTTGACACTAACAGAGACCGTGTAACTTTTTAACAAGTGGGATTGAATTTCCTCGTCATTACCTTTGAAGTTGAGCTCCGTCCTGTTATTACAAGATGACCTCAGTTCTAGTCAGCAACAACTGATGCACACACAGAAACATTGTTGGAGTTGATCTTTCTGGATCAACTTCGCTTTCTTGGTGGACATACTCTCACCAAGAAAGTGAAGTAAAATAATTCCACATTACATCTCAATCCTATTTACTTTTTTTATTAAGACCTCGATTTGCCTGATGGTAAGCAAAAGGAAGTCCAAGGTCACCAACAATTGGGAAAATGGCTGGGCGTAAGATATTAGTAAAAGATCATAAAAATTTTATACCACAAATATATAAATTAGCCAACAAAAATACTACAACTTATTAATTAATCCACATGATCGTGCTGAGCTTCCCGCCAATTGTTTTGCATTGTTTCCACAATCATTTTGCACCATTTCGATTGAACAAAATAATAAACAGCACAAATAATTATAAAAGCCCATGGTAGGACTAGAAAGTAATCTATCTCCTCCACCATTACACTTGAAACTGGCCCCTGAAAATCTTTATAAGTCACCAGCAATGTGCCTGGTTGCTGTCCAGTTATAGCATGGACAAATTTGCTGAATGAGTGCAAGTTGTATTCTGTTCCATTGAATTTGCCAACAGGTCTCCCGTTATGGAACATTTTCAAAGTTGGAACACCGACAATGCCATTCTGAGCTATTATTGCATGGTACTTAAGTGCATCTAATGCTACCATTTTTACATTAGGATATGCTCGAGCCAGTGCATTGAAGTGAGGAGCCGCATGCGTACTGAATGGGCATGCTCTCGCATGAAACAATACTAATACACAATTCGCTTCCATATCTCTACTACTTATGTCAGGGTTCACTGTTAACAATTTCGTTAAACTTGTGCCATTTAAAATTTCAACAGAGGGCTCAAATTCCTCATCAGTGCTGTTGTAAATTATTTCTTTGCATTTTACCAGTTTTCTTGTTTCATTTGCTGTTGTATTCTTGTTTTCTACTGTTACATTGTTTGAGGTTACGTGGTTGTATAAGTTAGTTAGGGTCTTGTTCACATCTGATACGACATTTGATAGTAATGACTCTGAATCGTCCACGTTTGAAATCTCCTCTTCCCGCCATTGTTCATGCACTTCGACAAGTAATACAGTTTTTATTTGGACACTAAAGACAATAATATCTGTAACATAATGATTAAAATGTAAATTTAGCTATAAAGCTTTTAAAATTCTAAATCGATGCATATTTGAATAATTAAATGCCGACAAAGTAATTTTTTTAGATACGTACATGTAAATGTCAATAACGAGAAGCTTTTATTTATGTTCACCATTATAAACCTTATTTATTTTATTAATATTCTGAAAACGTGAAAACATTATCCCACTTCCATCGATGTTTTGGTTTTTTCAGGAAAATGTCAATCCTAATGTCAAATATTTTTTTATTTAACCCTAGCAAAGAATTATAGCTGAATTTTTAAATTCGTAAGTTTTGTTCATATCACCTAGGTGCAATATACACAGATAATCACATACAATGAGTACATAAACATAATTGAAATAAAATCCCAGCATGACGAAATAAACAAATTATGTGGTTTTATTCTTCTAGGCCAAGGTGATGGTCATTCAGCCTGTTATATTATTAGACCATTTTTACGATAACGATTAACGATTTTAGAATAGAAACTAATAAGAGATATTCCGTGTGATGTAAATAGTTGTCGTGCCAAATATTTTGTATGTGTGTGCAATCTTAATTGTTACTAATCTATAGAGGTTACTAGGTATAATACTCACGTTCTAAAACTAACAATTGCCTCGATCCTGACACAACTCTCTCGCTTCCTTCACATCCACAATTCTCTGCATACAAGCTCTACGGTTATGGGCACTAGGCAACCCAGCTTTCTTGAGGATGTCGGATGGTTATGAAGCCATGCTTTCGGTTTGGGTGATCATTGCATTACCACTACACCAAGGTCGCCTTATTTTATATTATATTATTATAGTACCTAAACCAACTACATCAGCAATCTTTTAAATGTGAAAATAACCGTAAGTAATAATGATTTCAATAGTATAATTGTGATCTGTTACTGAATTTCGAAATATATTACTTTCATGCCAAAAGAAAGCACATATTTCACTATTGTAATGCCGTGTTCACATTGAGACAACATTAAACATGACAGCTTATTTTTTAATAAATTGTAATATGTTGGAATAATTTTATTTGTTGGCAATACGCTCGACCAACAAGAAAGGTTCTAGAGTGGAGACCACGAAGTGGCAGACGCAGCGTAGGTAGGTCTCCCACTAGGTGGACTGAAGCAACTGGACTCACTAGGCAACTGGCATCTTGTCGTTCGGAATGGCGTTCTAAGGGGGAGGCCTATGTTCACCAGTGGACGCCTTCTGGCTGATGATGATGATGGTGGCAATACATTTTTAGAAGACGTGACATGTCAAGATTCTGACAATGTCACATTTAGAGTCTACTACAATTAAGATCCCAACGTTGTGAGCACGATGGGCATGAGGCTACGTTGGATTCGCGCTTGACAACCAACAACAGAATTTTCTTAGATTTTGCGCGAACATTGATTAATGAATTCAACAATTTTTATGAGGCTTACTAACTATCGCGTTTATTTTTGACTGTTGATTTTGCAATTTTTTATTATTCTGAGAGCTTTGCAGCCATCGTAGTAACAGAGAGACTAGATTGGGTTTCTTTTTAGTTATTATTACTTTGATTGCGACGAAACATTCGACACTAATGCTAAAAGATGTTTTGTACTTGTAAATAAAAATATTTTATTCAAAATCTCTTAGCTATTAGACATCCAATGCTGGACATAGGTCTCCCCGCTAACTCTACAACGGCCTTCAACCAGCGGTTTTCTGCACCCCTTAACTAGTAGTCACTCCTTGTGGCTTTGGTGGGTAAACAACCACAACTAGTTTGCTTTTCCGCACTTGACTTCTTCATGGCTTCTTTGTGCATTCATTCTTCAACAGTTTGCCCTTAGTTGAGTCACCCGATCTCTTCCAAGAAAGCTAGGATACCCTTCTCGATCTTGCAGACTTTCAAAAGCGTCCTTACGATAATTCAGATTGCCTATTGACCTACCATTTTATTTAAATTTGTAAATATGTGACAAATGTAAACGCGGTCTGTTTCGTTTTTGTGACGTTTTGTAACGTTATTAGTTTAGTTTGTATTTGTATTTGTCTGGCGGCGCGGCAGTCTCGTCGTGACCGCCGCCGTGTCCGTCGCACGATAACATGGCGTACACTTGGGATAATAGAGTTGCGTTTATTGTTAGATATTTGTATGGTGAGTTGTTTATTAAATATAAATAAATAGATGTATAGTGTACAAGTATCTAAATAATATCTGGCATAACTAAACAGCTGACATGGGGAGAATTGTGTGTATGTAAAGGAAGAAAGTTTTGTTGAAATTATGGGAAGTGGCGCTTCGTTGTCCCTGCCTATCCCTATGGGTATTAAGGCATAAGTAAAATTGATTAATTAGATACTGTATTCTTATAAATTTAGCAAGTTATTGTAGTACGAGTAAACTACATTTGACAGTTTTTAATTTTTTACTTAAATTATTATTAATAATTTGATTGTCAAAGCTCTGTTGCATTATCATAATAATAATTGGCTTATTTTTAAGATAAACCTTCGAAGAAGTTACCTGTGTTAATTGTGATTAATGAAGATGTGATTTTCAATTAATATCATTTCAATCATTTTAATTCATTACTTTAAAATGTTTATTTATTCAAAATCTCTAATAAAAATCGGTGTCTGTCCACACTTTTAATATGTAAATATTATGAATATTCACTTATTATAATTTATTTTTAAATAACCTTACATTTATTAAAAACTAATAGTACAAAATGCCAGTCGATTGTTTGGGACATACAATTTTGTTTTAAAGGATATTTAAATAAGATTTTAGATGATGGCTACCTAAGTATTTAACTTTAGTTTACATCAGATTATATTTTTTTCTGATAGACCACTTTCAAAATTTGCTTGTTCCGGTGGACTACCTGCAGCGTTTTCATCTTTTCTTAACCGCCGCACTCAGATACATTAATTAAATCATTTGCTGATGTTTTACTAAATATTACTAATAATAAAACAATCATATGGCAATTATTATCTTGAATTAGTTTCATTTAAACGAAAAAATCAATATAAATGCAATTGAAATATTAAAATGTAGTAGTTATATTTGGATTTGAACCAAGTTATTATTAAAATTGATCAACGAACGTAGGCGTCATGTAAACGTTCTGTTTATGACTCAAAAGTTTTGTAGTAACCGTTTTTTTTAACATATGACTACCTCTACAACATAAAGAACGAAACTAGAAAAAATATATAAATTAATCAAGTACTCGTTCGTCTATCTAAATATATACCTAATTCGTTTAATACTTGCTTAAATTACACATTTCTAGTCAAATTAAAGAATTGATTTCATTTATAATAGAAACACGATAAATTTAATTATTTAAAAAACTGAAATTGAGAGAACATTGGACAACATATTATGTTTTTGATAAAATTAAATTTATAAAAACCTAACATGGGGTAGTCAGAGCGAATAGAATTAGTTTCCATTACAATAATAGAATTAATGAGTGATCGCGTTCGCGTTGTTGATTGCCAATGTCGTAACAATGGGCCGACGTTGGCCAATTGGCTCTCACGACAACAATGGCTTGCATTAATTAATTACACATTTTGGTGCCAACTGTAAGTATCCTAGGAACCCTTTCGCAATTTAATTTAACTCGGCCAACAGCTGGGCCCTTACACTCTAGGTCATCGTGGTCAATACTAAAGAAATGCGATAAAAAAGGCCAGGAACATCGGCATTCGGCAGACAGAATAGACAGTCCAACTAAAAGGCTCTTTGTAACTATCTGTGTTTGCAACATACGAGTACTCGTATGTTAAAGAGTATAAAATGTGATATAAGAGTCATATGATGATGCATTGTTTTTAGTAGAATTACTAGCTTAATATAGTGCCTACTACTAAAAAAAATTGGTGTAGTGGATTTTGGTGTAGTGGCATTGCAATGGCTACGTAAGCCAAGTGGCACGGGTTCGAAACCACTCACCGGTACCAATGTATCTTTGATATATGTACTTTGGTTGTCCTGTTTCAATGATACAATCACTTTAGTATCTTAGTATAGAAATGTATAATAAGAACATAAATATATTAGCCGCAACTAGGAAAGTTCAACTGTCAAGTTTCGTGGAATGTTGCGCTCTCGTGTCCCTAACTATCACTGGAGAAATTTAGTCGTAACAATTTCATTTCTTATCAAGTTTAAATAAAACATGGGTTCATTTTATTTCAAAATAAATTAAAAACTGTTAATATGGCGTGTCATTGTGATTGACAGACGATACAAAATCCATTATGTTATTTTCCAAATAACTCATTTACTCAGCAATTATTATTATTTTTTTTTATTTTTTATTGTGACACGACATCTCACCTCGTCCCGCCTGATGATAAGCAGGAGGAGGTCCAAGAGTGACGACGACTGAGAAAGCCGAGTATTGTTCTCGGCTGCCTCAGCCGCCGTCACTATGCCGGCCAAAGGTGCTTCTTCACGCATCGCTTGAAGGATCCAAGGTCATAGGATGGAGAGAACACATGGGCAGGCAAAGCATTCCACTTGTCGATTGATCTACAAAGAAAAGACGCACCGAACTTTTTAGTTCGACTGCCGATTCGGTCGACAAAATGCGGATGCTTTCCCCGACCTGTGCGGGTATTACGGGAGTGAAAAGACGAGGTAGGGACAAGGTTAAAGAGCTCCTCGGAACATTCCCCGTGGTATAAGCGATAGAGGTCGCATAGAGCCGCCATGTCTCTGCGTAGTTGCAGGGGTTCCAAAGTTCGCGTGACCTCTGCATCACCTATGATTCGGACAGCTCGGCGCTGCAATGAATCCAGGGCAATAAGAAGATACTTGGCAGAGCCGTCCCAGAGGTGCGAACAGTACTCCGCGCAAGAGCGAATCTGAGCCTTGTAAAGTAGCAGGCGAAGCTCCGGCGCGAAGAACCGCCGCACCTTGTTCAGGATGCCAAAAAATTGTTATTAGTTATATCAATACAAGTATCGAAACTACCATTTATATACTTTTTCATCATTGAAAATGAATGATGTCCTTTATAAAATCCATATAGAATATATTAAGTATAATTTTGTATTTTCAACGTTTTAAATAATGACTCAGTAATAACTGTAAATATTTTAACATTAGTGAACCACACAAATTGTAGTTTCAAATAATAATAAATATGTCATCGATTTCATTTCATAGCTCTTCATAGTATTATATTTAGTTTTACATATTCTAAGGAATTAAATGGATAAGTGAAAGTAGATTGACAAAATGAATTTATAAATCTAATATAGATTTATAAATCCATTAAAAATCCATATTAGATGGATGCGTTAATCGAGGTAGACCCAGGAGTCAGGAGGATGTTTTCCGACCAAATCGGTGAAATTCTTAAGAAAGCTGGTTTGCCTAGTGCCCATAACCGTAGGGATTGTATGAAAATAATTGTGGATGTGGGTGAAGCGAGGAAATTGTGTCAGGATCGTGGCAAATGGCGCTCCATTGTTTCTGCCTATCCCTGTGGGCAAAAGTCGTGACAATTAATTGATTAATTGATATTCACCTACATTGTTGTATTAATAGATTTGAGTTTAGGAATACCTATTAGGTACCTGTATACTAGTTAGATGCTCGTCTATCCGCGAATTAAAAATTCAATAATTAATTACAAACATCTCTTGAAATCTTTGTTTTGTCAATGCGGAAGTGACATTAGAGAATATAGTTAACAAGCTAAACACTGTAAAAACGTGAAAATAAACTACAAATTTGCAGTCGTTAGTACTCTTAAAGAAGAGGCTTGTTTACCATCAGGTGGGTCGAGGTTAGATGTCGTGTCACAATAAAAAAAGTACATTGTCTACTGTGAGGTTTTTATTTCACATTCCATTAGCGTGTTTTTTTAACTATAGTTTTATTTTTATTTACAGACATCGACAACAATGGCTACCTAGACGCCCATGACTTCCAGTGCCTGGCTTTACGTTCGTGCGTGCTCGAGGGCAAAGGCGATTGCAGTGCAGCACGCCTGCAGAAGTACCAGCATGTGATGCTCAGTCTCTGGGAGGAGATAGCACAATTGGCAGACTTCGACAAGGTTCCAGATTATGTCGGTTGAGCCCTTCTCCTTTTATGTACTGCTAACAAACGCAGCTTCCTTTTTGTCATTGACTTTTTAATTGTAGTCTTTGTTTTTAATATTGTGTATGTCGCCGTATAATTGTACATACGGTTAGTTTATAATCTATCTAGCGAGTTTGTAAACTGTCGATAAATTGTGAACTGTCCATGTACTACTTACGATTTAATTTTTGATAGTTTATAATCTATTCTATCCATGTCAAATCGTCAAATTGTGAACTGGTATCGAACTTGACAGCACCCAGCTTGATGATAAGCTCGGCCTAGTTGTAACCGGCAACTTACAAGCTGATCCCGAAACGCGACTAAATCACTTTACGGTATACTTGTCAAGTGGTGGTACTACCCCGGATCGAAAGACTGGGTACCACTGTCTACCACTCTTTGATAACCAGACCCGATGCAAATATGCGTCTCTTTTTTTTATTAACAAATATTTGTAATATTTATTATAAATTATTAAATATTACCAATAAATATTTGCTTCGACCGGGAATTGAACCCAGGACGTTACGCGCAACAAACCAATCGCTGATCAATCGGCCACTCCTGTCGTCAAATCAAAGACTACAATTAAATATTAAATTACTTGCATGTTTTATTAGTTAAATATAATTGTGTCAATTTAAAATCATTATATATAATTCATATTTATACATAAAAGTATTGTATATACCAGTATATTAACTTTAGTCCGCCATTAAAAATTAAACAAGGTTTATTACGTGATTAAAAATAATAGAAGTCCAATTTCCCTAATAATGGTTTGTAATATATTTGTAAATATCTTGTTATATTGTATTAAAAATAATACTAATAATGTATATAGGGATGGTAAATAAACGCCTAACAAAAAGCTTGGTTTTAATATCAATAATTTATTTCAAACTACAAACTGACAGTTTTTGTTCTCAATTCAAACTGAAAATTTACATTCCTATAAAAAGTTGCTGGACTATGTTGCCGAACAATTTCCTTGATGAACTTTTTCAAGATGAACCTTAAACGCTTGTTTACATCACGGTCTTTTCGCTTGAATTTGACATCCCGGTCAGCAGATTAGGCAAACATTTAGCAACTATCTGCCAAATGAATAACGTTGTGTTTGACACTAACAGCGACCGCGTAAATTTTTGACAAATGGTAATGAATTTCATTTTCATTCTTATTGAAGCAACGCGGTCGGCCTCCTAGTGCGTAGACACTACCAACTGCCTACTACACTAATAAATATACGATACACAGTATACTTTTTTTTATCAATTAAACTAAACTATAAATAAAAAATATCATCTAATGACGTCGCATCAGAGATAGTCCCAAGGAGACTGGCAACATTTCCCCTTTGTATAGCAAGGGGGGCAGAAATAATTGCCAGCCTTCCTGTCTCCAGACTTCTTCGAGGTTTTTCTCTGTCAGCCGCTTGAACAACTCTTTGGCCAGGCGCTTAGCTGAAGGGCCCATCGCCTCGACCCCAAACGGCGCAAATTCGTAACCAGTACCAAGGTTAGCGAATTTGCGCAACTTGAGGTTCTCAGCAGAAATATATTGAATTGAATCGTATTATACCATACTAATGAAAGTTGAAAATAAAACTGTCAGTTTATAGTTTGAAAAACTGAAGGCAAAAACTAAAAGATTGTTTTTTCTCTGATAGGACGGCATGATATCTGTAGAAGAATTCAAGCAGGCTGTAAAGAACAGTTGCGTGGGCAAAAAGTATGATGAGTTCCCGCAAGCAATGAGGGCATTCATTGAGTCCAACTTCAGAATGATAGACATCAACTCTGATGGTGTTATTGGGGTTGAGGAATATCGTTACGACTGTGTGCAGAGGATGGTAGTTGAAGATATCAAAGTAATTGATGATGCCTTCGATTCCTTGTTGAGTGTAAGTATTTTTTTTATTGAAATTATACTATTCACTTTGACTTGGTTGATGGTAAGTAATGTAAGGTCCAAAAGCGCTGACGGCTGGAAAAAGTTATTAGGTCGTAGTAACTATGCCGGCCAAAGGATGGGAACAGCACATGGGCTAGTAAAGACGCACAGAACCTTTTAGTTCGACTGCCGATTTAGAATTCTTTCCCCGATCCGTGCGGGTATCACGAGGTAGGATCAAGCCTAATTTTTATCTCATTTATATAATTAAAGGTTCTTAATTGTTTGTTTAATAATAGTATATTTATCTATAAATAAACTATAAATAAAAATATCATAATATAATTATTTATTTTACCTAAATCATAATTTAAAAAGTCTACAGATCATATTTATTAGAAACTTGTAATCCATTCTTCAAAAAACTTCTTCCTTCAGCCATCATGTTGTTCACTGCTAATTTAATAATTTGTAGCAAATATGCTTGTCAATTTTAATATGGTTTAATATGATATTTTGGCTGCTATGATATATTAAATATTACGTTATTTCTTAGAATATACGCGTGAGTTGTTGGCAGACAGAGTTGTTGCCGGTTTTGAATTCAATACTTCATTAATGTTTACGTATCATATGTTATTCAGGGACGTGGATTGATTTGTAATATAATATTATATAAGATTTTCTAACAGGACATAAAACTCACACATTGTATGTATTTCATAAGTGAATACGTATTTTCATAGCCAAATTTAACGCGAGACTTTTTTACATTTCTATACTAAAGTGCTTGTGTCATGGAAACAAGACAACCACTTTATATCATATATCAAAGATACATTGGTACCGGCAGGTGGTTTTTGAACCCGTGCTCTCGGTTTGCGTAACCATTGCACTGCTACTACAACACTTTAATTTAAAAAATAATTAACCAACGAGCATTCAAATTAATAAATCGTTTATCTATATACTATACAAAACAAAACGTAAATTGTATTACTCAATTAATTACGCAGCAAATCCTTTTAACTGTTGGGTTTATCAGCCCCCCTTACGGCAATCCAAGAAGCAAGATAATGACTTGCAAAGAATATAATTGCAACTCATTTTAAATAACTTATATTTATTATAGCCCCCAATATATTTCTTAAAGTTTTCAACGTTGTTTTGTGTAAAGTTTAAATTACTTTTGGGGAATTTTGATGCACTGTTCTGGTAAGTTAATTTAAATAAGTTGCAATGATATTCCTTGCAGGTATCCAGTTCATCTTGCTTTTTTAGTTTTTTTATTGTGACTCGACATATGACAGCACCCCGCTTGATGTTAAGCCGAAGTGTGGTCCATGAATGTATGTCACTGCTACCTGCTACTACAATTCAATAACTCTGAGTAGCACATCCAGTATTCATTATGCCGGCTTAGATGGAATCGGCAACTTACAAGCTAATCCCGAAACGTGACCAAATCACTTCACGGTCTGTATACTTGTAAGTGGTGGTACTACCCCAGATCGGCAGACTGGGTACCACTGCCTACCATTCTTTCATAACCAGACCCGAAGCATATCTCCATCTCTTTTTTTATTAACAAATATTTGCAATCTTTAATCTTACTAAATATTACAAATAAAAGCTTTGAAACAAATATCGGATCGAACCCGGGACTTCACGCTCAAACAAATCGCTAAACCGTTTGTCCACGCCTGTCGTCAAAACATTGCTTCTTGGATTGCCGTGCTACTGTAAATCCTAAAAACGCCTCTCAAATTAATTAAAAACTATTTCGAAACTAATTCGTTTATTTTCTCAAATGTGCATTTTACATTGTAATTTGATATTTCACGTATGTTTTTCGGGGGAAAGCAATAAAATTATCTAATAGCAATGAATATAGACCACATGCAATCTAACTCGGTTTCATTGCATAGAATGAAAAGTAAGTCGCAAGACTTCGACGAACGCTCTTTTCCGAAACGGTTACCGTCATTTATGTAACAGAAATAGGCATTATAGTTCTATGACTGAGAAATATCGCTATTTAGTATGTAATTAAAAAATGTCGCCTGTAAAAGAAATATAAAATAAAAAAGCTTCAAGCATCAAAAAGCGTGTTCTCTTCATCCATAGCCTTGGATCCTTCAAGCGATCTGTGAAGAAGCACCTTTGGCCGGCAAAGTGATGGCGGCTGGGGCAGCCGCGAATTGATTCGGTATTTTCAGTCGTCGGCACTCTTGGTCATCCTCTCGCTAACCACCACGCGGGTCGAGGTCAGATGTCGAGTTACAATAAAAAAAGGTCAAAGTGAAATTCCAGAAGCCTTTTCATTGAGTGACATATGACGTCACTCCGCTTGTTCTTAAGCTGGAGTGCAGTTTATGAATGGAGGCGACTGCTACTATATAAATAACTGCGTAGCAGCCGCATCCATTATCCACTGTAGTTACTTTGAAGAGTAGTTTTTCAAATTGAGAACGAGACTTCAGTTACCACAGCCTTACTAGTGTTGTCATTTGTTGGTAGAGCTGGTTTGCCATGTTACGCTATGTCTAATAGTGATGTGGTCTGTTACAAAGAATAATCGTTTATAAACAGACAATGGTCTTAAAGGAAAAGAGGGAGGGGGGAGGTCTGTTGCAGGAAAAATGGCCACTTGCCAATATGAAAGTTTTTTTATGATATTTATTAGATTCAATGTAGTTTATAGCAATTCACTTCGTTACAATGTAATAATGCAAATGATTTTCAAAGTTTAGTACCTCTTTCCTAAAATTAACGAGAAAACTTCCTACAATATACCTATCAAAATGCAACTATTATAATAAATATACAACAAATATATATACCAATCGCAGTAGCAGTCGCATTCTGTTCACCGAGTCCTTTCTTTGTAAAACAATCGCGTTCCTAAACGTTCATATAACCTCATTGGCATAGTGAAGGCAGTCGTAAAACTAATCGAATTTTTCAGTTATCGCAGCCAAGTAGCCTCTAAAAAAAATGACAGCTACGTCCAAACAGTCGTAAGGCTCATGCTACACAGGCGGTTCTCCCGCCGCGGGAGTCCGCTCGACAAAGCTGCGGCAGACCATCAAACTACACGGAACGCGCCAATGCTAACTAGCTCTTGCAGCTCTATTAATAATAGAATTCTTAAAAAATTACGTAAAATAAGGACTTTCTCCCTCGCATAAGGTCCCGTGCAGAATGACGTAATAGAGGGAAACCCCCCGTATAGTTTAAAGCGCCAGTTATCAGGGTTTCTCCAGTGTCGTGCTTGTGCACCGCGGTAGGAAACCGCGCAGTGTGATATGCAACATACAACTTCCATATTAAATTGTGTCTAGTGCGGTTTAGGAGCGGATTCCCGAGGCGGTAGAACCGCCCGTGTAGCATGAGCCGTAATTAAATAAGATTGTATCTTGTGATAGATATGTCTAGAGATGTGAGTTTCTTAAATGTGACGTGTGCTGGCCAAGCGTATGGCGTAATAAGCATAAATCATTCCCTTGTTACTTGCATATTTTAACATTTCATTTACAGGGCAGAATTTATAATTACGAATATATCTTCCTTTAACCTGTAAAAACAGATTAAATCCACTATAAAAGGCCGTGGTGTAGATGTAGTAAAATAATAATAATAAATAACCAATAAATAATAATAATAACCAAGAGCTCCCGGTTTAAAACCACTTGCCAGTGTCACTGTATCTTAAATATATTAAGTTCTTTGGTCATCCTGTTTCTTTGATACAAGCAGTCTATGGCATTGAATTAATATTACTAACGTAGTAATATTAATTCAATGGCCTGTGGTCGCGTCTCAATAATAAGGCGGCCGTGTTGTAGTCAAAGACCACTTTGGTCGTCCTGTTTCTATGATACAAGCAGCTACTAAAAGTATGGAAATGTGAATTAATAATAATAGTACTACCTATATTTAGTTATATAATAGTACCTATAGTTATATACATATATATTTTAATTTTGGCACGACATCTGACTTCGACCCGCCTGATGATAAGCAAGAGGAGGTCCAAGAGTGACGACGACAGAAAAAACCGAGTTAGTTCCCGGCTACCTCAGTCGCCGTCTTTATGCCGGCCTAAGGTGCTTCTTATTTGTAATATTAATTTTATTATGTCTGTTTGTCCACAGGATGAAGACAGGAAAGTCGGTGGCCTGACCATCTCCAGGTACCAGGAGTTATTCGCATTATTCCTAAGTGACATAACGGATAATTGTCCAGCTAAACATCTATTTGGGCCATTAGAACTCTAAATTAATTAGTGGTAATGACTTTAAACACCTATTCTATACTCTCAGTTAACTGACGCCATGTTTACATACGAAATAACGCAAATTATTAGCAGATGCCACGTCTCCCTCAGACCACGTCTCCATGACAGAAAGTCATATGCCAGAAGTTAATACCTTAGTGGATATAAGATTTAAATCTAGATGCCGTAGGAGCGAGGGAGTTGTGCCAGGATCCCCTAGTCTTTGCCTATCGTTGTGAAAAAAAGGCGTGACAATTTGATTCATTGAATAATCTATATAAAAACGAGAAAAATAATAAATAAAAAATAATACACGTCTCTATCCCACTGTTTCTGAAATAAACTATATTGTAGAGAAAAACTGAGGCAGATATTTGCTCCAGGTCTGGTTGTTAGAGTGGTAGGTAGACAGTTAATCCCGGGTAGCACTACTTTCGAGTGTACAAACCGTGAAGTGACTTAATCGCGTAGAATCAAGTTGCCGGTTCCAACTAGGCCGGCATAGTAGACATGACTGCTACTTACAGTAACAGTTGTAGTAGCAGTCTAGTATGTCTAGCCACAATAAAATATATTATTGTCACTTGTAATTAAGTTTATTTTTAAGATCAACGAGCAGTTCTTAAAATGTAACTTAATTATCAATTAAGAATTTGTATTGGTTGGAGCTGGTTAGCAACACAAGCTAGTCTCATAGGTTCTGGCGGTGCTATAAGTTTTAATTTATAAAATATGGCGTTAGTAAACGAAATAGAGAATGTAAAGTATGTTTTCCTGCATAAATAAATTGTTTTATAAATATTACAAATAATATCTAAAGATGTAGAACGATAAATTATTTTATCGTATAATTATTTACTGGTTATCGTTATGATTTAATAATTACGTTACAAATGCGTGTAAAATTGTAAATGAAATTCTAAAATCTTCTTCGCCATTTCTATAAACTTGTAATAAGTTGTAATGGACGTGGCAAAGAGAGTCTTCATCAACGCAGTTATTTTATGGGGGATTTCGTACGAAAGTAAAAAGGGCGCAGTTAGTGTGATATTATAAATCGAGTTTAGTTCATTGCTCACAATAATAAAGAGCCACTGATCCTATTTATAAATTTTACAAGCTAAGGTGTGAATACATGGTGGAAAATAACTCACGAACGCGAAATATTCTATTTAAAATAATCATTTAAAAATAAATACATTTTGGCCAGCTTAGTGGCGGCGACTGAGTCAACCGAAAACTAAAACGGTTTTTTTAAGTCGTGGATGCTATTATCTCCATTTACCATCAAGATAACCGAGGTCAGATGTGGTTTCAAGAAAAAATTAAATATAAACATAAACAAACAATGCTTTGCTCTATCGCAATAAAAATCTTTAATTTCTAAAAAAAATTGCATATGAAGTAGGATATTTTATGGTAAAAAATTAAACGTGTATTTGTGAATTTAAATATTTACTAATATGTATTCTCACCCGCGAACTCACACATGTGAATATTATTAAAATAACTTGAACGCATCGATACAATACAAAAATACGAGCGTGCGTTCCTTGTGACGTAATAATTTACGTAATATCTCTTTATTCTAGTCATCGATATAATTTATTTTAAATGTTATTGTTATTTAACTTATTTTATTATCATCTTTAAGCGAGTATTATTTTGTTTGTTTGTTTTTGGGTCAGTTTATAATGTTTTAATTTTAACTGTTTATTTTTATATGGATTGTTGATTCCCCCGTTATTTTTTTGTATGGTATCATTATAATTTTCGAACGATTTTTGGCGGGCACTGAACGACGTTTTTTGTCCTGATTTTAATTATATTGTTATATAAGTTTTTTTTATTGTTATTAACTATTGCAATGGCAGTGTGTGTATATTAACGGACACAAATGTGGATGTGGTATGACAGGCGATGGGGTGCTCACGACATACAAAATGAATCTAGTCATCGTGATTGTTTTCAATTGTAAATATTAATTCGTATTAAGGTTATTTATTATTAAACATTGTTATTACATTATATTATCAAAATTTATTTATTAAAATAATAAGAAATAATTTATTTTCTTTATTTTATATAAATGTTGCTCAATGCCCCCTTTTTAATACCCTGATTCAAACAAAATGTAAATGTAAGTTTCTGTCAACTGGGCCCGATTCTCTTTTACACAAGGGCGTAGCGACAGCCGTATCAATTATACGGGGCCCCGTAAGCAAACATTAATTTAAAAAAAATTCTTTGGAAAGAAAACGACCCTTCGTAAGGGCCCCAAACAAATTTTAATACGGGGCCCCGCCAAGGCACGTTACGATTCTGCTTATACACAACATCTTTTATACTAATACTTTTATACAAATCTAAACACAGACCTAGAATACGTTAACAATTTATTATGCATTCTGAATAATGCGATGAAAGAGCAATGAAATACAACGTAATATAACCGAAATTGGGGCCCGAAAGGGTTGTTTGTGTGGTTGTTAGTCTGCGACCAATCAATACGGAAACTGAGGCCACTTTTTTGAAACTAATTACAGAAAAAGAAAACAACACTCACCTACTTTCTTTCAAGTTGATAATCATCAAACCGACCGTAGTCTAGTGATAGGAAATGTATTTCTTTTAATTAATTGAGACGCGACATCTTTCCTCGAATTGCGTGCCTCTAATACGAGTAGTACGCAGGGAGGATCCAAGATCACTATTACCTCTAAATAAAATGCACTATGCACTATGGTCTCGCTTCCAAAGTTTAAAACTACTTACCAGCACCAATGTATCTTTGATATGTGTACTTTGGTCGGCCGGTTTTCGTGATACGATCTCTTTTAGAAGCTTAGTAGAAATTGAAAATAATCTTATTACATTAAATGTTTATGCAGTTTATCTAAAAACCAGTTGGCCCACCATAGTCAATAGTAAACAAACAGTTTAAAATTATTATAAAACATATTAACTAGAAAAAACATTTAAAGGTTTTATTCTTTTAGAGTAAAACATGATATTAATATCAAAATAATATATTTTTGTCATTTGCATTACAATCGCACATCAATAGATATAAAATAATATACAAAAAAATATGTCCCTTCCCTGCGACTTGAATCACAGGGACTACATCGAGCGAGCCATTAAGACCACCTCCCGCAAACTTGGCATCCTGAACAAGGTTCTTCGCGCCAGAGCTTCGCTGTCACACGATTAATGTCGCTGGTTTATTCACATTTTCGCGTGCCTTAAGAAAATTACAATTGGACTACTAAAATATAAATTCAACATTCATTAGATAGAATATTAAACTATTCATAGATGACCAGTTGCGTAGCGTGGAAGTCAGCCGCCCGGGGCGGAAAAAAAAATTTGCCGCCCCCTTATTTAGGAGTTTCAATCATTGGTACAACAAAAATTTGAATTTCAGGTTCAAATTTTAACGATTTATTTCAGTTTTTATAAATTTTGCCGCCCCCTAAATGTGCCGCCCGGGGCGGGCCGCCCCCTCCGCCCCCGCCACGCTACGCCACTGTAGATGACACATAAAGAATATTAGTGAAACGATAGTTTCTATTTTTAATATAATATCAACCAACAAAATATCTATATAAGGCCGGTTAATATTAGGTTAAATCTTAGTTACTTAATTTAGAAAATCAAAATTGCATGTCACAATAAAGAATATATCCATTAATTATATATAATAATTTTCCAATTTTCAAGCATACCTTTTAACACAGAATGCCTTAGAAACACGTATACAAGTAGCTAATTATTAAAATATAATACCATTTAGACACAGCCGGTAGCTACACAACGAAGAACGATCGGTTTCTCAAAATGCCAGATTAATAACTATATATATTATATTTTAGTTATAATTCAGCTCAATGTGCTATGTGCCCAAACCGTCACACAAAAGTTAATCTGACATGAGTTTGATTAACGTGTTTTCCAGTTGTTTTACTACTTCAAAAGGGCTAACGACTAGGCAACTGTACATTTTGGCGGCTCGAAGGACCATTTTAATATGAATTCTACACATGGTCCTTCGATCCGTCTATTTTATAATGCCATATAATTGAGAAACCGACCTACCAAGGCACAGGCGTTAACAATAATAATAATACAGATTCACAATACCACATATATATATATATTAATATATAAAGACCACTATATATATTTTAAACTAAATATAAAGCCACTATCCCACTTTAGCTCAAAACTACAGCTTCAGCTTCAAAAAGTATATTTTATTACACTAAAAATAAGGGTGTTTTTATGGTTTTTTTTTTGCATAGAGATGAACCAAGAGTTTATTCTGTTATCTATAGATCACAGACACCTTAATTTCAATCAAAGTGATTTAGTCTTTTTATTGTTGTTCATATCAATAACCACTATAATATACCTATACATCCAGCTGATTATAAGCAAGAGTTAAGAGTACTAGTGGTAAATAAAGGAGATTGCTACCACAGAATCAGCCAGCAACCAGCGACTTCCACGCTATTTTTTTTTTTTTTATTGGTTTATTTTGGTTATTGATTTTACAATTTTTTATTATACCGACGTTTCGAGAGCTTTGCAGCCATCGTGGTCACGGAGAGACCATAAACTGTTCACTTGCCAAGTGTTAAGAATGGGGCTGGAGTATTCTGTGTGTTAAGAAGTAGGATAGTGGTTTAAAGCAACAGTAAGATATCTCAAAATGTGTCTTTTAAGATAATTATCTTTTAAACATTACTCGTCATTTCTACATTACATATTATGTATAATAAAATTAATGTCACATAAATGTCACTAAGCAAATATCTGATTTCTAACACTTTCTGTAAGATATCTCAAAACCACTATTTTTTCAAGTTATCTCACAGGTAAAGATATGTATGATACAATTGTTTTAAAGTTGTCAAACCTATATTTCTTAAACAATGTTAAATATTATTTTAAAATTATTAGTTAATAAAGTTTGGTCATTGTTATTCGTCTATTAAAATTATTTGAATTATATTTATTTAGTTTTTGAATAGTTATGCATTTTTTCTAATTATTAAGTTAATTTCCAACTATTGTTAAATTTTTGATGTTAACAACTCGTTTTAACTATTCAAAAACTGAAATCGCGTCAATACTAATTACCCATAATTATTTAAAAAAAACTTATTCTTAATTAAATAATCTTTGACTTATCTTTACCAATTTATCATAAACATTATTGTCATGCCTCAATTTCCACAGGGATAGGCAGAGACAACATTTATTACTTATTTAATTTCACTTAATCTAATATTATTTTATTTAAAACTCAGTCACTCATCATTTAAAATATGTTAAGTACCTACTTACGTCTATTGGGCAATTAATTCGTCTGTAAACTGGTGATATTGGGCTATTAATGGACCGTTTATTAATTAATTTTAACAAAACAGTTAAGGTTGTCGTTTAAAATTATCCATCAAAACCCTGTTGTAATTAAAACTGGCAGACGTTTTACTTATCCAACACACGAACAATAGAACAATGGTATTACCAAATCTATGCAATACAGTGAAACCTCGTATTCGATTTGTGGTGATGGTGATTTGATTTTTTATTTATTGTGACTCGCCACATGACAGCACCCCGCTTGATGTGCAAGCGGTTGGCGGAGAAGTCTGAAGACAAGAAGGCTGGCAATTATTTCTGCCAACGTATTAGCCATGCTATACAAAGCGGAAATGTTGCCAGTCTCCTTGGTACTATCTCTGATGTGACGTCATTACATGATATATTTTATTTATTTATAGTTCTATACATATATTTAAATTTCCTATAATTGTTTCCACTGCACTTGTCACTGATATGTCACTTAGTTCGGATGGCCACTTGTCGATGGCTCGTCGGGATCGGCGTGAGTGTTCAGACTGCCGTAGGAAGGGCCTCGTTCCTCCAGGAGTCTGCGTCTCTGACCACCTCTCCCGCGACGTCTTGTTAGGCCTGTAACATTGAATTTTATGTCAAAACATACTACAATTTTTCAAAATGAAGCTCGACATATTGTAGCAGCACCCCGCCTGATGTTAAGCTGGGGTACGGTCTTGTAAAATAACTGCAACCATTGTGCCGGCCTAATTTGTATTGTTTTGTTTTATTTTATTCCTTTACATTCCTATACTAAGTGCTTGTATCATAGAAACAGGACAACCAAAGTATAAAGGGTGGTGTAACTTAGTATAGAAATGTATAATAAAAAAATATATATATCAAAGATACATTGGTTTGGAACCTGTGCCCTCGGTTTGCGTAACCATTGCACTGCCACTACACCACGGTCGCCTTTAATTGAATTGGATCCAGCTATATTCAAACTGATCCCGAATCGCTACACTTCACTGCCCCGGCAGACTGGGCAAATGATTACCAACTATCAGCCTAGCACTCTTGGTAAACCGTTATCATCATCATTAGCCAGAAGATGTCCACTGCTGAACATAGGCCTCCCCCTAAAACCGTTATCCCAGCCTGTAAAAAAGAAGCATTGTAGCAATAAGAGTGTGGAGCTGGAATCAAATTGTCACGCCTTTTTCCCACAGGGACAGGCACCATAATCTCAATTTATATCTAAGTTGCTTAGTGCCCATAACCGTAGAGCTTGTATGAGGAGAATTGTGGATGTGAGGGGAGCGAGGGAGTTGTGTCAGGATCGTGGTTAGTAACGCTCCCCTACGCTATCCCTGTGGTAAGAAGGCGTGATAATTTATTTGATTGATTTTTACTTTATTAGGACCCTGTTATTCCATGTACTCGTATTATACAAATCAAAGTTATTGGCGTATCCGCAGTCGATGCGCAAAAAATAAAATATGTTATAGCGAGGCTTCAAGTTGGTGGAGAGCTTATTATTGTGAATGTATCTGCGCAGTGTCGCGCTCGCAGCTAACTTCGGAGACGCCATAAAGTTTGAAACTAACTGTGTTAAGTAATGTGCTGTACAAAGTAATACGACAAATGCACCTCTATTTATTATAACCTAATACATAAAACTAAATCTTATATGCCACATCGCTCGGAGGAACTGACAACCAATTAGGAAGAAAGGTTCTAGAGTGGAGCCCATGAACCGGAAGACGCAGCGTAGGTAGGCCTCCCACTAGGTGTACTGACAACATAGTGGAAGTCACAAATAACCAGTGGATGCAATTGGCATCTTGTCGTTCGTAATGGCGTTCTAAAGAGCAGGTCTATGTTCAGCAGTGGACGTCTTCTGGCTGATGATAATGATGATAGAGCTTATTTGCATGCAAAACTGCATCGAAATAAAACTTGAAATAATTGTTTTATTTCGACGTAGTACATATTTTAAAAATTAGAGGACACTCGACAAAATGCTCGACATATTTTCTATTCTAGTCTTTTTTCTCCAAAGAAACTCAAGCTGATCCCAAAATACGTTACTACACGGTCTATACATCTGTAAGTGATATACTTACAGATGGGGTTGGCAGAGAGGACAAATGACTACCCAATGTCTGCCTACCATTCTTAGTTAGCTGCATAATCTGACCGCACTGCGTTGATGACTGCTCTTAAAAGTTTTTTTTTGTGACTCGTTCCCCAAGCCGCTGTCAAGAAGAACGACAAGATGCTGGTTGATGCAACTGGCATCTTGTCGCGTTTGCAATGGCGTTCTAAGGGGGAGGCCTATGTTCAGCAGTGGACGTCTTCCGGCTGATTATTATGATCTGAACTCGACCCGCCTGATGGTAAGCAAGAGGAGTGCCGACGACTGTAAAGACGGAGTTAGTTCACGGCTGCCCCAGTCGCCGTCACTATGCCGACTATAAAGTGTTATATAACATCTAGAATCTCTATAACATTATAACACATTGCATTTATAATTTAAAAATATGTGCATATGTCTTTATATTGTGTGTAAGTGGCGAATGGTGATTCGAAGCCTTCAATGGTGAATAATACAAAATGTCTTACGATCATGGCTTCGTTCAATAATTCCTTTCGCAAGCGAAAATAAAAGAAAAATACATATAATTAATTAAACAAATTTTATCCGGCTTACTATCGCGTTTATTTTGGTTTTGATTTTACATTTTTTTATATTTCTGACGTTTCGAGAGATTTGCAGCCATCGTGGTCGCGGAGAGGCTGTCTGACGTTTCGCTGCAAAACTCTCGAAATAATAAAAACGTAAAATCAACCAAAATAAACGCGATAGTAAGCCGCATAAATTTTTTTAATTCATTAATCAATGTTCGCGCAAAATCTAAAAGAAATACATATAATTATGTTAATATATTGGACCTTTTTTTAAATTAAAACAATATAAAAAAATACTATTAGATTTTAAATTAATTTTATCTATCTATAAACTAGTTTTTTTTATGATTATTTTTATCTTCATCTATGTTAATATTTGTTCTAGTAGGCTGTACTCGTATAATTGACAAGTAGGTTGTGATTTAATCAGGGGCGTAGCTACCGCCGTATCAATACGGGGCCCCGGGCCACGGAGGCCCCTAACGTGCGTAAGCAAAAATTAATAAAAACTTCCCAAAAAGAAACTTTAGAAAAATTGTAGTCATCATCAGCTGATAAATCAGTTTGCTGAAAAAAAGGCAAGGAGAGTGTATACTAAATCAGATAGATAATTATGATGAATAAAACTTTCTTTTATTATTATGCAACCGTTTTTTTTCTTTTGTGCGAAATCTTTACCATTCCTAAGGGCTCCCAAACAAATTTTTATACGGTGCCCCGCCAAGGCACGCTACGCTTCTGGATTTCATCCCTTGAATAGCACTTCAGAAATTATGGTAGAGTCTGGTAGAGCGCAAAGAAATGATTTGATTATTGGTTTATTAAAAATATAATAAATTCCTCCAATTGTTTAAAATATTTTAGACCTCTCCTAGATCTTTATAAACAATGCAGGTAGCAGACAATGTTTCGTGTGTAGACTCTGCGTAAGGATTGGAAGCTTTTTATATAAAAAAACTGTTATAAAAAAATATTTTATTTTTTATTATGACTCGACTTCTGATCTCGAGTTGTCTTATGGACAACAAGAGGGATTCAAGAGAGCAGACGACTGAAAAAACCGACTCAGTGACTTACGCACGTTGGGGGCCCCGTATAATTGATACGGCATATACGGCGGTTGCTATTCCCCTGCCTTAGGCTGTGGTTTTGGGCCCATCGGTGAGAGCGCTACCGACATGTGTGGTTTTTAACAACGCGATCAGTAACAGTAGAACAAAGCGCAAGCGACAAAACCAAACTAAATTGGACCCTGCCGCTGCTCCCTTCACTCGTGTACTGCTCTATAAGGCTCCTAATATTTGCGCAGTCTTCACAAGATATTAACGCAAAAAGAAAACAATGTTATATACAGTATGAATTAGTAATGAAAATTGTATAAAATAAAGTTTAATCGCGTGCACAAAGGTTAACTGCGACCGAGGATAGAACCCGGTATCTGTTGATTAACGCGTCAAAATTTTCTATTAACCAACTCTTATTAGTAATTCATACTGATATTGAAATATAACAATAAATAATAATAATAACACAAAACAAACAAGTGTGGGTGAAATTGCTAAATCCAATCTAACTGATGCTTTGACACAAAGGTTTGTGATTCCTATCATTTGGTTCAATTACTTTTATATAGACAATATCTTTTGAAGCGCTATATCGTATTGTTATTCTAGCGCTCTAATTTGGTCTTTGACAAAAAATCGAATGGTTTTTTCAGTTGTCGTCAATTTTGGACCTCCTCTTGCTCCATCAGGCGGGTCGAGGTCAGATGTCAATCATGAACGTGTCACAATAAAAAAAATGGAGATTTTATAGATAAATACATAATCACATATGCAACAAATCAAAATATACAACTATAAAAAAAGAACAATACAGAGCCCAAATTTTAATAACATTGTATTAATAATTAAATTCAATTCACTCAGACAAACAAATCCAGACAAAAAAAGAACAGCATACCCACCACAAGCGAATAAAAAAACATACCTGATTCTTCGTAACATGCTTACAAAGTTCACATGGTGCGTTTAACCGCAACATACATATCGACAGTGCGGTTCTTTGTACTAATTAGACTGATAGTATTGAGGTCAATCATTGAGCTGATCAGCTAATCAATGAGATACTTTCTTTAAAATAACATTTTAGTTTTTAATTCTTTTTCTTTTATATTTCTATACTAAGCTACTAAAGTATCATAGAAACAGAACAACCAAAGTACATATACCAAAGATACATTGGTACCGGCAAGTGGTTTTGAACTCATGCTCTCGGTTTGCGTAACTATTGCACTTCCACTACACCACGGTAGCCTTATAATGTTCATAATAATAGGTGGCAGCGCTCTACGGTTTAAACTAGGTATTGCTGTCATTAAAAACAAAACAATAAAAGTTATCATAATTGACAAATATTCCTATGTCTATACGAGCAGCACGCTATGACGTTTTGACGTTTGCATCGTTCATAAAGTTTCGTATAAATTATTAATTACGTTTGAAGGAACAAATCGTTCTTTATAGTGACAATTATAATTAATTTGTATGAAAGTTCATGAATGGTTGAAACGTCAAAACGGGCATCATAGCGGTGTAGTTGTGGTGCAATCTATTACCAGGTGAAACTCGAAGTTTTTTTCAAGAAAATTGTTTATACAAAATAAATATATATGTATGTAGTACGAGCCTTGGACAACGTCACTATACTAATACCAGAGAGCGAGTCTTATGTGCAAATTTAAATTGATGTGCACATACATGAGTGAGGCCAGCTGATATGGCCAACTTGAATAAAATTAATATAATAAAAAAATGCATGCGTTTATCCGCACCAAGTAACTAAGCCAGGAATAAAAGGTGCAACGAAAACTAAAAATAAAACAAAATAAATACAAAAAAGACTTATTTATTCATATACATATATCACAAAAGTGTTTAGTTACTGAAGGGTAGGTAGCAAAGAAAGACAGACATCCTACATATAAGAAAAATGGGAGAATTTGTTCTATAATAAAAAAAATATTAAAAAAAATTATAGTTTTATTCGCATTCATATTTATTTTTTATATCAATAATTTTAACAAATATTAATCGTAAAATAATCAAACAATCAACTAAATGACCAAATTTACCAATTCGAGATAAATTGATATTAAACCCACTTTTAGTTTGATTTGCGAAAACTTGACCTGTCAAGCAATCATGAACAAACATCGAGTCGTCATCGTGTAGGATTGAGTATGCCGTCACATTTTATGAACATCGCTTCTACACCGATTATCAATTGATTGATTGATATTCAGTTGATTAATAAAACAATCAAATTATGACGCTTTTATTCCCACAGGGTCGCTTTACCTGTGTCGACTGTTCCCAGTAGTCATTTAGCTAACTGAGAAATTATATTAATTATTTTAATATTTAATTAAAATAATTTAGGTATTTTATGATTTCGTATACTCGTATTTCCAATTTGTATTTTACGTTAACTTTCTCAAATTAAACCCTTTTTACAATCTCTTACAAATTCTATTTCGACACCTTATGTGTTATATACAATACAGTATTAAAAACAAAATTTCTATTGCGATATACACAAGGCACAGCTTCAGATAAGATTGATCTAATATTGAAGTCTATAAAACTATATTCAAATTTTGATAGTCCTTATCTATCAAAGCTTAATTACTTTGATATTTCTCTGTGATAACATTGGTATTCTTAGTAACCCCAAGTCTAACTAGTCCCATATCATACTTTCCAGTACATAGTACTATGTAAAAGCATAATTATTATATTTTACAAAGATATTGAAATTTAAAAATTTATAATATTTTATGAAACTGTTCAATTTGAGAAAGTTAGCGATGAAACGCACCAAAAGAATGTGAATCTACGTGTAATAAATCAAGTACACCTCTATTGATAACACAATCGCAACTAAAACACAATATAAATAAAAATTAAGCAACTAAACTCTAAATAGTGCAGAAGAATCCAATTATTATTAAAATTATAATATGAATAATTATTATTTATAATTCCCACTATTATCCAGAACTTTCTTAAACTGATGTTTTAATGGCATGGTGAGAAAAGATTTGTAGATAAATAACTATTTATTTCCACCTTTAAAATACCAATTAAAACGCTTTTTTATTACGTTTTGCTTTTTAAGTTTTATTTCTAAAATAATTTTAAATAAAGGATCTTTTTTTATAAACAGGTGTCATCAGACACTTTTATCTTTGAACATAGTAAGTAGAATACTCTTAGTTGTTTAAAAGGTATGCGCTGATATTTAAAAAAAATCAAGTTGTAGAAACATCTCATAGGGAATTAAAAATGAATTATATAATCGGATAAGTACATTTTTATCAACAAATTGGTCCCCATTTTGGCCTTAATAAGTCCAAACTTTGAACAGTCTTAAGGGATGCAATCGTTCGCCTATGTTGGCCAAAGTGTCAAGAACCCCAGAGCTTATTTAATAACAGACGATAAATCCTAATTATTAAAACCAGGAAGTAATTTGTTTTAAGTACAGTTTAAGTAGGAGATTCCTAATGTAAAGTAAAATTTATTATTTCTTATTGTGACTCGACATCTGACCTCGACCCGCGTGGTGGTTAGCGAGAGGATGTCCAAGAGTGCCGACGACTGAAAATACCGAATCAATTCGCGGCTGCCCCAGTCGCCGTCACTTTGCCGGCCAAAGGTGCTTCTTCACGCATCGCCTTGAAGGACCCAAAGCTGAACTATTCCAATCTCACTAATATCTTATTTACATCACATTAGAGTTGCGAATCACTTTAATAGTTTAGTCTTTAATTATTACATTAATAAAAATATCTTGATATATATTAAACTTAGTATATTTTGAAATAAAATGTTTTGCGGCTTACAATCGCTGATATTTTGAATAAATTTCCTGACCTTCGAAGCTTTACCTCATCGTTATTTCGTTCAGATTATACTACAGTATATTCTCCCTAAAGTCCCTAGGGGTGAGCGGGATTTGAGTTCACAAATAGAAAATAAAAATTAAGAAATACGACAAGAAAATTTAAAAATGAAACTAAACTGAATAGGAACATAAAATTATAAGGTAAAATTCCTGTTAGTTCTACTGGTGGTACTACTAGGACTTAATATACAAAAGACAAGATTAACGTTCAGTTGATTTATAAATTCTTGCAATGAACGTGTTCGTGTAGACGCAATTCTTTATTGAATTTATAATATAGATATAAAAAGTTTAATTTTACTGGGCAGTGTTATGTTAAGGTACACTTGGTTACTTTACAAATTAAAATTGTAAATTAGAACTACCAGTAGGACTTACAGTAACAAAACCAAAGATAAATTGAACCACCTAATCTCATAAACAACCATTAAACTCAAAGAAAATAAATAAATTTTAAAAATTAACTAAATATTTTGTTCACTACTTTTTCCACCACTTTAAAATTTTTAAAATAACTTTACAAATGTACCTGAAAACACAAAGACTTCGTTTCTTTAAAATGTAATGTTTATTAATTAGTCAAAGTAATTAAAAGTTAATTACCGACACCGAATTTATTACCCACAAAATTAGTAACAGACTTTATAAGTTAAAAATAAAAGTGCTCAGGTGCAATTAATTAAAATAAAACTTAAAATATATTTCGAAAAAAATATGCATTTACATTTAAAGAGAAAAAACATAATTTTTGGTGAATAGTTAAAAATAAAATACCTACAACACACTATATATTTAAATTAAAAAAATATATTAATTAAGTAATTGTAATTTTAACTGTAACTCTGCCACCGCTTGAAGTGGGAATATTGTCAAAGCTTTCAGAAGTTCCCTTCTCTTCTTTCTTCTTGTTTATGGCTTTAGTATTTAACTTGCCAGTGTCAAAGTAAAAATATATGGTTCAATGTTAAAACATTGCCAAGCAAAGATGAACATGAACCACGCGAGCGATTCATCAAATGATGATGATGATAGTGAGGTTGATGATGATCGTTTTAGTAAAGCGGCGGAAAGCCTTCACTAAAACTTCAGAAGAAGTCTTGGAGGGAACATGAAGAAACACGTTTCACAACTTTAAATTACTTGTTTATACTTGATCAACTTAAAAATTATTACTGGATAACAATTCCACCATTATTACACATTAATATTTATGAAAAACACAAGCTTTTCAAATAATTCAAAATTGCGCGTCCTGTCAGTTGCAGTTGCCCGCCAAAACTCAAGTTCCCTTCTTCAGTAGTTGTTTTATTTAAAGGCAAAGAAATCGAGCTCATACAGCCAACCTTCTTCGTCCGTCCGTTCAATTCTCCCTTTCTGGGAAGGCAAAGGAAACTTAGCCCATACAGCCATTCCGCAAAATAATAATAATAAATATAATGTCTTCAGTGAATGAAGTGCAGTGTGTTATTCATTACGTTAGGGTGAAGATGATGGTAATGGTTTTAGTAAAGCAGTGGAAAAGCTTTACTAAAACTCTACCGACGGAGGAAACACGAAGACACGTCACACAGCTTTAAATCACTTGTTTATACTCGATTAACTTTTAAATGATTGCTGGAGACGTTAATATCTACATTAATATTCAAGAAACACAAGTTTTACAAGTAATTTAAAACTGCACGACCTGTTAATTTGCAGTTTCCCGCCAAAACTCTGACAGAAATTCTCATTTCAAGCGGTGGCCTAATCTTTTATGTCGACGAGAAAATCCTTTTTCAAATCGCCTATTATTCGATATAATTAAATATGAAAACTGGGCAAATATTTTATAATTATTAAGTACAGACAGAATATTAAATAAACTTGCGGTTTCTGTTCTTATGCGCGAATCATCTACATTTGATTCCTAAACTAGCTTTTTTTTATTGATTACAAATTGAACTCAAAATACAAATAAAATACTTTGCTGAACCAACTGGAAAATAATTAATGAATTAAACAAATTTTATACGGCTTACCATCGCGTTTATTAGGATTTTACAATTTTTAATCCGAAGTTTCGAGAGCTTTGCAGCCATCGTGGAGGAAATAAATTATTTTGTGTTGAACCGCAAGCTTTAAGTACAAAACAATCGAAAATGTAAATAATAAAAAAACTAAAATTTACGATTAAAAATAATATTTTTCCTACAAATAACAAAATAATACTGTAAGATGGAACGGAATGACACTACATGATAGAAATATAAAATCAGATGTTTGGCAGTTTTTGTTATAAGAAAACATTTAAAATATACATTTTGGTTAATTAAGACATTATATTTAATAATATTAAATTCAATATTTAAAAAACACTGCCACAATATTTAAAAGAAAAAAAAACTAACGGTGAACTTTTAATTTCCGTTTCTTTGACAAAATAATTTAGGTCCATTAAATACTGAATTATTATTAATTTTATATCCAAAAATTATGTAAATGCATTGTATTAACCAGTCACCGTGTTATTTAATATATTTTTATATACAAGACTAAATTACAATTATTCGCATAACCTCTTCAGTGTTGCCAACGTTATCTTAGTTTTGAACCAAATTTTTTCAACAAATATTTCCAACACTGACAACACCTTATAAAAATAAAATAATACAAAATAATAAATTAACTTTAAAACAAGAAATAATAATAGGTGTAAAGGAAGCGACTGACACCGACCGGTTAGTCAAACACCATTATGAGACGACCATGTTAAAACTAGTTCAAGCATTTTTAATTCTAATTAAATATTTGAAATATGTCTAAAATTTTATAATTATAAGA
This sequence comes from Tinea trinotella, assembly GCA_905220615.1. NCBI lineage: Eukaryota > Metazoa > Arthropoda > Insecta > Lepidoptera > Tineidae > Tinea > Tinea trinotella. Next base: position 722,609 of record HG992320.1, on the reverse strand, counting down.
TAAAAATAAATTATTCTTCATAAACTAAATAGTGGCCTAATACAGCCAGCATGCTTGCATTTAGGAAAATAAAAATGTTCTAAGTTTAAAATTAAAAAGCCGTTACACACAAATGACATATCTCAACACAAATCTGATTGGCTAATAAAAAGTAATCTCTCCTCTGATTGGTCGCATAATGGTGTGATTAAGCTAAAAGCGTGTCAAATTGGTGTTGTCTGTAGAGAAGGCGTGATTGGTTCTCTCTTACTCGTGTTAATGCGGTCTCTTGTAACGGCCTCTGTTGGCTGCGGATCCTCTGCTTCTCCTTATTTGCTGGTGACCCTGAAACAATCATACACTCTAGCACCTCGCCCAGTAATATGTCAAATAAAAAGGAATTGCGGCCAAGTTTTGAAAGCAATTACCTCCTAATTTAAAAGTATTATTGTTAAATTACGTCCGCAATTTTAAATGTTCAACTATTAAATTAAAAAGTTCAAGCATTAAACAGCAAACAATAAAATAAGAAGCCGTAAAATTATGCAGTTTAAAGACTAGAAATTTATAATCAACTCATGCCGCCATTTTGAATATTAGAAATATAGATTATTACAATAAAAATACCATGTTTTATCTCCACAAAAGCATATTATTAAACAACTTTATAAATATAAGTATTTTTTACATATTTAAATATTTGTTGTCTCCATCAAATTACTTACACAATTGGTGCGATAGAGACAAAACATAACCTTACTTTCACGTTCATCCAGTCTCAGAACTCACTTATTAACACCGAATACACTATTTTTAAACATTAAACTGTAAACCGCTATTTTTACTAAATGTCCTATTTATAATTCCCGGCACCTAACTTGGCAAGATTTTAACGTAGTGGGGGTTTTGCGCATGTATACTGGCGTGCAATAAAAACAGGTAATATTTTTGAAAAATCTTTTTAGATGAAAGTTAGGAAGATGAAAATTATTTATGAAAAACTAGCTTTCCGCCCATGACGTCGCCAGCGTGGAATACGGTTACATCGCGCTTACTACACTGCCTCACAGGAATATACTATCGGAATAAAAATTAAAAAGAAAGGGAGCTGTGTAAGGATCGTGGTAAGTGGCGCTCCATTGTCTCTGCCTATCCCTGTGGGGAAAAGGCGTGACAATTTGATTGATTTGATAAAAATTAAACTATATATTTTCTCGACTATAAGGCTATCTATCTATATACCAAATTGTAATGAAATCTGTTCAGCCGTTTAGGCGTGAAAAGGTAACAGACCGATAGACAAGCAGAGTTACTTTAGCGTTTACTAGCGGACCTGGCAGATGTTGTCCTGCTCGGAAAAGCAGCGCCACCAAGTGGTTCCATTTCAGTGCACACAAGTGTATATTTTGTAATATACGTATTATCCATTGGTCATCATAAAATTTAAACATTCGATTACCGTTTTGAGGAGTGTATTATTCATCAAAGAGAAATAAAGGATTGGCAAGATTGGCGCTCTATTGTCTATCCCTATGGGAAAAAGGCGTGACAAACTTGATTAATTGAAGCTAGAACTAATAGTGTCCAGAGCTACCCGACTCTCCCCTAATTAGAAAATTCTTCGCAATTTAGGGCAACCATAGTTTTGCGGCAAGTAGTAATAAATTAATCTCAAAAACAACAAAGCGGGCGATCTGAAAACTTTATAATATGTCGAAATTAATCCAATGCATCAAACTAATTTAGAGCACTTGCGAGAAGCTGCCATTGCTTATTTACAGTTAGTAAAAGCGTAATGAAAATAAACGAAAAAAAGGTCCAACATAAAAAGCATAAAAAAGTATAGTATAATACAATGAAAAATTAAAAAAAACATGCTGTGACAATGCTAAAACAATAAAAAAAAGCTAATGTAACAAAAAAATAGGGTGGTAGGCTAACCATTTGGTAGTCATTTTCCCAGTCTGCCCAAACGGGGTAGTACTACCCTTTTTAAGTGTACAAGCCGTAAAGTTACGTAAGTAGTTAGTTACGTTTTGCGATCAGCTTGAAAGTTGCCGGTTACAATTAGGCCGGCATAGTAGATGCGACCTATATTTACAGTTATTCATGGATCGCACTCGAGCCTAACATTCAGGTGTTCTATTGTATGTCAATCCACAACAAAAAATACCTATCACTAAAAATATTATTCATAACTATCTAAAATATTTACATTTAAACATTAGAGGTAGTTCTAAATATATAATTTTATTTATAACTACCCTCATTGAAATCTTATATGTCACAGAGTTAATACAGCTGGACAGCACATCGTTATTTACTCTTAGGCACTTAATCTCGTGTCAAAAATATAAAAATCTCCTTTTTTTAAGATGTAGTGGCAAGGATTAAGAAAGAAAGGATTGAATTGTTTTGAGCACATTGAAAGGTATGCCGTAAAGCTTGTATAAAAAAAAGTGTCCATGTAAGGAAAGCGATAGAGTTGTGGTCGTGCCAAGTGGCGCTTCATTGTCACTGCCTATCCCTATGAGAAAAGGGCGTGACAATTAGATAGATTGATTGTTTGAAAGGATATATAAAAGGAGATTAACAAAAGAGACAGTAAAACGAATACGACCCACAGGAATCAAATCTGAAACATTCTCGAGAATGCTGGGATCTGCAGGTGTATATAACATAACAGTAGAATATGCGAAGGAGTTGTGGTTTATAGTTATGTCAGGATTGTAAAAAGTGTCGCTCCTTTGTCTATCCCCGTGGGTGAAATTCTGTTGGTGCCCAGTCTGACAATCCGGGGTAGTACCACCACTTACAAGTATACAGACCGTGAAGTGACCAATCGCGTTTCGGTACCAGCTTGTAAGTTGGCTGTTCCAACTAGGCCGGCATAGGGAATGTGACTGCTCTTTGCTCATTTAAACTTTAGTAACATAGACCGAACTCTAGCTCAACATGAGGCAAGGTGTTGTCATATGTCGAGTCACAATAAAAAAAATGTGAACCGTATGTACTTACCAATATAACTCAACATGACAGGCAGGAATATGAGACCATGGGCTGCACCAAATAGTACAATGCCCAAATACATGCGGAAATAGAAGACCTGCAACACAGAGATACGGTTTATTCATCGTCGAATCGGCAGGCGTGGACGAACGGTTAGCGATCGGTTTGTTGCTGTCCCGGGTTCGAGGCAGTGGTACCCAGTCTGCCGAACCGGGGTAGTACCACCACTTACAAGTATACAGACCGGTATTACAAGTAAAACAATCGGCAAGTAGAATGCTTTGCCAGCCCATGTGTTCCTTTATTCTATAAACTTGAATCGTTTGGGCAATGCGTTTAGATGCACCTTTGGCCGGCATCGTGACGGCGGTTGAGGCAGCCGTGAACTTAACGTTTTTTCAGTCGTCGGTTCTCTTGGACCTCCTTCATGTTTACCAACTAGGCCGGCATAGTGGATGTAATTGCTACTCACAGTTATTGAATTGTAGTAGCAGTGACATTCATTCATGGACCACACTTCGGCTTAACATCAAGCGGGGTGCTGTCATATGTCGAGTCACAATAATAAATAAAAAAACATCAGTCAGGTCAAGGTCAGATGTCGAGTCACAATAAAAAAAAGAGTGATAGGCAGATAGTTAGTGGTAATTTGCCCAGATTGCCGATCTGTGATAGTTTAGTACAACCTTGGAAGTGAAATGACAGTGAAGTGACTAAGTCGCATTTAGGGATTAGTTGCTAGTTTCAACTGGGCCGGCATAGTAGAAGCAACCTACTTGCAGTTCAGCTGTAGTAGCAGTTGCATTGACGAACTGCACTCTAGCTTAACATTAAAAAGTCACAACAACAAAGAAGAAGTAACTTTCCAGTTCCAGTTAAAGAGTTTATATTTGCTACGCTCCACTCCAGCCTAAAATGCTGCATGCTGTTATGTAGTACTACAGTAAAATAATAATAATAATAATAAGGCGACCGTCAAAACCACTTGCCGGTACCAATGTATAGTAGGGGAACGAGTTAAAGGAACGCGCGAGGAATGTAGTTGTGACGTCATGGTCACGTGTCTATTATGAATAGTGAAGTAACATGCAAAATGTCGATAACAATAAACACACACTTTCCTTAAAATGCAAATAGATTAAGTTATTAAAAATTATAAATGTGTATTAAATTGAAGTATAAACATTAGAGAGCAACAATTTTTAATGAATTATATATTAATTTAATTTTGAGAATAGTGACTGCATGTTTTTTTTTCTTTTTCACACATTTTAATCACGTTTCTAATAATGGTTCTAGCCTGAATACGGATGACGACTCTCTTTTATTCAATTAACTCACTAATTTTTCAATAATCAAACAAAGAAAATATGGACACGTTTTTATCGATATTAAATAACATCGCCGAGCTATGAGCGTCACTAAAAGCGGCCACTAAGATACGGGTGGTGGTTGTTTCACGCCCACCGCACCTCAGCCCCCGAATTCATTTAGCTCGTTCCCCAACTATATCTTTGTTATAAATGTACTTTGGTTGTCCTGTTTCTATGACACAAGCATTTTTGAACTTAGTATAAAAATGTATCCCTGTGGAAAAAAGGAATCTTCTTTGGCCGGCATAGTGACGGCGACTGTGGCGACGTGAAGTCTCGGTTTTTACAGTCGTCGGCACTTATGGCTCTACTCTTGCTTACCATCAGGCGGATCGAGGTCAGATGTCTAATAAAAAAATATATATACCTGGAATATTTGACTCTTAGCGAATCCTAATACAATAATTCCACCGAACTTGGTCAACGTAATGCCGCTGAATATGGACGAGCCCATCTTGGTGAGTGCCGCAGCTGACCTGGCAACTCTGTCATCGCCACCGCTCGTGCTGAATGTATGAACCAAGTGTGAACAAAACTCAACTGCAATACCCACCGCCATCACCTGAAACGAATGAAGAAATATATACTTGTTTATTTTGTTTTGTTGGTGTGATAAACAAAATGCAATCTTTGACTTAGCAAGAATATATATATATTATTGTGACGCGACATATGACAGCACCCTGCTTGATGTTAAGCTGGAGTGTGGTCCATGAATGGATGTCATTGCTACTACAATTCAACAACTGTGAGCAGCAATCACATCTACTATGCCGGCCTAGGTGAAGCCAGCAACTTACAAGCTGATCCCGAAACGCGATCAAATCACTTCACGGTCTGTATAATGACCTTAAAATCAACATAACCCAAGCTTGTAAGTTGCCGGTTCCATCTAGGCCGGCATAGTGGATGTGATTGCTACTCACAGTTATTGAATTGTATTAGCAGTGACATTCATTCATGGACCACACTTTGACTTAACATCAAGCGGGGTGCTGTCATATGTCAAGTCACAATAAAAAAATAAAAACATAACCCAAGCGAAGAGAAGCCGCGGCGGACATTAGCAACTTACCAAATTAACCAATGAGACAGCATTCAGACTAATCCCCCACCAATACATCAGCCCGCCAATGTTCACCACTATCATTGTTATTGTTATTACAACTACCTGCAAATACATTACACACACATTACAACTTATTCATTTACTAGTACTTACAGTCAAATTAGCTCGGAGACGTTTTTGCATTTGTAGTAGTGCGCCTAAGAGTGCGTTTCCATTATGTCGTGGTGGTAGATAAAGATGTTACAATCTCCTATTATTATGTTAAGTTTTAGCTTGGAGATGTTTTTGTGTTTGTAGTAGTGTACAGTCAGCAAATAAATAAATAAACAACTTTCATAAAAAAAAGATTAAAATATTTTGCCCTTCGAAATATGTCGTTTTAAAACTAAAGTGCTTCTGTCCATCTGACCAAGATTTCGAGAGGGTATGTGACGTATGTATATATGTTTCGTCGGTGAAAACAATTGGTCGGTTTTGTGCACGATATTCTGCAGTTTTTATCAAATAGTTAATTTGTAAGTACCGAATTTCGTGCTTTTCCAAAAAGTGCGTGTATCAAAGAAACAGAACAACAAAAGTACATATATCAAAGATACATTGCTACCGATAAGTTTTGAACAGGGAGTTCTCGGTATACGTGACCACTGCACTACCACAATACCACGGTCGCTTTGATAAAGTGTATGTTTATAAAACTATATGTTCAACTTACCAATGCCGAATGCAAATCGAAGCCCATGAGTACGAATGTGACTATGAAAATGGATAGCACGGAGATGCCCATTGACTTCAATGTGTCCGGCCACATTGTCAAATATTGCTCATAGAATACATAAAACACAGAATAGGGGAACACCGTCACTGTTGTGTCACTGCCCTCTTCACTTAGATGTTTGTTTATTGTTTCTGAAATATTAAAATTAAAACTTAAGCCTTGGGCCTAATAAAATTTAAAAAAAGTATTGTCTAATCTGATACTTTGCATGCAGGAGTTTTGGCGGGCAACTGCAACTGACAGGACGCGCAATTTTGAATTATTTGAAAAGCTTGTGTTTTTCACAAATATTAATGTGTAATAATGGTGGAATTGTTATCCAGTAATAGTTTTTAAGTTGATCAAGTATAAACAAGTAATTTAAAGTTGTGAAACGTGTTTCTTCATGTTCCCTCCAAGACTTCTTCTGAAGTTTTAGTAAAGACTTTCCGCCGCTTTACTAAACCATATATTTTTACTTTGACACTGGCAAGTTAAATACTAAAGCCATAAACAAGAAGAAATAAAAAAGAAAATACTTTGCATGCATTTGTCTGCTTGTACATGCAGGAAATAAAGCGACAATAAGAAAATTAAATCAAATTGTCACGCTTTTTTCCCATTCACATTTACAGTAAGAAAGGAGTGCGAACCCCAATGAGAACTCACCAGTAAGATTAGCTGATATCTGCCTGGCAGCCCTCAGAGCGCTATAATAATCACTGCTACTCTTCAACACAGTATGATATCCTTGATAGTAGGAAGCGGTGACATTCGCTAAACTTGTGTTCTTCATGTATTTATAGTTGACAGCTTGACTGTACGCAGCGTGGCCAGCCTTTGCGCATGTGGGGGTCGGGTTATCTTGCAGAAAGTATGGCAGGTATTTCTGGAAGTCCTGTGGCGATGGACGGGACTCCTTGCCTACTAGCGATATGTTACATATCTCGCAAGCTGTAAAAAGTTATTGAAATTAGTTATTTTAAGGTTAGTTAGTTGTATAATAGTTGGCTCATTTGAACATTAATAAAATGAATAACATTTATTAAAATATAATTAATATTTAATATTTCAGTGGTAGTAAAATGAGAATAGGTGGACTGACGACATAGTGAAAGTCACGAATAACCAGTGGATGCAACTGGCGTTCGAAATGGCGTTCTAAAGATGAGGCCTATGTTCAGCAGTGGACGTCTTCTGGCTGATGATGATGAAAATGAGAACAATTATTTATAGCAAACCCTTCCATAAAAAATGACATATCCGCCATATTGGAACAATGAATTGTCACCCAAACTAAACGTGTATGCAAAATTTCTTCTTAATCTGTTTTGATATCCAGTTGCAAGATTTACCCCCATTTTTACCCCAAGATTACCCATACATCATTAATATTAATGAATCAAATTGTCACCCCTTTTTCCCATGGGATTAGTAGAACTTGCCACGATCCTGACACAACTCCCTCGCTTCTTTCGCATCCATAATTCTCTTCATACAAGCTCATAAGGCGGCTGTTATAAGTTATCATTAATTTTACGCCTTATTTTCCATAGGTTGGATCGCAGTTTCCACGATCCTTATACAACTCTTTAGCTTCCATCACACCCACAATTCTCTTCACAGATGCTCATTTTTAAACAATAAAAGGTTTTAAACATTCTTAAAGAACATGTAAACAAAATGAAATTTACTCACGTGGCGTTGGATTCGAGTTTGGACAAAAACTGCTGTTCGTTGGGAATGATTTACAACATGCGCTTATTGATGACCAATCGAAGAAATCGTCCAGCCATGAATTTGGCGATTGGGCCAAGTATGTCTCATTCGGGTTGTGGGATGCTGTGTGAATGAAAAAAACAATCAATCAATCAATCAAATTATCAAGGCTTTTTCCCGGAGGGAAATTAATATTACAAAAATTCTAAGCCCTTTCTTTACATTTTTAAACTAAGCTAATAAACGTGCTTGTATCTTAGAAACAGGACGATGTATATCTAATTTACCTTGATACTAGCAAGTATTTTAAGAATTCGAACCAGGATTTCAAGGTGCTCCGTAAACCAAAGTTAACGGGACTATTTATATACCTCTAGACCACGGTCGTAATTTCTTTCTTAATTTTACGTGGATGTCAAATTTTAGGACAGCCAGAGAAAGAAGACACTTCCGTTACGTGTCCCAGGTACGATTCCCGGTCGAAGCAATATAGCTCTTATTTGTAATGTTTAATAATATAATAAAATTTAAAAATATTTTTCATAAAAAAGAGAGTCAGATATTTGCTACGGGTCTAGTTGTCAGAGTGGTAGGCAGCGGTGCCCAGTCTGCCGATACTGAGTAGTAACCACCAATTACAAGTATACAGACCGTTAGGTGATTTAGTCGCGTTTCGGGATCAGCTTGTAATTGCCGTTACAACTATGCCGGCATAGTAGATGAGACTACCTCCATTCAGGGACCGCACTCCAACCTCCGACTTAACATCAGGCGGGTGCAGTCATATGTTAACTTACAATAAAAAAATGAATAAATAAAACAGTGATTCCTCTCACCTGAATAAAGTTGCATAGCCAAGCTGTCTGGTCTGCAGAACCTTGTGCCGCAAACTAAGTTCTGATGGGCTGGCTGGGAGAATTGCAGGCCCGATGTTAACACGAAGTACACAGGTGGTCCGATGTTCAAATATTTCGTCAAATGTTGGAAGTATTTCAATTGGAAACTGTCATGCGGCATTGAGAGTTCCTGCTCCAAGCCTATTTCTATGTGCGGTGCGACCTGCAATTAATATATAGAACTTAATGCAATTTCGACGACAGGCGTAGCCGAGTGGCTAGCGATTGGTTTCTTGCGCGTAAGTCCCGGGTTTGATTCCCGTTCGGATCAAATATTTGTTTCATAGCTTTCATAATTGTATTAAATATTGCAAATATTTGTTAATAAAAAGAAGAGGCGGAAATATGTTACGGGTCTGGTTAACAGAGAGTGGTAGGTAGTGGTACCCAGGTTACCGATCCGGGGTAGTAGCACCACTTACAAGTATACAGACCATAAAATGATTTAGTTGCGTTTCGGGATCAGCTTCTAAGTTGCCAGTTCCAACTAGGCCGGCATAGTGGATGCGATTGCTACTCACATTTCAGCTAAACATTAAGCGAGGTGCTGTCATATGTCGAGTCACTATAAAACGTCCCTCTCCTAGCATATAATGCCTCAATCGCAATTTTTATTATGATAATATATATATTTAATACTAACCGCAACGCTGGAGCAGAGCCAGGCAAAGAATATAATCATAACGGCAGCCCTCACTTCCCTCTTCATGAGGAATGGCACATACAGGTGTTTGAATATATTGTAGAGGGCGCCGTCGTAGCCTGTGCTGCTGTCTTCAGCTTTCTGCCCGGAGATACAGCACAACACGTCAAATCTGAAAGTAAATCATTATTTATATTTGATCTGAATAAATCAAAGGCGTAGAATAAGTAAAACCAAAATGATTCTTAATGAAATTAGGGACATTTTTAAAAATCAGGGTCAGCAGTGTCCTGTCCTCTTTATAGGCTCTAAATCTAGGTACATATTTATATGTTCACATGGAAACAAACGTTGGAAATAAACCGAATTTATAAAAAAAAAACAAGGTGACCATAGTGTTGTGGCAGTGTAATTGTTACGCAAGCCGAGAGCACAGGTTCACCGGTACCAATATATCTTTGAAATGTGTTCTTTGGTTGTCCTGTTTGTATGATACAAGCACTTTAGTGGCTTAGTATAAAATTGTGTAAAAAAAAAAACAAAAAAAAAAGAAATAATTTAGCGCGACCGTGGTATAGTGTTATAATTCAATGGGCTTCTAGTTCAAAGCAACTTGCTAGTTCTAATGTATCTTTGATACATGTATTTTGGTCGCCAGTTAGTATCTTAGTACAAAAATTAAATTTAAAAAGATATAATTACCCAGTTATATCACTAACCTGTTAGATTGTGCTCTCGCCGTGTCCAACGCCAAAAGGGCAACGAAGCATGTGACCTGCAGAAGGAAGTCCAACAGAAGCGCAAGTCCAGCATACAAGGCGAACGCCCTCACAGCTGGCATATCACTCAAAGCGCCCAAGAAGAAGCACACAGACTCAGAGACAGAAGTCAGCAACATAGATGGACCCACTTCGCCCAAACTGTAAACAAAAGTTAAATATTAATTATTAATATTCTAAAAATATATAAAAAAATATTCTATAGTTTATTGTGATTTAGTTTATTATGATTTAGATAGTTTAATTTAGTATGTAATTGTATTTAATTATAACTGTATAGATTTAATATTTGTATGTTTTGAAATGTTGTGCATATTTGTAATTGGTTGCATATTAGCAAAAGAACATAAATATGATATCATTAACAATGTAAAATATGTTAACTGTAAATATGCCTAATAAAGAAATTATTATATAGGAGACATCCTCAAGAAAGTTTCCTAGTGCCCATAACCATAGAGCTTGCATGAAGAGAATTGTGGATGAGAGAAAAGCGAGGGAGTTGTGTCAGAATCGTGGTAAGTGGCGTTCCTTAGTTTGTAGAAAAAAGATGTGACAATTTGATTGATTGATTAATATATGACAGCACATCGCCTGATATCAAGCTGGAGTATGGTCCATGAATCGAGGTGACTGCTACTAAAGTCAAATATACCTGCTATTTGCTAGCTAGTAGAAATCGGCAACTTTTAAGTTGATTCGGAACGCGACTGATTCACTTCACGGACTGTACACTTGAAAGATGATGTTTATGAAAACATTTTAAGTGAAAGTTTGTACAGCGCCCTCTGGAGCGACATCTAAGCACGGAAAATGTGCATGTAAATAATAAATTATTTGTGCTGTTCCTTGGGTGCACAAACCATTTTTATTATAACAGGCGACTGTGGTGTATTGGTAGTGGAATGGTCTCGCAAAACCAAGAGCCCCCGGTTTAAAACAACTTGCCAGTGCGTGGCAATTTGGTTGATTGATTGATTTTATAATAAATAAATAAATAATATAATCAACTCACGTCCTTCCAATGTGTTGCGCAATAGTTTCATCGGGCAACCTTGGCAGCCTTTGATCAGTTTGCACCAATATGAATATGTTATCAACGCCCACGGCCAGCACCAAGAATGGTATCACCTCCACTATTATCAATGTCGCCGATACACCAAAGAAACCAAACATGCCTATTGAACATACCACAGAGGCCAGCACTATTAAAACACCTGCAAAACAAAATAACAAAGTAAACAAAGACTGGTAGACAGTGGTACCCAGTCTGCCAACCTGGGGTAATACCACCGCTTACAAGTATACATATACAGACGTTATTTGGTCGCGTTTCGGGATCAACTTGTAAATTGCCGGTTCCAACTAGGGCGGCATAGTGGATATGATTGCTACTTACAGTTATTTAATTGTAGTAGCAGTGACATCCATTTATAGACCAAAGTTTAGCTTAACATCAAGAGAGGTGCAGTCATATTATGTCAGTCAGAATAAAAAAAATACAAAACAAAAAGTGTTATAATCGTAGAGCTTGTATGAAGAGAATTGTGAATGTGAAGGAAGCTAGGAAGTTGTGTCAGGATTGTGGCAAGTGGCGCTCCATTGGCTCTGTCTATCCCTGTTGGGAGAAAGACTTAACAGTTTAAATGATGGATTAATAAGGTGTTATTGAGACTAGACATCTGACCTCGACTTCCTCAGGGACTTGCCCCAATAAATATCGCCGTCACTATGTCGGAAAAAGGCATTTCCATCTCCATAAAAAAAAAAATTGTTATTGATATTTTTATATGGCAAGCGAATAAAAATCGTATTTCTAAAGCGAACCCTCAAAAAGCAACTCTGTAGAAATATTGATGTCCACTGAGGTAGCTGACTAAACTGAGTCGTTTTTTTTAAGTCTATTTGGTTTTTTTTGCTTACCAAGAGGTAAAAATAGACTTCAAAATAAATAAATATATAAATGGAACATACCTCCCAATCCGAGTGTAATTTTACTATCAATAAGCAGCCTCGAGAACGTAGTAACACGTCCGAGTGAGATAGCTATATACGCGAACATAATGAAGTAAGAGACAAGTATAGTGGACACATCCGATTGTGACTCTCTGTCTAATTCATCCTCAATGGACCTTTCCGACGTGTATGCTATATCCATGTATGGAGGCATCTCTTCTTCCGTGTACTTTTTCATCAGCTCTATGAAACGCTTCTCCCATGTTAGGGCTGGAGAAAGCTGAAATTATATTAACAATAATGATGACATAGGCCGGCATAGTGACGGCGATTAGGGCAGGCGTAAAATGAGGTGCAATTTCGGTCGTCAGCATTCTTGGCCCTCCCTTCACTTAGCATCAGCCAGCAAATGAAAGCTATGGACCGACCGGTAATCGAACCCGGGACATCACAGGCGTGGCCGATTGGGCTGCACCCTAGTTTGTTACGCGTAAAGTCCCGGGTTCGATTCCCGGTCGGAGCAAATATTGAATAATAAAAAAACAGTCAAATACTTGCTTCTGGTCTGGTTATCAAAGTCTGGTAGGCAGTGGTACACAGTCTGCCGATCCGGGGTAGTACCACCACTTACAAGTATACAGACCGTGAAGTGACTTAGTCGTTTTTAGGGATCACCTTGTAAGTTGCCGGTTCTCACTAGGCCGGCATAGTGAACGTGACTGCTACTTACCATCAGGCGAGGTGCTCTCATATGTCGAGTCACATTAAAAAACCTACCCCTTATTGAAGGTTAATCTACTTGTGTTAGAAAGACCTCTATGAGAAAAACTTAGGATTGGCCGGCATAGTGACGGCGACTGACGTCAGCGTCTTATCAGACAAGTGCAGGACAAATGTCGAAAAAATCAATCAATCAAATTGTCACGCCTTTTTCCCAATAAATCCGGGGTAGTACCACCACTTACAAGTATACAGACCTTGAAGTGATTTGGTCACGTTTTGGAATCAGCTTGTAAGTTGCCGGTTCCATCTAGGCCGGCATAGTGGATGTGATTGCTACTCACAGTTATTTAATTGTAGTAGCAGTGACAGTCATTCATGGACCACACTTCGGCGTAACATCAAGCGGGGTGCTGTCATATGTCGAGTCACAATTAAAAAACTCAATCACGCCGATTGGCGTTGTAACTCACCTTACTAGTATCTTGTTTATTATTAACAATAAATGTAATTATTAATGCTTTTGCTTCGTTAAATGAGCTTGCCGTCGTGAGTGGTTCCCCTGGCTTCAAGAACCCACCGAGAGCCACCCCAGGCAGAACTGGTCCCCCATACACAGAGAGACAATTTATAGAGTATGGATTCCTAAAACAAAACAAAGTATACAGACCGTATAGTGACTTAGTCGCGTTTCATTTTTAATTAGGCCGGCATAATGCATGTGACTGCTAACTTACAGTTATTTAATTAGCAGTCACTCTATTCGTGGACCGCACTCCAGCTTCACATCAGGCGGGGTGCTATCATATGTCGAGCCACAATAAAAAAAGGACCAAGCGCTCCTCAGAAAATTCAACCAATAAAATTGTCACGCCTTTTTCCCACAGGGATAGACAGAGACAATGGAGCGCCACTTGCCACGACCCTGACACAACTCCCTCGCTTCCCTCACATTAACAATTCTCTTCATACAAGCTGTACGGTTATGGGTACTAGGCTACGAAGCTCCTCAAAAAATTCTCTAGGGTATTCAAACGAAAATCGACTTACTTGACACAATTCATGATAGCATTTAAGTAATTAATCGTATAGCCTTCGTCGTCTTCATCGCTCTCCTCGAAGGTATCTACGTCATTTTGGAAGTAACCCCATACGGATTGCACCGCACAGTGTTCCGGCTTCACAGGGCCCGTGAACGGGGACGAGAGTGGAGCAAAACACACGTGCTCGATGCCTTCGTTCGTGTCCTGACCTATGGCTGGTGAAGGTAAAACAATCAATCAATCGAATTGTCACGCCGTTTGAAGGTAAAACAAATTATGTTATAATCATATTTTGTATGTATTCATCTTCATCATCATCGACCAGAACGCGTCCACTGCTGAACATAGGCCTCCTCCTTAAAACGCCATTTCGAACGACAAGATGCCAGTTGCATCCACCGGTCATTCGTGACTTTCACTATGTCGTCACTGCACCTAGTGGGAGGCCTACCTACGCTGCGTCTTCCGGTTCTAGGTCTCCACTCTAGAACCTTTCTTCCCCATCGGTTGTCAGTTCTTTGAGCGAAGTATGTATTATTGTTAGTTTTTTTATTGTGACTCGACATATGACAGCACTCCGCCTGATGTTAAGCTGGAGTGCGGTCCACGAATAAAGGTGACTGCTACCACAGTTAAACAACTGCAAGTAGCAGTCACATCCACTATGCAGTCCTAGTTGGAACCGGCATCTTACAAGCTGATTTTAAAACGCGACTTAGTCAGTACACTTGTCAAGTGGTAGTGCTACCCCGGATCGGCAGACTGGGCACCACTGCCTACAACTCTTGGACAAATTGGACGGAGCAATTATCAATTTTTTTTTTATTAATAAATATTTGCAATATTGAATTTAATTATTTCTTATTACAAATCTTTGCTCTGACCGGGATTCGAACCTGCGACGGACTGGTGTGCAGAAAATGCGTGCATCAAAGAAAAAAGAGCCGTCGCTATGATGTTTACCGTTGTGTTTGCATGTGCATGCAAAAGTGGAGGCATTACAAGATTTGATTGTTTTTGTTGGATGAGTGGATTGTGGAAGTAAAGGAAGAAATTGAATGTCCCAGTCAGAATTTAAGTGTGATTGTGTATCTTGTAATGCCTCCATTTCTTTGGATCCCCATTTACCACGATCCTGATACAACTCCATCCTTACCATCCACAATTCGGTTTATAATAGTTCTATAGTAATATTCACCCTTGTCACATCAAAAATTTTCATTCATTTTACGCCCTAACTCGCACATGGATAGGCAGAGACAACGGACCACCGCTTTTCACGATCCTGACCCAACTATTGCTTACAAACACCTAATAAAAACTCACCCATGATTCTATTCTGCAGTTCCAGCACATCCAGCATGAATGTCTTATTGAACACTGGTCCAAATTCCATGACACCACTCGACGTGTTATGGAGGATATTTGGCAGGCCCTTCGAGCTGATAATCAACATCTCAGTCCTGTAGAATGGCTCGAAGTGCGTGTCGAAGTAGTCACGCTCTATCCTAGACCTGGAGTTAGGTGCTGCCCACAATTCAACTGGATTTGTAGTCACCTGCATGTATTTTATACCATGGCCGAATGCTACTATGAAGCAGAGACCTACAATTAAAAAAAGTTTTTTATCAATTTTTTTTAATTTTTTTTTTTGACACGACATCTGGTCTCGTTCCGCTTGATGATAAGCAAGAGGAGGTCCAAGAGTGACGACGACTGAGAAAGCCGAGTTTGTTCTCGGCTGCCTCAGCCGCCGTCACTATGCCGGCCAAAGGTGCTTCTTCACGCATCGCTTGAAGGATCCAAGGTCATAGGATGGAGAGAACACATGGCAAAGCATTCCACTTGTCGATTGATCTACAAAGAAAAAACGCACCGAACTTTTTAGTTCGACTGCCGATTCAGTCGATAAAATGCGGATGCTTTCCCCGACCTGTATTACGGGAGTGAAAAGACGAGGTAGGAACAAGGTTAAAGAGCTCCTCGGAACATTCCCCGTGGTATAGGCGATAGAGGACGCATAGAGCCGCCATGTCTCTGCGTAGTTGCAGGGGCTCCAAAGTTCGCGTGACCTCTGCTTCACCTATGATTCGGACAGCTCGGCGCTGCAATGAATCCAGGGCACTAAGAAGATACTTGGCAGAGCCGTCCCAGAGGTGCGAACAGTACTCCGCGCAAGAGCGAATCTGAGCCTTGTAAAGTAGCAGGCGAAGCTCTGGCGCGACGAACCGCCGCACCTTGTTCAGGATGCCAAGTTTGCGGGAGGTGGTCTTAATGGCCCGCTCAATGTGGTCCCTGTGATTCAGGTCGCAGCGAAGGGACATTCCAAGAATGTCTAGTCTGTCCGAAGCACTGAGGGAGATGTTACAAAGAGAGAATATGGGAATACTAAGCTATAGCTTGTATAATTATTTTTTTATTGTGACTCGACATATGACATCACCCTGCTTGATGTTAAGCCGAAGTGTGGTCCATGAATGAATGTCACTGCTACTACAATTCAATAACTGTGAGTAGCAATCACATCCACTATGCCGGCCTAGTTGGAACAATTATTCGTATTCACTGAAATATAAAAAAGCGACACTGTGGTCTAGTGGTAGATAAATTGTGTCGCAAACCAAGAGTACCAATGTATATTTGAAATATGTACTTTGGTCGTCCTGTTTCTATGATACAGTACATTTAGTAGCTGTAAAATATAAATCTTAAAAAAAAACAATCAAATTGTCACGCCTGTTAACCACAAGGATAGGAGCGCGACTTGCCACGGTTCTGCCACAACTCCCTCCCTTCCCTTACATCCACAATTGTCTTCATTTAGGCTCTACGATAAAAAAACAAACTTTCTATATAACTTACCAAAGAATAAAACAAGCCAAGGTCTACTGGCCATAATATAACCCCACCATTGGAAGAAATCTTGCAATTTCGTTTCAGTATCAGCTCCAAGTCTTTCGAAGAATGTGGACTGCTCCGCACCATCCGGTTGGTCTATGGCGTTGGGGTTGGTCGCCATTTCTTGATCATTGTCAGAGGCGACGCCTAAAGTGATTGGTAACTTGTTAAAGTGCGTTCAGAAATATAAAAATTATATATAATTTAATTAAAAACTAAAATAATTTTATTATTTATTGTAATGGCCCTTTAGAACCTGATTGGTCGATGTAATGCAATATAAAAGTTGATAGTGCCCGTCAGTAGTAGGATGGGTGACCGCTAGTAGAAAATAATATCTCGACCCCACTCGTATTTCGGATGGGTTGTTAAACTGTATTTTTTGCTTTTAAATGTAAATTATTAATTACAATCCTTCCACGAATATTTATAATTATATAAAAAGAAATTATAATAAAAAAGTAAGATAATTTATCTGTTAGATCCCTTTTATGCCCGGTTCCTATAAAAAACTATCTGTCATCGGTAACAGTAACCATCCGTTGTTCACTTCACAATTCACTGACGTTTGAAGTCATATTAAAAAAAATAGTTTTACTCTTTTTCATACATTATGCTAGTAATTGTCGGTAACATGACTTACGAGACGTGTTTTATATATAGGAACGAACGGTTTTGACCTAAGGCTGGTAGATTTAACTGTTCGTATCAAAAACGATCCATTTGACAGATATAGGAACCGGCCATTAGACATGCTGTTAGCTAACCCAAAAATTGTTAGAAAAAGCTCAAAACGTGCATGTAAATAATAAAATAAATTAAAACTATAATTACATATTAACTTACAAATATCGCTGCATACACTTACGCCTTTATTAGCTCCCTTAAAGGGGTAGGTAGAATTTATAGAAAAAAGGACTATACTAGATTGCATAAAGCTCATAATAGACCATACAAGATATACGCCACCTGACGTTATACTGGAGTGCACTCCATTGCTGCACAGAATACTGCATCAAGCAAGTAGCCGTCGCTTCCACTATGCCGACCAAGCTAAACTCCAGTAACTCTTAAGCTGATCCCGAAACTTTACTGAGTAACTTTAAAGTTTTTAAAACTACCTGTACTAACACTAATTGACTGTGCAAATGACCACCAACCAACTCCTGGACCTCTCCTTGCTTACCACCAGGCAAGTCAAGGTCAGATGTAGGGTCACAAGAAAAGCTGTAACCTAACCTAACAGTCTTGGGGCAAGAATCGCTTCGATAGTCATCATAAACACGCAGCCCGGCAAGTCACTGCCCTAGCAATGGATGAGTATTCGAATAAAAAACTTGATTTATTCGAATGTTTTTTTTTTCTTCATATTTATACGATGACAGTTTTTTGCTTTTTTATCTAGCAACATCTATCTATCTAAGCAAACAGGAAAATGGAAAATATCGAATTCTTTTTATGTCGATTCGATTAAACGAGTTGTTTTTTTTTTAATGTGTGACTTACTGGCCAAAAACTGAGGCAACCGTTTCACCATACGGATACCTCAATCGCCTTCACTACAAAGTGTGCCTATCTTAAAATGTTCGTATGAACTCGAATTCTACATTCGAACTCTACATTCTCGGCCATCAATAATCTGTCATAGTACTCGCATGTCAAACTAATTACAATGACAAGTAACACATAAGTATTATCAGCTTTACTTTTTTTATTGTGACATCTGACTTCGACTCGTCTGATGATAAGCAAGAGGAGGTCCAAGAGTGACGTCGACTGAGAAAACCGAATTAGTTCACAGCTGCTCGGTCGCTGTCACTATGCCGGCCAAAGGTGCTTCTTCACGCATCGCTTGAAGGATCCAAGGATAGACTGAGTATACAACGCGGACTCAAGTATGTGCTTGTCAATTACTAGTCTAATTTGCAATTTATTTAGTGTTATGCTTGTGTACTCACTAATCTATCGCTCGTTTGAAACTAGAATGACATAAACGTACTTCTTGTAAATTAAAATAGACATATGTTAAAATGAAAAATATATATACTGATTTAGAAAGCTAGATCGCCTAGTGCCCATAACCGTAGAGCTTGTATGAAGAGAATTGTGCATGTGAGGAAAGCGAGAGAGTTGTGACAGCAGTGGCGTTAGCGTGGGAGTCAGCCGCCCGGGGCGGGAAATAAATTTGCCGCTCCCTTATTTAGGAATTTCAATCATAGGTACAACAAAAATATGAATTTCAGGTTCAATATTTAGAGTTTTTTTTTAATTTTGCCGCCCCCTAAATGTGCCTCCTCCGTCCCCGCCACGCTACGCCACTGTGTGTCAGAGACTACAACGTCTCTACCTCTTCACAATTTGATTGATTATTAGTTTAAAATGCCATTGAATAAAAAATAGAACTAATAAACTGGCGACGGTGGTGTAGTGGCAGTGCAATGGTTACACAAACCGAGAGCACGAGTTCGAGACCACCCACCGGTACCAATGTATTTCTGATATATGTACTTTGGTTGTTCTGTTTCTATGATACAGACACTTAAGTAGCTTAATATAGAAATGTAAAAAAAACTAATATCCAATATAAATAAATTAAATGCATATTCTAGTAAAAGCCTTATTCAGATTCGTAATAAATAACGTTATTACCTCCAGGCGCAGAGTAATAAAGAAAAAAGAGGTCTTTTTGAAGTATAAAGCAGTTAACCACTGGGTATAAGCAGGGGCCATATCAACTTATTTTAGGTGTACCACAAGGGGGAACTTACGGAACCATACTAAATTGGAACATATTTTTATAATGAGCCTGTTTTTAAATAAAAATAGACACTAAGCAAATCGATAAATAACTAAATAAAAAATTACAATATTATTGATATTTAATATATTTTTTTAATTTCTTTAATAAGCTACTAAAGTGCTTGTATCATAGAAACAGGACAACCAAAGTACATATTTCAATTTCAACATTGGTACCGGTGGGTGGTTATGAACTCGTGCTCTCGGTTTGTGTAACCATTACACTACCACTACACCACGGTCTTATGCTTCCCTATGTATGGGACAAAGGCTTCCCTAGGTATGGGGCAAAGGCTTCACTAGGTATGGGGCAAAGGCTTCTCTAGGTATAGGGCAAAGGCTTCTCTAGGTATGGGGCAAAGGCTTCTCTAGGTATGGGGCAAAGGCTTCTCTAGGTGTGGGGCGAAGGCTTCTTTAGGTAGGGGGCAAAGGCTTCTCTAGGTATGAGACAAAGGCTTTTCTAGGTATGGGGCAAAGGCTTCTCTAGGTGTGAGACAAAGGCTTCTCTAGGTATGGGGCAAAGGCTTCTCTAGGTATGGGGCAAATATCCTTGACTATAATAATTAATATTTATACAAGTAGCATTATTTTACAGACTTAATTTATATATAATTTTTAATACATAACAGTATGTTTGTACGTCATAATAGTAGCAAAACGAGTGAGTTTATTTGTTAATAGTCATACATACTGGATCTGTGTGAACGCAGCGGCGATGTCTCCGGCCCAGCAGCATCAGATCGACGCCAACCCTCTGTTACCGCCAAAAAAACATACTCACTAACCACGCCATTATAATTACATATATATTATATATATTTGTTGACAATCTAAACTTATACTTTTATATTTCTATTTGTCTTTAATTTTAGTGATTTGAGTTAGGAATGAGGCATATGATTTGTTCACATGAATTAAACTTTATGCGGCTTACTATCGCGTTTATTTTGGTTTTGCTTTTACGAATTTTTATTATTCTGACGGTTCGAGAGCTTTGTAGCCATCGTGGTCACGGAGAGACATAGCTACATCGACATGTGACGCTTGATTTTAAGCTGGAGTGTGGTCAATGAATGGATGCCACACTGCTACTACGATTCAATAACTGATAGTAGCATTCACATCCACTGTGCCGGCCTAGTTAGAACCGGCAACTTACAAGCTGATCCCGAAACGGTCTGTATACTTGTAACTCCGTGCAATGCGAGACAAGTCTGCAGCCGCTGCATTAATATATTTTTTAAGTATCCTATTAATTCTATGTCTTAGCAAATGATAATTATCGCAAAAGTGTCGCCATGCATGGAAATAATCTCATTAAAACCAGTAGTACAGCCAGATGGAATCGCACCTTTGATTTCAAAACAGGATAATAGCGTCTTTGTATAAATAAGTGTTTTCCTAAAAATAGTCAATTTACATTTTTAACCATAGCAAAAATAACTTTATAACCTAATAAATATAGCTATAAATTTAGATTGTCATTTTTATAAATAAATATAAATACAAATAATAAAAACGACTCCATATTAAACAAAATATTTTATGGCAACCAGCACACAGGTAAAGTCGGCCAAGCCAACATACCACTAACTTTAACTATTATTGTTGTAACAAAAAAAAAATAGAAATAAAAAACTTATGTAATTAAGAAATAGTCAGGGGAAGCTTTCGTCGACTGTATAAATCGTCTAACAATTTTGAAAGATCTCCCTATCAAATTAATTTCAAAATAATATCAAATCAAATTAAAATTGTCACGTCTTTTCCCCACAAGGATAGACAAAGACAATGGAGCGCCACTTGCCACGATCCTGACAAAAATAATACTGACATTTTAAAATTAAAAGCTATTTAATTGACTGATTGCAAGCAGTAGTCACATCCGCTACGCCAGCCTAATTATTTTATTAATATTTGCAGTATCAAAAATAGACCTTATTGTAGACCATGAGGTGTGAAACCAGATACTTAACCCATTTTACATTAGGTACGCGGCATTATTAGCCGTTCCTATGTGTCGCTTACGTCAATACAAAATATATTATTTAAAATGGAGTCCTCAATCCATCACCACCATTACCATAAAAACACAAGAGTGCCCTCAATATTAAACCCGATTTAAATATATTCCAAACATAATAGTCGATACCCAAAAACCTATACGAATATTGAGAAACTATTTTTCATCATTATCAATTGATATGCCTCAATTCCCACAGGAATAGACAAACAAAAGTACGCCACTTTCCACGATCCTGACACCCATACTTTTAGGAATCAAGACGTAACGATGATGTACATTTCATTAATCCTTTTTGACCCTTTTTTTATGCAGTTTTGGATGGCCCCATTTTTAATCTACTAGTTACTGACCATATAAAATTCATAAACTGTGGTCTAGTGGTATATCTTATCAAATAATATCCCAGCATAGCAGAATATCCCGATACAAAAACACTATTGTGAAAGAACCAAGTAAAAAGTCAAACTCTTTTCAAAGCGTGACAAAAGGCAAGCTTGCGTGAACAAAACGTGCTTACTTTCCGTAAATAAAGGAAATTAGTAAATATATTTAATAATAATAATTTATCACCACCACCTTTATTACTTTAAACAAGAATATAAATAAAAAAAAGAAACAGAATGATATTACTACCCCAATTAATTCCAACTGCTTCACAGTCAAATACCTGACCAATATCCTTCATCAAATGTACATTGTGATGAACGATATAACCGTAAACATTGCATAAATCACAATACAAAACATTGACACAGACAACATTTAAAAACAAATAAACATACATTAAAAAAATATTTAAATACAGAACCCTTTGCTAATAAAAATCCTCAAAATAAAAATAAAAATGCGGGTAGTTGTTAAAAATAAATAAACGGAACAGCAGACTGCTCAGAACCGCGGTCGAAGCAACACGCGTCCGAGCGTCAACGGCAAAAGATGTAAAGTTCTATATTTAAATATTACAATAAAAAATAATTCGACAATAATCAGGCAATATGTGTGTATTATCTAAATTTGCCAACATCACGACAATATCAGAGGCCACCCAGTATCTTTATTACATTAAATACTTTTCTTAGAAAATGACAGGCCATACTTTGGTGGGCCTTTAAAAGATTTATTCCTTTAAAACATTCACTCTTTTATTCCCATAATGGGATGGCATAACTACTGGGTACTGTACTCGTAATATATAAAAGAATTAAACCATTTGGAATACAGTCCATCGGAGCAGAGAAAAGACACTGAGTTTACGAATAGAAATACACAAAATTATTTATATAGTAATATTTTTGATAATTTATCTAATTTAAAATAAAGTAGATAAATTATAAAAGATTTTTGTTTTTGAAGCGCGACTTCTAACCTTTAAGTTGGTAAGCATGATGCTAAGCAAGAGGAAGTCCAAATACTCGTAGAATACAGATCTAAAACAATTCCGTATCTAAACTCAGCTCCAATAAACCGACATATTTTACCGACTTAATTGACCGCCAACTTACCGACAGAATTGGGATCCTGATTACAGCAGAATACCCCACTGAGGAACAGTGTAGTGAAGAGTAAGAATACTATCGCCATGACCACGGCGTAACCATCAGCACCAGCGATAGAGAAAGGCTTATGTGGTGGAGGACGAGGAGGAGGAGCTGGGCACGAGGCTGTGCAATCAAGGCACGAACATGCTGGCTCACTCTGAAATGTATATAATTTTATTTAAAAAAAGAAAAAATATATATATAATGCGATTAAAATAAGAATAAGACGGAATCGGAGCCATTTTATAACGTCCAACTCTTCACTTTAGTATGGTGTCTTTTTCTTTGCGGACTGTCAAGAAAAAGACACCTTTGAATCAGTCAAGTGAAGTTAGTCAACAGCCCGTCCTATTCTTATTCTAATAGCATAGTATATAAAGGTAATTTACAAAGGATCGATGGCTGCTGGAGTATACGCATACTAACGTGACTTTCATTTTCTTTTTGGCTGGCATAGTAAGGGCCACTGAGATATATTGTCTTTTCAGTCGTCGGCGCCATTAGACCTAGCATTGCCTAACTTTAGGATAGCCGGGGCCAGATGTCATACAATTTAACATAATAAAAACATACTTAATGAATGTAAAACCTAGATTCTGCAGAAGCGATGTTTTTTTTTATTTCATTCAGTTCAAACTCATTGGAACTTATTAGTCCAGAACCAGAATAACCTTTTTGCTTGTTTCACCCATTCCTCCTGTACCACATTACCAAGAGATATTTTAGTAATTTTTATGACATTTTTATACTGAGTATTCGTATCATAGAAACAAGAAAACCAAAGTATATATATATCGATGAAACATTGAACCGGCAAGATGTTTTTGAACCAGAGACTACTGGTTTTAAACCACAAAACAACCGCTAGACTACGGATATACAACTTACCGCTGACAGGGCAACGTTGCACGCCCTCGTGGAAGGATTGTATGGCGTGAATCCATCTTTGGGGTCATTTCCAGGTATGTAGTTGATTTGGAATGGCACAAACGGCGTGCTGGCGTCACCCATGAACGAGAACCACCGGTGTGGAGTGCAGTCCGCAGCACCCCATTGGCCGCACATCAAGTCTAACGCCAACTGATTTGTGGCTGGCATTTGGACCTGCAACAAACAAATTTCACGTATTACAAATTTAAGTTACTACTTTTTTTTTATTATGTCATGACATCTGACTTCGACTCGCCTGATAATAAGCAAGAAAAGGTCCAAGAGTGACGACGACTGAGAGAACCGAGCTTGTTCACAGGTGCCTCAGTCTCAGTCATTATGCCGGCCAAATGTGCTTCTTCACACATCGCTTGAAGGATCCAAGATCATAGGATGGAGAGAACACAAAGCGTCCCACTTGTCGATTGTTCTGCAAAGAAAAATTGCAAAGTCGACCGACCTTTTTAGGTCGACTGCCGATTCGGTCGATAGAATGCGGATGCTTTTCCCGACCTATGCGGGTTTTAATAAATTTGTGATTAATTACTCACGTGTTTCATTTTCTTACTCGTATTTACTTGACAATGTTTTAACATTGAACAATATATTTTTACTTTGACACTGGCAAGTCAAATACTGAGCTGTAAACAAGATGAAGGGATGAAAAGACTGACCTGCGAGCAGGAATTAAATGTGCCAGACATGTAATCATCGCTGAGGTGATAATCTAACTCCTTTATGTATTTAGTACCTGAAAACAGAAATAATAATAATTAGTAAAATAATAATAATGATTAGTTTGACTCTGCCTATCTCTGTGGGGAAAAGGCGTGACAATTTGATTGATTGATAAAGCTACGTCCCAAACTGCATCCACAATTTCAATAATAATTATGAATTAAACAAATTTTATGCGGCTTACTATCGCGTTTATTTTGGTTAAGATTTTACATTTTTTTTTATTTCGACGTTTCGAGAGCTTTGCAGCCATCGTGTAATTGTAAAATTAAAACCAAAATAAACGCGATAGTAAGCCGCATAAAATTTGTTTAATTCATTAATCAATGTTCGCGCAAAATCTAAGAAATTAATTATTATTTTCGTCTGTCAAAATTAGGTATATGCATCTGAACTATTTAAAATAGTTGGGGTGCCTGGACTTCAAGGAAGCTATATTTCAATCAATCAAAATATCACGCCGTTTTCCCACAGGGATACGCAGACACATTTAAACGCCACTTGTTACGAAGTTTCGTTTAATAATAAAAAAAGTGTGGTTAGTTCATTTATTAACCCCACAACGCAACAATGCGTTTTAGTTACAACTTCTACATAAATATTAGTAAGACTAATCAATTATAATTATTCAAGCTTTCAAAAAACTATATTAATAGATAGTTAAATGACAGCTTAACATAAAAGAAAAAATAAGGAAATATCAGTTTAATTGTTTTCTTCTTTAATGGCTACAAAAGAGTGCTGCCATGTAATCCCGTCCACTATGCTGTCCTTCAAAAGTCTTCGATTATTAATAGCTTAAATAAGTTTTATAGGAATGAAATAAAAAATGTCACCAACCATTATCGCCATTTTCAACCACAGCCGCATGCAAGAACTCGTGCTGTCTGGTGGAGCAGGTCAGCCCGCAGACGTGCTTGATGAAATTGCTCATGCATGATGGACAGCGTCCGAGGAGATTCGTTGCTAAAGCTATCTTCGAATTCAAGTCGTCCAGTTGTTCTTTGTCGCAACATGACAAACCGCCGGCTGCTATGTCTGGACAGTACTTCTCTAACAGAGGCTGTTGAAGAAGATATCATTATGTTTTTAAATTCTAATATGTTATAATCTGATCGGGGATCAATGGAGAGATTACAAAGATTTGGCGATGAACTTTTTAATTTTTCATCAAGTTCCCATATTCCGGGGAACCATAAGCCAGGCTAATGAAGTAATAAAAAATAAAATATAAATCGATTTAAAGTCGATTGAGTACATGCCGAATTCGAGTCACTGTCCATACAAAAAAATGTTCATACAACTATTGTTTTTATTGCTTTCCTTGTATCATGTGACCCTCTCCTTCCACAACTTGAAAAGTAAATTATTTTTGTTGAATCAAAAAATAAATATATAATAAAAATAGTATATAAAAAATAATAGAATGTTAAGCTAGAGCGCACTCCATTAATGGAGGCGACTGCTCTAACATAAGGTAAATAATTGCACATAAAGCGACTTAGTCACTCAGATGCCGAGTCACAATAAAAATAAAAATAAAATTCTGTACAGTTAGGTCACTATATTTATTATTATTTTTTTATATATTTCTATACTAAGCTACTAAAATGCCTGTATCATAGAAACAGGACAACCAAAGTACATATATAAAAGCTACATTGGTTTTGAACTCGTATGCGAATTATGCGGCTTACTATCGAGAAAAAATTAAAAATAAATAAAAAGAAAACCAAATTAAACGCGATTGTAAACCGCGATGGTAAATCAAAAAAAATTTGATTAATTCACATAACTTTAAGATAATAGTCACCTACAATACAATCCTTTCTCATAAAATATTTGAATAATTATTAGTTTATCACCGTATTTATTACTAATTATTCTGAATCATACTAATAACACTTAACATGACTAAGCTAAAACCAATACTCGATAAAAAAGGAAAACATACATATAATTGATTAAATCGGAGTTATCCTCAAGAAAACTAGGTTGCCTAGTGCCAATAACCTTAGAGCTTGTATAAAGAGAATTGTGGATGTGAGAGAAGCAAGGGAGTTGTGTCAGGATCGTGGCAAGTGGCGCTCCATTGTCTCTGCCTGTCCCCATAGAAAAAAGGCGTGACAATTTGATTGATTGATTAAATGAATGACTCCGAGATATCTATTTTAATATTTGGTTTAAAAAAAATTATTATACATTTCTATACTAAGCTACTAAATAGTACTAAAAGTACTTGTATCATAGAAACAGGACAACCAAAGTACATTGGCACCGGTGAGTGGTTTCGAACCCGTGCTTACGTAGCCATTGCACTGCCACTACTCCACGTTCGCCTTAGTTTAGTTAGTAACAACGTCTGTTTAAATTAGAGCGTAATGCCCAATAATGGCTACTTAATTTTCACATTACAAACACATCGGCCGCACAAAATAAAAAGTGTTTTCCGATCAAACTGTAGAGATTGTATGAAGAGAATTGTGAATGTGAAGCAAGCAAGGGAGTTGTGTAAGGATCGTGGCAAGTGGCGCTCTATTGTCTCTGCTTATACCTGTGGGAAAAGGGCGTGACAATTTGATTGATTGATTGAGAAATATTTTTACAAATGCGCGGTAACTTTAAATATGAATATCTATTATTATTCATATTTAGCACTATTATTAGTTGTTTAAACGCCGACGATCAAGTTATCCTTGCATCTTCGGCGTATGAGTTACAGGAAATGGTTACTATAATGAATGCGGAATTAGAAAAGAAGGGTATGAAAGTGAATGTAAGTAAAACCAAAGTAATGGTTTTGGAGAGAGAGGATGAAATAACAGAATGTGAGATAATGATAGACGGAAAGAAAGTGGAACAAGTCAAACAATTTGTTTACTTGGGAAGTATGTTTACTAGGGATGGAAAGTGTGATGAAGATATTGAGAGAAGAGTGCAAAAGGGTAATGTAGTGAACGGTGCCATTCATAGTATAATGAACAGCCAAATAATGTCCCAAAAGTCACGGATGGCTGTTCATAATGCGGTGCTTGTTCCTACATTAATGTATGGAAGTGAAGGTTGGGTATGGCAGAAGAGGCATGAGAGTAGAATTAACGCTGTAGAAATGCGGTCGTTAAGGAGTGTATGTGGAGTGACGATAGCGGATAGAATAAGGAATAGCACACTGCGTGATAGATGTGGTTTGAAAGAGGATGTAGATGTAGTGACAAAGGAATGCTTCGATGGTTTGGGCACATTGAAAGGATGAGTGAAAGTAGATTGACGAAAGGAATTTATAAATCTGATGTGGATGGATGCGTTAAACAAGGCAGGCCCAGGAGAGTGTTTTCCGACCAAATCGGAGACATCCTCAAGAAAGCCAGGTTGCCTAGTGCCCATAACCACAGAGCTTGTATGAGGAGAATTGTGGATGTGAGGGAAGCAAGGGAGTTGTGTAAGGATCGTGGTAAGTGGCGCTCCATTGTCTCTGCCTATCCCTGTGGGAAAAAGGCGTGACATTTTGATTGATTGATTGATAAAAATATATGATTTTTAACCTTGAACTTTCAATGTATGTTCGTCGATATTTTAAATAAAAAAACAAAATGGTTGATAATTGTTTTTGGTGGTGTGTAGACGTGTAATCGACGACGTTTGTCAACCACTCTTCAACACATTTTTAGTTACTAACAAATATTTGTAGGTAACTAACAAAATGTCGTTGGTGTCAATGAAATTTTAGGAAAAGACGTATCTATGTTATAGGCGCTCCAAACAAGACGCGTTAAAACTATGCTAATAAGCAAACCTGAAATCAGTGTCGCAAATCCCTGCTTCCACTTGTCTGTATGTCTAGTCGTGGTTAATCGTTCAAACCCGTGCCATTTGCGAACACAAACTCATGTTGGCGTGTAGAGTGTCTTTCATTTTATTTCCATATCATTTTATAGGACACTAGACGAGAAAGCTTATGTTAAATTATAAAAATCCGTTAAAACCGGTCTACTGAGTTTTCATTGTGTGCAGCCGTGGTAAGAACGCGCAGAGTGCAATAACTCTATGGTTTCATGAACTAATAACACTGATGACGTCATAAGTAAAACAATACCACTAACCAAACTTGAACTGTATTAGAAAACAACACACAATAGAAGATATAATAGAAGAATAGAAAATTAATAATAAACAGTTTACCACGGGGTAACTTTTCAATGTATCCAAAAACCAAAGCAAAATATCCTTCTCAATCCTTGTACTACATCTTCTTTCAAATCACATTATTCAGCACAACTATATTCGTCACTGTATATGCGTAACCCTTCATATACCGGCATTTCTATAGCATTAAAGTGCGTGTATCATAGAAACAGGACAACCAAAGTACATATATCAAAGATACCGGTACCGGTGAGTGGTTTTGAACACTGCCTCTACACCACAGTCGCCTTAATTTTATGTATTTATAGTTCGTACCACTAAATATCAATATTAAATTGTTCATATGAACTTATAATATGAATATTCTGTCTAAAATATTCGTATTCGTCGCCTATTTGTTTTACTTGGAGACACGAAGACATAAACCGTCCTACTGTAAGTATAGGCGATGTGGTTAACACTTTTTTATAAAATATTTTCTCTAAAACTCGTTGGCACATACAGAAAAAGAAAACACATATTACTTATAAATATAGATTGATGATGAATAACGAGTATGTAAACATTATGTTTTGCAATATTTTTAGCCTAAATTGAAAATTTCCTCATACATATCGTTGCTGTTACTTTTAATTTCAAAATTATTGTTGTTAAGATCATCATTATCAGACAGAAGACGTCCACTGCTGAACATAGGCCTCTCTCTTAGAACGCCATTCCGAACGATAAGATGCCAGTTGCATCCACCGGTTATTCGTGATTTTCACTATGACGCCAGTCCATAGGGATGCTTCAATGGTTTGGGCACATGGAAAGGACGAGTGAAAGTAGATTGACGAAAGCAATTTATAAATCTGATGTGGATTGATGCTTTAAACAAGGTAGGCCAAATCGACCAAATCGGAGTCATCCGCAAGAAAGCTAAGTTGCTTAGTGCCCATAACCTTAGAGCTTGTATGAAGAGAATTGTGGGTGTGAAGAAAGCGAGGGAGTTGTGTCAGGATCATGGCAGGTGGCGATCCATTGTCTCTGCCTATCCTCATGGGGAAAAGGCGTGACAATTTAATTGATTGATTGATCGTCAGTCCACCTAGTGGGAGGCCTACCTGATTTCATAATTGTTGTTAAGATACATTTACCTAATTCCCAAAATGTGCGCCGCAGTGTAAAGATGGGTGCTGTGAAACCTATGTTTGCTACCTTGTAACTATGTTCCCTGTTTCGACTAATAGTTAGGGCGCCGAGACAATGAGTCAAAAGCGTTTTAATAAGGTAAGGCAGGTAATAATCGACAGTCGAACTAAAAGGTCCGGCGTGCCGTTTTTTTGTACACGCTGTATTTATAAACCAGCCCTTATTTGTTTTGTGGCAAGTGGCGCTCCATTGTGTCTGCCTATCCCTGCCTATGCATTTTTTTCTATAGTCAAAGTCTAAACAATCGTTTGCAATATTTATTTGAAGTTATTATTTCGCACAAGCAAATATTACGCTAGTCAACTGTAGACTACACAAGTACACACACAGTGTCACAACAATCTCGTTCGTACATTATTACATCAGGCGACATAATGTCGTATTGCGGACAACCTCGGTTAATGTAATTAAAGTGTATATTATGTAATCGCCTACTTCTATGGGGATGCAACCTTCACCTCATCCATAATCATCCAAGTTCACCCAAAACCAAGGACACGCTTTACGAATTTTTCTACTTTGCCGGAACACATGAAATTCAAGTGATGACAATTATTATTATTTATCAGAATAATTTAAGAATAATACATTAAACAATCATTCATATTGTATGGGGACTTGGGCTTAATTGTATTAACAGATGCATATACATTTTAAAATAGTTTAATGTACGAAGATTACACTTACAAGTATACAGACCGTGAAGTGATTTGGTCACGTTGATCCCGAAACGTAAGTTGCCGGTTCCATCTAGGTCGGCATAGTGGATGTGATTGCTACTCACAGTTATTGAATTGTAGTAGCAGTGACATCCATTCATGGACTACACTTAGGCTTAACATAAAGCGGGGTGCTGTCATATGTCGAGTCACAATAAAAAAAAAATATACAGCGTAATAACAATTCACAACGTCCCACTATTAAAGGCAGTCTTTGTTCGTGTTATCAAACCTTAATAGTAAATATACATTCCATCGTTATCGTTCACATTAATTGTTTGTTTACAAAAAAAACACACACAGATACATTTATTCTTACTTCAAGTGTGACTCATTTGTTTTGTTCCCAAAAATATTACTGATAATTCTACAATACATTGTATTGTCCCTCAACTGATTTTATAATATAGACAAATACATATTTTTTATGTGACTCGACATCTGACCTCTACTTAAGCAAGGGGAGGTCTAAAGGTGCCAACTCTTGAAAATTCAAGGTCACTTCACGGCTATCTCTGTCGCCATCACTACGCCCCCCCCCCCCCACGCATCGCTTAAAGGGTCCTATAACTGTCTAGTAAATTATTCCACTTGACACTGTTTTACAAAGAAACGACGCATCAAAACTTTTAATTCGACTGCCGATTCGGTCGACAGAATGCGGATGCTTCCCCGACCTTAAAAGCCGTTAGGAACAAAAACACTGTTTTTTTTTAAATTGTGGTCTGTATAACTTATAAGTGTTGTTACTACCCCGGATCGGCAGACTGGGCACCAACTGCCTACCACTCCTAAAACCAACATTACTATACTGTGTTTTTTCTTACTTGACACAAGTAGTAAACAAACATGAAAATCACCATTTATCCAAGGAAACCGTTTACTACTTTTTTATTTTATACACATTGTAGAAAATGTACAAAAGTTATTAAAATCACACACATATAGTAAGTATACATTATTTTTAACAAATACTATTTATTCGGAAACGGTAAATTCACAAATGGCAAATGTTTTGCCCCAATTATCAATCAAATCAAATTGTCACGCCTTTTTCCTACAGGGATAGGCAGAGGCAATGGAGCGCCACTAATAATAATAAATCATTATTAATGGGGCAAACATTTCGTATTGATTCGCGTCAGTAGTAATTGTTTTTTATCGTTAATCCGTCGTTAGTATCAGTTTGTTTACTACTTTTGTCAAGTAAGGAAAAATAGACTATAGTAGTGTGGCCCAAACCAATGCGAAAATGGGCCGCGAATTACTTCATCAATTATAAACGCCTGCGGTAACAAAACTACATCCATATAATGGTTATGTATGAATATATTGTTACAAAAATCTCACTTATTCAATTGATCCCAATTCCCAGTGATTGTCTCCGTCTGAGTGATACTAAACAATATTTATGCCACCGTCAACATTCATTATATTAAGTACTAAGTGACAATATTATGTGTTGCTCCCTTAGCAACACACGGTGGCAAACAAGGCGACCATGGTGTAGTGGCAGTGCAATGGCTACGTAAGCCGAGTGGCACGGGTTCTAAACCACTCACTGGTACCAATGTATCTTCGATGTACTTTGTAATATGTACTTTGGAGGTCCTGTTTCTATGATACAAGCACTTTAGTAGCTTAGTATAGAAATGTATAATTAAAATAAATAAAATATAAACCACATTCTCATACAGACCGTAAAATGACTTAGTCGCGTTTCGGGATCAACTAGTCATGCAAAGTGGATACAGTTTTTAACTGTAGTAGCAGTTAAAAATTGCATCTACTATTCATGAACCCCACTCCAGCTTAGCATCAGGCAAAGTGCTGTCATAACACAGTGATCAAAACGTTTTTTTTTTTTTATTGTGACTCGACATATGACAGCACCCCGCTTGATGTTAAGCCAAAGTGTGGTCCATGAATGAATGTCACTGCTACTACGATTCAATAACTGTGAGTAGCAATCACATCCACTATGCCGGCCTAGATGGAACCGGCAACTTACAAGCTTATCCCGAAACGTCACCAAATCACTTCACGGTCTGTATACTTGTAAGCGGTGGTACTACCCCGGATTGGCAGACTGGGTACCATTGCCTACCACTCTTTGATAACCAGACCCGAAGCAAATATCCATCTCTTTTTTTTTATTAACAAATACTTGCAATATATAATATTATTAAATATTACAAATAAAAGCTATGAAACAAATATTTGCTCCGACCGGGGATCGAACCCGGGACTTTACGCACGACAAACCAGTCGCTAAACCGTTCGTCCAAACGCCTGACGCCACGCCTGACGCCTGTCGTCAATAGTAAGACTTTTCAATTTAAAATTCCCGGGTTTATCCAAATACAAAAACTTCTTTTTCTTATGTTGGCACAACCTTTACTGACGTCTCTGCCTTATGGGGCGTCCACACGGGGCGATTTTAGTTGAATCAATATTTATCGTAGCGTTCTCACGATACAATAATATTCGACTCAATATTAAACGTCAAATCTTTTTTAGAGGTTAACGCCAACAAGCGTAACTCATAAACAACTGACACTGACCCTTCTGTCACGTAAATTAGACATCAGACGTCAGTTAAGGTTGTGCCAACATAAGTAAAAAAATTCATTTGGATAAGCCCGGGAATTTTAAATTAAAAAGTCTTACTACTTTTTGATCACAGTAGTATGTCGAGTCACAATAAAAAAAATTGAAACTATACATTACATAATATAGAAAACCATTTCTGTGTAGTTTTGTATGTTATCATTTGTATCGGTCCAAATATCCGATAACCAAAGCATTTAACATATTAATATTTCAACAAGCCATTTCCTGTATTAATCATGGTTAAAAGAACTTCACTTCTATTGAATAAGGAAGTAATAAATACCATTAAAGCTTTATTCCACAAGCCCCTGCCACATAGGGGCATAACTTGTAGATAGCGCTATAGGGCCGGCGAGAGGCGTTAAGGCCAAAAGGTTCTCGAAGTAAACGCAGCCTAGGACTAACGTGAAATCACTGCTTGCTAAATGTATTATTTTTCTTTATACATTTCAACACTACGACACTAAAACAGGACAACCAAAGTACAAATATCAAAGATACACTGGTACTGGCAAGTGATTTTGAACCTGTGCTCTCGGTTTGCTTGACCATTGCACTGCGACTAGACCACGGTCGCCTTAGAGGTGGCAGGAACTCGCTGGATAAAGACCGTTCCAGTAGATATTCATTCATACATGGTGCTCGATGTAAATCTGGAGTGCGGTCCATGAATAGACACGACTCTTATTACACTCAAATACCATATCTTCTCGCCAAACATCCCACAGTGCCTGAAGACAAGGGTCTTCAACTAGCGTGTGTTGCCAGTGATGACATATGGTACTGAAACCCTTAACTGTTGGCCTGTTGGAAAAGCTCGAAGTAACTTAGCGGGCAATGGAGAGAGCTATGCTTGGAGTATCGTTGCGCGACAGTATCCGGATATTTGCCAAAGAACCAAAGTTACTGACATAGCTCGTAGGATTTGCAAGCTGAAGTGGCGTAGGAACCGAAAACCGATAGGGAAGAAAGGTTCTGGCCACTAACCGGAAGACGCAGCGTAGGCAGGCCTCCCACTAGGTGGACTGACAACATAGTGAAAGTCACGAATAACCGGTGGATGCAACTGGCATCTTGTCGTTCGGAATGGCGTTCTAAAAGTGAGGCCGCTGTCTAGCAGTGGACGACTGAGGCTGACATGATGACGCTTTATTTTCGAATGGGGTGACAGGGAGTTTGTAAAGATATATATATATATATCGTAATATATTATTTTATACAATAATAATAATAAATCTAGTATTTCCCGGCTTTAGTGTGTATAATACAATATTAATTATACAGTAGAACCTCGATAAGTTAAAGTCCAAGGGAAACTATTTTAAGTTAATATTTTAATAACTTAATATTTTAAGTTATAGAGGTTTTAAGTTATCAAGGGTCTATGTTAGGTAAAGGTTAATATAGAGTATATAGGTATGTACATGTTTCTATGTACCCTTGCTCCCATTTTTACTCGAATGCATCAGAAGGATAGGTTCAATAAAATACTGAAAATTAAATATGTAATCATATTTATTCACATTACTTACATTACATAAAAATAAAACAACAACTAAAGGTTTAGTCTACTTAAAAAAATCTGTGATTTTCTTTTGTTCTTTTAGTTACTGAGGGCCTATACAGAGATTATTTATTTAAGTTATAGAGGTTGCGCATTTTAAGTTATAGAGGTTTTGGGCTCTGATGGGAAGGGAACATAGTATTTTTTGAAGTAACAGAGGTTTTTATGTTACCGAGGTTTAAGTTATCGAGGTTCTACTGTATATGTATTGTAGAAGTAGTTATAATGTTTATGTATTTATTTATGATTATACACAATAAAATGTATTTGTTTATGTTGTTCACACATATGTAATAATTTATATTTACGTATGAATATAACTAAATATTATAAAACTTAGTTTAAGGTTTTACTGGCAGATAATACTTGGCAGTACAGCCTATTATCATTATCGTACAATACTTAAATAATCAATTTTGGGTGACCGTATAAGATTATGTTTATTTTCTTTTAATTTCTATTTTTTTAGCACAGTATTCTTATTTTGTTTCAATTTTTATTTTGTTTACACTGTATGACTAGTTTTATATCTACCACAAACTGTATAACTTTTCGGCACTATCTGGTATTGTTGTAAAATTTATTTTTAAGTTACTTGTTTGTTAATTACTGTTTGTTGCCTAAATAAATAAAAAAATAAAATAAAGATGTTAACAAAAACATATCAATAAGCCTAAGCAAGCATAAGCCCTTTCGGCTGTGGCGCTTTATCAGACTGCCAAGATTTCAGAAATACATATGATCACTTACATATGTATACAGACCGTGAAGTGATTTAGTCGAGTAAGTTACCGGTTCCAACTAGGCTGGCATAGTGGATGTGACTGTTACTTACAGTTAATGAATTGTAGTAGCAGTAAAATCCATTCATTGACCATACTCTAGCTTAACATCAATCGGGGTGCTGTCATATGTCGAGTCACAATAAAAAGTGGTGTAGTTGCAGTGCAATGGCTACGTAAGCCGAATGGCACGGGTTTGAAACCACTCACCTGTACCAATGTATCTTTGATATATTATGTACTTTGTTTGTCCTGTTTCTATGATACAAGCACTTTGGTAGCTTAGGAAAGAAATGTATTTTAAAAAAATGAGAATAAGAAATAAACGACAATTTTAGCTTATAACAAATACTAAGAAAGGTAAAATAATCAATAATAAATTATTTTAAACACAAAAAAGTTACATAGTACACGTGTAATACATTACTGCCTTTGTTTCCCTTAACATAACATAGATTAAAACAAATCGGTCGATGTACTCCTATTTTATTATTATCCATAAAGATTAACTTTGTTGCCGAACCTTTTATTATGAACAAGATATGAATAGATGTATATTGCGTTGGCATTGAGCCCGTTTGCACGTAATCATGATATCACACATTTTCTTCACTTAGATACAAAGAGTAAACACAAGTTTTCCCTTCACACTCGAGCGCGGCCGATTCTACAAACACACCAATAAGTATTTCATTTCGTTGGATATACTTTTTTCAGTCATTCAAAATTCCTTAAGAACATTTTAATTAAGATGCCTATTTTTATTATACATTTCTATACTAAGCTACTAAAGTCCTTGCTTGTATCATAGAAACAGTACAATCAAAGTACATATAACATACATTGGTACCGGTTAGTGGTTTTGAACCCGTGCTCTCGGCTTGCGTAACCATTGCACTACCACTACACCACGGTCGCCTTTTTAACCGACTTCAAAAAAGGAGGGGGTTCTCAATTCGACCAGTATTTTTTTTTTATGTTTGTTACCTCAAAACTTTTGACTGGTTAAACCGATTTTAATGATTCTTTTTTTATTTGATAGCTGATGCTTCCCGTTTGGTCCCATTTTAATTTGGTCCAGTTCTGATAATGGCATCCATGAGAAAATCATATAAGTCTTAAATTTTCAACATTCTAATTTATGTTTGTTGGCGGATAACTTCGTTGTTTATGAACCGATTCTGATAATTCTTTTTTTGTTGAAAAGAAGATATTTCAAAGGTGGTCCCATGATAAATAAATCAAGGTTTAACCGACTTCAAAAAAGGAGAAGGTCTCTAAAATGACTGTATATATCTTTTTTATGTTTGTTCGCGGATAACTTCGTTGTTTATGAACCGATTTTGATGATAAGGGAATCAAAGTTTAACCGCCTTTGGAGGAAGATTCTCAATTCAGCCGTTTATATTCGTTGTTAATGAACCGATTATGATTATTCTTTTTTTGTTGGTAAGAAGATATTTCAAAGGTGGTTCCA
The DNA here is from genome assembly GCA_905220615.1 of Tinea trinotella. Taxonomy (NCBI): domain Eukaryota; kingdom Metazoa; phylum Arthropoda; class Insecta; order Lepidoptera; family Tineidae; genus Tinea; species Tinea trinotella. The sequence goes on along the minus strand of HG992320.1, from coordinate 685,248 downwards.
TGATAAGAAAATCAGGGTTTGATGATGGCAGACCAGAGAAATCGAGGGGATCTTCATCGTAGGGGCGACTAGTGCGACTAGTTTTTTTTATTATGTCTAATCGTTTCCGTCTATCATTTTCCGTCTGAAGTAACCGTCTTCTCTTCATTCGAGAAGCATCTTTGCTCGGTCTAACCATCACTTAAAGTCGTAAAATAAAATATTTTTGTTAGAAATTATTTTATAAATACTTTAAAATTAATTACAATAATATAAATTCCTAATATTCAAAAGTAATCCTGACCAATCAAAGTTGCCTACATCGCCTATTATGTTACCCGTTGATTGATTACCTACGAGAATTCGAAATATCATCGCAATATCAATGACTCTTTGTCGCCATAAATAATATTATTTAGATTAGTATAAAAGTCACGTTGATAAAGCAGTAATACTTCGTGGACAAGTCATTAAGTAATCGGGGGCCTGGTCGTCGTCACCATGCCGGCCATAATTTTTTTTATTATTCTGAGACGACCTCGACTCGCCTGATGATAAGCAAGAGGAGGTCCAAGAGTGACGATGACTCAAAAAACCGAGTTAGCTCACGGCTTCCTGAGTCGCCGTAAACTATGCCGGCCAAAGAAATCTCTAATCTCTAACAAGGAAGTTGATGGAAAATGTGTCGTATAAAACATCAAGCCTCTCCGATTACCATTTAAGATAAGAAGTAAACCATGAACTGTGTGTGCGTGTGTGTGCATTATAAACCTTGGAGGGGCACATAAAACGTGACTATTAATTCACACATCCATATGAATCATAACCTCATCATTTTAGTATTAAAAAAGTATTCACATTTCGTCAGATTCGCATTTCGTCTGATTCGCATTTCGTCAGATTCGCATTTCGTCTGATTCTCATTTCGTCAGATTCGCATTTCGTCAGATTCGCATTTCGTCGTATTGACTCGGACGCGTTTCACGATAAGCTTCTAAGTCGCCGTTTCCAACTAGGCCGGCATAATGGTTAAGACTGCTAATTGCAGTTATTTTACTCTAGTAGAAGTCGCCTCTATTCATTGACTGTTATCCAGCTTAACATCAGGTGGGATGCTGTCTTATGTCGACCTACTATAGGAAGAATTGACTACCCAGAACGGGAGTGAAGAAGTGTTTTAAAATTAATAGTGGAAAACTAAAAGTGGATTTAACCTTCTATTAAAGAATTTTATTTTTACATAAGGTTGTGTCAGCATAGTAGAAAGTGTAATTTGATTGATTGATTAAACAAATTTTGGCGAGATGCAAATGTGACTAAATGCGAATAAACCTTTGAAAGTAGTAAAACAAGCATGTGTAATGAGTTATTGGTAATTTTAGCACATTTTATTATTCCTATTTTTAAACAGAAAATCAAAGTTTATTTTTTCTATTAGTGGACTAGACAGACTTTGTCCTGCGCGAGAGTATACTGTGTTTTGTTTTCTTGACACAAGTAGTAAACAAACGTGAAAATCACCTTTTCTAAAAAATATATTTTATTCTATAGAATAAACATGCACAATATAACAAATGCACAAAAGTTATTAAAATCACACACACAAATATGTACATTATTTTTATCAAAAACGAATATAACAAAAACAGTAAATGACAAATGTTATGCCCCAATCATATTTTTATGTATTCGTATTGATTCGCGTCAGTAGTAATTGTTTTTATCATCAATCCATCATTATGCTAAAAGTTTCTGTACAACTTTTTTCAAGTAAGGAAAAATGTAGATACAATATAAAAACTCCCTCGCTTCCCTCACATCCATAATTCTCTTTATACAAGCTCTACGGTTATGGGCACTAGGCAACCTAGCTTGAAAGGCTGTGAAATGTTTTCCTTCGGATATTTTGGTAACATTTTTCGATCGAGCTAATCGGCGAAACCGCCCCGCCTGTCTTTCCGCCGATTAGCTCGATCGAACTCTCATTCCTAATCGACTTAGTCACATCGCAGAACGGCGGTAATAAAAAAACATGAGATTTTCGCTTTATCATCGTTACGCTTAGATTACAACTTACTTTCTACAACACATATTTTTCATGAAAAAAAACACCAAGTCATTTCTCAGTGGACAATTTAAAAACAATTATATAATTAAAGAAAATTAATACATCCGCATATTTTCCTATTTACTTAAGTGTTTATTATCATTAGGTACTTGGGTAATCAAAGACCGTGATCGAAAAGTGACTGAGTCACGTTTGGAGACAAATATGAAAGTTGCCGGAATAGTCGCTAACACACATCGACCGCTATCCAGCCTAACAGCGATTGAGGCAACCGTAAACTGAAACAGTTTTTTAGTCATCAGCGCTCATGGAACTTGCTTACCATCAGGCAAGTCGAAGTCAGATCTCGCGTCACAATAAAAATTCTTTTACCTACTTGAACAGAGAATAAAAAACATCTTAGCATCCATGGATTCTCCATGCGGGGTCCGGCTCCATCGCGTGGCAGGCTGGAATATGAAGGCAACGTTCCGGACTTGTGACCGAAATGTAGGATTCATAGCTTTTTGTGACATGTCAACACTAACCTTTCCTGCCCTCACTATTCCTTCTACCCAACCAAATGATGGAGGGTTTTTGCCTCTTGCACCAACTCCCACTACGTAGAGCTGACTTTTGAGACCATTTTTCGTCATTTCGTTCGAGAGATCATACTATTTATTGGACTTGATGTTGTGGTTCTTTGGAATGTTTCTTTTCCACGGAACGGTAAGCTCTATGATGATAATAGTTTTTAAGTGTCGAGAGTAAACTAAAATATCCGGTCTATAGGCTGATACTGCTAGATATTCAGGTATCTTGTAGTGCTTCTCGAATGTATTCATGAGTATTTTCCAGTCAGGTGCGTCGCGCAGGAGCTTATACGAAATAAATCATAGTGTTTATGCGAAGAAAAATGTGGACGTGAGGGATACGAGAGTTTTGTGTCAGGATCGTGGAAAAATAACGCTCCATTGTCTCTGCCTATACTTGTGGGAATTGAGGCGTGACATTTTAATTCAAACGGATACGACATCCTTCAATATTCACTAACAACATTACAAGGCACTCGACGTTTATATAATTACACTCAAAGGTATAATTTACTTGTACTATATAAGGCGAGTGTAGTGTAGTAGTAGTGCAATGGTTACGCAAACCGAGAGCACAGGTTCAAAACCACTTGCCGATGCCAATTTATTTTTGATATATGTACCTTGGTTGTCTTGTTTCTATGATACAAGCACTTTAGTAGCTTAGTATAGAAATATTTTTTGTTTATTTATATTTTTTAAAAATTGTACAACTTCTGTACATGCCTCTATGTCACTATGCCGGTCAAAATTATTTTTAATTTATCAGTCAAATCAATATGTCACGCCTTTTTCCTACAAGGATAGGCAGAGACAATGGAGAGCCACTTGCCACAACTCCCTCGCTTCCCTTACATCCACAACATACAAGCAGTACAGTTTTAATTTTAGCCCAATCTAATTCTTTATAGCCAATAGGGGAAAGATTATAAAGGACATCATTATTATAGCCTATTTTCGTACTATAGTCTGTCTAAACCTAAATGACACGCCCCTCCACTGCATTTACGCACACGATAAAATATAAAATATGGATAAAACACACCGAAAATGCAATTGTAATTGCTTATTTGGTTGCTGGTTAGACACAAAAGGAGAAGCACGCTGATAAAGAATAGTAATAAAGTTAGTAATATTTGTATTTACACATTTAAATAAACTAATAAAGTGGAGGGGCGCGTCATTTATAGTTAGACAAACTATAACTCTGTAACGGCCCAATGGTGAAAAAAAAATATAAATGGTAGTGTGTGTACCAATAAACCAATTTAAAGTAACAAGAGGTCAAACAACATACAGTACGATTATAATTGATCAGGTTTATTTATAAGTATTAATTACATTTAATTATGTTTACTAAGAAAACCACACACACAACATTTTTTAAGTGAATCTATTATATTACTAGCGCTTAACTGTTATTCGAATAGCTTCCCTTTCGCACCGCTTCACTACCGCAGAAACCTACTCAGTTAGAGTATGTCTAAGCCAAAATGACGCGCCCCTCCACTGCATTTACGCACACGAGAAAATATAAAATATGCATAAAACAAACCGAAAATGCAATTGTAATTGGTTATTCAGTTGCTGGTTAGATACAAAAGGAGGAGCACGCTGATGAAGTATAGTAGTATAGTTAGTAATATTTGCATTCACACGTTTAAATAAACTAATAAAGTGGAGGGGCGCGTCATTTATAGTTAGACAAGCTATACGCGCTATGCCTTTGATCCACAATGCAATATTTTACATTACATAAAAAAATTGAAATATATTAAATTACATTTTATTCAATATGAGAGTATTCAAATATAAGAGCATCTTAAAAAAAACAGGGGTACGCAGTACTCCATTGTCTCTGCCTATCCCTGTGGGAATTGGGTCGTGGCAATTTGATTAATGGATAAACAATCAAAATGCCTATACACCAAAAAGCAATAGTTTGAACAACAACATAAAAAACTATTAAGTGTGTGTGTATCTGTGCTGGGTGTCTTATTTTTAACTCCTAATTAAACAGGATTACAACACCGGTTTTCCCTTGTGGTCGATTCGTAATCACGGAATAATCCGATCGGATATTTTTATTATATTATAATCGGCTGAGACATTATGATCCACTGAACTAATATTACTAACGTAACGTAAAATATTTTAGTTCAGTGATATGACCGCACTGGACCGAATAGAATACGGTCTATGAGCATAGAAGAATGTTGCCATGGAAAAGAATCGACCGTGATGTAGTGGCAGTGCAATGGCTACGTAAGCCGAGTGGCACGGGTTCAAAAACCACTCACCGGTACAAATGTATCTTTGATATACGTACTTTGGTTGTCCTGTTTCTATGATACAAGCACTTTAATATAGAAATGTATAATAATAATAAAAAAACTTGGCAATGTTCGTCTGCCTTTTTTTATTGTGACTCAATATCTGACCTCGGTTTGTCTGATGATAAGCAAAAAGGGTCCAAGAACGCCGACGACTGAAAAAACAGTTTCAGTTTACGGCTTCCTCGCTCGCTGACACTAAGCCGTGCGGCTGTTGATTTTAAATATTTTTTTGTATAATTACAGAAAGCTTAAAGGAGTCTTAACTTAGTGGATAAGTTTGAAGATATAAGACACTTTAGAATAGAAAACAGGTGGTAGACAGACAGTTGATGGTCAATTTTCCAGTCCGCCGAACCGGGGTAGTACAGCCGGTGACTTAGTCTCGAAAGTTTCTGATTACAACAACTAGCGGATGCGACTGCTACTCGCAGTTATTTAACTGTAGTGGTAGTCGCCTTCATTTATGGACCGCACTCGGGCCTAACATCAGGCGGGAGTAAAATCACAATCAAAAAATCAAATTAATGAAATAAACAAAAACAATTTTGGTTTTGATTTTGATTTTACAATGTTTTATAGCGATAGTAAGCCGCGAAAAAATCGTTTAATTCATTATTTAATGTTCACGCAAAATCTAAGAAAATATATTATATTATATAAATATTATGTACTATAATAAAATTAATTTTAAAAATCATCCTTTTTATACCTGAACCCCTAATCGCAATAACATTGAGTTTAGAGGCCAATAGCATTTGAATGTGAATCTAGGTCACTGGGGGTTGCAACTGTAGGCTATATTTAGACACTATGACGTCACACGAGTCCTAGTTTTCATTCAGCGAAAATGTAAAACCTATTCTTAATTCAAGGCAGGCCCAGGACGGCGTTTGCTGACCAAATCGGAGACATCCTCAAGAACGCTAAGTTGCCTAGTGCCCATAGCCATAGTAGAGCTTGTAAGAAATAAAATTGTGGATGTGAAGGAAGCGAGGAAGTGTCAGGATCGTGGCAAGTGGCCCTCCATTGTCTCTGCCTATCCCTGTGAGAAAAAGGCGTGACAATATGATTTCATTTATTTGATTTCTTAATTCCTAAACATTCTGAAACAACTTTTTTCTATTGTGACTCGACATCTGACCTTGACCCGCCTGATGATAAGCAAGAGGAGGTCCAAGAGCGACAACGACTGTAAAAATCGTGTCTTTACGGTTGCCCCAGTCGCCGTCACTATGGTGCTTTTTCACGCATCGGTTGAAGGATCCAAGGATGGAGAGAACACATGGGCTAGTAAAGCATTACACTTGTCGATTATACTACAAAGAAACGAAGCACCGAACCTATCAGTTTGACTGCCGATTCGGTCGACAAAATGCAGATGCTTCCCTAGACCTATGCAGGTATTACGGGTGTGAGGTAGGAACGATGTTAAAGAGCTCCTCGGAACATTATCCGTGGTATGGGTGATAGAGGACGCACAGAGCCGCCATGTCTCTGCGTAGTTGCAGGGGCTCCAGAGTTCGTGTGACCTCTATCGCTTCCTTCACATTCATGTTTTTTCACGTTTGATCCTGACTGAGGCAACCGTTAAGTCGTAGTTATAAATTTTACTTTTTATTTATTGCTTCTAAAGTTAAGGCTTAACTAAATTACATTCTTCTACATCTCAATGTATCGCTTGAAGAACCGAAAACCGATGGGAAAGAAAGGTTCTAGAATGGAGACCACGAACCGGAAGACGCAACGTAGGTAGGCCTCCCACTAGGTGCAGTGACAAGACGACATAGTGAAAGTCACGAATAAACGGTGGATGCAACTGGCATCGTGTCGTTCGAAATAGCGTTCTAAGGGGGAGGCCTATGTTCAGCACTGGACGCCTTCTGGCTGATGAGGACATCACAATGAACTTACCCTGGCCTCGTTCTGGATTGGTTTTGGTGGTCCATCATAGAAACAGTTGTACAACTTCGGTTGCCTCTTGCAAACACCGTACCACACACATTGGTCTGCTGCAACAGTTGAAGGTATCTGGTGACAAAGAGATGATGTGTTAATTTAAAAAAAAATACTAGTGATACCAAATCTGTCTAATTGATAATGTTATAACGGCTGTTAATGTTATAACTTTTAATAAGGTGTTGGTTTGTTTATGTGTGTTTAGATTTATGTATGTTAGGTCTTAGTGATATTGTGTTATTGTTTTTTTTTCTTATTTTTATAAGTGTTTTAGTTCTTTATTATTTGTGACAACTTGTAAGTGGCCTTGTCTTTAAATATTTATTGTTTCCATCTGACTTTTTAGCCGTAAGTTGTCCGACTCCTAAATAAATAAACTTGGACCTTGAAGTTTGGAATCTGGAGATTTCGGGATCAGCCGGATTTGAACTAGTTTAACATAATAGATGACGTTTGCTTCCACTAATTGATCGTAATCCAGTTTAACATCAAGCAGAAGCGGTCATAATACGTCGTACATTTGACTGCTTAATTTACATTTTATTCAAAAACATCTTAAAATATGTATTATTCAATTATCTTCGACAGGCGTGGCCAAACGATTAGCGATTGGTTTGTTGCGCGTTCCCGATTCCCAGTGGGAGCAAATATTTGTTTCATAGCTTTTATTCGTAATATTTAAAAATTAAATTAAATATTTCAAATATTTAAAAAAAAAAGAGGCCTATTCGGTTCGGGTCTGGTCATCAAAGAGTGGTAGGCAATGGTACACAGTCTACTGATCCGGGGTAGTGCCACCACTTAAAAGTATACAGACCGTGAAGGGACGTAGTTTGTTCGTAGTTGACGTAGGTTGTAACTTGCCGGTTCTAACTAACCCGGCATAGTGGATGTAATTGCTACTTACAGTTATTAAATTGTAGTAGCAATGACATCCATTCATGGACCACACTCCAGCCTAACATCAAGCGGGGTGCTGTCATATGTCAAGTCACAATAAAATAAACTTATTGTAAATTAACTAAAAACAAAGCATAGTTTAAAACACAAAGGTAGGTCAATAACAAAAAAGCAAGAAAAAAACACAAGAACATTGTTTTAGCCGGAAACGAAAAAAAACGTGTAGTTTTAATACAACGTACAAGTTTTTAAACGTTTTCAAGTTTATTAAATATAGTATTAACACGTAAATCTGAATACCAACTATCTCATTTTAATTTGTTTATTTTACTTTAAATATTTATTTAATCCAACGATACCATAAATAGGTTGACCAATGAGTAAAATAATAAACAAACCAAATGGTAAAAGCCGGTATAGTATAGTCGTCACTCTTGGACCTCCTCTTGCTTATCATCAGGCGGGTCGAGGTCAGATGTCGTGTCACAATAAAAAATAAAACTACAGTAGTAGTCGCCTCATTTTTCAGGCTGAGTGGTTTCATATTTCAAGTCACAATGAAAAAATACAACCTCATAGACAATAACATAAGACGTAGCGTTGGTAGGCCTTCCACTAGGTGGACTGACGACATAGTGAAAGTCACAGGTAACCGATGGATGCAACTGGCATCTTGTCGTTCGGAATGGCGTTCTTAGGGGGAGGCCTATGTTTGGCAGTGGACGCCTTCTGGCTGATGATGATGATGATAAGACAATGAACAACAGTTTGAATGAACTTCTTATCAAATTTATTATAATTAAGGTTGACATGTCAATAGAATAACAATTATTTTTATTCACATTTTATACTAAGCTACGTACTAAAGAGCTTGTATCATAGAAACAGGACGGCCAAAGTACATATTTTAAAGATACATTGGTACAGGCAAGTGGTTTTGAACCCGTGCTCTCGGTTTGTGTAACCATTGCACTGCTACTACACCACGGTCGTTTGACAAACTTTTGAAAGAGATGTACAACATTAACGATCATAGTGAAATCAAGATTTATTTTGGAACTCAATTGTAAGTAGGGGGAGGTCCAAAAAGCATCAGAGAGTTAACCTCAGTTACAAAGTCCTAATCATTGCCCTGAGATTAACAACAACAAAAATCAGGCAATTAATGTCATATTTATCTTTGTTATGACCAACTTTAATGAATTTAAAAAAATCATCATCGTATAATTCATACAAAATAACTATGAAAAAGCATCCTAATGACTATCAAACTGTACGTAAACAAAATACAATTAAAACTGCATTCAAATTTAATAACAATTTTGTATACAAGGTCACAGTATATCATTACTTTTTATTTGTTTTTTTTTAACATTATATTCGTAATTTGTACAATCATTTCATGCTTAATAAATCATATAAATACATGTAATATATATACGATGACTAACAAATAAGAATATTAACCTAAAAATATATTTTATTGTACAAATAAAAATACTGACTTAAGGCCATAGGCCATCCTTATCAGGACCCCGATTATCCTTACATTATTGCGACCATCGATGTATTGCGACAAAAAAGCAGTGAAAGGACATCATTCATTTTGGGCTTTTATGTACTACTTTTGTAATGTCCAATTATGAAAAAATATATAAATGGTAGTTTCGATACTTGTGTTGATAAAACTATAATAATAACAATTTTGCTTTTAATTGCTGTGCATTTTAGTTATTTGTAAAATAAGATATGGATTTTTAATCGTCTGTCAATCACAAAGACACGCCATATTAAGAGTTCTGCTTTGAACTGTCATAATTATAGTTTGACAATTTTGCACACTTAAACTATGCAAAATAAAGGATATATTGCAATTACATTATAATCTTCATACATGAAACTATTTTAAAATGTATATGCAAGTCTTAATACAATTAAGCCCAAGTCCCCATATAAATGAATGATGTCCTTTGTTTAATTCAATGTTTTCTTTAATTCATCGATTTCCGTCTAATTCAACTGGGCTACAATCATAACAATAGAGTTTATTGCGTAAATTATTCATAAAAATGTTATCACGCTCCATAACTGATAATGATATAATATTAAATAACATCCTAGCTGAAACACCTGCCTTATGACACATAGGTAAATATGACAAGTGCGTGAGATTATCTAACTGAAATAGCACGATAATCTAAGTTCCTTCATTTAGGTGTTTTTAATGCAACACTTGTAATTGATGTATAGAAGTGAATGCTGGGTGTGGCAGAGGAAGCATGAGAGTAGAGTTAACGCTGTAGAAATACAGTTGTTAAGGAGTGTATATGGAGTAACGATAGCGGATAGAATAAGGACAGTTCGCGATAGATGTAGTGACACGAGTTGACGTCGGAATGCGCCGATAGTTTGGGCATGATGAGTAAAAATATATTGACGAAAGGAATTTATAAATCTGATGTGAATGGATGCCCATAACCGTAGAGCTTGTTTGAAAAGAATTGTGGATGTAAGGGAAGCGAGGGCCAGGATCGTGGCAAGTGGCACTGCTTTGTCTCTGCCTATCTCATTTAAAAAAGCGTGACAATTTGATTTGATGTATAAAAACCAGTGGGTGGTCCGATCCCCATTGTAAATTTTTGCCATCCGATTTCAATTACATGCAATCTCTACTTTACAGTTGGCATCATTGCAAATTAAAGTATTTTTATTATGAATGTTTGCAAAATCGAAATATTTAGTTCAGATACCTTTTTATTACTTACATTTCTATACTTAATAGATACGACAGTAAGAGGTTTTGAACGGTTTACCACTACACCACAGTCGTATTGCATGGTAATATGCGACATGGACCTAGCTATTGAAAGAAGTGCGCGATGAACAGATATAATAGAGGAATTTCGACCCTAGCACATAAGCGCTGGATGTGTGATAGACACCGCGCTCGATCCCAGGTCGTTGTCGACCGGTGTGCACGCGTTGGTTCATTACTCATTGCCCAATTATCATTACCTACTAATTTACACAGCAATGTCTGAATCACCGAATAACTATTGTTTATAGATTTTAATCGAATCTTATCTAAATTAAAAAACTTATCTAAATGTATATTTTTTTATTAAATTTGAATTTTGTTATTAAATTAGTATATTACAATATAAATATTTAGTAGGCCCAGTTTAGAATAACTAGTTGCAGAATAATCCGACGGTTATTTATTAAAATTTATAGATCGAATTATTAGTCGTCTACAATCAGTATTAAAAAAAATACATTCGGTTCAAAATTGATTACATAGCTAGATTGTAGTCATACAAAGTATATACACGACAAATACTTATTTAAATTAAACATAAATGAAATAACAGAGAAATTAATATAAAACTAAACGTTATATTGTTAATGTCAAATTATTCAAATGCATTTCGTATATTTATTTGGTTACCATTTTAATCATATTTAAGAGTGGTAGGCAGTGGTGCCAAGTCCTCTGATCCGGGGTAGTACCACCCACTTACAAGTATACAGACCGTGAAGTGGCTTAGTCGCGTTTCGGGATCAGCTTGTAAGTTGCCGGCTCCAACTTGACTGTAGTAGCAGTCACCTTCATTCATGGACCGCACTCCACCTTAACATCAGACGGAGTGCAGTCATATGTCGAAACACAATATATAAAAATACATGGCAATTGAGAAAACATACATTACGTACAAATCAATTTCTGCTTATAATACGAATTGCGAAACAAAGAATTCACAGAATTTCACAGTTTAATTCTGTAGAAAATTGTATATTTTACATTCAATGAAGCCATATACAGTCAAATATATATATATATATATATTACAATTAAACTTAATGAGCCAGGGTTATAGAATGGGGGAAAACACATGGGCTGGTAGAGCTTCTATTTCAATCAAAATCAATCAAATTGTCTCGCCTTTTTCCCACAGGGATAGGCAGAGACAATGTAGCGCCACTTGCCACGATCCCGACACAACTCCTTAGCTTTCTTCACATTCACAATTCTCTTCATACAAGCTCTATGGTTATGGACACTAGGCAATTAAGCTTCTATTTATTAACTTAAATCATATATTTGTTTATTAATGTGAATAAACTCTTTACTGTTATAAATAGATGCTTTAATACAGTACTCTTTTTTTCATTATACATTTCTATACTAAGCTACTAAAGTGCTTGTATCATAGAAACAGGACAACCAAAGTACATATATCACATTGGTACCGGTGAGTAGTTATGAACCCGTGCTCTCGGTTTGTGTAACCATTGCATCGTCACCACCACGGTCGTCATACAAAGGAATCTTTTTTTTATTGTGACTCGACATATGACAGCACCCTGCTTGATGTTAGGCCGAAGTGTGGTCCATGAATGAATGCCACTGCTACTACAATTCAATAACTGTGAGTACCCATTACATCCACTATGCCGGCCTAGATGGAACCGGCAACTTACAAGCTGATCCCGAAACGTGACTAAATTCACTTCACGGTCTGTATACTTGTAAGTGGTGGTACTACCCCGGATCGGCAGACTGGGTACCACTGCCTACTACTCTTTTATAACCAGACTCGAAGCAAATATCCATGTCTTTTTTTTATTAACAAATATTTGCAATATTTAATATAATTATTAAATATTGCAAATACAAGCTATGAAACAAATATTTGCTCCGACCGGGAATCGAACCAGGGACTTTACGCGCAACAAACCAATCGCTAAACCGTTCGTCCGCGCCTGTCGTCAAAATTTGATCCACTTTAAAAATCGAAGTCAGAATATAGTCAGATTGTGTAAACAATATGTCAGAGTCAAAGTTACCACTGAATAGCGGGTCAATTCTTGAATACATTTTCCCGGTTTCAAAATGAAGTCCCCAATAAACTATAAATGGCATGTAAATACAACAGTAACATGGTCGACGAAATACATTAATAATTTAAAATACGCCCTCGATTTCTTAAGAAATAAATAGACAAAAATAGGGTAAGTGTATTATTGTATTCTTTTCTTATTATTATTCACATTTCTATACTAAGCTACTAAAGTGCTTGGCAACTTACAAACTGATCCCGAGACGCGACAAAGTCACGTCTGTATACTTTTAAGTGGTGGTACTACCCTGGATCGACAGACAATGTAATGAAGCCTCTACGATTATGGGCACGCCAGCTTTTATAAGAATGTTCTGGATTAAATCCATAAATACTATTCTGGGTCGTCTCTATTAAGTATATCTTTTCACCCACCATCGATTAATAAATCTCTAATTTCCTAAGTAAGTGAGCAGAGACAATGGAGCGCCACTTGAATAACATTTTTTCTCCAAGACCATTCACAGTCTTTGCCTATCCCTGTGGTAAAAAGGCGTGACGATTGATTGATAATTAACTAATAATAGTTATTTATTAAGTGAGCAGAGACAATGGAGCGCCACTTGAAACAATTTTTTTTCTCTAAGACCATTCACAGTCTCTGCCTATCCCTGTAGTAAAAAGGCGTGAAGATTGATTGATAATTAACTAATAATAGTTATTTATAAGTGCCAGGATCAAATTACCAGACTTTAGAATTTACCACTATCCGCCTCTCTACCACTTGAAATATTATTTATGCATAAAAAACAATAATAAAAATAGGATGAGTAAAAGTACGAGTAGATTGACGAAAGGAATTTATAAATCTGATGTAAATGGATTCGTTAAACAGGGCAGGGAGGGTGTTTTTTGATCAAATCGGAGACATCCTCATAAAAGCTGGGATGCCTAGTGCCCACAACCGTAGAGCTTGTATAAAAAGAATTGTGGATGTAAGGGAAGCGAGGGATTTGTGTCAGGATCGTAGTAAGTTGCGCTCATTTGTCTCTGCCTATCCCTATGGGATAAGGGCGTGACAAATTAATTGATTAAAACAACAATGATATTTTTTATCTTTCATTAAGATATTAGGATTATCCTACTATAATATTTTTTTGTCAATAACTGGTACTATTACCTCAACAATTATGTAAAAGCATTCATGTCGATCACTCGTCCAACTCCATGATGCCTTTATAAACATGCTGTGACGCAAATTCAAATTTAAGACAGAAAAAACCTACAAATATATACAATTCTATGATTACTGTTTTTGTGCGTCAATAATATTCCTCGAACAACTCAAATTCAATTTGTTTTATAATTTACTCCTATTAATCATGCTTATATTTCTAAGCGAGACTAACAAAATAAACAACGTTAACAAAATAAATCAAGTACTCCACCATTACACATGCGAAAAATACGTAATGATCATCATGGTAATGATAAATAACATCGATGGTAATGATAGATAGATAAAATTCTTTATAGCACAATAAATAAAAACACATTTATCATGTACATAGGCGAGCTTAATGTCTAGTGACATTTTCTACCAGTTAACCTTTGAGATAGTAACGCATAGAGGAATATACAAAACAAGATATAGGAAAAAGAAATTCTGCTCAATGGGAAAAGGATAAGGCCAGATTAGTAGAACTACAGCTGTTGGCAGCTACTTATTCAGTCTGCTGATCTTTCAAATGTAGATGTAGATTTTACAGACCCTGAAGTCAATTTAGCCCAGCATAGTGGATGCGACCAGGCATAGTGCGGTCATATGTCAAACCACGAAAGAAAAGAATTCAAAAGTGACATGTGATACTGACACTCATAAAGACTTTCATGTCTTCCACTTTATATTTCATCTTGTATTCTGCGTATTCCCCTGTGCCCTGCCCACTGTCGCTTTGTCAGTTTCTTGTATGTCAAAATTATATAGACAACAATTTTGTATGTACAATTTGTCAATTTTCAAAGTCGACGTACAGGCGTTACAAAAAAAACCTGCATTATTACAATTATTATGGTGTTTTTTTTGCATGACAATACCACGGCACATGCGTAGCCTTTGCACGCGTAGCTATGGAATTAGGCCTTAATGCGCTAAGCTCTTTGTCAGCAATTACAATAACAAAGTGTTCCTTTGATCGTGCGAAACTTCTGCAGTGGAACATTGGCTTCAAATTCAATAATCATAAACTTATTGATTGGTTCATTGTCTTATTAATTAAACTTTCCATCACGTGTACTCTTTTTAATCACGATCGAGACTTCAATGATCGCTCAAGAGACTATAGGGTAAATAAGTAATTATACGTGAATATATTACTAGGTATATGTTGTTATTAGGGGTGACATAATTGATTAAATTGAACCCTCAAAAAAGTAGTAAAATAAGTTTTATAACTATAAAATCCAGAGGACCAGAGTTTTTAAAAAGCCAATTGAAAAGAAAAATTCTTAGTAGTATGCGGTCGGTCAGATAAATTATAACATTTTGAAAACAAAAGAGAGGCTGAGAAAGCAGAGAGTCTGAGTAAAAAGAAGTCCCAGATGAGGAGTAGGGAGAAATTGTCATTTTGAGTATTTTTTCTTCGAGATCCGGCTAAAACTCACATCGTATCGAAAAAATAATAATGTAAAAGTTGTAATTTTAAAATTTTTACAACTTCTGTAAATACTAATTTCCAACATAACCATATAGTCCATATATAATGGAGTTTGTATTTTATGCCGACCAAAAACATTCCTTATAGTGATTAATGTAATTATGAATAATTACTTTCTTTTACTTTGAATTTTCGAGGAAAATAATTACTTAAAAAGCTTTAATATCGTAATTTAGAATTAAATATTTAACAATAGTAGTTAGTGCATCATTATGAGTATATAAATATTTAGTTTTAATGTTTAAAAAATGACATTTTTATTAGTTTCCTTTCCACGTGTATACACAAGTCGAGGTCATGGCATTGTCCGTGATTTGATGTGATTAATATCATAGTTTCTAACTGTAATTACACTGTGTAATCTACCTTACCTATCACACTATATATCACAATATATAACACAATATATACATGGATTTTTTTATACATGGCATTGATTTTTATTAAATTTTTTGAGGACATCTTTTAAAAATGTCCTCCGCCGTCCCCATAACCATGAAAAAAATTGTGAATGTGAGGGAAGCGAGGGAGTTATGTCAGGATAGGGGCAAGTGGCGCTCCGTGACAATTTATTTGATTGATTGAAATTATTGCCGCTAGACATTCTCTTATAATTAGTATTACAGTCTAATAAATACACACATAGTCTAAGAAACATACTTAAATGGTATAAGGAGTATTTTTTATTATATATACATTTCTATACTACTAAAGTACTTGAATCATAGAAACAGGACAACCCAAGTACATATATCAAAAATACATTAGTACCGGTGGGTGGTTTCGAACTCGTGCTCTCGGTTTGCCACTACACCACGGTAGTCTTAAAACATTAGTATATATAATAAATATTCAGCAGAATATTTTGTATGTCTAAATAGTGCTTCATAAACAATTTAAATAACCAGAGAAAGGGACCAGAACAACGAACCTAAACGAGATAGTCGTAACACAAAGGGAATGCTGGGCAACCGAAATTTTTAAAGTTAACGACCTCAATGAAAACCCAAAATTTTCTTAATAGAATACATTGTGAGTTCATTGCCCTAAAAGGGTCCATTAGGCGCCTTGAAAGCCTCATTCCTGAAGAAAGGAAATGAGTATCCATTCAGAGATTGGGGGCAACGTGCGCTTTGATTAACAATAATGGACGAATTGAGTTAATACCCTGGATGCTAATAGAATTGAAAGAGCTTTACGTATCCCACGAAGAGCTTAAGATAAATTAATGAAGATGAAAACTCCCAAGAAATTTAAAATTTTTACAATGATATTTTAAGAGACGCAGATATGTTATATGCGCTCCAAAGAGGCACGTTAAAACTGTGCTAATAAGCAAACCTGAACTCAATGTCGCGATGCAGAGCAACATATATTTGTCTCTTTTTCAATAAATATCATTCCGTCCTACTTCCACTTGTATGTATGCCTAGTCATGGTTGATTTCGTGCCATTTGCGAACACTTAAGCCCGTGTAGTAAATGACGTATCTACTTCATTTTACTTAAAAATAATAAAAAATCAATTTTTCTTATCACGAAATAAATCTATGATAAAAAAATGGGTCAAATTCTGACATAAAAACGATTCAGTTTGCAATTTCCTCAGTCGTCATCACTGTGCCGGCCAAAGGTGTTTTTTCACGTTTTTCACGTGAAAGGAACTTTGGGATTAAAGTTGGTATCAATAGACTTGACATTATATATGAATTTAAACCGATTTCAACAAACCCAAACATTATCAGCTCATCCGCACACTTCCTGCTGTGCAGCCAAAGAATGAAGCATGCTTCCTGTGCGTCAGTTAGTTAATATTCCTTCCTTCGCATACACACTTGATAAACAATTCAATCGAGATAACTTGGAAAAAATGCGCAGGGGCCTTATAAAGTTGTAAATACGTTAAATTCCACTACGCACTATTCCATGCGGCTATTATTAGTAGATTTTTTTAATAATCCACTAATTGTTAAATTGTGTCAAATCAATTGTCACGCCTTTTCCCCACAGGGATAGAATGGAGCGCCACCTGCCACTTTCCTCAGACAACAACCTCGCTTCCCTCACATCCATAATTTTCTTTATACAAGCTTTAAGGTTAAGGGCACTAGACCGCTTTCTAGTTTTTTTTAAAGTTTTTTATTCATTCAATCAATCAATTGTTCCCACAGACAATAGAACATACACGATACATACACAACTCCCTCGCTACCCTCACATCAATAATTCTCTTCATACGAGCTCTACAGTTATTTATTATTGAGCTCTTTTATATTCGATTTTATTAGTTTTGATTAAAACGGGGACGGGGATCCCAGAAAGAAGATTGTTCCTTGATCAAATGGTACATTGATAAAAAACAGAAATTAGCAGAGTCCATACCCAGTCTTACTGAGAAAAAGAATTAAACAAAATTTATGCGGCTTACTATCGCGTTTATTTTGGTTATTAATTAATATGTATTTTTTTTTCAAGAGCAGCCATCGTGGCGACCATGGAGACGTCGATCAATATTAACGTCAGAATAATAAAAATGTAAAATCAATAATGTTGTTGTGTTATGATCGTGGAGACAACTGCTCCATCGTGGCCTAACCCTGACAATTAAACTTAAAAAATAGGTACATAAGCGAGTTTAATGCCTACTAGGCATTCTCTAACAACTAACCTTTAGGATGATGAGAAATTATGGGCAGGGCGCAAATATACTACACACTACAATAGGCTTGTGTCAACTAACAATGAAATCAATGGATGAATGTTTCTAGACGTAAATTGTAATATTTAAACAGGGAAAACCGAAATAATTCCACATAAAAATTAATGATTATTATTATTTTTACAAATTAAAATCAAATAAATACCCCCCCTGGCTCCTCCGCTGTGAACGCCAATCAGAACGTATTTCGTCACATAGTGGTATGCCGCCATTATTGTTTTGACGCTTGGTTAACTTTTTCATACAACAGCACAAGTCACTTCGTTTTTATTCTATTAATATCATTTTTCGATAAATTGAGTGTGTTATTTTTACCTATATCGAATAATACTAGCATAAACTACCATGGAACCTGGATTTAGCAAAGCGAACAGCAATAATTTACCTAAAATTGACGCTGTTATGCTAGGCCAATTTTTCGCGTCGAAGACCGACTTTTGTTCATCGGAATTTCGTAATGTTAAAACTTCTATGTAAGTATATACAATACTAAAATACTGCTTATTATCATTTTCACTTATATTTCATTTTAGCACGTAGTCAATTAATATTTGAAGGAATGTATACCAATTGCAAATTAATTGATTTTGAGGTTAGAATTACAATGTAAATTTATAGAGATGATGGAAAGACACTACCCTGATTAAAGAAAGGGATTTGAATGACTAAAAAGAGATTAAAAAACATTTGTTTTTCATGAAATCAAATCTTTTTTAATCTCTTTTTAGTCATTCAAATCCCTTTCTTTAATCAGGGTACTATGTCGTAGTGTCTTAAGGCCTATCGCAACTTTGTGAAAGGGAAGGTTTTTAATTGCTTATTTCGAAAGTAAGAATAAGAAAAAAAAATTTTCTTTGCACCCAGGGTAACAAATAAAAAATATTAAGAAAAAGCTAATATCAAATTATATTTCAGGTCTTCAAGAGCTTCGTACGGTGACGACGCTATAAGCTACGTGCAGGTAAAGCGTGACGATAAATTATGCACTGTCAAGTGCAAGATTTGTCCTGAACACAAAGTACACGCAAAATTGTATGGATGCACACTTGTAGTGGATGAAGAAGAGGACATTATCATCTCCATTCAATGCCATGACTGCGTGGCATCAAAGGGTGGCTGCAAACATGCAATAGCCTGCCTGATGTGGATTCATCGCCGTAGTGAAGAACCTTCTTGTACCGCAGTAGAATGCTACTGGAAAAAATCCAAATTATCAAGAGTTGGTTCCAGCTTAAAATCTATGACAGCAAAAGAGCTATCAAATGGTAATACATTATTACCAGCAAACATATCAGTGCTAACAGAGTTTTTGGACGAAGCAAGGAAGATGAAAATTCAAGATTGTGAATTTTTAAAGCACCAAAATGATTTCATTTTAAGTGACACACATGCCATCTCGATGCCTCATCTTATACGCAAATACAAACACAAAGGCGTTGATGATTTTTTAAAAGACATATGTCTAACTGAATCTTTAATAAATAATGTTGAGGAAGAAACAAGAGAACAGTACAAGTGTAATTTATGGTATGAATTGAGATATGGCCGCATAACTGCTTCTAGAGCATATGAAGTAAGTCGTTGTAAGACAGCAGATGGCACACTTGTATCACTTATTTTGGGAGGAAAAATACCCGACACGGTAGCAATGAGTCGAGGCAGAGTCCTAGAAGATGAAGTCAGGAAAACAGTGGAAATTAAACTAAAAAAAAAGATAAATAAATGTGGACTTATGTTAAGTGAGAAATGTCCTATAATCGCAGGATCTCCAGATGGTATATTCCAAGATGGTATTATTGAAATTAAATGTCCCAGCAGTAGCAAAACTTACATAAATTATGTAAAAAATGGAGAACCTACAGAAAAGTATTTTGCTCAAATGCAACTACAAATGTACTTAACACAGAAAAAGACATGTGTTTTTTGTGTAGCAGACCCAGACTATGGTAATAATAAAAAAGTGACTTTGATAAATATACCATTTAACTTGGAATATATTGAAAATTTAAATAATAATAAGTTAATAGTTTTCTGGAAAAATCAAATATACCCTTTATTATATAAGAGTGTAGAGTAAATATGTGTACTTATATAGAAGTGTAGTTAATAAATATTGCTGGTAGTTAATAAATAATGCTGGCTCATGTACGTGTATAATAAAAAAAACAATCATGAAAGTTTTAGTTTTATTTTATTAAAGAATCTTGCAGATTTATCAATGCACATGCAATAATAATTATATCATCCAGTATCTTAACAAAATTAAAATTAAGGCAGGCATGTGGTCTTAACATGTGAAATTCTCGAAGGCGCCGAATCACTCTTTCTACATGTATGCGCAAACTAGCAATTTGTTTAGTTTCTTTGGCCTCGCTTTTACTCATTTGAGCTCCTTTTTCTACACTAGGAGGCCTTACTAGTGTTATACCTGATTTCTTAAGGTATTGTTCTATATGCCCAAAGCCCCTATCAGCCATGATACACATGCCACTATTTAAAGATTTTATAAAATCACATGATTCTACCACACACGTTTATACACTGGGGCACTATACAGTTTTTAAAATACGAGATTTCCATTTTTATTTCAACAAAACAAACTTTTGCCGTAAGTGAACACAATCGTTTGCCACTATGTGACGTCATTCACGACGCCATGACACTTTCTTGTGTTTTAACGCCAGATTAAAAATAATTTCTTAAAACTTAAAATATGTGTTTTAAATATAATTTTTATCATGAAATATTATTTTTTTGGGGTAATACAGGAACTAAACTAACGAAATAAGCCATTTTTGAAATTTACGACACAGGCCTATTACATAAACTACCTACAAGTATATATATACATATATGTAGGGGAAAAAAACAAACACAAGTATGTTACCAATATCGGCACAAATACAACAGTTTCCTTTGTTGTATTATCGAACGATAATATAAATAACCTTAACTATATAAATGTTTAAATAGTACAATAGACGTGTTAAGAATGTCACGAAAGCTACCCTTTCGTGGCCGCAATAATTGTGGGAGAGCCCCGCATCAATCGATACTCTCAAATGTCGCGTGATTACACTATTGATATAAATAAGGATAAAGGAAATTAGATTTGATACAATGAACGTTTTATTGTGTGAAATGTTTCTATTACTTAAGGCTTTTCATTGTGGCTTGACTTACGATAGCAGCGCGTCTCATGTTAAGCTCAAATGCGGTCAATGAATGGAGGTGACTGCTTCTACAGTATCAGTCGCATCCACTACCAACTCACAAGCTGGTCTCAAAACTTTTATTAATATTTTATTAGTACGTGCCTATCCTAAGCTACTAAACATGATTGTATTAAGTCACTAATTTACTTATAAATACATTGGCGATTGGCCTTTAAATTGTGTTCATTTAATACATTTTAAAACCTTCCGTCTTTTCTTTGTAGAACAATCGACAAGTGGAATGGTTTGCCAGCCCATGTGTTCTCTCCATCCTATAACCTTGGCTCCTACAAGCGATGCGTGAAGCACCTTTGGCCGGCATAGTGACGGCGACTGTGACAGCCGTGAACCAATTCTCGTTTTTTTTAGTTGTCGTCACTCTTGGACCTCCTCTTGCTTATCATCAGGCGGGACGTGGATAATGTCATGTCACAATAAAAAAACATCAACGTTTTGTTTGTCATGTCGAATTATGAACCTAATATACAAATTGTGAACAGTCAAATTATTATTTTTACCAAAACGTACATTCCCGGTGGCATGGTCACCTCTGTAGACAGCCAAGGTAACATGTCGACCTCCCTGTACGATACACAGGAATACTTGTGCGTGCAAAACACTGGTTTATGTGCAATTAAATGAGATTTTTTTGTGAGGCGCTTTTGAGAAATTGTAATGATTAGGCGGTACGAACGCTTCGCTCGGTTCAAATCCCGTCGCGTTAAACTTGTAATTTAAGACTGTTGTTATTGGAATTTACCAAAATTATGCAAAGTAGTTCTTTTTTGGTAAAATAAATCTTTATAGTATTTTTTAAGGTTTTGCACGCACTCTATGAAATAAAAGATTTCTCACGCTTTTTCCCCACAGGGATAGGCAGAGACAATGGAGCGCCACTTTCCACGATCCTGACACAACTCCCTCGCTTCTCTCACATCCACAATCCTCTTCACACACGCTCTACGGTTATTGCGACCCCTGACTTCTTCTTGCCTGATTGGTAAGCAATAGGCGATCCAAGAGTGCCGACACCAAAAAAATCCGACTCAGTTTACGGTTGCCTCAATCGGCCTTCCCTATGCCGGCCAGAGGGGCCTTTTTACGATTTAAATTGTTTTATTATATAAACTTTTTTTACAACTTGTTTGATACGCGAGAAATGCGGTTTGAAAGATGTAAAAAGGATTGACAAAGGGATGCTTCGATGGTTTGTATGAAGAGAATTGTGGATGTGAAGGAAGCGAGGGAGTTGTGTCAGGACTGTGTCAGGAAAGTGGCGCTCTATTGTCTCTGCCTATCCCTGTGGGAAAGAGGCGTGACAATTTGATTGATTGTTACGCTTACTTGAGAAGTAAAAAGTGTACGGCATATTGTTGAAGGTATACGTGATTAAATAAATAGATGGAATTCCATTGTTGATACAATTGTTCATTGTTTTATTGTTGTTGTGCTCTACCTACCCCTGTGGGAATTGAGGCGTGGCAATCTGATTAATGGCAATGGGCTGGCTACATCGCTCGAATAACCGACAACCGATAGGTAGGCCTCCCACTAGGACTGACGACAAAGTGAAAGTCACAAATAACCGGTGGATGCAACTGGCATCTTGTCGTTCGGAATGGCGTTTTAAGGGGGTGGACTATGTTCAGCAGTGGACGCCTTCTGGCTGATGATGATGATGATGAATTGGATTAATTCGTACGATATATATATTAAACAGTATAATAAATACACAAGGAAAATCGTAACATCAATATGCAAGGCAAGAACACCCGGCGACCATCACACTCACAGTGACAACGCAAGGCCTCACTGACACTTGTTGTTACGAAATAAACTGTTTAATCCGTGAAAAACTTTGATAAATTAGTAAGGGGAATTCCCAGGGAATGCGTGTGTGATACAATGCTATTCGAATAGGACGGACTGTTGACTAACTTCACTTAACTGATTAAAGGTGTATTTTTCTTGAAGGTCCGCAAAGAAAAAGACACCATACTAAAGTGAATTTGTTTGGATAGTTAGAGGTCACAAAATGGCGCCGATACCGTCCTATTCTTATTTTAGTCGCATTATACAGTAAACCACAGGGCAGAATATAGCTCTCCCACAAGATTTTTTATTTATTTTTACATTACATTTCTATACTAAGTGACAACCGAAGTACATATATCAAAGATACATTTATTGTATCTTTGATATATGTACGCACTGCCACTACACCACGGTCGCCTTAGATATGCATATTTCACAGTTCCAAGTAAATATTTCATATTAAAACTACTTCTAACTACGTGGTGGTGTGGTTACCACCAATTTACTGTCAATCACGTAACACGCAACTTGACGTACAATACATACAAAAGAGGAAAATACTCGTTAAATATAAAAATATGAACTAGCTGTCCCGAGCGGTTTTACCTGTGTGATTAAAAACTGTGTCTCGTGACGTAGTGAGCATGTGACAGGTCTGACCCGCCTGATGGTCCAAGGGTGCCGACGACTGTAAAAACCGAGTCTTCACGGTTGCCCCACTCGCCGTCACTATGCCGGCGAAAGGTGCTTCTTCACGCAGCGCTTGAAGGATCCAAGGTTATAGGATAGAGAGAACACATAGGCTGGCAAAGATTATTTCACTAGTCGATTGTTCAGAAAGAATATTTCACGACACACCGAACCTTTTAGTTCGACTGCCGATTCGGTCTACAAAATGCAACGGGTGTAAAAAGACGAGGTAGGAACAAGGTTGATTCTCCGTGTTATAGGCGATAGAGGACGCACAGAGCCGCCATGTCTCTACGTAGTTGCAGGGGCTCCAGAGTTCGCGTGACCTCTGCATCGCCCATTATTCGGACAGCTCGGGGCGCTGCAATGCATACCTCTAGCATACATTGGTAAGTAGTGTTTATGATAAGCAATTAGTAAAAGGAGGATTATTTTTTGTTTGTATATTTGTAAATTCTACAGCATACAATTATTGTTTACAGATATTTTTATATCAGTCAGTTAGAGAATTCAACAAAATAATATCGTAATCCATATATTTCTTTGGCCAGGATAGTCACGGCGACTAAGACTGTTTCTTTTAGTCGCTGGCGCTCTTGGACCTCCCCTTGCTTACCTTCACGCAATTCGTCGACATCAGATATCGCATTTTATTAATAAATAAATAAACTAATAAGACAGCAATTTAGATTGTGTTTGCTACCTACCTATATATAAAAACAATAAAAATCAAACAGCAAAAACTGAGAAAGACCCAATAAGAACATTACATGAATTAAACAAAAAACCTAATTTTACCAAAATTGTAAATCTAAACCAAAATAAACGCGTTAGTAAGCCGCATAAAATTGATTTAATTCATTAATCAATGTTCACGCAAAATCTAAGAAAAAGAACATTACAACATATTTTTAACCACTGGGGTATGTACAAAAGTATGTTATTTATGTTTTGTCGCACATTGGGTTATTACAACCTGTGATTTTTGCCATTGCTTTGTTATTCGCATGTCTAGAGATTTAAAGAAAATATACTTTGTTGCACTTTTTTATTTTATCACTATCTGACCTCGACTCGCTTATTAAGCAAGGTGGAAGCCCAAGAGCGCCTATGGATGCCAAAGGTGCTATTACACGCTTAGGTTGAAGGATCCAAGGTTATAGGATAGGGAGAACACATAAGCCGGTAAATCATTCCACTTGTCGAATGTTCTACAAAGAAACGACGCGCCGAACCTTCGACAGACAGAAAGGGGATGCTTTTCCTAACTTGAGTATGCATTATAGGTGTGTAAAGACCCTTGTTGTTTGTTAAAGAGCTTTTCAAAACATTTTATAATGGAACAAAGTAGATTGGCGATAAAAGACGTATAAAGCCGCCATGTGATATTAGGGCTTCAGAGTTCATATGGCAAAGTCATCATCGCAGAAACGTAGCGTACCTTGGCGGGGCCCCGTAATCTTTGGTTACGCACGTTTGGGGGCCCCGTGGCCCATGGGACCCGTATAATTAATACGGCAGATACGCCCCTGCATCATCGTCAATTGCCTTATTTTCGACAGGGATAGGAGGAGAAAATGTAGTGCCACATTCCAGGATCCTGACAATCTACTTTGATAACATAGTATATGTATAAAGTATCTACTTCAAAACCAACTTATGTGAAGCAGATGGCATCAATCAAACATAATTTATATGTATTAAGGCATCCATTCACATCCATTAAAAGCAATTCATCTTCATTAAAATTTAATTGTTTAATAATACATTGAGCCCATTTTCATATGACAAAAACAGAGCTTTTTTAATTATATTGGTTATGAACTTCTGGGGCAAATTTATTATTCTATATAAATACAAAGGGTGTACTTAATGCCGCTTGGCATTCTCTACTTTAAGAATAGTGTGAATGTTATTAAAAAAAATCCTCAGGGGTAGGCAGAGGCACCATTTTTCTCTATCCTCCCTTCCAACAACTCTTTCCCTTTCTTCACATCCTTAATTATCTTAATACAGTCACTATGGTAATGGACACTGCAGGCTCCTACTTTATTTAGGAATGTCTCACGTTTAATTATGTCATTATATTATTATTCCACTATCTTCTGATTTATTTACATCCATTCTCTCAATGATGTTAAACAAGGAATGCTTCAATGGTTTGGGCACATGGAAGGGATCAGTGTAAGTAAATTGATGAAGGAAATGGATACGTTACGTTGGATACGAAGTGGATGGATACGTTAAACGTATTCTGACGAGGGAGTACACCCTTAAGAAAGCTGGGTTGCCTAGTGCCAATAACCGTAGAGCTTGTATGAAGAGAATTGGGGATGTGAAGGAAGCGAGAGAGTTGTGTCAGGATTGTGGCTAGTGGTGTTCCATTGTCTCTGCCTATCCCTGTGACAAAAAGTGTAAATAAAGGCAAATTTTATTGATTGATTCTTTCAATGTGCCCAAACCATTGCAACATACTTTTCTTAATCTAATCTACATCTTCCAAATTATTATACATTTTTCACAAACCACTTTGTTTCTCACTATATCCACTATATACAACAACCTGAGTGACAGACTTTGAAGATTGAAAGATTCTCTCCATATTTTGTTATTTATGGAGCCAAGTATCCCCCTCCCTGGTCAGGCAATATCATTGAAGGCTATTATTATTATAAGGCCCTATGAATTGTGGTATGAAAAAGAAAAGGCTTTAGTATCAATTGTTTATAGGGAAAAATCGTAAATAATGTGGTTAGAAAAGGGTGATAGCTTAAAATTGTATTTTTCACATGTTTTACTCATATTTTTTATAATAAATACATATTTTCACGTTATATCAGGATTATTTCTCATTATTTACAAACCTTATGAAAATTAATACTTTATATTAAAAATAAATCAATCAAATTGTCACTCCTTTTTCCCACGGGGATAGGCAGAAACAATGGAGCTCCACTTGCTACGATCATGACACAACTCCCTCAATTCATTCACATTCACAATTCTCTTTATACAAGTTCTATGGTTATGGGCACTAGGCAACCCAACTCCGTATACATATACATATATATATTAACATAGCCATAACCTTAGATATATCCATATCTCACCAGTCATAGACATGACTAAACATTTTCCTCATTACAACACAAAGATATCTCAGTCTTCTAAATATGATACTTTCAACATGTGTCAGAGTACAAAGAATACATATCTTTTTGTTTAGAGAATCAACATCATGACAGCACACCAACTGATGTTAAGCTGGAGTGTGAAGATACTACTACAGTTAAATAACTTAAATAGCAGTCACATCCACTATGCTGGCTTAGATAAAACCAGCAACATACAAGCTACTTCTGAAACTTCACAGCGGTACCATCCCAGATACTGTATGACATTTATTACATGTTAACCCTGGACCTTCAAGCGAAGCTAAGAAAATCATGGCCCAGCATAGTGAAGATACCTGAGTTAATTACAGTTGCCGGTGCTCTTGGACCTCCCCCATAGCACACAGGCCAAGGTCAGATGTTGTGTCTCAAAAAATATATTGCTTCATGTTTTTGAAACAATTCATTGTCACTTAGTCATTCAATAAAACATATTGTGTTACAATTCTAACACAAATATTAAATAATACAGATTATCAACTTATTTATGGTCCTAAATTATTTTAAGTTAAATCAAAACCTACCTGCAATGTTTAAAGTTATTATAAAATGCAATATCTTCTATTTTGTCTCTGGTGGGTCACATAACTGTTTCAAAATATTAATATTGTAAAGGCTTTTTTATTTTAGTCATTAATATGTATTATTCTTATAATAACTAGTTTAAAATCATTGTTTTAAACTAAACAGTGATTTAATAATTGTGAAATAGTTTTAATACCATTGTTTTTTATTCAAATCCTTGAATAAAACTAGATTACATTTAGGCTCAGATATCATGCGTCATACATAACTACAAAAGATGTTTGGATGTTTTTGGACATGTAATTCGAAACATCTAACTTTCCACCGCCTTTGCGGTAAACAATTAGCGCGTAACAAAGCAAAATATATAAATTAACACTTACGTATTCAACTAATTGCACCAGCAAAACCAATCCCAGTAAACCAATAAATCTACCACTCCGAATATAAGCCATTATATATCACAATATAACAAAGTTTTAATTGCGAATTCACTATATATATCATATCATAATCACAAACATCACAAATATGAAATGCAAGCGAGGAAACACTAAAATGTTTTTTTGGATATGCGTCGCACTTTCCCCGCTAGCGAACGAGCACGAAATGAATGACAGTTGGCTTCAGACTTCAGAGAGACTCCTCCTTATTCAAATCACAGTCGAACACAGTGACAGAAGTCCGACGCCTATGAAAATGCATGAATTGGAGAAAACTCCACTGTAGTGCATAAAAATTGAAGAAAAAACTCGAAGCATATATCTTTATAAATGGTGTACTTAGGTATGTATGTAATTACATGTAATTAAAATTATTTATATTTTACGAAAGACTAAGCTGTATGGACTAACAATAAGTTTTCTTTGCCTCTTCAGAATGGAACTAAAGAAGAAATAATTACTGCGAGACCGTGACTGAGTCACTGATTGACGCTAACATATGCCTGACATTCGATTTGCTGTTGTAAATTTTTGGTGAAGGGAATTTCAAAATTTTTATAGATAAATTATTAAACAATTTCTAAATACATATTGTGGCATATTAACATTTAACATGGATATAGGAAAGTATAAAAATTTTGTGAGAGAATCATCTTCGGGAGAGGTAAACATCAACAAAAATAAATTGAGTGGTGATGAAGCCAAACGTTTATATCTGGAAGAAATATCAACAGAGAAACGGTTGAAACGTAAAAGAGAGAGATTAGAATCATCGCCGATACGTAAGAAAAAGAATAAAATAGGAATTTGTAACGAAAAAGATTTATTTATTGCAGCGCAAAATAATGACATTGGAACTGTATGTCCACTATTAAATGAATATCCTGATAAAGTTAATGCAATTGATGAATATGGCTGGAGTCTCCTCATGATCGCATGCCAAGCTAATTCCGTTGAACTAGTGAAAGAATTATTAAATAGAAATGCAGATACATCAATACGAGACAGAGCAGGGAATTCAGCAATAAGTTTAGTTATAAAAAACAAGAATTCGGCAATAATTGACTTATTTTTAGATAAAGAGAAGAGTAAACTTAATTTGAAGCAGGAAAAGAGAAAAGCAGAGGACCAACGAGAAGATTGTAATGACAAAACATTTGATGACCGTTTGACTTCAACAATACACAATATTAATGCCAGTAAAAAAAGAAAAACAAAGCCATGTTATAAAATTCCTGCTACAAACAGAGGGTACCAGCTTATGGTCAAAGGAGGATGGAACACCACCAATGGCTTAGGTCCTGATGGCTCAGGAACCAAGTATCCCATTAGGACAATACAAAAACTTGATAAAAAAGGTCTGGGTTTAGAAAAATTAAAAAAACTAAAGACTGAAGATATAATTGAAATAAATAGAAATAGGAAATCAGTTAAATATGATTATTATAAATATAAAAGATTGGAGATTAATTTCCGCAGGGAATTTTATTGATAATTGCCAAAAGTAAAAAAATAATTGAATATTATTTAAATATTTGATTATTAAGAGGAAAAAAACCTATTATAAAAAAATCATGCATGAATTAAAGTGAAACCTTCAAGTATGTGAAATTTTATATAACGAAACAAATGTAAAACTTCAGGAGTAGGATAATTTTAGGATTTAGTTATAGTAATATTGGTACCAAGTTTAAAAGTGATTTTACATTTTATTCACATATATACCAACATAGTGACGGTGACTTATGCAATGGTAAACTGATTTTATTTTCAGTCATCGCTCTTGAACTGCCCCTTGCTTACATTAGGCAAAGCGAAGTCCTTGCTTACATTAGGCAAAGCGAAGTCCTATGTCGAGTCCCAATAATAATGACAAATATATCATTCTCTTGCATGTTAAATCTTATAAATTAAAGCATTTGTCTCTTTTTGTTCCGGAATATCAAAAACAATATATCCATATTTGCTTACTTTATTCTATAAAACATCAATATATGAGAAAGCCCTGATCAATTTTAGTAGCAGGATGGAGCAATATTTTTTATTTGTTAAATAATATGGGCCCTCTACTCTTTTGTTGCCCTAAGGCCTCCACATCCAGAAATTAGTTCTAGTAATTAAACTAAATTAAATAACCATATTAATAAGTTTTTTACCATAAACATATTTTATTAATAAATTGAAAAAGCCATAAATATCTTTTATTTACTATTTTTCCTAAATAGTGTAAACTCTATATAGACTCTTAAGAAATTACGCTGTATAGAACATGCATCGCTTTAAGGATCCATATAGGACAGGGAGAACAAATGGGCTGGTAAAGCATTCCACTTGTCGATTGTTCTACAAAGAAACGACGCACCTAACCGTTTGACAGACGATTTGGTCGTCATAATGCGGATCCTTCCCCAACTTGTGCGGGTATCACAGATGTAAAAAGATGAGGTAGGAACAAAGTTAAATATCTCCCTGGGACATTCTTCGTGGTATAAGCGATTAAGGAGCTTGCTCTACAAACTTGCTGGGGTTCCGGAGTTCGCGTGACCTCTGCATATCAGACAGTTCAGCACTGTAATGCAGATTATCTGTCATCGAGAAGGTACTTGACAGAGCCATCCCAGAGGTGCGAACAGTACTCTGTACAACTGCGATATGGAGCCTTGTATAGTAACAGGCGATGCTTTGGCGCAAAGAACTGCCTCATCTTGTTTAGGTTAGGATGCCATATTTGGTCCCTGTGATTCAAGCTGCTGATCCCTGAGATATCTGTCCTAGGTACCGAGGGAGGTGTTACAATAAGGAAGAGACAAAACAGAGATTCAATCGTCGAATTGCCAAACCGAGTCTTGTCTGAATTAAACTATGTTCTTGTCGCCCTAATGGGTAATGCAATCAAGGACCCGGTCCAGCTATGCTACAGCCGACTCTCTCATCGCGGCTATCTCCTGTTTTCCGGCTTCAGTTAGCGCAGCAGTAATATGATCAAAATAAATAAAAAATATTTTATATTTAGTTCACAAAATATTTATTAACAAAATGGAGATTAATTTTTAAAGAAAATTTCTATATTAATTTATCTCAACGGCACTCAAGATTAGTAATTAATGTTGTGTTTATTACAATTGTTCAGTCTTTTAAAAGATATAACAAATATATTGAAAGTTGAAACTAAAAACAGTTTAGTTTCTAATACTTGTATAATGGACTCAACCTGTATTAAAGTCATGTAGCACTGCATGCATGGATATTGTCTTGATTTCTAAATATTGTTTGTCATTTTGTACCAAATAAAAATATATGTGTTTATTTTTATTTCTATAGCAATATGATTAAATCCGCTTATATAAGAGACGAGCAGTAATGATAATCTATTTTTAAGGTAATCAAGGTCACACTTTAAATAAGAAAGTTACATAAATACTGTTGTAGTTTTATTTATACGCTGTTAAAAACAAAGATTATATTTAAAAATCTAATTGTGACAGATACAACAAACTTATCAGATTGTTAATTAGTATGGAAAAACATGATTTGAGCAAAAGTGTAAAAAATAACAATTTGAAATTATACAGTTTGAAAAGTTTTTCATCAAAAACTTATAACTGTCATATCACAACTATATAAAATATTCACAATATTAACACATTGTCAGGTTTGTTTAGAATAACATTTTTTATACAAGATATAAACTTTAAAATTGTTTTGTAAAATTAGACACTATACTCTTAATATATTTTAACAATAAAAAAAATATTTTCTTAACTATCTAACTATAATCACAAATATATCATATATTGGGCGCAATAAAGTCTAAGAATCTAGCTGCTAATTCAAAACCAAAGAAACATGCTGCATTGGCGGGGAAAGCTCTGATCATGACTGGAGTAACACCTTTATATAACGCTGCTGGGCCTTCCTTTTGCATTAGTTCTCTAAACACATCCCTCATGCCTGTGTAGGTGCCTTCTGGTGCAGTTTGTAATCTACTCTTTAAAACATCAGCTGGCATACCAACCAGCCAATTAGCAATGCCGGCACACCCACCCGCAATTATACTACCTAACAATTTCATGTTAGAACTAGACTCTGCCGGAACCAATAACTCCTTCACCCATTCATAAGTCATGAAATACATGCCACTAGCAGGCACGTCACGGACAATAGTTGCTATACTACCCTTATAAATACTCCTGATACCACCCGTTGCATATAACTGCTTGGCGCAATCAAGCATTCCAGAATACTTCTGAGGCACATTCCCACCCTGCTGTATTTGCAGGAGACACTTTATTCTCTCTCCAGGAGCCATTATAGATGTGGTAAAGATACCGGAGAATGCACCAGCAAAAAACAATTCTGTTTTTGACAATGATTTTGGATCATCGCCCTTGATTATTGTCTTACCTAGCCCATAACCAAAGAAACTTATAGCGAAAATTGGCGCCACACCTGTAAGTGGAGCTGATAATCCTTTGTATAAACCACGAAAGCCTTCCTTCTTTACCGTTTTACTGAAACAATCCCATGTTCCACTATAAAGTGCAAATTCTCCTGGCTTAGGCAAGGGCATAGTTTGTAATCTCACTTTTATCGTGTCCATAGGATGTCCAGCGAATACTGTACACACGCCACCAAAACCACCACACAGGAAATATTTTACAGGGCTTGTGTCCGACATTCTTTTATAATAAACTTTCAAATACTTTCATGCAGCCCAATAAAAACAGCTGTGTGAAATGTCAAAGTCCACTTGATGCGTTCCGTTACTCGAGTATAATGTTACTTGTTCGTAAGTACAAAAATTACCCTAAATTCTTACAGTAACATAAATAATCTGCGCTATATTCTACCAATGTATCTACAATGTACCTAAGAATTTAATAGGTATATCAATCAATCATTGTAGTTTATAAGAAACTCGTAGTTCGATTATTCGATTCTAGTTTCCCGCCAGAACTCCTAATGTCAGATCGATGACTGACAGCAACATTTGACGTTAAATGATTGATGATGATGACTGATATTTTCATATTTTAAGACGGTATGTACTATTGCCGAAGTTAGCATAAAAATATGAAAATAGCATGTTCTAATCTTTATTAAATTAGTTCTTAGGATGAGTTGCTCAAAGCAGGAGATAGAGTTAAAACGTTTAGCGGCAATACAGAAGCGCAAAAACATCGTATTACAGCAGAACAATAGTGCGGGAAAATCAAATGTAACTTTACCATTAAATAAAAATGTACTTGGTTTAACAACCGCTAAATCTTTGGCTGGTCCAATTAAAACAAATGTTAATAATGGACATAAACTCTTTCATCCTTACCCAAAACCAGGAAATAGTGTTAAACCTGAAAATATACAAGTGGATACAAAAGTTGTAAGTGGTACTGTTTATCTTATTGCTGAAGATCGGTTTGAAGTTAATCCATCAGAATTTTGTGCTCCACTAATTGATATATTCAAAACATTAAGTTCTAGATGTTATGGTAAGTGTTATCTATATTATGAAAAGAATTGTTGGTGTGAGGGAAGCAAGGGAGTTCTGTCAGGATTGTTATTTAATTATCTATATAACTAATACAATCTTATAAAGATGAACTGACTGACTTTCTATCCTTATCTCAATGTTTCGGGGTACCAAA
This sequence comes from Tinea trinotella, assembly GCA_905220615.1. Lineage (NCBI taxonomy): Eukaryota > Metazoa > Arthropoda > Insecta > Lepidoptera > Tineidae > Tinea > Tinea trinotella. Next base: position 651,655 of record HG992320.1, on the reverse strand, counting down.
CGGGGTAGTTTTGGAAACAATAACAGCATCAACCAATAGGACGACCAACACCTTAGTCTTTGCATGACCAAGATGGCTGCAAAGCTCTCGAACATTTAAATAAAAAAAATGATGAAATCATTAACCAAAAATAAATGTGATAGTAAGCTGCATAAAATTTGTTTAATTTTATAATCAATGTTCGCACACAATTGAAAAAGTACTACTCAGTGCTTAATTTTACAAATGCTGTATGTGAGGTGTTTTTATATACGCACAATGCAGTCCTTAAAGATCAGATATGACAAATAATATTTCTGCCTTTAAAGTTTTCCTTCAGAACGTTGCAGATTAATATCTTTTTTATGTATTGTGACTTGACAAATGACAGCACCCCACCTGATGTTAGGCTGACATGAATGGAGGTGACTGCTTAATTAACTGTAGCAGTCTCATCCACAATCGACTAGGTCACTTCATCGTCTGTATATTTGTAAGTGGTGGCATTACCCTTGATCACCATGATACCCATGATACTTGGCACCATTGCCTACCACTCTTTGACAACCAGACCCCAACCAAATATTTACAATATATCTTTTTCTTATTAACAAATATTTGTCAATACTCATTTTAATCATTAAATGTTACAAATAAAAGCTATTAAACAAATCGACGACAGGCGTGGACGAACGGTTTAGCGATTGGTTTGTTGCGCGTAAAGTCCCGGGTTTGATCCCCAGTCGGAGCAAATATTTGTTTTGTAGCTTTTATTTGTACTATTTAATGATATTAAATATTGCAAATATTTGTTAATAAAAAAAAAGAGATGGATATATTTTGCTTCGGGTCTGGTTATCAAAGAGTGGTAGGCAGTGGTACCCAGTCTGCCGATCCGGGGTAGTAGACTTGGGTAGTTCCGGAACAAGTTACTTAAATGATATACTTCCAATCCCTGTACTAAACCACTCACTCGTTCACTGCAAATTCAAATGTGTCTCTAGTTCATTTAGTTCAGGGTCTTGCATCGCATATCCACTCACTCACCACTCCTATGATGGAACGAGATATAAACACATCGTATGTTCGTGCAAATCGTACCTAGTTACTCGTTATTATTTTCGAGTAATACCGTAAAAGGATATTTTACATATCCATTGCTCTTCTCGTGCTAAAGATAGTTTTTACACCGCGTGCATTACGAGTAATGGAAGGAAAGTATGTTGGACAGAGCCGTGCAACTGTCGTCGGCTAGTATTTTATAACGGATTTTTCTAACAAATATTTGCAGTTTTCATATTTGGATTTATATTTCATATTGTTTATTATAGTTTCTGTACATTTGTGGAAGTGTGTGATCTAAAAAAGACTTTCAATTAAAAACTATGAATCTATTTTTTATATTTTTTATTGTGACTCGGATCCTATCCTATGAATCATCTTGTGACCTTGGATCCTTCAAGCGATGCGTAAAGTAGCACCTTAGGCCGGCATAGTGGCGGCGGCTGGGGCAGCCGGAAACTGACTCGGTTATTCCAGTCGTCGTCACTCTTGGACCTCCTCTTGCTTATCATCAGGCGAGTCGAGGTCAGATGTTGTGTCACAATAAAAACAATATACGAGGTGTGTTCAAAAAGTATCGCGAATTTTGTGTTTTTTCAAAAACTATTTATTTATTCATGAATATCTATTTTATCCCCTTCAAAGTAATCCCCATGAGATATTATACACTTGTGCCAACGGTTTTTCCAATCTTCAAAGCACTTCAAAAAATCATTTTTTTTTATCTTGTTCAGCTCCTCCTTCGATGCCGTCTTTATCTCGTCAAGCGTAGCGTAACGTCGTCCTTTCATGGGCCTCTTCAGTTTAGGGAACAAGAAAAAGTCGCAGGGGGCCAGATCTGGGGAATACGATGGCTGCGGCATCACTAGTGTGTTGTTTTTGGCCAAAAAGTCGCGCACAAGCAACGATGTGTGAGCAGGGGCGTTATCGTGGTGCAAAAGCCAATTTTTGTTCTTCCACAAATCCGGGCGTTTCTGGCGGATTGCTTCGCGCAAGTTGCGCATAACTTGCAGGTAATATTCCTTATGACCGTTCTACCCTGTGGCAAGAACTCATGATGCACCACGCCCCTGCAATCGAAGAAAACTGTCAGCAAAACTTTCACATTCGACCGAACTTGGCGCGCTTTTTTCGGTCTTGGTTCGTGCGGCAGCTTCCATTGAGATGATTGAGCTTTGGTTTCCACGTCATAACCATAAACCCACGATTCGTCACCAGTTATGACCCTCTGGAGCAAATTTGGGTCGTCGCGGACAGAGTCCAACATCTCATTAGCAATGTTCATGCGATGCTGTTTTTGGTCGCAATTGAGCAATTTTGGTACGAATTTCGCGGCGACCCGTCTCATGCCCAAATCATAGAAAAAAATCGAATGGCACGAGCCAATCGATATGTTTAGGTCCTCAGCAACTTTTCTAACGGTGATTCGACGATTGGCCAATACCATTTTCTCCGCTTCATTAATTTTTTCGTCTGTTGTTGAAGTGCTCGGGCGTCCGGCACGCTCTTCGTCGTTCACATCTTCTCGGCCTTCTGAGAACATTTTGTACCACCGATAAACGTTGCTTCGGTCCAAGGTAGCTTCTCCGTATGCCACAGTCAAATTCGGAATGCATCCGCGCACTTAATTTCGTTTTTCACACAAAATTTGATACAGGTTCTTTGATCCATTTTTTTGAATAGGTAAAAATCGAAGACGATCCAAAACACGTGCAAGCAAAGCAGCTGTCAACAATTAAGTGAACATTCAAAATGGCCGAGCTTGTCGGCATAAGTGAGAGACATGAGTACCAACATAACGCCACAAAAAAAATCGAAATTCGAATATACGTACCCCGCGAAAATTCAAAAGTCGCGATACTTTTTGAACACACCTCGTATATTAAATACTCCAAATATTTGGTAATAAAAAAAGAGGTGGATTTTTGCTTTAGGGCTGGTTATCAAAGAGTGCTCTGCCTACAGTGGTACTCAGTCTGCTGATACCACCACTTACAAGTGTACAGACCGTGAAGTGATTTGGTCACGTTTCGGGATCAGCTTGTAAGTTGCCAGTTCCATCTAGGCCGGCATAGTGGATGTGGTTGCTACTCACAGTTATTGAATTGTAGTAGCAGGAATTAAACCCTGGACTTTATGTGTAACGAACTAATGTGCTATCCAATTGACTTCTATATTTCCTGTATTAAAAATGATTAAATGTTATTTTCAGATAGTAAAACAAAGTTATGGAACTTTTCAATTCATGAATATGAGAAATTCATGCACAAAGTGGCTGCACTTGCCCCTCATGTTGTTTTGGGTGGGTTGCCATCTTATGTGAAAAAAGTAAGTAAATATTTCAGAAAAGTAAGTAATATTAGAAAAGAAAGTGAGAGAATTGTGCCAGTATCATGGAAAGTGGTGCTTAATTTTCATTGGCATGAAAAATAATGATGATGGTGAATGGTATAAGCTCAATATTGAGAAGAGAGGTAGGCAGATTGTTGGTGGGTACTTGTCTATACTTATAGTCTGACAGGTCAGGATGGTACTACCACTTGTAAAATCTGTGAAGTGACTTTAATGCGGCCTGATTGAAGTTTTTTAACCGAATCTCTTAAAGTAAACGGTTATGAAATTTTATAAAATTTCATAACACTAGCAGACCCAAGCACAGGTCAACTGTTTAGGACATTAAAATTCCAAACAGCTGAAACTATAGTTAATTGTCATTTTTTTAAATTAAAAGTAACCTATGTTACTTGTAGTACCTCCAAAAATATGTGCACAAATGACAAAGTTTCATGATGATCGGTTAAGTAGTTGTTGCGTAAAAACGTAACAAACAAACTCACATTCACATTTATAATAATAGTAGGATAAAATGATATTTACAAAATAACATTTTTTCAGCTACTAAAGGAAAGTGTAATAGACCCAAAGACAATCGACTTATCACCAATTGAACCTACGTTGAGAAACCAACTTATGACATTCCAAGAAGAAGGGGTCAGGTAAATATTATTATTAGAAATTTTAACATCATGATGTTAAATGACCAAATTGTAGTAAGAATGGCTCGTGCATACAATGAACTCAGCGCCGACCATAAACAGCTTGACATATTTAATGACAGGTTCACTATATTTAAGAGGGTGGTTTCTGTTATATTCAAACCATCGTAGTTTATTTCCTTTTTTTTTCTTTTAATTTTATCTTATTTTGCATGTATTAATTATTATTATTATTTTGAACTATTTTTAATTATTTGATTATATTTTATTGTAATAATTTGCATGTATTTTTTTATTTTTATTCATTTTTTAATCTAGTTGTGTGTATACACTTTGGATTGGTGACTAGAATTTTCTACTGTTTTCTAAATGTTCCATGTTCAATTTTGTCTGCAATCTGTTGTATATGCCAATTCATAAATAAATAAATTGCCACGTTCTAACTCCCACAGAGATAACGAGATAACAGAGATAACTAAGAGAACGAAGTGTCACTTTCTACGATCCTGACAACCCTCTTGCTTCCTTCACATCCACAATCTTTTAATAATAAAAAAATGTGGATATGGATGATTTCCTTAGGGTGCTATCACACCAGTCGATTGATCGTTGATCGATTGGTGTAGTAGAAATTATCGATCGACGATCAATGTAACCTTTTATACTAAATAATATTTATACTATACCTACCTTATCGTTTTTATTCACCTCATACGCGCACCGCTCAACTCGAAGGAAGCATACGCATAATATATAGACCTAATGCGTCTACTCGATCTGACCTCGACTTGCCTGATGGTAAGCATGGGAAGGTCTAAGAGTGCCAATGACTGAAAGTGCCAACTGTTCGACAAAGAAACGACGCGCCGAATTATTTAGTTAGACTGCTGAATTCGATCGGTAGAATGCTGGTGCTTCTACTGACTTCTGCGGGTATCACGGGAGTAAAAAGACTTCAAAAAAACAGGTAATTCCCCGTGATATAGCTGGCATTACATCCTATGTGTTCTCCCCATCCTATAACCTTGGATCATTTAAGGGACGGCGTGAAGAAGCACCTTTGGCCCGCATAGTGACGGCAACTGGGGCAACCTTATAGAGACTGAGTTTTTCCGTCGTAGGCACTCTCAGACCTCTTGCTTACCATCAGGCAAGTCGAAGTGGGATGTCGAGTCACAATAAGAAAAAGCTTTGATAAGTATAGCAAGTATCACAAAATATATTTGTGTATGTTTATTTTTACCTACATATATGTATATATATATATATATATATACTTGTATGTAGTTTATGTAATTGTAGTTTGTAGTATATTTGCACCCTGCCCATAGTTTCTCATCATCCCAAAGGTTAGTTGTTAGAGAATGCCTATCAAATCAATCAAATTGTCACGCCTTTTTCTCACAGGGATAGGCAGAGACAATGGAGCGCCACTTACCACGATCCTTAAACAGCTCCCTTGCTTCCTTCACATTCACAATTCTCTTCATACAGGCTCTGTGGTTATGGGCACTAGGCAACCTAGCTTTCTTTTCCTGGGCCTGCCTAATAGGCATTAAACTCGCCTATGTACCTATTTTTAAGCTTGTTTTGGTGCATTAAAGAAATTTAAATAAAATTAAATATGTATCATGTTTACAGATTTGGTATATCGAAACAGGGCCATTGTTTGGTGGCCGATGACATGGGCCTTGGGAAGACATTCCAAGCATTAGCACTTGCAAGCTATTACAGAAGTGATTGGCCATTACTTATTGTTACTACATCCTCTATGAGGTATGTGTAGATTAAGCAATCAATCAATCAACCAAATTAGCAGAGACAATGGAGCAGCATTTTCTATCCCAACTATAGATGCATACAACCAGACTGTTGTTAACTGTTGTTTTTTTTTCACTAAAAACCATTTTAATCCGCTTTTGATGGCTTGGAACTGGAAAGGTAGGGGTAAGTACTATTGGTCCTGGTCCAATTGGCTGAGAGGACGATACCCTCCTAGCCAGCTCATCCGCCGCGTCTTTGCCCAGCGTTTCACTATGACCTTTGATCCACTATTACTCTTGATCCACTATGACCCCTGATCCACTACGACCCTTGATCCACAATGGCTCTTGATTCATTGGAAAGTTTTTTTTTATTTTATTGTGACACCACGTCTCGACTCGCTTGATGATAAGCAGGAGGAGGTCCAACAGAGACGACGACTGAAAAAACCTAGTTAGTTCCCGGCTGCCCCAGCCGCCGTCACTATGCCGGCCTAAGGTGCTTCTTCATGCATCGCTTGAAGGATGAGAGAACACATGGGCTGGGAAAGCATTTCACTTGTCAATTGTTCTACAAAGAAAAGACGCACCGAACTTTTTAGTTCGACTGCCGATTCGGTCTATAGAATGCGGAATGTCTAAATTAAATTGTATTTGTATTCCAGGGACACGTGGCAAACGAAGGTGCATGACTTGCTGCCATCAGTGTTAATGTCGAATGTCATAAGTGTATGGAGTGGCAAGGAGGTGCCGCTGATTGCTGACACGCACGTGCAAGTTGTCATCATATCATATAAACTGTGCGCGCAACAGGCGCAAGTGTTGTGTGATAAGAAATTTGGATTCATTATTATTGTGAGTGTGGAGTTCCAAAGGACATCATTCATTTTGTATGGGGACTTGGGCTTAATTGTATTAACAATTGCAAATAGAGTTTAAAATATTTTAATGTACTAAGATCACAATCAATAAATCAACCTGTCACGCCTTTCTCCCACGGGGATGGGCAGAGAGAATAGAGCTCCACTGTTATTGGAGACATCCTCAAGAAAGCTGGGTTACCTAGTGCCCATAACCGTAGAGTTTGTATAAGAATTGTGGATGTGAGGGAAGCAAGTGAGTTGTCTTAAGATCGTGGCCATTGGCGCTCCATTGTCTCTGCCTATCCCTGTGGAAAAAAGGCTTGACAATTTGAATTGGTATTTGCCCGGTCTGCTGATCCAGGGTAGTACCACCAAGCTCAAGTTTTTTGGCACCTGTGAACTAACTCGTTTTTTTCTGTCGTCGTCACTCTTGGACCTCCTCTTGCTTATAATCATGTCGAGTCACAATAATAAAAAAAGTGTACTGACCGTGACTCAGTCGCGTTTCGGGATTAGCTTGAAATTTGCCTGATCCAACCGGGCCTACATAGTGAATTTAGCTGCTACATGGACCGCACTTCAGCTTATTTATTTAGCTTATAATATATCGAGCTTTAATAATGAAATAAATTAGGTTTTTTTTCAAATTAACCCATTCTCCATTGCAGGACGAATCCCACTACTTGAAATCTCCAAAAGCCCGTTGCACAGTATCACTTAATACAGTGAGTCGTAATGCGCGTCGTATTGTACTACTGTCAGGCACGCCCGCATTGTCACGGCCGCAAGAGTTATACACACAATTAAATCTGTTACAACCAAACTATTTTAAAGGATTCAATGAATATGGTAACTATTTTTAACACGCTTTTATTAGCTTCACTTGTATGTATGTAACTATGTAACGGAATCTTTCAAATTAATTTTCACCCACTTCTAGACGTCTTCAAGAGGAATAATTTGAAATGACATCATTCATATTGTGTGGGGACTTGGGCTTAATTGTATTAACAGTTGCATACGCATTTGAAAATAGTTTAATGTACGAAGATTACAATGCAATTGGAATATAACCTTTATTATGCATAGTTTAAGTGTGTGAAATGATCAAACTATAATTATGACAGTTCAAAGCAGAACTGTTAATATGGCGTGTCTTCGTGATTAACATACGATACAAAATCCATATCTTATTTTCCAAATAACTTAATTGCACAACAATTGTATGCAAAATTATTATTAGTTTTATCAATGCAAGTATTGAAACTACCATTTATATATTTTTTCATCATTGGACATTACAAAAGTAGTACATAAAAGTCCAAAATGAATGATTTCCTTTGTACACCTCTTAAACACCGATGACAATACAATTATTTTATTTTAAAAATGTTTTTGGCTGGCATAGTGATGGCGACTGAGACAACCGTCAACTGACTCCGTTTTTTTCAGTCGTCAGAATTCTTGGAATTCCTCTTGCTTATCATTTGCTTACTTTTTAGTTCTTATTGTCATATAAGCGTGTTTCTTTAGTGTTATTGAACTATAGTTTTAGTATCTCTGCCTATCCCTGTGGGAAAAAGGCGTGACAATATGATTGATTGATTTTATTATTATTTAGTTTGTTTAAAACACTTCTTTCTATATTAAGTTTCTAAATGGCGACCATGGTGTAGTAGCAGTGCAATGGTCAACTCGCATCCCATCTCAGGGGTTATTCGTGACTTTCACTATGTCGTCAGTCCATCTAGTGGGAGGCCTACCTACGCTGCGTCTTCCGGTTCGTGGTCTCCACTCAGAACCTTTCTTCCCCATCGGTTGTCGGTTCTTCAAGCGGCCAGTTCAGCAATAGTAAGCCGCTTAAAATGTTTCATTTCACATGTGTTTTTAGGTAAGCGTTATTGTGCTGGCAAACAGACGCAATATGGTTGGGATATGTCAGGGCAATCACATTTGACAGAATTGCAAATTATATTGCATAAGAAATTCCTCATTAGGCGCACCAAGGATCAAGTATTGAAGTTGCAGGAGAAAACCAGGTATTGCGAATTATTCATTTAATATTATTACTGTAAAAATTGGGCACATGGAAAGGATGAGTGGAAGTGGATTGACGAAAGGAATTTATAAATCTCATGTGAATGGATACGTTAAACGAGGCAGGGCCAGGAGATTGTTTGCTGATCAAATCGAAGACATCCTCAAGAAAGCTAGGTTGCCTAGTGCCCATAACCATAGAGCTTGTGAAGAGAATTGTGAATGTGAGGGTAGCGAGGGAGTTGTGTCAGGATCGTTGTGCTGACTATTCCCGTGGGGAAAAGGCTTGACAATTTGATTGATTGATTGATATTATTACCATATAATTTGAATAGAAGAATACCATCACTTTCAAGTGTACAGACTGTGAAGTGACCTAGTCGCGTCTCAGTATCAGCAATGTTGCCAGTTTTATCTAGTCCGGATACATCAGGCGGAGTGTTGTCATATGTCGAGTTACTTTAATTTTAAACAAGAAAGCGAATCGTTCAAGAGCACTGGTCGGTATGACTTTTTAATTTTTTTTATTGTGACTCGACTTCTGACTTTAATCGCAGTCCCTAAGCCGGCCAAAAAAGGCTGCCTTTGTAGCCACTATGCTCCAAAGGCAGCCATATACTTAGTCGTCAATGCTCTTTAGTACTCCATTTACTTACTCTCACGCAAGTCAGTGTCACAATAAAAAATAACATTAATATTTCAGAGAATCCGTGATGTTGGACCACACCCTTTTGGAGTTTAGCAATAATGAGAAGGAGAATCTGTCACAGATGGCCGAGAGATATGTGCAGACAAAGTCATCAGAGAAACACGCAGCACTATTGTCGTACTTCAGTGAATCCGCCAAAGCTAAGATACCCGCTGTATGGTTAGTATTGTATATTTTTCCTTACTTGGCAAAATTAGTAAACAAAAGATACCGTTCATTTTGGGCTTTTATGTACTACTTGTGTAATGTCTAATGATGGAAAAATATATAAATGGTCTTTTCGATACTTGTATTAATAAAACCAATAATCATTTTGCTTTTAATTGCTGTGCATATGGATTTTGTATTATCTGTCAATCAACGCTATATTTGTTCTGCTTTGAACTGTCATAATTATAGTATGATCATTATGCACACCTAAACTATGCAAAATAAAGGATATATTCCAATTACACTGTAATCTTCGTACATTAAATTATTTTAATAAAATGTATATGCAACTGTTATTACAATTAAGCCTAAGTCCCCATACAAAATGAATGATGACTTTTGTTCAATTCATTAACCAATGTTCGCGCAAAATCTAAGAATAATCAATGTACTTTTTTTATGTAGCAAATATTTGAAACAATTAATAAGATCTGAGTGCAGTGACAAGTTCCTCGTGTTCGCCCATCACAAGTGCATGATATCAGCTATTTGTGATACATTGGATGAGATGGCCGTTCCATACATTTGTATTGTTGGATCCACGCAAGCTGGAATTAGAGCCGTGAGTTTATTATTATTTAAATTAAAAGAATTAATTAAATCTCATGTGGGTAGATGCGTTAAACAAGGCAGGCCCATGAGACATCGGAGACATCCTCAAGAAAGCTGGTTTGCCTAGTGCCCATAACAATAGAGCTTGTATGAAGAGAATTGTGAATGTGAAGGAAGCGAGGGAGTTGTGTCAGGATCGTGGCAAGTGGCGCTCCATTGTCTCTGCCGTGGGAAGAAGTCGTGACAATTTGATTTTGATTGATAAATTAAAACCATCACTATTTTTTTATTACTTTAATCATTTTTGGCCGGCATAGAGACGGCGACTGGGGCAGCCGCCAACTGACTCGGTTTTTTCAGTCGTCAGCACTCTTGGACCTTCTCTTGCTTACCATAAGGGGTCGAGGTCAAATGGCGAGTCGCAATAAAAAAACAACAACGTTAATTTGTATATGTTCGGGCACCACTGTATACCACTCTTTGGCAGCCAGAACCAAAAAATAACCCCTTTTTTTAACAAAAAATTGTAATACTTAATTAAATTAATAATATTAAATGTTACAATTTAAAGATTTGAAACAAATCTTTGCTCCGACCCGGTATCGAACCCGAGACTACGCATAACGGTTTGGTGTGCTAACCAATGAGCCGCGCCTGTCGTCAAATAATAATAATTTTGATAGATGATATATTGTTGGCCTGATAGAGAAGCTCAGAGTCGCTCAAAGAGAGGGCAATGGAGCGGATATTCGCTAAAGAACCAGAGTTAACGACATAACTCGTAGGATTTAAAAGCTGAAGTGACAATGGGCTGGCCACATCGCTCGAAGAACCGACAACCGATGGGGAAGAAAGGTTCTAGAATGGAGACCACGAACCGGAAGACGCAGCGTAGGTAGGCCTCCCACTAGGTGGACTGACGACATAGTGAAAGTCACGAATAACCGGTAGATGCAACTGGCATCTTGTCGTTCGGAATGGCGTTCTAAGGGGGAGGCTTATGTTCAGCAGTGGATGACTTTTGGCTGATGATGATTTTTTTAAAATTGTGACACGACATCTGACCTCGACCCGCTTGATGATAAGCAAGAGGAGGTCCAAGAGTGACGACGACTGAAAAACCCGATTTAGTTCCCGGCTACCTCAGTCGCCGTCATTATGCCGGTCTAAGGTGCTTCTTCACGCATCGCTTGAAGATGATACGCTGGATACAATGATGACTTGTTTTTAGGATTTAGTGGATCGTTACCAAGGGGATGATGAATGTCGTGCTGCAGTGTTGTCCACGATGGCCTGCAGCGCTGGAATCACACTGACAGCAGCCAATCTGTTGATATTTGCAGAATTACATTGGAACCCTGGGGTGAGTGCAGCGTATGGTTATATGCTCAAAGAATATTAGGACAAATTTACGTTTCTACATAGTATTATACTTTATATATATATATTATTTTCACATCTATACTAAGCTACTAAAGTGCTTGTGTCATAGAAACAGGACAACTAAAGTACAAATATATCAAAGATACATTGGTATCGGCAAGTGGTTTTGAACTCGTGCTCTCGGTTTACGTAACTATGTACAATATAGTAACTAATGTACTGAATGTAACCCCACACAGATATTAACACAAGCGGAGTCGCGTGCGCACCGCATCGGCCAGTCAGCCACAGTGAGAGTCAAATATTTATTAGCAAGCGGTACAGTCGACGATTACATGTGGCCCATGTTGCAGGACAAACTTAATGTAAGTTATGAATTAAACAAATTTTATGCGGCCTACTATAGCTTTTATTTTGTGACCACGATGGCTGCAAAACTCTCGATAATAAATAAACGCGATAGTAAGCCGCATAAAATTTGATTAATTCTTTAATCAATGTGCGCGTAAAATCAAAGAAAACATTAATGTAAGTATATTGAAATTATATCAATCAATCAATCAAAATTATATTTAGGAAAGAAATATTGTAAACAAACATGACGTTCGAGTTACCTTGTACCACCAACATCCAGAACATTTTAGGGATGTGACGTTAGAAAAATATTTGAAAGAGAAGTAAAATTTTAAGAGATTCAATTAGTTTACAAATGACTCAAAAAGGTGTTGACTCGGCAATGGTAATTTATTAGAGCATATTATATAAGTTATATAAAAAAACATTACATAAAATGCAACCTTTTCAGTACACTTATTGCTGATAATGATTTTTTCAGGTATTAAATGAAGTTGGTCTATGTAAGGATACATTTGAAACTGCAACAACATCTAGACAGGTAAGATTTTATAATAATTATAGTTTTATTCAGATGCCACTTTTGCCCCCCCACCAGCAATTTAAGAAGCAAGATAAACTCTCCTGGAAGGAGTATTATTGTATCTCATTTTAAATTACTTAATAGGCCGGTACATCAAAATAATTTTTAACCTTTTTTAATCTTTTTTTTTTAGACAATTTTGATGCACTGTTTTGGTGGGTTATTTAAAATGAGTTGCAATTATGTTCTTAGCAGGTGTTTATCTTGCTTCTCGGGTTGCCGTGCTAGGGGGGCTGACCTCGACTTGCCAGGTAAGCAAGGGAAAGTCCAAGAGCTCCGATGACTGGAAAATTTATTTCATTTTACGTTTGCCTCAGTCGCCATCACTGTGCCGGCCAATTTTAATCATAAATAATTAGTGAGAAATCGAAAATCTATCCCAGTCTTATTTTTATTGATTCTGCATACACACTTTGCGGTAAGAAGTATCCAAGAAGAATTAAGATGTGATGTTGGTTTACAGCCGTCCGTCCGTGGACAAATAATTGCTCCCATTTCTGGTTTAGCTGGGGGTTTAATCCTAACCTAGTTTATTGTAAGTTAGCATAAAGAAATTCATATGTTTCAAAATTATCCATTATTTTTTTGATTGTCTTAGGAAACAAAAAATGAGATCAGCCAATATTTAAGTCAATGTAACAAAAACTATATTCCTGGCACAAATATAAGGATTGATGAACTGAACCATAGACAAGACCACAAACAAGACACCAGTGACCATAAAGAAGATGACATAGACAAGTCATTCTTTGAAGACGATGAAGACGACGAACTATTGGCTAATTTAGAATTTTAATAAACTACATTATTTTTCAATAGTCTGTTTTATTTATTTCGATGTTTTTATGTAACATAAAACTCTCATCCTCGCCTATGCTGGCCTATTTGCGTGGCTTAGTTAAAACTATAATTTTATATTTAATCACGGTTTTATCACGGTCATTAGGTCATTGATTATTAGGGTTATCTAATATACACAATTCTATCGTAATTTTACTGACTATAAAACATGATTGCTTGTTTCCTCATATTGGGGATAATGATCAAGAAGAACTTAAAGGACATTATTCATTTTGGGCTTTTATGTTGTACTACTTTTGTAATGTGCGATGATGAAAAAATATATAAATGATATTTTGGTTACACTTTGAACTGTCATAATTATAGTTTGATCATTTTGCACACTAAACTATGCAAAATAAATAATTCCAATTACATTGTAATCTTCGTACATCTAACTGTTTTAAAATGTATACGCAACTGTTAATACGATTAAGCCCAATTCCCATACAAAATGAATGATGTTCTTTGTGCTTGTCGCTGACTTGAGCGTGCTCGTATGTACTTCTTATATTCCATGCACCAAAGAGCGAGACATCAGACGCACGGTTACAACAGAACTCATAGAAATCAAAGTTATCTAAAGTAGCAGACGGTTTCCGAATCTGACTCAAACGAACTGCGGACCGACCACGTAACTCAATGACTTCGTTTTAACAGTTAAATACCATAATGAAGTTTAATATGTTCATTTTTATTAGCTTTACCAATATCATTGAAACTCATTATCCGAATTAATAAAAGTTGTTTTAGACACCAACAGCTACTGTGTAACTTTTTGTCAAACTGAGGCTTTTCAAGGCGCAGCTAGTAAAAAAACACAATATACGCTTCATAAAAACTTTAATTATGGATACTGTATAAATGTACAAAAATATATTGTTTTTGAAAAAGCAATCAATTCCTTAAAAGTGGATTGCATGGGCCTTCACTTTTCATATCTTTGCCTGCGCAACGCAGAAGACATACATTGGGGTAAGTAACATTATCAATGCTGCAGACTGGCTGCAGATTCCTAGTGCAAGTGCACGCAGGTGGTTCTTTCACAATTTTTACCTCTTCGTCCATGTGGTATTCACATTTACCACGATACAAAATAGTTAGGTCCTTATTGACGCATTTCATCACACAATCGTTGGCATAAGTTTTGCCATCAGACCCGCAGACTGGCTTAAAATTCCTCGTACAGGTACACGCTGGATTGACATCTTCAGACTTTTCGCATGGACCGACGCTTTTGACAGTCACATCTTCTCCAGCACATTTAAGAAGACATTCATTCTGATAAGTCTGTCCATCAGATCCACACACTGGTTTGAAGCTACGCACGCAAGAGCAGGTTGCAGGAAGATCGGCTACTTTCACTTTCTCTTCGCAGGGGCCAGAACTTTTGACTGTCAATTCTTCACCGGCGCATTTTAGTAAGCATTCATTTTGGTAGGTGACACCATCAGATCCACACACTGGTTTGAAGCTGCGCACGCAGGAGCATGGCTTCTGAACAGATGGAACTTTGACTACTGTTGGGTTGGATTCGCAATAGCCCTCGTTGCCAACAGTGATATCCTTTCCGGCGCATTTCATGTGACATTTGTTGGAGTACGTGTTGCCATCTGAGCCGCAGACTGGTGTCAGATCATCCGTGCACACACATGGCTCCTGGTCGACGGACTCCTCAACAACTCGCACTTCATCATTGCAGTATGCTGAGGCTATCAAAGCCGACAGTAATAAACCTGCAAATTAAATATATATAATATATATTAATACTCTTACAAAGAAATCTGTTATCTACACCTTTTTTGGTAAGGTTTGGTTAAGTCTCGATAGAAATAAATTGGAATGCTTTTTTTTTATTGTGACTCAACATATGACAGCACCCCGCGTGATGTTAAGCTGGAGTGTGGTCCATGAATAGATGCCACTGCTACTACAATTCAATAACTGTGAGTAGCAATCACATTCACTATGCCGGCAACTTAAAAACTGATCCCGAAACGCGGCCAAATCACTTCACGGTCGTTCTACCCTGGATCGGGTACCACTGCCAACCACTCTTTGTTAACCAGACCCGAAGCAAATATCCGCAGTCCTTATAACCGATCAAAGCCTGTTTGAATTATTTATGTGAAGGAAGCAAAGAAGTGTTTCTTTGGGTCTCTGTGGATAGCGCGACAATTTGATTTTTTAAGTCTACATACATAGAGTAAGATTTACAACCTTCCCTTTGAAAAGACTCCCTTTCTCCTCTAAAATAGTCTGCTTACTGCACTTATCTATTGAAATTACTCAGCTCTGAATTTACTATACTTCTAATAGTAGTAAATGCTGTCATATGTCGACTCACAATAAAAAATGATATGTCTAAAACAAGTGCTTGTAAAGGATAAAATATCGTAAACATAAATGCCTATTTCATAATTAAATAAAAACATTACAAAATATAATATTACATATTGTTATCTATGTTTATTTACATTTTATGTCCGTTTTACAAGCGGTCATTTGACAAAAAACTAAAATAGGCACTATGCTAAGTCAATATAACAATTTTAAAAACTAAAATAAATATTTTCACGGAAAAAATAAAGATTGTACGTTTGTTTTACCAAAAGTAAATATACACAAATAAGCGCGCGCCGTAACTTTTTTTAGAGGAATGGACTTGTAGAATAATTGACAAGTGGAATGATTTACCAGCCCACGTGTTCTATCCAGGGCCGTCTTAAGCATATTCAGCGCCGGGGTGCGAAAGTCAAGGCTCCGCTCGCGTGGTCTCTGTGTAGTAGGTACCTATCGAAGTTTATGGCGGTCGGCATGCGCCATCTAGGACTCTGCGCCCGGGTGCACCGCACCCCTTGAACCCCCGGGTAAAGACGGCCCTGGTTCTATCCCTCCTATAACCTTGGAGCCTTCAAGCGATGTGTGAAGAAGCACATTAGGATGGCATAGTGTCGGCGACTGGGGTGTCCGAGAACTGATTCGGTTTATTAGACGTCGGCACCATTGGATTTTTTTTTATTGTGAGACGTCATTTGACCTCGACCTCGACCTGCCTGATGAGCAGAGAAGACCCAAGAGTGACGACAACTGAAACAACCGAGTGAGTTCACGGCTGCTCAGTCGCCGTTACTATGCCGGCCAAAGAAAACCTCCTCTTGCTTACCATAAAGCGATGTTGATATTGACGAAAAGAATTTATAAATCTGATGTGAGTGGATGCGTTAAACAAGGCAGGCCCAAGAGGGTGTTTTCCGACCAAATCGGAGACATTCTCAAGAAAGCCAGGTTGCCTAGTGTCCAAAACCTTAGTTGTTTTAGTAGCCGTTATTTTGCCGGCTTATTGAATGTACTGTCCTATTAAAATAAGAATAGGACGGGCTGTTGACTAACTTCACTTGACTGATTCATAGGTGTTTATTTCTTGACAGTCCGCAAGTAAAATACACCATACTAAAGTGAAGTTGGTTGGAGAGTTAGACGTCACAAAATGGCGCCGATTACGTCCTAATCTTATTTTAATCGCATTATATGAATAAAATTGCGGATGTGAAGGAAGCCAGAGAGTTTCATTAGTGGTGGTCTATTTCTTAGCCTATCCCCGTAATAATTATAGCGCTATAATATGATTGAATTTAGATAACAAACTCTGCATAAGCCGTACTTATATTTTTTAATCGGTTTGAAATTTAGGTTAATTGTATGTGAAAATAATGCGGGTTACCAATTTAATGTTGAATATTTTGTTGCACATGTCTTGTGAAAGCGCATACTACATTTGACGATAGGCGTGGCGCACTGGATAGGACACCAGTTTGTTAAGCATAAAGTCACAGGTTCCATTCCCGGTCGGAGCATTCTTTCATAGCTTTGATTTGTAATATATAATCATTATATTAGATATTACAGATATTTGTTAATAAAAAATAAAGAGAGGAATACCAATACAGGTACCTACTACTAGCGTATTGAGCGCCGGCGACTGAAAAAACAGACTCAATTTACGGTTGCCTCAGTCGCCGTCACTATGCATAGCCGGAGCCAAAGGTGCTTTTTCACGCTTCGCTTGATGTTTCCAAGGGGAGAACACAGAAACGCAACTGAGTCTCTTTATGATGTTTGCTTCCTTGTGTGTAAATCAAACAGATATTATATAACTTCCAAATGCCTAAATAAACACAATGATCTAATAGTTGCAATGATCTAACAAATTTTACAACTTTGCGCTATTCATTCACATAACAAAGGACGGCCAACCATTCGTTCTGGATGTTTCCACATTAGCTAACAACACTTTGCCAGGCCGGCATAGTGGATACGACTGGTAAGTAATAGCAGCACTAACAAGTATACAGACCGTAGCAGTCGCATCCATTATGCCGGCCTGGTTGAAACGTGTTCTCTCCATCCTTTAGCCTTGGATTCTTCAAGCGATGCGTGAAGAATCACCTTTGGCCGGCATAGTGACGGGTAGGCCGTAAAGACTCGGTTGTGGCTGGCTGCAAAGCTTTCACAACACTATATTAAGCGGCTAAATTTATAGTAATATCTAGATTTATAATAAATGTATAAAAAAACTTACAAAATTTAATGTCCATATCCGACGTCAGCACGGTTTGGTTTTCGCTTGACAACTAACTGGTTTTCGTGTTTTAACATCTATTTAAGATAAAAAATAATAAACACACAGGACGCTGTTGATTTGTTTCTGCTTTTGGTTCTGTAGAATATTAATACAGAATAAAAGTTTCCATACACTTATGTTTTTTTTTATTGTGACACGTCATTTGACCTCGACCCGCCTGATGATAAGCAAGAGAAGGTCCAAGAGTGACGACGACTGAAAAAACGAGTTAGTTCACGGCTGCCCCAGTTGCCATCACTATGTGTGATGGCATCGCTTGAAGGATCCAAGGTTATAGGATGGAGAGAACACATGGGCTGGAAAAGCATTTCAATTATCGATTGTTCTACAAAGAAAAGACGCACTGAACTTTTTAGTTCGACTTCCGATTAGGTCGGCAAAATCATGGAGCTACGATCGCTTGATATCCGGTAGTCCAGTGGTCCCGATGGTGTCCCAGCGCTTGTGCTTAAAACTTGTGCAGCGGAGTTGACTCCCGTCTTGACGAGGCTATACTGGCTCTCGTACGCATCGGGCTGTGTGCCTCGGGCTTGGAAGGGGGCCAATGTGCAACCGGTCCCAAAGAAGGGCGACCGCTCGGACCCGTCAAACTACCGTCCAATTGCTGTAACCTCAGTACTGTGCAAGGTTATGGAGCGAATAATTAATATTCGCCTCATGGCCTACCTGGAGGGTCACCAGCTGATCAATGACCGTCAATATGGCTTCAGGCCGAAACGGTCAACTGGTGATCTTCTAGCGTACACCACGCACGTCTGGGGTGAAGCGTTGGATGGTAATGGAGAAGCCCTTGCTGTTGGCTTGGACATCTCCAAAGCGTTTGACAGGGTCTGGCACAGGGGCCTTTTATCCAAGCTCGAGGCATACGGTTTACCTGACCGTCTGCGGGGCTGGATAGCTGACTTCCTGCATGGCCGCTCCATACGCGTCGTTGTGGATGGAAGCGCGTCGCGCAGGATGTCGGTGAATGCCGGCGTCCCTTAGGGCTCCGTGCTGTCGCCGACTTTGTTCCTTCTGCATATCAATGACATGCTGGACCTCGGATCCGGCATTCATTGCTATGCAGACGACAGCACGGTGCATGGACGCTACACTGCCCGCCCCGCATCCGGCAAACAGGAGATAGCCGATATGAGAGAGTCTGTTGTAGCGGGACTGAACCGGGTTCTTGATCGTATTACCCACTGGGGCGACAAGAACCTGGTTCAGTTCAACGCAGACAAGACTCAGGTATGCGCGTTCTCGATGAAAAAATCCCCGTTTACTCCCCTTCCCTCTCTTTGTAACATCTCCCTCAGTGCTTCGGACAGACTGGACATTCTTGGAATGTCCCTTCGCTGCGACCTGAATCACAGGGACCACATCGAGCGGGCCATTAAGACCACCTCCCGCAAACTTGGCATCCTGAACAAGGTGCGGCGGTTCTTCGCGCCGGAGCTTCGCCTGCTACTTTACAAGGCACAGATTCGCTCTTGCGCGGAGTACTGTTCGCACCTCTGGGACGGCTCTGCCAAGTATCTTCTTAATGCCCTGGATTCATTGCAGCGCCGAGCTGTCCGGATCATAGGTGATGCAGAGGTCACGCGAACTCTGGAGTCCCTGCAACTACGCAGAGACATTGCGGCTCTGTGCGTCCTCTATCGCCTATACCACGGGGAATGTTCCGAGGAGCTCTTTAACCTTGTTCCTACCTCATCTTTTCACTCCCGTAATACCCGCACAGGTCGGGGAAAGCATCCGCATTTTATCGACCGAATCGGCAGTCGAACTAAAAAGTTCGGTGCGTCTTTTCTTTGTAGATCAATTGACAAGTGGAATGCTTTGCCTGCCCATGCGTTCTCTCCATCCTATGACCTTGGATCCTTCAAGCGATGCGTGAAGAAGCACCTTTGGCCGGCATAGTGACGGCGACTGGGGCAGCCGTGAACAAACCCGGTTTTCTCAGTCGTCGTCACTCTTGGACCTCCTCTTGCTTATCATCAGGCGGGACGAGGTCAGATGTCGTGTCACAATAAAAAAAATTAAAAAAAAATATCCGCATTATGTCGATTACATAAGTTCATTATGCAATGATTTTGTAAGTAGATAGTTTGTTAGTTTTTATTATTAGATTTTTTTTCATTGATCGGTGTATATTTTGATTACCTATTAAAAAATAAATAGCAAAATGTCCTATTAGACACTTCAATGGGAAAAATTAGACTAAAAAGTATCACAAGTTTAATAATCCTCATTTCTTATCAAGAAGTGGGATAATAAAATGAGAATTATTAGACAGTAATATGTTTATTATTTCAGGATACGTTGCAAGCACACCTTAGAGCCTCAGACAGACGTTATGTAAAAATTAAGTACTGAGTGGACTCCAGATTGCCAACTAAGATAAACTCTAAAGTGACGAGAGACATGGAAAAAAATAGCCTAGTGCTCAGCAGAAAGACAATAAAATGGACTAATAAAATGAATACTTGCTTTTTAACCCCCAACTCAAAAAGAGGGGTGTATAACAGTTTGACGTGTCTATGTATCTGTGTGTCTCTCTGTTTGTCTGTGGTACCGTAGCTCCTAAACGAATGAACCGATTACGATGCGGCTTATTTTGTTTGAGAGCTGACATGATTGAATGTAATAATCATAACTGACTGAATGAATAACTGACGCGGTTATTGAATAGTTGGTTTGCTGTTGCGTTGTGTATTGTCCTACGCATCTCTATTTCCGCGAATATTCACGCTGACATTGATAATATGAACAGTTCTTATGAACAACGGCCGACACAAAACAAACAATGTTCAGTAATTGTGTGTTTCCCAATTTACACTTCAGAATACAGAATAGTACACAAATAATTGCGCATACGAGGCAAATTATGTATTTATTATTCACAATTCTGGATAATAAAGCTATTTATAATAAAATTACCACTAGCTGTGCCCGCGGTTTCACTCGATTTAGGACCTGTATCTTGCGTCGTCCTCTTCCCCTCATTCTTATAGTACATCATCAGATACTCTAGATCAGTGTTTCCCAACGTGGAGCCCACGCCCCACAGGAGGGCAATTTATAAATGGACTCGACACGACTTTAAACCTTTCGCTTTAGGTTATTTAAATGCAATATAGATATCTTTTGATAGATATGTTTCGATAACAATTTCATAGTTATTTCTTCTAAAATTTCTTCTTTATATTTCTTAAAAGAACAAAACAATTTTTATAGACCAAAAATTATGTATGGGGGGCATATAAAATGTTATAGTGGGGCATGGCCTAAAAAGGTTGTTGAAACACTGCTCTACATCTTTGGTTTGGTTTTGGTTTTTTATAGGCCCAGGTATAAGCTAGTAAGAAACAATTTTAGTTAAATCTCCATAGATATATCTCTACATATTCCAGTGGCGGATTTACCAGCATGCTGAAGCCTATGCCGGCAAATTTTAAGGGGCGGCACATTAAGTTCATAATTTTTTTATTTCGTTTAACAAATTTAAAAATATATATTATACACACACAATTACAGACAAAATACGATATTCTTTGCTTAAAATATATTTTTTTTCATAATTCTTTGCTGTAAAAATATTCAAGGATTTGACTCGGTACCTAAGTTCTCATGATACGGGAAAAGTTGATGTAACGCGGATGATGGAGCACAAATCATAAAGTTGGAATTTTATTGACAGAAAATGTAATTGAAACCAAGGTGGACCAAGGTATCAATAAGGCCTTGATAAAGTTGAAAAGCCTACAGGCAGCAAATCTGTAAATCTGCCACTGACATATTCCTTGGATCCTCATATGCCCTATTATCAAGTACTCCAGGTCTTTAATTTAATATTTAATTAAGCTTAGCTAAATGCTCATAGTTAGAATCAATTAAAGTTAAATAACTGCAGTTCTATCTGTTATAGTTTTGCTGGTCTGAGAGGATCCATCATCAGATTCTCCAGATTTAAGAATGGACTATAACCATTTTAGTGATTGTCCTATTAAATCGGATTGGCATAGTTTCAGTGTTTAGCGCATTAAAGGAAACAAAGCGAAAAATACGATGCGTAAAAATCACCATTGGCCGCCATCGACTAAGGCATCCGTTGAAAAACGGTCTGTTTTTAAAAAAATCAGTCGTCGGCGCTCTTCTCCTTTTTACTCCCGTTTTCCAGGCCGGGGAAAGCATCCGCATTCTGTCGATATTTAGCCCCAAATTTATTTTGTTTCTATGACTAAAAGTTATGGAAACAAAGTTATAGAGAATTTAATTTCCAACATAAAATGTATAAACCCCCCTTGACATCCAAAAAATCAAATTGCGTTCTCTGACTTTTGCAACTCCTTTACCTTTTAAATTAACTATTAATGAATCTCTAAATTTTGCTATTCAAGCCTCCGCAGTCGTTGTGTCTATCCCTCAAACCTAACGGAACCTCGTTAGTATTCTCCATAACAACTTAATCGATAGATAAAAAAATCGACACTCGAGCCTAAATTACAAAAAAAAAGTGTCATTACAATATAAAAAGATAACATTTTAATATTGAATGCACAAACTAATACCCACCATAGAGATTCCATGTTTTATTACACAGATATAACAACCTTGGTTAAGTAATTTTTATTACATATATTTAATTTTACCATTAGCTCATCACAAAACTTATTTAATATCTACTACAATCATTTTAAATATGAATATTCCGTATGATGTGCTTTTACAGGTGTATCCAACATTCGATATATAAGAAACCTTATCAAAATTACATTAAATTAATATCAATCAAAAAATCTTTTCCCACAGGGATACACAGACAATGGAGCACCACTATCCTGGCACAACTCCCTCGCTTTGCTCACATCCACAATTCTTTTCATTTAATATTTTTAAAAGTATAGTAGTTATAGGTTACGAAAACTCCTGTCCCTGCAATGGCAACTATTTTATCGTTTATACCACGAAGAATATTCCGAGGAGCTCTTTAACTTTGTTTCTATCTCGTCTTTTCAGTCCAGTCTTTCAGGTCGGGACAGACATCCGCATTCCATCGAAATGATTGATAAAACCAAAAGGTTTGGCACGTCGTTTTTCGTAGAACAATCGATAAGCAGAAAGCTTAACTCATCATCATCAGCCAGAAGACGTCTACTGCTGAACTTAAGCCTCCCCCTTAAAAAGCTACTACTATACCTGGATCTATAACCTTGGATCCTTTAAGTAATGCGTACGTGGACTGTACAACCGTCTAAACAGTCGTACTCTTTAAATAAGGCGACCGTGGTGTAGTGGTAGTGCAATGGACGCAAATCGAAAGCACGAGTTAAAAACTACTTGCCGATACCAATGTATCTTTGATATATGTACTGTTTCTACTTTAGTAGTTATATAGAAACGTAAATAATAAATAAAATTGCGCTAAGAGTGGTCGGAGAAATCACTCTTATTGTCATTTAAATTCAACCAGGAAAAAGAAGGCGGCTTACACAATGGTCGTCAGAACAGAGAAACATATCTTTCTCTGCTCTGTGTATTGGGTGCATTAGCTATCAAGTGTTTCAAAATTGTATTCGAACGACGGCATTCGCACATAAAGTGTGCTAAATAAGACATAATATATAACAAAATTTAAGTTAATTTCCTCACTGATAACACTACACATTAATTGATTAAATATAAGGCGACGTTTATATTATGAAACTATGTTTTTAAATTATTGTAATTTATTGTTTAATTAGACATTTTTTTCAATTTATTGCCTACCTCT
Organism: Tinea trinotella; assembly: GCA_905220615.1. Lineage (NCBI taxonomy): Eukaryota > Metazoa > Arthropoda > Insecta > Lepidoptera > Tineidae > Tinea > Tinea trinotella. Next base: position 627,924 of record HG992320.1, on the reverse strand, counting down.
CTTATAAGAATATTGCATTAAGCTTTACATACTAATATGGATACGTCAAACAAGGCACCCCAGGAGGGTGTCTGCCGACCAAATTTTTTTAAAATTCTTTTATTGTGTCTCGACATATGACAGCACCCCGCTTAATGTTAAGCTGAAGTGTGGTCCATGAATGAATGTCACTGCTACTACAATTCAATAACTGTGAGTAGCAATCACATCCACTATGCCGGTCTAGATGGAACCGGCAACTTACAAGCTGATCCCGAAACGTGACCAAATCACTTCACGGTCTGTATACTTGTAAGTGGTGGTACTACCCCGGATCGGCAGACTGGGTACCACTGCCTACCACTCTTTGATAACCAGACCCGAAGCAAATATCCATCTCTTTTTTTTATTAACAAATATTTGCATTATTTAATGTTATTAAATATTACAAATAAAAGCTATGAAACAAATATTTGCTCCGACCGGGAATCGGACTTACGCGCAACAAACCAATCGCTAAAACGTTTGTCCACGCCTGTCGTCAAAATCGGAGACATCCTCAAGAAAGCTGGGTTGCCTAGTGCCCATAATCATAGAGCTTGTATGAAGAGAATTGTTTATATGAAGGTAACGAGGGAGTTGTGTCAGGATCGTGGCAAGTGGCGCTCCATTGTCTCTGCCTATCCCTGTGGGAAAAAAGCGTGACAATTTGATTGATTGATTGATTGAAATATTATATAAAGTAGTGATGATAATTCTTAAGAAAGACTTCTACTTAATGAATAATTAAATATTAAGCAGCAGGAACTAAGTTTGTGTAGTAGAGTTGGTTTGTGTATTAGGCTCAGGCATCCAATACTTAGTGAATAAAATTACCAGTAAAGTACCTATATTAGGCGTGTGACTGATCGACTTACAATTGATTTACCGCACGACTTCGCTTGTAATTCCAATCGCACGGAAAGAATTACTTACTGTTCTATAAAGCTAAGAAATAATAGGCTATAAAAGGCAAAAAAGATAAATAGGCTCTAAGTTAAAAGACTGTTAAAAATGGCGTTTTTTGAATCGCTCACATCTCTTCGAAAAAAAAGCAAACCGGCTGATGTTAAGCTAAAGTGCGGTTCATGAATAAAGGCGACCACTACTACAGTTTAATAAAAAAAACTATAGTTCGCGTCACGTAAGTTGGCAAGAGTAGTCAGATGCGCAGAAGTCGATTTTTAGGTGTGTTTAGAAACGCGGGGCATGAGGTAACAAAGTTCCGTGCGCGCGATTGGCTGGCCATTCGATCATCGACTCCCGCGTGGCACCTAACGCTCCGATCGCGTCCGCGTACACTTGGGTGCATTAAAATGGTGCACCAATGGTTTTCGTATCATACTAATAGTTTTACTACATATTAGTCCCCCGCCGTGTCGATAAACTCAAAAATCAATCAATTAAATTGTCCCCACAGGGATAAGCAGAGAAAATGGAGCGCCACCTGCCACGATCACGACACAACTCCCTTGCTTTCTTCACATTCACAATTCTCTTCAACTTAGTAAAAAGCTCTATGGTTATGGGCACTAGGCAACCTAGCTTTCTTGAGGATGTCACCGATTTGGTCGGAGAACACACTCCTGGGTCTGCCTCGATTAACGCATCCATGCACATCAAATTTATAAATTTCTTTCGTCAATCTACTTTCACTTAAACTACTATTATTTTTTTTATGAATCTAAAGAGACCCTTTTTTATTGCACGGCCAGTGTACATGCGCACGTTACCCCACTATGTTAAAATCTTGCCAACTTACGTGTCGCGAACTATAAATACATACGTTCGGTTAATAATTCAAATTTTGTATTGTACCTCGACATATGACTACTCCGTCCTCCGTCTGATGCTACGCTGGAGTGCTGTCTACGAATGGAGATGACTGCTACTGCAGTTAAATACCAGTAAATTAATACCACTATGCCGGCCTAGTTAAAATCGGTAACTTACAAACTGATCCCAAAACGCGACTAAGTCACTAACGGTATGTATTTTCTTAATGAACTTGATTTTGTTAAGTTGATTTTACATAGTTGCGGCTCGATGATTAACCGCTGTCGCTGTTGTCACTCAATATCTATTTTTTATTACACATTTCTATACTAGTATATAGTATAGAACAAGTATATAAAGCAACCAAAGTATATAATATCAAAGATACATTGGTAGCGTGGATAGATGTGGTTTGAAAGAAGATGTAGTGACAAGGATTGAAAAAGGAATGCTTCGATGGTTTGGGCACATGGAAAGGATGAGTGAAAGTAGATTGACGAAAGGAATTTATAAATCTGATGTGGATGGATGCGTTAAATAAGGCAGGCCTAGGAGAGTGTTTTTCGACCAAATCGGAAACATCCTCAAGAAAGCTTGGTTGCCTAGTGCCCATAACCATAGGGCCTGTATGAGGAGAATTGTGGATGTGAAGGAAGCAAGGGAGTTGTGTAAGGATCGTGGTAAGTGGCGCTCCATTGTCTCTGCCTATCCCTGTGGGAAAAGGGCGTGACAATTTGATTGATTGATTGACATTGGTAGCGGTGAGTGGTTTACCATTTCACTTCCACTACACCAGAGTAGCATTTCTCCTTTTTTTTTTTAATTTAACGTAAATAATGTATACTCGACACTCTAATAAATGTTAAAATAAAAACCGAACTATATGTCTAATCGCAAGGAAAATAATTTAATGGCCGTATTGAACAACACGTTTTTATATAAATGCAAAACTTTGTATTGAGTTCACATTGTTACGTGTTAGTTTAAATTTCAACTTTTCTTTAATATAAACTTTATTTCCCAATCCAAAATGAAATTTAAAATTAGTAAGTAATTATGCATTTTGTTTATTTTTCACTAGTTTTGGTGTACCTACCAATTTCGTACCAATCCGGCCACACTATTTTATGTAATTATGTATGATTATAGATTATTTTTGTATTTATTTATTTTAATACCTAATCCATTAATCCATGGCCTTAAGTATATTCTGATGAACACCATTTTGACCAATCGACAAGTGAATAGCTTTGCCAGCCCATGTGTTCTCTCCCTCCTATAACATTGGATTCAAGCGATGCGTAAAGAAGCACATTTGGCCGGCATAGTGACGGCGACTGAGGCAGCCGCGAACTAACTCGGATGTTTCAGTCGTCGTTACTCTTGGATCTCCTCTTGCATATCATCGGGCGGGTCGATGTCAAATGTCGTGTCACAATTTAAAAAAAGTTTCGACGCAATCGTGGTGAAATGATGGTAACACAGCACGAAAACCGTTTAATAGCCACTTGCCGGTACCAGTGTATCTTTGATATATGTACTTTGATCGTTCCGTTTCTATGATATAAAATAAAATAAAAACTACATAAACCAGTTGATTACAAACAAAGCAAATCTCTAGATATGTGTAAATCTCATTAAACCTAATCAATTAATTAAATTGTCAAGCCTCCATTTTCTAACGAAAAGGCAGAGGGAATAGAGCCGTAATTTCACCATTCTGGGTAAGAACTTGCTTTCTTCACATCCACGATAATCTTAATACAAGCACTCCCTTATAAGCAGCCAATGAATATTAGTTATTTTATGATGAAATAAGTAAATTAAATCTTATTTTATTTGTACATTTGAAAATCTTTGCTGTTTTAGCCCCGCTATAATTATGAAAATGTAATAATTAGAATTAAGCCAACAAATCTTGTAATTCTGCGCTTACGGCTTTGTGGACCCCCTCTTTAAAATGTCTTTGATTCGATCACAGAATATTCTTCATGGACGTTGCCATTTTACTTACCTACCGCCAATGATATTAAGCAAACTGAAGTAGAAGATACGTTATATACACCAGTTTATGTGTTCGCAAATGGCACGTGTTTGAACGGTCAACCACTACGAAGTGGAAGTAAGACAGAATGATATTTACTAAAAGCGAAATAGAGACAAATATATGTTGCTCTGCATCGCGACACTGAGTTCAGGTTTGCTTATTAGCATAGTTTTAACGTGCTTTGTTCGGAGCGCATATAACATATCTGCGTCATTTCTTATTAAAATATCATTGCCTAGCTTTAATTGATTATTCCTTTCATATGTTGCCTTTTATAATAATGCTCGTGAATGTCCTACTGCATCTAAACATTTACTATTTCTGTTGCAGCTCTATTGTTAGCTATATTAATGGTCACAAGTGTGTTGGCGAAAAACCCACGTCGCCATATTGAAACACCGTCTTGTTCATGCACCAAGATATATATCCCAGTGTGTGGCTCAGATGGCGTAGTTTATCCAAACACATGTGTTTTTGAATGCAGGAATAGAGGTCTCCAAGCTAAAAACTATGAAGGCATATACATTGCAGAGTGGACCGTTTGCGGTGGCTATCCTAAATAAAGTAAAATATTTAAACAAACAATTTTGTTTATTAAATATATATTATGCATAATATATTATTTGCTTTTTTATTCGACTTTTATTTATTAAAAAGAATAGGTACTTAGTTATTAAAAAAACGCGTTTCGGAATTAGTTTTTAAGGTGCTGATTCGAATTAGGCCGGCATAGTGGATACAGATACTACATGCAGTTATTCTGTACTAGCCGTTGCATCTATTAAAATGGACCGCACTTTTATCATCATGCGGGATGCTGTCGTATGTTGAGCTAATATAAGCTATTTTATTTTAATTAAATTTTTATTATTATACGTCTCTATACTAAGCTGCTAAAGTGCTTGTATCATAGAAACAGGACAACCAAAGTATATATATCAAAGATACATTGGTACCCTTGAGTGGTTTCGAACCCGTGCCACTCGGATTACGTAGCCATTGCACTGCCACTACACCACGGTCGCCTTTTAAATATATACCGGTCATGGAAACCTTATACGAAAAGTATCGTGTGACCGCTCAGAACACAGCGCCTATGCAAGCAATCAAATTGTCACGGCTTTTTCCCAGATGGATAGGCAGAGACAATGGAGCGACACTTGCCACCATCCTGACCCAACTCCCTCGCTTCCCTCACATACACAATTTTTTTTCATACATACTAATTATGTCGTCCAAACCTTTCTATGTATTTTTGGTATAATGCGATTAAAATAAGAATAGGTCTGAGTCGGCGCCATTTTGTGACGTTTAACTTTCTCTTTAGTATGGTGTCATTTTCTTTGCGGACCGTTGCCGAAGAAAAAGACACCTTTGAATTAGTCAAGTGAAGTTGTCAACAGCCAGTCCTATTCTTATTCTACTAGCGTAGTAACAGCATACAACTTTATTTCAGTTCTTGTATTGGCATTAATGTTCGTGGCAGTGACACCTAAACCCCAATGGCGCTGGGATGGCTGGCAGGAGGCAGACTGTCTCTGCACAACTGAATATGAACCAATTTGCGCATCAGACATGAAACGCTACCGAAATATATGCACATTCCAATGTAGATTGGATTTCTTGAGAAAGAATCGTAAACCGCTGATTAGACGTGTCGATTGTGTCGCCAATTTCCCTCCTGCTGTTAAAAACTAACAACACTTTTGCTAACATCAAACTGTCGAAATGATATAAATACAAACGGACTATTTCTGAAAAATAAAATGGATCATTTAAGTATAAGAATTTTCTTAGATTTTGCTCGAACATTGATTAATAATCTTTCATGCAGCTTACCAATGATGTTTTAGGAAAGACGCAATGATATTTTTGCGGCTTACTATTGCGTTTATTATTTGTTATTATTGATTTTACATTTTTTATTATTCCTACGTTTCAAGAGCTTTGCAGCTATCGTGGTCTGCAATCGAGTTTCTCCGTCACCACGATGGCTGCAAGGCTCTCGAAACGTCGCGAGTATTTAAATTCTTTATATATTCCGCATTTTTGTTTAATTCACTTGAGTATTGTGAAAATAATTTATTCATATAGACATAGCATGCACTTCCTCTTCGTTAGATTCAACCACAGCTTAGCAAGGGCGCATGACGAGAAAAAGACCACAAGGAACACATGGTCTAAGAAAACATAAATACGGAAAGTTCAGAAAGAACTGCAGAAATACAAGTAGACTTACCAGCCTACGCATTCTCTGACCTTGGATCCTACAAGCGAATGGTGAAAAAGTACCTCTGGCCGACAGTTAATTCTTTTTTTTATTGTAACTGCTGTATATGACTTCTCCTTGTCTACCATCAGGCTAGCTCAATAAAAGGTTTGCGCGAGTCTATCGCCGAAATTGCCCATAGCTGATAGACACCTAGAGCAATAAACCTAGCGTATCCTGTTACTATCCTTCAATAATATTTTAATAGGAAAAATAAAAGTTAGGAGAAAATATAATGAAAAGAACATTCATAACAATTATAAAAATTTAATAACAAATGTAAAATCGTAATTGCACCAATGTTTGTTTAATTTATACAAATATATTTTTTATAAAACCTTAAATATACATAGTAGTATCTATATTGTATTGTCTTAGATTTTGTGCGAACATTGATTAATTTATTTATCAGTATCTATATTTATAGTAATTTGTGCTGTCCACCGTCAAAATGAAATGGCTCGGTGTGTTGTTTCTTCCTCAAACAATTGGTAAATGAATTACTTTACCAGCCCATGTGTTCTCCCCATTCTATAACCTTGGATCCTTCAAGTAAAGCATGAGAAGTACTTCTGGCTGGCAAAGTAATGTCAACTGAGGCAACCATAAAAAGTTGATATTGTTAGTCATCAACACTCTCAGCTTTTACAATTATATCAAATCCTGTGTCACAATAATAAAATCTGGCAGCAGCAATAAATAATTTAAGATAAAACCTAGAACCCACTAGAATACAAAACTTTTTTTTAACGAAACAAGTATTTGCTCCGGCCCGGAATCAAACCTGGGACTTAACACGCAACAAACCAATCGCTAACTGTTTGTTAACGTATATCACTGGCATGGAAATAAAATGTCAAGTGTACATTAGAAACCTATGCTACTTTGGCCCCATAGTAACTAAGAAACATTATAATTTAGACAGCAAATCTTGCAACTCAAACTTATTATCCATACTTAATGTATAAACATCATCAGGCAACAGGTTTAATAGAAACATATGAGTCATCAAACCAGTAGCACCCCAAATTTTATAATCTTTATAACAAAAAACAGGCATTGGTATATTTTTATCACCCAATTCAACGTAACCTTGGTTCTTAGGATCACAAAAATGTGTCAGCGGCACTGTGAACACCTCCTCTACTTCATCTAAATTTGGTTTTAAAACTATATCATGAAAATTCTTTATTACTCCAACCACAGGTGTAATGACTATTGCACGCACTGTTGCCTGTAATGGTGGCATCTCTGTCCAAACGTCTATGTATTTCCGTGACAAACCTAACTCCTCTTCCGTCTCCCGTAGAGCTGTCTCCAACGATGTCTCTCCTTCGTCTTTCATTCCACCAGGGAATGACACTTGACCACTATGATTCTTCAATTTCTTAGACCTCAAAGTATAAAGAATCCGTACTTCATCATTCACAACGCATATCGGTATAAGAACTGCAGCGAATTTTGTTGGTTTCAAGTGAATAATTGCAGGTATCTTTTTTAATTTCTTTACACTTGTATTTCGAGATTCGTCTGAGAGGATTATATCTGGTAGTAGTTTGTCCATGTTTCTATTAAATAAACAAATCTTTTTGCTCCAAGATAAAACTACGAACTTTTAAAAATTTGGATTTGACATTTTATTTTTTAATTTCCTTAGTTCTTTGTACTTCAAGTATTAAGTTTTGTATATTTTACATCATACATATATTTTACACCACATTGATAATAATTTGTTCATTTGTGTTATAAATATTTAATACTTCGCTATAAAAATTTCACAATTATGAAATAATACACTTTTAGAACGCAGTTAATCTGTCAAAATCATCTGAATTTGACAGCTATCAATTTCTTTTCTTTGCCAATTTGACCTTTACAGTCTTGGCACTTTGATCTCTTATTATAACATAAAAGTTGTATTTATAAATGTGAACGTTGTAAAATATGCCTCATTTTAGTGTGGACAATCTATTCTCGCATCGATCGCGGGAGAATTGCATCGCAAACTTAAATAAGTTGCGTATACCTAAATACGGTAAATTGCCGACTGCTGCAGTGCTAGTACCATTGTGCGTTATAAATGGTACTGTTTCCTTATTATATACATTACGGTCGTCACAATTGAGGAAACATAGTGGACAAATATCATTCCCTGGTGGAAAATGTGACGAAGGGGAGTCAAGTGTCGACACGGCTGTGAGAGAGACTTACGAAGAAATAGGTATAAGTAAAGACCAAATAACAGTGTGGGGGTCAGGTCCAGCTGTTCCTGGACGTGATTTTAGTATACTAATAACCCCAGTTGTTAGTAATGTTGATATAAAAGTAGAGAACTTAAAGTTAAACACTGATGAAGTGGAAAAAGTGTTCACAGCACCACTGTCTGCCTTATGTGATAGTAAAAACCATTTCCACACAGAATTTAAGAATGGTATAGTTTTACCTGTGTTCATTTTTGAAGAATATAAAATATGGGGTATCACTGCTTATATTACCCACACATTTTTGTCAAGTTTATTGCCAAGGGAGGTTTATGAAAACAAAATAGGAACAAAGACAAAAATTAGCATTAACAAGGGGGACATTTAATCCTCCTACTTTTGTGATAACTAGTCAACCTGATATTTCTTTTGTAAGCACTACAGCTGTCCCATAGTTCAGTAAACGGCTTATTTATTTACATTGTAACTGTAACATATGTAAAATAAAATGTATCAATATACTTCATAAGTATATTATAATTATAGGCATAAAATAAGGATTTGAGAGGCCTTTTGTTGTACAGAAATACTCAGATTTCTTGTTATGTCTATAAAAGAGCTTATTGATCATAATCATTTGTCATTCTATATTTCACCTGCATAGAGACTGGAGATGGAGACTTGGAATAATTTGTCACTAGGATTTTTTGTATGAAGTTTCCAGACTTTTTTGTTTTCAGTGTTAGTTAATATTTTTAACAATTGAATTCATTCCTTAATATGTAATATGTAATATGTGTGTATAAATATTTATAATTGAAATAACCAAAGGACCAGTGTTGTTAACACTATAATAAAGTTTTATTTATTTTGTCTAAATCTATTGTTTCATTTATTCCACATAACTCGAAACTGACAACAGTTGGGGAAGAAAGGTTCTAGAGTGTAGACCACATACCGGCAGCCGCAGCATAGGTAGGCCTCCCACTACGTGGACTGACGACATAGTGAAAGTCATGAATAACCAGTGGATGCAACTGGCATCTTATCATTTGAAATGGCATTCTAAGGGGGAGGCCTATGTTCAGCAGTGGACGCCTTCTCACTGATGATTGTTTCATTCAATGTTAGTGGCTGACCATGACTGCCAACCGCAGGAGCTCCATGCACTGACACAATAACTTCACATCATCAAAGAGTGGTACCCAGTCTCTTACATGTATACAGACTGTATAGCGACTTAGTCACGTTTCAGGATCAACTTGAATGTTAATGGTTCCAACTAGGCAGGCATAGTGGTACATCCACTACCACTATGCCTGCCTGCTACTAACAGTTATTAAATTGTAGTAGCAGTCATCTCCATTTATATTACACCTCCTGCCTTATGTTAAGGTGCTGTCATATGTCAAGTCACAATAAAAAAAACATGGATAACTTTCTAATACTTCTGTGTTGCTTACCGTAGGGATAGAGACACTAAATCATTATAATAACTGACATGTTATTATAATTATTCACATTCACAATGACAAGAAATGATTCATAGAAAAGGAAATAAAAACAAAACCATTTTATATAGCAAAATTTATTTAATAAAACTATTAATAAAAGCTTAGCAAAAAGGCACTGAAAACGATAATACTAGAAATAGATACTAACTACTTATTATAAAGATGTATAGATAATTGGTATTACAAATAAGACAGCCTTTTCACGATTCTAAACCCCTGTCCGTTTTAACTATATTTTTTATTGTAAAGGTAAAATAAAAGGGTAATAAATAAAAAAGAAACAAAATGTAAAAAATATCCAGGTTTATTCCTTAACACTTAATATAATCTAGGTAGTAATATTTTATACAATTCCCATGTTCTCATAATATTACTGTATGCATAGTTAGCAATAATACAATCTATTACAGTGTCCGCTAAAGTCACAAACAAGATCTCTATTCAAGGAACTGTGAAAACTAATATAAAATGGGTATAAAAACGAAATTTCTCTATTTGCCTTTTATATTGTAACTTTTTAGAGTATTTAGGAGTTTTACTATTAGATGCATTCAAAAGTTTACTACAAACGTTTATGTCTTTGTAGTAAACTTTTAAATGCATCTAATAGTAAAACTCCTAAATACTCTAAAAAGTATTTAGAGTATTTCCACAGTATGACATATTGTTATTGAACAAAAAAGTGTACTTTTCAAACATATATATATATATGAAGTAGACCAGACAAGACCTTAAATTGTTTGCACCTAAAAGCGAGACGGATTGGCACAGAATGTATGACAGTGCGTTGCTCGATATTGATGTGTTTGCGGTGACCCTTCAAATCCTTTTATTTTCGCTGTAAATTATTGTTACATCGATTATGTATGAAAATTGTCCTATATTTTTTTAATCTCTTTCTTTACTACGAAAAAATGTTTTAAAGAAAAAAGGAGTTAAGATGTTTGCGACTGTAGCAGACAATATGTAGTTACAAAGTTTAATTATTATATACAATAATAAATAACTACTCTGATACACATTGCAAGAGCGAATTAAGTATTTTCTGATACAATTAAAAAAAAAAGCCGCAAGCCTATGCTTTAAACAACAAAAAAAACAACAATTAGGCGGCAAATGAAATTTTTAAAATTCCATCCAAAATGGCGACTATTTTTACAAGTACAAAAATATGTATTAGTCATTGCAAATGTACTCATATAGAATAGATGTTAGGTACGTACTTAAAAAAATATATTGTTATTGAACATAAAAGTGTACTTTTCAAACATAAATTTAAAATGAAAACAACATGGAACCTTAACCTAACCTCAAAACTAAATGAAAATTTAACAAAATACTGAAAAAGAACCAATCTATAATAATAATAATTTCGACTTATTCGTTGTAAAACAATTTCTTTATTCCTAATACTTTTCTTCATATAATTGTATATTATGAATAAAACTCTTAAACAAAACAAGATATTCTTTAAATGCCTTGCTAAAGTGAACTGGCTACAATGTTCTGTTTCTTATAAACGAAATGGAGCCGCAAAGGACGAGCCCGCACATAACAGTACAAATAAACGAAGCACAGAAGCTTTTAATTCGACTGCTGATTCGGTCGTGAGAATTCAGATGCTCCTCTCGTACTCAGAACATTGTCCATGGTGTAAAGGCTGCATAATAGTTATGCACGCTATTTCCTTGTCCTCAAGATGCTTTTTGGCTTAAGAGAAACAGAATGTGGTGTAAATATTTTTGAAAATTTTATTTTTATTGTGACTCAAATTCTGACCTAGACCCGCCTGATGGTTGGTAACCAAGAGGCGATCCAAGAGTGCCGACGACTGTAAAACAGAGTCTTCTCGGTTGCCTAAGTCGCCGTCACTGCTCTAACATAATTCAATCAAAATTAATAACTCCAAAAGAAAGTAAAGATTTTTGAACACTGATAAATTTAAGAAATAATAAAATCCTAGTAAACTGAAATATGGGTTCTCATAAAAACCTATAAACCTAGAATTTAAGATTAAAATGTAAACAAAAATAGTTATTTTGTATTAATAATTAAGGTACGGCACTACAAACAACATCTGCCAACATAATAATAAGATAAATATATTAAGTACATAATGATAAAAAAAAATGGTAGAATTACTATAAAAATATATATTTTGACATTAATACAAAGGACACCCATTGTTAGAAATACAAAGAATTACAAAAATGCTTCCATTGGCCTCCATCAATCAATCCACCTCACTTCCACAGGGATAGACAGACAATGGTGCTGCACTTACGACGATCCTGACGCAAGTCATACTCACATTCACAATTCTTTTCATACAAGCTTTGGTTTTGGGCCTGCATCAGCGTTTATTGTTTTGTCTTAGCATATGACAGCACCCACTTGGTGTTAAGCTGGAACGCAGTCCAACAAGTAGCAGTGGCATCCACCAGCCTAGTTGAAACCAGCAACTTTAAATCTGATCCCATTACGAGACTGAGTCCCTCCACAGTCCACAGTATGACCAGTATACTTAACACAATAACAGTGTACTGCGAAGTATCATGGATCAAATTGTAAGGCTATTTTTCCACAGGGATAGGCAGAGACAATGGATGATATGATTAATGGACTATGCTTATTCTGCGATACATTCGCGTATTGTATAATTTTAGTATTAATAGCAAACAATTATATTAGATAGATGAATAACAATGGGTGTCCACGTTAAACTTATTATGTACTTTCATGTAAACAACTATTTTGTATATTAAATAATAAAATATAATAATAAAGTCTCTTTTATTAAGGCATTCAAATGGAAGTCAACGGACCTATATATAACAACAACAAGCAAACGCAAATCCTAAAAAGTCAATCAATCAATCAAATTGGCACGCTTTGGAGCGCCACTTGCCACGGTCCTGACACAACTCCCTCGCTTCCTTCACATCCACAATTCTCCTAATACAAGCTCTAAGGTATATTTTTTATATTGTGACTTAACATCTGACCGTGAGTCGCCTGATGGTAAGCAAGGCAGCAACGATTGGAAAAAGCGACTTATTTCACGGTTGCCTCAGTCTCCGTCACTATGCCGGTCAAAATCATAGGATAATAATTAACGAGACGTTACTTTGGCGCCTTGTCAGTGCTAAGTCCCTATGTAACAATGAATTACACAACTCAATAGAAATTGGTTGATGGTACTTAATTTCTAGTTTCGTAATATATTCTTAGATTTTGCGCGAACATTGATTAATGAATTAAACAAATTTCAAGCGGCTTACTACACCGTCAGTTATTTTTGCAAAAAAAAAACAAAATCAAAACATCAAGCAGGGTAGTTTTGAAAACAATAACAGCATCAACCAATAGGACGACCAACACCTCAGTCTCTCCGTGACCACGATGCCTGCAAAGCTCTCGAAACGACGGAATAATAGGATAAAATTGTAAAATTAAAACCAAAATAAACGCGACAGTAAGCCACATAAAATTTGTTTAATTCTAGTTTCGTAGCGGAGCCTTGACTTTCCATCAAACACTCCTCAATTGATGTATTGCTTGGCTGTTGGTATAAGCTTCCATAAGCATCTAGACCAGTGTTACCCAACCTTTTTAAGGCTATGCCCCATCTTAATATTTTTAGGCCCCCCATACATACCTTTTAACCTTTAAAAATTGTTTTGTTGCCTTGAGAAATGTAAGTGATTACAGTTTTTTAAGAATTTGCCTTTTTTGTTAATTTGTCACCGATATCTTGCATTGCATTTAATTTTTTTTTTTTATTGTGACTCGACATATGACAGCACCCCGCTTGATGTTAAGCCAAAGTGTGGTCCATGAATGAATGTCACTGCTAATACAATTCAATAACTGTGAGTAGCAATCACATTCACTATGCCGGCCTAGATGGAACCGGCAACTTACAAGCTGATCCCGAAACGTGACCAAATCACTTCACGGTCTGTATACTTGTAAATAACCCAAAGCGAATAGATTAAAGTCGTGTCTAGTCCATGTTTAAATTGTCCCCCTGTGCGGCGTGGGTACCACGTTGGGTAACAATGTCTAGACTTTTAGTATATATATATAGGTCCGTTTTTTTTATTTTAGTATTCATTGTTCATCACCATTATTGATATCATTGACATCGATGGGTATGGAGGTCGTGAACGTCGGTGTCTCCAGCTCTTCGTGTTTCTTCATTTTTAATGACTGAAAAATATTTCACAATAAAATATATTAATATGGGGTTATTAATTGATTAATTTTGATTAGAGGACATTTATTTACATCTTTGTAAAGTTAACTGCTCAACTCAGAGTCATTACAACTGAAAAAAATTGAGTTTTATTTACGGCTACCTCAGTCACAGTCATCATGCCGGCTAAAGTATATTTCACTATAAAAAAGTCTCAATCTTTTAAATCAGTATTGAGATTTACCCAACTAATGACTATTCTAAGTTTAGCAGTAAAAAACAAATTAGCGAATAGATTAAGAGTTAGAACAATGTACGACAAATCCCCAAAACCCAAGTTAACTTGGCGCAAATAACTGCAATTGAGTAAAAACATGATTTGAGTAAAAAGGTGATTTGAGTAAAAAAGTAATTTGAGTACTTTTGTTATTATATATAAAGAGCTTTTTATACTACACGACTGCTTCTACTGTTATGCTTCTTCTGCCACACCCAACATTCACTTCCATACATTATTGTAAGATCAAGAACCGTATACAACAGTTCTAAATTATAAGCACCAAGTTAGTCTTAGTTTTGTACACCATAAAAAACACTAACAGATAAATTATTACGTCACACGCACACGATGAAAGGTGTAAAACATATCACAATGAATATTATTTTAAAATGTAAACACGTATGTATTATTTATATTCAGCAATATTGTGATGTGTTATTGTGATGCGACATCTGACCTCGACTTGCCTGAAAGTAAAGCAAGGTAAGGTCCAAGATCGCCGACGACTGACCGTTTCAAGTCGGTCTAAAATGTTATAGAAGACATGGCAAAAATTAAAAGGGTGTGTCATGCCGGCATAGTGACAGCGACTGAGGCAACCGTAAACTGAATCGGTTTATTAAGTTGTCTGCGCTCTTCGACTCCGCCTTGTTCATCAGTCAAGTCTGGGCCAGATGTTGCCGCCACTATGCTGGCCAAACGGAAGTGTAACAAATAAACAACCTAATTATTGTTCTTACATCTGTTATTACTAGTGATAGGACAATCGGGCGCTCATTACCTGCTGACACAAATATTTTCTGTGAACGGGAATCGAACCTGGGATAAACGCGTAACAGTCTGGTGTGCTAACCAATACGCTACGCCTGTCGTCTTTTGTGGGAATCAAAGTGAAGCTAGGTTTAGAAGCACTCAAATATCCGATCACTAGTTTTACACAAATATTAGCGGTGTCTTTTTTTTATTTATCATCTGACCACGACCCTTCTGATGATAAGCAAGAAGAGGTCCAAGAGAGACGACGACTGAAAATACCGAGTTAGTTCACGGCTGCCCCAGTCGCCGTCACTATACCGGCCAAAGGTTATCCAAGGTTATGGATCCAACATGGGCTGGCAAAGCATTCCACTTGTTGATTCTATAACATTTACATTGGCATCGCTTCAAGGAGTAGGTGTTGTTAGTTTGCCGAATATAATTAAAAGCTGTGAATATTATATTGTATGTAACGCAACAAATGAAGAGTGGATGTATGAAACATTGTGTAACATCATGATCACTAAATTATAGACATATTGTTTATTTTTATAATCTTTTGGAGATGCGACATTTAACAAAGGAAGGTCTAAGAGCGTTCACGACTACTGAACACCGGCAACTATTGTCTGCATTTTTCAACTTTCAACTGATTCCGCAACGTGATTAGGTCACTTCGTTCGTCATAACGTTTTTAAGTCGTGGTAGCTACCCGGATCGGCAGACGATACGATGCCAGACGACCTTTGTATATAGTACAATAAATATTCAAATAAATAAATAGGATGTCTATAATATACATGATGTTACACAAACACAACGAGCAGCGACATCCACACATACCGTTTGTGCGCTTTCCTCAATCTTAGTCCGCGATGGTGGTATCAACGCTTTCGAAGCACACTGTATATAAATACACACATATCAAGATAGAGACTCAAGAACAACTAGACGGAATCTTAGAATAACATTTAAAGAGCCGTAAGTGAGTAAGAGAGACAACCTCTTTTAAGTCTGAGAGAGAAGACACTAGGTCCATGAATGGAGCCCACTGCTGTCACAGACAAATGTTAGTAAGCAGCAGTCGCATCCACTATGCCGACCTGGCTTTCAAGCTGATAACGCAACGCAACTGATTCAATTGGGCAAACTCTCTCTAAATAGCAATTCTCACTCACTCACTAAAGCCATTATTTTTTTTGTACAAATTATTATTCTAAGATTTAAGGCATAGAAAAATAGGCTCTTTAATACCAAATTAGTTAAAAAATCCAAAAACACCCCAAGACCTATAAGAAGGATAGAATATATCTAAAAAAAATGACTAATATAAACCCCACGCCATATTTTGATAATCGAAATATTTATAGATGCCAATCAAACAAATTAACAAGCCTCGGTTCCCACAGGGATAGGTAGAGACAATGGAAAACACCAAAACATTGGATACAATATCTTCATTTAAAAGTCAATATCACATGCGTTTTCAAGCCAAATAACGCTCTAAATATAATGATATAAGGTGTCAAACCTGTTGTAGTTTGTAATGGTTAATGATATCCTGGTCGGCGGGGCAGCTCTGTGTGAAGGCATCTAATTGGTACATATGATGCATATATCTCCATAGTGCTTTCAATGAGTGAGGCACACTGAAGTCCACGAAGTATTGGCCAGCAACGCGGATGTGCTGCAGGCGAGGCATCAGCTCACAGTCGAAGCAACACATTGTGTCACCAGTCAGGAACCTGTCGTAACAAAATTACATACTCAACATTTTATAACTGCATTTATTATTTAAAAATAATAAAATAGGTCCCAATATACTACCTTGTGGGACTCTAACCATGACAATATATCTTATATAACTTTAAAAAATTGAGACGGAAAAAAATACATAAAGTTCTGGACTCTTCAATGGCAGATTGACCAAATTAGAAGAATCAAAGATATCGTTTAAATGTAGCACATTATGCTCTGTATCAAACACAGTTGATGCTAATCACCTGGTATAATAAAAGAAGAATACCTGGTGCCGCGCCTGGCCAACAATGCGTCGATCCTGCCAAGATGTGAACGTAGTGCCGCGGATTTCTGCTCATCCTTCCCTACCAACACCAACTTCAATTTGGAGTACAAATTCTCTATTAGAGACGCCACTTCCTTATCCTGACAATAAAAGAAACGAAAGGAATTATTGACGAGAACTCTCATCGAAAATCAATTTAGGGTTTAAAAAATATTAAATGACCATCGTGAGTCGGTCTAGGTCAGGGCTTCAATCATAGATTACAACTCTTGTTTTCAGTAACATTTAAAAATGAACGGGGAAAGTATTTGTTTTTATCGTATCACGAGAAATAATAACATTTACATACGGTATATTTAATGCAGTCAACAAACCATGTAGTCATCTACCCAAATATTATGGTAAACTTAAAAGGCACAGCTACCAATGTATCTTTAATGTATGTACTGTGGTTGTCCTGTTTCTATGATACAAGCACTTTAGTAGCTTAGTATAGAAATGTATAATAAAATATATACAGTGTCGGGGGGATAATACGACAATAAATTAAAACCCGGATAGCTAATGATGTTCTCAAACCACATTTAAAAAATCATTCAAAAATATCCATTACTTTAGCCACCAGACATTATTTTTCATTTTGCAATTTTACTACATGCTGTATTTGTTACTGACCCATATGACACAGGTGAAGGACCCTGATCATCATACTTATTTTTATTTAACCTACCTATGCAGTTTAAAATAATGCTAACTGAAGAAGCTACTTATTACACACTCATGTCTATTGAGAATTGAGTATGTACGAAAGAGATAACAATATGTTGTTTTATTTCTATGTTAGTCGCTTTTTGTTTAAACTTTATTTAAGTAGGTCAGTCAGTGCATCGCAGCGCCCGTGACGTAGCGCGTCCTTACGTAAGATTTTTTTATTGTGTAGTGAATTAATTGTGCGACGCTTTTTGTGATTAGTTTTGTTCATCATTATTGGCGGATGCCGCCAAAAGTCCCCGAGGCGTGCAGGTCTCCCAAAGTGATAATGCGCATAGAAATCTATGTCACTGTTCGGCAACGGTCGTATTCCCCGAGCGTCGTCGGAAGAATTGATTTCGATTGCAACAAGGTGCAAAATGCAAGTTTAGGGCTCTTACGATTCAATGATTCAGGTGTTTCCGGGAATACTATAAGTACGAAGATCAGCATGCGCATTATTAATTTGAGAATACTGTAGGTACAATGACAAGTGCGCTGTTGCCGCTCTTATCACAGGTCAGTGATCATAGGTACATTAATGGTGTTTTATTATTTTTTATATTTTTATGGTATTAAATTTGTTTGAAAAAATAATTATTTAAATTTTGATGTTAGAATTTATTTGATATTTTTTAAAGTATCCTATGAAGTAATATTGACGCTGTTTTAATTTATTGTCGTAAAATCCCCCACACGCTGTATATATATATGTTTGCATCAATGGACCTGGATGTTCAAGAGCTGTAGTCTTAAAAACACAGACAGCAGTTGTATTATTGAAAGTATTTTGCCCAAAAAATATTTGTAAACAATTATATGAATTAGAAGTCAGGTAAATTATTTTTAATATTTTACCTGTACAAATAGATTATGTCCACCAGGCACTGATTTCATGATGTGCCTCTCGATCTTCTCGTTTTCGAGGATGGCAAGTCCATTGTCGATGAGGATCGGTGGATGTGTTGCCTCGAAATTCGTGCGGAAGTCTGGTGGCGGTTTCTGCATGTCCACTGTTGTTACCTGTATAAGTAAATAATAAAAACGCGTTGTGCACTCATATAGTCCATCATCTAATGGTATAGTTTATCAGAAGATACTTAACATAGCTAAATTTTAAGGTAGATAGGTATGAAGATTTATTGGTGGCACTAAATAATGAGGACGCTCGACAAGATCTTGGTAAGACTAATTTCAAAGGATCATCCACCTTTTATAGAAGTAATGTATTTATTTGAAGATTACATACCTTTAAACTAATAGTCTTGAGTTCAGCTAATAGATAGAGGTCCATAAAGTATTCCTGGCAGAACAGACAGGCGCCCTTCCGTCGGCCATCGATTGTGGAAGCCTGGAAAGTAACAAATAAAGATCTGTTTATAATTGAATAACCAGGCCAGTCTAGCTACAGTCAGATTTTCCAGTCATAGTCTAAACTCTATAATCACAAACATAATAATCGACGAGTTTCTTGTGGCTTTGTATAAGCCATGGTAGAATCAGACCATGAGCAAGTGCATGTGCTAAGCTAATATATATAATTTTTATTTATGACTTACAACTATACTAACTATATTGTATTCAAAAAGGATTGTAAATAGGTTTAGATATCATGTATAGACCTATATTTCGGCATAGAGTATTTTATTCCAGTGGTTGCAAATTGAAAACGTTTACTTAATAAGAAGTCAAAACTCAATTGCAGCACTTGTAAAAATTATTAGCGTAACAATTGACGTATAGATGGATATATGTATTTTGGTACATGTGTATGTTGTCAGTGTAAATTGTTTTCTCAAGTGGGCACATAATTGCATAATTATACACATGCGACAGCGTTCAAACGGTAAAAGCTACTGAATATTTATGTTTCTATTGTTTGGACTTGTGTCGGGAGGCCGTCACTCATTCACAATCACGACACGACTCGATAATTTAAAACTAAAATGTATTTTGGTATATTTAAAAGAGCGGTAGACTGAGAGTTAGTGATCATTTTCCAAGTCTGCCGATTCGGGATAACACCACTACTTTCAACCATAGGAGTTTAACCGTGAAGTCCGGGGTAGTACTACCACTTACAAGTATACAGACCGTGAAGTGATTTGGTCACGTTTCGGGATCAGCTTTAAGTTGCCGGTTCCATCTAGGCCGGCATAGTGGATGTGATATTTATTGCTACTCACAGTTATTGAATTGTAGTAGCAGTGACATTCATTCATGGACCACACTTCGGCTTAACATCAAGCGAGGTGCTGTCATATGTCGAGTCACAATATAAAAAAAAAGATATATTTATTCGCAGTATGGTAGGGCCACGATATAGACGCCTAAATCATTTGCATGGTTTATATGATATCGTCTACGCCTGTAAGAGTACATCATAGGCATATACATATATTAAATGTAAAATAGCTAACAATTTCAACATAAACTGAATGTGTTTTCTCTGCATCATTGGTTGCATTGAGGCATTGTTAGGGCAGACAATGAGCCGCCTCCCTATTGACCTACTGCCTTGTGACTCATTATGTACAGCACTATGCTTTCCAATTCACGCATAAACAGGCATTGTGGAGTTCGTGTTTTGAATGTAGCTATTACTGTGAAAAAAGAATACTAGCTGCATTTGAAAATCGAAGAAACGTGTTTAACTGTGAGTAGCAATCACATTCACTATGCCGGCCATTTACAAGCTGACCTCTAAACGCAACTAAATCACTTCGCGATCTGTATACTTGTAAGTGGTGGTACTACCCCGGATCGGCAGACTGGGTACCACTGCCTACCACTCTTTGTTTACCAGACCCGAAGCAAATATCCACCTCTTTTTTTATTATTAACAAATAATTAATATAATATAATTATTAAATATTACAAATAAAAGCTATGAAACAAATATTACAAATAAAAGCTATGAAACAAATATTTGCTCCAAACGGGAATCGAACCCGGGACTTTATTGTATTTTTACTCCCGTGATTTACGCCACACAGGTCGAGGAAATCGGCAGTCGAACTAAAAGGTTCGGTGCTTCGTTCTTTGTAAAACAATCGAGAAATGTTTTGACAGCTCATGAGTCATCTAGATCCTAGATAGTGACGGCGACTGGGGCAACTTAATTTTTTTCAATTAACATTACAACTACTAAGCTACTAAAGTGCTTGTATCATAGAAACAGAACAACCAAAGTACATATACCAAAGATACATTGGTACCGGCAAGTGTTATTGAACCCGTGCTCTCGGATTGCGTAACCATTGCTCTACCACTACACTACGGTCGCCTTAATTGAGTCAGTGTATTCAGTCGTCGGCGCTCTATTAATGTCTCTATTATTTTAATGCTTCAAAAGTGTTCTTAATAACAAAATGCATACTCGTGCGTGTATCAGAGCGTTGCATCTAAAATAGTACTAAATATAATAAAATGATGATAATTATATTACAGCATTCACTGTAAATTGTTTGCTTATGCAAATAATAGCTACGTTGAATTAAACAAATTTTATGCGGCTTACTATCGCGTTTATTTTGGTTTTGATTTTAAGCCGCATAAAATTTGTTTAATTGAATAATAAATGTTCTCGCAAAATCTGAGAAAATACTATTAGCTATGTTTTATTAATATGGCTCAACATATCACAGCACTCCACCTGAATATAGACTGGAGTACTGTCCATGAATAGAGGAGACTGCTACTAGAGTTAAATAACTGCAAGCTAAGAAGTTCGGAACGTCAATTCTTTGTAGAACATTTGTCAAATGGAATTACCAGCCCATGTGTTCTCCCCATCCCATAACCTTAGATCCTTCAAGCGATGCGTGAAGAAGCACCTTTGGCCGGCATAGTGACGGCGACTGGGTCAGCCGTGAAGACTCGGTTTTCGCAGACGTCGGCACTCTTGGATCTCTTCGTGCTTACTATCAGGCGGGTCGAGGCACAATTAAAAAAAAAAACAAATTTGAGCTTCACTCGATTTTAATTTCAATGGTAATTTTCTCATGAAACACCAGTCTCACGAGAATCCTTTTAGCCACACTGAAATGTCTACAAAGGAATCCGCATGGAATACAGCAAAACTATTTAATACTTTTTTGTATTTTTTATACAAACACGGGTTGTTTTTATACAAACATGGGTTGGCAAATTGAGAAGAATGTGGTTCGAGAGGAAAACGAGAAGGGATTATATAAACATAACTAAAATAGACAACTTATCAATCAATCAATCAAATTGTCACTCCTTTTCCCACAGGGATAGGCAGAGACAATGAAGCGCCACTTGCTTCCTTCACATTTACAATTCTCTTCATACAAGCTCTATGGTTATGGGCACTAGGCAACCTAGCTTTCTTGAGGATGTCTCCGATTTGGTCTGCAAACACCCTCCTGGGCCTGCCTCGTTTAACGCATCCATTCAAATGAAATTTATAAATTCTTTTAGACAACTTATCTACTCATAATTTAACAGCTATACTCGTAGTTACCAAAGCGATAGTAGCCATTCTAAATATGATTTCTAAAACGTCCAACTAGTCACGACAATATCTTTCACAATATTATATTTACGTGACATCAAATATAACCTTAAGACATGCATTGTCTGTCACGTTACATAACCTAACGAAGGTTACAACTAACTACACTCTATTTAATTCAGTTAGATACTAACTGTAAACAAACACGTACAAACTATAACCATTATGAGTGACGATAGAGTGTTATTGTTTTATTGTGGAATATTATGACAGCACCCCCATACAGTGGCAGTCGCATCCAATATGCCGGCCTGTTAAAACCGCCTTGTTGGCCGGCATAGTGGATGTGATTGCTACTTACAGTTATTGAATTGTAGTAGCAGTGACATCCATTCATGAACCACACTCCAGCTTAGCATCAAGCTGTCATGTCGAGTCACCATGATAAAAAACCGGCAACTTTTTTCAACTTTAACGTCTTTAAACTGTGTCTAAGAAAAAAGAGAACCTTAACGAGGAAAGCATTTGAATGAAACCAACAATTCTTGTTTCTTCACATCTTCAATCCTAGAACATGGCATCATTTGGAATTACAAATACGTAAAACACAGTACTATAAATAAACTAATTTCAAAAATCAACCATGAAAATAATTTGATGCCATTTGGTCCCTTGTTGCTAAACAATTAGAACCTTATATTTTTTTATTGTTTTTTTATTTACATTTCTATACTAAGCTACTAAAGTGCTTGTATCATAGAAACAGGACAACCAAAGTACATATATGAAAGATACATTGGTACTGGTGGGTGGTTTCGAACTCGTGCTTTCGGTTTGTGTAACCATCGCACTGACACTACACCACGGTCGCCTTATCGATGTAATATTTTATACATCAAAGATAAATAAATGTCGATATGAAATAAGTTATGATACTAGCATTAATTTAAGACATTGTTATTGACGAAATGGAATACCTACCGCCGCACACCACTCTGGCTTACAGTCTTGTGTCGGTCGAGGTAAATCTAATACACGGACAAAGAAATGCTACTGTTTCATCGATTGCAAGATTTTGGTTGACTGCATTACATGGAAATCTCTTTGCAACGTCTAGTTGCAGCCTTATTCATTCGTGCGATTTTGTTTACTTTTTATGTCAAGTAATAACTAATCATAGTATAGTTCCACTGTATGACCTATGCAGGTAATAAGTGAAGATAATTTATGTCGTACGCAAATTGTATATTAATTCTATTGTGACTGGTTACTACTACAATGATAATTGCTTCTCTACTAAACTACATGTTATGAGATCTTTATTTTCCTTCATTAAAGCAAACCACAAAACTTATTAATAATATTATTATTATACAAAGCTACTATATGTGCTTGTATCATAGAAACAGGACCACCAACGTACATATATCAAAGATACATTGGTACCAGCAAGTGTTTTAAAGTGAGGGCTCTCGGTTTGCTTGACCATTTATCCATCACGGTCCCCTTAATCGTTTTGAAAATTACTATTATTATATCAATAATGATGATGAAAGCTGAATATCATTTGACTGAACATATAACTTCGACTTGAGTACCAAGAGCGGCAACCACTGCAAACACTGACTCAGTTTACGGTTGCTTAAATCGTCTGTAGTTCAATGTATTTAAAAAATATATATATCCAACAAGGCTGTGTAACAGACTGTAAATAAAAATAAAACTATGAAAAGTTGTCATGTAGAATGAACGTGTGTCTAATTAATGTCTGAATGCAAAAGGTGGGATGTCGCACGACCCATCATCGTGCGCCGAATCGTGAACACGTTTCATTGCTGAAATGAAATAGCTGTCGTGTTAACAACGTAATTGAGACAGCCACAAGCACAATAAATCACTGCGCCAAATTAATGGCATTCCACTGTGCTGTGAATGCGCCCATTAGCGCTCCAGCCGGGTGTGGCAAACAAACAAACAGAGTCAACGACACTAGCCGAACATATCAACGCACTTTCAGTTTCGTGAAATCGAAAGCGATACATCTCCCGCGGTATCGCATGACGCCATTTTTGCCAACATGGCCGCGAAAAAGTCTTAATCCGTCACGGAGTACGGCCACCAACGCCAAACAAGCAATTTGTCAAATCGAGCGCATTCGAGCCAATTTGTTGCGTTCCACTTCTGACGTCTGCCTTTCAATGACATCCTTATCGACTTGATGCAACTGAGTGTTTTTATAAAATGCATGTTACCTTGATCTAATATAAATTTAATTAGCAGTTAGTTGCATAAATTAGTAAATGTTTTAGAATCCTCACACAAATAGTCGCTGTGTTTGTGAATTTTGATTTGGTGCATCTAGAGATATCTTGAACAAATATTCTCAATTAAATTCACTTAAGATAGCCGATGCTTCGAGCGCAATCTCACTTGACCGCTAATGCAACTGGATAGTCGTTCGGGAAGTGCACTGACCTGCGACAGTGAAACGCGATCTAACGCGAGTAGCGGCCGCGAAAGTGCATCCAGACAGACCCCAACCGACAACTAATTATTATCTCGCATTACCATCTATGGACATCAACACTTTTCCCCTTGGCTTACAAATATGGTACCGTTGTAACTGACTGCAGCGGTTACTAAAAACGGAACTTCAATTCCGCTATTGCAAAATATAACCTTTTATGAGTTCATACTTGATAGAGTGATGTATTTCCAGCGGCCAATAACGGATTATGCTGTTTCGATAGGTTTATAAATGTAGAAAATGCTGAGAAGCCACATTGAATATGCAAATAATGTATAAGACCAGTCTGGTGTTCTTGGCAACCAGATTGAATTTTTCGTACAAACAATTCTAATATTGTACTGATTGATAAAGGTACATTCAAATATCAGAAATCATTTGGTTATATTTCTGCCAAATAAAATTTTAAACAACTCAGTCCAACGAACGAAAAAGGTGCCAAAAACCTTTTCAGTGCTCGTGAGAAACTTTCACATCTGGCCATGTACTGCGGTTGAGTGTGGACACAAACAAAACGAAGTGTCACCACAATTAGGGACAAACGACCACAAAAACTATAATACACTAATGCAAAGAAACTTTCTAAACACAAACTACCGTATGAGGTTAAAATGCACACAAACATTCGACACACGTTCAGAGCTTAACTTACTTAGACAATGGTAGCTTAGTAGACATAGATTATCAGGTCACATCTTCAATGGAAATCTTTGTAATTAGGCAAGAGAATTTAGGGCATTCCAAGTTTCACAGATTAACTTACGAACATTTCTACATGCGTGCGCTAAAGATACCTTACCCTAATCGTTAGGAAGCATTTCCTAGTCCTCATCGTACTTGGAATTAGAGGCTGCCTGGCATTATATCTCCTTAATACGCAATTCCAGATAACATTTTATTTGGATTAATGTATTACGATATAAAAGAAGATATAAACTGGGTAAATCATTGAAATAAACGAGAACAAATGCACATGGAATAAAAATTCGTCACTAAGGAAATATGATATCTCCTGTGTGGAATAAGCGTCATAAAATAGATAGATTTACCTATTCCTAAGATCTACCAAGTAGAAGTAACAGTACTTACACATAAGGCGACTGTGGTGTAGTGGCAGTGCAATGGTTGCGCAAACCGAGAGCACGGTTTGCCGGTATCAATGAATCTTTAATATATGTACTTTGGTCGTCATGTTTCTATGATACAAGCACTTTAGTTGCTTAGTATAGAAATTTAAATGGTAAATTTTAACGATAACTATTTGTAGTAATTGATAGTTTGTGAATTGGACAGCATATGTAAATAATTTTCCGACCAAATCGGAGACATTCTTAAGAAAGCTAGTTTGCCTAGTGCCCAAAACCGTAGAGCTTGTATGAAGAGATTTTAGGCCTGCATAGTGGCGGCGGCTGGGGCAGCCGGGAACTGACTCGGTTATTCCAGTCGTCGTCACTCTTGGACCTCCTCTTGCTTATCATCAATAAAAAAAAAGATTTGTGAATGTGAAGGAAGCAAGGGAGTTGTGTCAGGATCTTGGCAAGTGGCGCTCCATTGTCTCTGCCTCTCTCTGTGGGGAAAATGCGTTACAATTTAATTGATTGATTGATGTAATAACCATGGCAATATTTTCATATTAATAATCACTAATTTTAAACATATCTAAATGTTAGAAAGGCGTAGTATTTGGGGTCACGACCTCTGCCGCTCCTCTCGTTGAAGGCAAGAGCATGCGCAACCATCAAGGCCGTGGTATAGTGGTAATAAGGCCCTGGTTATAAACCACTTGCCGGTGACAAATAAATAGTACTTTGATCACCAGTCACAAGGACGTTTTTAGCTTAGTCAATCAATCAATTTCTATTGTCTATTGACAATTTGTCACGTCTTTTTCAGGGATAGGCAGAGACAATGGAGCGACACTTACCACGATCCTTACACAACTCCCTTGCTTCCCATTTATAGCTTAGATTTTTTTTATTTTTTTTTATGACAGCACCCTCCCTGATTTTAGGCTGGAGTGCGGTCCACGAATCCTGCTACTATAATTCAATAACTGTAAGTAGCAGCCACATCCACTATGTTGGCAACTTACAAGCTGATCCCGAAACGCGACTAAATTACTTCACAGTCTGTATACTTGTAAGTGGTGGTGCCAACGGATCGGCAGACTGGGTACCACTGCCTACCACTTTTTATTAACCAGAACTAAAGCAAATATCTGCCTCTTTTTTTATTACCCAATATTTGCAATATTTAATATAATTGTTAAATATTACAAATAAAAGCTATGAAACAAATATTTGCTTTGAGCGGGAATCAAATCCGGGACTTTACGCGTAACAAATTTGAGTGCTAACTAATCGGCCACGCCTGTCGCAATTTTTTTTGTATAGAAATGTATAAAAATTGTTGGTTATTTTTATACGCCAGCTGTTTTTGGGAGATTTTACTGATAAGTGGCAATGTGTATAATATATAACCTTACATAATAAATTAATCTGCAATGAGATAAAATGCTAATTTAAAAATAGTAAAGCCGAATGATTATTTTGTTAAAGGTCAAGGGTAACAGTTAATTAATGTGTTTATTTCTATAGTGAGAATCAGATATTCAACGATATAATGAAGTGCTTATTCAACGAGCCCGGCATAGTTACTGCGACTGCTGCGTTGCTTGTGATATTTATCAATGGTAGCAATCGTCTTCAGGCAACCCAAGAAGCAAGATAAACACCTGCAAAGAACATAATTGCAACTCATTTTAAACCACCAGAACAGTGCATCAAAATTGTCCAAAAAAGATATTCAAAGGTTTAGTATAACTTCACGCAAAACAACGTTAAACACATTAATTTATATTTAAAAAGCATTTTGATGTAGAGTCTGTCTAAGCCGAAATGACGCGCCCTCCACTTCATTTACGCACACGAGAAAATGTAAAATATGGATAAAACACAGCGAAAATGCAATTGTAATTGATCATTCAGTTGCTGGTTAGACACGAACTATATTAATATACACTGATAAAGTATATTAATATAGTTCGTAATATTTACATTCACACATTTAAATAAACTAATAAAGTGGAGGAGCGCGTCATTTATAGTTGGACAAGCTATACCGGCCTATTAAGTCATTTAAAATGAGTTACAATAATATTTCCTGCAGGTCTTTATCTAGTTTCTTGGGTTGCCGTGCTAGGGGGGCTGGTGTTGTAATTTCTTGTGACTCGACATATGACAGCACCCCGCCTGATGTTAACCTCAGAGGATGAAATGCGGTCCACGGATGGAGGTGACTGCTACTACAGATCGCAAGTAGCAGTCTTACTTTAAGCTGATACCGAAACGCAACTAAGTCACTTTACGTCTTCCGTAGACTTGGACACGGTGTGTGGTCAAATGTCATGTCAATATAAAAGAAAAATTATATTTATTTACAAAACGCTATATGATAATATAATACACACCTTCCAAGATTTATTAATGAAAAGTAAAAACAAAACAGCTACAATAAAAACTAAATACTTCCAATTAAAATGGCGAAAGGAGTCATTATCTCACAACTATGTTATCTCAAAACGCTATCTCAACATGCTGAAGAAAAATTACTATTAATTTATAGTAAAATAATTGGTTGCGATCGTGTGCGGGATGGTTGCGATTTCGGGATAATTGACGCTGGGGACAGGTGATCGGCAGGTGTCATCAATAAATAAGACCATTTGTTAAACTCCGCAGGCGAACGTGGTGTAGTAGTAGTGAAATGCTCACGCAATCCGGGAGTCTCCGGTTTAAAACCACTTGCTGGTATACATTGGTTTTGATAAACATATTGTTTGGTATTTGTTTTATATATGTATGCATTTTGGTCCTACCGTTTCTTTGTTACAAGTACTTTTAGTAGCTTAGCATAAATAAGAAAAACAAACAAAAAATAAAATATATTATAATTCGGCTGGTCCTTCAAGTCCTAATTGCAATCTAAGATCTCTGGTTTAAAACCACTGGCCGGTAACAATTTATCTTTGATATGGTCGTCCTATGATGCAAGAACTTTTAATATCTAAGCATAGAAACAAAAAGCAATCAAAAAAATTGTACAGACTTTATAATTCGACTGGTCCTTCGAGCCTGAACATTAAGGTAAACATATTACTTTAGTTTCTTCATAAATGTTATTTCCCATTTAAATAATGAATTAAGAGCCTTGTCATTTAAAAAAAGCATAATAATTAAATGTGAATATTAAGTACTATTTTTCAATTTTTCCTGATTGATAGATTGTTTTATTGTTCCGCGATTTGGCGGATGGGAAGCAAGGAACGGTCCAAGAGCGCCGACTTTGGCTAAAAATTAGTACCGGCAAGATATATTTTAAAATATTCTGTTGTCAAAAGTCGAATTACTATGACAGCCAAAGGTGCTTTTTCACCCTTCGTAGAAGGAACGGGCTGGTAAAGCGATCCATCTTGTCGATTCTCCTACAAAGAAATAAAACTCCGAACTTTTAATTTAACTAGGTAAAGCAGAAACAAGGTTTATGGTCATCAAGAATCAATTAACTATTTATATATATCATCTAGTGATCAAGTCTAGTGATTAGCATGAGAGCCAATTCAATTGTAAAGCGGCAACTTAATAGTCGTGGTCACCCGCGAACGCAGTTACTGTCATTATAGTTGATAACGCGATCAAAAAATGTCATTATCTCGTTTCTGCGAACGCGCGATGTGTGTGTTGAATGAAAACTATCACTTAATCGTTCACATGTTCAAGTGCTTCATTACTTCAGACTTATTAACGTGCTGCAATTTGTGTCAAAAAAAATGATTAATTTGCGGGCGTCAATTGTGGCGATGGTTTATTTCTTACTTTTAAATATATTAAACATAGTATGTATAATAATAATAGAAACCTCTTTTATGGACAACTGTCTCGTACAGTTGTCGTAAAGTATGTTAAGACGAGGACTATTTTAGTGGACTGAGAAAAGATGTTGATTACAATGTCCTATACGACATGGAATAAGAATAACTAAGGACAGTCTGAACTTAAATATCTGATGTTTTATATGTTAAATCAGAAACAGATGATTTTAGACTACATTTATAAATTTTTAATTATATCTTGGCATAGATAAATAATTGTATACGATGGCTGCAACTACAGTTAAATTATTGCTAGTAGCAATCACATCCTAGTTTAACCAGCAACTTTTATACAGATCCCGAAACGCGTCTGTGTCAATACACGGTGTCTACGTACACATTGAAAGTGGTGGTATAACCTCAGATCGGCAGACTGAGCAAAAACAACTGTGCCTACTACATAAAATAACATTAAAAATTAAAATAAGCTCTGTACACTTATCGCTTTATGGCAGATGTGTAAACTTCACACATTTACTCGTCGACACATAATTGTATCTCTAAATGGGTGTTATAAATTTAATACGAATAGAACTTTAAACCATATATGGAGGTGCAAGATAATTATCAATGTCACTAGGTAACAGATAGTATACAAAGTTTGTATTTTTAAAAGGTTAAGCCTTTATCCTTGGATCTATTTTTGAAAAATGAAGAATATTCACTAATCAAATTGAAGAACAGCCTAAAACAGAAGAGCTTAATGACTATCGTTAAAAAGTGGTGCTATTGACAGGGACGGGCTATTTTAAAAGACACCTGTGGGAATGCAGGCTTGACAATTAAATTGATTAATCAGGTATTTTTTGCAATTTATACTAAAATTCCAATGCTGAGGTTGCCAAAAAAAAATTTAATAAAATAGAATTATGATTGCGCTGATGATTTTTGTATTGTGACAAAACATTATCTCACTTTGCCTGATGGTTAGCAAGAAGCACTGATGACTGAAACAACCTACTCCGTTTATGCTTGCTGTGACTATGATAGCCAGGGGTACGATAAAGAAGACAAGCGCAAAAGTCGTATAGTTCGTCGAAAGATACATTTGGTCGACAGTTCGATTAGGTCGAACATTACATTGTTAAGAAATTTCCAGGAATTAAATACGTGCTTTATGGCAACGAGCTTGCTCCGTCACCACTTCAAATTAAAATTTCAATTGGCTCTTAATTCTCTAATTGATGACACACTGGGTGACTGGTCCCCAAATACTTTGACCTCCCCGTTAAAGTTGACTCTTGTTTTTAAACTGTATTGGAGATCAAAATAAAAACAGAATTTCGATGAGATCTACTTTACAGTGGTTGGAAAGATATTGACCATCAGTTTGGAAAAATAGTGAGAGTAAAAGTTTGAAAAAATATTGACACTTAAAGTTTGAAAAGATATTGACAATCAAAGTTTGGAAAATTAGAATCTAGAATGTCATAGTGTATTCAACCGGACTTTTGACAAGGAAATATTTAAAAATATATCTTTCCGGTACTATTTTATCTATTATCGCTCAGTTTCTTTGTCACAAGCACGCCATAGAAACTGTAGTAGCTTTATATAGAGATCTATAAAATAGCACTATATCTGAATAAACTTTAGCGTATCTAAATAATCATTTTAGTTGTCATCACGAACGATTCTTTTGTAAGCAACTAAAAGTATTACATCTCTAAGTTTTCTTATATTAATTGCTCATAATTATTGGTTCGTCGACGACGGGAATGTAAGAAATATGTAAATTGCTATATACAAGATGGCTCTACGTAGATTGTGTCCACTTTGCGAACTATAATTACTGTTATCTCAATAATAATTTAAAAAGCGATGAAAAATTCAACGGCCCAATGCTTATTAGAATGCTACTCCATCTGTTATTATAGAAGTAATTCGTTTATTAGTGGATTTTAATTAATTACTACAATATGGAGCTACAATAGGTGAAATTCTTAAAAATGCGGAGCTATGGGTAAAGAAAGCGAGAAAGTGGTGTCAAGGTCGTGGATAATGATAATGTCGATTGTCCTACAAAGAAACGACGCACCGAACTTTTAGGTCAGCAAAATGCGGATGCTTCCCACGACTTAGGGTATTACGAGGGTTGGTGGTCATTTGCACAGCCTGCCGACCGGGATAGTGCCACCACTTTCAAGTGTAGACTTACACAAAAATGACACATCTTTGAATATATTGTGGGAAAAGAAAAGGAAGATCTCCCTGCCACACGCATGTCGGGTGCGGGGCCGTCAACTAGCCGTAGCGGTCTTTTTTTTGTGAGATGAATTGCTGTGCTTCATTCGGACATATCAGCGCGATTAAGTGGTGGACCCCCCGTGAAGCGGGTGATAAATGAGAAATAGAATTGACTGTAAAGTCGAGTAAAGCCCGACTTTGGAGTCAATGCATGTAAGGTATATGTGCACAACATTCAAATACATTTACAAATAGTGGATCTGGAGCGCCACTTGCCACGATCCTGACACAACTCCCTCGCTTAGTATTAATTACAATTACATACTAAACTATTTAAAATTTAATATCATAAGACGTTTTATTACTTTTTCGAAATTGTAATAATAGGCATAGAGTTAATAATAAAAGTGTCAAGGCAAGTTAGGGCTTAGCAATAGATGTTTGTGGGCAGGTGTATGTCCTCAAACACTGACCTACGCAATAGTTTATTAAATGATTATAAACACATTCACCATACATGGAATATTGCACTTTATAGAAAGAAATAAAGGCTTTAATTGTTAGGTGTTACTTGCGTGAAACATACTACTGCTGCATCACTTTCCTCAATATTGATATTTGAATAATAATATGTATTGTATATACCTGAAACAAAACGAAGATTACATTAGTATATTATTATATATTTTCTAGACTTGTGACATTTTTAGAGGCAATCGTAAACTAAAGCTGTGAAAGTAGCGTTCCTATCACAATAGTTAATGATGAATTGTTTTTTTTATTGCTTGATGTTAAGCTGGAGTGTGGTCCATGAATGGATGGCACTGCTACTACAATTCAATTACTGTAAGTAGCAATCGCATCCACTATGCCGGCATAGTTGGAACCGGTAACTTACAAGGTGATCCGGAAACGCGACCAAACCACTTCACGGTCTGTATACTTGTAAGTGGTGGTACTACCCCGGATCGGCAGACTGGGCACCGCTGCCTACCACTCTTATCATAGAGATATTGCAGGATATTTGGGGACCGTGGTGTAGTGGTGGTTCAATGGTCACACATACCTAGAGTTTGGTTTCAAAACTGCTTGCCGATACCAATGTGTTTTTGATATAATGTACTTTGCTCGTATATATGATAAAAGCACTTTAGAAGCTTAATATAGAAAGCTACTAAATAAGTTACAAGCGCATGGTAGACAGACGTGTCTGTGTGTTGTGCCTGCAATATCTGAGTATTGGTTTTGCGATTTTATGTTTTTTTTTTATGATTTTGATGTTAAAATGACAATGCCCTTTATGATAATGCCTAATTTGATTAAATAATAGATATTTAATTAGTAGTTAACCAAACCATAGAGCTTGTATGAAGAGAATTGTGAACGTGAAGGAAGCGAGGGAGTTGTGTCAGGAACCTGGCAAGTGGCGCTCTATTGTCTCTGCCTATCCCTGTGGGATAGGCAGAGTCAATTTGATTGATTGATAATTTTATGTATGTTTAAATTATTGTTCGCATAATTTTGCATGTTTAATTAGTGTGCATAATTTTTGAGTTGCAATCGAGTTTACATGACAATGTTTTTACATGCTGAATTAAAGATTGCAAATTGTTTTGCATATCTATAAAATAAAAATAATCGAATAAACAGTAATCAATACATTATAGTTCTCGATTATCTTTATATTCTTTTACGTCACGTCACTATCAAGTGTTGTGGAAACTACACGTTAACAATATATTGTAAATTGTTAAGATAAAAGATAAGTGCATAATATATTTAATCAATTTCCACGTAAAGGCAATTAGGGTACACATATGAGTAATAAATGACAATATTTAATGTATATATTATATATATAGGGGATTTTATCAAAGATATTCTTCAACTAGGCCGGCATAGTGGATGTAACTGCTATTTGCAGTTAATTAACTGTAGTAGCAGTCACCTCCATTTATGGACTGCACTGTCGTTTAACATCATATGTCAAGTCACAATGAAAACAAATAAAAAGTAATGAACGGCATCGTAGTTACGGCATTTTTTGTTATTTTTGAAATATTATCTTTACAATGTTTGGCTTCCATAATGCCTTAAAAGCTTAAGATTTGGGCTTATCCCTTTATTGTCTGTTGATACCAGCACAGAATTGGTAAGCATCTGTCGACCGAATACCCATTCGAACTAAAGTCCAATTCAGTGCGTCGTTTATTTGTAGACTTGTGGACTTTCAACGCTCATGTGTTCTCTGATAATCTTGGATCCTTAATGAGAAAGTGCAAAAAGCACCTTCAGTAACCGGAAGCTGAAACGGATTGTTTCAATCGAGGTCTGATGTCGTGTTTCAATAAAAACAAAAATGAACACTGTTTCTTAAGTTGTTTCTTAACTTTAAAAATATTGTCACATTGTAAAAATTTGGGGTTTTTAACTAGTTAAATTACGCTTAAAGCCTCTATCCTGCGAAAGGCATACTGCGAGTGATTTTTATAAATTACCCAAGAAATTACCATAAATAAAAAACCGGACATATATTAATTTATAAATCGGTGATTTACTATGACTAGCATTAGGAATAAATATATGAACAATCATTCGTGAGAATCTTCTCGAACGTTCGCTGTCATCAGCCATTTGCTTTGCTGGTGACGTCATAATGCGAGCCTTCGCCAAGGTCACGTAGCTAACAGAGTAATATTGTAAGAACGCTTATGTTATTACCACAAACCATAAATGTAAAATAACATATTCTCACGACATTTTCACATTAGGAGAAGGCTAACATTATTTATTACTATTAGGAATAATTATGACAAGTAAATAGACTTCTGTTGTAAAAATATGAGCGGTAATCAATGATACTTTAAGAAAAGACGCGGATATGTTATACGCGCTCCAAAAGTGGCACGCCAAAACTATGCTAATAAGCAAACCTGAAGTCAGTGTCGCGGTGCAGAGAAACATAATATATTTCTCTTTCACTCTCAATAACTATCATTCCGCCCTACTACTAAACTCGTGCTATTTGCAAAAACTGGTGTATATACATCATTTTAACTTAAGGTGTGATTCCGCCGGCGACTGGAGTCTACTTATTCATGAGATTGATTCCGTGCAAGGCGACACTAGTCTGCAGCTGCCGCGTTAACATTGTTACCAAACATTATATTTATATATTTAGGAAGCAAGGGAGCTGTGTAAGGATCGTGGTAAGTGGCGCTCCATTCTCTCTGCCTATCCCTGTGCGAAAAAGGCGTGACAATTCGATTTTATCGATTGATATTTATAATCTATGACTTAGCAAATGCTGATTGTCGCAATAGTGTCGCCTTGCACGGAATCAATCTCATACAAACCAGTAGTGCCGTTTGCAGTCGCCGGCGAAATCACTCGTTTAATATCATTTGCGGTAATGGTTTTCGCTATCGTAGCTCCGCCTAATGTGTTGAGAGCGAAAGCGACTGTTGACACGGATGAAGGATATCGTCAAGCGCCTCCTGCTATCGGAGCGGTCGAGCGAATGTCCCATTAGGTTTTGAAGCTTGAACATTATTAGCCAATAATCTTTAGTGTACAGCCTTGGTACACATTATGTTAAGAAATCGCGTCTGGAGTAATATTATATATTTTACTAATGTGTAAAATTCATGTGTACGGTTGGTGTATGGACTGTGAAGTAACTCTATCGCATTTCAGGATCATCTTGAAAGTTGTTGGTTCAAACTAGGCCGACATAATGAATAAGACTGTTACTGGTATTTTTTTAACAGTTGCCTTCATCCATGGACCGCACTTCAGTTAACATAAGGCTGGGTGCTGAAACGAGGTATAGATGAAAAAGAAAATAAAGGTTAAGATTTTTTTTATTGTGACTCGACAGTGTGGTCTATTAATGGATGGTCACTGCTACTACAATTCAATAACT
The DNA here is from genome assembly GCA_905220615.1 of Tinea trinotella. NCBI lineage: Eukaryota > Metazoa > Arthropoda > Insecta > Lepidoptera > Tineidae > Tinea > Tinea trinotella. The sequence goes on along the minus strand of HG992320.1, from coordinate 592,040 downwards.
GTAAGTAGCAGTCACATCAACTATGTCAGCCTATTTCGAGGTATATTTCATAAAAATATAATATCTAAATTATTAAATGTAAACCATTTCGTGACAAGTGTCACCCTAACCACAACAAACCACATTTAGAAAGCTTTCCTAACTTAATAATGTCGTCCCAGATATCCAATATAAATACAGACAAATAAGCCTTTACCACACAGGCGTGTTATTCAATCAATCAATCAAATTGTCACGCCTTTTTCCCACAGGGATAGGCAGAGACAATGGAGCGCCACTTGCCACGATCCTGACACAACTCCCTCGCTTCCTTCACATTCACAATTCTCTTTATACAAGCTCTACGGTTATGGGCACTAGGCTACCTAGCTTTCTTGAGGATATCTTCGATGTGAGCGGGAAACATCCTCCTGGGCGTTATTATCGGTCGATAATATCGTTATTACGATAATGCGTCCCGATTCCTTGCACACAACTGCGTTCTACTTCTATTGCGTCGTTAATATCGCCATAGCCGTCCTAAATCAAATATCGCAATAACGCATCCGGTATTACCGACCGATAATAACGGGCCTGTGTGGTAGAGGCTTTATTATTATTATTATATAGGGCCATTTCACCGCAGTACTGCACGCGAAACCACACAATTACGTTCCGTAGTATTTTTTTTTATTAAACAAGAGAAATTGTTGATATTTCTTATATAAACCATATTGAATTGCACTAAAAATAAATACCATAATTGTGTAAACTTTCTCACTATCAAATTTATTCTTTATTTTGTACAAGAATAAAATAAAATATTATCTTCTGTTCACTTAATGGAATTTTGAAATCAGCTTGAAAGTCGCGGGTTACAATTTTTATTTTATGTTTTTATTCACATTTCTATACTAAGCTTCTTAAGTGCTTGCATCGTAGTAACATTACAATCAAAGATACATTGGTACCGGCAAGTGGTTTTGAACCACTACACCACAGTCGCCTTAAGGCCGGCATAGTCGATTCGTCTGCTATTTATATACCACATCTTCTACGTTATCTTGTCTCTATTCATACACCACAAAGTCGAATGTGTCATTTCAGACATAATGACATAAGGCGACCGTGGTGTAGTGGTAGTGCATTGGTCACGCAAACAGAGATCACGGGTTCAAAACACCACACACCGGTAGAGTCTGTCTAAGCCGAAATGAAACGTCCGTCCATTGCATTTAGGCACACGTGCTAATATAAAATATGGATGCAACACACCGAAAATGCAATTCAGTTGCTGGTTAAACACAAAAGGAGAAGCGCAGCACGTAAATAAAGTATAGTTAGTAATATTTGCATTCACACATTTAAATAAACTAATAAAGTGGAGGGAGTCATTTATAGTTAGACAAGCTATACCAATGTATCTTTGATATATGTACTTTGGTCGTCCTGTTACTATGATCCAAGCACTTTAGTAGCTTAGTATAAAAATGTAAAATAAATAAAAAATATTAGTAGCATGCCTTCGACATAGAACACAGAGTAAGAACTAGAGCAGCCAACTGATGATGCAACATGTGAAAATTATATAAAAGACAATGAAGTGTTAAATATTGTAACGCAACAATATTCGTTGCAAGAAAACACATTAAACTTAATGAATAATTAAATTAACGACTTCCTGCATATTGAGTATGAAACTGCACTAAAACTAGTTTTTTTATTATAATTCGACATATGACAGCACCTCGCTTTATGTTAGGCGGTCATGTGGTCCATGAATGGATGCCACTGCTACTACAATTCAATAACTGTAAGTAGCAGTTACATCCAATATGCCGGCCTAGTTGGAACCGGCAACTTACAAGCTGATCCCGAAACGCGACCAAATTATTTTACGGCCTAAGTATACTTTTAACTGGTGGTACTACCCCGGGACGGTGGACTGGGTACCACTGCAGTGACATCCATTTATGGACCACACTCCAGCTTAACATCTAGTGCTGTCATATGTCGACTCACAAAAAAAATCATGTAGTACAATATACAAGAATATATAATAGGATTAGTGATAAAATATATTACCAAAAGTATGAATAATATACAACCTAAGCCGGCATGTCGTGAAGGACACAATATAAACATTTATTGGTTGTGATAACATCAGCGACGTGTGATAAAGATTCCAATTGATAAGATCGCCTTTTACTGATACACTAATGTGCATTTCCCAATGATTGCATATTTTTTTATTGTGATTCGACATCTGACAGCTTGCCTATAGCTTATATACCTTTTAGTGGTATACTACCCACTTACAATTTCTAATTCCTCATCATCCCAAAGGTTAGTTGTTAGCAGAATGCTTAATAGGCATTAAACTCGCCTATGTTCTATTGAAGTTTATTTTGGTGCAATAAATTATTTAAATAAATAAATACCCCGGGTCAGCAGACTTGGTACCACTACCTACCACTCTTTGTTAACCAGACCTGAAGCAAATATCCACCTTTATTTTTTATTTATAATTACTAAATATTACAAATAAAAGCTATAAAACAAATATTTGCTTAAACCGGGTTTCGAACCTAGGACTTTACGCGCAACAAACCAATCGCTAACCGTTTGGCCATGTCTGTCGTCACTTCTAACCATATAATGCGATTAAAATAAGAATAGGACTGAATTGGCGCCATTTTGTGACGTCTAACTCTCCAACCAACTTTACTTTAGTATGGTGTCTTTTTCTTTGCGCACCGTCAAGAAACAGCCCGTTCTATTCTAATAGCAAAGTATAGCTTGTCTAACTATTAATGACGCGCCCCTCCACTTTATTAGTTTATTTAAATGTGTGAATGGAAATATTTCTAACTATACTACTATACTTTATTAACGTGCTCTTCCTTTTGTGTCTACCCAGCAACTAAATGAGCAATTACAATTGCATTTTCGGTTTGTTGCATTAGTATTTTACATTCGTCGCACGTGTGCTTAAATGCAGTGAAGGGGCGCGTCATTTCGGCGTAGACAGACTCTACCGTGTTACGTATTGCGCATCGAGTTGCGTCGCCGAATTCATTGTGTACATGTGCAAAATGAGTCACATAGAAGTAGTGTCGTTTACAATTTGGTGGTGTGGTGCTGGTAAACAAGATGGGGCATATCTTTTGTTATCTAATCTAACACTATTATCAGTTAGGTGGAGCTGGAGTGTGTGCCAACATCAGGATGTAAGGTGATAAATACACCATTTGGAACGGACACACTTTTCATTTGAGCAATTATAACGATAACGATGGCGACCGTGGTGTAGTGGCAGTGTAATGGTTACGCTAACCGAGAGAGAGTAACGAGTTCAAAACCACTTGCCGGTACCAATTTATCTTTGATACTCGTATATGTACTTTAGTTGTCCTGTTTCTATGATACAAGCACTTTAGTAGCTTAGCAAAGAAATGTATTTGTGACTTTCACAATGTCGTATTTTCTTAGATTTTGCGCGAATAGATTAATGAATTAAACAATTTTTTATGCGGCTTACTATCGCGTTTATTTTTAGTGATAGATTTTAACTTTTTTTTATTCCGACGTTTTGAGAGCTTTCCATCCATTGTGGTCACGGGGTGACTGAATATTTTTTTTTATATAAAATCAATAACTAAAAATAAACGCGATAATAAGCCGCATAAAAAAATGTTTATTTCATTTGTAGTTGTGTAAGGATCGTGATAAGTGTTGCTCCATTGTCTATCCGGGAAAAAGGCGTGACAATTTGATTGATTGATTATATAATTTTTACTATGTCGTCAGTTTACCTAGGCTATTTTATGTAATATTATTTACTACTTTATTTCACAACTAAAATGTGCAACAGGAGTTCATCGCAATGACGTTATAATAGTGCTTAGTTCAAATCCGGTTTGCCACATGACTCATATCTCTGACCTCACGAGCGACCTAACCGTCTGGTCATATGTAACGCGCACAATACAAGCTTTTCATGTTTTCAAATAATATTTGGTACTTTAAAAACAACGAGCAATAGGATGAGTATATAATACACAAATCCTTTACGGACGTTTTATAAACTTGCCTGGTTGTGAAGCAATGAAAGGTTGACGAACGTTGACGACTTTGAGGACAGGCGTGGCGATTGGTGGCGATCCCGGGTTCGATTCCCGATCGGAGCAATTATTTGTTTCATAGCTTTTATTTATAATCATATTAAATATTGCAAATATTGCATTTAAGTCCGCCTGTATGCAACCATGCCTATGCCTGCGAGTGATACTTCTCTTGAACGATCCAAGGATAGGGACAACTCATGATTAACAAAGAAAGGACGCAAGAATCGTTTAGTTTGACTACCCATTTGGTGGACAGAATGCAGATGCTTCCCCTAGCCTGTGAGGGAGTATAACGCGTATTTATTTACCTCGGAAGTTTCTCTCCAGTTTCTAGGGCCGTGGTGACGGAAAGACCCTTCTCGTGACCTAACAGGACCATAACGTTAAGGTAAATAAAATAAGATTTATTAATGCACTAAGGAGAATGTTTCGAGAAGCTCTTCAACCTTGTTCCCACCTCGTCTTTTCACACCCGTGACAACTGCACAGGTTGGGGAAAAAGCATCCACATTATGTCGAATCGGCAGTCGAACAAAAAAGTTCGGCACATTATATCCTCGTAGAACAATCGACAAGTGGAATGCTTTACCAGTCCATGTGTTCTCCCCATCCTATATTGGATACTTAAAGCGATGCTTGAAAAAGCATCTTTGGCCGGCATAATGACCGCGACTGTGACAGCCGTAAACTGATTCCTTTTTTGCAGTCGTCGGTACCCTTAGACCTCCATCATGTTCCATCGATCATCAGGAAGGTCGAAGTCACAATAAAAAAAGGCCGTTTCATTATTGTAATTATGAGATTAAAATAGATTAATGGATTAAACACCAGCATTCGAATAAATATTGCAATTAATTTAACAACTAATAAAACATACAAAAACGTACAGCAAAAAGCACGCATAAATCTACAATGTTACGATAATAAGTGCAACACACAAACACTTGGAGAATGTGTATAACAAGTGGCAGTTTAATTCTTAATAGTTTTTCATTCAACTACGCCCCATAAAGTTCGGATAACATCTCCGCATCACACCCTCAATTGAACAACAAAACATCACGCGATATAACCAACACTTTGAATGCAACACACGCAACAAATATTATTTTCTAATACTAACATCGCTCGAAGAACCAACAACCGATGGGGAAGAAAGGTTCTAGAGTGGAGACCACGAACCGGAAGACGCAGCGTAGGTAGGCCTCCCACTAGGTGGACTGATGACATAGTGAAAGTCACGGGTAATCGGTGGATGCAACTGGCATCTTGTCGTTCGGAATGGCGTTCTAGGGGGAAGGCCTATGTTCAGCAGTGGACGCCTTCTGGCTGATGATGATGATGAATATTTACACATAATGCTATCATGATGAGTAAACTCATTCGTTGTAGTATGAAAATACTGGAGCTGGAGAATTATACTATCAGTAGATATGAGCTCCTTCAAGTAATAATAGACAGACAAAATTCTTTATTGCACAAAACACAACACAGCCGTGAACTGATTCGGCTATTTCATTCATCGGCACACTTGGACCTCCATCATGCTTACTCTCAGGCAGATCCAGGACAAATGTGCCACAATAAAAAACAGGGGAAGGGTGAGGTGCGAAAAATACTAAAATTTGTAACAATCATTTTACGTAAAATAGTTTAATGCAGTGAAATAGCGAAGAGATATAGCGAGAGGGTAGCAAAGAACTGGCTGACGCTGCAGACCTTGTCAGTGGTTTGTTAACAGCACCAAGGGACTGTCACAATTTGATTGAAGGCTGTCTTAAAGAAAAAGAACAACACCATGTTGCTTTATCCAACTGAGTCTTCAAAGGTTCCCAAGCAAAAGCTTCTAAATTACCTTAAAAAACCAATATCTTTCAAAATTGTAATATAAATAAAACTTATGTTGTAAGTCACAAAGATTATATTCGAAGGATTATGAAAACTTTTCGTGTTGATAATAGTAGAATCTCGTGGGCGTTCACGGCGCATAGCAACTGCGCTTATTAGATAACAGTCGCAGTTTGTATGCTGGATAGAAAACAGAAACCAGTAATTGCTCAGTACAAAATCTTATGTAGATTCATCAGATTACAAGGATTAAGGCCACCGTCCATCTTTGTACCATTTGCAATAAGTTTTAAAATTATATTAAAAATTGAAACTTATTAATAGAGATCATATTATGGCCGAAAGTCAATTAATTTACACGTTTATGTTTTTGAAAATATCTTTGAATCGTATCTTTGCTACTACAATATAATTAGAAATAAAGCAAATAGTAAAATTTAACCGTTTATATTAAAACATATCAACCATATGGAACTTACGGTTAACGGTCGCCCGCATCTGTCGGGAAAGGCGGGATAATAAAATATGACTAATTGACAAACAGGCTTAATCGCAGAGAATAAAAAAAGACTATTTTATGCTGATATCAGAAACGATGTTAGGCGGAAAATATTAAAGTTAAGGGCACGACATGATAAACGATGGTCTTTGAATCTAATCTACATATTATTGAAAATAGAAAAGAATAACTCTTTATTAGGAAATAAAGGCTACTAGTAAAAACAAACATAGAAAAGTTCAATGAGTCACAATTTCAATAAACCAAAAACAAAATAATCAATCATTCAAAGTTATACTAAAATATTATAAAGGCATGTTATATGTAGATACTTGAAACCGACGCGTGCGCAACTCGTCTCGCACGAGCCACTTCTCTTCCCACCTGCCGCACAACATATCCTACTGAGTACACAAACCTAAACATTAAAAAAACGACCTAATTACAATAAAATAAAGTTAAAAGTCCCATAAACAAGAAACGCCCTAACAACCCACTTATTTTTTTATGTTTGTTTCTTATTAAACATTGTACAATTAAACGTCAATGCTTTGTATTAGAAGCCTTCCGAGAAACAATTTTAAAGGACTATGTATTTTTGCAATTGACTTAGCAAAAAAATATTATTGTTATAATTTATAAAGACCAAGCTCTTTATTTAGGTGATAAGAAATTGATTAATTTAAAAATAATGAAAAATAATAATAGATAACTGAAAAATAATGGAAAACCAAAATATACTCGACACAAAAGTACAAACGACTTCATTTAAGCTTTTGCAATTCAGGAAAATATTAAAGAAAACAAAATAAAGCAATGTATTAAAAGTGAAGGATTTGAAGAGGATTTTTAAACTAAAATTTGAGGAGGCAACAGTTGAGATTAAAATGCTTGCACTAAAAAAATGTAAAAAAGGGCAAGTAGAAAAAGCAGCAAAAAAGAAGTATCCCAACCTAAACTTTATGCTAACGTATATTAGAGTATAATGGAGAATTAACAAATATTGTTTTACGATATGGAAACATATTAGTAGTTCATAGCATGTTAGATAACATCAGTGTTGTAAATTGTTGCGTGTTACTATGACAACATTTGAACCAATAACCTTATTGGATAATGAGCTGTGTCAGAGTTTTTCTGTGCACCTTGTGAAGCTGTAAAAAAAAGACAAAACTACGTACCAACCACAACGAACGCCTCATGTAACCAACCACTGGTAATTTACCTGATAAGAAACGCCACAAAAAAGGTTTCGTTAGGAATATTTTTGATTTCGTTAGGAATATTTTTTTAGGTTTCACGAGGCCTCTTACCAAAACCAAATCATGCACAACGAAAATTACTTTGGGACGATTCTATTCCTGATTGCCAATTTAAAAAAGTGTGAGTTCCAAATAGATGTAATGTATATTCAAAGTATCATCACCGTTGATTTGTTGTGCAAATAGGAATTTTTTTTAGCTGTCACGTACTTGCCTGATTACGTAATACACTATGCACGAAAGTGTATGATCTATCAATTTGTCGGTACCACTCTTAAATGTCATGATTATTACACTATGTAGTCATAGATATGAATATACATAATGTGATTTATATATTATAAACTTTGTAAACCTTTATTCCGTATATTATGATCATTAATTCTATAATTTAAAACTAGTCGGAAACATATGTTAAAATCTTAACATATATTTCCCCATAATTAGTTCATAACTTTTTCTTATTCTTTTTAGAAATGTCTTAACTTGTTGGTACATCCATATATCTTTGACAGTTAATCCAATGAACCATGTTTGGCGCGTTCTCCTTATTTTTTAAATTTCGTATGAGTTGCAAAAACCTTAATTAGATGGTGATCTCACCATGCAATACATATGAAATACCCGGATACTTTCCGATGTCCATTATAGCCTGATTTCAATTTTATATTGATCCCAAAAGGCGGATCACTATTTAATATTTTTTGGCATAATTCAATGCTGTTCGAATTAGCAATGGATGTAAAATATTTTACGAGATAATAATCTTTTTTTTTAAATTGTAAATTGACATATGACAGCACCCCGCTTAATATTAGGCTGGAGTGTGTTCCATGAATGGATGTCACTGCTACTATATTTATTTATTTATTTATTTAAATTAATAGGTAGATACAACAGGCTATAATCTTGGTTAAGTTAAACATTTAGTACAAAATAGGTTACATTGCTGGACTATAGCCCAAAAAGTATCATACACAACAGATTAAACATAAATAATTAAAAGCATAGCATAAAATGTCAATAAAATACAATGGTAAACAATAATTAAAATAATAATAATAATGTTAAAAAGCTAAATTAAATTAATAAATCAAAATAATAATGTTATTGTTCATTTCAAAAAATACCAAAATAATCTTACACAATATTGTGCGCGTCAATTAGGGGCGGAGCTGAGGATGTCAACAATCTGTCTCTTTAACAATCTTTGATCCGAATTGAATATATCCAATTCATCGTTTTTCTCGCTAATTTCATTATAGAGTCGACACATGCGAACCATAGGATTAAAGTATGAAGTGTTATTTTTATATACTTTTATTTGGAATGTTCTATTGTGTTGTCGCGGGTTTCGTCTAGTGGTGAAATTAAGCAGACCCAACAGAGTAGGTGAATCCAAAATCGCATGGGTGATTTTATGGAGATATATTAAGTCTTGCTGCTTGCGTCGTATATATAATGGTGTTACCTTAAAAACTTCAAGTCTCCTCTCATATGAGTATAGTGACCTGCCATAGCCATGACGGAAGGAGACAGTTTTGAGACATCTCCTTTGAACAGATTCTAATCTGTCCGAATGGACCTTATAGCAAGGTGACCAAACAACCGACCCATATTCAAGGATGCTACGTACGAGGCTGTAATATAGACACATGTACGATTGTGCTTTTGTGAAGTCTTTTGTAATCCTATTAACAAAACCCAGACTTTTTAATGCCTTGTTAGTGATGTATTCATAATGATCCTTAAAATTCAGTCGGCTATCGAATAGAATTCCTAGATCCTTGGCAGTCTCTTGACGGGAAAGACACTGATCCACGAGTTTATAAGTATGTAAAATTTTATTATGTTTGTTTGTAAAAGAAATTACAAAGCATTTATTAGCGTTAAGGAACATCTGGTTATCATTACTCCAGGCACATAGTGCATCCAAGTCACTCTGGAACATAACACAATCATTAATATTTGAAATAGTCTTGAAAATCTTTAAATCATCCGCATAGAGAAGACAATGACTCGACAAACGTTCAACCAAATCATTGATGAACCATATAAAGAAAAGGGGCCCAAGATGAGAACCTTGGGGCACACCGGAAGTAATACAAATAGACGAAGATAGGGTTCCTCTAAGTGCAACTTGTTGTTTTCTGTTTCTCAGATACGACTCAACCCAACGTAGTAATGGACCATGTACACCTATAGTCGACAGTTTTTTGCAGAGTAATGTGTGGTTCACTTTGTCAATAATTCTTGTTCTATATAATTTGTTCTATATAATTTCTATATAACTTGTTCACTATAATTCAATAAGATATATAGAATTTTATTACTATTAGATTATCTGTATTAATCTATAGTAAAAGTGCGGCGTCTCTATCGACATTCAACGTATCTCCAACTTATTCCTTAGACCCTATTAACAAAATTTAAAAAATAAAGCAAATATACTCGTACAATACTTATACAAATATAAAAATCGAATTCGTAAGTAGTATTGTAATAAAATGATGGATAACGAATCGATGTTCACGGCCGTCGATAGTAACGTTTTGTATTGGGGACGGATTGCAACAAAAGTCCAATACAATCGCGTTAAATAATAATTTGCATAGAGCAAAACAACTTGTGTTGCAACAAAGTAATAATCATAAAATTGAATAAATCAATACTACTTAATGTTTAAAATGCATCAACTACTGCCGAGGTATTGCGAATTAGTAGTTTCTTCACCATGGCTTTATTATGCGTCCTCCATCACCTAGAATATGTTAAGGAGCTCTTTGATCTTGTTCGTACATCGGCTTTTTACGCCCGCGATACAGGTCGGTTGAAACATCCGCATTCTGTCAGCAGCAGTAGGACTAAAAGGCTCGAGGTTTCGTATTTTTGTAGAAAAAACGAAAATCCAATGTGTCCCTATCTTATAACGCTTGGATACTTCAAGCGAAGCGTGAAAAAGCAGCTGTTTTAATGTAACCGTAAACATAGTCGGTTTTTTCAGTCGTCGGCGACTGTACTTATGAAACAAGTTAAAATCAGCTGTCACGTCTCAAAAAGAGAAAACATATAAAACGGTAACGACTTCTTTAAGATCCAGGGTGCCGACGATTGAAAAAACCGACTCAGTTTGCGGTTAACTTAGCCGCCGTTTCCATGCAGGACAGGGAAGCTTTTCCAGAATCCAAGGATTATGGGATACAGTTATTAGTTCTGAGATTATTACAAATATGAGGATAGATGACGCTTGTAAAGTTTGGCCAGAAATTATTTCAACATGATTATTTTAACGTGAGTAAATTTCTAATGAACCTGGCTGCCATGTTATCTGTTTGTACAGTTGTGCCTAACTTTATCTCATGGTTTTATAATAATAAATCTTAAATAATGACTCATACGTTTATGATGCATAGATTTTGGGGACATTGGATAATTTAGACTATAATCATCATTATTAATATAGTTTAGCTAGATTAATCACTAAGAGTGTACTCAAGTGTATCCAATTATTTTAAAATACTATGAATCATGAAAAAATTTTTAACTGAAAAATTGTATCCAAGCCATAGTTTTAAAAATTAGTCTCGTGTGGTAGCCATCGATACAGAAATACATTTAAATAGTCATAATTTATTATTATCACAATCGTAGGCCTCCATTCCCATAGGATTATGCAGAGAAAATAGACCATATCAACACTATCTTTCTTCCTTTACATATTATCTTCTTATAGTTATCAGTACTACTTCAATTATACCCTCAATTTGGCTTGGAATTGAATCTAAGCATTTTATTTCATACTTAGGCAAAGTCATTTACGTAAAGTTAGGTCCATAATTATCAATCGATTTTATTTACTTTCTTTATATAAAAGTTTTTTTGTGGATATTCTTTGCATTACAATTAGCAATCAATCAAATTGTAACGCCTATTTTCCACAGGGATAGGCAGAGACAATGGAGCGCCAATTACCACGATCCTTACACAGCTCCCTTGCTTCCTTCACATCCACAATTCTCTTCATACAGGCTCTGTGGTTATGAGCACTAGGCAACTTAGCTTTCTTGAGGATGTCTCCGATTTAGTCGGAAAACACTCTCCTTGGCCTGCCTTGTTTAACGCATCTATTAACATCAGATTAATAAATTTCTTTACAATTACTTTAATCTTAAATTTAAATGTCATCATCCTGATGTTCTTACATTCTGATGATGACATTTATAAGAGATTTATAACTGATTAAAACGGCGACGTTTAAAAAACACAAGGTTAGCAATGCCTATAACCATAGAGTTTGTATAAATATAACTGTGGATAAGAGTAGTAGTATCGGATCGAACTTTCCTCCAGTGAGGAAATTGAGACGTGACAATTTGATTGATTGAATAAATATATTTATCAAACAAAACAAACTATTGTAGAGTCATTGTCTGTTTAATAAGTGAAGGTAGATACAAATAAATTGTGAAATTCTTTTCACACGTCCGGCACAATTAATTGGTCATTAGCACGATACCATTAAAACGTATAAATCATCACTTAGACTAAGCTTAACGATATTACATCAGTTATACTTTTTATGTGTACATATTACATACAATTTTTTAGGTTTAATACTTTTAATATTTATATTTTTTGATTTGACATTTATGACAACACCACGCCTGATGTTAAGCTGGAGAGTGGTATAAGAATGGAGGCAACTGCAACAGTAAATAATTGCAAGCAGTACTATGACGACTAACTATGCCTTTTTGTTATTCTCAAAATAACTGAATATGAGTTCAGTGTGTCCTTAATCGAGTTACAACTTATTTTGTCATAAGACCGGTAAGTAACTATGAAAGAAATAAAGATAAATTGAAATTTTAAAATTTAAAGATGTCAACATTACTCATCGTAACCTATCACGACCCGTGAGGTAAAATTACATAACCGTTTAAGATCTATTGCACACAAAATGACGTTAATAAAAAAACACAAATTTATTTTTTTGGCCTAGTAACAATTTGCCTTATTTTAAAATATATGAAGAGCACTGTACTTCATTGTAATAACTTTTCTGTATAGTGTCTATGTGTCACCTAAAAATAATTAATAGCAAGTAACAAAGTAGGTGCATCCTAATAGTCTGTACAAGTGTCCTTCCCTAACCTCTTACAAAGGTTTACACCCTGAAGTAGTGGCGCCGCTAGGGTTTTGGAATTCGAAGAAGAGGAACTACCGAATTTACTGCACGTGAGTCCATCCTATATTCTTTATTTATACGTCCTGTGCATACAGGCAACAAAAATTAGACCTGTATGCACCAACAATAATTTAGTATCGATTGTATACAAAAAGTTAGCGCAAATAATACACACTGTCACGACTCGTCCGCCTACAGAGAACACGGCTCCAATATTTTTTGCATCAATCCGTGATAAATTATTCAGAAATAAACTCTAACGTGTTAGAAAAAGGGGTCAGTATCGCATCCAATCGTTGTGCTATTCAGAGGAAAACCTTGGCATTGGCAAAGTTTCTTTTCGCATCATTTATACTGCCTTTGTTATTTTTGTTTTGATACTTGTTGAATTGTTGCTAATTTTAGATGTTCCTAAAAACTATTCAGTTGTCAATGTCCTAATTCATATTTTATCTATTTGCTTTTTATTGTGACGCATCATCTGACTTCGACTAGCCTCATGGAAAGCAAGGAGAGGTCCAAGAACAACTAAAAATGTTTTATTATACGGTTGCCGTCACTATGCGCCGATTTCACGGATTCATTATACGGCTGCCTTAGTCGCTGTCATAGAGAGAGATAGAGGCCAAAGATGCTTTTTCACGACTCGTTTGAAGGATCCAAAGTTATGTCATTATTACATTTCTATACTAACTACCACGTCGACAGGCGTGGACGAACGGTTTAGCGACTGGTTTGTTGCGCGTAAAGTCCCGGGTTCGATCCCCGGTCGGAGCAAATATTTGTTTCATAGCTTTTATTTGTAATATTTAATAGTATTAAATATTGCAAATATTTGTTAATAAAAAAAAAGAGATGGATATTTGCTTCGGGTCTGCCGATCCGGGGTAGTACCACCACTTACAAGTATACAGACCGTGAAGTGATTTGGTCACGTTTCGGGATCAGCTTGTAAGTTGCCGGTTCCATCTAGGCCGGCATAGTGGATGAGATTGCTACTCACAGTTATTGAATTGTAGTAGCAGTGACATTCATTCATGGAGCACACTTTGGCTTAACATCAAGCGGGGTGCTGTCATATGTCGAGTAACAATAAAAAAAAAAAAAAAAAAAATGCTTGTATCATAAAAACAGGACAACCAAAGTACACGTATCAACAATACAATGGTACCGGTGAGTGGTTTCAAACCCGTGCGACTCAGCTTACGAAACCATTGCACTGCCACTACACCACGGTCACCTATATTAAGCTGAAACGCAATCCATGAGCGGAGATGACTGCTGCGGTCCGTAAGCAGCAGTCGCATCCATTCCAGTAGCTTCCTCATCCAATTTTACATCAAGTTTTAAATTCATTTGTGTTTCTATGTATACTGTTTTGTGCATTTAAGAATTTTGTCTGTCTGTCTGTTTGTATCATGTAAAACTACGCTAATTTTCCTAAATAGTTCTATCAATCAAATGTATATTTAAATAATATAAAGATAAGAGTGTGTGTGTGTGCAGAAGGGGCCCACCTCACCTTACTCGTGCGTTTGCGAAACATGTTTTACGACGCAGCACTCGTGTTGTAAGTTATGCGATAAACTCACTACCTACACCAATGTTTGCAGAGTTACTTCATACTTTTAAGTCATCACTAAAGAATTGAACAAAATTTATGCGGCTTAGGTACTATCGAACATTGATTAATAAATTTAATGTGTTTAATTCATTAAAAAATGATCGAGCAAAATTTAAGAAAATTCTGGCATTACTAAAATTACCTTCACAGAAGTTTCACATGCCTTTAGACCCCGGCAGAAAAAAGAGCGCTGGGATATATAGTTGCAGTTGCATATACATTCTAAAATAGTTTAATGTACGATATTTAGAATGTAATTTTGTATATATCCTTTATTTTGCATAGTTTTAGTATGCAAAATGATTAAACTATAATATGACAGTTCAAAGCAGAACTGTTAATATGGCATGTCATTGACAGGCGATACAAAATCCATAACTTATTTTGCAATTAACTCAATTAAAAGCAAAATTGTTATTTGTTTCATCAACATAAGTATCAAAACTACCATTTATATATTTTTTCATCGTTGGATTCTACAAAAGTAGTACATAAAAGTCCAAAATGAATGATGTCCTTTAAAATATTACATAATATGCTCGACTATATAGATATGCGGACTTGCTTCCACTGCAATCGTTCAGAGATCTTCTAATCGCAGCTCAAAAGTCAGCGATCTTTTTATCCACCGGTATCTACACTAAAATTGCTTTTTTGTGACTCGACCTACCTGATGCTAAGAAAGGGAAGGTCCAAGAGCACTTTCCTATGATAAAACCGGCTCAGTTTACTCTTGTCTCAATCGCCTTCACTGTCGCGGAACGTTAATAGAGTTTTATTGTAAAAGGTTTAAATAATTTGACGATTATAGGTTTTACTACTTCAGGGTTTTTTTTTTTGTCAATTTTAACCTTAGACTCTAAACCAAATGCGGGTTTAAGGTGAGGATGATGTCGAAATCGTCCCTAAATGTGACAGCTAAAGGACTAATGAATAAGTTACGACACGAGGGCTATCGCCGGTTATAAATCCTCTGCATGTATTATAGATAGATGACGTCCAACATATGATGATGGAGTACTCTAAGAGCAAGAAGGGGAGGGAAGCTCTGGTGAAGGAATTTAAACTGAATGTAGTTAATGTAGGTTCAGCGCAGAGTATTTTATTTGAACCGGCATCAGAGATATGTTATAAATTTTGCAATTTTATTTCTTCCCTTCAGCGGCGACTTCCTCCCAAATACACTTAAGATGAATTTGATGTTATGTTTAAGGCTCTATGGAGCTGACATGTCTTGATAGAGAAAAGCTCGCAATAAATATAGATAAAAAAAATGTATTATAGATAACAAAGATATAATAATAAAGTCTAGAATTATGACTATAATAATGTTCACATAATTAGAAAGAGCATTGAATTCAGGATGTTAACTTTCTTAATAATGTGCTAATATGAGTGCATTGATCTATGAAATAGTCAGGCAAAATATTTCACGAACAGGAGCGTTTCGAGCGAGTTTACGAAAATTGGAGAAATGTTTATTGTTAAAGGGTGCATGGTTATAAAACTGGTCGAAAGCCTATACAAAGATTAAAAAAACGGTTCATTTTATGGCATAAAATTGCCGGCCAAAGGTGCTTCTTATACTTTGTTTAAAGGTTCTAAGATTAGGAGAATACATGAGCTGGTAAAGCATTCCAAAGCATTTATTATAAGCATTGAAATTGTGGAACATTGAAACTATTGATAATGATGATCAAATTTATTCGCGCTACCAAGATTTCGGAAAGACATATAATGAAAAGAAATTACAAGACACTTGTCAATTATAGCCAATAACAAATCACTAAAAAACAATTCAAATTGTTCAAATCGTTGATGATGTACAAGAAAATAGAAAACGTACAATCGCATTTTGGAATCAACTCAACTCATAGTGAAACTCATGACTTCTAATTGGATATATCTGTGGCACTACTTAGCTGGCATGGTGACGGCAACCGGGGCATACGTCAGTTTAATCAGTTTTAAGTCGTCAGCGCTCTTGGACTTTCCCTTGCTTACCATCAGGCAAGGCCAGACGTAGATACTTCATAAACTAATTAATGGACTGCAGCATCAGATGGTGTGCGGTCACATGTCGTGCCAACATAAAAAAATCACATTCGCTCCAAACTAATTACAGCAGTGAATCACGCAAGTTCATATGCATGTTATTGAAGTAAGGAGCTCGTGGTCCTTGGAGCCGCGTGTGCTCCTCAGCCACGAACGATCGCGTGCAACCGGTGACATTACTTTCCCTCCTTGCGCTGTTCATACTGGACGCTCTCTCCGGCGGAATGTTCGCCATCCCTCACAGCTCATTCATATTAAAAACTATTCGTGTATTCGCTTCACAATGTCACATTTATATGAAATACATTTGTGGCGTAAGTGTGGTGGCGGTGCAATTGTTACGCAAACCGATAGCACGGGTTTAAAACCACTCACCGGTACCAATGTGTCTTTGATATATATGTATTTTGGTTGAGCTGTTTCCACGACACAAGCACTTAGCTTAGTAAATAAATAAATTAAAAAATAGGATGACTGCAAGCTGCAGTTGCATTCTGAGTTAGCTGAATTAGATCCCAAAACCAATGGAATTCTATAGGTAACATAGGAAACGATTACTACTTACCACCCTTACGACCATTTTATATTTTTTTATTGTATAGAAAGATTGACAGAACAAATTTATAAATTAGAGGAAAGGAGAAACAGAGACATCCCAGATTGTTTCTTGATGCTTTTAAAAAAGCAGTGTTCCTAAGGCATTGTCTATAACTACATTATTCAATCAAATTTTCACTATGTAGCCTTTAAGAGAACTTTCGATGCAGGTAACCGGAAAGAGTTATGTCTGGTGGAAATTGGCGTTCTATTATATCTGCCTATCTCTGTGGGAATTGAGGTGTAACAATTGTATTGATTGCAGTATTAAAGCATAAAACGCACTTCCACTCACTCGAATTATTCAATTAGTGTTAAATAGATTTCTGGCAACTTCTTGTCGGAGTGATTAAAATAACATTTAAAAAAAAGTCGTATCACGCTTTTTATGTTCAACAGTCACGTTATCCACATGTAACAATGTTTTAAAAATGTAACACAACAATTATTAATGTAATAAATCATTAAATTAATAACTCAAGTAGACATAAATTGCAGAGAACGTATTGTGAGTTATATGAGAATTTTGTATTTTATTGACTCTTTAAAGGCAATGTACAGTTGTTTTGTTATCTTATTCTTTACTGAGTCTTTTTTATTAATTATAATTATTATTAATTCAGAATCTGACCTCGACTTGCCTGATGGTAAACAAGAATAAAATCAATAGTGCCGGCAACTGAAAAAACCGAATAAGTTCGCGGTTGCCTCGATCACCGTCACTATGCCGGCCATAGATGCTTTGTCACGCATCGCTTAAAGGATCAAAGGTCGGGGAGAACGCATAGGCTGGTAAAGCATTTCACTTGTCGATTGTTCTACAAAGAAATGACGCACCGAACTTTGCGCTTCTTTGAATTGAGCATTAGTTTCATTAGAGCATTCTCCACCATAGTCCCCATAGGTCCTTCCATTTCTTTAGGAATAAACTAGACAATTACAAAGTACTAGTTACATCTAAGGGTTTTCGAAATTTTCAACTAGGTCTAGTGACAAGTTCTTGAACAGTAATAACCAATAACTGTTTTGATACGTCTTGTTCTAGTAGATGCTTCTCAACAGAGCCGCATGAACTATGAAGAAACCCTAGTTTTATGTAGGAAATCGGTAGTAGGTCGTTAACCTACACTATACTGGTTCAAAACTACTCGCCGGTACGAATGTATCTTTGATATAAGTATAAGTGATATATTGGTTGTCTTGTTTGTAAGATACAAGCGCTTTAGTAGCTTAGTATAGATATGTAAATAATATATATATATATATACATATATATATATATATATATATATATATATATATATATATATATATATATATATATATATATATATATATATATATATATATATATATATATATATATATATATATATGTCTATGAAACCAAACACTATACGATACTCGAAATGAAAAATAAATCATTATTTAATTAACGAACGTAATAAATAACAATTAATTAGTTGCTTTAATGTTTATTTTTTGTGCATGTAAGGTGTTCTCTATAAAATGAGGATAGGCAGGTGTTGTACTAATAGCAGCTTTTGTACTAATTAGCTCATACTTGTATTATATATACATACGTTTAATATTAAGACCTTATGGGCTTGAATATTATACAGTGAAAGTAACAGCTTAATATAAATTTATTTTAACACCGA
Source organism: Tinea trinotella (assembly GCA_905220615.1). Taxonomy (NCBI): domain Eukaryota; kingdom Metazoa; phylum Arthropoda; class Insecta; order Lepidoptera; family Tineidae; genus Tinea; species Tinea trinotella. Next base: position 573,200 of record HG992320.1, on the reverse strand, counting down.
TGTTAGATAGCCGTAGAGCCTGTATGAGGAGAATTGTGGATGCAAGGGAGTTTTGTCAGGATCGTGGCAAGTGGCGCTCTATACATTCGTACCGGCACATAGATTTGAACTGGGGGTCTTTTATAGCGAAATTCATTCAACTAGATTAGACCCAAGACACCTTAATATGAATAGAGGCTAAATAATACAATAAATAATAACAGGTGATTATAATAGCAACATAAGCATATATATATATATCATATATGCATTTTCCTTGTATTAATAGATTGTTTAAAACAAACAATGAGTCAGGAACACATCACATTTCTGGCACTATTTCAATTTACTAACATGGAAATATTAAGTCATAACTATAATTGCGAATAATTTATTTATACAAAATTAAACAAATAATAATTTTAAGCTATTATTTTACAATAAAAGAAATACCTCTTGGAACAGCTTAATAAAAAGGCCAGAGACTAATCTTGAATTTAGAAAATAACAGCAAATAGCAGTCAAATCTACTTGCTCAGCGAATTTACAACCTGATCTCGAAACGAAAACTTTTCTAGCGGTTGGCAATACACCGGATCGGCAGACTAGGCAAATAACCAGCAAGCAATTTTATAATACAAAAGATTTATTTTATATTCATAATATGAATGTAGAGCAAACAAAAACAATCCATACACCAGCATCATATTAATTTTTTTTATTTTTTTTATTGTGACTCAACATATGACAGCACCCCGCTTGATGTTAAGCCAAAGTGTGGTCCATGAATGAATGTCACTGCTACTACAATTCAATAACTGTGAGTAGCAATCACATCCACTATGCCGGCCTAGATGCAACCGGCAACTTACAAGCTGATCCCGAAACGTGACCAAATCACTTCACGGTCTGTATACTTGTAAGTGGTGGTACTACCCCGGATCGGCAGACTGGGTACCACTGCCTACCACTCTTTGATAACCAGACCCGAAGCAAATATCCATCTCTTTTTTTTTATTAACAAATATTTGCAATATTTTATGTTATTAAATATTACAAATAAAAGCTATGAAACAAATATTTGCTCCGACCGGGGATCGAACCCGGGACTTTACGCGCAACAAACCAGTCGCTAAACCGTTCGTCCACGCCTGTCGTCAAAACTTTGTAAACTAAGCTACTAAATTGCTTGTATCATAAAAAAAATGTAAATATATTGATATTCCACAAGCTTATACTCATTTTAAGTATTGAAATGTATAAATAGTTGAGATTGATAGGCAGACAATTTAAACACCTTGATTAGTACCACACTTCAGTCTAACAAGTCATTTTTAACTTCCAGACTGGCGAAACTTAAAGTTTTAAAACATAATAATCAATCAAACTGTCACGGGGATAGGCAGAGAAAATAGAGCGATCCTTTCCACGGTTCTGACACAACTCCCTTGCTTCCTTCACATCCACAATTCTCTTCATACAAGCTCTGTGGTTATGGGCACTAGGCAACCTGGCTTTCTTGAGGATGTGTTTGTATCATAGAAACTGAGTGACCAACATACAATGGTACCAATGGTTAAAGATATAGTGGTTTTGAACCAAGGATTCTTGGTTTGTGTGACCACTATACCACAGTAGCCTTAATAACATTCATATTACATGAATCACTAGTAATATAATTCATTTTATGTAATAGTGCTTAAATAACTAAATTGGTTTTTAAGTATATAATGATTTTATCAACTCTACATCCATAATTTGCTGATAAAATTTGATATTGAAATACTTTTAAACTGATAATAATACAATAGATAAATAACATTATCATTATGAAACTTAATTTGTGTTATAAAAGTAAATTTTGAAATATAACTCAGCAGTTATAATGTAAAGAGATAATAAAATGAAAAATGTTGAAATCAAACAATAGTTGAAAGAAAAACAACAGCTTTGTAAAAAAAATGGTTATACTATTAGAAGTTTGGTTGTTAAAACAAATTAGAATGAATATTAAAAGCTAAAGCATAAAGTTCTCCCAATTTCAAGTTATAATTAGATTTAAAGTTATAAATAGATTTAATTATCTTTTTAATATCTCAAATTGAATAACTATTACAAACTAAGCTGTTACATCTTGGTACACACAAGGATAGGCAGGGATGAGTTCTGTTAAAGAATATAGATTTATTCTACTTAAATATTCTCTTCTTTCATTATAAATTATTTAAAATCTATAGCTGTTAGTCAATTAATAAATATTGTTAGGAGCAATATTTTTATATAGAAATTATTCTAGAATTATGTTTTACAAGCAATTTAACTTGTTGTACGTTCTTTTAGGCAATATAGTATAATTCTGACACAATAAAGTGTCATGTAACTGTTCTCTTAGCATTTAATGATTGTTTTCATTTGCAGAGATTGTCGCGCCAAAAAGTGCAGGAAAACAAAACAAAGCTGCACTGACCTACATACTGCGCGTCATGACTACACTAATAATATACTTTCATATACACGCCTCATGCAACATGCATGCAATTGCAAACACCGAGCTCAACGATACCACATAATTTTAACCATAATTATAAACCATTAATACGCAGGGTTTCAGCGCAATGCTAACAGTCTTACTTATTTCCAACTCATCTCCAAGTTGCGCTGTAAAACGAAGGCCGAGCGACGATATCAGTTAACGTAGCCGCGCCGCTATATTTGCCGAAAACACGTGCAAAATAAACAGTACCTTAATAATGAGCTCGATCTCAGGCACGTCCCCATTCGCCGTTCCATTCTCAGCAATTTCGTCCGACATCGTTAACTCCAAAGACACTTTTAATTACAACAAAAAAGTAACTTATTTCCACACTATTTCACACAACCGTCACAGTTACAAAACATCAACTGACTGAATGCAATTCGATCATTCATTCATGTCCATTCAATGACATCATTTAACTTTCAAAAATAATTACTTTTGCCGAATAATACTTTTAATAACAAATGTTATAATAATATTCCACATATAATACATATACTTCTTAATATTATGAATTCGTTTTGATTCATCCATTAATAATTTAAGCTAAATGCGTATTAAGTGTATGCTTAGAAAGACTAAAATATTACTGTCAGTCTGTGCTGTCAGTAATGTCAGGGGTTTTTTGGCGCAAACTGCAAGCGACGCATCGTAAAATTTCAAATTAATTGTAAAGCTTATGTTATTATAATAGTGAAGTTGTTATCCAGTAATAATTTATATGTTTATCGATTATAGACAAGTAATTTATAGATGTTTAACGTGTCTTTTCGTGTTACCTTTAAGACTCTGTTAGTAAAATATTTTCACTGCTTTGCTAAAACCATCACCATCATCTTCGCCTTCATGTCACAGATAAAACACTAGAGTTTTATCTTCAAACATTAAAGACATAATAATTATTTTACGGAAGACGGGTGTGTGGACTAAGTTTCCTTGCCTTCCGAGAATGAGAATAGGGCTGAAGAAAAAAGTCAGTAATGTCAGTCATAATTGTGTGTCATTTTGTTTTGCAATTGCTCTCATTTTGTGTTATTTATCTAAAAAGTTATAAAGTAGCTTTTTAGCGTTAATTATTTACGAAAATGAGTGCCACCGATACTACAGAACCATCTAGCTTAACTAAAACTGAGATGACATTTGCGGAAAAGCAAGCGGAACGAATGAAGAGATTAAAATCTCTTCACACAGCTAGAAATGAAGCTAGAACTCAGAACCATCAAGAGGTCGTTGCTGAGGAAACTAGAAACAAATTACCAGCTAATTATGAAGCCAAGAAGCGGCAGGCTGAGTGGCTTCTACAAGATAAGAAGAATCGAGAGGAAGCATCTCAGCAGGGAAAGAATTACGACAGAGTAAAATTAATGAACATATCCGCTGTAGAAGCCGAACGTTTGGATCGTAAAAGGAAGAAAAAGAATCCTGACGAAGGTTTCTCTACATACGAACAGGCTACGATTAGGCAATACAACAGATTAGTTAAGAACATGCCCACTGTTGATATGGAACAATATCAGAGACAAAAAGAGAAGTATGGTGATGCATTTTATGGTGGTACTAATGTTATCATACATGGGATGCACGAGGACAAGAAGGATGCAATAGACAAGATGGTGAATGATTTGGAGGGGCAGATTGCAAAAAGGTCCAAGTACTCTCGGAGGCGCATTCACAATGATGATGCAGACATTGACTATATCAATGAGAGGAATGCTAAGTTTAATAAGAAATTGGAACGATTCTATGGAGAGCACACTGCAGAAATTAAACAAAATTTGGAGAGAGGAACTGCAATTTAGAACTATTGGTAAATTAAGAAATTGTTAAACAATATTAATTTTAAATTTAGAAATATACATTGTGAAGATTTAAACTGAATTACTTTTTCCTGTGTAACTTAAATAATGCATTCAGTACAGATGAAATAATATACACACATATTCCATAATGGGGGTTAAAGATTATTGTATCCTCTGAAGAGAATTGTGAAGGAAGTAAGGGAGTTGTGGCAAGTGGCTGCATTGTCTCTGCCTATCCCTGTGGGAAAAAGGCGTGACAGTTTTTCTTTGTATCCTCTGCCTCTATACCAACAGAGAAAGTATTGTTACTATCTTTAAACTCTTAACATTTATTGTTAATTGAATTTTATTACATTGTCAAATGATACTAAGGTTTTGAAAGAATCCAACAAGAAGAATATGTCATTATTATTTATCCATATGTCAATTGATTGCCTTGTTATACGAAAGAAAGTGTCATGAAGGTACTTTTGTTTAAATAACTAGAATTATAAGCTAAGCATGAAATGTCGGGATTGAGCTAGCGAATATGACTGCTGCTTGCAGACACATCCGTGAAATGTTATCTTTTCTTATCAGTTTCCGCCTAACATCAAGTGGTCATATTGTTAAACCATAGAAAAAAGTTTTAAGAGCTTTAAGTTTCGGTAGGCAGTAGTGGCCACTCTGCCGATCTAGGTTAGTACCGCCACTTACAAGTATACAGACCATGGAGTGACTTAGTCGCTTTTCCGAATCAGCTTGTAAGTTGCTGGTTCCAACTAGGTCAGCATAGTGGATGCAACTGCTATCTTAAGTTATGTATCTGCGTTTAGCATTCACCTCCATTCATGGAACGCATTTTAGCTTAAAATCAGGCGGGGTGCTGTAATGTCTAGCCACAATATAATTTAAAAAAAAGGTTTCATAAATAAAACATCTCAATTAAAACAAATATCAATAACAAGTTTATTTTGATAAATAAGTTCAGAATAAATTACAATAATTTATAATTAAATATTGACCAGACATTTTTGTTTAAGTTTAAATAAAAAAGATTACTTAAGTACCTGAATATTTACAGGAATAATTTGTTTTATTAACACATTAGTTGTCATGGAGCCACCAGCGCTGTCCTCATTCTAACTTCAGTCAGACAACAAATTACAATACTGTATATTTTTCCTTACTTGGCAAAAACAGTAAACATTCTGCATAATGATAATATAACGATAAAAAACAATAACTTATATAAAAATATCTATGAATTACTGTGAAAATGTTTTAAATATTATTTAGGGGCACGACATTTGTCATTTGTGAATTTACCGTTTCCATAATATAAATGGTTTTTAATAAAAACAATGTATGTGTGTGATATTAAAACCTTTTGTGCATTTCATTACATTGTGTATGTTTATACTATAAAATTAGATAAAGGGCATAGGAAAGGGTGGTTTACATGTTTGTTTACTACTTGTGCCAATTAAGAAAAAACACATTATATTAATATTTATAATGATTTTTGTGCTCAATAATATAGAATCAACAATGAAATGAAAATAAAGTGTGATGGGGATTTGACAATACGCGTGGCGTATTAGTCAACATTCCGTTACGCGTAAAGTCCCGGGATTGATTCCCGATCGGAGCAAATATTTGTTTAAAAAAATAGGCGGATATTTGCTCTAGTTTTCTAATAGTGCCGAGTCTGCATCAGAAATAGTACCACCACTTACAAGTATACAGACCGTGTAGTGACTTAGTGTCTTTCGGAATCAGTTTGTAAGTTGTCGCATCTACTATGCCGGCCCAGTCCACCTAGGCCGGCATAGTAGATGCGACTGTTACCAGGGCCGTCTTAAGCATATTCAGCGCCGGGGTGCGAAAGTCAAGGCTCCGCTCGCGTGGTCTCAGTATAGTATCTATCGAAATTTATGGCAGTCGGCATGCGCCCCCTAGGACTCTGCGCCCGGGTGCACTGCACCCCTTGAACCCCCGGGTAAAGACGGCCCTGACTGTTACTTGCAATAGTTTAACTGTATTAGCAGTTGCTTCCCACTCCAGCATCAGGCGGCGTGCTATCACATGTCGAGCCATAATAAAAAACAGCCAGTATTTTATATTGGTTATTCATCGCGCTCAGCCTGTGCCTGTGCTTCAAAATGCAACGTGTCATACCCGAAGTTTACATTCACATATTTCGCACCAATAAACGAAGCTCGATAATAGGTTATCCGATAGTAAATACACATTATTGTAACTTTATTATTTATTGTGACTTGACATGCCTGATGCCAGCGCCGGATTTAGCGGCTCATAGGCAGAGCATGTGGTGGAGGCCCTTAGGCAACTGCCTGTGCTTAAATCCGGTACTGCCTGATGGTAAAGAGATCTCCAGTTTACGGTTGCCTCTGTCGTCATTACTATGAATAATATGCCGGCCAGAAGTGCATATTCAAGCCTATAAGGATATTTATTTATTTTAAACTTTATTGTTTTTTTTTACAAAAAGCAAACATAATGCCTCTAGTAGGCTTTCTCTACCAGTCAAACCCTTCATATATATATGAACGTTAAGATGCTGGTGGTACCAGTGGCGTAACGTGGAGGGGGCGGCAAAATTTATAGAAACTAAAAAAAATCGTTAAAATTTGAACCAGAAATTTATATTTTTGTTGTACCTATGATTGAAACAACTAAATAAGGGGGCGGCAAATTTTTTTTCCGCCCCGGGCGGCTGACATCCACTCTTCACCACTGGGTGGTACCATATTATTTAAATTATTATATAATAATAGAAACTAATACATTTGGTATTTATAAGGTGGGTCCATGTCCCGAGTGCCCTTAAGGTTTAATTTACATTTCAACTAATGTGTTTAAAGTGTAGGAATATAAAATAATTTGTAAATATTTTAAAATAAAGTTGTGCCTTCAATTTATTGCGTTTTTTTTAATATAAGGCACTTTTAAATAATTATTGAATATAATATTGCTCATGCATTTAAGTTGTATTATTATTGTTTTGTTATACCTGCTGCTATTTAAATACAATACTCAAAATATAATACTTTCAGCGCCCCTCAATTCCTACAGAGATAGTCAGAGAGTTCGTCCTGCACCTCACAGATTTCAAATGCTTTATTGTTATTTTAAGTTTGACTATTTCTATATATAAAGAAATAGGAGTTACATAAATAAAGAAATTAATGAAAATTGTGTATGTAAAATAGCATTATGCGTGCCTATCCTTGTAAGTATAGAGAGACGTGATATAGACTTAAATAAATAAATGAAAATGTGTTTTTTTAAACATTCAATTGTGAACGTATATATTTTTTAAATCTATATATTCGACACCCTGTTTTGAACTTCCAATTACTGCAAAAAATATAAACAAATAGTGTATGAAAAATATTTTGAATATAATATTTAGGTTATTGCAGAGCTTCTGAAAATTCTGAATATTTTCTCCTAAAAGCATCACTGTACTTTTGCATTTATGTCGTAATTTCCAATTTAATATTTTTCTAGCACCATCAAATGCTGTAGCAGTCGTGATAAGCAGGCGAGTCTTTTTATTATTTAATTTTTAACAAATATTTTCGAACTGTAAATTTTTGTTTCTAGTGTTAATTATATTTTAGTACTGGAAATATTTGCAGATATAGGTAAAAGTAATGTTTTCCTCTTATTTTAATTTTTTTTTGAAATTAATTATAAATTCATATTTTTATTGTAAGTAAAAGAAACAATAAAAATAAACATGGCGCGCTTTCAACGTTCCATGTTACTCAAATAATAGGAAAATTGAATAATTAACTGAGCAAAATATTTAAATAAGTACAATACCAGAAGATATATTAACAATATATAATTTAATATTACATATCCCTATTCCTCTTAAGTGCAACAGAAATATTTGTAATAACGGCTGTTATTCGCATTTGGTGCTACACTTGATTGATGAATAGGAACGCAACTAATGTATTTTTAAATATAGAATTGACTTTTGTTATAGCGGGAAATGAATTTTCTTTAACTCTGGAATGTTTCGATAGAAAGAAAACAATTGAATTACTGCCAAATGCGAATATCACAGCGTAGTTCCGTTTTACATAAATTACTGCACTTAAGACCCGAGTGTAAGCATAAGTATTAAATTATATTTATTATAAAAATATGATTTTTATTTAACATTTAGGCTTACACTCGACCGCCATACATACTAATTAAAATAATACTAGACGATTATAATAATAAAATAAATCATTGCGCCGTTTATGAAGTCATAAGATCCAAGACCGTACAAATTCTGAAAACAATTTGGAATTTTTAATAACTTAACTTATCGCCAATTATGAAAGCCAATTTGTCGTAGAAGCCATTTTCGCAATATCGTGTTAAAAGCTGGAGCGATGAGTGGAAGCGATATTGTCATTTGATATACTTACTACGTCGACCTGGCATCAGTCGCACTGTTATACCATCAGCTGCGCGCACTGTGAATTATGTAATAAATGTTATTAGTTGGACTATATCAGCCGAAGGACTTTTGGCCGGCGCAGCTCTTGGACCTCCTCTTGCTTACCAATAGGCGTATTTTAAAAAACTTGCCTCCAAACCCAGATTAATTACTCGAAAGATTCTACCGTGGCTTCCAAAAGGCGTATGAAGAAAAGAACTCACTTATCATAGCCTTCATGATTAGCAATTATAAAGTATGTAATAATAAAGAAAAAATCATAAAAGTTAATACAAACTACAATCATACTTACACGGGTCAGGTGACCATGCAAATTCAAACATATCGAAACAGGCGCAGGGTTAGGAAAACAGCCAAACAATGTATTAAAAACATCAATCAATTATTAAAACAATATTTATTCATCCACACACATATCACAATATACCTTAACTATATAAATATAGCGCTTCAAAGAATCAATATATACAAATAAAATTACACTAATAAAAATATTAAACCATTTCTACTACCTATTCTCTGTAAATAGATTTAAAAATGTAAAACGTAAAACAATAAGTTAATGCAAGGTTTATATGATTGACCTTTTTTTAGAAACAATTAGTACCCCTTCTTATCATCCTGAAGGCCGGCATAGTGAAAGCGACTTGCAATTATTTACCTATAGTAGCAGTTGCCTCCATATATTGGGGCTTCATTAGGCAGTGTACTGTAAACGGTAGCAGTAAAAAACGGTCGCCATTTTGTTTTATTCTGTATGTTTCTGGCTTTTTATCTACGAAATTGCTGACTACCCCAAAAACGTCACCTTGATAGTGACATTTCTTTGTTTACATTTTTGATCTCACATTCCATTTCAGAGTAGTTTATTAGTTACTTAAAGATGCGTTTGTGATTAAAAATGCCTAGTTCAGTTAAGAGTCGTTAAAAAAATCACAATAAAATATAACTTTTGACTTAAGTAGCACTTAAGTCAAAAGTGCCGCTTTTTAATGTCTTAAAAAGGCACCTAAAAATATAAATGTTATATAAAATTGTGATAATACAGAAGGCACACTTAATAACTTAATTCAATGGACGAAATTTGAGCATATTTTTATGCGCTTTTTGTGGCCAATAAGCCTTTTTTAAATAATTAAATATGCGATTTAATTTACGTTGGTAGTTTAACAGTAACAGAAAACCATTAAATTAAAATTTTGTAGTAGAAGTGACATCCATTCATGGACAACACTCCAGCTTAACATCAAGCGGGTCGCTTTCATATGTCGAGTCACAATATAAGAAAAACTTGTTGAGAAGCTGGAACTTGTGTAAACAAATATTATGGAATTCGCAACATTCAGGTACAAAAGAAAAATAATAAACAAACTCGGTTACTTCAAAATTGGGAACCAAGTGATTGCATTCGAGAAGTCGGACGCTTTTCTGTACAACAAAGCAGTGAACGACAGCGTTTTATATGGCAAAAATATAATCTAATTGAAATTGCTCTTTATTTACCCGTATATTCATATAAATTGGTTGGACTCGAGTAACTTGTAACTCATTCTTCCGCCGCCATTAACTGTCAAACTACCAAAGTAATTTTATTATTAAAATACATTAAATATAAAAATCTCCAGTTAGTGCATTGTGTTAAACTCCATTAATATGTGATAATAAGGTCACTTAAATTATTTTATAAATACATAATTTTTAGGTTCTTTAACAACCCCTAAAATTAATGTTTCATTATAATCGTCTTATGACGCAACAGTGACTGATTTTTTTATTATAGATTAGTAATCGTATTCGAATACTTTAGTATCGACTATTATTATTATAAAAAAATATTCATAAAGTAATGTTAATTATTATTATAATATGAGCAAATGGAAAATGAGCAATATTAATATTAATTTCGTAATTAAGGGCCAATTTCACAAACCTGTAGTATTTAATAGTTGCTTAATGTGTAAAATACCCTATTTTTAGTTAACCTAATTTCGGTATAATTATATATAAGTATAAGTACAGTTATTAAGAAAATATAATGGGCACTCGAAAATAATTTAGTTAAAAATTAACTATGAAATGTTAATAAATTAATGTGCATTAAATATTATTATGAATGAAAATAATATATTAAACTCTTTCATTATAATTTTTGGCAAGTCCAACAAGTCTATTAAAACAATGAGATCTTACAATAGTAAATGACATAATTAAAATTTAGATAAAACATTTATGGATATCTCTAGGGGCCAAATGAACCAACAATCAAGTTTATTGGGAATTAAAGCTGCTAGTGAGGTTTTTCACTATGGCGAGTGGTTGAGCTCGAAGAACCGACAACTGATGGGGAAGAAAAGTTCTTGAGTGGAGACCACAAACCGGAAGACGCAGCGTAGGTAGGCCTCACACTAGGTAGACTGACGACATAGTGAAAGCCACAAAATAACTAGTGGATACAACTGGCATCTTGTCGTTTGAAATGCCGTTCTAAGTGGGAGGCTTATGTCTAGCAGTGGACACCTCCTGGCTGACGGTGATGAGTGGATGCGACCGCTCTGTCTCAAGACATGGCAGTGACGTCCTATCAAGCGGACCCATGTTTTGTTAATTTATTTAGTTCATTAAGCCCTTTTCCAATCATATTTTGACGTCTACCATAGAAACACGGCCGTAGTAATATTAATGATAATTTATAACTAAGGAAAATAATGTTTTTAATCACTGAAAACGTTATGTACTATTCTAACATAAAATTCATTTAACATTTACTGAGCACTAATAAATAAAGACTAAGAAAATATTAAAACAGCATTAAATTAATGTAAACTATATAAAAAATGTTATGTATAATTGTATATAAAAGTACATTTTATACTTTTACACAGTATCTAGGCATTGTATAATAATTGTGATGTGCTGTCTCCGTCTGTCTGTGCGTTTTTTTAAAACTAGTATGCGTATTGCAAACTCTAATATTTAATTTATGTATCTATGGAATGAACTCTTTGAGATGAGCTTTTGGCTTTAATTGATTACGCCATTTTTGATCACAAGATTGGTCATCAAAAACATAAAATATGTGACTACCTTAGAGTACTACCGAAATACTGTGCAGGAGGATTGGTTTCACTGAAATTGCTTTTAGTGTTTTTAGAGGCCTTTGCATTTGCAAATTTTTTTTTCTTCAATGTGATATTGGGGCCCCAACAGACATTTTGCACTTCAGTCTGCGTTAAAAAAGATTGGAGCACATAAATGTCCTTAATTTGAAAATACCGTCCCTACATTACTTTTAATGAGACAAATAACGCATTTCATTATAACAACTATAATAAATTATAACTTATCTTAAAATTATATTACACATAGATAACATGCAACGTCCAATTTTCAACAATAAATAAAGCCAAATAGAATTTTTGATAATGTCCAACAATAATATTTTTATCGGGAACACAAATAGGATACTTGCAACTTTTTCAACACCATGCAAATGGTTATATTTTCACTTCACATAACACTGTTAAAAATCCACTTTATGTTATAACTAAATTGTGGGTTGGGTTTAATCACTGAATAATTCATAAATTTTTATTTGACTCAACATCTGATCTCGACTTACCTAATGGTAAGCAAGAGATCAAAGAGTGCAGACAGCTGAAAGAACCGACTAAGTTCATGGCCTTAGTCTTCGTCACTGTGCCAGCCAGTGAATAATAAATCACTAATAATTCAGAGAGAATCTATCATAAAATGGAGTAACACAAAATTTGATTTATTTTAACACTTTACAGAGCTGGATATCATTAAAACACCAATATTACTTTGAATGCAAAAACTACCCACCAAGGACCAACCCAACGCACAATTTAATTAAAAGAGAGAAAAAACCAACAATATTAAAAAGGCTATCACAAAACGCAAGCACTGTTCCTCGCCTCATTGAGTGTGTGATATCCCGAGTCCTGTGTATCATTTTGGGACGTACCTACTAATATTCGCGGCATTTCACATTCTTCACACTTGTCCAATAGTGGATGATTCCTGAATGTACACAGGTGACATTGCCAGGTGTCCGTGTCCAGGGGCATATTGTCCCTTGTGTGTTGAGGCACGATGGGGGCTCTGCGCAGAGGCCTCTGCACTCTCTGGCCCGTGTAAATATTACTGTAAAAGTCACCACGTCCGTCGCTCACGCCACGCTCCGTTGCTAGGGGAGGTAATATCAAATGTTAATATTATATATATACACATTTCTTATTCAGCATAATATTTTGTGCCGACATAGTCACGGCGACTGAGGCAGCACAAAATATTTTGTGAGATTAGTTTTTTTAATCGTCAGCACTCTTGGACCGCCTCTTGCTTACCATTAGGCAGGTCGAAGTCAGATGTCGACACACAATAAAAAACAACAAAGGAGTCCATGTGTATGTGATTAAAAAGTAAATGTAGTAACTAAGATCAAGAAAGATATATTGCGAAGTTTTGGCACATTGAATGAGAAGCTCAAGTGAGCTTAAATTTTATTGCGCAATAATTTTATATCAATACGAATTTACACAAAGGAGGTATGGCTTATCATTAATCGACTATAACTAGAAGAACATTCTCTCTATAATCTTGTTTCTACCTGATCTTTATACCTCCATAATAACCGCACTAATCAGGGAAGGATTCACATTCCGTTGACCAAGTTGGCAGTCAAACTAAAAGGTTCGGTGCCTAGTATTTTTGTAGAACAATCCTGGGTTGCCTAATGCCCGCCTATAATAGTCCAGAATTGTGAGGGAAGCGAGGGAGTTGTGTCAGTATTGTGACAAGTGGCACTCCAATGTCTCTGCCTATCCCTATCTCCCCACACAACCTTGGATACTTCAAGCATAGAGTGAAAAGGCACCTCTGGCCGGCATATTGAAATCGGTTTCACTTGCTTACCATTAGGCAAGTCAAGGTCAGGTGTTGCTCTTAATAAAAAAAGTCTTACCACTGTGTTCAATTTGTTTAACAAGTGAATCACATTGCTCTCTCAGCAAAGCAACTTCCTCTCTTAAACCTCTTACTCCAACTGAGCCAGCACCAGACAAAATGGCTGTCTCTCTCCTTAATTGCTGTAACCTAGTCCGCTCCTGTTCCAGTGCACTTGATAATTGACTTAATCTCGCTTTTTGACGCTCAATCAGAGAACGATCTGAAAGATTTGAAAATTAAACTTTTATAAGCTTTTGAATATAATGCACAATTTAGATTATTTATTTATTTACATTTCTATACAAAGCTACTAAAGTGCTTGTATCATAGAGGACAACCAAAGTACATATATCAAAGATACATTGGTACCACAGTGGGTGGTTTTAAACTCGTGCTCTTGGTTTGCCATAACCATTGCACTGCCACTACACCACGGTCGCCTTATTCAGATATTCGTAATATTAGAAGGGGCAATGTGTAACTCTATACACAGTTGTAAAAAATATGATTCAGTTTCTAAAAATGTAAGTTTTGCATCATTACCATGATGAGCATGTATGAAGAGAACTGTGGATGTGAAGGAGACAATAGAGTTGTATTAGGATTAGAGAAAATGACTCCATTGTCTCTGCCTCTCTCTGTGCGAGTTAAAACAAGAAATTGTTGATGATATTGACAAATTGTATTATCAACATGTTAGGAAATAACTAATTAGATTGTTCCATCATAGCTAATTAATTTATCATTATTAGGTGTGTCATAGTATGTTAGTATTATAGCTTTAGCTAGTATATTATACCAAAAATACCAAAGTAATAATATTTCATCATAATATTCAGTGGCGTAGCGTGGGGGGGGGGGGGGGGGGGCGGCAAAATTTATAAAAACCAAAATAAATCGTAGAAATTTGAACCTGAAATTCTTATTTTTGTTGTACCTATGATTGAAACTCCTAAATAAGGGGGCGGCAATTTTTTTTTCCGCCCCGGGCGGCCGACTTCTGCGCTATGCCACTGTTAATATTACTTTCGTATTTTTACAATATAACACCAGGGTAACACAAGGTAATTGTATGATTTAATCATCATTCATTTCACCCCATAGCACTACAATTCTTACACAACTCTGTTGCCTAGTGCCTATAACCATAGGCACTAGATGGATGCGTTAAACAAGGCATTCCCAGAAGACAACCTCAAGGAAGCTGGGTTGGCTTTTGCCCATAACCATAGACCTTGTAAGAAGAGAATTGTGAATGTGAAGGAAGCGAGGGAGTTGTGTCAGGATCGTGGCACACCTTTGTCTCTACCTATTCCTATGGAAAAAGGAATAGGAAATAATTGGGATGTTAGTCATTTGTCTAGTCTGCTGATTGGTAAGGCCTCTTCTTTTAAACATATAGTCTGTGAAGTGACTTAGTCCCATTAGCTTAAAAGCAGATTAAAACTAGTCCGAAAGTTATAAATAAAATCATACCTGTTGTGATGTCCATGGGTGATGTTTGTGATCTTTGTTGTTCTAAAGTTGTGGCAGAATGTGGTGGGGGTAGTGGTGCTCTACGTCTTGGCATTGCACGGACTGAGTGAGGTGACACAGTCACTGTCAGTTGGTTGTCATCGGTGCGGTCAGGGCTGTTCATGTTGGAAGTTGGTGTACAAACTGTCAAGTTCAATGATGTTATTGTTCTTGGAGAATCAAAGTCTTCTAACCAATCATTTCTCCCCAAGTCCATGTGACAGTTCACATTCACTGACAAGTTTAGCGGATAGCCATGATCCTGCCAAAACGTGTTCTGTATACCAGCATCAGTCTGCGCCGGTTTCTGAGGAGGAGGGAGCGTTGAATTCTGAACTTCTTGTGGTTTAAATGCAATACCTGGATTAGGTTTAATAAATTCAAGCGTACGAGGTCTCTCTGGCTTCTCCCGACTGTTCTCGGCTTGCGGCTCTGGTGACTTATCTATTGACTTCTTTTCCTTCACTTTCTCAAGTCTCTCATTTAAATTACTCTTTATTTTGTTACTCTTTAATATCTTAAAGTTAAATGGCAACTGATCATCTGTTCCATTACTGTTGCACTGTGCCCCTACATCCTGCTTTGCTTCATCTGCATGCTGTTCTGTCTCACTTGGTGATTCTGCACAATATTTCGCAATGCAGTTGTCTAAGTTGATAACGGTGATGGGCGATGGCAATGCAGTGTGCGACTCCTCATGCTGGTTGGGGCAGTGAGCAGGTGGCGTGACATCTGAGCGGTCGGCTGTCTGTCGCGGCCGAGGGTGGCGGTATGCCAGCGGCAAAGCGAGGCGCGCTTCGTGAGTGAGCTTGGCCTCACATGCGCTTTTGTCGTGGCAATGACTGCTGATCGTATTGCTGACGACGTGGTCGGGGACGGCGGGGAACTTCTGCTTGAGTTCGTGGAACAGTTGCATGAGCGATATGTTGGTGCAGGCGCACGTCTGCCGCGCGGACATCGCCCATCCTGCGTCGCCGCCGATGGAGCCCGAGCCGTCCGCCCGAGCGGTGACGTCACGCCCAGAGGGTTCGCGCTCCAGTTACGAGCGCTTATCGCCCCGCGAGGACATCTCTGCGCGAAGACGGAGGAGGCGCGAGAGTGGGGTTCGAAAACGTCAACTATTTTTTTATATATCTTTGTTATCGTACCTTTCCTTTTCGCGAAGTTGCGACATATTACGACATGCCAGAGCGCGGAGATTCAGATTCATACGTACGCGTTACAGTAGAGTATTAAACTTTGTAAATTGCTGGTTGAAATCTTGAATTTGAAAACACAAAGAAGACTAATTTGCACCCAAAAATAAATTATGATCACCTGTCAAAATGATACTGCCATTTTTATCATAAACTATAGAAGCAAGTTGACCAAAAACATCAAAAAAACATTGACTTTTGTCTATGATACTAATAAATTTTATAAATTGAATTACGAAAATCGATAAATATATTTAAACAACAATGTTATAATAATTAATAGAATAATAAACAATTTGGTAAAATAATAAATATTATTTCAATAAATATTTTTTACTTTAGTAATAATAATTATTAAATGTCAAATTTGTGCGGCCAAAAGATATCCAAAAGCTTCTAACACACCGCTGCGTTTTTACTTGCGTTCTGCGTTCTGCGTTCTTGCATGCGTTTTTGCGATCTACCTTTTTAGTACAAAATGTACTGGGACGGCTATGAAGTTACACACCGCTGCGATTAGAACGCAGCAAAACAAGTAGAACGCATGCGTTTTTGCGTTCTGCGGAATTCCGAGGTGAGGGGGGGGTACCTTACTCCAAGTATTGGGACGCAGGGTTGCCAGACGCCGAATATTTTTCTCGTATCAGAGTTGTCATTTATCTCGGACATTTAGTTTCTCAATCTTGTACTAGTAGGAGTTTTTTTTGTCTTTGGGCCAAAGCAATATTCAGTAACATATAATTTTTTTTTTTTTTTTTATTGTGTCTCGACATATGACAGCACCCCGCTTGATGTTAAGCCAAAGTGTGGTCCATGAATGAATGTCACTGCTACTACAATTCAATAACTATGAGTAGCAATCACATCCACTATGCCGGCCTAGATGGAACCGGCAACTTACAAGCTGATCCCGAAACGTGACCAAATCACTTCACGGTCTGTATACTTGTAAGTGGTGGTACTACCCCGGATCGGCAGACTGGGTACCACTGCCTACCACTCTTTGAAAACCAGACCCGAAGCAAATATCCCTCTTTTTTTTTATTAACAAATATTTGCAATATTTAATACTATTAAATATTACAAATAAAAGCTATGAAACAAATATTTGCTCCGACCGGGGATCGAACCCGGGACTTTACGCGCAACAAACCAGTCGCTAAACCGTTCGTCCACGCCTGTCGTCAAATGACTATGTTACAATACATAATGTTATATGCTAATCTAGAATATTTTTATTAAAATACTAGGAATAACGAAACTCATGAAATGTTGTTTTAACACCTAAAAACTTATAAAAAAATTGACCTACCGGTATTTTATATTTTTCGCCAAAAGTCCGGTATATACTGTACAGTATGGCCATGACGCAGTACTCTCTATAGCGAATTTTTTTTATTGTGTCGACATAGTACCCCGCTTGATGTTAGGCTGGAGTGTGGTCCATGAATGGATGCCACTGCTACTACAATTCAATAACCGTGAGTTGCGATTACATCCACTATGCCGGCCTAGTTGGAACCGGCCACTTAAAAGCTGATCCAGGAACGCGACTAAATCACTTTACGGTCTGTATACTTGTAAATGGTGGTACTAGCCCGGATTAGCAGACTGGGTACCACTGCCTACCACTCTTTGATAACCAGACCCAAAGCTAATATTCACCTCTTTTTATTAACAAATATTTGATTTGCAATATTAATTATAAATATTAAATATTACACATAAAAGCTATGAAACAAATATTTGCTCCGACCGGGAATCGAACCCATACTAGGTACGATTGATTCTAAACCAGTAAATTAACTTGCGTTTCTAAAGGAGAGCTGGGAATACCCTTAGGGGAATCCCACAGGGTTATATTCGACTATTTATTCGGACCAAAATGCTTCTATAATTCTACAACCCTTTATGGGTTTCGCTATTCCTAGTATTTCAATAAATAAATTGAAGAAAATAAATTCATAAAATCCAATGATTATTCAGCACGGTAGCATAATATATAATATTATGAATTTAATGGCATTTATATGTTACTGATTAATGCTTTGGCCCAAAGACAACAGGAATTAATTCATTTTAGGCTTTTATGAACTACTTTTGTAATGTCCGATGATGAAAAAATATATAAATGGTAGTTTCGATACTTGTATTGATAAAACTAATAACAATTTTGCTTTTAATTGCAGTGCAATTGAGTTATATGTAAAATGAGATATGGATTTTCTATCATCTGTCAATCAACGCCACATTCGTTCTACTTTGTACTACTATCATAATTATAGTTTGATCATTTTGCACACCTAAACTATGCAAAATAAAGGATATATTCCAATTACATTATAATCTTCGTACATCAAACTATTTTAAAATGTATATGCAACTGTTAACACAATTAAGCCCAAGTCCCCCATTCAATTAATGATGTCATTTGTCCTACTATTAGCACGAGATAAATGCCAACCATGGTACGAGAAAAAATATTCGGCATATGGCAACGCTGTCTCGAAACGCACGATCCAAACGCAGCGGTGTGCAAGGAATCGCAAACGCAAACGCAATCGCAAACGCAAGAACGCATGCGTTCAGAACGCAAGTAAAAACGCAGCGGTGTGTTAGAAGCTAAAAGGAGTTTGGATATTGTTTTATTATTCAGATTCATTTATTCAGCAATTTCTAATAAAATGTGTGACGACATAAGAAAATATCTTAACAATTTACTTACAAAGTAAAGTTACATATAGCGATTTTAAGAGTGGATTTGCCTTTATAAAATAAACTAAAAAACATTTTTGTTTTAGAGTGAATGGATTGCATTGTATTATGATTACGGACCGTGATGGGGTGCCCTTAGTTCGTGCAGTAACAGAACGAGCACCACAACTAGCGTTACACCCTAATTTTATATCAACTTTTGGTATGACGACTGAACAAGCTAGCAAACTTGGTTTAGGCAAGAACAAAACTATAATTTCTATGTATTCTAGTTATCAGGTAAGATATTAGTACTAATATACTAATAGTCAGCAAAACCAAACAGCAGTATTAGCATTTCTTTGTAAGCATATTTCCAGGTGGTTTGTATTTAAATGCCGCGCCTTTTTCCCACAGGGATAGGCATAGAGCGCTACTTGCCACGATCCTTACACAATTTTCTCACATCCACAATTCTCTTTATGCAATCTCATGAATCAAGATGTTTAAATTCAGTTATTTTGAGGTGTGATTCCGCTGGCGACTGCACTACTTGTTTGTATGAGATTGATTTCATGCAAGGCGACATTAGTCTGCAGCCGCTGCGCTGCGTTCATATTGTTTCTAAACATCAGATTTATAATCTATGACTTAGCAAATGCTGATTGTCGCAAAAGTGTTGCCTTGCCGACTGATGTCTCATAAAAACCAGTTCTATTAAGTTTTTTCAGTAAACAAATTTTCATGGTCTATTTATTTAACTTAAATCTTTGGTGATTGGAATACGAGATTTTTTAAAAATATAGATTTTTTGAAAATAGCGGATGTGAGGGAGTTATCTCTGCCTATCCACATGGAATAAAAATGTGACAATTTGTTTGATTCATTTGACCTCCATTTGCCTGTGCAAGAGCCCTGGAGACTTAATACTGCATCTATGCCAGCAGTAGATGCACTTTTCTTAAAGAAACAAAGGTTACAGGGGGGGGGGGGGGGGGTAAACATGGGCAGATACAGCATGATAGTTTGATCTTTAGTTATAAAACAAACATTAACATATTTTATCTTATTAGTATCATAATAGATTATAATGTAATATTATCACTTTAGTGATGTTAGTGTGAAATATTTGTATCACCTTAAAATTTGATATGTGCATCCTTTTGCACATATCAATAAATTAGGCGATGGTGCAATGGTTATGCAAACCCAGAGCACAAGTTCGAGACCACCCACTGGTACCAATGTATCTTTGTTAAATGTACTTTGGTTGTCTTGTTTCTATAATACAAGCACTTTAGTAGCTTAGTATAGAAATGTAAATAAATAAAATTATTAATAAAACGGTGGCAATAAAACATTGTTAATAATTATATATTTTTTAATTGTTTCAGGTTATACAAATTAATAAACAGCCTCTAGTAATAACATTTATAGGCAATGATAACTGCAACACAGGACATATATTAGCATTAGAACAACATATTAATCCATTACTAAAAGACTTGGCGGGTGTTGTTGAATATTCATAATTTTTATATTTACGCAATTACAAAAAGTTACCAAATGCTATAACATTGATTAATGAATTAAACAAATTTTATGCGGCTTACTATCGCGTTTATTTTGGTTTTGATTTTACAATTTTTTTTTATTATTCCGACGTTTCGAGAGCTTTGCAGCCATCGTGGTCACGGAGAGACTGAGGTGTTGGTCGTCCTATTGGTTGATGCTGTTATTGTTTCCAAAACTACCCCGTTTCATATTTTGTTTTTCTGTTCCCGGTTTATTTCAAATTTTTGCAAAAATAACTGACGGTGTCATCTGGTTTGGCAGTTTGCTGGACTTGGGACTTGAGTTTGTGAATTATGGGGTCCCAGGTGTTAGATAATCGCTAACCACCTTCTCTATTGAAATTAGGATGCTTTTTAATCTCAATAGCCTCGCGTACCATCCTGGGTATCAGTCGACTTTCCTTTGCGAGGATCTTCGGTTTGTCGAAACGGATGTAGTGATTGGCGCCGTCCTGTTGATGCTCACAAACTGCAGACTTTCCACTACGTTGGTGTTTTATATCCGCGATATAAAACACCAAGAGACACCGAGTCTCTCCGTGACCACGATGGCTGCAAAGCTCTCGAAACGTCGGAATAATAAAAAAATTGTAAAATCAAAACCAAAATAAACGCGATAGTAAGCCGCATAAAATTTGTTTAATTCATTAAATGCTATAACTTTTTGCTATACATCTTTAATGCTATGCGAGTCAGATAAGAATATAGGACTGACCAGGTAACCATTTATGCACCTTATGTGGGCAAAAAATAAAACAAAGTTATATTACGCTGTCATGTGAAGCTAGCAGCAGGTCTGATCCTATTCTTAGTTGCCTCGCTTTGTTAAGATTATAATATATAAGGAAAAAAGAGCTTTTTAAGTTTATATATGGTGGGTAGGTGTGTTTTTTTTTAAATTGTATTATATACTGAGATTGAAAATATGTATATCTTAGTTACAGTAAACTAAAAGCCAAAGCAGTGAGGCAGCAATTCATTCTCTAATGGTTTTTTCTTTACTGAAAGGGAACAGTACGGCCAGTCGGATTTTTGTAATTTTTCGTACTCATGGTACGTGAAGTTCAGAGTTCGAATATTAATATCCCAAAGCAGTACAGTTGTAGTTGTAGTTATTTGCGGGCTCGTTTCCGCACTTGAAGTCCTCTTCGGTTTCTTTGTACGCTCTTCAACGGCAACTCCTTCAGTGGAGCCACCCGATCTCCTCCAGGAAGGCCAGGAGACCCTTTTGGTCCGGACCTCCGGAAGCGTTCTGGCATTGCAGAGGAACTTCTGTCTCGCTTCGGCTACTCCTGTACTCCTGCAACTCAAGAGCACATGTGCAGCTGTCTCCTTCCCATTCAGGCATCCCCTACGTAGGGGGCTGTCCGATATGTTGAGGTTGTACAGGTGCTTATTAAAACCACAGTGCCCCGTTATGACACCCACCATAGTGCGGAGCTTGGCTCTGCTAAGGTCCAGCAGTCGTCCAGTCAAGCGTCTGTCAATATGAGGGAAAGCTTCCCTGGACTGTCTGCAATCCATTGTATGTGACCATGCTTCCTCGTGCAGGTTACCTGTTCTTTGGCGCAGCCAGCTGCGAAGGAACTGGAGTGGTAGGGGCATAATAGGTCCCGGTCCTATAGGTCGACAGGACGATCCCCTCCTGGCCAGCTCATCTGCCGCGTGTACAAAGCAGTACAACCCCATATTCAGAAATTTTCGAGAAAATTGACTGAAGTTTTCGAGCGCACTCTTATCGGATAATATAGTTCGGGCACATCCGACATGGAAGTTCTGCAAAAAAACGGGTGCAGCTGCTTAAAGCGCATGGAGGAAGTGCTAAAAATAAAATAATTTCGAAGTGAGACTCGAATCAGCGGCCCCGCGATTACTAGGCGTACCCGGTAGAGCGCTACCGGGTACGGTTCGAAAATTTCTGAATGTGGCGTCGAACTGCTTTGGGATAAAATATTCGAGCTCTGAACTTCGTGTACCATGAGTACGAAAAATTACAAAAATCCGACTGCTGTACTCCCTGGTGAGTTAATGGTTTAATTTATTACTGACTTGCTATATTCTCACTTTAATGTAATTAATCATTTTATTACTGTGATTTTTGACCTCGTACTGCATGATGGTAACAAAAGGAAAGTTCAGAAGTGCCAATGACTGAAAAAGCCGACTTAATTTTTGGTTGGTCCTGTGCTAGCTAGAAATTAAATATTGTGGGAAGAAACTAATATTAAAATAAAAATGACACTCCAAAATATCAAAATTATTGTAATACACATTTTAATTTTAATTCACAAATAAATTTATTATATTAATATTATGTAACGTTTTTTATATAAATTTTGATCATTATACATTTTTGTTTTTAATTTCCTGGTTGATGTGTGGTTACAGGTGTTATAAGTGATTTATTTTGAATATAGTTAGCCATGTTATTTGCAGCCAGTTCAGCCATCTGGCGTCGGGTCGCAATTGTTGCACTGCCAATGTGCGGAAATATTACTGAAATCAATTTAAATTCAATAAGTACATCATTGGTTTTCATTTTTTACCCTGCGCTAAATTTGCAAATACTTTAATGAATAAAATCAAATCAAAATCAAATTGTCACGCCTTCCTCCTACAGGGATAGGCAGAGACAATGGAGCGCCACTTGCCACAATTCTTACACAACTCCTTCGCTTTCCTCACATCCACAATTCTCTTCATACAAGCTCTATAAAAAAAATATGTGACCAGTGGCGGGGGAGGCAAAATTTAAAAAAACTAAAATAAATAGTTAAAATTTTAACCTGAAATTTATATTTTTGTTGTACCTATGATTAAAATTCCTAAATAAGGGGGCGGCAAAATTTTTTTCCGTCCCGGGCGGCTCATTCCCACGCTACGCCGCTGTATGTGACTGAGTCATTTCACCGTCTTACTATCTGAAGTGGTCAATTCAGTAAACCTAAAACTTTAATAAATAGTATACATACATATGTTTGGTAGTGTGAGCAGCTTATGATCCTTTGGCAATGGCTCTGGTGTGGTCACGTCCAGGCCAGCACCATGAATATCACCATTTTTTAATGCTTCATATAAGGCTTCTTGGTCAATTAAATCTGTCAAGTAATATGATGTACAGTCACGAACTTTAATTTAGGACCCATCTAAGGTCGATTTTCGTCTGGCAAACTTATACTTTTAAGAGCTACTAAGATATTATTATAATGATTTCAGTTGGTAATTGCGTTGTTGTTTATGTATTACCAGGGGCAACTGCTCTTAGCTATGCAAATCTGACGTAACGGAGAGGAACGATCCTTTCCGATTTTTTCCGACAGTTTGATAGAAGTAGAGAGCGGGAACAGTTTCTGACAGATGGCTACTTAACTTCTCAACTAGTTATATATTTCAATTTGTGGCATTTGATATTATGATTTGAAGAGATTGTGTGCACTAAGTAGGGTATTCAATTAAAATTAAAACTATTAGTGTAAAGCATTCGGTATTTAAAAAAAATAACAACAAATTTTGCAATCAATATTTTTACTACATATAATACCATTAAAACGAAAAAATAAACAAAGTTCTTTTTGACAAATAACCTACAAGAAATACAAATAAACAAAGTAACATTCCAAATAAATGAGTTTTAGTATCGCGTGTATCCACCGTTATTTTCAATGACAGCCAAGAGCCGTTCACGCATGGATCCCACCAATCGCTCGCATATGTCAGTCCCACGGAAACCTTCCCAAATCGAATGGCAGTGCTCTACGAGTGCTGCCCTGTTCCTTTCATTTCGATTGCCCCACCTTTGCACCATCAAGGCACATAAGTTCTCTATAGGATTTAAATCTGCAGACTTGGCCGGAAAGGGGATAACCCTTAATTGAGGGTGTTCGGAGAACCAGCTCCGAACTATCCGTGCCGTGTGAATTGGAGCACTATCTTGCACAAAATTTATTACTGGTGTTTCTTGCTCAGGGTAATAAATTCTTAAGGTCGGCAGCACACTTTCATTTAAGAGATCGGCATAAGATTGAGCAGTCGCTTTGGGAGGCAAGTTGACCAGTTCTCCGACACCATCTGAACTCATCCAGCCCGAAATGTTGGCAGTGATATGACCGGACGGCAATAACGTGGTCTTGCGTGTAACGCGTGTCGTTAATTCGCCACAGATGTAACCTGCCTGTTTGCGAAGACTTAAACGTTTTTTCATCTGTAAAGGCAGTCGAGCCCCAGTCAAAGTCTAAATAATCACGTGCAAAGTTAAGACGGATTGTCTTGTGATTTTCTGTTAATGCGATGTTTCGTGCCGGTCGCCTGTGATGCAGTCCCATACTATGTAGGTGTCTTCTAATTGTTAACGGGTGGACGTCAAACATCTCTGCAAAATGCTTTGTAGGCGTGAAACCATCTATTTCATACTGATTTCGCATGAGGTGCCGTTGTTCTTCCGATACGGCATGAGGGCGACGGTTGTTTTGCCGCCGGTCATCGGAATTCCCTTCCATTTCATACCTTCGAGCCCATCGACGAACTGTCGCTCTAGTTACGTTACATTGTCGTGCTATTTCACGTATCCCTAACCCTTCTTCGCGTAATTGGATTATTTGAACTCTTAACTGTTCCCGATTAACTGCAAGCATTTTTATTTAAAGATTTAAATTTCTTCAAATTATTTTCTTTGACACTGACAAATGTCTCTTTAAAGATATAAGTCAGAGATTATTCGATGTGACAACCTTTTTGACATGAATAGCCATTTAATTATAATAATGCTTTATCTGTCTTTCGAATAAACTGATTTAGCATTTTCGCCTTTATTGCGAATGAGTGATTAAACAAATGTTCCGGGAAGTGGGTCCTAAATTAAAGATCGCGACTGTACAATTTATAAAACTTGTGATTATGAAAAATACCAATCAATCAAATCATCACAACTTTTTCCTCAGGGATAGGCAGAGACAATGGAGCGCCAATGGCCACGGTCCTGACACAGCTTCCTCGCTTCATTCACATTCACAATTCTCTTCATACACGCTCTATGGTTAAAAATATGATATGTAATAATAAAAGTTAGTGGACATAAGATGACAGCTTGTTCTTTAAAATAGAATTATTTTTACAATTATTGCCAGGGACTTGGGAAATATAATTTCAAAAGAAGTACTATGCTATTAAAATAAGAATAGGACGGGCTGTTGACTAACTTCACTTGACTGATTCATAGGTGTCTTTTTCTTGACGGTCCGCAAAGAAAAAGAGCATAGGTTCAAAACCCCTCACCAGTACCAATGTATCATTGATATATGGTAGTCCTGTTTCTATGATACAAGCACTTTAGTAGCTTAGTCTAGAAATGTAAATTAAAAATATATATTGAATTAAACAAATTTTATGCAGCTTACTATCGCGTTTATATTGATTTTGATTTTACAATTTTACTTTATTATTCCGACGTTTCGAGAGCTTTGCAGCCATCGTGGTCACGGAGAGATTGATCAGTGGCTTACTAAACGCGATAGTAAGCAGCATAAAATTCATTATCAATGTTCGCGCAAAATCTAAAAAAATATATATATTTCTCAACTATACCTCCTCTTCCAACATTAATAACAACAGCGTTCTTCTTCATCATTCCAATTGTACGTTTGTTTATCATCATACGTGTCTCGTCTGTTAATGGTACACTCAGTATTATGTAGTCACTCTCTCTTAGGAGTTGCTCTAAAGGCACAAATATTGCTCCCAATGATATTCCTGAAATGTACAACCAACAGTCCATGAGCGCTCACGACTAGAAAACCGTAATTTCCAATGGTTTTGGGAAACACCTGCGTGTAGGCCGAAACTATGGAAAATTGCAGTCCGGTCTCAAACCAGGTGGTAAGCTAAAGAAATTCAGTAAATTCCAATTGTCCTGTTTTATTTATTTATTGTACATTTCTGTACTAAAGTGCTTTTATCATAGAAACAGACGACCAAATTAGATATATCAAAGATACATTGGTGCCGGTACTTATGTGGTTTTTGAATCCGATCTATGATACAAACACTTTAGTAGCTTTGTATATAAATGTAAAAAATGCTTCGGTATCATTTTTATTTTAGGTAGCTAAATAGTAGCCATTTGTTAGAGAATATATTCCTATAGAAATGTATATAAAATTTCGTCATATTGTCCCACTGAAAAACACGTTTTACGTCACCTATAAGGATTTGTATAAATGATAAGCCTTATTTTAAGAGAGATTTTTTTTAAAAGATTAAAAGATTTTAAAAGATTTATTTAACAAAATATTTATTAATTTGCCTATATTACATAATTTAAGGCCCATTGTGCCTGCCTATTTCTGTGGGAAAAGGCGTAACATTTCCAGAATGGCTCATTCTACCCGAACACCGCGAAATAACAATACTTGTACAGCTAGTTCCTAACTTTAAGGCGCATTCAAAGTTAGCTGCGAGAGCGACTTTAGGTCACTATAATAAGCTCTCACACCTACTTCGAGCCATGCTATACCATACTTCAAAGACGGCATTAAGTTTAATTATATTATTTATCTATCTAACTAATTTATACTGTAATAAGTATTGATATGGCAGATGGGTCAATTGTTACTGTTTTTTTTTTCTTTGTTTGTTTTTTTTTACTTCATTTAATGCTATAATTTTTGATAAGGTGTTGGTTTGTTTATGTATGTTAGGTATTATTGTTTTTTTTTCTTATTTATATAAGTGTTTTAGTTCTTTATAATTTGTGACAACAGGCCACTTACAGGCCTTGTCTTTAAATATTAATTGTTTCTATGCGTAAGTTGTCCAATAACTCTTAAATAAGTAACATTAACCCAGGGCTCTGCAACTATAAATCCCGGCGCTGACTTTTGAGCTGAGCAGCATAAGGATCAGCTGATAAGAAGAGCGCTGGTCCTTCGCATCTATTCTGTCGTGCTTATAATTGTGCAAAATTCTAAAATTTATACACATTCAAAAAACGATCTGGATACAACCCACTTAAAATTCATATTAAATAACCATTAATATAAGGTTAATTAATCATCCATCAACGGATCATCTGATTGTGGCGAGTTGGACCTTGTGCGTGTGTGCAAACTTCGCAAACGCGTATTCGATAAATAATTTTGCATAAACATTTGTGCTTCGATCGCAATTTCCAATGGCATTTTCTTCAATTGAGCAGCTATACTTTTACCAAAGATGTCGAACTCATTTTCGGATTGTTCTAAATTTCTAATTCGACTTCTAGCGTTATGTGTTCTAAATGAATCATAATGATCCCTTAGTTTTCTTTTCTTTGCTTTTCTTTTGATATTTGTATCTTCTTCTTGTATATTAGGCGCTGCGTCATTATTATTATATCTTATATCATTGTCAGGAAACGAGTTTGCGTCTAATTCGTTTCCTGATTGCTGGGCTTCAAGTGGAGACTCTGATTTCTGCAAACATAATTATCTATAGTATTATAAAAAACACTACATCGCATCAAGTTCATAGCCTATTGGTAGATGGTGGCACACAGAGTCGTCAGACTGGGCAAAGCGACCATGTCTATTGGTAGTAAAATGGTCACATATGCCAAGATCTGCCGGTTCAAAACTTCTTGCCGGTATTACATGTACTTTGGTCGTTTCTATGATACAAACACGTTTAGTAGCTCGTTAAAAATACACGACAGCGAAATGACCAGCTTGCCCTGACATTGGACAAATAAATAGTAACCAAGCGACGTAATTTCACTGCTTTTTCGTCGCCATAATGTATAAAAGGAATCGGGACCGACCCAAAAGGCTATTAACAGAAAGGACTGGCGAACAGTCCCTTTTCTATTTCTCTCTATGAAAAGCAAGGTAAATATAATAGTACTAAGGCGACCGTGGTGTAGTGGCGGTGCAATAGTTACACAAGCCAAGAGCACGGGTTCAAAACCACTCGCCGGTACTTACTATGATACAAGCACCTTAGTAGCTTAGTATAGAAATGAAAATAAATAAAAAACATTAGTAATGAAACTTACAAACTTAATATCGCATTGTGTACTATTTAATGCGTTGTGCATTATATGGAACCATTTAATGTTCGGTGTGTACATAGCACCGGAATTTCTTATTTTCTTTAATTCTTGCGAATAAGTTGACTTCAAACTTCTTATTTTAGCATACGCTTCCTTCGGGCTAAATCCTGGCATACCCATGGACGAACTTAATTCCAATAGAGATGATTCTCTAATGATTCTATTTTTAGAGTCAATACAATTTACATTGTACAGGCACTCGTGTTTCACAAATTCATTCACGAATTTAATTGTTTGTTCTTCGCTCCACTTCATATTGAATCGTCCTTACTACGCACTTGTCGGAGTAAAACTCGTTAAGCAACATGACGGAGCTGCGCAGTGTTTAGTGCGAGCGGGACAGTGCGAGTGCGAAGAGTAAGCGGGTGAGAGAGGTTAGAGGGGCTGCACACGCGCGAACTTATCACTTGACGGCCGCATGTTGGTTGTCTTTATCAAGCGTGATATATATATTATACTGTTTAGTATTTTTTCTATACACGCGACAAACTTTATTATTGTACATATAACTTAATAAAAATAAATGCTTCAGCTACGGATGAAAATCAAACCGACAAAGATTACGGATGCCGCCATAGTTTTACGTTTTACGATTTCTAGGCTAAAGTATGGATATTCAAGGTTATAGTATGGAGAGAAGGGAAAACACATATTTACTTTACAATAATGACAATATTTTAAGAAAAGCCGTACATATATTATACGCGCTAACTATGTATAAGCAAACCTGAACTCAGTGTCTTGATGCAGAGCCAGTGGCGTAGTGTGGTCTGCCCCGGGAGGCACATTTAGGGGGCGGCAAAATAATAAAAAAATAAAAGAAATCGTTAAAATTTTAACCTGAAATACATATTTTTGATTGAATTTCCTAAATATGGGGACGGCAAATTTTTTTCCGCCCTGGGCGGCTGACTCCCTCGTTACGCCACTGTGCAGAGCAACATCTATTTGTCTCTTTTTCGCTCTTAATAACTATCATTCCGTCCTACTTTCACTTGTCCATATGCCTAGTTAATCATTAAAACTACATTTTGCTTAATATCATTGGCTAATGAACATTTTCTTAGGCGACCAATTTTGTGCCTTCATAAGGCGACCGTGGTGTAGTGGCAGTGCAATGGTCATGCAAACCGAGAGCACGGGTTCAAAACTACCTATCAGTACCAATGTATTCTGTTTTTATGATACAAGCACTTTGATAGCTTAGTATAGAAAAATAATAATAATAAAAAACCTCATATTTGTTAAATTTCAAATTCCAGTCAGGGACAGCCTATGTGGCTTCACTCATGGGAATCAATGCATACATACAAATTCAAATAATGATGGCTAAATTAAATTAAATACATGGTGGCTAATATTAAATTATATTTTTAAATATTAAAACAAACAAATTACCTTCTGGTTTCTCCTTATGTCCACTATAAACCACTTGTTTTACTTGAAATCCAGCAAGTCTTGCACATATTGCCTGTCCTATCCCACCCAACCCCACTATGCCGACAGTACTGCCGGCAATGTCCGTACCTAAATTCTTATTGAAACCTGAATCCCAAATGCCACTGTAAACAAAACATAAAATACTTTTCCTATTCTGTTTTATTTTACAGTTTATCCTGGAAAATGTTCAGAAGGGGATTCCCTTCCTTCTCCTTTATTTATTATTTAGGTTATTTCCCTCAAATTCAACACCATTTAAATCTGTATTTTAGCATACTTTTCTTGGGCTGGCATAGTAACAGCGACTGGAAAACTATAAACTTATAGGTCAATTTTTTCAGTCATCAGCAATCTTGGATTCTTTACCTATGACAGGCAAATTAAGGTCAGAAGTCGTGTCAGAATAAAAAAATACTCCTATTTTGTGAATTGAGTATGTAATTATTTATTGAATTACCTCTGGACTTTTTGCAAATTCTCAAGCAGTCTTCTAGTTATTCCCAGCATTAACATTATAGCTATCTCGGAAACAGCTCCGTTGAGCACATTTGGTGTGTGGGTTAATAGTATGCCTCTCTTTGCTAATTCTGCTGGCTGACAATGGTTGTAACCAGCTGATACTGTTGAGACTATTTTTAGCGATGGACCTAT
The DNA here is from genome assembly GCA_905220615.1 of Tinea trinotella. Taxonomy (NCBI): domain Eukaryota; kingdom Metazoa; phylum Arthropoda; class Insecta; order Lepidoptera; family Tineidae; genus Tinea; species Tinea trinotella. The sequence continues at coordinate 542,300 of HG992320.1, read as the reverse complement.
AATAGTTTATTAGTGGTTTTGGTTTACAAGAGCATTTGCTGTCACAAGTTTTATGCAGGTGCAGGTTATAAATTATGGTTTGACATATGTTAAGCCTGTTGACCTGATGTTAAGCTGAAGTGCAGTCTGAATGGAGGCGACTGCTACTACAGTTACATAGCTACAATGAGCTTGACTGCTGTTGATGCCGGGCTAGTAACTGGCAACATTCAACAATATCCCAAAAAGTGACTAAGTCACTTGATTGTACCTTAAATGTGGTACTAGTAGTACACTAGTTCAGCAGACTGGAAAATGACCACCAACCATCTGCCCACCATTCTTGATATTACTAAATATTTGTTTTTTTAATGTATTTTAGCTCTTTATTAATGGTGGTATAAATACTTCTTTTAGTTATTATACACATTTAAAAAAATTATACAAAAAGTAAAAAGTATTATTTCAAACATAGGTTAATGTTTTTTACAATGTATTTTTCATGACAAACATAATATTAAAACAAACCAGCCTTATCCAATAGCTCAGTAGTTATTGGCAGATCTGAGATCCACACCAGACCTACACATCCCGGAATAAGTTTCAATAGTTCAGGAGCATTCAACGTAAGACCCTCCTCACCAAAGTTGTTGTATTTAGTTTGAAATACTGTAGCACTGAAAAATAACAATAAAATATGGAACTGGAAGTTAAAGTAGTATTATGTAAAGTATACGTAATTAACAAGACAATTACAAGAGTATAACAGAGCCAGTCTTTGTATTAAAAAAAGTCATAGGTGTTAAGAGCCTTTAATTCTAATTTATAACAAAAAGATATTATTATTTATAGATACTTACTGTTCTCGTAAAATATCAAGTGCACTTTCTGCGAAATCATTGCTGGAAACTAGAACTTTAGGTTTTTCCATCTTGGACAATACTGAATCAATACACAATAGATGCAATATGATAATAATATACACAAACATTTACCACTTCCTTTTGATAATATATTTTATTTTAAAAGTTCTCTATCGCTGCGTTACTTATGGCGCGTGATAACAAAACCACTTATTTACTTACTGGCATCTTATCTTGATTTTCCGTCTAGTTATATACATTTTTAGATGAACGACCTCACTGCTAAATGAATCATAACTCACTAATGTTTATTAACATTTCATTGTGACCATCTGGAAGCGATGCAAAATTATTTTAAACTTGATGAGAAACGCGGGAAAAATCAGGAACTGATGGCATGTACTTTTTTAATAAAGGCACTGATTATATTTTTAAATAAATATGAATTAATTTAATAAAATAACATCAAACATGAATTATAATATACTATATTATAGCGATATTTTAAGTATATGTATGTATTATTTTTATTTAGATGCATAAATTAAAAATATGTAATGTTAGGCGAATTTGACCTTATCAAGGTTAGACTGGGAGCAGGCTATAAATAACTTACTATTGTATCGAAGTATCAAAAAAATTTTTTCGTATTAATAAAACTCATGAAATTATGCTAAATCGTCATATAATATATTAATATGCTGGACTTAACATAGGTTTAGATTGAAGAGCTAATAAAATGTTGTGAGCACTTATTTTAGACATTTCATTTCTTGTACGAATTGTAGCACTACCCATGTGGGGAACGATATCTGAAAATAATATTCCATATTTACTATTACGTTGCACCAATCTGGGCCGGGCATAAGAAAAGAAATAGGAAAGTTTATTACTAAAAGTAATGGTGTGAAAATTATGAGAGTTACACCTAACTCATAAAGATAGATCTATAGACATGTAATTTATTTTAAAATAATTTATATAGAATATAATCTACATTTATTTCACTTACAGCAATTGGGTAAAGACACCAATGGGTGATCCTTAGGCATAGGTTCCGGCGTCACAACATCTAAACCAGCAGCAAATATTCTTTTATTTCTCAATGCATCAATTAATGCTTCTTGTTCTATTATTTCTGTTTAAAATTTGGGAAGATTGTAATTATAATGCTTTACTTGCCTCATAAATAAATTGTACACTCTTAAAGACAAATTTTCACGATCTTGCATTTTAGTTTCTTTATGCAAAAGATAATTTTATTTAGTGAATTTATGTTGATTACGAATATGAACTTAAATGTTATAAGGCACGTACCTCCTCGTGCAATATTGACTATAACACTATTTGGTTTCATAATTTTTAGTGTGTCCGCATTGATAAGGTGTTTAGTTTCAGGTGATAGTGGGCAGGCCAATATTATGAAATCACTTTCTCTCAATAACGCATGAAGTTGAACGTACTGGGCACCTAATATTTTTGCTGGAAAAAATACATTATCTCAATAGTTAGGTGGCATATAAATTAATAGACTAAAGAATTTAATTCGGTTTAAAGCTCCTAACAGAAGCATAATAGGACGTTATCTTTATTATAATCATTGTACGTTTAAATAATAATAATACTTTATTCATTAATTATCTTATCAGAACTAGCAATGGGCTTAATAATAATTAAATATGTATAAGTGTATACGATTATTTTGACCATTTTATCTAATCAAGCTGAGAAATAAAGCAAATAAATGACTTTATTGTAAACCAAACCTTCAGGTTTTTCTGTTCGTCCACAATAAAGAAATTTTTCAACGTCAAATCCTTTCAGTCTCCTTACAATCGCCTGACCTACTCCACCCAAACCCACAACCCCTACTATGCTGCCAGTTATGTCTTGTCCAACCATCCATTGCACACCGTATTTCCATTCGCCACTGTTAGAGTAATAAAATTATTCATTAAATGTATGATTACAGTGAATCCGTCGCCGTTTGCGGCGGCTTTAATCATCGGTGCTTACAGTCCCTTACTACTTGTTACATATCTTGCCTCAATAAATAGGAATAACATTGCAGATTGCCATTTTTAAAAACACGTGAATTTAATGACCCATTAACACACTTGTAGTTAAAACGATTCTTCAACAAAATCAAGGTTTCAGATTTCACTTTTAACACCCTAATTGAACAGTGTTGAACCAACCAATACAGGTACATACCGTAAAGTGCCTTAGTTTCGTTTCGAGGCCAGCTTGTAAGTTACCGGTTCCAAGTAGGCCGGCATAGTGGATGTATCTGTTACTTACAATTGTTTAACTTTAGTAGCAGTCACCTTCATTCATAGACCACACTCCAGCTCAACACCAGGCGGGGTCATGTGAGGAACCAAAAATAAACTTGGAAGATAAAAGTTGTCACTTTAGTCTCATTGTGGTCCATTTTAACATTATATTGTATTGAAATTATATAATTATGATGAACAGCCTTGAATCACTATGTTAAGAATATCTTACGTTTCCAATTCAGCAACGCCTTCCTTAAATCTTCTAGCAGCTGCAATAAGCAACCCAACTGCGATGTCAGCAACGGCATCATCTAGAACTCTTGGGGTATTCCCAAGTGGCAAACCTCTCTTCTTTAATTCTGATACATCAATTTGATCAATACCTGATGACATCGTTGTAACTGCTTGCAGTTGTGGACCTGAATATCAGTAATTATTTGTTATTTAATTATTCCCTTCCTTACCATCAGGAAAGTCGAGGTCAGATGTCGAGGTCAGATGTCGAGTCGCAATAAAAAATATATTTTTTTCTATGTTTTTGTTAGCATTTTCATTTAAAAGCACATCTTAAGACTAACAAAAGTATTTATATACTGGTTTCGAATTAACCTTAATAAATATTCGGAATTAATTATAAATTGTAATTTCACTTAAAATAAGTTTACCAGCTAAATCCAATATTTCCTTATTTAATTTATGTTTTGTATTCCATATTATTGCATCAACGCCTTTTATGTTCTTCTTTATTTCTGTGATACTCTCCGGATTGTCGTCTGTGTACGGAATAACAATAGTTTCAAATCTAAAATATTTAATAAGACGATTGTATAATAATAAATATATAATAAACTATTTGTTTATAATATATTTATTGTTTATTTTATAAATTATAGTAAAACACATAATCTATATATTATAAAAAAGTAGTATTAAACTTACTTAGTTTTTAATAACTTTAACCCAGAAGCAGGAAATGTTTTATTAACAATTAAAACTTTTTTCATTGCCATCTCTTTATTTTTGTTCAGCTCCCGGTCTATTAAAATCCAATAAAAACTAAAATTCGGCGGATTTTTTAATACAACAAGTAATCATTTAATCAGAATAAAAATATAATATTAACACAAGTTATTTTAATTTATTCAGTTGTATTAAATTAAAGTTCAAATAAAATATGAGCGCACTACACTACCGCGAGCGACTGTGTAGTCATTCATTTAAGTCGGACGAAATTGTTTCTAAAGCTTACATAATTACATTCATAAAAAAAGTTAATTCAAGATATTTCGTGCGCGTCATCTATCTGTGAATAGAAAAACTAATTTTAAAAACAACACCATCTATAGGTGAATAGGTGAAACTAAATTTACACTTATTTTTTATAGATGGCGTTATCGTATGAATTATTATATACTATAACGTAGCTGGAGGCAATAATATTAAAAAATATATATAAATATAACGTCTTTTTCTTAAAACATCATTGGCTGGAGGCATAGGGCTCCTAGAACTGATGGTCGGGTTGGAATAGAGATCACTTACAAACAAACACAGCTTAGGCAGTCCACCCTAAAGATGTAACCGCTAAAGGTAGCAGAAAAGAAATCACCAAATACAATGATATTTAAAAATATAACATTTTTCTTAAAACATCATTCATGAGATATACATAATATTATAATACATCTCCAAAAGTGAACTGGTAGAAAATGCTTTAAGGCATTAAGTTGGACTCTTGTAAACTTTTGTAGTTATTTATGTGCAATAAATAATTCTATTATTATTATTACCTCACAAGTTTACGCAATAATCACACGGTTAAGACAAGTTATGGCCACTTTATAATAGAAAACACACCAAAATCTAGATATGGTGCAAAGATCTCTGCTTTGTATTTGACTGATGTTAGGCTGGAGAGCGGATAGAATAGAAGCAACTGCTGGGTAATTAAATAATGAGGGTGGGAACAGTATTTATTTTATATTTTTTCCTAAATATAGAAATTTTAACTTAAAATATACCATTTTTTTTTCTGTTGGTCTTCAAATTACTTCACAATATTTTTTTAAAGATTGCAATAAATGTCCACCGGCTCATGTTTTCGTTGAGCCACATGGCGCGTGACGTCATCGGATACCTTTCTTTGGGAAGCTTCGTCGCGCGCACGTTATATTTTATTATTCGGGAATATTATAATAATGTCTTCTCAAAGTACGGTGTATAAATACTGTATTATTTCTCAATGTACGAATACTTCGATCAGTACACCAAATAAAATGTTATTTGTGTGCCAAAAGGGTGAATTGCGATGAAAAAGGACTCCAAAAAAATAATCAAGAAGCATGCGACATTGCTGTGAAGATCATTTCGATATAAGTTGACTGAAAGATAAATTATTTTCTCTCTATAGCTGCTATTTTCGAACTAGTTTACTAGGTATTAGGCAAGAAGCAACCGCTTACCTACCCTAAGACTGTTTTGTTTTAATAAATATTTGGTGTGGTAAAATCACTCAAATTTGGTTCAACTTCTTTTAAATTAAATTGGATAATTTTAAAACCTATTTTAATTCTTTTAAATTGAAATATTATAAGATAAGAAAACACAATTTTCAAAGGACCAACCGACTGTCAAATGTCAAACTGGGGACGTTTCTTTTATCACATGTTCATACTTACATCAAACGCATCAAGCAGGCAAGCCCTGACTTATTTTCTTTATTTACATTTATTTTATTGTGACACGACATCTAACCTCGACCCACCTGACGCAAAGAACCACCGCACCTTGTTCTGGATGCCAAGTGGGAGGTGGTCTTAATGGCCCGCTCGATGTGGTCCCTGTGATTCAAGTCGCAGCGAAGGGACATTCTAAGTACAAGGGACAAGGGTTGCAACAAGGGACATCTTGTTGCAACTTTTCAATAGGGAAATAAAATATGAAAATGCATAAAAGTTATATAAGCTATTGTTTTTCATCTATTATTAAATTAAATAAATAAAAATAAATATTGTCAATTATTTTCAGGGCCACCTAAAAACAAAGTAGCTCGGTTTTTGCCTATAGCTTTTAGAAATAGTAATTTCAATGTTCAGTCAATAATAGTCTGTTTTGAAATACAAATTTATATATATTTATTTATTTGTACATTACTTTACGAACTCGTAAAGTAATGTACAAATATATAAATAAATGATTAAAACAAGACTAATAAATATGCGAATTTGGTCTATTCTAAACTAGTGCGAAGAGAATAATGAATGAATGTTAGGCCGTATAGGTATCTGATGACTTCACGCTTTCTTAAGTGAAGGCCAGCTAATCGGGTATAGTGTTTATTATGTAGCATTATTACTTTGTTAATACATATCGTTTCGAAGTGAAATAAAAACTATTGGTTTAGTTAACTTGCAATCTTTAATTGTAGCAAATAAAAATTATATTTTTTTCAATTTTCCCACGCTCATTGCAAGCCGCAGTCATATTCACTATGCCTGCGAATTGGAACCGGCAACTTATGAGTTCAATTTACAACATACGCGACTAAGTCACTTCGCGATCTGTGAAGTGACTTAGAAGCCTAAAACTCTTAGAAAAGTACAAAAAGATATTTGTATAATTAGTTGTATAATTGAAAGTTGCAAATGCTTGTTGGTTAGTAAATTGCGTGTATTTATGATGCGTCTGCTGCACCATTCGACGCACAGCTGCATTCAATCGGACTACTTGCCAAAATACGCGAATAGTATGAACATGGTTTTGGGAAAACGAAAGACTATTTTTTAAAATAAAAGATTTATGTCTATTTTACCCTAGATAAAATGGAAATACAAAAGTGTCAGTACGCACGATTGTATTTTACTTTCATTCACTTCACTGTATAATTTTTTTTTTCAAACTTTATTGCACTATGTATAAAGGCGGACTTAATGCCGTTAGACATTCTCTGACAGCCAAACCTTTAGGACATTAAGACAGTATTAATGGTAGGTAGGTGCAATATAATGATGACAATTTGTAAGAATAATACATATTTATAATACTTAATAATTACATTTTAATACACATAAGTACATAAATACGTTATATATATTTATAACACAATAATACTCATAAAACAAAATAAAAGATGTGGAAGAAGAAAGGTATTGTTTGTACACACAACTCTTGAATATTGCATGATTAGGAGCTTGTCTAATATTTAGAGGTTGATAAATTTGCAGCGACGACAGAAAAGGTGTGGTGAGAGAAAATGGAAAGAGTGGAATTTGAAGAGGAGCGCAGGGTCACATATTTATAATCTTTGACTTAGCAAACGCTGATTGTTGCAATAGTGTCGCCTTGTACGGAATCAATCTCCTACAAACAGGTAGTGCAGTTTGCAGTCGCCGGCAGAATCACACCTTCAAGATACTTGGGCGCATTAAGAAGATATAACAAGCACAGAATTCAATTTCTCCGTTTACGGATAGGCAGCTATTATAGCTAATCTCGTAACGACGAAATGTACTCATATTTCCGGAAACCGAAGCTGAACCTTAAACTTATAATTTAAGTTTTATGTTCCGTGAGATATATGGTGTACGTAGTTATTGCCCAGATTGCAATGGGCGCCCGGCTGGCCGTGCGTTGGCCGCGTGCCTTCCATTGCAATACATCTTTCGCTGTCGCACTAATAACTTTATTGTTATTTTTATAAATGGCATCTTCTCACAAATGTGAAACTAAGGTAGGCAGTGGTCATAGAAAAAAACAATGAAGATACATAATTTGGTGTGTTGCGCGTATAGTCCCGGGTTTGATTCCCGGTCGGAGCAAGTGTTTGTTTCATAGCTTTTTTTTTGTGATATTTAATAATATTAAATATTGCAAATATTTGTTAATAAAAAAAGAGATTGATATTTGCTTCGGGTCTGGTTATCAAAGAGTGGTAGGCAGTAGTACCCAGTCTGCCGATCCGGGGTAGTACCGTGGAGTGATTTGGTCACGTTTTGGGATCAGCTTGTAAATTGCTGGTTCCATCTAGGCCGGCATAGTGGATGTGATTGATACTCACAGTTATTGACTTGTAGTAGCAGTGGCATTCATTCATGGACCACACGGCTTAACATCAAGCGGGGTGCTGTCAAATGTCGAGTCACAATAAAGTGACTCGAGTGCGAGTGCGGTCCATTAATGAAGGAGATAATAATCCACTATGCCTGCCTAGTTGAAAGCGGCAATTTAAAAGCTGATCTGATCTGGGGTGGTAGTACCATTTACAATCCCATGTAAATTGTTATACCACCCCAGATTGGCAGACTGAGCACCAGTGCCTGCCACTCTTACACAACCAGACCCAGAGCAAATATCCGGATCTTTTTTATTATAAATATTTTTAATCAATCTAATTATTCAATATTACAAATATCTTTTATCAAACCTCTGCTCCGATCGGGAATCGAACCCGAGACTGAACGAACTACCGCAACCAATGTGTCACGCCTGTCGTTATGGGGTTATTAACAAATACTGTGACTTTAAATATTAAGAGTTCCTGAAAATGCAATTATTATTTTCATATTAAATTATTGAATTTTAAGCCTTTGTAATATTACTATTATCAAATTATTGAATGAATTCTGTAATAAAACTGAAAAACACACACTTGTAAACATTTAAAGTTGAGCAGAGTGTATTATCGACCGTACATTGGCGCCTAAATGGCGGCTACGGCATTTCTCACATTGTTCAGAGCGATGTATTATTGAAGATACGATCTGTGCAAAAAAAAATGCCTATATCATAGAAACTGAACTTACATATATCAATTAATACTTATATGAAAGACACATTGCTACTAGTGCGACCGCACCCCGAAGTAAACAGCTTCGTTAATATATAATTTAGTTACCTATGTTTAAAAATACTCGTATATTGTATTTTCTTAGATTTTGCGCAAACATTCATTAATGTTCTTTGGAAAGACTGACCGGCTACCGTGACCACGATTGCTTCAAAACTCTCGAAACGTCGGAAAAAAAATGTAAAATTAAAACCAAAATGAACCGCGATAGTAAGCCGCATAAAATTTGTTTAATTCATTACTCGTATATTGGTAATTCGAATATAAAAAGCGAGGCTACCAATTCATAAAACCAATTCATACCAATTTAATGAAGAAAATTGTAAAGGACAGTTTGCTGTTCAAAAGTAGCATTTGTGGAGTGTATGTGGGTGGAGTAACGATAGCGGATAGTATGAGGAGTATCACAGTGCGTGATAGATGCGGTTTGAAAGAAGATAGTGACAAGGATTGACAAAGAAATGCTTCGATGGTTTGGGCACATGGAAAGGATGAGTGAAAGTAGATTGACGAAAAGAATTCATAAATCTGATGTGAATAGGTGCTTTAACTCGTTTACAGACCTATGAGGGTGTTTATCGACCAAATCATAGACCATAAACGTAGAGCTTGTTTAAAGAGAACTGTGGATATGAAGGAAGCGAGGGAGTCCTGTCAGAATTGTGGCGAGTAGCGTTTCATTGTTCCTGCCTATCCCTTTGGGAAAAAAGCGTGATAACGTTATTGTTATCTTAGAACGCGGAAGAGTTACAATTTAAATTTTAAAAATGTGTTAAAATACATTTTAATACTTAAAACATCATGCACCTTGATCACATATTAATTACAAATAAAAAATATATAATTTAAGTCAGCTGATTCGTCATAGGGCAGTGAGCCACGTGCCTACCCCACCTGTCGCCGCCGCCGCAAGGTGCTTATATTATTACCTTATTTCGCGAAAGGCCCCTAAATTTTCTATCACCTGTTTAAAAGAAAAAATAATACGTTAAAAAACGCGCGCATCACATGTTACGTAGTTCTGCTGGGGTGGCCCGGTTGTGAAGGCTTAGGATAACTTAGCTCTTGTTTGCGAATTAGTGGTAATAATAATTTTTCATTGAATTTTCTTAGATTTTGCGCAAAAATGTTGAATAATTAATTAAACAAATTTTATCTCCGTGACTACGATGGCTGCAAAACTCTCGAAACGTCGGAATAAAAATTTGAACAATCATTAACCAAAAATAAATGCGATAGTAAGCCGCATAAAATTTGTTTAATTCATGACCTTTCCTATTACAATAGTACATAATAACTTAATCATTGATTTTGTTTCAGCATTAAATTTCTCTACTAAGCTAGTAATAGTCATTGTGTAAAAGACACTACGCAACTAAAGGACATATTATATTAAAGAGACATTGGGATTGGTAATTAATTTCAAACCAAAGTCTGTTTTATTAAAACTCGACATCTGACTTAGACTGATGCTAAGCAGGAGGAAGTCCAAGAGTGATGAAGACTGAAAAAATCGATTCAGCTCACGGTTCCCTTCAATATACCAGTTTTAGGTTTAAATACTATTTCACTACCACTAGACCACCAACATGGCTTGTTCTGCAGCCACCAGAAAGTACCAATGAGTAATCAAAGACCTTAGATCCGTTGCAGTACCAATAACCGTAGATTGTAAAAGAATTCAACTATTGAAGAAAGCATAACATTTGTGTCAAGGTCATAAGTTTAGAAGGGGAAGGCATACAGTTGATGGTCACCACCGCTGATCCGGGGTAGTATAATCACTTTAAAATGTCATCATCATTAGCCAAAAGGCGTCCACTGCTGAACATAGGGCTCCCCCTTAGAATGACATTCTGAACAGCAATTGCACGGCAATTAAAAGCAAAATTAAAATTAGTTTTATCAACACAAGTATCGAAACTACTATTTATATATTTTTTTATCATCGGACATTACAAAAGTAGTACATAAAAGCCCAAAATGAATGATATCCTTTATCGCCTAATAAATAATCCAAGAAGACTGCACGTGTTACAATCACAATATAACAAAAACTAAAATTAAATAAACTAACTTTTTGTTAAACATTTTCGCGGTATTTTATAATTTTAGTTAACTGTTTTGCCTTCCATATGGTTAGCATTTGACTATTTACTCTTAGGGTTCCTTAGACCTTTTTAATCTTAAAAGAATAATAACAATCAATCAATCAAATTGTCTCTGAAAAATCCCACGGGGATAGGCAGAGACAATAGAGCGCCACTTGCTACGATCCTGACACAATTCCCTCGCTTCCTACACATTTACAATTCTCTTCATACAAGCTCTATGGTTATGGGCACTAGTCAACCTAGCTTTCTTAAGGATGTCTCCGATTTGGTCGGAAAACACCCTTCTGTACAATATTCTTTATTTACAAGAAATATATTAACTTTTTGTATTTACTTTATAATAAAATATACAATATATGTATGTGTTAGTGCGTAAAGTCTGAAGGTATTTTAAAAATCATATTTATATTTCTTTTTGTTTGTTTCTTTTGTTTGAATTTGTTTGTGGCTTGACATATTATGTCTGCAATACCCCTCAGATGTTAGGTTGAGGTGCAGTGCAGTTCGTTAATGAAGATGAGAGTTACAATGGTTAGATAACTGCAAGTAGTAATCACATCCTTTATGCTGGCCTAGCAACTTACAAGCTGATCCCGAAAGGTGACTAAGTCACTTCACGGTCTGTATACTACAGACCGTGAAGTTGTACTTACCCGGATCGGCAGAGAGGGTGCGACTGCGTACCACTCTTAATAAAAGCTTAGTACCTAATCTAGATACTTTTTTAAATTTTATTTATTGTGACTCGACATATGACAGCACCCCGCTTGATGTTAAGCTGAAGTATTGTCCATGAGTGGAAGTCGCTGCTACTACAATTCAATAACTGTAAGTAGCAATAACATCCACTATGCCGGCCTAGTTGGTACCGGCACTTCACGGTCTGTATACTTGTAGGTGGTGGTACTACCCCGGATCGGTAGAATGGGTCCCACTGCCTACCACTCTTTGAAAACCAGACCCTAAACAAATATCCGCCTCTTTTTTTATTAACAAATATATTTAAAATACCTAATATAATTAATAAATATTACAAATAAAAGCTGTGAAACAAATATTTGCTCCGACCGGGAATCAAACCCGGGACTTTACGCGCCACAAACCAATCGCTAACCGTCGTCACATATTCTTAAACAAGTATTCTTAGAGAATAACCATTATTATTTGAATGTAAAGAACCAGTGAATTCCAAATGGCACTTGCGCTTGACTATTTTTTTTTTCTATTTGCACAAAGATGTCATCACAGACTTAGAAGCAGATGTTGTGTTTGCGTTTAGTGATGATTTAGGATGTTAAAACACAAACCTATTATTCATCATTACTTTATAGATGGCCCAGCATAAAAACATATTATACAGAAATAGTCGGCGACTGAGGCAGCCGTAAACTAAGTGGGATTTTTCAGTCATCGACACTTCTGGACCTTTGTTTGCCTACCATTAGGTGAGGTCAGATGTCTAGTCACAGTATATTTGTTATTTTTAAATGAAAAATAAGGCGGTATTTCTCCGCGTAGTTCCGAGGTAGTACAAGTTATAATCATACAGACTGTGAAGTGACTTAGTTCCGTTTCGGGATCAGGTTGTAAGTTGCCAGTTCCAACAAGGCTGGCAAAGTGAATGTGTCTGGATTAAATATTATATTTATCTCTATCTATTATATTATATATATAATAGTAGATAAAAACACTGGTTGAATTTATTTCATTTTATTTTCGTTACGTATGCATTTGAAATTTTATGAATCCAGAGGAATAACCTAGAATAAAATAGAAGGATTGAATGAACTGAAGCTCGACCTACTTGTCAAATCCAAAATCCGCCTCGACACATGGATCATTTAAGTACCTTCCTATTCTGTATATTAATTTCTTTTTTAAATTCTATTTTGGTATAAAAAATATAATTATTTAATGAATTAACAAAATGTGCTTCTATATATTTAATAAGAGGGTCAATTTACCGTTTTTATTATAATATAAGTAGACAAGGTGTTACAGCAAATGGTTCAATGTCAGGTGCAATAAAAAAACTTTAAAATTAACAATTATTTCACCCACAATTCCTTTTAACCATATGTCTTGTATCCACATGCAGGACTAACAAATGATTATTATACACCTTTCGATATTTTAGCTCTTAGAATCAATCAATCAAATTGTCACGCCTTTTCCCCACAGGGATAGGCAGAGACTATGGAGCGCCACTTGCTATGATCCTAACACAACTCTCTCGCTTCCTTCACATTCACAATTCTTTTCATACAAGCTCTATGGTTATGGGTACTAGGCAACCTAGCTTTCTTGAGGTCGGCACACACCCTCCTGGGCCGGCCTCGTTTAACGCATCGCATCCACATGAGATTTATATATTCCTTTCGTCAATCTAGTTTCACTCATCTTTTCTATGTGCCCAAACCATCGAAGCATTCCTTTGTCAATTCTTGTCACAAAATCCATTCATTGTATACACGTACTTGTGTATATATGGATAATGTGCATGCCATGATCGCAAAATATTTCTCGACAAAGTTACTCAAAACAATACATTGGAGCATGAATTAAAGTCGGCAGCTGCCGGACAAAAAACTCATGATTTCTCCAATAAGTACTATACATCATTTTAGTAACTTTAAATTAAATTAAGCGACAGCGGACTCGGTTACATTAATGGCTGAAGAGTTTAAATTGCCAGGTCTCATCACCAATTTAATATTATGATTTAAGAAATAGCCTCTTACAAAAAGCCATTGTGAAGCAGCCCGGTGCGATCACACCTTTGCTGAGAGGACTTATTGATATGCACTTTTTACATTTAAGATTAATTTTTATGTAGGGTAAAGGCGACCGTGGTGTTGTGGCACTAATGTTTATGCAAACCGTGCACGGATTTAAAAGCACTTGCCTGTACCAATTTATCTTTGATGTATGTACTTTGGCCTTTGGTTGTCCTGTTTCTATGATACAAGCACTTTAGTAGCTTAGTATTGAAATGTAAATAAATAACAAAATGGTAGGATAACATAAACATAAAGTATTGTTATATAAAATTAAATATGTAATTCTGTATTCTGTCAAAATATTCATTAGAATAAAACTACTTTTGATTCTTTCTAGTTTAAAAATGCAATTCTTCATTATCAAATTTTGACCACTATTACATATTTTATCAAGTTATTTCGACTAATCAGGCATTTGAGTGTAGGTAGATGTTATTGTAACTACATCCTCCTTGTTATATGAGTTTCTACTATATTTATTTAATTGCTACTATAGTGAAATATGTTTTGTTTTGCTGAAATCACATTTAAAAGCATGGATGAAAGGAGATCCATGAAAAAGATTTATAAATCAGGGAGTAGAAGGAAAAAACAAGATAGCTGTATTTCAACGATTCTAAATAATGTCAGGAGGCAAGTGGATTGGGGTATTTTAACTTAAAATTAAAAAAATCTTAAAATAATTCATAAAACATAATGAATTTAAATTGTTTTTGTTCAAAACAATATATTGCAGGTGTTAAAGCTTAGAGAGTGGTAAGTGCCGCTCCATTGTCTCTACCTATCCCTATGAAAAAGGCGTGACAATTTGATTGATTGATTAAAGCTTAATTTCTGTTATATATATTATTCTATTGTATGTCTAGAACGTGTGTCGTTACCTTATTTGAGAGCCAATAAGGTGTGCAAGGTCGCGGTCACACACAGACACGTGCTGCCAGCTGACAGCCAATGATCGTATTAAATTATTTGTCAAAATTATTCGCTTTTTTTATCCAACAAACAGCTGAAAGTTAATATATATCATTCATTTTAAAATGGGAGAGACAAATTGCTCATTTCAGTTATATTTGATGTCTAGCTAATGAAGGCTAGATCTTATCATAAAAACAAAATTGATATCCTTTAAATTCCTTGCTCAGGAATGGATTGGCTAAGTAATAAAAATTGCTTGGTAAAACAAAAAATAAATTTGACGTCATGTCAGTCGGTTATCGGTTAGTAACATACTAGTATGTATCGTCTTAATAAAAAAATACATACATACTACAATTGGTCATTTTATTTATATTTCTATATAAAGCTACCAATGTGCTTGTATCATAGAAACAGAACAACCAAAATCATAGATACACCGGCAAGTGGTTATGAATCCGTGCTCTAGTTTTCGCCTTTTTAGAATTTAGCTAGATCAATAGAATATCATAGATCAATAAAACGTGATCAGAAAAATTCACGCTTCTGAGTAATTATAAATTAGTATCAATTTTGACTAATTAAATGTATTTAACAATGTGTCAATCGTCGACATGTGTTAATAGAATGTGTTGTGTCAACTTTGAACCCTCAAGTAGTATGTCATTGGTTTTTGTCATGATTTTTAAACGTGTAAGCATTTTACTAAATCATGCGATAATCTCTTCATAATTAGCTGCTGTAGGCAGATGTTTGTTTGTAGTTTAAGCAGATTTTAAAGTGCGTTAACGGTTAATAAACTTTGATTTTTCTTATATTTAATTCCTACACATCTTTAGCTACGAATGGAGCCGAAAGAGAAGTTACCTACCTACCAAAATAAGTAATTTACACACTTATAAAATGAATTAGACATCAGAAGGTACGATTTCAACACTTTCGCACCTACAGGAATAGGCAGAGATAACAGATTGTTACCCACTGAAAGATTGACTCGCTGAAAATCCCAACCCCTTATTCAATGCCCACCTGAAGCCTATATAGCTCAGCCTGCGAGAGAATTCTCGCAACAGTTCGTGATACGACTAAATTACTAGTATATTATACTAGGATTATAAGTTGGAAGGTGATTTCCGACCAAATCATAGTGCGGACCAAATCCTCAAGAAAGCTGAGTTGTAGTGCCTATAATAGTAGAGCTTGTATGAATTGTGGATGCGAGGGAAGCGAGGGTATTGTGTCAGCATCGTGGCAAGTAGCTCTCCATTGTCTATTCCTGTGGGTAAAAGGCGTGACCATTTAATTTGGTTTTATATTGTTTTATACATATAATATGATTATACCAAAAAAAAGTCAATTATTGTGACCAAAAACCTTAGTAATTAAGCCATCACATGACGAACATATTGGTGTATCATAAAGGTGTTCTTAAAGGGGTAGCCAGGTGTAAATATGTAAAAAGTAAAAAAGTTATTTTAAAAAGGCACATTTGGCTCAAAAAATCAGTGCAGGTGCCATTCCTTGATGGGGACAGATGTCAGACAAAATGTAATTTACAAATTAATTCGAAGGAAGTGGACACATCCTCTTTTGTCCTTTAACACATCAATTATGTGGTTCTATTGAAATCGGTATCGCAAGTGTGATTTTTTATGTTTATCTATAAGTATCGAAGTTTATTTTTATTTTTATTTTTATTGTGACTCGACATATGACAGCACCCCGCTTGATGTTAGGCTGGAGTGTGGTCCGTGAATGGATGTCACTGCTACTACAATTCAATAACTGTTAGTAGCAGTCACACATCCACTATGCTGGCCTAGTTGGAACCGTCAACCGAAACGCGATCAAATCACTTCACGGTCTGTATACAGGTAAAAGCCTTTTACTTATTACTTTTATCTCGGCGTTGAAATAGGCCCTGTAGGTAAATGACTCTACTAATTGATCTCAGATCACTCAAGTATCTCTACTTAAGTGATCTGAGGTCATCATCACCAGACTTAGTCATCCACTCCTGCGGGCCAACCGCGTAACTCAATGACGATGAGAATGAAATCCGTTTTGTCAGTTGAACTCCATTAATGAGCTTCAAAATTAAAATTGCGACCGCGCAACACTAAGAATCTATGTTCATTTTCATTGAGAGTTCAAGCTCAATGAAACTCATTATCCGAATAAATAAAAATTGTTTTTAACACTAACAGCGACCGTGTAACATTTTGACAAATGGGAGTGAATTTCATTTTCATAGAATAAATCCAGTCTATTCCAGACAGGAATATTCCACTCGACAGAAAGCCTTACGCAATTATGGGTTTCCAGCGACTCTGCGAAAGACGTCGCTTCACAGTATTTTTTGCTTTTGTCACCTTTTACCTGTCACCTTGTCACCAGTTACCTTTGTTCTTTGGTGAATCACTTCGTTTCGGAACTTATCCCCATCGTAATAACTAATACTGACCAAACTCTTTCCATAGCTATCCGAGTAACTTAAAGTAAACCTAAAGGTTTAGTAAAGCCGGCATAGCGGGGTGCGGTTGCTACTTTTAAATATTTATTTGTGGCGGCTTTCGCTCTGGATCGCATCAGGCGGTGTACGGTCATAATATGTCGTGCCAAAATAATAAAAAACGAAATGTAACAAACGATATACCTTGAAAAGGACAAGGGGGAATGCAGAAATGGGCTATTATTTTTATTAATGGGTCAATTTGTGCGGGGGCACGCGCCATTGTGACGTCACAGAGTCAGTTGCGCGCGCGCAGATGCGACGCACCTTGCGCACGCGCAGGTGACAGCCTGCACATTACCTAGGACGTCTAACTGACACACTCACCTAATACTAAAACACACCTTTTCGTGCTTCAATAGAGGCACGTAGGTATATACAGTAATACGACTGACGCAACCATAAACGGAGACGGGGTTTTGTAGTTGTCGGCACTCTTAAACATACTCTTACTTACAGTCAGGTAAGTCGAGTGTCTATATCAATCAATCAAACGTCTTTTTCCCACAGGTATAGGCAGAGACAATAGAACGCCATTTGTCACGACCCTGACACAACTCCCTCGCTTCTCTCACATCCACAATAAATATAATATAAAAATAAATAAACTAATTAAAGTCTTATTATGTATTATTTTTATATTGGCTATACATACATTATGGCCGGCATAGTGACGACGATTGAGGCAGCCATAAACTAAGTCGGCGCTCTTAGACCTTCCAATTTACCGTCAAGAAAGTTATAGAGCCATTATTTTAAAAAGTCTGCACCTTGCCTATTATGGAAGTGCAATTTTTGAGATAAAGCAAATGTTGCTTCTTCGGGCAACATTCTCATCCACTTTGCCGGCCTTAGTAGACACCAGAAACAAGGTGATACCGAAAAACATGAGCCTAGTAAATCAATTATTTGTAAATATAATCCATTGCTGGTTTTCGTTCATATATTTTTACATTGATGTGTAAATACACAGTAATGTATGTGTTATTGTGTGTATGAGGAAGACACAAGGATGCATTTTTAAAACACCTGATGGGAAGCACAGGTGTAAATATAAAAATGTTATACAGTTTACACTGTGTTAGTCGACCCATGATAAATCGTGAGATATATTTTTATGGTGACTCGACATTTGATCTAGACTAGATGGTAGGTCTTGCCTGGTGGTAGGTCCAAGAGTGCCAACAAATGAAAAATCGAATCAGTTTACGGTTGCCTTGGTCGCCATCATTATGTAGGCCTGAGATGTGGATGAGTTAAAAATACGCAACAAAATAATATCTTTGTTTCGACCTTTTTAACCCATAATCGTGACTAAATGGCTAAAAGAATATTATTACAATTCAATCAAATTTTTAAAATTAGGACAGGAAGGTATATGTATGAGAAAATGCAGTTTTCTTTGATTTCTTGCATATTTTATGACTATGTACATGTAACACTAGTAAAGTTTAATAAATTTAGTAATATGCTTCAGACTAAATGCTTCTATTTGCACTTACTTTTGCACTTACGTCATACAAAAATTAATCTAAATTGTCCCCAAGGTAGGCTAGTAAGAATGCCTAGTGGAATTAGGTCCGCCTTTGTACCTGGTGCATAAAATTTTTAAATAAATAAAAAAGCTCAAAAATTACAATTAACATTTGTCGAAAGAGAGAGGGAGAGAGAGGATGGAAACCAAAACTATTGTATGTTTTTGTGACACAATATCTGACCTCGACCTGCCTGGTGGTAATCAGGGGAAGGTCCAAAACGACAGAAAAACACATTATAGTTCACGACTCGTCGTAACTATGCGTAACTATTTGATTGATTGGCTTTTTTTCTTCAGAACCTTATACTCGTAAGATAACGATAGACGTAATATCGATAGTTTCGGCACTAACTTTAAGTGCTATAGACCTCTTTCCCTACCGAATTCAAAACTTTTAAGTATTAAAAAAACAGTAAAGTTGACATAATCTTGGATTAAAAAATGTCATACAAAATAAAGATGCGCGATGAGTTTTGGCGGGCAACTGCAATCGAGAAATACGATATATCGTTGTTTTATTTAATCACGTGTAAATAAGTATCGTGGCATAATATTTCGGAGCCATTCACAAACGGACGGTTGAGCCCGGCATCTGGGTTTTGTTGTAGGTTTTTTAACCAAACTATATATTCGTGTGTAACTTTGTTGCCAACTCTGCGAACACCTGTTTGTGGAATCGTCGTTAATTTACTCGCTCCCTTTCGTTGCTGCGGAGAAATGCAAAGGACATCATACATTTTGGGCTTTTATGTACTACTTTTGTAATGTCCAATGATAAAAAATATATAAATATGTAAAAAATATGTAGTTTCGATACTTGTGTTTATAAAACTTATACCAATTTTGCTTTTAATTGCTGCGCAAATACGACAACTTCGGTACAGGTTACGAGTTTGCGCCTTTTGAGGTCGAAACGATGGGCGCTTGGCGCCTTGGAGTTGTCCAAGCTGCTGACGGAGAAATCTGAAAACAGAAAAGCTGGCAATTATTTCTGCCAACGTATTAGTCTTGTTATAGAAAGAGAAAATGTTGCCAGTCTTCTTGTGACTATTTCTCATGGGACGTCTTTAGATTTTAAGGTCGGTTGTTCATTTTGCTAATTTCAATCCTAGTTTTGTTCCTGGTTTATGAACGTTACACTATATTTTGATTTACACACTATATCTTGGTCCTAGTAATGATAAATAATATTCCTCGTCTTTGTTGGTCTGTAATTATCATAACTTAGTTAAATTGTAGTCTCTGTATTTGTTTGTTCTCGTCCATTTTTTCATTAACCTTTCAGTTTTACTTTCATATGCATTAATTTTTCTTGTGTGCTAGTTGCTTTATAATAATGTTGTGTCTCCTAATATTAAATTTACTTTATTACACCTTGATTAGTATATACCTACAGTCCTACAGTATAAGAAGTCGTTAGGATATAAGTGTTTTGGTTAGATTTTATTGTAATATGAATAAAGCAATGAAGACAGACACCTGTTTGTTTGCAGGTAGATGATACCAGCCAAAGTTATTTACATTAAACGTCCATTCGTCTCACAAATTGATAAAAAAATAACATTAAAAATCACAATACATATGCCACAGAATAACCATATATGTTATTTTATAAACCGCATATTTAAGGAAGCTTTAGTAAGTGTAGTTTTTGATCTGTGTCTTCAAGATGTAAGTTTTTTCAAGGGCAAAAAAAGTAAGCCGCTCGTTTCGGGTTTGGTTCACTAAATCATCTGTCAAAATCGCGGCGCCGGCGCAGGCCAACATATAAAAATATTTTATTACGAAAGATTAGTATAGATCATTAAGACGGGGTGATAGCCTATTAATATTTTAAAATGATGAAAGAAGCCATAAAAGCTTGTATTCAAAGAGAATTATGGATGTAAGCCTAAATCTAGGCCGGCATGGTGGAAGCGACTGCTTCTTACAATTTTTTAACTATAGTAACAATTGCTTCTATTTATAGACCGTACTCGAGCTTAACATCAGACGGAATGCTGCAATCACAATAAAAAAGCAAGCGAGAGAGTTTTGTCAGAATAGTGGAGCCTGTTGTCTCTACCTAATTTTATTAAATACAAGTTAAGTATAAGCTCTACTCTTGCCTCACCATTTTTGTTTAACCGTTAAGCTCTTGTTACTATAGTTGGTTAATCGCCAACATTTGCTTCTACATAATCTCGAACTTATTGTGGTCACAAAATTAAGGGTTTAAAAAAAGGATTACCAAAATTAATGTTTAGATAATTTTATTATTAAGTGAATCATTGTGATTGGCTTGTTTCGAGTTACTAAACAATAATCTAATAAATTACAAATATCAATAGGTTTATTTATTACTTATTCAAATATAGTATCCGTCTTCTCATGTGTATCCAGGGCCGTCTTAAGCATATTCAGCGCCGGGGTGCGAAAGTCAAGGCTCCGCTCGCGTGGTCTCAGTATAGTAGGTTGTATTTATGGCGGTCGGCTTGCGCCCCCTAGGACTCTGCGCCCGGGTGCACTGCACCCCTTGAACCCCCGGGTAAAGACGGCCCTGTGTGTATCTGTATCTTATGTGTATACATAATATTTGGATTAATTTATATTGACAAAAAATAATTTGACATGTTTTAGAATTTATACTGACATTTGTTATTAGACATTTGTTATTAAATAATACTTTACATTGTCTCTGCCTATCCCTGCGGAAGAAGTGCGTGACAATTTCATTGAGTGTTTTACATTGTATTAGTTATAGTGAAGTGTCAAAATAACGAAATTGGTAATGACGAATAAAAATAATAAATATTTCTAATAAATATTATCCATATTATTCTTTTAAAATGAAATCGGGCATCGAATGTGCAATAAATAGTGAATGACAGCGCGCCCTAATCAATCTCGGGGCACTCGCGGCGGCCCATTTGGGATAATTAAAGACTTCGCACACAGGTGCGGCACTATTGGAGCCGGATCATCGTGACTAGTGTGTTTTAAGGGTAGGTTGAATTTTAGGAATAGATGCAGCTTAGCTTTTTACTCTAAAACATATATTTTTAACCCCCGACCAAAAAAGAGGGGTGTTATAAGTTTGACTTGTCTGTGTATCTGTGTATCTGTGTATCTGTGTATCTGTGGCTCTGTGTATCTGTGTATCTGTGTATCTGTGTATCTGTGTATCTGTGTATCTGTGTGTCTGTCTGTGGCATCGTAGCTCCTAAACGAATGGACCGATTACGATGCGGTTTGTTTCATTTGAAAGCTGACGTGATCGAGATGGTTCTTAGCTACAATTGATGAAGATCTGATCAGGGGTTTCAAGGTCATCAGCTCGATTTGTTAGCTGCGGTAGCGATCTTAGACGCGCTGTTTAGAACGACAACCCTTGTACGTCGCTATGCGACGAAGATTGTTATTTTATGTCAAATAAATATGCCATTGTTAAAACACGTAAAAAATGTTATAATTTTTCCCTTAAAATATTCAAATGGCGAGGTTGGTTTGCAGTTTAGATCGATTACCTTGATTGAATATTTTAGGGGAAAAATTATAACATTTTTTACGTGTTTTAACAATGGCATATTTATTTGACATAAAATAACAATCTTCGTCGCATAGCGACGTACAAGGGTTGTCGTTCTAAACACGCATAAGGCTGGGAATACACGTCCGATATTGCTGAGCAAATTATTTACAAATCGGAAGTAGGAATCGGACGTCTATTTTGTTTCTGTATTCTGTATGAAAACTGCACCTTTAGACAATCGGATCGGCCATAAAATCGTAAGCGCCTTGGCGTTGTTTCCGATTCTGACATCCGATCCGACTATCGGATCTGACGTGTATTAAGTATTCAAACAAATGTATGGTACGAGTGCTTTTCGATTGTCTGATCAGACAATCGGATCGGACTATCGGAGAGGAAAATCGGACTTGAATTCCCAGCCTTATAGGTATTTACTTTACTTTTAAACAAATCTGTGACTTAACATTTGAAATAAAAACATATACAAATACATGTGTGTTTTATCTGGTACCACTGAGCTACTCTGATGATGGAACTCGAAGGTAGGAGACGAAATCCTGGATGTGTTCAAACTTTTTTTTGGTATACTAAGTTTGGACTTATTAGATTTGTCTTGAAGGTAGGAAACTAAGTGTAGAAAAGTTAGTGCGATAAAATAAAACATTCCGGATCTAAAAAATCTGATCATGGATCCTCTCAGATCAGCAAATCAACAAGAAATGGACCTATAGTGCTTTAACTAAAATTGTTACTCACTATGAGCCATTAGCTGGACCGTTATCAAATTAAAGACCGAGAGTATCTGATGATGCACCATTATGAATCCTCTCAGATCAGCAAATCAACAAGAGATAGAACTATAGTGCTTTAACTAAAATTGTTACTCACTAAGAGCATTTAGCTGGACCGTCATCAAATTGAAGACCGGGCAATCTGATGATGCACCATTATGAATCCTCTCAGATCAGCAAATTGATATCAATTGATCAGCAAAAAAAGAGATAGAACTGTAGTGCTTTAACTAAGCCTTTAGCTGGGCCGTTATCAAATTGAAGATCGGGAGTATCTGATCATGAATCCTCTCGGATCAGCAAATCAATAACAGATAATATCATAGTGCTTGAACTAAAATTGTTACTCTCTATGAGCCATTAGCTGGGCCATTATTAAATTGAAGACCTGGAGTAGTTATCTGATGATGCACCATAAGAATCCAAGGGATATTAAAGGGATATAACTATTGAGCCATGACTAATGTTGTTTATTACTATAAAGCTGATGATATGACCAAAGTGGTTCCAGGCGTTTCGGGGGTTCCTTTAAAATTTTAATTTTGATTTTATTTTATAGCTATATAAGTTAATGATTTTATAAAACGTGTTTCGTTTTGTGCTATTTTTTTTATTTTGCGTGAAGAAGCACCTTTGGCCGGCATGGTGACGGGGACTGATGCAGCCGTGAGAAAACTCAGTTTTTTCAGTCGTCGTCACTCTTGGACCTTATCTTGCTTATCATCAGGCGGGTTGAGGTCAGATGCCGTGTCACAATAAACAATAAAGTCTTTTTTTAAAGTATTTATTTTTAGTCACAATAAAGTCCTCTACTTATCCCTGTGGGAAAAAGGCGTGACAATTTAATTGAATAATCTAGTCCTTGATTCAACAATCAATCAATCAAATTGTCACGTTTTCTTCTCACACGGATAGCTCCACTTGTCACGATCCTGACACAACTCCCTCGCTTCCTTTACATTCACAAATCTCTTCATACAAGCTTGATTAAACAAAAAATGATCAATTAAATTACATTTAATTTAATATGTCTTTTATCATAGGTATTCTTCGTCACGTTCTAGTAAATATGTGTTCTCATAATGAGTAAATATTAAAGGGAGCCGAGTAACCTATTTTCATAATGGGCCCGTGAAGTTACTTGTTTTAATATTGACATTACCCGTTGCCATGACTACGTAACGTTCCCACGGGTCACACGCCCACTTGTTGCACCCACGCATTCAACATCGGAGCCATTCGGCATACCTCCATTGCCATACAAATATAAAAGATGATGATTTCCTATCAGTCTTTGGATAGTCTATAGACTTAGATAGTGACTGAAGCAATCTGATGTTAGGCTGTAGTGCGGTCCATTAATGGAGGTCCTACTACAGTAAATATCACATAAGTAGTTACATCCATTATGCCGGTCTAGTTGGTAGCGGCATCTTACAAGCTGATCCCGAAACGCGACTAAGTCACTTCGTGGTCTGTATAGCTGGGCACCACTGCCTACTACTGACAACCAGACCTGCAAATATCCGCATCATTTTTAATTAACAATTTGTAATATTTTTTTATTGAATATTACAAATAAAAGCTATGAAACAATTTTATGCTGCGACCGGGAATCCAACACGGGACTGGTGTGCTTACCAATGGCCACGCCTATCGCCAAAATATATTCAATCAATCAATCAATAATCAGGGACAATGGAGCTCCACTTACCACGGTCCTGACACAACTCCCTCGATGCCTTCACATTCACAATTCTCTTCATACAATCTCTACGGTTATGGGCACTATTCAACCTAGCTTTCTTGAGGATGTCTCCGATTTGGTCGGAAAACACCCTTCTGGGCCTGCCTTGCACCCACGTGAGATTTATATTTTTTTTTTTATTGTGACACGACATCTGACCTCGTCCCGCCTGATGATAAGCAGGAGGAGGTCCAAGAGTGACGACGACTGAGAAAGCCGAGTATTGTTCTCGGCTGCCTAATATTACTGTCAAAATATTATTACTTACAATAGGTAATACAATAAAATTATTTAAAAGACATGCTCTAAATTAAAATATGTTCTCTGTGAATTTTGAGAGGTCATTGAATTAAATGAAATCAATAAAAGCTTCATTAAGATAATTAGTCATAGGCAGAATAAGAAACATTTGCAAAATAATAAAAAAAAGGACTTCGTGTTCCCTTTAAGACTCCGTCGGAAGAGTTTTTCCACCGCATTGCTAAAACTATCACCATCATATTTACCCTAATGTAATGGATCAGACACTAGTGTTCATCTTTATCATCCACTGAATACATAATAACTATTTTACTGAAGACTAGGCAGTATGGACTAAGGTTTCTCTGCCTTCCTAGACTGGAAGAAATAGATTAAAAAAAATAATCTATTTGTAGACTGTGTTTCTTAAATATTAATGTGTAATAATGGTGGACTTGTTGTACAGTGATAATTTTTAACTTGTTCGAGTATAGACAAGTGAATTAAAGCTGTTTAACGTATCACTTCGTTTTCCCTTCAAGACTCCGTCTGAAGAGTTTTAGTAAAGCTTTTCCACCGCTTT
Source organism: Tinea trinotella (assembly GCA_905220615.1). Classification (NCBI taxonomy): domain Eukaryota; kingdom Metazoa; phylum Arthropoda; class Insecta; order Lepidoptera; family Tineidae; genus Tinea; species Tinea trinotella. Next base: position 516,604 of record HG992320.1, on the reverse strand, counting down.
ACTAAAACCATTACCACCATCTTCACCCTCATAAAATGGATGAAACACTTCATCCACTAAAAACATTATAACGGACTAGTCTTCCGTACAACTGTATGGATTAAGTTTTCTTTGTCTTCTCAGAATGGAAGAAATAGATCAAAAAAAGAAACAAAAAAAGTTTCAAGTAATTTTTGACGTGCTCTCTGACCCTGGGAATAAAATGTTGTGGTACAAATATTGGAGATCAGGTGGTATGTTTGCCATATAAATAACAGAGGCGTCCAAGTGGTCAGCTATTGCTTTACACTGTGTAGTTTGTGTTAGGATTATTCTACATAGGAGTGGCGTAACGTCCACTGAAACAATGATCTTTGTTCTAATTTAAAATAAGACAAAAATGTTAGATTTATGTTGCAGGTCGTTTGACTTATTAGTTAGTTTCTAGGATTTTCTTAGATTTTGCGCGAACATTGATTATAGAATTAAACAAATTTTATGCGGCTTACTATCGCGTTTATTTTGGTTTTAATTTTACAAATTTTATTATTTGTATTTGTAGATAATAAATCTAACACCTGGGACCCCATAATTCACAAACTCAAGTCCCAAGTCCAGCAAACTGCCAAACCAGATGACACCGTCAGTTATTTTTGCAAAAAATTGAAATAAACCGGGAACAGAAAAACAAAATATCAAACGGCTACCCCGTTTTTGGAAACAATAACAGCATCAACCAATAGGACGACCAACACCTCAGTCTCTCCGTGACCACGATGGCTGCAAAGCTCTCGAAACGTCGGAATAATAAAAAAAAAGTTGAAAAATCAAAACCAAAATAAACGCGATAGTAAGCCGCATAAAATTTGTTTAATTCATTAGTTTCTAGGAATTTAGAAATAAATTCAAAACATTATATATTAGTATATTTTATTTATTTTACTAATATATAAACAAAATACCAGTTTATTTATTCATATATATTAACACATATTATATTATTTGTTCATATGTCTTAGTAATAAATATCACGATAGTAAATAAGTGTAATTCATAAAATATATATTCGATATTTAATATTTATTATACCTTTTTGTTTTGTATAATAAACATTAAATTGTTTTGTTTATTGTTACTATTGTCATATCTGTTCGCAAACAGGTATTTCACCAAGTGTGTAAAAGGCCTAATGTAAGATTGGATGTTTATTTAGGTTTATGTACACGCGACTGAATAAAGTTTACACCCGAAATGGATATGTGAACTTTAAAAAAAGTAAAAAGGTTTTTTATAAAATAAAAAAATATATTTAATATATTATGATTTAAAATGCGAATGTATAATATAGTTTAAAGACATTTATTACTCACAAGAACATTACATTCACTTACAAAAAAACCTATCAGTTACAAAATGTTTCATAGTAATCAATATAAATATAATCTAGTATTAAAATTAAAAGTATATTAACTATAAATAAACTATAAATAAAAACCCATTTTTCTTTTTTTCTTTTACTTATACTTATACTATTTACAAATTCGTAAATTATAATTTTTGGAACAACCGGCTGTAGGTCATTCTAAAGAACACATAACTACTTGTTTAATACATTTTTCTGTTGTGGCTCGTCATGTGATAGCACCCTGCCCAATTTTAAGCTGGAGTGCGGTCCATTAATAGAGGTGACTGCTACTACAGTTAAATAACTGCAAGTAGTAGTCACAAAATGCGACCAAGTCAATTAACGGTCTTTATACTTGTAAGTGGTGGTACGAGGATCCTACCCTGGATCTGCAGACTGGGCAAATGACTGCCAACTGTCTGCCTATCAATTAATCAAATTGTCACGCCTTCCTATATAGGCAGAGACAATGAAGCGCCACTTGCCACGATCCTGACACAACTCCCTCGCTTCCTTTACATTCACAATTCTCTTCATACAAGCTCTATGGTTATTGGCACTAGGCAACCTAGCTTTCTTAAGGATGTCTCCGATTTGGTGGAAAAACTACTACAAAAAATATTCTCAAGTAGTTTTTATTTATTTATGCAGAAGAATAAATAATGCAAAAAGTACGTGTAAACAGTAGATGTGCACTTTTACCGTGTCAGAGGTCATTATACGTTGAATTGCATTGTGACATGCGCGTGCGCCGCCTTCCTTGATGTTAAACCTTCTAATTGACACTTCCTCATGCGCCGGATGCTAAGATTAGAAAATTAAGAACAATGCCGTTCTATTACTTTAAGTACGTCTGAAGTTTGTGCTAATTATAAGGAATTTCGTAGGAATTAATATTTATTTAAATATAACTTATTTTGGAACTCGACATATGACAGCACCCCGCTTGATGTTAAGCTGGAATGCGGTCTATGAATAGAGGTGACTTCTAGTACAATTAAATAACTGCAAGTAGTAGTCACATTCACTATGTCGGCCCAGTTGGAACCGGCAACTTACAAGCTAATACCGAAACGTGACTAAGTCAGTTCACGGTATGTATACTTCTTAGTGGTAGCCTTTTGGTAACTAACTAATACTCTAACTCTACATTATAGAGGATTATAAGACAGGGCAAAGATGTAATTAAGAAAATAAGGATAATATAACTGGATTTTTTTTATTGTGACACGACATCTGACCTCGACCCGCCTGATGATAAGCAAGAGAAGGTCCAAAAATGACGACAACTGAAAAAAACCGAGTTTATTCACAGCTTCTTCAGTCACCGTCACTATGCCGGCCAAAGGTGCTTCTTCACGCATCGCTTAAAGGATCCAAGGTCATAGGATGGAGAGAACACATGGGCTGGCAAAGCATTCCACTTGTCGATTGTTCTACAAAGAAAAGACGCACCGAACTTTTTAGTTCGGCTGCCGATTCGATCGATAGAATGCGGATGCTTTCCCCTACCTGTGCGGGTATTACGGGTGTGAAAGGACGAGGTAGGAACAAGGTTAAAGAGCTCATCGGAACATTCTCCGTGATATAGGCGATAGAGGACGCAATTAATTATATATAATTGTATAATTACAATCATTATATTAGGTTTTATTGTGACTCGACATCTGACCTCGACTTGCCTGATGGTATGTTCAAGAGCGCTGACGACTGAAAAATAATGATTTTGTTCACAGATTTGTTTCAACACAATATACTGGTAACAAATTGTAGATAAGAATTAAAGCTTGTATAAAATAAATTGTGGATGTGAGATAAACGAGTGAAACGAACTAAAACATGAAAGTGTAATTTCAACTCCATAATACTGTGAACAGTTAGAAAACAAGCAAAATTGCAAATTAATGAATGTCTGCTATGAAGGTCAAATGCGTTTAGTGGCCAAAGTATCGTTTTACGTGTTTGCACAATATTACTGTACAATAGAAGGTCAGAGGTCAATGGAACAATTTTTTAATTGAGATGCGACATCTGAGCTCGACTTGCCTAGGGTAGAGATACCAGCAGATATAAAGAGCGATGGTATTCAAGCTGCGCAGTAACTTGTTTTGTTATTTACTTTTAATTTTTCAAATGACTATAATTTATTTATGTGCACAAAAATAAACGGTGCACGATAATAAACGATGCGCGGATTTGCTCCCACCGCAGTCGTCCAGCAGTGCTCTTTTTATCTGCCGTTAGTTATAATAAGGAAAGGTCTGAGAGAGCCGATGGAAAAACTTAAATGAATCGCCGAAAAGTTATTTATATAAAAATATTATTTGAAATACAGTTGATACAGTTGAAAACTATTTGTAGGTGATTGATGGAACGATACGGGTTTGGAAAACATTAGTATAAAAGATAGCAACACGAAAATAGGAATTGTGTGTTAGAAGGCATAGACACGCGTTTCTAAGTATGTGTGTCCATAACCCTGTACCAATGCAGGCATCAATCTACAATTCTAATCAATCAATTAATCCCTTTTCCCACAGGGATAGGCAGAGACAATAGAGCTCCACTTTTCCACGATCCTGACACAACTCCTCGCTTCCCTCACGTCCAAAATTCTCTTCATACAAGCTCTACGGTTATGGGTACTAGGCAACCCAGCTTTACCAGTTTGTATTTTTACCATCTTATATATTACGACCTTTAGTCTGTGTTTTGATGAATTGGTTCAAGTATGTTTTTTAATACTTTCACCGTTCTAATGTGCAGTATGGCGTGTATGACCGGCGGCTGTTTCACACGCACTTTGGGCTGCCCACGGGGCTCCGGCATCCATGTACGTAATGTACAATAACTCATGATGATGTGAATTTTAGTGTACTACTATTATATTTTTATCTGTATTCAGTTTTGGGAGTAATGCGTCTGCGAACCATATATTTTTTTCCGGATGGTGTGAGGCTCGAGTGCAGTTTATGAATAAAGGCAACTACTACTACAGTAAAAAACTGTAAAGCTGGCATTGTCATTTTTTATTTTTATTTATTGTGACTGATAATCTGACCTCAACCCGCCTGATGGTAAGCAAGAGGAGGTCCAAGAGAGCTGACGACTGAAAAAACCGAGTCTTCACGGTTGCCCCAGTCGCTGTCACTATGCCGGCCAATTTTAATGTAAAACCAAAATACATCGATCGGTTTAATTTAGTGTCATAAAAGAGCCCAATACGATGAGCCCAGATAGGGCCAGATACTAAACCTAATCGGAAGTAAGGAATACGAATGGTGGAGTCTGTAAAATGTTATGAAAGTATTGTTTTCATAACATTTTACAAACAGATACAATCAATATATTTATGATAGGTTTATTGATTGTATCTGTTAGCTGTACCTGTAACCAAAGTTTGCCTGTTCGGCTAGTAGGTACGGCCGTTGCCTATCCTTGTGGAAGTAACAATTGAGAGGGGAAAAAAATAGTATATATGAAATAAGCTATATCCGTTTAGAAATGAATTTGCAAATTATATACTTCTTTTAATTCTCCAACTGCCTAAATAGTTATAACGAGTTGTCAGAGAGCGTCAATTCGATATACTTATATTTAATACGCGAGGATATTGTCCGATAATATCTATATGGAGCGAAAGATTCAGTCACGCTTCCAGTATGGACAGCAAAATAAATGTTCACTGAAATTAACAACTTATTAGTAGCTTATCCACTTCGTCAAGTTACTTATTTCTATTTGGCTTAGTCAGGTACGCTAAATTTGTTTAATAAACCAAAAGCATGCGATTTAAAACCAGCTTTTACGCACCAAGAATTTATTTTATTATAAAGATAAGTAAGTACTGTAGAATTTAACAGTAAACGCTGTGCGGTCGTGTAATATGTCGTGTCATAATAAAAATATACCCAATAAAATAGAATAAAATCTAGCTAATAATAGTCGTTTGCTTTGGTCAGTCCTTTTCATTTAAGATGCTAATTTATAATAAATAATCTTTTCAATTTTTCGAACCTAAATAACTTTCAATAAAAACAAATGGCGTATAAAAATCTATGGAATATAAATTAAAATCAAAACAATTATTGCAAAGCCTTATTCGGGTTTCCTTACAAGACGGAGTATAATAAACTCGACATCATTCTCTGTCTAAGGTATATTCAAAGTAATAAATGCACAATTTATTAAATGTATATTCTAAAGTTATATTGCCAGATAAAATAGTAAAAAAGTATAAATTTATTGTGTTTTATAATATTGTAAAATAAATAGGTGAAACTCGTCTAATTCTAATTATTTAGATGTTAGTTTTGTTAACGTTACTCTAGTCGGGCGTCGGAGTGTGGGAATGTCTGCTCGTGAATCGCCCGTGGCTTATGACAATTTGCATTTTTTGTTGTCGGTGCCGGAGCAACCGCGCCCGCGGCGGTCACCATCCAGCGTCCAACATAACCTCAACGAAGCCTTTCTTTTTTCCTAATTGTACTCCATGCCATAGGATTGCTGTTGTTAGCTAATGAACTCGGATTTGCCGCGTTAGTGGAATGGTTACGCAAACCAAGAGCACGGGTTCAAAACCACTTGCCAGTACAGTATCTTTGATATATGTACTTTAATTCTTCTGTTTCTTTGATATAAGCTAGCACTTTAATAGCTTAGTATAGAAATGTAAATCATAAAAAATAATGTTATTCACAAATTTATCATTCCATCAATAGAATATAGCTGAATCTAAGTTTATACGAGTCAATTAACCTTATTCCTACCTCGTTGTTTCACTATCCGAACAGCCTGACTGGAACCATCCGTATTATGTCTACCAAATAGGCAATAGTCTTCAAAAAAGCGGCTAAAAGGTCCGACTAGTCGACACAATCGACAAGTAACACGCTATGCCATCCCATATGTTAACCCATCCTATAATCAGCGAAACGAAGCTTAAATAAGCACCTATAACCGGTATAGTGACGGCGACTGAGGCATCGATGTCCACTCTTGGATCATCAGGCAAGTCGTGGTCAGATGGCTTGTATTAATAAAAAAGAAAGGCTTCTCCCCGTTTTTATCGGTAGCCCCATTCCCAGATGGTTTCAAAGCGCTCTGAGCTATCTGATATAACTGTTCTAAATTACCAATCCAGACTCTTCTAAAATACACGAGTTATATCAGTTTATTGTTTCATTTTGAATACAGTATGAATATGTGCAGTCTGCACTAAACATTCGAATTGCTAGAACGCTTATTAACTTACAGAAGATTTTGAGCGCTTTAAAACCATTAGGTTTTAAAACGAAAAGGGTTCTAGAAAGATGCAATGTTGCGACATAGACACATTGAAGATGGTGATTAATGAAAGAGTAAGAGATTCGAATACCAGATTTATCTCTGATGTGACGACATATGATATTAATTAAAGTTAACATACTTTTAATTATATCGAAGGCCGCCCAGAAGATTATTTTTTGATTATGACCATAGAATCTATATAAACAAAGATAATTGTGGATGTGAAGGAAGCAAGAGAGTTGTGTCAGGATCTTGGAAGTGGTGCTCTGGTGTTTCAGCCTGTCCTTGTGGGAATTAAGGCGTGACTCATGATGATGACGATTCCAGTAAGATTCTAGTGAAAAAAATCTAGATAAGATTCTAGATAAAAGTGGAGAAACTTATCAATTCACATAAGTGAACTCGGAAGGCGGTAATATGAAACGGAATGTGAATTTAAAACCCATAATTACTCAAAGATATTACCTACAAGTGCTACTATTTAATTACTGGATTTGAATTGATTAATTGTAGTTTGTACTATAATCAGATATGATATTAAACGATTGAAGTTTTCTAAATAACATTTTATGTGTCGCCACGGGCACTTTCTCACGTTTTAGTGAGACTTTACCGAAACATGTAACATGAATCGAATTATTGAATATTTCATATTTATTTGCAATCCACTACTTGGTACCTACTAATAAGTATTTATACATTTGTAATAAAACAAGAAGTGTAATACGTAAACAATTTTTGTTAAACTCTCATCTCAAGTTCAAATTGAATGCAGTTTTTCTGTTGACTTCGTAATGTTTAAATTGAATTAAATTTAAACAAGGCAGGCCTAGGAGGGTGTTTGCCGACCAAATCGGAGATATCCTCAAGAAGCGCTAGGTTGCCTAGTGTCCATATAACAATAAACTTTTAATAAAATCTAATAACGTATCTTAATACAGTACTATATTATTCTAATTTGTAACACACACGATGTTTTGCCAAAATGCACTTAACGGTGCGGCTGTAATAGCTGGAAGGCACCATCGTGCACATCTGCCTGTAATCTTTTAGCAATATAATTCGAGAATATCGTGAACGCACCTTAATTAAGGACGATGCTTTCTACAACACAATGAATCATTCTATGGAAAACAAATATTTATAAAGATTAAAATTCACATGTTATGGTTGCCTATATGTCTGTCTAACTATAGATGACTTATTAGGAACGAATCTTTCTTTTTGTTTTTGTGAGAGTTTTGCTGTGGTCTATTACGGACATTTCGGCGTAAGTAAGAAGGATCCCTCCGTGAGGTAGGCGATCTATTAGATAATTGGAATTAAAACTTTAGAGAAATCCTTACATTAGAGAAAATGAGGCGTGGAAAATGCATCACAATAAATCCATAAAATAAAACAATCAAATCTCATAAAAATAATTAAGAGTGTTAAGTTCATGATCCTTTGCCTTGTCTGTCTATCCGGGATTGTACTACTTTCAAGTGTACAGACCGTAAAGTAACTTAGTCGCGTTTCGGGATCAGCAATAAAGTTGTCGGTTTCAACTAGGCCATAATAGTGAAATGCACTACTGCTTGATCTTATTTAACTCTAGTAGCAATCGCCTCCATTTGATCACACTCCAGCCTAACACAGGCGGGGTGCCGTCATAATATGTCGAGCCAAAATAACAAATAACAAGTCACAAAGATACTAAAAGGAATTTATAAATCGGAGACATCCTCATAAAATCTAGGTTGCCCATAACCGTAGAGCTTGTACGAAGAGAATCTTGTATGTGAGGGAATCGAGGGAGTTGTGTCAGGATCTTGGCAAGTGGCGCTCCATCGTCTGCCTATCTCTTTTGATTGATTGATTGATCAAAAAGATACTTTTACTTAATATCTTATTGGCATTTAACGTATATCCGCTGGGGCAAGTGCTTTGGTGCTACTTAATAATGGTGTGGTTGTGAGGAATCCAGGATGGCATCATTATGAACATTGTCTGCAGCACACGGACGCACGCAAATTAGAAATAATCGTGAGAGTGGAATCTGTGAATGTGACACGCATACTAATACATATTCCATGTACAAATCATACACAAGGAGATGGTGGCCGCATAAAATAATACTATCAAAATAATATTGCGCTTAACCGATGAGGAAGAAAGGTTCTTAAGTGAAGACCACGAACCGGAAGACTCAGCGTAGGTAGGCCTCCCATTAGATGGACTGATGACATAGTGAAAGTCACAAGTAACTGATGATGATATAATTTCGAGAATACGACCATTATTACCGATGCTCGAGTTGGAGTGCTCTTTAGTACGAAGATTTATCATACTGCGCTGGTGTGCATCCTTACGTCTGTGGGAAATTTATTCTTCCCACCTTGAGATTAGGTTAGGGGATGAATGACTGACATTAAAAGGATCTCAGAATATAGTACTAACGAGGTCTCTCTTTGTACCTGTGGAAATGTAGGCATGAAAATGTAAATTAAGTTATAAATTAATTTACGTTATAAGTAAACTACATCAAATAATGATTTCTGATTATGCAAGGCAAAATTGTGCAAGACAGAATTATGTAAGGCCTTACATAATTGTATGTAAGGCGACCGTGGTGTAGTGGCAGTGCAATGGTTACGCAAACCAAAGAGCACGAGTTCGAGACCAGCTATCGGTACCAATGTATATTTGATATATGTACTTTAGTTGTTATGTTTCTATAATACAAGCACTTTTGTAGCTTAGTATAGATATGTAAATAATAATAAAAAAATAAAAAATCATCATTCATTCATCAAAACTTAAATTCAATCACTACCTCCTAGAGTATAATATGTGAAAAATAAATAATGATTGTAAGGCAGGCAGCCGACTGATTGTTATCCCTGGCGGCGGATTTAAGGGAGCGCAGTAGCCATTGGTAGGTAGGTAGCTGATCAATAAGCAAATTGAGCTGAAATATTTGGAAACTATGTTGTGTGAGAGCGATGAACCATCGTAATGCTAAATGCGTGCGTCATTCGAGATTGGTGTAATCATGGCGAATTGGTTTTTGTAGACAGAGGATATGTTAATTCGAAACGTGGAAGTGACAGGTGTATATTATACAGTGATGCGACGCATTTCGGGAGCACCTTCAATTATAATCGTTAGAGGTTAAATATGATTTTTTTTATTGTGACGCGACATATGACAGCACCCCGCTTGATGTTAAGCCAAAGTGTGGTCCATGAATGAATGTCACGGCTGCTACAATTCAATAACTGTGAGTAGCAATCACATCCACTATGCCGGCCTAGATTAATACCATACATATTTTTAATAACGCTATGATAAAAGTATAAGAGTATTAACTATAATTAAACTACAAAAAAAATATATCATCTAATGACGTCCCTTAAGAAATAGTCCCAAGAAGACTGGCAACATTTCCCCTTTGTATAGCAAGGCTAATAGGTTGGCAGGAATAATTGGCAGCCTGCTTGTCTCCAGACTTCTCCGTCAGCCGCTTGGACAACTCTTTGACCAGGCGCTTAGCTGAAGGTCCCCAAGGGCTCGGGGCTATATAAGCGTGTATGTATGTAACTATGTAACGGGATCTTTTAAATTAATTTTTACCCACTTCTAGAGTTCTGAATAATTTGAAAATTTGTATACGTATTAAAAGTTGAAGACAATACAATAATATCATTAATTACTTTTTTTTAGCCGGCATAGTGATGGTCTCGGGCAACCGTGAACTGACTCAGTATTTCAGTCGTCGGAATTTTTGAACCTCTTCTTGCTACCCATTTTATTCACTTTATAGTTACATTGCCATGTAAGCGTGTTTATTAGTTTTAATAACTATAGTTTTATAAATATTTTTTGCGAGAGAGTTGTGTCAGGATTGTATCTTCCTTCCTTCACATTTACAATTTTCTTCATACAAGCTCTATGGTTATGGGCACTAGGCAACCTAGCTTTCTTGAGGATGTCTCCGATTTGGTCGGCAAACACCCTCCCGGACCTGCCTTGTTTAACGTATCCATTCACATGAGATATATAAATTCTTTTCGTTTATTATTTAACTAATTTTAAATCTATTTAACGGTCGGTAAAATACTTTGATGTATTGGCATAATACGTTACAAAATACTATTAACCTATTAAATACGCAAGAAAAGGGATAAAAACTATTAAAAGGATAGCCTGTCAAAACATAGCCAAGCGAAATATAGAATAATGGTCACGTTTTTTGTATAGATAAACCTTTTGCAGGTGCACAAATGCCCAAAACTTGTGAATTATTTGAAAAAAAAATTAACTCTATTATGAATTGCCATTCCAGTTTTAGTAAACAAGTAACGAGTTTTACTAAGTGGTGTAGCACGGGTTCAAAACCAATTGCTGGTACCAATGTATCTTTGATATATGTACTTTGGTTGTCCTGTTTCTATTATACAAGCTCTTTAATAGCTTAGTATAGAAATGTAAAAAAAACAGACGAAATAGTTTCCACGATGCGCCAATTTTTTTACAGTTAAGAAAATAATATAACTTCAATAATAGTTCTAAAATTAATGTTAAATCTCAAGATTAAACTAAAAATAAATTGATCAAACTTTTAGACAGTGATTTTTTTAAACGCGATACCTTCGACTTGTCTTAGTAAAAAGGGAGATGAAACGAAAATTAAGAAAAAACGATTTAGGTTACGGTTGCCTTAGTTGTCATTTGCAGGCCAGAGGTACACTTAAATATTATATAAAAATAATTTATTAGCTTGGGCATTGGGCACTTGTATCTTGTACTTGCATCTTCCAACTCTTCCATGGCTTCGGAAAGGCATATATGACGAGAAGAAGGCCACAATAAACTCCTTAATTATGGCCTGTACATATAAAATTTATCAAATAGGAATTTTTTTATATGATGTAGATATAAAAGTTATATTGTATATATAATGTATACTACATGCATTTTGTATATACGCCGACTGAGGCCGTATTTTGCATCGTTTTTTTTTATCCGTCGGCGCTCTAGCTCTTCCCCTTGATTACCATGAGGCAAGTCGGCGTCACAATAAAATACGACTTGATACAATGTTAGAGGTTTCACGATAGAGGTTGTGCAGAAAAAAAAGTGCCATTTACGACGGCGCTTGTGACCGTCCATTGTTAGGGCACTTGTCATGTATTTTTTTTGGCATAACTTTATTCGGACACGGTTGGGTTATGTTTAATTTAACAGTTGTTAATTTGTAGGTGTTAGTTTTGTGAATTGATGTTAACATTCCTGTGCGCTCGTTTTTAGTAGCTTACGATGGCGCTAAACATTTTTAATGTATTATAGTTTGGTAATAAATGCAAGATTTATCAATTATTTTAATTTTATCAATGCAGATTTTATCTTCTTTATTATTTTGACTTGAAATATGACAGCACTCCGCCTGATGTTAAGCTAGAGTGCGGTCCATAAATGGAGGTGTCTGCTACTTACATTTAAATAAGTGTAAGTTATTATAAAATTTAAATCAATTAAATAATGGGTAGTGCACAAAAATAACATTAAAAAAAATATGTACAAAATATTCTGCATACTAAATACCGTATAAGATTTACACACCTAAACTAATTCATATACATATGGATTATGATGAAAGGGAAAGAGTGTTCCTTTAATGTCTGGCATGGCATGAAAATCTCACATCTGTTGTTCGCTAACACAGTATGTTATGTTATCCAATATTTCTATATTAAATGCCTTCCCCAATTCGTGTTCCTAGGTGTGAACGCCATTTATTTAGTGTGAGCATCATAATTCCGTGAGCGTTGTCCAATGAGCATCGCCAGCAAATTGTCCGCATGAATGTGATGATTGTTCAGCGTTCGTACTATTTGTTCATTATTTTAACACATCTGCGAACGGAACACTCAATACTAAATGTTGCTTCCTTTCACAGAATACACTTTGCCCACTATTATGACTTGCCGTTGTGAATCACACCATTTAAAATTACATCTCATGTTTTACTCTTTTCTTTCAATCAATCAATCAATCAAATGGTCACGCAATTTTCCCAAATAAATAGGCAGAGACAATACAACACCACTTGCTACTATTCTGACACAATTCCCTCGCTTCCCGCACAATTCTCTGCATTCAAGCTCTACAATTTTAGGCACTAGGCAACTCAGCTTTCTTGAGGATTTCTTCTACGAGTATTTGGTCAGAAAACATCCCCCAGGCCTGCATTGTTTAACGCATCCATCCACATCAGATTTATAAATTCCTTTCGTCAATCTATTTTCATTCATCCTTTCCATGTGCCAAAACCATCGCAGCATTCCTTTGTCAATCTTAGTCACTACATATTCTTTCAAACCACATCTATTGCGAACTGTGCTATTCCTCATTCTATCTGCTATCGTTTAAATTGACGTAGTATCAAAAAATTCGTGTATACAAATATTTAGACACTGTTTTAAGTATTTTTATTAGTAAGACCATAGGATTTACGCATTAATTTTTCAATTACCAATCAAATCAGTCTACATCTTCGTTGACTTAGACATTCTTATTTCTTCATAAAGCTACATTGACGCGAGAATTTCATTAATAATAAAACCCATAATAGAAGTGTTGAGTGTGGTTATTAGCATTTGATGAGTTGTTAATCCTCACTTTGCCTTATTGGAGTATATACTGCTTTTAAGTAAACGTGCGTAGGTGGCGCTTGTGTCCGTTTTGGGATAGAATGAACACACTACCTATATTATGCTTAAGAGTGGTAGGCAGACCTCTCTTTGATCATTTGCCCAGTCAGCTGATGCTATGGATTAACCAACACTTCTGTTGGATATCAGCCTTTGATCACAGGCAGGCTGATCTGCCTACTTCTGCTTACCATATCGTTAGACTACACAAAACTAGCACTGAACCACACTCATTATAACTGTAATGTTTATTTATCGAATTACATTTAATATTAATAAAACTCTATAAACAAAGATACTTATATGAAGAGAAATACACATATAATTTAGAATAATCCCGCTCGATGGTCCTGTCAGAATATTATCGAACCACTTAAAGTATCACAATTAACGTTCTCTATATTGAACTCTTTATAGTTTATTCGTTTGCCTATAGGTAACAGTTTCTAGGCCTCTGAGGGTTACAGTATCACCACCTTCAAGCTTACAAGAGCTCTGCGGTCCAGAGTACGTGCAGGGCCAAGACTGTGCTGACTGCTGCTTAACATAAATGCAAGCATCTGGGTGTAGGAGCTCTTTAAGCTTGTTCCTACCTCGTCTTTTATATCCGCACAGGTCGGGGGAAGCATCTGGATTCTATTGACAGAATCGGCAGTCGAACTAAAAAAGGTTCTGTGCGTCGTCCCTTGCTTTATGCTTGTTTTATCAGCCTATAAGTTCTCTCCATCCTATAACGTTGGATCTTTATAGTTATGCGCGAAGAAGCACCGAAAGCCGTAAAGACTCGGTTTTTGCAGTCGTCGACACTCTTGGATCCCCTTTTGCTTACCATCAAGCGGGTCTAAGTGAGATGTCGAGTCACAATAAAAAAAATGTCACGGTGAGATGACTCTTGTGTTTGTAGACTGCATGTTTAATGGCGTGATAAAGTTCTTGTATAAACTTGATTTTCATAAAAAATAACTACGAATGTCTGTTATATTACAAAACCAGAAGCTACATTATCGCCGCACGCGCATGGTAATTGCGTTCAGACAATGCGCTCTTTAACAAAATTGCCTAAGTGTTAAATGTCTTGTGTAAATGAGGTCTCCTTCAATAACTATTATCTACAATTTAATGTTTGCTTTACCATAGAGCTTATTATGGCGAGAATGTTCATGTCGGTGAAGCTGGCGGTCCATTCTCTCTGCCTATTTACTAAGTATTTTGTATGTATGTATATTTCTTTGGTTGAGGCATAATTGGCCAATATTCTGGCCTACCAATGACCGACATAACTACTAGTAAATAAACTTATTCGTAAATATGAATGAATATTTGACTGAATATAGACATTAAGCTCGCCTATGTACATGTGTTTTATTATACTGTGCAATAAAGAATTTTATCTATCTATTTAATATTTCAGCGTATTCATCTTGTTTTTGACAACACCCCACTTCAATGAATGGAGTCGAAGACGACCGTTGTCTAATAGTAGTGAATTGGTCACACAAACCAAAAGTCCCCGGTTCAGAACCGCTTGCCGGCAATGTTCATACAAATAGTACGAACGCTGAATAATCATCGCATTAATGCGGCGTATATTTGATATCTTATGTACTTTGGATATCCAGTTTCTATGATACAAGTTTTAGTAGCTTATTATTAAAATAAATTATGCTACTACAGTTTAATAACTGCAAATAGCAGTAGCTTCAACTATGCCGGCCTCAGAACAACTGTGTGCCTTTCAGCAATTAGCGAAATGGCTTTACAATAGATCAGCTGCAAACACAGATGTCTTCGAAATGTGTGCATGGAGTAATGTCAAGTGCAATGAGCACGCGGACCCCTCCATAGTGTTTTTTTTTCACCCCCGTAAGTGAGCACGTGGCCATGGGTTAATCGTTCGTTTGGGGCTAAAACATCTGGGGACACGCTCGTTAATTAATGACCACCGTTCCTGTTATATTTGTTACAATAACTTTTTTTTGTATTAGATATATTATTGCATATTTGTTTTTCTTTTATGTCTGATTTCTTTGTATGCTGCCTTATTAACATTACTTTATATATTTCTTGTTATTTTATTTAATTATCTGTTGCTCTTATTTAATATATTTTTTAAATGAATAAATTTAAAAATATATATAACAATTAGTTGCCATCGGCATCGGATCCAAGCCACCGGTGGTCAGGGCTCCTGAGAAAGGAACCTAGTAACAATACGCGCCGTGTCCAGGAATACCGCTTTAGCTTAGAGCCGAGCTAGTGTTCGTCGCCGCTCTTGGCTATTGTTTCATATTATTAATTTATTAACTGTACCTATTATAAATTGTATTAATATAAATTTGACAAGGCTATTTATGCTACATAGTATTTAAACAATTGTGAATTGCATCACATTTTATTTTGTGTATGACCAGTTCAAGTGTGATAAATAATAGATACATACTGGACGTTTTAAATTAATAAATAATAGATACCTACTGGGCGTTTTAAATTAATAATTAATAGATACCTACTGGAAGTTTTAAATTAATAAATAATAGATACCTACTGAACGTTTTAAATTAATAATTAATATTAATCTCGAGTATGCCCTGTGAACATAATAATTTGTGAAGACGCTGAAAGTCAACCGAAAACAAGCCAACGTTAGGCGCTCTCCAATTAAAGTCGTGCAAGGACCTAAATATGAAAGATTAGCTCCTAATAGAAGCGTTAATATCATATACGAGTATTAAGCTATTAAAGCGCTTATATCATAGAAAGAGGACAATCAAAGTGCATACATATATAAAAGAAAAAGGACTTTTATTTCTAATAACAATAAGTTGATTATTTGATTGATTGATTGACACATTTTAAAGAAGGGTTACATACATATCCAGGAGTAAATGATAAAGGACTGATATTGATGATATTTTAATTATGTAAATGTAGTAACGTATATAAAAAACTAATATATATATATTTAAAAAAAAAAAAAAAAACTTTATTAAAAGGAGTCAAGGAGGCAAGGTCCCGAAGATACTGGTAGCGTTCCCCCTTTGAATAGCTAGACTAATTCTTTGTCCAAGGTAGCTGCCAACTCTTCGGTCTCCTGTGATGTCGACTAACGTTTTTGCTATTTCCTTAAAGAGATGCATGGTACCGGCAAGTGGTTTTGAACCTGTGCTCTCGTTTGCGTGACCATTGCACTCCACTACACCACGGTCGCTTTATAGTAATGATTGATAACTTCATAACACTCCCTGAGCGTACACTGAAATTTAGTCACCGTCAAACTAGTGATGTTCTGATAATTACGCCGTGACATTTAACATCGTAAGGTGCATTCATTTAGATGTTTGGATAAAAAGTGACCTATATATTCATGTGTAATTAATTGTGCCACGTGCGACCATTTCCTGTTATTAAGAATGGCTGTAAATTACAGACGGGTGCGGGGTAAATTAAACACGCAAATAATTAATAAATGAATTATTGAAATTTTATACGGCTTACTATTATCTTTATTTTGGTTTTGATTTCACATTATTATTATTATTCCGACATTTCGAGCGACATTTCGAGAGATTTGCAGCCATCGTGGTCACGGAGAGACTGTCATTCATTAATCAATATAAGAAAATACTAAGTAATTATTGTATCAACTAAAGTTAGAGTACCTTTAAATATTAGAAAAAAGAAATCCAGTCGAATTCTTTGAAAGTCTTATTAATTATAGAATCTGGAGAAGAGAATTGTGTCAGGAAAGGGACTCTCTGTTGTCTTTGGCTATTCCTGTAAGAATTGAGGCTTGAGAATAAACGTAATGAAATTGTTTAACAATAGCAGAGAGTTCAGTTGACTAAAGATCATTGGGCTCTAATGAGATGCGTAATTAATATAAATAAATCTATAAATCTTTAGAATTTATAAATCTCATGTGAATTAGACGAGGCCGGCCCAGGAGGGTGTTTGCCGGCCAAATCGGAGACATCCTCAAGAAAGCTAGGTTGCCTAGTGCCCATAACCATAGAGCTTGTATGAAGAGAATTGTGAATGTGAAGGAAGTGGCGCTCCGTTGTCTCTGCCTATCCCTGTGGAAAAAAAGCGCGACAATTTGATTGATTGATAATCTTTAATAATATATTGGGCGTATTTATTTGATGGCAGTTTTATATTGTTTTGGCAGTTGTATATTTTTTTTATTGTTGACAGAAAATGATGTCAAGTTTCTCATGAACGAGTCTTTCCTAAACCATAGTACTCACTTAGTTATTGAATCATTTGCCTATGTCTAAAAAAGCCCAGAAGGCTAATTTACAATATCTTTCAATAACTAAACATAAAATAGGCACATCCCTATGAGAGCCACTTGTTGAAAATTTCCTCTTTAATAAATATAAATATTCGTAATACACCTGATGCGGAAAACACCTTGTTATGTAATTATTATGCCTTTAATGTTGTTCTTCTTTTATTACGTATTATTATTTACATTTATATATTTAAGTGTTTGTTACAGAAACAGGACGACCAATGTAATATCAAAGAAACATATGTATCGGCAAGTAGTTTTGAGCATTCTATTTACTTTTATTGTGACCACATTTGACAACACCCCGCTCGATGTTAGGCTGAAGTGTGGTCCATGAATTGATTTCACTGTGAATGAATGTAAAAACTGTGAGTAGCAATCACATCCACTATGCCGGCCTAGATGGAACCGGAAACTTACAAGGTGATCCCGAAGCTCGACCAAATCACTCAACGGTCCGTTATACTTGTAATCCGATCCGATACATATATCCCGGATCGGCATACTGGGTACCACTGCCTACCACTTTTTTTCGCCTACCAGGCTTGTTTTGGTCATTTATATAATGATGTCCTGTTCCTTTGTTATTGAAAACTTTCTTAGATTAAGCTATCGTTGCCATTAACCTAGCTAGCTGAAGTTTAGCCTAACCTAGCTATTGGAGTATTAAAACACTTGTTCCCCAATCGTCACAGCATTTGTAACAACGGTCCGGAAATCTTAACATAATTTTATAGAGACGCTGCATCTGATCTTGACTTGCCTGTTGGTGAGCATGAGGGGGAGGTCCAAATATATATGTGCGTGCGTGTGTGTTTGTGTGTTTGTGTGTGTGTGTGTGTAATGCGATTTGCACGTTTCTCGAACACCCTTTATCAATTACTGAATACAAACATCTTTTGTTTGCATCGACATGATTTCATCGCCAGATGGTTCGCACATACGCGTGTTAAATACTATTTTGAACTTTATTTTCAAAGCAGAAAATATCAATTTAGTACTTCATAAATCTTGGTTTATAGCTCGGCTGTCCCAAAGCAAAACCTAGTGAGTACTTTTACAAAATTTTATAGAACAAAGTTTTAATACATTTTTATGAAAGAATTTATATAATAAAAAAAAACAACCTGTACATACTAAATATTATATTATTAGCAATAAGCGCTGTTTTAATAAAAGTCTCCGTATCTCAGTTATGGGCGTCATAGGAACAAGGGTGTTTCAATTATAGATAGATAGATAAATTCTTTATTGCACAGTATAATAAAACACATGCACATAGGCGAGCTTAATAATATTAGAACTTAAAAATATTTGAAATTTCCTTACTTATTACGTTTTGATTTGGAACAGCCTGGCGTTTAGAGTTTGTCTTATTTTAAACTTCATTTAGTAAACAGTAAAGTTTAATTTGGCACTTAACTTTGGTAGTAACGCACTTTCTACGTGTTTAGTTGAATAGAGTAAATAGAAAGAATGGTAAAGTTTTTATTTATAATTTTTTTGGCCGGCATAGTGATGGCAAATGAGCTTGAACTGAGCTTACCCTTGCTTATCATCAGGCAAGTCGAAGTTAGATGTCACAATATTAAATAAAACTAGTTCAACATAACAAGCAAAAACTACCCTGGTCTGGTGGTTTCTCCTGGGCTCAGTTTCTATTATAAAAGCACGTTTAGATCAGATGTCGTGTCACAATAAAAAAATGTAAAAAATTCCCAATCCAAAAAAAATAAAAATGAAAAAGTGAAAAAAATATTTATAAAAATGTAATCACTAATACTATATTATTGACATCTGACGTCGACTTGCCTTATGTCAAACAAAGGAAAGTCCAAGAGCACTGACCACTGAAAAAGTCGACTAAGTTTACGATTGCCTCAGTGGCCAATCGGTTACTAGATCGTATGCCTAGTATACTCGTATATGCCTTAGAATATATGTCGCGTCTTGATAAATTGTTATGTTTTGTAGACTGAACGTAGTGAATATCTGTCGTGCGTGTAAATTGTGATATAAACAACATCGGTGAGTATTGTTCCAGCATGCGATTGCTGGCATGTGTTGACACATTCGCACCTCATGCTCGCTCTTGTGAACACATGCCGCATCACAATGTTGTCATTATTGGCATTTAATTTTCGTTTTATAATAATTGCATTTGGCAGACTGTTTCTTGAACGAATAAAACTACTTTAAAAAGCAGGGATTCGTAGTGCCCATAACCACAGGTTCTAAGCCCCCGTTCTCTTAATACATCATCATCATTATCAGCCACAAGACGTCCACTGCTGAACATAGGCCTTTCCCTTAGAACGCCATTCCGAACGATATGATGCCAGTTGTATCCACCGGTTATTCGTGACTTTCACTATGTCGTTAGTCCACCTAGTGGAAGGCCTACCTCTATGTTTTAGTCTCCACTCTAAAACATTTCTTCACCATCGGTTGTTGATTCTTTAAGAGATGTTTCTCTTAACAGCGAAATCCAAGTACTTATATTGTTTACTTTATCAAAGTAACTTTTATACTAATCTAAATAATAATATGTATGTCAACGGAAAATCAGTGATATTGCGATGATATTTGGCATTCTCGCAGGTAACCATTCAACGTAGTGCAAGAGAAAATTTATATAAGATAAAGTTTTATGTAAATTTTTTTTTATTAAATATTTTTTTTTTATTGATTATATTATATTTAACTTTTAGTGTTATAAATTTATTTTTATTTTATTTATTGTTCGAGAGAAGATTAATTCCAACTTTATTTTTAATTATTGGTTGAGGGTATCAATCAGAACGTTTAGAAGCTGACCTAATGATTTGTTATTCGTGAATATATTTTGCTGTTGTGTATCGGGATCGGAGTAGAGCTCGAGGTCCAGTATAAAGAGATATGTCGATATGAAGGAAGCTGGAGAGTTGTGTTAGAATCGAGCTCCGTTGCCTGTGGGAAAAAAGGTGTGACAGTTGATAGTGATGATGTATTTGGTAAACCCTTGTCTTTTCAGGATTATAGACTGCAGTCGATTCTATTATTGGATTGTTGTTATACCTAAGTCGATAAAAATAGACTTAAATTCTGGTTTATTCTTTGTTGGAGAAAAATGTGTCTGTTATAAAATTGATTAGCATATTGTTTTGTCAATGAATGGTCGTGTTCAAAAATTTGCAATTCCATTCATTCACCTGAATGATCAATTTCAGATCACTACAACATTCAATCGATTTGTTAATCAAATTGTTGTTTTTGGGTTATTTTGGCGGCGGCAATTGAAAAGTGGGTTACTGGATATTATACCTTTTTTAGATGACAACAAAGACCTGAAAATAGTTTTAGAAAAAACATTGTTATTTTATTCGGTAACCTGTGAAAAACACGTGCAAGTTGGGACATCAACAAAAGCTACATTTACACCTGAAAACTAATACTTTCAGTGTTTTTGTAACGCGCTGAAATTAATATATATAGACCGTGAAGTAACTTAGTCACGCTTAGTGGATGTGACTGATTAAAAAAAACTGTAGTAGCAACCACCTCCATTTATGGACCGCGCTCTTCTTTAGCTTCAGGTTGGGTGCTGTCATATGTCGATTCCCAATAATATATATCTAATATATATATATATACATATAATTTTTGGCCGGCATAGTGACGGCGGCTGAGACAGCCGTGTACTGACTCGGTTGTTTCAATCGTCTGCACTTTTGGATCTCCTGTTGCTTATCATCAGGCAGGTCGATGTCAAATGTCGAGTCACAATTAAAAAAAAATTAATAATTAGTAAAAAATATATATTGTAGTCTATATATTTAATTTCTATGTATATCTACCTACTGCACATGCACATGGCGTAGTTGTCACTGGGTCACGTGACAGTCGCGTGGCAGTCGCGTGACGTCATCAGTGCGAACACAGAGGGGTAACTCGAGTGGAAGAGCTGAGAGGGAAGTGTCTGATTTAAAAGAAAGGGTCTTTAGAATACGAGTACTTGGCTCGCTTTACTAATTATTAAAGGGTGATTTTCACATGTGGAATTGTCATATTGACAGATCGATAATGGTATGAGATATTTTTTAGTAATTATTCATTTTACAATACAGCCAAGATCGTGGCAAGTGGAGATCCATTGTCTCTGCCTATCCCTGTGGGGAAAAAGGCGTGACAATTTGAATAATTTATTGATTGAATATAGCTCTTTAACCTTTTCTTTTTACACCCGTCGGCAGTCTAACAAAAATATTTGCGCGACGTTTCTTTATAAAACAAACGACAAATGAATGGCATTACCAGCCCTTGTGTTCTACCCATCCTATAACCCCTTGGATTCTTTAGGCTAAACGTAAAAAAATCACCTTTGGCCGGCATAGTGACGGCGACTAAGGCAATCGTATACGTTTTTTCATTCGTCAGTGCTCTTGGACTTCCACTTGGTTGCCATCAGGCAAGGCGAGTTCAGATGTCGAGACCCAATAAAATTAAAATATTTAAGTCAAAAACATAAAAACAATCAATTAACAAAAATAAATTATTAATTTTCTGTGACACGACATCTGACCACGACCCGCTTGATCATAAGCAAGAGGAGGTCCAAAAAAACCAAGTTAGTTTACGGCTGTCCTAGTCGCCGTCACTATGCCGGCCAAAGATGCTTCTATTCACTATCGGCCACTATTCACGCATCGCTTGAAGGATCCAATGCCCAACCTGAAGTAATTTTCAGTCTAAACACAGACCTCTCCCTTAGAACGCTATTCTGAACGACAAGATGCATCCATCGGTAAGTCACGACTTTCGTCGTTAGTCCACCTAGTGGGATACCTACCTATGCTGCGTTTTTCGGTTCGTGGTCTCCACTCAAGAACCTTTCTTCCCCATCGGATGTCGCTCCTTCGAGCGATTTTCAGCGATCAGTCATCAAAATGTAAGTTGCCTACCTGTTTGGGGTAGCGCAATGTATATTATCGGCCGCCGCCGCCCAGCTGCGCACGCGCGCGTCCACTTACTCCTGAGCTATAATTATCACGCGCGGCAATCTGTTTTAGTGCAGGATATCCTCGTCACAAGCCATCTGCACATCAACCGACAAAACAACACTTCCCATAAAGAACAAATAACTATTTATAAAAAACTATTCGGTTAAATAATCTTACATGTCGATAATCAAGGCAGCCGTGGTGCAGTGGCATTGCAATGGCCACGCAAATCGAGAGCACGGGTTCAAAACTACTCACTGGCATTAGCGTAACTAGGGTATGGCAGGTAGGGCACGTGCCCTGGGCGACATTCGAAGGGGGCGCGATTCGCAAATAAAAAAATATTAATAAACCAAGGAAAAATCAGTTCTAGTTAGAGAGTTTTTTTTTGGTTTCTTCCAGATATGCCTAAATGACATTATTGTTCCAGACATTACTGTTTGTCAAAAGTGGTAATATAATAACAGTACTTATGTATATACAGGCCCAGCATGGTGTTTTCTGATCAAATTGCAGACATCCTCAAGAAAACTAGGTTGCGTATTGCGTAGCTCCCATAACCGTAGAGCTTGTATGAAGAGAATTGTGGATGTGTGTTGTATCAGGATCGTGCCAAGTGGCGCTCTTTTGTCTCTACCTATCCCTCTGCGTGACAATTTGTTTGATTGATTGACTTATGTATAAAAAGTACTCGTATCAAGTAAGTCAAACTCTCACGACCACACTTTTTCTACCAGGGTTGGGCATTAATGGTCTAATTTGAGATGATCAACATCCGTGTGGCGCATCTCTGTTGTATGTCTCTCACAATGAAGTCCTAACTTCCGGACGTGCACTGAGGACTTTCAACGTAAATAATAAACTATATTTAGAACTACATGCATTCGGTGCAATTTGTGCATTATATTGTTAGTTTATTATTTACTTAGTATTTTCTTAGATTTTGCGCGAACATTGATTAATGAATTAAATTTGCGGCTTACTATCGCGTTTATTTTGGTTTAGATTAATAAGAGGCGACAGTAAGCCGCATAAAATTTGTTTAATTCATTTTATTTACTTATTATTTACATTTATATACTAAGATACTAAAGTACTTGTATCATAGAACCTGGACGACCAAACTACGAGTACATATATCAAAGATACATTGGTACCGGTGAGTGGTTTTGACTTTTGACCCTGATCTCGGTTCGCGTAGCCATTGTACTGCCACCACACCACGGTCGCCGGGTGTATTTGGTTGACGTTTCCTTGTTATTGTGATTTGACAGCAGCCTGATGTTAGGTTTAATTGCGATCCATGAACTGAAGTGACTGCTTATAGTAAATAACTCTAAGTATCAGTCACAGCCAATATGCCGGCCTAGTTGGAACCGGCAACTTACAAGCTGATCCCGAAAGACGACTTACTTGTATGTGGTGGTACTACCAAGATCGGCAGACTCGGTACCACTGCCAACCACTTTTTAATAACCATACCCGGTTGACGGTGAATTCCAAATTATTCCGTAACTTCTAACGCTAACAGTCATTACAAGATTATACCTTAAACGTAATTCCATATAAAGCTGCAATTAATATTTAATTAAGACTGGCATAGTGACGGCGAATGTGACAGTCGTGGACTGACTCGGTTTTTTCAGTCACCGGCACTATTGGACCTCCATCATGCTTACCATCAGGCAGGTGAGATTTCTGCTGAGAACCTCAAGCTACGCAAATACCTTTTTTTATTGTGACTCGACATTAGCACCCCGCTTGATGTTAAGCTGGAGTGTGGTCCATGAATGGATGTCACTGCTACTACAATTCAATAACTGTGAGTAGCAATCACATCCACTATGCCGGCCTAGTTGGAACCGGCGACTTACAAGCTGATCCCGAAACGCGACCAAATCACTTCACGGTCTGTATACTTGTAAGTGGGGATCGGCAGACTGGGCTGGGTATCACTGTCTACCACTCTTATACAGGTACAGGTTACGAGTTTGCACCGTTTGGGGGCCTTCAGCCAAGCGCCTGGCCAAGGAGTTGTCCAAGCGACTGACGAAGAAGTCTGGAGACAGGAAGGCTGGCAATTATTCTGCCAAAGCCTTGCTATACAAAAGGGAAATGTTGCCAGTCTTCACTTGTGTCAGGATCGTGGCAAGTAGCGCTCCATTGTCTCTGCCTATCCCTGTAAGAAAAAATGTGACAATTTGATCTCTACTTTCTGGCTATTTCTGATGAGACGTCTTTAGATGATATTTTTTATTTATAGTTAATATACTTTAAATTATCTCCGTTAATCAATATTTAAATAATAAACCTTAAAAATGTCATAATCGCAATAATTAAATTAAGTTCTCAAACGAATGCATGCAACAAATTATCAATTTTGACATAATATTTAAGAGCTATAAAAGTTAATAAGTGAAGAACAGGAGGGAAATGACGACACTAAATTATATAGTTCAGTGTTTTTTGTGCAACGTTTATTATGAAGGAAGCATCATGTGTTCGCGACATGTGCAACCTGTCACTCGGTAACCTCTTCAACATCTCGAATGTATATTAGGGATGTTGTGGAGCTCCGAAACCATTTGATATCCGAAATAAAAACGTAACCGAATCCGTTATAAAAGTTTCGGATAATTTCAGATAGGAGCTGAGCCTAAATGAATCATGAATTAAACAAATTTTGTGCGGCTTACTAATGCGTTTATTTGGTTTCGATTTTACATTTTTTTATTATTCTGACGACGATAGTAAGCCGCATAAAATTTGTTTAATTCATTAATTAATGTTCGCGCAAAATCTAAGAAAATACTTAATGAATCATTTATGACAGGCCTTGTTTCTCCTCGGCGGAGGCAACACACTAGTCGGTAGCTATAATAACTTATATGACTACCAATACCAAATAATTACTTTATTTCCTTAAAGTTCCTTTTTTTATTTTTTATTTTACTCCTAAAATTCCTTAAAAATCTAATCTCCGTAGTAGAAATTATCCGAAACTATCGGTTGATCCGAAATAATTACATATTATCCGTATTCGTATCCGAAATCCATAACATCTCGCATGTATACCTACATACAATATTAATAAACTGTTCTTTATTATAATATTAAATTACTTTAGTTGCATATTAAGGACTTACATTGTTATTCCTTACATAATTATCTTTTTTAGTAATGGGTAAACAAAAGGTAAGAGAAAGGGATGACCTAGAAGAGTATCGATGGTTAATTTCATAGGCGACCGTGGTGTGGTGGTAGTGAATGGTTACGCCTCAGATCATACTATACTTATATTATAATCTGAGGGTTAGGCAAACCGAGAGCACGGGTTCAAAACCATTTTTGCCGGTGCCAATGTATCTTTGATATAAGTTAATATAAATCAATTAGTAAATTTAAATTAATTAAATCATAGTTTGGATATATCCTTAAGCCGCAGGTTTATTATGCAGCCTAACAACAGGCGTGAGTGTTATCATAGTAAAAATAATTAACTATTTTGAATTAGTTTAAAAATTTACCAACTTTTTTTACCAAAAAATGTGTTCTCAATTTATTCGTATTAGTTGCATCCGGTGGCTCATTGGTTACCAAACTGACGTGACGAGGTTTCATGTTTTTTTTAAATGTTGGCGGCTGAAAAACGATACTACCGTTTAGTAAGTTACTTCGACTGCGCAGAATTACAAAATTAACACAAAATTCCTTCTGACTTGGGTATTTATAGAATAGAATTTTATGACAAACAAATATGCGGCTTACTATCGCGTTTATTTTGGTTTTGATTTATTTTATTGTTCCGACGTTTCGAGAGCTTTACAGCCATCGTGGTCACGGAGAGACTCGGAGAGACGAAGAGCGATAGTAACCCGCATAAAATTTGTTTATTAATCAATGTTCGCGCAAAATCTAAGAAAACTTTTTAAATTTGGAACTTCGAGAAAAGTAGGATTAAAAATCTTCTCTATGATTAAATAACCTTAAAATCTTTTAGTAACTTTAAATAGTTTTTTAATGCTATTGTGACATGTGATTTTGACCTTCAAAAGGAGGTCCAACAGCGCTGACGACTGAGAAATAACAACGGTCATACGGTTGCTTAAATCATCGTCACTATGCCGTCTCTCTAGCTTTATGACGGCGACTGAGGCAGCCGGGAACTAACTCGGTTTTGTCAGTTGTCGTCTGATTTATTTTATTGTGACTCGACATCTTTCCTCGTCCCGCCTGATGATAAGTAAGAGGAGTTCCAAGGTCCGGACTGAGAAACCGAGTTAGTTCCCGGCTGCCTCAGTCGCCGTTATAAAGTTAGATACAAGGATTAGGGAGAATACATGATAGATAAGGTGATATCGTCTCATATAAGAATAAGGCTTATTAAAATTAAAATTTTCATAGACATTGCTCAATATTTAATTTCATTGCAAGTGAATTAAAAGACATAATAAAATGTATATTGCCAAAACCTTTCCGCCATCAAAAAATGCATTTCCAAGTAATCATATTATGATTAGTTCCGGAAATGCCTCCGATGACATGTGGCTGGTGTTGCCAGACGAAAGGAATTTGCCGAGAAATTGATGACATCATTAGTCAGATCAAGGGGGATACATTTTTTGTGGTGACAACACTGAGAGTTGAGACCCCACAAAGTTGTCGAGACTTTAAGTGGTTTAGATGTAGATGGGCAATTAGATGTTTTCAGATTAAGGTAATATTTTAATAACTACGTTTTATAGTACTGAACCTTTCTACATGTCGCATTGATTTTAAAGCCGTACTAAACACTTAATGTAGAATAATTTTGGTTTTGAATCACTCATGAGTGAGGAATGTCAAAATTAGTGGTCCATTTTCTCTGCCTATCCCTATAACGATAAAGGCGGAAAACTTTAATTTTTTATCAGTTGTTATTTATTATTAAATAACAACTGATAAAAGCTTTAGATCTAACTGCTCTGTCTAGCTCTGTTACAATTAAATTTATTTATTTTTTATTATACATTTCTTTGTATACTAAGCTACTAAATTGCGTGTATCATAGAAACAGGACAACCAATCACATATCAAAGATACATTGGTACCGGTGAGTGCTTTCGAACCCGTTCACTCGGCCTGCGATACTATTTCACGCCCACTACACCACAGTCGCTTTAATTGTTATGAATATGAGGTGTTATTTTTAAAACTTCATCCCAGTGGCTTATCCGATATACGAAGGATCAGCTGGATAGCTTTTTTTTAATGATGTATAACTCGTAGAAACACCCATTAAAAACTGATGCACATACCACGTTGTGTAGAGTTATGTGTTATATAGAAAGAACAATATTACAAGTATACAGACCGTGAAGTGATTTAGTCGCGTTTCGGGATCAGCT
Organism: Tinea trinotella; assembly: GCA_905220615.1. Lineage (NCBI taxonomy): Eukaryota > Metazoa > Arthropoda > Insecta > Lepidoptera > Tineidae > Tinea > Tinea trinotella. The sequence goes on along the minus strand of HG992320.1, from coordinate 488,576 downwards.
TGTAAGTTGCCGGTTCCAACTAGGCCGCCATAGTGGATGTGACCGCTACTTACATTAAATTGTAGTAGCAGTGGCATCCATTCATGAACTACACTCCAGCTTAACATCAAGCTGGGTGCTGTCATATGACGAGTCACAATAAATAAAGTGCTTAGATATATATTTTTATTATTTAAATATATAACCTAAAAGGGAAAGGCGAAGCAAAAGTAGTGCCATTTTACATAATACTAAAATAACTTGCTTTCTTCATAGATACATTCAAGCAATAAATTAAATTTTCGCGCCTTTTTCTCACAGGGATAGGTTAGGTTAACCAAACCTCAATAATTTTGAGGGTTATACTTTTTCTATTACTAATATTTCCTTAGGTTTTATACAAAATTATTTAAAAACATAGGTTCGTTTATTTATATAAACATACAACATAATTAATTGGCGCTCCATTGTCTTTGCCTATCCCTGTGGAAAAAAGGCTAGACAATTTGATTGATAATTATTAGGGTTGTGTGATAAATCCGGGATATTAATGATTTATTTTTTGATATATCCTGTTAGACACAGAAAAAAATCTTACACACATATTTAAAAACATCTTATTAAATTAATATCATGTCTATTAGATTAAAACTCTATACGACCGAGTCGTTGCACAATAGACGAACGGTTACCAAGCCGCAGGTGTCCGCAAAAAAACGTCTCTACCTACCCCGAAAGGATTCATCACCTGCGTTAGGGTATCAGGTGGAACCTTTAATCTGGTGTAACGTTACTTTAAACTTCACGGTTAAATTGGGTAAATTTTTTTATAAGTAAAAAGTAGGTTAATGGTTACTTATGTTTTTTTTATTCATTTTATCTCAACATCTGACCTCGACTTGCCTGATGGCAAGCAAAAGGAGGTCCAAGAGCGTCGACGACTGAAAAACCGACTGAGTTCGCGTCCACTTGTCGCTATTTTATGCTTCTACACTGTACTAGGAAGAATTGTAATATGGGGCTGGTGTCCATCTCTTGGTAGTTCATTTAATAAAGATAAGTCGACTGTAAGATTGTTCCTTCATCGAATAGGTGACATTCTTAAAGAAGCAGAGGTAGCAGTATTTATAACCTAAGAGCATATATGAATCTGAAGCGAATTGTGGATGTGAAGTTGTGACGGGATTGTGAAAAATGTCTCCCTTGTCTCTACCTATCCCTGTGGAAATTGAGGCGTGAATTGATGAATATGATAAGGACTTTTAGGGAAAATAAATGCTTAGTGTAAATTGTTGAATATTAGAAAAATATTAGAATAAAGGAGTTGGCAAGTGATTAATAAAACTAAAATAAATTATTTAGGTATATCATTTATTTACTTTTTTTTATATTTTTTCTATACAACGCTACTAAAAGTGCGTATATCATAGAAACAGGACGATCAAAGTTCGGCACAATACTTCTCGTGGCATCTTTATTAAGCTGTATTATAATACGAGTAAAGGCTAAAAAAGATATATTACAAAGATATTTTGTAGCTACTATAGTTCAATAAAGTATATTGCCAAATTTTATAGCGCCGTTTTTTTGTGGCATTTCATTACCTGATAGCAATGCCTATCTAATAATGATAATAGTTTATTGTAATGTATTTGAATAGTAGCCATAACCATAGAGCTTGTATGAAGAGAATTGTAGACGTAAAGGAAGCGAGGGAGTTGTGTCAGGATCGTGGCAAGTGGCGCTTTATTGTCTCTGCCTATTCCCATCAATTTGATTGATTGATATATGCGTGTTTTTTTATGTTTTTTTTTTTACCTATTGTTTCTTTTTCATATGTGGTGTTGTTGCGTTCCTAATGAGCAGTATGTCTCCGTAGTACGTGGCCACGGTTTCATGCGTTCTCACCACGTAAACACTAATCACCAGACGCGTTTTCACATAATTAGATATAGACGTGAATGGCAACTCGAACGGAAACTCAATAGGCTTCAACGTGTACGAGATATTGTAGGAGCCCTGAAAATGGAAAATTATTTCAGTGAATTAATTCGAGGTAGACATGTAGAATCGGAGATTTTCCCCATAATGACTATAAGAAATCAGTGAGAAATATATAATTATATTAAATAGAGAAGATGGTTCGACGGAACGGAATTTATAAATCTGATGTGGACGGATGCGTTAATCGAGGCAGACCCGGAAGAGTCTAAGAAAGCTAGGTGGCCAAGAGCTTGTATGAAGAGAAGTGTGGATGTGAGGAAAGCGAGGGAGTTGTGTCAGAAAAGTGGCGCTTTATTGTTTTTGCCAATTCTTGTGGAAAAAAAGCGTGAATAAGAGATTGATAGAGAAGAGATTTGGATATTTTCAACTTTAAACTAAGATTTTATTTATTGTACGGAGAGGCGGGCCGCGCATCGGAGCACAAAATCTTAGGGCTCGACATATGACAGCCCCCTGTCTGATGTTAAGCTGAAGTGTGGTCCATGAATGGATGCGACTGCTACTACAATTAAACAACGGCAAAAGGCAGTCGCATCCCTGAAGGCGATCCCATGATCCCGAAAGGCGACCGATTCGCGGTCTGTATACAATATTTTAGAGGCAAATCCTAAACATCTGCACAATTATGTTCATACAGACTCCATTCGTAGGGTTATGGCTCTGCGGACCTCTGTCTTTTTATGTTCCCGATTTGATCAAGTAACAATCTTCTGGGTCGGAGTAAATCTCTTTCGTCGCCTCCTTTCATCCATTTTTTCTACCTAGGTATTCTTTTGATGATATACTCGTGTTTGATTTAATTGATGTTTTAAAGGTACGCAAGCGACAATACAAGCAAAGCTCACGGAGTTACGTCCTCCTCTCGTCTGTTTCCTGTCCTCTTCTATGCGCTCCCCTTTTTAGGCCAGAGTCAAACTCTAGTCCCAAAAATATGTAAAGTTAACTAAGTTTTTGGCCGGCATACTGGTAGCAACTGAGACAACCTTAAACTAAAATGGTATATTTATTGATAGTCTTTCTTGGACCTACCATTAGTTACCATCAGGCAGGGTCTGTCCTAATAAACAACTTACCGGAGGTAGTGGACATTGAACAATGTGATAAACTTGATCCCACATCATATTGACACCAAGTTTGTCTCTGCCCAAGAATTTACAGAACGTATCATTCCAATGTATCATGGTCGGCTGATATCTGTTACTTAGATATTCGTGGACGTTCGATGAGAACTGTGGAAATATTTGTGATTCATTCAGTGCTAGTATTATTACTATATAAATTAGTGATGAATTCTCTGTCGCTAACTATTCATTAGAGCGACCGGGTTCGATCTCCAATCGCAATTGATTTTCCTATCCAATTTTAATTACTACCTTAATCAGTTTTATTAGAGTTTATAGTAAATAAAACTACCCTTCTCATTCTAGTTAAGTGTGATTTATAGAGCAACAATGGCCGGCATAGTGACGGCGACTGAGGCAGCCACAAACTGCATCGTTTTTTTAGTAGTTAGCACTCGTTGTTCTCTCTTTGCTTACCACCAGGCAAGTCAGATATTTAGTTACAAATCATTTGTAATAGTTATTGACTTACTGAACTGTTTAAAAATCGCTCAATAATAGAAGTTAAAGAAAAAAAACAAAAAAAAACAATGTAAACTAAAAAGGTATATGACAATGTTAACTAAAAAGGCAGAGTGTACTTTTTACTGTGACTCGACATCTGACCTCGACCCACCACGAGCACGAGGAGGCCCAAAAGTGCAGACGACTGAAAAAACCGAGTCAGTTCACGGTTGCCTTAGTCGCCGTTACTCTGCAGGGCAAAACAATTTTTTAATGAAATTAAATAATTTGTCATGCCTATAGACATATTGAAAGTATTCAGTCCTGTGTGGTGAAACTTAATTTATATGATTCCGTTACATAGTTACATACATACAAATGAAGCTAATAAAAGCATGTTAAAAAGAATAAATAATAATCATTGGCCTTGCTATACAAAGGGGAAATGTTGCCAGTCTCCTTGGGACTATCTCTGATGCGACGTCATTAGATGATATTTTTTATTTATAGTTTAATTATAGTTAATATACTTTTCATTTTATCTAGAATAGTATTACCATAACGTTGTCACCCAAAGCGATGTTATTATTTAGGAAGACATTGATCATTCGTGGGCTGCGGCGGTCTTTCTTCGTTAATGTTGCTTTGAAGAAGGACAAAAATTTAGGATTCGAATATGTTATCACAAGCTTCTGTGGATCAAACTGCAAACACTGAAATACAATGCATATTTATTAGCACACCAGTCCGTCCCGGGTTCAATTCCCGGTTCGGGCAAATATTTGTAATATTTAAGAAGTAAAGTGCTAAGAGTGTTAGGCAGTGGTGCCCAGTCTGTCACTCCGGGGTGTGAAAAAACTTAGTAGCGTTAAAACCGTAAAAAGACATAGCAGCGTTTAAAGTTACTGATTCCAACATAGTAGCATAGCAGATGCGACTGATACTTTCAGTTGTTTAACTGTAGTAGCAGTCGCCTTCATTCAGAGACCGCGCTTTAGTTTAAAATCAGGCGAAGCGTTGTCATATGTCTATCTAAATTAAAAAGGTTTGGGTTATTCAATTTGACTAATCCAAACTAATCCAAATTAATTATTTAGCCAATTAAATGTGTCTTTAATCAATCAAACAAATTGTCACGCCTATTTCCAACAGGTATAGGCAAGGGAGCGCCACTTGCCTCGATCCTGATACAACTCCCTTCCTCATATCTGCAATTCTCCTCAAGCTCTACGGTTATGGGCACTAGGCTACCCAGCTTTCTTGAGGATGTCTCCGTTTTGGTCGGAAGATACCCTACAGTGTCTGCTTCGTTTAACGCATCCATCCACATCAAATTTCCCCATCCACATAAATTCCTTTCGTCAATCTATTGTCACTCAATCTACTTTCACTCATCCTTTCCACGTGCCCAAACCTATATCATATATCATGTGTCTTTGATATATATATTTTTTTTTATTGTGACACGACATCTGACCTCGACTCGCCTGATGATAAGCAAGAGGAGGTCCAAGAGTGACGACGACTGGAACAACCGAGTCAGTTCCCGGCTGCCCCAGCCGCCGCCACTATGCCGGCCTAAGGTGCTTCTTCACGCATCGCTTGAAGGATCCAAGGTCATAGGATGGAGAGAACACATGGGCAGGCAAAGCATTCCACTTTTCAATTGTTCTACAAAGAAAAGACGCACCGAACTTTTTAGTTCGACTGACGATTCGGTCGATAAAATGTGGATGCTTTCCCCGACCTGTGCGGGTATTACGGGTGTGGAAGGACGAGGCAGGAATAAGGTTAAAGAGCTCTTCGGAACATTCTTCGTGGTATAGGCGATAGAGGACGCACAAAGCCGCCATGTCTCTGCGTAGTTGCATGGGCTCCAGAGTTCGCGTGACCTCTGCATCACCTATAATTCGGACAGCTCGGCGCTGCAATGAATCCAGGGCATTGAGAAGATACTTGGCAGAGCCGTCCCAGAGGTGCGAACAGTACTCCGCGCAAGAGCGAATCTGAGCCTTGTATAATATCAGGCGAAGCTCTGGCGCGAAGAACCGCCGCACCTTGTTCAGGATGCCAAGTTTGCGGGAGGTGGTCTTAATGGCCCGCTCGATGTGGTCCCTGTGATTCAAGTCGCAGCGAAGGGACATTCCAAGAATGTCTAGTCTGTCCGAAGTACTAAGGGAGATGTTGCAAAGAGAAGGAAGGGGAGAAGTGTTTATATGAAACTTATACCTAGCATCTTTATATCTAGCAGCTTAGTAAATCATGTATTTTATTTTTTATTTATTTTTCTTTATTATTAAAAAATAAAGATTAAAAAAAATGTACATATGTAGGTGTATACTATAGATTATATATATATTTTAAATACACTGCCTATCCTGTGCCACAATCACATAGCCCACATTGATTGACAATCATTTTTCGTTGAATATCTATATATTTGAATTAAACAAATTTAAATAAAAATAGCGCGAACATTGATTAATGAATTAAACAAATTTTATGCGGCTTACTATCGCGTTTATTTTGGTTTTGATTTTGCATTTTTTTATTATTCCGCAGCCTTCATTATTAGTTCAGTTTATTAGCCCGCAGCAGGTCACGGAGAGACTGTGTCTAAATAAAAAAAATGTGAAATTAAAACCAAAATAAACGCGATAGTAAGCCGCATAAAATTTTTTCAATTCATTAATCAATGTTCGCGCAATATCTAAGAAAATACTATCTATATATTTGTTAAATTAAATAAATATTATAAAAAACACTTACACAAATGTATGCAATAATCATTATAATACAAGTTATTCTCAAATAGAACATTATTATTTATTAAATAAAAAGTACTCGTATATAATAACATAGGACACAAATATTCAACTAGAAATGGTCGCTCCTAATGATTTAATAACTATATTCAACTTCTGCATGAATTATTATCATTATATTTGTGATGCTCCATTACCATCGTCATTAATTCTACGAAATATAAAAATTAATTTTAACTTAATCACCATAATGTTCATAGGCAAAATGTAATTGTTACGCTGCAATTTCCATAACTGTAGGCAGAGGAAGTGAAACACTATTTTCCACGATTTTTTTTGAGAATAAATTAATTTTTTATTGTGACACGACATTTGACCACGACTCGCTTGATCATAAGCAAGAGAAGATCCAAGAGTGACGACGACTGAAACTACCAAGTTGTGAACTAACTGCCTCAGTCGCCGTCACTATTCCGGACAAAGGTGCTTCAGCACGCTAGATTTACTTCGGATCCCGCCATTTACTGTGATGGGGTTATGGTGCGCACTAAATTCGCGACCATCTCGGCGCGTACACGAAGAGGGACCGGAAATTACTCTAAAAGTGCGTTTTTAGGCGAATTTAGTTATCAAAGAGTGGTAGGCAGTGGTACCCAGTCTGCCGATCCGGGGTAGTACCACCACTTACAAGTATACAGACCGTGAAGTGATTTGGTCACGTTTTAAAATCAGCTTGTAAGTTGCCGGTTCCATCCATCTAGGCCGGCATAGTGGATGTGATTGCTACTCACAGTTATTAAATTGTAGTAGCAGTGACATTCATTTATGGACCACACTTAGGCTTAACATCAAGCGGGGTGCTGTCTAATGTCGAGCACAATAAAATAAATATAATACAAGTTGATCGACTGCAAAATCGTTCGCGAATAGAACCGTCTTTCAATCAAGTTAAAGCAATTTTCGGTTCGACAAAATTAAAAGACCTCCTTCCAGCTTTTATTGATTTAATTATTTGTTGAAAGCGAATCGTGTAAAAGCACATAAAATGGCGATGCCATTCCCATTATAAACTAAACCTAGACTATTTACAAATACAAGCTCTAATAATCGACTTAATATTCATGACCGAAATGGCGGATAATGAAGAAATTAGGAAGTGTATATTGATTATTTGTGATGGTTTAGCATTTTTTCGTGGATGTCATAATTTATAAAAACAAAAAACTGGTGAAACGGAGGAAAACAATACACATTCGCGCCGATTGAATGACTGATTTAAGAAACTGATTAGTGATTGAATGCAAGTTGTACGCAACAAGTTCAGATTCAGACGAGTTAATTTAGCTGTCAACTATTAAATTAATGACAGTTGAGCTTTGGCGGGCAACTGCAAGTGACAGGACGCGCAATTTTGAATTATTTGGAAAGCTTGTGTTTTTCATAAATATTAATTTGTAATAATGGTGGAATTGTTATCCAGTGATCATTTCTAAGTTGATCAAGTATAAACAAGTAATTTAAGGCAGTGAAACGTGTTTCTTCGTGTTCTTTCCAAGACTCCTTCCGAAGTTTTAGTAAAGACTTTCCGCCGCTTTACTAAAACGATCATCATCAACCTCACTATCATTGTCATCATTCGATGAATTACTCGCGTGGTTTACCTTCATCTTCATATTTAACATTGAACCATATATTTTTACTTTGACACTGGCAAGTTAAATACTAAAGCCATAAACAAGAAGAAAGAAAAAATTAATGACAGTTGAGTCAACAAAAGTTGAAAAGTCTTTAACTTTTGTTGAATAGATATTTGTTGCTTCAATTTGGTTGAAAGTCTGTTCAGACGGTTCAAATCTCGAACGATTTCGCAGTTGATCAACTCAAATCGCCTCGTGAGAACGCCCCATTAGGTGTCACTATTTCACTACTGATAGATCACGGTCGCTTATGTATTAAATTATTTGCTTATTAATTATGTATTTTAAGTTTAATTTAAATCATAATTTCTTCATTATGATACAAAAAATGACACAAAAGGTAATCTTAAGGCATTTACCGAATGTTAGAAAGACTCGAACCTTTTACAATCCATCTGAGACGGCCCAAGCAGCAGAGGTGTGAGAAATCCGACATTGTGGCGCCAATGTGTTACTCGGCGCCAAACACCCTCACACGACCTTTGACACGTCACAAAGGAACATACACCCTAAGTATCAAGACTTAAGCTTTATAATTGTTTGTACAATATTAGTTGTCCGGCGCCGTGATCCCCTCTCAACCCTTGAATTATTAACGATCAATTTTGATAGCTATTTCTTTTCACATAAGTTTCAATGTTGTTTGTTTTTATTTGTGTTGAGGGAATCCCTTCTCGTGATTATGAATTCTGGACTTGCAGTGATAAATATTTGAGCATTGTCGTTTTCTTTTATGCAATTTGTTTAATTAGTTGCTTCTGAATGATGTAAATAAAGACTATATTCCTGTAACAGATGAAGATATTTAAATTAGAATTTTCTAATAAGTGTCTACATAGTCTAACATAGGCAGTGAAAATATTTCTTAATAAATCTATTTTCCTAATAAGTTGAATAAAGTTAAACATTATTTTATTTTTTTCAATCAATCAATCAAATTTCCTTTCTCACGGGGATAAGCAGAGACAACGGAGCGCCATTTGCCACGATCCTGCCACAAGTCCCTCGCTTCCTTCACATCCACAACTTTATTTTTTCATCAACTTAATTTTGTGAATAAAAGCGTAAATGTCATAGGTGCTCATTTTTTTGTTGAGCTTGAGATTTTTATAGTTGCTGTCTATCCCTAATTCAAGGATTGACAATATAAAACACAATTAAAGTGTAAATTAATAAAATCATCGTTTTGCACTTTTCGAGGGAACAATATTTTTTTTAATAACAATCTAACAGGTATGAAAGGGTCGGCGCTAAAGACACAATACCCCACAAAGTCACACACGTCCAGATTTTTTGCTACCAACCAACCTCATCAAACAACAATATTTCTCATCACTTTGTTCTCATTTCACTATTTTTGTTTATCCACCATTCCTGATTCGGCCATTTTTACGTCCAAAGCACCTAACTACTATTAATTATGAAAGAAGCATCAGACCTCGACCCAGTCGCAGCACTATGCCGGCCAAAGATAATTCTTCTGCTTCTTCACGCATCGCTTGAAGGATCCAAGGCGATAAATAATAAACAGTACCACATAGTTTAAAAGCATTTGATAATTATTCAATTTTCAAATGTGTTTAAAACGTCCAGCAAACAAACCGTCACGCCACGATTTAGCGAACACTGCGTATATCACTAATATTAGCAACATATATATATATGTTGCATACATCGCAAAAATAGAAATTTGATCAACTACAACAAAAACAACAATCAAACTAACGTAAAAGCCCCTATTACGGCGGTAGTTAAAACTGCTCCAATTATGGCGGTATTTTTATTATTTGGTTTATTCTCTTTTGTACAAGTCTATATCCCCAAAATGGAATTTATACTAATTTAAAGTCCTATGCTATATTTGTAATTTGCATTATCAGCGAATTGCAAATATTGCATAAAGTTAACTTACTAAAATCAATCAACGTATAATAGAAGAAAAATATCGGATGAAACCGACCAGAAAGCAAAGTCACCGGGGTGTAACGGGCACTAATCCACATGTTAACCATTACGCGAGGAACTTCTCACTGTCAGGTTAAGGTGTCAAAAGCTCTACCTGTCATTTGACACTTCCAAAATATCCACCAATATCCACTATTGACAGTGGAATTATCTCTTCACACCCCACACGTATCACGGGGAAACAAAGGGGAACGTTATTTTTCGTGTTGTTCAAATTTATATTTTGAACTTAAACAAATCTAGACTTGTACCTAGATATTGTAATTTTCACTTACATTTTAGCTAAAGCATGCAAATACAGGGACCTAGGCTCCGAATATGAATTTGTCCTATTTGGTGTCGAGACCCTTGGTCCGTAGGGTTTTTTTAAGGAAATAGCAAAAACGTTAGTCGACATCACAGGAGATCGAAGAGTTGGCAGCTACCTCGGACAAAGAATTAGTGTAGCTATTCAAAGGGGGAACGCTGCCAGTATCTTCGGAACCTTGCCTAAAGGGACTCCTTTTAATAATATATTTTAGTTGATATATAATATTATATTTTTTAAGGTTTTTAGTTTAAGGTTTATTGTTCTAGCATATGTTTTATATATTATTTCTAATGTGACGCAATTCTAGCCTGATTGTATTTTCTGTAGTAGTGAGTCAGTTTTAGCAGTACCCGTTACTGCTAAAACCGACTCAGTTCACGACTGCCTAATTCATTGTCACAATGCAGACCAGATATTCGTTCTTACGCTTCATAGCTACATGCATGGTAAAGCATGGTTAATTAATTATAGGTAGTAGTGCACAGCGCAACTGGAAATAGATAGAAGGTAAAGCATGGATGAGACAGACGAAAGATCCTGCCATCGTGCCAAGTAGCGTGCCTTTAGGGAAGGCCTTTGTCCAGCAGTAGACGAATAGTAGCTGATCATGATTAATTCATTATAGATGAATCATGCTGAATTGCCTAGTGCCCATAACCGTAGAGCTTGTATGAGGAGAATTGTGGATGTGAAGGGTGCGAGGGAGTTGTGTCAGGATCGTGGCAAGTGGGAAAGAGGCGTGACAATTTGATTGATTGATTGAATCATGTTAACTTTTTAGCCACTAAATGCTTTCCAATATCGAAATTACTTTATGATCATTGTTTCACTTATACTTACACTTTATTAGTGGAGGACAAATATATCTTACAAATCTTACTCTAACCACCTGTGGTCGAAAAACCCATCGAAATTGATGTCGTATATTTAAACATGCTTTCTAGTGTTCCAAAAAATAAGACTTTTGCTTTTGGGGCCAAAAGTCCGTTGTTTTTCGATGCGTTCCCCGAAACACTACCAAATGTAAGCAAAAAGTTTCCCAAAACAGGATCCCAGGCGTCGCCATTGCCAAAATCTGAATTGAAAAAAAAAAGAACTTGATAAATGAAATGGACGCTGCGCCGACTTGTTTTATTAATCATATTTTAAACTTTACAGATTTCCTAATTATTAAATACAAATCAACAAATAATGTAATATCGTAGGGTGATATTAATATTTATTTATGATTTTACCATAAATAAATTGCAATATTCAGTATGTTTGTATAACTTGTATCATAGAAGCTGGATGCCCAATACAATAAAACAATATCAAAGACTGGTTTTATCCAAACCAACTACTTTTTTTTATAAGTACCTTATACTTTAAGTATTATTATAGGAACAAGACGACCAAAGTGCATTGGTGCCGGCAAGTGGTTTTTAAACGGGAGACCCTCGGTTTTCGTGACTGTTTCGCTACCACGGTCTCTCCTTAACTCCAAAGAATTTGTATTTAGGTTTTCCAAAGATCTTTAGAGAGATTTCCAAAGATTCTATATACATGTGTATTATACATGATAAAAACTAAGTCACAACTGTCACAGTATGGCCAAGCTCCGCCTTTGGTGGGTGTCATAACGGGGCATTGTGGTTTTAATAAGCACCTGTATGTACAACCTCAACATACCGGACAGCCCCCTCTGTAGGGGATGCCTAATTGAGGAGGAGACAGCTACACATATGCTCTTGAGTTGCAGGAGTACAGGAGTAGCCGAAGCAACAGAAGTTCCTTGGCAACGCGAGGACGCTTCCAGAGGTCTGCAGGAACGAGAAGGGTCTTCTGGCCTTCCTGGAGAAGATCGGGTGGCTCCACTGAAGGAGAACTGTTGAAGAACACACAAAGAAACCGAGGACGACTTCAAGTGCGGAAATGAGCCCGCTAATAACTATCAAGTTGTCAGCAAGTGTTAAATCATGGGAAACGCAAATAGTTTATTCACAAATGTACGATTAGAATGTGTTTACAAAACACGTAGTCGAAGTGTGAGTCATGCTTTTATTAAATATGCAATCACCTATAATCTGCTTTAATACTCATTTCATAGTGCATAAATAAAATTTATATGTCCATAGTTTTATGTATTTTGCGATCGTAATTGGTTATTTCAGATAATATCTGTGCCTCTTGAAAATGATATAAAATGGAGAGTTTGGGCGGGTAACTGCATTTGACGATTAGCGCCACGTTTTAAATTATTTTCTGGTGTTTCTTAAATATTGTATTAATGATAGAGTTATTATAAATTAAGTTCTTGTAATGTACTTAAATAATTAAAGCAAAGTGATTTGATATAGTGTGGATTAATTATTATTTCAATTACTCCAATTACTCTACTGCGCTACAAAGCTGGGTTGCCTAGTGCCCATAATAGTAGAGCTTGTATGAAAAGAATTGTGGATTTACAACAAGCGAGGGAGTTTTGTCAGGATCGTGGCAAGTGGCACTCCATTGTCTCTACTTATGGTTATTTAACTATAGCACCAATCTCAGCATATCCCATGTATGCTTATCATCTAATATACTTGGATCCTTCGAGCATAGCGTGAAAAGGCACCCTGGCCGGCATAGTGAACGGGCAACCATGTACAATCAAATAAGATAAAATATGGACATTTTATGTGATTCGTAATGAAACATACTGAACACTATTTAATATACAGATATATGTATACATAATTATTGGTTATGCATCTTTCTATATATAACTACAAATGAAAATTTAATTACTACTGTCGCATTTTCATTATTAAATAGTCATTTTCAGTATAAGGTAATACTGAATAAATATTCGTATACATAATTAAGCATTCGCATTCTATCGACCGAATCGGCAGTCGAACTAAAAAGTTCGGTGCGTCTTTTCCTTGTAGAACAATCGACAAATGGAATGCTTTACCAGCCCATGTGTTTTTTCCATTCTATTACCTTGGATCCTTCAAGCGATGGGTGAAGAAATACCTTCGGCCGACATAGTGACGGTGACTGAGACAGACGTGAGCTGACTCGGTTTTCGTTCTCACTCTTGGACCTCCTCTTGCTGTCGAGGTCAGATGTCGTGTCACAATAAAATAAATATAGGATGATTATGAGAGGAAGAACATTTTAAATTGAGACACGACATCTGACCTTGACTTGCCTGACGGTAATCAAAGAGACAACGACTGAAAAAACGTCTCGTCTTACTCTTGCCTCAGTCTTCGTCACTATGCCGGCCAAAAGTGCATTTTTATGCTTTGCTTGATTACATATGTTTTTCGTATAGTATTATTCAAGCAATAATCTATCAAATTATCACGCTTTTTACCCACAGGGATAGGCAGAGACAATGGAGCGCCGCTTACCACGATCCTTACACAACTCCATAATAATGTGAAAACAAGTGTGTTTTAATTGTGTTTCTATAATGTAACAATGTGTTAGTGTGGTATTGCGGGTCCACTAAGCGATCACATCGACTCGTCACCAAGAACGCGACCGAACGGCGGCACCAGTGCTGCACTTATATCGATAACTTTTGTATATTTTATTTTTAGTTTTGCATTATTTTTTATGTGTATTTATTTAAAGAAATAATAACTTTCTTTTTTAAAAGTAGTAGGTAGACAGTATGTGGTCCTTTGCCCAGTTTGCCGATCCGAGGCTACCTCTTATGTTTTGGGATGGGTTCTTGATCCCAATTAGGCCGGCATAGTGGATGTGATTGCTACTCACAGTTATTAAATTGTAGTTGCAGTGGCATACATTCATGGACCACTCTTCGGCTTAACATCAAGCGGGGCGCTGTCATAAGTCGAGTCACAATAAAAATAAAATAGATCCTAAGCAAAGTGATATTTTATCAAATCCTAGATCTTTTAAGCAAAGTGTTTAGCATGACACTCAGGCGCTCAGCTCCAGCCTAATATCAGGTAACTTGATGTTATATGACAATGTAGACAGACATTTGGTAGTTAGACAACTTGAAAGTAGCTTATCAGTTGAAATGCCAATACTATATTTATCTTTAGCTGCAGCCTCGTCTATTCATGGATGCACATAAAACTTATTTGACATGGTTTATACACTAGGTACGATATTAGATAACAGAACATTCTATATCTGCAAGAATTAACTAAGAAGAGAACATTGAACATTTTTCACTATCAAAACTTTAATTTTAGCTTCAAGGCGACCGTGGTGTAGTGGCAGTGTAATAGTTACGTAAGCCGAGTTGTCCTGTTTCTATGATACAATCACTTTAGTAACGTAAAATAAAAAATAATAATAAAAAAAACAATAAATAATAAAATATAGTTTTATTTTATTTTAAAAATTACGTCTTTAACTATTCCTACAGGTGTAGATTGTTACAACGCCAAGTTTCTGACACAACTCCTGATTGGTTTAAATTCATATATTTAGCAAGTTACTTCTTATAAATGAATAAACATAAATAACTCGCACGGATTTGACAGACTTTGACCTTTGGACCATTTGAATTATCATTGATATAGTGTCAATGATAATGTCAGCTAATAAAAATCTATTGGAATGGTGTGATAATAGTAGTAATAGACAATTCATTCATTATCATTTAATTTTCTTAATAATATGCTTCATTCAAAGTAATATTATCAGCAATGATCGTTATCAGTTTAAATTTATAGTAATAAAGTTATATATCTTATTTTATTGTATTAACATGGTTGTTATGTGTCTTTGTTTTAGAGTGTTATATTATAATAAACAACTTCATATTGTGCTGCTTTATTCCATCACAATGAGTGTGTGTGTGTGTTTGTGTGTGTGAAAACTCAAAGCCATTTTCCACATTTGTTGTCACTATTTATATTTATTTCGCTATAATTGTTTTCCTATACTCGTATATTGTATCCTCATAAGAATACACATTATGTGTTTATCCTAATGAATGCACATTATATTCTATTGCGATTATAAAATTGTAACATCGATAAAAATTCCATGGTATGCATTAATAGTGACATCACTAGGGGCTAGACATGGATGGCGCCGGTATGCTTTTTTCCGTCCTCACTGCCTCTTGTTTTATTATAAAGTCAGTCGCGTTCCGAACATCGATGCGTTGGGATGCGTTCGCGCGTCATTCGCCCGCGTGAAAGTTACGTACGCGAGTTCTGTTGAGAAAGAAGAAAAATGGTTTTATAGTGAACGATATATCTTGTGTTTTGTGTATTTTTAATTGCTCAAGGATTGTTTTTATTTGTTATGGATACCACTAACATGTCCAGTGATTTGTTGACTAATGTCCAACCCGATGGGAAAGGTATTTTCTTTTCTTATATTTAACCCTATCATAAGGGCTAGCTTTGCAAAAAAAAAAATTGTATGTTTTTATTTATATTTAAAATGGTTTAATGTTTGAATTGAGTGTTAACTATAATTAAATATAAATTCGAGTGACGTTATAAATCTATTTCCGGTAGTCCGTGACATCTTTACGGCATTGCACCGATTTAATTATTAATTAATTAATTGCGACGATGTTATTCCTAAATAATATAGAGATAAATGATAATTAGTGTCATTTATAAATTTTTGGATGGTATTGTGATTATTTAGAGAACTTTTCAGCAAACAATCGGCAACATTGCTGTAAACAACACAACTTTTAACTAAACATATCATTTAAATAGAGAAATTAAATCATAATATATTATGTGAAATAGAATTTATAGCTAAATAAAGACACAGTCCTTAAATTTATCATAAAACAAAATTAAGGTAATATTTTTTTAAAATATGTTTAAAACAATCATCAGATTTTTAAATTAAACAGACATAAATTTAATTTTAATTAATAGCTTCCATAATATTTGTTATTGTCGTGATTCCCCATCACTATTGTAATCGGATGGCTATCAAACAGTTGCGGGCTAATAAAAGCTAAGCCGGAGCCATACACGGAATTTATAGTTTTTTTGGCGCCACTTTGTTGTTCCTAAGTCAATTTGAATAAATTCTTTATTAACGCTGACATTTCAGTTGGTTTTATTTATGAAGTTGTTTGTTAGGAATTGAATTTATTATAACATTTTGATAATTTTTAGATAAAAAAAAGATGTATAGGTTAAAACACAATAACTTTAGGATTAGTATTTTAAATTACGAGTATATTTAACATATTGATAAAAGTTCAATACATAAATCGTTTACCTTAATATTTTTTATGTCTTATGTCGATCAAATAAATATATTATAAGTATTATTTTTCTATAACAATAGTAAAATTCTTATCTTAAAACTCAACTATAAAAAAAGATTATGTTAGGTATAAAAAATACACGCAGCTCTTATATCCAATTAAGAAGAAAACGCCAGTAAAATCGTCAAGGATTAGATGAGCTTGCAAACTTATCACTAAATAAAAGTAAAAATTAATAATATACAATTGTTTACAAATTATAAAACTACAGTTTACAGATGCATATAATTCCGGCGCTATATAAATAATGGTAGTTTCCATGTGTTAACAGAAGTTGGAATTTATTGCATTAATTGATTCAGAGATTTAAATGGCCGATTTGTGTCTTCTCTCTCCCTCCTATAATCTTAGTATCTTCAGATGTAGCATGATCTCACCAGGCCGGCATAGCGGTGACATCTGCTTCCAGCTTAGATCTCTGTTCGTGGAAGCAGTCACATAATGTAAATAGAAAGAAGATGTAGTATTAGGGTTGAGATTGGTACTTACGAGTATGAATTGTTGGTTTGGTTAAACATTAAAAGGTTGGATTAAAGGAGATTCTCAAAATCGATTTATAAACTGGAGATTAGAGAAAGGATAAAACGGAGACGATCCAGACGTTTATTCCTAGATCAATTTGGGGACGTTTCTTAAAAAGCATGGGCCGCGGTACTCACAACCATAGATCAATATTGACAACTTGATCGATATTCGGACTAAGTTACTCGTACACGACAACTTAGTCGTATTTGTGTTAAAATGACACAATTACGTTGTTTAAAATGACAATTGTGGTTACGAAAATATTTATAGAAATTATATTTAAAATAACCTGATTTTCTAAATCGTCGAGCGGTGATTAAATGATAATAAAATGCGATCAAATCTACAAAAAAAAGTTTTGTATAGCGAGAATTGTGGATACAAAGAAGTCGAGAGGGTGATTGTCTAAATCGTGGAAGGTGGTGCTGTCCATTCCTGTTGGCACGCGGGCGAGTTAAGTTTTCCTCAGCATCATGAGCATTGATAATGCAAACGTGTTAGTATAAATAAAGTCATAATTGTTTTGCATCGTTTGTGAAATCTACACCGGATGGTAATTAGTAAACTTTTCTTTTGCAATCAAATAAATGAAACAAACATTGTTATCGTACATTCAAATAACATTTTTAACATTATTATAGCCAATTTCCTATGCATTACATTTCGTGCACTTGTATTGCGGGACGTCAAATCTATCAATCTACTATAACTTAACTATAAAATGTGTCATTACATTGTCAAATCTATCAATCTACTATAACTTAACTATAAAATGTGTCATTACATTGTCAAATCTATCAATCTACTATAACTTAACTATAAAATGTGTCATTACATTGTCAAATCTATCAATCTACTATAACTTAACTATAAAATGTGTCATTACATTGTCAAATCTATCAATCTACTATAACTTAACTATAAAATGTGTCATTACATTGTCAAATCTATCAATCTACTATAACTTAACTATAAAATGTGTCATTACATTGTCAAAGCAATGACTTAATACGGATAGCTAAAAACTATCAATACAATATTTTATATGGTTTTGCGCGAACTTGTTTATAAATTAAACTAATTTTGCGGCTTACTGTCGCGTGTATTTTGATTTATAACTTGCTGATTGTGACAAGTGAAGAAACAGAAAATAGCCGCACTCAAAGCTGCTAAAGTCTGAACAATAAACAATATTTCTGGCGTTCCCTTAGCCGTCCAAGCAGTCGTCCAAGCACCTCTTGCTTACCATCAGGCAAATGGAGGTCAGATGTGGCAATGCAATAAAAAGTAAACAATAGCGCAGTGGCAATGTGCAAGGATGCAATATAATTGTAATAAACAATAAATGTTGTTTTAGTTTGTGTTGTTCTTAGCAGATGCAATGTTTGACATGAGGCAAGCAGCTGTTATCGGCATTGTTTAAAATGTTTCAATGATAATTATCAATATTATCATAAAGCCTTAACGCCACTGCGGCGCACATGGGTGAAACATGCTTGGGTGAAACAGTGGCGCACAATAGAAGACAATCATTTTGCTGGAAATGCAAGGGTTCTTATTGTTTCATACAAAAACCATTTCATGAAGTATCGAGCTTTTTTTTATTGCGACTCGACATCTGACCTCCACCCGCCAAGAGGAGCAAGAGGAGGTCCACCAAGAGTGATGACATGTATATGTATATAATGATGATATGTATAAATAAAACATTTTAAAATGTAGTTAAACATGGGTATAGTTTCCTTACATATCCCCGACGTATATTAAAATTCATTGTGAAAACGAAGCCAAAAAACTTATGAACAATGAAGGGAAGCTCCCATGAGGCAGCATGGCGGACACAGGACATTGAAAAAAAAACAAGGATAGTATAAAAACATAGGATGTGCACATTTAGGTTTTGATTTTTACATTATATAAAAAAACTATTATATAGGCGACCGTGGTGTAGTGGCAGTGCAATGGCGCGAGTTTTAAACCACCCACCGGTATCATCATTACCAATGTATCTTTGGTTGTCCTGTTTCTATGATACAAGCACTTTAGTAGCTTAGTATATAGTATATATATATGTCGATAAAAAAGTTTATTTTATTGGACCTCGGCATATGATACGTTGTCTGATGTTACTCTGGAGTGCCGTCCATGAATGGAGGCGACTGCGACTGTTAAACAACTGTGAGTAACAGTCGCATCTATTATGCTGGTCTAGTTAGAACTGGCAACTTACAAGCTGATCTCGAAACGTGACTAAGTTACTTCATGGTCTGTACAGTTATAACTGGTGGTTCACAAATTAATATAAGGAATATTTAGACAAGACTATTAATTAATTTAATAAAAGTCGATTGGAAACACGTTATAAAAGCTCATACCACTAAGTAAGTCGGGGTCAGACTTAGTAGGCGGGGTACATGATATGTCGAGTCACAATAACAAAAAATCGCGTGTCAACGGCGACCGGGGATCGAACCCGGTGTCTGTAGCTTAATGCTTATTTTGTTAGTCGAATTTCGATTTTTGGAGGACATTTTTTTTTCTATAGCCCTGACCTTCCCTTTAGAGCTGGAAGGCGTTATAATATTAATATTTGTGTTTGATTAACATGCATAATAATTATACTTATCTTAACCAAATAATTAATTAACTGCAAATTGTTTTATCTAAAGTATTAATTTACTTTACTTTGTTTAGGATCGTTGTATTCTCACGACTTTTAATTCATAAGGACAGGCAAATTTAAATTTAAAACCTCAAGCGTCAATTTCCACAGGTAAAGGCAGAAACAACGGACTGCTTATTCTCACATCCTGACTCATCACTTTTTGCCTTCATTTCCAAACTATTGTTTTTTATTTATATATTAACTACAAGATTTGACCCCACACCGCCTGAAGTTAACCTGGAGTGCGATCCATGAATAGTTACTACTTACACGACATAGATAAAACTCGCACCCACTATGCTGCCCTAGCTGGTCTTGAAACACGACTCACTTTAAGGCGACCGTGGTGTTCGGGCAGTGCAATGGTTATGCAAAGCGAGAGCACGTGTTAAAAACCACCAATGTATCTTTGATATAAGTATTTTAGTTTTCCTTATTCTATGATACAAGCACTTTAGTAGCTTAGTATATAAAAAAGTAAAATAAATAATAATGCAAAAGTCACCCACTCTGGGCTAATAACATGTCTGCCTACCACTGTCGTGTGCCAAGCGTATTAGTTCTATTAATTCTAATATTTAATCATAATGGCATTTGCCATACAGCGGGTTTTCCCCATGTCGTCAGCTTCCATAACATTGACGAACGAAGCATAAAGAAAATATAGAAAAAACATACTATATTTAATTTACTTCTCAACGACCATTTTTAAGTACAATATGGCGTTTCGATTTATCTTTTTATATTTATCCGCTTTAAGAATATTGTAGCCTTTTATCCTAATATAGAAACATGGCAAACATTGTATAACCTAGGGATCCTAGTATTTTCTTAAATTTTGTTCGAACATTGATTATTGAATTAAACAAAACCTAGGGATCCTATCCTAATGAAACCTTGGCTCTGGGCCAGCATAGTGATTGCGATTGAGGCAATCATAAACTGAGTCGGTTTCTTCAATGAGCATTCCTTGCTTTGTATTAGGCAATTCGAAATCAGATGTGGCGTCACAATGAAGAAAAAAAATTGCCGAGAAGTGGGGAATGTATAATATTTGTATTTTATTATTATGTAATTTTGTATGCAAGCGGAAATGTGATTATGCGACTCTAAAGTAAAAATCCTGATTTAAAGACAAGTGCGCGACCTTTCGGAGAGTGCGAGACGTTTTCTTAGAGTGGTAGGCAGTGATGACTAGAAAACCGATCCGTGGTAGTACCACAAGTGTACAGACCGTGAGGTGACTTAGTCACGTTTCAAGATTTAGCTTCAAAGTTGACGGTTCCAACTAGGCCGGCATAGTATATACGACTGCTACTTGCAATTGTTTAACTGTAGTAGCAGTTGCCTACATTACATCCAGCTTAATATCAGGCGCGGTATTGTCACATGTCCTACCTACCACTGTACCACGGTCGTCTTCAATACTAATAATAAACCGTGTTTCTATGCATTCGCAAATCTCCCAAATCACTTACAAGGAAGACAGATAATGAAGATTAGGAAATTAGTCACTAATACTTATCATATTAATACCTTGGTTATCATATTTTTGCACTAGAAGCAAGTACTTGTGTACTCAATATACTACAATGCTTGTATCATAGAAACAGGACGACCAAAGTACATATTAAATACTCCATACATATTTGGTACCGGCGAGTACCATTGTATCTTTTCTCCACAGGGATAGGCAGAGATAATGAGGCGCCACTTGCCACGATCCTAACACAATTCCTTTGCTTCCTTCACAAACACAATTCCAATTACTAGCTCTCTACGGTTATGGGAGAGCCCAGCTTTCTTGGGGAGGTCTCCGCATCCATCCACATCAGATTTATAAATTCCTTTCGTCAATCTACTTTCACTTACTCGTACCATATATCCAGATTATTATAATTATTAATAATTATTATAACATAATATTATTTATTATGTTATAATAAATCTATTATTGAATTTAATTTATTATTTGGATTTAAAATTGCGTCCATGGCCAAGGGTTCTGTAAAGTCAAAAGCGGGTTATTCAACTTTGTACAGCTTGTTCTTAAACCAATGTAGATTCAATATCACACAGTGTCTTTGATGTTAACTTAGCATTGAAAAATATGCTTTTTATTTTACTTTTTATTATTATTTGTCCATCAGTTAACTGTCACGCCGCTATTTTGATAGGGATAGGCAGAGACAATGGAATTTCTACATTTGCTTCGTATTTAGTCGTAGCTTAGTCTTTAGTTTATTCTGCTACAGCTATATCAATGTTGTTTTTGATATAAATTGTTACTTTGATATTAATTGTTTAGTCGCGTAGTTTCTTGGTGATATTAGACTCCATGCAGCGAAACATCCGTTAATTAATATCTTATCCATTAATGCATCTGATTACTATTGCCAATTTTGCACAATACTACTATTAATTACTAATACGTTAATACTAAAATATACCCATCCTTTTTTATCAAATTATTTTGGCAGTTTGTGAGAAAGAATCAGCTATAGTTTTATCATAATATTTATATTTTTAAAAGTGTACCTGAACTTAATTTGCACTAAACTTATCGGTAATTTTCATAATTATTTTATAATATTGATTATTCATTATTATGTTGTTTTTAATGAAGGAATATACGTACGTTTGTACAGGCTTAGCGTCCAGATTTATATATATACATAGTATAATAGTACAAAAAAACTTGAAGACTGATTTTAACTTTAAATGAATAACTATTTCATATTTAGCTTATCGCAGAAAGTGACGCTTTATTGTCTCAGGCTATCCCTGTAGGAAAAAGGCGTGACAATTTGATTGACTATTTGATATTTAGTTTGAAATACATAGTTTGAAAATGTACACATTTGAGTACGAAATTCCAGTTCCTGTTTCTATTTCAAACTGTTTTTCCTGTTTAAACTATTTCTTAAAACACAGGTTAACCCAGTTTACAGGATCTTATAAACACTGTTGTATTGTAAACATGAAGTCCTGTTCATTTCATGTAATAACAAATTGCTTGTAAATAAAGGACATCATTCATTTTGGGCTTTTATATACTACTTTTGTAATGTCCAATGACGAAAAAATATATAAATGGTAGTTTTGATACTTGTATTGATAAAACTAATAACAATTTTGCTTTTAATTGCTGTGCAATTGAGTTATTTGGAAAATAAGATATGGATTTTGTATCGTCTGCCATATTAACAGTTCTGCTTTGAACTGTCATAATTATAGTTTGATCATTTTGCACACTTAAACTATGCAAAATAAAGGATATATACAAAATTACATTGTAATATTTGTACATCAAACTATTTTCAAATGCGTATGCAACTGTTAACACAATTAAGCCCAAGTCCCCATACAAAATGTGTGATGTCCTTTGAATTAAATACAAATAAAATCAGATATTTGTTCAAGAACAGTTGTTTTATTATCGGTTGTATTATAGTACTCGTAACGAACATGCGTATTGTATAAATAATATAAAACAATTAAAATAAGTAAGGTCGTCTGGACATTCATTACTTTTCTAATTAACGGCTATATTAACGGATATATGGCTGGCATAGTTTTGCGCAAACATTAGCTGCACGGTGGCTGCAAAGCTTTCGAAATGTAATTCAAATGAATACGATAGCAATCCGCATAAATCCCTTATTTTATATAGTTTGACATCTTCTATCTACAACTGAAATCCTATGACTGAAAGATATGCATAGTTGTGATAAATAAATGAAATTATATAATACATTAATTATCATTACATTAAATGACAAAGACAGCACTAGTAAGTAAACTATGTACAAAACTATTTTAAACTTAGCCCAGACCAGATTTATTGGGGAGCTACATACCTCAAACATCATATCATAAACACCGACCGACCATACAACCTGGTCAGATATATTACAACTGCCCTTGTTTTGCCAAGTTTTTAAGTTGGAAAAAGTTCGATATGATTCGGTAAGTCTTATATTTATTATAAGTTGTACTATAGTCCAGTATCTAAGATGACGTCATCAATTTGATTGTCATTTCGTTTTCATTACCACCCAAACCACGGTCGCCTACATTTATTAAGAATACACTTTTAGCAAATACACATGGCATACACTTGACAATACTAAAGTTTATTGCTGATTTTAAAACCCTATTACGCGTTATTTTATGACCTTTTTTTAATTGCAAAACGTGTGGCCCCTTTTCTTCATTGCGACGCGACATCTTACTCTGTCTTGCAGTGCGACGACGGCTGAAGAAGCTGTTTTAGTTTACGGTTGCCTCAGTTGCCGTCACTATCCTGGCCAAGGGAGCGCATTACAATAAGCATTTTTTTTACTACTAAACTACTCGTACTAAACTACTAAACGTGCTCGTATTATAGAAACTGGACAATTGGTACTGACAAGTGGTATCGATCCGGAGCTTCTTGGTTTTAAAAGGCTTTTTTTTATTTTTTTATTGTGACTCGACATATGACAGCACCCCGCTTAGGGTTGCCAACCATACTTTATAATAACGTATCTTACGTTATTTTTGGTAATTATACTTTATACTTTTGCATACAAATAAAGTATGTGAAAATACTTTATTTTGATTGCGTAGAAAACGAATTGCTTATTTAAGTATATAAAGGACATCATTTATTTTGTATGGGTCTTGGGCTTAAATGTAATAACAGTTGCATATACATTTTAAAATAGTATAATGTACGAAGATTACAATGTAATTGGAATATATTATATCCTTTATTTTGCATAGTTTAGATGTGCAAAATGATCAAACTATAATTATGACAGTTCAAAGCAAAACAAATATAGCGCTGATTGACAGATGATACAAAATCCATATCTTATTTACCAAATAACTCAATTGCACAGCAATTAAAAGCAAAATTGTTATTAGTTTTATCAATACAAGTATCGAAACCACTATTTATATATTTTTTCATTATTGGACATTACTAAAGTAGTACATTGAAGCCCAAAATCAATGATGTCCTTGAAATGATGATGGTCAAACAAGCTTTGAAATATTTAATAATAGCAAAAAATTGTTAGCAAATGTTAAAAGCACACAAAATACGTTTTTAAGGCATGAAATTTGAAAAATACTTTTTTTTTCTTCCAAATACTTTATTTCTATCCTATTCAAACAATTGTATACGTTTTTTTTGTCAAAAAAGTTGGCAACCCTAACCCCGCTTGATGTTAAGCCAAAGTGTGGTCCATGAATGAATGTCACTGCTACTACAATTCAATAACTGTGAGTAGCAATCACATCCACTATGCCGGCCTAGATGGAACCGGCAACTTACAAGCTGATCCCGAAACGTGACTAAATCACTTCACGGTCTGTATACTTGTAAGTGGTGGTACTACCCCGGATCGGCAGACTGGGTGCCACTGCCTACCACTCTTTGGTAACCAGACCCGAAGCAAATATCCATCTCTTTTTTTTTTATTAACAAATATTTGCAATATTTAATACTATTAAATATTACAAATAAAAGCTATGAAACAAATATTTGCTCCGACCGGGGATCGAACCCGGGACTTTACGCGCAACAAACCAGTCGCTAAACCGTTCGTCCACGCCTGTCGTCAAATTACATTTAAATGGCTGCTCATGGTCGCCTTAAATTACTTTCTTTGCCTTATTCCTTTATATTTTTATAATAATAACCTTTACAGTCGAATTATTTAATTCATTCACTAAATATATTATTTTGTTTGACATTTACTTTCACAGAAACCAATTTAATTACGAGCCACAATTTGAAATTAATGCGTCACAAGTACTCGTCTGAGATACGCATATATCTCAAGATTCACCCTTGACAAATACGCACACATTAGAGTAACAAAACAACTGATTACGTACTTAATTTGGAGGTCACATTGCAATGGGGGTCAGAATTGAAGGGGTGAAATTAGGTCGATACCATTCTAACATCTGCGATCATTCCAGAGAAGGGTGAAGAACAAAGCGGAGATGTCACATCTGGTGGACACATATGTGACGTCATACTAATGAGATTTTATTTTACGAGCCATCAGTTTTATATTCGTTATTATTAGGTTATTTGTCGCGCTTAGGGAGTAACCGGAATTCAGCTAGGCCGGCATAGTGGATGCGACTGCTATTGAAAGACATACAGATTCGTAGTCTATTGAAGTGAAAAATCAATAAATCTTGTTTTAGACAATACTTTAGTAACAGATTGTTTTCAGTTCTCGGTGCTCTTGGCCTTACGTGTCTCTATAAAATAATCGACGGTTTAATGCATTGTGAACAGTCATCCATACCTTTTTTGATATAATGTATTATTTTTGTTATTTATGGCTCGACAGAACCAGGCCTGATGTTAAGTTGGAACGTGGTTCATTAATAGAAGTGATTTGCTTCTAGAGTTAATTAACCAGAAGTAGCAACTTACAAGCTGATTCGAAAGGTGACAATCACTTTATAATTCTCTTGTATTTTCTAATAAATTAATTATAAAACTAAGATTATGTTCATATTCTACGATGACAGCAAAGCTCTCAAAACGTCGGAATAATAAAAAATTGTAAAATCAACAACCAAAAATATTTCGTTAATTAATGTTTGCGCAATATCTAAGGAAATACAAATTTATATATATATTACAGATTGGTGTGTCATGTGTGTAAATATGGCACTTGTCGCGCCCCCGCATGCCACATGTGCACCCCATATGACCATTAATACAACCCCCACGCTTGTTATTTGAATTGTTTCATAGGGAATAACAAAGTATAAGGGTTAATTACTATAACAAATATAGGAATTAACCCTTAAAGATTCGACGCGTCGTTTTCGTTTACCCACCTATATCTCAATCAATCAATTAAATTTTCACGCTTTTTCCACGGGGATAGGCAGAGTCAATGGAGCGCCACTTGCCACGATCCTGACACAACTACCTCGCTTCCTTCAAGTCCACAATTCTCTTACAAGCTCCACGGTTATGGGCACCAGGCAATCCAACTTTCTCTCCATTCTATAATCTTGGATCCTTCAAGCGATGCGTGAAGAAGCGATAGACAGTTTTTTCAGTCAGACACCTTTTGGATTTTCGCTGTCGATTTTGGATGTCGCGTAATAATAAAATAATATATAATTATTTTATATACAAGTATTTTCATCATCACCAGCCTGAAGCCCCCATCACCCTCTTAGAACGCCATTTATAAGTATTTTTAGCTTGTCGATATTTTCCCGATAGTCATTTTTTTTCTAATAAAAAATATTTAACCTAGTATGTATTTTCCTAAATAATTTAATATTAAAATAATATTAATTGAAAATAATCTATATATAATATTAACGGGAGTATCTACAGCAGCAGGTGTTTGAACAGATGGCTGACTCCCGTAATATGTTTAGATTATAACATGGCGCTTTTATTAAACTTTGGCGCGGTTATCATTAGACATCACCCAGCTTGATGTTAAGATAAACTGGGGTTCATCGACAGCTCTAGGGTCTATCTAGGTAGACAGAGTGAATGGGACTACTGCTTGTAGAAATCTATCTGCAGCAGTAGGTACTCCAGGATCTCAAGTATCATCCATCACACAAGCAGCATACTCTGTGCCAACTTAGGGTCTAAGAATACAACAGACAACTAGGTTTAAGAGTGGTAAGCAGTGGTACCCAGTCTGCCGATCCGGGGTAGTACCACCACTTACAAGTATACAGACCGTGAAGTGATATGGTCAGCTTGTAAGTGGCCGGTTCCAACTAGGCAGTGTATTGTAGTAGCAGTGATATCCATTCATGGACTACACTCCAGCTTAATATCAAGCGGGTGCTATCATATGTCGAGTCATAAACAAAAAAGGTTCTTCACATTTGAAGAAACGTGTTTGGTATACTTTCCTCCTTGAAACCTTCAAGCAGATCCTGACACGTCTTAGTAGAACTTTAATCTAACTTAAGTCTAACTTTAATACGGTTATGGAATTCTATTTAAAAACTACTGTTATGGATAACCAGAGGTGATGGAGCATCATCAGCACGTTCTGACAAATCTCATGTTTCCTTCACATCCACAATTCTCATCATACAAGCTTTATGGTTTTGTCCACTGCGGACCTCTGCGTGGACGTGGCAATAACATAACGGTCGTGAATGACACGTGGCAACCTTGGAAGGACATTCAAATCTCGTTTATTTTACAATGTTTATATTTCGCTTATCAAAACATTTACGTAGGTAGCATCAAACTTAATTATTGTAATAAAAACTATTTAGGTTTTATTTTATAAATTTAAAAAAATATAAAATATTTAATTATTGTTAATTATTAATTAACAATGAGGTAATTAATAAAATAGTTCATCATTTTCATTTAATAACTTAGACTTAAGTATATCTGTGCAATTTATTTATATTTTTATTAAATTATCATTCATTACCAGAATTTACTTTTGAGCCGTCAATTTAACAGGAATAGGCAGAAGTAATAGAGAAATATAAACGCTAATATAGTTAAAATCCTTACATAACTATATTGCTTTCTTCACTTCCAATATCTTTTTATTTCACTAGATTTTTTTAATTTTTTTTATATTTTATTTAGGAAAAATAAAATCTCTTTTATTAAATGTTCACCACTGGCCGTAATCGTCATTTGAATAATTATTAAAATAAATTCAAGTTATATAAATAAACGCATTTTTAATGCAAATGATTGTGCTATTGGATGGCGCCGATCATGTTCTTAATAGGCGCCTCGTAGATTTTATAAATGTTATTTACGATGGAAATTTCACTATTATTATTACTTTCATTAGTAAACAAAGTTGTAAAATATTTAATATATATTTTTTTATTGTGACTCGACATATGACAGCACCCGGATTGATGTTAAGCCGAAGTGTGGTCCATGAATGAATGTCACTGCTACTACAATTCAATAACTGTGAGTAGCAATCACATCCACTATGCCGGCCTAGATGGAACCGGCAACTGACAAGCTGATCCCGAAACGTGACCAAATCACTTCACGGTCTGTATACTTGTAAGTGGTGGTACTAACCCGGATCGGCAGACTGGGTACCACTGCCTACCACTCTTTGATAACCAGACCCAAAGCAAATATCCATCTCAAAATCCATATACTTACCTATATAAAATATTTTATAAATAAATAAACCTATATTGATATATGTTTTTTTGTAATAAAATAATTTAATTTGTAGGATTCCCACGGACGTTTTAATAAAGTTCATATTACTAAACCGCCACTTTATTAAAAACCTTCATTATTATTTTCACTCTTATATAATGAATATAGAACTGCACTGGTGTCCTTCATCTTCATCATTTATCCACTGAGTAGACTCTGATTCCTTTGCTTTTAATTAAACAACAATCAAAAGCAGTTTTTTGGTGGCATATTGACAACGACTGGAACAATATTAAACTCTGTTTTTTCAGTCATCGCCGCTCTTGGTTTCACCTTGCATGCCATCAATCAAAAAAATCCAGTTTGGGTCACTTAATTTTTGAAAATCATGTACTAATACCTATTGTTTTTTTTTCTTTATTTATTAAGGCAACAAACAGTAATCAACAAACAAGTAACTTAAAAATATATTTTTTTATATGTTTAACATTGTATAAATTCACATTCACGAATATTATTTTCACTTAACATGTATTAATAAACAATTAGTTTAAACTAAAAACAAAATTTAAAGTTGTATAGTCAATTTAACGGTTTAAGAATAGATAATGGGTTAGAAATAGGCCTAACAAAAACCTGTATTAAAATAAATGACCTTTTTAACATATTAAAACAAGATGAAGACAAATGTGAAATGCCACAATTTCAGCACTGAAACATTTCTCAACAATGCCAGGTGTATATTTGAATCATTCATAGGCAAAACAAAATAATGTGAAAATATTTTAAATTTATTTAAATGGACGAATTTGTTTTAAATATATGAGGTCGAAAAGGTCAATTAATTTATAAACCCACCAGTTGGTCTTATATCTTTGATATATGTACTTTGGTTGTCCTGTTTCTATGATATAAGCACTTTAATAGCTTAGTATAGAAATGTAAATAAAATATAAAAATAAAATAAATATTTCGGTTTCGATTTTACAATTTATTTTATTTTATTATTCCAACGATAGTAAGCCGCATCAAAGTTCGCGCAAAATCTAACAAAATATTAAATAATTATTTTGTTCAATATATATATTATTTTTTATATTGTTGTCTACCATAATATGCAGAGCGAGCAAGTGTGCGGCGTCTTGAAGTCGCCTCAGGCCGATCGATTCGCACGAAAATTCCAAGAACCGAGCACCCTGTGCATACGTAACATAACAAAACAATCCGCTGCATCATTTAACATTCACTATACTCTTTCAAATCAATCTACCAAAATAATCACACCAATTTGCATTTTGCCGCCACTTATGATGATGACATTTGTTTTTTTAAAGGCCACGGCTATGACTGTCTCATTTTTAAATCCATTACATTTTTACTGTGTTTAAAAACGAGCGACTAGGATCTCCGACTGACCGCCTTATAGGTCAAACGCGCCTTATAGGTTTCAGGTCAAACGGCGGGAAGTTGCGTTTCAAGATAAGCATAGTAAAATGTTTTGTAATAATCTGAGCTTTAAAGAAAAGTTTCTCTGATTTGAATATCATTAATATTGGTGAATAATGATCTAAATAATTGACGAAAAGAACAAAAGTACGGTCGCCATGTTAATGTACGTACATTCGGAGAAAGTCTAATAGTAAGTCACGACTCTAAAAGACATTAAGTTCCCATACACCGCGTGAATACACAACCACAAAATTAACCGATTATTTATTAGTATTTTTTGTTCGCACCACAAAAGGTATTATGTGAAGATGAAAGCTAATTTTAAATATTTTTATTGTGTTCTTGTAAGAGTAACAATCAGGGAAAAATCCTAAAATAATGATATTAATCATTATATTTATGTAATTTTTAAACATCGACGAGAGCATTTTTACTATTGCAGTTTCTAAATATTTGGGTAACTTATTTTTTATTATTTACATTTCTATACATATGTATATTAAAGATACATTGATATGTGAGTGGGTTGGGTACCGGCAAGTGGATTTGACCCCACGCTCTTGATTTGCATGACCATTGCACTAACAATACACCCGGTCGCCTTAAATATTCTTTAATTTGTAAAAAAAACAATTTATTACACATTTGGAAATACTTTAAATCGTGTATTTCGTGAACCCTCCAAAATTATGTCTGAAGTTTTAGTATTGCCGGGTTACTAAAACCATCAACATCATCAACTTTACCCTCATGTAATAGATGATACACTGGCGTGTATTATTTTCATTATTCATCTACTGAAGACATTTAAATTTAATTTAACTAAAAACTAGGTTATATGGACAATTGAATAAAAAAGTAAATAAAAAAACAACGAGCCGTCAATTGGATTCACTGACGTACAAATGGTGTGCACCAAAAAACACCCACTCCGCTATTTGAAAAAGGAACCTGTCAGCCATCTTCTTTTTTTCTTTGGCGCGTATTCTGTGAAATTTGGCGCCAATAGCTCAACCATGAGTTTTCAACCTCACGTCACTACAAAATGCCACATTTAATAATCAACCTTATTGTTGTAAGCATTAAATATTAATTTCCATGCCAAATTCTCATACTACTATAGTACACGCTTAAATGTATAACGCAATAGAAAATTATACCTTACCTGCATATGACACAGTTCATTATCGCAAATTATGTTAAAGTTTTATTGTTTGGGTGTGCTATTCTCGTGGTAGAGGCGTAGATTGGTATCAGGATATGTCTGGAGGCGCATTATCTTGCAGGAAGATCGACACCCATTGAGTTTTGGAGTTTTTGGTGGTGCCGCGGCCCTTTGTGTTCGTAGTCGTTGTTTTAACACGTCTGTGAAGCGCCAGTAATGAGCACGGGTAGTGATATATTGTTCACACAGGAATCTACATCGAGATAGACAAGCCCTCATTATGTGGGGAATAAAGGAATAATAAACACTTGTTCCTTTTATTTATTTCTCAAATGGAAAAGGTAGATTGATGATATGCCAACAAAGTATAGGTAGTCGATATCTATATTTAATTAAATCTTACCTATCTTTCTAAGAATTGGTTAAAGCCGAATTCAACTAGGCCGACAAATTGGACGCGACTGCTACGGGACCGCACCCTAGCTTAACATCAAGCTGGGTGCTGTCATAATGTCGAGACACCAATAAAAAATTGTAAAAATACAAAAGCATGATTATGATATGTATTAATTTCAAGTATTCACATATCGCAAATCTATAAATAATTTCGCAGCCCTCGGACCAAAAACTCAATTGAAAAACACAAATAAAAACTTGGGCTTGTAATGTGAACACGTATCCGCTTTAAAACTCGTCTCATCTAAATAACCCGGACATATGATTATAACAAGGTCAAAAAATTTATAATTTGACCAATTTGACTTTAAATTACAATTAAATAAATAAGAGGAAAGGACACTAGATTCAAATCCTTCCGTAGTGAAAATAAAATTCAGGAATTATTCTATTTAATAGTCGTCACATCTACAGACTGGCTTGGTATAATTACCATATACTGTGGTGTCAAACCCTCAGCGCTGATGGACTTCCAATGCACCTTATAAATAATCTATAAAAGACCGACACCTAAAAGTATCTAAGTTCTTTTTGTTACATAAAAACACCTGTACACTCATCTGACATCCGAGAAGTGCAGTGTGATAAAATACCTTATTTGTACATGCAGTTTAGAGTCTTATTTCGTTTCTATAAAGCGGATATTCCTTTGTATGTAATTAATTGTGTCTACTAAGTGAGTAAAAGTGGCGCCGGCGCATAAGCACAATTACAACCATAAAATAATTCCGGTAGCCGTGGACTTTGGAATAATAACAAACGTGGAAGTTTATAAAATGGAATAATTCTAAATAAACCATTTTTTGGTTAGTATTTTCTTAGATTTTGCGCGAACATTGATTAATGAATTAAACAAATTTTATGCGGCTTACTATCGCGTTTATTTTGGTTTTGATTTTACAATTTTTATTATTCCGACGTTTCGAGAGCTTTGCAGTCAGCCATCGTGGTCACGGAGAGACTGAGGTGTTGGTCGTCTTATTGGTTGATGCTGTTATTGTTTCCAAAACTACCCCGTTTGATATTTTGCTTTTCTGTTCCCGATTTATTTTCGGAAACGTCGGAATAATAAAAATTGTAAAATCAAAACCAAAATAAACGCGATAGTAAGCCGCATAAATTTTGTTAAATTTATTTATTGGTTTTTTATTAATACATATTACCTATAATTGTTGATTTTTAGTACTTATATTAATAAAATAACGTATTTGGTGAGCTATATTTTTTAAATTGTGACATCTGACCTCGACCCGCCTGATGGTAATCAAGAAGAGGTCCAAGAGTGGCGACGACTGCAAAAACCGAGTCTTCACGGCTGCTGCTTCTTCACGCATCGCTTGAAGGAGTGCTATACCTATTTCTGTGTCCGGTCATATGTTTGATTATAAAATATAAATAAACATATAAAGTATTATATATAATGCAAATTATTAATGATATTAGTGAAAGCACATTTCTGCACCATTTTATACAAGTCATTTTCATTTCCTTAATAACTTAATTTACATTGTAAATATTAATTTTATATTTCCTGCGATATATATTTTTATAATTAGAAACTCTTCTTAAAACCAGGTTGTTACGCCTCAACTATCACAAGGATTGAAGCTTTTCACGGTCCTAATACTTAACAATTCGTGTTTACAGTAAAAATACAGTATATATAGACATCCTAAAACGCCAATTTACGGTCTTTATATCTAAAATACACTTTCCACATTTATTCGTTCGTATATGACGTTCCTTCGTTTACGTTGCCAATTCTTACGTATTCACGTTGTCATACATTTGCAGTAGTCCAGCCAACCCCATAGGTGTATAAAGTCGTTATAATGTAACAAACACGTCTCGTTAGTAACAAACAGGCGCAAGAATGTGGTTCGTTAGGTTGATATCAACCAGTGTACGGGGAAACGCGTGTATTCATATTATGTACTATTATTATTTTGTGAATAATTCGCTTAATGTCACCATTGGAACACTGAAATCAGTGTTTAAACATCGTTCAAAATTACATAAAACTATGTTTAAACTAAACCTATTTTAGTTGTGATTAAAGTCTTCTTAAACACGTCTTTTCTCTTTTTCTATAATTCTGCATCTATCAAACGAGGCGTGAAATGCCACCTTACCAGGCTGACAGGCTGCTGTGAGTCTGACACTGGCCCTGTCCTGACAGTCTGCTTTATCAATTGACTGCACTTTAATTTAAACATCGTAGGGCATATTATATGACAGCTATCTGTGTCATATAATATGCCCTACGAGCCAGTAGACGTCCTTCAAAATCTTTTCACATGTACACGAAAAAACGTTTTATTAATTATTTACAAAACATCTAATCATATAATCAATCAAATTGTCACGCCTTTTTTCTACATGGATAGGCCGAGACAATGGAGCGCCACTTGCCACATCCTGACACAGCTCCCTCGCTTCCCTCATAACCACATTTCTCTTCATACAAGCTCTAAAAATGATATGTTTCAATAATATAATTTAACTGTTTTGTCACAAATGTAATTAATCTAAATCACAATTTAATCGTATTGCAATTGTAATCGTAATAACAAGAATCGGTTGTCCTGCGAAGCGCCTCCGTTTGACCATATGGAGTAAGACTGGTTTATCGAACTTATATCGAACCAATGTAACCACAGCTGATCATACTAAATTATATATATACATATATGTACGTGTATTGTACCTACATGTAAACAAAAGTGTTTTAATGATTTGATTACGCTGTAACTGCTTCTTTTAAATGTTAAATTGTGACTCGACATATGACAGCACCCCGCTTGATGTTAAGCTGGAGTGTGGTCCATGAATGGATGTCACTGCTACTACAATTCAATAATGGTAAGTAGCAATCACGTCCACCATGCCGGCCTAGTTGGAACCGGCAACTTACTATGGGTCATTGAAACTCGTCAAAAAAATAATTGAATATTCTAATAATTGTCATTAAAGAAAAGATTATTTAAATTATCATTACTTACAGAATGAGTATTAAGTCGTAAAGTGGTTTCTATTATGATTTTTCTTATTAAATATTTAAATAAGTTTATGATTTATTTATATGTTTAATCAGTGATAATAATAATGATATCAAACATAATGATAATCAGCATTTAGCATTAAGCTCGCCCATTGTATTGTGTATTAATGTAATAAACAATTTTATTATAATAATAATAATAAAACACATATTTTCATATATTTACAATATATTTCCTGTTTTATAATATTAAAATAAGTTAACTAGTACATTTATTTGTTATTATGTAGACTTTAAAAAAACATGAAAAAACACATTTCCCTAATAATTTTCATAGGCGACCGTGGTGTAGTGGCAGTGCAATGGCTACGTAAGCCGAGTGGCACGGGTTCGAAACCACTCACCGGTACCAATGTATCATTGATATATGTACTTTGGTTGTCCTGTTTCTATGATACAAGCACTTTAGTAGCTTAGTATAGAAATGTATAATAGTATAAAAAAAAATAAAAAATATATATATTGACGAATAGTATACCAAAGGGGGTGTTGTTTATAGTGTTATGTATATTAATGTATAGTATGCATGCAAGTTACGTGAGTGAGTGCGCGGGCGCCGGGCGCCACAACTTAAGATCCGGTTGTTTACACGTTTCCATTGAGTACACTAATATATTTTATTTCAATATTTAACAACCCAAGTAAATGCTTATAGTAAGAAACATTTTTGGATAAAACATCGTAGTTTTATGTCTTACATATCGGCCTTTAATTCGATAACAGATCAAGTGAAGGCTCATAGGCGACCGTGGTGTAGTGTCCAGTGTATCTCACCGGTACCAATGTATCTTTGATACATGTACTTTGGTTGTCCTGTTTTTATGATACAAGGACTTTAGTAGCTTAGTATAGAAATGTATAATAATAAAAATATGTAGTGTGGAACAATTTTAGTTATAAAAACCATAGTTCTATAATCTAGGGATATAGGATGCTGTCGCGCGAATTATTTTAACTAACGTAACTTTTTTGTTTGGGAACCGATTGTAATGAAACAAACACTAAATATTACGTTAAGTTACCACAATACATCAGTAAAAATTGCATTCAAATCGGTTGAGCCGTTTTTAACATTAGCGTGCACAAACATTCAGACAAAAATTCCTAAAACTGTCTGTAATAACGGTTAATTGTTTTTTTGAAAAAAGTTAAGGAGACTGAGGCAGTTATTTCAGTCGTCGGCGCTCTCCTTGCTTACCAACAGGCAAGTCGGGCTAAGGCAGATATTCTAATATCGGGTCAGAATAAAAAAATATATCTATTGAATATACAATTTTAAACAATCACGTAGGTCTTTTCCGTATAATTCAATGGAAACTTCAATGTTGATGTCGTCGACATGATATCAAAGAATTCGAGACAATTTAGTAATCGAATACCCAACGACCTTCCGTCGCTGCTGGAGCAAAAATTTTCCGCGTAGCATAATTTTAATTCTATTAATTTGCACATGTTTTTTAAAGTCGGCATTTAACGGACTTGCGAAAAAACAGCAAAACAATTTTTGTTATGTAATTTTATAGTTTTTTTTGTTAAGCAAATATAAATTCTTTGTAATTAATTAATACATCTTTTACCTTATTTGGTTTTTTATTGTTATTTTTTATTACATACCTCGCGAATAGTTCGTAGAATACATCATATATGAGTTATGTTACTATTTCCTATTAAAAAACTGTAAATATTATTCAGAAATACATTGTAATCTTAAAAAAAAGTACAAACATCTTTAGGTGTAAAAATTCTCGCTTTCCAAAAATGAGCTTGAAAGTTACCAGAGTTCAACAATTAGCATTCAAACCTAATAGATATTTTACATTAAATATATCATCAATAATTTCACGTTTAAATATAATAATTAGGACAGGGATAGGCAGACAGGAAGCGTAATTTTTCACGATCCTGACACAACTCTCTTGCTTTCTTCATCTCCACATTTCTCTTCATTCACGCTCTTTGGTTATATGGATACTGACTTCGAACAAGGAACAATCCTTTGTACCGTCCCTGTTTTATCTTGAGCCCAATCATGTGCACATCGTAATGCATCCTTCTTTGTAAATAAATCAAAACATAAAATAGTTAACCATTTAACAACATTTCTTATCATTGGAGCTAAAATTAGTTTGCAATTATAATTTGTGTCATCAGATGCTGATTAGAAATCATAATATTATAATGTCTCCATGTAATGTAAATATATGTGTGTGTGGCGCCTAGTCGCGCCATCATGTCGCCGACGTATACACGACCACAAGATTAATCGTCCGACAGATCGCAACAACTAAATAGTTGAATTTAATTTCACTAATTAATCAAGAACTTTCATGTTTAGATAGAAACGTGGCCTAACTAACAAATCATTTTAGACGCGACATCTGACCTCCACTTGCCCCGTCAAGAACCGACTCAATTTACGGCTACCTAAGTCGCCGTCACAATGCCGGTCAAAATTATTGTCATTCCTCATTCAAGGATGGTAATTTTAAAACTCTCTTAGGATAATTAATACCCTATTTATTTTAAGGATGTTTGTACAATATGTATAACATAATTGTTTGTCCTTGTTCCAGATCGTATATTAGAGCGGGACGCTGGCTTCGTCTCAGGGGGCGAGGACGATGACTCATGCTCTGGGCCGGCACACTCGGATGACTCTGGTGTGCGCCTGGCCGAACCCAGATGTAAGCGTGACGTAACACCGCCCCGACAACCGCCCAAGAAGCGCATCCGCCTCAGCAGCAGAGATGAGCTAACGACGCCCGAGAGCGACACACCCACCAGCCCATTCCGACCTTGGTCGTATAGGGAAGAACCACAACAGGAACCTTTGTCCTTAGTTAAGAAATCTGAGACGGCACTCTTGCGACAACGAAGGAGGCCCTCTCCGCTCCCTGAGGTGCACAGGCCGGAGCCCCCTCGAGTACCTCCACATCCAGCCGTAATAGAGTATTGTGAACCAAAGCCATCGACGACACAAGGCGCGCCAGGGCGGCCGCGGGAGCAAAGGAATTATAAAAATATGACTCGAGAGAGGCGGATAGAAGCCAATGCGAGAGAACGCACCCGAGTGCATACCATCAGCGCTGCATTTGATACATTAAGGAGAGCTGTCCCTGCTTATAGTCACAATCAGAAGTTATCCAAGTTATCAGTGCTTCGGATAGCCTGCGCGTACATCGCTGCTCTGTCCGCGGCCACGGAGCCCGAAGGCGATGTGGCAACGGCAGTGGAAGCAGTCACGCATACAATACACACAGAGGGTAAATTAAGAAAAAAGAAGGATGACTCGTAATTTGTAAGATTGTGATGTGATTGTGGTTGTTGTGAGGTGTACTTGTTCCTAAATTTATAATGAAGAATGGTTAAACGGAGCAAATATTTATAAACATTGACCATTTTGTAAATTTGGGGAACAATAATATAAATCTTGCTCAAACATTTATTAACAATATTTACAATCACACGTGTCTGTGTATACCCCTTGTGTGGTTAAAGCCGTCCGTAATTGCTTTTTGATATTCTAAAATAAAACTAAAGCGCAAAGAGACAATAAATATTATACTTATTAGAATCTCATCGGACTAATGTCGGTGCAAAGTCCATGTTCCTTTTATTTAAATATACCAAATCATATCCGTTCGTTTATTTTATTTTGACAGTTCGTGAATCTACCTATTATT
The DNA here is from genome assembly GCA_905220615.1 of Tinea trinotella. Taxonomy (NCBI): domain Eukaryota; kingdom Metazoa; phylum Arthropoda; class Insecta; order Lepidoptera; family Tineidae; genus Tinea; species Tinea trinotella. Next base: position 449,856 of record HG992320.1, on the reverse strand, counting down.
GGTCCAGTGATTTACCTATTTATGGTAATTATTAAATTAATAGGAACAGCTTTAAAATTATGTTATAATTATAAAAAATATTAGCATTAACTTAGCATTTTTTTGCAAACAAAAGTTGTTGCAGATTCTAGTTACGTTATTTTTTTACCAATAATACTCGAGCTGTCAAACTAAAATAAACGAATGGAAATGGTATAATAGTTTTATTCTGTCTGTCCATTGATAACTTACAGATTATTCTCGAACATTTTGAGAATAATACATATAATAATGGGGAATAAAGGATTTTATGCGTTTCACAAACTACTACAGTTTAATAATTGCATTCACTATGCTAGTTTAAGCCGGAAATTTCAGATTATGTCGAAACGCGACTGAGTCACTTACGGTTTGTACGACTTTAAATCGGCAGTTGGTATATGACCAACTGTCTGTGTCTGCCTACCACTCCATGTATGGTTACACTGAAATACTGTATATAACAATATTAGTGTTTGTTATCTAATACATATATTGATAAAAAATTAACTAAAATACATTATTAAAAGGAGTCCCTTTAGGCAAGGTTCCGAAATAGATTTTACCGATTCTTATTGCCCTTGTTTCCAAAGTAAAAAATGAACTGAAACGTTGAACTACCTGAAACTACCTGAAAGTTATTTATCAAAACGCATAAAATCTTTTTAAAAAATGTTATTCTTTCAGTAAATGAATCCATTCCTTTCAGTATTAGTTCAATTATAATTTTGAAGAAAAAATGTAAAATAAATATATTTGGCTTTAAATATTTATAATTTGAAAACCAGTCAGTAATGTTTAAGTTTAATAATAACGTTGTAAATAGGTTTAGTTTTATTGTGAAAAATGGCCGGTATTCTATTGTTTACTTATTTTATTAGAAATCCATGTATTTATAGTACATATTTGGTAATTCTAAGTTAAAATATCCATTGCAGCGCCAAAATAAGAATACTTTGTTTACTTGGGAATGTGGGAAGTGATGGAAATTGTGTGAAAGAGATTAACGATAGAGATTAGGAAAAAACCAAGATTGTTTCTCGATCAAATCGGGGACATCCTTGGACAAGCAGGGCTTTGCAGTGCCCATAATCATAAAGTCTGAAAAGAATTGTGAATGTGAAGGAAATAAAAAAGTTGCAACCGAGGAAAGGGCTGTCTGTTTATCTACATTTTGGGATTGACTTTATTTTTGCGTCTAAGCGATGGTATTATAATCTAGAATTAAAAATATCTATACCTGCATACTTTTGTACATGAAAAACGCATTTACATGTGCAAGTAGCTTGCACAATAAAAGGCTTTACTAAGTTACTTCAATTATGTTTTTGGCTCTTTATTTCAACAACAAGAGATCTGTATCAAAAATTATATAACACAAACCTATGATGAAATAAGAAAATGTAGATATCGAATTCAAAAAATGTTAATTAAAGTATTCTGTGCGTGCTCAAAATCTTGCCGTTTTGAGATATATTCATTTTTGCATTGACGTCATTTCCTGCTGATCAAAATGCCCAGGATTTCGAAGGTAATCACTTTAACCATGACGTCACATTTGTAATCTGTCATTATGTCTCTGGCACTGGCAATATTGAAGGATCACAAAACACTGTATCACAAGTAACTGCCAAATATTGAAATATTGATGAATTTTGAGCGCAATTAGGAGATAGGGGATGTTTTTCGACAGTTACATTAGGAAATAGAATATAACTGAAACGTCAACGGTGCTGAAAAAATTCAGCCCTTTAGCCAAGAAAGAAAAGCTTATTTATTTAATGTTAACGAAGTAACGATTTCTTCCTTATTCGTCGTGTTCCTAACTCGTCGTATTCTAGATTCGTCATAATCTAAGTACAATCGTACCTACATATAATTTTAATACATTAATATTCAGTTTTCAGTCGCAAGATTTAATTAAGTTCAGAAAAGAAAAGGAGATCGTTGTGGATCTCAAAAACCAAAAATTCCGCAATTATTAGAAGCCTTTCTAGTTAAAAAATTTAATAGTTAAAATTGTAAGCGAATTTTCTTGTTTCATATTATGTATGCATTTACTCGTAGCTACAAATAACTGTTTTTGGGTTTTTAGTATATTTAATTTTTTTTGATTTAGTGACTGAAGAGAAGAAAGTGTTAGGACGATGGAAGGATTATTTTGAAAGTTTATTTGTGGGGGATGATAATACAGCACCAGAGTGTGTTGATGTTTCCTCCACGCTGAATGAAAGCAAATCTGAATGTGATATAGATGTGAAAGAGATTTTGAATGCATTGAAAAGAATGAAAGTTGGAAAAGCGGCTGGGTGTGACAGAATAACTGTCGAAATGCTGAAGGGCGGTGGTCAGCTAGTGGCTTTCTGGTTGTGTCTCCTTTTCCGTAAGTGCTGGGTGAACGGTCTTGTACCAGGTGACTGGCGCAAGGCTGTCATAGTACCACTATACAAGGGGAAGGGATCGCAACAGGAACCCAAAAATTACCGCGGCATCAGCCTTCTCAGTATTGTTGGCAAGTTGTATGCGAAAGTATTGATTGAAAGGGTGAGCATGAAACAGATGATAAAATTTGGGATGCGCAAGCGGGATTTAGGAAAGGGATGGGATGTATGGATCAAATCTTCTCTCTGAGATGCGTCAGCGAAAAAGTGTTGGCAAAACACCAGAAGGTGTTTTGTGCTTTTGTTAACCTTGAGAAGGCCTATGATCGAGTGAACAGGAGTGAATTGTGGCAGCAGCTGTCCGGGTTTGGGTTGGGGGAGCGTTTGGTCCGTGCACTGAAATCTCTCTATAAGGATTCCAGTGCATGTGTTCGAATTAATGAGGCGCTATCTGACTGGTTTGGCATCTCTAAAGGTGTCAGACAGGGATGTGTAGCGTCACCATGGCTCTTCAATCTATTCATGGACAGTTGTCTGAAAGAGTTGCGTGAAAGGAAGTATGGTTTAAGAATGAATGACTTGGTGATCAAATGTCTCTTGTACGCCGACGATCAAGTTATCCTTGCATCTTCGGCGTATGAGTTACAGGACATGGTTACTATAATGAATGCGGAATTAGAAAAGAAAGGTATGAAAGTGAATGTAAGTAAAACAAAAGTAATGGTTTTGGAGAGAGAGGATGAAATGACAGAATGTGAGATAACGATAGACGGAAAGAAAGTGGAACAAGTCAAACAATTTGTTTACTTGGGAAGTATGTTTACTAGGGATGGAAAGTGTGATGAAGATATTGAGAGAAGAGTGCAAAAGGGTAACGTAGTGAACGGTGCCATCCATAGTATAATGAACAGCCAAATAATGTCCCAAAAGTCACGGATGGCTGTTCATAATGCGGTGCTTGTTCCTACATTAATGTATGGGAGTGAAGGTTGGGTATGGCAGAAGAAGCATGAGAGTAGAATTAACGCTGTAGAAATGCGGTCGTTAAGGAGTGTATGTGGAGTGACGATAGCGGATAGAATAAGGAATAGCACACTGCGTGATAGATGTGGTTTGAAAGAAGATGTAGTGACAAGGATTGACAAAGGAATGCTTCGATGGTTTGGGCACATGGAAAGGATGAGTGAAAGTAGATTGACGAAAGGAATTTATAAATCTGATGTGGATGGATGCGTTAAACAAGGCAGGCCCAGGAGAGTGTTTTCCGACCAAATCGGAGACATCCTCAAAAAAGCTAGGTTGCCTAGTGCCCATAACCACAGAGCCTGTATGAAGAGAATTGTGGATGTGAAGGAAGCAAGGGAGCTGTGTAAGGATCGTGGTAAGTGGCGCTCCATTGTCTCTGCCTATCCCTGTGGGAAAAAGGCGTGACAATTTGTTTGATTGATTGAATTTTTTTTTCAAAACTGTCACGCCTTTTATTTTGGCGTTTTATTTTGGCCTTTTATTTATATGTGGTGTTTAATATCTATTGTCGACTGTATCACGACAAATCTGCAATACGACGAGTTAGGAACACGACGAATACGAAACAAATCGAAGTAACGCAGGGATAAAATTATGAGAAATAAATAGTTTATACAATGTCTCTTGTTGGTGGATATTCTTTTGTGAAATGAATAATTTAGGATGCCTTGGGAATATATTGTGATATAAGTATGTACTTATGTATTATATTGTTAATAGTCTGATAGTTGGAAAAGTATTTAAATATTTAATTTACAGAACATTAAAAAAGACACAAACTATAATTTAAAATTGTTTTATTTTAATACCTACATATCCTTTAAGTCCTCTTACTTTAGTAAATTACCCCTGGACATTGAACCTGCCCTCAACTTTTTGCCTTTCACGTACGCCTTTAACACCTAATAATACCTGAATCAAATAAGCTATTTCCAGCCACGTTTCCTAGGCTTGGCACCACTAAAATCTACTAGGTCCAAGAGGTTAGGTGTCTGTGGGTTAGCTGATAAAAATATTTCGCCATTTTTAATTAATTTATGATACTAATGAAATGTGAAAATAAGTCGTAAAACGTCTAAAAGCCAATCGATAAAGTTTCTTATATACAAAAATGTCAGGCATTAGTTTGATCGAACTCTGTCTATTCTCGGCGGATTATCACTACATTAGATTTGCAAATAGTTACTCTACTGGTGAAAGCAACCAACCAAATTGCCATAATTCAAACAATATGTACATTCAAATACATTGATATTTTATTATCACGTTACCATCCCCGTTATTTACTATTTACATTAACGTTTTCCGAAAAAAAAAACTGGTTGCAATACTATCATAGACATTGTCTTAAAACAGAAGTCTGCGCAGTTCATGTGAAGAATGTCTGAATAATAGATTCTTCTTTAAGAATTATCATTTGCTAGAGACAAGTTAGGCCGTCTTATTTAGTGGAACTGTTGTTTGCACACCTTTATCCCTTTTACGCATTGGTCTCATTTTAGACTAGCCTAGACTTTGTATTGCACATGTGTTTCCTTTGGCCGGCATAGTGACGGCGACAAGGGGCAGCCGTGAACTGGGTTTTTTCAGTCGTCACTCTTAGACTTCTTGCTTATCATCGGGTCGAGTTAAATTGTCGTGTCACAATAAAAAAATGTAAATTAAAATGTAGCCAATATTACATAATTAGCCAACAATTATTACAACAAAAATTAACATGGTCTTACAATCGAGTATCGTGCCAAAACAAAATAGGTCCGATGAGAAAGAACTAAAAAGCGATTGCACTTAAATAAGAGGTGTTACAGCGCCAATATCCCTAATAGTACCACCATATAACAATATCCACGTTGTGTTATTGGCACGTGCCATTCCTGTTATCATGAACGCAGCTGGGAACACTTTTAATGTAAACAGAAGTCACATCTGTACTCTATCAATGTTATACAATAGATAAAATGTGCCTATTATCACAAAAATGCCCAATAGGGATTCTTATCTAATCTATCACACCCCTGACCACACAGACAATGGAACGCCGCTTTCCACGATCCTGACATAACACTATGATTTTTATATTATCAATTTATTTGATGTTTGCGTCTGGTATTGTTTTTATTAAGGCGCGACACTGATTTCGACTTGGTTGGAGGATGGCGCAAAAGATTGAAACAATCATTTCAATTTACAGATGCCTCAGTCGCCGCCGTTGCCGTTATTAAATATTGTAGATTAAGTATTTGGGTAATAATTAAATTATCATTATTAATTACATTACCATAGTGATTTCAGTTTATTTGTAATTATCGTAATAAACTGGAGTAAGTAGGTGAATTATAATCTTCGTCACCAGTGATTGTAACTGGTCATGCTCCGAATGTAGTACACTTTTCTTTATTGTTGGGCATGACATAATGACCGCAAACCGCCTGATTTTAAGATGCAGGCGATGCATGAGTGAAGATGCACTGCTACAATAAATAAGTGCCCGCAACCGCTATGCCTCATAACTTAACTCTAGCAACATTCGACTGGTGAGAGGGATTTTTTATTTAGGACGCTACATCTGAAGTTGACGCCTGTTAAGCAAGGGAAGATACAAGAGCGCCGACGACTGATGAAAACATCTATTTTTACGGTTCCTTCAGTCGACGCCAGTATGCCGAAAAAAAAAGTGATTTGATAAAAGAGCCTAACGGTTTTAAAACGTAGAAGCTCTTTCTAAACTATTAGTGAATATGTTGTTATTTTTCCGTTAACTTTTGCATGAAAGTCTGTTGAGTTGAGTAACAGCTGTTTACATACACGCGCGTTATCATGTCGCAAAGGGTGTCGTAGAGTCAACATTATTGTGTATGAAAATCACCCCAATTATAGTAGCTATTACTTATAAATCGATTGTACATTAACTATACATACACATATTGTACACATTTAAGTGTAGTTAGCATATATCAAACTCATTTAAATAGACTTCTATTTATTTGTATCAATTCTTTCAATGTCCAAAAGTGTATTATTTGTGAATACAAAAATTTGTACAATCAAATTGTCACGCCTTTTTCCCACAGGGATAGGCAGAGACAAAGGAGCGCCCCTTGCCACGATCCTGTCAAATGGGGACCTCGCTTCCCTCACATCCACCAATCTCAGCTCTACGGCCATTTTTTAATTTACATTAGAAAGCTATTTCCCGCTAGATGGCGCTGATCAGACTCTAGTTGCTTCCACTCACCACCAGAAGGCATATCTGTATGAAACGTCAAATTTTCGCGCCATCTCACGAAAACAATTGTATTATTGGGAAATTAACAATAATTAGTAATTGTATTTATCAACAGGTATGTTGTTTATTATATTAACGTAAACATACTAGTCATTGCTTTAAATAACTGTTTGTTGTTATTGATAGAAAAAATATTTTTCTTATGAAAGTGCAGGAATTTAAATATTGGTATTAAAATTACGTCGACTACAAGAAACATCTGTAAATGTTACATATATTTTGACTAAAAGTAATACATTTGAACTTGTGATTCATAAATTATATGGAGGAAATACAACATTAGATGTTGTATAGGAAAATACAGCTATGTTACAATTTTCTCCCCATGACATTATGGTTAAATAGCATTAATATGGAAAATAAACTGCAAGAATATAAATAATAATAATGTACAGTGTTACATTTAATAATAACATGAAACATGGATGCATAAGTATTGTTCATTAATGAGATAAACCTAATTATAATATGCACAAATTAAACAATATGAAATAATACGGTGATCGCAGTAATTATGAGATCACAGGATCCGCAGTGGCCACAATTATAGTTTATGTGAAGATACCTTTAGATTTAAAAAAAAAGCTATACAGTTGTCAGGATCCTAGTGCCTATGCTTCTAAACTTATATATAAAAACACATTTAAATTTTACTTAGACTTTAATAAAGACCTTTATTTATTTGTATCAATTCATTTAATCTCTGAAAGTGCATTTAATAATTGTGAATTAAGAGTACAACATAATTTATAATTTACGATTTGATTGGATAATGTGCACCAGAGTCCAGATTAGTACTAAAACAAATTAAAGAAAAAGAGTTGTGAAAGTTTAATAGCGACCAAAACCAGGTTCGATCCCCAGTCTCAAAAATAAAACAACATTGAGTATAAAATTAATTTTATTAATAATTATTTTTACATTAAGCTGTCCATTTGAGGCATCTAGTATCAAGATGTGTTCCTAGACATTTCACACTGCAGTATCTCGCTCCGCATGGCACACATGTGTAATTCGATATAAATCCACATACAGCACAAAACTTACGCACGGGAAACCTACAAATAATAAAAATAATGTTAGCTTTATAAATAAACAGGTCAACCATGGTTGGCAACAATTTAAATACAAAAGCATAGGTGCAAATAAAATAAAATCTAATTATCACGCCTTTTTCCCACAGGGATAGGCAAGGACAATGGAACACCACTTGCCACAATAACCTCATAGCAACATAATCATATTCTTTTAATTAAATTTCTATACTAAGCTACTAAACATGCTTGCTTGAATGCTTGATCATAGAAACAGGGTGTACATCAAAGATACAATGAAACTGGCAAGTTTTTTTTTTTAATACAAAAGTGTTAGTATTATTGCAAACGCATACTTGGATGGTGGTGCTTGAGCTGAAGCGTAATTAGGTGGATCAGGTCTAAAATTAACATCTTCTTCCAACAATTGTATGAATGTCCTCCGGAATCTCACTTTGTAATAATCTGCACTTTTGGCTTTCTTCTTCCGAGTTGGTTTTTCATTTGTGTCTGCAAATTTTGGTATCTTCTTTGACATAACCAGGTCTGCGTGTGGATCATCATGGAAGTTGTCAAGTTCGAGTGCCTCTACTGCTTTCCTAGCTCTCCGTTTCCGTGTAGCCTCATCTAACACACGTGCCTTCTCACCTTCCTTTAAACGTCCTGACTCCCGAGACATTATGCTACAAAATACCATAACTGTTATTTTTTATTCTACTAAGCAATATTATCTTAATCAACATAGTATAAAAACTGATAATATTAATCTGTTAATTTTTGTCATATTATAATGCTAGTAATATTTATGTTAAATGAAAATTGGATAGAAACATTCAGGACATAGTGTGCTTAACAGCATAAGTCAGGTTCTATTCTTGTCTGCAAACCAATGTGCCAATGAGTATTCATATTCAATTTTCATTACTGAGAATGTCAAGCTGCACAAATACGGCAATTTCAGTACAGGTTACGAATTTGCGCCGTTTGGGGTTGAGACGATGGGCCCTTAGACACCTTCAGCTGACTGCTTGGCCAAGGAGTTGTCCAAGCGGCTGATGAAGAAGTCTGGAGACAAGAAAGCTGACAATTGTTTCTGCCAAAATTATTTTGTTATACAAAGGGAAAATGTTGCAAGTCTCCTTGGTACTATCTCTGATGTGACATCCTAGATCAGTGTTTCCCAACCTTTTTTAGGCCATGCCCCACCGTAACATTTTTTTAAATTTTTAAGTCCCCCTACATAAATTTAACCTTTAAAAATTGTTTTGTTCCCTTAAGAAATATAATTGCTATCACTTATTTCTAGCATTGCATTTAAATAACCCAAAGTGAAAGGGTTAAAGTGGCGTCGAGTCCATTTTTAAATTGCCCCCTTAACTATCAAATTGGGCGTGGCCCCATTTTGGAAAACACTGTCCTAGATGATATTTTTTATTTATAGTTTAATTATAAGTAATATACTTTTAATATTGTTTGTGAATGAATATATAATATAATGTGGATACTTACAATGACTAATATTTACAATCCTTTATCATGCACCGGTATACTCAATTGGTCCATCAAATCGTCCACTCTTGCCTGCAATGTCTCCACAATGTCTGATGATATGAACACGTGTGTCTCATCCAAGTCTTGTAATATAAACTTTCTGCCCAATGCCAATGTTTCATCCAAATGTAGTAAAAATTGTTTCATGGCAGGATCACTGAAACATGTCAAAGAAAAGAGGTCTCAGTGCTGAAGAAAAGAGGGTTAAGATGCTTGAAATATTTCATGGAAGTAGAGATTTCTTTCAGTTGAAGGTAATTATTACAGATTTTTCGGTTTTTCTAATGCGTATAAATAAAATATAAATAGAAAATAGTTGCTTATATTATTATCTTGATTTCTGATTATCTAAAGTTTATTGCAATTTTAGTTTATACTTTTATAGATGATCCAAATAGTCCAAAATATTATCAATCAATCAAATTGTCACGCTTTTTCCCATATATAAAGTTTTATTATTATTATTGTGACACATTTGACCTCGACCTGCCTAAAGATAAGCAAGAGGAGGTCCAAGAGTGACGACAGCTTGAAAAACCAAGTTAATTCACGGCTGCATCAGTCGCCGTTACTATGCCGGCCAAAGGTGCTTTTTACGCATGGCTTGAAGGATCCAAGGTTATAGGATGGAGAGAACACATGGGCTGGCAAAGCATTCCACTTGTCAATTGGTAATATGAATAAATAAAAATTAAGTGACATTTTTTATATTATAATTTTGAAGGAATTAGAGAAAATAGCACCAAAGGAGAAAGGCATTGTTATGCAATCAGTTAAGGAAGTTGTTCAATCATTAGTAGATGATCATCTTGTTGACTCTGAGAAGATTGGCACTTCTATTTATTTCTGGTCTTTTCCAAGGTATAGTTACTTATTTAGGATATTGCTTATTGATACGTTTATTATTGGTAATGACACACCAACTGATACTAAAACTAACTGCAACTAGCGGTTACATCCATGTAGATATTACTGCTAGACATGTGCTTAGCATCTTTCAAGCTGATCCCGAAACGCGACTGAATCACTTAGTCCAAATCAATCAAGTAGTCCCTAGATTGGCAAAGTGGACACTGATCCTTAGATTATTATTGTTGATTTATATTGTAAATAAAAAGCTGTTTGTAATGGTAATTTATTATAATGTGTCTTATGCAATACTATTGTTTTGTGGTGTTTGATTGCAGCAAAGTGAAACATGCCCAAAAACGCAAACTGAAGGAAGTTCAAAATGAGCTGGACGATTGTGAAAAGAAAATAAAGAAATGTGAAGATTCTATTACTACTGAATCTGTATGTTATTAAACTATTAAATGGAAATAAATGTAGGCAGATACATCACAGTGCCACTTTTCTCAAATTAATTGCTTCTACATACACAATTCTATTTATACAAGCTCTATCAGGGCTAGATTTAGAGAATTGAAGGCAGCAGATGTGGAAAGAACGGAGGCTCCTAATTATTTTTTAAATAAATACAAAATCATTGCCAATAAAGTATATTATTTCAATAAAGAATATAATAATTAAAGTCAAATACAATAAAAACTATAATACCATGTTAACAAATGGAAATTTGCAATATTTTCTGATCAAGTCAGGTTCTTCAAATCTATTCTATTGGTATATTTGTAACAGCTTTTATAAGATAAATAATCTTTTAATAGGAGATTGTGTATGTGAGCCACAAATATAAAATCCAAAAAGCAATGAGTTTAATATATATCTTTGGTCCATATAGCAACTATTACAAGTTTTAGGTCTTAAAGTTATGCCTATCCTATTAATAAATTTTATTACATATTTACAGTTGGATAGAGTTGAGAGTGCCGAAAGAACAGAGATTTTGACGATGTTGGAAAATATAAGTAAAAATGAGGTGGATGTGGTGAAAGAAATGCAGAAATACAAAGATTCAGATCCGGAGTATATTGAACAGTTAAAAAATAATATTGAGGTGAGTGTAATAATACAAAATAAATACATTTCTTTCGTTACAATACAAGTTATTTATCTTTCCGCTGTTGTAGGAGCTGAAGATGGCAATAAATAGGTGGACGGAGAATATCTACATACTAAAGTCTTACTGTAAGAACACGTTTAACACTGACAATGAAACTATTGAACAAAATTTCAATATACCAAATGATTTAGATTACTTGGACTAAATTAAATATTGTTTAATTATTTTTTGTGTATTATTTCGATACTTATCGTATTTTAGGTTATGTATTTTGTATACAATAAACTAATAATATTTAATTTTAATTTTCTCTCTATTTATAAAAGCAATGAATTATTTGATTTTAAAATATTTTGTTTACCATTCCACGAGTACGCCTTTCAGAACGTTAACCATATCTCATGTTATAGTTCTTCGTGGGGCATAACAGTTATTTAATGTTTACACCGATTATAAATTTGATTTAATAGACACATACAGAGACAATCAACACTATAAATTACAGACTATTGAGTATATAGAGATAATATAAACACAATCGACGCAAGAAGTTACCAAAAATAACCCACAGATAACTATTATACTAGTAATACAGATAGGACAGCTGCTTTGACTTTGTTGACTGAGTTCTAAAAGTTCACACGCAGCGCTAGCGTTAAATATGACTGATATTGACAAGCTGATTTTGGAAATCAAAATGGACGAAGGAAATCAAAATGGCTGCATATCGACGAGTTCTTCGCAAAAAGAAAAATTCTTCCTTTATTTATTTTAAATGGAAATCTTATATTATGATAATAAAACAAAACAGTTTATTTTTAAAATATATATATTATGTTTAGTTTGTGGCATTTCCATTTTCAAAACAAACTTTTCCTGGATTGATCTGTTTAGCAATATATTAATTATGTTGCATCAAATGTGTAGTTTATCTCTTAAACATCGTATACTGCATGATAGTTCTTCAACATTGCAGCTATATGTATGGTCTTCATGTAATTCTAAAACAAACATCAACATCATAAAAGCCTTATCAACCTACAAACATTAAATGACTTTTCTATTGTTACTATTGCAAATAAGTATGCGATATTTTAGTAAAACTTACCGGGTGTACATAATATTCTAAAAACAACTTCTTCAGCAGATGGTAATACTAATAACAGAAAACTAAGTAACAAAAACACAATGAAAATAACACGCAAGAAGGACGCGAACGCCATTTTCACTCCATAGTAGTGATGTGCATAATCAAATGACGATAATCGAATTAATTGATTTCAGTAATCATTCGACTTAGTTGATTGTTAATAAGGATTAGTTATTAACAATCAACAACGGAGTTTATTGTATAATTACAATAAACTCCGTTGTAATTATTTACTAGCATACATTCGTTTAAAAAATTAGCTTTTCGACAATTCGAATAAATTGATTAAAAATTAGTATTATGGATTTATTGCAACTACTACTGTTTTATTAAACAAAAAGTAACAACAAGCGTGTCCGAGCAAGATGATCGTCCGCGTATTAAAGTAAAACAAAACTAATATTTAAAAACAATCATTCAATTAGACACAAAGAAATAAATAATAAAAAAATGTTTTTTTTTGTTTGTCGTAGATCTGCGACAATGGAATACGACGAGTTAATTTAATCAGATAAAAATAAAATGTATAAGTAAATGTATAATGTAAATGTATTATCATTCGATTATATTAGTTCAATAATCAATTGGTTATTCGATAAATGAAATTATTCGACTTGCACATCGCTACTCCGCTACTACTGCAGCGCTTCGTGTGAACTTTAAGAACAAAGCTGTCACCCCCCTGAAATAACCGGACAACCTGTCAAACAAAGGAATTTTTTTTTTTGTTCAATTTGATGCAAAGGATCTTGCTACGAAATTATAAAATAAAAGCCTGTAGAATCGCAAAGATAATTTACAAATGTGAATCTTTACTTCGTGTTGAGTTCATAAAATATCTTGTGGTTTAAACGACTAAAACAATGAAAATTATTCATAGATACAACAAATGCGTATCTTGTATTCGATTGTGTTGGAAATAGGAGCCGTTGACATCTGTCATTCTGTCATGGAGACGTCCGGAAGGAATCATCACTTGGTTCGTTTTCATTAAGTAAATGTGCTAGTTGTTTATATAATGGCTCACAATCTGCAAAAGAAGCCCTCGAAAGGTATCTTGAAGACATCAAGAAGCGTCGAGGGCCACGAGGCGGGTCCATCTACAAGTAAACGAACAAAGGAGCAGCGGTTCGATGAGATGAATATCATAGAGACTTTTCATCCAGCTAATAAAGATTACGGCCACATGAAGGTGGCGGAGCCTAAGACACCGTATTCGGAGCCTATTGATTGTGATTTAGAGCCAGGAGATGAATTGGATGCAAATATTTTGGCTGCTAAACTGGCAGCGAGTATGAACAAGCCGCCACGATGTTTGGAGAGTGACGAAGACGAAGAAATGCAGGATGAGGAGGATCTACAACATAAGCGGGAGTTTGAGCAAAAGAGAAAGAAACATTACAATGAATTTCAAGTATGTACCAGTGTATAACCTTACATAAGATATGATCTATGTTTACATATTGATTCAATTGAGATTAGGCGTTTTGAATTATGTTGTTTGTAGGAAAATATATAAAACACCTCCTATAAACAGTAAACAAACTATGACTAACAATTCACCTGGACTTATGTACAAAGAATAATTATTTATTTGTTATATTTTTAGTCAATGCAACTGGCAAGACAACTGATGGCTGAGGATGAAGACGAAGACAAGGCTGACACTTGACTGAGAGCATTTCATATTTAAGTAATTTGACATGTTTTGGTGAGATATACTGTTTGTTATTGCATCTTTCATTTGCCACTCTTTATATTTTCAATTATATATGTTTACTCCTGAATGGGCATTCTTTGCTTACATACATAATTATACTAAGTTAATGCAATTGCCGGATGTAAGTTCGCTAATCAAAGACACTCTTTTAGACTCATCACAGGCCAAACAATGGCAGACAGGTAACAAAAGCCAAAATATAAGAGTGATATTGAAAAATGCAAGGTATTCAATACCAACAAGGAACAACATTGTAAAACAATAATTTTTATATTAAATAATTTTATAATAAACAATTATTTTAATCATGATTTTGTGTAAATAAGTTAGTTATTATTTTCATTTTATATATATTTGTTTATTTATACATATTTGTATGTTCATTATATTATATATAAAATCATTTAAACATTGTTTTTAATTTTACAATGAATTTAAAAATAATTTCGTAATCTTATCTTATGAAATTTCTTTTATCTTTCCTTAATGATCCAAATTATTATTTATTATTATAAAATATTGTGAATGCATATCAAAAAGACTGTTTTTCCTTGTGGGTGTTGTTTTTAATATCATTTTAAAATAATAATGAATTAATGTATACCAGTTTAATTTTATTAATGTATACATTTTCAAGTCATATTTAGATATTCTATAATTAACTTAATTAGTGGTGCTTTATTAAAATCACATTTTATTATAAAATTAATTAATTAATGGTAATACTTCAGTGGGCCTTGACTATAGCAGCTTATCAGTGACCCTGTTGGCATAGAGCTCTGTGTATTAAACCATTCACGTCACCACAGATTAGGCTTAAGGTATACCTAATCTGTTACTGTTACATGCGGGCTCGTTTCCTCACTTAAGTCTTCTGTGGCTTCTTCGTGTGTTCTTCAATGGTTCCTCTTCAGTGGAGCCACCCGATCTCCTTCAGAAAGGCCAGGACACCCGTCTTGTTCCTGCAGCCCTCCAGAAGCGTCCTCATGCTGCCAAGGAATATCTGTTTCGCTTTGGCTACACCACTGCAACTCAAGAGCACAGCTGTCTCCTCCTCATCAGGCAAAATGTTGAGGTTGTAAAGGTGTTAAAAGCACAATATCAATTTAGCAATGCTAAATTAGCAGTCCAGTCCAGCATCTATCTATATGAGAAAGAGCTTCCAGGAACTTTCTGCAGTCAAGTTTTATCATTTCATTGTCATCTTGTAATTGCACACAGTGACCTATACTACTGGATTTGTTAGTTTATATAAAGACTTAATATTTCCAGATCATAGTCCAAGAGTGTTGATGATTGAAAAACCGACTCAGTTTATGGTTGCTTCAGTCAGAATCACTATGCCAGCCAAAGTTGCTTTAGTGGTAATTTAATATACCACTCACTCATGGAGGCAGCCACTGTTGAGGCAGTAGCTGTCTTTTATACCATCAGTTTGAAGTGATTCAAAAATAGATACTGCAGTCTCTTCTTGACGATCCACTCAATAACACCTCAAAATTGCTTTTCCCTTAGTTACCTATTATGTGCTGTTCTATTGTAGTAGGCCACATCCACATCCACATGGAGGAAGATGTGCATAGTTTGCCAACACATCTGAGCCAGTATTATGACAAGTATAAATATGTATTTTATTATAATGTGACAAGTATTGTTAGTAAACATTATGTTCATTTGTGTTTGTGACTTATTAGTTTTAATGTTATGTTTTAATCTAAATTTGTTAACCATGTGATTTTATTGCATTATTTTATGTCGAAATATCATTAATTATTTTGTTGCTATGGTTTCATTTTGTATTGTAATTAATAATACTAGCAGTAGTAATTCGCATTAAATAGCCTGGGACCTCAAATACATTATGGCGTCGAAAAAGCAGTGAAATTGCGTCGCGGTCGCAAGTAACCAATCAACGTAGTTTACTTATTGCGAATATCAGTGCAATGTCGTTTTAAGCGAATCGGGGATGTTTGAATAACTACACCTTTGTTATGTCAGATGCATTTACTTTCCTAGATTGCTAAAACAGCTAATCTCATAATGCTTGATATGTGGATAACATATAAGGCGACCGTGGTGTAGTGGTAGTGCAATGGCCACGCAAACCAAGAGCCTCCAGTTTAAAACCATTCACCGCTACCAATACCAATACATACTTGATACTATGTACTTGTTTCTATGATACAAGCACTTTTAGTAGCTTAGTATTGAAGTGTTAAAAGAAAAAACAATTATACAAAAACAAGTATACAGACTGTGAAGTGATTTGGTCGCGTTTCGGAATCAGTTTGTAAGTTGCTGGTTCTAACTAGGCGGCATAGTGGATGTACAGATAATAAATTGTAGAAGCAGTGACATCCATTCATGGACCACACTTCAGCTTAACATCAAGCAGGGTGCTGTCATATGTAGTCACAATTAAAAAACGGCCCACTTTAAGTGAAGGTGCAGTCTACCATGGTCACGCAATCCGAGAGCACGGGTTCAAAACCACTGACCAGTACCAATATATCATTGATATATGTACTTTGGTCATCCTGTTTCTATGATACATTTACTTTAGTAGCTTAGTATAGAAATGTAAATTAATAAAAAAAACTCAATTCCAAAATGATACTATAGGCACAAAGGTTTTATTTAATGTAAATATTATTATTAATTATTTTTGATATTGTTGTCATTTGACCCATATTTAATATGGGTTTATTTTCTAATAAAACCACAAAGGGATTTGCAGCATTATGTTAGGAATTGAAACTTAAAATACGATTCCTATTATTCCTATTTATTTTTGCTAATTATAAATGTTATTATTTGCTTTTTTATTAATTGAAGCTATTGTAATATATGTTAAAGTCATCATATTTATAGTTTTATGTTTTAAATATACTTTCATTTGGTATTGTACATTTTTCCCTTACTTGACAAAAGTAGTTAACAAACTTTCGGCATAATGACGGAATTACGATAAAAAACAATTACTAGTGGCGCAAATCAATACGAATACATAAAAGGCGACCATGGTGTAGTAGCAGTGCAATGGTTACACAAACCGAGAGCACGAGTTCGAAACCATTCACCAGTACCAATGTATCATTGATATATATGTACTTTGGTTGTACTGTTACTATGATACAAGCACTTTAGTAGCGGACGCGTGGACTTAACTTTTTAAAGCCACAGGTGGACGCGGACGCGACAGGTGGACGTATAGATGGGCGTCCACCCGCGCGTCCTCGAGTAGGTGGACGCGGACGCGTGGACTTCACTTTTTAAAGTCACAAGTGGACGCGGACGCTCCAGGTGGACGAGTAGGTGGACGCGGACGCGTAGATGGATGCGGACGCGTGGACTAAACTTTTTAAAGTCACAGGTGGACGTGGACGCTCCAGGTGGACTCGGACGCGTAGATCGACGTGGACGCTTTGACTTCACTTTTTAAAGTCATTCAAAACGGTTTGTTATTTTAATTGTTTGTTTGGGGTGAAAGATTCCAAGCGATCAAGCACTCGAGCATTCATGCGTCTTTATAGGTTTACATTTAATTACAAATTTGTTAGTGAAACATATATTTGCTGGCGATTTACATTATTGTGTAGGTGTTCCAGTGACTGTCCTGTCCGCCTGATGTTCGGTTTCCGTGGAGGTGCAGAGAGCGTCCGGTGTAGATGTGGTTGGTCATTGATCCTGCTGGTTTTTTCTTTTAGTGTGTCGAGCCAGGTTCCTGTGGGAGATGGTCACTCCGCATATACTGCACGTGCGTATGCTGTTTGGTATTTGGCTTTTTCCTTTATTGGGCTAATTGGTGTGGGCAGTTTGTGCAGTTTAATCATCTCTTCCACTGATGGGTCGGGCTCCTCGCGTGGTGGTGGTCCTGCTGTGGGTGGTTAAGTTTGTTGTTTGTGGTCTTGCTAGTACTTGGCCACTTTTTTTTGGGCGGCTGCTGATACGTGGGTTGCCGTGCTGCCCTGTGTTTACTTTGGGGGGAGGAGCCGGATGAGCTCGGCGGGGTCGCTGCTGAGGCTGATGGCAGTGGTTCGGGTGATGATGTTGTTGATGCTGTTGGTGATGATGATGATGGCGGCGGAGGCGTCTCTAGCTTGTTCTCCTTGACTGGTACAATATTCGTCTGGTCTGGTCTGCCTGTTGTGGTAATCTGGTCGCCCAATTTTGGTCGCCTGGAATGCGACCAGTTCGGTAAGGACTCGGTTGGTCTTTATTAGCTCCGAGTTCTACTCCCGGCACTCCTTCAGTTGGTCTTCCAGCTGCCTATCACTTGCGTCAGTCATTCCGAGTTTTTGTTTGCCGGTGTTGGTCGCCTGTCTGTTGCTTCTTACCCGTGTGATTTTACAATTGGCTTCTCTGTGTAAATATATTCCTGCATATATGTGTTGGTATCTGCAATATATGGCTATTTGATTAGTTAGCATACAGTGGATGTTCCTGGTTGGTTGTGAGGTGCAGTGCAGTACTTGAAGTATGCTCCAGCTTCTAATGTATTATAGTGCTGTGGGTGACTAAGTGTATTGCGTTGTTGTTTGGTGGGGGAGGGGTGGGTGGGGTGGTTGAGTTAATTTTTTTTAGGTTGCTAACTATGTGGTCTATATAGTTGAGGAAGAAGTCCCTTGTGGTTTGTTTTTTTTAAGGTTTGGATACGGTGATACTGGAGTATCCCCAGTAGGTTGCAGGTTGCTTCGTGTTTATGACGCCTTATGCCAAATCTTGGGCAATGCTGTATTAGTTGCAATAAACTTTGCACGGTGTCGTCGTCGCAGGGGCATTTGTTCGTCTCTTGTTATTTTGAATCTGTGTAAGTATTCTTTGTGGTATCCATGTCCGGTGAGTATCTGTTAGACTGAATCGTGTGTCTGTTGCATTGAGTAAGTGTCTGATTGAGGGCAGGTCGGGGCAGATTTTTCGAGTATGTGCTCCTCCTTGCGCTTGAGTATATTCTCGTTGCCACTCCCTGGCTGTTTCCTTGCGTATGTGTTTCTTGGCGTAGCTGAGTGGGAATTTGGAGTAGTCCGGTGCCTTCTTTGATGTTGCGGCCGAATTGGCGGCGGCGTCAGCTATCTCGTTTCCCTCTATCCCCACGTGCGCTTTTGTCCATATGAAGTTTATTGATCCACTTTCTTAATAAAACAATAGTAAACAGTTTCTTTGGATAAAGGGCATGAGAAATGGTGATTATCATGTTTATTTACTACTTCTGCCAAGTAAGAAAAAACACAGTATAGGTCAGATCAATAGAACTTGTGACTTGGTGCATTTAACATAAAGTACAGTAAAAGCACAACTGTCATGTGAGCTGGGCTGTCATCTAATATTAATCTTAATTTTAACAATTGGAATTTTAATTAAGAACCTAATGACATCCTAAAGAAAACTAGGTTGCCTAGTGCCCATAACCATAGAGCTTGCATGAAGAGAATTGTGGATGTGACAGAACCGAGGAAGTTGTGACTAGTGGCGCTCCATTGTCTCTGCCATTCCCTGTGGGAAAAAGGCGTGACAATTTGATTGATTGATTGACCTAATGAATCCAACCCAAGCAATGGCTTGAATTTATTTAGGTCTTTTTCAAATCTATCTCCATACCTATTTCATGCCCCTAATTCACACAGGGATAGACATTACTTGCTTTCCATTCACATTTTCATATATGCTCTTTGGTTATGTTTACTGTGGGCTCCTGCTATTTGGAGAATGCTCCATATATGTGACAGGACAAAATTATTTCAGTCCTATCACAATAAATTTCACTATCATACACTTGGATAAAAACAAAAGGAGAGGATACGGCATTTGCTTTATTGTTCACTACAAAATGTGGAACCGATACCCCCACTACACCGCAAAGTCACACCTACAGTTGCATCTCCGATTTCTTTAACGAAAGAGATAGACAATTTCGTCACAGTGGAACGCGAGCGAGACAGAATGTATGAGAGTAGGTGTTCCCTAACGACAGTAGGCCGTGCTTTGGTTTCAAGTGCGTCAATAGACGTAGTTTGCCTGTTCAACGCATATTGTGTTCGTTCCGTATCTTCTCCTTTTGTTAAATCAATGATCACGCATGGTTTTATG
Organism: Tinea trinotella; assembly: GCA_905220615.1. NCBI lineage: Eukaryota > Metazoa > Arthropoda > Insecta > Lepidoptera > Tineidae > Tinea > Tinea trinotella. The sequence goes on along the minus strand of HG992320.1, from coordinate 429,640 downwards.
CCATTCAAATCTTGTGGCAGACCCTCTGAGTTTATGAATGTCGACACGTTATTAAGAAACAAATGCTGCCTCACCACTACGCCCACTTAATTGTCTCACTGACCATTTAATTGGGCAATAACTCTCCTCAAATTTTTCATTAAATAATAATTAGTAAAAATCTTGTAGATGTTTAGTTTTGTCAACACATACCTTATATAATGCGTACAATTTAGTGACTGTAGGGTAATATTACAAATATGGTGTTCATAGATATAGTGTCAGTTTTTTTGTTTTAATACAGTTGGCAAATCTAATTATATGTATTTAATGAACTAATATGTATTTCTATTACTCATATTATGTATACACGCATAATATGAACTAGTGTGTTAATTTTAAACATATTATTACATACTTCTGGTTTATTTATTTGCTTAACAGTTGGTGCATGTAACAGTAACAGCCTATTACACGAAACAAATATGCATTCAGGTTCTGCTTCTATAATTAGTGCACAGTCACTCTCACACATATCAACATAAACACACAATAATAAGCAACATCAATATAATGTGTTATAAAGAATTTAAAATGAATGCAATTTTTTTTTTGTATTTAAACTCAAAATGTAATGTAATGTAATTTTGAGTTTAAATATATATTTATTTTGGGACTTTGAACCTAATTTGGTTAAGTCAAATGTAAATTACAAAAAAGAAAAATTAATGAATTAAACAATTTTTTACGGATAACTATTGCGTTTATTTTGGTTTTCATTTAATTTTTTTTTATTCCGAAGAGAATGTTGTTAAGGGAACTTAAACTTTCAAATTGCATGCGACTCTCAACACTCAACCTTCGTTTAAAAATTGTACTACTATTCAATTGCCCCAATCTGGTGAATAGTTTTGTAATTAGTATTTTGCAACTGTATTTATTATTTTTAAGGAACTCTTATTACGTAGTTAATGCCTTCCAAACACATAATCTAAATAAAAAAAACTATTCATAGCTCTGCATTTTGTTTTGCATTATGTACAATATTTTTATATAAATATATAGTCAAGGTTTTATATATGTATATAGTTATATAGATGTTATATGTTAGGTTTATTTATATAATATATAAAATTTGTATACTAATTGCTTTTGTATTAAAATTATAAGGTTTGGTCCCAAAAATGCGCTGTGGTTAATAATTTAGGCAAGATGGACAGGCGACTCCGATTGCGTTGCTACTGTTTCGATACAGGGCCAGGTTGTAGCAATTCGCGTCGCCATTCATTATTGTTAAAGCTTAGCATTTTGTTGAATGTGCCAATTCTATGTAAGTTGTTAGGGATCTCCTTAGTTTTGTTTAAATGTTCACTTTGCTGTAGTTATTATTACAGACAGATTTGTAATGGTAATCCACATTCTAAGAGACATCCTTAAGCAAACTAAAATCCCATAGGGATAGGCAGAAACAACATATTTGTTCAATTCAATATAATTGTGTTTAACGAAATTTGACATTTTAAAAATCACCAATTTTCTGCCCTAGCATGGCAATCCAAGTTGCAAGGAATATCAATTGACACCTGCAAGAAATATTGTATCTTATTTTAAATAACTTACCATGACAGTTATCCTTCTGGTAAGTTATTTAAATGAATTGGAGGTGACTATCTTGCTTCTTGGAATACCAGGCTAAGGGGGGAAGGGCAGATATTAGTATGGGCTAGCCACATCAGTCGGAGAACCGATGTGAAAGAGAAGTTCTTGAGTGGAGACCACGAACCAGAAGACGCAGCGTAGGTAGGCCTCTCACTAGGTGGATTGACGACATAGTAAAAGTCACGGGTAATCGGTGGATGGCGTTCTAAGGGGGAGGCCTATGTTTAGCAGTGGACGTCTTCTGGCTGATGATTATATTAAATGATGGGACCTAAAATTTGTATAAATAGTCTGCGTTAATACTAGTTCCTAATGTAGTAGCATGAAGTCAACTGACAATACTTCCACGAATGGGAAAGTATTTTTTAGGGCTGCCGTTATATGTAGTGCGCTTATGAGTATAATGTTAGTGGTGGCCTTATTGTTATTAATGATAATGTGCGTTCAATTGTAACGCACACAGGTACAGAGTACGTATTATATATATAATTTTGCAATATTTGTTTTATTTACGATTGTTTGAAATATCCAGCTTAGTGAGGACAGGTTGGGCTACATATATGTGTATGTAGCACACCGCCTGGTGTTAAGCTGATGATGCAAAAGGCAGGAGTCGCTGCGCTATGCCGCTCGGCCCGGGTGAATAATCTCTATCTACTTTCAACAGTATGCAACAGTAGCAAAATGACCCTGAAGCTCAACTAGATGGTACATAAAGTGACAATATCAAACTGGGTCATCAAACTGGGCCCACAAGTAGACCCGTGGCAGCAAATATTATTATCTGTATAACAAATGTAATAACTAATCTACCAGAAGCCGCAAGGTAGGTAGGCCTCCCACTAGATGGACTGACGTCATAGTGAAAGTCACGGGTAACCGGTGGTTGCAATTGGCATCTGGTCGTTCGGAATGGCGTTTTAAGGGGGAGACCTATGTTCAACAGTGGACGCCTTCTGACTGATGATAAAATTATTTTAGATAACACGTTTTTTTTCAGTTGTCAGCACTCTTAGACAGCTCTTTTGCTACGTTAAGATTCCTTCGACGATTAATTCTTTAATTCTCTTTTCACCACCCATGCCAAAAACTAGGATCACATGAAGCCATTTCGAGAATTTATTCCTCTATATATTTTTTAATTATGTACAGTTTGCTGGTTGCTATGCAGCAGATGAACAGTATTGGTTTTATGCTAATGATAGAAATGGTGTTTGATATGATACACGGATCGCGCACTAATGGTAGGTGATATAGCCCCGGCAGAAAGAGAGCGCTTACTTCTAAGCTGCGCAGTATAAGGATCGGTAGTTACTACTATTAGAAGAGCGCTGGACGACTACGGTGGAAGCAATTCCGCCTATCTATACATTTAAAATTTATTACACATAATACGAAAAGTAAGAATGTAACAAAACAAATTACTGCGCAGCTTCAAAGCCAGCGTTCTTTTTTCAGCCGAGTCTATACAGATCGCTCTCTAAAACTTGTGCTAACTGAATTAAAGTAAAGTACATTATAATACATTGGATACGTTAAACAAGACAGGCCGACCAAATTGGAGACATCCACAAGAAAGCTAGGTTGCCTAGTGGCCATAACCACAGAACTTGTATGAAGAGAATTGTGAATGTGAAGAAGCGAGGGAGTTGTGTCAGGATCGTGGCAAGTGGCGCTCCATTGTCTCTGTCTATCCCTGTGGGGAAAAGGCGCGACAATTTGATTGGATAACATTATAATAAAAATTAGCGATGACGTCACGCCCAACATATTGTACATCGCACACAAAGCAATAAATAAAACACACTTTTAGATATTAATAATATATTAAAACTATAATGAATATAACAATAATAATGTTATTTGCATTTTATTAAGTATTATAAGTTATTATGGAGGTGAAATAAATGCAAAATCCATTTAATACAACTTGTCACCATCGTGTTATAAACTAGAATAACAATTGTTATTTTTTAAAATATAAATTGTTATAATAAACATATATAATTTAAACAACCCCGAAAGAACCAGGGGTGGTTTTCTTATCAAGGTACCATACAATAGCTAAAGATAAAATTTTAGCAAATTTCTACTTTGTAGATACTGTATGCAATTTACATTAAGAAATTCTACATACAATATTAAATTTTTATTATAAAAAAATGCATATATTCATATTGCCTCAGTCGCCGTCACTATGCCGAACAGAGCCTCTTAATTATACAATTAATGTTTTATATAAAAATATTACATTAAGGTATTATATTTAATTTGACATTAGACGACAACAACTTTGATATTTTATTAATTGCATATTATTGTGAAAATCATGTCTTTATAATATTTAAGAACTATATATATATTTATAATGTGTATATTTTAATATCATATAAGTAGTATAAGTACATATTCTGGCGCAACAAAAGGAATAATTGAATTCGAAGAGTACCTCAGCTATCTATCTCAAACCTCACAACAAAATGTAATAAGTTAGTCATGTGAAATTTCATATTAAACATTTTACGCAAATTCGGCGAGTTTATGAACCGAATTTTCGCCCATTTTAAACTTTTCGTCAAGAGATATATTAAACACGTATTTAAAATGGAATATTTATTTTATTATTTTACAACATGTATAAGCTAATATGATTTATAATATAATATAATCATAGTTATATTGCTATTATATTCATGAACAATATAATTGTGCAATGAATACACAATTACCTAATAGGTCAATGTAAGTATGAACACACATATCACACAGGTCATGTTGTAAACCCACACGGATCACATAACAATATGTATTACACAATCATATTCAGGAATTACTTGATTCTCTTAAAACAACTTTTTTGAGAATCAACTTTTTGACAAACGGGAATGGATTTCATTTTCATAGCCATTAAAGTTACGCGGTGGGCGTTGTGTAATACACATCGATATAAATTGTGTATGTGTGTGTGTGTTCAAACTTACACAGATGTATATCAGTGTGTGTATGTGTTTAGGGATAAGGCCGCCTGCAAGAGCAGTTTCAGTCCGGGCAGGAATGAGGCTCCGTGCACAAAGTCAGCGCCGTCAGCAACGCGCTGCAGAGCTGTCAGGCCGCTGGAGAGATCACCCTGAGTGCACAGCGAGACACACTCGTTTATACTGTCAATGCCGTTCGGTGATAACTGCAATTAAATATAAAGGGATTTTTTTTAAAACATTTCTATACTAAGCTACTAAAGTGCTTATGTCATAGAAACAGGACAACCAAAGATACATTGGTACCGGTGAGTGGTATTGAACCCGTGCTCTCAGGCTTGCGTAACCATTGCACTGCCACTACACCACGGTCGCCCTAATAGAAAATATATCGTAGAAAGTGGCGCTTCGTCATTTCTGATGAAGTATGAAATGAATGACATCAATCAATCAAATTATTAAACCTCAATTTACTGCTATATTACTTCTGATAAGTTATATTAATTAAATTATTATAAAAAACTCAGTTTAGTATCTGAGTTAAGGATGTTATTGAACTCCGTAACCGTAACTGAATCTGTTGGACAAGTTTCGGATGAATTCGGATAGGAGCGAATCCTATTATAAATTAAACATAAACAGGCTTTTACTATTAAAATTCCTTATAAATCTAATATCCGTAAGCGAAACTATCGGATGTACCGAAATAAACAGTATCTGAAACTGGTATAATATTATATCCGTATCTATATCCAAAGTTTCATATCCATAACATCCCAAATCTGAATATCAACAAGCTTAAGTATACTTTTTAATTTTTATTTTGTTTTATTGTGACTCGACATATGACAGCACCCCGCTTGATGTTAAGCCAAAGTGTGGTCCATGAATAATTGTCACTGCTACTACAATTCAATAACTGTGAGTAGCAATCACATCCACTATGCCGGCCTAGATGGAACCGGCAACTTACAAGCTGATCCCGAAACGTGACCAATTCACTTCACGGTCTGTATACTTGTAAGTGGTGGTACTACCCCGGATCGGCAGACTGGGTACCACTGCCTACCACTCTTTAATAACCATGATTTACTCTTTGATTTACTATGTTTATACAAAAATCTTACCAAATTATCTCTTAGTACATCATATAAGCTCTCCAAGCGTCTTTGCACATCGTCCAGCTTTTTCCTCATGTGCTGAAATAAATGTACATAATTATATTAAGTGGATATTTTAATATTGTCACCCGACATGCCTGATGGTAAGCAATAGGGGATGGTGCCAGCGACTGACAAAAACCGTATCAGTGCACAGCTGACTCAGTTAACGTCACTATGCTGGTCAAAGGTGCCTCTTCACGCAATGTTATAGAATGGCAAGAACATATGGGCTGGTAAAGCATTGCACTTGTCGATTGTTCTACAAAGAAACAATACACCTAACCTATTAGTTATAATAAATAAATAAATTAGTTCAACTGCCGATGCGTTCGACAGAATGCGGATGCTTCCCTCGACCTATCACGGGTGTAAAAAGACGAGGTGGGAACAAGTTTATTTTTAAATCAGTGTTAAATAGAAATAATAATATAAAAAAAAACTAACCGGTGATGTAGCTGTTGCAAGGCACTTCTCTCTAAGTTGCTCAAAGTACTGTTGTATGTGCTTATATTCATCAGGCAATGGTGCTTTCTCTACCACTGCGCGGGCTACTTCAGGCTGAAAATGATTCACACTACAGAAGGCTGCGAAAACTACATTAACATTTAAGTAACAAAAGTTTTTTAATTTATAAAAATTGCGCGTCCTGTCATTTGCAGTTGCCAGCCAAAACTCTGCATATACAAAGAATTTGGACTTAAGAAATAGGAGCCCTAAAATAGCTACAAAATACAAACGTTTATACTATTTTCACTTATGGCATTAAAAAGAAGTCAGAAGGGGATGAATATACATTTTTACATTCGTAATTTAGTAAGTTGTCACTAGTTTTGATGATCATTTGACAGCCAAATTTGACACAATAATAAATAACATTAAAATACTTCAAAAAAGGATGACGGAACAATTATGCTGCTACTCTTGCTACCACGTGACTTTTAATTAAGCAGTATTAAAAGTCAACCAAGTGTTTGTAAGTAGTGACAACCTTTGAAAGAAAGGAATTGAAGTACAGGTAGTTGTCTCTTTCAACCACACGTGGTATAAACATAGTATGAATGAGATAAATGACATTGAATTAGTTCTTATTTTAGCACAGCTTCTATTGTTTCCATATTCTTAGGAATATACATTATTGCAGACTGCAGCTACCATCGCTAACTTCTAAATGGGGTTTTTAGTAATGAGTTTTTAGTATTGTAATAACATTTAATAGAAGTGTACTTACCTGCTGCATATTTTGTGTGGCACCAAGTGGATTAGGTGGGAACTGTTGATTGTATTGCTGAGGTGGGGGATTAAATGGTTGAGATGGGGCGTTAAACTGTTGAGGTGGGGGATTAAACTGTTGAGGTGTGGCATTAAACTGTTGAGGTGGGGGATTGAACTGTTGAGGTGGGGGATTGAACGATTGAGCTGGGGGGAATTGTGGTGGTGGATTAAATTGTTGCATTTCTGGTGGATAAGCAGGGTTGAGGGGGATATGTTGAGGTGGTTCAGACCCGAAAAGTGGATGAGTTATTGGCGCTTGGTTTGACATAGATTCAGGTTTTGGCTGAAAAAGAAAATATTATTTATGGTTTATCATCTATAATTTTGTTGTTGTTTAATTTATAACTTTCCTTTACAAATCACGCTCAAACGATAAAAATAGGATTCGTTATACGAGTGGATAAATTAAACAAAAATATTATTTTTGAATAGAAAATAAAATGTGTTGCTATTGGATGGGGTTTATCGTACGTCAGTTCGATCGAAAGTGATTTCACATTCTCGAGTAAGATTAATAACATTGAACATGAAGACCTTAAAACATCACTATTTTCTATTCAAAATAATTTAATTAACAAAATGGCTAAAAATATAAAACTTTCCATAGTTTCAGTTTGGAAATAATGAGTTGTGGTTAAGGTGTTATTAAGACCAGTGTTGCCAATTTAATACGATAAACGAAATAGACACATATAATATATTGGGCTTTGATAATAACAAAAGGAGAAGATACGGCATGCGCTTTATTGTTCACAACAATATGTGGAACCGATACCCCGGTGTAGTGGAGGTATCGGTTACACGTTACACACAAAGTTACACATACAGTAGCATCTCCAATTTCGTTAACGAGAAATTTAACGAAGGAGATAGATAATTTTGTCACAGTAGGACGCGAGCGAGACAGAATGCATGAGATTATGTGTGCTCTAACAGTAGAGTGCTTTCCAAGTGCGTTCAGTTGACGTAGTTTGTCAATTCCACGCGTATTGTGTTCGTACCGTATCTTCCCATTTTGTTAAAGCAATGATATTGGGCAATTTTTTGTCATAAAAATATATTTATTATAAATATTAATTTATTTATAAATCTTTTAAATATATTTTGCAATTGGCAACACTGATCTCTACTAAGTGTGATGAAAAGCTGTCAAAAAGGGACGCACACAAATCAGTCACCTCATGTCCACGTCTGTGTTCTATAATATGTGTCCACTGCCTAGTGCCTGCGTGATGGGCCGACATTTCACAATCATCCTAACATTATAGCAAATTAATATATATTAGGGGAAATCAGTCGCGTTGAGGGATTTAGGTAGTTTGCTACAAAACATTGGATTTCTAAATCCAAAGAAGAATTTTCTTAGAATTTGCGCGAACATAGATTTATAAATGCGGCTTACTATTGCATTAATTACAATCAGAGTCTCTCCGTGGCAGCAAAGCTCTCGAAACGTTGAAATAAATAAAATGTACAATCATTAACACACCGTAATAAACGCGATAATAAGCCGCATAAAATATGTTTAATCCAAAGAAGGATCATACATAGCGGATGGATAAGATTGCTGCTCGCAGACTTTTTTTGGAAATGACTTCGATTCCTTTTTTTTTGATGCTGAGTGCACTCTGCAATCCGATGAACACAATTGATTGCGTGGCGCACTTCGATTCCCAGTCGAAGCAAAAATTTGTTTCATAGCATTTATTTATTTATTAGAAAAAAATGTTAATAAAATAAGAGGGAGACATTTACTCATACAAGTATGCAGACTGTGATGTAACTTAGTCGTGTTCCGGTATCAGTATGTAAGTTGCCGATTCCGACTAGGCTGGCATAGTGTAAGCGACAGATACATAGAACGCTAGGTCTTGGAAACATTGATCAGTCGCCTCCACTCCAGCATAACATCAGTTGGTGTGTCGTTATAATGAATTAAACAAATAAAATAGTGTTACCTTGGGCTTAGAAGTGAGCGGTGGCGGGTCATTCCATCCAGGAGCTGCAGGTTTGATATTTGGATGGACCACTTCAGATTGGTTGTTGTAGTACTGACCATTTACACCGGCCTAATGAAATAAAACATGATTAAAAACAAGTCCCTGTGCACGAGTCCAGACTAAGACAAGCTTCTACACAGGTTATGACCAATGTTCGACATATGACCAATGTTCGCGCAAAATTTAAGAAAATACTATGTCATATGACTTCCATTCATAATTTCAAACTTCGATTGATTCTCACTATATGTGGGACCACAAGTGGTTTTAAGCCAGGATTCTCGGTTTGTGTGTCTATTTTACTACCACTAGACCATAGTAGCCTTATAATAATAAATTAATAGGTATTTTTACTATATTGTAACTGGACACCTGATCTCGATGATAAGCAAGAGTGACGACGACAGAATAAAACCGAGTCGTGTCTGCCCAAGTCGCTGTCACTATGCCGGTGCTTTTTCACGCTTGAAGGGTCTAAGGTTATAGGATGGAGAGAACGCATGGGCCGGTAAAGTATTCCATTTGTCGAGTGTTTTTTACAAAGAAAAGACACACTGAACTTTTTAGTTCGACTGCCGATTCGGTCGACAGAATGCGAATGGTACATGCGACCTGTGTGGGTACATCCCGAAACGCGACTAAGCACTTAACGGTCTGTATACTTGTAAGAAGTGGTGGTTCTACCCCGGATCGGCAGACTGCCTACCACTCTTAGATGACCAGACCCCAAGCAAATATTTGTAATATATTTAATATAATTATTAAATATATTACAAATATAAGCTATGAAACAAATATTTGCTCTTAGTATAAATCGAATCCGGGACTTTACGCGCAACAAACCGTTCGGCTACGCCTTGCCTTCAACTTAACATATCGAGCGACAGAAGAATAACTCACCGAATTAAGTTGCGGTTGATTAACAATAGGTGCTGGCTGTACTGGTGCTAGTGCTTGATTGTGCGCAGGTACCTGCTGTACTGGTGATGCGTACTGGTCATTGTATATTGGATATGGATTATTGTTTGGTGCATTGAAACCATAGTTGCCATAATTTGCTGCCGTGTGCACGGATGGGTCCACTTTGTATTTGGACCTGCCTGTTATGCCACCTGAAATGAAATAAAATACTATTATTATAAATGTGAATGCGAGTTTGTTTGTTACGTTTTCGCGCAACAACTACTTAACCGATCATTATGAAACTTTGTACACATACATATTTTTGGAGGTACAAGTAATATATGATACTTTTTTACTATAATTTCCAATTGACATAGTTTCAGCTGTTTGCAATTTTTATATGATCTATAAATACAAAAAAAAAGGATATATGATATGAGAACCTCCTCCTTTTTTATGACTGTGTTATAAACCTAATTTTACGCGGGTGAATCCGCGGGCACAGCTAGTACATAAATAAAAACATTTATTGTAAATTGGCCTTCTTGGGCTTATTCCCATTGTCGAGTGATTCTACTATGGTTTCGAAAAACATCTGCCGAGAATTATAATAAGAATTCTTTATTGCACATAAATAACTACAAAAGTTTACAAGAGGCGAACTTAATGTCCTAAGGCATTTTCTACCAGTTAACCTTTGGGAGATGTATCTGGTGATTTCTTTAGTGCAGGAAGTGAAAGAAGAAACCATTCTCAGTTCAAACTGTACTGTTCAAGTTTTTGTTCAAAGTTAAGCTAAAAAGTTATTTATAATATTTTACCCAAAGGTTGTCTGAAAGAAATTACTATTTGGACGCCTTTTGTGTCATTATGGATTTGGCTTTTGTCGCACAATAATTACATAAATTAATAATACTGATGAAGTTTGAATTATGCACCAAAAATAAGTTTTTTTTTTGTTATGGTATACATATTTATACAATATTAACTTTGCGCGAACATTGATTATTGAATTAAACACAATTTTATACGGCTTTCTCTATCGCGTTTATTTTTAGCTATTGATTTTACATTACTATTTATTATTCCCACGTTTCGAGAGCTATGCAGCACCGTGGTCACGGTCTCGGAAGAATAAAAAAATAGTAAAATCAGTAACCGAAAATATACGCGATAGTAAGCCGCATAAAATTTGTTTAATTCAATAACATGTTTATAGTAAAGCAGGATAGTTAATAGTGCCTCCATTGCCTAACCTGTGATGCGTCACATTTATAACAGATTCACAGAGTTTTATTAGTAATATAACTTACCAGTCTGTGGGCCCACACTGCTTGGTCTAGGCACTTGAGCGTTTGCTTGCCACGGTGATGAAGCTGTCATTTACAAAAAAAAAAATACATTATTCATTAAAATATTTTTTAAAAATTTACATTTCTATACTACTAACCTACCAAAGTCATTGTATCACGTAAACAAGACAACCAAAGTATATATATCAAAGATACAATGGTACCGGCAAGTAGTTTTGATACCACTATACCACGGTCGCCTTCTTCATTTTAAGTTGTTATAAATAGTGACACAGTCGCACTAGTGTTTTGATCCCGCATTCCAAACATTGCGTGGGTAAAACATATCGTGCTAAAATATATAGAAAGATGGCAAACTACTCATAAACTAACTGGTTGTTAAATTTCAGTACCAAATGCTAGCGCGGTTAAATTTTTGGCCGGCATAGGGATGGCTTCTGAGCCAACCATGAACATTGTAAGTTGAAATTAAAGTTACTCATATATAAAAAGCATCGGTTTTGAACCTCAAATGCTACTGAACCCTTAACAGAAGCTAAGAATGTACGGAACACGGACATACCTGAATTATGATAGTTCTTAACATCCGAATGTGTAGCTCTCTGGCTTGGCTGCTGAAATATACATCATAATTACTAATTATTGTAAAAAATATATACACAAAAGGCTCATAATAAATAGAGAAAAGCGTATAGTGTTATAAATTAAATACAAAATATACTATACATAAATATATATAAGTACTATTTTTTATTTATTATGCATTTCTATACTAAGCTACTAAAGTGCTTGTATCATAGAAACAACACAACCAAAGTACATATATGTGAGGTAGCCAAGGAGGTGACTGCTACTACAGGTAAATAACTGTAAGCAGCCATCACACCAACAATGCCGGCGTAGTTGGAACTGGTAGCTTACAAGTTGATTTCGAAACGCGACTAAGTCACCTCACGGTCTATATCACGCCACACAGGGAGACAAATTTGATAGTTAAGGGGGGCAATTTAAAAATTTAGCTTTGGGTTATTTAAATGCAATGCTAGATATCGGTGACAAATTGAACAAAAAAGGAAAATTCTTAAAAAATGCTGTAATCATATTTTATTTTTATTGTGACACGACATCTGACCTCGACCCGCCTGATGATAAGCAAGAGGAAATCCAGGAGTGACGACGACTGGGACAACCGTCAGAAATGTTAAGCCTAAAAAAGGTTCGCTTGGCCTAAAAAAGGTTGGGAAACACTGGTTTATATACTTGTCAAAATATCCCCACATAATGCGCAGCGCCACCAAGCGTGCACGAGCGGATGTATGAATTACCTTATTCGCGTCGTGATCCTGTTGCAGCGCCTTCGTGAGCCTACTCCTCAATTGGCAATCGTGCGTTGTGGCAAGTATGTTGAGCGCACTCTGCAAATGCCCCTGCGACGATAACATCAACGCGTACTGGCACAACACACGCTCAGAGGCACCCATACACTGCAACAAGTTATATACATATTAGGGATGTTATGGAGCTCCGTAACGGAATTGGATAGAAACATTTACGTGTATATATTACCTGTGTTTCTGGCCTTCGGTTAATGGCAGCCCTTCTCGCAAGCAATGACAATTGGGCCAAAGCAGTCAAGTCACTGAAAACACATTGATAATATTAAACATACACGAACACAATTTACAATATAGTATACATCATAGGCTTTTTTACCTCGAAGAGTGGTGACAACTGATAAAACCGTCTCAGTCTACGATTGCCTCAAGCTGTCACTATGCCGGCCAAAGATATATTTAAATTAAACAACAACACTTTTTTTATTTTTTTACTTTTCTCTATTAAGTAAAGTGCTTGTATCATAGAAACAGGACAACCAAGGTACATATATTAAACAGAGATACATTGGTTGTGGTGGGTGGTTTCGAACTCGTGCTCTCGGTTTGTGTAACCATTGCACTGCCACTACACCACGGATCTTTAATTAATTTTATAATCGCAGCGTGAAGAGGGGTCGTACCAGGCTGGCGTAGTAAACAGCACTTTTTTTTAATTGCATATGTCAGTACCCTGCCTGTTGTTTAACCAAAAACTGAGAATGGAGGCGATCTCTACTACAAATATAGTAGCATTTATTTACTATGACATCCTAGTTGGAAACTTTAAAGCAAATGTTACAGTATGTACACTTAACTTGGGGGTATTCCCCGGATAGGCAGACTGGGCAAATGGCCCCCAACTGTTTGCCTACCATTCTGGATTGCAGTGTAGCTTAACATCATGCCGAATGCCTAAGCTTAATTATGAGAGCAGCGCCCCTATCAAGTTTTACATCGCTAGGCCGGCATAGCGATGGTGACTGAGGCAGTCGTAAACTGAGTCTCAATTTGCAATCATGGGCCCTCTTGGACCTCCCCATGTTCACCATCAGGCCAACTACTGAATGAATGACCTACTGTACTTTTTTCCTTATTTGACAAAAGTGATAGACAAACTTTCGGCATAACGAAAAAAACAATTACTAATGACGCGAATCAATACGACGATATAAACGATATTACTGTGAAAATGGTTTATCATTAATGGGGCACAACATTTGTCATTTGTGAATTTACCGTTTCTATATAAATGATCTTTGATAAAAATAATGTATATAAGTGTGTGATTTTAATAACTTTTGTGCGTTTATTACATTGTGTTACACTGTTTACTAATGTTTTATTCTATAGAAGTTTCCTTAGATAAAAGGGCATGGGAAATAGTGATTGTCATGTTTGTTTACTACTAGTTGTGCCAAGTAAGAATAAACACGGTATAATAAAAAATGTGTGAATTATGTTACCGTTGCTTCTTTCTGCATATATCAATGAGTGCGGAATGGTTGCCAGCGCATATGTAACATATCATGGCGGCGTCATTGTATTTGCTGTCAGCGTCCTTCATTAACTTGTCACCCAATAGTTCTGGTCAATGTTATAAATTATCATGGTTAATGGAAAAAATAAAAATCGTGATTCTACTTAATTATAATTATATTTTAATATCAATCAATCAAGTTGTCACGCCTTTTCCCCACAGTGAAAGGCAGAGACAATGGAGCGCCACTTGCCACGATCCTGACACAACTTCCTTTTTGCTTCCCTCAATCCACAATTCCTTTCATACAAGCTCTACGGTTTTGGGCACCAGGCCACACAGTTTTTTTGAGGATGTCTCCGAATTAGTTGGATAACACCCTTCTGGGTCTGCCTTATTTAAGGCATCTATCCACATCAGATATTAAATTTTATTAGTTTTTTTTGTCATGTTATTATGTGTAAAGCCAAGCCTATCGCACACCGATGCAACATGGCAACTGGTCTCTGAATTCAATAGGAATATATGAGCAGCGCCCTCTATGGTGATGATAAAGTCATTTCTAGAAACGCAACTTAGTCTGCACACTTACATGTAACTCAATCGCGTTTCAGCTTCGAATTCCAGCGAAGCTAACATGACATAGTAGATGCGACTGATTAGACATTAGTGTAATATTTAATAATTATGTTAAATAGTGGTAGGCGTCCATGGTAGACCATCCAGTCTGCCGGCGTAGTACCAACACTTACAGGATACAGACCTTGAAGTGATTTGGTCGCGTTTCGGGATCAGCTTGTAAGTTGCCGGTTAGAACTAGTTGTAGAACTTACAGTTATTGAATTGTAGTAGCAGTGACATCCATTAATGGATCACACTTTGGCTTAACATCAAACGGGGTGCTGTCATATGTCGAGTCACAAAAAAAAGTAAGTAATGAAAGTTAATACATACGGCAACACTTGACCATAGTTTCATTATCGGTGTATGTAAGTATGGCGGCCAGCACATGAGTCCATGCTTGCCCACTCACGCTCGAGATGAGCCTGGCCCATTCCGCGTGCATTTGCGTCACGCCCAAATTGTGCCCACTCAATGCGCGCGTTAATATTGACACGGGATCACTATGCCGGCTCACGTGGTAACGCTGCACACGTGACAATAACTCCGGACTGCCTAAAATGTACAATTATAAAAAGTGATTTTAACTTACTGAAAATTGGATTTCTTGGAAATTAATGTGTTATAATGGTGAAATGGTTATTCGGTAATAATTTTAATCCCGAATGTCCTCGACCAGCCTCAGTGGAGGATGGGCATCAACATCCTCGTAACGTGCGGCGATCCCCAAGCCGCCTGCCAAACGTGGGCATTATGGTACCACCCCTCTCGCCCCGACAAAATACCGATGGATGCATCTTATCGTTCGGAATGGCGTGTTCAGCAGTGGACGCCTTCCGTCTGATTTTTTTTAGTGAAGTTATTACACCACTTTACTAAAACCATTACTAGAGTATTTATTTTTTATCATTCATCCACTGGAGACAAAGCCGTATGGACTATGTTTCCTTTGGCTTCCCAGAATGGACGAACTAAACTACAAAAAAATACCTCTTTCATCGTCTCTTATTTTATAAAAACAAAATCATATCATTTATTTCACATAGGCCATCCGGCTTTTAGGCATTATCAGACAGAGAACAACCAATCACAGAGATGTAGAGACAATTAACTAAGATACTGACACACAGTGCCACGTAGCAAGAGTAGCAAATGTTACGGGCCCCGCGCTCCAACGCCTGTCTGACCGTAATATTATTAAAATTTATTATTATAATATTTAATAATATTAAATATTAATTTAAATAGGGACGTAAAATATATTGCATACCTTTAACGCGAAGAGCTTCACATCCACTTGAAAATTTAAGTCAATATTAAAAGTGTTATCTCTAGATTTGCCCATATTAAATCCAGAAAAGTTTATTTGTAACAGTATTGTTTTATTTATTACCCTAAACTTGAGAACCTAAAGCAAACCAAGGGCCTCTAGACAGAATTTGCTACAGGCCGCGCGCTGGCATAATTCGGCACTGCTGACACACCTATCCTCCTTTCTTACATCCACAATTCGCTTCATACAGAATGTTCCAGTTATGGGCACCCTGCTTTTAATAATAAATAACTTACCGAACGAGGCGATCACTAGTGCGTCTGCAATGCGATTTGACTCCAAACAAAAATCAACAGCCTGCTCTATTTGGCCACAAACAAGTGCGCGACATATAAGGCTCGTGTTATCTGAAAAGTGTACAACATACAAATTTAATAAAATAAACAGTTTGAAATTCAATGACCAATAATGGACCGAATCGAAAGTCCAGCTAAAAGCATCTGCAGGCCGAGCGCATAACTTAATGACAATAAGTTTTGTTTTGACAGTTAAACTCCAAACAATGAGCTTCAAGGGCTTAAAATTTCGACCGCACAACACACTGAGAATCGATGTTCATTTTCATTAACAGTTCAAGCTCATTATTCACTTATTGTCCGAATGAATAAAAGTTGATATTCACACAAACAGCGACCGCGTAACTTTTTGACAAATGGAAACAAATTTCATTGTCCATTGAAGTTACACAGTCGGCCATCTGTGAGTCCATCCTTTGTCCAATAAACTAGGTGATATTTATAAACGTGCTTGTATCATAGAAACTAGGCGACAAAAGTATATATATCGAAGATACATTGGTACCGAAGTGATTAGAACTGGAGTCTCTTGATTTAAATGACCATTTTATTGCCACTAGACCACGGCCGCCTTATGTTTTGCATTCCACTGCCTGTTATGCATCGGCGCAGCCGTGAACCAAATCTTTTTTTTTCCTTAATGGGACTCCCCCCTTGTAAGTCCTTCAGGGCAAGACTCCTTGTAAGTTCCTCCTTAATTGTGACTCGACATTTTTTCCATCTGTTTGTTGGTAAGTATGATAGAGATCCAAGTTTGCAGACGACTATAAACTCAGTTCACGGCTGCCTCAGTCACTATGCCTGACAAATAACAAAATTTCAACAACCCACCTTCTCCATTGGGTATAATGACATTAGTGACAGGTGTCATGTCATTTATTGTTGCCAACTTTCTTTCAATCAATGTGTGAGCATCCTGAAAATAAATTACATTTATTTTATATTGTGATATGACAGAACCCCGCTTAGTGTTGAGCTTGAGTGTATTTCATGAAATGATGTCACTGCTACTACAATTCAACACTTAGCAGTTACATCCACTATGCCGGCTAGTTGGAACCGGCAACTTACAAGATGATCCTGAAACGCGACTAAATCACTTCACGGTCTGTATACTTGTAATATATTATATCACAGATACAATCTCACCTCTGTATTTTTAGTTGTATTCAATCAACTTTTTACTGAAGGAACGCCCGTCTCTTTCCATCAAATATTAAATCATTAAAGATAGAATGAGATGGACGTTCCTTGAATGAAAAGCAAAAACAAGGCACTTGTGGGTGTGACTTAGAATACAGATGTTTGTGTTCCAATTATCCGTTTTAAAAAATTGACAGCTTCTAGTTTATAAAATAAGCCCCCAGTAGCAAATTAATTTTGAGCACAAAGTTTTAACAATTTTTAAATAATTAAATAATAACCGAGGATCGAACCCGGGACTCACGCGTAACGTGTCGGTGCATTAACCAATTCGCCAATCGTGGTTACCAAAATGGCGTTAGTAAATGGCGTGGTTACCTATCATCTGAGCCTACATGCAAATTATTGTCAATAGTGTTTATACTTACGGACAGGTCTGTGCTCGTGTCAGTTGATAGCTCTGCCTCCGTTTCAGTGGATTCACCCTTTAGTAGCGTTAAGAGAAACAGTTATAACAAAATTTTAGTAAAGAATATTAAGGTTAATTACTAGTTTTAAAAAAACCGTTCATGCTTTGTTGTAAAGCAAAATCGTGCAGAGAAAATTGAAGAAAGTGTATAGAGAATATTTTTTATACAAATTTTTACAAAGCTAGAAGACTTATGTGTATTAGACACTAGATAAGCGTTCAAAGGGGTTAAATCGAAAATGTGATGAATACCTATTTAAATATATGAGTTATAACTATAATAGCATTATTTATATATATATATATATTTTGTATGCACATTGATTTGTAGTTGTCGCGTACACTTTACACACATAAATACATACATACATTCATTAATTCATACAAATTAATATGCAAACATAAATAATACCAATTCCGACTTTATTGGCATAAGAAGGCAGAGGCTATGATCACCGATCATAAAAAATGAGCCGCGTCTGTCAATACCGGAGAACGCATGGTTGAGAGGTTATGACAGTGGATTGTTTGTAAATCATTTCATGTTTTCTTAATGTAAAATAAAAAGCTGTGAGTAGTTGGGAGTCTCTAATTTAATTCCCCAAAAGTATTCTATTATAACTTTAGAGAGTATAATTTTTTATTATCAAAAGCAACAAAATGTAATAATAATTATATTAGTTTGTATTATATATATATATTGTATAACTTACTCTACTTAATCCAGCAATGCCGCTCGTAATGGAGTCAATATTCTCCTGTTGGACATCATTATTTAATTGTGGCTTACATTTTGATAATAACTCGTCCTGCTTTAATCCTACAAATATAATAATTAAAACTATTAAATTAAGTTATTAAACTATTATTTAATGAAACAAAATATGACTTATTTATTAACATTTCAATTTGACCTACCTAACATTTTAAAACAAATTAGGCTAATATTTTCTGATAGAGAAATTTAAAAAAAAGAATTAGTTTTAAATAATGTGTCATACTTTGGTTGGTTAGTTTTATTAAAGAAGGCATACAAATAGATACATAATACAAAACATATTTAACAATTAGGTTTACTCAAGCTATAAACAAAACCTTGACTAAAAACATATTAAAAAATCTCTGATTAGTGCCATCGCCATTTTATTCAATTCTGAATTAATTGTACGAACCTAGTAAATTGATAGCTTCCTGCTTGAAATCTGGCAAAAAGTTGGCCCTCAAAAAGAACCACAAATATCTCCAACTTTGCTCAGAACATGCGTCACCTTCGCGCAGGCATATACTGGAGGAAACAAAACATATTTATGTTAGTATTTCTTTCTATTGTGACACGACATTTGACCTCGACCCGCCTGATGATAAGAAAGAGAAGATCCAAGAGTGACGACGATTGTAAAAACCGAATCTTTACGATTGCCCCAGTCGCTGTCACTATTATGTCCAAAAAATCTCATCCTTTCATTTCATCTTTAAATAATATCCAAGTTTGTCGTCCATACTTAGCCAATATCTCGTCAGCAGCTTGATCCTGTGTACTGCTTGCCTTTAATATTTCATTCAAATCATTACATTTCTCTATCAATTTAGAATCAGTCACGACCTACAATGAAAATATACATATCATTATTACTTTTTTATTTTTTTTATTGTGACTCGACATATGACAGCACCCCGCTTGATGTTAAGCCAAAGTGTGGTCCATGAATGAATGTTACTGCTACTACAATTCAATAACTGTGAGTAGCAATCACATCCACTATGCAACTTATATGGAACCTATATGGAACTTATATGGAACTTACGAGGGCGGTTCATTAAGTACCCGTGTTTGAAGACAGAGGGCGTTCCTGAGTGAAGTTAGTGTTATCATCGTGTGCTGCCATCTATCAGACGGCGCTAATATAAAATTCAGACTGATTGATAGGTTAGTTTCGATTTGGCAGCCATTCGAGTCAGACGTGTTTCGTGATTTTCGTTAAGATGGAAAAAGAGCAGTATCGTTTGGTAATTCGCTTAATGTTTTTTGATGGGAAAAAGTGCGAGGAGATAAAAGCAAAGTTGGATGCTGTTTATGGAGACACGTCGCCATCTATGACCACAGTTAGATATTGGTTTAACGAATTTAAACGTGGGCGAACATCCGTTTTTAATGAGGAGCGACCAGGACGCCCGGCAGACGTGGTTACCGAGGAAATCATTGAAAAAGTCCACAACATGATTCTCGCTGATCGACGAACGAAAGTCCGCGAAGTAGCTAAGGCCGTAGGTGTGTCGACCGGAACGGCAATTAATATTTTGCATGATAAGTTGGAGATGAAAAAATTGTCGGCCCGATGGGTGCCGCGATTGCTCACGCTGGACAACAAGCGGATGCGGCTGTTAACTTCAGAGCAGTGTTTAAGGCAATTTAAGCGAGATCCTAAGGACTTTTTGCGTCGAGTTGTCACCGTTGATGAAACCTGGATTCATCATTACACACCATAAACTAAACAACAATCAAAACAATGGATTTCTCCCGGTGAATCTGCACCAAAGAAGGCGAAGACCGTCCCATCGGCCGGTAAGGTCATGGCGACGATTTTTTGGGATGCGAAGGGCGTCATCCTCATGGATTTTTTAGAAAAAGGAAGAACGATCACTGGACTATACTACAGTGAGTTATTAAACCGCTTCGACAAAAAATTAAAGGAGACACGGCCACATTTGGCGAAAAAAAAGGTGTTGTTTCATCACGATAACGCACATTCATCTGGTGTTGTCGCGACCAAACTGCATGAATTGCGTTATGAATCGCTGCCGCACCCCCCGTATTCACCCGATTTGGCTCCCTGCGACTTTTTCTTGTTCCCTAACATGAAAAAATGGCTCGCGGGAAAAAAATTTAGCTCAAACGAGGAAGTCATCGCCGGGACAGAGGCGTATTTCGGAGAGTTCGACAAATCCTATTTTTTGGAGGGGTTAAAAAAATGGCCGGAACGTTGGGAGAAGTGTATCTTACTAAAAGGGGACTATGTTGAAAAATAAAAAGCATTTTTTTGAAAAAAATCGTGTCTTCATTTCTAACACGGGTACTTATTGAACCGCCCTCGTATATCTTAACTTAGATGGAACCGGCAACTTACAAGCTGATCCCGAAACGTGACCAAATCACTTCACGGTCTGTATACTTGTAAGTGGTGGTACTACCCCGGATCGGCAGACTGGGTACCACTGCCTACCACTCTTTGATAACCAGACCCGAAGCAAATATCCATCTCTTTTTTTTATTAACAAATATTTGTAATATTTAATACTATTAAATATTACAAATAAAAGCTATGAAACAAATATTTGCTCCGACCGGGGATCGAACCCGGGACTTAACGCGCAACAAACCAGTCGCTAAACCGTTCGTCCACGCCTGTCGTCATATTACTATACTAATAGCGCTTCGTAATATTCGCATGACAATGAAATTCATTCCTATTTGTCAAAAAGTTACGCGGTCGCGTATGTATATGTTTCAATGAGCTTTAACTGTTAATGAAAATGAACATCGATTCTGAGTGTGTTGTAGATTCAGGCAGATAAAAAGAGGTAGCTGGTTTTGTTTACTTAATATTCACATTCGCGGACTTGCAACAAACGCAGTAGTCCAGCGGTCTTCTTTTATACCTACATCACCTTCTGCTGTATATTTTGCAATACTCACTTGGCTAATATAAACTAATTTTTGTGAACCTTGTTCTTCTGATGCCTTCTCAAATGTCACCAATTTGCCACCAAACTGAAATATTACATTAAAATTAACAACATTCATTCCTGTAATACCTGCATTGGTCAGGGGAAGCATCCGCATTCTGTCGACCGAATCGGCAGTCGAACTAAAAGGTTCGGTGCGTCGTTTCTTTGTAGAACAATCGACAAGTGGAATGCTTTACCAGCCCATGTGTTCATTCCATCCTCGATCCTTTAGGCAATGCCATTGGCAGGCATAGTGATGGCGACTGGGGCAGCTGTAAACTTTTTGCACTCTTGGACCTCCTCTTGTCTACCATCAAGAAGGTTGAGGTCAGTCAGAATGGGGAAATTACATGGGCTGGTATTGAAAAAAAGTTCTTCCTAGAAATGAGGCGCCCATCCTTTTGGTTCGACCACCGATTCGGTCGACCTATGCGGGTATCACGGGTGTAATAAATAGGTAGGAACAAGCTCTTTGGAACATTCTACGTAATAAAGGCGACGATGGTGAATTATAATCCGTAATAAAAGCAAACCAAGAGAATGGGTTCAAAGCCACTCACCGGTACCAATGTATTTTTGATATATGTACTTTGGTCGTCCAGTTTATATGATACAAGCACATTTGGCAGCTTAGTATAAAAATGTGAAATAAAAAAAATAAAGGTGATAAATGATGTTGATAGGTTTGATATTGAAATGTAATTGCATCAACTTACAGCAAACTTGGCCCTGACAGGCCGTTGTATAAATAGTGGTGGCGTTGGCAATTGTGGTGTTTCGTGTGCATTCTGCTTACTTCTATTCACATTCGGCAGTGAGCCCAATTCAGCGATCGAACCAAACGACTCTAATATATTGCTTTGCGCTTGGCTCGTCTGAAAATAACAATTCAAATTTAACAATCCAGCAATGTTGGATTAAATTGGATTGAAAATCCAAGTGAATTTTTTCCTTAATTAAACATTCACATTAAACAACAAAACAATCATATTGTAATCAGTCAACTCCCACATCTCCTACATTTCTTTTCATACAAGCTATTAATCAATGTTTATAAGTACTAAGATCCATGCTTTTTTATTGAATTTAAAAAAATTTAGCAATCCTTTGCGTTAATCTTCTTTCATTCACCCAACCCATGGCTCCTTTGGCGTGACAATTTGATTCATACTTCAATCAAAAGTAGAAAATGTGATTTGAATATCGAAGTATTAGGGAAGGGTTGAATGAATGAAAGAAGATTAACGAAAAGGATTGATTAATTTTTTTAATTCATAAAATAGCATGGTCCTTGGTAGTAGTAATCCACATCAGATTTATAAATTCCTTTTGTCTATCTATTTCCACTTAGCCTTTCCATGTGCCCAAACCATCGAAGCATTTTTTTGTTAATCCTTGTACCTACATCATTAATTAAATAAATGCAGACATATTAAAAATTTACTAGTAAATTACAATTAATATAATTTAGCTAAATAATGAAAATATACACTTACATATTCCGGCTTTGATCCTCCAAACAATGAATGCACTTGGCATGTCTGTGAGACCACTGACAATAAGCCAGGTGTCCGTGGACTCCAACTAACATCACTGATTGATTCCACACCAGAATATAATTCCTGCACATGTGAACTAGCCTGTAATAACAATTATAATTTATTATTAATATTATTTCTATGAACTCATTACTCTTTGCAATCTCTGCAATCTATTGTTGAAGGACGGCATAGTGGATGTAACTGCTACTTAGGTATTTAACTGTAGTTTAGTCATCTCCGTTCATGGACCACACACCAGCTTAAAATCAGTCGAGGTAGTGTAATATGTCGAGTCACAAAAAAAAATTAAGCAAACATCTAATAAGCTGCATTGAACTGTCATGATTATAGTTTGATCATTTCGTACATCTAAACTATGCAAAATATAGGATATTTACCAAGCACATTAAAATATTGTTCTATCGAACTATTTTATTGTACATTTCACACTTTTAGTACAATTAAGCACAAGTCCCCATACAAAATGAATGATGTCCTTTCATTTAATTTGTTTTACTAAAACAAATAGTGCAGTCTGTATGACAGAAAATTTTGGATGTGAAGGAAGCAAAAAAGTTGCATAAGGACTACAAAAATTAGCGCTCTGTTGACTCTGCTTACCCCTGTAGGAATTTAGGCATGCAATTAAGAGGATAATTATATTGTAACAATTTAAAATTAATTTAGTATAGATTTGCCTGTTTGAGAGCTTTCTTAGCGTGGCAGGCGGAAAAATGGAGGCAGAGTTTCAGACTAGCGATTGGTAAGTAGGCTTAAGTCCTTTGTGACATCCATTGCCCTCATTTTCCCTTCTGCCCAATTAAATATTATAAGGAGCCATTTAATTATAAAATGAACATACCTGTTGTGCATTGGCCATTGGTGATATAATAACTTTGGAATCTCTTCCGGATGACAATAACAATGAACTATCAAAATTACTCCACGATAATGATAACACGCCACGGCGGTGACCGCTCAGCGTACACAATGGGGATGATGCCAATCTGGGGTAAATTTATTACATATGTATATTATACAATCATTAGAATCACTATTATTTGAATATAATAATGTCTAACCTCAAATCCCACAGTTGTATAACAGGATTGAGATCATCCTTTGATGCAATAACCAGTTGTGTTGCTATCTTTGGATGCCACGCCAAAGCACCCCATTGACAACGGGTTTCCGCATCACTTAATTTCATTATTGGCTCATTCTTACGGAGATCCCAAACTATGCAACGGGAATTGAATGTTGAACCCAATATATGTTGCACCTGAAATGTTACATACAATTTATTGTTGAATCAACAATGTCATCTACATTATATATATTGGCTCTGCTGACAGATGACAGGTTCATAGATAAGTATGTAGATCTCAGCAACAGCACAACCGGAAATCAATTTAAATTTAATTAAAATCATTGCAAAATGAAATTAATACATTATTTCATTTTGCAATGATTTTGTAAGTAAATAGTTTATTAGTTTTTATTATTAGTTTTTTTGTGTGTAATTTATATGTTTTAATTTGTATATTAATTAGTATTTAAGTTTTATTGTAAATGAAGCTAAATGCATGCTGTGGTTATCTTTAACTAAAACAACACTTAGATTTAGGATTTTTCGTAATTATGTTGCTTGCTTGTATCCATGTATATTCTGTTGATGACCCATTAATAAATAAATATCCGAGCAATAGATTTTATTGTAATGGAATGAATAGCATGGTTTCAATATTATACAAACCTGTGTATTCCATGCTAATGCCTGCACAGTTTCTGCAGGTTGAGGTTTAGCACCAGGAGCCATGGGCCTAGCTGGTCCCATTAAATCCCATATTAATATCTCACTCTCTTCAGCTCCGGAAGCCACCAAATTCTTCTGATAAGGGTTCACATCCAACGCAGTGACTGGACCAGTGTGTTCATTACAAGTTGTCAGCAATGCATCTTCAGATTTTTTCAATAATCTATCAACACTCCATAATTGAATTGTCCCACCTTCAGATCCTGTCACTATCACCCCAGTGCTGGACCACACCAGTTTGTGAAATCTTGACAAGAAAAATTTATTATTAATTTAAAAGGTTAATAAAAATAAGCAAAAAATGTAATTAACATAACATAGTATTAAACAAATATGTTAAAATATGACATCTGTACAAATAAATAGATATTATATTTTGTAAGGCAGAGCGGGGTCACTTAATCAGCATTTTGTTCAAATCAGTGCAAAGTGCATTCAAAGAAATAACTTTAAAAAAGTTAATTTAAAATCAGTAGTTTATTTATTGGACTACATATTGACATCAATTTTTTTTAACAAATCCGTTGTTTACTATACTAAATTTACCTTAAAATAAAAACAGTCAAAACGGGGTCACTAGAGCCATTGGGTTATACTAACTTGTCACATTAAATATATGAAACATAGAAACAAAAACATAATGAAATATTAGACTTTTCTCATAGAAATGAAAACAAACTCAAATAAATTTCGTATTGAAAAACAAAACCACTTTAATAGTTTAGTCACTGTCACCGTTCATGCAAACATAAAATGCACTGAAACCAGAAGTGCACTTATCATGAGCCCAATCTCGGCAACTAGTGCAACGTTCTCCTGACGTAACAGAACCAACAGTATGCTTTCCTATTATTGTTTTACTCGGTTTCAAGACTATCGGAACACCAGTCTCGTCAATGTTCCATATTCTTGAAGCTGTGAACTGACACTTGTCCATAACTGTATCTAGCTTGTCATAAAACAAACCGACGTTTGTTTCATTAAATGATGTCGCCCTTCCTAAGCTGGTCTGTTCTGGTTTTCTAATAAACAGTTCACTATTTCTCTTAAGAAAAGTGGTGAGCCAATCCTTTCCAGCTAAGTTAGAAGTCATTTGAACATGGCTCATTCGTCCCCAATTGTTTTGTCTCAAATGACTCCTTCCCCGATTTTCATTTAATATGTTAAATAACTAAAAATGTGTTGAAAATAATTTATTTATGAAACTTAAAACATTAACAGCAATCATGTTAAAATCACAATATACTTACTTGATGACCGTATGATATTATTCATAGTTTTTAAACCAAATTTCAGTGGCACGGTGTTTTTTACTTTTAGCACTAAACTTCCATCATTACGTGCTCCTACCCAAAATAAATGCCGGCCGGTGAATAATGCAACAGTGGCACGGGTCCCTCAACCCTTCGCTTCATCTTATACCACCCGCCCGTAGATATCACACACCATGTGCGTAATACTATAGGTGGAGCACTAGACCCCGCGGCTCAACAGACCCCGCTCTGCCCTATACATCATTTTTCAATTTTTAATATTATAGCTTACTATTAATTTATGTATTAATTTAATTATTGAGCCTGGACGGTAACAGTTTTCTAATCAAAAAGATAATAAGAAAGCCAAAAACTTACTTATATTTCGTCTGTAAACTAAATTTTTTCTCTAAATCATATCCCGGATCGCGTAAATTTAGAGAATAAATATCTAAAGAGGAAGCCGAGTCGAATGTTGGATCGATCTGTTGCGCTGCAGTGCCGGTCGCTAACATCACCGGATAATGATCCTCCGGCGACCAGCACGCATTCACACACTTCTTTAACTCTTTAATCTTCATTTTGAACGCCTTCCCTTACTCTAAAAACAAAAACATAACTTAAAATGAACCCCATAAAACTGAAGACAGCGACCTGTTTATTTACTGAATTATGTCACACTGTTTTAGTCATAAAACCTCAGCATATATAACTTTAACAGCGCCAACCGTTTGCCCACAACTTTTATGTACAGTATTAATTAAATTATTTTTGTAAATACTAACGTTTTAAAATATAAATTCACAGTAAATCGTCATCAACACCAACTTGGCACTTCCAATGTGTTACGTGGCGTATAAGCCGACCAAAAAAACTCTATGAAAAGTCACTTTGACATAAAATTGCGTTTCGAATATCTCTATGCGTGCTTTAAACGAGACGGTAATGAAAAAATGAACATGTTGTCATGGAAACCAAGATTCTGTTAATTTGTAATTTTTGTATTTGATTAACGCCCAGATTCGATTTATGTTTATTCAATTATTTAATGTTATTTCTTTGTGATGGCTAGAGCACCTCTTCTGATAAGCTCAGACGAGTGGTCGCGAGTAGTAAGATGGACTGCAGACCGAGAAGACCCAGAAGCTGCTCGAATACGAGCATACGTTAAGAAACTTGATGATGATAGTAGAGAAATGAGAAAGGATTGGCCGAATTCGGTTGAGGTATTCCTAACTAACTTGCAAGTCTTTACACCATTATTGCTAATTAGACCTTTATTACATTAATCTTATTATTTTAATTATCCTTCTGTATCTGGGTATATTTATTTTGACTAATCAATTGTAGCATTCGGTTGCGATTGCCTCTGGCATTTTGGTCCTTTTGCAGAATGTGAATAAACGCCTCGAGGAGCTACGTCAGGCGCGTATTCGTGGTTCTGAAGAAGCCAACATGAATTTCTACAGAAACTACGTAAAAAGGAAACAAGATGAAGAAAAGCGTATGATGCGAAGTGCTAGAGACGTTGTGTTTAAAAATAAAGATGCACCAAAGATGTTGTTAAGGTAGCAATGTTTTTTTATGACTGTGACTAATCAAAATCAACCTAGAATGAAACCCACCTTTTTAACAAAGTTTATACGAGTATAATATGTTACGCTCAAAGACTGAAAACTTAAGCGAAATATAGCTCACAATGTGTTGTTTTATGACCAATGAATTGTGCATATAAGGGTAGCGAGGGAGTTGTGTCAGGATCGTGGCAAGTGGCGCTTCATTGTCTCTGCCTATCCCTGTGGGAAAGAGGCGTGATTGATTGATTGATTGTGACTCTTATGAAACGTTCACGACACGTATTGTGGTAATCACAGAAATAAAACATAGCGAAATTCGTTTCGCGACGACGGCGACGTGTTGTGGCAATTAAGAAAAAAGTGGCCAAGTGCGAGTTGGACTCGCCCATGAAGGGTTCCGTAGCAGCAAGTTGCATAATATAAAAGTTCTTGTAGTTCGTTGTAACTGATCAATTTTTATATTTAAGTTGATTGAATGAAAGGTAAATTGCGGTTTACGATTTATGACGTTTAAAAAAACTACTTACTAGATCTCGTTCAAACCAATTTTCGGTGGAAGTTTGCATGTCATGGTAATGTATAGTAAGGGAACGAGCTTAATGAACGGGCTAGGAATGTAGCTGTGACGTCATGGTCACGTGTCTATTATTCATAATATTCATAGTGAAGTAAAATGCAAAATGTCGATAACAATAAACACACACTTTCCTTAAAACGCAACTAGATTTAGTTATTAAAAATTATAAATGTGTATTTAATTGAAGTATAGACATTAGACAGCAAAAATTTTTAATGAATTATATATTAATTTTATTTTGAGAATAGTGACTGCATGTTTTTTTTTCTTTTTCACACATTTAATCACGTTTCTAATAATGATTCTAGCCTGACTACGGATGACGACTCTCTTTTATTCAATTAACTTACTAATTTTTCAATAATCAAACAAAGAAAATATGGACACGTTTTTATCGATATTAAATGACATAGCCGGCTATGAGCGTCACTACAAGCGGCCACTAAGATACGAGTGTTGGTCGTTTCACGCCCCACCGCACCTCAGTCCCCGAATTCATTTAACTCGTTCCCCAACTATACATCATATATATATTTTTAGTTGTATCATTCTCTTATTTTAGAAGTTACATGGGGGGGGGGGGGGGGACACATTTTTCAAACTATTCAGTTTAGCAAAAAATGATACTACAAACCTATATCATTTTTTAAAGACCTATACCATATTAGATGACGACGCGCAATATGGGTATTAGCCTCGAAACGTTTTTTTTTATTGTGACTCGACATCCGACTTCACCCACCTGCTGGTGAGCAAGAGGAGGTTCAAAAGTGCCGACGACTGAAAAAAAAAACGAATCGGTTAACGGTTACCCTAGTCGCCGTTACTATGTCAGCCAGAGGTGCTTTTTCGCGCATAGCTTGAAGGATCCCTATAAATTTGGATGGAAAGTACACATGGCTACAAAAAAATGACGCACCGAACCTTTAATTCGACTGCCGATACGGTCGACCAGTATGGGGGGTATCACGACTATGAAAACACGTGGTAGGAACGAGGTTTTAAAGAGCTCGAAAACTTATCCGTGGTATAGGCGATGGAGAATGCACAAGCCGCCATGACTGCAAAGTTGCAGGCTTCGCGTGACCTCTGTATCAACTATAATTCAAACAAATGAATCTAGGGCACTGAGAAGCTAAAGCGATTTAAGCCTTATACGCGATGCTCTGGCGTGAATAAAGAATCCACCGCACCTTGTTTAGGATGCCAATGAGGTCCTAATGGCCCGCTCGATGTGGGCTCTGTCATCCCTAAGATGTCCAGTCTGTCCGAGGTACCGAGCGAGGTGTTACAAAAAGAAGGAAGCCCCCTAAGAAAGAATCCCCGTTTACCCCCGTATTCTCTAGTAAACGGGGATTCTTTCGTCGAGAACACGCACATCTGAGTTTTGTCTGCGTTGAACTGAATCAGGTTCTCGTCGGCCCGGTGGGTAATACTCTCTGTGCGGGGCGGGCAGTGTAGTGAGCATGCACCGTGCTGTTGTCTGCATAGCAACGAATGATAAGATGGATCCACGATTTTTTGTGCACGTTTTGATAGCTATTCTTAGGAAATATTTTTATCCAGTAAATATTATTTATTGGGCTTACTCTGTATTGGGGGTATTTAATAAATTCAATTTACATCCTGTTCGTGGTGATATAATTAAATGCTTGAAACTGCTTTTCATCATTGCCACAACACGTGTCGTGAGCGTCTTCATAGGATACAATCCACAATACGAATTTGGCAATATGGATGTTTTAGGAGCTATATTTTCACTCAATGAGCGTTTTCGGTCTGTAAGCATAAAATATTCAAATAAATAAAAATAAAAGCATATTCGTAGCGCTGTTCTGGAGACAGTTGTTCAGAAAGAGCGCCAAGTTCAATTGGATTTTAAAAAGAAGCTTCGTGTGGCAGAAGTTGAACAGAAGCGACGTGACGATGACGAAATCATTAGGAAGGCAGGGGAATGGCACAAAACAAGGAAAGAAAAGAAATTAAGAAGATTTGAAGTTAATAAAACACACCAACAGGAACTTATTGACCAGTAAGTTGATCATTTGTTTCATCGAACAAAAAACACACTTTGCACAAAAAGCCTATACAATTATAGAATATATTGATGTAACGAGTTGTTGAATACATAGATTCTACACTAAATTAGCTTCTCGACATTGTGACTCGACATCTGACCTCGACCCGCCTGATGGTAAGCAAGAAGAGGTCCAAGAGTGCCGACGACTTCAAAAACCGAGTCTTCACGGCTGCCCCAGTCGCCGTCATTATGCCGGCCAAAGGTGCTTCTTCACGCATCGCTTGTAGGATGGCGAGAACACATGGGCTAGTAAAGCATTCCACTTCGATCGACAAAATGCGGATGATTCCCCCGACCGGGTATTACGGGAGTATTACGAGGTAGGAATAAGGTTAAGGAGCTCCTTAGAACATTCCCCGTGGTATAGGCGATAGAGCACCACGCAACATACTATAATATGTGTACAGTCAGACAATAGACGGCACCAATTTAATGCATTGACTTCATGCGAAATCAGCCAAAACTAATTTAGCGCATGCGCGTTTATATTTGAAATGGTGCTTATTTATTAGCAGCACTTTGTATTGTCACGCCGATGTAGTATTGTATACAAAATGAGGAAGTGACTAAAACAATATTTAGGTAACGTACGTAATGTTGGTTGTTTTCAGGGCTCGCGAAATATACGAAAGAAAGCGCAACGAGTACGAGAAAGAGCTGATACTGCAGAAGCAGGACCACAAGAAGGCACAGGAGGAAATGGATGAGATAGAAGAGTTTGAAAAGAATTTCGTAAATATAGTTTTAATTATCAAATAACATTTGACGCACTGCTCCCAGTTGAGAATAAAGATAGATGGATTGAATGGATATTAAAATTAAACATTTACACGTTTATTGGGAACGTGCACCACGGTAGCGACGCGTAGCGTTGGCAACTTTTACGGAGGCTGTCAAATAATGACATGTAAACAAAAGTAACCATAGTCTGTCTAAGCCGAAATGACGCGCCCCTCCACCGCACACTGCGCACACCAGAAAATATTTAATATGGATGCAACACACCGGAAATGCAATTGTAATTGGTCATTCAGTTGCTGGTTGGACACAAAAGGAGGAGCACGCTGAAGAAGTATAATAGTATAGTTATTATAGAAATATTTGCATTCACATATTTAAATAAACTAATAAATTGGAGGGGAGCGTCATTTATAGTTAGACAAGCTATACGCGTGGTTTGTAAAGGCCCTTATAGTAATCGGTCGCGATTACTATGATCAAATTATAACAGCTTTCAACTTATTTATTCCTTTAGTTAGGAATGATGATTTTTTTACGATATTTTTACTAAATAAAGAAAGATCGAATGAATCTTGTTTAGCACAATTTATCTCAACATGAAGTTATCTTGTGTCCTAAAAAATATAATGATAAACTGTACATGTATAAAGGTCATCATCATCGATCACGATTACGCGCAGAGATAGACAGAGACAACGGTCCACTTTCTACGATCCAGCCGCAATTCTCTCGCTTCCTTTGCACCCACAATTCTCTTACCTTATGATAACTACAGACCTCTGCCTTTTTAAATATGTCCCCTATAATAAATGTCCTTTTTTTAATTGTGACTCGACATATGACTGCACCTCGCTTGTTGTTAAGCTGGAGTGTGGTCCATGGATGGATATCACTGCTACTACAATTCAATAACTGTAAGTAGCAATCACATACACTATGCCGGCCTAGTTGGAACCGGCAAATCACGTCACCGGGGGTAGTACCACTACTTACAAGTACTCGTATACAGACCGTGAAGTCATTTGGTCGCGTTTCGGGATCAGCTTGTAAGTTGCCGGTTCCAACTAAGCCGGCATAGTGGATGTGACTGCTACTTACAGTTATTGAATTGTAGTAGCAGTAACATCCATTCATGGACCACACTCCAGCTTAACATCTAGCGGGGTACTGTCATATGTCAAGTCACAATAAAAAATTAATAAAAATTGCAGCGTGCTGAGACAAAAGCTCGTATATGGAGAGACATGGAGCAAGCGCGCGTTGAGTTTGAGAATCGTCGCAGTGAGCAAGCCGCACGCAATGCCATGGATGACCAACTTATTGATGTTATTGTCAACTCACGGCGCAAAATTGATTGCAAGATGAAGGCAACTGAGAAAGAGGTAACTATTTTACATATCCACTGTACAACACTTTGACAGAGGCAATCGTATGTATTGAATCGGTTTCATTTTAGATCCACAACAAGCGCCTCCAAATCCTGGATGCAATCAGCAAGAAGTTGGTGTCAGGTGATGCAGCAAGAGATGAGAAAGAGAGACAAATGTGGGAGAAAGCACACAAAGAATTGGATAATGCGTAAGATTAACCAACAAGTATAGGCAACAAATATATTAGATATTCGCATTTCTGTTGGCGAAATCTAACTAAAGGTCAAAAGTATATACAAAATGAATTTGCATCTGTAATGACATCTCAATGTTCAAATTGTGACATCAATCAAAGTGTCTCGCAGGTGATAGGCAGATTTATTACAATAGGTATAAATAAATAAGTGAACAGTCGACATAGTGAAAGTCACAAACAACCGGTTAATGCAACTGGAATTTTGTCGTTTGGAATGGCGTTCGCAAAAATCATGTATTTCATAATAAAACATTTACTTTTTTATTATTATAAGATCTGCAATGAAAGAAGAAGCGTTGAAGCAGAAAGAAGCACGCATCAAAGCTGAACGCATTGCAGATAGACAAGAATACCTGCGCAAAGAGGAAGAGAGACTAGAACACGAAAAGTCCACGAAAAACTATGAACTGATGAACAGGTAGAGGGATTATTTAATGTAATCGTGATGTGGGATGTGTGGTAATGTGGTTTCATACTGTAATGTATTATTTTATTTTGAGCAAAGGAAAGTCAAAATAACGCTTCAGTTTACGGTTGTCACTATGCCGACCTAACTGCGCTAATTAGTCAATCAATCAATTAATTAAATAAAATTGTCACGTCTTTTTCCTACAGGGATAAGCAGATACAATGGAGCGGTCCTGACACAACTACCTCGCTTCCTTCACTTCTCTGGCCGGCATAGTGACGGCGACCGAGGCAGCCGTGAACTAACTCGATTGTTTCAGTCGTCGTCACTCTTGGATCTCCTCTTGCTTATCATCAGGCGGGTCGAGGTCAAATAAAATTGTACATAGTTTTGTATATTTCGTACACTCTAAAATATCAAACACCTTCCTGATAATGAAAAAAATGGAAACATATAAATGATTAATCATTGCATAATAAGCATGCTTTTCTTAGATTCAAGAACACTGAGATCAATGAGGCATTCAAGAAGCAAATAGAGGAAGAGAGACAAAAGAAAATAAATGAATACAGGGAAACAATACTTAAACAATGGGTCAGTTAGGACATTTATTATATTATATATTAATTAATTTAGTCTATATGTATGTAACTGAACTCTTCCTAAACATTTGGACAAATTTAATTTGAGACTGCCGGTGGGCGATTGCTCAATCTGCTGCCCAGAGGTGACACCAACGACTACCAATTCTATACTAAGCTACTAATGTGCTTGTATCATAGAAACAGGACAACCAAAGTACATTATATCAAAGATACATTGGTACCGGTGAGTGGTTTTGAACCCGTGCTCTCGGCTTGCGTAACCATTACACTAACTGTGAAGTTATATTACAGAAAGAGCGTGACGAAGAAGAAGCTCGTGTGTTGGCTGAAACTCGCATGTTCTATGGCCAACTGACGAGTGAAGGTTTCAGAAGGAATGATAGAAAAGTGCTGAATCATGCTGAACAACTGCTGGAAGAAGCAAAACAACAAGAGAGGCCCGATTATGCATTGAGGAGAGCAATTCATGTAAACATTTCTTTATGTTTGAGACACGACATCTGACCTCGACTTGCCTGGCGGTAAGCAGGCAAGTCGAAGGAAGGCCTAAGAGGTGACGGTCGCCGTCACTATGCCAGCCAGAATTACATACATTTATATATTCAATATGAATATTAAAGTCATAAATTCGTTGCAAACTTAATTTGACAACTTTCGCCTATTTCACCTTAAACACTATCAAAATTGCCACCCAGAGATAGACAACGGAGCTTCACTTTCCACGATTCTCACAAAAGAAAAAATAAATGTTTATTAATTTTTGCTAACGCACGTTGAGGGCCCTGTTAAATTGATAAGGCAGATACGGCGGTAGCTACGACTAGGGTTGCCAACTTTTTTGACAAAAAAAACGTATACCATTGTTTGAATAGGATAAAAATAAAGTATTTGGAAGAAAAATAAAGTATTTTTCAAATTTTATGCCTTAAAAACGTATTTTGTGTGCTTTTAGCATTTGCTAACAATTTTTTGCTATTTTTAAATATTTCAAAGCTTGTTTGACAATCATCATTTAAAGGAAATCATTTATTTTGGGCTTCTATGACTACTTTTGTAATGTCCGATAATAAAAAAATATACAAATAGTAGTTTCGATACGTGTATTGATAAAACTAATAACAATTTTGGTTTTAATTGCAGCGCAATTGAGTTATTTGGAAAATAAGATATGGATTTTGTAGCATCTGTCAATCAACGCTACATTTGTTCTACTTTGAACTGTCATAATTATAGTTAGATGATTTTGCATACCCAAACTATGCAAAAAAAAGATATATTCCAACTACATTGTAACATTTAAGCCCAAGACCCATACAAAATGAATGATGTCCTTTATATACTTAAATAAGCAATTCGTTTGCTACGCAATCAAAATAAAGTATTTTCACATACTTTATTTGTATGCAAAAGTATAAAGTATAATTACCAAAAATAACGTAAGATACGTTATTATAAAGTATGGTTGGCAACCCTAGCTACGACCCTGCCCCACATCCTTCTACGGTTATGCAGTTCCTACCTCTGTTTGTCTTTAATTTTATGATGAAATACGTTCTGGGCCATTCCTGTCTTACCCATTGACTTACCTCTGATTTAAGTCTCTTGGAATTATGTCTAGAAAATTGACAAATAAAACCGAGCTTTTATTTTAACCCCAAATCTTAATAGGCAGTTGTTGGTAAGTGTGAAGACCGTGATGGGACTAAGACGCGTTCCCGGATCAGTTTGAAGGTTGCCTAAATTATTCAAGGTCTGTAACGTTTGTCCTTCCATTAGCGGATATGTCGTGCAACAATATAAATTATTTTTCTGTCTTAGGCTATAGGTGAATTTTGACCTGGACTTGCCTGATGGTAAGCAATGGGACGTCACAGAATGCCGACGAATAAATTGTTGTTTTTG
Source organism: Tinea trinotella (assembly GCA_905220615.1). NCBI lineage: Eukaryota > Metazoa > Arthropoda > Insecta > Lepidoptera > Tineidae > Tinea > Tinea trinotella. The sequence continues at coordinate 393,808 of HG992320.1, read as the reverse complement.
TTTTTCAGAGATATTGTAAAATCAATAGATTATACCCAGCGCGTCATTTGCCCAAATCATTGCGAGATGTATTTCCAACCTATGCACCCACCGATGGTACTAAATTTGACGATGAACAAGAAGAAGGGTAAGCATGAATATGTTTATATTTATTTACCTTTATTTAACAATTTTACAAGAAATTAGAATTATAACCAAATATCAAGTAGTTGGCGCTGCAAATTAAGCAAATAAGATCTCGTGTTTGATATTTTGACAGTTGCTTAGCGTATTATCACGAACCAAATAAATAACGACTCCTGCGCTGTGAGAGATCTACCTTTTCCAGTCTCGATAGTATAGGTCATTTTTGTGAAGTAATTTAGCTGGCTACATTATCTGTAAAACAGACCAACAAAACAGGTCGTATTGTAGATCCAGACAAAGAGCACTAGAATTGAAACTTGTTACCCACTTACTCTATGTATTACGAATGTGTATAAATATTAAAATATCAGTTATGTGCACGACTGTAAACAATGCGCGAGTAGCTCCCACTGCAGTCGTCCAGCTCTCTTCTAATCTGTCTATTCTTATACTGCGCAGTTCATATGTCAGCGGTCTTTTTATCTGCATACAAGCACTATGTTATGCACACGTGCTTCATTGACTCATTTGCTGCGGCCGCGAATATTGAGTGCTTATGAATTGTCTGTCAGTTGAATTTGCATGAGCTACATTAATTTGTACAGCCCTCAGTCTTTCGTTTGTCAGTGGGTTCTGTTAATGTGAGATTTCCTAATTGCCTCTATATTGTTCACAGCGATGAGACGGTTTATGGTGCTCAAAGTCAAGAGGTATTATACCAATTTCTGTATCATATTTTATTAATTAATACAAAATGCGTTTTAAATTTTAATATATTTCATTTATTTTCAGACTATAATATCAAAAGAAATGAAATCTAAGGAGTAAAAAAAGGCATTTGTTTTATCAAAAACGTTTATTAAACTTTATTTTTTCTATCTATTCATTACTAAAATTAGAGAACTTAAAAGAAATGAGGTTTTTCTGTTATGTGACTAGATCATCTAGGATACAACAGATATTACTGAGTATTGCTAATAATATTTGAATAGTAAAAGCCAAAGTTGTCGATAGGATGTCAGACGCAGCACCCCTTTATCGACTTTTGTGGCGTAGAACTGATTATCTACAAAATAATCAGTTCTTACTTCTACGTCGTCGAAGAATCAACAATTTATATTTTGAACAATCACTCTTTTAAAATCGTTATAAAACGAAACAATACTTAGTAATACGCGTTATCCTAAATTTATAGTTATTTAATAAAATAAAAATCAAGAACATATTTTTTATTTTCCAACCTGGCAACATTAAAATATTATATGGCAAAATATTTCACAAAACACTATTTCATTACAAAATTAATTTGTTAATTTTAACATTCTTGTGCTTAATAAATATTTTTGACAAAAATGTGTAACTTAAAATTTATTCTTAAAAATAAATCTTTGGTTATGAGATTGGATTTTGTTTTCCCATTTCCATTTTTTGGTTATAAACCATTTGTATTATTGTCATTATTTTGTTATTGAGCAATATTTTGATTATAGAAAAATATATTTAATAAAGCGTTCGTTCGCCACTATGCCGGCCTGTTTGGCATAAGTACCAATAGTTCTATATACTATATGTCATAAAAGGTGTACACAATTGTAGATTATACACGTGATAGACAATATATTAATATATATTGTGAGTCAACATCTGGTCTTGATCTGCCTGATGGTAAGCATGATGGAGGCCCAACGACTGAAAAAACTGAGTCAGTTCACGGCTGCCACAGGGCACATTAGGCATTGCCGGCCTAATGTGATTCTTCACGCATCGTTTGAAGTATCCAAGGTTATAGGATGGGGGACACTACATATAAAATACATTGGAATTAATCATATTTGTGCAATTCCACAAAGTACATTCACCCCTGACTAATCATAAGCGTGAGTGTACACAATTTTTCTGTTATACAACAAAAGTATATAACAGAACTATTGGTACTTTACATTATTTCTTATAATATCGAAATTCGGACGTTTCAACCTTACTTGTAACTTACATAATTAAATACTAATTAGAACTTTAGAACTTACGTATTCTCTATTGGATAATATTTTAGAACTAATTCTCATACAAAACACTTTATTTTCAATAATTCTTCATGTTCCTCTCTAAGCACTGCTGCTGTCCTGAACTTGTTTAGAAAGCCAGAAACGCTCTGCTGGGGATGGTGAAACAACAGCTTAATTGTAATGTTCAAACTTGCACACATTTTCAAAACAAAGAGTCCCACTAAAATATTAAATTATGCGCGGGTAACTTACAATAAACTATTCTAAACTGGTCAATATGGCAAGAATTATCATAATTATTAAATACTGAATCTTTGCATATATGTATCAAACTAAATAAAAGTCACTATTAAAGCTGAATAACTGTTCTATGTGCTTTTTTAATTTAAAAAAAGTTTGTTTTTAAAAATAAACTTCGGTATTATACATAATCATAGTGTCCTAGTCACTCATTCTAACAAAAACACATTATTACATTCTGCTTGGGATTCCTTAACTACACCAAATTCATCTGAATATATATATTTATAGCCACTCTATAACAATACACACTAGGCGGAGTGGTAACTAATATTAAATAATAATAATACTCATTAACACTTCTACCTGTTATAATATTATTAATAATAATTTTAGGATGTTTACATACAAATGTCAACTCATCGAACTATGTTTCATTTTTATATTTACTAAGTTGGCAGATAAACGTCGCCAAACGTCGCTGCACTTTTAAACGTCGCGTTGTATAAAATTTTACTATATGTAAAAATTTAAAATATTCTTGAGGTTAATTAATTTAATTTGTACTTGTAGATCTCAAACGATTTATGACTTACTTAGTTATTTAACCTTAAAAAAATTGACGATTATTAAAGTATCGGTCCGCCACTTGCCGTCCATTCTGTAGGCAGGCATAGCGGATGTGACTGTCACATGCCAGTCGTTTCTGTACATAGAGTACGAATATAAAATTATCCCTTCGCAAATAAAAGTGAATGAATTATGAATGCAAATAAATTTATTATTATAGTTATTATATTAAAAATATTATAAAAGGTACAAGTAATTATAAAAACAAAAACTCAGTCATTAAAAAATAAAATAAAATTAAAAATATTCGTTGTAAAAAATAAACTTATCATTTCATTATGCATTAAAGTGTCAAAGTAATATGACTCTTAGCCGCATTAAAATAAGCACAATATTTGAGCATACATCGGCAAACATATGAAACAAACGCACAGAGGAAGTACATTACATTTGTACTTAAAAAAAACAATTCTTCAATCGCAGTTTTATGTTTTGTTTAAGTCTACTCTTATACTATCCTCCATTTTGTTCAAATATTTGTCGGTCCCTAAATATAATGAAGTTTATAAATTAAATACTAAAAAATAAATTAATTAACGCACATTATGTTCCTAATTTTGGCACTACGACAGGTGAGAAAATGCACTTATTCACAATGCATTTGTTATGAAGGCAAACACTACCATTGAGCTATAGCTGGTTGCAAACTTTATGGCCACTTCCGAAGTTAGCTCTCTCGCCTACGTCGGCGTCTAACTTGAGAGCCATCATTAAGCTTAGATTGAATTATACGCTACATAGTATTTTCTTAACTTTAGTGCGAACATTGATTCATCAATTTAACAAATTTTATGCGGCTTACATACGCGTTTATTTTTGGTTATAGATGGCTGCAAATGTTGAAATAATAATAAAAAAGTGAAATCAGTAACCAAAAATAAAAGCGATAGTAAGCCGCATAAATTTTGTTTCATCCATGAATTGTTTTTTTTTCTAACCTACGTCTAAATTGCCATTAGATTGTCTGGTTGGTTTTTAGTAGCGTAATACAATTTTAACCAATCAAAACGCAATAAAAACAATTCTCTAATTGTCTAATAAAGTTTACTGGCAAAGAATGCTACACGGCTTAAGTCCTGCCTTTTATATGAAGGAATAAATATTTATTATATTAGTATTGTTTACTCGCAGTAGTGTTTGCCATTTAGATAATATTAAAATAGGTTTTAATTATAATATTAAGTTTGTACTAATCATAATTATAATATTTAATGCATATTATGTAGGTATGTTGTGTTCTCTCTTACTCTCCTTGGTGTACTGCGAAAATAATAAAATATATTTAAAACAATTTATAATTTAACAATATATATATATAAACTATTTAGTCTTAAATTAATTTTTTTCGGGTGTATTTTTTTTAAATCGTGATGCGACATATGACTTCTATTTGTCTGATTATATGACGCCGACAAATAGAAACCGTCATATTTTACGGTTGCCTCAGTCGCCGTCACTATGCCGGCCAAAGGTGCTTCTTCACGTTTAGCTTTAAGAATACAAGATTACAGAATGTAGAAAACAAATGGGCTGTCAAAGCATTCCAGTTATCGATTGTGTTACAAATAGGCACCAGAATGCAGAGTATCACGGGAACGAGACGAGGTAGGAACAAGGTTAATTAATGTTGACTAATCAGATTGGATTTGCCTATCCCTGTGTACATTGGGGACTTTATAGTGTATGTATTGCTCTCCATTCATGATAGAAACGCGTAGCGCATTAGTTAGCACACCAGTCCGTCACGCGCAGTCCCGGGTTCGATTCTCGGTTTCATAGCCTTTGTTTGTTATATTTAATAATAATTGAATAATACAAATAATAGAAAAACAGAGACGTATATTTGCTGTTTGTCTAAGAATAGTAGGCAGTGGTGTCCAGCCTACAGTGTACTATAAATACCGTAAAGTGGCGTAGTCGCGTTTCAACATGAAGCACAACATTGATATTGAATGTATATAAGCATGCACTTACCTAAATTGTAATAAATCGTCCCTTTGTGTTCTGTGTGGTGAGTGGAGTGTGAATAGTTGCGAACGACTGACACTGCGATATACTGTGTCCATGGACGAGGGGACAACTCTGAATAATAATAATATATATTAAAAGTTGGCTCAGGATCGTGGCAAGTGGCGCTTCATTGTCTCTGCCTGTCCCCGTGGGAAAGACGCGTGACAATTTGTTTGATTGATAAAAATGTATCTCATGTGAAAGTCTATTTTCTCTATACTATTTTTTTATACAACGCGTGCACGTGTGATAATTTGGTTACTGTATCCATAAATTGCAAATTAATAAGTCAAATTAATTTGCAATTCAGTGTAATTTGTTAGACATAATCGCTCGTCACTCGCGTTACTGATCGCTAGTGTCGTGACCACCCAGAGCGGCGATACTCACCACGCCACTCTACTGCCGCCCCGCGCTCGGCCGTCCCTAATTTCGTGCCTAATAGAGGTGACTTATCAACAGAACTTTGGTATTTTCTTAGATTTTGCGTGAACATTATTGAATGATATATATTATGTCATGGATTGACGAAAGGAATTTATAAATCCTATGTGAATGGATATGTTAAACAAGGCAGGTCCAAGAGGGTAATTGCCAAATTGGAGACATCCTCAAGAAAGCTAGGTTCTAGGGCCATAACCATAGGGCATGAATGAATATGAAGAGAATTGTAAATGTGAAGGAAGCGAGGGAGTTGTGTCAGGATCGTGGCAAGTGGCGCTCCATTGTCTCTGCCTATCCCTGTGGGAAAAAGCCGTGACATTTTGATTTGATTGATTAATAAATTAAATAAATGTTATGCGGCTTACTATCGCGTTTATTTTCGGTTATTAATTTTATATTTTTTTTATTCCGACGTTTCGCGAGCTTGCCATCATGATCTCTCCGTGACCACGATGGCTGCAAAGCTCTCAAAACGTCAGAATAATTAAATTGTAAGATCAATATCCAAAATAAAATGCGATAGTAAGCCGCATAAAATTCGTTTTATTCATCAATTAAACTATGACTTGTATGTTGGACGTAGCTATGATATAACATCTAGCAATAAATGAATTACCTGCTGGTCACTGGTGTGTTTTGTGTCTGTGATATTAATATATTATTAGTGACCACCCTAGTGGCGACACGCCGCTGCACCAAATACCTCATGCGGCATGTTATGATCACACACAATGCCACAGTCCTGCAATAATAATTACAACATACAGTAATTATTTAAAACGGAGACGAGATAGAAGTTTGTTACTGATTAATTTACAAGTATACAGACCGTGAAGTGATTTGGTCACGGTTCGGGATCAGCTTGTAAGTTGCCGGTTCCATCTAGGCCGGCATAGTGAATGTGATTGCCAATCACAGTTATTGTAGTAGCAGTGATATTCATTCATGGACCACACTTCGGCTTAACATCAAGCGGGGTGCTGTCATATGTCGAGTCACAATAAAAAAAGGTCGAGGTGAGATGTCGAGTCACAATCTAATAAATGTATACATACTTGAATAGTTTCTTTCCAGTGGGTCGCGGCGTGTGTTGTATTCCAATCACATGCAATTCCAATTCCTTGTAGCCACTGAGCGCCCTTTGCAAATATTTCTTTTGCCACACGAGCGCTTTGCGACAACTCTCCAAGCGCAGACAACGGGAATGGAGGTAGCGCATCTGTAATATATTATTTAACATCATCATCATCATCAGCCAGAAGGCGTCCACTGCTGAACATAGGCCTCCCCCTTAGATCGCCATTCCGAACGACAAGATGCCAGCTGCATCCACCGGTTACCCGTGACTTTCACTATGTCGTCAGTCAACCTGGTTCCGGTTCTGGGTCTCCACTCTAGAACCTTTCATCCCCATCGGTTGTGATTATTTAACAGCCATTAAATATTGCAAATATTTGTCAATACTCGTAAAAGAGGCGGATATTTACTTCGGGTCTGGTTATCAAAGTGTGGTAGGCAGTGGGGCCCAGTCTGCCGATCCGGGTTAGTACCACCACTTACAAGTATACAGACCGTGAAGTGATTTAGTCGCGTTTCGGGATCAGCTTGTAAGTTGCCGGTTCCGACTCGGCCGGCATAGTGGATGTGACTGCCACTTACAGTTATTGAATTGTAGTAGCAGTGACGTCCATTCATCCTCCAGCTTAATATCAAGCGGGGTGCTGTCATATGTCGAGTCACAATAAAAAAAGCCTCATTAAGACGGCCGTGGTCAACGCTAAGTAAGGGACCAATGTATCTTTGATGCATGTATTTTGGTTATTTAGTATAGATACTCGTATGTAAAATAAAAATAAATCAAAATAGTTTTTCTTATTGTGTTTGAATATATGACAGCACTACGCCTCTTGTTAGGTTGGAGTGCGGATCACGAATAGAGGCGACTTCTACTACAGTTGTCAAGTAGCAGTCGTATCCACTATGCCAGTCAAGTTTGAACCGGCAAGTTTCCATCTGATCCCAACTATAACCACCAACTCGAAACTCACCAAATCGGTGAGTCTCGGTTTGCGTGACTACTACAATACCACGGTTATACTAAAATTATCACATTTCATGAATAAAGTTATTGTAATAATTATATTTAAAAAGTTGTCTGAATGCCATTTTAGTAAAAAAAAAAAATGTTAAAAAACAATTATGACGTTAATATGTCAATCAGTCACAAGTCAAATTGAACAGTGAGAAATTATGTCTTGGATTTTGTAAATATTATATATTTTATATACAATTTATTAAATAACTTAACTTTAATAATAAATTTTAGTGCATTTCAATATCAATGGACAACAAACATAAGAATTCGTAAGGATTATTATAATAAACACAAATATATATATATTAGCATGAAATCACAGAGCTTGTGCATGTGAGGGAAACGAGGGAATTGTGTCAGGATCGTGGAAAGTGGTGATCCATTGTATCTGCCTATACTTGTGGAAAAAAGCGTGACATTTTGATTGATATATTAAGATTAATCTATCTTAGCTATTATAAGAGATAATAACAAAATTATAATTATTGGCTTCACGGAATGTTGAGTCTATCAAACGTTGAAATAAATAGCACTAGGCGCTGATAAGGGGCAAGAAGAATTTTGAAGATGTATAAGGCATCAATCAATCAAACTGTCACGCGCCTCTCCCGCAGAGATAGGCATAGACAATAGTGTGCCACTTGCCACGATCCTGACACGACTCTCTCTTCCCTCACATTCACAATTCTCTTCATACAAGCTCTAAGGCATTATAACATTCAAATTTGTCAATTAGAGTTAAAATTTAAGTGGAAATAAAAAATGATATATATGTCAACTCCCACAGGGATACGTAGAGACAACGGAGTGATAGTTTCCGCTATCCTGACACAACTCTCTCGCTTCCTTCATATCCATTTTCTTCATTAATATTTTAGGGTTATGTGCACTGGAGACCCCTAGTTATTAAGAATGTCCCAGATATGATAAAGGAATACTTTTCTGGGTCGTCCCCGTTTTGTATGTTCACTCGCGTTTTATTTATGAATCTTTTTCGTCAATCTCCTTGCATCTATTCTTTCAATGTGCCCGAGCTAGTGCAAAACACCACCTTCCTTTATCATAGCCACTACATCTTCTTTGAAAACTAAAATTTATCACGCAATACGAGAGCACGGGTACAAAGCCAGGTTGACCTGTTTTATGATTCAAGCACTCTCAGTAGCTTGTATAGAAAAGTACCAATGAATAAATAACTTTCATTGCAGCAGCATGAGCGGCGATCACCCATCATTTACAAAATCTAAGCTTAACACCAAAGATGACAACGGGGTGCTGCTCGGCCGCAAGTCCATGTGCAAGATATCACCAGCGGTTAGTGCATGTATTGTTACACACAGGCCCATCCACTATGCCGGACCAGCTCACCTAATACAGGTAAACAACTGCAAGTAGTAGTCGCATCCACTATCCGATAGTTGGACCCGGCAACTTTCAAACTGATGCCGAAACGCGACTGAGTCACTTCACAGTCGGCAGACTGGACACCATTGAATAAAAGGTATAAGTTGTGTCAGAATCGTGGCAAGTGGCGCTCATTGTCTCTGCCTATTTCTATGGGAAAAAGGCAGAGACAATTTGATTGATTGATTGAAGTAATAAATATTATTTTTTTATTGGCAGTTGTCAAATATAGAAAAGAAAACATCCTCTGAGACAATTGTGACACCCGACAATAAAGAATTACTCAATGGTTAGTTTGATTATTAATTCAATTACTAAGACACGTTTTAAATGTTCATTATTTACATTTCTATGCTAAGCTACTAAACGTACTTGTATCATAGAAACAGAACGATCCAAAATACATACATTGGTACTGGCAAGTGGTTTTGACTGGGGATTCTCGTTTATATGCATATTATATCAAATATACATTTGATGTATTACTCATTATAGACCCGGATCACAATTTTTGAAGTTATTTGGTGTTGTTTGTCAAAAAATCGACAAGTTTAATATTTGGTCCGTACATCCTTTAACCTAAGACCTAACTTAAGCCTTCAAGCTAAGCGTGAAAATGCACTTCTCACTGTTATAGTACTGACGACTGAGCACCTTATATTAAGTTGGTTTTTAAGTCAACAGCACTATTTGGCCTACTATGCTTAATAACGGGCATACTCAAACTCCTCTTGCTTATCATCTGGCGGGTCGAGGTCAAATGTCGTGTCACAATAAAAAAATGTCTAGGTCAAAAGTAGCGTAATCATAATTAAAAAATGTAATTTCAGCGGCGATGGGCAGTCTCCGTTGGCCGCCATATTTGTTGATTGTTTGGATGTTTCTATTGTTGGTGACCCATTTGCTGCATTGTACATTGTCTGTCATTACGTTCCTCTTACCACATGTTAAGTGAGTTCGTCAATTGTACTTTTATGTGAATAATGAGGGCGGCATAGTGGTCATGAGATTGTTATCTTATATATCAATTTTATCGTGACTTCGCATAGTAAAAGGCGGAGACAATACAGAACCTATTTCTACAATCCAGACACAACTCTGTAAATCCACAGTTCTCTTCATACACTCTATGCGGACCCTTATTTTTATATAACAATAACTTAATTAAATATTTCTTTTGGCCGGTATAGTGACAGCACTCCAGCTTAACATAAAAAACGAATGCTTGACTAACACTTTTCTTTGTAGAACAATCGACAAGTGTATTGCTTTGCCAGCCCATGTGTTCTCTCCCTCCTTTGGGAAGCACCTTTGGCCGGCATAGTGACGGCACTTTTGGATCTCCTCTTGCTTATCATCAAAATAAAATATTCGATTCGCAGGTTTGCGTGTGAGTTGTGCCGCGAGTGGAGCGCCGCCGCCCTTAAGCACAACGTGCGTGTGTGGAGTGTGCTCTCTGTGCTGGTGTGCGTGTGCGCGTACAGTGTCTACTGTGTGCTGTACGCGGCGCACAACATGCTCGTGTGGGCGATACAACCGCTCGCTGCCGGCGGCAGACATTTCGATCACACGGAATACGATGACGAGTAGCTATAATAAATGTTGTTGGCACTTTCATTGGCACTTTCATTGGCAGTTTCAATTGTTGTTTCCACGTCAATCAATCAATCAAATTGTCACGCCTTTTCCCTACAGGGATAGGCAGAGACAATGGAGCGCTATTGCCACGATCCCGACACAACTCCCTCGCTTTCTTCACATTTATACAAGCTCTATGGTTATGGCACTAGGCAACCTAGCTTTCCTGAGGATGTCTCCGATTTGGCAATAATGTATCACGTAAAAGCCCACACATACAACCTTAAAGTAGTGAAGCACATATCACCATAGTGAGCAATAGGTTTTTTTTTATTGTGAAACGACATCTGATCTCGACCCAGCTGATGATAAGCAAGAGGAGGTCCAAGAGTGACGACTGTAAAAACCGAGTTAGTTTACGGCTGCCTCAGTTGCCGTCACTATGCCGGCCAAAGAAATGTACTAAGATTTGTACTTATTCACACATAACAAAGATATGCTTCACCTTCACAACCAGACAGATATGTTTTTTAATGTGTAAACATGCTTCAAATATGCAACAGTTTAGGACTGCATGAAAACGAGTATACAGTCAAATTAGCTCGGAGACGTTTTTGCATTTGTAGTAGTGCGCCTAAGAGCGCGTTTCCATTATGTCGTGGCGATAGAAAAAGATGTTACAATCTCCTCCTAAATTATGTTTAGTTTTAGCTTAAAGATGTTTTTGCGTGTGTCCAAGAACATGGGTGATTTAAAAATACGTTTTTTTTTACGTTGGTCTCAGTAGCAGCTACGATATCCCCCACCAGAGTTGGTCACGCATCCAATATAGAGAATGGATGCGGATGAGTTAGTCGATTGGTCGACCAACGACGCGTTTTTCGACTAAAGTTTGTAATATAAATATTTCTATAAGGCGGCTGTGGTCTAAAATGGTCTCATAAACCAAAAAACCCCGGTTCAAATCCACTTGCCGGTACCAATGTATCCTTGATATATGTACTTTGGTCGTCCAGTTTCTATGATGCAAGCACGTTTAGTAGCTTAAGATAGAAATGTAAATAAAAATCAATATCATAAACTAAACTATCAATGCCTCTATATTTCCACAGGGATAGCCAGAGTCAAAAAATCAGTTTTACCGATTCTGAAACTTTTGTATCGCTTTCTTGACAACCACATCTATATACTAATGAATAAATACAACATACCGCAGTATCCTTTTCAGTTGTTTGTGTGTTGTCTTCTAAATGTCTCAGTCGTGCCTCCAATTGACGTTTGTCATTCATCAGTCGTGCCACCTCAGTGTGCATATCACGTGGCGACTGAGCCGACTGATACACTTCCAGGCATTGTTTTAACGTTGATATTTCACGGGTTAATTCACATTTGTGACTTTCAAATTCATTCTAAAAATATCATAATACATTTAAAATGTGTGATGAGCAAATATTTGTTTCGTAGCTTTTATTAACAAATATTTGTAATATTTAACTACATTAAATATTACAAATATTTGTTATTAAAAAAAGAGGCGGATATTTGCTTCGGGTCTGGTTATCAAAGAGTGGCAGGCAGTGGTACTTAGTCTGCCGATCCACGGTAATATACCACTTACAAGTATACAGACCGTGAAGTGATGATAAAGCAAGAGGTCCAAGAGTGACGATTGAAAAAACCGAGTTAGTTCACGGCTGCCTCAGACCACCCACCGGTACCAATGTATCTTTGATATATGTACTTTGGTTGTCTGTTTCTATGATACAAGCACTTAAGTAGCTTAGTATAGTATAAAAAATATCAGTGCCAGCAGTCGCCTTCGCAAGCAGTAGAGATACACAACGAGTATGTCGGCCAAACCTAAATAGTGACCAGGTGATTTTTATGTTAAATGATATATCTGAAAATATTCTAAGGTATATTAAAATATCAATGTAGACTCTCCGTGACCACGATGGCTGCAAAGCTCTCGAAACGTCGGAATAATAAAAAATTGTAAAATCAAAACCAAAATAAACGCGATAGTAAGCCGCATAAAATTTGTTTAATTCTATAATCAATGTTCGCGCAAAATCTAAGAACGCGCAAAATCTAAGAAAATACTATCAATGTAGATCTTAATACCACCGTAAACAAGACGATCCACGCGGCGGAAGATGTGGAGCCTTAGAGAGGAGTAGTGAAGAATACGAACGAGAGTCACAACCCTCAAGACGGAAAGAAAAAGTTTACTCAGATATGCATTCCAATAAAATTGTAAAATCAAAACCAAAATAAACGCGATAGTAAGCCTCATGTTTAATTCATTAATCAATGTTCGCGCAAAATCAAAAAAAAGTACTAATGTTTATTAAAATGTACTCACCAGCGCTTGTGACAATTTCTCTTTCCTTGGCGAATGTAGTTTGGCCTGCAATTGTTTGATAGTGTCCGATTGGGTCTCTATTAATTGTTTGCAACGTGACAGTTCTGACAAACAGTCTTGCTTTTGCCTGCGAAAAAAAAAAACATAAATATGTAGTTCAGGCGACAGTGGACAGATGTCGCTGCAAATGTGGCCAATCGAATTGCTATTACAGAGATGCGTTGCGGCAGGCGTGGCCGATTGGTATGTTGCGCGTAAAGTCCCGAACGAAGAAAATATATATTTCATAGCTTTTATTTGTAAATTTAATAATTAAATATTGCAATTATTTGTTAATAAAATAAAGAGGTGGATATTTGTTACGGGTTAACACAGAGGCAGCGATGCACCCAGTCTGCAATACAGACCGTGAAGTGATTTAGTCGCGTGTCGGGTTCAGCTTGTAGTTTGCTACTAAGCCAGCATAGTGGATGTGACTGTTACTTACAGTTATTGAATTGTAGTCATGGTGAAATTCATTCATGGACCACACTCAAGCTTAACATCAAGCGGGGTGCTGTCATATGTCGAGACACAATAAAATAAAGATACAAACAGACAGATCAAAGGAAACAGATCTTGTCTTTATGTGCCCGCAAATGTATGTTTTTTTTATTATAACGAATATAATATAAAACGCGTTAAAATCAAATCATATTGAATTAAACAAATTTTATGCGGCTTACTATCGCGTTTATTTTGGCGTTTATTTGGCGATAGTAAGCCGCATAAAAGTTTAATTCATTAATCAATGTTCGCGCAAAATCAAATAATATTGTTTGATATATGCCTCAATTTCCACGAGGATAGACAGAGTTAACGGAGCGTCATATTCCACGATCCTGACACAATTCTCACTTCTTTCACATCTATAATACATGCAGGATTTATATAGTTACCACTGGACAATATCTTTGATATAAATACTTTGGTCGATCAGTTTCTATTTTAAACACGCGGATTTACTAATACTACTACGATTTTTACTAATAATTATTTATTAACTGATATAATTCAATAAGTATGATTTTAAAAAAAAAAATTTTAATTAATATAATAAATTTTTAAGGTAAGCTTTTTTTTATTGTGAGTCGACATCTGACCTCGACCCGCTTGATGGCAAGCAAGAAGAGATCCAAGAGTGCCGACGACTGTGAAAACCATGTGTTTTCTCCATCCTTGGATCCTTTAAGCGATGCGGGAAGAAGCACCTTTGGCCGGCATAGTGACGGTGACCGAGGCAGACGTAAACTAACTTGGTTGTTTCAGTCACTCTTGGATCTCTTCTTTCTTATCATCAGGGGGGTCGAGGAGAAATGTCGTGTGACAATCAAAAAATAGATAAATACGTGGTTGGATTCTCTTGTGATTGTTAATTATATAATATATAAAATATGCACTCACCTAATAACCTGTGCCAAATCTCTCCTCGCACTATTTAACAATTCACTATTAGCACAGAGTTGCGCTTGCAACTTATTATACTCCAATTGGGATTTGGACATCATCTCCGAGTGCGATGTCTTCTCCAATTCCAATTTGCGTTGGAGGCTCGTTATCTCAGCGCGCGCTTGCTCTAGTGCTACGTGCTCCTGCAATGACAATCAATCAATCAAACAAATTGTCACGCCTTCTTCCCACAGAGATTGGCAGACAATAAAGCGCCACTTGCCACGATCCCGACACAACAAGCTTCTCTTCATACAAGCTCTACGGTTATAGGCACTAGGAAACCTAGCTTTTCCTTCAATTTAATTTAGTATTCTTCATTACCAAGTGTACAGACATTGAAGTGACTTAGTCGCGTTTCGGAATCAGCTTGTAAGTTGGCAATTCCAAGTGGGCATAGTGGATGCAATCATTTACTTGTAGTAGCAGTCGCATCCATTCATAGAGTGCATTTTTGCTTACCATGGCGCGGGTGCTAATTTATGTTAGGCGCCTCAATCCCCGCAGGGATAGGAAGGAGCATTGATTGATTAAAGTATGTATATATCTCGGCAGATAAAAAGAGCGTTAACCTTTGAGCTGCGCAGTATAAGAATCTGCGTCGTGCACATAATTGATAGTATTTTAAATTTTATATACTGTAAGGGAACGAGCTTAAAAAACGCGCTAGGAATGCAGTTGTGACGTCATGGTCACGTGTCTATTATGAATAGTGAAAATATGGACACGTTTTTATCGATATAATAAGTGACACCGCCGAGCTATGCGCGTCACTAATAGCGGCCACTATGATACGGGTGGGGGTTGTTTGACGCCCCACCGCACCCAGCCTCCGAATCCATTTAACTCGTTCCCCATCTATACATTCGTGAAATGTAAATTAAGAATGTAACAATACAAGTGCGCAGCTTCAATGCCATCGCTCTTTTTATCTGCCGCGTTCTATATCAATACGTACCTGTGAGCCTGTGCATGTGATTGCGTTCGCGAGCCTCTGTTGCATATTCAATTCGTTGTTCATTGCGCTCTCCAGCCGCTTATTTAATATACTTATCATGTGGGCGTCTTGACTCTGTTACAAAACATTATTTAATAGTATAACTTAGTATAGTTATTCAATGGTTTGGGCACATGGAATGGATGAGTGAACGTAGATTGACGAAAGGAATTTATCAATCTCATGTGGATGGATGCGTTAAACGAGACATCCTAAAGAAAGCTGAGTTGCCTAGTGCCCATAACCATAGAGCTTGTATGAAGAGAATTGTGGATGTGAAGGAAGCGAGGGAGTTGTATCACGATCGTGGCTAGCAAACATTTTTATATAAACTAATATAATTCAATTAAACAAATTGTCACGTCTCTATTTTCACAGACCTAATAGAGCGCCACCTGCCGCGATCCTGATACAACTCCCTCCCAACTTATAATTATACTAATATAAATATTTATGAATTTAGTTTATTAGATTAAATGCCAGCGCTCTTTTTTGTCTGCAGGCATCTCTACGAATTATTGTTATTCGATCAATCTAATTGTCACGCCTATGGGGGATAGGCAGAGACAATGGAGTGCCAGTTGCAAAGATCCTGACACAACTCCCTCGCTTCCTTCACATTCCTTATTGTTATTTAATTTGAATAATAATACCTGTAACGTGTCAGCCGTGTGTTTGTGTGCATCTAATAATAATTGCAATCGCATACAGTTCTCTCTTTCTATCGCATGCTCTTCACGAACTTTGTCACACTCACTCTTCAATGAATCGCGAACCGATTTCAACTCCATTATCAGTGCATCCTTGTCTTGCAATCTCTCTTCCAATGAATTAAACTGTAACTGCAATCTGTCTCTTTCAGACCTCAGTCTTGATATGCGCTCTGAAGAGCTGCTGTAAATCGAACTAGATTTTGATGAGTTTAATGCTAAAGGTGGTATTTCTTCAACATCACTACTCGAAGATAGTATTTGTTCAATGATATCTTCGTCCAATTGGTGGGAATAATCTAATTGCGTTCTTAATGCGTGCTCCAGCTCAGCCGTGGGTGATCTAGTACCACTCGCCACTATCATATTACCAGGAATCTCTGTTTCTAGATTGTTCTTTAACCTTTCTATTTCTAACTCCAATCTTCTGCATTCGTCTGTTTTTTCCTTCAGCTTCTGTTTCAGTTCATTGCCACCGCATTCCTCCCGCAATTGACGAGTGACCAATTCCAATTGTTGTTTCACATTATCTGCATCCTCTTCTAACTCGTGCATTTTCCGTTGCAGACTGTCTCTCTCTTGCGTTAGTGATGTTATTAATAAATCTTTTTCAAATAATTGTTTACTATTTAAACTGATTGTGTTGGTTAATTCTGTCACGTCTAGTTTTGATTTCGCTAATTCGAAAGCCTGAAAAACAATTAAATTGAATACTTTATGAGTCCTATGTTTTTTAAGAATCCTATTAGTATTAACACATTTTTATATAAATGAACTGTAACATTGTAACAATAAAAAACTCATAAAATAATTTACCTGATCATTAAGCTCTTTCTTTTGGAAGTCCAGCTCGTGTTGTAACATAGAAATCTGTTTTCTAATTCTATCTAATTGTTTTCTATCATCATTACTTCTGCCTCTAACAGTCTTGTCCTCAACTTTTCGTGGTGATGGACTACGAGACACCATCTTTAATTGCTCCTTTAAATTGGCAATCTCCTCGTGGAAAGCGTTTATATCTTCATTCAACATTTCTATCTCACATTCTTTGTCTTTCAATTTAAATGTAACTTGTTTCAACTCTTCTATTTTATTTGATAACTCTTTGTTAATAGAACTCAACCTGCTCACCTCTACTTCATTACTTTGTAGTCTGAAAGTAGAGTTTTCATGCTCTTTTTCAACTTTGGTCAACTTGTGTTTCAAATCTTTATTGGCTATTATTAATTGTGAGTTTTCTTCATTAGAATTAGCAATATCGTGCTTTAATGCATCGACAGTATCTTGTAGCTGATTTATTTCAGTTGATTTCTCAACTAATTGATCTTTTAAATTGTCTAATTGTTCATTTTTGTCAAACAGACATCTTTGTAAGTCATCAACTTGGTCTAAATGCTGATTCAAACTATCAATTTGTTGATTCTTCTCAGAGACGAGTTGTTCAAGTTTGTGTAAATCATTAAGTTTCTCTTTTAATTGCTTGTTATCTGCTTCACATTTTGTTAAAACATTATTCCTGCTCTGCAGTTCGTCAAGTCTTATCTCTAATTCAGCATTTTTATTTGTCAAATTTCGTTTCTCTTTGGCTAATTCTAAACACACGTTTTCGCGCTGTAAAATATCTTCTTTTAACAAATGTAATTCTTCAGATTTTTTTGTAATTTCTTGTGTCAAGTCTGTTAATCTCTGTTCCAGCAGAGTTTTGTTGGATTTGAAATGCTCTAATTGGTTGTTGTAATACTTTTTATCATTTTCCATTGTGGCTATCGTAGTCTCCAATGAAGTCTTCAATTCTTCAACTTCCTCTTTCAGCGCTGGAAACTCACATAAGTGTTCTTCAGCTTGTTTCATCTCTGATTTACAATTTTCTAACTCAGTTTTATATTTAATCAGCTCTTGTTTCATCTGAGACAGAATATCTGGCAAGTTTTCTGTGTTCACTTCCATAATAACGCCAAGTTCTTTAAGGCAGGACAATTCTTCATCCCTAGTACGATTGTCATGCGATGGCTCTAATGAGAAGTTTATGCGTCGTGGTTCAAAAGTTACATTTTTATCAACACTGATATCTCTATTGGGATACATAGAATTATCTGGAACTTTGTGAGCTGTCGAATGTTGTACATGTTCTCCGAATCTATCGACTGAACCAAGAACTGTAGTTTCATTGTGGTTACGTTTATAATTCCTTGGATACTGCTTACTAAGGTTAACAGGAAGTGAATCAGCTCTTGGCGTTTGTTTCATATTATCGGGTAAAGGATCAGGCAGAGATGTAATTTGATGCTTTTCAGTAACATCTGGTGGTAAAGATGCATTAAATATAGTTCTATTATTATTATTGAATGAATGTAAGCTGTAATTATGTTTTAATTCAGCTCTACGCATTTGTAAATCTTCTTCGTCATAATCAGAAATAGAGACTATGTCACTGAGTGTTCTAGCGGAATGTTTCCCTTCGTTGACTTCACTTTTTTGTTCAGTTTTGTCTTCGTCAAGATTCAGTACTAATAATTCTTTTAATTGATTTTCTCGTTCCGCTAGTTCTTTATCTTTGTTTTTAAGTTGTTCTTTAAGTAATACTTTTGCCGTTTGTAATTCCGAGCATGTTTCTTCGAGCTGTGCGATACGTTTTTGTGCTTCTTCGAACGAACGTTCCAGTATAATGACTTTGTCTTTCGGGTTGCCTGCAATGTCAACAAAATCTTTAAGTATATCCTTATTAATATTGAAAACATGTTTTGTTGTTGTTTATTGCTTACAAGTATTCGCAAATAGTAGGACTCGTTCTTCGTTGAGTTTGTCTTTTTCCTCAATGGACTGTTTTAGTATCATAAGTTGTTTTTCTTTCGCGTCCAGTTCATCAGTAAGACGTTGTACCTGCGTATAATAAAAAAATACGTTATTAAACGATTAACATGTAGTAGTTATTATCTGTCAATACTAAAGTTTGTGACTTATGATAGAATCTGTATTTAATATAGGTATTGTGTTAAATTACCTGTGTCAAGGCATCGTGCAATTCCCCAGTAACACTCGCGGTTGCATGTTGAGTGTCAATGGCAGCCCGTTGCCTCTGAGAGTCAAGTCTTACTTTGAGTGCAGCCAAGTTAAGTGCCTGCTCACTCATGCGGGACTGGAGGACGTCACGCTCGCACCGGATCTCCTGGATTTAAAAGCGTAACATTTCATTAAGTTGTAATAAATAAAAAAATACGCTTGACAAATATCAATCCCAATAGCCGCGATATGATGATCCGCGATCCCAATCACGCGCGATAAAGGAGCATGCTCCACAGAGGCGGTTGATGTGATGTAGACGCTGGCGCTACTTGTCGTAAATGATCTATTTTCGGTTTTAGGATGATGTTAGGACAGATGTACGAGTTGTATCGTTTAACAACCCTTTCCAGGGAGCATAAATGGAACCCCAAATAATAATATTAAACAAATAGAGGTGTGAGGAACCATGCTTGGTGAATTACCGCATTGGACACCATAGCTAATCCCAGTGTCAAACTGACTGATTCATTGTGGATCTGTTGTAGCGTGTTAAAGTGGCGCGACAGGATCGCTAGAAAATGCAGTTGGATCGGACAAATACGATAAATGATCCGCGATCCACGATTTTGGTTCGCTGATCGCGGGGCTCTCCCGGGGAATCCAAATTAGTCTGGTTTGGACTTGGCTAATGGCGCCTAAACTGCGCCCGAAGCGACCGTAAACTGAGTCGATTTTTACAATTGTCGCTCTTAGACCTCACCCCTGAAAAACAAGATTCCATTTTTATTTATTGTGACACGACATCTGCCTTCGCCCCCCTGATGATAAGCAAAAGGAGGTCCAAGAATGACGATGACTGAAAAGACCGAGTTAGTTCACGGCTGGCTTAGTCGCCGTCACCATGCCGGCCAAAGAGCCATGCATGTCTTTTCGAAATGATTAATCATTTTCATTTAATAATGATGCTTATCATATAAAGGCCACCGTGCTGTAGTGGCAGTGCAATGGTTACGCAAATCTAAGAGCACGCGTTCGAGGTACCTATGTATATTTGATATATAACTTTTATTTGTAATATTTATGTACTTTAGTTGTCCTGTTTCTATGATACAAGCACTTTAGTAGTTTAGTATAGAAATGTAAATAATAAATAATGTTTGTTTGCCTCATTTGGAGTCTTTAACACGTAAGGGTTAATGGTAACAAAATATATATCTCAATAATATTATTATAATTAGTAAATAAAAAACTAAGAGTAGTAAAATAGTTAGATTATTATAAATTGTGTGAGCGCAATTGTGTGATACGTTTAACCCACATAAAGTGTAATGGTCTTTAGGTAGTCTAAAATTAACTTAAACGAATATAAAACAATTTTATGTTAAAATATGAGATTTTTATTGCATACATAAAACATCTAATATGGATAAACTCCTAAACATACATAACATCGCGTTTTGAAATCATAACCACTTTTTTTTAACCTATTTAAGCTGCTATGTTTTTTCTATAAAGTCACTTTGTTTTCCATTGGTTTGTCGCGGGTAAAGTGCCGGTCGGAGCAAATATTTGTTCCATAGCTTTTATTTGCAATATTTAAAAATTGAATTAAAATTTATTAAATATTTGTTTATAAATAAAAGAGGCGGGTCTGGTTATCAAAGAGTGGTAGGCAGTGGTGCCCAGTCTGCCGATCCGGGGTAGTACCACCACTTCTATTCATGGACCACACTTCCGCTTAACATCAAGAGGTCATATGTCGAGGCACAATTTAAAAAAAAACTTCCTATTCGTCACGTTATTACTCGTCAGTGACAGTGACGTTCAGCGATGTCAGTGCTGCACTAGTGCGATAGCGACGAACAAAATGCATTTTTTATTTTTTTATTGTGACACGACATCTGACCTCAATGTATATATTTTTACTGACACCAAAGGATACGTTACTGATCAGCAGATGACCGCACTGTTGTGTGCAGATAGGCCCTTACGAGCGATATCAGTGTAAAATGACCGCAGCTCTCGTATGTTGTCTAATATCTATATTTTTCTAAAGGGACTCCTTTTAATAATGTATTTTAGTTATTTTTTATATTTTCTTAAGGTTTTTATTATTAGCAGAATAGAGGTGTAATTAGTACATTTTAATTTTTACATTTTAAATATATACATACATTGGCATATACAATAAAATACCATATTTTTTATTGTGGCTCGTATATGTGCCACAATAAAAAATGACTGATGTGTAAAAATGCGCTACGCGTGTGCTCAGACACAGAGTTACTATGTCCAAGCATAATATACTATGTACGTTTATTAATATAACATTGAAATAAATTGTCAATTTAATTGCGCATAGCGACTATTGTTTTACGTATAATAAACGTGATCTTTGGCAGGCATAGTGATGGCGACTGAGCAGTAAACTGTCAATTTTTTTCAGTCGTCGGCACTATCGGACCTCCATCATGCTTACGATCAGGCAGGTAGAGATCAGATGTAGAGTTACAATAATAATAAAAAAATGATTCTAGTGTCTATTTGTAGTCGCGTTTTTGGGTCACCTTGTAAGCTTCAACTAGGCCGGTATAGTGGAAGCGTATGCTACTTGAGGCACTCCAACTTAACACTAGGCGGGTGCATAAAGTGCATGGTAAATTATTATTCCTCTATTGCAAAATATATACAAAAGGCTGACTTAATACCTAAATGGGCCTAAACCTGCAATTGCAGTGTTACTACTACTAGCAGGCAATAAAGACTTAATATATACAAAAAGAAAACTACCCTTACCGGCGGCAAGCCCATGAGCCCTTTAAAATAATTCCACACAAACATCACACATCACAACGCAAAACTAATTCACCTAATAATCAAAACTTATTAAAAACAACGCTCAAACAACAAAAACTTTGAAAACAATCTTATTAATTTTCATTTAAAACATTACAGCGAATTTATTATTATTTATTTATATAACTTTTTACACAACTCAAACATATTAGCAATAATCATAAGACCGTATGAAAATAATGGAGGCTCCGTATATTACAAACATGAAACTCAACACCTTTTCAAATTAGAATCATGAATGAAATGCTATTAGTTTGTAAGTCTATTTGAATTACATTATTATTTTTGTTCCGGCAGCAAAAAACACTGTTCAACATCGGGATACTTTGATTACGACTGATGACGGATATGGAACATTACATTGATGCGTGCACGCGCGACTCTGCTCTATTAAACAGGGGCCTGGGTTCTGCTATTATGTTACGTATTAAAGTTATGGATTAATATTTTATATGTTGAACTAGCTGACCCGTGCCCACCCGTGAGGGTTATATTTTTACTGATGTATGTATATATTTGCATGCCAATTTGGCTATATTATCAGGTTTCAAATGAGCGAATGAAATGATTTTGATTAGATTAACCTAACGATTTTAAATATTTTACTAATATAAAAACATAAAAGTTATACATATGCTATCGATGACTTTTGTAGGCAATACCAAGCTGTACAATAAAGAAACATTTACGTTTGACAGTTTTTTCTTCGACTTGCTTTGCAAATCTGACAACCAAATATTTTTGTCGTATTCAATTCATATGATTTTTTTTTTTGCAAATATGTCCAAGGAATAAAAAGATCATACAAACTTTAATCTCCTATTTCACCCCCGTGGGGGTTGAGTTTTGAAAATTTTTTCTTTATCCTACGCCATAAGAGGAATACGTGATATTTTCTTAGATTTTGCGCGAACATTGATTAATGAATTAAACAAATTTTATGCGGATTACTATCGCGTTTATTTTGGTTTTGATTTTACAATTTTTTATTATTCCGACGTGTAAAATCAAAACCAAAATAAACGCGATAGTAAGCCGCATAAAATTTGTTTAATTCAGGAATACGTGAGCGAAATTTTAAGTTTCTAGCCATAAGCGTTTGCGCGTTTATGTAAAACTTTTATCTCCTATTACCAATAGGAAGCCTATTCCACTATTTAAAAAATGATTTTACGAGTAAGAGACTAAATTCAATTGTCATCAGCAAATGTTTGCGGGAATATAATGTATTAAGAATTGGTAAAACTCGTATAGTGATAAACTGATTCACCATATCGCATCCATTTATTCATGAATCCCAGTTGTACATATAAATAGCCCTGGCACTGTACACACACACACACGCACACAAAATGGCCCCGTGTGCGCGTGTGCGTGTGCGAGAGGGGGACGTAAGCTTAATATAGACATTGCATCTTGTTTACCTTCCTTGTATTATTATTGTTACTCTAACAGATTGAGTTTTATCTACCACTACTAATGTTAACATGTGTTTTATACGAATACTATATTATAATAATAGGTATTATGTTGACGTTTTGTCCAATTCATAAAGCGCATAACCGTAGAGCTTGTATGAAGAGAATTGTGGATGTGAGGGAAGCGTGGGATTTGTATCAGAATCGTGACAAGTGGCGCTTCATTGTCTCTGCCTACCTCTATGGGAAAAATGCATGATAATTTAATTGATTGATTGATAATTTAATTGATAAATGTTATTAGTTTCTATTTCAATTAGATAATATACTCAAGTTGAACTTTAAAATTAATAATTAAATTTTATTGCTCATTTATTGCATTCCTTTTCATATAATTTCGTCACATTCAGCGACTTGCGTTGTAAAATAATAAGAATGCCAAATAGAATCATATTTTATCAATCCAATTGGATTTGAGACTAGTGAGGGCGGACTTCGGTAACGAGGAATGAATCGTTAAGAAGAATTAATGATGAAAAATAACGTGGTGCTTGTATAATAGGAACCAAAGATTGGGCACATGATGTAAGACACGATTTTATGTATTAAAGATACGTCGGTGCAAGTGATTTGCGTGGCCAATCCACCATAATTAGATCACTGACAGCACCCCGCCTGGTTGGTCCATGAGTGGTGGAGACTGCTTCTTAACCAGGCCCGGAGCAAGTAAATGCCTCTTTTTAATGCTACTATTTTATATAGTTATCTGTAGTAACCTAATTTAATTTTAATTGTGCATTTTGGGGTCAGTAGTATTGGGCGCCGGCCATCGTCGAGTGGGGTCAAGCATTACATCCGCGTGTGAGATGTTTACGACGTGTGCCCATTACCATTAACTAATAATACACGGGCGGAGGTTCATTCAAATGTTAGACAAGACAATTTGGCTGTAATTACTTTATGATATGGAAAAAAGGTTCACTATTGGATTAAGGAGTATCAAATTATTATAACACATCTTTCCTGGCCATCGCAATCGGCATACCTCAACACAAATAAACTTATGAGGAGTTTTGGATCAGAAAGCGAATTCTGTCTCGAACAACATTAAAGCAATTCGCGGATATTTTGTGTACAGACCGTGCGTGAAGTGACTTAGTTGCGTTTTGAAATAAGCTTGAAAGTCGTCGGTTCCAATTAGACCGTCGACTTAATATTAGGCTGGGTATAGTCACATGTCGAACCACAATAGTTAAAGAAATAATAAGTACTATTATTAAAGGTAAATAATTGTCATCGCTTTTAACGTCAAAAGTAATACTCTAATAACAATAATAAAAAAAACAAATCCGACACGTGTAAGAAAGCACGTTGAGCACGTTTATTTTTCTTTGTTTAAATTCGTGGCTTCATAAGCTTTTCCGCAATCTTAATGGGTATTATATATTTAAAAATAGAAATTGTGAAGCTGCATAAAATGCTGTTTAAAGTCTAATAATCCAAAGGGATTAAAGAGATACGTAACACACTTTTGTGTGGATCTTAAGATGTTTAAAGAATTTTGAAAGTCAGTTAAAACTATCGCGTTTAATTTAAAAAAAAAAAAACACATACAATCAATATTATTGTGTTTTATAACAGTATTTTGTATAATAATCATGTAAAAACATTATTTATTTGTGTTGAGCAATTATTAAAACGCAATGAACAAACAAACATATGAAACAGATGACTAAACGTATGTATATGATATGATGATTATTCATATATTTTAGTAACTGTTGGTAATTTGCCAGATCTATTTATTAATAACTCTATATGCGATTAATATTAACCACACATGCATTACATTAGAGTTTCATAATACATTTACAACCCTAAATTACAATTACAACACACACTTTGTACAATATAGGATTGGATTAAAAAATACTTTTAACAATTAAAAAAAAAACTTATTTAGTTAATTTTGTAAGTTAATTCATATTTTGACGCGAGTTTGATTGCCGGTCGCAGAAAATTAACTAAAACTATTTTATTACAATGTGCAAAAATATTTAACCATTGTTAGATATAAACCAAACAGAAGATTGAGAGAAATTATTATTCCATTGTTAACAAAATTATTTAGCGAAGAAATGGTGCTTTCAGTCTTCTTTATTATTGACGACAGGAAGGATACAACAAAGAAAAGATATGAAAGGGAGAACCTCAGAAGAATAAAACGGGGACGTCCTAGAAAATTTGTCGTTAACCAAATCGTGGACATTCAATAGAGATCTTGTTACGTTTTTATTAAGACCTAACCATCTCTCTTAGAATTGTAAATGTGAAGGAAGCGAGGGAGTTGTGCCAGGATCGTGGCAAGTGGGGCTCATTTGCCTCTGCCCATCCCTGTGGGAGGGGACCATCACAGTTTAATTTATTGATGTCTCTTAGGAATTATTTATATGAAAATTCTTATCTAATAAAATAATTCATCATTTAGTAATAAAAAATAATGTTGGTTGGTATATTGCCAACACTGGACGCACCAATTTAGATTGAAGGTCTTTAACATATTAAATATATATTTTATAACTCTAGTCGATGTGTCTGATAAACAATAAATAAAAATGATATTGATTAGCCTGTAATATTTTCTTAGATTTTGCGCGAACATTGATTAATTTAATTTTCGATGTTTAATTTAGGCTGCGAAGCTCTTGAAACGTAGGAATAATAAAATAAAATTGTAAAATCAAAACTTAATTATACGCGATAGTAAGCCGCATAAAATTTGTTTTTGCTAGATTTAGACATAGTTCGTAGCATAGCATATAGTCCAAAGAACCACCTAAGCATTATAATATATTATAAGTCTTACAATATTAGGTTTGGTAGAGAGGAGACTAAGGGCAGTAAAGGGGAGACTAAGGGCAGTAAAGGTGAGCTTTAAAGGCATAATCTGCTTTCTGTTCGCATGTCCACAACCCGCCTACCACGCGATTAACCAGTGGAAGCTAAGAAATGATATCAATAATTTTGTATGGGGACTTGGGCATATACATTTTAAAATGTTTAATGTACAAAAATTACAATGCAAATAGATAATATTTTAAATTTTGCATAGTTTAGGTGTGCAAAATGATCAAACTATAATTATGACAGTTCAAAGCAGAACTGTTAATATGGCATGTCTTCGTGATTGACAGACGATACAAATAACTCAATTGCACAGCAATTAAAAGCAAAACTGTTATTAGTTTTATCAATACAAGTATTAAAACTACCATTTATATCTTTTTTCGATTACAAAAGTAGTATAAAAATTGCCCAAAATGTCCTTTGTCACGCATTAGTCTTTTTTTTTACTAAAGCTACTAAAAGCTACTAAAGTTTGTATCATAGAACCAGGACAACCATAGTGAATGTATCAAAGATACGTTTGTACCAGCAAGTGGTTTTGAACCCGTGCTCTCGGTTTGCGCCCTATAGTATGTCCACATAATAGTCCTACCTGTGCAATGTTGTTGAGCTGTGCCCTCTGCATTTCCAAGTCTCTGATCCTCTTCACAGCTGCGTCCTCAGCCCTGCTCAGCGTCACCAATTGCTGCCATATGCCACGCAGCAATGGAGTGCACTTCGCTTCCGATAAATGCACAGGGGACGACTCTTCTAGGCTTTTGTGCTACAGGGGAAATATTATTATTTGATTTATTTTTATATTTAATGAGGTAGGCAGTCTGTCGCTCGAAGATCGGACAACCGATGGGAAAGAAAGGTTCTATACTGGAGACTACGACAGCAAACGCAGCGTAGATAGGCCTCCCACTAGGTGGACTGAGGACATAGTGAAAGTCACGAATGACCGGCGGATGCAACTGGCATCTTCTCGTTCGAAATGGCGTTCTAAGGAGGAGGCCTATGTTCAGCAGTGGACACATTCTGGCTGTTGATGAGGCAGTCTGTAGATTCGCAGTAGTACAACCACTTATAAGTATACAGGAATCGATATTCGGGACTAGGAATCGAATTTGGTCTAAACGCGTAACGGACTAACGATCCACGCCTCGACATAATAATATTAGAATGTGTGGTTCTGAACACTACACGACGGTCACCTTAAATTTATTATTACAAAAACACTCACCTGGTCCTTGAATGAGACATCTTCTGTGTGTTCGCTGCATGACGTCGAGCATACTTCATGCACGTGCTCCATGCTGACACAACGGCCATGGATCCACGACTCTATTTGCAATACCTTAACAATACAATTAATATCATTTAAGAGTCTGTCTAAGCCGAAATGACGCGCCCCTCTATTGCATAAAATCATTTTGCATAATTAATTAAAAACAATTATAAAAATAAACTAACCTGTTCCTTAACCAATTCCATATCATCTGCTTCATAATGTTCGTCATCTCTAGTGTTGCATTTCGCACAACTGACATCACTATATTCTACTCTTTCACTCCTCACACTTTCCAATTCACCTAACAGAGCTCTCACTCTGCTATCTCTCTCATCTATGGTCGCTTTCATTTTCTCCAATTCACTTAATATCTCATTCTCGTGATTAACTTTCTGCTCGAGTTGTTGTTCGAGTGTTAAAATGATGTCGTGTTGTAATTTGATTTCCTCAGCAAATCCTCTTAGTTCTCTATCACTTTCCAGCTTCTTTGTTTCTAATTCTTGTATTATGGTTGTCATGTCTCTTGTCTGGGCTTCCAGGTCTTCGATCTGTTCATATAAAGTAAAGTAACAGTTTATTTATTTAATTAGAGGCTAGTCTGCAATTGATTCCATTAAAACTGGCTCTTTTGTGAAATTTTATGCGGCTTACTATCACGTTTATTTTTGGTTATTAATTTTTTAAATTATTCCGTCTATAAGAACGAATAATAAATAAATGTAAAATAATTATATAAAAATAAATGCGATAGTAAGCCGAATGAAATTTGATTATTTCATTAATCATCTAAGCAAATTCTTTTGCGGAAGATAAATTCCAAAAGAATGTGGGCCCATTTTCTTGGTGCACCAGTTGCAGATTAATTCTACATATGGACGTTTGAAAGACAAAAGGCATATTTTAAACCAACTAGTAGTAAAAGGGATCATCATTTATTTTGAGCTTTTATTTGCTACTTTTGTAATATACAATGATGAAAAAATTATAAATGGTAGTTTCGATACTTGTGTTGATAAACCTACAATTTTGCTTTTAATTGCTGTGCAATTGAGTTATTCGGAAAATAAGATAAAGATTTTGTATCGTCTGTCAATTACAAAGACACGCCATAGTAACAGTTCTGCTTTGAACTGTCATAATTATAGTTTGATTATTTTGCACACTTTTATCCATCTGAGGTAGATAGATGCGTTAAACAAAGCAGGCCCAGGAGAGTGTTTTCCGACCAAATCATCAGACATCCATCCTCAAGAAAGCTAGGTTGCCCATAACCATAAAGCCTGTATGAAGAGAATTGTGGATGTGAAGGAAGCAAGGGAGTTGTGAAAGGAACGTGGTAAGTGGCGCTCCATTGTCTCTGCCTATCTCGTGGGAAAAAGGCGTGACATGATTTGATTTGAAACCATGCAAAATATATATATTCCAATTACATTGTAATCTTCGTACATTAAACTATTTTAAAATGTATATGCAACTGTATATGCAAATACAATTAAGTCTCATACGAAATGAATGAAGTCCTTTCAAGTGCACTTATAAACCACATGAGAGAACAGGCATTGTATAGGTCAGTAGCCAGAGCGACTACGCTGGGGTCCATTCCCACTGTTGACAGGGTTTAACAGTGCTGAGAGATCGTTTTTGTTTATCACATTTTAATAAGTAAATAATATTTTATATTCTGAAAAACATTGATTATTCCTTTATCTTTCAAACGTCGTTAGATGAAGATGACACTATGTATACAAACTAAACGAATCATTCATTACAGACCTACAGCTAGATGTCATATTTAATAATATATTACGCAATATTACATTTCTAAAGCCAAATACAGTCCATTATAAATTATAATTTTATCAGCTCTTAACGAAAATAAAATATAAAATAGTAATAATGAAGAATGATATTCACTAATCTTGAGCACCCCGCTTGATGTTAAGCTGGGTCTATGAATGGATGCCACTGCTACTATGCCGGCCTAGTTGGAACCGGCAACTTACAAGCTGATCCCAAAACGCAACCAAATCATTCACGGTCTGTATACTTGTAAGTGGTGGTGGTACTACCCCGGATTGTCAGGCTGGGTACCACTGCTTACCATTCTTTCTGCTTGTACTTTTAGTATTGTGCTATAGATATTAATATAATTAGTAATGTTAAAGCGTATTTAGTATAAAAGAAGCATCAAACAACAATTAAGTTACCTTAAAATAACATTTTATTCACAGTAGCACGAAATATAACCGTACACAGCCAAATTATTAACGCGAGACCGTGGTGTAGTGGCAGTGCGATGGTCACCTTTGATATATGTACTTTGGTCGTACTGTTTTTTATGATACAAGAACTTTTGTAGCTTTGTATAGCAATTAAAATGTTATGTGAGAATTATAACATGGTGTGCGATATATTAGTGGAGGATTTTATCTCAACATATCATATCGACTTGCCTGATGGGTAAGCAAGAGGAGGTCCAAGAATGGCGATGACTGAAAGAAGCGACTTAGTATACGTGTTACGGGTCGTCATACTATGTACTACCAGCCAGGCAAATGATTTCCAACCACATAATATGTTTTTAAATATTATTTTAAGGTACTTGCAATTCAAAGAAATCTACAACAACAAAATGCATTATCTAAAGTCTAAACTATCTACGACGTCCACCATTTAATCAATGCAAGGTTTAAAGGCAAAATATTAAGGAAAAACAGCGAAAAATAAAACTTCTTAAACATCGTTTAAATGTTGGTGATTAAACAACTATTCTAGACTACGACTGTCAATTAACAATTTTAAATATTTATACATTATGACATTTTTGTGGCTTGACATATGACAGCATCCGGTCTGATGTTAGGCTGGAGTGTGGTCAATGAATAAAAAAGATGAAGATGCACTATTCGGGCCTATTTGTAACCGACAACTATCAAGTTAAACCCGAAACCCGACCGAGTCACTTCGCGGTCTGTACATTTAAAGTTACAACATTTTTATGGATAGATATGTTTCCATTGTATAACCATAGTGATGTATTAATATTTAAAATTATAAATTGATGAGACATGAGTGTATATATCTATTGTACATTTTCCCTTAATTGGCAAAAGTAGTAAACAAACTTTTGGAATAATGACGGATTAACGATAAAACACAATTACTACTCTGATGTGAATCAATAAGAATATAAAAAAATCTATGAATTACTAAAAAAAGGTTTTATGTTAATGGTAATGGTGTAAATGGTTTTTGTTAAAAAATAATGTATATTAATAACTTTTGTGCATTTGTTACATTGTGTATGTTTATTTAATATTTTACCTAAATAAATTATTATACCTAAATAAATAAATAAAAAATAAAAAAATATATACAGTAGTAAACAGTTTCCTAAGACAAAGAGCATGGGAAATGGTGATTTTCATGTTTGTTCACTACTTGTGCCAAGTAAGAAAAAACCTAGTATACATGTGTATTGTGGGGTAGACAGGGATGACTCACATGTGCGAGGTGGGACTGACAACAGCACGGTTGTTGCATTTTAAGCATCTGTGTACAATCGTATACATACATATATATAAATATTAGCACAATCATATTAAGCTAACAATTAATTACAGCTAGGTTGCCTAGTGCCTTAATGAAGAGAATTGTGGATGTGAAGAAAGCAAGGGAGTTGTGTAAGGATCGTGGCAAGTGGCGCTCCATTGTCTCTGCCTATCCCCGTGAGAAAAAGGCGTAACAATTTGATTGATTGATACAATTAAGAATGTTTTGCCTTTTGACCATTGCGGTTATCAACTGCATTGCCGCGACGCAACATTGGCATGACAAAATATGACGCAGCAAGGTCTACTAAGATAAAATTGTAGTGTTGTAATCGGTATAGATGCCGGCAGATAAAAAGAGTATTTTTTATCATATGTATAAATTTTAAAATTTTATCAATTATAAGCACGACAGGATAGATGCGCGGACTTGCTCCTACCGCAGTCGTCCAGCGCTCTTCTTATTAGCCGATTGCTATGCTGTGCAGCCCGAAAGTCAGCGCTCTTTTTATCTGTCGAGATCTATATATTGCAAAAGGGGTTAGCTGTCAAAGTTGATGTTGCAAAAACAAAAATACACAACTGTGACATCTTTCCCCCATTCAAAAGAGTAAAATAATAGCATTAACATACATATATATTATATGTATAGGCGACAATTTCCCTGATATTAATCCATAGCATATAGTTGAATTAGGATTAAATATATATTTAAAAAAAAACCCACAAAATTAGAACAAACCCAATCAAATTCAAGTGCATTATTAAAGCTAATTAATTAATTGGATAGCAAACACAAAGTGTTAAATTATTTGGTTAATCATTATTAAATTGTTTTGGTTAGTGCATCAAGCAATATATAAACAAACATATTTCAATTTAAGTCATGTATTGCGGAAAACAAAGTACGTCAGAGGATAAATGTCGCATCGTGAAAACAGGACCTAACCGATGGCCACGAAACACGTGCATTAAATTGTCGCTGCAAGCGTTAGAGATAGTTGAAAATATTCAACCGTTTTTTTTATTCTGATTCGACATATGACAGCACCCCGCTTGATATTCTGGAGTGCGGTCCATGAGTAGATGTCACTAGTACTACAATTTAATAACTGTAAGTAGCAATCACATCCACTATGCCAGTCTAGTTGGAACCGGCAACTAACGCAAAACGCGACCAAATCACTTCACGGTCTGTATACTTGTAAGTGGTGCAATATTTTATATAATTATCAAATATCACAAATAAAATCTATGAAACGAATATTTCCGTGACCGGTAATCGAACCCGGGGTTTTACGAATAATATAATTATTTTTCACCGGCGTATAAAATTTAGTGTTTATTATGTATAGCAAACAATGCAGTTTGTTAACCTACATCATGTCTCATTATAACGATGAGTCATCACATATGATTGATGTGTGGTATAACCGGGAAACATTATTATATATACATTATATTGCAAATATTAGCATAGCTTAGTTGTTGTTAATGAGGTGACGTTACACGCAGAGGTTGCGCAGGTCAAATGGAACCATCACTTTCTTACCATCAGGCCAGCAAGAGGTCACAGTTAAAAGATTTCTAAATCAAAGGGATTTGTTATCAGATACATTAGTGTCACCGTGTCATAATCATAGAGAATCGTGAATGTTTTTTTTTATTTAGACTCGATAAAAGACAGCATCCGCCTGATGTTAGGCTGGAGTGCGGGCCATGAATGGAAGTGACTGCTACTACAGTTCAATAAATGTAAGTAGTAGTTACATCCACTTTACTGGCCTAGTTGGAACCGGCAACTTACAAGCTGATCCCGAAACGCAACTAAATCACTTCACCATTTGTTTACTTGTAAGTGTACTAACATGGATCGGCAGACTGGGCAACGCTGCATCAGTATCACGCTCATTTTTTTAACAATTAATATTTGTAATATTTAATATATTTATTAAATATTACAAATAAAATCTACGTTGCTCCGATCGGAAATTGAACCCGGGACTTCAGCGTAACGGACTACGTGGCGTCAAAACACGCATAGTAGCACGACGTGGTATAATATACCACGAGTTGTGATTATTTTTATATATACACATTTACTAGTTAAATATTATTTTATACTTAAAAATGTAATTACATATACATTTAATTTGCACATGTGTGTTTTATTGTGACCCGACATCTGACCTCGACCCGTCTGATGGCAAGCAAGAGGAGGTCTAAGAGTGCCGACGACTGTGTAAACCAAGTGCACCAAGGTTATAGGATGGAGAGAACACATGGGCTGGTAAAGCATTCCACATGTCGATTGTATCTGTTTGTTTTATTTATTGATCGTAAGTAAATGTAACAATAACAAAACAAACAAAAAATACGCACGGAATTAAATTCTGTGCGTATTTTATTCAATGCGCATAAAATTTATTTTTAAACATTTTGTTAAAATATTATTCCTATATGTATTTTAAGTATAATGTAAATAAAAATGATAAATTATCAATTCATAATTGTTTATCTTTGATTGCCATGCCATGATTCCCACAGGGATAGGCAGAGACAACGGATCCTGTCACAACCAATTATGGTCATATCTAATACTCAATTAACAAGTGGTGCTCCATTGTCCCTGCCTATCCCTGTGAGTAAAAGGCGTGACAAGGCCCAGGAGGGTGTTTACCGACCCAATCGGAGACATCCTCAAAAAAGCTAGGTTGCCTAGTGCCCATAAACACAGAGCCTGTATGAAGATAATTGTGGATGTGAATAAAGCGAGGGAGTTGTATCAGGATCATGGCAAGTGGCGCTCCATTGTCTCAGCCTGTCCCTGTGAGAAAAAGGCGTGACAATCGATTGATTAATATAATCAATAAATAAATAAATGTTGAACACTTAATTAACAAACGTATTATTAATAAAACACACAATGATACCAACACAATAGTCTGCTTACCTCACCCACAATCTTAGTTTTCTTATGCAACAATGTTGTTATATTAGCTTTCTCCTCTCGCAATAGATTGATAGTCTTTGTGTAATCATCTCTCTCTTGCTCCCTCTCGGTGGTCTGCTCCTCAATGAACTGCCGCTTTGCCTTCAATTGGCGATTCGCCGATTCCAGCTGCCAATAAAATACTATTACAATAAAGGCTATTACAATAAAATACTATTACAATAAAATACTACTATAATAAAAGACTATTACAATAAAGACGTGGTGTAGTGGCAGTGCAATGGTGACACAAACCAAGAGCACAGGTTCATAACCACTCACCGGTACTAATGTATTTTTGATATATGTACTTTTGTTGTCCTGTTTCTATGATACAATCACTTTAATATGTTAGTATGGAAATGTTTAATAATAAAAAATATAAAACGACATCTGCCTCGACTTGGCTGCTGGTAAGCAATAAGAAGTCCACGAGCGCCGATGGCGAAAAAGAAACAATCTAGTTTCTAGGCCAGCATATGGGACGTTATTTGCGTGAAATAGTATTCGCATCCATTTATGGACCGCACTCCAGCTTAATACAAACTTCGAGTCACAATATTTTTTTTATATCAATTTATATTAGATGAATTACGCACATAAAATGATACCATTAAAACAATGAAAATAAAATATAAAAAAAAACACTTTCCATGATCCTGACACAATTTTCTATCCCCTTTTACGTGCACAATTCTCTTCATACAACGGTTATGTGCTCTATGGACCCCTGCTCAGTTAAGAATGTAGGGGACATTGATCGTCAACTCATTTATCGCAGGATTAGATAATAATAGTAAATTTCAGTGTATTAACCTACTTATCTTATGACTAAGTAATAAACTAAAGGCTGGTTTTACTAACAAGGATTAAACGTACGTTAAATCGGCGTTCATAACCAACTACTTTCATAACCATTCTTTTATTAGCTATTAGGTGAATGGTTATGAAAGCTGTGTTAGTGCTTATAATCGTAGAGCTTGTATGAAGAGAATTGTGAATGTGAAGGAAGCGAGGGAGTTGTGTCAGGATCGTGGCAAGTGGCGCTTTATTGTCTTTGCCTATCTATGTGGAAAATGCGTGACAATTTGATTGATTGATTGATTTACAATAAAACTATATTTGTTACTACATCTACTACATTTCAATTTTAAATATATATATATATATATATATATATATATATAAAGTGCTTGTATCATAGTAACAGGACAACCAAAGTAGGGAGTTTTGGCGGGCAACTGCAACTGACAGGACGCGCAATTTTGAATTATTTGAAAAGCTTGTGTTTTTCATAAATATTAATGTGTAAACTCGCATGGTTTATCTTCATATTTACTTGACAATGTTTTATCATTGAACCATATATTTTTACTTTGACACTGGCGATTTAAATACCAAATCCATAAAAAAGAAGAAAGAAAGAAAGACAACCAAAGTACATAGATACATTGGTACCGGCGAGTGGTTTTGAACTTGTACTTTTGGCGTGACCATTGCACTGGCCCTACACAACGATCGCCTTATATATAATTGAATACCTGTTGTAGTAGATCATCTCTTTCCCTCACAAGTGCATCTATCTCTCTCTCCCTCGGGGATGGAGATGAACTATTATTACTTGGTGATACATCGGGCCTGCGAGAGGGCAGGGATCGCGGGCGGGGAGACACGCAACCATAACTGAAATTAAACAATACATATTATTTCTGTAGTGCATGGACGAAACTGACAGTTATATTAATGAGTAGAGAGAAATTGCTGCAAAGAGTAGTAAGCTATGGAAAGATGAGATTTTACGAGTATATTTTACGATGTTTGACATCCGGCAAAGTGACGGCAACCGTAAAATCAGTCAATTCGAGGTCTGACGTCAATTAAATAGAAAAAAATGTTTTTTAATTAATTTTAGTTAATATTAAATTAAGAACTTTTACGTCTACAGGCATCGATTATATATATTTAATAGATACGCAGTCCCATACAAAATTATGTCCTAAAAATGTCCCCGCGTCAGTATTCACATACACCGGTATAAACTGTGTAAGTGAATTATTGTAAAATTTACCTTATTTGGGAAGGTTAACCACGTTGTTTTAAAGTGTTAAATCGTAACTCACATACATCATTATGCAGCGGAGTACTTTATTTGGACTTGGCACGACGCCCCGCCTACTTGCAACTGAAGTAAGTAATCAAAGGAATGGAGTTGCTGTTTTTATTTTTGACTTGACATATGACAGAACCCTGCCTTAAGCTGATCCCGACACAAGTCACTTCACGGTCTGTATAATTGGTCGTACTACCCCTGATCGGCAAACTGGGTACCACTGTCTACCACACTTTGATAAACTACGCCACGCCTGTCGTGCAATGGCCGGTTATCAATGTATGTCTAATAACAATGTAGGTGCTTATAGGAACCTAGGTTGTATACTAACCCTTCGGCGATGACATCTGTGTGTTCCTCTTGCATCATTAATTCAGCAATTTGTTTCTTATAAGTGGACAACTCATTGCGCAACAGATTCTCACGATGGACACACTCCGCCATGTCCTACAAACATCATTTGTTATTCGCACATTAAACATCAAACTTCGAAGGAGGGAATCATTAAAATATATGTGGGCCTGCCAATAATTTTAAGAAAGTAATATTATTTAAAGTAAGCTTACTTTGGCATGGTAAGATTATAATAATATTGCCTTTTCGAAGCCATGGTAGAGTCTGACGATGAGCAATAGCATGCTAATAACATTATTTTGCATTTCATTTCATTGCTCTGAGAGATAGTGGTACGCCCTAACGTGATTTTACATAACAATCGTTGGGATTTAAAAATGTGGCGCTCCCATGGGGATAGGCAGAGAATTGTCTCTGCCTATCCCTATGGGAAAAAGGGGTGACAATGGACAATGACAACTCGAAAAAAAGAAAATAAATGACGTCACTACGTCGGCATATAAAATGTAAAATAATTATTAAATTAGGTATCAATATTGTCAAATTATACTACTTTTGAAAAGACATCATTCATTTTGGACTTCTATGTACTACTTTTGTAATTAAGAAAAAATATATAAATGGTAGTTTCGATACTTGTATTCATAAAACTAAAAACAATTTTGCTTTTAATCGCTGTGCAATTGAGTTATTTGGAAAATAAGTTATGAATTTTGTATCGTCGGTCAATCACGAAGACACGCCATATTAGCAGTTCTGCTTTGAACTGACATAATTATAGTTTGATCATTTTGCAAACCTAAACTATGCAAAATAAAGGATATATTTCAATTACATTGAAATCTTCGTACATTAAACTATTTTAAAATGCATATGCAACTGTTAATACAATTAAGCCCAAGTCCCCATACAACATGAATCCTTTATCTCCCATTCGTTTTATTATTTTACATTTTATATAGAAGTTCATATTCATCTTAATCATATTCATAAAAATCTTAAATAATAATAAAATAAAAATAATAATAAAAAATAATAATCTTAGTCTTCATAAAAATCACAATATATATGAATTGTGCCGAGTATGTCGAGTAGGGGCCTGTGCCAGAAGTTTCATGCTCTCTCCTTAACATCATTGGATTAATTATTTGTTAGTTACCAATTAATACATAAATAAATATATAGATTGCCTAGTAGCCATAACCACAGAGCCTGTATGAAGAGAATTGTGAATGTGAAGGAAGCAATGGAGTTGTGTAAGGATCGTGGTAAGTGGCGCTCCATCGTCTCTGCCCATCCCTGTGGGAAAAAGGCGTGACAATTTGATTGATTGATTGATATTATTATGTATGTATTATATTCAGATACCGATATCCTAAATCTTAATCAGTTCGCACATACTAAAGGATTATCTGGGTCTCTTAATTCCACAACTCCTTCGCTTCCTTCCCATCCAAATCTTCGCTCACTACTTAATTTCAATATACATATATTAATATACCTTTTTATATGTCTCGCAATTCTCGCACATCGCTTGTATTTCACATGGCAACTCTTTTATTTTCATTTCACTGCGCGGCGATCCCTCTACGGGTGAACCTGTGAATAAAATATAAAATAAAAAAAAAACGTTTTGAGGAGCAGCCTGATGGTATGTATAGGATGGCGGTTCAAGAGTGCCGACGACTGAAAAAACTGAGTCAATTCACAGTTACCTCAGTCGCTTGAAATCGATTTATTCAAATTTATATCTGTATGTTACAGAGTTGTAATTAATGTATTATTTTACATTACATTAAAAAATATTTTAAAATCTGTATTTAGTTTGTGTATGAAATCTGTATGAATATTTGTATACACAAAAGTCATTTTTTTAATTATTTGTTGTCAAATATTAGATTAGACAATAGCCGTTATTTAAAAATAAAAAAATTACATTTCTATACAAAGCTACTAAAGTGCTTGTATCATAGAAACAGGACAACCAAAGTACATAATATCGAAGATACATTGGTACCGGTGGGTGGTCTCGAACTCGTGCTCTCGGTTTGCGTAACCATTGCACTGCCACTAAACCACGGTCGCCTTATACATTGATAGGTGAGCCACAATAGAATAAAATCTTGTAACTTACTTGAGTCAATCCTCTTGGAAATGGCAAGTAGCTTCTGTGCTTCCTTCCTCAACCTGAGCAATGAAAAGTCAAGATCACGTTTAATGTCAATACTGTCGCGTGGAGTGGCAGCCGCTCGCAAATCACTCTCAGATAGGTTGCTCAAGCGCGGTGCAAAGTGAACGTGGCGTGATGATTGCGGTGTGCTGAAAATTATTAAATATGATATTATATGGGGGTTTTCCGACCAAATTGGAGACATTCTAAAGAAAGCTGGGTTGCCTAGTGGCCCATAACCATAGAGCTTGTATGTAGAAAATTGTGGATGTGAGGGAAAAGAGGTAGTTTTGACAGGATCGTGGCAATAGGTCTACATTGTCTTAGCCTATCCCTGTGGGAAAGAGGCGTGACAATTTGATTGATTTGATTGATAATTATATTTGAGAAGAAAAAAGTTATTTCAAAGCATTAAAACTACAGGCGGTATGTATTAAAAGTAGAAAACATCAATTGACACGCAGTAAAATAGAATGCCGTGACGCCGGCATGCCGTGATGCCTCCACTATGTCGCCATGTACATTTTTAAATATAAAACATTATTACATCGTTAGATATGGTGGCGGTGGCGGTGATGGTGGTAGTGGTGGTATTAAAAAGTGTGAAGAAGCTCCATTTCAAGTAAAGGTCAAGGCCAAAGTAGTCAAAGTAATGGTCAATTTAATAAATCATTCTTTCATGCATATTTTCTATACTAAATAGCTTTGAATTTTTTATGTTTTAAATCTGCCAGATGTTTCACGATGGCTCACTTTTTTTGCTCTCTCGACATCTGATCTCACCTAGCTTCACCGACTCAGTTTATGGCTGCTTCATTCACAATCATATTGATGGTAAAAGGTGCTTTTTTAGGTCTGCTTGAAGGATCCAAGTTACTTCTCGGGGTTATAATGTGATTTTGAAGAAAAGTAAAACTAACTCAATTCTAAATAGAAGGCATCGTTTTGTCGACTGAATCCACCGTCAACTGAGACTATTTCAATCATTGGTCATCTAACTGCAAGAACAAGTCGCGTGTACTATGCCGGCCTGATCCCGAAACGCGACTGAGACTTTTAAGCAACTTTTAAAAAATATAGGAAATATGGAAAACTAATTTTATATCTGCGATATTTTAAAAAAAGGGCAACTATGAAATTAGACCAAATTTTAATAAATATATTTTGCAACCGGGAATGGAACCTAAACCCATACATTAAATCTATAAATATATGTAAAAAATGTACAAATAATTTAAAATAGTACCTCATGATATATTATTATTGCATTATGAAAGGGCACAGCTTGGCAAAATGCCATCACGATTCGTTGTAAACTGTATTTTAAGATTAAGTCCTGTATAAATCTTATATCAAGGTTTTTTAGACTGTGCGACGCCTCCGTACAATCATCGTATGTCTCCAAGTCACACAAACAGACAATATTACAAAAAAAACATAACGTGCATTGTTGTACTAGAAAAGGTTGAGTGAAAATAGATTGACCAAAAAATTTATAATCCTCATGTGGATAGATGCGTTAAACAAGGCAGGAGGGTGTTTTCCGACCAAATCGGCGACATCCTCAAGAAAGTGCCCATTACCATAGAGATTGTATGAAGCAAATTGTGAATGTAAAGGAGTCGAGGGAGTTGTGTCAGGATTGTGACAAGTAGCGCTCTATTTTTTCTGATTATCCCTGTGGCATAAAGGCGTGACCCTGTTTTTTTAAATAAATTAAATTATATGTATTACAAATATTTGTTAATGTAAAAAAGAGGCGGATGGACCGAACTCCAGCTTAACATCAGGCGGATGTCGAGTGATAGCAATTTAATAGAAAAGCATACAAACCTGACAATGATTTGTGAGAGTAGTTCAGGTATTACAGTTATATTAAGTTCATCATCAGGGGCAACACAATAATCCACCAATTGGCTCACGGACACCTCCAGCTTCTGCGCAACCACTTTCAGCTCATCGCTGAAATATATTATATTATTATTTATAAATTAAAACAAATCTTTGCGGCTTACTATCGCATTAATTTTGGTTCGTGATTTTACATATTTATTTTTATTGTGACTCAATATATGTCAGCACCCCGCTTGATGTTAAGACGAAGTGTGGTCCATGAATGAATGTCACCGCTACTACAATTCAATAACTGTGAGTGGTAATCACATCCACTATGCCGGCCTAGATGGAACCGGCAACTTACAAGCTGATCCCGAAACGTGACCAAATCACTTCACGGTCTGTATACTTGTAAGTGGTGGTACTACCCCGGATCGGCAGACTGGGTACCACTGCCTACCACTTTTATTATTCCGACGTTTTGCAGCCATCGTGAGAGACCCGCAATACTAAAAAAAAATGCAATATCAATTAACCAATATAAACGCGATAGTAAGCCGCATAACATTTGTTTTATTCATAAATCAATGTTTGCACAAAATCTAAGAAAATACTAAATTATTATTGTTATTTATATATTGTTAAGGCAGGCAGGTAAGTGACGGCGACTGAGGCAACCTTAAACTTGACTGTATTTTTCAGTCGTCGGCATTCATGGACGTCTTGATTACAATCAGAACCTTTGCAATGGCAATGGCAACCTTTAAATGGATTTTTTTAATTGTGGCACTAAACATGACAGCCAGCCCACTTGGAACCGGCAACTATTGAACCCGGGACTACACGTAGCTGACTAGTATGGTAATAAAGCGCCACGCGTTTCTGCCAATGTAGCGTTAAACAAATAATAGACATTATTAATAATAACTAGGGATGTTATGGAGCTCTGTAACCGTTAACTATCAGATATCCGAAATAAAAACCAATCCGTAACCGAAGTCGTTATAAAATGATTCGGATAATTTCGGTTAGAAGCTAAATGAAACATGTTATGACAGGCTTTTACTCTTAAAATTCTTTAAAAAATTAAAATCCGTAACCGAAATTAACGGTATCTATCGGATGTTGGGCGACTGGGGCAGCCGTAACGACCCGGATTTTGCATTCGCGGTACTCTTGGACCTCTTCTTGCTTACCATCAGGCGGGTCGAGGTCACACAATAATAAAATCCGTAACCGTATCTATAACCGAAATTCCATATCATCATCATCAGCCAGAAGGCGTCCATTGTTGAACATAAGCCTCCCTTAGAACGCAATTCCGAACGACAAGATGCCAGTTGCAACCACCGGTTACCCGCGACCTTCACTATGTCGTCAGTCCGCTTCCTTCACATCCACAATTCTCTTTATACAGGCTCTGTGGTTATGGGCACTATATGGCAACCTAGCTTTCTTGAGGATGTCTCAGATTTGGTCAGAAAACACCCTCCTGGACCTACCTTGTTTAACGCATTCATTCACATCAGATTTATAAATTCCTTTCGTCAATCTACTTTCACTCATTCTTTCCATGTGCCCAAACCATCAAAGCATTCCTTTGTCAATCCATAATATCTTCAATAATAACACTTTTTTACTTTAGTATAAGTGACTAACATGTCCTTGGTAACATCTTCCAGCTGCCTGTTCTGGTCGAAGCACAAGTTCCTCCGCGCCTTCCGCTTGTCACTGTCACTTGGCCACTCCTCGCGGACACTCGAGTACTGCAAAACACGTGCCAATGAGTATATTACATTCCTATACTAAGGTATTCATTATAGACACACTGATTGTTTTTTTTTATTGTGACTCGACATATGACATCACCCCGCTTGATGTTAAGCCAAAGTGTGGTCCATGAATGAATTTTTTTTTTGCTGCTACTACAATTCAATAACTGTGAGTAGCAATCACATCCACTATGCCGGCCTAGATGGAACCGGCAACTTACAAGCTGATCCCGAAACGTGACCAAATCACTTCACGGTCTGTATACTTGTAAGTGGTGGTACCACACCGGATCGGCAGACTGGGTACCACTGCCTACCACTCTTTGATAACCAGACCCGAAGCAAATATCCATCTCTTTTTTTTTTATTAACAAATATTTGCAATATTTAATAGTATTAAATATTACAAATAAAAGCTATGAAACAAATATTTGCTCCGACCGGGGATCGAACCCGGGACTTTACGCGCAACAAACCAATCGCTAAACCGTTCGCCCACGCCTGTCGTCAATATTCCTTAATTTATAATTTATATCCACATTACTGACAATAAAGAGTATTTTATATGCAATTTAAGCAAAGGAAGTTCACAACAATTGGGAAAACAAAAGAGAGAGAGGGAGAGAGATTAACCAATTGCATTCAATTAGAAACAAATTGATTAATTAACTTTCCATTGGTTAATTGCTAAATACACAAAGATGACGAAAACTTATATAAACTACATGGACATGGACAACAATCAATTTAACTGTCACGCGTTCATTCCCACAGGGATAGGTACAAAGTAATGTCAATTTTTGCGATCCTGACAACTGTATTATTTCCTTCACATCCACAATTATCTTCATGCATACTGCTCCTTGGACATTTTTTAGAAATGTCTCGATTTGATCAAGGAACAATCTTCTTACCAGACTATAGATTTGTCGATTTAAAAAATCAGTGGAGGAAAAAGACAAGGTAGGAAAAGGTTAAAGAGCTTCTCGAACATTTTCCGTGGTATAGACGGAAAAGTTTTTCTCCGGAGTTGCATGAGCTTTAAGTTTAGGTAACTTTAGCATACCTTATAAATTTGGGCACTTATTGCAGTTAGTAAGTGTAGTTTTATTATATATTTATTGTATTATTTTCCTATGTCATATCTTATTAAGGAAAATCACAAATTACAATGCAATAACAAGCCGCATTATATTATGTACGTATATATACATATATTGTAAATAAGGATTGTTTTGCAATTATTTAAATTGCAATTTACATAGCCACTTTTATTAAGATATTTTGAAGTATATTAGGATATTAATAACGCTAAAATAATCTGCGTCAATGCAGAAATGTGGATAACACCGAAATGACGGCCGAACATGATAGATCGGCGCATCGCAACACATCGATTCTTTATCGAAAACTCGACACGTGGAATGCTTTACCCGCCCACTTCTATAACTTTACACTACCCACTATATAATCTTGTGCCCTTTAAAAGCGTGAAAAGAGCACGTCTGGCCGGCATACTGACCACGGCTGAAGCAACTGTAAGCTGAATCAGTTCTAGCAGTCGTCGGTACTCTTTGTTTATTTACAAAAGAACATCTATTTTTATTTTTGTTGTAAGAGGACATCTGACATGATGATAGGCAAGGGAAAGTCCAAGAGTGCCAACGACTGAAAAAATCTAGTCAGTTCGCGGTTGTTTAAGTCGCCGTCAAAATGGAGGTCACACGAACTTATAGGAATAATACTTAATGATTAATAAAAATACGTACCACAAATCTCCTAACAAGCACCATTGCGACCTTTTACTTTTATCACATTGTCATACACAGTCAAATAAATTCATAGTTCAATAAAAACACACACTTCCCTAAACATAGGATTACATAAAGTACACAAATGTTTACCCGCGAAAAACCATAAACAGTTTTTTAATAGACTAAACAAAGATGGCGGATGTATGAATAGAAAACGTAAACAAAATATAAAAAGGCGCGAAATCAACGCATCATCAAAGGGAGAAAGTAACTACAAATAGCCTTTAGGACATTTTAGTTCAACCATATTATACTGGGAAAATGCTGTCAGTTCTGTGTAACTTGATCAGAA
This sequence comes from Tinea trinotella, assembly GCA_905220615.1. NCBI lineage: Eukaryota > Metazoa > Arthropoda > Insecta > Lepidoptera > Tineidae > Tinea > Tinea trinotella. Next base: position 349,367 of record HG992320.1, on the reverse strand, counting down.
ATAACTTTGAGCGTGTGCAAATTAAGTCGTAAATCAGTTTAAAGTCGATTGACAACACGCCGTTGAATTCCTTCATACACTTTTCTATATTTAAAAAAAATCTATATTAAGCTACTAAACATGATTGTATAGAAACAAGACGACCAAAGTACATATATCAAAGATACATTGGTAGATGCTGGCAAGTGGTTTTTAACCAAGTAGTGTTTATAGAACTAGGACATCCAGTAACACAAATTATGTCAAGCCTAGTATAGGGACATCGGATTATTTTTATAAACCTGGTTTTTAAAAAATATTTTTTTATTTATTTCAATTTTGTTTTGTTAGAAACATAACTTAATCTAAATCTCAACGTGTACTCAATCGGATTTGTCACATCATTAAACCTGCGACAGTTGATGGACGATTGAACTCTATTTAAGGTTTAAGGTCAAAGTTAAATTAGCTTTAGTTAAGATAACCGTCAGAATTTATTTGTGTGTGTTTTTCTAAAATATTTACATTAAATAAATCATGGTTATTTGTTGATTATATTGCATCTACATATGTTATATTGTTTAAATGTACGCAAATAATAAATATATTTAATATTAATTGCATTTAGGTATATATTTTTAATGGTGATGCGACATCTAACCTCTACTTGGCTGATAGTACAAGGAGAAGTCAGAGGGTCGACGACTTGAAAACGAATGCTTTTTAAGGACTATGATTGCAATTATAATTTGTATCTAATCATAAGGTCTAACTTCATGAGCACATGTTTAATATAGATCGGTAAACGAACGCGGCGTCTGTAAAGCTGATGTAGCTTTGTGAAAGCGTTCGCAAAGCTACTAAACGTACTTGCACTATAGAATGCATAATCTAGACGTTTCACACAAGTAATTGAAACACTATAAACTATAATAACAAACTTTGACCTTAAAATTAAAATTGAATGAACACTTTAAATTATTATTATTATTAAATCACACAGAACACTAATTGAACCAATCAAAATATACTGCACATATTGTTTGGGCTGTGCCAATATAAAACACACTATAATACACATTAGCCAAATTAAACTGAAGTTGAAATCAAAGGCGATCGTGGTCTAGGGGTGGTGAACAGGTCACGCAAACCGAGGTCACGGGTTCAAAACCACTTGCCGGTACCAATTTATTTTTGATATATGTACTTTGGTTGTCTTGTTTCTATAATACGAGTACAAGCATGTTTAGTATGAAAATGTAAAATTATTAAATAAAAATAAAAATTGGCTGCAGTAAACTTAATATCGAGAGTTGTGTCAAGACCGTGGCAAGTGGCGCTCCATTGTCTTTGCCTATCCCTGTCGGAAAAAGGCAAAACAATTAGATTGATTGATTGATTAAACTTAATATTGGATAGCAGAGACACTTGGTGTATGTTAACTTTGGACAACAAATTTCGCTGTGGCTTTTATATGGGAACAATCATTGAAACTAAAATTGAGCGAGAGAGACACACCATGTGTTAGAAAAGGACACAGCTAACAGACAGAAGTTCAAGTGTAGTTAACGCTTATTAAAGTTTTGTTTGTACTATTTGTTTATTACTAACGGTCATTTGGTAATTAGGAGGGGTTTCGGTTAAAATAGTTAATGGAAAGAAGTCACTACGGGAGTAACAGAGGTGATTCTTTTGTAATTACAAAGAATAAGAAAGAACATCATTCATTTTGTATGGGAACATGTGCTAAATTGTATTAACAGTTGCATATGCATTTTAAAATAGTTTTATGTAACAAGATTATAATGTAATTGGAATTTATCTTTTATTTTGCATAGTTAAGGTGTGCAAAATAATCGAACTATAATTATTACAGTTCAAAGCACAACTGTTATTATGGCGTGACTTCGTGAATGAGAGACGATACAAAATTCATATCTTATTTTTCAAATAACTCAATTGCACAGCAAATAAAATCAAAAATGTTATTAGTTTTATCAACATGAGTATCGAAACTGCCATTTATATATTTTTTCATCATTAGACAAAAGTGATACAATAATAACCTAAAATGAATGATGTCCTTTGTTCTATTAAATTATAATTTACATAAGTTATTATGCAAATGATTATGAATTATCATCCGACCTCGGCTTGCCTGATAGTAAGCAAGGGAAGGTCCAAGAGTGCCAAAGTCTAAACATTTTTTTAAATTATACATTTCTACCCAATGCTACTAAAGTGCTTGTATCATAGTAACAGGTCAAACAAAGTACATATATCAAAGATACATTGGTACCGGTGGGTGGTTTCGAACCCGTGCCAGTTTGCTTACGTAGCCATTGCACTGCCACTACACCACGGTCGCCTTAAAAACTGTTATGTTCAAAATTAGTGTAATAAATCTGAAAATATTTAAATCCATGGTGGACTTAATTTGTTCACACATCCATATATGTATAAAGACAATACATACGTAGGTAGGAAAACAACATTGGAATAATACAGAACAAAATGAATGTTACACAGAACTACGAACCTAACAGTGATTTTAACGATAATAAACCAAACAAACAAATAACTAAAACAAAATAACCGGAAACACAAGAAAGTAAAAGAAAACAAAGATAACACTAACACAACAAAAATCTAAAGAATCATACTCTTCTTCAATTAAACATTTTTAATAAAAGACCTATATACCCAACACTTATAAGTCATTCTATTTTCAAATAAAACATTTAAATTCACTTCGCACTAAACTTTGTAATTCCAAATTCAAAAGACACATGCGTACGCGCACTGCGTCATGTAACTTCTGAGCATAGGCATGAAATAAAGGAGCGCGGGGAGTAATCCTAAAATAGATTCAAATATAGAGGAAACGTATTCGCTTCAAAATGTGTTAGTCCTATAAAAAGTAGCATTTCGTCCTTATGGCCGCTTTATTTTGGTAAATATGTTTAAATATTCGTATCTTTGTAGTATTAATTATTTTTAAGTATATAATTGTTTTTTAATTTGATTTTGATTAATAAGTTTGAAGTGAATTAGTCTTGTTTTCGAAATAAGCCCAAAAGATTGCTGGTTTCAATTAGGCTGGCATAGTGGATCCTACTTGCAGTTATTGAACTGGGCTACAAATAATATAAATAAAGAGTCTGTATGTGGCTGTGAAGCAAGCAAAAGTATTGTGTCAGGATCGTGGAAAGTGGCGCTCCGTTGGGAATCGATGCGCTACAATTAATGATGACGATTATATATAAATGAACAACAGCTAACAATCCCGCAGCGCATCAAAAGCGACGCATCCGAAACCCAAATTAGTATTAAAAGAGACAGAGTTGTATAAATATAATTAAAAATAAAACTGCACCAACAACATACTATTTTACAAGAACTATACTATATTTAGTATACGCGGATCTCGGAGTTGTTTTTTTTATAACATTCAGCCGTTCAGAAACAATTCTTCACACACCGCGTATTGTACAGCATGTTCATGAAATAGAAAATGTATCAATTTAATGATAAAAGACTTACTTTCTGGCTTCCTTCACACACTTTACTCTTTATATAACCACAGTGGCTTCTACCACAAATAATACTTTAGCATATTCTTAGGTTTGGCATAAATATGGTTTCCTTAAATAAAACATTTTTAACTCCACCTGGTTATTAAAAACTTTATAACACACAAACTTTACAGTCTACAAACAACACAAAACAAAACACAAGTCCAAACATAACTTCATAGACACTAATTATTTGTCAAAATGTAAATAATGAACTCGCATAGGAACATTATTAAAAAAGGTAGTTTACAAAACTTGAAAGTTTCTTACATTTTTGCGCGAATATTAATAAATGAAATAAATAAATTTTATGCGGCTTACTATCGCGTTTATTTTTGGTAAAATCATTAACTAAAAATAAACGCAATAGTAAGCTGGATAAAATTTGTTTAATTCATTAGAAAACTTTTTTAAAATGACAATTTTGGCGACCATAGATACAAATCCTTTAAGATGTTACCCGATTGAATATGATAATTCGAAGTGTTGTTAAAAATAAAGATTTTTATGTATTAAAACATCACCCTCGACATAAAACGCAGGAGTACAAACATCTATTTTAAAGCCACGAACATCCTCTAAAACCCCATTAGCTCGGGGTTACCATTTGAGATACGATTTATAAACATTAAACGCAATATTAATTTTAATAATGCAATAAATAATATAGATAACAAAATTAAGTGGCTGTTTTATGGTATTCTATTTTCAAATTAATAATCTTTCAATGAATAGTATCATTAAAGTATAGAAGGCAATCTGTTGGTGGTCGTATTTTTTTTTATAAAGGTGCGATTCCGACTTCAGACCGCACTACTGGTTTGTATAAATCTGCATGAGATTGATTCCGTGCAAGGCGACATTGCAGTCTCGGTCGCAGACTGCAATGTCATAACAAACAGGTAGTGCAGTCTGCGGTCTGCAGTCACCATCGGAATTACACCTTTATTGTGACTCGACATATTATAACGGCACCCTGCTTGATGTTAAGTAAGAGTGCGGTCCATGATTGAGGTGACTGCTACTACAGTTAAATAAATGCAAGTTGCAGGCCCATCGACTATACTGACCTAGTTGAAACTGGCATCTTTCAAGCTGATCCCGAAACGCTAACAGGAAAATGTATATTTCATAATATCCTCCTGAATAGTAAAATATCAATGTATATCATCGTAATTAAAGCATGTTTACTTGCTTGCCTTCTATTAATGGGATGCCGTAAAAGTAAATATATTATTGACATTAATGGCCAAAGCAGATGTGTTTTAGTAATTATGAAATGGTTTTTTTCAGTCAGCGGCGCTCTTTTATTTATATACTTACCATCAGGCAAGTCGTGGTCAAATATCGCGCCTTAATAAATTAATAAACATGGTAACACCATAAAAACTGAAAATTTGTCAATATGAATTTGTACGAAATTAGATATTATATTAGTATTAAATTAGGTTATATTATGGCAAAGGACATCATTTATTTTGGGCTTCTATGTACTACTTTTGTAATGTCCGATGATGAAAAAATATATAAATAGTAGTTTTGATACTTGTATTCATAAAACTAATAACAAGTTTGCATATAATTGCTGTGCAATTGAGTTATTTGGAAAATAAGATATGGATTTTGTATTATCTGTCGATCAACGCCACATTTGTTCTGCTTTGAACTGTCATAATTATAGTTCGATGATTTCGCACACCTAAACTATGCAAAATAAAGGATATTTTCCAATTGCATTGTAATCTTCGTACAATAAAACCATATTAAAATGTATTTGCAACTGTTAATACAATTAAGCCCAAGTCCCCTTACAAAATGAAAGATGTCCATTAGCAATGGGTGGAAAAAGTGTTTTGAACCGGTGTCCTTGGTATGCAACCATTGATCTACAACTAGATCACGGGCACCGATTGCGACGAAATATCACTTATAATTATAGTTGTACTGTGTCTTGCAAATATAGGTTACACTAGATTAGAAGACGTGCGCTAATATATATAACACAAGGATCTAAATGGCACTAAACTGAAGATGCGAAAAAGACTAAAAAAATGTATTTTGAAGGGCGACCGTGGTGTAGTGGCAGTGCAATGGTTGCATAAACCGAGAGCACGACTTCGAAACCACTCTGTATCTTTGATATATGTACTTTGGCCGAATATCCCGATTTGATACACGTACAACAAATAAGTATATATTTACGTAATAAAATAATTGTATATTTTGCATATTTCAATAATCAATATTTTATTACTCATTTTTTATTAATACATAAATTAATTATTAATAAAAAATGTATATAGAGGCATAATATTACAATATTTATATAGGCGTAAAACATACTTAATATAGAAAATTACTCTCCCGGCAAAAATGCAATATATACAAAATCTATTAGTATTAGATTTTGCGCGAACAATAATTAATGAATTATACAAATTTTATGCGGCTTACTATCGCGTTTATTTTTGGCTATTGATTTAATTTTTAAATTATTATTCCGACGTTTCGAGAGCTTTGCGGACATCGTGGTCACGGAAAGACAGGTGTAGGTCGTCCTATTGGTTGATGCTGTTATTGTTATCAAAACAACCTCGTTTTTTCAAGTTCTCGAAACGTCGGAATAATAATAAAAATGTATATTCAATAACCAAAAGAAATGCGATTGTAAGCGCATAAAATTTGTTTAATTCATGTATTTAGACATTAATTGCATTGATAATCTATACTAATATAATAAAGCGGAAAAGTTTGTTTGTTTGTTTGTTTAAACGCGCTAATCTCAGGAACTACTGGTTCGAATTGAATTGAATTTGTGTTGGATAGATCAATTATCAAGGAAGGCTTTAGGCTATAAAACATTACGTTGCGACTTATAGAAGCGAAGAAACAGTCGAAAATGTGGAAAAAACGGGGAATATTATTCGTCATTGAGGGTTTCCGTTGCGTGCGCTGCGAAAACAGTTCGAGATACCCAAAAAATATGTATTAAAGAATTATTCCTATTTAAATTATCTAAAAAAATGTCCGCGACCGTATATGTCTATCTTTTAAGATTAACTCACAATAACCGTTTTTATGATAGTCAAATTTGGTCTAAATTAATGCATTATTACAAATTATTTGTCAGAGTTGTATTAACATAATAATATTATTCTTTATCGAAATAAATGTGTTATTAATTAAGAGTATTTAACTGTGAACAAAATTGTCATTGACATCACCTAATTTCAATAAACATCTTATAAGATAATACAATTTTAAAATAACTCTGAAACAAAATTCACACGCGTCGCCTGATGAGCGCTAACCGGCAGGCGAGGAGAGGCGGTGCTTGCGGGCGAGGCGGAGGGGGGTGTAGCTCTACGAGGTATAGTCTGTCTAAGCCGAAATGACGCGCCCCTCCACTGCATTTACGCATACGAGCAAATATAAAATATGGATAAAACACACCGAAAATGCAGTAATAGTTTATTCAGTTGCTGGTTAGAAAAGAGGTACGAACGTGATAAGGTTTAATAGTATAGTTAGTAATATTTGCATTCACACATTTAAATAAACTAATAAAGTGGAGGGGCGCGTCATTTATAGACAGACAAGCATACTATGCGGTCGGCTCCCTACTGATCGGTTGAATGCAGCGTTAATTTGTTTTTACGATATAATATCATCGTGCAAAATCCTTTTTTATACAATTCCATTTTGTAGTAGTTTTCTCTATAGTAGGTAGTGTTTGTTTTAAGTATAGTATTTTGTTTCTAATATTTTCACAATAACCCTTTTTTTGTTTTGTTGTAAATAATACCTGTAGGTGTCATCTACATTCTTTCTAGGTTAGGTTTTACAATTCTTATTAGGTTAGGTTTTAGTTTAAGCATACAGTTAGTTTGGTTAAGTTTTAATTTCCTTCGTTCTTTCTTCGTCACTGTAATGCCTAGAAAAAGGACTCAGCGTTCTCGGCAGACTGCTGCTGCAAAGCGGCTGCGAGTTTTGCGCACAAGAAAATAAAACTGAAAATATAATTTACGCAGAAGTACTTTAAAATATATTCTTTTTAAAAATACTTTAAAATATATTCTATTTGTTACGTAATTTAATCGTCTAAAATAAGTCGCGGGTAACAGCTATAGGTAATTTATAATAAAGCTGAGCAGGTAGGTAAACAAAAATTAATATGATTCCCAAAATAACTATTCCACGCGGACGCAGTCGCGGGCACAGCTAGTTGTAATATATGTATATTGCATTAATTACAAATATAATAATAATAATGGGTGAATGAACTGGTGGCGTATATATATATATATTAATAGACGTAACATTTACAGAGCGTGTTGATGTACCTACACAGAGCTAAATGTCACTAAAGCGCTCACATACATATCATTTACACATTGCGCAGTGTATCGCCTAAACAACAATTCGTAGCTTTTTAATGTTTTTTAATTAATACTTGATAATAATTAATATCTGTTATAGTTTGATGATTTGGCAGGAACTAGGGGGCTGTCAATAGAGGGGCCCTGGGAACGTGCCCAGAGTGCCCAGTGGGAGAGAAGGGCTAGCTCGTTTAGGTAAATTATAAAATAAGTAAGTAATAAGGAACTTATTATAGTCTTCGATGAATAGAATTATAAGTCGTTTTCTAGAATAGTCTAAAAAGGATATTAAAAGTGTTTGTAAATCCATCAACACGTGAGCGGGCACGAATGTGGGCCACTGTGGAATTTACGATTTCCGCGTGCACACGACTTATATATGTCAAAACATGGAGTTAAGGCGACATGAGTTTTTATATTGATTCAAGATTTATGAAAAGTCCACCAATATATCAGTCGTTTAGATTTTTATATATTGAGACGCGATATCATATCTCGTACTGCCTTATTTTAAGGCTTTATTTTATGTTTACTTCAGTCGTCATCACTATGCAGCCCTAAGAATTAAATTAGTTTCAGAGCATTTTTCTACTTATTTTCCTATTTCTTTAAAGACAGTTTTATATTTTTTCAACAAATCAATCAATAAAATATTGACGCCTCCATTCTCACAGTTATAGGCAGACATCGAAGCGCCATTTTCCACGATTCTACAACAACTCACTTCACATCCACATTTATCTTCACGCAATGGCACTGCGGACCACTGTTCTTTTAAGAATGTCCCTGATATAATTAATAGGCGATTGTGGTGCAATGGTTACGCAAACCAAGAGCACGGGTTCAATACCACTTGCCGGTACTAATCAATCAATCAAATTGTCACAGGGATGGGCAGAGACAATGGAGTGCCACTTGCCACGATCCTGACACAACTCCCTCGCTTCCTTCAAATCCACAATTCCCCTCAATTCCGGTACCAATGTATCTTTAATATATGTACTTTGGTTGTACTGTGTCTATGATACAAGCACTTTAGTAGCTTAGTATAGAAATGTAAATGTATAAATGATTAAACTGACCTCGTGCGCTGATTGTCTGCTGGCGTCTGTGTATATCTTGTCCCTGAGTGTGACCAGCTCCACTGGCCAATTCGTTGTCTCGCTATCAGGGGCAGACAGCAACACCTGCGAATACATACATTGTATTAGATAGCCCCCATAGTGGAAGGATGGAATTATGATGACAGGCGTTTCGCATTGGTTTGTTACCCGTAAAGTCCCGGGTTCGATTCACAGTTTATTTTTATTGTGACTTGACATATGACTTGATGTTAAGCTAGAGTGCGGTCCATGAATGGATATCACTGCTACTACAAATCCAAAACTGTAAGTAAGAATCACATCCACTATGTCGGCCTAGTTGGAACCGGCAACTTACAAGCTGATCCCGGAACGCGACCAAATCACTTTACGGTCTGTATACTTACAGGTATACATACCGTAAAGTGATTTGGTCGCGTGTAAGTTGCCGGTTCCAACTAGTCTGTCTACTTACAGACCGTAAGTATACAGACCGTGACCCCGGATCGGCAGACTAGGTCCCACTACCTACTACTCTTTAAATAAGTTTGCAATATATAATTAGATTGATTATTACAAATAATTTCTAATAAAAAAAAAGGTGATGTTTGCTCTGAGACTGGTTATCAAACAGTGCTAGCGTAGTCTGCCTGTCCGGGGTAGTACCACCACTTACAAGTATACAGACCGTGAAGTAACTTAGTCACGATAGTGGATATGACTGCTACTTACTGTTTTTGAATTGTAGTAGCAGTTACCTCTTTTCATGGACCACAATCCAGCATAACATCCGCCGGGGTGCTGGCATATGTCGAATTACAAAAAATAAAAAACTTTATTTGAAATTGGTGCTATGTTATGATCAGAAGAAAGATGCGCTACTTATCACGATCCTGACATAATTTTCAACGTCAAATAAAAATTCGCAAGTAAAAGTCGCATCTACGATCCGGAAACGCAACCTAATCACTTCACAGTAAGTAGTAGTAGTACTAGCCCGGATCGTTAGCCTGGCTAAATGGCAGCTAACGTCAATCAATCAATAAAATTGTCACGTCTTCTTCCCACAGGTATAGGCAGAGACAATGGAGAGCCACTTGCCACGATCCTGACACAACTCCCTCTCTTCCTTCACATTCACAATTCTCTTTATACAAGCTCTATGGTTATAGGCACTAGGCAACCTAGACCAGCAACTGTCTGACATAGAATATTATATAAAATACAAAAGCTACTCACGAGAACCACTTCCATTGTTTTAATACTACACAATATCTTTACGTAACAAACCCACAGGATAGGCAGTAACAGTGTTTATGCACAAATCATAATAAACAAACATAAAAACAATAGAATCAACTAACGTAAATAATTACTTATATAGTAAATAATGTTTAATAAAAACTTTAATTAATTCCCTTCATTGTGATATGCACAAACACAAGATACACTAAACACAATTCTGACACAACATTTTTACTTCCTTTTACTATTATAACACAAAATTAATGAAACCACACAATTTCCAAGTCAAACTAATACTTTTATAAACGATCTATGTATAGTAGCGGATCACTTTTAAATATGAAAATCAGCAGCGTATATAGAAATTTATTCAAAAAGCACAATCGTTGTACGAGTGACCGATGCCAATAACAAAGTGAAGACGAACTAAATGTTATCATAAAGTAAACATTGATAACAAAGTTCCTTTTGACCCCATTAATTGTTATTTATGTATGATTTGTGCATTTGCATAGACTATGTTATTGTTATCACACAAGTTGGTTTTGTTATTAACTAATGATGTTCTCCTTGTAACAAACTACATTTGTATTGTTATTGTGTTTTCATGTTTTTCGATTGTTGCAAAATAATTACTTTTATTATCCTTTAACTCAATTGTTGTCGATGTAATTATTCTTAAACTCTGTATTCGTAAACTGTGTATTTATTTATTTATTTAATTTTTAGCGTCATTTGCTTTTAATTTGGACACAGCACGATTCAATAAACTAATTATAGTAACACAATAAAGTTATTTAAAGAAGCTTTTTTCATGTATGATATATTTTAATAATAAGTTCTACTAAACAAAAATGTCATTGCTCAACATCAGACTACCATGAGCTTTGACGACTGCTACTACAGTTAAATAACTGCGAACAGTAGTCGCACACCACTATAACTTCATCTATTTTAATAAACTATCCACTGCCGATTTAAAAATGGATGTAAATATGTACTTACATTGCGTTTGTAATATGGCAAAAAGTTACGTTCCGGCATTTCTTATATTATTACATAAACATATAAAGAACATTTTAATTACTCAAAAACACTATAATTTTGTTATTATTAAAACACAAAAAAACTAATACCACAACTTAAGAAAAATATTAAATTATAAACATTAAATTCATATTAACAAATATTGAAATTTAAAAAACAAAATCTAATAAACAATTCACAAAACCATGTACTACAATTTTTTTATCAATAAATATATTTTATTAAATCACATTATACACGTTTATTTTAAATGATATGTTTTAAAAAGCACGTGGATTAGGGAAACTATATAATGTCCCCGCACTAAAGAAAGACCTTGATCTATTTATTTCAACACAAAAAGCGTCAAGTACGTGCGGATCTCTGTTATATATTAACGGTGCTTTAGTTGGAAAGTGGTTGGCAGCCAGCCAAGGGACCCCCGCCATGAGGACCAAATACTACGGATGAGTGCTATTTACAATATAGGCCTCAGACATCCGTGCTCAAAGGCAGGACGTCTCCATGTCGGTTTCATGGACCTTAGAACTTATTTGAAACACATTTCTTTACGTAACAGTTGGTAGACAGATAGTTAGCGGCCATTTTCCTCGTGATATGCCTTTCCGTAGCCATGGTAGAATGTGACGATGAGCAAGTGCATGCTGATAACTTATTTTAATTTTATTTTAATTAGCTAATAAATTATTGTTGTACTTCAATTCCTTAGTGCTCCGCCGATTGTTCCGTATTTAAACAAAGTAGTATTCGCATTCGATGGCTACTCTCACACGTTTAATAGTAATCAGTTTTTTTTTTTTTTTTTTTTTTTTGGATGAATGTACGGTTGTCCAAGCCTCGATTTCTTTAAGACAACATTCCGTATTTCGTGTGTGCTACCAGATGCACGTGTCTATCGGTTGTCCGCATTTTATTGTAAATTTTAGTGTAAATAATTATACAATCTTACTCTAAATGGGTAAAAGGCAACGAGAAGAAGCTGAAAACGAACAAGCAAATTGACAAATACCGTAGAAAATAAGATGGTTGGAGAAACGGAGCTCCACGAATACGACGCCATCACGGTCGCCCTCAACGTTTGTTCGTTTTACCTGCATGAACAAAACGATTCAGGTAAATACCGATACTGGATTTTTTTACATAAGTGGATTTGTTGCAACCAAAATGTTTTAATACTTCGTGAGACTATAACGTTCAATATTTATGAATTATTATTGTGATTGAGTGTAGTTTGAAAAACTGCAATGCCACAATTTATAATTACTGTTATTGATGGTAGTTTGAAAAACTATAATGTGACAACTAACTATAACTGTGCTTGAGTGTAGTTTGAAGAACTGCAACGTCACAATTTATTTTATTATTGTGCTTGAGTGTAGTTTGAAGAACTGCAACGTCGCAATTTATTTTATTATTGTGCTTGAATGTATTTCGAGGAATTACATCGTCACAATCCAATATTATTACCTCTTGAGCATGGGTGAACCTACGTCGTCCATATATTGATGTGTATGATTTTTATTAGAAAAATGTACTATATATAATGAGAATCCTAATTCAGGTTACAACATTTTTACCCAGGGTTTATGCTTTTAAGCACCAACTCAATAAAGATTCGAGGTCAATAAACTCTTGACCTTGTTTTATTAGTCACTCTAGACCAGTGTTTCCCAACCTTTAAAAAATGTTTTTTACCCTTAATAAATATAAATGATTACAATATTTTAAAAAAAAAAAAAATTGCCTTTTTTGATAAATTGGTCACCGATATCTAGCATTGCATATAAATAACCCAAAACAGAAGGGTTGAAGTCGTGTCTAATCCATTTTGAAATTACCCTCCTTAACTATCGAATTGCCCTGTAAGGCGTGGGCCCCACTTTGGGAAACACTGCTCTAGGCCATACCAAAGAACGTGAGTGCCAGAACCAGCCATACACAACTAGAACCCACAGACCGTTGGTCAAAAAGTTAGTCTGGTGTAAAAAAAAAAAAAAAAAAAAAAAGAGAGAGGGAAAATGTATTTAACACAATGGTTAACCCTTGCAAAATAAACCCTGAGGTCACATATGCAATCAATAAACCCTCTCTGAAGAGGGATAAAACAAAAAGTATTCACTATTTTGCCATGCCATGCAAATACAGTAAATCACAGTATTAAGAATAAAATTATACGGTGTTATATAGATATATCAATACCGCCATTTATTAATATAAAAATGTTCAGAATGTCAGAAAGATACTGAAAAACTTATTTCAATGAACTTCTCTTTAAGAAGGTTTTTAGCCTCAGGCTAGTTCAGGTGAAGTTGCCAGAGATGCAGCACAGGACTCAACTCCTGAAATATCCCTTTTTGAAGTCAACTTTGGACTTTTGGTGATAAAATGGGAAATAGTAAAGCCGCAGCAAGTTCGACCACTGATTTTTTAAATAAATAAAATCCTTTAAACTACTGGGGACTCCCTCGGAAGACTATGTGAGAAGGTGGTTGCTACCAATATGCTGTTATGAAAGGCAACAACAAACAGCGTCAACAGACGATTACAATATTTTTACAAGGTACCCTCTGACATATTTATTTATTTTTCATGGATCTGGGACACAATATTCCATTTAATATAATACCTGTATAAATCTAATACCTGTACAATAAGTCAGGTTCCAATTGGTCAGGTTGCCTAATTTCTAAGGAAGAAATTGCTGACTTTAATAGTTCAATAAATGAACTGTTATGTAAAGGTGCTATTTATCTTGAGCTCACCAGAGTCCAATTAATTTATATCCCCACTTTATTGTCTCCAAAATAATACATATAAAAAATAAAAGTTTTATTTTTAATCCTAAAAAATTAACATCTTTTAAAATTGAGGAAATACGTACTGCTCTTAAATTATTAATAACTGCTCTGGATTTTTTTACATGACCAATATTGATATTAAAGATGATTTTGACACCCATACATAAATATAATAAAAACAGGAATTATACTTCATTAGTATATTTAAATGTTTAGATAAAGACATAATAATCATGTCTAATGGCCACAAAGGAGACTTATATATTAGTAAGTTTATATTTTATTATAAACACAACTAAAAGTAAATTAATTCCACAAGCATAATGAATGAGAATAGGTTCTGAAAACATGACAGTTGGAACAAAACACGTCCTATTCAAAGTTGGCCACTATTACAGGCATGCTATATGCAGAATGTCCAGGACTTCAGGTGTAACATAATATAGCTGATGCGCATACAAAACAACTTGAACTATGGAAATGCATTAAATAATAATAGATATAATAGCCAAGTACCAATATCACAAGGTGCCAATAATTAACTATCCTGTTGACAAAATAATTTGTTTCACTTTCATAAGAATCAATTAATCAGCCAAAATAAGTAATTTATGCAGATGCATTATTGTTAAATTGCGGTTATGTTGTACCACTAATAGGGTTCGGTAAGATTGATAAATAAATAAATGAACACAATAATTACCTAAATTTACTGGCTGTCTTTTTGCTTTAAAATCATTTACATGTAATAAAAGTAGGTAACTGCTTTATCATGTTAAGAATTAACAACACCACATCTTGATAGTCTAGCTAAACTAATTTAGCAGTGGTGTAAGCATGCAAGTATGTGCGTATAGACAGATTATATACCATCAAAAACAATACTGCTTCAAATAAAATCAGTTGACACTGCTTCAAGACAGTTTAACAATAGAACCTAGTGAAAAACGGCAAAATATGCCCTTTATACGATTATTTCAGGTTTTGGTATTTCTAAAAAAGATTTGTTTGCCTCTACACATAATCATAAGTGTAAGTTATATATTTGTTGGCGACCAGACCACTATGCTATCGCAAGAGATTCTTTCACAATCTCATGGACGTTTTCCATACAGGACTTTTTACAAATATCATTCGTTTTCCACCCTTTTCAATTATAATAAAGCTTTTCTAAATTTTGTAACAAGGCACCTAGGGTAATTATAGTTGGCTCATATTGACCATTGCAACCATTGCCTGTAAGTGCAGGTGCTTCATTGTCAATAACATTTTGAAGCAATGTAATACATACCTAATTGTAGATTATTGTAATAGTAAAAAAAAATAGTATCACAAATATACAGATACATTACACTTCACAGATAGATAAGATTTCTCTTATTTATTCTTATTTATTAACCTTTTTCTAATACTTCTAATAAAGGCTATAGTTATAATTCAGTAAATTGGTATATTCAGCTATTGCTGATATTGCTATAGCCCTCATTTACCAAATGAACTTACCACTGACATTTGTGTTAAGATACTATCTAAGAGATTTTTAGGTTTCGCCCACAAACTCGAAAATATGATTTAAGAACCCAATGTTTGTTAAGAATTATTATATAAATTATATCCAAATGAAAATATTTCACTTAATTTGTTATCCAATGTGATAACATTGTTAGCTTTTGTCACCGCTCATAAAGGATAATCCTCATCTTTAATTAAATATAATAATATGATTATTTAAAATATTGCAAGTTAAAATATAAATAATAAATTTCAATAAACCTAGGGCCAGGTCGTACACAACCAACTTTATTATTGCCTCTATTGTATAAATCCTAAAATATCTTTTGTAAAAGAGAGTTTATCTGCCCTGCACAAAACTCTTTCAGTTATATAAATAAAAAAATAAAAAAAAAAAATCTTGTTCGTTAACAAACTTTAAGCAATTAAAATAAAGATACACTTTATATCTTGATATCTATGACATACACTTGAAAATCATAGTAATGGTCATTTGTCAACATCTACTATTTAAACATTAGGAGAGAATATTGACACTATTCGTAGAACTGTTGGATGGTCCGAAAAATCCAACACTTTTGCAAAAATTGATTTAAAAAAAAAAAAATATATATATTATATATATATTTATTACTTGTACTAGATCACTGTAATGACTTAGAGGACGCATAATTATATAAATTTAAGAAATAATTGTTATAGAACTAAGTTAATGTGATTGAGGAGTTCTGATCATCCAAATGTCTGGTGATACTTCCATTTCAGTCCACAAACCTTCAACCTTTAAATATCTACTTTGTTTAAATACGGAACAATCGGCGGAGCACTAAGGAATTGAAGTACAATTGAGAATCAAACGAACTTACCTGTAAGTGAAGTTCGATGATAATTGTACGAACTTCCTTAGTGCTCCGCCGATTGTGAAAGCCACACCCTCCCACCTCTACATGTAAATAGGTAGGTGAGTTTCAGGTTTGTAAGCACAGGAACACTATAAACAGAATGTTGTCTTAAAGAAATCGAGGCTTGGACAACCGTACATTCATCCAAAAAAAAAAAAAAAAAAAAAAAAACTGATTACTATTAAACGTGTGAGAGTAGCCATCGAATGCGAATACTACTTTGTTTAAATACGGAACAATCGGCGGAGCACTAAGGAAGTTCGTACAATTATCATCGAACTTCACTTACAGGTAAGTTCGTTTGATTCTCAATTATTTCATTTCATTTATTTGTAATATTTCTGATCAAAAAATGAAAAAAATGATTCTGATCAATAATCTGCTATGTTTGCTCTGGTTCGTCTGGAAAGTCACCTGTTCCAGCTAGGCCGGCATGCTTGCACAGACCTTTCACACATTACATAGATTTAGTTTTAAAAATGATGGATGCACCAACCAGACCAAATGATTATCATAATGTAATATACAATTAGCAGTAAAATGTTAAAGAGTAAAGAGGTGACATTATGGTTATGAATAAAGAGAAATGTGATCTTATTATGTATACTGTGTTTTTTCTTACTTGGCACAAGTAGTAAACAAATATCAATATCACCATTTCTTATGCCTTTTATGTAAGGAAACTACAATTTTTTTTAATCAAAAACCACTTACATCGAAATAGTAAATTCACAAATCACAAAAGTAATTCATAGATATTTATATATCTTCGTATTGATTCGCGTCACTAGTAATTGGTTTATTATTTTTATTTATTCACTATGCCAAACGTTTGTTTATTACTTTTGCCAAGTAAGAAAAAATGCACTATAACAGGCCTAATCACCGTAATAATTATGTGCGTCGCGTGTGCAGTGTAATAATAGTGTTTAATATGTGTGAAAGTGTAACTGACCTGCATTTGATTGAGCAGTTGATCCACGGTGTCCTGCCTTGCTTGTTCCCTCGTCTCCTTGTTTAAAACGCATGCCACAAAACCCACACAGTTAATATACAATATTAATAACAAACAACACAATAATAAACTACTCATTAATTTTAAAATTTCATTACATTATTTATTATAAGTAGATTAATTATTTGTATATTTATTATTGTGTTGATTTAGAAGTATTAGGTAAAGTTAATGATTAAAGTTCTTATATTATTATGAAAATATTAACTATTGAAAAAACAAAAATCATCAACTATTTGAAAATATAAAAATATATTGTATAAAAAATATATTAACAAAAACTTGAAGGAGGCTGCGAACCATGCATAGTTTTAATTAAGTTATTATACAGAAGGAAATGTCTGTACATGTGACCAGTAGGAAAACACCAAAAATAACCAAAAGGGATTTAAGTTAATGCAGATTAAAATAATTATGTAAAGTAATATACACACAAGGCTCAAAATACCTCTAATTCCATGCATCTAAATATTTATTAATATTTTAAAAATATATTTTCTTTTCTGATGGTAAGCAAGAAGAGCTACAAGAGTGTCGACGACTGATAAACCTACTCGGTTTGTTTCAGTCGCCATCACTATGCGAGACAATTTTATTTTGCTATATTTATTTATTTATTATAAATAATACACAAACGCGTGGTTTTCTTAGCCAGTAAACCTTTGGGTAGTGCAAAGAGCGAACGTAAATATGGAAGATCAATCAAATTATCACGCCTTTTTCCCACAGGGATAGGCAGAGACAATGGAGAGCAACTTGCCACGATCCTGATACAACTCCCTCGCTTCCTTCACATTCACAATTTTCTTCATACAAGCTCTATGGATATGGGCACTAGGCAACCTTGCTTTCTTGATGATGTCTCCAATTTGCCATGCGTCAAACATGGCAGGCCCAGGAGGGTGTTTTCCGACAGAATCGGAGACATGCTAAGAAAGCTATATGGAAGATAATATTATTATCTTACTTGATGATTATGTAATATCTAGAGCGATTCATTTGATTGATTAATTCAGTGATTGAGATGAAACAAAATGTATAATATTTCAATATATACCTTCTCCAACTCCAAATCTATATCTTGGTATATTTCAGTGTCGACGGGTGTTTGCAGTTTTACCTTCAAGTCTGCAATAGCACTTTCTAAGTGTAATATTTTTTCTGTGTAATTTCGCTCCATATCTTCTATTTGTTGTTCGTATTTTTGACGCAGTTTGGCTACTTCTTGGCACTGTGAAATAAAAAAAAATTGTATATAATAAATTAATACAGGCCAAGCTGTACTTTATGATACCGCATCCGATAGCGATTCCTTTTTTAATTTATTTATTGTGATACGACATCTGACCTCGACCCGCCTGATGATAAGCAAGAGGTGGTCCAAGAGTAACGACGACTGGAATAACCGAGTCAGTTCCCGGCTGCCCCAGCCGCCACCACTATGCCGGTCCAATATATTGGATTTTTTATAAATATTTTTTATTACATTTTTATACTAAATTACCAAAGTGCTTGTATCATAGAAACAGGACAACCAAAGTATATATATCAATAATACATTGGTACCTGTGGGTGGGTTCGAACTCGTGCTCTTCGGTTTGCGTAACCATTGCACTGCCACTACACCACGGTCGCCACAATTGGTGATATTATTTTGCCTATACACCAATATACATTTTAATTTCACATTATAACCATCCGTAAACTTTGTTCGCTCTTGTAAACGAGGCATTTAGCCTTTTCTGGCGCAGTGAGTTTTATATCCATAATTGGAAACAAAATGTCCCATTTCAAATGAGTTCTATCAAATCTGACCGAGATTTATTCTTAAAGGCGTGCTGGTCGAATTCGGCTTTTACATAATCTGGGAATATTGTGATTTGTGTGTTTTTACCTGACTAAGGCGAAGCACAAGGGAGGGTATGTGTTTGCGGTATGTAGGGTATGTTCATCTGTTCCCTCATAACATCTAAAATACTTATCAGAAATAGACAAGTTAGGTATCGTTGGAAGTGTTTTATTCATCTGCCGGTTCTGGGCTATGTGACGTCATGTACTATTTTTTTTCCAATATGTCGTGCTTTGTATCAAATAAATAAGTGTTAAATAACCATATATAAATTAACACTTTATGGATTGTAATATATGATTATTATAATATTATACTGATGAATTTATTTAGAACTTATTCATATTAGATGTACCTCATCAAAATTGCTAAGTTCCACACTCCTGGTCCGCCTAAAGTCACCAGCGCCTCCAGGGGATACAGCTGAACGGCCACGGAGCACTTCCTCAGAATAACTAAAAACAACATTATTATAAATGGAAATATTTTTATTCTACTCGTATATGAAGAGTTTGTATAAATTGTAAATGTGAAATTGTGCCCAGAGAGTTGTATCATGGCAAGTTGCTTTCAATATTGATTTTATTAATAATAATGTATGGTGAAAGTAAATTGACAAAGGAATTTATAAATCAGAGGTGGATGGATGTGTTAAGGCAGGCCCAGGAGGGTGCTTTCCTACCAAATCGGAGACATCCTTAAGAAAGCTAGGATGCCTAGTGCCCATAACCACAGAGCCTGTATGAAGAGAATTGTGGATGTGAAGGAAGCAAGGGAGTTGTGTAAGGAAACTGTGGGAAAAAGGCGTGACAATTTGATTGATTGATTGATAATGTATGGTACTATGTAATATTCATTATTGTTTACAGTGTGTGCATAATTTTTGAATTGCAATCTAGTTCAAAGTTAACAATATATTTTCATGCTGAGTCAAAGATTGCACCAACAAAATAAAATATTAAATATTCCTCTCTTCAGACAGGAAGTAGTCTTACGATGTAATTTTCATTATTAAAAACCTTGTCAACCTCTCATTGGTTAAACGACTGTCAGCATTGCAATAATGCAGCGCCATCTAGTTGCATTTCTGATAAAGTCGCTACAATTTGTAAATTGTGATTGTATAGTAATTTTTCAAAAATACTATTTTCAATGAACTTAACTTCTTAGGTATTTATGTGTATCAATAGCAGAAAAATAAATTTAAAACTTACCATTTATCATCCCTTGAAAGCAATAAAATATAAATATTATTATAATAAGTTATGTACAGTGAGAGGTAGATGTGGTTTGAAACAAGATGTTGTGACAAGGATTGACAAAATAATGCTTCGATGGTTTGGGCACATGGAAAGGATGCACATGTGGATGGATGCGTTAAGAAGGCAAACCCAGGAAGGTATTTTCCGATCAAATCGGAGACATCCTCACGAAAGCTGGGTTGCCTAGTGGCAATAACCGAGAGCTTGTATAAAGATAATTTTAGAAGTGAGGGAAGCGAAGGAGTTGTTTCAGTATCATGGCCAGTGGCGCTCCTTTGTCTTTGCTTATCCCTTTGGGAAAAGGGTTTGACAATTTGATTCATTAATAATAATATCGAACGAAGCCGGAAATCGAACCTGGGACTGACCCAGTAGCAGACTGGACCAGAGTCGTCTTAAAATTGATGTTTAAATAATTATTATGGCGAAAGCATTTATTAAAACAAGGTCTAAGGATGTTTACGTGGCGAATCGCTTTGTATAGTTTATCAACGAGGATTATAAACGTTATGGATAAAGCCAAAATAGTCGACAGTATTGAGGGCTCCAATGTACCTAGAAGAACGTGTAATCTTATTTACGTTAAAGTTATCGAAGATAGGGTTATAAATGAGAAATACAATAGTTTAGAACTTTAAAGGAGATTGGTGCATCGTTTTACGATGAAGACTTACAATTTGCAATTAATTTAAAATTATTAAACGGAATATCTATAATGTCTGCAATAGCCGACTGCCATACACTAAAGTTAGTTGTTAAGGTGGGGCTGATAGTCAAAGATGACTAAAATCCTTTAAAAAAGGAGTCAATTTGTGGTAATTTCCCAATCTGACGATCCGGAGTAGTGCGACCCCTATGAAATGTACAAACCATAGTCGCGTTTTGGGTTGAATCTTTCCGGTTTCAAGAACACAGTGGATGCGACTGCTACGTGCAATTACTTAATTGGTCGTAGCGGTGTCCTCATACATGGAATGCACTCCAGCTTAACGACCGGCAAGCTCCTGCTAGCTGTGTATGGAGCCGACAATTCAAATATATATATATATATATTTACCTTCTTTCCATATCAGTGCATTTCTTTTCAAAATATATTCTTAAATTTTCTACTTCTTTTTCATATTTAATGTGCAATTCATTTCTAAGAGCATTAACATTAGGGTTATCACTTTTTACATTTTCCAACAGCTCTCGCAATTTACTACATTCACTATTTTTTTTCTCCAACTCTTGCTTAACGCCCCTATTCTCTGTTTCACAGTCAAATCTCACTCTGCATGCTTCATCAATAACCAACTGAGTTACTTCCTCCATTATTGTATTCCTCATATTCTCTTCTAATGCCAATTGAGACAGCATGTGAGTCAGTTTGGCTTTCGGATCTAACTCATCAGATTCATCACTTGATCTTAGATCAGATCTTGAATGATTAATTGTGATTTCCTCATTTTCGTAGTCTTTTTGCTCGCCCTTAGAACTTAGGGAGGAACTGAAATTAAAAACATAACAATATAAAGTATCAAAATGTAATGCGATAGGCAGAGGCAATGGAGCGCCACTTTTTAGTGAAAAGGCCGTTGCTTGGCGTTCTGGGAGCAGTTTGATAGAGGTAGTAGTGAACGACTAATGGCGGAGAGAGAGAGAGAGAAAGAGGGGAGAGTTAAAACCGTAAATCGAGCCAATCAATGTCGCTCTTACTGACCGAATCGGCAGTCCAACTAAAAGGTTCGAAGAGTCATTTCTTGATAGGACAGTCACCAAATAGAAAATGTGTTCGCCCTAAACCCTTGGATGCAGGAAACCTTTGGCCGGTAACCATGAACTGACTCGGATTTTTACGCCCAAAAAGACTTTTTTTTCTTATTGTTACTCGACATTTGACAGCACCCCGCTTAATGTTAAGCCGAAGTGTGGTCCATGAATATGTCACTGCTACTACAATTCAATAACTGTGAGTAGCAATCACATCCACTATGCCGGCCTAGACGGAACCGGCAACTTACAAGCTGATCCCAAAACGTGACCAAATCACTTCACGGTCTGTATAATTGTAAGTGGTGGTACTACCCCGGATCGGCAGACTGGGTACCACTGCCTACCACTCTTTGATAACCAGACCCGAAGCAAATATCGATCTCTTTTTTTTTATTAACAAATATTTGAAATATTTAATATTATTAAATATCACAAATAAAGGCTATGAAACAAATATTTGCTCCGACCGGGAATCGAATCCGGGACTATACGCGCAACAAACCAATCGCTAAACCGTTCGTCCACACCTGCCGTCAGACCTCCTTTTACTTACCATCAGGCGGGTCGAGATCAGCTGTCGAGTCACAAAAAATAACTAAGCCCAGCAATCATAAAACGCGATTAAGTCACTTCAAGGTGTGTACAGTTGTAGTTATTGATTATACTTACTGTGAGCTCATGAGAGCAGAATAGAACCTTGTACTATCATCCTTCATTGTTTCATATTTAACAAAATCTGACAGTTGCCCTTTCTCCTCTATCGCTTGTAACATAAACAGATTGTTTTTTAAACATTTATTCTCATTAACAAGTCTATCCCTTTCTGCCTTCACTTGCTGCAATGATATGGACAGCTCCTCAATTACATTGTTACGATCCGCGATCGCTTCACCCAAGTGCACAAGCTGAAAGCAACATGAAGCATTTTATAACATTTACAACACATACAGCCCAAATTATAATAAACACACGCGGCAAGCGCAACAAGCTCGGAAATTGTGGTGCCGCAGGGGAGGCTTTTTGGCCCACTCTATGTGCGTACTAACAAGCCGGAGTAGTATTGTGCCAGGAAATAACATACTTATCAATAAAGCATGCTTGTGTAATACTAATGCAGGAATAAACACACTACATATTGTTGTTGAATTTGTAATATGTTATTCATGTCAGTGAAAATAAATTTTACAGGGGACACAATAAACTCTTTTTATTGGAACTATTGGCTCATGGCGTGGTTTTCGTGATATATACAATTTTCCTAAAGTGGATATAAAACATATTGCATTAACAATGATAACAAAGTGGAGACTTTTGTGTTCACAATATTTTAAGTTATATCAACTTGCAATGACAAAACAATAGCAATTTTAAAAATGCATAATACATATTTATTTTATTAATGTTTTTTTTTTATAATTATAATAGCAATACCTATATCAATATAGTTTGTTTATATAGGTGGTTAAAATTCATAATTAGAATATCTTAAATAAATTTATTTGCCTCGACGTTTAGGCTTGTCAAACGTCAAGGAATAGTTACAGTTTAGTAATAATAAAAGAATAATATAAAAATCATAGAAGATATATTAATGAAAAACAATCAAAAAATCATAAAAAAAAGCAAAGCTATTCCCAAAGCAGTGAATTAAAGCATACCTGCCCTTAATTTATAAAATAAAGGTCTGAATATACAAAACCGAGTACAATTAATAACTATAATATTTGACCAAATATATAAAATATGACTAACAAAGCCATGTTAAACTAAATTGGTTTAATATAGCTAACAATAATATTTATTATTCAACAATAATAAATATAAAGTATTATAAGAATTTTAATACAAATTTCAATAATTAAACAGACAATAATTTAAATATTTTTTTAAATCAGTACCAATTTCAAACTTTTTATGTCTTTTTAATATGAAGATATACAAGTACTTTATGTATTATTAATAAATACTTTTATTATTTCTTTATGCCTTTTTATATTAAATAAACATGTTTATTAACCAATTTTTTTAAAACAATGATTCCACATTTCTCAGTCAATTAATTAATATATGTCATGTAGGTATTGTATGGTCAAATTGTAGTGCATTCCATTCTAAGCACATACATAAGGTCAAATATTTAAGTTCTTGTATAACATAATCTACCATGCGAATCTACCTTTAGACTATATTCATCAAAGGTTTTATATTCTGTCAGTGTGCTCAATGATTGCTCTTCATGAGCCAAAGATTTGGGTGTGGTCTGCACTTGTTCCTCTTCAGTCTGTATTTTACTATTTTCCACAGTTATTTCCTCAACCAATAAGTCACTCTGTTCAATTTTGTCAGTTTTCGGAGAATTTAGTTTTTTAATTAAAGTTGGAGACAAAAGTTTTGATTCTTCCGCTAACTGGATCCCCTCATTTATTAATACTTGCGGAGTGTCTTTTATTTGTAAAGGCTCATCAAATATTTCCTCTATGATCACTCCTGACTCTTCAATTGGCACTTGATGTATTCTTTTCATATTATTTTCAACACTTAGGATATAATCAACTTCTTCTAAATTCTTTTGAAAGTTCTCAAAACCACCAAAGTCAGTTATATTTATTAAGTTATTATCTTCTGTCAAAAACACTTCACTGCATCCTGGTGAAAATATATTTATAGGAGGTTCTATAGTAGCACCTTCTGGTGGTAGTCCTTCTATAATTTCAGAATATGGTAATATTGGTTGGTTAAGACTAGCATGACCTCTTATGTCTAATATAATGACCTCTTCTACATCTTGCATTGAGGTAATTTGTTCACAGATCTTTTCTGATTCCACATTTATATTTTCTGATTTGTGACTTTCTGATTTGTTTAGTGAATCAGAATATTTACTTTCACGTGATTGTGACTCATGACTTACTTCTTCCACATGTGAATTGGATTCATGCTCACTCACATTTTCTATCTCACAAACAATAGGCGGCTGTAAGCTTTCATCATCAACACATGACTCATTCTCCGATTGCACCTCACTTTCAATTGTAAGTGATTTTGATTGTAGAATTGTGTCTTTGGCATGTGATTGCGTGATCTCAAGTTCACTTGTATCATGTTTATGTGACGGGGTCTCATCATGACTTGAGTCTAATGATTGTAACTGAGTTTCATATTCTGTGTCATGTGATTTGGCCTCATGACCAAGGCCTTTAGGATCAGTTGGATGCTCACTTTTGTCTTCAGCATGTGAAGTAGCCTTATGGCTCATATCTTGGGTGGAAGAATGTTTTTCTTGTTCATTTGACATGACAACATGACAACTGGAGTCTGAATGTATCTGTGAGTCATGCTGACTTGTGTCTTCTTTATATGATTGATCAATTGTGTCCTTAGAGGCATCAGATGAAAGTGGCA
The DNA here is from genome assembly GCA_905220615.1 of Tinea trinotella. Taxonomy (NCBI): domain Eukaryota; kingdom Metazoa; phylum Arthropoda; class Insecta; order Lepidoptera; family Tineidae; genus Tinea; species Tinea trinotella. The sequence goes on along the minus strand of HG992320.1, from coordinate 323,565 downwards.
ATGGTATTGGGCTTTCATCTCTTAAATCACTTATTTTGGGATCAATAAGTGTAGATGATGTGCGTTCACTTTGCTCCAAGTTTATGTCTGATTGTGGAACAACAGCATAGTGCACATCCTTTTCCACTGATAACACTTTTGGTGCATCAACTTCTGACAATGAATAATCAATATTAGAAGGAATGTGTTCTGATATAGAATCAGTCTCACTCAAAGATTTCTCAGCATTTTTACAACTTTCTCCTGATAAATTGATAGAGGGCGATTCATTAATAACGGTTTCCGACGCAGGAATCTGTTGTGAATGAACGACATCAGGAAGTGAGTTCTAAAAATAAATAAAAATATAAATAACACTAAACCAAATGAGGGTACACATTTTCTCTTTTATTTCACTGTTTCACATTATATATTCCTCTGTTGTATTGCAAAGAGTTTATAGTACACGAATGTTTAGTTACCATGTAACCAGGTGCACTGATAAACTATTTTTAACTTATGCACCTCAATAAAATCGTAGCCCAATATTACCGTTAAATTGTAATCAAAACAAAACGTTTTAAATTGAAGTTTACCTGTGATTCTGGTGGCTGCGATTTCGTATCATCAGGTTCGTCCATATTTTAGCACATACATAGTATATTTTATCGAAATAATTTCAAAAAACTCCAGTATTGGTTGTCAAGACAATAGCTTTCAAAACTTCAAAACATAAACTCCTTGACGTCTTAAAAAAATCACCAAAGCTTTTTGCGTTCCGTTCAGGTATCAACATTTTAACAATTAAGATTTATTTCTATTTATACCTAGCTAATTAAAAAAATATATTTGAAATTTAAAGTTTATTAATTCATACATTTGGGAAATATAAAAATTTATGGCACAAAACACGAAAAATGTCTTTAATGGTTTCTTATCTTACATTACTCCAGAATTTTAATTATTGGCATAAATACATTTTCACTTATTGATTAATGTGTATTGATTCCAATGGTTCTTATTTTTATTAATGCAGAAAATTGGACCGGCTATAACCCCCTTTAAAAAATCATAAATGAACTTGCAAAGTCACCAACAGATGGCTCTACAAAAGTATATAATTTATGCATAGAACCGCCAATAGATGGCAGTGACTAATTATGGCAAAATTATTTTAAGAACATTCAATTTCGGGCCGGGTTTAAACATACATAAAATTGTTTTTTAACCAATTTTTATACTAATTTATAGGGTAATAATAATAGGTTTGGAATGTGCCAGAACTTAATAATTATACTGTCACAATGCATTTGGTCACTATGCCAACTGACAGCGACTGAGACAACCGTGATAGCCGTTTTTTTAGGACGTTAGCACTTTTGGACCTTCCTTTGCTTACTATCAAGGGGAAATATCAAAAAGTGAACTAACTAGATAACATCACTAGACCTATAATATACAATATTATATTTATTTAACAACTAGCTGCGTAACCCGGCGTTGCCCGGGTCAAAATACATCGCACGCTTAATGGTTAAATAATCAGTTTTTCTCTTAAGTATGTATACATAATCTTTGTACCTACCATTAAACGTATGTTGTTGTCTATAGTGTATATACACATACATAATCAGCCTTAATAATTATCAAACCATTTTAGGCGTATACCATGGTAGACTTTTATGTGAGTAATCATGAATACTATTAATATATAGAACACTATGTTATATATTATCGTCAATAGTTTTCGCAGCGCACGCGATGTAAGGAATTTTATTACATTATTCGAGATTTCGTACTGAACATGTAGAAAATCCAATATAGCTTATGTTACTCACGAAGAATGTAGCTTTCTAATAGTGAAAGAATTTTTAAAATCGGTCCAGTAGTTGTTGTGCCTATTCATTACAAACAAACTTACAAATCTTTCCTCCTTACATATTAGTATAGATATATTATCATAATAAGCACAATTTTGACGAGAATTCAATTAATAAAAGCGAAACCCGGTGAAAAACCGGTTTAGATTTAATCGCACGCTATGGACTATCTTTGCTAAGTATGCGTGTTCATAGCCCAGCACCAGTGTAGATCCGGCTGCCGTAAGAAGACCATAAGAGTCCACGTATCTTTTCTACATACAAATTGAAATATTAAAAGTGCGTATGAACCTATATAACAAACCAAGTTACTGCGCAGTCAATGCCAGGATCTGCCGCGTGCTTGGTATAACAATATAGAATGTATATAGGCACTTACTACTTAGGTATCTATTTTATAGGCGAATGATCGCTCTTATGTTGAAGGGTTATATCTCTCCAGAAATCAATCCAGTCTTAGTTATCAAATCAGCGCGATCGTAATCACAGAACTAATAAATACAGTTTTATTATTACGAGTATGTTCCCTGATTTTAATACTTTTTCGCTGGCATAATTCGAAAGCGTTATAGTTTAAACCACAGTGTAGTGGCAGGGAAATGGTTACGCAAACCGAAAGCACGGATCCAATACCACTTGCCGGTACCAATACTACCAATGTATCTTTGATGTAATGTACTTTAGTTGTCCTGTTTCTATGATACAAGCACTTTAGTAGCGTAGTATAGAAATGCAGGGCCGTCTTAAGCATATTCAGCGCCGGGGTGCGAAAGTCAAGGCTCCGCTCGCGTGGTCTCAGTTTAGTGGTCTCAGTACCTATCGAAATTTATGGCGGTCGGCATGCGCCCCCTAGGACTCTGCGCCCGGGTGCACTGCACCCCTTGAACCCCCGGGTAAAGACGGCCCTGTAGAAATGTAAATTACGAGAATCAGGGCTCAGGACCTACCATTATGAGCGATAAACTTGCTACTTAACTTGCCACAACTTCACATTCCATTATCCTTTATCTCGCTATATGTCACTACTGGACAATCCCATGCTACCAAATAATTATATTTGAAATAAATGTAACACTTAGATTAAAACAAATCAAAAGTAGCCCCTCTTTTTAAATTAACGGCGTAACTTAGCTATTAAAGCAGCTACATCCTAATTCAGGGCTCGCACATGATTTAAACATAACAAATGAAAATGTGACCCAGTTAAAAAGGCAACGAGGATACACCAACGATTATTATCTAAATTAGGCCATAAATTCGAATGCAAGACACTCGCAACACTGATGCTCAACATTATTATTATTTGCTATATGTAATTATGTACTTATATTGCATGTCCTCGTCGGTGCTGGCTGGCATAATTGTCATGTATGCATATATACTGGGGGTGATCAAAAAGATGATATACGGGTATTTCTAATAAAGATAAAAAATTGTATAAATAGGACGTCATTTGAAGGAGCTACATTAATTTGATTACCAGCAGTCGGAGCGACAACACGAAAATGGGGAAACACGAAGTGAGATGCGTCATGGAGTATCTCTGTTTGAAAAAAAAAGTGTACCAAAGTACACGCTGATTTGGTGGAGACACTGTGGGACTCTGCTCCTTCATATTCTACGGTGGCACGGTGGTGCAAAGAGTTTAGGCTGGGTAGAACATCCACAGAAGATGAACACCGCGCGGGACGCCCTGTCCTTTAAATGTTGGCCTGTTGGAAAAGCTCAAAGTCGCGGGCAATAGAGCTATGCTTGCATTATCTTTGTGCGACAGAATCTCGAACGAGGATGTTCGCCGAAGAACCAGAGTTGCCGACATAGCTCGTAGGATTTTCAAGTTGAAGTGGCTGGTCACATCGCTCGAAAAACCGACAACCGATGAGGAATAAAGGTTCTAGAGTGGAGACCACAATCCGACAGATGCAGCGTAGGTAGGCCTCCCACTAGGTGGACTGACAACATAGTGAAAGTCACAATTAACCAGTGGCGTTCTAAGGGGGAGGCCTATGTTCAGCAGTGGCCATCTTCTGGCTGATGATGATGATTGGCAAATATTAAGCAATGACAAACTGGTATTATATTTGTAAATGAAAATGTTGAGAAGCGCAAATAACAACCCTTTTTCGTGAAAAAGCGAGATTTTGAGATAAAAGTGGTATGGCCGAGGTAATTAGCAGCCGTTCTGCTTAACCGGGCGAACCTTCTTTAATTATGGGTTAAGCGAATATTATAACGACCTCTTAACTTTTACATGCTTTATTTACATACATATTTTTATTTCCTAATGTAAATCGTAGAAAATATGAAATAAGGCGACCGTGGTGAAGTGGCAGCGCTATGATCATGCAAACCGAGAGCACGGGTTCGACACCGCTTGCCGGTACCAATGATACCGATGGTACATATTGTGTACTTTGGTCGTTCTGTTTCTATGATACAAGCACTTTGGTAGCTTAGTTTAGAAATAAATAAATAATATTAGTTGTATTAAATTATATGTTTGTTTATACCTATTTACGTCAACTGTTAGGATTAGAAATATTACTTATTACTTACTACTTACTAGTTATAAGTATGACTGTGGATGCAATTGACCTTTGCTGTTACGAGTAGGGCGACTTGAAATACACGCACGAAATAATGTTGTTATTTTAATATACTAATATTTTTGTCATAGAACAAAAGTATAAGTATTTGCGTATTTATGATTCTCATTGAACAATTAGGCATGTACGTCACCTACTACTGAACAGCCGGTATTACTTGCAACACTGAAACTAGCCATTCTACGTTGCCTATACTTACATATCAATCCAGCGCCAAGCGGCGTGTATAGTGGCCATCAGGGGGTGACTTAATATCCCGAAGCGCTGCAACTGCCCCACATCGAACCAGCCTAACTAGTTCATGTAATCGGACGCATCGACTCACTAAGCAGTCTGTCTTTCTGTATCGTTCCATTTTAAAAAAGGATCAATCTTCATGAACACATCATTCCTTTGTCCTATCCAAAGTCCATCAAGCGCAGTGTGAAGAGGCATCTTAACAAAAATACATACTGTTCCATGGCAGCAGTAATAAAAAATATATTGTATTTACATTTCTATACTAAGCTACTAAAGTGCTCGTATCATACAAACAGGACAACCAAAGTAAATAATATCAAAGCTACATTGGTACCGACAAGTGATTTTGAACCCGTGCTTTCGGTTTGCGTTACCCTTGCACTACCACTACACGAAGGTTACCTTATGTAGGTATAATGCAATCCGCTTCAAACAAAGTAAACTGAATCTTTTTGTTTTGCCATTGCCCTTGGACTTCCCCTTGCTTACTACCAGCCACGATGAGGTCACATGTCACGTCCTAATAAAAATACAAAGATAATTACACACTATTATCAATATTTCATATTAAAAAAGATGCGTTGATATGTATACTATACTTATGTATCTTCTATATGATATTGTATTCAATGTTAAAGTTAAGATGCATTGTTTGCCCTGAGTCATGGATGCTCAGGTGAACTTCAATACGGAGATGTCGCTGCGAATGTGAGCTGTTTCCACAATGCTCAAACGAATTCACCAATTACACGTTATTCCAACGATATTCCAGTGATTCGTACTGTTAGATGTTATCGGCAATCGGAGCCGCGGATGGTTCAAATTTTGATGACCAATATCAGTAATTCAAAATGATCTATCAGCTAAGCTTAAAGACTCCAAGAAGCCATATCTCATTGAGTTTTTCTATTGACACTTCAGTTCTTAGTTATTTTAGTTTATATTCACATTTCTAAACTAAGGTACCAAGTTCTTGTATCACAGAAACAGGATAACCAAAGTACATTGTAACAAAGATATATTGGTACCGGTAAATGGTTTTGCACTGCCACTATGCCACGGTAGTTTAACTTCTTTATCTCGATATATTGACAACATTTATTAACACGACATGGAAGATAGACAGAACACAATATGTTTGTACATCGACCATGGTGTTTACTGAAATGGTCATGCAAACCAAGAACCACGGTTTATTAACCACTTGCCGGTGCCAATGGGTATTTAATATATGTATGTACTTTGGTCGTCCAGTTTCTATGATACAAACCTACTTAGTAGTAGCTTAGTATATTCTTGTAAATATATTAATTGTTATAAGCAAGAGAAGTTTATGAGATGAGCAGCTAAAAAAACTACCAAGCTTCACAGCCTTAGTTGATTAGTTTACTTTATGATTAACGAGTTATTGTGCTATAATATTATTAAATATGTAAGTGTGGTGCAATGGGAACGCGCCGACAACAACAACAACAACAACAACAACAGTGGGATTAGTCATAATATGAGCAAGTCGCATTGTTATAATGTCCGCATGAAATATCCAAGCAACGCATATTGAAATACATCTTACTGAACGCATTGTATGTTGCTTGCTGAGGCGGATTTTGTAATAAAGGAATAACATCCAGACTGCAGGGAGAATAACAACCAATTGGATAGATCTTGCATTTTTCATTACAGTTTTCTTTATACTAAAAACATATACATATTAGGTAGTATTATTGATTTTTCAGTTAAATTAAATATCCAATCAATCATAAAAATTGACACGCATTAATTCCTACAAGGATGGGCAGACAATCACTTTCCACGAACCACACAACTCTTACATTAGGGGCGTAATTGCAGGGACTTTAAAGTTCTTGTAATGTGAGCATCACATATTGTTCGGGCATGAGTTACTTGTACGACGGCAAATATTTAACCAAACTAATTTATTATAATTCAATTTTTTATTTCATTTTGTTGTGACACGACAACTGACCTCGACCCGCCTGATGATAAGCAAGAGAAGTTCCAAGAATGACGACGAATGAGAGAACCGAGTTAGTTCAAAGCTGCCTCAGTCGCTGTCGGCCAAAGATGCTTCTTCTCGCATTGCTTTAAGGATCCAAGGTCATAGGATGGAGAGAACACATGGGCGGGCAAAGCATTCTACTTGTCGATTGTTCTACAAAGAAAAGACGCACCGAACTTTTTAGTTCGACTGCCGATTCGGTCGATAGAGTGCGGATGCTTTCCCCGACCTGTGCGGGTATTACGGGTGTAAAAAGACGAGCTTAACATCAATAAAATATTATTATTAACTAAATGAATGAAACAATTTCTTAGCATCCATGGATTCACCGTGCGGGCGCCGGGTCCATCGCGTGGCAGACGGGAGAATGAAGGCAGCGTTTTGGACTTGTGACCGAAATGTAGGTTTCAAAGCTTTTTGTGACATGTCAACACTCACCTTCCCTGCCTTCACTATGCCCTCTACCCAACCAAATATTGTAAGACCCCACCAATGCTGCCTTCGACATACGATCCAAAAATGTGGTTTTTGAATTTTAAAAAAATATTATTTAAAAAAAACGCACAATAAATACATAATATTTATATATAATAATATACACAATGGCTGGTAATATTAGAAAAGTTGCAGCAAAGTAGTAATGTTGAGAGATTGCTTTTGTTTGTTTGTTTAGTTTGCAGATCGTGATAAAACACGTTTTAATATAAACAATACAATAACTTTATTGACAAACAGAGGGCACTTGAGAAACAGAACAAAGTTCATTACACAAACCTTAACAACATCTACGCGCGTTGAGGGGAAAAAGACAGATTCAATATTCGTACATGATTTTTTCTATCTCATTTTATTACTACTTTAAAATTATTTTTGTAAGTGTCAATTCCTATAGGCTGTCCGGTGGCTGAATTAGGATTTCTTAATCTTTTGTGGGGGTACCATAAAAGTAAAGTTTATGAAGCCAACCCCTCGACAATCTCTGCACTAAAAGAAAAAATCGTTCGCTAGGTTAGAGGCATTCCGACGTCACTTCTTAAGAGAGTTGCACAGAGTACCAAGGCTAGGTTCCAAGAGTGTGTCCGATAGGATGGTCGACATATCGGCGGCATACATTTTAAGAAATAAATACGAGGGGGGGGGGGGGTCTTTGTGGGGTCTTACAATATATGTCACAAAAAACCTACATTTCGGTCACAAGTCCGAAACGCTGCCTTCATTCTCCCGCCTGCCACGCGATGGACCCGGCTAAGAAATTGTTTCATTTTTTTCATTAAAATAAAATAATATCTCTTAGTTGTTTTATTATTTAAATTTGAAATCTCAATTTTGCCACCGGCCCCCCTATACGAGTACATAATTAACAAACAATTTTATAAAAGCCTAACCGTTCTATCTCTATCTGCCTTGGAGCCTAATGGTCGATCATCAGTGTCTTTAACAACAGCCATTGTAACAATCAATTTTAGTTCAGGACGCTCAGAATATATTTTATTGTGACCTGACATCTAACCTCTTTTGCTACGCTAGAGTGCAGTCTATGAATAGAGGCGACTGCTATGTAGTAAACAACTGCAATTAAGAGTCCACTATGCCGGTCTAATTCTGAAACGCGACGACATCACTTTACGGTCTGTACACTTTGAAATCCCATAGTCTATAGTTATGAGCCATATGCGTGTGTGCAGTTTGTGTTGTATGAAATTGGCAATGCAGCCTCAAATAATAGCAAAATTGTTTAGGCTCTGCGCACACTGGAGCGATAACATCGCCCAATACATTGCCTCCGTGAATAATGTTCCTTATCGCCGTTAATGGCGGCGCACTGGACGAGAACCTATTCACACAAATTATACAATAACAATACGATCGCATTACGATTCTTTATTAAGATGACCTTTCACATTTTTTGGCATATATTAATACTTACTACTGTGAACTAAAAGTAGTAAGACTTTTCTAATTAAAATTTCCGGGCTTTTCCAAATGTACATACTTCAGTTCAGGCGTGACAGCACGCACCCGTGAAGTTCAGCTGGAGTGCGGCCCATTAATTAGGATGACTGTTACTACAGTTAAATAAATAAAAGCAGTAATAGCATCCACTATGCCGGCCTAGACATAAATGATAATTGCTTAAATACCATTGATAATGTCAGTTATTCAGAATAGCGCCCCATCACCTCTCTATTATAATAATACGTGCAATTTCTATTATAAATTACAACATTATACAACTATTTAATGTTGTAATTTAGTCTAAGTAAGCAGAAGCACATGCGGCCGGCATAGTGACGGAGACTTGGTGACCACAATCTGCGGCGAGCACAATTACTATAGGTATCTCAAGCTTACTTATATTATTAATTTATGTTTTTTTTTTATTCGCATTGCTATATTAAGCTTCCTAAGTGCTTATATCATAGAAAGATTATATTATCACAGATACATTGGTACTGGCAAGTGGTTTCAAACGCATGGTTCTCGGTTTGCGTGTCTATTGCACCACCACTAAACTACGATCACTTAAAAATACTGTTTATTTATAATGGTGCGACATAATGTCTTGACCCAGTTAGACAGTCAAAAATGTGTCTACATAAAATGTTATACGTGATTATTATTAAATTTGCAACATTAGGCAGTTTCAGAAACGCGACTGACTCACTTCAACGTTTGCTTAAACATAGCACTTACGTCGAGACATAGTTTTCATTACGGGGCTCTACCACTACTGCTACAGCGATCTGCTTTCAATCGCTACGAGAACCAAAGGGTTCGCACAGTCCTGCCTTTTGGTTCTATTAAAAAATAGAACAACCTTTTTAAACACGCTTTTGCTCTTTATGTTGTTGAATGACGACCTAAATATATAAATAATTACCCCGTAGCTCGCAAACTGTATCGCTCTTAGTTTTTACAGACACTAAAAATAAAACATGATATAGGTATTCGTAAATTAGTCGGTCTTAGCTTTGACTTAGTAATTATCAAAGTTATGATCCTATTTAAACACCAATCTAAGTTGATCACTAAACCCACTGTATTGTAATATATTATAAAGTAAACAAGGCATAGAGGGTAGTTAACTAATGGCTTAGGGGTCGCACATTCTGTGTCTTCTATCACTTTTTGATGGACGTCATATTGCACTGCTCGGCACGAGAGCCTCGAACGGTTATTATAATTTATTAAGGTTGTCAAGGATTGTTGAAAACTGCATACTTTTATTATTAATTCGCTAAATATATTTTCTATTGTGATTTTTGAAATTTAACAATTTTTATGCGGCTTACTATCGCGTTTATTTTAGTTTTGATTTTACATTTTTTTATTATTCCGACGTTTCTAGAGCCTTGCAGTCATCCATGGTCACGGAGAGATTTGCTTAATTTATTATTCAATGTTCACGCAAAATCTAAGAAAATACTATTATAAAGTGTTTTTTTTAATCTATATATATAAAAATGAATCCCTATTTCCCTTGGTCACGGCATCACGCCTGAACGGCTGGACCGATTTCGCTAATTCTTTTTTGTTCTGTTCGTTATTATCAGGAGAAGGTTCTTATGAAAGAAAAAATTAAGGAAATTGCGCGGAAAATTAGAAAAATTAAAATTACTTAACCACCATATAAAATTATTAAACTTTTTTAATGTAACCTTAAGACATTTGACATAGAATTGACTGAATGCGTGCTGCAAATATAGGTCAAAGAGTATGTAAATATAGTCAAAGAGGATGAAAAAAAATGACGTTTAAAACGGATTCTTCTGTCAATCTTATTTTATTGATAAACAATACATTTAAAATAATTAATTTAAAGGATCTAAGAAACCTGATTTTCTTAGTTCACATTACGGTTACTTTAGAGCCATCAGGCCTAATATTAAAAGTTCAATTTAATATGGAATTTTGGTAAGTTTGGATAGACTAACATACACGTTACTAACATAACAAGTGGTATATACCTACTTGGTTATAAAGAAGAATACAATTGTTTTATTTTAATTTACAGATGAATTTTCATTTATAAAAATGCCAGCAGCTAGACGTACAAACATATATGCTAGATCAACCTGACAACTTTATATAATAAAACAATTAACTTAATAAAATCAAAAATCTACTCATTTATGGCGTCTAAGGCGGAACAAAGTTCGCCGGGTCAGCTAGTATTTTTTAAAAACGATTCACTATAAACAGAGTAATCGGTGAACTTACATAATAGTGGGGGAGCCCAAGAGGCTAATCGGGGATTTACCCGAGCGTCGTAGGGACCTATTATATATTAATATATTAATAAATAATAAAGCGGAAGAGTTTGTTTGTTTGTTTGTTTAAACGCGCTAATCTCAGGAACTACTGGTTCGAATTGAAAAATTCTTTTTGTGTTGGATAGATCAATTATCGAGGAAGGCTTTAGGTTATAAAACATTACGTTGCGACTTATAGAAGCGAAGAAACAGTCGAAAATGTGGAAAAAACGGGGAATATTATTCGTCTTTGAGAGTTTCCGTTGCGTGCGCTGCGAAAACCGTTCGAGATACCCAAAAAATATGTATGAAAGAATTATTCCTCTTTAAATTATCTAAAAAAATATCCGCGGCCGTATGTCTATCTTTTAAGATTAACTCACAATAACCGTTTTTATGATAGTCAAATTTGGTCTAAATTAATGCATTATTACAAATTATTTGTTAGAGTTGTATTAACATAATAATATTATTCTTTATCGAAATAAATGTGTTATTAATTAAGAGTATTTAACTGTGAACAAAATTGTCATTGACATCACCTAATTTTAATAAACATCTTATAAGATAATACAATTTTAAAATAACTCTGAAACAAAATTCACACGCGTCGCATGATGAGCGCTAACCGGCGGGCGAGGAGAGGCGGTGCTTGCGGGCGAGGCGGAGGGGGGTGTAGCTCTACGAGGTATAGTCTGTCTAAGCCGAAATGACGCGCCCCTCCACTGCATTAACGCGTACGAGCAAATATATAATATGGATAAATCACCGAAAATGCAGTAATTGGTTATTCAGTTGCTGGTTAGACACAAAGGAGGAACGAACGTGATGAAGTTTAATAGTATAGTTAGTAATATTTGCATTCACACATTTAAATAAACTAATAAAGTGGAGGGGCGCGTCATTTATAGACAGACAAGCATACTATGCGGTCGGCTCCCCACTGATCGGTTGAATGCAGCGTTAATTTGTTTTTACGATATAATATCATCGTGCAAAATCCTTTTTTATACAATTTCATTTTGTAGTAGTTTTCTCTATAGTAGGTAGTGTTTGTTTTAAGTATAGTATTTTGTTTCTAATATTTTCACAATAACACTTTTTCTGTTTTGTTGTAAATAATACCTGTAGGTGTCATCTACATTCTTTCAAGGTTAGGTTTTACAATTCTTATTAGGTTAGGTTTTAGTTTAAGCATACAGTTAGTTTGGTTAAGTTTTCATTTTCTTCGTTCTTTTTTCGTCACTGTAATGCCTAGAAAAAGGACTCAGCGTTCTCGGCAGACTGCTGCTGCAAAGCGGCTGCGAGTTTTGCGCACAAGAAAATAAAACTGAAAATATAATTTACGCAGAAGTACTTTAAAATATATTCTTTTTAAAACTACTTTAAAATATATTTTATTAGTTACGTAATTTAGTCGTCTAAAATAACTATTTCACGCGGACGCAGTCGCGGGCACAGCTAGTTATTTATAATTTATAGCATTATAGTTGAATTAACGCTGTAGAAATGCGGTCATTAAGGTGTGTATATGGAGTGACGATAGAGGATAGAATGATAAATGGCACAGTAGTAAGCGATAGATGTGGTTTGAAAGAAAAAGTAGAGACAAGGATTGACAAAGGAATGCTTCAATGGTTTGGGCACATAATGGAGAGGATGAGTGAAAGTAGATTGACAAAAGGAATTTATAAGTCTGATATGGATGGATGCATTAAACGAAGCATGCACAGGAGCGTTTATTTCGACAAAATCAGAGACATCCTCAAGAAAGCTGGGTTCCCTAGTGCCCATAACCGTAGAGCTTGTATGAAGAGAATTGTGGATGTAAGGGATGGGAGGAAGTTGAGTCGGGATTGTTTCAATTGGCGCTCTATTGTCCTATCCCTGTAGGAAAAGGTGTGACAATTTGATTTAATTTTACATATTATTTAGTAATATTATATACGCTTACAGTATTTTATCTGAAGTAGCAGTGTCCTCATTTCATGGACCGCACTCCAGCTTTACATCAGGCGGGGTGCTGTCATATGACGAGTCACAATATAAAAAGTAGCAGTCGCATCTACTACGCCGGCTTAGAAGATAGAGAAGGATATTGCTTCTTAGTACATAAATAGTGCGTAGAAGCATTACAGCGAAAAACTTAACTTGAAGAAACATTTTAAAAAGACAAAAGTAAAACCATCCTTTTGTAATGGTAATAAAAAACAAAAACGTAGCTGAAAAAGTGTGAAACTTTTCATGTAAGGTAACATGTCTTCCAGGGACCCCTGCTAATACATCACGCCGTGGTCTGCGGGGTGGGCACACAGTGATAAAGGACGGTGTGCTGAAGAAACAATAGGGTGATATATTATATATGTATGTATTTTTTATTCCCTTGTATGTTTACAAGAATGGCCTTTGTTTTTTATAACGGAGACAACCTTTTTTAATTTTACGTTATGTCTGGATTCTTAATAAAGTTTTTTAAAATTGTAACATCTGACTTCGACTTGTCTGATGGTAAGTATAGGGAAGAGCGAAGAGCGCTGACGTCTGAATAAACCTAGTAGGATGGGGCTGGCAAATCATTCTATTTGTCGATTGTTCTACAATGTAACGACGCATCGAACCTTTTAGTTCGACTGACAATTCGGTCAAAATAATGCGTATGCTTCACCTGACTCCTGTGCGGGTCTCACGGGTGGGAAAAGACGACGTAGGAACAAGGTTATAAAACTTATAGGACCAATTACAGTGGTATAGGCGATAAAGGACGCATTAACTCGCCATGTCTCTGTTGAGTTGCAGGGGACCTCACTCACGCGATGCTGCTCTACATATTAATGATTGCAAATGTCGTAGCCACTAATATTCAAATGAAAGTACCTCCGCCTACCTCTAGAATATAGAAGTAACGATTCGTACGTGTATCTTTCAAAAAGTTTTAGCTCCCGGAATAATTATATTTTGTAAATTGCAAATAATACACTTTTTATGATGTATATGTAATAAAATGATTCGCCAATAAAATTCCACAACATTAAATTTTATTCCTACAAAACCCTAAAGGCATCAAACTTTTCTCACTGATCAGCATTTCATTTTTATCTCAATGCTCTATGAGTTAGAGTTGGTATTTGTGGAGCAAAATATTTTATTATTTTTACAATTTGAGTCGTATATTCATCGTATGATCCTTTTTGTTACCCATTTATATAGTTATTTGAAAATCATTTCTGCCAACTCACAAATAGAATATAGGTATCATTATAAGATGAAAACCAAAAAGACAAACAATGATAATAATTTAGAATAAATAAAATAATTTATTTATATTCAACCAATATAATTTTGAGTACCTACTTAAACCTTCCATTATGAAATCCTACTAATAAATAAAATAATAATCACAGCACTTTAAAATGATGTTTTACCAAAGATGAAGTTACCAGGCGCGTTCGCATCCTCGCTCGTGAAGTATTCCCTCCATAGTGTCTGGAATTCGTCCCAAGTGACATTGCTTTTGCCCTTGGACATTTTCTTAAAGGCAGCCGCACATTCATTCTTATCAAGACCGAACGATGCATATACTGTTGCATATTCATCAGTGTCTATTGAGCCATCGCTGCTCGCGTCTTCAAGTTGGAATATAAATTTACAATAAAGGTTTTGCCATTCGAGAGCGGCCGCTGGGTTCTTTGCATATGCATCCCACATGCTATTCCATTCGTCAATTGACACTTGCCCATCATTGTCAGCATCAGCCTTGCTCTGTAAACCCTCCCACACTTTGAGCAGTGCATCTTGAGTCTCCTTATAATTCGCATCACCAGCCTTCCATCCTCTCAGTTTTGTGATCTTCTCAATAGCTAATTCGAAATCTTTCTTGTCTATCGTTCCACTCTGGTTCACGTCAAAGAAGACCGTGAACACGTGCTGGAGTTTCTTCTTCCTGAAGTCGGAAACCATTTTGTATGTTTTAGTTTTTAGATAGAGTTGAACTTGATGTGATTTTAAATGAGTCGCAGGTTAATATATATATGTAAAAAGTGTTGCATTTGATAGTGTTATCTCGTGAATGAAATAATCATTTGCGTACATTGTTATCATGTCTGCATTGCAGTCTGTTTGCTTTGGGTTTTCAGTTTGTTAATCATACACACCTGCCACAGTGACTGTTGCTGACAAACATTTACTAAATATATATTTTAAGATGCCAAATTATGCCCTCTTTACTTTATAACAGAAAGTGTTTCAATATTCAGCAGAAGAATTATACGTTTTATTGTCTTTTTTTGTGTTTCATATAATTTACTTTCATAATAAATCATCAATCAATCAAGCAAATTATCACGCCCTTTTCCCACAGGGATAGGCAGAGACAATGGAGCGCCACTTACCACGATCCTTACACAACTCCCTTGCTTCCTTCACATTCACAATTCTTTTCATACAGGCTCTGTGGTTATGGGCACTAAGCAACCTAGCTTTCTTAAGGATGTCGTATGAAGAGAATCGTGAAGAAAGCGAGAGGGTTTTGCCAGGATCGTGGGAAGCGCGCTTTGTAACGACCAATTTAATAATTGTTTTGGGTTTCAGTTGCAGTGTTTTCCGCAATTTAATTACAATTTTGTCATATCACATTAATAACAAAATAGCGTGAGCATTAATCATAATTAATCATAACAGTTTATCATATTATTTTCTTTGGTTTAATATATATTTTAAAGGTTGTGTTAGGTATCTTTATACATAGTTTGATTGCAGCAGCTAAGCAAATATAAGTGTTGAGCGATTCGCGTATTAAATATACAATTTGCGAATGTTAGCATCGGCGCGGAGGCTTCTATTGGAAAAATTCAATTTAAATGTAAACATAGTAACAGACGGAGCAGAACTTTTGCCGAGTGCACTTGCAACATTCGAGTGGAAGGATTCAATATATTGCATGGCGACGTTTGCCCGCATCTCACACATCACCTGCTTACATTTATATTAAAAAATATATATAATTATAATAACGATTTATTAATAAATAAATACAGACTTATACATCAGTTCAAAACAATGTGAAGGCAGTGTGGAGTACCCAGTCTGCAATCCAGACCGTGAAGTGACTCAGCGTTTCGGGATCAGCTTGTAAGTTGCCGGTTTCAACTAGGCCAGCATAGTGGATGCAACTACTGCTTACTGTTATTGAACTGTAGTAGCAGTCACGTCCTCCATCACACAGGATGCTGTCATATGTCGACTCACAATATACTCGTATGTATGTCAAATCAATCAATTGAATTGACACGCCTTTTTTTCAAGGGGATACCTATAGTAGGGGAGCCCAAGCGGGGATTTCTGGATTTACTCCAGCGTGACAGATTAAATTATGGGAGATACCTTGTACCCTGTAGAGTATATCTACCAAGTATTAGCCCTTAATACAGGGGGGTACGTGTATGGCAGCTGGTCAGAATTGTAAAAAAAAATCGATCTTTGAATATACTCGAGCGCGTCAGATTAAGCTAAGGTGAGTTAATTACATACTAATAAGTGCCCATTTTCTTAATCTGACGGATTGAGTATGACGGAAGAGAATGGGAAGGTCACAAACTTGTAAAAAAAAATCGTCACCTGGACATTCTCGAGCGCGGTCGATTTTAATTTTATTTTGAAGAAAAATGACTAAGAATTACTAAAAAACTATAATCTGTCAATTTCAACAAGCCGAAGTAGCAAAAATCGTTGATAAAGTTTTGTGCGAGCAGTTGCAGTAGAGCATGTATTCCCCACTTCGCGTCTCTCGTTCCCTTTCACTTCTTCTTTATCTATTACTCTCTTGCACAGTCTTAATATACAGGGTGTTACAAAACACCTCCTAAAGCCGAACCCCCTTAAAGGTGTTAAATGGTCTCTTATAAAATATTTATTTCAATAATTTGCCAACCCTGTTTCAGTGAAATTAAACAGTAAATTACATAGAACATATATTTTATGGAACGCCTATGAACATTTTGACCTAATGTACAATGTAAAAAAGTATAAACTGTACAAGAAAGAAGATTTTAAAATCTTATCTTAATAAGATCTTAATAACCATAAATTATATATACTTTTTCGTAAGTAAAGTAAAGTTTATAGTCTGTATTGTATGGATGGATGGATCACGCAAACTACTAACGCACTACTCTTTCTACTCTTTCACGCAAAACTACTAAATGGATTTTATTGAAACTTTACAATAATATAGCTCATAT
Organism: Tinea trinotella; assembly: GCA_905220615.1. Classification (NCBI taxonomy): domain Eukaryota; kingdom Metazoa; phylum Arthropoda; class Insecta; order Lepidoptera; family Tineidae; genus Tinea; species Tinea trinotella. Next base: position 306,351 of record HG992320.1, on the reverse strand, counting down.
TCCACACAGTTTCTGAGATATTATTACTTATTAGTAAAAGTGGGCAGTGATTGTGAGTGAAAGAGAGAGAAATAGTCTAAACTGTACTGCGATTAGTGTGCTATAGTAAGTGTGTAACAATTACCTTAAAAAAAATTCGTTTTTTTTTGTCAGATTAATGAAATCCCTCCAGATAATTGTCAGATTAAGGGTCAGTACAATTGGGTCATCTTACTGAACCTTCTGTATAAAAGACTGACGCGCTCGAGTATTTCAAATTAACGATTTTTTTTTACATTTTCAAAACTCCGCCACGAACTTGCGTCATGTCGGAATGGTCAGTCTTTTGAATGGGAGCTTCTGTGGGGCTTATTTAACATCCCCTCTGAATTTCTGACGCGCTCGAGCAAATTTTTTTTTTTTTGTTTTTCTACCTTTCCGTACTGCCACCCCCACCATGCAAACCGTCAGATTAACATACCTACAGTATTGTGGACACGTGGAGTATATACAATATCAAAATCTGACGCGCTCGAGTATATTTTTTTATTTGTTTTTTTTTACATTTTTGAAAATCCGTACACCCTTCCCCCACCGCTAAAACCAAAAACCCACATAACATTTAATTTTTTTATCACCTAAACTTTAATATTTAATAGGTCCCTACGACGCTCGAGTAAATCCCCGATTAGCCTCTTGGGCTCCCCTACTACTATTGCCTTTGTCTCTACCTAGAGACAATGGAGCGCCACATGCCACGATCCTGACATAAGTGCATCGCTTTCCTCATATTCACAATTATCTTCATACAAGCTCTACGGTTATAGGCACTAGGCCACCCTAGGCTAGCTTTCTTGAAGATGACTCGGAAAACACCCTCCTTAATATAATTTCATTAATATCATAACGACCTAAAAATTGTAATTAATAAACACTCGTTAGTTGAGAGATAAAACTCCATCTGGTATAGAGAGGGGAGCGATCTGGTGGACTCCCTGTGACATATAGAGAGCATCTGTCACCGTCCCCCGCACGCCCACCATGCATTTGAATGCCATGAAGCTACACTCTCACATACTGCAGTTGCGGTAATTTATGTGGTAATACAAATACGGATATAGAAATAATATTCATGGTTTCATCCTTGGTTTCGGATAATTTCGGTTAAGGATATTGGATTTTTAAGGAATTTTAAGGAATTAAGAGTAAAAGTCTGTCATAACATGTTTCATTTAGTCTCCGTCCCTATCTAAAATTATTCGGGACTTTTATAACGGATTCGGTTAGGGATAGGTTTCATTTGATCTGAGAGAGTACAATAAACTGAGGATATTATAGATATAATACGGATATCGGAATAATTTTATACCAGTTTCAGATACGGTTACGGATATGTAATTATTTCGGAACATCCGATAGTTTGGGATAATTTCTACTACGGAGATTAGATTTTTAAGGAATTTTAAGAGTAAAGGCCTGTCATAACATTTATTCTCCGCCTCTATTAGATTCGGTTACGGATAGGTTTTTATTTCGGATATCCGATAGTTTCGGTTACGCTTACGGAGCTCCATAACATCCCTAATTCATAGCAAGCTATTTAACAAAGTAGCAGTCGCCTTTATTCGGCTGCCAAACTACAAGTTAGCATCAGGCGGGTGCTGTCATATGTCGAGCTACAATAAAAAATAAACTGTGGTGGTTCTATGTCAAAATTAAAAACATCAGGACCCGTCCATCCTATTTATCTCAACTATTTAGACTTACCATTAGTAGGGCTCAATCTTTATTCCGCAACGGAATGGCAATAGTGGATAGTGGCCGGCATAGCAGACACGAATGCTACTTGCAGTTAATTAACAGTAGTACCAGTTGCTTACATTCATGGACCGCAGTTTAGCTTAACATTTGGTAAAATCATATGACAAGCTATAAGAAAAATGGCTAAGAGTGTATTTTAAAAGAGATAGGCAGTCAGTTTGTGGTCTTTTGCCCAGCTAGCTCAGCTAGGGTAGTGCTATCACTTCTAGATGTGAAAACAGTTGGGTGATTTACATTTATATACTAAGCCGGACATTTATATAAGAAACAGGACAACCAAAGTATAATATCATACATACAAGTGAAGCAAATAAAAGCGTGTTAATAATAATAATAAATATCACCGCATCCATAGTCAATGAATTATAGTTGTGTGTATCAACTTGAGTAATGTGATGAGAGCGTCCTAATGTCTATTCTGGAAGTTGTGGCCACTCCTGCTGGCTGCCAAATTATATTGGATTATAGATTTTTTATTGCACATAACGTTCTGTTGCTAATGTATGGCTGCTTTTATTCATTTAACAGTGCGCCTATTCTTTGTTCGTTCACATAATAATAAGTCGATTCACTGAATCATTCGACTGAGGCAACCTTAAGTTAAATCGATGTTTTTAGTCGTAAGCGTTTTTGGACGTCAGATGTTAAATGTCAATATGTAAAAAAACATATAATATATATATATATATATATATATATATATATATATATATATATATATATATATATATATTGCCTCAGTCGAATGATTCAGTGAATCGACTTATTATTAGTGATCATCAATCAATTAATTAAATTGCCATTTTCCCACAGGTACAAGCGTAGACAATGGAGCGCCACTTGCCACGAACCTGACACAACTCTCTCGCTTCCATAACATCTGCGATACTAGGCAATATAGTGATAACGATAAACAATATTTCATTGTAATTATATAAATAACGTTTTTCCTATTGTGGATCTACATGTGACAGCACTCGACATATGAATGGTAGCCTCCATTCATATGTCGAGTGCTGCTATTTACTTAAATAACTGCGAGTAGCAATAGCGAGTAGTAATTCCGAAACGCGACTAAGTCACTTTAAGACGATCGGCAGACTGGGTACCACTGCCAACCACTATTATATAACACACATACATATTTGTAATCAGCATCCACATACTGTCGACCGAATCAGCATTTAAACTAAAAGGTTTGGCGCGTTGTTTTTTTTGTAAAACAATTGGCAAATGGACTGCTTTACCAGCCCATGTGTTCTCTCCATCCTATAGCTGCGGATTCTTTAAGCGATGCGTGACCTTTGGCCGACACAGCGACGGCGACTGTGGAACACGTATACCGATCTAATTCTTAAATATTACATACAAAAGCTATGAATCATATATTTCCCGTACCGGGATCTGCATCTTTATTATTAACAAATACATGTAATATTCAATCTAATAAATAAATATCACAAATATAAAACAAATGTTTTCTCCGACCGGGAATCGAACCAGGGACTTTACGCGTAATGAACTGGTGTGCTAATCAGTACCATAATTATAATAAAAGCAATAATTTACATTTTAAATTTAGGTTTAAAATGTAAAAGTGAATTACGCACGTTTTTAATCCTTATCAATAGATAATAATTTTTATTCCTAATTTGCGTCAATAATGTACAATATATGATAATGATTTGTAATAATTACATACCTACTCTAAAATTACAAATAATACTGTCACTATACATAGAGATTAGTATAACAATTACTCATATTGATTATATTTAAATCTAATCTAAATATAATCAAGAGGAAAAATAGCTTTTTAATTAATAAAAATAAAATGATTCTTTATTCACCTTAATTAACAGTACAAATCTGAAAGTTCCCAGTTCTAGGTCTGCGTGAGACACTGGGTTTCAGGACTGACGCAATAGTCTTCTTATATCCGTCTGCTCATCTTATGTTAATAAAACACTATTTTGTAATTTTCATTACGAATTTATACAGCAATAACAGTGGCATCGGAATATGCCTCACTTAATAAAAAAAGTATTTATATTGTTTCTATATTTATTCGTATATTTAAGTATATTAAATACTAGCAGTGCCCTGCGGTTTTACCCACATTTAAGAACTGTGTTTCGTAACGTGAGTACACGAGTCTCCCTTGCATCCTCATGATAGGTACGTGTACACCAAATATTTAATGTGAAACAGCCTAGTAAGAAGTAATAGTATTCAAGATAAGAATTTTAGTCATATTAACATAGTTTACGCTCTTACGTAGCCCTAGGAACCTCATGGACAATCATTAGGTACTTCCTACTCTAGATTTTCAGATAAATATATATGCAGATCTCCAATGTTCTATTCACGTTTCACAATCTGTCGAGATCGTGGAAATTTTTCTACCTATCCTTTTCAAGGGGTAACAAATTAATTTATCTTTTTAGCCAGTATACTGAGACAATCTTAAAGTGAGTTGTTTTTTTCAGTTGTCGTCGCCATTTAACTTTCCATCACGTATGTCGGCGTCAGATGTCGCGTGTCACTAAAAATAAATTATATATTCCGATAAAGAACTAGTTTTTTTCCGCATAAAGAATAAATCCAGTTGGCCAGAGTACGCGAGTGACATCCCGCCCTCGATCATTGTTCACTGCTGCATTCAAACAAGCAAATAGAAATAATAATGGATGCGTTATATAGATTTTAATGCGATTGGCTCATAAAATAGCAATGCAATCAATTATTCAATTAATCTGTGTGGAAAGGCATTTTTCCCACAAAGATGCCATTCCCATTATAAACTAAACCTAGTATATTTAAAAATACAAGCTCATACATATATAGTAAAGGTAAAGCTAGTTATAAAATCAACTACATGGGAGGGACCCACAGGATAAACGAGAAGCGATAAGGAAGAAAGGCAGCGAATGGAAAAAGAGCAACAGATAGAGAGGCTTGAAATAAGCTGGAAGAGGCCTACCAAGCAGAAGTTTCTATCAACGATGTGAAAAAATAAAATCAAAATGCATGTTTTAGGAATTAAGATTGGAAACAAGTGTCTTATTTTTATACTAATAAAAACAGAATAATAAAGAAATCAATCAATCAAATTGTCACGCCTTTTTCCACAGGGATAGGCAGAAATAATGGGGCGCCACTTGCCACGGTCTTGACAAAACTCCCTCGCTTTCTACACATTCACAATTCTCTTCATACAAGCTCTATGGTTATGGGCACTAGGCAACATAGGTTTCTTGACGATGTTGATTAAAAATAAACTTACTCGAAAATAAAATATAAAAATAACATAATTATAAACTATTAGGTTGTTTAAAAATAGAATGACGGTTTTTAATCCAAAATTTTTAATGTGTGTTAAATTCTTAGTTTCTAGAACATTTATCGTTTAAAAAGTTGTCCAAATGTTTAAAGAACTGATAGTCCGTGGGTGAAAGATCTGGCGAGTATGCTGGATGTGGCAAGATATAGTACCACGTTCTTTGTACATGGCACTACACATGACTCCAGCTTATGCCAAGCTGGAATACAATAGGGGCGTCTGCTACTCCAAATAAATTATTGAATCGCCGTCGTGTCTGTTTGGCCTAGCTAAATTTCGGCAACTTTCAAACTTGTCCCGAAACTCGATTGAGTCACGGTCACGTACTGTTGACATGAAAACAAAAATTGCCACATCTATGAATCACCTGTATTATTGTTCGATGTGCTGCAGAGGAGGCAATCTAGTTTGTCACAGACAAAATTGAGCGATCGTGACACGGTGCTGCTGGTGGAAGCTGCTACAATGAAAAAGTCATCATGATAGATGGAAAATGAACACTTGATTCATATACTGTAGAGAAATGAAAGAGGTTTTAGTGAATTTTGATAAATCATAAGGATTTTAAAGTTCTTGGTCGAATGCAGCTCCGAGACATCCTCAGGAAAGCTGTGTTGCCTAGTGCCCATTATAGTAGCGCTTGTATGAAGAGAATAGTGGATGTGAGGGAGGCGAGGGAGTTGTGTCAGGATCGTGGCAAGTGGCGTCTCTGCCTATTCTTGTGGAAAAAGAGCGTGACAATTTGATTGATTGCCATCATTTCTTTCAAATATTTATATTAAAGGGTGAATTGCTTCACATATATTAAATTTTATAACATCTAACTATTATTCCTACAAAATATAACATTTAACATTAATTAAATAATTCGTGCTATCGTATTAATAGTAAAATTTTATTTGAATATGTTTAAATCTCATATCATATATTATACTTATATGATGTGAGATTTTAATAAATAAGTAACTAAGGGAGACAGTTTTGAGCATGCCATGTTTATTATTGGTGTTTGTTTGATCAATAATTTTATTATATTCATTTCAATTATTATTATTATTTGTGATTATCTCAAGTAACACAAAACTTGTAGTATTTAATTTTGTATATTCGCAGTTAATCCAAAATGGCTCTATTCATATTGTTGTTGTTTTTTTTTGTTAATTTCTACACTAAATTGTTGTAATATTTCATCCGTGAAGTATTAATATTAATAAATAACTCAAAATCAGTCATGAAAACATCATAATATCACGCCTATGACGTGATGGGGTGGACGACATAAATCATACAATGAGAGAGTATCTGCCATGGACAACATTTTGGATAATACTCGCCAAACTCACATTTTCATCATGTTTATAATTGTATACATTGGATTACAATAAATTTAATTTATTACAAACAAAAAAATTTTTTTTTGTTTTATTATTTCAAATAAGAAAAATACGAGCAGAACTTATTTAATTTTTTAAATAGCAATTTTGAATTTTACAAGGGGTCTCCTAAATAAAATTGTTTTCCTTTCAAAATTAAATTGTTCTTCAAGAACAAATATGAATTTGGTGAATTTTTGGAGGTTTTAATTCAGATTACATATATTTTATTAATTGTCAACTGAATCAAAGAGATGGGTAATATAGGTGAATAATAAAATATGGTGAACAAGCCTAAATATACTAGTACATTTTAAGATCTATAATAAAAAATGCGAAATTTTTCATAGAAAACGAAGCACCCGTATAATATGTTTCCAACAATCTGGAATTATTCATCGACCCATACATCGAGTTAAAAGAGTTGTGAATTAGGCGAGTGTTTTATGGGCATCAGTTACACGCACAGAGATTTTATGTCAACGGTGATTTATTAATAATGATATTTTTAAATTGCCTTCGGTTATCAGACATATTAGATCATGCTTTGTTGGCGCGCGAAATTCAATTGGAGCTCGATACATGTGACCACGTTTGGGAGGTAGTCTCCTGATAACGAGTAACAAACCATGGTCAAAAATACCACACAATATAAAACTAAATAACATGAAACATATTTTATTAGCCAAGAGGACGTTTCTTGTTTTCACAAAACAATTTTTTTTTTTGTTTTTTATTGTGACTCAACATATGACAGCACCCTGCCTGATGTTAGGCTGGAGTGCGGTTCATGAATGGATGTAACTGTTGTCACATTCATTATGCGAAACTAATTGGAGCCGGAAACTTATAAGCTAATCCCGAAACGCGAATAAGTCACTCGGCAGACGGGCACCACTGCCTACCACTCTTCGATAACCAGACAGAGAGCTAATATTTTTTTATTAACAAATAATTGTAATATTTGATATATTACAATTATTAATAAAAGCTATGAAATCAATATTTGCTCCAACAGGGAATCAAACCCGGGACTTTACGCGTAACAAACTGGTGTCCTAACGAATGCGCCATTGTATTCGAATTGGGATGAAATGATTTCATTATATAAATTATAATTACACTAAGCCAAAAGCAAGCAGACTGTAAAGTCTGTGTGAGGTAGGCAGACGGTGTTCCTAAATAAAATATTAAGTTGTAGCCTAATGGAGTCAATTACTTGATTAAAAACAAACATCACCACTTTCGCAACTCATCGTTTTGCAATTTTAATACCAAACAATTATCGTACGAGTTTAATTTAATAACAAGATTATTTTACACTAATTTTCAATGAATATATATTATATTAACGGAATATAACAAATTTTGATTATAGAAAAAAATAAATTAGTCCAATTAATTTAAAATATAGTTTGGTAGAGCGTAAATACTTTATATTTTATTAGTTTTGAAATAGTGATTTAATATAATGACCTAAACTGTATAAAATAATATTGTATAAATAATAAATTGAAAGCACAATTGAAATGGCCCATAACCTTCAAGCGGAGCATAAAAAAATAACTTCGTCTGGAATAATGAAGGCGACAGAGTCAAACGTATCTCAAATAGTTTTGTTTAGTCGTTGTCTCTTGGGATTGAACCTCATAAATAACCATCAGACTAGTCAGATATAGAATGGTTACGCAAACCGTAGAGCACAAGTGCGAGGCCACCCACCGATACCAATATATCTTTGATATATGTACTTTGGTTGTCCTGTTTCTATGATATAAGCACTTTAGTAACTTTATACAGAAATGTAAAAAAAACTATCAATTAATCAAATCGTCACGCCTTTTTCCCGTAGGGATAGGCAGAGACAATAGAGCGTCACTTGCCATATAGAATCCATTTGAAAAAATGTGTCAATAAAAAAGTGAACACTCGTGTCGAGTTACAGTTGTGGTAACTGACTACTCTCTCACAGGATGATATCGCTGTGGTCAATTCACAATCTGTTAGGTTTTGCTTCCGATAACGATCTAGCTTTAAGTTTTACGCTTTTTGTGGTCTCGTTAGCTGTAGAACTAGGGTTTTGGATGTTCGCTAGACAAATAATATTCGTCGTTTTATTCTCTAAATGGAGATTGGAGGAAAGTTTTTATGCATTGTAGTATTAGTAATTTATTTTTATACATTATACTGAGATACTTCAATGTGAAATAAAATGTCCACGGTATTAATAGAACTGGCAACTTTTAGGCTGATCCCGTGAGGCGATTAAGTCGCTTCACGGTCTGTATACTTGACCGGGTTGACATATTGGACAAATGACAACTAACTGTATGAGTATTGTTAAAATAAATAAAATATTTTAGTTTTATTTAAAGGATCATTTGCCCAGTCTGCAGATACAAGGTAGTGTATAGACTGTGAAGTGACTCAGTCGCGTTTCGAGATCAGCGTGTAAGTTGCTGGTACTAACTAGGTAGGCGTTGGATGAGACTGCTACAATTGGTTATTGTACCGTAGTAGCATTCGCCTCCATTCATGGACAGCAATCGTGCTTGAGAAAAGGTTAGGTGCTGACATAAGTCGACAAATAAAAAATAGAAATATAAATGCATCTCTATATAAATAATTTCTACGGGTACAGTTCCTTAAAAACTATATTTATTTTTATTATTATTTACATTTCTATACTAAGCTACTAAAGTGCTTGTATCATAGAAACCGGACAACCAAAGTACATACAATATATCAGATACATTGGTAGCGCCAAGTAGTTTGAATCGGTGCTCTCGGTTTGAGTGATCAATGCACTACCACTACACCACGGTCTCCTTAAAACATAGTTCGAGAGTTACCTTTTACAAATAAACATAAACATTGATAGCCAATATGCAATTGGAATGTCCCACTGGCAATTAGTGATGTCCCGCGTGCGCACAGCACTATTGTGTTTTACTAATCCATTTTACAATACACGATTAGTCTGTCTTCCTTGTTCACTGGCAGACACATCCCGCGGGACATCACTGCTACGAGATCAAGGACGCACGATGTCTATTACACTAATACTCGTAAGAGAGCTGTGCTATTCAATTTATGAATCGGTTTTCGATGTGGTGCATTCGATAAAAGAAACTGAGGTATGGGTAATTGGTCATACTATTTTGGCCGACATGGTGACCGGCGAATTAAGCAACCGAATAATAAAACTGTTATTCATTACTTACCACTAGGCAAAGTTAGATGTCGCATCCAAATAAAAAAAATACTTTATTTTAGAGACAAATATTCTCATAAGGAAGGAAATATTCTATAAATCTGATGTGGATGGATGCGTAAATATAGGCAGACCCAGGAGGGTGTTCTTCCACCAAAACGGATACATCCTTAAGAAACCTGAGTATGAAGTGAATTGTGGATGTAAAGGAAGCGAGTGAGTTGTGTCAGGATCGTAGCAAGAGGCGCTCCATTGTCTCTGCCTATCCCTGTGGAAAAAGGCGTGACAATTTAATTTATTGATTGATATTGATTGATTGATAATTGTAGAATTATTGCCAAGCGGAATACTTTAGCTACACATGTTTTCCCAGGACTGAGGCGTGATAATTACCATTGGGCGTCTTCGTTACCATTGGGCATCTTTGTTACCATTGGGCATCTTTGTTACCATTGGACATCTTTGTTACCATTGGGCATCTTTGTTACCATTAGGCATCTTTGTTACCATTGGGCATCTTTGTTACCATTGGGCATCTTTGTTACCATTGGACATTTTTGTTACCATTGGACATCTTTGTTACCATTGGGCATCTTCGTTACCATTGGGCATCTTTGTTACCATTGGGCATCTTTGTTACCATTGGGCATCTTTGTTACCATTAGGCATCTTTGTTACCATTGGGCATCTTTGTTACCATTGGGCATCTTTGTTACCATTGGGCATCTTCGTTACCATTGGGCATCTTCGTTACCATTGGGCATCTTTGTTACCATTGGGCATCTTTGTTACCATTGGGCATCTTTGTTACCATTAGGCATCTTTGTTACCATTGGGCATCTTTGTTACCATTGGGCATCTTTGTTACCATTGGACATCTTTGTTACCATTGGACATCTTTGTTACCATTGGGCATCTTCGTTACCATTGGGCATCTTTGTTACTATTGGGCATCTTCGTTACCATTGGGCATCTTTGTTACCATTGGGCATCTTTGTTACCATTAGGCAATTTGAGGTTAGATGTCTCGTTACCAGATTCAATTAGACTTTATTGCCAATAGTCTTCTGACGCACTTGTATATAATGTAAAATGACTTCTTTTTTCAGTATTTCAGCGCATTGTAAATAAATAAATGTAAGTTGTAGATACATTTTTTAGAGAAAAAGTATTATCTATAATTTAATTGTTCATAATTAGTTTAATCGTTGTAATTTTGTAAGTGAGGACAATAAGTTAGGAAACCCATTTGACCGCATTGCGCGCCCCCTGCCCGCAGCCATTGGCAAATATCCAAAAACCTAACTTATACCTTTATGACCACACTAATCGTTGACATACTCGTGTGTGATAACATTTATTGAAACAATGGAATTTGGTTTTTAAAATTTCAGCAAAAAGGATTAAATTCATTTGCTAATAATTTCTGGGAAAATGTAAAAAGCACATTGTTTTTAATATTCAATTTTACGATTTTAATTCTTTGTTTTATATCATGCGAAGTGTTTGGATAAAAAAAAAACAAATTATAATGCTATATCTCACCTCGACTTACGGCAAGCAAGGGGAGAAGAGGTTCAAGAGCGCCGACAGCCGACAAAAATCTGACTTAGCTTAAAGTTGCCTCAGTCGAAGTCACTACGCCGGCGAAAGATACTTTGTCACGTTCCGCTTGAAGGATCCAAGATAGATAGCATTCCACTAGTTCAAGGCACAAGATGATTATTATAATTTTATGCAAGTATAAAATCGTATATTTAATTAACCAAACTCACGTCTCTATTTCCACAGGGATAGGCAGAGACAATGGAGCGCACCATGATCCTGGCACAATTCTTTGCCCTCCCTTGTAACCACATTTTTTCTCATACTCCTATCGATAAATCCATTATTTATTCAATTATTCCAAGATTGTTTTATTGTGAAAAGACATCTGATCTCTATCCGCCTGATGATAAGCAAGAGGAGCTCCGACGAACAATTCAGTTTACTATGCCAGCCAAAGAAAATCTTTATCGAAGAATCTTTCATAATTCTATTTTGTGCTGCATATTCGTAATAGTTGGTAGTTAGTTCGTGGACGATTTCACTATGATACTTAATAGATGGACGTCATCCATCACATGCCACTCCCTGCCGCCGCTTCCCTGCCACTCTAAAAAAAACCGCCCAAATTGCAGGGAAATCGGCAGAAACATTAGCATCTACTGTTATGAGAATATTGTTTGTATTATATTGTTATTAATGTTTTGTATTAATGGTTAATTTATTTATTTATGCGGCCTATTATCGCGGTAATTTTTGTTTTTTTATTCATTATTCGATGTTCGCGCAAAATCTAAGAAAATACTATGTATTTTGTATTTGGTTATCCTAGGAATGTTCCTTCGTATCGACTTGAATTACACATCGAGCGTGCCATTAGGATCACCTTTTTTAATGTAACTCGACATCTGACCTCGATTTGCCTGATGGTAACCATGATGGGTGTCCAGGGTTGCGACGACTAAAAAACATCCACAATCCCGTCAATATGCCGGCCATCTCCCGTTTTGACATTATAAACAAGGTGCCGCGGGTCGCGGCTCTTGCACGGAGTGCTGTTTGCACCTCTGGGACGCTCAAACGAGTATCTTCTTAATGCCCTAAATTCGTTGCAGCGCCGAACTGTCCGAATTATGGGTAAAGCAGTGGTCCTGCGGACTTTATGAGTCCTTTATCGCCGAAATTTTGGTGTATTTTATAATTTAAAACGTAAATAACTTTTATACTACTAAACGACAATTCCAAACTCTAATATTTGCATATTTTTGTTTCTAAGTATGCCGTGGGCAGTGCAAAAACTACTATAATACAATGTATTGCATTTGCGTTAATAATATGTAAATGTAATAAATAGTGAAAACATCCGAAAATGTTAACGTCACTCAATATCAGTCACGCTGTTTCACAAACTGAAGTGTGATTTTCATATTTGCGCCCACCCTCTCTCACTTGTCAAGACACGCGCGAATTGACTGTCATGCTTACGAAGGGTGGACAACGTTTTGTTTCACATTAAAATTACTATTTAAATTAATGCTATTCAACGCGACTTGCCCAATGTTATCGAAAAATTATTTATTTTCATTTACATTTCTATACTAATAAGCTTAAAGTACATTATATCAAAGAAGCAAGTGGTTAGGTTTGCTTAACCATTGAACTACCACGGTCGCCTCCAAAAATGTCAATTTAGGGAACTAAACTGTCACTACAGGAATAGGTAGTGACACTTTGTTTTTGTAAATTTTATATAATTTATTATACTTCGCTAAATTATCGACAAATATTATACTAGGTGAACTAATCTTTAGGATGAACTAATCTTGAGTTTCATCAAAGTACCAAATCATTTTTTAAATAGACTATTTGACCACAATGAGCTTAATAAAATGGAATATTTAGAGAAATTGGTTTATGCGTTGAAGCAAGAGAGAGGAAGGAGCCTTTGTAAAATCAACATGCTAAGTAAGGTTTAACCGAAATTAAACTCTGATTAAAGGTATGTTTCCGGACCATTTGCTAATTGGAAATTTCTTTATCTCTATCGCAAGGGGCTTCCTTGTCCTTACGTTCATTATAAAAAGGGCCCAGAAAGGGGAAAAACTCATCAATTTCCTTATATTTACTAATAAGAGATTCAATATTGATATTTAAATAGGTCAATGAAAGTCATCGCAGGATTCATAAATATGTTTTTGCGATTAATTTTAAATTGTGACTCGAGAGATTCAATTCAAAATGTTTATAAGCTACGCGTTTATTTTTTAATTAAATTTTAAATATTAAGGCTCTGTAGTTTTATGTTTCAGGTAAAAATAAATTTAGCTTTATTGTGCATTTTCTATAAAGGAAACGTTTTGTAGACATTATTAAACAATAATAGAATCATTATAACTATTTAGAATTTTTAGAAGAAGTGTGTGATACATTTAAGGAATGCGAGAGAATTGTCCAGGATCGTGGACTTCTATATATTATTGTATTAGTAATTTGACATCACTCTTCAAGCGATGCGTGAAGTAGCACCTTTGGCCGGCATAGTGACGGCGGCTGAGACAGCCGTGAACAAACTCGGTTGTCTCAATCGTCTGCACTTTTGGATCTCCTCTTGCTTATCATCAGGCAGGTCGATGTCAAATGTCGAGTCACAATAAAAAAAAAATAAAAAAAAAACATCGCTCGAAGATTCGATAACCGATAGGAAAGAAAGGTTCTAGAGTGGAGACCACGAACCGGAAGACGCAGCGTAGGTAGGCCTCCCACTAGGTGGACTGACAACTTAGTGAAAGTCACGAATAATGGCGTTTTAAGGGGTTATGTTCAGCAGTGGACACCTTCTGGCTGATGATGATGATGAATTTCCTAAATAAGTCCTTAACAATAAAAGTAACAATTACAATCTATTACAACTAATTGTGTATATTCAACTGTATATAATATAATATACTCGTGTATGTATGTGTGTGTGTGTGTGCCTGTTTTCGAATGCTATTACAACCTCCAAATAATTGCAACAATGCATTTGATAACCGCAACAAGCCGCATGCGATCCCACAACCACTTGCAACTCACACAGACTATATTCAGGGATGCACACTCACAATTATATACACAATATTATTATACAAGAAATATTGCGCTTAAATAAAGAGAGCGAAAGAGTTGTGTCAGGATCGTGGAAGGACAAACGCTACTGTCAATTGTCTAAACTACGAGTATTTCTCCACTTACAACGGTTGACACGACTTGTTTGCTTTTTTCACTTACATTATTAGAATTGATTTATTTTCCTGATTTTATTATTAAAAGATTACTTCAAAAGCTTATAAACGTATATTAAATTATATGAAGGTTTCAATATTTACGCATTGAAATCTTCATATAACTTAATATACATTTTTAAGCTTTAACATCATTTAGAAGAAAGAGCCCAAGTAGGCATATTTATAATAAATGTTTTGACTTTGAGTAATGTAAATGAGTAAATTCAAAACAATTTTTACTATTAAATATTTCAATACTAAAATATTTAGATAATAAGTATTGTCTTCTTAATCATAGTGATGTATAAAGTGCAAATTAATTAAATTTAATTACAGCAATGAAGGAAGAATTAATTAAAATATATTAATTAAAATTGTTCGCCGCTCCGTTGTATTGTCTCCATTCGCAGACTCCAAAACACAAAAGACTGACATTGCATTTGTGAAAAGTATATCTCAACAGCCCTGAACCGACAACCGGGGGGACGTTTAATCGATTTACTGCATTCGATTAACTCGATTTAATTCCTATTGGCGCATCGAATACCCAAGTTTGTTCCAATTCCAATTGGTTTATTTGTAACCTCTTTTGTGGATGTGCCACTCAGTCCTAATTATATTAAAAAGAATTGCTGCTGCTCCTGTATTACAGACATATTAACTAAAGATTCTTTATGTGGTTGGTTTAATCTTTGTTAAGTAATTAATATTTTGAAAACTATTGTATTCATGCTAAAAAATACAATAAACACGTAATTATTCATCATTATTTTCAATTGTCACGCCTTAATTTCCACAGATATAGGTAGTGTCAACAGAGCGTCACTTTCTATGATCCTAGCACAATTATTTTTCCTCATTTATATTAACAATTCTTTTCATATAGATGGTTATCGCCACTAAAGAACCTGGCTTTTTATAAACGTCCCTGTTGTGGTTTGATAGCCA
The DNA here is from genome assembly GCA_905220615.1 of Tinea trinotella. Classification (NCBI taxonomy): domain Eukaryota; kingdom Metazoa; phylum Arthropoda; class Insecta; order Lepidoptera; family Tineidae; genus Tinea; species Tinea trinotella. The sequence goes on along the minus strand of HG992320.1, from coordinate 290,865 downwards.
ATTACTTCTTAAATAGTACCTCGAACTCATTATACATAATTTCACATATATGTATATATACATATATGTTTAAATATTACAAGCCCATATTTTCTAATCAAATTGCCACGCCTTTTCCCACAGGGATAGGCAGAGACAAGCAGAAGATTATGAAATTCAAGTGGAAACAAATTCCAAAGGTAATATCCATGTTATAATTGAATGTTAACATTGCCGTTGTGCTGCGAACAAGTCGCAATGCAATATATCATTCTGCTGCAGCATTCCACCGGGAATTATAATCCACAGTAACAACAACGTACTAAGTGAATATAATGTGAATATTATGACGTATAGCCTTACTATATAGCTAGGCCTTATAGTTGTGATTTGTACAATTAGCTTTTAATAACATGTTTTTATTATTATTAATATCTGGCCCTAATTTGTTTGACAGCAAGCAGGGTAAGGTCCAAGAGTGGCAACGACTGAAAAAACTGACTCAGTACACGGTTACCTCGGTCGCCATTACTAGGTGCTTCTTTACACATTGCTTGAAGGATAGAAGTTTATAGGATGGGAGAACACATGTGCTGGGTAAGCATAAAACTGTATTAACTGTGTCCCATCAATTGATTTAAATAAAAATTGTTGGTCAAATAACTTGGCCTAAAAAATTTGACAAAGATATTGTACAGAGTGTTCTAAACTATTGCTAATTTACAATTTTATTATTTCATAAAATAATATTTATGTGTAACAGTGCAAAATAATAATTAAATATTTATCTCACAAATGCTTAACCTATCCCAATAGGGAATATGCATGTGGTTTAAATATTGCTGCAAATTTTCCCCCCGATTCTTTATTGTACTAACATCATGCTAAAATAATTATATTTTTGATTTTCTTTGTATATATTGCATAAAAGATTAAGCAAAAAGTGAAAAATAAGCAAGTAAAATTCAAATGAGTGAAACGCATCACCATTGGCCGAATAAAACGTGACGTCACATGACACGTTCGGGGTCGATGCTCATATTGTGCGCGTAGTGTTTAAGAGAAAAAATAGCTGTTCTTTGTGTTTATGCAGTGTTTTTGTTTAGCTATTACAACTTAAAAATCCACATAAATAACAGTAACACTTGTAGTAAACAAATACTGGTCGTGACGTGTGACGTCATTAAAAGCCCGCGCTAGATAATGGCGTTCAAATGTGTCAAATTTAATCGAAGTTTTAAAATTATTTTTAAATAATAATTAGAACTTTTCCAACAATATTTATATTTTTTATTATGTTATAACGATGTAATAAGTGAATTAAACACATAAAAAAAATACATGCATATACCCTATTGCAAACGGAACCAACAATAACAAATTGGGACTAAAACTAATGCTCAATTAGGATTGTTCTTAAACATATTTAAAACAAATTACAATTTAAGCTACTAACAATAGAGTTTAGATTTGTTTGTTTTAAATTGTTAATAGAATTAATATTTTCATAAATGCGAATAGTTTTGAGATAGTGCCAAAAATAGCTTAAGAAGATAATGGCCACGGATATGGGGCTGTTCCGTTTAAGTGGCTTTCTGTATTAAGATTTACTATAAAGTATACTTCATGTGTAAATTAAAATAGTTCATGCTGCGACCGGGTTGGATCCCTGGTCGCAGTTAGGCAGTGTGCGATTCAGTAAATCTATTCGCTTAGTAAGACAAATAAATTTAAAAAAATGTTGTTCGTAATGCCATGACCATTATCATCAGTTGTGGCGCCTTAACTTCTACAGCAACTACGGAGCGCCACGTTCCTAACATAAACTCTCTCGCATTAGTTATAGGAACACGAGACCCTTATTTTATTGAAGAAAGTCCCCGATTTGATAAAGGAACAATGGTTAAAAAGTATCGTATAATGATTCCCAAGTCACACACGTCTTTTAGAAAAAATGCAATTAGTTTTGTTTATTGAGACTCTATTGTGGTCATGAAAGTATATTTCAAGCTAATAAACCAAATGGAGTAAAGCTTGACCCTGTTGAGTAGGTACAGCCAGCAAAATGAGCCAGCAGAGAAGCAAAGACATGCTGTAAGGTACAGCTTAATATTGCTTATTTCTCGTGACGACTGAGGCAGCCGCCGACAGTCTATTTTATTTCAGTAATAAGCATTCTTGGACTTCCTCTTGCTTAACTTCAGGCAAGTCAGGGTAAGATGGCGCGTCACACAAAATACTATAAAGTTCCACGTCACAATTACGACAGAGGTAGGCAAAGACAACGGACAACTACTAAGAAACTAAGAACGTATTACATATTTAGGAGCTTTAGCATGTGTACTGTTGCTTTCGGGTCTAGCTTTTAATTACCACTCGAACCACAGCAGCTTCAAAGCCCACGAATAATGTTCTAACATAAATTGTGATAAACACCATATGACAAAGGTAACACTTAGCTTTATAATAATATGTACTTAACAGCCGCACGTCATCACACAACCGTTGCCTCGCACGATGCCTGCCCTATTACACCCCCTCCCCTCATTGAGAATAACAGGCGAAATTCACCCACGTCTACGTGAGAACGTTAATTTTGTACTACACAGGGTGTCCCTAATATGAATTGTTTAGTACTAAGCCTTAGGTACTAAACATACACAAGTTAAGGTTTGTTGTTGCAACTAGATTATTTATATTATGATATTATAATGCAGATTAATTTTGTTATTCTTTCGGTTCTGCGATATAAAATAGCACTTTCGGATATCCTCTTGCTTGCTAACAGTTGCAGCCGAAGGGTTTTTTTACCCACAAGTTAAATTGACGTCGTATTGTTTTCTGCCAGGATTAGAAAACAGCCGGACGCAGACCGCTTCCGGCTACTGTGGAGATCGCTGGTGATGTCTATTTTCAGCAGTAGATGAGTATTGGATGCAAAGAATATGATGATGAGATGCTATAGAGTTTTGCTATAATATTAGATGTTTGTGTAATAAAACATCCACCTGTATATGTTAAGGCTCCACTCCCCGCGCGTTCGATATTGAATAATGATCTTAAAACACGCGATTGCTTCATTTGTACAGGTTGCAGTAGCGGAATAAGGCTTCGTTTACACAAAAACAAACCTTAAACCCTATGACATAAAATATATTAATGCACAAAAATACGTTATTTGCGACTGTATCCTTTAATCGTGGACAAGATGACTAGCACTACTAAAATTACGTAATTTATGTAGTTTGTCAAGTATTAGTTCTATATTCTTCGTATGAGGTAGAAACAGTGTGAAAGGCGGTAGGCAGTGGTAACCAGTCTGCCTATCCGCACTTACAAGTATACAGACCGTGCAATGACTCAGTCACATTTCAGGATCAGATTCGTTGTGGCTGACATATGACAACACTCAGCCTGTTGTTAACTCCAGTTTGTGAATGAAGGCTATCCGGGCTATTTGTAAGTGATAACTTACAAGATGATATCGAAACGCGACTAAGTCAGTTTACGATTTGTATACTTGTAAGTGGTAGTAGTTTCCCGGATCAGCAGACTAGGCACCACTGACCACCACTATTTGACAACCAGACCCAGAGCAAATATGTGTCCTTTTTATTCATAAATATTTTTATTATCTATTTAAATTAATAAATATTACAAATGAAAGCTATGATACAAATGTTTACTCCGACCGGCGATCGAAATCGAGAACTTCAACCTTCAAGCTGATCCTGGAAGACGACTGAACAATCAAAATGAGTTCACGTACAATGGTATACTTTGTAGTTATAATGTGAATATAAAAGTAATCCAGGTCACAAAGTTGTTCACAAAAGCTTAATCAACACGTAGTCCACTTCATCTCACAACGCCAGCCTCCCACTACACTCTAAGGTGAACGATCTCAGCACATAGAATACCTGTGCACTTGTTTAGGAATTTATGCTCTATGAATATAGGTTTTTAGGTTGAAATTTGGATGATTGAAGAGTGATTAGGTCCAAGTTCAATTAGTCCAAGTGATTAGGTCAAGTTGTTCTTGGTAAGGCGGCTCTGAAGAAGCAAATAACTATAAAACATTTAAAGGAAATTTTATAAATTAATGGACACAACACACGCACACTCACACAGCACACACACTCACACAGCACACACATATACACACACAAATTTTATACTGGTTACGTTTATTTTTTTCTCTTTCTTTAAAGTTGTTAAGTAAAAATTATTTAGTTACCTTGCAGTGTAAATACATAGTTAAATTATTGATCATTAATAGGATTGATCAATAATTTATCATCGCCGGTAGTGTTTTTAATTATTGTTGTAAATATATATCATGAATTGTACTATTGGATTGGCTAAATGGAAATAAATAAAATAAATAAATAAGTCTCTGAACAAGTTGCCTGAGTTCAGTTATAATAGATGTGACTGCTACTAAAAAATATATCAAATGTTTCTACAACTACCTATTTTGGTTTCGGTTAACTTCGTTTTGCAAACATCAAATCGGGATGGCACCACTCCAGCTTGACAGCTTGAATAGTGTGCGGTCGAAGGTATAAAAGAAAATAATTACTACAGGTAGTTTGTGCAGATACTACAGTAATTGAATTCAGTAACTTAAAATATTTCTAACAATACAAATTATTGAAATTATGCAACTATCAACTTCAAGTTCATTGTAAACGAAATTACTTATTTATAAGACAAACCTATAAAGTTGAACAACCCCACATTTCTTAACCTACATTTGACAAAGTTCCCATTTTAACTTAACTAACAGCAGCGACAAATAAGTGATTTAGAGAAAAACAAGTGCATTTTTCACTATTTATTTCAGGAAAGCTACAGCTTCAACTAACAGGGCATAGAGTAATACTCCAATAGAGAGCGCAAGAATTCTTAAACATATACCTTGGACTAATTTTGTGACACTAAATGCTTCAGTATCATAGAAACAGGGCAACCATAGTAAACATTTTAAACCCATGCGTATAATTTTCATCTTTTATTGTTTCCCTTGAGGATACGCTGCCAATCTACTCTGGGACCAAGTGAAAAACTTTGTATTCATGTAGGTGCAAAGATTAAGGGGGAAAAGTCAAAACAATCATATACTATGTACTCATATTTATATATAATTTACAAAGAAATACATTTGTTTCATTGATAGGCGACGTCTGACACCTATTTGCCTGATGGTAAGCAAGGGCGAGGTTCAAGAGCGCCAACGACTGAAACAACCGACTCAGTTTATAAATGCCTCAGTCGCCTTCCTATACCCACTTTTACTATACACATATAAATAAATATTAAATATTAGACACACCATAAAGAAATATATATTTTCTAGATTCATAGAATATCATAAATCAAATCAGATCAAAATACAAATGTGTGACTTTATCAACAACATGATTATGTTTGTTTATTGTAGCTTAAGACAATGCCTAATTTTAAATTGGAGCACAGTCAACTACCCAGTTAAATAACTTTTAGTAGCAGTCTGAATATGCCGGCCTTCTTTGAACCGACACTTACAAGCTGATCCCAAAAAGTGACTAAGACACTTCACGGTCTGTATACTTGTAAAATGCTCCGTCCTTTGGTTAGATGGTCTAAGCTGGCCAAAGATAGAAGTAGGCGAACATCCAGAACACGTTTTTAATTTTAATAAAACTTGCAAACTGTACGTAAACTACGCTCCGCGAATATTCTTTACTTTTGCTCATTTTAATAAATTATACAATTTTCTATATAAGATGGACATGCATTTTGACGTTGAAATTATTTTTGTGGAAAATTGTCGCTGCAAAGAGTTGTGGTTAAACTAATGGAAAACATACGTCAAATGACATTTATTCATATCAAATTACAAGTGGTTTATAATCAAGAGTAGTAGGTAAGACAGTTGCTGGTCATTTGCCCAGTTTGCTGATTCGAGGTAGTATTTCCACTTACAAAGGACATCATTCATTTTGTATGAGGACTTGGGGTTAATTGTATTAACAGTTTAATATGCATCTTAAAATAGTTTGATGTACGAAGATTACAATGTAATTGGAATATATCCTTTAATTTGCCTAATTTGGGAGTTCGAAATGATCAAGCTATAATTATGACAGTTCAAAGCAGAACCAATATGGCGTTGATTGACAGATAATACAAAATTCATATCTTATTATTCGAATAACTCAATTGCACAGCAATTAAAAGCAAAATTGTTATTAGTTTTATGAATACAAGTATCGAAACTACCATTTATATATTTTTTTCATCATTGGACATTACAAAAGTAGCACATAAAAGCCCAAAATGAATGATATTAGATCGGCATAGTGGTGGCGGCTGGGGCAGCCGGGAACTGACTCGGTTATCCCAGTCGTCGTCACTCTTAGACTTCCTCTTGCTTATCATCAGGCGAGTCGAAGTCAGATGTCGTGTCACAATAAAAAATAAAAAAAGATATCCTTTACAGGGCGGCACGGTGTGTACGACTGCTGCCTAATATTATTATTTTAGGACTTTTATTTCATTATATTAAGAGTACTATTTATTATTTATGGCCGGCATAGCGACGGCGACTGAGGCAATCGTAAAAGGAGTCGTTATCACTTTTAGATCTTCCCTTGCTTACCATCAGGCATTTGAGGTCAGATGGTGCGTCTTAAAACAAAGCTCTCTATGAACACAAAAGAATGAATATATGTATACATAAAAAGAATGTATGTATACATATGTATTTTCTTATCTTTATGTATTATAGTCATTATATGTTATTGACAATGATGTTTCTCCAGCTGTCCCCACCAGTTGCTGTGATCGTTGATGTGTGAATACACTATTGGATAACAACTTACCTCAAACTACTGACCCTATTACTCGTGCGTTTACCTCACCATTTTGGAGTGCGGTTACATTGGGTCGACAAATTGTACGTAAATTAATTATATGGAACAATAATAATTAAACTAATACGCTTTTATTCCTGTGAGGATGGTTAGACATACTACATCTTTATTTATGAAAATACATATATATGAATAAAACAAAAGTGTAGCCAATCCAAAAAAAAACTTTTGTATTATAAAATAACTTTGTAGTTCATAGAAAATTTATAAAATATGTCGTTAAAATAGTACTCATAAATACTTCATATAAATAATAAAATACTTGAAAATAATAAAGCGACGTAAAATATGATTCTCAAATAAAATATACCTATTTGTAATAAAATCGTGCAATTTATTTTACGATAGCAGCAGAAGCTTTAAACATACGAGTAGTTCTACTTTATCTATTAAAAATATTTTATAGATACCTAAAGTATTAAATTTTCTCATAAAAAGGAAATAAAAATCTCTTAAGAGAATAGATTAAGAACCAAGTTTCTATTACTGGTCGACATTATGTTTGGTTTATTCGGTTTGTGACGTTCGGCTAGGAAAATGTTGACTAGCCTTGAAACAACAATTTAAAACATATACATTTGAAAAAAAGATGCTAAAGAAAAATCACGCTAATTATTTTCGTTTGCAGACGGGTATCAAATCCTGACTGCTGAGCTACTTAGCTTATGATGGGTTGTAGTTACTTATTACCATTCAACACTTTGCAGATGGTATTGAGACAGTTGTGCTAGGATCGTGGAAATGGTGCTTCGTTATCTCTGCCTATTCCTAAGAGAATAAAGCATATCCTGAAAAATATATTTTTTTACTAATTTTTAATTTAAACAGTGTGTCAACGTGACCGCCACAATTATGCCAACTGTTGTAGAACACTCAATGAATCGTCAGTGCGCCTACATTGCGCCCCCGAGCGACCGTCTGTCTGCGGCACGTTCCCGCTTTTTACACGCAAACATAGAACACATCACTGTTAGAGATCACACAATTTTTATAATTTAAACCACACGAAAAGATAGTGATTCTGGTCGGGTCATAATGAAATGAATTGTTATTTATATTGATTTTATGGACGGCATAGCGACGGCGACTGAGGCCATGAAATTACCTTTTGGACGCTGCTGTTGCTGTTGGAACTTCCCTTGCTTAGCATGAGAAAAGGCGAGGTCGTAGTCACTAAAAATGGCACTCAAAAGTCGTATTTATAACACACGTGGCTGATCTAAACTGATCAAAAGCATGGTGTTAACACCATGGCGTGACCGGCATAGTGGCAGTATGGCTGGCATAATGACGGCGACTGAGGCAACCATGAATTGAGTCGGTTTTAACAGTCGTTGCGTACGACCTTTTCTGTGCCATTGATATACTTGTATTAAGTGCTTTTAGGCACTTTCTAGTGTTGTTTGTAATGTTTATAAAAGAACATACTAACTTATTAAAGACATGTTTTAATAGAAATATCTTATATTGTTCTATTCATATTGAAAAACTATCCTTAATAATGATTAAGGAATTTAGTAAAAAACTCCTTTTATAAAACCGCCACGAACAAAGCGACTTTCACACAGAGTACAAAGCTTATAGCGATACGCCAATTAAGGGTGCGCTTAGTTGCCCCAGTGGCGGATATTAATCTAATTATCAATGCATACAGGGGCCATGTGCTGAGCACCCCTCATTTGGCAGACTGCGGCATCTAGTAGGTATGTTAGCTATGCACACAAAAAAACTACAAAGAATATATAGTCGACTGATTGAAGAAAACCCTTCGTTAAATATATTATTTGCAATTCACTATGGATAAGTCACTTTTGATAAAATAGTTAGTTTTCGAAATGAGGTTTTTAAGCTATGACATTCATAGTAGACTTTAATCTTAAAGTGAAGTTTTAGGTTTATTAAATTTAATTAATTACAGACATACAAATAAATATTCTAATAAACTCTTAAACTGTCTTATCCTCTTTCCTACAGGGATAGGCATAAGGAAACGCCATTTTGCACGATCCTGACATAACTCTCTCGTTTCTTTCATATCCACAACCCTTAGTACGAGTGTTGTAAGGGTTTTGCGATTATGAGACACTGTGGATCACATGCTTTTGAGAATATCTTCTATTTAATCAGCGCATTATCTTTTGGGTCGTCTTTGTTTTACTCAATTTTATAATGATTTGTTTGCTTATGTAATAAAACAGTTTAATTATCTCAACGTATTACTTCAGACTTATATTATAAATGTACTGCAAATATAGCAATGCACATAAGATTCTCTCTCTATCTCACAAAGGGTGTTTTACAGCGACATTGAAATAGTAATGTTTAAAGCGCGCACCATATGTTACATCCTGTAGCTAACCGCACCACATACACTCAGCGTAAAGTTTATTCGCAACAATGTTATGAAAATATACATTTTATATTAAATTGTCTATTATATATGTTGTTTGCTTGGTTTGGCTTCAATTGTAATTAAGACCTAAAATGAAGTAAGTTTAATTAACAAAAAAATTATAAGGTATAATAATATAATTAAAGTTTCAGCATGTATCCTTTCTTATTACCATGGATTATTATTGCAGCATGTTGAGAGAGCTCACCAGGCCAGCTGTACGAACGAATTACCATTTCGGATCTCTGCTATTTCTATTGATGGACTGCACTTTGTTTTCACATCATCAATACTGTATTGTGTATAGAAATCCTACAAGTGTATTACATATATATGTATATAACAATTCACATTCGCATGGACTAATAGACTTAACTGGCGATGGTGTGACTGATCCAGGCGGGTGCACTGGCTCTCTTGTCAACGGATTAGAATAATAAAATTTGATAGTAGTCCGGAGAAAGCTTATTGCGCCATTAAAGCCTATTTAAAAAAATCACAAATAAAACAGACAAAGAATTCTCTTTCTATAATATTAGAATTATTAGATACATAAGTAGAATAAAATTATTATTATTAATTAACAAGCATTCATTACTTTAATAATTATTGTAATTTTAGTGATTCTGTTTATACACAGATATAATGGACAAAGCGTTATTCACCTGGGCGGGCGGTGGCTTCCACGTGGCTCGTTCTTCAAGTCAATGTTTTCATTACGAAAGCGTTAAAACCAAAAACGCACTGTTCGTTCATTGGAAGTCTCCTCTCTAAACGCAGAATTGACATTGCAAGCCGTTTCTGCCACGTTAGTTCGGCGTCGGAACTCGTATTTAAAGATTACTGGTATTTTTTAAGTATCCATCTTGCCCGTCTAAGCTGATTAAAAAAAATCAATTTAAAGTCGAAAATCGAATATTGCATATTATCCTTAATAAGAAATTCATAAATATCATGTGAAAAAAGATTCACTCGAAAATCTCACAGCATGAAGGTTTTATACCGATTCATTAACTATAAAACGGCAATTTCACACTTTTAATTATGTTTTTATTAATAATTTTGTTTTTATGTTCTTATATATTTTCTGTGTATGTATTTTTGGGTTGCAAACCAGCCCAAATATTGAAGAGTTCCTAATTTTTTGTTAGTTTTAGTTTGTAATCTGTTGTATATACTGTATTAAATAAATGAATGATTGCGAAATTGCATGAAGATGCTGAAATTGTGAATGCGGATTTATGTATAATTTTTCTTCCTTCACCTTCCCTTGTTGGTGAGTGATGCGCCAGTGTGTGCCGCGGCCGTGGCGGAGGTGGTCGTGTCCCCCGTTGCTCGCAATACAATTTAGGGTGAGATACTCGGAACATTGCGCGCGTGTGCTGGATAAGGATTATATTGGTGCAGTGATTTGAGATTTATTATAATTAGAAATATTTCTTATGTAAGTGTTTCTAAACATTTAAATTAGTTGTTTGTAATTATTCTGTTTTTATGTTTCAAAAGTTATTGTAAATCCTGTATAAATTCTACATAAAACATTAACTTAAAATGTATTGTAAATTATTTTACTTTTTTTAAATATATATATTTTAATTGTGATTCGACATCTGACCTTATATTATATAATTATTAATAACACAATTTAATCAATAAATAAACAGCATATATATATAAATACATCAAATCAAAGCAATTGGAATAGCTTCAGCTAAACGTCTACGGAATAGCTACGAATTGTGCTACGAAACTTACATCTACTAAAGGCTGTGAAATAATGATACTGATTAGTAAGTGTCAGTTTCACTACAGATACTAATTGTGAGTTCATTATGAAATGCGACTAGAGGTGACAGTTGACACCAAACTAATGTCTGGTAGTAGCAGTCGTATCCACCATGCCGGTTTAGCTGAATTTCAGTAACATTTTACATTTAAAGTGGTGGTACTACCCCACGCCGGCAGACTAAGCAAATGCCCATCATGCATCTCTGCCTACCTACCTTATCTTAATTGAGTTAACTACTTGTATGTAAAGTTTTTTTGTTACTAATAATCTATAATTGAAACTGTGAACTTATAAAAGCTATAAACTCTATTATGGCCAGCATAGTGACGTCGACTGAGGCAACTGTAAACTGAAACGTGATTTTAGTCGTGGGTGCTTTTGAATCTCTTCTTACTTACCGTCAGGCAAGACGAAGCGAGATGTCGGCGCTCAATTAAAATATAAATTTCTATATTTAATTTTATTTCAATTATATTGTTATTACATTTGTATTGACTATAAATTTATTTGGTGCTTTACAAAATTTACAGTTTTTCACGAACAATGATACCTGCACTAGTACTAGTACTGTGCTGCATTTATAATGTAAGATACATAGAGAATGCAGTGCTTATTAATGTATGGAAGTGAAGGTTGGGTATGGCAGAAGAAGCATGAGAGTAGAATTAACGCTGTAGAAATGCGGTCGTTAAGGAGTGTATGTGGAGTGACGATAGAGGATAGAATAAGGAATAGCACAGTGCGTGATAGATGTGGTTTGAAAGAAGATGTAGTGACGAGGATTGACAAAGGAATGCTTCGATGGTTTGGGCACATGGAAAGGATGAGTGAAAGTATGCGTTAAACAAGGCAGGCCCAGGAGGACATCCGACCAAATAGGAGATATATTCAAGAAAGCTGTGTTGCCTAGTGCCCATAACCGTAGAGCTTGTATGAAGAGAATTGTGAATGTGAGTAAAGCGAGGGAGTTGTGTCAGGATCGTGGCAAGTGGCGCTCCATTGTCTCTGTCTATCCCTGTGGGAAAAAGGCGTAACAATTTGATTGATTGATATATTGAACTTTAATAAATAAATATAAAACAAACTGAAAATATATATTGTAACGGCCACAAATATATAGATAAGGTGATAGTTATATGACCATCGTGATTTAGTGGTCACGCAAACCTGAACTCCTGATTCCGCAAATCTCTGGCTTGCACCAATGTATTTGTGATATAAGCACGTTTAGTAGCTGACATATGATAGCACCTTTAGTTAAATAACTCTAAGTAACAATCACATCGACTATGGCAGTCTAGTTAGAACCGGCAACTTACAAGCGACGCTTACTTCTTACTTAGTTCGCGGTCTGTATACTTGTAAGTGGTGGGTGGTACTACCTCAGATCAGCAGACTGGGAACCGCAAAGAGGAAATATATGAGGATGTAAGAATATACGAACTTAAAGGAAACGAAAGAGTTGTGTCAGTTACCATGTGTTGCCTCTCAGGTGTGGCAATTTGATTGATTGATATTATAACATTTACATGTATGTCATAATATGTGAAGGGTTGATTCACTCGTCTGTTTAGTATTTATGCGTTAACTGCACATTGTTATAACGCACACTGAAGTTACGACATGAAGGGAGAACGACGACGGGATACACAAATCAAAATACACAAATATAAAAATTCATAATATTTTCTTAGATTTTGCGTGAATATTAATTAATGAATTAACCAAATTTTATGCGGCTTACTATTGTGTTTATTTAGGACGACCAACACTTCAGTCTCTCCGTCACCACGATGGCTGCAAAGCTCTCGAAACGTCGGAATAATAAAATAAAATAAAATTGTAAAATCAAAACCAAAATAAACGCGATAGTAAGCTGCATAAAATTTGTTTAATTCATAAAATTCACAGTTATAAAATCAGTATAACAGAGCTTGAACAAAGTTTATAATTTCTACATATTTTTCATCAACATTTACAAGAGTTTTGCCTTTTTCATGCCAGTATGCATCTTAACAAAGTGTTATTATTGTTGTTCGACATGTGAGTCGGCCGGCATAGTGGGTCGGTTATTTTAGTCTTGGACCTCTTCTTGCTTACCATCGGGCCGGTTGAAGTCACATGGCGAATCACAATATCAAAAACTGTTAATAATACAAAGTAGTTGTTGTGTTCTGAATTGAAGCGTGCGGCGTCTACTTCCTTCAGTCATGCAATTGGTAACTTTCACTCCCCCGGCGACTCTTTGTTAGGTAATCTCTAAAGCTGCCGGAACACTGACTCTCATCAAAATATTAATAATCTTCACGTCTGCGGTTCATGAATGGGGTGAGCAGGCCTTTTGGAAGGAATTTCACTGCATTATGCTTTAATCGTGCTTATTTTATATAACTTCTCCAGATTCTCTTCGTACGCAAAAAATACATATGCAAGAAGAAAGGTGAAAAAAGTTAATTTTTAAACTTTTTTACTAGCACTGGACTCAGGACTCTACCTGATGTAAACTGGAGTGCGGTCTATTACTGCTACCACATTTAAGTAACAGCCGCATTTACTATGCCAGGCTGTTTGGAACCGACGACTTTTAGGCTGATCCCGAAACGCTAATAAGTCTCTTCACGGTCTGTAAGTAGTAGTACTACCCCGGATCTGTAGACTGGGCACCACTGACTACCAATTTTTGTTAACAAAAACAGAAGCAATTTCCCGCGTTTTTTTTTATAAGCAATAATTGTAATATTGAATCTAATCATAATAAAATTCAAATAAAAGCTATGAAACACATCTTTGCTCCGACCGGGATTAGAACTCGGGACTTTACGCGTAGTTGACCGGTGTGCTAACGATTCGCCACGCGTGTCCTCAATTAGATAATTACTAATTATTCTTTATAAATATGAAATAATGTTAGAAAGGAAACATTCACCTCAAACAGCAGATGATGCGAGAAGAAACAGAGTTGGATGATGCGTTTTATGAACGAATATTAATAGATCTGTATAATTATAATTTAAATTATAATTATTAAAAAGTAAATTATATATTTTGCACTTCAATTGCTCCTTTCAATCTTTTTGTTTATTTCCCAAAATTAACTGTCAGAGAATATCTACTAAATAAAATCACTCTGCGTTTATAGTGTATCGCTGTTGAGATATTTCTTATTTATTTCCCTAACAATATTATATACTGGTAATAATATTGATTAGTATTGTATTCGTGTATTTAAATGATTTATGTAATATTCAAGTACACACGCATGTTTGATACGCACCCCTTCTTAATATTAATAGCAATTTCTCTCCATTTTTGGGCCAAAACTATATAATTTGATTAACATAATGGCTTTCAAAGCTTTCGTTTTTGTGTTATTATTATTAAATGTAGATATTAACTTTATTTAATTATAGTTTCGTGTAATTTTGATGAAAGCATCGATTTGTATTTTTTATTACAATAATAATACAGTACAAAATAGGATTTTTATACATGATTATTATTTAATCAACAAAATTGTAATAATTTTTTGTAGATTTTCCTCAACGGTGATTTAAAGTAAGGCATAATTACGCTCTTTTGTTTTTTTTTCACTAAAATTTTATGATTTTCTGTGAATAATTCAAATAACAATCATTTCAAAGGACTACAATATCAAAACAAGTATTATGATCTCACGAAATTACAAGCCATAGGTAGAGAGAGAGAGGAAAGTGAGGGCAGTAAAGGCGAACGTGGACATGTTGCAAAAGTCTTAGAATCCACTTTCCAGTCGCAATTCCGGAAGGAAATCACTTCACTTCCCTGCCCTGGCACACGATGGACTTGGCACGCGCATATGGAATTCATGGATGGAAATGAAATGTCTATATTTATGGGGATCGATTTTGCATAAAATATATTATTATGCAATTTCTTTTCTGATACCCAGGATGGTACGCGAGGCTATTAAGATTAAAAAATATCATAATTTCAATAGAGAAGGTGGTTGACGATTATCTAACACCTAACAGCAGCCATCGTGGCAAAGCTCTAGAAACGTCGAAATAATAAAATATTACAAAAAACAATAACCGAATATAAATACGACAGTAAGCTGCATAAATTTGATTAATTCATTAATCAATATTCGTGCAAAATCTGAGAATGTTCTTTTCTCTTAAAATAATTCTAAATTGATTAACTGAAGAAGCAAACACGTAAACAACGGCAAGTGAACTGTAGCGCCACAACTCCCGTAGGCCTCTACGATTATCTAAACGCAATAGATCTGATAACTACTCATCCGTGAACCAACTACAGCTCGTAGAGAAATATTGTATCATAGAAACAGGACAACCAAAGATACATATATCAAAGATACATTGGTACCGGTGAGTGGTTTTGAACCCGTGCTCTCGTTATGTGTAACCATTGCACTACCACTACACCGCTTATGATTGTGTTTGGTGTATATGTCAATAAGTGTCCCTAAAGTTTGTACTTAGTTCCGTATAATATCGTCACATAACTTAAGTACTTAATCCTTTAAGTTGAACTTAAGTCGTACATATGACTTAGCTTAAACAAATAGAGACCGCACTTAACTACACAATACGAGTAGGCAAATAACTATTACGACATTTAAATTAATAAAGTAAGGCACAATGTTTGGATAATTTGAATCACTTTAAACTACTTTCATTGTTTAAGCAAATGTAATCCTCATAATAGTATTTGTACATTCACGTATATTGCATAATATATTGGGATAGACAGAGCTTTGGGTATTATTAAGATTTTCATTTTGCTCTCTATATTCTGAAGTTAACTGGTCTATGTTCATTAGGCCTAGCATTAAGGCGGATTTTTATGATAAAAATATATGTAAAAAATGTAGCATCGTCTAGTATGGTATTTTCCTAGATTTTGCGCGAACATTGATTATTGAATTTAACTAATTTTAGGCGGCTTAGTATCGCGTTTACGAAATAATAAAAAAATTTGTAAAATCTAAACCAAAATGAACGCGATAGTAAGCCGCATAAAATTCGCTTAATTCATCGTTTCAGTATGTTTTTCTATGGAGCTTTAAGTAATAATGCGAAATCAGTGAAACATTTATCGCAGAAGTCCCTAGCGATTGTGCGATTTAACTCTTTCAAAGTATTATAATAAAATATTGTCGTCGCGTCACTCTCAGATATCCCATTCGGGGCGTTGAGCCATTTCCCCCAAACCATCTTGGAATTTGGAATATGTTCTTATCACGATATTATATGTACATGTATATATATATATATATATATATATACCTATATTGTCACGCATCTGTGCCATCTTAAAATAGTAAAGGGTAGATGTTAATAGATTGTGGTTTTAGATTTGTTATCTTTATGAATTATAAATATTGAAATTTTGACTAAAATTTTATACAGAAATAATATATTATTAGATTATACCATCGAAAAACCAATATTCTTTATTGAAGCAAAACCTGGCAAATTTCCAAGAAACCAAAATAAAGAGAAAATATTTAAATCAGTCAGCCGAACCAATATTTAAACCAGGACGAACCTTGGGCCTTTTAATTATTTCAATATGACAAATATGGCGTGAGAAGAGGATTGTAGATGTGAGAGAACCAAGAGAGTTGTGTCAGGATCGTGAAAAATAGGATTGTAGATGTGAGGGAACTGAGAGAGTTGTGTCAGGATCGTGGAAAAGAGGATTGTAGATGTGAGGGAACTGAGAGAGTTGTGTCAGGATCGTGGGCAAGAGGATTGTAGATGTGAGGGTAGAGTCGGTAGAGTCCCCTTACTCTTTCTTAATGACGTTTCTAACTTTGAACTTTGAGAGAGTTGTGTCAGGATCGTGGAAAAGAGTTCTATCCATGTGGGTAACCATCACGTAACTACAGACATTAAGGCAGGCAGTGATATTTTTATGTCGGAATGACTCAGTCGCGTTTCGGAATCAGCTCAAAAGTTTCTCATGGTGGGCGCATCCACTACAATATAAATATTTATGTGGCAGCTGTCACCTCTACTCTTAGATTACATTTCAGCTTAACATCAGGCGGCGTGCAGTCATATGTCGACGATGCCAATAAAAAAATGTTTAAAAAAAGGTTAGTAGGTTTTGTTTTAGTTTAGATAGTTAGCAAAGGTTATTATTGCGTAAGTTATATGAGATGGGCCGGAAGTGGAAGTAATATGGCCCTCCCGAGCGGAAACTATTCCGGCCAAGAGTAACGAGCCGCGAGCCTTCCACATAAAGCCTTAACACTTTATATTTACCTACGATTGTTATACATTGTTACACAAACATTTTATATGCCAACAAATAATGTACATCACATTTGGTCACTATACTTTTTATAAAATCTCACCTAAATTTAAAGGGTAATAGTTTATTATACGAGTATATATCTTTTATTATTTATGTATTTTCTATTGTTGTTTTCCGACCAAATCAGAGACATCCTCAACAAAGCTAGGTTGCCTAGTCATAACAGTAGAGCTTGTGTGAAGAGAATTGAGAATGTGAAGGAAGCGAGGGAGTTGTGTCAGGAGTGTGGCAACTGGCGCCCATTGTCTCTGCCTATCCCTGTAGAAAACAGACGTGACAATTTAATTGAATAATATATTTTTTATTATATATATTTTATTAGAATGTATGTATAATTTTTGTCAATTATCCTTTATTTTGATCTTTCTGCTGGCCCCTAAGTTAAAGTCTGCAAATAATATGTAGCGGCATTAATTCCGTCTTTAGGCAGACAATTGGAGATCAATAGCCCGGTCTGCCGATGCGGGGTACTACCAATAACAAGTGCACAGACCGTAAAGTAACTAGGTCGCGTTTGGAGATCAGCTTAAAAGTTGCCGGTTCTTTTAAATATAAAACGTAGATTATACTAGATTGTAGGCCTAGACTCTATTGGAACATACCCCAAATGTCATATATAAATAAATAAAAATATACCAATAAAAAACCATGTGAAGTGAAATGTTGCATTACACACTCAGCTATAAATTGTTGTTAATTGAACTAAATGAAAAATAAACTTTAAACATTTATAAATGAAAGCCATCACTCGAATCAATCGTGTAAATGATTCCTGAAAAACCGATTTCAGTTACTTTTGTGTAAAAAGCATTGGGAAATAAATATATAGGTAAAACAACGTTAATGGAATCCGTGGCGAGCGTAGCGTGAATAAATTGGGTGGACTTTTTGAGTATATCTCGCGACGACAAACAGTGCGCGCGGAACACAAACTCACCATTCAGGGACAGCGACTAACTTTATTTATTAACTTAAACCATTCCGTATCATTATCATTTAATAATAAACGAGACTTTGCTGTAATATTACTTATTTAGGTTTTCAAATTTAATTACCTATATCATTTGTTATCCTATTCCATTGTGCCATAACCATACAGCTTATAAAAAAAGGGCATTATAAATGTGAGTAAAGCGAGGGAGTTTTGTCAGGATCGTGGCAAGTGGCGCTCCATTGCCTTTCCCTGTGGGAAAAAGGCGTGACAATTTGATTGATTTGTTTGACGGAAACGCATATCAATAAAACTGTCACGTCATTATTCCTAACGGGATAAACAGAGATAACGTGGATTCATTGCAGCGCTGATCTGTTTAAGTTATTGGTAATTTTTTATATTTATTTAAATACCTCATTGCACCAAAATAGACTTAAAAATGGGGCTCTAGGGCCTCTGTAATTGTAAGACACATGGTCGGCGCTTTTGGACCTCCCTTTGCTCGCCATCAACCGGGTCGAAGTCAGCATTCTACTTGTCAATTGACAATTGAAATGCTTTGCCAGCCCATGCGTTCTCTCCATGCTGTAAGCTTGCATCCTTCAAGCGATGCGTGAAGAAGCACCTTTGGCCGGCATAGTAACGGCGACCGAGGCAGCCGTGAACTGACTCGGTTTTTTCAGTCGTCGACACTCTTGGGCCTCCTCTTACTTATCATCAGGCGGGTCGAGGTCAAATTTCATGTCACAATAATAAAAGATACGATACTTCCTACGGTCCTGACACAAATTTCTTGCTTCCTATGCTAATCGTGAATTCTGTTATAAGTATATAAAATAATTTAATAAACAAAAACACAAAATTCGCATCACTAAAACGTTTGCTTTAATCTCAGGAATAAAAATGAAAACGTCCGAAGAGGCTTTGACGGAAAGGGCCCCAGTTAATTAAGCATGGGCTGCGTAACTAAAACGCTTCCGCTGAAAAAAAAAGAACCAACAAAAAAGGAGCCACTTGTTTTCAAATAAAGGTTTAAATGATTTAATTAATGTTGTTCTAATTAATTTATATTCGCAGCAAGATATACGGGTAAGTCCCTTAGGACGTGTTTGCATTATTTTGACGGCTATTTGATTATGGCAGATTATGTAATAAATATATAAGTAGGTTTATGTAATTATATTTTTTGTTTCCGTTAATATTTAAATTTAATATATACTAACATTAAAATTGGGAAAGTAACTATGTCTGTCTGTTTGTTAAACCTAAATCGCTAAAAATAGTTAAATTGGTATTCTCGGGAAGGGAAGTAGTATTAGATTTTTAAATAAGGAGAGCCCGATGCTAAATCTTCTTAGATCAGTAAAACTATAAAAAATAGAACGAGCTAACCAATTAAATATAATGATGAAACATAAATTTAGATAAATTAATACAGTGAAGTGATACTTAGTTACTTCACAGTCTTTGCACTAAAACTTGCTAATATCAAAGACACTGAGCGATCCATTTTTATTTATTTATACTGACAGGGGTATCAACGTTAGTATGTATTTCACTTATCGAGTTTTGATATCAGGTTAAAAGTGGTCGGAAGTGCAGCGAGGCCGGCATGATGGCATGATGGATGCTATTCTATATAGGTCGCACTTCAGCCTCAGTGGATGTAAATAATCAATCAATCAAATTGTTACGCCTTTTCCCCACAGGGATAGGCAGAGACAAATAAGTGCCAATTGCCACTGGCCTGTCACAATTCCCTCGTTTCCCTTATTTATTTATTTAAATAATTAATACCTAGTTATTAGAAATTTTCACTTCACACTGTTAGAGAATGAAAATATGTATTTATTTGGACTCCGATTTGGCTGCCTTTATTTTCTATTGTGACGCAATATCTGAACCTCTGTCTACCTCCGAAATAACATAATGCAATTATCACTATTTGTCTCCTAATATTAATGTAATAGTATTGGGTCGGTGGATAATTTTGCAAATGAAATTGTTTATTGAACAAAGGCGACCATATTCTTAATGGAGGGAGGTGGTCGCATTTACATAAAGTATTTGAACCGTGAATATTTATATAAAGTTATAAATTAATGCTTCACATAATATTTCAATGTTTATTATAACAATAGTTGATTTTGTGGAATAATAACTAACAACTAAATTATTATGTTTAGTTGTATATTGTTAGAAAGACTTTATTGCGAGCCCAAGTGTTGCAACTATCGTATCCTAAGTCAACTTGCCGGTACCAATGTATCTTTGATATATGTACTTTTGTTGTCCTGTTTCTATAATACCAAGCACTTTAGTATCTTAGTAAAGAAATGTATAATAAAATAAAATTAAAATTAAAAATTAACTGCAGTTATAAATCGGTGCGAAAAGACATCCCTCCCGCATCGCTACACTACTGCAGAAACCTCCTCAGTTAAGCGCTATCTTATAAGGTAAAATCAAAGAATACTAACTCCAGTAACACCGTCAATTTGACCATATTGAGTATAAATTAAAATGTTTTTGGTAAATATTTAAAAAAAAAATATATATATTTTATGAATTTATGTAAAAATTTAGTAAAAACTAAACGACGAAACTACACTGCAAATTGAAATAGAAAAAATATCCAAAAAATCATAGCGGAAAAACCTGCCAGAGACCCCTCCTCGCCATTTGAATGGTTGTTCCATTGAAATGGCCAAAATGGAGCATTCCGCCATCAATGGGCAATATTGAATAGATTTCAATTAACTGAATATAATTGATTAAAGGCGATCGCAATCGGTTTGCTTCAACGACCACGGATGTAATAACCACACTCGCCGAACCGGAATCCATTAGTTCGAGGGGGCAGGACATAGTGTCTTCATGTTTTATTATATTTTATGATACGTTATGTATTTAGGCATACAGTATTTATTATTTAACGAGATGAATCTAACAGACTATATGGTAACAGTTGCCATATAGTCTTTCTACATATGGATCGCACTTTACCAGCGTCTTGCGGTCATATTTCGTGCCAATATCAAAAGTGCCACGCCCCGGTTGCCGGGTAGATGGTGCCGGCGGCACAATACCGGTGTGAAAAGGCACTAATATATCTAGGTTTATAAATGAAACCGGAAGTTTAAGGTAGGCCATGAGTCCTAAAGTTAGGTTAAGATGGCAATTTTAATCTAGACATGGATTAAAATATACTTTTTTCTCTACATTTTTATAAATACAATTTTTTAATATTATTCAGTCTTTAAGTCAATTAAGTCAAAAAGTGCTAATTAAAAAAGCAAAAAGCATAATGTTGCAGTGAACGTTTTCCCTCATATATTCACGACCACATACTTTAGGGGTTAGCCAGTGCACATTAAACGCAAGTTGCTCTTAAGTTCGTACATTAACCGAGGCTCAGTTAAGGAAGAAAGTTTAACAAAGTGCTGTAAATACAATTTAAGTTAGTTCAAAGATTAACTTTAACTAACAATAGTACTTTTAAATATCTTACAACTTTTTTTATCTTAAACTTTGTATTACTTCAATACGATTACAACCCTCGGTTGTTGTAAAACGAATGTACAATTTAGGAAAACTTAAATTAAATTCGAAGGCATGATTAAAAAAGACTAGGGTACGCAGACTGTTGGTGATTTGCCCCGTCGGCCGATTCGGTGTAATACAATGAAGTGATTCAGTCACGTTACGGGATCATCTTAAAAGTTCATCTTATCTAAGGAAACCGTGGGGTAGTGGTTGTGCAATGATCACGCAAACCGAGACGAGATCACAGGTTCGAAACCACTTGATGGTGCCAATGTATTTTGTGGGGACATATACGAGTATATAGCGGACCCGGCACACGTCATATTGCCCGAAAAAGCAGCACCACAATAAATGTAATATTTTAAATTTAACATTTACATATTTTTTGTTTGTTCTGCGATTACATATTGGTATAGTAATTACTTCAAATGAACCTACGATCGAGTCATCATTATTTTTTGTATTTCTCACCGTTTACTATGGTTTCCATGTTTATACTATTTAATTAATAATTTACTTTCAATTCTTCTATACACAAATTTTCATCCAAATCGATCCAACCGTTTAGGAAGAGTTATGTGACAAACACACCTACAGAAGAATTATAAATTTTTTTCTGAATTTATATATTTTTTTTTAACCCATTTGTTGAGCTTTATATGTACAGACCATAAGGAGTTTCTTGTCGCCTTCTTCTCATCATACGTCTTTCTGAAGCCATGGTAGAATCAGAGAAGAAGAGCAAGTGAAGTGAAGCCCTTGATAATAAATAATTTTTATTTCATTTGCTTATACGTGGCCTTCACAGGAGAACTCGCCCACTGTGACAGTTGATAGATGTCCTCAACTCATTTCAGCAATTTAATCAGGCTCTCCATTGTCTCTGCCTATCCCTGTAGGAAAAAGGCGTGACAATTTGATGATGATGATGAATATTGCGGAAAACTATTAAAGTAGATATTTTATATGGTTGTTGGTTTTCTTTGTAATAGAATTGTCCCTTTGATCCCTTCGTTGTAACATAATATCGGCCTTAGTATTATTGGATTCATGTTTTGTTTGATCCTTTTGTTACTTTTTAATGTAGCCTTTCATCCATTCACATATACATTTGATATCCTTTGTTGCTGTGGCAAGACATGTGATCGCATACTCACTCATAATAAGATGGACTGTTGCCACAGATAGACAGTGCGGCATACAAAAGAAACTGGAGTACTCTCTACGCGCAGGAGTTTTATATTATCTGGCATTTAAATTAACAAATAACTTATTCAACATAGTATATAATAATGTTGATGTCGAAATATTTTAAAATTTAATAACAAAAACAATGTCAATATAATTTATAATTCATAATTTCTCATTTGAAAATTCATTAATTGTATGTGAATATGTCTTGTTAATGAAAAATGAATTAAAATTCCTTTTAAACAATCTAATATTTTCAACATCTCTAATACTCCTGGAAAGACTATTAAGTATACGAGTGCAGATTTCTGAGGGTCTGTCAATTTTTTAGTGTTACATTCTCATCTGGGTGCGCCCTTAGTATAGCAATCAGCATTCCCATCCACTATGCCGGCTTGAATGAAACAGATAACGATTGTTGCTACTATTTCAAACACCTCAGGATTGAAATCTTGAAATGTGAAAACGAGAGAGAAAGTTTTCTTGTGAAACACGGCCTATGCAGTAATACTAAAATGACCGTTAAGACGACCGTGGTGTAGTGGCAGTGCAATGGGTACGCAAACCGAAGAGCACGAGCTCGAGACCACCCACCGGTACCGTATCTTTGATATATGTATTTTGGTTGTCCTGTTACTATGATACAAACACTTTAGTAGCTTAGTATAGAAATGTAAAAAAAATATATATAAAATTATTGAAACTAATATATCTGACAGCTGAAAGTAACAATAGTCTAAACAAATATATATATTTATAAGTGAAGTAAGTTTAGTAAAAGGGGCTTCTCAGCCCTACTGAAACTAGTAAGAAATTACAGGAAATGTTATGCAAAGAGGATAATGATCGTGGTTAACTATAATTGTGACTGCTTGTGGACTTTTTAACTTTTAAAGACGTATTTAGACTAAATATGGGCTTTATATTACGTATATATCATGGTTTATGTTAGGTACTTATATAAAAAGGGATTCAAAATCGTATATCAAATCAAATCGAAACAATGGAGCGCCACTTACCACCATCCTCACACAACTCCTTCGCCTCCTTCACATCCACAATTTTCTTCATACAAGATCTACGGTTATGGGCAATAGGACTAGTTTTGTTTCTAGGGTCTGCCTCGTTTTATTCCTTTTTTATATAATTAAAGCCTCAATAAAGTCATCTACTTTATTTTCTTCAATTGCCTTTTTTGTAAATTATTTTGGATGTCAAATAACCTATAAAATTGCATCAGGATCGTGAAAATTGGCACACCATTGTTTTTGCCTATCCTGTGGGCTCAGATTCATTGATTGTATAATAATTATTATTTATAGAATACATACAGGTATAAAAAATACAGGCATGAATATGAATGAATTGTTTATGATTATTTAAAATTAAACAAATGCCGCTGTATTACAAAATTAATAAAAATTAATAATTAAATAGGGAAAAAACCTATTGTGGTCCTTATCCCAGTGGCAACAAACGAACGTGCGCGCGTGTATGGTGAAATGAATTACCTATATAAGTGTAAGTTACCTTGCAATACGTGTCAAATAGTGTATGGACAGCTTAATGTCTAAGTATTTTTACCACCTCACATGAATTATTAAGGTGTACACACACAAATACCTTGCGAGGACTTCGAGGGCGGGCGGGGGTCGGGGTATATAATTTTCCCGTCACGTTAACTGTCAAAAGGCATAAGTTAGTGACCTTTGTGTGTGTGCGTGCGTTATTAACACAATTGTCTACTTACTACTATTATTAATGATGACAGATCATATTATTATTATATACGTATAACTGTTAGTTTTGTATAATAAGGTAAACGAATGCATCAAGTAATTTACACTTCAATCAATCAAATCAATTAAATTGTCACGCGTTTTTTCCACAGATATAGGCAGAGACAATCGAGCGCCACTTACCACGATCCTTACACAACTCCCTTGCTTTCTTCATATTCACAGTTCTCTTCATACAAGCTTTATGGTTAGGGGCATAAAGCTTAACTAGGCAACCTAGCTTTCTTGAGGATGTCTCCGATTTGGCCGGTAAACACCCTCCTGGGCCTGTCTTGTTTAACGCATCTATCCACATCAGATAAAAAGTACACGTAAAAAGTATATGTTATATTTAAAATAAAAGTGTGTAAACTGCAACGCCTATGTTCACTTAGGAATAGACAGGGAAAAAGGAGCGCCAATTTCCACGAACCTGACATTAACTATGTAGCTTAGCTAAGCTTGTGAAAGCTCTGCACGTTGCGTCGTGTCTACTCACAATGACCATCAATGTTGATCCCAGCTCTTTTAAGAATGTCTTTATTTTGTGTTTTTTTTTTTTTTAATTTTAGACATTACATTACATTACATTACTACATTACAAAAGGTAATTAAAAGTGTATTAATAATAATCAAATTATTTTATTTGTTATTTTATCCTTGCAATAACCTATAATAACCGAAATTTCTATAAATATTTTTGCCTAAAATATAATTAATAATAAGATTGCGATTAATGTTAATAATATACTACTCGTATACTGCAAATAAAAAACAAATAAAAGAAAAATATTTATTATGATATTTTATTATAATATAAATAAATAGCCGTTAATATAAGCTGGAGTCCTTCCCCATGGGGCTCATTCACTGTATCCATCTATTTGTCATTCTTAATGATAATTATGAAAATATTCCTGTTTCATGAAATTACAACGTCATTTAAATAAAGATTAAGTTATAATGGAGATAGAAAATGTACATTATGTGCCCGTCTTTCACTTTACATTGTCCTGATGATGAGCTCAAGTGCGGTCTATAAATGGAAGCGACTGCTGCTATACTATACGCATTTACTATACCGGCCTAATTAGAACAGGCAACTTTCAAACATATTCCGAAAAGCTCAGCTACTTCACGGTGTGTACACTTGAAAGTGGTGGTACTACTCCGGATCGGCTGCCTGGACAAAGACCACTAACTGTTTGCCTACTTTCTTTTTGAGAGTAGAATTGTTGTATTCCATTCGGATGTGTCACCAGCACGATTGAGTGGTAGATCCCCCGTGAAGCAGGTGAATCATGAGAAATAGAATTGACTCAAAGTCGAGTTAGCATTAGGCGAGTTCGATCACAATAAAAAAAACTTTTAAGAGTGGTAGGCAGGTATAAGTATAAGTATCCAGTCGTGATTCGGGATTAGCTTGTAAGTTGCCGGTTCCAACTGGGCCGGCATAGTGAATGTGACTACTAACAGTTATTGAATTGTAATAACAGTTACATCCATTAATGGACCACACTCTAGCTTAGTATCAAGCAGGGTGCTGTCGTATGCTGAGTTACAATAATACTCGTAATAATAAAAAAAACACATATATCATATTTTCATATTCTTCTTTTTAACAGTGTTAATATAAGAAAATTCAGTGGTATTTTCTTGAAATATATTATTATAAGCTTAATACAAAATTCCATGGTTTTAAAACCGAACGAGCGTGATCTATGAGGGGCCTAATATAATTGCCCCAAAAAGGGGGAAAACGTTTAAAATTTAATAGAGTTGCCCCCGAACAAAGCGGAAATGTAATATCGGATTCACGGCTCAATATTTCTCAAGATACTAATCTAATAAACATCTTACGGCTGCCCTTTTAATTGTTAAATTAAACTGGAAGTTATGAATTAAATTCATTCATTTGGCGGTGTAATTAGATATACATATAATTACTCGTACGTGTTAATATTTTTTAGAACCGCTTGACCGTTAACACAATAATACACTTTGCATAAATCTCGAGTTTGATTTCCGGTCATAGCAAAAACTTGTTTCTTGTATTTTTAATATTTATTATTGAGATTAAATATTACAAATATTTGCCTATTTTGCTGTTCCGGGGCTAAACCACCACTTTGAAAATACAGACCGTGAAGTGGCTCGGTTGCGTTTCGAGATCAGCTTAATAGTGGCTGATTCCAACTAGGTATGGTGGATGCGACTGCTACTCGCCGATATTTAACTGTAATATCTATGATATACTAAATTATTTATTAATGATTTTATATGATCAATCAATCAATTTGTTACGCCCATTTCCCACAGGGATAGGCAGAGACAATGGAGCGCTACTTTGGTATGATGCCTCATTTAATATTCTAAATGTTATTTTCAGATTTGGTGCACCCCTCACCCCATCATTAACACAAATTATTATAAATGGCCAAGGGCGGCAAACACGATCACCGACATGAAGTGGTAAAGTAGACCTCATGATGGAGAGACGTGATGAATTGCATCGCCTCGGATGTAGCATCGCTAAGCAGACGATACTGACATCCCATCCGAGCGGTCTGTGCACAAGAGTGTCAGTTGAACTGGCCAGCGTCGATACAGTATGTTTGCATCACGTGGAATGCCAGGGCAGCCCGATGAAGCTGAGGAAGGAGTGGGATGTGAGCAGCCCTTTCTTGGGAAGGAGGTTGGGTGGGCTCTCGGCGCATGGCACACCGGTGTTAGGAAGGAGGAGTGATATAGTGACGGAGGGCAGGCTATCGCAGCAATGTACACCGGTGATGCGACGCAAGGACTTGGTGGACAGTCCAGCGTCCTCGCCTGTGCCAAGCAGAAGGTTTGATTATGATGATGGTGATGAGGAGCATTGTGTTGACAATTGTGTTATTAGTGGGTGGCTCAAGTTCAGAGATAATAAGCGGGTGAGTTAATTTATAATAAATATTAACATTAACTTAATATATTAACATTGAGTGTTTATTTAATATTATCTAATTTACACAATAAATAAACAATTATTCTCGTACTTCATTAATTTATTTAAATTTTGCTTTAAATTTGAATGAGTCCAATTCTCTTGTGCAAAATAACTATGTAAATGTAACTTTCTTGTTTTATATTAGAAAGCAATCGAATGTATTGCTCCCAAGTGTAGTTTTAACTGTTGTAAAAATGCCATTTGTTTCACGATATACTCTCAATTGGGAACGCAACTGAAGAGCTACACCTTTATTATTTAGAATACGATTTATAAACATTTTCAAATAACAAATAATGTATTTTGACAAAATATCATTCAACATTCTTTAAAATACTTAAAATATTATTTATATTATGTATTAAATTCAAATTTTATAATAATATATATGTTTTGTAAGTAAATACTAACAATTGCAGGATGCAAATAATGTGTGATTTAATATAACTGAGATATTCACAAAATATACATTTATTAAAAGTTATAAACACGAATATCATTGTACTAAACCGGTTTGTACACTTGTTAATAGTGGTACTACACCATTTACAAGTGTACAGACCGTCAAGTAAACGGTTCCAGTTAGGCAGGCTACTTGCTAGGAGGCGCTACTTGCAGGTATTGACTGAAGCGGCTCGGTTACTTGTTTTTTTTTCAGTCGTCGGCACCTTTGGACCTCTATTATGCTTACCATCAAGAAGGTCGAGGTCAGATGTCGTGTCACAGTAAAAAAGTATTACGAGTATAATTACAATCCTCAATAAATAAAACTTTATAATTTGACGAAACAATCGCAATCGCAAACATTTTAAGCTATACAGCTATAACAATTTAGTGCTAGTGATAAACGTTCGCGTATCGATACACAATGGCAATAGTGTTGTTAATACAAGCGATGAGATCGACATCGATATAGTTTTCGTGCAATTCGGAATACATGTTAATAAGTGGATTAACACGAAAATGCATTAATGGATGATGGCTGTGTGCAAATATGGTGGGACCAAACAATTAAATTATTACCAGCCAATATTTTGTTTTCATACGTTTTTATATCTTATTTAATTTAGGAAATAAGGATTGTTTGAATTAAGACATGTATGGATAGTTACTCAAATAAAATTTAAATGCACGAGTTATTACTTTAGAGGCTCTAATAAAGCTACACACAGGTGGTATTTTTTAAAATCTTTTACGGTTTTACCTTTTAACTTAACTTCGATTTTATTGCTAAGGCGCTAAATCTGACTTTACTGGCCATATGGTAAATAAGGGCAGGGTAAAGAGCGCTAATGGCCTAAATTATGAATACCATTTTATTATACGGTTGCCTTAGTTTTTGTTACTATGATGAGGAGAACACATTGGCTGGTAAAAATACATTTGTATTACGCTGTTTCAAAGAAAGTGTACTACGCTGTTTTAAAGTCAACTGATACAATTTTGATTCGATTACTCTATAGTTTAAAAATGAGAGGAAAAAAATGAGATAGTTGCACAAAACAGTGAATTTAGCAATGACTTATTTATTTTTTATTATACATTTCTATACAAAGCTACTAAAGTGTTTGTATCATAGAAACAGGACGACGAAAGTACATGTATCAAAGATACATTTGTACCGGTGAGTGGTTTTGTACCCGTGCTCTCGGCTTGCGTAACCATTGCACTGCCACTGCACTACGGTCGCCTTATTTGCCTCACAAGTGCAATTATAATAATATAATATTCAATGCTATGGCCCTGCCATCATGTGCCACAAACAGTTACCCAGTAGTGTTGGAATTGAACGTATGTTCTTAATATGCAATTGACAGTTTAACACTATTTATAAACACTATTAATGCAAAGAGAACTCTGATACCACACCATAAGGTTTATATTTTAATGAATAATTTAATTCAAATATTAAAGTATCAATTTGAATGATATTGACTGGGTAATAAGGTATGAAGTTGTGTGTATTGTGGTTCAGAATATTATTTTTATACGACGGATGTGTTTTTCGGATGTGAAAATTCCTGTAAAACAGTCGTCGGTAAATGATTTTATTAACAATTTTGGTTGGGAAAACCGCTGAAAAGTACTACCATGGTGATATTGTACAATCATATAAATGGTTTATTAACTCTTTAACAACAAATTATAATGAATCTTGATTAATTTTCAGCCTGAAAGGGTGCTTTTAGAAAATCTGTCTTTAAACTATGCATATTACCGTACTCTGATATCCAGCCTAAATTATATTTTAACACAATTATCTCGTTTTCTACATATCCACATTTCTATAAGTATGATCACGATCTTTATATTTTTTATATTGTTGGTCACATTAACATATGGATGATGACTGAGGCAGCCATTAGCTATGCTGTTTATTTTCAGTAGTCATCCTGGGACTCCTTCTTGCTTACCATCAGGAAATGTAAGGTTTGAAGTCGCATCACAACTAAAAAAACATTTGTTCTCAGTTTAAATTGTTATGAGACTTAGCAAGAGCGCTGTCGACTAAAAAAATTGTTTTTTTTATGATGGTCTCATTCGACGTCACTATGCCGGCCACAATATTTGTTTAAATGTATTTTTTATAAAAATTTCTTAGTGGATTGTTTTAAGCTTAAAATAATAGGTTTCCTTTAGAATACAATTGTAACAATGCGCAGTAAATAGACTGTCTGTTTGATTAAACGAAATGTTTCTCACTAAGGATACCCTCAAATACTGAAGGATAAAATATTTTCACAAGGAAGTACAATTAACACTTATTTTATTATCAACAGGCAGTATATGTAGGGACTTTCCACGATCCTTACATCCTTCACATCCACGACCCATTCATAAAAATGATTTTGAGCATTGTGGATCCCTGTTCTCTTAAGAATACATAATGTTTCTTTTAGATGAGAATTTATTAGATGTAAACAAAGCAAGAGAGTTGTGTCAGGATCGTGGAATCTGAGGCTCATTGTGTTTGTGCTCATTGCGTGACAATTGACATATATTAATTTATTATTTTTAATATTTACATTTTTTTTTAAATTTATTTAAAGTCGCTCTAACAACAAGGTCCTTTGCGACTACAGTAGATATTTTGTTTCAGTGGAGATTTTAACATATGAATAAATTTTAAAAAGCCCTAAACATTATTATAATTATCTTCATTTAAGCAATTTTGAATATTTCGCTTTAATTTAAATGTTTCCCTTTCTGAATTATATCCAGGACAATGTAATGTAATATATGAGAAACGGACAACTCCCCATCACATTTTTCACATTTATTATTTCCTTCTTTTGTTATAAGGTGAATATGATATACATATTTGTAATATTAATATTTAGCATATATTGTGTGCAGTTTGTTGGCGGTCTATGAATCGCAAAGTAGTCACATCCACTATGTCTAGTTGGAACCGCTTAGTCAATTCAAGCTGTTTTCGAAACGAGACTAAGTCACTTAAAGGCACGTACACTTGAAAATGCAACGGACAATATTGTATCATTAATCCAAAACAGTATTATTTATGGAAGGTCCATGTTGTGTGCTGTGTTTAGACCCCCTACATCGGCAATAAGTTGTGCGGAGTGGGGACTATTTGTCCTGGAGCGTTGTTTATTGGAGGACTATGATTTATTCACGCGTATTACTTGCCGATGTCCCAAATTGATGGAACCAACTGCGGGTTACATTGTATTATAGGACAAATCACACGTTCTCTTAGTGATTTGTGTGTTGGGGACATTCTTTCAGTTGAGTTTTTATATCAGTGACAATTTGTACATCAAAATATTAGCATTTTTTTATTGGGGCTCTATGTGCCTATGAATGAAGGTGACTGCTACTACAATTAAATAGTTACAAGTAGCAGTTTTTATTATTTTATTGTGACACGATATCTGACCCTAACACGCCTGATAGTAAGCGAGAGGAGGTCCAAGAGTACCGACGACTGAAAAAACCCAAACAGATTGACCCAGCCGTCGTCACTATGCCGGCCTATGGTGTTATTTAACACTATGCGGGCATAGTTGGAACCGGCAACTGTCTCTTAATTACCATTAAGTGAGTTTAACGCTACAATAGGTTACTACGCCAATGTGCTCTTCTAATTATGAGGCAAACCCAATATAGCCTAAAATAGCCCTCACTTAAAAATGGAACTACGTCACGTGTTACGGCGCAATTTCCACGCATGTTCAATCTACTTTATGCCTTCAGTGATGCATATAAATTTGTCTTAATAGTACGAATAATATAAAACAAATATCTCCCAAGTCTCATTACCCAGTACAGTTGCGTACGACGCCTTGATCTAGTGAACAACTTTTAAATAAATAATCCATCACTTCAATTATACTCACATTCATTTTTACATTCTATTCCCCAAGTGTTAAGGGTTGAAATCGATTGAAACGTTTAGTATT
Organism: Tinea trinotella; assembly: GCA_905220615.1. Lineage (NCBI taxonomy): Eukaryota > Metazoa > Arthropoda > Insecta > Lepidoptera > Tineidae > Tinea > Tinea trinotella. The sequence continues at coordinate 258,602 of HG992320.1, read as the reverse complement.
GGCTTGGTGTACTGAAATTTTCATGCCTTTACCTGCCTGACTTTTCTCATTTACAATTCGGAGACGAACGAATGGCCGTCAGATACACGTTTTATATATATTTGTATTTATTGTAATTGTTATATATGAACGCAATATACATGTATGTACGGGTGTGACTATATTTATATATATTATACGTTTAATATTTCATGAATTTCTTTATTTATGACATTGTGTTCTTAATTGTTGCATGAAATTTATTTATTGGTCTTCGATAATGGGATACTTGTTTCTACATTAATGTATGGAAGTGAGTGTTGAGTGTGGCAGAAGAAGCATGATAGTAGAATTAAATGATTAATAAGGAGTGCATGTGGAGTGACGATAGCGGATACAATGAGGAATAGCACAGTGCGAAGCTACTAAAGTGCTTGCTTGTATCATAGAAACAGGACAACCAATGTACATATATCAAAGATACATTGGTACTGGTGAGTGGTTTCGAACCCGTACTCTTTAGTTTGCGTAACCATTGCACTGCCACTTTACCACGGTCGCCTTTGACAAAGGAATGATTTCATGACTAAGAGAAAGGATAAGTAAAAGTAGAGTTTTCACGATACCGGACCACCTTTCTTGACTCTCAAATCTTTTTAGAAAAGCACAAAAATTATGAACGCACTGCTTAAACAAAAATCCTATTTTATTAAAGAAGGTAATCTGAAGTTAAGGGTTATTTAAGATTGTTAATAAGATATGCTTATACCATATTTGTAAATGATTCCCACGTGCACAACAGACGCGGCCATAATTCACATTAATAAAGGCAATAGAATAACCGCAGAGCATCACTAAAATCAGCACAATATGTCAACACAATGGAATGATGCTAATGAATTATTAATTCAGACAGTATTAACATATCAAGAGCGCTTTACGCTGAACGGGGTGTTAAGACTGCCACCGCCATCCCCCCCCCCCCCTCTACGCCGCGCAACACCCCCTTCTTTCACTCAAGTCTTTGTGGTCGCAGCCTTAAATTGAAATGCTGTGTCTTCACTCCAAAATGACAGACTCACGTTTGATTCCCACCCTCATTATCATTAAGCTGTTTATTTATTTATTTTTTTGGGTACATAAGTGGTTGTTGGGTACAAAACAAGTGAAACAGAGGTTCGTAGAAAGGGACACGCCATTTTGTCTTCCTATTCATCTGGGACTCGTTGTTTTTCTATACAAAGTCGCAACTGCAAACAAAATCATCTCTTTAGTCGTTGCCACCCTTGGACCTCCCCTTTATTGTGACTCAATATATGGCAGCACCTACTACAATCACTGCTACTACAATAACTGTAATCAGCAGTCACATCCACTATGCAGTCACATCCTAGTTGAAACCAGCAACTTACAAGCTGATCCCGAAACGCGACCAAAATATTTCACGATCTGTATACTTGTAAGTGGTTGTACTACTCCGGATCGGCAGACTGGGTACCACTGCCTACCACTCTTTGATAATTAGACCCGAAGCAAATATCGGACTCTTTTTTTTAATGATGAATATTTGCAATATTTAATACAATTATTAATTATTTTCTTAGTAGAATTTAAACAGTATGCAAATTTATAATATTTATAATCGTATGCAAAATTGTTAAACTCGGGCACCGCTGTTAGCCGCCACGTGGGAATAGAATCGTTTGAATAGTGAAAGAAATGTGAAAAGCAAGAAATATGAGTGAAGTTGTGTGCACCAATCAAAAAGTACTTGAAAACTTAACATTCATAACAACATTTCCCGTACAATCGCACGGGTATTTCCCACAGGTACTGCTCGCACAATTTTCCCATGTTACAACTTAGTTGCGAATCACTGCTTTCGAACAAAATGATTCGACCCACGGACGAGTGGCATTTACGCATTTAAAGTTAATTCTTAATCTTTCTTATTCTATGTCTGCTGCAATTTATAACCACACACCATATTTTTATGGGTATAACATTAACCTTGTTTACAAAATAAAAGACTTTTTAAAAGGCAGTACAAATTTGTATGACATCGTTTTTTTATTAACTCATTTCGCGCATGTATGAAACACGTATTACACTCTGAGAGTAACTACAGATTACGCTTTTGCTTTCGCCTATATTCGTGCTTTAACTGTATGGACCAATGTAGCACACTTTTATAATATAAAGCAATCGTAACACAATAATTATTATTTTGATATTTAATCTTTAGAGTAAATCCAATAGTGTGACTCATATACTCATGAGTAATAAAGACTAGTACAAGCACTAAATTGATTGTTTTTTACTGTAACGTTCATCAAACCTCCACAAACCTAATTTTGACCTTCCCTTTAAGAGGATAGAGTTTCAAATAATGGTAATTAATAAATTATTAAATAAGAAAACAACAAAAATACATTTATTGAATCTAACATATTGTCAATAAAACTGGGTTGCCTAGTGCCCATTGTGCCTAGCTTGTATGAGGAGAATTGTGGATGTGAAGGAAGCAAGGGAGTTGTGTCTGGATCGTGGCAAGTGGCGGTTCGTTGATTGATCAATTTGATTGATTGATTGGAACATTGTGAATATTATTGTGGCGAATGAGTATGGGCCGAATATTTTATTACGAACGTGAATGAATGTAGCGAACGTGGCCTATATGTAGACTTAGGATTATGGTTTATCTAGATTCCCGTGTGCCCCAAGAAGCGAGAACTCGTGATAACACGCGCCAGCCTCCATTCACTTCTTTGATGTTAAAATAGAGCCGTTTTTATGTTTTATTATTAATACACGTAATAGGTAAATTTATTTACGTGATCATAATAATAAAATTTCTTATAATACCATATATATTAACATACTTAGTTTACAAGAATATTGTGTCGGAATATTGCGGATGTCAGCCTTTTGCATTCCATCATAAACAACAAAACCGATTGCCCTAAACTGGAACAAAAAAAACTACGGGTGCCCAACATGCGTCTACGCAAGCGATCTCTCACGTTTGCAACCACGTCTTCCATCTCTAATTATACCGTTCATTAATAATAATAAGTTCGTTCATTAATTGCAGCTGTAATACCTACAACATCCGTTTTAATGATTTCAATATTTTTTATTAAAGTAGCAAATAGGGATTTCATAATGAACTAGTTCAGGTATGTAAATCAAAGCAAACAGAGTCGAAACACACACATTCACGCACGAACACATACACACACACACACACACACACACACACACACACACACACACACAAGTGAATTAAGTATATGAGTACTCTATGACCGCTTATAAGTACATATAGTTTAGAATTCTTTTTCATTTGTATTTTTATTTTGTTAGGAGCTAAATAAAATATTAAACCATCGATGTTTTAAACGAATGATGGACTGTATTTGACTTAAGAAATGTATGATTGTGTAATATATCGTCGAAGATGTAATATAGCTGTGAGTCTTTAATGAATAAATAAATAATATATTTACATATTTTAATTTTTAGTCCAGAGGGTTCGTTCTATAAATATCTGTCCGGTGTGGATAGGACGAATACGGGTACGCGACCCCGGACACCTCGAGCTACCATTTACTATATCCTCTTCCTCCTATAGTAATGGTATCCAACGCTACCTACACCTACCCAACCCCCAAATTCCTATCCCTTTCCTATCCTAATCCCCAAAAGCTAATCCGTGGTCTGCCGCGCCCAGGGATGAGTGGCTAGGGGCGGCCTAGTCGCAAGCGTGCCAGTCCCGATGGTTGGCGCCCATCGGGTACTAATTTATTGCCCCACTCCGGCATGCGGGGCTCTGTCGGAGTGGAAATTTATTTCCCTTGCTTATCGTGGGACTAAACATGAAAAATTTAAATATATTTAAAATAGGCAGCGACATTCCTCGCCAGAAGTCACGCCAAATGTTTCCACGGGGCGAAAAGCGGGCAGCGGAGAGCCGTTTTGCCACATTGAATGTATGTGGAGGAATGGAGAGAAAGTTAGATGAGGTATGTAAGATGATAAGAGTTTGGACATGTTATGTGTGAATGAGACGAAGCGAAAGGGCTCAGATGTCACCCACCATGGTCCCTACACAGCGGTCTGGTCGGGGGTCGACTCGACGGCCAGAGCGTGTCAGGGTGTGGGAATGTTGATGTCTGAGAGAATGGCAGAGTGTATGACTGAGTATGAGTGTATGTCGCCCAGACTCTTATGGGTCAGGCTTAGAGTGGGGCTGCACAGACTATTTGTAGTTGGTGTGTATGCCCCCGATATATCTAAGCCACAGACCGAAAGAGAAGAGTTTTGGGAGAGCCTGCGTGATGTTTTGAATGTTGCTAGATCGAATGAAAGGGTTGTAATGTTAGGTGATTTTAATGCATGGGTAGGTGTGCAAAGAGTGAATGTAGACCATGTGTTGGGAAGGTATGGAGATGAGCGGGTGAATGAGAATGGAGTGAGTCTGGTGAATGTTTGTTTGGAGAAGAATCTCATTGTGATAAACACAAAGTTTTGTCACAAGGAGATTCACATGTATACATGGGAAAGGAATAAAGAGAGAAGTATGATAGATTTTGTGATTGTGGATGAAAGGTTGAAAGTCAATGTTGTCGATACGAGAGTTTATCGCGGGGTCAACATTGGAACAGACCATTTTCTTGTTATGTCAAGAATAAATGGTCTGTTCAAGGGTTGGAGAAACCGCAATCGTAAATCGACAACACCGTTGACAAGAATAAAAGGAGAAAAGTTGCAAGATGCAGAAGTGAAAGAGGAGTATGTAAGTAAGTTACGAGAGAAAATAGGAGATGCCTGTAATCATGAGAATGATAGTGTGGAGGAAGTTTGGATGAAATTGAGGAATGGTATGACAGAAGCTGCAGAAGAAGTGTGTGGAGTAAGCAAGAGGAAGAATGTGAGGCCCAACATGTGGTGGGATAAGGAAACGGAAGTATTAGTATGCGAGAAGAAGAAAAAATGGCAGGATCTACTAGCAGTTAAAGCTAGTAGACGAACAAACGCGGGTAAGAAAGATGAGGATGTATGTAAGGTAATGAAGGAATATAAAGAAATAAAAATTAAAGTGAAAGAATGTATAGAACGGAAGAAGAAAGAGGTGAAAGAGGATATTGAGAGGAAATTCTCCAGAAATTTCCGGGATAATATCAAACTGTTCTGGAAACAGGTTAAGATAGCTCGGGGAGGACTGGAGAAGTCTAAAGTGAATGTGGTTAGGGATTCGAATGGTGATTTAGTGACTGAAGAGAAGAAAGTGTTAGGACGATGGAAGGAGTATTTTGAAAGTTTATTTGTGGAGGATGATAACACAGCACCAGAGTGTGTTGGTGTTTCCTCCACGCGGAATGAAAGTGAATCTGAATGTGATATAGATGTGGAAGAGATTTTGAATGCATTGAAAAGAATGAAAGTTGGAAAAGCGGCTGGGTGTGACAGAATAACTGTCGAGATGCTGAAGGGCGGTGGTCAGCTGGTGGCTTCCTGGTTGTGTCTCCTTTTAGGTAAGTGCTGGGTGAACGGTCTTGTACCAGGGGACTGGCGCAAGGCTGTCATAGTACCACTGTACAAGGGGAAGGGGTCGCAGCAGGAACCCAAAAATTACCGCGGCATTAGCCTTCTCAGTATTGTTGGCAAGTTGTATGCGAAAGTATTGATTGCAAGGGTGATGCATGAAACAGATGATAAAATTTGGGATGCGCAAGCGGGATTTAGGAAAGGGATGGGATGTATGGATCAGATCTTCTCTCTAAGATGCGTCAGCGAAAAAGTGTTGGCAAAACACCAGAAGGTGTTTTGTGCTTTTGTTGACCTTGAGAAGGCCTATGATCGAGTGAACAGGAGTGAATTGTGGCAGCAGCTGTCCGGGTTTGGGTTGGGGGAGCGTTTGGTCCGTGCACTGAAATCTCTTTATGAGGATTCCAGTGCATGTGTTCGAATTAACGGGGCACTATCTGACTGGTTTGGCATCTCTAAAGGTGTCAGACAGGGATGTGTAGCGTCACCATGGCTCTTCAATCTATTCATGGACGGTTGTCTAAAAGAGTTGCGTGAAAGGAAGTATGGTTTAAGAATGAATGACTTGGTGATCAAATGTCTCTTGTACGCCGACGATCAAGTTATCCTTGCATCTTCGGCGTATGAGTTACAGGAAATGGTTACTATAATGAATGCGGAATTAGAAAAGAAGGGTATGAAAGTGAATGTAAGTAAAACCAAAGTAATGGTTTTGGAGAGAGAGGATGAAATAACAGAATGTGAGATAATGATAGACGGAAAGAAAGTGGAACAAGTCAAACAATTTGTTTACTTGGGAAGTATGTTTACTAGGGATGGAAAGTGTGATGAAGATATTGAGAGAAGAGTGCAAAAGGGTAATGTAGTGAACGGTGCCATTCATAGTATAATGAACAGCCAAATAATGTCCCAAAAGTCACGGATGGCTGTACATAATGCGGTGCTTGTTCCTACATTAATGTATGGAAGTGAAGGTTGGGTATGGCAGAAGAGGCATGAGAGTAGAATTAACGCTGTAGAAATGCGGTCGTTAAGGAGTGTATGTGGAGTGACGATAGCGGATAGAATAAGGAATAGCACACTGCGTGATAGATGTGGTTTGAAAGAAGATGTAGTGACAAGGATTGACAAAGGAATGCTTCGATGGTTTGGGCACATTGAAAGGATGAGTGAAAGTAGATTGACGAAAGGAATTTATAAATCTGATGTGGATGGATGCGTTAAACAAGGCAGGCCCAGGAGAGTGTTTTCCGACCAAATCGGAGACATCCTCAAGAAAGCCAGGTTGCCTAGTGCCCATAACCACAGAGCTTGTATGAAGAGAATTGTGGATGTGAAGGAAGCAAGGGAGTTGTGTAAGGATCGTGGTAAGTGGCGCTCCATTGTCTCTGCCTATCCCTGTGGGAAAAAGGCGTGACATTTTGATTGATTTGATTGATAATTTTCAGAAACTAATATTTTATTTTTTATCATTTATTTTTCATCATTTGTTATTACTTTTCAGATTTAAAGCTATTCATACACTTTGTTTTATTATAATTAATCAATTGAATTGTCGCTAAAATTGGCAGAGACAATGGAGCTTCTTAAAGGATATGCATGTTGTTGTTATTTTTCAGTGCATCGATATAAGTGAGGCACATCACTAGTAGTTTTAAGGGACACTTGTGCAGTGGGAAGAGCCTCCTCATCACTACCACTGCACTGTGCCACAATTACACTACTAAGTTGGTGGGTTCAATTCCCCGTTGGCTCCCTTACCTGACAAGTGCCTATGATGATGCACTGGGCAAAATTAACACATTATACAAATGAATAAACAGTTATATTATATTATTTTAAATAGAGTTTTAATTAAAGTTAAATATAATTAAATAATATTAAAAATTGAAAATTTTGGTCATAACCTTTTATTACGTAAAGACAGAACCCCGCCTGAAGTTAAGCCACGAATGGAGGCGACTGCTACTACAGTTAAATAACCAAGTGGAAGTTGCATCCGGCTTGGTTGGCACCGGTAACTTATAAGCTGATCCCGAAACGCAACTATGTCCCTTCACGGTTTGTATACTTGCAAGTGTTGTTATTACTCTGGATTGGCAGACTGTGCACCATTCTTATATTATTCATTTGTTTTAAGTATGCAAAAGAGGCTGATATTTACTTGGGGTCTGGTTAATAAAGCATGGTAGGCAGTGGCAGCGTTATATCTTCTCGTCAAACATCCCACAGTGCCTGAAGACAAGGGTCTTCAACCAGTGTGTGTTGCCAGTGATGACATATGGCACTGAGACGTGGCCCCTAAATGTTGGCCTGTTGGAAAAGCTCAGAGTCACTCAGCGGGCAATGGAGAGAGCTATGCTTGGTGTGTCTCTGCGCGATAGAATCCGGAACGAGGATATTCGCCAAAGAACCGGAGTTACCGACATAGCTCGTAGGATTTGTGAGCTGAAGTGGCAATGGGCCGGCCACATCGCTCGAAGAACCGACAACCGATGGGGAAGAAAGGTTCTAGAGTGGAGACCACGAACTGGAAGACGCAGCGTAGGTAGGCCTCCCACTAGGTGGACTGACGACATAGTGAAAGTCACGAATAACCGGTGGATGCAGCTGGCATCTTGTCGTTCGAAATGGCGTTCTAAGGGGGAGGCCTATGTTCAGCAGTGGACGCATTCTGGCTGATGATGATGATGATGATGATGATGAGGCAGTGGCACCCATTCTGCCGATCCGGGTTAGTATCAGCACTTACAAGTATACAGACCGTGCAGTGATTTTGTCGCGTTTCAGGATCAGTTTGTAAGTTACCGGTTCTAACTAGGCCGGCATAGTGGATGTGATTGATACTAACCGTTATAGAATTGCAGTAGCAGTGACATCCATTCATGGACTACACTCCAGCTTAACATCAACCGGGTTGCTGTCATATGTCGAGTCACAATTTAAAAAAAGGTTCTCACATACATACAAATGCATGTACGTGATTTGAGCTACATAAATAGTACCATCACAAACCACAATGTGGATCTAAAAATGTCTAATTGCACAATTTTGAATTCCAAAGTGAATAAAATGAGTGCGGAGGTGACATTTAATAAAACACGTCATCACATTTATTTATATAACCTAATTTCGCTTGAGAAGTTTTTGACGAGATCGCAAAGTGTGTGTTTTATCAGTGAATTAATGAGGTTGACTCATTTTCAGTGACGCGTGAAGTATCCATCTTGTTCAATCCTAACCCCCGTTTGCCCCTCTCGCCCTCCTTCACAGCCTCTCGCTTCACAAACATGACAGTACATCATTTACAGCTCAATTCAGATACAAAACTTACATATTTTGTAAACATATAACAGTCAACATGTATTACAAATGTGAAAAATATGAAACAAAATAACTTTTGAAATGTTCATGCAAACAAGGTGCTTGAACCAGTTTAAAACCACTTATTAGTATCATTATCATCAGCCATAATGCTTTCACTGCGGAACATAGCCCTCTCCCTTAGACCCCCATTCCAAACGACAAGGTGCCAGTAGCATTCACCGGTTATTCGTGACTCACTATGTCGTCAGTCCACCTAGTGAGAGGCCTACCTACGCTGCGTTTGCCGGTTCGTGGTCTCCACTCTAGAACCTTTCTTCCCAATCGGTTGTTCGAGCGATGCTGGTACCAATTTATTTTTATTATGCGTACTTTGGTCACATGTGTCTATGATATAAGAACATTTAGTAGCTTTGTATAGAAAGGTAAAAAAAAGAATAAATATTGGAATGCCATTAAAAATACCTACCATGTGCGTGTTGGTAAATGGTAAAATTAAACGAAACCGGATTAGATATCTGGTTATTGCAAACTTTATTTGATTCATGTCTTTATTTGATTTGTGTTTTGGCTTTGTATCTTGATACTTTAGTGAATATGTCCTGCCTGAAAAACTTCTTTCAGTGTTTCGACAACAAAACGCTGCATATTATTATTAGGTGTTGTTCAAGAAATGTGATTTTTTAACACGACACCCATTTTGTTTTTCTTTGCACCTACGTAAATAATATATATCATCTCTCTGGCCCTAAGGTAGACTGGCAGGGATTGCCCAAGGGTATTAAGTTCACCTATCGTATAAACAATGAAGTGTTAAATAAATGAACATAGATAGAAGACTGCACTTGAGGAAGAAGTATAATGTGTAATGATGTATAAATGATGTAATGTTAACTATTTAAATATTTTATTCATAAATTTACATTTCCAACATGTAAATCTTTATACTCGTACAAAAGACCGACCTATTTAAACATTGCCAATTCAACCTATATTTCAAATGTAGAGAATACAGATGTCCTCCAGTGTCCGTGTTGTTAGTATTATTGTAATGTAAGCGGCAGAAAATCATCACGAAGGGACCCTTCTCCGCCGCTAATTATACGAAAAATGTCACCAAAATGAAATGACTCGCACACAAAACATTTCCTACTACAATAGAAAGTGATGGGTGCGTTAAGATGGCGGCACCCACTGTTACAAATACGCGCGTGCTCTACGATATCTTGCAATAATCTGTTCAAGTATTAAGCGATGCGAGGTGACAAGAATTCCAAAGTCATTTTTGGGCGGAATAGTGACAACGATTGTGGCAGTCGTGAAATGATTTGTTTTTTTAGTTTTCGTCGTTCTTGGATCTCATCTTGCTTACATGTCGTTTCAAAATAAAAATAAATAAAAATAAACCCTAATATCTAAAATCTTTGTAATAAAACTATACGTTTTTATTCAAAAGTATTAAAACAATAAAACAGCAAATATTTGTTTGTAATAGATTCATACACTTTTAAAAAATGTAATCATATAAATTAAAAATATGTATATTTGTTTGTTTATATCTTTATTTGTCCTTCTTCATAAATAACCGACAGAGAATACTAACTAGCATTAATGCACTATAGTGCGACAAGTTATAAATTTAAAAAACAAATAAATATGTCAAACGATTATTTGTTTAGAATTAAACACTTGTCAGTAGCATACGTAAGTTTTAATTTTTCTTCATACCATTTAAATATATAGTTTATTTGGTAAAAATCACCAATAATATTTGGTTCGACCACCTTGACGTGCACGAAGGATAACCCCCAAACATTGTGAATGGTTTGGTGACCTCTTTATTGTGAATATGAAAAGGTCTCTGCGGATGATGGTCACACTTGTCCCAAAGCCTTTCACTACCATTGTGACACTCATTTTAGTGAAGTTGAAAAAACAATCCGCAATTATAACGGTTGGTTTGTTTTGGAATAAATTTACCATTTAATTTTATAAGTTATTACTAGTTTAGAAATAAATACTTAGGTTTTATTAACGAAGTGAATTAACAAAATAAGTACATACATTTAATGATTATGAGCCAGAATGATAGCAATCAAGCATTTATATCATTTAAGACAATAAAACTTTAATTCTACGGAATCCCAAAAACCTTCTAATAGACATTGTTAATGCTTTCCTGCCAGTATTTACCAGGAGATCATTAACAATTAGTATAATAACTAGTAATCAGTATAAAAATATTAAGGACTAAAACGGCGTTTATACATAAATTCACGTACCTCATTTTATGGTCCTTCGAGCCGGATTACAACCGCGAAATGCTGTATTTTGGTTAAATATTCATATGACGTGACATGGATATTCACTAACATGTAATTTAGGCTCCAAAAATAATAGTTAACATTATAGGGAATTGTTACAACGGGCTCTAGTTAATATATTCAGATTACAGTGTTGCAGGTAGTTTGATATTTACAGCAGTTAACTGCCCGTTACATTGTTAAGCCCCAAATGTTATATCAATGTTTCTTTTTATTAGGTAAAAAAGTTTTAATTCACAAAACTATGATTTCGGAGCATAAGATTGTAAAATCAAATAATAAAAGAAAGTTTACTCGAAGTGAAAACTAATTTAACAATATTTTCAAGCCCCATGTTCCTAAATGTCTAGTTAAAAATCTTAGTTTTAGAATTTCACTTTATCACAGTTTTTTTAAATTAAAAAAGCTAATAAAAGTATCTCTCCCGAATGATTAGCTACTATCCTTCAATCACCCCCAATGTCTCCTAACCAATAATGCATTGACCATCAATCCTCTGATAGGTGATACATCCCCTCTCAATTTAGCACCCGACCACCCTTTTTTGATGATGCCTCCTCGTGGGGAAGTAAAAATCAAACCCTATTGTGACTCCTGAAAGGGTAATTCAAACTTAAGGGTTGCTAAAATTCCGTCCGACAATTGAAATTATATAGCATAGCAATTTATTTTTATTGTATTGTTTTAACTTTTATGTGAATATAAATTATTTATGTGTTTTGTATTGATTTTTAATTTAAATTGCCTTTCATATTCGATGAGTAACTTTTTTTATGCTGTTCAATATAATAAACTTTTTTTATTATTTAAAAAAATATCTAATTTTTGTGTAAATATTAACTAAAAAGTAGGCATTGGGATCCTTGGGTCATCCAAAAATGCACCTCTGGGAGGAATAATAATGGTGACAAAGAAAATCGTAAATTTAGTCGTTTTGTTCAGTCGACGGAGCTCTTGGATCTATCATTAGACAAGTCAAGGTCAGATGTCGCATCACAATAGTAATATTTAATAATACTTTTTAAATACGTACGTTTGGGTTATACAGAAAAATCCGGAAGTGCTGTTATAACATATAAACTAATTATAACATAGAAAATATTAATTTTGTTGTTATACAGTGTAACAAATATTCAAACTACTTTACAGAACTGAGTTAACAAATGCTTAGAAATATTTTTTCTTGTTTGTGCGAACCCTATTGTTAGTAAGCACACACACGGGCATTAACATTTATATGAAGTTGCAGCTCTCTCTCTCTTCAACATTTCTTTATTGTCAGGAACAAATCTAAGATTTCGAAATACTTACATTCAAATGGAAAACGAACAACAGTATTGCGATCGGCAAGATTATATTTTTTTATGAGATTCGTACACTTTGTTTATGCATTGGATTTTTTGAAATGCTGAAATGCTACATGTAGAAATAATGGAGTTTTGTCGGGAAACCGCAAGTGACACGCATACTCACTCTCATCTTTTTGTGAAACACTTGTGTGTTCAAAATAAATTTACGATGTTCTAACTTTTACATTTAATAATTACATTGGCAATTTTAAATAAATACCAATCTGCAACTAACAAAAAAAGGTAAAGATGAATTTCGGGTGAAAAAAGATTTAGGATTTATTAGTTTCATCTGTAGGATTTATCTGTTTTATTAAGATTTTTTAAAATATTGTCCATATACCACAATAATATACAAATATATATTTGACAATGATATAGCTTTTCCAAACGATTTAGGTACGAGTAGTACCTAGTAGTAGTAGTAGAGCTATTGTTAATTTGCTTCGATTACAATGACTTATTATTACCATGGAGTGAATTAAGGCAACCGTGGTGTAGTGGCAGTACAATTGTTACGCAAACCGAAGAGAACGAGTTCGAGACCACCCACTGGTATCAATGTATCTTTGATATATGTACATGTTTTGTCCTGTTTCTATGATACAAGCACTTTAGTAGCTTAGTATAGAAATGTATAATAATAATTAGGGTTGGTACATTTAAGTTACATGTTATGTTTTATGTTTCCAGTATTCATGTTTCAAATTTAAAGAAAAGGGATTATTAATCTATCTCCTCGAAACAGTGACTCAATAGGCATTGATAGAATATTATAAGCGTCGCGACTTTTTAATGATCGTGATGATCGAATTCGGGAAATTTTAAGTTGTCGAAATTGAGCGAAGCCATCGCAGTAGATGCGACTGCTGCTCGTTGAGACTTATCTGTGGCAGCAGGTGCCTCAACTCGTCGTTTGCACTTGATGAGGGTGTATGCTAAATATAACGAGATATATGACAGCACCATACCATATTGGGATGAAGTACGATCCATAAATGAGGGCGACTCCTACTACAATTCAATAACAACAAGAAGCAGTCGCATTCACTCTGCCGACCTGGTTGAATATAACATGTATCAGGGCCGTCTTAAGCATATTCAAAATTCAGGGGTGCGAAAGTCAAGGCTCCGCTCGCGTGGTCTCAGTGTAGTAGGTACTTATCAAAATTTATGGCGGTCGGCATGCGCCCCCTAGGACTCTGCGCCCGGGTGCACCGCACCCCTTGAACCCCCGGGTAAAGACGGCCCTGACATGTATTTCAGTAAGTGTTAAAAATCTTCAATCCTAAATCTATAAATCTGATGTGGATGGATGCGTTAAACAAGGCAGGCCCAGGAGAGGCCAAATCGGAGACATCATCAAGAAAGCTAGGTTGCCTAGTGCCCATAACCACAGAGCCTGTATGAAGAGAATTGTGGATGTGAAGGAAGCAAGTTGTGTAAGGATCGTGGTAAGTGGCGCTCCATTGTCTCTGCCTCTCCCTGTGGGAATAAGGCGTGTCAATTTAATTGATTGATTGATATTTAAAGAAATAAACAGAACAACGGTAATATAAGCAGACAAAATATAACACATCAAAGTAATGAATAAGTGGGTGCAATTATATATAACGACAGCCTCCTGTCTACCCTAAAGAGGGTGTTTAAAGGCGTAATAATAGAAATAGATAATTAAAATCAAACGTACATTGTGTTCGAATATTAAAAAGCAGTAATTTTCAGTAACATGTTATTACTTCCACTATCCCTGTTGAGGGGCGCTCATTACGGAAATAACTAAGGGTTCATTCTGTTGTATTAAAGACACATTGTAAATATGTGTGGCAGGCAAACCATTATAGCATTCAGGATCATGTTGGCAGTTAGGATGGCGTGACATCAACTCATGGAACACACTCCAGATTAGTGGCCAAACAGTGTTGGGCCAAAAAAAAGGTTACTTGAGTTTGAACTTAGATGAGCACATTTACTATTTGAATCAATAAAGAAATGCAGCATTAAAATTTGTATTACACAAATAAACTTATAAATATAATCATTAAACAATAAATAAATAAAAAATCTCTAGAGACGTCGCATCAGAGATAGTCCCAAGGAGACTGGCAACATTTCCCCTTTGCATAGCGAGGATAATACGTTTGGCAGAAATAATTGCCAGCCTTCCTGTTTCCATACTTCTCTGTCAGCCGCTTGGACAACTCTTTGGCCAGGAGCTCGGCTGCAGGTCCCCAAGGGCCCATTGTGTCGACCCCAAACGGCGAAAAAAGTTATTTTTTTCTATATATAATACAAAACATTATCGTTGTAATATTTAAAACCAAAAATCCAATCAACCTCTTTGATTATTCTTAGTGTGACTTGGGATAATTTGAAAATTAAAATGTCTAGATGCGGAATTGCGGTAATAAAATATCTCGGGTGCGTTTTCTGTCAATTTTTGGAACATTTTAATCAAAATGTTATAAAGTTACCAATGGGGAATTCTATGGATAGGGAATAATGGAAAAATAATTCTGCCCCTGTTTCAGATTTGCCGCCTAATATAAAAATACATTACAACGTACTGAAAAACATATTTAGAGGAATGCAGTGCCATAACAATGAAAGTGTATGGTAACTAAGCTTATCTATTTATTCATATATTATTTATGGCTAAAAACCCGTGATTATGGAAATATTTCTAAATCCTCCACCTGAAATTGCACTCTATAAAAAAGTGTGAATTTTCTCCGATGATTTACAAGTCTCTCAGTGACCACGACGGCTGCAAAGCTCTCGAAATGTCGGAAAATAAAATATTGTAAAATCAAAACCCAAAAATAAACGCAATAGTAAGCCGCTATGTTTAATAACGTTTCGTTTCATTAATGAATGTTTGCGCAAAATCTAAGAAAATACAATTATAAGTGTGTTTTAATTTGTTGCATCTGTGATTTGATGCGCAATTTAGATTTGGAAGGGTCCATGGCAATATGCGTTATGTTATTACGTTCTTGCGCATCATTACGACCACTTATTGCCTTAAGGGGCGGTCACATGTTGTTTATGGTCATCTTAGAATATGCAGCATATTTTGAGTATTACGTATTTTTCAGTTTCAGTGACTGTCACTAGTTCTATACTATACTGTATCATTTTTTCTCCACAAATCCACAAATTAAAATCGATCGATGAACCTATTTTTTAGAGATTAAACAAAGCACGCCCAGAGAGTTTTGTCCGACCAAAGACATCCTGAAAGAAAGCTGGGTGGCCTAGCGCCCATTACCGTAGAGCTTATATCAAGTAAATTGTGGATGTAAGGGCTCCTTTGTCTCTGCCTATCCCTGTGGGAAAAATGCGTGATTGCAAATAAAATATATAAATAAACACGAAGTGCATCCTTACAGTGGTCACGCCGTGTTTATGTGTGCGAAGGGATTGATATCAATTATTTGTTTGTTTTGTTAACAAAGCTACTTTGATGTCTTTCTGACCTACTTCATGAGTTACATGTTAACTTGCAAATTATAAAAGTTAACGCAAATACGTGACCACGAAACTGTGCCATGTTCTCGCTGTTCATAATAATTATATATATTACGGGGGATAACAATTTTATAATAATTACAATTTGAATAATTGAATAACTGTTGATTTGTGTATTAATAAATGTGGACTACCAACATGATGTGTATGTTTTTTAAATTTTATTTTATTGTACATATAACAGCACCCCGCTTAATGTTAAGCTTAAGTGTGGTCCATGAATGGATGTCACTGCTACTACAATTGAATAACTGTAAGTAGCAATCGCATCCACTATGCCGGCTTAGTTTAAACCGCCATATTACAAGCTGATACCGAAACGCGACCAAATCACTTCACGGTCTGTATACTTGTAAGTGGTGGTACTACCCCGGAATGGCAGACTGGATACCACTGCCTACAACTGGTGTATAACAGACATACCGTTTGTTCTAGTCATCTATACGTAGCTTCTAAAATACTATTAATAATATAACATACTTTATGGTGTCAATCATCTCTAACAAAACTGAAAGAAGTGAATGAAGCCTGAATAAACGTCTTTGCAATGAAGTGGAAGTGCTTTGTTTCATTTAATGATGTTCTCCAACTTTAAGGAACTAATACTTTTTATATAATACTATGTATTATTATTATTTATACTTATTTGATTTAAGTTATTTATCGTAATTAATATTCTATAATATCAATACATTTTTGATATTATTGTTTTATTGTTTCATTACAGTGAAATTAAATACAAATAATATTAACAGGTTAAGGCGCAAACTATTTTGTAACTGCCTACCTATATTTTATTAAAGAACCATTTAAGTTTAATATTTAATAAATTATAGTTACTTACATTCAAGCATAATACATTCAGTCACGATAAAAATATTGTCACTCGACATATGACAACACCCGCCTGATGTTGAGCTGCGGCCGCTTTTTTATTATCAACAAATATTTGTAACGTTTAATCTTACTATTAAATATTACAAATAAAAGCTATGAAACAATTATTTGGTCCGACCGGGAAACAAACCCGGGACACCCGCGTAACGGACTGGTAGCACACCACTACGCCACGCCTATCGCATGTTTATTATTCCAAGTTGCCTAAATTCAAAGTATAATAGTTGGTCTTGCGAATTGAACTTCTAATGACTCATTTGTTTGTTTATAACAGAATATTGCATAGTATCTATACATAATATATTATTTACATGTCTATGTACATTGTTCTAATATTATATACTACTAACTATACAGAAATATAACATATTGATAAGAAAAAAAAAAAGAAAATTAACTAAAATACATTATTAAAACGAGTCCCTTTAGGCAAGGTTCCGAAGATACTGGCAGCGTTCCCCCTTTGAATAGCTAGACTAATTCTTTGTCCGAGGTAGCTGCCAACTCTTCGGTCTCCTGTGATGTCGACTAACCTTTTTGATATTTCCTTAAAAAGCCTTAAAGCGCTAGGACCCCACGGACCAAGGGTCTCGACACCGAATGGGACAAAATCATACTCGGAGCCTAGACCCCTGTATTTGCACGCTTTAGCTTTTTCAGCCGCTTCACAAGCCGCACCAGCTCTGCTGTTGGTTCCATGTAGATGGGAAGGTGCCAGCGTGTCTGAACAGGTTGCATCCCATACCAGCACCCGGCCCATCTTCCATGGAATCAAACTCATACCATCCGGTCTCTTACCATCATCTCTTGCAATACCAGTCGGCTCAAGTAGACTTGGCACGTTGACGGAGGCAAGAGACCGGCGTATGATATCGTTAAGTGCGGCATGTCTCGAGAAGCGGCCTGCACTTTTTTGGCATGACAGTCCGTGATGTCCTAGCTTGTCGACATCACTGCCACAGGGACATTTATGAGGAGCGCAGACCGGAACCCCAAGCCGTAGACAGGTTGCGATTCGGAGCGTGTCAGGCTCAAGAAATGTTCCTGTATTTGACGAAGGGTACGCGTGAAGCCAGTAGCCGGCCTCATGCGTACCCACGGCCAAAAGCCTAGCACGCGCCGAACCTGTACTACTGCTCAATAGATTGTCATAAGTCAATTTACAGTTTATGTCGTCCCAGCTCCTCTGTGAATTTGGAGAAATTGAAAAATTTTGACCTGGGCATGCAATTAAGAAAGCATTTCTAGCTTCTTCCAAGGCAGCAATCTCAAAGTTTGAAGGGGTTGCCCTTAAAATTTTACCTATGAGATTTGCTGAACTATGGACAGAAGATAGAAAGGCAGGTAAAGCTACACTGGAAATTTTGCGAATCCCTAAACCACCATAACGGATGGGTAGGGATGCTTGGGTCCAAGATTGCTAATTGGATATACTTATGTACATTTGTGAGGTATTCTTAAGTGCTTAGAGGCTCATCAGCTCATCATATATGACTTTTTTTTAAATCTAAACATGTTTTAGCTTATATGGTTCCGTGGTTTTTATACAATACAATTTCATCATCATCATTAGACAGAAGGCGTCCACTGCGGAACATAGGCCTCCCCCTTAGGACGCCATTCCGAACGACAAGATGCCAGTTGCATCCACTGGTTATTCGTGACTTTCACTATGTCGTCAGTCCACCTAGTAGGAGGCCTACCTACGCTGCGTCTTCCGGTTCGTGGTCTCCACTCTAGAACGTTTCTTCCCCATCGGTTGTCGGTTCTTCAAGCGATTCAATACAATTTATATTACAATATTATTATGTATAATAATATATAATTATTAATATATTGTTATTACAATACAATATTATGTAATTTCAATTAATTATGTTGAATATTAATTTTACAAATGAAGCTCCGTGATTGCGGACATTGTGAAGTAAACGGAAAAGTTGTGTCAGGATCAAGGAAAGTGGCGCTCCATAGTCCCTACCTATCCCTGTGGGAACTAAAGCTAGACATTTTATAGATTTAAGATGACCAATTATTTATCAAACAGGTATATTAAATACAACATATCATAATAGAAAAAATGTAAATGGCAACAATTTCAAATATTAATAATATCATACGTATTGTAAATGTATACATTGATAAGAGTTAATGTATGATAGTTTGATTGATTGATTGATTGATAAATGACTATTGTAAATAAAGTTAATTGAATTATATTTAAAATATCGCTGTTATGTGAAAATGTTCTGATTTTAAAAACTAACCGGTGTTAATTGGAATACAGTTAAAACGCACATTCAACGTGAAATTCGATTTAGCTTAAAATTCAGCAAAGTTGAAAAATACTATTCAAGAGAAATATTCATAGGCTGACTTTAAATTGATATTATTTTTTGAGTCACAAAGATTTTTTAAATAATTAGGTGAAAATAACAATGAATATAGTATTTCAATTAAGTTTTCAAAGCATTCTTTGTGAGAATACACAATTCAATGGCAAAAAAACTATCTATATATTTATATACAAAGTGAACACATAAATAAACAATATTAATTTTCCATCTTTCGTATAACCAACCAAACATAATCCGCAATAATCCCAATTCATTCAGAAATTTTACTGTAAAAAATTCAAGATTCACATGCGGTATCCTAAAAAAAGGAGTAGAAGTGTGGCGACAATTCCTGTCACTCAACCGTTTTAATTGCAAGCAGTAAAACAAACTAGGGGTAGACAGGACGGAGTGTGAGGTTGCTGCTGTGTGAAGAGGGGTGACTAACACGCACGCGGTTAAAACGCCGCGATTATTTTTAAGAACAGCTATTTTGTTTTTGTTGCATATTGTCAAGTATTCATATTTATATATTAGTGGATTTTATGAAAATTTATAGTTTTTCGATTTAAATATAAAATTATAATAAAAGTTGTGTCACATTAATTTTAAAATACTATTTTCTTTATAGGTTTATTGTTTTAATTGGTTTATTATTTGTGGTTCTGTTAAATATAATTAGTTGTGAAATTGTTATATTAAATGTTTGAATAACGACGTACTGAAATCTTATCTTAGAACTGTTGTCATAGAATCAGTACTTACCTGTAGTTAGTTTCAAAATGGATATTGTTTAATTAACAATAATATATTTGCCGCTTACTTTCGCTTCAATCCGACGCGACGGCGACATTATGAAATCGTTACCTAGGAATATTGTTATTATGAACAACCGTATGTTTGTTTGTATTTAAATTGTTTGCGAAAGTATCCAATCACATTCGTGTTTTTGTGTGCACACTTCATTTGTGAACACCATTGGTGACATGTTTGTGCTAAAATACAAGCAATCAAAATTTTAACTCGCGCGTTTATTGTTTCAACAAATTGATGTTTTTTTTTGTATTTCACGCACACATGAAAAACAATTATTTTTTATTGCATCTAAGCTTCGATTTACCGTAATTATCTGATATGAAAACAGATATTAAGTAATAAATACTTAAAAGGTTAAATTATTTCATTTATTTATGACATTTTTAAGGTTAGGCTGCAGACAGTTAGTGGTCATATGCCCAGTCTTCTTAATCGATGTTTCAGCATTTCTTTACGTTCATATCGATTTCTTGTAGCACAACATTAGATAGCCTGATGTTAAGATGCAGTGCGGGCCACGAGTAAAGGCTACATTTGCACTTAACAAGTAACAAACACATCCACCATGCTGTTTAGCACTATGCTAATTAGAACAGTCACTTTCAAATTGATCCCAAAACACAACTGATGCACTTCACGGTATGTGCTTTTGAAAGTCGTCATTTGCCCCGAATCAAAGCAATGCGTGAAGAAGCACCTTTGACCGGTATAGTGACGGCCTGAGGCAGCTGTGAACTAACTTGGTATTTTAAGTCATCGTCACTCTAGGACCTCCTCTTGCTTGTCATCAGGCGGGTCGAGGTCAGAAGTCGTGTCACAATAAAAAAAAACCTCAATAACCCTTAAAAAAACTAAATTATATAGAACTAACCTGTTTCGAATGAAACTTGCCACAACTATCAAATTCAATTGCATTAGTTGACAGCAAACAGTGTGGATTGTCCAACTTGTAAGCCCTGAGGCTTTCAGTGTTAAACTCAAGCACTAAGTGACAGAGTTACGCGACTTAACTTCATGATCTGATATCTTAGCAGAGATTACGGCGTTCTCTTTGACTTATATTTGACATTTAAGAGGTTAAAGTTTTAACATAATTCAACTAATTATGGTTTGGCTAGACGTATTAGGTATTTTATAAATTAGTAATGAACAATGGATAGAAAAATATAAAAGATATAGTAGAAGATTTTCTACGCGCGTTTAACGACAGACGCTGGGTCGCCTTTTCGTGTCGAGGATTGCTGCGATCAGCACAATCGCACTCACTGCATATTAATCGGTTTTTAATGAAAAAGATTAAACGAAGCAGTTCATTGTTCAAACCTCGGGCGTAATATGAAATGTCTGGATTACTTAATGCATGGTGCCTACTAATGGCCACAAAAGTTTTTAGGTCAAAATTCATAAACTTAGCATTTTAGAAAATTTAAATGACACTCTTAATGAATTTATTTCTAATACATAATCAATATTATAAAAGTACCGAAAACTTTTAGGATAATCCTGAAACGCGATTAAGTTACTTCTCGGTCTGTACACTTTAAAATGGTTATACTACCTCGAATCGGCAGACTGGACAAATGCCAGCAACTGTCTGCCAACCACACTTAAAACTGATTTGACCTTCCTTTACCTCACCATCTCTTCATTAGCCAGAAGGCGTCCACTACTAAAGATAGGCCTCCCCTAGCCAGGCCAATTGCATCCTCCGGTTATTTGTCGTTCATAATTGGTTGACATAATCCCCATGCTTAGTAGACAGACGGCTTGGGGATGGTAGTATACTTTCCGCACGGTAAAAGGACGCTGCTGCCCACCATCCGGTGTGACTGGTCAAGATTTAGAACGGGTCATAGCTTACCATCAGGCAAGTCAAAGGTAAAATAAAATAAAATATGTAATTTAATTTGCGAAGGTTCGTTATTTTAAAAGCTGAGAAATGCCAACAACAAAGTAACAGTTCAATATTTAAAACATTGCAAAGTTTGTATTGTTGGCTGCGAAAGTTGTAAAATGGAATATGACAAGTTGGACTTGGCTGACTATTAAAATGTGTCAACTGGGAATTGTCATTTTGTTCCTGTTTCTTTTGTCCACTCCCCCCTCCATCCCTCTCTTTAATTTCGACTTTGCCAAGAATAGTGATGATCCACAATAGGGTTGCGCATTTTTTAATACTCAGATTTTATTTTATTTTATTATTTAATTTATTTATAATATTGTTCAAACGTTTATGCAATTCATTCAAGGAAATCAACTTTTTTTAATTACATGTCGAATTAATGTGTAATTTAATAAATAAGTAACTGATTTTTTGTTATTATTGTGACTCGACATTTGACAGAACCCGCCTGTTGTTAAGCTGGAGTGCAGTCCGATTTCGATGGAGGTGATATCAATGTGTTTGTATGGGAAAGTAGTCAAGTTCGGCATATTATATTATTTTTATTGTGAGACATTAAACCCACCCACCCGCCTGATAATAAGCAAGGTGAGGTCTAGAGTGACGACGGCTGAAAAAAACACGTCAGTTCACGGTCAAAGGTGCTTCTTTACGCATCGCTTGAAGGAACTGATTTAAAAACTTGCTTTGTCACGTTATGAGAACGTGCATGAGATTTAAGACTTATTCTAAAAATAATAAAAAAGATATATAATATCAAAATCGAATAATCTAAAATCAAAAATCATTATTTGTCAAACATAGATTACAGTACATTAAGATTGTTAAATAAAATAAATTCTCTAAATGCCTAATAAGGCATACAAATTAAAAATATAAAAAATTCAACTTCAAAATTCAATAATGTTAAAATATTTTAAAATTTTATAGCTAATGAATGTTAAAATAATAATTCACAATTTGTCATTTAAAAATTCCTTAATATTATAATATTGGTCTAGTCAAGTCAGGACTTGTGGATTTATTATGTCTACAATATATAGGAAGATATTATACTGTTCATTGCCTTTAATGCAACTCTAATAGAAAGGTTTAAGATGAATTTAAAAAAAGTGCCATAAAATTGTTACATCACTAGTGATGGTCCCTCGATAGTGCGGCGACATTTTTAATTAAAACAATCGTACACAGTTATACGTCACATCACTCAAAATGGCGGCTGGATTTCTTTGGTGGGCATTGTTTCTGTTCGACAAGTGATTGTCACCAGTTTTGCTTTTATATTAATGGGGAAATTCACAATGGCGACTCTCATTTGTATTATCGTTGTCATTTATTATTACTGCCACGAACTTATTATTAATAATTGATTAATAATGTAAATTATATTTATATCAACTCTTATGATATTTTAATATTTTCAATATTTGTCATTGTGGTAATTCGATTTTAGTTTAATTTAATTTTGACGTCGAGTCGATGGTAAGCAGTGGTTGGATATTGAGGACTGTCAAGAGGTACATTTTCACGGCTCGCTTGAAAAATTCAAGGTTATAGCTTGGTAAAATATTTTACATGTCAGTAGTCCAAAAAGACGTTTCATTTGACGGAGTACGTATTCTTCCACGGACCTGTGTGTGTTTCTAAATGTTCCACATGTCTATAATAAATGAAATGTATAAAATATAATCTTTGTGTATTGACATGTTGGTAGCCTAAACAAACAAATAAAGTAGAACAGCCACATACAATATACATAATGTTACGGCTCCACAGCACCAACCGCTCGGCCCCGGGGAGTAGACATTGAAGAACAGTCCCGAATTCACAAAATAACCTTATTAACTGCTAATGGTAAAGTAACAGACTTCATACAGTTAATTGTGAATGCCAAGAAGCAGCATCAAGCACAATGTAACAATAGGAGTTAGAACAATAATAAATTATTATTTATTGTATCGTAAAATCGTATCTGTTATTACTATTATTTATTTCAAGATTGTTTTATTCTGATTGTTTTTCTATTATCGTCTCTGCTTATCCCTATGGGAACAAAGCGTGACATTTACTATTTCACTTATGTATTGTAAAACTGAATATCCAATAACTGCTTAGTGGAGCGCATTTTACTACCGATGAGTCGGTCAGCAGACCATTTTCAGTGCCCATGCATAATACATAAATAGACCTAAACTGTCATGACTCAATATTCACAGAGATAGGTTTACAAATCGATATGAAGAAAACTTTCTCAATGCATATCGCATTTCTCATAAAAGCTATACAGTGAAACTTACAAGTCACAGTTTTCAAAAGAATATATAATCTAAAGCTGACATACACGTTCACTCACGCATTGAAAGGCGATACACAGAGCACGTATTTATTAAAATTGCTTTTAATAAATAATATTAACAACGCTATTTAAAATATGGCAATGGCAACCGTTACTTAGAAATATAAAACAAAAAAATTAAACCCCCAGGCAAAACCAAATCACATTTCTAAGTTCAATGAAAAAATAATGTACTCGTGTGCGTAGTGTTGCGCCAGTTTTCCCATAATTTTCTAATATATATTTTTCAAATGAAATGAATGTTGACAATTTAGTAAGTACATATAATTATGATTTAGAGCTCTTTTAAGTTCTATAACTTATTTGTAACAATATCAGGAATGTAATATAGGTTGCATTGAAATATGGCGTATCGTTGTCACGCGATTATTCACGTCACCTTAAATATTTCCCCATTATTATAAATGAGGGTATTTATGAAAGGGCATGTAATCACGACCTAATCGCATTTAGGGGTAAACGGTGAGCGCTTATACATGTGTTCTTGTCATTGCTATTCACATTTTTATTATTAACTTTATATGTTGTGTTTAATAATGGCTACCTTTCATTGATATGGATAGAATAAAGCGACCGTAGTGTAGAGATAGTTCCATGGTCACATAAACCCAAAGCACGGATTTAAAACCATTTGCCAGTACCAATGTATCTTTGATGATATATATTTACATTTCAATACTAAGCTGTATCATAGAAACAGGACAACCAAAATACATATACAAAGATTATATTGGTACCATCAAATGGTTTCGAACTCGTTTGCGGTAACCATTGCACTGTCACTACACCACGGTCGCCATCATATAACGTACTTTAATATCCTCCTGTTTCTATGATACAAGCATTTTTGTAGCTTAATATACAAATATAAATTCGGAATAAAACAGAATAGAGAGAGCATTTTATCGACCGAATCGGCAGTTCAACTAAAAAGTTCGGTGCGTCTTTTCTTTGTAGATCAATCGACAAGTGGATTGCTTTGCCTGCCCATGTGTTCTCTCCATCCTATAACCTTGGATCCTTCAAGCTATGCGTGAAGAAGCACCTTTGGCCGGCATAGTGACGGCGACTGAGGCAGCCGTGAACAAACTCGGCATTAGGCGGGACGAAGTTAGATGTCGTGTCACAATAAAAAAAAAAGGTTTCGAAGTTTCTTTAAGTTTATACGCTTTCGTAAAGAGAATAAATTTTGATTAGAAATGTCTCAAAATAATAATGAGATCCTAAACCAGATACTTTTATTTGAAGGTTTTTATATTATGAAACTTTTTTTTCAATCAAATTGTGTTGCCTTTATTTTTATTCTTACATGAGCAAAAGCAATGTAAAGCCATTTTCCACAATCCTGACATAACTTCCTTTACAACCACATATCCCCTCATACAAGCTATATAGTTATGGGCACTGGGGATGATTTTTTAAAGTGATTTCGATTCGAGAACAGCTCTATTTTTTAAATGTCTTGTTCTAAATATTTATATTTCAAATATTGTCCTATATTTAGTAAAATATAAGCAGAAATTATGTTTATTTATAAAATAATTCAAATAGCATTTGTGTTGTCAATGCTTTAAGCTTCCCTGAAAGTGTCTCAAAATTGGCATGGTGGAGGAATTTCCTAATTAAGTGGCAAATATTCAAAATGGCAAAGTAACGTTTGGGACACAAAACGTGATTGCTTGTCGACTTATAATTTAATGCAATTTTGTTAAGGGGTGGATTATTGCAGTTCGTTGGGCACTAACCCCCCCCCCCCCTCCCCTACCCCCGGGATGGTAACGGGGGGTCGTTAAGGGCTAACGGTGAATATTTCAAATTGTTTATCGCCAGCTTGCCTTTAAGAGGATCAAAACTTTCTTTTAAGATGGGAATTATGTTTCCCGAATTAATACTAAATACTCGATTCTTGTCCGACGAGTTACATAAACTTTTTACTGCGTTTTATAGATAATTGAAAAATATATATTAATTTGATGTTATTATTTATTAACGTTATATTAAATTTATTATTTAAAACTTAATAGTTATTAAAAAATAGTGACGCGAGCGAAGTCGCTGTCACTCTAAACTGGATAATAATGGATTTGTTAGTGGATTTGTAAGAAAATCAGTGAAACGCACACTTTCCTATATTGAAATGTTAACCCTTATCACGTTGATGCGGGGCCAACGGGACCCGCAGGTGGAAATTTGAAAATAACTTTACTAAACGAAAATAGCGTTTTTTCGCAATCTCTCTCTCTCTCTCTCTTACTAAAACACGTCACAATTGATGAGGAAAATTCTGAAAGAAAAAAAGGGCAAAAAAACGATTTACCTTTTTTGTAATATATAAAAACATACATATTATATAAATATTGGCACAAAAATAAACGTTTACACCATGAACGGCTAAATTATTTCAGATTTAAATTAATATTTCATTGGATATTACACAGTTCGTCAAACCAGAGTGGGCGCATGCCAAGTCACGGCGAGAACTTGAAGCTTTCAAGTTCAACTAGTCCGACAAAGTGAATCCGACTGCTACTCACCGCCATTATAGCAGTATTTAGTTTTGCTCATAGATCACAATCCAGCTTAACATCAGGCAAAGTGCGATCATGTGTCGTTTAAAAAGAAGAAGATACATATTACAATAAAGCGTCAAATCTAAATACACTCGAATACATCTTTAAGATTTCAAACTCATTCAAAACTTACCATTTATTTAAATAAACCAATTAGAATCCAAACGCTAAAGTCAATGCTACATTTATCGTTTGTAAGTTCAACCCTTTCACTTTGCGCGGGTCTCTGAGACACTACAGTCAGCCAAGTAAACACTCGAACCCTTTCAAAGACACCGTTTTATAAAGAGGTTTAACAATAATAGCAAAGACGACAATGCGCTCGGCAAACACTCTGACTACCCTTCAACAGACTTTACGAGTGCTCCGTGAAATATTACGAGGGCGAAAATGCAAAGACAATTTTACTATAGATTATAATTATATGCAAGAACTAACCTTTTGTTTGTGCAGGATTTGAAGGCGCTTGCTTTCAATCTTTGAGTAGCATTAAAAAGGCAGAGACTTGTAAAGCATCTGGCGTAATTGAAATTTCAAACACAGCCATTAAGTTATAAAAAAATGATAATTTTTTAACAATCTTTAAAAACACACTTTCTGATCCCGGTCGAAGAAACATGAGCGTGTACGTGTTAATTTTGCCTATTCTCTCTTTACTACCGTATTACATTACATTATGATTATGCAAAAAAAAAAGAATGAAAAAAACTTTATATACCTATAAACCTATTTATTTTATTTGTGTTCATCCAATCCATCCATTTAATTAATTGCTTACAGGCGTAAAAACTCAATTTCTCTGCTTTAAAACCAAGGGCCGTTAAGAAAGTGTTAAAATTCAAAGAGATGGCAACATTATTCGCGTCTTAATTAAAATGGTACATTTACATTTCATAATAGCAACACCAAATATCATAAATAACTTTAATCCGTGAAATGCCCTCTCTCTGGCCACCCCTGCAAAACAATAAGCATTGATGTTATGAATATTAACGTCTAAGATAATGAGAGTTGATGTAGTTTAACAAGAAAATGGGGAAATTGGACGCGTGATTCACATTTCTAAATAGATCAATGTATTTAACACATTATACATTATACACTCGAACCAGCGCTGTCTGTCAGCCCATATAATACCAACGCAAATTATATATGTTTCTTATTATATTATACTTTGCATGTTCTTGATATTTTTGCGGATCAATGTTGCGTTTATTCTAAACTTTAGATTAATATAAATAATATAATGCTATTGTAAGCCGCATACGTATATTGTATTTCTTTAAAATTCTCATATATTATAAATAATGAATAATTAAATGAATAAAAATGTTATCGTTTACAAATATAAACATTTAACAGCATAATTAAGTTAAGTTAACAAATGACTGCGTCGTCCATATTGTAGCTGTAGTCGTACCGAACGCAATGTTCGGATTATTCACAAATTAAACATTATAAGTGGTTATAATGGTTCAGAAATGTAATTTTAATAAGAAAACTTATTCCGGCGCTGCGATCGCGTGACTAAATAACATTAAGCAAACTTTTCACTACTTTCAGAAGGTTATAAACACAATAAACCTTAGGAGGTTCCCTTGGAGCAATATTGATCCTTTTTAATTTACCACTCCAATGAATTACCACTGCTTTGCTCAGCACACTCGAACACATTTCCAAACCAATTACCCGATCACTTATGTGTTTTAGGTATACATACATTTGTAATTATTTACAAAGGCCTGCTTATAAGTGCGCTAATTAAATATCAATCAATCAAACCGTTTAAACGTTATTTTAGCGCTACCTTTCACGATCCAAATAAGGTACAGGTCCATAAATAAGGTCGTGTCCATGAAAAGCCACCTTTCAGAGTGTGCAAATAAATACAATAAAATAAAATCCAAATAAATGATCAATTGCTTTGTTAAGATCTTTATTTCTGATTATAAAAGCACATGATGATGATATTTTCCCTTTTCAATGTCTTGTATTGCTACCTCGCACAGAAATGTATGTTGTTATAGAAAACATTAGTTTTGATGTTGTCGGTACATCGCCTATGTCAATATTGGCATTCCCTTTCTGCTCACAATACACACTTATTCTTTGGCTTTATAAAGAATTGTAATGTCTTTGTGGACATTTATTTATTCATTTAACAATACAGCATTCAACATAATAAAATAATAATGCATAATTACACAATAAACAAATCTAAGACCCAACATCATTAATATCCACTAATATACGACCGTGGAATATTAAAGTAACAAAGTAGCAACAAGATGTGTTGAAAATCATATTGCGACTACAGACAGTACTTGGACCCCTTCTCATAATACCATAAATATAGGAAGCAAAGAAAAAACTTTTATCAGAGTGGTAGGCAGTGGTACCCATTCTGCCGATCCGGGGTAGTATGAATTAACGAGATTAATGACTGTATTATCGCAAAAAATAAATATAAATCAGCAACATATAAATTTGGTTTCTTTCAGCGAAGTTTGAAAAAATGCACATCTGGCAGACATTGTGACTGCGAACAATCTTTCTGGGATAACCGTATACTTCCGACTTTTCAGTCGTAGGCTAAATTAAAACTAATTAAAATTTAGTCACAAATGTGAAAAGTTTATGAAAATTAAACGAAAATGTCTATGAACCGATCCTCTGCCCAATATTGATGTTTCAGGAAAAAATAAGGAACAAATAAATACAATTTAATATTATTATTAAATTGTATTTATTCGTGAGAATACACTTGTTTGTTTGTTTGTGTTTATGTTATTTAAGTAAATATAGTCAATTCCTTACAATTTAGATATTTTTATGTTTCATTGAATTTGTTATTGTTTGCGAACAAAATATTTAGTTTGGGCGTTAAATTACAATAAACACGAGTATATGCAACACTTTGGTACTGCTTTTGGTACCCCCTATTTATTAAAAGCCTTAAAGTATGCATAACCAATAACATAAATAATACATAGATATAATACAAATCTCACTACTTGTATATAGTTTTTGGTAATTTTGTGGAAGAAAGTTTATAAAACTAACCTATTATGTGTAGTTAACACATAATATTTCAATGTCACGATTTTTTTTCATTATTTTCGTGATACTAATTAAACAATGAATAACTCATGAGGCTTTTATTACTACTAGTATTAATTATTTTATTTTAAATCATTAATTTTAACAGTTCTTAATATTCAAAACTATATTATATTATTAATAAAACAATAATAAACGAGGAAAAAATAATGAATTATTTTAAATAAACGCGGCTTACTATCGCGTTTATTTTGGTTTTGTTTTTACGGTCACGGAGAGACTTAAAGATGGCTGCAAAGCTCTCGAAACGTCAGAATTTGTAAAATCAAAACCAAAATAAACGCGATAGTAAGCCGCATAAAATTTGTTTAATTCATTTATCAATGTTCGCGCAAAATCTAAAAAATAGGAAAAAATACTTATAGTGATTCCAGCGTTAGCGATTTAGACGTGGGCAGATGAGCTGTGAGCTCCATTCATTGACCTCTTTCCTCAACTACTAGCATAATGTGAAAACTTCTATCTCGTATCACAAAACTTTTATAAGTTAGAGGCACGGATGGATTAATTGAAGCGTGTCTTTATGCCTTCAGTATACTTTTATGAATCATGAAATAAGACAATGACGCGCTTGCCCCAGAGCGTTTAATCGGCGCTGATAACTACAACTACAACTACAAAGTTAAAGTATGTTCCCGCGCCGCTTCGCTACCGCGGAAACATACTCAGTTAAGCGCTAATAGTATAGTAACTGAATGAAATAAGTAAATTCTTTATAATTGATTGGCATACTATCGATCTATGTCGAGTAATGCATTAACTACACGTAACCGTACACCGATGGGGATAGGCAGGGGACCCCTCTCATGTGTAACACGATATACTATAAGTTGTTCATCGGATTTCACTTA
Organism: Tinea trinotella; assembly: GCA_905220615.1. NCBI lineage: Eukaryota > Metazoa > Arthropoda > Insecta > Lepidoptera > Tineidae > Tinea > Tinea trinotella. Next base: position 227,696 of record HG992320.1, on the reverse strand, counting down.
TATGTACACAAATATATTATATAAGTTTTTATGTCAACTAACTATATTAAATTAGTATGTCTTCGTTGTCAATGTTAGATGTTTGATGCATTTATGTTAGCCTCTGCTTTTCAATATTTATTTATAATTAATATTATCACTTTTAATTTACTTAATGATACATATTCAGTTAGAACAATGATTTTTGCAAAAATAAAACAACTTCGTAGTTTAGAATGTAATTAGCTGTTTATATTTTTATTGGATGTTATCTCAAACTCTTTAAATGGTGTTCTAATACTTTATAACGAACATAATATATATATATTGTCCACAAACGAGTGTCGATTGTAACAATATGGCCGACACGGCACAAATACTATTTTAATAGCTATTCCCAAAAAATATTCTAACTGTGATTTTTCAATGTTCGTGTCCGGACGTGACTTTTGTTCTATTTCGATAAACAACTGATTCGTTTATATTTTTATTTTGCAAAGTCAACATACTTTTTTGATTGGGGGCCCATCACCGTGTTCTTTTTTATTTAATTGTTACAAATTGCTTCCAATTAAAGTGTAAACATTTTATTCTAAATATTTGTGTGGCCTTTTCATTAAATATTAATATGTTGGCCTCAATAAATCCTCACTAAACATAACACTTATATTTATAGTAATGCAATAATAAATCTAACTATGTGTAATATATACAATTACGTTATCAAATAGCATTCTAGCTGTTTAAACATTAAAATTGTTTAATTTATATTATGCTGTCGGATTGTTAATAGCTTATTTGTCAAATCTATGGTTTACGTTATAAATATAGTTACGTTTTAAAACTATTATTGGCCGACATAGTGGAGGTGACTTAGACAACCGTAAACTGAAACGTTTTTTCATGAGGTGAGTTGCTGGCCTCAGGTGTCGGTTACAATATATATATTTTAAATGACTGTCAGATACAAACTCTCTTTATCATAAAATTCAGGGAATCAGTACGAGCACCTTTGTGTAATTTTTAAAACCCTAAAAATACACAATTTGATAATTTTAAAATAAAAATAATAACAATCTCTTGCATTACAGAATAAATTGTTACTAACGAGTATTAGTATTCCTTTTAAACTCAATAAATGTTACTATTTTCCTTTCTATAAGAGATATTGTATTGTTTGTTTTTTTCCATTACCAATATTTCTGCACTCAACTCTGAATAAGCAAAGTATATAATATTTTGTACCTACTTTATATACTTACATATACAATTATTCATATATAACTCTATTATTTATAATACATATGTGATATAAGATTGCTCATCTAAAATATATCTATACAAAACTAAATTAGTTAAATACTATGAAATGCCTATTTTGTGTGTGAAAAGTTCTATAAGTACATATATATATATATATTTGTATTGGTTAATGAGCCCGCAGCCCCGTTGATCCTCTATCTTCATTATCGGCCCGCGTGGCTTAGCGACCGACGTCCATTAACGTTCTTAACAACATCCACAAAAATTCTATGTTGCAACCTAATCGATGAATTGGACATTTCACACAAATTACCAACATAATTACGTTTTTAATATTATTGTTGGAAACTTTAAATACAAACTTGCTATTTAAATCTACAAAACAATGTAGATATTTATACATATTGGCTCCACTTGCATATTATCTAGGTTGATATATAATTATATCAGAAGTTTTTCTAAAATATTTAAACAAATCATAAGTAATAATGTAATAAAAATGTTTTTAAATGATTATATCGAAGTTCCACAATAAATGTTTTTACTCGCTGAATCGCAGCAACTTTAAAGTCGCCACTTGGTTGTTGACCATGAAATGACACCCAACTGTGTTACTTCATGGTCTTTACATCTGAAAGTGGTTGTAACACCCTGGGTCGGAAAACTGGGTAAATAAACTAACTGCTAATGATTCACTTTAATATAAATAAGTACGTAAATTGACGAATTGATTGCTATCTCTGAACGAAACGTCACGCAATACGTGCGAGCCTTTGCCGCTCATTTGCGAAAAGAAGACCCGCGTATACCTATTTTTTATATAATATTATGACACGACATCTGACCACGGCCCGCCTGAGGAGGTCCAAGAGTGACGACGACTGAAAATACCGAGTCAGTTCCCGGGTACCTCAGCCGTCGTGATTATGCCGTCATTTGTCAGCATATTGTTATATGAACTACAGTAAAGTTGTATATATTTGCGTGATTGCGCATAATCTGTATGCAGCACAAATCAACTTGCAGCAGCAAATAGAGGATGACCATACAAATATTGAAATAGGAGGTTATACGAGACGGTAGCTGATCAAATACGTGCCCCTCTTACTTGCGCACATACTCCTCATGCAAATCACAATCACAACATGATTCTAATCCAATAAACACCACACGTGAAATGTGAAATGGAATTAGTTTTATAACTTATAACAACTGTTAAAATGTGTTCGCCATCGTTTTATTGTTTTTATTTTAACATACATACTTGGTCAGGTTATACACAAATTGTCAATTTTACATAAGTTAAATTAAAGTAAATTAAGTAAAAATAATTATAATATTGTTACTGACCTGGCGAATTTTAATTTCGACATAATGACTGGATTGGAATGGTTGTGCAGAGTAGGGATGTTGGGCTCAAACAACATCACATAGCTGAATACAAATGTGCCTTAAACTGTCATGAAAAATGTACTTTTAAAATACTTTACTTTTGTGATGGTTATATTTCGAAGTGTGTGATTCTACTATACCTTGAACAATAAATGGAAGTTCTTAAACAATTCCATTATAACTCTCAGTAGGGCGCGACCAATTTCACAGGCAAAGTAATGATATCATTGTTTTTTCTTGAATTAAACAAATTTTAACGCGTTTATTTTGGTTTTGATTTGACATTTTTTTATTATTCCGACGTTTCGAGAGCTTTGAAGCCATCGTGGTCACAGAGAGACTGCGATAGTAAGCCGCATAAAATTTGTTTAATACAATAATTAATGTTCGCGCAAAATCTAAGAAAATACAATATTTTTCCTATTTCACTTTTTGGTGTCATTACCTACATTTAAATGTGAAAAATCCAGTACGATTACATATAATCTTCTCTTACATATAATTTGTTTTTTTTTAAATTTCGACTTAATTTAGATACTTTTTATTCGTATTCGTTTGTGTAACTCTTAAATAAAATGCTTAAAAATCATATAATAATATTAGTCATTATTATGAAAGGCCATAATTGCAACGTGACTACAACACAAGTAGGCTTTAGTGTGATGTTGGGCGAATAGTCCTTCGGTTATCCATCGTAAAGTCCTAATTACTTAGGCGCTAAGTCCATTCGACAGAGAGTATTCCATATATTCCAACACTTTTTCCTTAACGACTTTTTTATACGCCATTATTGGATTTCGATGGCTTAATACTTATATTTATGAACTTACGTTTTATGAGACATTTTATTAGACGCCTCGCTGCCGATTAATACTATTTGTGTATATAGTTAGTTGTTTTAATAAGGTACTTTTATTATGGCTCAACGCTAATCTGGAGTGCGGTGACTGCAACTACAATTAAATAGCTGTAAGTAGCAGTAGCATATGCCGGTCCAGTTGGAACTGGCAACTTACTATTTGAATGCAAAACGCGACTTACTCACTTCACGGTAAGTTCTGGTTTTCTCAATAAACAAACCTTTGTAGTTTTAACAAATATTAAAGCGAGAGAGTTGTATAAGGATAGCGCAAAGTAGTGCCTATCCCTGTGGCGTATATCACGCCTTTCTTGAAACAAATGAATGAATAAATGATGTATAATACATGAATTGTGATCCAATATATTATTATTATAGACACATTAATCAATAAGATATATTGTGTGAGTTTAATAGAGATCGCCACACATGGCCGTGATGGCTGACCATTTGTTTGCCAAAAAAGGTTACTATCAAAACTTGCGTTTGGAACATTTTCTTGTGTAGTTATTGTTTTCAGTTCAAATCTGCTATTCATGTATTTTGATTATATTTTATTTTTAATGATAATTACGGATAATATTTGATGTATTTTTGCAATATTTTTTTTTGTTATAAATGTGTTATTTTTACATTTAATGTTTTCCATGTTAATGTTTCATGAACACCTTCATCGTATTGCAGAAATTAAAAAAATAAAGAATCGCAGTGCCCATAATTCTAGTGCTTGAATGAAGACAATTAAGAGTATAAGGGACGTGAGAGAGTTGTCTTAGGCTCGTGGAAAATGGCGTTCCATTGTCACTGCCTATATTTGTGGTACTTAAGGGGTGATAATCTGTTTTTTTTTTAAATTATATTCACAACATTTGTCTAAATGCCCAATGTCTTTTTCAGCAGTTGGCTATTTGTTATATATTATATCAATTATATATCAAATATAGCAGTCTGCCGATCTTTTTTATTTAATAGAATGACGGTAATGTTTATTTTAGTAAATAATTAAACCCGCTCATAGGATCAATGTTAATGTAATTAAAATGAATCGCACAAATGGTTAATTAGGTAGCAATGGCTAATAAACTTGGTTGCGTTGAACAAAATCGATTAGTTGGTACAAAGGTGGCCCAAAATTATGTTCGAGACGGAGACAAAGGCTTTTATGAAGCAAATTGTGGTTGAATTTGTGGCAATCCATGTTCACGGATAAGTAATTAAGTGCTCGAGGCTCTCCTGCAACAATAACACAATCACTGCGGTCACTGCGGTCACGGCAATTTGCGCCAATATTGTTACCTCTGCGCCATTGTATACATTACATGGACAAATATTACCACTTATCACGTATGCTACATACATTGTAATAATAATAGATATCATTGATACTAGACATCTGACCTCTGTGCTTGCCTGATGGACGTCCAAAAGCTCAAACGACTGTTAAAACCAATTTATTTATATAAAATAGATCAATAAAATTAAAATTATTAACGATTTACAACATTAACTTGAAGCTTGAAAGAATGTTGACAATTTCACAGATTTATCGACTATTTTATTCCCTTGTACTTACGCCTAATATAATAATAGCCAGAATTTAGGCAAACAAATGCGGACGAACGGATTCTCAAAATGTTTAAATATCACAAATTGTCAAACAAAAGACATATTATTAAGCTCAAACGGAATCTTTCTCGTGTCTATAATTTAATTCTCAAAAAGGGGCGACTTGTCCCTCTTAAATTTTATTTTTATTTTAATCTGAAATCTCCTTAGTACGGTCTACCGAGTGCAAATAAGACGCTCCCCTAAAACCTTATTCTTGTACATTCCTCTGCACAAAATGCACTTTCGACTAAACATTTGTCGCCAATGAGATTTAACTTTAGTACGCGTGTGTGTGCGTGACATGCTTCAACTATTTATGACCGAATTGTTCGCATTAAAAGTTTTGGTGTATATCCAGTTACAATAATATGTACTACACAATAAATAAAATATGTTTAATAAAGCGAGTACACCCGTTTTAATATAATCTAAATAAAATCTAGTCTATATAAAATTATAGATGTAGCTATTTATTTAGTAAGAGATGTTCGCATCTAAATCATGTTTACTAGAATACCGCCTCGCCAAGTTGAGGGTCATTCACAAATGCTCTTATTAAATTCGGGGACAATTAAGATGGCATTCTCAATAGGTTACAATGAAAACACAATTTATTTAAAATTTGTTACAAAATGACACATTTTAATGAACAAAAAATCACAATTATCTTAAGAGTAAATATTCTAAATGTAAAAATACATATTTATTATATTTATATTTATGTAATATTTTTTATTTACTTGTTACTATTACAAGTATTAATATTTACAATTACTAATTGTAAATATTAAACTGGGATCGAAACATTCCCAAAAAGGACTCAATAGAAGTAAGAATGTGTGAATTAGAAGCGAATTGAGCATTGATTATGATGTGTCTGTTAGCTCTGTTTACCCCATTTAATAATGCTGCCATGAATTATGTTAGGGCATTTGCAGAATGTCACATCTATCTTCATTGTAATCGATCTATCTTCATTGCTAAGGTTGCTGTGTTCCATTTCCCATTCTCATTCATAATATTGAAAACAAACTTAATATTATTTTTAATACATTCAAATTATTTTATGTAACTAAATTTATTACACTTCACTAATACTTTTGAATGTATAAGTCAACATAAACTGTGTTTATACTGATTGCAAGGTGCGCTCAATTTGCGACAAGCCTACCACCTGTGGTCTAACAATTAATTGTCGCAAAAAAAGCCGACTGTAAATACGCTCACATTTAAATCAATTAACATCAAAAGGACGATAGTTTGTATAGAAATACACTAGTTTGGCAATGGGAAGCTGGTGCAAACCTTACTTTGGATATACTGACAACATTCAAACTGATCCCGGAACGCAACTAAGTCACTTTACAATTGATATAATGTCATTAAATTATGGCCTATCAAGTTTAAATTTCTTTCAAATTCAAATATTTAAAATGCTTATTTTTTATTATACATTTCTATACACACTAAGCTACTCAAGTGCTTGTATCATAGAAACCGGACAACCAAAGTACATAAATCAAAGATACTGGCAAGGGGTTTTGAACTCGTGCTCCTGGCTTGCGTAACCATTGCACTGCCACTACACCACAGTCGCCTTAACATTTGTTCTTATATATCTTTAAATGTTGGCTGGTAAGTATTGGTCTTTTTGCATTGTGTTTACTGGGCAATAAAGAATTTAACTATGTCCCAAATGCCATTATAATATTTAATGCCATTTCAGTTGAATTATTATAATTTTTCAGCATCTCATTTAAGATACTATCAATGACAATATTGTGTTTTGAAGGTATCAACATTGGCATGGTCTATTTTAATAGATAACAAAATCAGTATTTACGATAGAGTAGAGCAATATTGTTGAGAATTGTTTATAAATAATTAAGTCTATGAATATCAAAGAGGGCTGCTCCGGGTTCGACTCCCCATCGATGTAATAACATTATAACTATTGTTATTAAATTGCTTTTAACATTTATACCTAATATTATTGAGGGGAACGAACAATCGAAGTACAATTATCCTACACAGTTGAATTCACGTCAGTTTAAATCTTACGTTAGTAAATTAAGTATAAATTTAATCCCACAGGATGGTATACACAATAAAGCGCCACTTTCCATGATTCTGACACTGATCTCTTGTATCCTTCACATCCACAATTATCCCTATACAAACTTATATAGATAGAGTTATAAACAATGGAGACTCCCTTTTTATTACTTCAATATTATATGACAGTATTCCACCTGTGTAACTAAGATAGATTGCAGTCTATTAGTGGAAGCGACTGCTACTATGGCTTTAATACTTCAGGTAGCAGTCGCATTCCCTATACCTATTTAGTAGAAACTTGATGTTTTATTGAAAGAATTTCTCTTATAGGGCGCTCCATTGAATTTCTCGTATTCAATGGAGCAATGCTCTTTTAAAAACATTTTATTTAAATAATAATTAATTTTATTATAATTGATCATTGTTGAGGAATAACAAATAAGACAAAATATTCACCGAAAAGTACTTTTTAAGTTAATAATAGGTATTGATAAAAAATAAATACATTAGGATCTAGTTATAAATAGTACATCTAGTAATACAATAGTAATCATATTTAGAAACATATTGAAGACGACTAAGACGAGGTTTTAGTCGCCGACGCACGCTCACGTAGGGTGCTTACAATGAGGCCTCGACTCTTGTTACAATGCAAAATAATATAATAGGAATATCTCTACACCATTTTCATGCATAAAAATGCAATGCCTCCTTAAATTGCAATATATGAGTGTGGAGCGCCATCTGTCGGCCCATTATGGCAGCGCACTCAACGCAACCGGGTCAAGCACCCACTCCAATGTACACCCCGCTGAGAAAACCAATTTCAAAATAGAAAACTAACTTCATTACATTGTTGATTATTTCAATCTATGCGCTTACATTGTCATCAAAGCCCCCTCCTTCTTCATTCTGGTTATGGTTCGTTTTGCACTTATTGTGTTACGTGTATACCCAGACGACGTCCTGCGTGAGCGACGAATGCGACATCCAAACAACTGCACTTTCGGCTGGCGTAGCACCGCGTCGCGTCGCTCACGCAGGACACCGGGACACTTACTAATGCATCTGCTTTAGTAAGTGTCGAAATAACAATTAGGCATTTTATAGTTTCTTGTCCTATGCGTCAGCCATTACCATCAGTAAACCAATTCCTTAACAAATATAAGTCTTGTTATTTTGACAAGGTTCCAGCACGTTAGCAAAAACTGCCGGTATTTATATTTTATTTATTGTCGCATGTCATATGACAGCAACCCGCCTGATGCTAAGCTAGAGTGTGGTCCATAAATGAAAGTAACAGATTTTTTATAATTTTTTTATTGTGACTCGACATATGACAGCACCCCGCTTGGTGTTAAGCCGAAGTGTGGTCCATGAATGAATGCCAAGCACATATTCAATAACTGCACATACAATTCAATAACTGTGAGTAGCAATCACATCCACTATGCTGGCCTAGATGGAACCGGCAACTTACAAGCTGATCCCGAAACGTGACCAAATCACTTCACGGTCTGTATACCTGTAAATGGTGGTACTACTCGGTGGATCGGCAGACTGGGTACCACTGCCTACCACTCTTTGATAACCAGACCCGAAGCAAATATCCATCTCTTTTTTTATTAACAAATAGCTACGACAAATTTATTAAACAAATAGCTACTTACAGAAAAAAAACTGTAAGTAGCATTCACATCTAGTATGTTGGTCAATTGGAACCGGCAACTTTCAAGCGGATCCCGTAACAAAAACGCGACTAAGTCTGTAAGTGGTGGTAATACTGCGGAACAGCAGACTGGGTACCACTGTCTACCACTCTTTGACAAACAGACTCGGAGCAAATATGCAATTTAATACTTAATTATGTTATAAAATAATATTTTAATTAGTGCTTGATATAATATTATGAAATGTTATAAATTATGCCATGCGTGGGGGAAAGTATTAGGCCCCCAAACCCCTTTGTGCCCCTGCGAGTGGTATAATCCGATTTGTCACAGATGTGCGCAAATCACAACGTGACACTCAAAATCCACTTTGCGCAATAACCAAACGCAAATGTAAGTACTAGTTTTGTTATTAATACTAGCACTCTTAGTTATCAAATTTAAATTTAAATTTTATTAAAATAAAGTCTTTTATTCTACTGCTTGTTATTATGTATTATTATTCATAATAACAAATAATGTCATATTTTTCATATAAATATTGTAAGTTGTAATCCGATTATGTATAAAATAGTGAAATTTTTTAGTAATTTTTAATACTACTGTGCCTAATTCGGCAACTTTTAAGTTTATCCCGAAACACGAAAGTCACTTTACGAATGGTTCGTCACGTGCGGTCAATACAAATGCCAATCAAATGAGGTATGATTTGTTAGTGTTTTCAGTATTTCTGGTGCTTGCTATACTCGTAATTCAGGTTTGCATAATGGCCTCCCTGAACTTGGGCAACTTCCATTCTAATCTCACAACGCGACTGAGTCACTTTATACGTTTTACGTCTAATTGGATAAAACTGTCCCAAGTAAGTAATATTAATGTTCTATAAATCTACAAGTTTTGGAGTATGTTACTTTTAAATAATGGTGGGAAATTATGTTCACTTAAAAGTTTATATTGATATTCAGTTGTAAAAGGTTGCCAAACTTTCAAGATTACGCGCACTTAATCCTATTTGAGGTTCTCAACATTATTGAGTTGAAGGGAAGAGCATTTCAGTGTACTCGTGAATATTTCATTACAATCTTACGTCTTATGTGCTGCCTACGTGGCGGTATAAATGCGACAACTTTATGCGACACAATTATGAGCTACTTTATTTATTGCTCGTTGGGTCTTATTTTAATGAATAACGTATAATAAATAAAAACTGGTAGTACACATGTATTTAATTTTTTTTTACTTTATCATATATATTACTAAATTATAATATTATTAGATTGGATACATTAAATTATATTTATAAGAGTTGTAGGCAATGGTGCCGTGTCTGTTCTTGACAAGTGAAGGGACTTAGTCGTGTTTCGGAATCAGCTTGTAAGTTGCCGGTTTCAACTAAGCCAGCATAATAGCCTGCTACTTGCAGTATAACTGTGTTAGCAAACGCCTCCATTCACCGACTGCACGTACGTAGGGTGATATTTACTGATGTACTGAAAGACACGCGTTGATTGATTTCCTGTGTTTTCAAGTTTTATATTTTATTTTAATTCTCGTTACACACTCGCATAGAACGACAAAAGTACTTGCTTTACTTTATTACAGTCGTAGGAGTCTCTGCATATTTGAAACAATTCAATCAAATTGACACGCCTGTTTTCCACAGGGATAGGCAGACAATGGAGCGCCACTTGCCACGGACCTGACACAACTCCCTCGCTTCCTTCACATTCACAATTCTCTTTATACAGGCTCTATGGTAATGGGCACTAGGCAACACAACCTAGTAATAATAATATAGTGCATGTTAAATTTGTTTATTAGGCATATTTACAGTTAACATATTTCACATTGATAATAATAGAATATTTACGTTCTTTATTAGTTTAAGAACAATAAAACAACAATGATTTTTATAAACTTAAAACTAAAACCCAAAGAATGTGAAGTTGTAGTGTATAGTGAAAAGTGTGTGCAATTAATCTATGACGGAATTCCGAACGGAAACATTTCCAACCGGCAAGTATTTCTGTAATTTCCAATTAAGTGGAAACTTTGGAGCTGTAACAACATACTTAATATAAGGTTGTATAACATTGTATATACATACGGATACAACACAAACGAGTTATAGCTCCCTATAGGAATATCACTATATAATATTTTAATAGAACTATATAATATTCTAAAGTTATGTAAAAATTATTCCCAATCGATAAATAAAAATAGGAAAAGCTATAATTAATTACTGAGGTAATTTACAATAAAGGAGCTCTATAGAGTTATTAGACACAGCAAATATGTAGTTGATAGAGTCTTCGTGCTCAGGCGTGTGAAAAACATTAGGAAATCAATATACTGGAATTGCATGATTAGGTGATTGACGACATAGTGAAAGTCACAAATGACAAGTAGCATTTTGTCGTTCGGAATGGCGTTCTAAGGGGGTATTTCGTGCACTTATTTGTCCAATAAGTGTACAGACCGTGATGTGACTTAGTCGCATTTCGAAATAAGCTAAAAGTCTGCAGTTTCAACTATGCCGTCATGATTGGTGCGACTGCAACTCTCTGTTATTTAACTGTAGTAGTAGTCGCCTCCATTCGTGAACTTTTAGCTCTATATTAGTCACAACAAAAAAAAAAACAACGAAAAGATCTTATCCGCATACAATTAAAATACAAAGTTATTGTGTAAATATTATTATTAGAATAAGTAAAAAATATTATTATAACCTGCTATCAAACTTATTTAACATTTGGGCCTTGCAACAATGGCGTTTGCTACGAAAAGCCCAAGTTTTTGCTCAAGTTTAAATCATTGTTTTTCGTAAATAAAACATTTTAGTGAAAGCATAATACAAATTTATTATAAATACACTTGAGTATTTTACATAATAAGGATTGCAGGAACATTTATAAAAATAAATCCTACTTAGAGACAAAAGAGGATTTTTGTCCCCAATTTGTGGGGGAATTTCCTCCTCGCCGGACATCGATTCCCAAAAATAAAGACAATTTCGGATTAAGCTATAGTAATCCAATTTCTTTGCCTTCGCTATTCGTGCTGTTTCGGAATTCAGCGAAAAATTTTCCGAAGGAGTAATGAAAATCTTTTTTTCGCTTCGATTTTATCCAGTTACGGATGCATTCATATCAACGTTCGAAACCATAAGAAATAATACTACTTTTTTAAGGATAAAATCAGTTTCCGGTCATACGTTTTTATTTTTAAAAACCTACAAGGATAGGCAGAAACAATAGAGCGCCACTTTCCGCATGTACATTTATTGCTCTCTTTATACATACTTTGTGGCCGTAAGCAATGAGCATGTATGTATAAAGAGCTTTTGTTTTGCAATTTTTCACCTGTAAATATTTTTCGCTGATCTACATTTTCATATATGCATATAATAAAATATTTAAATTATAATTTTATATCAGTAATACATAAAAAATTCAAATAAACCTGAATCCTTATCATATTTTTGTGGTGGAATCGAGACCAAACCTTAGCAGAGTGATTTTCAGCAATTATTTTTTGTTCTGTCGCTTGAAGGTGGATCCTTAAATTCGAAATGTTTCAATGGACCTCAATTTTTAATTGACATCTTTATTTATATGTTTTATATAGGTAATCATTTTAAAAGTTGTTTAAAATTCATAACTAAAGTATAAATATTTTCAATCAATCAAATTGTTCGACTCATTCAATAACCACAGGGATAGGTGGATATAGCGAAACATTCCACGTTCCCAAAACCATTATCTGCATACAGGCTCTATGGTTTGCACATTGTCTATGGTCCACCAAAGTGTGCTTTTTTAACATGAATCATATAATTATTGTTATATGATTTATTAAGTTAATTTGTGAATAAAGTATTTAAATCGTTTAAATAATTTGTAAACTTATAATGTAACATGTATCAGCAATATAATATATGTATATCTATCTACACCCACTTTATAGATGAGTCGATTTAACTTGAGTTTAAATTCTGTACAAAGAGACAAAGAGAAATGGATCCATTTGTATCTCCATCGAAAAGTCGAAACGGTAAAGTTTTATTAAATTTATAATAGTTGTGTGAGAGACAAAGAACTTTTCTCTCGAACTTGCGCAGTATCTGAAAGTTATCTTAAAGAGTTTAATAAGCTGTAACAATTACTCTTATAACAAATTTTAAAACAATTAAACATTATCTGCCCGAGGGTGGAGGGGCACAGTGGGTACAATACGCGCACACTGCGGACATAACGCCTAATTTGTAACTCGATTTGTGCCGCTGTGCTTCGGATAAAAGTTTAATATACTGACGATAAAAGTTAAAATAAGTTATTTTAATGCCTTTTTAACGGTTTTAATGTTTCAGAGCAATATTTTAAAGTTTATTACGAAATAAATTTCACTTGCGGCTTTTTTACGCATCACCTTAATGTTCATAACTGATAATTAACTATTTTATTACCCACTGTCCTTTTTTATTAAACATATTTGATTAATATTACATTAATACCCATAAAATAAACATTTAATAGACAACAATGAGGCAGTTTATGTAAGGTTTGTTGAAATTTAAACATAATACATATTTATTAGATTAAGAAAAAACATAGATTTGACAGGTAAGTGCATCTGATAGATTGTGCCGTTTTAAATATATTATAAAAGATGATTTTTTTATTATTATATTATTATTTATGTGTAATAATGGTGGATTTGTTATAAATTAAATTCGATGAGTTTGCTCGTGTGTAGCCAAATGCTTTAGAACACTGTGAATTAAGATTTTTTGTGGTTTATTAATGAATTAACAAATATCAAATGTTTAGAATTTTAAGTGACTTTTTTTCGCTGTACTTTACTTGAATCTTTTTTATTTTTACCCTTATGTAATGGATGTAACACTGAGATTATTAAAGATCTGTTAATATTTAATTATCGGACAAATTGGACACAAAAAATACACAAGAAAATATAAACTAATCTACAGATTGATATACAATTTAAAACATGTAACATTCAGCAATAATAGATATAAACGTATGAAACACTTGTATTGTCACTTATGTTTATGTGTACATACACAATTTCAGTGGTGAATGCTGAAGACAGTAGATATGTTTGGCCATTTTGCTCAAGTTGAGAGTTTCCTGCATCAACCTCATGGGACCCACTAGTGCTTAAGTGTACTTATTCTTCGGATAAATTGCACTGTTTCTTATCAACATTACACTTTTAACCTTTATGATTTGACCTGTAACGGTTATTTACTTGAAGACATTGAATTTATATAAGAAAATTGTTTATAAAATGAACACAGTCTTAGCATTAAAAATTAAAAAAAAAATACACAATTGAGTTTACGGGGTTTATTTCTACCGATATTATTTACGAAAAATGTAAAGAAGTTAGTAACTATACACATATACAAGTATACAGACCGTGAAGTGACTTGGTCACGATTAAGATCCAACTGGGCCAGCATAGTGGATGTGACGGCTACTAACAGTTATTTATCTATAGTAGTAGTCACTTCTATTCATGGAACGCACCCCAAATGTCATATGTCGGGTCACAATAAAAAAAAGATATATATTTAAAAAATTGTGTTTTGTAATACATAAAGGTATGAACTTCATCTTTCTTACCATTAGGTAAGTCGAGGTTAGATATCAGGTAACAATAATAAATACAAAGTGTTATTCACTGTTTGATATGGGTCAAATAAATCTAAAAGGTCAAATAATAATACTGCCCTAACCGGTCAAAATGTTACAGTGAAGGTGTAACTTGTTTCTGTCTGTCACAATACACGTTTCAGTGTCCACTTTCAGTGGCACTAGAACGTACTTGAATAACGTACGTGAATAGTGAAGTAATGATATTGTTTACTAATGTTCCCAAGCTGTGTCTATTTAGATTTGCTTTTAGATGTTCTTTTATATAGAAGACAACTATTATTGTTTTTGATGTTTTAATATTACATAAATATTATAAAAACTACACATATTAGGCAGATTAAAGGGCTATCTGGCCATAATTGTAAATTTTATTATTGACTAACAACTTGTAGGTATTTAGGTATTTTGTCAGAGTCTTCACATTAATATACCTAATTAAAATAAACGCGATATATTTCAAACATTAGATCACATTTTGTTTACATTAGAAAAGTCTATTATGTATTATATAAAGTATTCAAAAATATAAAATTATACTTGTAAATACTTTTTATTTTTGTGATGATTGATCGATTAAACACTAATTTATTTGGAGTTTTAAAGTATTCCATGTTACCAAGTGACATTTGGTAATAATAATAATTGAAATTTATTATTACAAAGCAATGCTTAAAGTGTTAATGAAGTGTTAGTTGTCAATTAATTGTGCAAATCACAACAAGTATGCGGAGCATTTCACTTAGCACAGTCTGCGTGCTCTTCAAACTAATCTACACTTGGCTATATATAGTCTAGTACACCACCGAATGTCTAGCTCGGGCGGATAAACGACCCACTGTGCGCCTTCTGCGGTTAAATGCTTGATTAACTTTTGCATTGGCCCTTTTAATTATATTGCATTGTCTTAATTAAGAAGTTGTGGATTTATAAGACTGTACTAGTTGTTTAGTTGTATTGATAATTTAAATTGGATTATTAAGAAACATTTTTAATAAATAAATAATGATTTTTGGTTTATACATAATGAAATTACTTATAATTTTCGTATTTAATTCTGTATTGGGTTCTAACTTTTATATAAAGAGTGGGTTGAATACTATATTATATATCAAAATGCCTTAATACTTATGTACTTTATAAATAGTAATAGATAAAAATGTGGTAAGTAGCCAGTTCTAGGTAGCAACATCACTTTCAAACAGACAACAGACCATGAAGTGACGATTCAGACTATGCTAACACATATTGAATTCCATTCATTTATAAACCTCACTCTAGTTTTCAGTGGAGACATGAAAATAATTTAAAAAAAATAAGATTTTTAACTTTTTTGATATGTTATCACCGTAAAATGGTCTAACAAATGAAAGTTTATAGTGCGAAAATAAAGAAAAATACTAAGGTATTATTTCACAGCTTAGATTAAACCGGTTGTAAGCCAAGTGTCTGGCTACATTCCAAGTAGTGCATTCTGAGCACTCCCGATCGCGATGTGCCGTGAATATATTGTGAACAACTAAATTAGTTCCAGTTCATGTCTGCTTGTTAGATGTGTCATGAACTTAAGTACATTTCACACACGTTAACATTTCAATTCATTTAACAATTGCATTATAAATTAAATTATTCGTGGGAAATGTTTACATTTATTTAATTGCTACCTATTTATAATTTTCTCAGATTTCTTTAATGACTTATCTCTAAAAAAATTGTTTTATATTTAAATACAGATGATAAGTAAGCTACATTAGGTTTTTAATTACATGTAAAAATAATTTTCCACTACATAGTATGTCGGAGTATTTTATTTTGCACTTTAGGTACTTACCTATTGTGTAGACAAATGGAAAACTAGATGTCTAAATCGAAATCCGTACAGCAGCCATTCCTGTGGGATATATAGACGCGTGTGTATACGTACTTGTATTGTTGTCTTTAATACCTTGATTATATTGAATATTCTAGAATAATGTCAATATTTTCACAATTAGGCGAATTTTATTGCTAAAGATTATTACAAGTCTTTATATCAACTATAACGTAAATAAATAATGAATAGTATTCTAATGAGCCACAGGGTAGAGTTGCTCGTATATTAAAAAATAAAAAAATAAAACTATTACACTTAGGTTGGTATGGGGTAAGTAGAGATTATGCTGCTTATCTTTCCACGGTCCTGACCAAACTTAATTGGTTTCTTGAGACCATTTTCTTTTAACATTTTAGTATGACTCCTAAAACAACATAGGTTTGAATATATTGTATTTCATCATAAATGTTATAATGTTTTTTATATAATTTTTATAATAATTGTATTATTAGGGTTGGTAGATTGTCGTAACCTAATGGCTTCCTAAGTTGAGGCCAAATTTATGGGTTTCCGTCTAAACAAAAAAGGTTTCAGGAAAACTTTTCAAATTCCAAAATAATAAATTATATTACAACATTGTAACACACTCTCTAGCGAACAATAGAAAGAGAGAGAGAAAGAAAATAGAGAACGTTAAAATATTTTAATTGGAAAATTATTACGGAAGCGGGTGTTTGATATATTGCACAGTGGTTAACAAAAAAACAAAATTATTACCATTACCTTTTGTGCGCTCAAATGATTTACAATGCACATTTTGTCCACGCCATTTGCTTCCATTGACCACTGTGCTTCATATATTTATATTTATTTATTTTATACATTACTTTTTACGATTCAATGAATAGTGTTTCTAATAAAACGGCAGAACGCGTCACATGCACTGTAAAGTAGCTTGTATATTGTGTGGTGAAAATAACAACCATACGGGAATAGAAGATCGTAATTTTAAAAGAAAAACTTTTTTTTTTAATGTTATAAACTGTCGAATATTTTTATTGTGACTCGAAATCTGATAGTAAAGCAAGGAGAGGCCAAGAGCACCGACGAACAGTGCCAAGACCGACTCCAAGCTTATTTAAAAATTCACTGTTATAGAATAAGGAGTACAAATCGGCGAGTTAGGCTTTCACGTGGTAATTGTACGACAAGGAAAGGCACGCCGATTCCTTTGATACGACTGTCATTGTTATTTTACTGTATTTTAATTTAAATTAATTTAAAATGAGGTATCAGCGTACATATATAGTTAAATAGGTGGAGAAATACAAACATACATACGACTTCGAGATACATATATATGTTATACCGTGCTACGTAATCTCGTAGCATCGTGCCGTTCGCGTTGTTTCGATTCGATATAAAATCTGCGAACAAATGCTCTTTGATTGAGTAGTAAGTACTTGGAAACATAAATATGATTGATAAAACAGAATGGGATTTTTTATTACTTATCTGTTCATCTAAATAAATTGAAGTCGAAGATTATATTTCGTAGTGGTCGATATCATACATCTTTTCTGGTATTAATTTATTAAACAATATCAAATAAATGCGTTTTTATAACTTTGGATTATTCCGAATATTTGGATAATAGGTGTGTGAAAGTGGCACGTTAAAACTATGCTAATAAGCAAACCTGAACTCAGTGTCGCAATGCTCAGCGACATAATATGTTATCTTTGTATATTTTTCGCTCTCAATAACTATCGTTCCGTCCTACTTTCACGTTACCGTGGTTGACCATTTAAACTAGTGCCATTTGCTAACACTAAAATATAACGTATCTATCTAAAACATTATTGTATTATAACTATATAAATTGGTAATTAATAATTGCGATCGAAGTCAACCCCTGTCTGTCCCTTGTTTAGAATCTTGTCATTTGTGTCAAAATCGGAACTCGCCAAAAGAATTATTATAAAATAGTGTTGTTAGTAAAATATAAAAAAGTACCATACTTGTATATATTATATTAAGCTATGAAAGTGCGTTATTCTTAAAGCACAAACTTGGTTGCGCAATTGTTACACGGATCCCCTTTCACAATTGCAGAGGCTTCGACATGATAAAAGCGCACTTTTTCATTAAACGGTGATAGAGCTTTTATCTTACACAGTGCATTGAACAATGATTTTGAATATAGGGGTGCAATTTTGAAATTATCATCAGAAGGAAATTGATTGATGATGATAATCTAATGGCCGGTGAAGTGACAATGGCGGTCGTTGTCACTTCACCGACCATTAGATACTACTGATGCAGATTATAAACTGGATTTTATTGATTCATAATACTTAAGTCAAACTAAGGTTGACAGAGGATAGGACCATAGCAACAGAAAGATACTTTGGCAGGAAGAAGCCGTATCAAGTTGTAGCGATTAAGTGTGAATTTATTGGAGCGATCAAAACTTATAAAGTACTGAGTCATATTATGTTTTTGACAAAATCAGTATTCCTAAATGGGGGTAAATGTAGTATTAGTATGGTGAATTCCCGAGTTGTTGTATCCTCACGGATTGTGAACATCAGTGGGGTAAACGTTTTGATTAGCGCACACGCTCCACCGACTGACACCCTTGTTAGCCCGCATACAGCTACACCGTTTAGTACTGTCGACTGCATAATGGCTTACACAATATTCACATTACACATATTTATTTATTAACTGACATTCAATCTTCTTGTTATTCTAATATATTAAAATTTATTTTATTTTGCTACATATCTATCTCTCATTAGTCAATAAATAAATAATTTCATATTTCTTTTCTTTTTAATGTGGGGCGACATCTGATCTCGACTTGCTTGGTGATAACCAAGGGGAGGTAAATCTTCTAGTAACTCAATTGATAGAACAAAGAGTATTTTCTGCGGTTTTGCGCGAACATTAATAATTTTATAATAAATTATATAAGAATAAACTGAAATGGCAATAAGCACGCTGTTCGTACATACGAGTAGTATGTAGAAACAAGTAGGCTGCCGAAAAAAATGAGGACCACGTATGGGAAAAGGCAGCGTAGGACCCACCCACAAGATGGTGGTTTACTAATAGTAACAGGATACCACTGAATACTAGTTGCAATCAGCAGAACACCATACATTGAACTGATCATATAAATTATTTATGTGATTTGCGTGCTTTTGGTGCCGTATATGAATATTAGATGGAAAATAATAAATCCAACATAATATACAGTTATGCGCGCGAATGTATTTTAACTTCGTACCTATTGGTAACACAATGGCTGTGCACGGATGAAGTGATCGCATTGTTTCGGACATCATTCACGAGTGTCATAAATAGACGTCGCGTTCAGGAAAAAAACAATCACAAACTTATCTGGGATGACTGAAGACTAATAATACGAGTTATAAAATACTCACTTTAATTATTATAATAATTGAAATTTACACAAACTCTATTAATTTATGCAGCAAACCAAAGCAGCTAAAAGCAGCATTTGGGCTCATCAGTGTCGTTGCAACTTACTATCCGACATGTCAACCAGGACCAAGAGTATGCTTTTGGAAGTATGCTTTCTGATAGAATATATTTTTCTTCACATCACAGAGTGGGGGCCATCCACTTAAGTGTAAGCAATCTGGACAGTCACAAAACCATCCTAAAATGGCTTATTAAATAAAACACTTGTTTTAGGCAATATTTCAAAAGGCGCGTGTAGAATCCAAAATGCTTTCCGTACTATTTTTGTCTTAATTATTAAATACATTTACACATATCTATTTAATAGGTTAAAGATCTAAATCAAATCTGTATTGCTCACCATAGAGTTTGTTTTAAGAGAACTTCAAATGTAAAGGAAGCGAGAGAGTTATATCAGGAACATGGAAAGTGTCTATGTATCCTTGTGGAGCGCGTTACAGTATAATGTGCAATATAAAATTTGGTTGTTTCTTGAATAATCTATTTTGTTTATATGTTAATTGTGTCTAAAGTTAAACATAATTAAAATTAAGTATAATCTACAATAGTACGCCATAAACTTTAAGTTTATATTTGCAACTATAACCTTCTAGTAGTTACTTATTGAGTTTGGTATTAAGCTCCAAAATGTATGTTCACTTGATTGGTATCTTTGCGAATTACCTCAACGTTACGGATGTTACTGAAACGGTCTATTACTCACCCGTTTCAGCCTGAAACTAAGCAATCTAATTTTCTATACATACTCGTATGTTTCTAGAGTTCGGCAATCAGGTGAAAATGGATGGTTTGGTTAACGGGCTTGGGTTGGAATTGAATTCATAAGATATAATTGAGATAAACTATTCAAAATAACACAAAAATACTAAGTATATGTATTTGCTGTTTAATAATTTATTACTTTTAGTATTTTCTTAGATTTTGCGCGAACATTGATTAATGAATTAAACCAATTTTATGCGGCTTACTATCGCGTTTATTTTATAATAAAAAAATGTAAAATCAAAACCAAAATATTTGTTTAATTCATTGTTAATTAATTTAACTGTTGCTAGCTGCGCGTACACCGTATAGGATAAGGCGGGTTGACTGTGCCACACCACCTGAGTTGGAGCTTCTATGTGCAGTTGTGTCTAAAGGGCGAAATAGATATCTTTACTGTGTGGTTTATCTTCCGCCCCAAATCTCGATGAATATGTATCAATTGGCATTTGATTGTATTGAAAGTTTAATTTGTACATATTCAATGCCAACTATTGTTGTAGGTGATTTTAATTTATATTCTACATCATTGACCACTCAAAATGCTTTTAAATTCTTTTTGACATCTTGTAATTTAGTGCAGCGGAACACAATATATAATAGTCTTAATCGTATATTAGATTTAGTTTTGACAAATCCAACTGTTGCAGGGATCTCGGTGACTGAGGCGAGAGATGGTCTCGTGTCATTAGAAAAGCATCATAGACCTCTTGACATAATTATTAGCATTATACCAACTTTTGGACAAATAAATAATACATTGACTAACAATAGTGATTCAGTTAAACCTTCTGTCAGAAATTTCAGAAAGGCCAATTTTTTTATGTTGTATTCAGGACTTTTTGAGGCGGACTGGTCAACCTTGTTTGACACTGAGGACGTTGACATATCTGTTGACTTGTTTTATACTGTTATTAATAACATATTGTCTGAGGCGGTCCCCTATAAAACACATTCTCTTAAGAGTCCTTCATACCCCCAATGGTTTACAAGTGATATAATTAATTTAAATAAGCAAAAAAATAAATTTCACAAATTATATAAACAGACCAACTATGAACTGTATTTATCATTATTTTTATATTACAGAAAATTATTTAATAAGGAGGCAAATAAAGGCATGTTGCATTACCATGACCAAGTTCAGTGTAATATAAAAAATGATCCCAGTACTTTTTGGACATTTATAAAACGCAATCGCCAATCTCGAGAACCCGAGACGTTTGAAGCAATGTCCGCACAGGAGGTAACCGACTCATTTGCCAATTTCTTTAAAAGTGTCTTTCTTGATAGGCCTTTAGACATGGACGTGAATAGAGCATATCTAGACTCCGTGAATATATCCCACGGTATGCAAAAACTCGTGGGTCTGGCGGCCATTACTGAGGCTGACATATGCCGTGCTCTCAAGCGGCTCTCACCTAAAGGTACCAAAGGTCCTGATGGCGTCCCCCAGATGATTGTTAAGGATTGTGCTGAGGCGTTCGTCAAACCACTGCACTACATATTTAACTTGGCACTTAAAACACAGTCTTACCCATCATCATGGAAAATATCTAAGGTTATACCGATACATAAGAGTGGATCTAGGTCAGATACATCCAATTACAGGCCGATAGCAATACTATCTGTCTTTGGGAAAGTCTTTGAGACCATTATATACACTCATATCCGGGCGCAATTAGATGGATGGTTCAGCGATGAACAGCATGGGTTCTTGCCAAAACGTTCCACTTCATCAAATCTTTTGAACATTACCACCATGCTAGCCAAAAACATGGACGAGGGCTGTCAAGTGGATGTCGCTTATTTTGACTACCAAAAGGCGTTTGATAGGGTGGACAGCTACAGACTTATGATAAAGATGGCAGCCGCTGGACTTGATAAGTCACTATTGACGTTTCTCTCTTCCTACCTTTCAGGCAGAAAGCAGTTTGTTTGTTACCAGAACTTGCAATCTGACCACTATGAGGTGACCTCGGGCGTTGGACAAGGCAGTAGCCTTGGGCCTTTGTTGTTCTTGATCCTCATTAATGATCTTCCGGCATGTGTTGAGCGGTCCACCTGTTTGATTTACGCAGACGATGTAAAGTTAGCATTGCCTGTGAAAAATAATGACGATTGTGAATGCCTTCAAAAAGACATTGCTAAAGTAAGCTCTTGGGGCGTAAGCAATGGTTTAACACTGAACGTGTCAAAATGCGCAATAATGTCTTACTCTCGCGCGCGCAGTACACTTGAATCAAATTATTACATTAATGATCAGCCCCTAAAGCGCGTCTCTGCCATCAGGGATTTGGGTACCTGGTTTGACACTCGCCTATCATTTCATGATAACATCATGGCAACCTGTAAGACAGCAAATAAAAGCCTAGGATTTATAATGCGACAAGCAAAGTTCTTCAACAGCCGCGATGCCATCGTCGTTCTTTACAATGCCTATTGCCGAAGTAAACTTGAAACTAATTCCATAATCTGGAGTCCACATGACAAGCAACATATTGCCATGGTTGAAAAGGTACAAAAGAAATTTTTGCGCTTCCTGTATAAGAAGATGTATGGCTACTATCCACATCTGTACCCGACCCTGTTTATCTTGGGCATGGTCGATTATAGATCTCTTGAGGTTAGACGTGCTGTATGCCTAGTTAAATATATCTATAGACTAGTTCGCGGGCAGATAAGCAATCCTTCTCTTTTGGCACAAATTTCGCTCTGGGTACCACCAGTTCAAAAATATATGTTGCGACCGCGACAGCAACCGCTGTTCGCGATTCCTAAACTGCGTACAAAGGTACTTTCCACTTCACCTTTGTACCATGCTCTTGCACTTTTAAATGACATACTGACTCATGACCAATCTATTGATGTGTTCTCCTACTCTGAACCGAGATTTCTGGCATCAGCGGGACGCTTCCTAGAACTGACTACGGCACAAAGTACTATAATTGACATTTGTAATAAAAAATTGTAAATTAAAATTAAATAGATATGTAATTGATTGTATTGACTAAAAGCCTACATGTTTGGCGTTAGCTGTAAGTGTTGGTTTGTAAATGAATGAATAAATAAATAAATAAAAATAAATACAATTATTATTTTTAACTTAATATTGTATTTGTATAACATGATATTATACTAGAGGCCTATTCTAAATTTAAAAACATTCCCAAAAGTGCGAATGTTATTTAACAAAGGTAGTCATTATCAATAATGTAGAGTATCCAACTTTAACGGTAACATGTGAAATTCGCGGCAACGATCTCATAACTCAGTGTCTAACCGCTTCACAATTCACCGCACTGCGCCTTATACACCAGCGCGCACACTACCCCACCATTATATCAATGTTGCTCAACTATATAGATACCAAACAAAATAAGAGTGGTAGCCATTTTAGCAGTTCGGGCGGCACAACACAGGTTGATATTAATCAATTGATACACTTCAGCTTTCAGCCGGTAAGCAGTCTTATGTCGTGCAACACTATACGATAAAAAAGCTGCGCCTAAGCCAACAGATTTTACTAGGTCGGTAGCCAGTCAAGATGACTTTAATATGAATATCCAAAAGATTTTCTATCCTATTTTTATCTATAATCCTTAGAATGTTAACGATATTATTTGAGATATTATTATTCATTCATATGAGTGGAAGTAGATTGACGAAAATAATTTATAAATCTCATGTAAATACGTTAATAATGGGCAGGCCAAATTGGAGACATCCTCAAGAAAGCTAGGTTGCCTAGTGCCCATAACCATAGAGCTTGTATGAAGAGAATTGTAAATGTGAAGGAAGCGAGGGAGTTGTGTCAGGATCATGGCAAGTGCCTATCAATATTGGAAAAAGGCGTGACAATTTGATTGATTGATTGATTATTATTCATAAAAAGTATATTAAGGAAAATTGTAATATTTATTATTGATATAATAAATTTATTATTTTGTATTAAAGTAACTATACAACGCATATGTTAATTCATAAATAAAATTATTAAATAATAATTGGATTACTCTCAAGTCACGTTAGTTCCGTTTTTCACTTGATAGAGTCAACGTTTAACAATGAATATTTCAATATGAATATAAAATGCAAAGCTATTTATCTAATGTAACCCATTTTGCACAACAACAAAGGGAAGCCATTTGTTAGGTTATCTTTTATGTCATAGATGAACAGCCGTGATTACTGTCAGTGCAGTGGCTGGATTTGGCAATTCAGGTTTGAAAGAACGTTGCCCAATAACATTTTGAAAATAAAACAAATTAATTAAAGTTTGTGTATACATTCACTATAGCTTTATATCACGTTTATAAAAAAATCAACGTATCGAAATTACGCCAAATTATGACAAATATTATACAAAAAGTGTTTCGCCACTTTCTGTGACCGGCACAGTGATGACAACCGAAACATCCTTAAATGGAGTCGTATTATTCAGTTAACAGTTTTTAACATCTCTTACGTATGCAAACGCACCTTTCAATGACATAGTGTCGGCGACTGAAACAACCGACAAGTGGAATGCTTCACCAGCCCATATGTTCTCTCCATCCCATAACGGTGGATCCTTGAAGCAATGCGTGAAGAAGCACTTTTGGCTGGCATAGTGACGGCGACTTAGACAACCCAAACTGAGTTGTTTTTTTTTAGGTGGAAGAGCAAGTCGAGGTCAGAGGTTGTCATAATAAAATAAAAACATATCCCCAGAGAGATATATATCCATATATGCAGAGAGTGCAAAAGTTGAGCAACAAAAAGCCACTGTAGGTAATATGCGTGACATAAAAAATTAAGTTAATTTTAATAGTAAATTAAACAGCTTTGTAACTTTTGTCACTAATTCCCAACAAAGTTTCATGAGAATCTCGTTTGTTCCGCTCGCTGGCGTCAAACACCCGCGATGGACATTGCATACTTAGTGGCACCACTGCTCCGCGTAATAGTGTACTTGAGCATATTTACTTTAGCAGGCGCTTTAATATAATCTGTGCATTCAAATGTGTATAGCACGACCTGCACACAAATGAATGTCTGCCAACATCAGTCGCGTCCACTATGCCGGATAAGGAGAATAGCAGCAATTTCCTGTTCGAGCCGACTGACTAGGGTGTAGCGGACTACGCCTGAATGTGTAGTCTTACACATACAGGTGTAGGTGTGTACATTACCGCTGTATGTAGCGGACTACTTACAGCGGACGCAAATAGCGGATCACATTTTATTTAAATTATTTATTAAATGTAAAACTATCTTCTACATTTTAATATTTTCGTATGTTAACACTCAACCAAGTCGTAAAACTAAATTAACTTCAAATTCAAAAGTTCTTTCAAAAACGACGGATTAGTTGAAATAGCCAAAAATTTAAATGAATAATTTGTGCAAAATAAGCATTTCAATAACCGTAAAGGGAGTTATTTATGAAAAAGCTGAACAAAAGTTGTTTGAATAGGTTTTCTGTTTGTCGGTGGAAGTTTCACCAGCATGCATTTTTACACCCCAAAGTTAGGGCTTTTTGCCTATTATTCGGAATTCCACTCTTCCTTTATTCTGCTTCATTAAAATGCATTTACTTTACTTTTGTTGCTAACTCTCGTCGTGCACTCTTTCGTGTGTGTAAAGTGCACTTTTAAATAAATTTGTGAACAAAGTACAACATGTTTTATTAAATAAATGGATTTTAAAACATATCATATTCAATTGGTTCTAAATTATTAAACATTCTTTATGGCATTTTATTTTATTAGAAAATTGTATGCTACTAACTAGCATGGATTTTATAGAATGTTTAATCAAATGGGGAGCGAGTGAAAGGATAAAACGACCCAGGATAAGTGAATTTGAGCAAAGGCGACCGTGGTGTAGTGGCAGTGCAATGGTTACCAATGTATCTTTGATATGTGTACTTTGGCTGTCCTGTATACATGCACTTTAGTAGCTTAAAATAGAAATGTAAATAAAAAAAAAATAAAAAAATCAGGTTTAATAAAAACATAGGTCAATATCAAAAGCATTATGCATGTAAAGGAAGCGAGACAGTTGTATCAGAATTATTGTAAAAAGTGGATCTCCGTTGGCCGTTGTTCCTCTCGGAAGCGTGAAAAAGCACCTCTACCAGACGGTAGTGACGGCGACTGAGACTGTCGTAATCCAAGTCGTCGAGTTATTGTTCTCGCCTTGCTCGCCATTGGGTAAAACGAGGACAACAACGATGAAAATTTAAAAAAAGGACAATAAATGTAAAAAGGTTGCTAGAAATATCTTTTAAGTATTAATTCGCTGCAGTTTTCTATACAGTTAGTTAACTAAAACAAACAATGTCTAAATCCCAGATGTTGTCACATTGCACCAAATAAGATTAGTTTTTCCACCCTTCGGAATAATTTTACACCCCCGCCCCCGTCGCCGCTAATTCACTTATGACGTCCCCAAACAGACAAATCAAATATTAATTTGACGTTTCAAAGGATATAAATGAATTTAGGTTTTTTATCTATTGCTTATCGCTTTGTTAAGTCTCTTTGTGGTCGACGCGACGTAAGGAGGGTACGTTCATAATATTACACATACTATTGGGAAATTGCATTCCATTGTAATTTAATTTACTATATTAGCAATAATAAAAATAATATGTTTTATATACTTACATAACATCACATATATTTATATTAGGCGTGATGATTTATTGATTGATTGATATTTATAAATAAGTATGATAATGACACATTTATGAAAAAAATATTCTAGCGTAACATATTATATATAGTGGTTTCTTAATTATTATATATTTCAACAAGTATCTATAACATTGTAATAAAAAATCATTTTAAAATATACATCAGATACTACTATTATTTTAACCAAAGTACATATATCTAAGATACATTGGTACCAGTGAGTGGTTTCGAACCCGTGCTCTCGGCTTGCGTAACCATTGCACTGCCACAACACCACGGTCGCCCTAATTATAATTAATATTTTTTTAAATTATTTTGCTTTCTTATATGCCATTTTTAAATAGTTTAAGATGAATTCTACTGTGATGGATTTTCTGCTTTATAAAAGGCAACATAGAAAAATGACAAAGTCACAATCATAAGTCACAATGCATCACCAAAAAGGGGTGACAATCAAAATGCCTTTTTAACCCTCGCAAAACTTTAATCCAATTAATCAACGGATTATCATCCAATTCATAACTCTCATGCAAAATTATAGATACATTACTGCTTCTATTTCAGAATAATCTGTTGCCTTATTAGTAAGACGAGCAATGTACGTTGATATTTTTAATTATGTCGATAGGCGCGTGCCATTAGGCAAGGGTTGCGGTTACTCGTTTGAGTGACGTGAATGAATGAAAAAAGTTATCCCTTAGTTTAAGGGTGGCCTGGACCCGCTATTATAATGGACCCCTTTTCACAATACACATTTGACACGTGAAAAAAAAACATTGATAAAGTTATTTCGATAAAAAAGTATTAATATTATAAGTATGCAGAGGTTTTCGGAAGTATTGGTGTCCGTTGTCAACTATTTAATATGAGGAAACCATCAGAGAAAATGTTTTATTATAATTCACCATTTACACAGCAAAATAACCCATATTTTATTGCATTAAATTGCAATAAAATATGGTAAATTGGATAGAAAAAATTACGAGTATACATCTATAAACTGAACCCGGGCTCGAATCCGGCGTACATTGCCGGCTATTTATCAAATTATTTTTTAATTTCACTAACATACCAATTTCTGCAGTAATGGTACCAACTTAACCACATCTAATGTTATCAGATTATAAAGGAATTATTGTGATTTTCATAACGTGATATAAGTGACCTGTTTAATCAATGAATTAGTGTTCGGTTAAGTGTTAAGAGGTATTACGGCTGGATGTGTCACTGCGAATGATTGGCGCAATGAATTATGTAAATGTGTGAGTGATTAGTGTAACCAACAGTGTGAATTAATGAATACGAGTTGGTGAATGAATATATACACGCATAAATGAAATAAATATACAAATATAATAGAAAATAATAAACTCACTCCCTAATTTCTAAAGATATAGGCAGAGACAAAGGAGTGACTGAAGGAGCTTTCTTCACATCCACAATTCTCTTCATATAAACTCTACTATTATGGGCACTAGGCAACCCAGTTTCCTTGAGGATGTCTTCGATTCGGTTCGAGATCACCCTCCTAGCTCTGCCTAAATTAACATCCACATCAGATTGATAAATTTCTTTAAAAATAAAAGAATATAAAATACAAGCGCTCTATGGTTGACAATTTAACTCATGTTCCGCGCCAGTCCGATTAAAACTTTTGAATAAATATTTTTAACCTAATTTATAACTACGAGCATAAAATTATGGCAAGAAATAATTCCGAAATGTAATAATATAAGTAATTGTATTATTAACAAATGGTGTAATAAATGTGATTGTAATTGTATAAAACACATAATTTATGAATTCCAATGGCCAAAATGTTCAGACACAATCAGGTGCAGGGAGAAGAGTTTAGTGATGTAGATATTAAAGTTAAGATTAAATCCCTTTTTTGCGAGAACATTATTTGTTTATTATATTTGTCATAAATTTATCATAATGGACTTCCTATCAGGGTAACCTTCGTTACATATGGTGCACTTTGGGCCGACCGCGTAACTCAATGACAATGACAATGAGCTTCAAAATTATAATTGCGACCGCGTAACTTTATGTCAAATAGGAATTTCATTGTCATTACTATTGAAGTTGCGCGGTCGGCCTCCTGACTTCGGATTATCAGATGTCCATGCTAATGCTTTTTCAATGAGCTATGCAGTGTGCTATTCAGACGTATAACTCACAATAAAATTAGAAACACCATAAATTCACATACCTACCTATTAACTATATTTTTATATATTAGAGTAACTTTACCACCAAAAATCTCAATTAAATTGGTCGTTTGTAATAATTGCACATCACTAAGAGCTTTAGAAGTATTCGCATCCCTTTGTAGCGAAATGCTAATGATTTCCTCTCATTCTGCAAACCATTTTAATGTAGGTACCTAACTACTATAAATTTAATGAGGATTTTGAACTCCTATCCCACTACAAAGGAATATATTGTCTACAGACAGAGCGTTATAACAAATCATTTTATGAAATAATATTTTTTTGCGTGTTAATATAACAAAAACCAAATAAACGCAATAGTAAGACGCATATTTTTATTTTATAAACTTTGTGCGCGCAAAACCCCCGCATACCATTTTCTATTCAATATAAACAAATTATAAATAAGTTCAATAAAATTTAATAGCAAATATGTAAAAGTGTACCTAAATTCTGCCTAACTATATCGAAATTTGTTCGCATAGCAGCCGTGAATATATAAAGTTGCCATCAAATTACGTTCACCTTTCGTGACGTAAGGGGATTTAGGAAGTTGTGTCGAAAATTGGTAAAGTGTTAGGTACGCGGTTTGTCTGCTAACGCCACGATATTACATAAGTTTTGTGTAATTCAGTTTTGGAGTTGTTCGATTTATTTCCTCTGATTTTTCCTCCGAAATAAGATTACGTTCAGTTTTCCCATTATAATGTTCAACCGGGTTTCGACAACTTCATGGCGAACTTCATTCTTATTATACAAATTTCACTCTAAAAACAAAATACATACTAACATTTTATCGACCGAATTGACAGTCGAACTGAACAAGTCAGCGCGTCGCTTCTTCGTCAAGTAATCGACAATTGGAATAATTCGCCATTATTCCTGTTTGTGTTGTACATGTTTTTTCTCCATCGCATAACCTTAGAACTTTCAAGTGAGTTTTCTATCAAGAGGTCCACATTTTTGTATAAAGTCGTTATTTAATAATAAATATTAATATATTATATGATATTTAGTTTGTTTTGTGGTGATTTTAATACAGATTACAGTTGATTTTATCGAATATCAGTGAGAGATAACAAATTCTAGTTTTGTTTTTTTAACAATAGTTGGGCAGATTCATTTCTATTACATTCCAATTGCAATTGCAAACTACGCTCGAATATTATTCTTTTTATATTATTTTGAGCGACAGGCGTATTTTGTAATGGTTCATGACATTTAATCGCGTCGCACCAAGGGAATGTTTTTATTATAAATAATAAAATGTTTATGTACTTATACTAATCTCTTATCGCATTTAAACTGTGTCATACATAAAGATTATTTGGGATATTAAAAATTACGTGACTAAATTTAATATTTTTAAAACAAATTAATATAATACGAATGTAGTGTAATATTTGTGTAAATAATTAAATAATTGCAATTATAATATTTAAAATAAATACATATATGTATCCTGATATTTAAATTCTAGAGAGTTCAATAATTTATCTTGTCTTTTATCTGTCTCTATTATTAAGTATAATAGAGCCAATAAATGAATGAATCAATCAATCCAATTGTCACGCCTTTTTCCCACAAGGATAGGCAGAGACAATGTAGCGCCACTTACCACGATCCTTACACAGCTCCCTTGCTTCCTTCACATTCACAATTCATCAATCAATTCCGCAATATATCCAAGCACAAACTTATTTATTTAACTTAAAGAGAAATGTCTCAAAACATAAACAATGAATTAAAGTGAACCACAAAATGTGTGATGTTTTTCTGAACCCCCCAAAAATCACCCCATTCATTCATTCAAGTGTCGTGTGTGTTCTGTGATAAATGAATTGAAGTGCCCTCCTTATGCATGTACACCTAAATTACTACGACTTAAGCAATACACGCATTCCATTCATTTTTTATTATATTTAAAATAAAGTTTTTAACTACACGGATTAAAGGCGCCCGTGGTGTAGTGGCAGTGCAATGGTTACGCAAGCCGATACGATACAAGCACTTTAGTAGCTTAGTATAGAAATGTATAATAAAAAAAACATATTCGAAGGTGACCCAGATTTAATTGAAGGATACTCTTAATAAAGCAGTATTCATGGCTTCTATGGTTGCTTTTAGAGTTATTTTATTTTATTCCTTAATGCAATATATCCATTCACATGTATAATTTTCATTATATTTTTTTTAATACGGTATAAAAAGCAATGGTTCAATTAAATGTCTTTCGTGAAAATAAAAGTAGAGAAAAGAATAGCAGTTTTTTTAGCAAAGTACACTAATGTTATATTTCTTGTTAGACAAAATTGTGTTATCATATGTACTCGTAAGTTATTTAAATAAAAATATTGTACTAAAAACAGAAAATTGTTCTAAACAAAGTACAAATAATACGAGTACTACTTTTTTTGTCTTTTTAAAAATTTTAAACGAACAAGACGCTGGAAAAAGGGGTTTTTATTTAATAAATGTCCGTCAAAGGGAAAACCTCTTGTATTCTTTTTCCTTAGAAAGTAACGCTTATTTTACGAGTGCTATGATAACAAAAAAAGATTGATGGCGTCCTCACGCACAATCGTCACGAGAGAGTGCAATCAAATAGGATTTTATTATTCGTATAATATATTTTTGAAATGAGTAGAGTAAATTGATTTTTGAATTATGTACTACAACATATTATGACCGCACTCCTCTTAATGTTAAGATACAATGCGGTCAACAGCATTGGTGTCATTTTACATTCGAGTGTATATTGTAAGTTTGCGTATTATTCACTCTACAAACGCGTATTGTAGCAAAGATGCCAATAGTCCAGAGACTATTTTCAAGCAGATTATGTGAGAAGCTTAACACCATGAAGTAGAGTTCCTAGATGAGCTTGAGGGTTAGCGGAATAGAGCCAGGCCGGCATAGTGGATATACGAGTGCTGCTTGCAGACATAGGGTGCATTTGTAAATATAGCCTTTGACCATCATCATTAGCCAGAAGAAGAGGTCCACTGTTAAAGATAGGCCTCTCCCTTAGAATGCCATTCCGAACGATAAAATGCCAGCTGCATCCACCGGTTATTGGTGCTTTTGACCATATGTCGTAATATAAAAAAAACTGTTTAAACCTTTACACCTCTCGGCTTCATGTTATATAGAGTCGTTTACATCGTTTTCAATTACAACACGCAGCTACAACTGTTATTTATTTATAATAAATAATAAATAAATACGGACCTATTTAATATAATGTTATATATTTATAATAAATAATAAATAAATACGGACCTATTTAATATAATGTTATATATTTATCATAAATAATAAATAAATACGGACCTATTTAATATAATGTTGTCTGCAAACAATTCCACACAATATTTAGCTCATTACCGCAAGCGTCAAAAACATAATTTCGCGTTGCCAAGTGAGTTTTCCTTATTTCCCGCGCACTTCAATAATGGCGGATGTTTTCCCGCCTTTGGATTGCCTATTGTCAGGATTGGTTTATTGTTTTTAAGGAGAAGGCATTAGGAGAAAAATGTTAAATTAAAATGTTCTATTGTAACAATGTATAAAAGTAAAGAGATATTGTTTTTGCTTATTCGACATTTTCATTTCAGGAGTTTTAAAGCTATTTTGGATATTTGAACGCATTACTCTGACATAATGGATGTTTTTTATAGGTTATTTCAGGTTGTTTTGTGAATAATTATTGTATACTCTTCAGTTATTGAGTGTGCAACTTGTACATAATTATATCTATACATACACGTACTCAATGTATATGATTGTATAATGATAATGAAGTACAGCCAACAAAATATTGGGAAGATGACAAAATTTGAATGAAAGAGTAGGGTCTACAAATCAATCACGGAACTCTTGGCGGATATTATAAAAGTTTAATTTTCAACCCAATGTTGGTGATATATCTGTGGTCAGGAAATAATGTTGGCTTTATTATTAATTCATTAAAATTCGTTATATATTTTTTATGTTTTTGATCGAATTTATCGATTTTATTCAATTATTTATAACAATAAAAGTAAAATTGTTGGCAATATGAAACTTGTTCATATCTACAGGCAATTTCTTTTGTGTTGTTACGGCTTATGCACGCCGGCCGATGTTAAGCTGCACTCCAGCTGCATCAGGCTTTAGATCCAAGAGTAGATAAGACAGCTGTAAATATATGTTTGCGATGTGCAGTCCTACCTACTATGCCGGTCTAGCTGAAATCAGTGCAGTCATAGCAACAGGAGGAGCGTAATGGTTATCACACAAGTCCGTTACGCGGAAAGTCCCGGGTACGATGCCCAGTCGAAGCAAATAATATATTACAACTATACGATAACTACATGTTAAAGAAGCAAATATTTGCTCCGGGTTTGTTAGTCAAACACCCTTCACACTTTACATTTTTTAAAATGTTACAAAAAATATTCTTTATTTCGGTTTAAAATTTACGTGACATAAATTCATAATTAAAAAATGCGTTTTTAAGCTTATTCTATTAACCTCTACCTCTCGGTCCTCTTACATGGAAATATTGTGATACGTGAAAAATCACCTTGGATATTTCAGTCGTCGGCACTCTTGGACCTCTATCATGCTTACCATCAGGCAGGCCAAGGTAACACGTTGAGACACAACAAAAAAAATACCAAAGCTCTGTTTATCTCAATCTTTATCATTATAGTATTATTTATCTTTTGTATTTATGGACACCGTGGTTGTTTTGATTGACCGGCGCGCCTGGGGAGTGCACACTTCGCCCGGTAATCCGGATCAAAGTGACTTTAGCTCATACTAATATCTTCATTGTAATCTATATAGAGCGGTTATTATTTGCTTTCATTTAGATTAATTAAAATAGTGTCAAATAGTGTAAAATAGTGTGTGATTAATTAAAATAGTTTTAAGTCACTTTAAATATGTTTAAAGTGACTTAAAACATATTTTATCCAAAGTGACAAATAACCAAAGCTATAACATAACCGAAACGTTGGTAAAGTAGCTTGGTATAGAAATGTTATTAAAAATCTGCACCAAGCGTTAAACAATTCAAAAATATATGAAGTTAATTTATAAAATTGTATAATGTATGAGCTCTATATAAATCATAAAATCACCTTCGAAGAGATCTGAAGAAATTGTAGGACCTTTCTTTTTTTGAGAATAAAACGAAGTAGGCCGATAAATTGGAGGGTGATTCCCTGACTACCCTCCGTCTTAAATTACTCTATATGGGTACAAGTTTTTGTCTACTATCGGTGAAATTCGGCAGGAGGAGGGCTCCGTTCAGGTGACAGCCTTTATTTTTGGGCGCCCTTTTATATTCTGCCAAATGCAACAAGGGGAAACTTCGGATGACACTTTTTATAAATATAAGGGTAAATTAAAACAAAACAGTCAAACTAAAGAATAGTTTTATTATATTAATAGAAATTAATAAACCGTGGTATTTCTGTCGGAACTTAGGCATAAAAAATGTTAGATAATGTTTGTGCAATGGTTACGCTAAGTGAAAGCACGGATTCTAAAACACATGCGGTGCAATGTGTCTTTCATATAAGTAAGTACAACCAAGCACTTTGGTAGCTTAATATAAATAATTTTTAATTTATCTTTTGTAGATATTTTTTAGGCCAGCTTAGTGGACGCGACTGATAAGTAGATAAATAAATTAAAAAAAACCTAATAAAAATTGTCATTACAAGTTGTCATCTACTATAGTCATTGGTTATCTCAAGTTGGAGATTTGCGACCGTTCGTAGAAGAGCTCACGTTTTGTTCAAATTTATGAAGTTTTAAGTTCTCTCTCTCCCCTCATACGCAGAACAGAGTTTTATTATAATTAGATCACATTAAACCAACGCCATTTTGCAACTTTTAGATACTTACGGTCACACAATTTATTCATTATTACTCATATTTTATGTAGGTGAAAGAAAAAAGGCAGATATATGCTCATGGTCTGGTTGTTTATATGGAGTGGTAGCCATTTGCCCATTCTGCTCATATGTGGTACTACCACCACTTTCAAGTGTACAGACTGTTAAGTGACCTAGTCGCATTTCAGGATCAACTTGAAAGTTGCCGGTTTCAACTTGACCAGCATTTTTAACTGTAGTAGAATTCTCCTGTATTCATGGATCGCACACCAGCTAACATTAGGCCTAATATTGTACTAATATGTGGAGCCAGCATACATTTAGTAATATAAAGCAAATTGGCATGTTCTCTTTCATACTCAATTTCCTTTAACAATGACCGGGAACCGAACCGTATACCTCCAGTAGGACTAAGCCGGAGCAATTTAAATGTAGAGGGTGTTTGTAAAGAACACTTTAGGGTGGTCAGGATTTGCAGGGTGTCCAAAAAGGAAGCGAATAATAGAGCTAGAGTCGCAGCCCCTAAAGAGGATTACGGATACTTATCCCACTGGCGAATTCCAAAGGGATTTACAACTCAATTGTTGTTCTATACCTAATATTGAAAAGAGTACTTAAAATATATAATATATCTATACTACTAAAATACTGGTGCTGTTATGTTATTATACAAGTAGTGTCTTTAATATTAAGTTTTACTTTAGTGGCTTTAAGTGTCTCGTATCTATGATACTGTCACATACGAGTATATTACCTCACATAAACTGGTTATACTTTTTTTTAATATTGTATAATTGCCAATATTTAAATGCAATATTTGCAATAATAAAGTGTTTGTAATTTCAAAACAAGTAAACAGTATTATCATATATTTATATTACAGCTTATGACAGCACCCTGCCTGATGTTAAGCTGGAGTGTGATCCAAGAATGGAGGCGACAGCTATTACAGCCAAATGGCCTGTATAGTGACGACAACTGACGCAGCCGTGAGCTGAATCGTTTTTTTTTTCAGTCGTCGGCGAATTTGAACTTCCCATTCCCATCAGGCAAGTTTAAGTCAGATATCGAGTCTTGATATAAATGAAAAAAAAAAGAAAGTATGAGTCGCGTCCTATTTCTTAATGCTTTTCCATACTTAAATGGTGTATTTATTAGTTTGTAAATAAATTAACTACTAGTTACTTAATACTTATATCTGTTAATGTCTGTTTGTTGTTACGTCGTAATGGTATTTTTTTGTGAATGTTATCAATTGTGAGCATTTAGTTTGCTTCAACAATGGCAACGTTTCACAAAATTGTATTGTTATTAAAGTTTTGCGGCGGCGACGTCCATTGCAGGCAACAGGATTTTATTTGTCAAGTGGCATTTAAAGAATTCTCTAAGCATTTCTTTTATACACTCCAGTGCAAAGTTATTGGTACTTTTATATATATGTATTGTTAACACCGTGGCGGTGGCGAAAGTGGTCGGCGCTCATGGATCTCCACTGATAAGGCTGGTCGAGGTCAAATTATGTCCAGTCATGAGATAAACATAATTTAAAGTGAATGACGATCTAGAGAGATTAATTATACGAGAGTCATAACTAAAAGAAACTTAATAAAACAGCAATAGTTTTATTAACCCAGATTAGTTTAAATAGGTAAACATGAATATAAAACGAAATATATTAATTGATAATAACTGTGAATCAAATTGTGTGTAATTGCACTTGTAGGATAAAGCACATTCAAATGAAAGCCTAAACATGGAAATTATGTAATAAAACTATATATGATATATAAATGGTGTTTGTATTTATTGTTGTAATTGTGCCCGTGAGTGTATTATATTTCCCGCTTGTTATATTGTCGTCGGTGTTCCTTTCTCACCGATGTTTGTGTTACATTTAATCCTCTCAAACGAAACACACTTCACAACAAATATTATAAACAACATTACATTTTTTTTCTCTTTTTTTAAAGTTGTTAAGTAAAAATTATTTAGTTACCTTGCAGTGTAAATACATAGTTAAATTATTGATCAATCCTATTAATGGTAGTGTTTTTAATTATTGTAGTAAATATATATCATGAATTGTACTATTGGATTGGCTAAATGGAAATAAATAAATTATACTTTAATACTTTTATCGTACATAGTAATTTATACTGTTAATTTTAGTTAAAACGCATTTTTAAAATCTCTTAATGATTAGGCGAGTCTAATGATAAGATTTTCTCATCACCTTCGCATACTTTACACTCAGCATAGTCACCACGGCATCATCCTTTTATAGTCGTCTGCACTCTTAGATCTCCTCTTGATCCAGTGACATTAGTCATAAATGTTGGAAATACATAGATAATATTGAAATGTAGTAAAATTCAGTTTTTTGTAATATTAATGTAAACAGGAATTCTTATATTATTCAATTATTATAATTTTATTAATATCAGATGGGCTGGCATATTGTACGCTAAGGATGTTGGAGCACTCTCCAGCCTAACCTTAGGTAGGGTGCTTTAATAGTATGTCGCACGTAGATAGATATTTATGTAAAACAACGTGTGTATTGTATATCATATAAAATGACAAAAAGTGTTTTAGTGAATCAGAGTGAATGAGTTAGTTGTAAAGTTAATCTTAAATAGAATAGCCACTTATTATTCACGGCGCGTGCTACAAAGGGGGTGAGCAGAAGTCGTTATCTAAAAGAGATGTCAACAACAAAACTTTATTGTTATACTGCTTTTTAGAAAAAGTATCGCGTTCAAAAAGGTTTTTGACTAATGTTTTTGAAATGTCTGCATTTAATTGCCTTTTTTTTGTCCACCCTCCCTCTAACCACTAATGATATTTTAATTTATACAAAATGTAATTATAGATATGATTGGCCATCAAGCCTCCCATTGTCTTCTTACAGCACTCTTTTACACTCATGGACCGCACTCAAGCAGCTAGACATCATCTAGCTCATCATAAGCTGTTGAGCTTTTTTATTATTACGACTTAACATACGCCAGCACCCCGCCTGATGTTATGCTGGAGTGCGATCCACCAATAAAGGTGTACGATGTACAATAATTATATTAATTAGCGATGACGTTGCGGCCAGCGACCTCGCGCCCTAGATACAATTATTGTACTGTTCAGAAGGTGACTGCTACTTGCAGGTTAATAACTGTAAGTAGCAGTCACATCCACTCTGACGATCTAGTTGGAACCGGCAACTTACAAGCTGATCCTGAAGCGCGACTAAGTCACTTCACGGTCTGTATACTTGTAAGTGTACTACCCCTAATCGGCACTAAATCCTAAGAGGGAGCAGATATCCTTCTCTTTTTTCCTCTTAATAATTAACAAATTATAAAATGGTACAGTTAAAAACAATGGAATATTCCACCGGAATTCAAACCCGGGACTTGATGTAACAAATCTGGTAAGGCAAGCGATTTAAATGTCACAGACTACTTACACATCAGCTGTGTTAATATTTCAAACTTTGATGATCATTCTTTTGGAGTAAGATGATTTACCACTCATTGGCTTATCCATCATCATAGGAGTTCTTTCTATATTTGCATGCTCTGCCTAATATTAAATTGGAGTAATAAATAATGCGCAGGCAGACATATGCCGCCATTGTATAGTTGGTTGTTGTGTGCATAAAAGTGCACGCGGCCAACATCTACAAATGATTGGCAAAGTTCACAGCTGAAGTGGTGAACGCAGCGTTCGTGTAACTTGTGTGAGATGCAGCACTTTCAGCAGTTTCAGCAATGCCACAAGTTAATTAAACTCCTAAGTTGTCTAATATACACAAACACACACGCTCGTTATACATTATGCAAATGTTTAGTTATACATATATACTCACTTGTGTGTGGTTTAGTTTAAGTTACAGTGGAATTATTTATTTTATACTTGCACGAATATAATTATACGTTATCTTTATATATTTCTTTTATATGTCCGTGTGTGACTGAACTCCTAAACAGTTGGGCTGATTTTAATGATTTTTGTTTGTGTGTTTTTAACTGGGTTAAGATTCCCTGATCCAACATTGGATTGGATTGGACCAGGTTTGTAACGCTAAAATAGTTAGCGCTACCTATCTAAAAAAGAAGGCCCAAGTCCAAATTTTTAATGGATTATGCTCCTAAATAATATAATTTAAAAAAACTGTATATTATATTCATTTTGTAAACGAGTTAGCTAATGTTAATATTACATATATATACTCCATATTTGTATACAAGTCAAACTAAATTACCTAAAACATATTTATTGCTTGTCTAAAATACCTACGTAATACGGTAGAAGTTTACGTGAGCTGTAATATATATATTGTGTAGCATAGAACAACTGTAAAATGCGTTTTAAACCTCTTACGTATCCTTTATTATCGAAGTTTATACTCGTATTCGGAGTTGGGAGAACTCTATAAATTCTAATAAAATCTCGCTGTAAAACTAGAATGTTTTTAATAAAAATATGCACTATCTCCCCAACGAAGCAACCGACAGACAAAAACTTCCAGTTGACGGGCCGCGCTAATAAAATTCACCATTTTATTGCGACCGTTGCATGCCTTACAGTTCTTCTATGAATATATATATTTATATGTAAATTATGTTCATTAACTGTGCTTATATGTCTTCCGATAATGAATAATAATATGGATGCGTTGATTGTTTCAGTGGAAATCACGATGGGGTGTCGTCACAAAACTGTCACCAGCTGCAGGTATGTTCACTATTATGTTATGATTTAAATAATGACTCATAATAATAATGACAATAATAATAATAATAACAGTATATTCAACTCAATATACACAGTCATGTATTGTAATAAACTGACAGATTTTATTATTATAAAATGTTATATATATTACAAAAAATAAAATTAATTAAATATTCATAAATTATTGTATAAATTGGTGGATAAAAAAAACTGGACGGAAAAAAATGTTACTTATTTTTATAGTAACAGTTGGAATATGCCCGAAAAATAATAAATTTAATTACTTTTACAAATTAAAGTAAAAAAATATTTTATTGTAACAATTATTTTTAGAAGTATAACATACAATTAAGAAATCATTACTTTTTGGCCCAATTTTTAAAATATAAGTTGACGTTTTCTGCGTACAGGCGGATACCTTTCTCGGTTTTGTGGTCGTCGTCGAGCTATTGGATATTAAGTAAGTCGTGGTCATTTATTTATTTATTAAGGTTCAAAAACAGATCCTTACAACTAAACATACATTAGTAAAACAAAAACAAATTTCCAAGATTTATGTAAGTTCTACAACTATTGAACACAGCATGCTTTAATTTGTATAGATGATAATTTAAGTTATAATACAATTTCACTTTTTGTTTATACATCTATATGTGAATTAATTCGCGCCAGATTCTTAATAGAGGGCAGAGAGCAGTGAAATAAATCCAAAGATTTGCAATTTGTGTTATATGCTTTAGATAATCGTTGTAAAGGAGCATGGCTACCAACATTAGTCATATGTGACATCTCATAAAAAAAGGATGTGAATAAACAAGACAAGATCAAGATGCAAACCTATCGAAACGTCGAAATAATAAAATAAAATAGTAAAATCAAAACCAACATAAATGCGATAGTAAACCCTATAAAATTTGTTTAATTCATTAAGACAAGATCAAGTTTAAAAATCTCCGAGG
The DNA here is from genome assembly GCA_905220615.1 of Tinea trinotella. Classification (NCBI taxonomy): domain Eukaryota; kingdom Metazoa; phylum Arthropoda; class Insecta; order Lepidoptera; family Tineidae; genus Tinea; species Tinea trinotella. The sequence continues at coordinate 186,615 of HG992320.1, read as the reverse complement.
TACATTGGTAGAATATATCAAAACTCACAACAAATAACTAATAGCCCAATTAGATTTAAAAAGAAAACTTATTTAAGAATGCTGGTAATGTTAAACCAATAAACTTTAACAACAATCCTAATTAACATCAATGTCAGATAAAAAAAACCTGAATCGCGTTATATTAATGACACAATCGTAAAAACAACAGCTAATTATTTAAAGCTGAATTAATGTTCGCGTAAAACAATTTCCTGTGAAAGGCAAAACGAACATTATTTTTTAAGGCACTTTACACTCTTTTGTTAAGCCGTTACGACTTCCACCACTTACATTAATACTCTTAGAAGTGATTACAATTCGTAGTAGATTCAATATCGGTTCAATTACAAAAAAGCACTGTCTGTTAACATGACAAAACGAGTGGTTAATTCAGTAAGTCCCGAATATAAATTATAGAATAGAAATTACGTGGGTTTTTACTAATAAATACAAATGGAATACAAGTGTTCTCCCCTTTCCATAGTCTGAGATAGCGTGAAGAAGCTCCTCATGCTACGGCTGAAGTAGCCGTAAAATGAATCAAATTTAACAGACGTCGACGTTCTTGGACTTGCCCTTTCTTACGAGTACTATATGAAAAGTCGCGGTCTGATGTTGCGTCTCTATATAAAAACGAAACAATATGAAATAATATTCTTACATTCTAAAATATTAAATTATGATAATTAATTTGTAATAAATGTGTATAACAATGTTTAAATAAAATGAAAGTTTAAACAAGAACGTTCTGAAACTGTTATGGTTTTGTACGTGATTGTGAAAAGAATGGTGTAACAAGCTTCGTGTTAGATTCATAAGGGTAGATATGGTCGAAGGCGATGGTCGGAGGTTCTACAATTGAGGTGCGATTCAATCTATTATATTAGCAATAAATTATATAGATACAAAAAATTATACCATCTCGCATTTTTCGTAGTTAATGTAATGTGCATATATCGTTACGACTCAATTCTCACGGAGATAGGTAGAGACAATGGAGCGCTATTTTTTATAATCCGGACACTTCTTCACATTCACAATCCTTATTTTTATTTATAAACTCTTTATTGCACAAAAATAAGGTACATAGGCGAGCTTAATGCCTTAGGCATCCTTCTTTTACAATCTCTATGTTTATAGATATTATGATCCCCTTTATTCATGGACTGCACTCCCGCTTTACATTAGGCAGGGTGTTGTCATACGTAATATCGAAAACAAATTGAATAACAATAATTTATTTTGAATGCACATCGCAATATTATTAATAATATCATTATGCTATTAATGGCAACTGTTACTTGGAAAAACTGAAAGTTGCATTTCCATTAATAGCAAAAGTATATAATTAAATTGGTGTTTGTGTGCGCGCATTTTAAAGTATTAAAATTCACGAATTCACCCCCACGACGACGACGACGGCCGCCTAATACCCATATCTTACACGTTGGGGGAACCGGGGCAATAAATAACGGGAACAAATTAAAAAGTCCGAGGGTCCGTTATTGCACGTTGCATGGATACCGGAACTATCTCTCACACAATGCTTTCGTGTGTCTGTGATCAGAGTATGCAAAATTATTGTTTAATTTGAATATTTTATTAAATATAATAAGTAATATCTATTGGTTTTTGTACATTAATGCAACGCTAAAGATTAATGCTCTATTCTTCTGTATTTTGATTAGTTTATTAAAATTATATAAATTATTTATTCAAACCTATTTCCCACAAGGATAGGTAGAGACAATGAAGCGCCACTTGCCACGATCCTGACATAACTTCCCCGGTCAGTTTCCCTCACAGCCACAATTCTCTTCATACAAGCTCTACGGATATGGGCATGTAATTAATATTTCATAATAATTACATTATAATTACATTATAAATTAAATAAAGAAAACGAAAAAAAAGGTTTCTTTTCTATCCATGCATCAAGGCATGAAATTGATAATTATCAAATCAAATTGTCACGCCTTTTTCCCACAGGGATAGGCAGAGACAATGGAGCGCCACTTACCACGATCCTTACACAACTTCCTTGCTTCCTTCACATCCACAATTCTCTTCATACAGGCTCTGTAGTTATGGGCACTAGGCAACCTAGCTTTCTTGAGGATGTCTCTGATTTGGTCGGAAAACACTCTCCTGGGCCTGCCTTGTTTAACGCATCCATCCACATCAGATTTATAAATTCCTTTCGTCAATCTACTTTCACTCATCCTTTCCATGTGCCCAAACCATCGAAGCATTCCTTTGTCAATCCTTGTCACTACATCTTCTTTCAAACCACATCTATCACGCAGTGTGCTATTCCTTATTCTATCCGCTATCGTCACTCCACATACACTCCTTAACGACCGCATTTCTACAGCGTTAATTCTACTCTCATGCTTCTTCTGCCATACCCAACCTTTACTTCCATACTTTAATGAACAAGCACCGCATTATGAAATTAATAATTATTTTAGTATAAAGAACGATATAGTTTTTTTATACTAATAATAAAAGTTTACCACTATATAACTTTTTATTTAGGCTAAAAAGTTAAAAATGATATACGTACCTATATGAAAATGACTTTTCTTTTGTGCCATGGAGCCCCACCAGGAGCCCCTTGATGATAGTGAGTAACACGAGGGTAACTACCCCCTGAACGTCTTAAGGAATTCAAATTACAGATTTTATGTGAGCAAAATCTGTTTAATGTCATCTACCACCCTGGCTCACAGTGGGTGGCAGGGGAGACAGGGGAAAGAAACTACACAATTGATTACAATGTGTAGTGAAGATATATACTTTTAATATTGTACTTAATATATCAAATTATACTATTTAGCTTGTGGAGTATATATATTTTATAATAAGTAATATGTAAATAGAACCACACAAAGTTGGTAAATAATTTAAATTTTGGCAAAAACTTATTATAACAGATGTTTTAAATATTCATTGTGTTAGACGCCAAGTGTGTATTTTAAATAAACTTAATTGTTAGAAAAAAATACCGACTACTTTAAAATATATTCAAATAAAAAGCCATTTTATTATGATTGATTTTTGAATAATTTAGTTTAAATTAAACTTTTTAGTTTTCATTATAAAAGATCTTGTTCAGCTATACTTACTTTTTTATATGACTAAATAATAAAATAAGCGTCTTTCAATAATCGGCTAAATATAATTTAATAATTGGTTTGCGTGACCCAATCACTACCATTATTTAATTTCACAATTAGTGTTAAGCCTGTAACACATTATCTATATATAAAACGTAGTACAACTCCGAACATCTTTTGTTTTCACAATCTCATTCCACATTCACATGAAAACTATTAAGGCGATTATAGTTAATGACTGTTAATCCTAATTTTGTACAAATTATCTACACGTGTGTTGCAAACAAAGCACACTTTAATATAGGTATGTTTAATTAATGATATTTGAAAAAAAGCATTAAAGTTAGGCTTAGGAAAACTATATGTTGCTAGAAAATGTAATCTGAATCAATTGAAATTCAACGAATGAAATCAGATTGTTAACCTATTCACCTAATTGTAACTCGTGGCATTGTGATAACCAATCAAAAGATTTGTCTCTTTTAACCAATGAATAACGCTTACTAAATGATTGTTACTCACAACTTTACTCACAATGGGTGAAGTAGGCACATTATAGCATTAATTAATTATTATCACATTAGTAAATTTATTTAAAAAAATATGAATTCATTTACATTCAAATTAATAAAGATATAATGAACATAATTACAGAAATACTGACTGCAGTTGTCTTCACTCATGGATCACACTCCAGTTTAACACGGCTATGTTTATTGTACAAATAAATTAATAAAACATTGTGTTTAGAAATAACAATAAACCTAATATTGAAAATGTCCGCCTTAACACATTCGTCGTTTAAATTAAGATGGATTGCTGGAACCCTTTGGTGTATATAAATTTTCGTAAATACGTTAATTAGAACACGAAAATCGTATTTGCAACCGAAATAACTCATTTGTAAACCACCATTGTTATTCTTCGCAAATTAATTTATTCATTATTAATATTTACACATATTATAAACATTAGGTCGCTTGGATTCCATAAGGCATAAATGGTTGATATTAGGGCCATCGCAAATAAAATATACACGCAGGCAAAGCTTTTAAAACTCATTGTAAATGATAATCAATAAAAATGGCTTAAAATAAAACATTTGATTATTATCATATAATTAAATTTAATATATGTATATATATGTACAATATATCAAGTTGACAATTAAATATGTATGACGTGTCTTATTTGAACAGTCTTATTTGTTAATATAATATCAATCAGAGTAATTATCCAATGTGTCACGAATTATTGGCACTAATTTACTATTAATATTATCACTGAACATAAATGAGAAATGATCCCAATTTGAATCATCGACCTCCGAAACACTGATCACATTGTTTAATTGTCCATTTAAATATAATAAGTTATCTTTTGTTACCATTAATTCCTGTTGACCATATATAATAGATACAGGATTATTGATTTTAGTGATGTCATACTTTGGTGGTGACTCAACACCATATTTTTGTAAATTCCCCTTCTTTCCTAAATTGATCATCTGGAAAATTCTCTTCGCAAAGTGTGGCGCATATCGCTTTATGGTCAAAAATGTCATCGGCTCGGGAAAGTCATTGAATAAACAGTTCATAGTGGCTGGTGGAACGTTTTTCATGATAACTTCATATATGAATCTACAGAATGATCCTCTTAACAACGTCTTTGGGCATTTCACTGTTAACACGTTTTCAGGTGTTTGTTTGTCATCATAATCCAACACTTTGTTCATACCCGCGACAACTTTGTATAAGCTTTCGTAATTTTTTGCAAACAACTTAAGGAATATATTAGTTTTCGAATACATGTATGCAGATGGTTCTAAAGTTATTGCGACACCGATTTTGTTCTGATATTTATCATTTGTTGATGCTAAGGCAAGATACACGGCACCACCTTCAGAATAACCAACAACATTCAATTTTGGTTTACCTGTCACTACTAGAACTTTATCAATGAAAGCTGGCATGTCGTACTTTGCGAAGTCGTCCATGGTAAATTCCCAATAGTGCGGGTCAGCCGCAGTCAAGTTGATGTGTTCTCTTGAGTATCTGGTGCCTCTGAAATTGATAATCCACACATCATAGCAGGCGTCCGACAAGGCATAGGCGACACTCGAATCAGGGCCCACAGCGACCCAAGCCATGCCACTGTTGATTACCCCATGTAATAGTATTACAGGGACATTTCTTATGTCATCGGTACATTTGGGACTTGATTTTATACGAAATGTCGTAAGTATATATCCATCTTTAGTTGTAAACTTATATTCTTCTGACTTGTATCCAAACGTGCTAGTTCTCTTTGTAAAATTTGTGGAACCACATTCTCCTTTTCCTACTTCTACGTCATTGTTGGTGTACCCTTTTATGTACAGCTCCGCGAGTTCTATAAAACTTGATTCACAATTACAACAGGTAACAATCAAAATGGCAAACACTCCCAAATGTTTTAATTCCATTGTAAGTTGTGTTGCGGTGCGACCAGAGGCTATCAGTGAAGTGTTATACTTGGTTGGTTGTTTCATTATTATTAAATGTTTAAACAACTGTTGTACGTGTTACAGGTATTTTCTGACAGGTACATTGGACTTTAATAACTTATATCTGAATATAACAAAATGTATACAATGTTTATATATTAGAAAATAGTTATTAACAACAACATAATATATGTCACTCTTTGTGTGATCCAGTTTATTGGATATAGGTTATTGGAGATGCGCAGAGAACAAAAAACACCGGCGATCTTAAAGTTAAGGTTATTGATGTAAAAAGGGCTAATCTTTCTTGCTGTCTGCTTCGTTCGGCAATTATGCATCCTGTTAATTGATAGACCGCTGCGCTATATGTGCAGAAACAATGCTCAGCGATGTGACCGTACATACACTCGAAAGATTTTAGGAAACCATATTATATGATTTGATTATTTATTTATAATATTATATATCCACCTGATATCCCACAAACTTTAATTTAATATAATATAAAGTTATCGTTGGAGAACGGAGTAAATGTGCATATACTCGTAATATTGGCATTATGTTACTTAAGTTTTCCTTTAGTCATCTACATTTATTCTACATTAATTTGTTTATTTACCTTACAAGATTTTTCTAAAAATAAATACGATGCCGAAAAATAGCATAAAACGAGTTGTGGTCACTGTAAAACACCCACATAAGGAAATTTGTGTCACAGCTGTCATGTTATGAAGAAGAGCCATGACGCGTTCTAAGCATTATTAGTAGTCCGAAGTAGTAACTTGTCGGCAAGTTGTAAATTCTTCTCTGATTTTAACATTCACGTTAATTATGTAAGCGCTAATTATGACCAATAAAAAAGAAGTGTTAAATGATAAATTACGTGATTTAATGGAAACAAACATCAAACGCAGTTTTATCATGAGTGCATAATATAAAACTACAAAAGAGTCTCAGCTTCCTAAACAGAACAAACATTCTCTGTTTTTGAAGCATCGTCGTCTTCCTAAAAAAACTTTATTACTTAATAATAAGTTGATATTTGTAATATGGAGTGATCTTAATTAATAACGAATGTCCAATTCTACCAAAACATTTGGAGACTAGTAGAACCCATATTGCACAGCACCTTGCGTCGTAATAATACGCGCCATGGCTTTTCTTCATTGCGACAACGCGTTTTCGTCGTACGTCTCTAGTCCATGGCATAGTAGACGTATGTACGTGTGAATGCATATAAATATTTATGTACGTGCATATATTGTATTATTATTGACTTATTCATAGATAATTATGGAATTTTATTATTGCCATGACGTGACGATCCATATCGAAGGATCAATTAGATATTGAGTTTTTTTTTGCATGTGATCCTTTTTAAAATATGTTTTTATTGCAACTTTTGTTGTGTTTTATTGACCGTTCAAATATATGAAAATTTTATGAAATTGAACATGACAGCTACCACACGAATTTAGTCTGTGATTGACACAATGCGCTGTGGCCGTATTCTTAAGAGCCATAACAAGAAGATGTGAAGATTTTACAGTGAACTGTTATTTTGCGCTCAATTAGCGATTTCGGTCTTTTTTATAATGACTCGATATCTGAGCCTGTTGGAAAGGCGGGCAATGAAGAGAGTTATGCTTGGAGTATCTGCGGAACGAGGATATTCGCCGAATATGCTGAAGTGGCAATGGGCTAGTCACATCGCTCGAAAAAACCGATGACTGATCGGGAAGAAAGGTTCTAGAGTGGAGATGACGAATCCAAGGTTATAGCATTGGAAGAACACATTTTTTTTTATTGTGACTCGTCATATGACAGCACCCTGCATGATGTTGAGCCGAAGTGTGCTCCATGAATGAATGTCACTGCTACTACAATTCAATAACTGTGAGTAGCAATCACATCCACTATGCCGGCCTAAATGGAACCGGCAACTTACAAGCTGATCCCGAAACGTGATCAAATCACTTCACGGTCTGTATACTCGTACTTGTAAGTGGTGGTACTACCCCGGATCGGCAGACTGCATACCACTCTTTAATAACCAAACCCGAAAAAAATATCTATCTCTTTTTTTTATTAACAAATATTTGCAATATTTAACATTATTAAATATTAAAAAAAAAGAATCGAACCCGGGACTTTATCGTTGGAGACTTTATTTTCTTCGGTATATTTACGATTACTAAGTCCATCAGATTAGTCGACGTCTGACATCTGAGTAAAATATATGTTTAAGCATATTCCAATGCTTAAACATATATTGAAGCAACTTCATAAATTAGTAATGAATAGCCATTTACGCGCGTACATATACTAGTACAACGATGTGCGCGCGTGAATTTGCTTTATCCTAATTTCATATCCTTACTTATATTATAAACGCCAAAGTTTGTAAATATGTATGTGTGGATGGATGCATGGATGGATGTTTGTTAAAAATATAAAAATGAAAAAATTGGCTACTACGGGTAATAAAAGGACTAATGAAATTAACGTTTACAAAAACGATGGCGGTTTGTTAAAAGTTAAAACTAATTCTTAGCGACTAGATTAATAGTTTCAAGTATCCTTAACTTCTTTCTGGTGATAATGAAATTGGGAACCTATAAGAGAGAAACATGAGTTGATACAACAGGCTGGTGTAGGAACTATCATGAGGATTACAATAAAAAACCACTGGATTTTACGTATCAGATGTTTCGTTATAATAATAGATTTTAAATGCATTATCTGCAAAGAGAAATGGACATATTATGAGGGCACTCCAAAAAATAAATTTAAGAAAACATTTATTTCATTTTGATATACAACTTTATTTATTCCTTTCTTTTCTTTGCTGAATGTTATGAATTAAAACCCAATTGTCACTTTTGGCATATCAGTAAAATATATTGCTCAAAAACCTATGTTCTATTATTTATAAAGAGAAACGGTTAATTTTCTCCATTCACAATAACTCACAATAAGTTCAGCTAATCTGTAACATGACATTCATTGACTGTTAGGCGGTACTAAGTTCGCCGGGTCAGCTAGTGATATTATACATTCTGAAAGTATTTTTCTTAAATATTATAACAATAATATAAATACTTGGTGGTTATTATAGTATAATGTTATTAGGCAAAAAATGACAATGCGCAGCAAATAGCATCACAGTATTATAAATTTAATTATTATAGTCATCTAATGTTTCTTTAATCAATGGCACTAATTTTGTGTTAATATCTTTGCTGTACATATACGAGTAGTGAGCCCAATCCGGATCATCCACTTGACTGAAGTCGACAACATTTTTTAACAGATTCTTCAAGTAAATCAAATTATCCTCTGTGACGACACCTTCGACGTGACCGTAAATTATTGTCACTGGGTGAGTGATTTTGGTGACGTCGTATTTTGGTGGCGAGGTGGAAGCATATTTATTTAAATTACCAAGAAAACCATAATCGACCTTCTGGAATATTCTCTTTTTGGAAATATTGTGCGTATCTTAGTAAATTTAAAAACGTGATCGGTTCGGGAAGGTGTCCAAGTATACAGCTCAACGATTTGTGTGAAAGACCGTCCTTTAACATATTATATAAAAATCTACAAAATGAATTGGGTATTAATGTCTTTGGGCAAACTATGTTTACAACATTCTCTGGTAAACTTTCTGGATCACTTTTCGGCAGTTTAAGAATACCAGTCACGGCATTTTTGATCGCGTCTATAATCTTACCGAATATATCCGTGAACGAAGAGCTTTTGTTACCCATGTACATATAAGCCGCTGGCTCTAATGTTATGCCGACGCTAATTTTATCATTATACTCCTTGTTAGTTGATGTCAATCCTAAATAAGCGCCGCCTCCTTTCGAGTGACCAATAATATTTGTTTTTAAGCATCCGTTTTTTTAAAACATGATCAATAAATGTCGGTATATCGTCGCTTGCCAATTGGTCCAAGCAATAATCCCAAAATCTCGGGTCCAATGGCGACAATGTTTCATGTTCTCTGGAGTATTTGGTGCCTCTGAAATTGCCCATCCAAACATCGTTGCAATCGTCCGACAAGGCGTAAGCAACGCTCGAGTCAGGCCCAAGTTCAATCCAACCGAATCCGTTCATCATTGCGCCATGCAAGAGCAACACAGGCACTTTCTTCATTGGGCCCTTACATTTTGGACTGCTCTTCAAACGAAATAATGTCAATTTGTATTTATCTTTGGTCGTTACCTTATATTCTTCGGGAGTATATCCATTAGATTTGGTTTGTAGAGTAAAATTCAACGATTCACATTCTGTTTGCTTAATGTCAATTGTATCAGTCGACAAATCTTTGAACAACAATTGTGCAATATTTTCAATAGTCGACTCACCAACTTTACAATTTAATAAAAATACTGTTAATATTGAAAATAATATTTTGAGTTCCATTTCACTATACTATTATATTATAACATATATCTCTATGTGAATGTAAAGTGGTCACCATTATCCTTATACTATATATGCATTTTTGTATTAGCACAAGTGGTTAATTTCAGTTAAAGTTTAGTCATACAATAGGAGTTATCTAAATACTATAAATTATATAACAAATAGACAGTCTCTTTGGCTACAATTTGGCTATTCTTACAAATTATTGACACACATAAAAATAAGTTATTATTTAGGAATGTCCTTAATATAATATATTTCATAGTAATTATGATATTATTAAAAAAGTCGGCTTCATTGAATGCAGTTAAATGCAAATTTTAACTGCGTGAAGCTCGGCTTACTCTTCAATGCCGAAGAGCGACTAGTCCATTTCCGCATTGTTATTACTGACATACTTACTAATGTCGCTACTGTTAACATTACGTGAAAAAATATTCCTTTAATGATATAAGTGGTTACATGGTTTTGTGCGAACATGGGTTAATGAAATAAACAAAAATTATACGGCTTTACAACTTTTTATATTCCGATGTTTATATTCGAGATTTGCAGCCTTCGTGGTCACGGAGAGACGTAAAATCATTTATCAAAAATAAACGCATAAAATTTATTTAATTAATTAAGTACATGAAACTAATGTTTAATACAAGCAAATACCTAAATTCATTAAAGTATTTAATGAATTAGGAGGGTTATGAGTGGTGGGTAGGTAGTTTGGTGTAGTGTGGCTAGTCACTTAGTTGCTTTCTAACTTGTAAAGTACCGAGTCCAACTAGGACGGCGGTGGATACGACTGCTACTTGCAGTTCTTGAACTGTAGTAGCATCCGCCTCTATTCATGGACCGCACTCCAGATTAACATAGGGCGGGGATCTGTCATATAAATTCCGACGCGTTTTTCTTTTCTCCCCAAGAAACAACTTTTAGGGTTTTTATTGTGCATGTTTTTAAAATATGTTGTATTAGGTATGTATATGTTGTAGAAGGTACCTAAATATTAATATATTTTCCATTCATAATAGGTCAGGGAAAAAGTCTTTTCACATATAGTATAACTGTACTATTTGTATCTGGCTGGTTTTCATGACATTAAAAAGATGGCATTTGATAATAAGAATCAAATTTTGAAAATTTTGTTTCTAGCTATTTTTTATTTGTTTTTCTTTCTGTCAAAATGAGCGAATCAAATGTAGTAATTAGATACATTTTAACATTTTATTACAAAAAAGAAAAAAATGCCACGCATGCCGTGAAAAAAAAATTATGAAGTTTATGGACTAATGCAGGGTCAGTTGGTTTAAGCGTTTTCAATCCGGGAATTTTGGTGTCAAAGATGCACCTCGCTTTGGTAGCCCAGTTACGGATAAAATGAACGCTATTTTTGAAAAAGTGAAGAAAGATCGCCATATTAGTAGTTACGACATAGCTGAAGAACTGGGAATCAAAACAGTTGCAAAACCCATATGAAAAAAGCCGGGTAAAAAAGCTCGATATTTGGGTGCCACACGAGCTCACTGAAGGAAACCTTATGAACCTAGTGTACTCATTTGTTATTCTTTATTGAGACGTAATGAAACCGAACCGTTTTTGAAGAGATTGATAAATTGTGAAGAAAAGTGGATCACGTATGTCAAGAACGTACGAAAAAGGTCGTGGTCAAAGGTCGGTTAGGCTTCACAGACTGTGGCAAAACCTGGGTTAACTCGCAATAAGGTGATGCTGTGTCTATGGTGGGATTGAAAGGGCATTGTTCATTATGAGCTTTTACGGCCGGGCAGAACTATCGATTCGGATCTCTACTGCCAACAACTGATGAGATTAAAGCAAGAAGTTGAGAGAAAGCTGCCGGAATTGAATAATAGAAATGGTGTGGTCTTTTATCACGATAACGCTAGATCACATCTTTAGCCACTCAGCAAAAAATTAAGAGAGTTTTGCTGGGAGGTGTTAATGCATCCGCCATATAGCCCTGACCTTGCACCTTCAGATGTCCACCTTTTTTTAGGTCTCTTCGGAATTCTTAAGGCAGTGTCAGCTTAACATCAAAAGAGGACTGCCAAAATTACTTGTTGCGTTTTTTTAATCAGAAGTCCCAAAATTTCTACAGCAATGGGATCATGACTCTACCTACAAGATGGTGGAAAGTCTACGAACAAAATGGCACACATATACTGTAATTTAATGTAAATAAACTATGAAAAAAAGTAATGAATTTTCATATAAAATGCGATAAAACTTTTTCTCCGACCTAATAATATATTACTTTCCGATTACTTTATTTATTTATACTGTTCACTTTTATTACTTAATTTTGCACAACCCAAAGGACGACGAATAGTCATAAAAAGCCTCGTCACAGTTTTAAGTCCGCCTTTCGTATAAATAAATAAATGTATATCATATGAAAATATTAGACATAAATTAAAAGGAGCCATTAGTTTGAGCAAAGTTTGTTGTAATAAATAATTTAAACTTTTTGATCGCTATAATTTAGAGGCAAATTGCGGTTTGCCGAAAACTTGAACAAAATTAGGGAAAATTAGTGAAATGATCGTCATTCGGTGTGTTCGCACTTAGATGACTCAATTAGGTTGTACAATTCTTATGAATTTCTCTTTAAATAATAATTAGAAATGAAAAATTAATATTTAAACTTTTGCAAGAATCGCCAAGTTCATTATGTCACTTTGAATATGACCCGTTTGCAAATAATGAAGCATGAAGTATTTATGTAATAGCAAATACATTTGAATGAATACAAACATGGATGACGTTAATGTAATGCAAATAATACGCACGTTGGCGCACAATCACACTTGGTTCGTGTATTAGTAATATTTAGGCATCAGATTCAAAGTTCCCGGAATGCTCTTGATGGAATTGAACGAATTTATTACCATAGACATGGGCGGTATGTGAGTGGTAGTGTGGGAGAGGCCACTTATCGTGCTTTGAGTGTTCTCAGTTCGTTGCAATCACCACCCTGCAATTGCCCACAGTTCGGGGACTACTATGTGCAGCAGCATTTGAGTTAAGGGTTGCGGATGTGGTGAGGGAGGAACAGTAATATTGAGCTGACCCGTTGGCCAGAGAGACCCGTCAAATTGTACAGGGGCCTGAACCCACTATTTCAGATGGTTGCATATTCTGCCGATTGGTGATCGGATACTAGGGTCTAGGCGATTTATAAGCGGATACGGAGAACCTTCCGTCAGACGAATAGCAGTCTCATGCCTCAAGTGGCTTAACCGAGTAAGCAACGCCCAATATTTTTATGGTCTAAATTCACCCACCATGCATCTTGGATGGGCCAAGTGTGGGTTTTATTAACATAGGTGAACAATATGGGTTTACGCCGAAACGGTTTACGAGTTGCCTTCTGTCGTCACCATACAACGCTGTGACGAAACGTTGGATAGTAATGAGAAGGCTCTTGCCATCAGCCTCCAGGGTTTGACAGGGTCTAGAATCAGTCTCGAAACATAAAATCTGTTGAAACGGCTGCGTGGATGTAAAGTGGGCGTCTCATACGCATACTTGTGGATAGAATCGCATCGATCAGGATGTCGGTGAATGCCAGTATCTCTCAAGGCTTCGTTCTAAATCAGAGATAACCGAGATGACAAAGTCTACTGTAGTGGAGCTGGATCGGGTTCTTGATCGTATTTCTCATTGGGACGTGCGCGATTTGAAGTCCTTTAAAACGCCTCCCTCGGTACTTTGGACAGTTTACATATAAATATTAAGGATATCCTTTCGCAGCGATGCTAAGGCCCTTGCAATTTCGCGAATACCACGGAGAACGTTTTAAAAAGCTCTTTTTTATTGTGACTCGAAATATGACAGCACCCCGCTTGATGTTAAGCCAAAGTGTGGTCCATGAATGAATGTCACTGCTACTACAATTCAATAACTGTGAGTAGCAATCACATCCACTATGCCGGCCTAGATGCAACCGGCAACTTACAAGCTAATCCCGAAACGTGACCAAATCACTTCAAGGTCTGTATACTTGTAAGTGGTGGTACTACGCCGGATCGGCAGACTAGGTACCACTGCCTACCACTCTTGCAGTCACTTTTTAAAATGTTCATTTTTTATATTAATATACCAGTTGTTTAATTATACATTAAACAGAAATTGTGGCAGCAGCTGTTTGGTCTCGGTTAAGGGAGCGTTTGGTCCGTGCGCTGAAATATCTCTATGAGTGTGTTAGATATGGGGTTTTATGGTGGTTTATATGTATAAATATATATTAAAATGGATTGAGATGTGGAAATATCTATGGTTACATATAGTATCATGTTTAAATATAAACAAATTATTGTGTGGCAACACTTCTATTTAAATGTTTTTAAATAGAAACATCACCACAAAATATTGTCCATGTTAATTAATATTATTGTATGGTAACATTTCTATTTGAAAAGTGTTTTAAGCGGCAACACCAGCAAACAAGCAGCGTGGCTTGTTGAACTGGTGGGGGAAACGAGGTAAAAGAAGCGAGTCCTGTTGGCGCGGCACCATTTTGTGCGATACATTCTTAAGAGACGAAAGTTAAGTATCATGTTATGTACTGGTGCTCCCTTGTTCTTGTCTCCCTCACTGCCTATTATTGTATTTTAAAATTAATAGTAAAATTGTAATATTTAATAAATTTAAGTGAGAGTGTTATTCTAAATTGTTTTATGTGTCGTTAATGTGCAATTTAAATGATTGTGATAATAGTTAATTTGAATTACATTGATTTGTTGAATAGTTTATAAACTCTTTTATTTCTCTTTAAAATATTACCTACCTTCAAAAAATGTTATAATTATTGAGTCATATAATCAAATCTAAGATAAACTATTAACGATTTTAAACTACCTTCTCTAATGCCGAATATTTATTAACCTACCTTTAAAATATTATAACTATTAAATTATATAATCAAATGTAAGATAAATTATTATAGCTATTAAATTACCCTATCTAATGCTTTAATATTTAACAAGTGCATGTGTGTGGCGCTGTCTGACTGATCACCTTGGCTTTTCAATCTATTCATGGACAGTTGTCGGAATGATTTGCGTGAAAGGAAGTATGGTTTGAGAATTAATGACTTGGTGATCAAATGTCTCTTGTACGTCGACGATCAAGTTATCCTTGCATCTTCGGCGTATCAGTTACAGGAAATGGTTACTATTATAAATGCCAAATTGGAAACGAAAGGTATAAAAGTGAATGTAAGTAATACCTAAGTAATGGTTTTGGAGAGATAGGATGAGAGAGGGCGCTCGCGCGGAAAGACGTTCGCAGTGAGTCGGCAATAGAAATATTAATAATAAATAAATACAGTGCTAAAAATACAAAGTAGCATTTAATATATTGTGTAATTGTTGCAAAGCATTAGTGACAGTGTTTTTAGGAGTGTGTAAACAATATCAAAACAAAAATGGACATTCAAGATACAAGTCCAAACAAAACTCTCATAACTAGTGAAATTAACGTGTTAAACTATAATATTGTGTGCTAAATAAAGAAGTGAATGAAGCTTATAACAGTGCTCTTAAAAAACATTAAAATTAATAGTTAATTATATAGTTAAAGTTTAATTTAATTCAATTATTAGAAAAAGTACTTTAATACCCTCATTTAATTTAATTTATTTTTGTAAATCACTTAATATATATTATACCAACTACATTCGCAGGCACCTTCGAAGAACAGATAGCCTAACCGGGCGGTCTGTTGGATTTCTACGCGTTACACTCGTGTTCAAATCCCCGCATCCTAAGACTGTTGTTTTTTAGGAAATTTTTCTTCATAAATGTTTAGTTACATTATTTGCATTAAGATCGTTGTACCTATAATCGATAACAGATGTCGCCATATTTCATCCGCTCCATGACCTTGCGCAGTACTGAGGTTACAGCAGTCGGACGTAGATTGCAGGGTCTGAACGGTCGCCTTTTTTCGGGACCGGTTGCATATTGGCCCCCTTCCAAGTCCAAGTCACACAGCCCGATGCGTACGAAAGCCGGTATAGCCTCGTCAAGACGGGAGTCAATTCCAGTGCACACGTTTTAAGCACAAGCGCTGATGAGATACTATCGGGACCACTGGACTTCCGTATGTCGAGCGATCGTAGCTCCATGCGGACATCGCGTTGTCTGATACGTATCTCAGGCATCGTATCTCCGCACGGACGCAAGGATGGCCCTGCACCATGAACGTCGATACGCGAATTTGTGGCAAAGAATTCGGCCAGTAGATAGGCCTTCGCCTTCGCCGTATGCGCCAGTGAGCCATCAGGCTGTCTCAGCGGTGGCAGTACAGAACGACAGAAGTTAGATTCTATAGTCTTGGCGAGACTACAAAAGCTAATGACTCAAAACCATAGAGCTTGTATGAAAATAATTCTGGATTTAAAGGAAGCGAGGGAGTTGTGTCAGGATCGTGGCAAGTGGCACTCCATTGTTTCTGCCTATCCCTGTTGGCGTGACAAATTTAATTGATTCTTTAAATAAATTACTAAGTAAATGGACATACATTGCATTTACAGTACAAATGACCCCTAAATAATTGCCTACCACTGTGCGACTGGCAAAGAAAACAAACTATTATCTATACTAATGTTACAAAGTCAATAATGACCCCCGTGGATACAAGAATGCCTAACTTCAGTGCTAAAATTAAAATTACCTTCTACTATGAGCCTTTGCCTAGATTGATATTAAATTAAAGATCTGATGTACCTGATGGACTATAAAGATGCAAGAAATTTTGTCACGTTCTTAAGTTACGAAAACCAGTTTTCAAACGCAGGTGAAAATAAAACTACATACGAAAAAAAACATAAAATTTCATTTATTCATTGGATTGAATTGTCTGCTGCTAATTAAATTTCATCTTTATTTTCCGCCACAAATTGTTAACTACGTGTGTTTTATCATTCAATAGATGTCCACAGTATTCGGTGGATTATTAAATACATAACAGGACACACTGGATAGTTTAAATTTCATACTGGAATTTAATATATTCAATCTGAGTAATCATCCAATGTGTCACGAATTATTGGCACTAATTTACTATTAATATTATCACTGAACATAAATGAGAAATGATCCCAATTAGGATCATCGACCTCCGAAACACTGATCACATTATTTAATTGTTTATTTAAATATAATAAATTGTCTTTTGATACTATTAGATCATTTTGAATATATACGATAGCTACAGGATTATTTACTTTAGTAACATCATACTTTGGTGGGTTCAATGAGCCATATTTTTGTAAATTTATATCCTTTCCAAAGTTGATCATTTGAAAAATTCTCTTCTTGAAATGTTGTGCATATCTCTTCAAGTTTAACAATGTCATCGTTTCGGGGAAGTTAGTAAATAAACAGTTAATGGTTTTCGGTGAAATATTATTAATTATAAGTTTATATATGAACCCGCAGAATGAGCCACTTAATAATATCATTGGACAATTCACCGCCAACACATTTTCAGGTAATGACTTATCACTACAATTCATACTTTCGTTCATTGAAAATATGAGTTTGTAAACTCTTTCATATTCTTTAGCAAATATTTTCATAAATATATTAGTTTTCGCATGAACATATGCAGTCGGCTCTAATGTTACTGCGACACCGATTTTATTTTGATATTCATCATTTGTTGATGCTAAGGCAAGATACACGGCACCACCTTCAGAATAACCAACAACATTCAATTTTGGCTTACCTGTCACTACTAGAACTTTATCAATGAAAGCTGGCATGTCGTACTTTGCGAAGTCATCCATGGTAAATTCCCAATAGTGCGGGTCAGCCGCAGTCAAGTTGATGTGTTCTCTTGAGTATCTGGTGCCTCTGAAATTGATAATCCACACATCATAGCAGGCGTCCGACAAAGCATAGGCGACACTCGAATCAGGGCCCACAGCGACCCAAGCCATGCCACTGTTGATTACCCCATGTAATAGTATTACAGGGACATTTCTTATGTCATCGGTACATTTGGGACTTGATTTTATACGAAATGTCGTAAGTATATATCCATCTTTAGTTGTAAACATATATTCTTCTGACTTGTATCCAAACGTGCTAGTTCTCTTTGTAAAATTTGTGGAACCACATTCTCCTTTTCCTATTTCTAGATCATCAGTAGTGTATCCTTTTATGTATAACTCAGCGAGTTGAACAAAACTTGACTCACAAATAAGACAATTACTAATTATAACGATTAATATTGATAATATTATTTTTATTTTCATTGTGTTTTTATAGCAGCCAGCTGTACATGAAATGAGGATAAATATTTTTGCTGCGTTCTTTTATGTATGACGTCTTGAAATTTGAACAAGTGTGCTTTAACAAATAGCTCTCAGTCATAGTCAGTATCTTCGTAACAAAATAATTTTTATTTAACGAATATTTTAACGCTAATACAACAAATCCGACTGCTACTCGTACATATACATTTGTGGCCTAGTAGTCTATGTATATAACTCAGGTTATAAGTGGATAATGACCAATGATAAAAAGGGATTCAATTAATAAACAAATAACAATCTTGCGCATTTGCGTGTCAAATGTTCCGTACTGCAACTTTATTACAACTTTTCTTTTATACTTTTCCTCTTACTGCAATCGTTACCCCAAATCACTCCTCAATGACCGCATCTCTACAGTAATAATCCTACTTTCATGCTTCTTCTGTCATACCTAGTTTTAACTTTGTATACTGTACAGTCAGCATCAGATATATCTGAGCACGCAAAGTGATCAAAAGTATCTATACATTCAGACTGATCATAAATATCTAGACACATTAGTTGTCATAATGATGTGAGCATTCAATGCGTCAAAAATATCTACACACGCAAATAGTCAAAGATATCTACACACTCATAAAATATGTAATATTTTAAAACAAATTTACTGAATTGTCTGTTGACATATTTTTGACAAGTGAGTGTGTAGATATTTTTGACTAACTGATTGTATAGATATTTTTGACGCATTGAATGCTCACATCACTATGACAACTAATGTGTGTAGATATTTATGATCAGTCTGAATGTATAGATACTTTTGATCACTTTGCGTGCTCAGATATATCTGATGCTGACTGTACATTGCTTTGTATGTATATATTGATTTAGGAACAATCACTGCAACTAATAAACAGCCATTGGTACCTTCTTCGACATAATTTGGCTGCTATGGCGCCATACACCACATTACACTTTTGAATTAGAGTGAAGCCACACGGTGCGGCGTCCTGCATATAAAACAATGATATGCCAGACGGTGCGTTCCGGCGCCGTGCCGCATGCATACCGCATGTGTACAGGGATGCGGCAAAATGTTTGCGATGCGGCGCTGCACCGCACCGTGTGGGTTGGCTCTTAGCTTTTAATTTCTTCATCGCTCCTCCCATCACATTTCTTATAATCACACTTCCTAAATAAACAAATTGTCTTTCTTTCCATTTATGTTTATCTCACACTGTGTCATCTTATCCTATCTCTCTCTCTCTCTCTCTCTCTCTCTCTCTCTCTTCAGATTCTTTAATTTATTTGCGCAATAATTAAACCATGTGTCGGATTGAAAGTGTCATGGAATATTGTTATTTTATTTTTAATATTTATACTTTTTATGTTTCCTAATTATCTTATAATTTTTACGCGATATATTTTTATTGACATTAATGGAGAAGTGAGTTTCAAGAATAAATGGATAATCGCACGGTTGAAATCATAAACTATAAGTTATTTAGGTATTATTCCTTATTCAAAAAAATTTTTATTCTTAAAAAAAAATGATGTTTAAAATGTTGTAATTGATAGGAAAAAAAATCCGCCGCCGTCCTGTCTGTGTAAGCTAATTATACAGTGTAAATATTTGCCAATTATTGTATAGAGGCTCACTCCCCAAGCCCGTGAAATAGGAGGCAGGGAGATTATACAAAAATGTATGGCGGAAAATAACTTACTGATTTGTTACCAGATTGTTATTATTCAGATTTCCACTTCTGACCAATTTGTTCAGTTTCAGTAAAATATGCAATCCGATATATTAACGGTCTAAAAAATGTAATAAAAGATTCGTGTACGCATATCATACTCGTAAGATGTACGAATGTGAAATATAGGTAACATTATAAACAATACAACAATCTTGGATGTCCTAATATTTTTTTAAATATTATAAGTCACTATACTTTGCGAGTTAAAAATATAAACTATTTAATATATTTCTTTAGTAAGCGAAGGAGAATGTTCTTTGATACATTATAATAAAGTATATATTATTATATTGAATTTAATATTATGTAATAATACACAGAGAGCGTAAAGCTTCGGCTTCTCCGCTGCGTCTTATCCGCAGCTGTGTCAACACGCGATACCCAGCGATTCACGATTGGCACAAACTTAACATTAAGCGATTATTTATTGAAATTCATTAAACAGAATCATTTTTATTAGTCGTTATTAAATGTAGCGTATTGGTATAATTATTATTAGTATTATTATATCACTGTACTCGTAAATATTTTATTATGAAAAAAATATTTATAAAAATATATTTAAAAAAAAAGTTAGTTGCAAACAGGCGGACTTAAAGCCCAGTCAATGGCTTTATCTCCCAGTCAACCTCAGGGTTGTCCAGAATGTGAAAAGCAGGTGTTTATTTATAAAATCTCATAATTGTGTTTACTCTGTTTACCTATAAACACTAAGATTGCACATAATCCAAAGTGTGAAAATTCAGAGAGTTGTCAGGTGGTGCTCCATTGTCTTTGCCTATCCCTGTGCGAAAAAGACGTGACAATTTGATTTACTGATTGAATATTCACAATATAGTTTATTGAGCCAGAGTAAATAAAACGCTTATTGATACGCTTATGAATTGTACTAAACGCATGAACGGCTACAATTTCCTGCTGTTTACATCTTAAATTGTAACAAACAATCTTTAAGACAGAAATCGATAACCTATCACATTATTTTACCCCGTGTTACTCCCGCACTGGTGGAGAAGTGCAGCCCTGGCCGGCATAGTGAAGGCGACTCGTAAATTTATTTAATTGTTTATAGTGATCGGCGCACCTGGACATCTCCAAGCTTACTATAAGGCAAGTGCAGGTCACACATCGACTTACATTAAGGCAAATAAGTTTATCTTTTATTATTATTTTACTTAATTTGTGGCTGGATTAATCAATGTAATGCAGCCATATTAAGCCGGAGACGACTTCTACTACAGTGAAATACAAGCTAAGTCACATTCGTTATATTAACCTTGAAAACCGACGACTAACAAGCTGGCTATGAAACGTAACTGAGTCACTTGACGGTCTATGCACTATGATATGTATACATGTTTTATAACTTTATTTTTCAAATTTCTTCAACCACAAAATGTCAACACAATTTACAAAGAACATTGGAATTTATTTATCTAAAGTAATAATAAAAAAATGTTACAGCTTCAATCCACAAATTGGCTATTAACAATAATTAATTTACCGGAAAATTGCTTCTGAAAGCTTCTCCTAAACTTTTTTTTGTCGATAAATATATTCGCTGGTCAATATTTTTCTAAAGATAATATCAGCTGCTTAATACAATGAGCTTAAACATTATAACATCCTTAAGCGTAATAATAATAATAGGATGTTACTGTGTTTGTTTATACATTTTGTTTATACAAGTTATACACAATTATTATTTATTTGTCGGAAGCGAGGGAGTTGTTTCAGGATCATGGCAAGCGGAGCTCCCTGTGGGTAAAAGTCGCGACAATTTGATTGATTGATTGATTGTCAGATGTCACACAACTCTTGTACTTATATTAATTATTGCTTGTACAAGTCAACTTTATGGATTGAATCAGAGCTTTTCTACATAGCATATTATATTCTACCCCAAAACTTAGTCAATAACTATTTAATATAACCATCCAAGTACACACAACATAAGCGAGGCGGACAGAGGGATGTCTGCAACATAAATCCACTCTACGACTTCGCATACAAAGGATTTGGAGACTCCTATTCAAAGTCAAGTAGCACATACTACAAACGCAGCGGTGCAACTGTTTCCTTATCCATTTATATTATTAGAAATATAGCGATTAAATATAGCTAATGTAGTAGAAATGTTATAGTTTGGAAAATATAAAAAATATATTAAAAGAAACATTACAAGATATAGTATATTTTATTACATTGTTTTCTTAATACCCAGAGGTTGCTTTTATAGTAATAAGATTGATTATGTGATAATATTTTCAATTTTAATTTTATACCCTTATTGCACAAAAAAAGTATTAAGTAAATAAATATATTGTTTTTATTATTTTTGCATTAATAAAAATCTATTTTTAAATAAATTAAAATTACCAAGTATTTATATTGTGTATTTATACACAAAAAACGCTAATAATATGTTTAATCACTTGAGGTTCGCTCGCTGAAATCGCTAAGCTCGTGTTATGTAATATAAGCTTAAGTCTTACCTTTTACAGCAAACTTGGTCCGTAACTCGCGCAGTATGAAGTGGGCTTTATCTTCCGCTCATAATGGGACCTAGGCTTCGCAATATAAACAATACTTAAATACTTCTTAATAAACTGTGAAGCTATCTGCTAAAGAATATATTTGGTTTGGGTCTAGTTGTGGTAGTACAGTGGTAGGCAGTGGTTTCCGGTCTGCTGACCCGGTGTACTGCCACTACTTAGAGGTGTAGAGACCTTAAAGTGACTTAGTCCCGTTTCGGGATTAGCTTGCAAGTGACCGGTTCCAACTAGAAAGTTATTTAACCTTAAGTAGTAGTCACCTTCATTCATAGACCGCACACTAGCTTCACATTAAACGGGGTGCTGTTACAATAAAAAAACAATAAATATTTCAATCAATCAAACAAATTGGCGCGCCTTTCTTCCACAGGGATAGGCAGAGACAATGGAACGCCACTTGCCACGAACCGTACACAACTCCCTTGATTTCTTCACATCCACAATTCTCTTTATGCAGGCTCTAGGTTATGGGCACTAGGCAACCCACTTTTCTTGAGGATATTTAAAAAATATATTTATCATTGGGTACTGTGTTTATATCTTTAAAAAATTGATTTTTAAATCTTTGACTACAAATTAAATTAAATAGAAATTATAAATTAAACAAAGTAATTTTATATTTAAAATGGTAATTTCATTGGCAAATACCTAATATATATTTCACATACATAAATAACATTGTTTTTTGATAGCCACACTTTCATCCTAATTTGGCACAATTCAAAACGAAGCCAACAATGTATTATATACTTGGAAAGCAAACGGCAGTTGTGTTATGAACACTTTTATGTATGAAACATGAACCACTTTCCAATATATATTATACATATTATATATAACTTATTTTCTATATACATTTTTATTGTAAGTACGAAGAGGATTTATGTTTGGATGGTTTCTCTTTTCTCATTCATTCTTATATACAGTTGTGGTTCTTCTCTAAGTTGTGGCAGAATGACGTCAGATAATAACTGTGAACAAGTTTTTATTATTAATCCCATAATTTATAATCCCATAAATTATAACATAACATGTAACATTACATTAAATATAAATCCATAACATAGCATTGAATTCCATGAATATACTAAAAATCAGATTTGAAGAAGTTAATTTTAGTAAAAGCAGCTTTTTATTTGTAAATGTGCTGAAAGGCTTCAGACGTCTGAAAAGTAAATTTCACCGCCTTTGAGTCTCACTACTAATGAGGCGGTCAACACTGAAAGCTTGTTTCTATGCAGTTAATCTTTCAAGTTATTCTACTGTACATTACTGAAATTAAAAAATTTAATAGAGAGAGAGAGAGATTAGAATCACTATATGGCTAGTTCTTATAGTGAAGGAATTTTGGTGCGCTCAACTCATAGCTCCTTTGTTTTTAAATATTTCTAATTAATTTTAAATCTGGAATAAAGAACTAATTGGCTTCTATATGGGCACTGAAATTCAGCTAGATTCGAAAATATCTTTTTGGAGAAAAATGCCTAAACATTAGCAAAATTGTCACTTTCCTGTGGGGCGATTTTACAAAACGCAAGTTTTCTGCCGACATAATACGTAAAATAAGTATATAAATCAAAGAGATTATTATCTAATCACAGTAACAATTAATAAAACTTAGCTAAAACGTAAAAAGAAGTTGGGTATCTTCCTATTTTTAGTCGATTTTTCATCATAAAATAGGGGCGACACAAATTGTGTATCACATTCCTGTCAGCTAAATACATGTCAATAATACCAACAAATTGAATAATGAGCGCTGCTGCCAGATTCCCGCCACAAAGTATGTTGTAAAATGGACTCATTGCCGCTTAAAGATCCGCCTAACAGCCAATCAGACAGCCGCGACAATGATCTCGGCGAGCGCAGACGCGTTCGGGTCAGACAACTTCTCACTTGTATGGTATGTATTTACGTAAACAACATTTGGAATTCTTGAATATTTTTTATTGTTTTCATTAATATACCTAGTGTACATATACTATAAAGCATTAACTTGTCATTCAAATACAGCGTTTTTGTGTTTTTTATGAATAACCTCAAAATTATCACTTTCCTGTGTATCACTTGTCTGGATCCATTAAGACTGGAAAGTGATGACATTACAAGAAAGTGATAAACAATCACTTAGATCCCTATTTTTCTACTAATATTGTATGTATTAACCCGTTGAGGTTTTTTTCTACAGAAACCAAAATGCCACAACCTAAGAAAAAACGACCAAGGAAGAAGTATTAGCACAAAAGCGAGAAAATGAAAGAACACGTTATGAACGAATGAAAAATGATCCAGACAAGTTAGCTACTTTAAAAGAAAAGAAATACAGTATTATTTAAAGTCAAAAACTACAAGATAATGAAATATCTCAGTTGTTTTTGCAGTAACGAGTGCGAACACTTTCGGTTGGGGGTTTTAGTATATTCAAAACCGACCGCAAACGTTGACGATATCTTTGACCTGTCAGATTCTGAAAGGAATGATGCCGGAAGCCACAGCATATTCAATTCTCCGGACATGGATGGATGTATCAACATTAACTGTATCAGAACGGATCTTATATCGTTTACTTGTCCTACTTGTTTATAGGATAAAGACTATGCAATGCAAACTTAAACTAACCTATTTAGTGAGTTTTCGGCTGATTATTGCATAATTTTTATTATGATTTTATATGCCGTTTTAATAATTAAGTTACCTACTTAGGATTCTTTAACGTTTCTACCTCGAAACAGGCTACTGTTTATTTTTGTACTTAATTATACGGACTCATAGAATACATTAAAGTTAATTATATGATCTCTTTAAGATAAATATATACTATTAAGCTATAATTTAATCTTTACAATCTTTAAGACCAAGTGATACTAATTCATTGTTTCTAAATAAAAAATAAATTAAGAATTTGTGTTTAATAATCTCACTTTCCTGGTCATTTATCATTATCCTGGCAGTAAAATAACATTCACATCTTAATATTTTATAACGGTTTTCAGTCAATGTATGTAATATATATCGTCAAGTATATATACACGTCACTTATAATGCATTCTTATACATATTTAAAGTTAATTTTCATTTTCCTGTACCATATATCACTTGTCTGTACTCAATGTTTTTTAAAATGCCTTTAAATTAATTAATTACCAATATTTTGTCTGACCCACAAAACTTTAGCTTATTTAAGTAAAAACCTTGACCTCTGGCCACTTTTCATACTAAATTTAGGCAATAAATGTATGGGACCAAAAACATCCGTTTTTATTCCTTCATAATAAGAACTACCCATAAAACATTGTATTTTGTGCAAATACATAAACCTCCATAGAAATGCATGTCTTAAATAGTATTTTGCTGATATATTCGTATAAAGAACATTTGGCAGTGTTGTGCGTCCATAAATAATGAATGCCTAATGCAGCGAGGGGTTGGCAGAGAGTGGAGGCACTATTTGCATTCCCATACATACACTGGTGCGCCGGGGTGAAATATAAAATTTGCCAATTGCAATTTGTACTGCTATGAATATATATTCTAGATTTTATATGTTTCTTTTGTTTTTATATGTTCTGACTTAAAACGGCCCTCTTCTCACATAGCCTATTCTTTATTATTTTTATAATCATCATTAATTATTACAACATTACTTACGATCAAGGCGACCGTGGTGCAGTGGCAGTGAAATGGTTACGCAAACTGATATTCCTCCAATGTGTCTTTGATATATAGTACTCGTATGTACTTTTATCATCTGGTTTCTATCCAGGCATGTAAGCACTTTTAGTAACCTAATATAGAAATTTAAATAAGTCTCATTATACTATACATATATATGTTGTATGTTTCTTCTAAACAACAGCATCGACATCTGATGTAGTGGCTCACTTGAATATTAGATGCACAAATGAAAACAAAGAGGGGAACAAATTGCACATTAATAATTAATATCACAATATTAACAAACAACATGAATTCATATAAGAAAAACAATGTTTATTGTGAGCAGGATGTTTCTACCAATTTAATACCTTTTAAATAATAATAAACAATTAATTACGTCGTCACTGTGCCGGCCTAGGGTGTCATTCCACCTCACTCATCACTGGTAGGATGGGTAGTACACATAAGGATGCCACTTGTCAATCATTCCATAAATAAACGACGCGCCGATAAAATTAGTGCTTAGTGCCCTATTTAGGTTTTATTAATATATGTATTTTGCCAGACAAAGTAATCCTCACATCTGAAACTACAACAAACGTGTATTATAGACTTTGAAGTCACCCAGTCGCATCTCGGAATAAGCTTGTACGTTGCTGGATATTCCTTTAGTGTTTCTTTGATATATAGTATGTACTTTTATTATCTGGTTTCTATCCAGGTAGCAAATATGAGTGCTATGGCTGGCAGCCCTTACTCTCACTAATGAACTGCATTCCAGCCTAACATCAGACAGGCTGATTTTAAATAATATAATATTTCACAGAAGTCATCGGCCGAAAATGCAGCTGCAAAGGAAGTCACGTAAAAATATGATAGGTAACAATGTTTCGTCGTGTTCAAAGAGCTATAAAGTATTATAACCAAATTATGTAGACAAACGGCCATTTTTTTTTAACACAATGCTCCCTGTTATTCAGTTTATTTCATACAGTGTTGCCTATAATTACATTGTATAATTTACATAGTTCGTAATATGGATTCTTTTTGACTAATTATTTATCATCTATGTCACATGAAATAAAATATGTTTTGTTTGTCTTAACGAAAATGCCACTACATTAACAGAGCACATGTACACATATGTATGAGTTTGCCTATCTGGGGTGATACCACCACTTACAAGTGTACAGACCGTGAAGTGACTTAGTCGCGTTTCGGGATTTTAAGTTGCCGGCTCCAACTAGGCTGGCATAGTGGATGTGATTGATACTTACAGACACCCATTCATGGACCACACTCCAGCTTAACATGAAGCGGGGTGCTGTCATATGTCGAGTCACAATAAAAAAGGGCGTGTATGTGACATACAGCAAATATTATTCCAAATAATTTTATTATTCCAAAATTATTTTTATTGTATATGTAAATATATACATATACATATACAATAAAATTATTTGGAATAATATTTGCTGTATGTCACATACACGCCCTTTTTTATTGTGACTCGACTCGATTGTGTGGTATATATATACATATACTTATTAGCATTAATTAAAAGTTTTTAGTGCAAAACTATATTTCATTCTATGTATAACAATATAAAAGTGTTTGTTGAATTGCTATTAAATAGTAATGTATGTGGTGGCAGATGTAGGGGCAGGCAGAGCAATTGCCTGAGGCCAACAAGTGCAAGCGCAACGAGCCGCCATAATGAAAGCATAATATTGGGTTTTATACGTTTTCATTGTTATTAAAAAAAGGGGCCTAAACTATTTTGAAGATTATATGTTTTTTAGTTAATTACAATTTATAATAAAATATATATATATATATATATATATATATATATATATATATATATATATATATACATTTTTTTTCCTTTTTCCGTTTATTTTTTTATGGTAATAATACTTTAGTTTTGTCATAAATGTCTGTTTTAAACTAATTAAATAAATAAAACATAAAAAACGAAAACTTTTTCAATTTTCAATTTCTTTTAATTTTCTTTATAATTAAAAAAAGTATTTAAATTAAAGAACTTGAACTACATTTATATTATTTGAAGTGAAATTACAATGTTGTTTGGATTGTTATTATCACTATGGAATCAATATACTCGTATATATATTATAAGCAGAAACCCAAACAGAGGGTAGTTTCCACTACAGAGCCGCTACATAAAGCCACGTCGACCCGCACGCAGCCCTCTTTTCCCTCGGCGCTCCGTGTGTTAGGACGTTACTGCTGGTGTAGGTCACGTGAGGCATATTGTGATTTGTTAAGTGTTCTATAGCTAGCAAGTTGTAATCACCACGTGTCGGTATTCATTGTTAGTTTGAGGCGTAATTCAATAAGTGATTTGATGTGTAACTTTGAATTGTAATAAATAACTGTTTTAGTTTGTACTTGTATCTTTTTTTAACTATTCCTACTTAGGATGCTAACAATATATATATAATATATATATAATTAGTTTAAAACAGACATAATAGAACAGATATAATAGAACAAATAAAGAGACACAAAGCGAAAAGGATGAATTGCAGCCATCACAGAAATCTATGCAAAGTTAATGCGAAAACGTAATGTCTGTGGAAATATTTCAAACTATATCTCTAAGCATGCCTCACAGAGAGCGCAATGTACAATGGACGATAGTAATGTTTTTCAATTGATGTAAATTATAAATAGAATTTGTGAATTAATATTAAAACTAAATCTCCGTCGGGAGCAACATTAATGTATATTTAATAACACACCAACAAAGCAATCACACTGAAAGCATTAACACAACATTGGTAATTAAGTATATTGTCGTATTCCTGCAGTTGGAAGTAGTGAACGATGGCATATGAGTATTTCCATGATACGTTGCATATTGGCAGAACTGTGCGTGGTGCGCTGGTGAGGGCTCCACTTCAATATATACAAATACATATTCAAGTATTCATATATATTTACTTACTTTAATTACACATTACACACTATTATTTTATAATTTAAAGTTTGGAGTTTTGTCTCATTATATTTTGTTCCCCATTTTTACCAAATAATGAAATAATGTTAGTTACAAATAATGCAAATAATACTTAAAAATCACCCACAAGCAACATATCATGTGCATGAATATATTTAACAAAGTACCCAAACAGTAGTAAATATAATCAAATAAAGTAAAAAAAAGGGCGACATAATAAAATAAACTGTAAAAATACGATAAGGATATGAAAATTTAACTATGAAAGGGAAATAGAGTTAGTTATTTGCATTCGAGGGAGTGACGTTTTATGTGCGGTAACATCAAATGTATACGTAAGAAGGGGACAAGATGGGGGGCAAAGGGGGGCAAATAAAAATATCAACAGTCTTTAAGTTGATGTAAAAGTTGGGTGAACATCTTGTAATATTATAGTTTGCATTATAAATAAATGTGCACGCTTTGATATTGTTGCTTAATTAAACAATAATGCTATTAGGACATGTCATAGATTAGTGCGTTTAAATATTATACAACTAAATAAAATGCTACGCTTTCACATATTTCTCTCGCTTTCTTCATATCCATGATTAGTTTCGTATTAATTTATAAATAACAATGTGAATATAAAAAAGAATTATATTTGAATTTTGTACGGTATTTTATTAATATACAACTTTGGGTAGATTCCTTTGATGAAAATAACTTTGTTTAGAAGAACGCTTGGCCGTCACTTAGCTGGCATAGTGCCGGCGACCAAGTCTTAACGGTTGTTCTAATCGCCATCACTATGCCGGTTTTGTCAGTCGTCGGTGCTTCGTCTTAATAAAAAAAATGACATTTCATTGACGACGATGAAGTTTTAGCTAACTATTTGCACCTAAATTGTTTGTATGTATTGTTAATGCTGTTGTGGCTTGGTGGTATCTTTGTGAATCTTTACACAAAGCTTGTATGTGATGTGTTGACCACCCCCTCTTCACAAACTGCGAATGTCCAAGGTAACCCTCTGTGTATCTTTACCTACAAGTGTTCATGATTTGACATGTTTAGAAACAACATCTTGGGGGCCCTACACTTCATATTAAAATAACATAAATAATTTGTAATTTATACAAAAATTTATGAACGATCAAACGTCAAAACGGACATCATAGTTTACCGCTGGTATTAACATTAAAACCTGTTACCACTATCCATATGGATAGGCAGAGACTATGAAGCGTTCTTTATTTTATTTTTTTTAAATAAAAATAATTCAAAAATATTAAAAATAGTTACCGGCATCGGGAACAGGGTCCAAGCCACCGGTAGTCAGGGCTCCTGAGAAAGGAACCTCCTTACAATACGCGCCGTGTCCAGGAGTACCGCTTTCTGAATCAAACGCTTGATCCAGCTACCTAACGAAAGCCTCTTTAGGTGTTTATCAAGGCTCTTGGCTATTAAGCCATTGGCAGTCACGACTATTGGCACAATGATTGCTGCATCCGCCTCCCACATGTCGACAACCTCACGAGCCAAATCAAGATACTTTATTTGCTTATCTTTCTCAGCTTTTACGAGGTTCTTGTCATAAGGGACCGCTACATCAACAATCATTGTGCGACGCTCTAGTCGATCTATCACCACTATGTCAGGCTTATTGGCAACAATAGTCCTATCAGTGATGATAGATCGATCCCAATATAATGTGATATTGCCATTTTCGAGAACTGGGTCGGGCACATACCTTTAGTATGGTACCTCTGATACCACAAGATTGTATTAAAGAGCAAGTTGCTGATGGATAATCCTGGCTACAAGATTGTGTTTATGCAAAGTCTTCATTAGCAAGACGAGAACAACCAGAAATAATGTGTCGGATTGATTCCCCAGGTCGGTGGCATGCCCGACAGATGTCAACCGTACCATCCTTCACAATATATTTCCGGTAGTTATTCGTCATCATAACTTCGTCCATAATCGCACAGACAAAATCTTCAGTTTCCCCAAAATGGTCACCAAATCGCAGCCAGGATACGGACGCTAGAAAATCTACATCGGGCCCGGCAAAAGCGTCCGTGAAGCTCCTTGCTGTGCCATACTTTCCCATTAGCATCGTATTTATCACAATAATTTCGTTCGCAGGGACGCGCCTTACTTCATTTATTTTCAGCCACAGGAAGATCAATAGTGTTATGTTTATGACTGAATGGATATTGTAATTCAATTAAATAAATAAATTTCTTATTTATTTGCGGATACACATTTTATTATGCATTTAAAACTACGTCTTATTTAACAATATTGCAGTTATATTTGTTAATAATTTCGTTTGCAACTATGTTTTATTAAAATTAAAAATGCAATCTCCATTTGGAAAGAGAAACGAAGAGAAAAATTAATTTGAAGCGAAACGATATGAATGAAGGAGAAAAAAACTGCAACACTCGAATAAAGACAAATTAGATTTTACAAAATTGTCTTGTGGAACGTTGAAATGACAATGGCGTCCATTAAAATATTAAAGAAACACCTTTTCCTCGCGCAGACGTAACTCGAACGCGGCAAATATTGTTTTTCAAGTATTGTTTTATTACAACTTGCAAATTAAATCAATTCGTGACTTATTATATTACTTATATTTTGAAAGAAATATAAGCAATAGTCATATTTTGCCACGGAAATATTTTAAATCACCAATAGACCTTGGTGTAGTGGTCATACAATGGTTACGCAAACCTATAGCACGGGTTCAAAACCACTCACAGGTATCAATGTATCTTTGATATAATGTACTTTGGTTGTGCTGGTACTATGATACATTCACTTTAATAGCTTAGTATAGAAATGTAAATAAATAAATAAAACAATCAATCAATATTAAGAGTAATTTATTGAATAAGTATTTATTTATTTACCAAACCATGACCACGCATTATCAAGAAACAGTGGTATAGCTTCATTGTACATAGGTACTACAACAATTTGGAAGGTGAAAACAATCACCTATAAAACAATCGAACAGAGACAAATGGCCACTCAATGTCGATTTCATAATTATTATTATTATGAACAATTTTACTACTCTCTACAATTTGGTTAACAATTTTACTTACAAAACAGGCTTTTTGTTTATTTAAAAGTATTTCTTAAGAATTAATATTAATTAAGATATTGCATACAAAATACACAAATAATAAATATGTCTACACACAACTAGAATAAAATATGTATAAAAATTAAAATGAAAAATTCATGCAAAATAAATATAACAGAAACCGCCATATTGAAAATAGTGAACCTGTCATTAAATACGTCTAATTGTTAATGGTCTGCGGTGTTATTATGTGAACAACAATATAGTGGATTAGCACAACAGCAGGAGAATTGCGCTCAACCAGTGAATATGACACCCTCGCTACGCAACTACGACAATGAGCACACTTATACCTGTTTCGAACCCGTGCTCTCGGTTTGCGTAACCATTGCACTGCCACTACACCACAATCGTAGTTGTTATTTAACTGTATGTAGCAGTTACATCCATTTTTGGACCGCACTCCAGCATAACATCAGGCTGGGTGTCGTCGGGACAACTCTATTGATTAGTATTTTTGCACATGGAGAGCAAATGAATTGACCATAATTGGCAACAATGCTGTTCTCATGGCAGTAACGTTGTCCCCATAAAAAGGTGCTTTATGGATATTAAATAAAGATAGCTAAATCATTGCCACTATACTTAAGATTACTTATAAAAAGCCCTGCAGCAGAAGACATCTCAGTTAAAGAATAAGCTTATTCTAAAGTAGTAAAACTTTATAAAAACTACCTTCACCATTTACTTAAGAAGGTGTTTCTTTAGGGGCACATTGTAATACAAAATTAGCCGGGAATATTCTCTAAGAAAACTCCAGCCATCTTTCTCTTTCCATCTGCCTCTTTCCCGGGATAAAAATGCTACTCCTTTGGAAAACCGGAATATTTTACAACATTTTCATATTATAAAATATTTAGAAGTTACGCGATATACACATTTACATTAGAGGGCATTTATAAATAGAAGTTTTTTTTTGTTAGAATGTTTATAAAAGCTTGGAAGATAATAATAACAAAGGAAATTAAATTAATTGTAACTAAAATGGTAGAGCTCCGGGAGTGTTCAAAGGACATGATTACCAATAATACAAAATTAAACATATAACGTATGGAATATATGCAGTAAGCCCTCCAAATCGTGTATATATATATATATATATATATATATATATATATATATATATATATATATATATACACACTACTAAACTTAAATAAAATATATTAAATATAAACAATAAAATGTAATGACACCATTCTAAAGTTTATTAAAATATAAATGTACAAATGAACAGGATTGTTTGTTGAAGTTCTCTCTCTATTTGCAACAATTTATTTTTCTATCTCTTACTTATTACAGACTCCTTTCCCCCGTTGGCTCAACATCAACTAAATAGTTCAAACAATGACATTTCAAAAGACTTTTATCTTTGTGACACTAAGGATAAAGATGTGTTTTGATTGCCTTGTGGTCAATCGATCTCTTAGTGGGCCCATTTACAAAAATATTGAAACGTAGTACGTTAAGTTAGAGGTGTGCCCAGATATCGTTGAAAAGCTCATAGATTAAAAGAGTGTGAATCAAGTTGTTCCCGAAATATTGATAAATTTTTAACATACAAATTTTCATAAACCTCAAGTTTGTCCTACCTCAGTCTGTACAGAATCATCGGTTTAACTGGAATAGCTTTCAGTGATTTTCTACTGGGGTATTGTTCGTATGGTTTAAAGTACTCCAGCAGAAATATAAGTTGACTGTAGCGATGGGTCCCGCTAACTTTAGTGACATTACGCAACTGGCGGCTGTGTTATTTTTAATTTCGCCTCAGAGAGATATCTTCAAGAAAATCCTTAGTTCTTTTGTTCAGTGTCGCGAATTAGTCCTTTTGTAAATGCGAGACTATTATTATTTTTACAAAGTGTTTTTTTTCTATAACTTTGTGCACTTGGGTGGATATTGTTATCTTGGGTGGATATCCGTTTTGCATATGTCGCAGTTAATTACCAGGATGAAGATAATTAAAGTTCGTTTACATTGTAATAAGCAATTGTAATTCCTAAAATATACATTTCACACAAACAACTATAATTTGCAGGCTGTAGTATTTATAAGGTCATATTAATTATTCTTTCATGTCCTCTACAAAGTGAATATATGTTTAATATAATACAACTTATGTGTTTTATGTAAATGTATGTTGCAGAATGTCTTGGAGTTTTTGTCGTGAAAATCCTTAGAATGAAATTACCCATAAAATGTAGCAAAGTGGCCATCAAAAGATGCACTCTCTGCGCACTGGAATGGACAATCGTCCAAATGGTTGGACCAAACATAATTTGTTATAATATAATTTGTGTTTAAAACGATTTAAATTGTGTTTTTCTTATAAATTAACTCGGTTAATAATTGTTATAACGAATTTCTTGTGATTTTTTTCTTATTGTATGCCTTTTAGAAAGTATGGTAGTGTCTAGTAAGAGCCGAAAGCTAATTTTGATTGAGAAAAAAATAAATAAATAAAAAGATAAAAATATTTAACATTTGATTAAGCACTTATTATTGTAATAATTTGTAAAATGTAGTCACTCAAAACATAAGAACTTATAGTCCTGCCATTATGACGCTTATCTGAATAGAATGCACGCATGCATCGCCACTGTGTTATGTGCCGTGAAAGTACTCTCTCTCTCTCTCTCTACTTTTATATACGTGAAAGATTTATTGTATTACTTATTATGCGGAAAGGTTGTTGTTTTGCTAAACGATTTAAAACATTTAGTAGTAGCAATGTTTACAGAGTTACCTTCATGTTAACAATAATAATAACTTACCTTACTTATAAGCGGTTTGGGAAATGTAATTTGTAAATAATATATTATTCTGTCCTAAGCTACTTATTATAGGTAGTCCGGTACATACTTCATAATTTTTACAGACATATCACGCCTCAGTTCCATTAGGGAGAGGAGATAGTTATAGGTCATTACCATATCGACAATGACATTCATGAGGACTTGGTTGTATAGAAAAGCAGGTAGCAGCTATGTGCAGCAGTAGACAAATAGTAGACGATGACGACTGAGAATAAGGCAAAATCCCTAATATAGATGATGGTGGGCAAAAGTAAAGTGTAATATGTTGGCAGCAGTTGCTCATGGATTATGGATATATTTGTGTATAATTAATATGAAATGATTATGTTGTCATGTTACTGTGCTCATTTTTACACATCAAATTATATCTACATATATATATCTACATACATATAGTATCTCTTGTGAGGCCTCCCATATTATTATGATTATTACAGTATATGTTACGTTTTAACATAAAATTATAATATGCGACTCGACATATTTTTTTTATTGTGACTCGAACCACCTGTTGGTTAGAAAGAGGAGGTCCAAGAATGCCAATGACTAAAAAAACCAAGTCCGTTCACGACTGCCCCAGTCGCCGTCACTATGCCGGCCAAAAAATATTGAATAAATGAGGACAAAAATGTATTGTTAAAATAAACATAATTCACGTAAATACTCCTTGTGGTGGTTTTAAAGTCTTCAAACCTTTTTACATCAAAATTCCGCATACATTTTTTAATTTTTAGATTTAAATTTAATATTTTCAACGATTATTATGATATTATTATAGTATTTTATAATTTTTATATAAAAGTTTATAATATAAAGTTTTCAAGGCGACCGTGGTGTAATGGCAGTGCAATGGTTACACAAACCGCGAGCACGGGTTCAAGACCACTTGCCGGCCCCAATGTATATTTGATATATGTACTTTGGTTGTCCTGTTTCTATGATACAAACACATTAGTAATAGCTTAGTAAAAGTTTTATAAAGATTTTATTCGAATACTTTTCTACACATAAAAGAAAACACCACTCAAACTTAAATTAACGTGAATCCACTTAAAATCTAACATATACTACATTTTTTTCATAACCCAAGTCGCAAATAAGTCATGAAATGATAGGGAATTTATCACACGCCTCCTCCTCCCCTCCCTCACACAGTTGAGCGCATATATAATACATTATTATACATCCATGGATATAATACATCACAATACATACATAGATGTATTGTATATATATTATTAGAAAAACTGCAAGTAGAAGTCCATTCCAATATGTCTAGTTTAAAGTCGCGTTTCGGGACTACATTGAAAGTTTCAATGTAGTCCCGAAACGCGACTGAGTCACTTCACGGCCTATACACTTGAAAGTATTGGCACTTGCTAGGGTTGGAAACTGTCTGCCTCTAAGCTACTTCTTATTCTTTTATTAAATAACTTTATATATCGCTTATTTTAATTACTTTATTTCTTACGTTTGTTTCTGTTTGTTTAATAGCTGTGGAGTGATCATTGTATTTAAGGAATGTATTTATGGGCACGCCATGGTCTCTGCCTATCCCTGTGAGAAAATGGCGTGACAATTTGACTGATTGATTGATATTTAATAAACAATAAATTAATAAACAATTGTATAAAAATACTCCGTGCCATCAACACAACATTTAAATATATAGAAATCAAATAAATTGTCACGTTTTCTTTACCACATTGATAGGCAAAGCACCACTCTCTACGATCCTGACACAGAGTGAAAGTGAAGCATCTTCGTTGGGCATAATCACGGCAGCTGGTGGACTAAGTCGGCTTCCTCAGTCTTGTCTCAATAGAATAACACTCTCGTATCATTCACATTCAGAAATATTTTTAAACAATCTCTACGACTATGTAAGGCGACCGTGGTGTAGTGGCAGTGCAATAGTTACGCAAACCGAGAGCACAGGTTCAAAACCACCCATTATTACCAAAGTACCTTTAAAATATGTACTTTGGTTTTCTGTTTCTATATATACAAGCACTTTAGGAACATATATGAACATTCGTTGATCAAGTCGAAGATATATATATATATCAATAATGTATCAAACAAGCTATACATGTGTGAGTGAGTTATGTCGGGATCGCGGGAAGTAGGCGTGACAACTTTGTTATATTATGGAATTACATTTGCAAATGTCATAGTGATGTATGCGAGCACTAAGTCAGGGCTTATACACATTTGGCTCACAGCTCAATGTCAATAATGAATAGAGGATATATAACATATATATTATTAGCTTATATATATATTGTAATGCTGCGCTGTCCATTAATTAAGTTATTGTACAATTTATAATTTAAAAAATATCATTAAATAAAAACAATATTAAGCTGGATGGAGTGCCATGAACGGAGACTGTTGCCACACATAAATGCAAGTACTGCTTTCTCTACCGGCCTCGTGAAACGCAACATTCAATCAAGATCCCGAAACTCAAATGTATCATTTCACAATCTGTACATATAATATACGTATACGCGTATTGAAATTAGTCGTATAACTATTGATAAACAAACATATTTACTGAACCGTTTCCAATGGTATATATTTGTGTGTGTATATATATATCTCATGTTAATGTAAACATTGCACACGTTGCATGCGATGAGCGGTGAACGTTCAGCGATTTAGATGCCATCGTGTCACGAGATACTTGATTATCAGGGGATTTAAATAACATATTGCGTATTCGGTAATTATATGGGTTTCTTTTGCAAACATTTATCAATCAATTAAATTTTCACGCCTTTTCCCTACAGGGATAGGCAGTGACAATAGAGCGCCACTTGCCACGATCCTGACACAACTCTAATGACTAATTAATTAATAAATCATTGAGCATTACTTCGTCAATATTAATTAACTTTATTAAAACGAGACAACAAGTTAGAGTACATTTGAATCAATAAACCCTAATAACTCAGCCTTGTTTATCACCCATTCTCTCGTCCGGCCCCGCTTGTCGTTCAGCTTATGTCTGTGTGTGATGCAATGTTTGTAGTTGTGCAACTATGCGCAGTTCGTCTGCTGCAACCCGCTCGCCATATGCCGGACTTGCACAAATTCGCCCACGCTGTTGTACTTATCATAATGCAATGTGGTCCTTCGTTGTCTATTACACTTGTAGCATATTCATATATGGGCATATACAAAAACAATTAATATTATTTATTAAAAACGAACTGCCCGCGACTTGAAAATATTTCACTAAACTGGACCAAAACTGCGCTTTTATATGAAGGGAAACAATATAATCCAGTAATATTATGTACTCTTTAATTTGATAACAGTAAGCCAAAGGCTCAAAGTAAAACTATCAGGTACTTCGGGCCTTTAATTTGAAAACAGTTCAAGTAAAGATTCACAATAAGAAATAATTGTAGTTGAGTCACCATAATTCTATCACTTGCATATCATTCGAATCCTAATGATCATCATCACTAAAACATCATTCGATAACGTCACAAGTAAACGCTTGCAATTTTAGTTGAGCATAGGCGTTCACAGTTCGCTTCTTCTCGGCAACTGAGTGGCTTATGTACAATAAATAGATATTAGATAGTTCATTTTGTATTAATGTGTCACCACTGTTCGCGTTTTCAATATTTAAGGCTATACGACTATATGAAACACATACAAGTTGTTAATTGAATGTAGAGTCAGAGAAACAAACAATAGTTGTCCCTGACGTTGGCCAATGAGGTGAAACATTGCAAACGTCAACAGAGCACAGTGTTGGCAACTAAGCCAAAAGCAGCCGCGAGCTCATTGTAAGTCAGCGCGCGGCGCACTTGGCAACGGACTCTTCACACGGCTTATCTCACTTGGCAATGTTCGCACAACACTATTATATCACAATTATACGGCTCAATGTATTCTACGCAAAACATACTTACTCAGTTCGTTCCAGTTTATGGTGTTCGGTGTCGTCGGGAATTATGGAGAGTTGACCTTATTCCGATGGCTGACACCAGGGTGGCTTGTTGCATCTAATTCGCACTAATGCAATATCATAGAAGCACAAATGCATGCATATGTTATTGTGATTATGCAGTGTGCTCTTGTATTAAACAATGCTGAGTTGAGTGTATGGTGAATTTCACATGAAAGCCCTTTCACCTTCATCATATAACAATATATTGAGATGATGGCCATCACAGCCATCACCGCAAATAATTATAATTCATACTATTTGTTTTTAGTTATACGTTTATATAGTTTTATTTATTTACAAAACAATACTTACAACATCTCGGTGTATTAGCCGTCAACTTCCTTTTATACTAAAGTAATATTTAAAAAGAAAGTGTTTTAAAGTTCAATTTTTGTTAGAATCACTAGCATATATTTATGCCATGGCATTACGCAACTGCCACGAACTGGTCACTCGTAGTGCTTTGTCACAATGCATTGCAACTACCCCCACCCCTTTTTCAGCCGTTATAGTTCAAATAGCCTTCTATAAATAGCAGCCTAATTGTCAAATATTTGTATAAAATAATCTGTGCATTGTCTCGAGCGAAATGTGACCCAGTTGCATAGAAAATTTGGTGCATTTTTGCTTGCAAGTGATAGAGACTCGTTAGCGTATACTAATATTGAATCCGACGTCGCCGTCAATTATTGCCTTGTGCCAACAGAGTAGACATTTTGGAAGAATTGTGCTTTATGTACATTAATTGCAATTAGATCATTACATTAATAAAAGAAATAATGCATCCCCAATCAATCAAACGTGTACTACACTATGGACTATGGGCACTTTGAACCCCTGCTCTATTGTAAATAATTATGTACTCGCCAATTATATAAGTGAATATTATTCCGTGATTTTATTACATTAAATATATCGCAATCACAATTATTGTGTCACTCGAATGCATGTTCGTGCAATAACTCCAAATGTATAATTTGTATAGCGCAGGAATGTTCCCTGCATCAGGAGTAGGTGTTTGCACAAAAAGTGTTGGGGACATTGGGCAAAGTTTTGAGCAGCGCCGCCCGCAACATTGTACATCCCGGCGGGCATTACAAGGCCGCCGTGCCTCGGGTGCTATAAAACTTAAACTTGTTTAAAAAATAACAAATAAACAGCCACAAACGCGTTGGGCCCATTTTTAAATGGAGTTTTCCCGCCGCACAACAACCGCCGCTGGATGCACAACTTGAGAAACTTCACGAACGCTGTCCATTGCGACGAGATACATAAAAGTTTTAATACAATATTTACAATTCATACATGTAATAGAATGATTTGTTGAAATAACACAAACAACAATTAAATAGAGGCCTAATTAATTTCAATGCATATGTTTCACTGAACTCACCAGCATTCATTTTATTTTACATTGATATACTTAAATTGTTACAGAACGACCAAAATACATTACATATATAAAGGATACATTGGCACCGGCAACTGGTTTTGAACCGGTGGATCTCAATTTCACGGACTTGTGACTGCCCTCAACTCTATTGTAAAGATGTGAACTTATTTCACAATCGTTTTTATGTCAATGTGCTGTAATATTACTCAACGTCACTCTTGGACCTCCTCTTGCTTATCATCAGGCGGGACGAGGTCAGAGTCGTGTCACGATAAAGAAAAAAAAACCTAACTGATAGTATAGTATAATATAACGTTTGTAAAGAAACAAAAGAGCGCCAATGTTTCTGCCTATCCCTGTGGGAATGCGGCGTAAAAAATGCAAATATAGCACAAAAGGTTGAAACATTGTAGTTATACAAGAGTTACGCAATATTAAAATAACTACTTTTTCTGGTTCACGACTACCTCAATCAATCAATCAAATTGTCACGCCTTTTTATCAGAGGGATAGGCAAAGCCAATAGATTGCCACTTGTCACGATCGCACACAAATCTCTTTGAATAGAAACGACTTAACAAAATGCAGATCGTGCTTTTTTTTAACAGTTGGTTTTAATATTTTTTCCTATATATAACTATAATAGCAAATATAACAAAACTTTAATACATATAAATAAACGTATGTAAAGGGTGTTACTTGTATAGTCACGTAGGTCACGCACGGAGTCGCGCCCGCCAACCGCAAAATGTGCATTCAATCCGCACATTTGCAATATTGTGTTGCGCTCCTTGTCACGTCTCCTCTAACAGAGATCATCTCACATCACCGCTTTACAAATATACACACCTTTTTATATGTTAGCACTCATATTCATAGCAACCTCACAACGTGACTGATTCAGACCATCTTTAAATATTATTATTATATTAATGTCCCATGCTTGACTCGATGCAGTAATAGACCCCTCAAATTACTGTTCCTTGCAGCTTTACAATCAAATTTTTATTTATATAACAGTACTCCGCCTTTAAGCTGGAGTGCGGTCTATATACCGGCGTAGTTGGAACCGGCAATAAAAAAATCAGCGGTAAATTTAACATTTATCGCAAAATAGTTGACACGTATTCAATATGAAATCCAATAGTACCGAGTGCCCTTACTAATCCGATAGAATTAGCACATTCACAAACATAATTGATGACGTGGCTTTTGTTACTTAATAACGTCACAAATAGCATAATCAGGTTTCGGCACGGACGTGGTGTCAGAAAAACGTTAAAAAATGTCATAAACCGTGAAAGACGGTTTTCGCGTTTTCACAAATAAAACTGCATCTGATAAAAAAGTGTATTAGTATGAAAAATGCGCCGTAAAAAGACAAATCGAATAAGTTCTATTGAACCCCGAAAGGTTTAGTAGTTATGAGCATTTTAGGCCGTTTTTCGAAAATTCATAGCTTCATAGTAAAACATAAAACGTCAATAGAATGCAGTTAATATGCCCTAACATGCATACGAAATATCAATAAGACCTTCCGAAAAACAACCCTAAAAAGTTGTTAATTTCAGTTGTAAGTTTGGGTAATTTTTCAAACGCACCTCGGCCATGGTGTGTTATATGTATATATCGTGGCACATGACATGACAATTATTACAGTAATTGATGAGCGCCATCTGTCGGCTGCAATGATTATCGGCAGCCGTCCCTGGCCGCAACGCAAACTTATTGCCTAATAAATGTACTTACTATCCATGTAATATATAACACTATTCATTTATGTATTATTATATTGTGACCCATTGATCTGTTCAGTTTTGTTTTGCACTTGTTGTCAATGTTGTGAGACCAACATTTCTCTATCATTAATATTGTTTCAGTGGTTTAGGCGTGAAAACGCAACAGAGTTACTTTCGTATCTATAGTAATAGCATGGATTATATTTATATTGAACGTATATTATAATATGTGAAAATGATTTACAAAATCATTGACCTCAAACAAGTGTACGCACAAAGGTTAGCCGTAAAATAAGACGAAGTTGCCTATTTTTGGTATTATGCCCAGCGCAGCCATGTTGTGACGTCACTCGCCAATTCAAAGCTTTTCAAAGCTAAGTTGGTATTAGAGATATTAAATTATTGTATAATATTTTCATAAATATTTGTCTTGAATTACACAATGTAAAATAACATAGGTAAGTACATACATTCACTTCAAGAACGGACCAAGTTAAAAGCATCGACTCTCATCCAAAATATATGTGCAATGTAGTGCAAACAATTCCACTTTCAGACCCAAATGGGGCAATCTGCTTAAATGATTGGCCTGATTGCTCCTCGTTGCCATCAAGCGTTCAAGCGGCTGCATTCCCGTCACGTACTTTCGCAGAGAAAAAAATTCAAAGCACTTTCCTGCTGCATACAGCGCGATTAATTCCGATCCGCGTTGGTATGGTACAAGTTATGAGCAAAGCGGATTCATTATTTATTTTGAATAAAAATATTTCACAAACACGTCATTAATGCTTAATTCACAATTATGAATCATATTCTTTTAAATATTTATTATGATGACATGACCTAGACTTTCCTGATAGTAACCAAAGAAGGTCCAAAGACGATGTTCGCGCGCAATCGCCTCAAACGACCATAGCCACGGGAATACGTTCAGCAACGCGATATTTAAACGAATCTTGCCATGTTTCCGAACGTATTCCAAGCAAATCTACCACCACGATTACACAGTCAGTCTTCGTAATAGTTTAATCAGATAAAATATAATATAACTTAATGTAATAACAAGACTCATATAAAAGAAGCTAAAATAAATAGTTTAGAGTTTCATTGTGTACTCGCAAACAGGCAAATCTAAGACAGATGAAAAAACCAACTTAGTTTATGTTTACCTTAGTGGCTTTACTATGCCGGCCACATACACGCTACATGTTCCGCTACCACCTATGCCCATGCTGCACAATTACACCGCGAATCGCTCTCGTACTTGTGCACACTCAATACTATTTATATATCTCTCGAACGACTCACCGTAAATGGCGCTACGCAAACCGATTATCCAAAGAGTTCACTATATTTTATTGAATGGCCTATTTTACCTCATGCTGGGCCATGGTAAAACGCATTGTATTTTTTTCATATTCAGAAATGCGTAATACAAAATTGTACATAATAAATCGCTACTTAAATACAAAACGGCCACAATTTGAACAAAATTTCAAACTCGTTTTTTTGTTGTTGCATGAATGCGTTCCAAACCTATAATATTTTACAATAGGAATAAGACAATATATAAGAAAAATATACAAATTTAAAAAAATAGCCTCTTATAAATTTGTATAGTTTGCTGACAAACTTTAGTCCAGTCAGTAGTCAGTATCCAAACAGTAGTCAAGCAACCAACAAAAACGCCATTTTGTTGGTTGCGGCCCAACAGCCAGCAATGGCGCACATTATTTTTGTCACAATCCAAAAAAAGCATAAGAAAAATAGGTAAGTGTTATCATACTTTTGTTATACAATACTGCCACTTTCTGATATACTTATGTTTTGTATAGAAATATTTATGAATGACCTAATCGTCCTATTACTGCAAATACCGACAATGTGACTTTCTGTCAAAATCGTTTTTTATAGGCCTTAAGAATAAGCTTTTCAAGACCTACAAACTGGTAAGACCAATATTTCGTTACGATCGTTCGTTACAAAGATAGCTTTTACGTATAGTAACATATCACTAATTTAATAACATTTATGTACAGGCAAAAACTGAAATGTGTAAGATAATGCAACGATTCATATTTTTATGTCCAAGTAAAAACTGTAACTAGCCCATTATGGTTTTTTGCATATTTCTGTTAACGACCTAACAGACATTTTATGTTCTGAAAGAAAGTTGTACGAGTACATATCTGGTATTTGCATACAAGTTTACCTGCATTTTTTAAATTTTACGTCAGGCTAAATATACAAAGCACCTTTACCATGTTTTTCCTGAATAGCTTTGCATTAATTTACCTACATATAGTACAGCCATAAAATTATAAAATATAGTAAAGCCATAAAATCGCAAGAAAAAGACGTGCAGAAGGATTATCTTATATCACGAATAACCAAATAAGAGCCCCAAAAGTCCCTAAGACAGTCGACTGTGCAAAATGCACCTTTAAATGTACAGAAGTGTTTACCGAGCAAGACCGCAGAAGATTTGCAGAATGTACT
Source organism: Tinea trinotella (assembly GCA_905220615.1). Lineage (NCBI taxonomy): Eukaryota > Metazoa > Arthropoda > Insecta > Lepidoptera > Tineidae > Tinea > Tinea trinotella. The sequence continues at coordinate 141,767 of HG992320.1, read as the reverse complement.
GGAATTTGGATTTCCAAAGTAAGAAAAACTTCTTGCTGGCTCGTCTAACAGTCCTCCCATTAAAGAGAGTCGTCGTTGACAGAAAACTCTCAGTTAGACCTTATAGTACGAAGTGTTTCTTTGACATAGGCTCCGAGAAACGGCAAGTCTGCCAGAAATTTTTGTGCTCTACATTAAGCATCTCACATTCAGTTGTCAGCGATGCTATCAAACACAGAGATGAGCTTGGATTCTACGCTGGCGCAGATGGACGAGGACACCTAACTCCCCCGAACAAAACTCCACCGGAAAAAGTCCAAGAAGTGGTTGACCATATCAATTCATTTCCCACAATGGCTGGTCATTACGTGAGACAGCAATCAAAACGTAAATATTTAGAAAGCACACTTTCTATCAATAAAATGTACGAGCTTTATATACAAAAGCATGGCAACAACAACCCTGTGTCTGCCATAACATACCGAAGAATATTCGCAACTCAGTTTAATTTCAGTTTCTTCGTTCCGAAAAAAGACCAGTGCCAGATTTGCAACAAGTTTCTTCTAGCACAGGATGCACATAAAGTTGACTTAGAGCAGTCTTACAACGAACACATACAGAGAAAGATTGCATGTGCAGCTGAAAAAGAAAAAGACAAACAGAGAGCAGAGACTGACCAAACCTTTTTATCTGTCTCTTTCGACTTGCAGGCTATATTGCAAATACCTACTTCAAAGATAGGCTTGCTTTACTACGTTCGTAAGCTGACCGTATACAATTTAACTATATATGAGAGCGCTTTACCGAACAACGCTTTTTGCTTTCCCTGGTCCGAAGTTCATGGTAAAAAGGGCAGCGCTGAAATCGGTACCATATTGTACTATTATTTGTCGAAGTGCATCTCTACTGACATAACACATGTGTCCCTATTCTCCGACACGTGCGGTGGTCAAAATCGCAACCAAAATGTTGCAGCTATTTTATTTTGGGCTGTTAACGAAATTGACCACCTGCATGTTATTGAGCAGAAATTTCTGGAGTCGGGGCACTCCTACATGGAAGCCGACTCAATGCATAGCAGCATTGAAAGTGCAAAGAAGCATAAGGATGTTTTTTCGTTGACAGACTGGACGAACATTTTTAAGAGTGCCAGATCGAAAGACATGTACAAAGTCGGTAATAAAAAGGTAAAAAAAGCCCCGTACAATGTAAAAGAATTCAAATTCAATGAGTTCTACGATCTAAAGCTACTAGCCGAAGTTACATTAAAAAATAAAACCAAAGACTGCAACGGCAACAAAGTGTTGTGGCTGAAAATTAAAATAATGAAATTTTTGAAGGGCGATCCAGTAGCGAGGAGGACGATTAGTTAATTTGTAATGTTTTCTATAAATAAATAAAAATAATACAGTAAAAAACGTCTACGTTCATTTCAATCAACCACTAACTGACTATTATTGCCCTTTTAACCACAGCGGTGCAGCAAATAACTAACGGTTAGTCTACTTTAACATCATGCAATAAGTTATATTTTTATGTGTATTAATTGCCACTTAAAGCATTTGTCCGTGGATAAAAAAGTATTGCCGCAAAGTATGTATACAAACTATTAAATTTAAAAATACCGCTGAAATCATTCATATTCAGTGGGTTTAAAGCACCATATGTTAGGAATCCCAAAATCTTGTACAGGTAAAACCGTATATCTTTTCAATAAAATAAAAATAACTCAAAAACTTGTAATATTTTTTTATTATCCTGTTGCTTGTAGGTAAATTATATGTCTAATAAATTCGTTTTAAGTTGATTTTTAGATATTGATGCCTTTGGACAAGAAATAAACAAGAATATATTTGTACAGGAAAAACCGGGTATATGGCCGACTAATTTTTTTTAACGTAATTTTAATGTATTTTAAAGACAGTCTACATGCATTGTGCAATAAAATAGCAAACAAGATAACATAGGGTTTAGCTTTTTTAAAAATACAATGCATCTATTTAACATTTTAAAATATAAACAAGCATTCAAACTTTCAATTGTCGATATCTCAAAACGCGTTTTTTGCAGATTGTCGGTATTTGCAGTAATAGGACGTAATATTATTTTACACTTGAGTACTGCTTTAGAAATTAGCTCCAGCGATACCTTCGTACCCATTTGTTTAATAATAATGGCAGCACGCTTAACGACTGCTTTTTTCAGATGTAACTGTTACTCTTTAAGCTAATTCATCTGTGTTTGGAAGATGTCAACGTTTGTGGTATATCTGGGTACTTTTTATGCTCTTTTTCATACAAGACCCAAAACATTTCGACACCTTGAGCTTGAGAAACAATTAGGGCATTGTTTTGTCTAGTTATAAACTCAACACAGTTTGTAAACACTGAGTAACTTTAAATTCGTAATGGCATGAAGCCAGAACAAAACGTCTTTTCTTTGATAATGTTTGTCTATAAAAGGTTTAGACGCTTGATAATGCACTTTCTAAGATAAATCTGGGAAACGTGAAAAAGACCCTTACTATCATGCTAGTAGGGATCTTATGTAGAGTACATAGAAACATAGAAAACAGTATCCAAGAAAACACATTTTATTGAAACAACGAGTTAGAAAAACCTTTGAATAATATTATGTTCATTTTGTCATAAAGTAATAATCTAACTTGTATAGACCATTCAAAAAATGTAGGTGCACAATTTTCATTTGAATGTATGCAAACTGGTTGGCGAATGGCATAGTTTTTTATTATTATTATTAAAGTTTTATGTTTGTATTGAATTGTGTTTAAAGTAAGCTTAACATAGACATTTCATTTACATAATTATTATGCGGCATTTTTTATTTTTAGTAGGAAGTTCATTATCATCAGCCGGAAGGCGTCCACTGCTGAACATAGGCCTCCCTCTTAGAACGCCATTCCGAACGACAAAATGCCAGTGGGAGTGGGAGGCCTGCCTACGCTGCGTTTTCCGGATCGTATTCGCCTCTTAAGAACCTTTCTTTCCCATCGGTGGCCAGCCCATTGCCACTTCAGCTTGCAAGCCTCGAGCTATATCGGTAAATCTGGTTCTTCGGTGAATGTCTTCGTCCTGATTGTATCGCGCAAAGATACTCCAAGCATAGCTCTCTCCATTGCACCCTTGAGCGACTGAGCTCAGTGACATAATGTCATCACTGGTTGAAGACACGCTGGTTGAAGACCCTTGTCTTATGACAATCGGAAGTTGTTTTAATGTATAAACACTTATTTATTAAATAGTTATTTTCATATCAATACGTATATATTGGCAATATTATTAATCAAACCCTGTCTAATATTAGGCTTTAATACATCAGCCGTGATTGCAAGCAGCTATCGTATCCATTTGGCTGAATTCAGGGTCTGTGTGTGGTGGATCCCCAGTCACTACTTTGTTTGCAAATTAAAATTTAAATTGAAGGTGCTCCTAATTTACGTGTGGTTACCCCTTCGTCCCCTAAAAAGTCCCCTAAATTAGCAAATGCAGGGGATGTATCGAATTACGTACAATTTACTAGAACCATTTAATATTTGATGCTCATTCGGCAATGTACTAGCAGGGATTCAATTGAAGTCATTATAATAAACATAAAGTATTTCGATGAAAGCAATATGGAAGTGAACGTACTCTAAGATCCCAACAACATCATAAACATATATTTTAGTACAATATAATGTTAGAGCCTGTGACACACACAAAGGCCTTACTCACTCTAATTCATGATTTACAACTCTTGGCTGCCATCTCCAGTTATTATTATTAGGAGAGTGAGTCACCTCTGTCTGGCGAAGATGGACACTTTTGTTAAATTGATTTCATAATTATTATTAAACACAAAAATACCAACGTTATGTTATTTATAGTTATGTATATATTCACTAAAATGTAATTCTAATTAGGAATTAGGGGAATATTGGCACCATAAGTACAGTTTGCACATTTTTTATTTATTTTATTTTACCAAATTCATCAAGGATTCTAATGAATTCGTTAATTAACAGCACAAATATTAAAGCTTAATATTTCTAACATAGGGTTAATGAGCAAATTACATTTTATTATAATCCAAATGTCGTTTAATTTACAATTGAGTTGTAGCGAATTGTAATTTAAAAGCGTTGATATTAATGCTATTAGCTTTGTATTAATTTGGGAAAGCCAGTGCATTTCAAAAAGAAATACAAAATCGCAAACACCTCGCTAGTATTTGAGGTAGGGGTCGCAATGCAGTTGGTATGGAACGTGTCGTGCGTTGGGAATTTATCACCCGCAAGCAGTGCCACTGTCCCGACCAAATGGCAGGACGTTCGCAGTGATGTACTCCTTCTAAAATATACTTTTATATTATATTATGTATAATATTTATTCACGTGTATATTTTTAAGTTGTTCGTGTGCACACATCAAAATTATGAAATTATATATATTTATTAAATGAACAAGTTGATATATAATGAATTATATGCCAACCTCTCTAATTATAGAAAACAATTTAAGATAATTTCAGCAAGGGATGAAACTACCCCTAAAATGGTTCTCTTCAATTATCCCATTTAATTGTATTTATATGTAAATTTTATAGCATTAGACAAAATGTATGTTGCAAATTAATTGTTTACTCTTAATCTACTTTTTGTTTTATGCAAAAGGGGCCGACGACCTTTGCTGCCGACATTCATCTAAATATATTATTTACTAAATAGATAACACAACATTACAATAATAATAAATATGTACATTTATATTAACAACTAGCTGTGCCCGCGACTGCGTCCGCGTAGAATAGTTATTTTGGGAATCATATTAATTTTTTGTTTACCTACCTGCTCAGCTTTATTATAAATTACCTATAGCTGTTACTCGCGACTTATTTTAGACGATTAAATTACGTAACTAATAGAATATATTTTAAAGTAGTTTTAAAAAGAATATATTTAAAAGTACTTCTGCGTAAATTATATTTTCAGTTTTATTTTCTAGTGCGCAAAACTCGCAGCCGCTTTGCAGCAGCAGTCTGCCGAGAACGCTGAGTCCTTTTTCTAGGCATTACAGTGACGAAGAAAGAACGAAGGAAATGAAAACTTAACCAAACTAACTGTATGCTTAAACTAAAACCTAACCTAATAAGAATTGTAAAACCTAACCTTGAAAGAATGTAGATGACACCTACAGGTATTATTCACAACAAAACAAAAAAAGTGTTATTGTGAAAATATTAGAAACAAAATACTATACTTAAAACAAACACTACCTACTATAGAGAAAACTACTACAAAATGAAATTGTATAAAAAAGGATTTTGCACGATGATATTATATCGTAAAAACAAATTAACGCTGCATTCAACCGATCAGTAGGGAGCCGACCGCATAGTATGCTTGTCTGTCAATAAATGACGCGCCCCTCCACTTTATTAGTTTATTTAAATGTGTGAATGCAAATATTACTAACTATACTATTAAACTTCATCACGTTCGTTCCTCCTTTGTGTCTAACCAGCAACTGAATAACCAATTACTGCATTTTCGGTGTGTTTTATCCATATTTTATATTTGCTCGTATGCGTAAATGCAGTGGAGGGGCGCGTCATTTCGACTTAGACAGACTATACCTCGTAGAGCTACACCCCCCTCCGCCTCGCCGCACCGCAAATTAGGTGATGTCAATGACAATTTTGTTCACAGTTAAATACTCTTAATTAATAACACATTTATTTCGATAAAGAATAATATTATTATGTTAATACAACTCTGACAAATAATTTGTAATAAAGCATTAATTTAGACCAAATTTGACTATCATCAAAACGGTTATTGTGAGTTAATCTTAAAAGATAGACATATACGGTCGCGGACATTTTTTAGATAATTTAAAGAGGTATAATTCTTTCATACATATTTTTTGGGTATCTCGAACGGTTTTCGCAGCGCACGCAACGGAAACCCTCAAAGACGAATAATATTCCCCGTTTTTTCCACATTTTTGACTGTTTCTTCGCTTCTATAAGTCGCAACGTAATGTTTTATAGCCTAAAGCCTTCCTCGATAATTGATCTATCCAACACAAAAAGAATTTTCAATTCGAACCAGTAGTTCCTGAGATTAGCGCGTTTAAACAAACAAACAAACAAACAAACAAACAAACTCTTCCGCTTTATTATATTAGTATAGATTTGTATGCCGCGGTCTAGTGGTGGAGCAATGGTCTCGCAAACCAATAGCCCCTGCGCCGGTACAAAATCACTTGCCAGTTCTAATATATCATATATTATATTAAATCTACGTTTAGTGAAAATAATTAAATATTATCTCACACACAACTCCCTCGCTTCCTTAACATCCACAATTCTCGTTATGCAATATGTAAGGTTATGGCCACTGCACTCATGTGCTTTCCGTCCCCGTTTTTATATTCCATTTCCATTAATCATTTGAATGTGCCAAATCAACGCAATATAATATTAGCAATCCCACTTGGATGTTTTATCAGCCCAATATTCACTCACATACAAATACACATACATTTAAATAATACATCGCTATTTTTATTAAAATCAATTAATACACGAATAAGATAATCAAAGCATATATAAATATAATTCGTAGAACGAAACTGTCAAAATTAATTTAAAACTTTCAATTTCACTATTAAGTAAACACTTTAATTAAATCAATTTAACACAAATAAGCTCAACATATTAAATAATGTTCTTGTTAGAACACCAACTTGAATTATTATTTGTTACATAAATGTTGTTTTATGTGAATTGGTGTCTTAGCCATTTAATGGTAACAATAGGCTTCACGTATTCAAATGTCATGAAAATTGCATTAGTCTCACATGCTCCAGCCACTTTGGGCAGCGCACGCCCTATACTGACACAGCATACAACAATACAGTCGATGCAATCTTTTATTATTATTAAATGCAATCACTTAAACATTACTTATTTATTATAATTAGATATAATTATTTCTTAGACAAATAATGTGTCATAATTTAATTTGATATAACAATGTGTGTCACTGTATTGTGCTGAACTGTGTCCATTGTTGGCCGTGTGTGTGGTAGCTAATTTCCATTAAGTACTCCCATACATTGTCTCCCTGTCCACCAATTTGCATTGCGCCCCATTATGCCAACAACATCGCACACACACACACACGCACACGCACACTCACACACTCATACATTCTATGTCTATGTAGATGGACGAAAGAAAATAAGTCTGACCCAGGAGGGTGTTCTTCGACTAAATCGGAGACATCCTCAAGAAAGCTGAGTTGCCTAGTGCCCATAAGAGAATTGTGGATGTGAAGGAAGCGAGGAAATTATGCCAGAATCGTGGCAAGTGGCGCTCCATTGTCTCTGCCCATCCTTGTGGAAAAAAGGCGTGACAATTTGTATGATTGATTGATCTCGAGAACATATTTAAGTGTTGTTAGCAATTGAGTAATAAATAAATTGGTGCAATAACTTAATATTAAAAGTAAATTTTCAACTTTCTAAATAATGATAATAAATGTAACTAACTATACAATATAATACACTTATGGCTACGTATGATATATTTCAAACAATGTTACACTTAAACAAAACAATATTATAATACGTACGGCGAGTGTTAGTAACATCAATTATAATTCGTAATCAAAGGGTAGAAAGCTTTCAATTACTTTTCATTGTACCAAATAATTTATGACCGCCGCCGTGCAGAGGGGTGGGCAGCGGATGGGCAACACTCGTACATAATAATACTTATATAACAATAGGTGACATACAAACAATTGCTAACAATGACACATTACACAAAAATTATATAAAAAACTATAAACTGACCAATTGTATTATTCCATTTGAATCTCCACCTAATTGCAGTATCCGCCTCCTTTCCCTTTAAATACCAGACATTAGATGTTTTATTCTTGCAATGAATAGTCTGTTCATTTATTTAATTTCTTTTTTGTAACACTTCCCACTATTTAAGCTATATTTCTACAATAATTAATATTCTTTCACATCTCTTTGAAACTCTTTTTTCTTTCTTCTTTTTTATGGCTTTAGTATTTAAATCGCCAGTGTCAAAGTAAAAATATATGGTTCAATGATGAAACATTGTCAAGTAAATATGAAGATGAACCACGCGAGTGATTCATAACAAGATGACGATGATAGATTAAGCCCCCAATCTCCAGCGATTGTGATAAAGGAGGCCACCGTGGGTTTTAGCCGGCACGAGTCTGGCATAACCCTGGTTACTACCCCGAGGAACCAGGAGTATCCATGAGGATTTCCTTACGAAAAAAAAAGGGAGCCATTAAAGTTGAGTGAGTATTAATAAAACCCAGCAAAATGTACGCTTAGTTAGTTCAGACATTTCGTATATTGTATATGATTTTCCAAAAAAAATATATTGTATGGGAAATAAGCAAAACAATTGACATAACCATGTCAGAATTATGTCTCTGTCTGTAGGAATGTGATGCGACATATTAATGTATTACAAATTATTGAATATTTGCCATTGTGTGTTCTATTGTAGGCCGCCATGTTAGTATCACAGCCCTCTGAATGCTGTGTGCTCACAATGGGGGTTAAAAAATATGATCTATTATACATTTATCCGGTTTAAGCCAACGCCACGATGTGATTTACAATTGCTACCCACCCACCCACACACATACACACACACACACACACACACACATACACACCTGATGACATCTATATTCATAGAGGGACTGCTACTACAGCTAAATAAGTGCAAATATCAGTCACATCCACAGTGCCGGCCTAGTTGAAACCGGCAACTAAACGCGACTAAGTTATTTCACGGGCTATATACTTGTAAGTAGTGGTACTACTCGGATCGTCAAACAGGCCATGACTGCCAACTACTATTTGATAACCAGACCTTAAACAAATATTCATCTTTATCCTTTATTAATAAATATTTATTCTTATTATTAAATATCTATACATATAATAAAATTGAAGTGTCTGTTTGTAATATTAAAATAACCGTTTTTTAATACATGTATATGAATATATATACGGTACATACACCAAAATGACATTTTTTACAATTTTTGTCTGTCTGTCTGTCTGTCTGTCTCTTTGTTCCGGCTAATCTCTGAAACGGCTTTTGACGAGACTTTTATTGGCAGGTGGCTGATATAACAAGGAATAACTTAGGCTACGTGTATTTTAGAAAAAATCTTTTATAATAAATAAAATAAAAGAAAAAAAATCCCATACAAAATTGCGTGCGTTCAGAAATTTATTTTGGGTAAACTAAGGAAAATATATCAAGCTGCTGAGAATTGAAAACAAATTATTATCCTACTGTTATTATAAATGTAAATGTCCGTTTGTTTGTTAAGCTTTCACGCAATAAATGCTCAACCGATCATCATGAAATTTTGTACACATTTTCTTGAAGGTATCAGAAGTAACATAAAATACTTTTAAAAAAATTACGAAAAATAAAAATGGTGTTTTAATGGCCCGCTCGATGTGATTCCTGCTTGAATCGCCATATATATATAGTCAGAGCAAGGTAGCACGGGCGGTGTTATAAAGAGTGGGAAGGGAGGTAAACAGGGATGTTTTTCGTAGAGAACGCGCACACCTGAGACTTGTCCGCGTGGAACTAGACCATGTTACGTCGCCCTAGTGGGTAATGCGATTAAAAAACCGGTTCAGTCCCGCTACAGCAGACTCTCTCATATCGGCTATCTCCTGTTTTCCAGCTGCAGGACGGGCAGTGCAGCGTCCATGCACCGTGCTGTCGTCTGCATAGCAATGACATGCTGGATCCAAGGTCAAGTATTTCATTTCTATGCAGAAGGAACAAAGTCGGTTATCTTTCTTATCCCGCTTATTTCCTGTTTTACTTTTAGTGATTTATCGTATTATTAACCGACTTCAAAAAAGGAGGGGGTTCTCAATTCGACCAGTATGTTTTTTTTTTTATGTTTGTTACCTCAAAACTTTTGACCGGTTGAACCAATTTTAATGATTCTTTTTTTAATTGATAGCTGATGCTTCCCGTTTGGTCCCATTTTAATTTGGTCCAGTTCTGATAATGGCATCCATGAGAAAATCATATAAGTCTTAAATTTTCAACATTCTAATGTTTGTTGGCGGATAACTTCGTTGTTTTTAAACCGATTTTGATAATTCTTTTTTTGTTGAAAAGAAGATATTTCAAAGGTGGTCCCATGATAAAGAAATCAGGGTTTAACCGACTTAAAAAAAGGAGAAGGTTTCTAAAATAACTGTATATATCCTTTTATGTTTGTTCGCGGATAACTTCGTTGTTTATGAACCGATTTTGATGATAAGGGAATCAAAGTTTAACCAACTTCAAAAAAAGAGGAAGTTTCTCAATTCAGCCGTTTATATTCGTTGTTAATGAACCGATTTTGATTATTCTTTTTTTGTTGGAAAGAAGATATTTCAAAGGTGGTCCCATGATAAGAAAATCAGGGTTTGATGATGGCAGACCAGAGAAATTGAGGGGATCTTCATCGTAGGGGCGACTAGTGCGTTTGTTAAGTTTTTTTTTATTATGTCTAATCGTTTCCGTCTATCATTTTCCGTCTGAAGTAACCGTCTTCTCTTCATTCGAGAAGCATCTTTGCTCGGTCTACCCATCACTTAAAATCGTAAAATAAAATAATTTCTAACAAAAAAAAACCGACTTCAAATAGTAAACTAAAAAGCAAAAAATAAATTTTCTTCGCACAAAGTAATACGTATTTTCATTTAGTTAAATAGAAATGATTAAATAATTACTTTATAATTTTGGAGTCGGTGCCAAGTCAATGCTACAACAACCTTACTACTATATCAAATTACTAAGTACACACAATATTATTAAATATTCTTATAAAAATATAAGAATCGGTACCTACTAACTATCAAAGTAACTTTTTTAATATTATGTACCTAAATACTGGCTTACAAACTACTAGTAAATGAAAACGAATTATGAAAGGACACTGAATACAACTTAGACATATAGTAGCTATTTACATAACAAATATACTCAAGATATCAATGTTGAAATAAAACAAAAGAATTTACTAAAATGAAATACTCAAAATGGAATCCAATGGCATTAAAATATGAATAACTATCCAATACTTATAATAATAGCATGAACGTATTAAATTTAAAAAAATCACAAAATCTGTTAGCAAAACCAAAACAAGGAATTATAAGGAAGTACTGATAATTACCACAGAACAGATATTTCGTGATAATTACCTACTAATATTATCGTCAGTTGTTAGAAAGATTCATCTATACACAGTTATTGTTTTACTTGGCACCGACTTTAAAATTATAAAACAATTATTTAATCATTTCTATTTAACTAAATGAAAATACGTATTACTTTGTGCGAAGAAAATTTATTTTTTGCTTTTTAGTTTACTATTTGAAGTCGGTATTTTTTTGTTAGAATTTTTTTTTTTTAATTTGTGAATAATTTGAGTGGCCTTAGCCTAATTTATGAATAAATTATACGTTTGGATATCTGTCGTTAAAATTCATACGTGGCCAAATCCACAATAAATTAAACTGTAGAAATCATGCTTTTTCTTTATTGTACATTTCGAAAGACCTAATCCTCTTTTTTTGACATTTAATATAATAGTTTAATGTATAATTAATATTTAAACAACATCAGTAGTTATATATGCTCTAGTTTTAGTAAATTATTGATATTATTTTTGGAGATGGCAAGATTTGATTTAAACCTAAAGAATTTGACTAGTTTTGATTTAACTGACAGTGGACATGGACAAATTTGAAACGAAAAAGCAGTGATGACGTAATCAGGGTTGACACAAGTAAAAGTACGTAGGAATAATGGCTAAAGGTGTACTTTAATAAAATAGGTATTTAAATACCTATTTTATTAAAGTACATTGTTAGCCAAACTAGATTGTTTGGCGCGTCGTTTTTTATGGAATTATCGTCATGTAGAATGTTTTACGCGCTCATTTTACACCTCTTCCTATACCCTTGGATTGTTCAAGCGGACCATAAAGAAACACCTTAGGCTGGTATAGTGAAGGCGACTCAGACGAACGTAGTACTGCATCGGTCTTTTCAGCCGTCAACACTGGTGAACTTTCCCTTGTTTACCATTAATTAAGTCAAGGTCACATGTTGCGTTACAAGAAAAGAAGTAACACTATTTTCAGACTTAAAATTATTAATTTATGTATAGGTTAATTAAGAGAAAAAAACGAAATTTCAAACTTCTTCTGTAGGTTTGTTATTATGCTAGGTTCAAAACAGATATATATGAAAATTCAAATGCTCATATTTATTTTCTCAGTCTTGTCTATAGAAAAATATATCTATACAATTAAATTGATTGTTTATTATTTATTTGGTCAACTTCAAACTCATTTTATTTATTCGAACGTATCAAAATCGTTTTAATACGTGGTTGTAAGTCAACAAACAGTCACACAATGAATAGCACGACGACCAGTCGCGGCCAACTCCCGCAAACCCTGCGATCTACAATTGGAGAGCGTGCGCTTGTCGGGCGATTCATGTAGTTCGTCAGCGCGGCTACGACAATCGCAGGGACCGAAATCGTGTCGTGAGTTTTAAAATAGTAATTTGAACATACATTTTTACATTCTACGGAAGTCATAGAATGCTTTGCCAGCGCATGTATTCTCTCTATCCTATAACCTTGGATCCTTCAAGCGATGCGTGAAGAAGCACCTTTGGCCGGCATAGTGACGGCTACTGGGGCAGCCGTTTTATTTTTCAGTTGTCGTCACTTTTGGACCTCCTATTGCCTATCATCAGACAGATCGTGGTCAATAGTCGTGTCACATTAAAAAAAACTCACGAGCCCGAAACCGCCGCGGGCTCGATACCAAATCTTACCGTGAGTTCTTAGCCAATGTTACAGTTTGCGGATTTATATTTTTTTCTTGTTTTGGCTCATAGAATTTTCTTAGATTTTGCGCAAACATTATTTAATTCATTGTTTTTTTTTTTACTTAAGTTAGATTACTTGTATAATTTTATTTATAAAAATAATTCCGCTTTATACTGATAATAAAAGCAGATGTACTATAAAGCCATCTTGCAACACCCACAACCATTTGAATTTGCAATCCAACAATTATACATTTGACAACCCTGGTGATATCTAAACTAACATACGAAAAGGATCAAATGAAGAAATAAAAACGTAATTACTTATAATTTATTAGTATTTAATTTCCGTTTTATGATTTTATTCGATATTGTTTTCTTTCTAGTTTGTCCTGAAGGTAATATTACTTTTTTACTATGCATTTTTCCTATTTAAATATTATAAAATCTTTACGGAGTACCTATTAATTAATGTAAAAAATGACATTTTAAAATCACATCAACATAAACCCTGCGTTATGATTGGTCGAAATTGATATAGCGCGTTATGTTCTAGGGATATGGCCACATTTGAACTAAAATAAGATGAAACGTTTGCATTTTGTACCATTTTTAAGTGGATTTAAACAATTTTGAATTCATACAGTCCTTTTATGTACTTTTATCTATTTAATAAATGTAAAATGTGAAAATCGAAAGTGAGGTGGATATGGCCACGTTTGAATTTTAACGACACATATATTGTTGTATCTGTTACATTTTGTGGCATAAGCAGTGTATTTATAATTCCTATTAGAGCACAAAGTTATAGTACGCCAATACGACAACGGCTGTTTCTCGTTTTAGCGTATTCTGCTATTCATGAAAATTACTCATTTTATTGTTTAAGTAATTCATTTAGTGAGTTAATCACTTTTCAGTGATGATTTGATGATATATTTATAAAGGTTCATTATGTACTGATTTAACACTACATAACAATTAAAATGTTGTGTTTTACTAATAAAAGCATTGTCAAAGTGTTCATCTATATTAAGTATAATCAGCGAAGGCGACTAATGCTCTAACAAAGGCACTAATGTCAAATAAATTGTCGACCGCCCGCCCGCCTAACTGCGCTCGCTTTTTACCTCCGGAACTACTCACGGATAACTCAGCACACTCTGCTTTAGTGCGGTGAACAACTTCACATGTAACTCACTCACTCACAACTCGTTCTTTTGTTTAGGATTATGGGAATAGGGCGGTCATTCGTCTCTGCCTGCCCGCCTGTCACTATACGAATTATGACAGCCTTAATTATTTCCAATTATAAACAAACCAGTATAGTGCATGCGATTGGCACTTGTACACTCCACAATGGGGCAAAAGTCGGAGCCACAGTAAAATGAAAATAATAATAATACCAATCAATCAATCAATTAAATTCTCACGCCCTCTTCCCACAGGGATAGGCAGAGACAATGGAGCGCCACTTACCACGATCCTTACACAACTCCCTTGCTTCCTTCACATCCACAATTCTCCTCATACAGGCCCTGTGGTTATGGGCACTAGGCAACCTAGCTTTCTTAAGGATGTCTCCGATTTGGTCGGAAAACACTCTCCTGGGCCTGCCTTGTTTAACGCATCCATCCACATCCGATTTATAAATTCCTTTCGTCAATCTACTTTCACTCATCCTTTCCATGTGCCCAAACCATCGAAGCATTCCTTTGTCAATCCTTGTCACTACATCTTCTTTCAAACCACATCTATCACGCAATGTGTTATTCCTTATTCTATCCGCTATCGTCACTCCACATACACTCCTTAACGACCGCATTTCTACAGCGTTAATTCTACTCTCATTGTTGGAAGATTTGATTTCTTTATTTTAATTTAATTTAAGCACATTCATTATTGGAATTTTTAAGTTGGTTGCAATCGTCCACTACTAGATGGCGCCACTGTAGTTTTAAGAACGTTAGTTTATTTGGTGTTTAATAGTTTAGATCTCATGCAATTGTATGCATTGAGGTGTATTCAAATAAAGGTTTATATACAAGAAAATCAGTTTTTTCATTGGCATTGGGAAGTGACTCTAAGAAACGAACCAGTGTGTAAGAGGTACAACGTACACTCATGCTTCTTCTGCCATACCCAACCTTCACTTCCTTCCATACATTAATGTAGGAACAAGCACCGCATTATGAACAGCCATCCGTGACTTTTGGGACATTACTTGGCTGTTCATTATACTATGGATGGCGCCGTTCACTACGTTACCCTTTTGCACTCTTCTCTCAATATCTTCATCACACTTTCCATCCCTAGTAAACATACTTCCCAAGTAAACAAATTGTTTGACTTGTTCCACTTTCTCTCCGTCTATCATTATCTCACATTCTGTCATTTCATCCTCTCTCTCCAAAACCATTACTTTAGTTTTACTTACATTCACTTTCATACCTTTCTTTTCTAATTCCGCATTCATTATAGTAACTATTTCCTGCAACTCATACGCCGAAGATGCAAGGATAACTTGATCGTCGGCGTACAAGAGACATTTGATCACCAAGTCATTCATTCTTAAACCACACTTCCTTTCACGCAACTCTTTCAGACAACTGTCCATGAACAGATTGAAGAGCCATGGTGACGCTACACATCCCTGTCTGACACCTTTAGAGATGCCAAACCAGTCAGATAGCGCCCCATTAATTCGAACACATGCACTGGAATCCATAGAGAGATTTCAGTGCACGGACCAAACGCTCCTCCAACCCAAACCCGGACAGCTGCTGCCACAATTCACTCCTGTTCACTCGATCATATGCCTTTTCAAGGTCAACAAAAGCACAAAACACCAAAAGGTGTTTTGCCAACACTTTTTCGCTGACGCATCATAGAGAGAAGATTTAATCCATACATCCCATCCCTTTCCTAAATCCCGCTTGCGCATCCCAAATTTTATCATCTGTTTCATGCATCACCCTTTCAATCAATACTTTCGCATACAACTTGCCAACAATACTCAGAAGGCTGATGCCGCGGTAATTTTTAGGTTCCTGTTGCGACCCCTTCCCCTTGTACAGTGGTACTATGACAGCCTTGCGCCAGTCACCTGGTACAAGACCGTACACCCAGCACTTACGGAAAAGGAGACACAACCAGGAAACCACCAGCTGACCACCGCCCTTCAGCATCTCGACAGTTATTCTGTCACACCCAGCCGCTTTTCCAACTTTCATTCTTTTCAATGCATTCAAAATCTCTTTCACATCTATATCACATTCAGATTCACCTTCATTCAGCGTGGAGGAAACATCAACACACTCTGGTGCTGTATTATCATCCCCCACAAATAAACTTTCAAAATACTCCTTCCATTGGCCTAACACTTTCTTCTCTTCAGTCACTAAATCACCATTCGAATCCCTAACCACATTCACTTTAGACTTCTCCAGTCCTCCCCGGGCTATCTTAACCTGTTTCCAGAACAGTTTGATATTATCCCGGAAATTTCTGGAGAATTTCCTTTCAATATCCTCTTTCATCTCTTTCTTCTTTCGTTCTATACATTCTTTCACTTTAATTTTTACTTCTTTATATTCATTCATTGCCTTATATACATCTTTATCTTTCTTACCCGCGTTTATTCGTCTACTAGCTTTAACTGCTAGTAGATCCTGCCATTTTTTCTTCTTCTCGCATACTAATACTTCCGTTTCCTTATCCCACCACATGTTGGGCCTCACATTCTTCCTCTTGCTCACTCCACACACTTCTTCTGCAGCTTCTGTCATACCATTCCTCAATGTCATCCATACTTCCTCCACACTATCATTCTCATGATTACAGGCATCTCCTATTTTCTCTCGTAACTTACTTACATACTTCTCTTTCACTTCTGCATCTTGCAACTTTTCTCCTTTTATTCTTGTCAACGGTGTTGTCGATTTACGACTGCGGTTTCTCCAACCCTTGAACAGACCATCTATTCTTGACATAACAAGAAAATGGTCCGTTCCAATGTTCGCCCCGCGATAAACCCTCGTATCGACAACATTGACTTTCAACCTTTCATCTACAATCACAAGATCTATTATACTTCTCTCTTTATTCCTCTCCCATGTATACATGTGAATCTCCTTGTGACAAAACTTCGTGTTTGTCACAAGGAGATTCTTCTCCAAGCAAACATTCACCAGACTCACTCCATTCTCATTCACACGCTCATCTCCATACCTTCCCAACACATGGTCTACATTCACTCTTTGCACACCTACCCATGCATTAAAATCACCTAACATTATAACCCTTTCATTCGATCTAGCCACATTCAAAACATCACGCAGGCTCTCTCAAAACTCTTCCCTTTCGGTCTGTGGCTTAGATATATCCGGGGCATACACACCAACTACAAATAGTCTGTGCAGCCCCACTCTAAGCCTGACCCATAAGAGTCTGGGCGACATACATTCATACTCAGTCATACACTCTGCCATTCTCTCAGACATCAATATTCCCACACCCTGACACGCTCTGGCTGTCGAGTCAACCCCTGTCCAGACTGCTGTGTAGGGGCCATGGTGGGTGACATCTGAGCCCTTTCGCTTCGTCTCGTTCACACACAAAATATCTATTTTCTTATCATCCATCATCTTACATACTTCATCTAACTTAGTCTTCATTCCTCCACAAACATTCAACGTGGCCAAACGGCTCTCCGCTGCCCGCTTTTCGCCCCGTGGGAACATTTTGCGTGACTTTTGGCGAAAAATTTCGCCGCTATTACTAGAATTTTTTTAAATATCCATTCTTGATCCCACGAATAGCAAAGGAAATATAATTCCACTCCGACAGAGCCCCGCATGTCGGAGTGGGGCAATGAATTAGTACCCGATGGGCGCCAACCATCGGGACTGGCACGCTCGCTACTAGGCCGCCCCTAGCCATTCATCCTTGGGCGCGGCAGACCACGGAATTAGCGGAAAGGAAAGGGAGGAAAAGGAATTAGCGGAAACGAAAAGGGATAGATAGGAATTTGGGGATTGGGTAGGTGTAGGTAGCGTTGGATACCATTACTATAGAAGGAAAAGAATATAGTAAATGGTAGCTCGAGGTGTCCGGGGTCGCGTACCCGTATTCGTCCCATAAACACTGGACAGATATTTATAAAACGAACCCTCTGAATTATTATACCTTATTATACCTTGAGACATAATAACATTACACCAAGTT
Organism: Tinea trinotella; assembly: GCA_905220615.1. Lineage (NCBI taxonomy): Eukaryota > Metazoa > Arthropoda > Insecta > Lepidoptera > Tineidae > Tinea > Tinea trinotella. Next base: position 123,622 of record HG992320.1, on the reverse strand, counting down.
CGTGTAAATTCAAACTACTTGCAACTGTTTCCAAATTGTGCGCAAAAATATCTTAATTATATGAATATATTACACAGATGCAAATCCCCCCATAGTGCCTACATCGCGTTCGGGGACTAGTTTGTGTAGCACCAGTTGCGTTAGGGGTTGTGGACGCGGTTAGGGACAGTGGCATCCAGCTGATCCACTGTATTCCGGTGAGAGTTTGCTGACCCGTCGGCCAGGGAGACCCGTAGCAACGGCTAACCGCTGGCCGCCCGCTGCACAGTACAGGGGCCTGAGCCCACCGCTAACCACGGAGGGAGGCTGCCACACCATGCGGCGCATAATCCCGGGGTGAGTCGTCTAGCCGATTGGTGATCGGATATGGGGTCCAGGCGATCACTTCCGGGAGGGTACGGGGGCCCTTCCGTCCGACGGATCAGCAGACTCACACCGCCGGGATACATCTGGCGAAGCGGATAGCTGCACCTTTTGTCCCTACCGAATAAACAACCCCCAACATCTTCACGCCCCCCCCCCCCCAAACCCTGGAGAAGCCCTTGCCGTTGGCTTGGACATCTCCAAAGCGTTTGACAGGGTCTGGCACAGGGGCCTTTTATCCAAGCTCGAGGCATACGGTTTACCTGACCGTCTGCGGGGTTGGATAGCTGACTTCCTGCGCGACCGCTCCATACGCGTCGTTGTGGATGGAAGCGCATCGCGCAGGATGTCGGTGAATGCCGGCGTCCCTCAAGGCTCCGTGGCACTACCGGTCGGCAGATTGGGAGGGAATGCGAAATTATTTCGCTTCGCTCCCTTGGTGGCAGCGCTGCTTCAGCTCCGAGGACCTATCTACGTGTGCTTCGGCCGTTGTTGATGAGATCGCGCTGGGGATGGAATATTACATTCCATCCAACCGTGCATCTCGCAACGACCGGAGCAGGCCTTGGTACAATGGTGAGTGCGCGGTTGCTGTTTCAGCAAAAAACGCGGCTCACAGTGCCTGGGTCAAGGGTCGAAGAAATCATGACCCTCGCGTGGATGAGTTGAAAGCAGCTTTTAATCGTGCCACCAAGTCTTGTAAGAAAGTCTTTAGAAGAGCGGAGGCACAGCGCGTTTCCAGGATTGGCGAGAGTCTATTGGCGCACCCAACGGGTAGTCGCAGCTTTTGGAGTCTCGCCAAAACTGTGGAATCTAACTTCTGTCGTTCCTCACTGCCACCGCTGAGACAGCCTGATGGCTCACTGGCGCATGCGGCAAAAGCGAAGGCTGATCTCTTGGCTGAGCTCTTTGCCGTTAATTCACGGATCGACGATCGTGGTGCAGAGCCACCCACCTTGCGTCCATGCGGACATACGATGCCTGATATACGTATCAGACAACGCGATGTCCGCATGGAGCTACGATCGCTCGATATCCGAAAGTCCAGTGGCCCTGACGGTATCCCAGCGATTGTGCTTAAAACGTGTGCAGCGGAATTGACGAGGCTATACCGGCTCTCATACTCGTCGGGCTGTGTGCCTCGGGCTTGGAAGGGGGCCAATGTGCAACCGGTCCCTAAGAAAGGCGACCGTTCAGACCCTGCAAACTACCGTCCAATAGCTGTAACCTCAGTTTTGTGCAAGGTCATGGAGCGGATTATAAATGTCCGCCTCATGGCCTATCTGGAGGGTCATCAGCTGATCAATGACCGTCAATATGGCTTTAGGCCAAAACGGTCAACTGGTGACCTTCTGGCGTACACCACGCACGTCTGGGGGGAAGCGTTGGACGGTAATGGAGAAGCCCTTGCCATCGGCTTGGACATCTCCAAAGCGTTTGACAGGGTCTGGCACAAGGCCCTTCTTTCCAAGCTCGAGGCATACGGTTTACCTGACCGTCTGCGTGGCTAGATAGCCGACTTCCTGCGTGGCCGCTCCATACGCGTTGTTGTGGATGGCAGCGCGTCACGTAGGGTGTCGGTGAATGCTGGCGTTCCTCAGGGCTCTGTGCTGTCGCCGACCTTGTTCCTACTGCATATCAATGACATGCTGGACCTTGGATCCAGCATTCATTGCTATGCAGACGACAGCACGGTGCATGGACGCTACACTGCCCGCCCCGCAGCCGGAAAACAGGAAATAGCCGATATGAGAGAGTCTGTCGTAGCGGGACTGAACCGGGTTCTTGATCGTATTACCCACTGGGGCGACAAGAACCTAGTTCAGTTCAACGCAGACAAGACTCAGGTATGCGCGTTCTCGACGAAAAAATCCCCGTTTATCCCCCTTCCTTCTCTTCGTAACATTTCCCTTGGTACTTCGGACAGACTGGATATCTTAGGGATGTCCCTTCGCAGCGACCTGAATCACAGGGATCACGTTGAGCGGGCTATTAAGACCACCTCCCGCAAACTTGGCATCCTGAACAAGGTGCGGCGGTTCTTCGCGCCAGAGCTTCGCCTACTTTTATACAAGGCACAAATTCGCTCTTGCGCGGAGTACTGTTCGCATCTTTGGGACGGCTCTGCCAAGTATCTTCTCAATGCCCTGGATTCATTGCAGCGCCGAGCTGTCCGAATCATAGGAGAATTAGAGGTTACGCGAACTCTGGAGCCTCTGCAATTACGCAGAGACATGGCGGCTCTATGCGTCCTCTATCGCCTATACCACGGAGAATGTTCCGAGGAGCTCTTTAACCTTGTTCCTATCTCGTCTTTTTACACCCGTAACACCCGCACTGGTCGGGGGAAGCATTCACATTTTGTCGACAGAATCGGTAGTCGAACTAAAAAGTTCGGTGCATCTTTTCTTTGTAGAACAATCGACAAGTGGAATGCTTTGCCAGCCCATGTGTTTTCTCCCTCCTATAACCTTGGATCCTTCAAGCGATGCGTGAAGAAGCACCTTTGGCCGGCATAGTGACGGCGGCTGAGACAGCCGTGTACTGACTCGGTTGTTTCAATCGTCTGCACTTTTGGATCTCCTCTTGCTTATCATCAGGCAGGTCGATGTCAGATGTCGAGTCACAATAAAAAAAAATATATATATATTTTTCAGCAATATTATTAATATTGAGTTAGTGGCAGTGAGTTGCAACATTGTTTGCCCCTCACTGCAGGATACGCTTGTATAGTCTTCAGGAAATGCTCGCGTGTTACCGACTAACATATATATATATGTGTTTGTGGGATTTTACTAAATTTTCATGGCTTTTTATTGGAATCGGAAACGATTCACGTTTTCACGTATTTTGTTTGTATTACATTTGTAATGTTATCTCTGATCTTACATGATTTATTTATGAATTAGGGGGAAAATGTTTCATCGATATGAGATTTCATGCGTTTTAACCAATATATAAGGAACAATTTGAGTATATTTAATATAAATGCTTTGTGCGTTCTGTGTCTATGATACTTGCACATGAATATACTTAGTTTAGGCATATATTATAAAGAATATGATTTTGAATTGTTCCCATATATATGTAGATGAGTAGGTATGTGTTAGGCAACATGGGGAATCCATCAACCACTCGCCTCTGTTCACACACAACACCGATTACCTTAACCCGAGTGCGATCCCATGTTGCTTTGCTGCAAACACTCGCACGTTATATCTCTCACTTTGCCATCCAATTCAATAATATATAATCCATCTCATAAACGGGCATAAATATAATAACAATTCAATATAATATATATTATATTGTAAAACATATCACTTACATACGAATTGCACCTAATTTATTATAATATTCACTTTGCCTGTGTTTCAAATATCTCAACAAACAATAGTAGCATTGTGTTTTAAGCATATGATTCATTTCCAGCCTAATTTATTATGTAATATTTGTATTATTTTAACGTATCGATGACAGCTTCTACACACAATTCACTATTTATTAAATGTATGGCGCTACAATGAAAGGTTATGAAAGGACGCATTACTTTGTATGTGGTACCGCCCCTGTGAATATATAAAGTGTGCAAAGTTTGTGAAATATGAAAAGTTGTTCAGTTCGTGTGGGAGATGCAGTTCATGGCGGCACAAACACAAACACATCATTGCTGTGCACAACTATTCACTACATTATAATAAAGTGTTATAATTCCAATTCACGTTTTCATATTGCAAATATAAATTACAATTAAGATAAGTTATACTTCTGTTTCAGAAACTACTAAATATTAAAATAATAAGGAAACAATGTTTTATATTTTATATTAAAATTACGTAAAATGAATTAATCAACTTATTAATCATTCAATTAAAATCCTACAGGGATAGGCAGAGACAAGTGTATGAAAAGAAATGTCTATGATAGAAGCGCCTGAGTTGTGTCAGGATGAACTTAATAATTTCACATTCATAATTTTGAAGCCACAAACATTTGAGTTTGTTAATATAAAATGTGAACCGCGGAAACGTGTCCAATATAACATTTATTGTCAAAAATGTCAGCTCAAACATTTTATATTGAAATTTATGGCAGAACAACTTTCACAGTTGCCACGAACTTCATTACAACAAAACAGAATATTAGACAACACAAGTACAACCGTTCACATTATTTGAATTATTTCTAATATTATAATAATTCACTATATTGATGTGTCATGCAACACAATATTAATATTATACATTGTTGCAAATTACGCATTTTGAATTAATAACAATTGTTTGATTGCTCCATTTATATATACATACATACAACTATGTGCTTCCTTCGCATTCACATAATACACTTTGTATGAAATTATATGATATAATACACCATTATAATATATAATACAGTTTATAATTTATTATAATATTGAGTGTACGTGTGCTTCTTGGGGTGTAATTTTTGGCAAAGTTCCACTTTCTGTTCGGGGGCCATCCATCAATTACCCGTGACACCCACTCGATGTGAACTTAAGTGCCATTTTATTAGCCCCTCTGCTTACCCCCATCTCACTCGCGCTCTTCATGCAAAATGACCATTATATTAACTATTATAACCACACATTAATGTATGCACTTGTTCCTATCTTAATGTATTGAAGTGATTGTTGGGTGTGGCAGACATCCACAAGAAAGCTGGGCAATAACCATAGAGATTGTATCAAGAGAATTGTGAATGTGAAGGAAGCGAGGGGGTTGTGTCAGGATCGTGGCAAGTGGCGCTCCATTGTCGTTTAACTTCTGAAGGGATTATTAATGATCATCTTTTAGTTAGAGTCGCGTTTGTGAAATATTAATTAGGTCATACTTTAATAATTTCGCTTGTTAAATTATTGTTTTATAAATAATTAAGACATTTAAATATAATTAGGATGGTATTTTGTTTGGATGCTCTAACTAAGATCACAACACAAAATTGTTTTATTCTACTGTTGTCAACAATGCTGTATTAATTCAAGGTAATTCAATAACGTGTAATTAAATATGTAAATTAACTTATATCGCTTTTATAATAGGGTATGTTTTCGTTTGCACACGACACATAAATAATTGTTACATGAATTTAGTCCTAATTCGTATGTAAATTAGGTGATGTTTTTGTCTGATTAAGTTATGTGAATGTGATCATAATGTGCATAGATAATGGACATAGAGGTAATTATTTGTCGCACACAAACATTAACATTTGCCAATTAACAGATTTATCATAAGCACTCAGCTATGCTACAATGTTTTATAATAATTATATTATGTAATGATTAATCATAAATGGAATCTTTTCACATTTCACGGTTGCGTGAATGCCGATCCGGGGTAGTACCACCTCTACAAGTGATTCCGTGAAGTGATTTGGTCGCGTTACGGGATCAGCTTGTAAGTTGCCGGTTCCAACTAGGCCGGCATAGTGGATGTGACTGCTACTTACAGTTATTGAATTGTAAGTAGCGGTCACAGCAGTCCATTATAACCACAATTTTATGTAATTTGTCTGTTTCTTTTGTTTTCAGGTAAGTTGATCACCACGGGGCGCTCCTAATAAGCAAATACCAATAGAGTTAGTGATTGAGGTGAGTTGCCTAAGATGGCCACTGTATGTTGTGCTCTGTGCGTGAATGCCGCGAGAGTGACCGCACACAATCTGTTAATGAATTGCTTCCACCAGTAGGGCGCCCACATGTCACGTGCTATAAAGTCGACCAGTGTTTGTAAATTGCAATTTATAACACATAATGGCTAAGGTCTTAATACCACAAACAAATATCTCACTCATTGTTTTATGTAAAACATCTATTGGCAGTAAACTCGAATGCCATGACATTAAACGGCATGACGTTGCATGCCGTGATGCCCCCACTACTAATAGGTTCATAAGGAGGAGGTGATTTCATGTTTATATGCCAGGCATCACATGACTCTATTAAACATATTGCGCTTAGACCAGGTAAAATGAGCTTCTTGAATCGAACCACTGTTTGTATAAAAATAAAAATGTTTCATAAATACACAATGACGCGCAGACACACTCGAATGACGAAGTTTAATCAATCTCTGTCTATCCCTGTGGAAATTAAGCCATGTTACTTTGATATTAATAATTTAATGATATAATACAAAATTATTAAACAATATTCACAATTAAAAAATATATACATTCAAATTAAATGTAGGTGTATTCATGTAACCAATAATAAATATCCAAAATTATTACATATACGTTTACTAAATTTATTTCAAGCATAATAATATGTAGGAAAAAAGGTGTACTTAGTATAATAATGATTATCTAATCACGTATTTCACATATTTCGTGCACATCCTGGCCCAAGAGGGGTGGCCAAGGGAATTATTGCGCACACGTGGTGGGCGCATGAATCTTTTTTACATGCAAATTATAATATTCGCTTTCACTAATGCCTTTTATATTATAACATACTACTAGGGAACATAACAACTTTCTAAGCCAAGTATTTTCTTGGATTATGCGCGAACATTTATTAATGAATAGGGAACAGAAAAACAAAATATCAAACGGGGTAGTTTTGGAAACAATAACAGCATTAACCAATAGGACGACCAACACCTCAGTCTCTCCGTGACCACGATGGCTGCAAAGCTCTCGAAACATCGGAATAATAAAAAAAAATTAAAATCTAAACCAAAATAAACGCGATAGTAAGCCGCATAAAATTTGTTTAATTCATTTCTAAGCCTAATTTAGCATTTAGCGAGACATATTACTGGCAACACTTCCATCAGAAGAAGCAGCCATGAATCCATGAGTTGCCATGAGTTTGATTGGTGACATTTGCTCGTTCGTTATATTAATCATATTTGTTATAGGAAAACTGTTTGTTGTTATAATATATTAATAATATTTGTTATAGGAAAACTTTTTGTTGTTATAATATATTAATAATATTTGTTATAGGAAAACTTTTTGTTGTTATAATATATTAATAATATTTGTTATAGGAAAACTTTTTGTTTTTATATTAATCATATTTGTTATAGGAAAACTGTTTGTTGTTATAATATATTAATAATATTTGTTATAGGAAAACTTTTTGTTGTTATAATATATTAATAATATTTGTTATAGGAAAACTTTTTGTTGTTATAATATATTAATAATATTTGTTATAGGAAAACTTTTTGTTGTTATAATATATTAATAATATTTGTTATAGGAAAACTTTTTGTTTTTATATTAATCATATTTGTTATAGGAAAACTGTTTGTTGTTATATTAAATTGGCGAACAATTCTTAGACTACTATGGCTCCGGAGAGTGGTGAACATTATTCTCTGGCAAATGTATTCGTGATCAGTTGTGGATAAAGACAATTAACATTTATAATTTTGTATTGCAAAGTAAATTACCAATGATTTATAAATTGTGTCATTATCTACTAGAGGATCCTTAAAACTTGAATTGTAGGTTGCAACTAGGTATTATTTGAACGATACCAATAATAAAAACGTCTTTTATTTCTTTCCTCAAATTATTGTGGAAGAATGTAAACTTACGTAAGCCACATATAACAAGAGGAGAGTGAACTATGAACCGTGGAAGGTGGAACAATTGCTTTCACCTATCCCTGCTGAGATAAAAAGCGATATCTCGATTAATAAATTAAAATAAACATTTTATTTGTTTATTTAAAACTTAATGCACAATAGTATTATACAAAGACGGACTTATTGCCAAAAACATTCTCTATCAGTCAAACCTTAAATAATAAATATCATAATAAAATGAGAACCTAAATTATTACTCAAATGTATACTGTCAAATTGTATGCATTTTTTGATAGTTGTGTAGTATTATTGTATTATTTAATAAATTATAATTTAACGATGCTTGATTTATGGAAATGAATAATGGAGCGATGCACAAATTGGTGATGGCTACAATTATATTAGACGCCATTGCTGCGATTAAGTTATTTATATGAAGTGATATGAAATGTTGTAATATAATTTGTAACATCAGTGAGTGGTGATGGTGCATGCCCCACACTTACACGCACACAAACATGTAAGCCGCATTGTGATGATCACCTATGATGATGATCACGCAAACAAACTGTTCAGCAATATTATATACAGTATGTATACATAAATAATTTGCTTTAAAATAACCTTTTATTTATTTTCACATTTTATTTTACCTTTATATTGAAGAATCTTTACAGCTTTTTGATGTTATATCCCTTCGAATCCTTTTCACTGATCGTTTGCTACAAACATTTTTCAATCGGAACTCGGCCTCATATTCTCGGAAACCTATTTTTGTATTCTATTACCCCGGATGGGCTGACTGGTCATTTCGTTTTCATTAACAGAAATAATGAATAGAATATGCTATGAAACAAATCATTGCTGTGACCGGGAAGCGAACCTGAGGCCACACGGGGTCTACAATTTATTTACGTAATTATAGATTTAATGTTGTACATTAGGACGACTATAGTAAAATTGTGAGCTGAGGCAAATGTGTGTTCAAACATAATAAGAATTTCGTTAATGTTGAGTTTTGATGTTTGCAAGAATCGATGCCCTCTGCCCGGCGGCCATGTTGCTTGTAGGATTTTGCTCTTTCAAGTTTGAATTTCTAATACGTTCGAATGGCCGTGCGCCGTTTCAAATGTAATCATATAAGATGGACGAAGCTTTTTGAAATTGGAATAAAGGATACACTTTGCGAGCATATGTACCATTATTATTATTATATGCAATTATTTCATTGCAACGTGCTTCTAATTCAAATGGATGTTGTTGTATGTACACGAAATTCATTTGTTTCAACAACAACATATTCGAAGTAATTGTATTCTCTTATATAATTAACGTTATTAAAATATAATGTAAATGTTTTAATACATTATAAACATTGTTTAATAAGCAGAATTATATAATTTGCAACAACTCACGTAGAACTTCAACACAAACACCATTCAATTCACCAATGAAAATATATATATATATATATTGTTGCTATGTATGTACCTACAACTTGCAAGTATTTTAATCTACTCTCCGCGGATCAGCCTTTACTATCACGCTTCGAAAAACCAGAGTAGCCACGGAAAGGGTTTACATTCGCTTGGTATTACAAAGAAATCAACAAAGAATGGTCAAAATAACTCAATGTTAGCATTCAATAATATTGTTACTCCATTATAATGCACTCTGTGGTAACTATTATATGTATATTTATGTACATTGAATATATAATACATATAATTAAAATATTAATAACGCGATCATGTAAGCCGACACTTCTTTATTTATGTGCATTTTATATAATAATATAATTGGTAATATTTGAGTTAATTGATTACATATAATATTGAATAATATTAAAAAATCAATTTTAAACATATCTGTGTGTGTTGCGAGTGTAATTTGTTTGGAGTTGTTGCTTGTAAAATTCACCTATTCAATTTGTTATACTCCTCAGAGATACTCACTAACCCCACCGCTTAGGCCGGGATGCGGAACATTTTGAATTATATTAAATTATAAATTTTACAGATACGAGTTTTATTCAATTCACACACGCATGAAGGAAACCCACAATTCTCTTCTTTCTAATTTTACACTTATGAACATTGCGGAATATTTTAGGAGGATAAAAATTCTATTATTATCAATATAATGTGAGTCATCACTCGTCTACTGCTGAACATAGGCCTCAGTCCATCTCATTCACCCATGGGTTGTGTCAGTCACTGCATCACCTCGTTGATGATCCGATCACATAGGGCAACATACAACATTGCTCTCTTCATAGCTTGTGGACCAACTTTGAGCTTAAAATAACAATATGCGCTATATTATACTTATATGTAAAAAAATATTAAATATTGATATTGGGTGTTGGGCTCCGTGTCTAAATTCGCCCCGGAGGCTCGCGCGGGATCTCAGTAAATTTCCCCAACATATTCCTCTCATTTCCCTCAAATTTCCCGACTTACTTATACTGAACAATGTTTTTCAGGGATTGCTGAAAGACTCTGATGAAAATAATTCGAATGCTTTATGTCTGAATACTTCCTTTGCGCAAATATATATTCTAAAAATTATTTAGTTTTACAACTTTATAAAAATATATTTTTATTCTAAATATTTTAGATTCACAATTTCATATCTAAGTATAGTTAATAAATATTAATAATTAACTACGTATAATAATATTAATATATCACTAAACGTGCTTGACGTATGAATGAGTGTATGTTACGTATATTAAATGTCATTGCCCTACCACTGTACCACGGTCAGGCGACCGAAGTATTATTATACAATATGAATATTAATGTTATCATAAAACAATATTAAAAGTATAAACAACGTTATGTGATTTAATAACAGCTCGCAAACAATCAAACAAACCGCAGCCAATATTACATTAATATTAAGTTGCTTAAAAGTACATTTAAGTAGTGAACAAACTTTCGCCATATTGACGGAATTACGATAAACAACAATTACAATTAACGCAAATTAATACGATTATATAAAAATGAATTGAGGCACAACATTTGTCATTTGAGACATTTTCCGTTTCCATATAAATAGTTTTTGATAATAATAATGTATAGATGTGTGTGTGATTTTAATAAGTTTTGTGCATTTGTTACAATGTGTATGTTTATTGTATAGAATAAAACATTAGTAAACAGTTGGATAAATGGCATGGGGAATGGTGAATTTCATGTTTGTTTGCACTACTTTTGCCAGGTAAGGAAAAACATAGTACTTATACATATTTATATTCATACTACATCGAGTGAAGCAGAAACGTGTCGCTCGTAATGCAGCAGGAGTTCCCGTTGTCGTAGATGGGTGCGGTGGTCAAGTGTGGCAGGTTGAGTGCGTCCATTGCACATTTGAGAGCTTTGTGCCCCAATGGGCATCACTTGGGCGCATAAATCATAAATAGATGTATGATCCTGTGCGTCATAAATAAGGCACACAGCTGAGTTTGTTGCCGGCGGCTCTCTGCGGACCGCTTCCCCGCACAACCTATTTGAATATATTTTTTGTGAATACTTTCTGATGTACCCTTCAGGGAAACTTTCGCCATTTAAATTTTCTCACAAAATATTGTTGTAGTGTTCTTTTGTGAGCAAACATTTCTTTTCAATCCCGGATTATATTTCAATACATATTTTATGATCTCGCCTGTAAGCTCCGACAAGGGTGCGCTGCGTTCGGGTGCGCTGCGTTCGGGTGCTTGCGATATAAAAGTAGCTATAGTGAGGATTTATTATATTAATTATAATTACGTTGTAACGTAATTATTTAATAATTACGCAAAATATAGTTTCTGTAAAATCATCAACAATTTCTAGTTATTTAAGACAAATATATTTTAGGTCGTGTATACATTTTTTGTTAATATAAAATCCCAAGGCCTGATTACTATTTACTTATCATAATTTTAATTACAAATTCATTTTAAACATATATTAAAAAATTAACGTTTTACTAATTTTATTAAATCAAAATATTTTGTTGGCATTAAGCTGATTGCCTTTGACAATTGAGGCTAAACAAAATAAATCGAATAAGAAACTGCTTGTCACTTTGAACTTGTAAAATTTATTAAGTGAAAGCGGGCACACGCACAATTAGTATTTTCGAAAAAGGGCAGTTTGCAAAAAGGGAAGGTTATTTAAGGCGGCACCTCCATGGTCCTGGCCTCTTTCTTGTACTCTTCGATCAGAAGCAACATCACTGCCTCCTGGACGCTGCCACCAGAAATCCATAAGTTAAAAATACAAAGTTAAACTCGTGTCGTATTCCCCCATATTAAGTGGAGACTACGGTCGGACTTGACCACGGTCGGACTTGACTACGGTCGGATTGGACTACAGCTGGACTGAATACGGTTGGAGAACCACACCAGCACTCCCACCAGCTCGCTACGTGGACCTGCGAACACCTGTCTCCATGGTTTTGAGTAGCGTGTAGCTCACAGGCTTGAAGTTGCCCGTAAGGCTCAAACCACGTGAGAGAACCATCATTAAGGTCACGTAGTCACCCCTTTTTTTGTCAGTTCCTTCAGAGGCTGATTCGCAATTAATCAACTTATCTGGATATAGGGTCATACCCACGTAGATTTTTTATATAAAAGGTTTTTTTTATTAAACAATATTTAATGTCACTTTAATTTTTTATTTTAAATCGCCCTTAGCTAAGAGCCTTGTGACAACGTTTTCAAGCAGTTTATTAATTTAATTTTGTAATCCATTGCATTTTAACTAAGACAACATAAGTGGCAATGTACAGCGCAGCACGTGTGGGGGCAATAGACAACATTTTTGTGAGTCATGTGTCGCGCATATAAAGTGTATACATTACACAAAATGATTTACATGTGATACCTGCTCAGTTGACAAAGTGTGTACTTCGATCAGTTCAGTAGAGCTCCTCCAGCTCGCGTATCCATAATATTTTCTATTCAGCTATGTATTAAGCGTTGGAGTTGCTTAGTTGTATTTGTGCCTACTCCTGAAAGTGTATCCTCAAGTGTATTGCGAAAGTTGTGCGTGTCGCATTGTTGGTGTGCTAATCCTGTTATGGGAGAGCATTTCACTGTTCACACTTCAACGTATTTGTGATTCATGCTTATGGCAGCTTTATACGAGTATGTAAGCAACAAGCAATGGCAGCGGAGTGCAGCGCCCACAACCGTTCACATTATAAGCATAATATATTAATTGAAATATTACGCCGTTTGCGGGCCATCCGATAAAAAGGAGTTTGAAATATGCAAGTTTGCCCAACCCTCGAATGGGCTGCGTTAGACCATGGGCACACGATGCATGTGGCATTACGCTAGGCCGGCACAGTGGATGCGACAACACATAGTTATTATTTATATGTGCCACCTACTGATATAAAACTTGTACATAATACTTTTGTAGAATCTGAATTATTTACCATTACCTATATTGTTGACCCGGCTACTCTAATTTCTATATTCCACGGCTCAACATCGCTAACATCTTTATATTTGTAGCCATGTGGCTGCTCTGCTTAACTCTGAACATTAAGACGCCATGATACGCAGATAGGCAAAAAAACAAAACAAATTGTCGGCCGAGAACCCGCAGATTTGCGAACCCTTTTTTGTGAAAAAGGTTCACTGAAAATGTTTGCGCTTTGAATGTCTCAGGTGAGCGGGAGCGTGAAGAACTATTATTCAATTTGATGCTAATATTCGGACAGATTGAAATGGCTGAAATGGCTGAAGGCACATTTTTGTTTGTTAACATTTGTTTGAATATAATTACATATTGAGGAGCCGGCTAACACAACCAGTCCTTACTTCCGCATTCCCACTAGGAGCTAAAAGTTATTTGTAATATTAAGCAATCACAAATACTTAAATTAATGAAGTTATATTTGCTTTAATGTTTTATTATTATCGTATCTCGCATGTCTACCTCGGCCTGTCTGATGGTAAACGAGGTCTGGGTGTTCAAGAGTGGTGGGCAGGCAGTTACTGCTCATATGCCCGCTCTATCGATGCTGAGTAGTACCGCCACTTTCATGTGTACATACCGTGAAGTGAATCAGTTGGGGATTAGTTTGTAAGTGGGCCGGCATAGTGTATGCCATTCATGGACCGCGCAGGCAGGGTGTTGTCATACGACACTATAATATAAAATAACATTTGAATGAAAAGCTCATTGAACATAATTAATATGAAAGTTGCAGATGAAGCTCTTCATCTTTAATATTGCCACAACTAATATATTGTTATAATCCTTCCCAAGTGCATGTTCTCATTAAATAAATTCACTAAGAAATGTATAAATTAAGTTGGTAATTATTTAGTAAGGGTGTCTGATCGCACATTCTGTTGGTGCGCCAGTCCACTTACAGAACGGAAATTACTTGCCAAGATGAAGTGGAAACCCAAACACTCGCACACATAAACCACTGTGCACACGTCTATTATAAGAAAATCACAACCAAAGTCATTCCTGCAAACTTATTGGTAATAATATAATAAGTAAAACAAACTATCCTCCTTCTGATAGACAAAAGTATATATTACAACTAATAAATGAAGTATCATTAGTTGTAATAATAATAATTTAACAAAGTAACTCTGGCAATGCATCCATTGATGAAACGCACGCCGAATTATTTGTGAACTAATCTATTTAGCATGATGTTGCATCGCGCGAGGCCGCTAATTGTGTTCGGGGGATTCTCCCATAATTGATACGGCCGCACATCAGCGGAAGTTAATTGGATGCCCACGGCTGACACACATTATATGGCCCGACCATTGTGACATGGCGCCATGGCACTATCACTTCTAATATATTCACAGCGGAAAGTAGTAATCCTTTTTATTTATTATTATAATGCAAACGCAATCGATAGTGAGTGAACACATTGTAACAAATGCTATGGTCACCTAAACGCAGACTGACCATCCTTTGTAATGCATCGTTGTATTATAATTTTTTTTTTCTCTCCTGAGGGATGTTCTCGTGACACTTTGGTGTAATGCTTTATTTAATTAATAATGGCTCATTAATATTGCAGAGTAATATTAATATGTCATATAGCTTTTATAAACGGAATTGTGAATCCTAGGAAAACAATAATATTTATTGCGTTGTTTCGGGATAGTGCCAGAGTCCATATAAATTGCTGCACAATAATAAACTCTAAAGAGTGATAGATACTGGAATGTGTTTACTTTTTAATTATTGTGATAGTAACCGAATTGCATTATTGCTATTCTTTCACCTGCTCCGATACAGGGCGGACATTGTGAGTCGCATTATTATAGGTCCCCACTTGATGTTAGGTTGTAGCGCAGCGGGATTAGGTTGGGCAAGTTAAAACGATTATCGTCTCTTGTCGACGATTAGCAAAATAATAAAAGTTGATATTGATGATAATGATCAAATCGCACAGACGATATTCGTTACAACGATTAATAGTCTCGTTTTATTAGATTTAGCCTAGCTTTTATTATTTTGCCAATCGTCGACAAGAGACGATAATCGTTTTAACTTGCCCAACCACCCCCGCAGTTGTTGTGCAGCTCTACAATGACCACAATGAAAAACACATTTCACTCGTATAGCATATGTTATATATGGTTTGGGATTGCAGAACGCCCATATTATTGCCCTCGTGTGATATTCACATCTCGTCGCGAACGGAAATTCCCCGTTCACCATAGACGGGGGTGATCACGTTCAATTCTAACAACCTAATTATTTATGTCTTCTTTACTATTAACACTCGGTGTGCCTTTCAACATGTGTCGCCACGGTTTGTTTGCGATAACGTCTGAAAATACTCACACGTTAGAGGTGTAATGGTGACCTGTTTTAATGAAATTGTTCACACTGCAACACCAACCATAGCACCGGTGCCATGCTGCATTGTAAGCGTGGGGAAGGCCAAGAGCATCGATGTTCACTAAGCCTATTTATTAATTGCTGCCCTGGTCGCATGTGATGGTAGAGAATTGCAATTGGCGATTGTTTTACGAATAAATAATGCGCCGAATGTGGATGCGTGGATGTGTGGATGAGGTAGCATTTGGACGCATTTTGTTGTTCGGTGCGTCTTTTCTTTATAGAACAATCGACCAGTGGAATGCTTTGCCAGCCCATGTGTTCTCTCCCTCCTATAACCTTTGGCCGGCATAGTGTCAGCGACTGAGGCATCCGTGAACTAACTCGATTGTTTCAGTCGTCGTCATTATTGGATCTCCTTATACTTATCATCAGGCGGGTCGAGGTCAAATGTCATGTCACAATAAAACATAAAAAAAGTAGCAATGATGTTATAAAAATGTGAATATTGTAGCTGCACTACAATATAAAATTGCAACATTGACGCCATCAGCAAGCTCGACGCCGACGCACGCCCGAAACCGGTTCGGCCTCCGCTTAGTTGAAACCGGTTGTGAAGTCCTCAGCCGTACACCGCCGCCGCGCGCGCTCCATTGAAGCAGACTCGACAAGCGCCCTTTATATAAGCGCGGTACCTTGTTCGTATTGGGCGCCGCACCTCACACTACGCGGCGCCATCTTTCGACCGCAAGAGCAAATCCACTTTGAGTGCAACGGGACGCAACCGCTACCGATTCAATGTATACCAAATGTATATTAAGACTAAAGTACAATAATAAAGTATTCTGTTAAAACTTGAACTTGGTTTTCTTACAACATAGCAGCAAGCAGCTCCTACCTCAACAGTGGTGACCCCGACTAAAGAAGATGTCAGAAACAAAAGACCAAGGAGGAAAAACAGTTTCAACTCAAGAAAATGAAGTTTCTGGGGTGTCCACGGCTATCCGAATCCCGACTATCTGGAGGGACCGGATCAAAATGTGGTTTGCTCAGTTTGAGACAGTCACATCTCCACAAAAAAAGGGGGACAAAGCCATGTTTGCAACCCTCGTTGGCCAACTTGAACGACAAGATTTAGACGAAGTTGGCGATATACTTTTGGACCCCCCAGAAGAAAACCAGTATAAAACACTCAAGTGTCGGCTCATAGAGGTGTATGGCGAAACGGAAGAACGCGAAACTCAGCGACTATTATCAGAGCTGGAATTAGGTGACATGAAACCATCACAGCTTCTTCGTCGTATGAAAACTCTCGCCAAGCGCAACTTCACAGATGCGGCGCTACGTGTCATGTGGACGAACCATCTACCCCCGGCGGTCCGCGCTGCACTCACGGTCAGCGAGAGCATTATGAAGGACCCTGGCCTTACTGAGCTCGCGAATGTTGCAGACAGAGTATACGAACAATCGCGCCAAGAAATCAACGCCGTATCTGAACCACAGCCGTCTACCAGTGCGCCAGTTCCTAAACAAAATGATGACATACATGAGAAGATCGAGCACTTATGCCGTGAGATCGCCGAATTGAAAATGCGAAGAACTAATGTGGATCGCGTTGCAGCAGCGCCTCGCTGCCATTGCAGAGCACAAACAAGAACGTATCATCAAGTTATACCGCGTTTCTCCGGGCAAAGCAACAGATACTGTCGGTTTCATCGTCGTTTTGGAAAAGAAGCTTGGAAGTGTATACCACCATGCAGTTTCAACGTTAATAAAAACACGGAAAACTAGTACCCACGCTGGCTGCGACGGGATCCGGCGAATGGGTTAAACCACACCGTCTATTCATCACGGATCAGAACACTAAGTTGTCTTTCCTCGTTGATACCGGAGCAAACATATCAGTAATACCGAAACGGAAGGGAGCCAACACAACGCCGACTTCATTTAACCTATATGCTGCGAACAACAGTGTTATATCTACGTTTGGCGAAAAGACTCTCGAACTCGACCTCAAGTTGCGAAAACCATTCAGATGGAAGTTTATAGTGGCAGCTGTCAGTAAGCCGATTATAGGAGCCGATTTTTTACGTCATCATAAACTATTAGTTGACCTCGCAGGCCACTGTCTTGTAGATAAGCAGACAAAGCTATCTACACGAGCAACGCCCTGTACGTCCACGGAGCCTACAATACGGACCATAGATGTAGCACAGAAATACCACCGAATACTTGCGGAGTTTCCGGATATTACGAGGCCGTCATCAATGAAAAATTGTCCGAAGCACAACGTCGAACACTATATTGAAACCACAGGCCGTCCACTACATGCTAAAGCACGTCCGATCCCGCCTCATCGCTATCTTGCAGTCAAGAAAGAATTCGAGATTATGATGGAGCAGGGGTTATGTCGACCCAGCATGAGCCCGTGGGCGAGCCCACTTCATGTCGTGCCTAAGAAGAATGGCGACATTCGTGTGTGCGGGGACTATCGAAGACTGAACTCAATTACAACGCCCGACCGCTACCCTGTGCCACGATTACGCGATTTCACCTACCAGCTTAACGGCATGAAGATTTTTTCAACTATTGACCTCAACAGAGCGTATCAGCAGTTACCCGTTCACGAAAATCACATCGAAAAAACTGCAATAATAACGCCATTCGGGTTATATGAGTTCCCGCGCATGTGTCCCGGGCTAAAAAATGCTGGACAGACATTCCAACGCTTCATTCACCAAGTATTGGCTGGGTTGCATAACGTTTTCCCATTTGTTGACGACCTCATCATAGCGTCAGCAAACGAAGATCAACACGCTGAAGATCTGCGCACGGTTTTGCAACGCCTTAACAAGTTTGGAATAACTATTAACCCATCAAAATGTGTCCTAGGCCGCGATGAAGTCAAGTTCTTGGGCTATATTGTATCAGCAGACGGTATTCGACCTCCTCAAGAAAAAATCGAAGCCATCACAAACTATCCCAGGCCAGATGATATTGAAGCTTTGCGCCGATTCCTCGGTATGATAAACTTCTACCGCGAAAATATTCCGAACGCTGCATCACTTCAAGCACCACTTCATGCATACATGCATAACTGCAAGAAAAAGGACAAAACAAAGATACAATGGACAGAAGACGCGTCAAAAGCGTACGAAGCATGCAAGAGTAGCATATCAAACGCCGCATTGCTTGCTCATCCCCACCATTCAGCGCCGATGTCAATTATGTGTGACGCATCGAATAAAGGCGCAGGTGCTGTGTTGCAGCAAAAAATGAATGGAATATGGCTGCCTCTAGGATATTTCTCTAAGAAATTTACAAGTGCACAGGAGAAATACAGCACTTTCGACCGCGAACTGCTAGCAATATATATGGCAGTAAAACATTTCAGAAAAATGTTTGAAGGTCGCGAGATCATCATATATACTGATCACAAGCCGCTCACTTATGCCCTGTCAAAACCACCATCAAGCAGTGAAACTCCTCGAAGAACGAGACAACTATTATTTATCAGTGAGTTCTCTACGGATATACGCCATATCAGCGGCGAAGATAACATCGTAGCCGACGCGCTATCACGTATAGAGACCATCAGCTGTCCCGGCACACTCGACTACCATCAAGTCTCGTATGCGCAAGAGAAGGACCCACTTACCACATTGCTGATGAACAACGAGCGATTAAGTATGAAGAAGGTATCAATTCCGAACTCCGATAGAATGTTATATTGCGAAACATCAAATTCAAAACTCCGCCCGTACTTACCAGCTGAATATCGTCGAACCGCATTTAACGCAGTACACGATATTAGCCATCCTGGCATTCGTTCGACAAGGAGAGCAATGCAAGAAAAATACTTTTGGCCGAAGATGAACACAGACGTTGCGACATGGGCAAAAACGTGCATGAAATGCCAGGCATCCAAAATTCAACGACACACCTTGAGCAACATCGCAGAGTTTCCTCAACGAGACCGTTTCGAGCACCTGCACATTGACATAGTGGGACCGTTACCTACTTCTAAGGAGGGCCATCGATATATCGTAACGATGATCGATCGCCGAACGAGATGGCCTGAAGCCGTACCAGTTTTCGAAATAACCGCAGAAGTCATAGCAAAAGTAGTCTATGAAACATGGATAGCGCGTTTCGGTTGCCCCGCCTTTCTAACATCGGATCAAGGCCGGCAGTTCGAAAGTCACCTTTTTACAAATTTAACTAAACTGCTCGGCATTGAGAAGATTCGTACAACATCATACCACCCTCAGAGCAATGGGATAGTCGAGCGTTGGCACCGATCGCTTAAAACAGCACTCATGACACGCCTCTGCGCTAAAAAAACATGGACCGAAGAGCTTCCAACCGTTCTTATGGGTCTTCGCGCAGCCGTTAGAAACGATACAAACACTAGCCCTGCAGAGTTAACATACGGCTGCACGATTCGTTTGCCCGGAGATTTTTTCGTCCCCACTTCGAACTCCACGCCGATGACACACGATTATGTAGAAAGACTTCGACAGGCCATAAGCGACTTGAAGCCGGTACAACGAACGCATGGCAGGATCGTGAAGACTTTCATTCACAAGGACCTGCACACCTGCGATAGCGTATTCGTACGAATAGATGCTGTACGGAAACCATTGCAACATCCGTACTCAGGCCCTCATCGTGTCGTGAAGAGATATGACAAATATTACGCGCTGCAAATGGCCGGAAAAGTTGTCAACATTTCAATCGACCGTCTTAAACCAGCCTATGTTCTCCATGAATATATTGAAGCCCCTATCAGTGAGACGAATACGCCTACAAAACCAAGCAATCCTGTGACGACAACTAAATCCGGACGGGTTATCATACCACCCGTACGCTACGCTTGGGGGGGAGCACTGTAGCTGCACTACAATATAAAATTGCAACATTGACGCCATCAGCAAGCTCGACGCCGACGCACGCCCGAAACCGGTTCGGCCTCCGCTTAGTTGAAACCGGTTGTGAAGTCCTCAGCCGTACACCGCCGCCGCGCGCGCTCCATTGAAGCAGACTCGACAAGCGCCCTTTATATAAGCGCGGTACCTTGTTCGTATTGGGCGCCGCACCTCACACTACGCGGCGCCATCTTTCGACCGCAAGAGCAAATCCACTGCGAGTGCAACGGGACGCAACCGCTACCGATTCAATGTATACCAAATGTATATTAAGACTAAAGTACAATAATAAAGTATTCTGTTAAAACTTGAACTTGGTTTTCTTACAACATAGCAGCAAGCAGCTCCTACCTCAACAATATACATAAAATGTAAATTATCCAATATATGTGAAGCCATATGGTGATGTGAAGATGCACTTGTTACTAATGGACATTGTGTGTAGGTGACACATACTCGAGTGGATGCGACATTCGCGAGGCACACAATAAGGTGCAATACTCGTATATTCAAATAGATCAACATTATTTGTAAACATAACTTATATAATGAACTGAATTATATATAACATTTAACAGCCTACAATTCAATAACAACTATGCACAACAATTTTAATATTTAATAGGACAATTAACTAAGATAAACTACATACAAACTAAAATTGCAAAAATAAACATTTTTTAAAATTGTTAAGTGACATATTAAAAATATCATATTTACTATCAAGGGAGTTATATAGACGACTCATTCTGATAAATGGATTGTTCAATGATATGTTATTGTTTGCTCTGGGAATACTGAACAACTCACGATGTCTAGATGATCTGGTCGTGATTTTAAACATTATACAGTTGATAAGTTGACTATCCAAATCACTGTTCACAATTTTATATAATGTGGTAAGGTCACTGACTTACATCTTCTAGCTTACATCCGCATCTCACGGTTAATTTACAGAATTATTGTAACAACAAATATATTTTCAACTTTTTAAAACCTCTGGAAAGTTGCTAAACGTCAAATATGAAAAGCAGTGCAAAGTTGAGAACAAAAATCTGTAAATGTGAACAACAGAGCGGTTTGCTCTTTGTGCGTCAACCGGTCAAAGTGATTCAGAGTTTCTTTGAAAAAACTCAACTGAAAATAGCCCAAAAATAGCAAATTAATTTCGACGAAGCGAGATTTCCTTTGCTGGAGTTATTTAGCAAACCCTTTGAAATTTATTATTCATCCTTATTAGCAAAAAACTCCAATAACAATCCGTTTCTAGTTTGTTATTGGAATGAATTAATTAAAATATCACAATTAAGTAGGTGGATATGGCACAGTGCCCATAATCGTAGAGGTTGTATATAAAAATTGTGACCATCGGTGCTCCATTGTCACTGACTATCCCTTTGGAAAAAAATGATGGAAATGTTTGATTTTTTAACTTTTAATTAGTTGGAATATTATTATCAGAAATAATTGATTTTATGTAAACATATACACCGTCTGATTTTATTATTCCGTAAGGAAAATAAAAATTTAAATGAAAAATAAGGTTATAACTCTCGAAAACCTACTTACTGATCTATTGACCCATACAAGTGGCCGGCTTTGTGCATTGCCGCGATCCCTCCTCGCAAAGAACCTACCAATGAGTGTGCGCGTGCGGCGCCATGTTTTGTTCATGCGTATTAAAGGAATCCGCGCTTACTCTTGCAGTGTGAGCATTATTTCAAATTAAGATGCACCATTCCATATTCATTTTATTATTCTGAATATTTAGATGAGTGTGATAATAAAAACTGTTTACTTACTATTAACTGACAAGTGTTATGTGAATCACATGATTGCGGAATATAAACTCAGTTGATATTATGGGCTTGCATAATGCCATCCATTTGTTACATCGAAGTCATTTCATTATCTGACATGATGATAATAAGTCACCTGTTTGTACGACGCCCAATGCTGAACCAGATAATGTCAGCCGCTGTAAACGGAAGTGTACCTATGTGAGTGTTATATTTGTGATATGTTGCCTGCCACGTCAAAGTCGCGCGGCTAAGCATTATTCAAATTACATTTAGTTTTTATTCATATCAATGTTCATATTCATTATTTATTTATGATGCTCTCTCTCTCTTATTGTACAATAAATGATTTAACATATTTAAATAAATATGCAAATAATACCTCTAAGTGTTTCCTATTATATAAGGTCTATATCTATGAAATTGTCGTTCTGAAGTACTACAAATAAAAATTTCGAGTTTATTTGTCACCAATTTAGGAGTTTATGTATGTTACATCAGGAAGCGCAGGATCGACTAATTGTCCAGCTTAAGCAATGAACGGCAAGAGGCTCGATCTGGAACACTTAGACACGACATCGGTCATCAGCATGCTTGGTGCGTTGAAACAATATTGTTGGCGTATGCACACAAGTGACCCACTTACGCCGATGACCTTCGCAATTTTAAATTATATTGTACAAAATGGCAATTTAATAGTTTAAAAAGCTATTATTTAGCCATGTACCTACGAGTATATGCCGCACAAATATATTGTGTGCTTTGAATGTTAATAATGTGACATAATAAATGGTGGCAGATGGCGACACAATGTCTAGACACACACACACATATATAATATACTTATTTTTATATTCTTAAGTTGCGCAAAGTTGTTAATATTTTATTTCAGTGTACCATTTAATGCATCGTGTTCTCTATAGCCTAATGTGTTTATTATTAAATGGAAATCCAATAATGTAACCTAATTACTAATTTGCTTTTATGCATCGAGGCTTGTACATCTTGTCTGAGTAGGATTAAAAATATGTCCATGAATGGTTTGGAATGCGGGTGGATCTCACAATTATATAGGAAGGGCACGATCCGAACTGCGCGTCTTAACTATTTTTTGACAGTTTCTGGTTCTGACTGGCGCGTGCACCGTAGTCGATTGCAAATGTTTTTTTATATATTATTATTGTGACTCGACATATGACAGCACCCCGCTTGATGTTAAGCTGGATTGTAGTCCATGAATGGATGTCACTGCTACTACAATTCAATAACTGTGAGTAGTATGCAGGCCTAGTTGGAACCGGCAACTTACAAGCTGATCCCTAACTGCGACCAAATCACTTCACGGTCTGTATACTTGTAAGCGGTGGTACTACCCCGGATCGTTAGACTGGGTACCACTGCTTACCACTCTTTAATAACTAGACCCAAAGTAAATATCTGCCTTTTTTTATTAACAAATATTTGCATTATTTAAAATAACTATGAAATATTACAAATAAAAGCTATGTAACAAATATTTGCTCCTAGTGGGATTCGAACTCGGGACTTTACGCGCAACTAACCAATCGCTAACCGTTCGGCCACGCGTGTCGTTGTTTCACTTTGTTATATTAACACAGTGCCTTGTTAACTGATAACTACCCTCATATGTGTGCTTTGAATAATGTTGTGTGTTCTCTGTTACAATGTTACGTTGAAGTGTCAAATGCGATCTATTAAATGGGCCCCCACATTGAAAATTGTAAATCATTACACGTGTTGTTTATACATAAATATTATCATTTACAAATCGCACGAACACTTCGTAACCCCAAAAGCATGCCAACACACAACATAAATTGGCCACTTTAAAATAACAAAACAATCATTTTATTATTATTTGCCTAAAGCACGACAAATATTAAGAAGTTGAGAAATGATCAAGTTAAGGATATATGGCACCAACACGTGCCGGACTAAATAATAAAAATAAACACGATTGTAGGCGGGTATTTTTTTTAATTTCATAAACAATGGGCGTACAATATATACCCTTTGAAAGAAAATATATACAATTCATCAAACAGAAAATTTACTTACAGGATACAGAGTAGGGACAGGTAGGGAGAAGTTCAACATACAGTTAAAGAAAAGAGAACGACATGCGAATTAAAGAAAAAGAGCCCCTGCAACTACGCAGAGACATGGCGGCTCTGTGCGTCCTCTATCGCCTATACCACGGAGAATGTTCCGAGAAGCTCTTTAACCTTATTCCTACCTCGTCCTTTCACATCCTTAACACCCGCACTGGTCAGGGGAAGCATCCGCATTTTGTCGACCGAATGAGCAGTCGAACTAAAAAGTTCGGTGCATTTTTTCTTTGTAGAACAATCGACAAGTGAAATGCTTTGCCAGCCCATGTGTTCTCTCCATTCTATAACTTTAGATCCTTCAAGCGATGCATAAAGAAGCACCTTTGGCCGGCACACCGACTGCGACTGAGGCAACCGTGAACTATTCGTTTTTTTTTCAGTCGTCGTCACTCTTGGACCTCCGCTTGCTTATTATCAGGCGGGTCGTGTCAGAATCTAAAAAAGAGTGGAAGTTCTAAGTAGATGTGACACAGCTGCCATAAATACGCGTAGTTTGGTTAAGTTATACTCAATTCTTCCAATCCACCAACGTTCCTTGGTGTCTATATAAAATCAGCCTTATGATATTGTAATAAAGTTTATTGTTTATTTACCTACATTTTCGCTACTCCTTTATACTGGTTATGTAGTCGAATATAATTTATTCAATTAAAAATAAAGGTTAAAAAAATATATATTCGGCGGCTGACATACAAAGTTATTTTTTCTCGACGCAGTTTATGTTCTGAGACAATAGTCTTGGGTCGTTTAAGCGAATTGTTAAAAAGCAACTCTGGCCGGTATAGTGATGGCGATGCCCGTAATCGGAGTCGATTTGCTTTAGGTCGTAATTCTAATTTATAGTAAACAACTGTAACTTAGACTGAAACTCAACAAAACTTAGTTTAATAATAATAATAATAATTTTGTTAAGTTGAAAGAGTAGACATACCCGTGTGTTAATATTAAAGTAGACGCACTACAAACTTACAAGTTGCCATAATAGCAGTCTCGAGTGACAGCTGCCAGTGCGAAGGGGTGGCAGACGAGTGACAGATGAGATGTGGGAAGCTGATAACAGACAAGACAGGTTGCGGTTCAAATAGAAGAGCACGCGGCCGTTCATTATATTTATTGTAAAACAAATAGACATGAAACTTAGTCGCGGTCGCGGGGCACAACTAGTTGCAATGGCTTTAGTACGTGTTACATGCTCAGCGTTGTCACATTTTGGCAGATGTGCAAATGTGCCTTCAATGCTCAAACACGTTGTGCACAAAATTATATATATAAGACATTCCACATAAAACTTAAGTTCGAGAATTTCTATATTTACACAAGAGTTTGCTTTGATTTTTGCTGCAATACGTGTAATTTTTTTAATTTTTATGTTAATACAAAGATTGTATAATAATGTGCATCGTAAGGGTTCTCACATTCTCAAACATCGCAAAAACGTAAACTCTGCAAACATTCCCTTCGCTTTATATACCATGACTTTATATTGTAACATTTAGTTTTAATCGTGCATGTGAGAATTGTGGCCATGTGGTCGGGGGTAATGTCAGTTCGATTGTTCGCTTTTTTACCATTGCCAATGTTACAGACTGGGCCTCTTGTAGCACTCATGTGAGGCCTAATAAATATTACAATATGTCCTTATGGCAGTACAATTTGACAACAGAGAGTCGAATGGCAGGTGGAAGTGTTATTAAAAAGTCGTTCTTAATAATAATTATAATAATGTCTAAAATATTTTGTTTGATGATTTTAATATAAAATGTGTTGTTAATATTTGCACAATTTGTTTGCAAAGAAACTCTGTTCGGCAACTTTGGCCAAAAGCAATATTAATAAGGTAATCGATTAATCGAAACCGAGAGCCCGCAGAGGGGCGCCGGTGCTTTTATTCATGTAACATTAAATTAATATGTAAACAAGTAAAAAAGTGATTTTATATCAAAAATAACCAATTATAGTAGTCTAGAATTATATTATTATCTATAACTTATATGTTGATGTCTCGAGTACCACAAAGCCCATCACCGATCTTATCATTTGTATACCTACCCACAAATACATTACAAACTGTTGAATATTATTATTACAACTAATTCACCCCCTAATTCACCAGCTTAACATCAGGCGAGGCATTCACATGTCGAGACATAATAAAAAATTATAATTATTATTTGTTATAATTTATAAATGCATTTATTAAGAAATGAACATAATCAAATATAATATTACTGAATTACGTACTTATGTTATATTCATAATATTAATGGCTTGGCTATGGTTGAATGTGATTTATATAGAAAACATATTAGTAATTATTATATATATATTGCATGAATATAAGGGCAAAGTGATGTAATTCAATGAATATGATCCCCTTTAATATCGTTTAAAAGTGAATGAAAAAGTTATTCAGCTGAGATTCGCAATTGTGGCAAAAGTTCGTGCAAAGTTCGCGGCCGATGGGTAAGCCACCGATCAGTGGCTATAATATTACAATTATAGTATAGCCTTAGAGTATATAGAGGCTATATGTACTATGTATAATGTATTAGGGCGAGTGGTTTCAATGATATTGACAAGCAAATTTCATAAAATTTACTCAGAACATTATTTGTTGAACTGAAATCTATTAAAGGTAATTAATTGCATAGCTATGTGCTCGTGTCTCCGCAAACAATGTCTACGTACATCTCTATTTTCATAATTTTATTATTTATAATGTTTGTTCACGAGTGGCCGTGTTACCCCACACAGAGAGAGAGAGAGTTCTAATTATTACTTTTTCAGTTTGATAGCAAATTTTGTTGAAGTAAAAACTTGCTTTGCTTCAACTTCATCCGCCAACTTTAATAGACACACTTTATAACTTCACCAGATTTATTAACTTTATATTACTTTATACTTTTTCGGTCGCTTTGAGAAATCAATTTAAATAATGAAAGCAACATTTGTTCAATTTTATAAATAAACCATCATTATACAGTTTTATTTCTATAACTTAATCTATTATTCTGAAAAGGCACGACATAATAGCATCCACTATGCCGGCCTAGTTGGAACCTTCCAAAACACGACTTAGTCACTTGACGGTCTGTACACTTGTGGCTACACCGGATCAGCAGGCCACAAATAGTCTGCTTATCTACTATTGTACTCTTTTTAGAATATTATTAACATATTATATGTGTGCTCCAAGTATTATGTAATTCCAATTAATTTTTGCTGCAAAACTAATATTCGCTGGGACCGAGAATCCAATCCAGGTCTCTGTGCGTTTCACAAAATGCACCACGCGCGTGTCGTTAAACATTTGTATGTTGCAAACTCCCTCATGTGCCACTCTACTGTTGTGTCTTCATTCAAACACCACACTTTCACTCAACGGAAAATGCCAGAACTAAATATAATCCGCCAGCGCCATCTGCCCGCATGAAACAGAACTACCTGTGAGCTGTCAACAGATCGAGCATACATTGTGGCGCCATCTGTGAGTAAACATGTGCACTAGAAACACAACGGCACCACGATGCTCTCCGCATTCACTACCAGATGGCGTTCGTGCACACAAATATATATATATACATCACATCACATAGATGGCGTTAGTGTTAAGCTATGTTTATTGCAAGTTTTTCAAATTCAAATTCAAATAATTAGTAAGTATTGGTCTTATTTCAAAGTTTTATTACGAGCACACCATGATCATCAAATGAAATAGAAACATAATCATTTATATCTACACTTATATTATTAATTTCCTGAGTAATTTGTTGTAAGTAAAAGCTGATCGTCGTGGAATATAGTGTTACATTGTATCTGCCTATGCCTGTGCTAATAGAGGCGTAACAGTGCGAATGCAGTGCAATAATGCCACTCTCCAGCTAACTATTGGAATGTTGCGTTGCTCATGATTACGTATTATAAATAGCGAACACAACTGTTAATGTTATTCGGTTATAATATTAGTAATTATAATTATAATAATAATAATAAAAGCCAATGTGCGCACTTGCTGCACTGCTGGGTGGCAACGCACTGTTGCACATGTAATAGGTATACATACACGTTTATTATTAATTATGCCTCGACATATGACATATATATATATGATGGCCATTGCAATATTATAAGCCACCTGATAGTTGTTGTAAATGTGCAACGAATATTATCACAACTCAGCCACTATGGTCAATAATAACTTGAGGGCATTCACAACAGATAACAATTATTTGCTAATAGTGCAAAAGTGACCACACGTACAATGATATTTCGCATACAATTACATTTTGTGTGTCAATAAATAGGCAATCAATGATGTTTTATGACCAAGTATTACATTATAACATCATTATTTCAACCAGAGTGCCCTAACTCTTTCTCTCTCTCTCTGTCTCTACGACACAGATATAATATAATACAATGTACTATATAATATGTTAGTAGAAGGAAAATGTTCATCCGTTGTAATCAGGGACACTAACATGGCTGAACATGACATTTGATATAACAAACACCAAAACAACTCAATTCACATATATCATTGTAATCGCACAAATAAATTATTATTATCTCCATTACAAAGTAATTAATAACACATAATCTATTATTATCACAAACAATTAATACGTCATTCATTTAATAATCACATATATAATGATAAAACACTGATTATATGTATAGATATATTGATAATGTTGCACGTATTAAGTAGCAGAGACTCTTTGTTTGCGTGACTATTGCACTAGCACACAGCGTCGCACAATTTGCTGGTTGACATAAAATAAAAATAGAGGTAATGCTAACAATTGGGCTGAACATTATAAACATCATAAAGCCAGCGAAAGCCAACACATAGCACAAATGCCTATACTTTTGTTAGTGTGTCACACATCGCCCACATCGCCCACATCGCCCACATCGTACCATGCTTTGTAATCCTGTGTAATGTTGATTGCGCGCGCATATCACAGGTGCGAGTATTAATTGCTACGCTGTGATATAATCCATCATTAACATTATATTTATCACTAATTCGCTCGTGAATACATTTCAGTCGTAATGATCAATTGGCTATGTTGTGTGTTACTATGATATATTTCACCACATGCACAACTGGCCGTTCACAATTCATTAAATATATTTAAGTTATATTATAACACTAGCTGGTACCCGCGACTTCGTCTGCGTACTTTTAATTATGGAATATTATGGATTATAATAAAGGGACGGTATAGATTTGGGTATAGCATTTGGTTAAAAGAGAGTAGGTATATTGTTAAAAATTAAAAAATATTTGTTTACAGTAGGTATAAGGTACGTATTCCATTGAGTGGCAGAAAGTACCTAGGAAAATTTATTGGTCTCCTCCCCTGCATCACTCGTCACATCCCTGGTTAGGTCGCCAAGCACCTTGGCGGCTTTGCCCAATGGGGAGAGTACCTCCCTGAGACGATCCTGAGCCTCCGATATAGCCATCTCCGCTCCTAGGCCGGGGGGCCCTTGGGTAGTGGGTGCCAGTTGAGCTAGATCTTTTAGTTCAAAGAGTTCTTCTCGCACTACCCTTATCTGGCTTGTAAGAGACACTTACAGGGGCCAGCGTCACGTTGTGTTCAAAAATATTTTAAAAGGACCTAATAATAAAACATTTTTGTACACAACGTTTGCTGTTTTGTTATTATTTGTTAAAATGTGGAGATTGTTTGGACTTTTGACTGTTGTTTATGCCTCCCACGTATTCATCGTAAACGTACGTCTCCTTTCTGCTTACCGCTCGAAAATAATTAAACCTCGTCTACGTGTTTCTTCGGAGGTCTCGGCGGCTATGTACGAAGCTTGGCGCTCAGCATCTAAGATTTGGCGAGCTTGGGTCTGCTGAGAGGTCTCAGCAGCCCTTTGTGCAGCATGACGATCAGCGTCTAAATTATGACGGCTCTGCGTTTGCTCAAAAGTTTCAGCAGCCCTTTGAGCTGCGTGACGCTCGGCAACGTCACGCAGACGCGTCCGACGAATCTGTGAATATTCTTCCGATTCCAGTGATCTAGCAAGTTTAGCAGCCCGAGCTCTGCTAGAGCTATTAGCTAAATTGGACTTTTGTTTCCGAGGCATCATAGAAAAACAAAAATTAAATGAATCGAACAAAACAGATGTACAGATTGAGATTTATTATCATAAAAAAACCTTTAATAAGCACCTACGTAGTAAAAATGATGCGCTCACCGCACGGCGATGTGTTTAAGTCACGTTTAAATGAAAAAAAAAACTAAGAAATTAAACTGTCAATACTTATTTACAACCAATGCATAAAAAGAGTAGGAGGTAAGTAGGTTAGGTTAGTCTTACACCTACTACGACCTATTAGATTAATTCAAAAAAGGAAATAAAAGCAAATCGGATTTTTGTAAAGTAACGGAAACTATCTTAATTTATAGGACCTAACTAATAAAAAATACTTACTTAAAAAATTATACGAAACAATAAAATAATTTTACTGGATCGAAAAATGTAATTCTCTGTAGCGCAAATTTCTCTAATCGCATGCGTCCGACAATGACGTCTGCGTAGGCATAGTTAGATTTGTGCGCTCCCCCACCACACGACAGCGCCGTCGACTGCCGCCACACTTCGACGACCGACGACTGACGGCAGCGACAGCGATGCAAAGTATTCGTTAAAAGGAACTTTAACTTTAAAAGCCAAATTTTTTTACTTGATACACCCAAAACTTCTAAATATCATGTTTTTAGGTTCAGTGGTTAAGATTTTGAATACCTTTTTTTCGCAATATAAGGTAGCCTATGTTCTTTCTCAGGGTCTAAAGATTGTCTGTGCTAAATTTCATCAAAATCGGTTGAGAGGTTTAACCGGGAAAGCGTAACAGACAGACAGAGTTACTTTCGCATTTATAATATTAGCAGGGTTTATTTAGTTTATCTTATTATTTAACACAAATTACTATTTGTCTATAGTCACTACTCACATATTTAACAGCACAGCAATTTAATAATTCCAATTATCACTCAATTTGTTGAAGTAATATGCACAATAATGATTCAAACTCAAAACTCAAAACGAGACCCTAATGAGGATAAGAGAGTTATATGGTGCGGTAGCCCCTCATCCCTTAAAAGGATTTGAAATTTACCCCTTTAATAATTTCGAGAACAGTTCATAACATTCAAGAACATTCCACAATATTCCAAAACGTTCTAGGTCGTTCTGGAATGTTCTAGAAATTTAAGAATGATCTGGAACGCTCTAATTAAAGGGTATTCAATCAACCAAAATGTCCGGCCTTTTCCCACAGGAATAGGCAGAGACAATGGAGCGCCACTTGCCACAATCCTGACACAACTCCCTCGCTGCCTTCACATTCACAATTCTCTTCATAGAAGCTCTATGGTTATGGGCACTAGGCAACCTAGCATTCTTGGGGATGTCTCCAATTTGGTCGGAAGACACCCTCCTGGGCCTGCCTTGTTTAACGTATCCATCCACATCAGATTTATAAATTCTTTTCGTCAATCTACTTTCACTCATCCTTTTCATGTACCTAAACCATCGAAGCATTCCTTCGTCAATCCTTGTCAATACATCCTCTTTCAAACCACATCTATCACGCAATGTGCTATTCCTTATTCTATCCGCCATCGTCACTCCACATACACTCCTTAACGACCGCATTTCTACAGCGTTAATTCTACTCTAATGCTTCTTCTGCCATACTCAACCTTCACTTCCATACATTAATGTAGGAACAAGCACCGCATTATGAACAGCCATCCGTGACTTTTGGGACATTATTTGGCTGTTCATTATACTATTAATACCCTTACCCTTTTGCACTCTTCTCTCAATATCTTCAGCACACTTTCCATCCCTAGTAAACATACTTCCCAAGTAAACAAATTGCTTGACTTGTTCCACTTTTTTTCCGTCCATCATTATCTCACATCCTGTCATTTCATCCTCTCTCTCTAAAACTATCTTTAAATAATCGTTATTATTTAAAAAGATATGACAAATTTTAATATTTTCAAAAATCAGTAATTGCGATGTTGTTGCTTTCTGTAAAAACTATTAATAAGCCACAGGTTAAACATATAACGTTGCGGGCTTATTTTTGAGCGTTGAGTGTTTCCCACATGGACGACATATTTTAGCATTGTTCTAACGTAGCTGTAAATATTGTGGGATATTTTCTTAATGACACAAATCTTAATATTAATAACTTTGCAATGACAACACTTTAGTACGTACGCACATTGAACCTGTGCAAAGCCTCTACTATATTAACTGTGATTTTAATTCACAATATATCTTTATTTCAGTTAAATTATTTCTATTTTTCAGTTCAAATTAATATCTAGGGACGTTTCAAGTTTCAAATTGATATTTTTTTCTTTTGGTAGCTTCGTTAACCGTCAACTTAATTAAATCAAAGAGGTACCTCGCCTCGTAATCGCCGGAGGAGGATTTTTTTATTTGCATTAATCGACCGACACAAAGTTTCCGCTTTCATATTAGTTTGACATTGCTTACATACAACGTATACATCATATATACATGTCCAATTATATATTTGTACATAACAAGTATAATGTATTGTTGATAACAAATGCAGGAAATGTGATTGCGTCGTTCATTATCATAAAATGGTGTCATATAGTGGATATCATAATCCCATGATAATATCACTTAATCCGCACAATTGGGGGTGACTGCGACTAAAGCAATATATTTTCAGTCGTCGGCCCTCTCTGACTTTATGTTGCTTACCACCAGCCAAGCGGAGGTGACATGCGGCGTCTTCTTTTTAACCCCCGACCAAAAAAGAGGGGTGTTATAAGTTTGACTTGTCTGTGTATCTGTGTATCTGTGTATCTGTGTATCTGTGTATCTGTGGCTCTGTGTATCTGTGTATCTGTGTATCTGTGTGTCTGTCTGTGGCATCGTAGCTCCTAAACGAATGGACCGATTACGATGCGGTTTGTTTCATTTGAAAGCTGACGTGATCGAGATGGTTCTTAGCTACAATTGATGAAGATCTGATCAGGGGTTTCAAGGTCATCAGCTCGATTTGTTAGCTGCGGTAGCGATCTTAGACGCGCTGTTTAGAACGACAACCCTTGTACGTCGCTATGCGACGAAGATTGTTATTTTATGTCAAATAAATATGCCATTGTTAAAACACGTAAAAAATGTTATAATTTTTCCCTTAAAATATTCATATGGCGAGGTTGGTTTGCAGTTTAGATCGATTACCTTGATTGAATATTTTAGGGGAAAAATTATAACATTTTTTACGTGTTTTAACAATGGCATATTTATTTGACATAAAATAACAATCTTCGTCGCATAGCGACGTACAAGGGTTGTCGTCAAAGAAATTGGACTTAAGAGATAGAAAGAGCCTTAAAATAGCTACAAAATACAACGGTTTATCCTATTTTTACTTATGGCATTAAAATTAGTTAGAAAGGGATGAACATACATTTTTACATCCGTAATTTTGAAGGTTGTCCCTAGTTTTGATCATTTTTTTTCTGCTGAAGGTAGGCAATGCTACGGAGCGAAACAAGGTTGTCAGTAGTGCACTTATCGCTAGTGATGTACAAGATCGACGTCAATATCGATAAATTTTAAATAAATCGTACACTAAAGTGTTAGTACAACGTATGAATTGTAGTATTTTTCTATCATAAATAACATTTTTTGCGGTTTAGTATTTGAATTAGCATTCTGCTAGATGCAAGGGAGCCTCCCTTGCATTTACTTACGTTACTAGACGCAGTTCTTAACGCAGAACACGGCTTCTACTCAATACATTATACATACACTATTTACGCACTTAGGGATAAAAAAAGTAGGACATATCAACCCGTGTGAATTGACTACAGAGCCTAAAGTGAGGTTGGCAACCACACACGCGTGATGAGATGTTCTGAATTCTCCCGTTGTGCCTGTACATTTTTTTACATCTGTATGAATAGTTTTTGCCCTATTTTGCAGGACGAGAATGTTGCACTTTTTTTTTCATCAATATTAATAATGTATTCTTATCATATACATTAAAATATATATAAACATAATACATAAAGCACATATAAACACACTAGATGACTCGGTAAACTTCTCGGTAAAGATGGTACCTAAAATCATATCAACCTTTGATCTATAATCAATTGAGATCGATAATATTTAATATTATTAAACCGCAACGTGTACGGTTTAATGTTTGTTTGGTTATTAAATAAAAGGCGTTCGTTATTTAATTAAATTTAATTACTTTTACTAGATTTAGAGATGCAGTAAAAAATCAACACAAAAATTTTAGTTTATTTCCTTCTAAAGATTATGAATTTACAACCCACGAGCAAGAACCGCAAACTTTACGAACATATTATTACAGATATATAATTCCATCTTTAGTTCACTTTTTTTAGTTCGGATTGTTGGTTTGGACCGTTTTCTTTCTGGGTTTTCTTGTTGTGAATCCGTGGCCTCTAAACAGGATAGTTCTCATTAGGCTACTGTAAGTACATATTCAAATTCAAGACAGTTTTAACAAAGTTTTTACTTAACGCATATTTTATATTTAACAGCTGTTTAATGTAAAATATCTCACCTTATAGTATGGATGAGATACTTGAAAGTGAATAACTTTATCATTTGGTTCTGCATCTGGACCTGGAGCTTGAGTCTGCAATTTATTAATTTATATACTTTTACGACAATATTAGGTTGAAATGTCCGCTAGCGACCGCCTTATTGGATTAACTGTATCTCATGGCGCATATTATGTACGGTACTGACATAGTTGTAGTCGTGTAATAATGTACCATCACAACCACCACCACCGAAACCACCACTTCGAACAAAATCTATCACCACCACTAAATTACCATCGCCATCACCACTAAAATCACCACTGCCACCACCAAAACTAACACCACTGCCACCACCAAAACTAACACCACTGCCACCACCAAAACTAACACCACGAAAACCACCACCACCATCACCACTACCACCACCAAAACTTCCATAACTAAAACTACCATTG
Organism: Tinea trinotella; assembly: GCA_905220615.1. Taxonomy (NCBI): domain Eukaryota; kingdom Metazoa; phylum Arthropoda; class Insecta; order Lepidoptera; family Tineidae; genus Tinea; species Tinea trinotella. Next base: position 87,944 of record HG992320.1, on the reverse strand, counting down.
CCACTACCACCAAAATCACTACTGCCACCACCACCGCTACAACCAACACCACCACCAAAACCACCATACCTAAATCTACCATCGCAACCACCACCAAAATCGCCACTGCCACCACCATCACCAAAACAAACACTACCACCACCACCACCACCAAAACCATCATTGCCACTACCAAAACCATCACCACCACCAAAATAAAATTGCCCCCAGCGTTACACAATGCCAGCGTCACAGCATTAGATATTATCAATCAATCAAATTGTCACGCCTTTTTCCCACAGGAATGGGCAGAGACAATTAGATATTACTGCATGTCAATAAAAATTATTTATTACCTCTACAACACTTTTAACGGGTAAATACAAAGTTGGTACAGCATCTGTTTTCTGTCTCTCCCATTTTATATTTTTAGTCGGAACAAATGAATCTGTGCAGAAATGTTTGGAACAAATATGGCTGTTTTTTTCACAGTCCAATTCGTTCTCCCAATAATCCGTGCCCACTCCTTTTTAAAATTTTCATCACAAGGAAATCTGAAATATATAGGAAACTTTATCGATATCGGTATCCATTTCCACATCCCTATGTTTTCCTTTATTTCTATAAAAAAAAGTATCAAACAATAAAAGCTATATATTACTTTGTGTACAATCAAATTTATGACTTCGATTTAATTATTTTAGATTAAATACCACATTATTATGAATGGAAATATGTATAAAATATGAAACTTACCCATGAAAAGATAAAGCCGCATTATCGTTTTCTTTGCGGGATGTATGCGATTTGCACCCTTGCACTACACATGCCATTTTATATTATTATTTAAAGTAAATTAAATTAATCATGTTTTATAATTTTAGGCAAAAAAACAATATTTTTAATTTATTATAATATATTACTTGACAACTCGGATCACAATTTGACATAATGACAATTGACATTAAAATACTTCAAAAAATAATGACGGAACGATTATACCGCTACTCTTGCTACCACGTGACTTTTTACTTTGGCAGTATTAAATTACAACCGAATGGTTGTAATTGCAAAAAAGTAGCGCCAACCTTTGAAATAAAGGAATTGAAGTACAAGTAGTTGTCTCTTTTAGTCACACGGGTATAAATATAATATAAATGAGACAAATATCAATGAATTAGTTCTTATTTTAGCATAGATTCTATCTTCTCCATATTCTTAGGTTGTCGTTCTAAACACGCATAAGGCTGGGAATACACGTCCGATATTGCTGAGCAAATTATTTACAAATCGGAAGTAGGAATCGTACGTCTATTTTGTTTCTGTATTCTGTATGAAAACTGCACCTTCAGACAATCGGATCGGCCATAAAATCGTAAGCGCCTTGGCGTTGTTTCCGATTCTGACATCCGATCCGACGTGTATTAAGTATTCAAACAAATGTATGGTACGAGTGCTTTCCGATTGTCTGATCAGACAATCGGATCGGACTATCGGAGAGGAAAATCGGACTTGAATTCCCAGCCTTATAGGTATTTACTTTACTTTTAAACAAATCTGTGACTTAACATTTGAAATAAAAACGTATACAAATACATGTGTGTTTTAACTGGTACCACTGAGCTACTCTGATGATGGAACTCGAAGGTAGGAGACGAAATCCTGGATGTGTTCAAACTGTTTTTTGGTATACTAAGTTTGGACTTATTAGATTTGTCTTGAAGGTAGGAAACTAAGTGTAGAAAAGTTAGTGCGATAAAATAAAACATTCCGGATCTAAAAAATCTGATCATGGATCCTCTCAGATCAGCAAATCAACAAGAAATGGACCTACAGTGCTTTAACTAAAATTGTTACTCACTATGAGCCATTAGCTGGACCGTTATCAAATTAAAGACCGAGAGTATCTGATGAGGCACCATCATTAATCCTCTCAGATCAGCAAATAAACAAGAGATAGAACTATAGTGCTTTAACTAAAATTGTTACTCACTAAGAGCATTTAGCTGGACCGTCATCAAATTGAAGACCGGGCAATCTGATGATGCACCATTATGAATCCTCTCAGATCAGCAAATCAATAACAGATAATATCATAGTGCTTGAACTAAAATTGTTACTCTCTATGAGCCATTAGCTGGGCCATTATTAAATTGAAGACCTGGAGTAGTTATCTGATGATGCACCATAAGGATCCAAGGGATATTAAAGGGATATAACTATTGAGTCATGACTAATGTTGTTTATTACTATAAAGCTGATGATATGACCAAAGTGGTTCCAGGCGTTTCGGGGGTTCCTTTAAAATTTTAATTTTGATATTATATTATTAATAATAATTACTCTCCATCGCCATAGTTAACATAGGTATATCTAATAAATAACATAAATGTTAAATGAATTAAACAAATTTTATGCGGCTTACTATCGCGTTTATTTTTGTTTTGATTTTACAAGTTACAGACAAGATCGGCCATGTATTGAGAAAAGCATCGGGTAAAACGTACTTCAAGCCGCATAAAAAGCTACACCAATACCTGAGACCTGTGAAAACTAACATTCCTTTACAAGATGCAGGGGTGTACCAGTTAGAATGTGACTGTGGACTCTCGTATATAGGACAGACAAAAAGAAATATATGCACACGCGTACGGGAACATATCGCGGATATAAAACACCAACGTAGTGGAAAGTCTGCAGTTTGTGAGCATCAACAGGACGGCGCCAATCACTACATCCGTTTCGACAAACCGAAGATCCTCGCAAAGGAAAGTCGACTGATACCCAGGATGGTACGCGAGGCTATTGAGATTAAAAAGCATCCTAATTTCAATAGAGAAGGTGGTTGGCGATTATCTAACACCTGGGACCCCATAATTCACAAACTCAAGTCCCAAGTCCAGCAAACTGCCAAACCAGATGACACCGTCAGTTATTTTTGCAAAAATTTGAAATAAACCGGGAACAGAAAAACAAAATATGAAACGGGGTAGTTTTGGAAACAATAACAGCATCAACCAATAGGACGACCAAGACCTCAGTCTCTCCGTGACCACGATGGCTGCAAAGCTCTCGAAACGTCGGAATAATAAAAAATTGTAAAATCAAAACAAAAATAAACGCGATAGTAAGCCGCATAAAATTTGTTTAATTCATTAATCAATGTTCGCGCAAAATCTAAGAAAATAAATGTTAAATTATCATTTATTGCACAAAATGTGCTCATCGTATTATGTACGTTCAGAAAAGGGTCACGAACATTAGAAAGCCTTCCTTCAGCCAATATTATTAAGTATTATATATTTGGGCCCTTTTTTAATAATGCCAAATATCCCTTCGAGTATTTTTAATATTATTTTTATAATCAGCCCTTTTAATATATTTTCACATTCGTCTTATACATTTAGTTATTGAGAATGATTCCACTCGTAATATATTATTACACAAAATGTAAATGAATAATGTTATTAGTTGTGAATTTGTTTTGTGAAATGTAACAACTGGCACCTCACGTTGTAATGCGAACATGCGGACTAACAACAATTAGATGATAACAATATAATTCAGCCATTTTGAATATTTGCTAATCAAACATTATTATCCCCAACACATGAAATTGTAATGCGAATTACACATTTATATAAAGAAACTCTTAAACAAATTTTATGCGGCCTTTATTTTTGGTTATCGATTTTTCATTTTTTTATTATTCTGACGTTTCGAGAGCTTTGTAGCCATCGTGGTCACACGGAGAGACTCGGACTGTAATTAACGCAATAGTAAGCCGCATAAAATTTGTTTAATAAATGAATTAATGTTCCCGCAAAATCTAAGGAAATACTAATACTTACATTTACAATTGTGCGCGCAATTACATTCGATGCACATGTCAGACGTGTGTCAGAGATGACACACTGGATGCGTTACTTGTGCGCGTGAATTAGCTGTCACGCGCACGCCACGCATTGCTGCACAGCGCACTATAACATATAACGCCCTGCATTCGCGCATTCAATACTTAAATTGGTTTACGATTCAGGTTGAAACGCATGCCGGACATTGCAATCAGATCATCATCATCATATAGTAGCATATACTGAAGTAGATTTATTATGTTGTTTAGTTAACAAAAATATATATACTTGTGATTTGTTTACATAATATCAGTGGCCGAAATCCGCTCGCAATTGTAAGCGACATGAATTCATGAATTTGTTGTCATATTATGTTTTTCACAACATAACACAATTATGTCAGCTAATATTATTAATATTGTATGAATGGGTTTTGTGTGAAAATAAATAGTACCATCATGTATTGTATTAAATATGTTTATCTTGTATTAATAACCATTAATCTACGCAATTATCAATACTGTCAGACTTATTTATTTATTTATTTATTTATTTATTTATTTATTTATTTAGCCCTCCAACAAGATTACATTTATTTTAGTATACATTCATGTAGTATATTATATGGCTAAATGCAATCCCAATTACAGGATAGGACTGCATGCATGCATTAATAACAATATCTAACATAAGCAAATAGTTTAAGTATAAAGCACAATACATAATGAAACTGGAAGATAAACAATAAATTAATGTACACATAGAATGAATTTAGTTAAATTTTACATATAAAAATGAGTTAATTGTAAAAAAAAAATAGATTGGGAATCGTTACAATTAATATAATATTAAAACTATTAAATTATTATAATTATTGAAATATTAAAAATTATTAAATCATTACAACTAATCAAATATTAAAATTATTACAATTAATGAAACATCAAAATTTATAAATTATTACAACTATTGAAATATCAAAATTATTAAATTATTACAATTAATAAAATATTAGAAATTTCACAAATGATAATATATGACATTCAATAAAATATTACATTCGTTAAAATATTACAATTATTAAAATATTAGATTCATAAAAATATAACTATTAATAAAATTAAAATTAAAAAAAGAAAAATAAACAAATCCTGAATCACTGACTAGTCAAACTGGGGATCCAACAGGCAAGTGATCTTACGTGTAAACGTTGCAAGAGAGTCACTAAAAATGTCAATGGTTTTGTCCCTTTGGAACAGATCGTTGTATGATGTGAGCATACGCTGAACCGGCGAGTCCCTGCCCAGATTTGTGCGTGGTGGTGAGACGTAAAAAATCCTTCTTGTATGGAGTCTAGCGGTACTTTTGGGGACTGATAGACGTAATAGGGTTGAAAGTAGGTCTGGTGAATCTATTAAACCATTCACTATTTTAAAAAGAGTGGTGAGGTCAGCAACATTTCTGCGAGATTCTAATGGTGACATTTTGAAATGAGACATCCTCGTGGCGTAGTCAGGATGATGCTCGCAAGTTTTGTCTTTAAAGGCCAAGAATCTGGTGAACCTCCGTTGCACCCTCTCCAGACGATGTATATGATTCTGGTAGAAAGGACACCATACCACAGAGGCATACTCTAGGTTGCTACGCACAAGAGCGTTGTATAGGGTTTTTAGTGCAAGAATAGAGTCAAATTCCCTACAAGTGCGTTTCACAAAGCCACACATCTTGGATGCCTTAGAAATGATACTATCTATATGTTCGATGAACGACAACCTTCCGTCCACCAGTACACCCAGATCACGCATTAGGCTAGTCTCATTCAAGTTGCAATTATCAATGTTATAAACAGTAGGGATAATATTTGTTCTATTTCTTGTGAATTTTACATGCGAACATTAATTAGGATTCAAGATCATATCGTTGGTGACACACCATGCACTTACTGAATTAACATCCTCTTGCAAGAGAAGAGCATCTTGAGAGCTTTTGATGACTTTGAAGATCTTTAGATCATCAGCAAACAGAACGCATTTACTGTGATTTACCACAGTTGTAATGTCGTTTATAAAAATGTTGAACAGACAGGGGCCTAAAATTGAACCTTGTGGAACACCCGAGGTTGCTTTGTATATAGTTTTAGATGCATAGCCACCGGACACAACACACTGCATTCTATCCGTAAGATAAGACCTGAACCAGGACAATAGGGGACCACCCACGCCGCTCCTCGATAGCTTGGTCAGGAGTATATTGTGGTTTACCTTGTCAAATGCGTTGGAAAAGTCAGTATAGATTGTGTCCACCTGTCCACGAGAATCCAAAACATCGCTAATAAATGAGGTGTAAAAAAGAAGATTACTTGATGTCGATCTGTTTTTACAAAAGCCGTGTTGGTGTGGGGAGATGGAGTTTTTGAAAAGATTTTCAATTTGGGGACGCACCAAGGATTCTAGCATTTTAGGGAAAATAGATAATAGGGAAATCGGTCTATAATTTTTGCATTCCGATCGATCTCCCTTTTTAAATATCGGTACTACATTGGCTTTCTTCCAATAAGAAGGAAAGATCCCCGAATCAAGAGATTCGTTGAAAATTATGGTAAGTGGTGTAATTACCAGCGCCATCTACCGAAAAAGCGTAGAATTAATTGCTTTACTAACAACTCAAGCGCATCCGTCAAAGAGGGCGCCACACAGTGATTAGTTGCGCTGCTCGCCACTAGCAACAACGGCGCCAGGGTTCGGCTATTCGAAAATAGAGGGCGACGCTTTATTTTATTCCATGATGGATTGCAGTATATGTGATAAGCAAATCGTGCTTGATGACTACATAAAATGTAATACATGTAATCGGAACTTACATTTTGTTTGCGCTGGTATGTTACAGGCTGATTTTAAGAGGATGTTGCCCATGAATAAACAGAAATGGAAGTGTGCCACTTGCAAAAATACGAAAAATAAGCAACACCTACCGAGGTCGGATGGATTATCGCCGGCCGAGGGTTCAAGTGGCACTATTGCACGACCGCAGCCCAGTATAAATATGGACATGGACGCCCTGATATCCTATATGGAAACCAAATTTACAACATTAAAGGATGGCCTACGCGCTGATTTGAACAAACTGAAGGAGTCATTTAGCGCTAAAATGGATGAACTGGTAAATACCATCAACAGTTGGTCGTCGAAAGTCACTGAATTGGAGAAACAGGTTACCAGCTTGTCAACTGAAATGGAGACCATTCAGGCTGATAATACCGCACTGCGGGCAAGCATGAATTCCCTACAGGAACAGCATCATAGCTCTGAACAAAAGTCCCGTATGTGCAATATCGAAGTCCAAAATATCCCAGAGAAACGCAATGAAAATTTGACTAATATTGTTCATGCATTGGGGCATATTTTAAATTTGACAATCGATGAATATATGATTAAATCAGTTCATAGGGTCGTTCATGGCGTCCAGAGTACCAAACCGAAGAATATTATAGTCCAGCTAAACTCGAGACGCCTTCGCGATGACATTATAGCAGCTGCACGAGTACGGCGCGGCCTTACGCTCGGGCCACTCTTGGCAGCCGCGGGAGAGCAAGGAAGCGACGCTCAATCGACACAACGGATTTTCGTCAACGAACATTTAACATTACAAAATAAGATATTATACTCCAAGGCCCGGGCGATTGCCAAAGAAAAGGACTACAAATTAATTTGGGTGAAAAATGCTTCAATCTTAATCCGCAAAGATGACAATTCACGTGTGATTCAACTACGTAACGAGCTAGATTTTAAGAAACTGTGACTACCGGATCTTCAATTCTATATAGCTTTTGCGCGCGGAATATTTTTAGTTTCTACATTTTATTTTTATAAATATTTACATTTAACCTACTACCTTAAATCAATGTTAACCTACTATTATTCTGATACTGTCATGCACTTTATTTCTTCTATTTTAAATCATCACCTTGGCCACATATTCCTTTTTTTACTATTATATTTTACTTTTTTACCTAAAATGATAAACTGCTGCAGTAATGTCAAATCATAACAATGAACTAACGTTTTATTACCAGAACTGCGGTGGCCTTCGACGCAAGCTATCCGACCTGCGTCTGAGCATATTGTGTTCCACGTATCACGTTATTATTCTAACAGAAACATGGTTTCAGCCGACTGTGAAAGACTCCGAGATTATTGATGACCGCTACGTAGTTCATCGCCGCGACCGCGACCTCTCGGTATCTCGAAAGAAGGACGGGGGCGGCGTGCTGGTGGCTGTGTTGAGTTCTCTCGCGGCCGAGCGAGTTTTCTTATGGGACGAGCCTAAACTCGAGGAGGTATTTGTGTCAATAAGTTTACAATCCGTTAAAATCATGCTGTGTGCTATCTATATACCTCCGGCCTCGAACAAAGACATATATGATAGACACTTTGACAAACTTCAAAACATTTTTCTTGACCAACCTGGTACCATAATATGTACAATCGGCGACTATAACCTACCTAATCTACTATGGACATTTACTGACGACCCACTACTCCCCGGGAGTCCTGTCACTCCGTCGGACGAGACCAGTAGGGTACTAATCAACACTATGCAATTTATTGACCTAAAACAATGGTACAAAATATGTAATGACAACGGACGACACCTTGACCTATTGCTTTGCAACTATGACATTACGGTGCACCCTCCCGCACTTTCTTTGACAAAGACAGACCGACACCACCCGCCTTTAGAATTTAGTATTTCTTGCATATTTAACGATAACCTACCTATAAAACATGTTCCAAAATATAATTTTCCTAAAGGCGATTACGATAGTATATGCAGAAAGCTGAACGCTACTGACTGGTTGTCAGAATTGAGCCATCTTAATGCCAATGAAGCTGTGGACCGATTTTACAAAATAATATATGAAATAACTGACTCTCACGTACCTCTAAAAAAGAAATGTTCGCGCAAATATCCTGTTTGGTTCTCTCAGGCTCTAATAAAAACATTAAAAAGGAAAGAGCGAGTCTGGCGTAAATGGCGGACGTACGGCGGCTTGGCGGATTACTCGGAATTCTCTCTGCTAAGGGCTAGAGCTAAGAGACAGATCATACAGTGTCATAGATCCTACGTAAATAATGTTGAAAACTCACTGACTACAAACACGAAATTTTACTGGCAATACTTGTCCTCATTAAAATCTACCCATCCGGGATACCCTAGAACCATGACACTGGGTGATCGCATGGCAGATAGCCCGTCGGCCATAAGTCAACTGTTTTCCGAGAATTTTGCATCTGTATTCGAGCCTCGCTCTACAATCGACTATGACAGTTTAAACTCAATTCAACCAAAAACGAGCGCAAATCTCATCTGTGACATCCATATCCACATTGACGACATACACAAAGCTCTTACTAATATCGACACGACAAAGGGACCAGGACCTGACAAAATATCCCCACTTTTTTTAAAGCTTACTAACCGTTCTATAGCCCCACCACTGTGTTTAATATTTAACACATGTCTTTGCGAGGGAGTATTTCCCGAAATATGGAAAATTGGTCATATCTGTCCCATATATAAATCGGGTAACAAGAAAAGGGTGGAGAACTACCGTCCGATCTCCATCCTGTCTGCCATTCCTAAACTACTGGAAAAACTGGTGCACAGTTACATCTACCCAGTGGTTGCCAACAACATAACTACCCACCAACATGGATTTGTGCGGGACAAATCGACAGTGACCAATCTAACGGAGTTCTCTAACAAGCAAATTGACGTCATCTATACCGACTTTCGTAAAGCCTTTGACAAGGTTGACCATCTGTTATTGTTGCAAAAGCTAGCCTTCAACGGCATAAAAGGTAACCTACTGAGATGGTTCATATCCTACCTTACCAACAGGCGTCAGTTTGTAATAATCAATGGCTATAAGTCAGAACCCACTATTGTTACGTCGGGCGTGGTCCAAGGATCAACATTAGGCCCCTTACAATATGTGCTTTTTATAAATGACATTACCAATTGCTTTCACTATTGTAAATTTCTAATGTTTGCAGATGACCTAAAAGTATACAGCACAATAGCGTCTCAACAAGATTGTGTGAGGGTGCAACAAGACCTGGACAGACTCAATGACTATTGCCTGACTAATAAAACCCATTTAGCCTATGACAAATGCCAGCAAATAACATTTACTAAAAAACAAAACGTAATTTCGCATACATATCATATAGGAGAAGGTAACAGTTTAAAATTGGTAAATGTGGTTCGTGATCTGGGCGTTTGCTTTGATAGCAAAGTTTTGTTTGACTCACATGTGGAGCATATCTGTACAAAGGCCTATCAGATGTCCGGTTTCGTATTTCGCACGTCAAAAGCCTTTAAAAAGGGATCCACTTGTAGGATCCTATATTGTGCACTTGTCAGGTCGCAGTTGGAGTACGCATCATCTGTGTGGAACCCATACTTCAACGTGTACCAAGATAAAATTGAGATGGTGCAAAAGAAATTCCTAAGAGGACTTAATCGCAGATACGGAACCGGATATCTGTCCTACGACAAATTATGTACACATTACAGGCTGACGACACTTTCAGACCGTAGACTTATATCTGACATGACACTATTGTACAATATTTGTCGAGGCCTACTCGGTTGCCCAAACCTGACGGAAGGCATTTATTATAATGCCCCCTCGAGACGAACTCGCTCCTGCGATCTCTTCCATGTCCCCCGAGTACGTACGATAGCTGGCCTCCGTGCACCTGTACGTCGGATGTGCGACACGTACAACAGGCGGCTAGTGGACGTGGATATATTCAGCAACTCCCGCGCCGCCTTCAAAGCCAAAATCAAGAGGCTGCTACTTTCGGCTTAGCTTGAAAAGTAAAGGTGGTTTGCTTCGGAGTTCACCTAGCGGTTTTAATGCATTCAAACACATATACTGCAGCTGTTTCTTATATACCAAGGTGATATTTAACCAAATTTTGTATCGCACAAAGGGTGCACTTTTGTTCACAGTGAGAAATATCCTGGTGGCGGGTATAATTTTAATTACTTTCACTCTATTGCTTTATTTTTGTTCTTATGTTGCCTGTCTCTGTCCTTTCTCTTCGAATAAATAAATAAATAAATGAGATAGTGACACGTATTTTTAATAAATATTGGCGGAATTCCATCAGGTCCGGCCCCCTTATTAGTATCCAGCAATTTAATGCATTTTAAAACGTCGGGCTCTGCTATTGAAATTCTCATCATACTTAACTGAGGGAATGCTGAGTTACTAATATACAAATTTGGTGCGCAATCACCAGCGCCAGATGAAAATACTGACGCAAAATAGGAAGCAAACATATCACAAATGTCGACACCGTTAGAGGCAATAATTTCATTTTGCCTCATAACAGATGGAATGGAAGATTGGCTTTTTGACTTCAGTGTCTCATTACAATCGACCGAGTGAAGATCTAAGTTGACCTTAGCAAAGTCGCATTTGTTGTAGTTTAAGGCTCGGTCAAACCGAATGCGTGAGCGTGGCGTGGCGTGCGCAGGCACCGGTTGTAATGTATGAAACTCTATGAGAGATGACACACTGGATGCGGTACTTGTGCGTGTGAATTAGCTGTCACGCGCACGCCACGCATTGCTGCACAGCGCCTACAGAGTCCTTGCACGCGCTAAGAGAAGCGGCAACGTCGCACTCAAGCTAGCTGCAATGACGTTGTATTATATGGCATTCCCCGTTAGGTGTCAGACCGAGCTGTTACGCTCGCGCAGCTGTCCCAGCTGCGCAGTAGCTGCGCAGCAGCGTTGTATATTTTTACAATTTTTATCAAGTTTTGAAGTGAGTTTTGTGATATTTACAATAGACAAGGAAAAATTAATTGATGCAATAAACATTCGAGAAACTTTCGTCACATATTTTAACGAACCTTAAACAAATTGCCAATCTTTCTCTGGTTCCAATAGCCTTCCTGTAATTGGTATCTAATTTACGGATGTGAGGTTTCACCAAATCATGTAACTCTTCAAAAAAACTTTTTGACATATGTAAATATCAATAAAAACGATCTTCGTAGGATTCGAGCTCTCGACATTGTGCATTATATTCACTACATTCCTTTTTTTATTAATGTCATGGACCCAAAGCCTCTTTGGAGCAGAAGAGTCTTGGCATAACAGCAACAATAATGCTTCTTCATCACTGCTATGCAACATCTTTTTGCCAAATGCACACAATATGGCTTCTGTCAAAGTAGCTTGCACGCATCGATTCTCCGCGTGACGTGTGCAGCTTTCCGTGATGTGCGTATGCAGCAATCCGGTGTGTCAGCGCTGGAACGCACACGCAGAGGTTGCGAACACGCACACGTCACGCGCTGCGCTAGGTCTGACCCAGCCTTTGATCTACTACTAGACGAAGAACGGAGAGTACTGTCCTTGAGGGTGGAGACCACTAAACTAATGTCAAGAGCAGGATGATGCTTATCAGGTCGACTAATTGGATCACCGACTATTACTATGATATTATCAAGAGAAGAAAGTATGAGGTCTAGATATCGAGTATTACTATTAGGAACAGAATTAAATTGTGAGAGATTGCACAGATTCATAAAATCCATCAACTGAGTTGCCTTCGCATTAAGAGGGTCACTTGGTATCACAAAATTTCCAGATTTAGTCCACGTGACAAGTAGCGTATTGAAATCTCCAATCAGCAATATATCGTCAAAGCTCTTATTGACGCTCAACACCTTTTCACAATTTTCATAAAATTTAGAAATGTCAGAATTCGGAATGTTAGGGGAAATATAACAAAGGTACAGGTATAAAGTGTAGTTTCTGGAAGTCTTAAGCTGGATCTTAACCCAAATATCCTCGAAGCAGCTCTCGAAAACTACTAAACGTACCACATCAATGCCCTTCTTCAAAGCTATAAGCACGCCACCACCATCAGTCTTGTCAATGCAAGAATCATTTCGGTCCCACCTGAATACGTTATAGCGATCATCAAAAAGCTCATTATTAAATTCAATTCAAATTAGTTTCAGTTAAACAAATAATATCATAATCATTATTCAATACATTTAAATAAATATCATTGGTCTTACTTCTAACTCTATTAACATTTTGATACAGCAAACTAAGCATTTACAATATTGAAACGGTAACTATTCAGGAATTATTTATGATACGATTTAATGTTTCCTGATTTTTAATGTAGATCGGGTTACAGTTTTCGTTTTTACGTATGTGTATTTTTCCAAATCGTACCCAGACGTATTTATATCCGTTGTCTCTTGCGAAACGGCGAGTCAAACCGTGCAAACGCTTTGTTTCGGGCAGAAGATGTTCGGACACGTAGATGCTCTTCCCAGCGCCAGCTATGCCTATGTGTTCCGTGTTTAACCTATTATTAGGGTTTTGCTTATTAAAGCGATATACTGAGGACAACACACCGTCACGCAAATGTGGACTTGCAAGAGTGATAATAATATTCCGAGGACGGTCAGATGAGGCATTCACTTTAGCTACCCGATGCCCAGAGTGAATGTCAGTATTAGCAACAGGAAAGTTTATTGTATTGCACAATTGCTTGACAATGTCCACGATGTTCTCGTTCCTGTTCTCCGGTATTCCCTGAAGCTCTATATTACGTTGGCGTGAGAATCTTTCAACAGAGGCAATTTTGGAGTTTAGAGAAAATATCTCGCTCTGTAATTTAATTGCTCAGCTTCAAGTGATCGTATGTGGAGTTCTTTATTTTGCAACTGTTCATCCACAATACGCAATTCAGTATCAAGGCGATCAGTAGTCTTGGTAAAATCACTTTTAATGTCAAGAATTAATGACTTTAAATTGGATGTAACCACAGCTTCGAGATCTTCCAAAATAACTTTTCGGAGACTTGTTACAAAAGGTGAAGTTAGAGATAGTTTCTCGTCAAGTACTTCACAAATCATAGCCAGGGTCACTGGTTCAGTTGTAGCTGTGCTCTTGGTATCACTAGAAGGCGCCACACGCGGAGACATCGACATTGGTCTACTAGCGTTACGACGATCACCTCGCCGAGTTACATTGGTGCACGACGGACACTTAAGGGAGTCTAAGTCCTCTTGACGGATATTATTCTGCTTGTCTTTAGGTTCATACATTCAAAACAAAAAGTTGTTTTACATGTGTTACATTTGAGGTAGTTGGTATTATTTATTTTTCCATTACAACCGCAACATTCCATTTTCTGTACAGATTTATACCTATATAATCTAATGTCAGTTTATATTTTTGTAGCCAGGATTTGGTAAATGGATAGATGGCGTTTTGAAATAAATTCGATTGTTGCCAGCTTTTCAATATACTATGGATGGCGCCGTTCACTACGTCCCGGACCTTTTTGCACTCTTCTCTCAATATCTTCATCACGCCAGGAACCTTTTCACAGATAATGCGCAATGAATGTTCAAAATGTCGCATGTTCAAATTTTTATGTAAAATTTGCCGTACACATTCTTTATAAATTCTTACAGTTTCAGCAATTGCACGAATACTTAATCGACGGTCAGACCGAATTAAATTAGCAACTTTTTCGACATTGTCGTCCGTTTATGACGTTGAAGGGCGACCTGGCCGCGAATCATCTTCGACGTCTTCTCGGCGATCTTGAAAACGTTCAAACCATTCAAAAACACGTGCTCGCTATAAACAATTACTGCCATACACTTCTGTCAATAAATTATAGATTTCAGTAGCGGTTTTTCCAAGTTTAAAGTGTAAAATTTAATAACAATTCGTTGCTCTATTATTATACTAACCATTTTTTCGAAAAAACAAAATAACATCTCTAACAAAAATGAAGGAAGGAGATAAACTGTTTTCTAAAGAGAAGGTTTCACACTAAATAGCTGACTGTCTATGACCGTACCGCACTGACATGCACTTGTTCCGCCGTAGCGTCAGTCTCGTTATTTAACATCCACACCTCGTATGTTCAGCAGTGGACGCCTTCTAGCTGATGATGATGATGACATGCATCTTAGAATATAATGGTCACACGCACACGAATATTTGTCATTTTGTAGTAAATTTCACTATTAATTAGATTCGGTCATATGGAAACCTGGCAAGTATGGAAAATAAGTAATTTGAATTAACATTTGTGTTTTTTTTGTTGTAATGAGTTTGTATTTTATTGTATTACAAGTTTTGGTAAGTGTAATGGCAAATTGCGCAAAGTGATTTGTGGAAAGCGGCAAAGTAAAGTAAGCGATGAGTCAACGAATAAGAGTTATACATTAAGGGCGCTGCAGCACAACATGGTGTATATATATAGATATGTTTGCTGACAACATGGCCGCCTATTATTATATTCATAAGGATGCAATGGCGACGATGCATTATTGACATTTAATAATGTAATATAGCAAAAATGTAAATGGCATCACATCGCAGCGGCGTGGGGCGGCTCCTTTGCAAGTCGTTATTAATTATTTAAAAACCCTGAGTGCAATTACCTCACAGACTCCATTAGCGGAATTAATGCAAATCTCCGCGCGGCATTACATTCAGCATCATTCAATCACTTAGAACTGCATTATAATGCATAACAGGCATTATAATAAATGAGAGCGCCGCCGCCGCCGCAACATGCAACATGCAACATGCAACACGTGCCACAAATAATATGAACGTGTCATTGAGCGCATCAATTGCGAGGAGATCCATTAACATAATATTAATTACACAATATATTCTTCATCATAAGCAAAACACGCCCTCTGCCAATCACTACATATTATGAAACGAAGGGCATGTCTGTCTGTTCGCGATGAACTCTAAAATACTAAAATTAATGAAAGCCTCAATCGTGGCATGTGGCTCTCCATTGTCTCTGCCTATCCCTGCGGGGAAATAGTAACAATTTCATTTATTGATTTAATAGTTTATTACGCATCTGGAGAGAGAAATTGGTGATCCTGGTGAACTCTTGAGTTGCCCTAATCTTCTTGCGTGGTGCGGATACAATTTAGTTTTTATTCTATGATTTAAACTCGACACCTATTTTGCAGACAAAGAACGGAGTCTATCTGATCACCACAAATGTATGTAATTAATTATAAATACAATCCGTTGCTACGTGAATGTTAGGAATGCTTCGCGAGTGATCACACCATTTGAATGTTGCGCATTAGCAGAAAGAGAGTGTGTCCCTGCCAACACATAAAGTGGAAATTAGAAAATTGAAAACAATTCCATGCATGTTGGCATAATATATTATGTTGGTGGAGAATGTTTTATGTACTTAATTATTTTTGTTTTTGCTAATTATTACTAATTGAGGTTGAGCACATCATTGAATTGTGAGGCAGTTGCGAAATATAACACCAAATGTGTTGTAATTATGTCCTTAGTGTTATTACTTGCGTTTATTAGCATTAGAAATATATATGTGAGCGCACAATGATGCGATTGTGAGGATAATGGGAGCCTCCCTTTGTGTTGCGGCTCAGCAACTCGTTAGGCCGCCTTCATGCCGCGGACTATTCACAATGGGGGGCCTCCGTGCGTCTTCATTGACACTAAGCCAATATCAATTATTCAAACACCTATAGTCAATTATCATTAGTTGTGTGGATGAATCAAGGAGGTGAGATTGTCATCTTACTAAACCTCCCGGGCATTAGGAAAGCAGGTAATTTTTGTTTTTGTCAAAAAGTTTAATTATCTTCGAGTTACACGTGTTTTTGTAAATAACCAAAAGTGAATTTATCGATTTTAAAATGGATGATATTGTTGTGCAAAGAACTTGCATCAAATTTTGTTTGCGGAACGAATATATAGTTGTGCGGACACGTTGGAAATGTTGCGGAACGCCTTTGGTGATCAAACTAAATAAGCGTTTATAAGTGGTACAACGAGTTCAAAGCAGCCGAGAATGCGTTGAAGACGAACCGCGCTCTGGACGACCATCAACGTCCACCGACGAGGCCTATGGCAGAAAAATCAAACATTTGGTGATTGAAAATCGTCGATTGACAATAAGAGACCTCGCTGATAGCGTTAGAATATCATTTGGCTCAGTCCAAACCATTTTGAAGGATGTTTTCTTGTTCCAAATCGCACAGTTATGGTCGCGTTGATGTGTGTGTAAGTTTGCTGTCGGGCTATCAGTACCACTTAAAATGCATCATTACTGGAGACGAGACTTGGATTTACGCATACGACCCTCAAACCACCGACCAATCTAGCGAATATCGTGCAAAATGTCGTGCAAGACCGAAAAGTGGTTTTGCCGTGGCAAAGTCGATCGAAATTCAAGGTCATGTTGACAGTTTTCTTTGGTTATCGTATTGTAGTTGTCTATGAATTCCTTCTGCCGGGCCAAACTGTCAACAAATCATATTATTATGATAATGCACCATGCATTGCTTCTTCGCAACTTTTTAGCCCAATACTCAACTCATAACGTTCACACGAGGCGGTTGATCAACTGCGAAATCGTTAGCGATTTGAGACGCGTCTCAACAGACTTTCAAACAAGTTGAAGCAATAAATATCGCCCCAACAATAGTTAAAGACCTTTTAACTTTTTATTGATCATAATCATTAATAATAATCATTATCAATTAAAAGTTGAAAGCGAATCGACTCGTTTGAACATGTTTGTTCAGCTCGCATTCAATAATCAGTCATTTAATCAGCACAATTAAGTATGTATTTTACTTCTTTGTCACCAGTTTTTTTGTTTGTTTGTAAAATAAAATTATGGCGTCCGCATCCACGAGAAAAATGCTAAAATGAACAGATGTAAAAAGACACGTGTAATATTAAGTCGATTATTATTGAACCGTGAGAAAGCCAATATTTTAATTTTTTGTTGAACGATAATAATTGAACAATTAGTTTGAACTCGTGAGAACGCGGTGTTATATAAATTGATAACACTTTATAAGTTTAGTAATAAACGTCATCATCATACATTTGTCTCTTTTTAACCCCCGACCAAAAAAGAGGGGTGTTATAAGTTTGACTTGTCTGTGTATCTGTGTATCTGTGTATCTGTGGCTCTGTGTATCTGTGTATCTGTGTATCTGTGTATCTGTGTATCTGTGTATCTGTGTGTCTGTCTGTGGCATCGTAGCTCCTAAACGAATGGACCGATTACGATGCGGTTTGTTTCATTTGAAAGCTGACGTGATCGAGATGGTTCTTAGCTACAATTGATGAAGATCTGATCAGGGGTTTCAAGGTCATCAGCTCGATTTGTTAGCTGCGGTAGCGATCTTAGACGCGCTGTTTAGAACGACAACCCTTGTACGTCGCTATGCGACGAAGATTGTTATTTTATGTCAAATAAATATGCCATTGTTAAAACACGTAAAAAATGTTATAATTGTTCCCTAAAAATATTCATATGGCGAGGTTGGTTTGCAGTTTAGATCGATTACCTTGATTGAATATTTTAGGGGAAAAATTATAACATTTTTTACGTGTTTTAACAATGGCATATTTATTTGACATAAAATAACAATCTTCGTCGCATAGCGACGTACAAGGGTTGTCGTTCTAAACACGCATAAGGCTGGGAATACACGTCCGATATTGCTGAGCAAATTATTTACAAATCGGAAGTAGGAATCGGACGTCTATTTTGTTTCTGTATTCTGTATGAAAACTGCACCTTCAGACAATCGGACCGGCCATAAAATCGTAAGCGCCTTGGCGTTGTTTCCGATTCTGACATCCGATCCGACTATCGGATCTGACGTGTATTAAGTATTCAAACAAATGTATGGCACGAGTGCTTTCCGATTGTCTGATCAGACAATCGGATCGGACTATCGGAGAGGAAAATCGGACTTGAATTCCCAGCCTTATAGGTATTTACTTTACTTTTAAACAAATCTGTGACTTAACATTTGAAATAAAAACGTATACAAATACATATGTGTTTTAACTGGTACCACTAAGCTACTCTGATGATGGAACTCGAAGGTAGGAGACGAAATCCTGGATGTGTTCAAACTTTTTTTTGGTATACTAAGTTTGGACTTATTAGATTTGTCTTGAAGGTAGGAAACTAAGTGTAGAAAAGTTAGTGCGATAAAATAAAACATTCCGGATCTAAAAAATCTGATCATGAATCCCCTCAGATCAGCAAATCAACAAGAAATGGACCTATAGTGCTTTAACTAAAATTGTTACTCACTATGAGCCATTAGCTGGACCGTTATCAAATTAAAGACCGAGAGTATCTGATGAGGCAACATCATTAATCCGGTGTCCTCAGATCAGCAAATCAACAAGAGATAGAACTATAGTGCTTTAACTAAAATTGTTACTCACTAAGAGCATTTAGCTGGACCGTCATCAAATTGAAGACCGGGCAATCTGATGATGCACCATTATGAATCCTCTCAGATCAGCAAATTGATATCAATTGATCAGCAAAAAAAGAGATAGAACTGTAGTGCTTTAACTAAGCCTTTAGCTGGGCCGTTATCAAATTGAAGATCGGGAGTATCTGATCATGAATCCTCTCAGATCAGCAAATCAATAACAGATAATATCATAGTGCTTGAACTAAAATTGTTACTCTCTATGAGCCATTAGCTGGGCCATTATTAAATTGAAGACCTGGAGTAGTTATCTGATGATGCACCATAAGGATCCAAGGGATATTAAAGGGATATAACTATTGAGCCATGACTAATGTTGTTTATTACTATAAAGCTGATGATATGACCAAAGTGGTTCCAGGCGTTTCGGGGGTTCCTTTAAAATTTTAATTTTGATTTTATATTACAATATATTAATTATACATGCTTATGTATTGTGACTAATGTTCAGATCCCCGATGATGGCTGCTGATTGGCAAGAGTGGGTGATTTGGCTCACTCGGTTATAATTGGTTGAACTATGTCATTTATAATAATACTATTGATGTGTTTGGCACGACTGAGGCAACCGTAATTTAAGGTGGGTTTCAGTCGGCACAATACCTAAGCACGGAAGGAAACGAGCTCAG
Source organism: Tinea trinotella (assembly GCA_905220615.1). Lineage (NCBI taxonomy): Eukaryota > Metazoa > Arthropoda > Insecta > Lepidoptera > Tineidae > Tinea > Tinea trinotella. Next base: position 68,087 of record HG992320.1, on the reverse strand, counting down.
GTGCAAGTTGTGTCTGCCTATCCCAGTAGGATAAATGCGTCGAAACCTGCCAATTGCTAATGTCGCGGTCATTCGTATTATAATCGCCGTTAGTTGCGTTGCAATCGCCATATTTAATAGGGCATCCGCCATTGTGTGTATTAACTATATATATATATATATATATACATATTATTATAAAGTTAGTGAGGTTGTAAACAGATTTTGAGAATTCTCTTATCAATAGAAGCCACATTATTCAGTGAGTGTCATAGGTTATATTTTAACCCAAAGTGATGCATTGTTAGCAATAAGTGTGTTCAACAATAAAGTGAGTGATGATGCAGCCGCTTAATGATATAAACATTGCGATTCGTTCGCTGCACACACTTTAAAATTAACAATTGAACCATTCCCAACCATCAGTGGGGGAAGGGTGTCAAGCAATTATGATCCCAGCGGACCGCCATATTGAATTTGTGTAATATACGTATATATTATTACACAAATAATAAGTGTTCATATTTAAGTTTATATTACGTTCATACAATATACACAATTCATAATTTATAATAAATCACAACGCAATTACAATTACAATATATTTAATATTTATTTTTTTATATTCACTGAGTTACCCTTCATTCAAATGATGCCGTGAATGAAATGTAACAAGTCATAAAGTATGCAGTGTGTCGAAGCACATTATTTGTGCAACATTTAATCCCTCGGTGTGTTGCACTCTCCCCTATTCCGGCCGCTCTATTGTGATATGTTCTGCATGATGCACGCATTATCCAAATCCGATTGCGCTCATATCAAACGCAAGGGGAATCACTATATCAAGCATAACATAAACTATATAAATGCTATAATTGTTGTGATATGATTCTCTCCAACTCCTCGTTCGATTGGCCGCCGCACGCAAATGGCAACGTGACTGAGCAACTATAATTAGTGCAATCACCACGTTGCTGTCACCTAAAGAAAGTTGTGCTAATCTGAGAGATTCATCAGACATATAATTATTATAGGTCACGTTGCCAATATTAAATTAGTAACACGTTCATAATGGCCCCCATGCGCGTTGCCATAATGCAAACACATAAGAAGGCGCTTTCATATTAAAAGAGAGTGAAACACATAATTAATTCATTGTTATAAACGCGAGACAAAGTATTTTATTATATTTAAGGCGACCGTGGTTGTAGTGCACCGTTGGGGCACTTCTTTGATATATGTTGATAATAAATATAAATGTTGTTGTTTCAGATTGCGTGCATTTGCAGTTGTATGGTGAGGCGAGGGAGCGCCGCAGGAGGGGCCACTGCAAGGCGTCACTCTCGCTGCAGCAATTCCTCGGCTTCGAGTCAGGGTTCACACTTGACAAGGAGTCACACACAATTGGCATCATATGCCAGGACGTGGTCGTTGTGCTCGCATTCGAGACCAGGGAGAGGCTCATATCATGGCAGGTGGGTTATTATTGCACATTATGAATCATTATATGGCACTTTGGTGACCTTATTGGTGGCGCAGGTGAAGGTGGGCGGCCAGTTGGGCACACCGCGGCAGTTCCTGGTGATGGTGGGCGGCGGCGGCGGCGGTGGGCGCAAGTTGCCGGCGGGACCTGCGCGGCTTCACTTGCACGGCGCCAAGTTCGCCATTACCTCCGGGGTGCCGCCGCGGCTGCTGGGCGTGTGGCAGCTGCCCCATCTCAGGTTATATAGCCAACAGACTGACGACCATTATGAATAGCAAAACGCATTAACGTATTCCGCCAAGAGCGGCCCACCCCGCTCGGTATACGTCTCGCCGCGTTGCCGAGCGACATTCGCTCCTATTGCGAACACAATAAGGGCTGTGTCCGCTGTTGTGCGGCGGCGGTGCGCTCTGCCGCAACAAATCTGGGCTCGGGGAGGAAGTAGCGAACCATTAACTCCGCATTCGGCGGCTGAGCGTCGCCACGCAACGTGTTCACACTGTGCGATTATTTTCCGCATTAAACATTTTGCATTCCCATGTGAATGTAACAGTGTTTCAGTGTGAACAATGCCTGTGCGGCACAAACATGCCACTTGTCACACACACACACACACACACACACACACACACACACACACACACACACACGCACAGGTACGTACACAAATAAATTTTAATGTTTTCTCGTATCAGACGCTACGGCGTAGTGGAAGGGAGGTTTTGTTTCGAGGGCGGTTCCCATTGCGGCAAAGGTGAAGGTCTGTACGTGTTGCTGAGTGACCAGGCGCAGGAGATCAGTGAGACATTCAGGCGCGCGGCACAGGGCACTAACACACCACAGAGAAGAGACACCAGCTCCAGGAAGAGCGCAGGCATGTTATATATTTATATATAATACCTATGTCTATGTCTACCTATAGGTATTGGGTCGGGAAAAAAAAGTGTTTTCGCATATAATTTCACATAAAATATTCTTAGCTGTACTATTTGTACCTGGCTGGTTTTCATAACATTAAAAAGGTGACATTTCAAAAAAAGAATCAATTTTGGATGTTGTTTCCCGCTATTTTTCATTTGTTTTTCTTTCTGTCAACATGAGCAAATCGAATGAAGAAATTAGATACATTTTAAAATTTAATTACAAAAAAAGCAAAAATGCAACGCACGCCGTTGTCAGTAAGAGTAGCACAAAGTTGGTTTAAGCGTATTTTGATAACAAAGACGCTATTTTTGAAAAAGTGGAGCAAGACCGTCATATCACCAGTTACGACATAGCTCAAGAACTGGGAATTGACCACAAAACAGTTTTGACCCATTTGAAAAAAGACCCAGCTTTTGATGAACCTTGTGATGAAAAGTGGATCACAAGAACGTATGAAAAAGGTCGTGGTCAAAGGTCGGTCAGGCTTCACAGACTGTGGCCAAATCTGGGTTAATTCGCAATAAGGTGTGCTCTGTCTATGGTGGGATTGGAAGGGCATTGTTCATTATGAGATTCGGATCTCTACTGCCAACAACTAATAAGATTAAAGCAAGAAGTTGAGAGAAAGCAGCCAGAATTGATTAATAGACAGGGTGTGGTCTTTCAACACGATAACGCTAGACCACACATTTTTAGCCACTCAGCAAAAATTACGAGAGATTGGCTGGGAGGTGTTAATGTATCCGCCATATAGCCTCGACCTTCAGACTTCCACCTGTTTAGGTCTCTTCGGAATTCTTTAGGCAACATCAAGAGAAGCCAGCCAAAACTACTTGTTGCGTTTTTTTGATCAGAAGTCCGAAAATTTCTACAGCAACGGGATCATGTCTCTACCTACAAAATGGCAGAAAGTCTACGAACGAAATGGCACATATATACTGGAATTTAATGTAAATAAACTTTGAAAAAAAAAGTCTTGAATTTTCACATAAAATGCGAAAAATCTTTTCCCCTAACCTAATATATATATTTACATCACTATATATAGTGATGTAAATATATATACAACGTGCGCTTTAGGTGCTGGTCGTCCTGACACTCGTTTGTCTGACTTCAACATGGAGCCGCAGAGTGGTGACAGCGACAGTGCGCTCTACGAGGAGGGCTTCACAATGCACGATGACGCTTCCGACGATGACGTCACGCTTGACAGGTGCACACACTGTTCGGGAAGTGCGGCAGAGAGCGCCCTGCCCACCAATTTTACGCCCGCTTGGACCATGGAGGGTAAATTCATTTCATTGTATATCGCATCTCCTGTCATGCCGGCCTAGTTGTTGCTCAAGCTGCTCCCGAAACGCAACTCACTAATTGTTCAATAGTGTACATAAATTCACAATATCTTGTAACGTATAATTAATTATGATATTTGGTCAGGTGGGCACGCCACGTGGGAATGTCTGAGTGCGCAGCCATTGCGCCGTGCACCTCCGCGACCACCGAAGCCCACCACAACCACCGCAACCACCAATGCCATGTCAGGCCCATATGAGAATTATGATGTGCCGAAGCCAGTTGCGCACGAGGTAACTAACATATAACACAATTATAATATATATATATATATATATATATATATATATATCACATTAGCAACGATTAATTGCGCTTTACATATATTTTAGGTTGATAATTACTACGACACACCGAAACGGATCAGAGAAGCAATGGCGGACGCGAACGGCTCACTCGTGTTCAAGAAGAACTGCGGTTGTGTGCTTAAGTTAGGCGCACAGAAGAAGCCCCACGTGTTGGACAATGAGGATTGGCAGCCCGGCGAGTGTGCCTGCCAAAGAGTCACAAACTGGGCGAGCAATTTGATTAGGCTCCCTTACTGCAAACGCGACGACAAAGATGGCGAGCAGTGCGCGTTGTACGCCACCGTGGACGTCTCCATGAAGAGCAACAGACAAAGCGTCGACAAAGGGAGGCCACCGCCAGAGAACGTCCCGCCCACTGAGGCCCCATGCGCTAATTATGAGAATTTACATTTCGCCACGTCATTGGAGTATTATGAAAATGCCAAACACTTATTGAAGAAAGCCGGCGTCACGCAGCGAGAATTGGACGCGCTCAGTGACAAGCCCCATGTAGACACACAAGCCCACGTGTGCGCCACGTGTTCCCATTCGCCCCACACGCATAACAGCGACCAGTATTTACTGATGGCGCCACCTTCTGCCACGCACACTCCTGACAGACAGAACGCTGCTTACATTCCAATGTCGCCGATGCCGAGGTGGACGCACAGCTTAAAATATCCAACTAAATCCCACAACGAAATAGAGAAATCCCTCAGCATAGCAGCGCTCAACGATGAAGCGGCGCCTCGAATACAAAAGCGCTCCAATTCCGTGGATTCGGCGAGACTCGTGCAAGATTTGAAGGAGTTGAACGGCAGCTCGGCGCATTCGCCCTCATCGGAGACATTGAGGAACGCGCCAGTCAACCGCGGCTCTCCGTACGAGGAATGCTGCAACTGGTGCGACCCAAAAACGGAGTCGTCTGCGGAGTCCAAAGAAACGCCGCGTTTGAGGAACAAGCTCATCGACAACGCACTCACCGAGCCCATCGCGATCGCACCCTGCAACAGGGACTCCTCCAGCTCTAACGACTCCGGCGTGTCCAGCTACTCGCTCAGACATGTCGCGCACGAATTCGCCGATTACGAGATGGCGCCGCGATACGTGCGCGCGCGCGCCGCCGGCGCGGTTGCGGCGGGCGGCCGCATCACGCCGGCCGTGCATTGTGCGGCGCCCCGCAAGTCCAAGTCGTCGGAGTTGCGCGGCGCCCTCGCCTCCACCCCGACGCCGAACAAGTCCTCCTCCGCCGAGGCCGAGGTGCCTCTGTTGAGTGGCAGAAGGATGAGAGGTAATAATAGTACACCATCGCAATGGCGATCGCCAACTGAGCGACTCAACTGCAATGATGGCATCGCGTGCGCAGGTGTAGTAGACTCGCGCAGCACTTCGAGCGGCACCAGCGACATGTCCGACTACATCGAGACTCTATCACTGAGCTCGGAGCACTCGTCGACGGACGCGTCCAACACAATGCACAGGTGCGTATATATATACAATTGCAATAATAATAATAATGTGTGTGTGTGTAATTTTACTAAGTGTGCATTATTTGTGGCAGAATTGTTCGCGAGTCGACGAGCACCCTGCGGCCGCGCTCGGGCAACGAATACACGCACACATCGACACACCCATACAAACATCTCATGTAAACACACAAACAACACAACATTAAAGATCTCACTTTAATAGTATAACATAATAACAATGTGAGCGTTTGTGATACGCACGCACACATACGCAGGTTGAATATGTGTGAACTCCGGCACAAAGACTGATACATCGTTTTTGAGAAACAACTTTTGAATATCTTATGATTATAATAATTTATAATTTTTGTACGTAAATTAACGATTGTATAATAATTATAATTTGTGTTAATATATTATTTACATATAAACAACATTTGTGTTAGCTATTGATCACTCAACATAAAGTCTCGGGTTTGATTCCCCTTAAAAAGTAAAATTTAAGAACTATAAATAAAAAAGAGAACTATGAATAAAAAAAGAGGCGGATATTTGCTCTTTGACTGGTTATCTAAGCGTGGATCCGGGGCAGGACCACCACTTACAAGTGTATACTACCGTGAAGTAGGTTATAAGTTGCCGGTTGGGACATAGCCGACTGCTACTTGCAGTTATATAACTGTAGTAGCAGTCGGCGCACTCTTGCTTAACACGAGACCAGGTGCTATTATATTGCGGCGGGGAAAAAGTCTTTTAGCATTTCTGTCAAAATGAGCGAATCGAATAAAGAAATGTGACACATTTTCAATTTTGCCTTTTTTACAAGAAAGGCAAAAATGACACAAGGCGCGAGAAAAAATTGTGACGTTGATGGACCTAATGCAGCATCAGTAAGAGTAGCACAAAGTTGGTTTAATCCGGGAATTCCAATGTCAAAGATGCACCTCGCTCTGGTCGCCCTGTTACGGAAAAAATGGACGCTATTTTTGAAAAAGTAGAGCAAGACCGGCATATCAGCAGTTACAACATGCAGAACTGGGAATTGACCACAAAACAGTTTTGACCCATTTGAAAAAAGCTGGGTACACAAGAAAGATCGATATTTGGGTGAAACCTAATGACCCGTGTACTCATTTGTTATTCTTTATTGAGACGTAATGAAACCGAACCGTTTTTGAAGAGATTGACAAATTGTGAAGAAAAGTGGATCACGTATGACAAGAACGTACGAAAAAGGTCGTGGTCAAAGGTCAGTCAGACTTTACAGACTGTGGCAAAACCTGGGTTAACTCGTAATAAGGTGATGCGATTGGAGGGGCATTGTTCATTATGAGCTTTTACCGCCGGGTAGAATCATCGATTCGGATCTCTACTGCCAACAACTGATGAGATTAAAGCAAGAAGTTGAGAGAAAGGGTGTGGTCTTTCATCACGATAACGCTAGACCACATACATCTTTAGCCAAAATTTAGGAGAGTTTGGCTGGAAGATGTTAATGCATCCGCCATATAGCCCCGACCTTCTGATTTCCACCTGTTTCGGTCTCTTCAGAATTCTTTAGGTAGTGTCAGGTTATCATTAAGAGAGGCCCGCCAAAACTACTTGTTGTCAGGCCTCATGTGTCTCTACCTACATGATGGCACATATATAGTGTAATTTAATGTAAATAAAATTGCTTGAATTTTCATAAAATGCGAAGAAACTTTTTCCCCGACCTAATATTACATTGAGCCCCCTAATACGATATAATATCATTTGTATATTACGCTTTCATTAATATTAATAATAATAATAATGTATGGCATTTATTATAATTAGGAACATTTTGTATGTGCGGCACAATGATTGTGTGTGTTAATAAATGCATATTCCCATCGTGCGTAATAATAATAATAAATACAGTAGAAATGTGCATTGTGTTGTTTTATTACATTGTACACCCTCAGCTGGCACAACTGGTTTGGGGCACAACACCACCAAACAGTGGCCATTGCTTTCCAGACATGGTTTGTGGTGGTTTAGCGCTTGTGATTGTCAAAAGGAATCCATTTATAGTCGCAGGTGACAATGCGGTTTGCAGTCCGTGCGGTAGCCATTAGTCAAGCTCTTGTTACCATTCCAATTGTACCAATGCTATTTTGACGTTAACGTTGACACTTGCTGCAAATTCTGCCCTAGATTGAGCATCATCAGCTTCCATTGTACGTTAGTAAGCATTACACGTTGCAGTGTTTGCTTTGTATTATGTTGTTGTTGTGACTAAGACGGCACTACTCATATATCATAATTACTTCAGTTTTGATGAACAAAAATATGCAACTAATTTTATTGAACATACTAAAGGGTGATCAAAAAGTAATGATAAACGGGTATTTCTAATAAAGATAAATTCTTCAGAATAGCTCGCAGATGGTAGATTTTTATCCTACTTACTTGACACTTATCTTCATATTTTGGACAATTCACACAATATCTTCATAAATTGTAGCCTATGTGTTATTCTGATGCATAAGCTATATTATTGTAAAGTTTCATTAAAATCCATTCAGTAGTTTTTGCGTGAAAGAGTAACAAACATCCATCCATCCATACTCGTTTGTGAGTATTCGCGTTTATAATATAAGTAAGGATAATATGCTTCATATTACATCCTGTGATTTCTCTGTAATGCGGCATTCCCCGGCCCAGCACCTGGACAACAAAGAAGAGAGCAGCACAACGGGGCCATGATCACCTGGTGCAGTTCAACGCAGGCAATTCGCCGCAACATCGCCTATTACTATACTGCAAGATTGTAGACACTGCACTGTGTTTGTGTGTGTGCGGTTATTGTGAAGGGTTAGTAGCCCTTCGTTCGTATTAAAATTTATTCCGAGGTTCAAACGTCACCATTATAAATACCCCATGGAGTGGATGTGCTTCGGTGATTTTGCATTATTTTCTCATCAAAATTGTAACCGTCGTTGTTTTAATAAATGTATTTATTAAATTGAAACACTTGTTAGTCAGCGTTTCAATAACATTGTCTGAACTGGTACAGAAAGCAGATAGACAGATAGACAAAATCCAGCCACATTGCAAGTGAAAACAAGCCGAGCAGGCAAACGTCGTTGACGGTCAACTCGAATGATTGAATTTTATAATTAATAGATTTGTATAAATTCACTGTTACACATTCTGAGTTGGTAACAATGGGACCATCTCGGCGGTTACACTCTTGCAATCAAAAGCGATCCACTTATTGATTCTCAAATTATTGCCGAGTTTCTTGTGGACGTCATATGCCGTCATAAGCCACCGCAGAATAACACGATAAGCAAATTGTCACAAAGCTTTTATCTCGATGGATTTAAAATAAAAAAAGTTATTGTGACATTAATAGTTATATTAAAAGAATAAAAAGAACCCTTTACAAAAATTTACGTGGGTATGTCGAGATATTTTGATCAGATGGGAATCAGCCCCTAAAAGAGCTGACAAAAAGGGGTAACTACGTGACCTTGGTGGTGCGTCTCTTTAACGTGGCCTTGCGGGCAGCTACTAGTTGTGAACAGCACGCTTCTCAAAACCACGGAGACGAGTATTCGAAGGTCCACGTAGCGAGCTGGCGGAATATTAACACGAGTTTAAACTTGATGTCCAGACGTATGGATGTCTGATTCGATCGTCCGGGGTAGCAATGTTGTTTCTGATATGGAAGACAGGAAACAATCCAGGAGCCTGTTTAGACCGCTTTAAATAACCTTCCCGTTGTTTTGATATTATTTCGGCGTGTGCCCGTATTATAAACTTAATTTGCAAGTTCAAAGTATAAAACAGTTTTCATTTGCTTTATTTTGTTAGACACCAATTGGCAAAGGCAATCGCCTTAAAGCCAACAAAATATTTAGTGATTTAATTATGTTGTTTAATTATAGAAAAGTTATTTTTTAATATATATAATTACTTATAAACAATGTTTGTATATGACTTAAAATAAATTAGTTTTTTAAATAGGAATTGTTGATGGTTTAAAGACACCATCACGTGTTGTTATTGTACGTAATGAACACGTTACAATTCATTCTATTTCCACAATTGAAGGAGAAATCGGTGAACATAGGGACGCCCATGTCACTTCCTAATACAGTAGGTTTATTTTATAATGTGGCGCTCCATTGTCTCTGCCCATACCTGTTGTTAAATGATTCTTTCTACACTTTATAGTAATTTGTTTGGTTTCTCGAGTGAGAATCCCTAACGTACGGCCGCTTATATTTCGACGGATAGCGGCTTCCTCCTCCATAGTTTACGGACTACTTTATTCCCAAGACACCGTAACGAACAAGTTGACGAACAAGGGAGAGACGAGCAACCGAACCGGACACATTTTGTTAACAATACATAAATATAAAATATCATAATTTCAAAGAATACAACCGATTTTTATATAATATTTTTAATACGAGTACATACTTATAGTTTGTTTTTATATTTTTAACTTTGGCGCGAGTTCGGTTGGAAACATAATTTTGAAACATACCTTACCATACCTTATCCATGTTGTATAATCATGCACAAAACAACTATTATTCAAAACTATTTTCTCTTCAAGTTTTTGTATTGAAGATATTTGAAGCAAAGCAAATTATTTTTGCATAATGTAATGCGCGATAGATGTGCTTTGAAACAAGATGAAGTAACAAGGATTCACAAAGAAATGATAATCTGATGTGGATGCAACCACATCCTCTAGAAAGCTGGGATGCCTAGTGGCCATAATAAATAGTAGAGCTTGTATGAAAATGATTGTGGGATGTAGGTTTAACTTTCCACAATCACTTTCTTTATTAGGTATACCTAATGATTTCCCCTGTGTCTATGTATCATGTGTGGATTTACTTGATTATGACATTGTGCCCACTATATGGTGAGCAGCATTCTGACAGACCTTAGTATAATAATTCGTGGGCAAAGGCATCAAAACCCAATATTGAGTAAAATGGAGGCGGGAATTTCACGTAATTGGCGTAAATTGCGGCTCCCAATTATTATTAGGAAAGGCTTCAGTGTTTCTGTTGTTTGCGGCAAGCACGCACACGTTGACAAACACGCGTTTCAGTTGCGAACTATGAACAACCACCTGTTTATTATTATTATTATTATTAGGCAACAGATCAAACGTCATTGAATAAATATTGTTGCACGCGAATATGCCCCAACCCACCGCGGTTTATTATTATTATTATTAGGCAACAGATCAAACGTCATTGAATAAATATTGTTGCACGCGAATATGCCCCAACCCACCGCGGTTTATTATTATTATTATATTTGCTGCCCTTTTATACTAAATGCTCAACATAAATATATTTTACTCAACAATCGTATGACGTCATGATTATATCATGCGATGCGGACAGTGACGTTCTAAGTGACGTTCTTAAATTCGTTAATATTCATTAAATAGAATTTTTGGAATTATGTTCATTTCTCAAGTTATGATCATCAAAAAATGGTCTCGTTTGAATAATGGTTTTTCCAAACATTTTTTGTCAATTTTTTACCTTTAGTTTTAAGACTAAAAATCATTTTCTTTAATTGAAATATTTTTTTAAAAGAAAAGCGAATTTTCTATATAAATCGGTAACTATATATATTATTAAAATGTAATTTCTTTTAGTTCGAATAACTACTTAGAAAAAATCGTAAGTTAATTATGGAATTTTTTCCGATATATATAAATATATACAATATATGAAGTGCAATTAGTCGGAATATGAACGAATTTGATAACACCCCTGTTATATGCGCTTCACGTGCAATGGGTCATAATATTTCATTAATATAAAAGTGATCAATGTGTCTTTGATATAGTATTTACGATGATATAAGTTACATAACGCGCTTATTAATGTAAGCTGTGCACGTGACAGGTATTGTTTGCACCATCATCAGGCACTGCATCCGTAAGGCTCATAGTAAGAGACAATCTTAAGAGAAGAAACACTTTTATATATTTATTTTATTTATATAGCGAATAATATTTATTTTTGCGCTGATTTTATGAGACTATCGGTGACATCGCGTAATAACACTCGGACAGCTCAATATATATTATTTGCATTTAATATTAGGGGATGGAGTTGTCACATGATAATAATTAGTTTTGTTCAAAGTTCACAAACAAAGCGCTCACTAATCCAATAAATAGTTGAGAGAGGGGTGCTTCAACTCAATATTAATTAGTTCGCCCTTTGTAACCCATTATATATATATATATAAGCATTATCACAAACATTATGCACTTTGTATGAATGCGAGAAGGGCGGTCGGTGGGGGCTGTTGGGGGCGCTACACCCTCTGGGTTGCTCGTTAGCGGAACGTCGGAACAATTTACGGCAAGTCTTTGATCTCTTACAGTTTTTCTACTTATGTATATTTTGGACAATTTAATGTAATTGCACCAACAGTAAAATGTCTAAAATCGGAAAAATTGTAGTTGCGTAATGATCCTTTTATCAACCGGATGTGCTATGCAATGGTTGAAGCACGTCCGAGCCGCACAACATTTTGCAGTCAAAAGTACGCTAAAAGAAGGTGATGCTGACTGTTTGGTGGTTTGCGTGTGCCTCATTCATGAGCGAAACATTTACGGCAGAGGTATACTGTCACTAAATGGACGAAATCCACTTCATTTAGCATCAGTCAATAGAAAAGGACCAATTTTGCTTCACAATTGGGGTACGAAACACCCACTGCTGCACCTACCTCCATACTCGCCAGACCTTTCATCCACTGACTACCACATTTGGACGACTTTAAAAAAAATGTTTTAGAAACCGAGATGACGCCAAAATTGCCAGAACTCTGGAATTTGGCATAAATAAGTTTGTGTTACATAAAAGAATGTTGATCATTGTTGATCATCTGCTTTAACCAGTCATCATTAGCAAGAAGGCGTCCACTGCTGAACATAGGCCTCCCTCTTAGAACGCTTTGACCAGTAATTGTAATGTAATTGTCATGTTAATTACGTACAATAACGGTTCCTTCGAACCATCAACAATTCCTATTCAAAAACGCATATATTTTAGTCATATACAGCCTAATTAGTAGTTATTTACTATTATTATATTATTAGTTTTCAATTTTAATATTACATTACTTTAAAATATTTTGTTAGCTTTAAGGCTGAGTGTCTTTGCCAATTTGTGTGAATCTGCTAATGTAACTGCTTTGGACTTGTAAATTAAATTAAAAAGACAGGCAGACGCCAATATTATATTTAAAAAGGGCAGTTTCACATGGAAAGCGAAGGCTATATAAGAGCGGCACCTCTAAGCAGCACTCCTCACTTGAAGCTATACAACGCTGCCTAACGGAAGCTCAAATCAGACATCCATACGTGTGAACGCCAAGTTAATATTCCCCATATTAAGTGGGGATCACGGCTGGACTATCACCAGCCAGTAGCGTGCAGTCCAGCATTCCAGTGACTGCCCGTAAGGCTCAGTCTGCCCCTTTTATTGGCTCCTTTAGAGGCTGATTCACACTTGATCACAATATCTGTATATACGCACGTAATTTTTGGTAAAGGGATTTTAAAATTTTTATTACTTAAATACTACTTCTATTCTTAGATAATTTAACTGTCAGTTAATTTAATCTGACAGTTAATTTATCTAAGCTTCTATTAATGTAATTTTATTTTTTATTATAACACGGAGTCGTTCGAGCGAACTTTTGATATATCTTCTTCTTTTATATTGTTAACCTGCAACTCTTAGCAAGAAAATATTTATTAAATAAAGTGACTTAGTCGCGTTTCGGGATCAGCTTGTAAGTTGTTGGGTCCAACAAAGCCGGCATAGTGGATGTGACTGCTGATTACAGTTATTTCAGTGTTGCAGCAATCATCTCCCTATATGGACAGCACTCCAGCTTATCATCAGACGGGGTTGACTATCAATGTATCAAATTGTTATGCCTTTTTCCCACAGGGATAGGCAGAAACAAGGAAGTGCCATTTGCTACGATCTTGACACAACTCCCTCGCTTCCTTCACATTCACAATTCTCTTCATACAAGCTCGTCACCAGGGGGGTGGAGTTATGACACATCAAATGTGGTAATAATAATAATTTAATTAGAAACACTCTACACAATGCTATGCTTCGGTGCACGGCCGATGGGGGCGCTGCAGGTATTCAATGGCCGACCTAGGTCTCAGCAACACTCGCCTGCGGACAATATGGATATTATTATTATTACTACGAACATCGTGAATGAACCATTCATAATATAAACGCACCTGTGCATTGTGTTGGACGCTTGCGCCGAGCTGAGTGATAGAGCTTCGATGAAGTCGGACATGTCGCTGGTGCCGCTCGAAGTGCTGCGCGAGTGCACTGAAACACATTCAACTATAATTTATAAGCACAAAAATGGTAAACCATTATTATATGGAGAAATACCTCTGAAGCCGGCAATGGGGACCAACACTGCGCTCTTAGGCGGAGCGGGGAGCGGCGGCGAAGGCGGATCAGCGGCGGGCGACGACGGCCGCAGCGAGCAGACGCTGGAGTCGTTCGAGCTGGACGAGTCTCTATTGCTTCGCGTCTGGACGCCGCATGTTACGTGCCGCATTGTCTCCATCGACAACGAAGACGCTCTGTTACCTTCCAAGAAAAGAGACGAGTCGGCCGATCTGGATCGTTTCTTGGGATTGGTCATTACGTCGACGTCTCGAGTGTTCTTATCCGTCGTGTCGCATTCGTACAACAGCGAGGGATTGCTGGCCGACTTCTCTTCTGTAAGCCGACAGGTGGTGTCCGGCGACATGGGCGTGTATTCCGCCAATAGGAATGCCCGCTTATGCGGCTCCATGGCGATGTACTCGCCCGTGGTTTGCGTGCATTTCGGACATCGTGCCTTCGAGTCGCCCGCATTCCGTAGTACGTCCTTGGCGTTCTCGTAATGCTCCAACGAGAGTGCGCAATTTATGTTCTCATAATTGTCTAACTGCCCCTCACCCATGCGAAGTGGCCGCGGGATCGTTAATTGGGATCGCCTGCTCTTTCTGGAGAGGTCCACGGTGGCGTACAACTGCTCGGCGTCGCATTGGCGCCACTTTGGACGCTCGCGGACGCAGGGCCCCGCAGGCAGAACACTGCTCGACTCCATCATGATGCAGGCGCACGACCCTTTTGATAGCACCGATGTGAAGCCAAATGTGTTGAGTCTCTTCGGCGTGTCGTAATGCTCCACCTGGGAAATGTCACTTTGTCATTGAGCACATCGCAGCATTCGATTGCAATTCAGTAATACGAACCTCCGCGTGCGGCGCTCTCGGCACATCGTAATTATAATAGGGCCAAGGGCGGGCGTGGCGCTGTGGCTTCAGGGGTCTTTCAGGAGCCGCACTCTCATCCGAAGCCTGCATGGTCCACGCCGCGCTGAATGGGGCCGCTTCAGGCGTGAGAACGGCTGTGGACGAGCGAGACATCGCCCCCAATTTGGACATGCAACTCATACATCGCCCCAACGACACGTCCTCGCTGCCTTCCCGAAGCACACCGCTCGCCCCCCGCACCGATTGCGCGTCGCCGAGATCTCCGCTCCAGTATTGCGCGTCATTGCACTCGCTCAGTGCGCTCAGATTCGTTGCGCTCACTCGCATGTGGAGCGCATCGGGCCGGTACTCTGAATGGAACATATTTTGACATCACTTTCTAACTCACAATTCAGTTTAAATGATCGCGACTTCCTCCCTACCTGTCCGGACGAGCGTCCCCCTCGCAGCCTCCTCTATGGCTCTGGCGATGTCTTGCGCCCGATCAGTGAGCAGCACGTGTAGCCCTTCACCCTCGCCGCAGTGAGAGCCGCCTACGAAGCAGAACTTGCCCTCGAACGCGCCGTACCTCCTGCGATGCACAGAAACACTGCAATGGCTGCCAATAACATTGTGTGCATTGTCGTCGGCGCGCGGCCGCCATACCTGAGGTGGGCGACGTGCCACACGGCTCGCAGCGCGGGTGGCGCTCCGGTGCAGAGAGCAAGCGTGGCGCCGCGCACGTGGAGGCGCGCCGGCCGCTCGGCGACGAGCACGCGGAACTGTTTGCCGACGGCCGCGTGCGCCGCCAGCTTCCCCCGCCACTGCGCCAGCCTCTCGCGCGCGTCGAAGGCGAGCAGCAGCGTCACGTCGCGGCATATCACGGCGAGCGTGTTCGCCTCCTTGTCCAGCGTGAAGCCGGCCTCCACGCCGAGCAACTGCTGCAGCGAGAGCGATGCCTTCGTGGGCGCACGGTTGTGGCGCGAACGCGAGTCACGATACAGTTGTATGTGGACGCAATCTGCGAACGTCACGCAAACCACTATTATTATTATTATTGGCGACGTGTGCATTCCAGTTGGTTGCAATTCGTGTCACCTGCCACCGGCGACAACTTCCTCATCACGCACCACCGCGCCTTCCACTGAAACAAACGCACACAATAACACAACCATCATAATATATACACAACGGCACTTGTGCGCGCTTACCTTCTTGCCATCGCGGTACTTAACTGCGCCCTCTATGAGCGCATGTTCGTCGGCCATGGCACGCCCGCCCGCCGCGCTCTCCCGTGCAACACTGCCACTCTGAGCCGCCCGCCCACGCGGCGGAGGCAGCCCTACGATAAGGCTGCCACAAATCAATCGCCCAAGCACATTCGTAATAATCAACATCATTATAACCACTGCATTATTACGAACAATTTGTATAACAGACTTAAGACTAAAAACACTGCCAATAATGGATTTTACTATTCTCAACTAATAACATAGACAAAATTTTGGTAGGTAGGTACACTGTTTTGCATATATTGCAACAGATAAAAATAATTCAACAAATAAAAGAAACTAAAACCAGACATAACAAAAGAAGACAAATGTGTGTATGTGTATGTGTGTGTGTTTGTGTATAAATTATTCCTTTTTAAATATTTTATTCTTTATTTAAAAGCATATTTTATATTGACGAAGGGATCTACATTAGAAAAGTATTTATTATAGTTATTTGGTAATCTCTGAGTAAGACTATTACAAGCATATCTGGTGCGTTAGATGGCGAGAGGGCGAGAGGGCGCTCGCGCGGAAAGACGTTCGCAGTGAGTCGGCAATAGAAATATTAATAATAAATAAATACAGTGTTAAAAATACAAAGTAGCATTTAATATATTGTGTAATTGTTGCAAAGCATTAGTGTAGTAATCGGGAGCAATGAAACGACCGTGTGCATGGTGAACATCAACTGTTTGTTATAGATCTACCTACATATACAACATCTCCCCCCATAAAAATGTAATTAAAAAAACCAAAATATAAACCTAAAAAGAAACAAACAAAACATGACAACCATATTCCCCCCTCTTACAAAAAGAAACATTACACTGCAATTAAATGGTAAAAGTGGAACAGAATTGTATCATTTCAAACTATTTTTCCCATACAAATGTATACCTATATAACACACTTAAAATAAACATGTAAGAGAAAAAAAAATTAAATATACAAACACAAAAAAATAATAATTTGAATGTGATAACCCTACTTATCTTATGCTTGCCTATTGTGTTTATTAAATGTTTACGAAGTATAAAATATATTTTTTATTTCTATGAACGTTTTTATTATGATACTAGTTATCAAAACCAAATCTTTTTGGCCGATGAGTCACCCTGCCTGAACGTGTGACGTAATTGTCTCCGTCATGAGAAGTACCAGGCAGCGGTGTCAACGCATTACTGGGCCCTACGTCAAAATCCCCATCATCATAATACCGAGTGTCGTCGTGGTTAGAATTATCCAGAACAATTTGCTGCCTATTTCTTCTTATTATGCGCCCCTCCTTGGTGTTCAACCAGTATGACCGTGGTGTATCAGCAACGGCTCTCACTGTTGCCGGCACCCAAACTCCATTCGCGGCTGCGCCACCACGAATGCGGACCTTATCGCCTGGATGTAGTTTTGTAAGCTCGCGAGTCCCACGATTGTAATTCCTACTACATTTTTTCTGTTTATGTTCACGCGTTCGTTCTATAATGGATAATTTTGGTGTTTCTGGCATTAATAACTTATCTGCCATTGGCAGTCTAGTTTTGAGACGCCGCCCCATTAGTAGTTGCGCTGGTGAATACTGTTCACCTGTTATTGGCGTATTTCTAAAGTTTAAAATAGCTAGGTAGGGATCAGCATTTTCCAAAGCAGCTTTTTTCAATAGGTTTTTAACAGTTCTAACATTTCTTTCTGCAAGCCCATTTGACCTAGGATAATGTGGCGAACTAGTGACATGCTCAAATTCCCACTGTGTCGAAAATGTTTTGAACTCTTCAGATGTGAAATGAGTACCATTATCGGAAACAACTTTTCTTGGTATTCCGTATCTTGCAAACGTAGCCTTAAGTTGCCTTATGATGCTACCGCTCTGTAAATTTGTTAAAGACAAAAATTCTACAAATTTTGAATAGTAGTCGACAATTAAAAGATAATATTTATCCCTATATTGAAATATGTCGGTGGCCACGATCTCCCAGGGCGTCGCCGCTGGCGCATGCGGCACGAGCGGCTCGCGAGGCTGCTCATCACGGTATGTTGCACAAGTGACGCAGGCACGTACATACCGCTCAATGTCCTCCGACATTCCTAACCACCACACTAATTCCCGCGCCCGACATTTGCATTTTTCAATGCCCAGGTGGCCCTCGTGGATCCTATTCATGACGTCATTTTTCGTGCGTTCTGGTATGACAATTCTCTCATTTCTAAATAAAATGCCATTAATTACGTGAAACTCATCCTTTAGATGCCAGTACCGCCTCACTTCCGGACTGCATTTATATTTATTATTGGGCCAGCCATTATAATAATAATTCATTATCATACATAACACTTTGTCACTTTTCGTTGCCTCTTCTAGTTTACTAAGCCTCTCTTTAGTGACACTCACGTTTTCGAAAAGAAGGTTCACATGCTTTTCAATGTTTTTAACGTCGCTCATGTCCTCTGTGGTTGCCGGAACGCCCGGCGCGCGCGACAATGTGTCTGCCACATACATTAATCTACCAGGCACATATTTAATTGTAAGATTGTATTTTTGTAACTGCAAGAGCATTCGTTGCAGTCTGATAGGTGTATCCTGAAGATATTTTTTAAATATTGCTTCTAAAGGTTTGTGGTCAGTTTCCACTACTACGTTATCATGTCCGTAAATGAACTGGTGAAATTTTTTGCAACCAAAAACTATTGCTAGCAGCTCCTTCTCAATTTGCGCGTATCTTGTTTCAGCTGATGAGAGCGTTCGCGCACCATAGCCCACTGGGCGCCCCCGCTGCATCAAGCATGCACCTAACCCGTATGCGCTGGCGTCCACTGACAACGTCACGTCCTCAGAAGGCGCGTAGTATTTTAACGTCGGCGCCTTGGCGAGATGCTGTTTTACATTATTAAAAGCGTCTTCTTGACATTTTAGCCATTCAAATACAATATCTCTTTTAAGTAGCCTTCTCAATGGCTCCACAGTGTCCGCAAAGCATGGAATGAAACGTGATAAGTAGTTTGCCGCAGCACCCGCTCCAGCCGCGCGTCGTGCTCCTCCTTTGTGCGCCCATACACCAATATATCATCGATGAAGAGCTCAACTCCTTCATCATAAAATATTTTATACATCGCGTTATGAAATACTTCTGACGCGCTGCTTATGCCGAACGGCAGCCTTAAAAACCTAAACCTCCCAAACGGCGTCGCAAAAGTGCAAAATTTCGAGCTGGCTTCATCAAGAGCTATCATGTAAAAGCCATTGCTCGCATCCAAATGGGAAAAATATTTTGCACCTGATAGGTTAGACGTTATCTCATCAATTGTTGGTAATTGAAAATGACTCCGTTTGATTGCCTTGTTCAAATGTTGTGGGTCTAAACAAAGTCGGATTTTACCATCCGACTTTTCTACTAAAACTATATTGGACACCCAATCTGTTGCTTCGTCCACTCGTGATATAATACCCAGTTGTTGTAAACGATTTAGTTCATTTAAGAGCCTCGGCCTAAGTTTAATTGGCACCTTCCTCGTACTTCTCACTACGGGTGTCACAGACTCGTCAATTTTAATTTTGTGTTCGCCAGGTATGCGACCCACCCCCTCGAAAGTGGATTTGTACAATTTAAAAACCTTATTATAATCATGCTGTGCTATTTCATTTATTCTTATTATTAAATTTAATTTTTCGCAAGCATCACGTGACAACAGATTATTACATTCAATATTAATTACAAATATTTTGCATTTAATCGTACAATCTTTAAAACACAACATAGGTGTAAAATAACCGGCGACCGGAAGTATCTGCTTACTCACTTCTCTTAAGATGGCGCTCGTCGGTAATAACAAATTGGTACTAAACCCTACAGCCTTAAAACTATTCATTGACATAATGCAAGCGTCGGCACCACTGTCCAATTTAAACGACACTCTGACCCCGTTTACAAGAATGGTTTGGTACCAACCTTTGCTGTCCACACTGTTTACCTCAATATTATCGAGCACATGCTCCTGAAACTCACTCTCCGATGTACTCAACTCGCGCATATTTCGCGGCACATTATCACAACACTTTGCAAAATGCCCCATTCTTTCACACTTATAACAATTCACTCGAAACGCGGGGCATTTATATTTATTATGAACACCATTACACTTAACGCAACGCTGAACACGCTCGAGTCGCCGCGGGCCGCGCGCCCTAGCAGCAGACACCTGCGCTCGCGCTCCCACCGCAGCGGCCTCCATGTCCGCCGATGACTGCGCCCGCACCGCTCCGGCCTGCGCGCCGGCAGCCTCCGCGGCTCGACACCACGACGCGGCCTCCTGCAGCTTAAGATCCCGTCTTCGCAGCAATCTATCCCGTAGCTGTTTGTCGTCTATGCCGCGTATTATCTGAGTCAGTATTAAACTGTCTCGTAATACTCCGAATTCGCAACTTTTACTTTTAATTTTTAACGATGCTAAAAATTTATCGAAAGTGGCGTTCGATTGATATGTTTCAAAGAATGTGTGACGCTCAAAATTAACATTCTTGTATGGATCCAGCCTTTCCTTGAATTTTTCGCACAAAGAAGCGTAATTGTACCTTTCACTTTCAGTGAAATCCAGCTCTTCGTATATTTCATGGCCATATTTGCCAATAGTGTGCAAAAACAATGCAAATCTTTCTTTGCTTGATGCTTCTTCACGACCCGATGCGATTAAATACCAATCAAATGTTTTCTTCCATTCTCGCCAATTGTCCGCCATGTTGCCTTCGCCGGCCATCGGCGGCGGTTGTTGAACAGACATAAAACCATTGTTCGCGATGGTTTCTTTTGCACTTATATTTTGCGGATCACTCATTTTTACATGTAAGCAACTATTTGCTCTTATTTGCCCGTGTTTACACCTGACACCATGTAGTAATCGGGAGCAATGAAACGACCGTGTGCATGGTGAACATCAACTGTTTGTTATAGATCTACCTACATATACAACAATTAGTGACAGTGTTTTTAGGAGTGTGTAAACAATATTAAATCAAAAATGGACATTCAAGATGTAAGTCCAAACAAAACTCTCATAATTAGTGAAATTAACGTGTTAAACTATAATATTGTGTGATATTAAAGAAGTGAATAAAGCTTATAACAGTGCTCTTAAAAAACAATAAAATAGTGCTAATTATATAGTTAAAGTTTAATTTAATTCAATTATTAGAAAAATTACTTTAATACCCTCATTTTATTTTATTTATTTTTGTAAATCACTTAATATATACCAACTACATTCGCAGGCACCTTCGAAGTACAGATAGCCCAACCGGGCGGTCTGTTGGATTTCTACGCGTTACACTCGTGTTCAAATCTCGCATCTGAAGACTGTTGTTTTTTAGGAAATTTTTCTTCATAAATGTTTAGTTACATTATTTGCATTAAGATCGTTGTACCTATAATCGATAACAGATGTCGCCATATTTCATTTATTGATAATATACTTCGTCAAAACCAGGCCAACATAGTCGTCACAGCGCCGGGACGTTATAGTCGAACTAGCATCGAACGCAAACAGGCAATACAAACTAATAATAAAAATGAGTTTCTTGGACAATATAACATTTCGTAGAAGGAAGAGAAGCAAGTCAGTTGCATCAATAGATTATAATTCAACTGTACTTCATTCAACATTGGAAATATCAGAAGCATCAGCACTAAGTTTACCAAATATATCTAACGATAATGAGCAACTAACGACTTTGGCAGCCAAAATTCAAGATCTAACGTCACAACTGGAATCTGCACACAACGAAATAATTAATTTAAATTTAGAAAATCAATCTTTAAAAGCAACTGTAGAAAAATATGAGCATAAAATTAAATTATTTAAAAATGTTACAGGAGGTTGCACTCCAATTAAGCATTCACCTCTTAGGTCGAAAAGTAAAAAATCTATAGCTCCTGTAATAAATATCAATAATCACATAAATAAAAAAATTGAAGATGGTAACAAGATAGTTATAAAGAAAACAAAAAATAAAATGTGCATCCTTAGCAGCCACACATCAAATGATGATTTATTAAGCCAAATTGAAGACAAATTTCATGAATACGAATTTTGCATATTTAGAAAACCAAACGTAGGAAGTGAACAATTATTACTAGAAGTAGAAAAGCATACACAGACATTTTCGCACCAAGACAAATGTATAATATTTATAGGAGAAGAAGACTTTAAACTTACACAAAATTACAAAAATTTAACATCAAATATAATTAACAAGTTACAAGATTTAAATCATACTAATTTTATTCTATGCGTTCCAACATACAAATTAAATAATTATTCGACAATATATAATAAAAGAATTGAGATATTTAATAATCTTCTAAGTAAGAAATTATCAGATTGTGCTCATATCAACATTTACGATACCAACAAACATTTATCTTATGACTTCGACATGTTTTCTAAATATAGTGGAAGAATTAACAAACAAGGTCTTGCGTGTGCTGTAAAGCATCTTTCAAAATTTACCTCGCAATTGGAATTTGACTATGGGCAACATATACATGATAATAAGTCAACAATAGACAATAATAATATTGAGTGTTTTCGCGGCTAACAATCTAAATATTTTACATCAAAATATTTCCGGCCTAGTCAATAAACTGGATGAATTCATAGTATGTCTAGAAAAATTACATGACAACAAAATAGATATTGATATTATATGTATTACAGAACACAACATGATAGATCTCGACTATAACCGACTTACCATACCTAACTATAAATTGGCATCATGTTATTCAAGGAAGCTTAAACGAAGAGGTGGCTCATGTATATTAATAAAATCTGGAAAAGAATATGAAGAACTTCAGTGGATCAAAAACCTATCGGTACCAAACTGTTTTGAATGTTGTGGCATTGAATTGACAAAAACTAAAATATTCATTGTTTGTATTTATAGAGTTCCTAAATCGGAAATAGATGTATTTTTTGAACAATTACAATTAATGTTAAATAGATTATATAATAAAAAACAGGTTGTCATCTGTGGGGATTTTAATATTAACAGACTTAAAAGAACATCAACCGCTGTTAAATTTGAACATATTTTATCAAATTTTAATTTTAATTTGATTATTGACGAACCTACGAGATTATCTAGTAAAACATGCATCGATAATATTGCAACAAATGTAAAGAGAAGTAAATGTAGCATAATGGAATTTGCCCTATCTGACCATACTGCTCAAATATTCTCATGTGCCACCAGCAAACAGTGTAATTTAAAATCATGGAAGGTACTGAGGAGAGACTATTCTCTAGAAAATAAACAAAAATTTACAGAGAGTATTAATAGCTTAAGTTTTAGTGACATTTATGATAATAATAACGTTGACAAAGCATTTGATATTTTCTTTGATTATATATTGCTCTTTTATGATCTCTGCTTCCCAATTTTGACCAAGACCATAAAATCTAGAAAACAACAGAAATGGATATCCAAAGGTATTAAAATATGTAGTACAAAGAAAAGATCGCTATTATGGACATACAGACTCTCCCCGACATTATACAATAAAATTACATTTAAAAAATACAGTAAGTGTTTTAAGAGAATTATCAATCTTACAAAACGAGCGCAAAATACTTACTTTATTAATAATTCACGTAATAAGACGAAGGCAATTTGGCAAGTTATTAATAACACAAAATGTAACTATCCTAATGAAAATATAACTAAAATAAATCATAATAATAAAACAATAATTAAACCCTTTGACATTGCAAATTGTTTTAATAATTATTTTATAGATCAAATTCAATCATTGACAAATAAAAATAAAAGTAATAACATAAAAAATAGAATAACATTCCCTAATTTTAATAAATCTATATATTTCTTCCCTGTAACTACTCATGACATATTTAAAATAACTAAATGTTTAAAAAATAGTAATAGTGTTGGCATTGATGGAATTTCTATTAGAATAATTAAAGAAAACATTCATAGTCTGTCGGAACCAATTACTTATTTGATAAATTTATCTCTAAGCAATGGCGTTTTCCCAACTAAATTAAAACACGTCCTTGTTAAACCTTTACATAAAAAAGGGTGTAAACTTGAAATGCAAAATTATAGACCAATAGCCCTGAGTCCTACTATTTCTAAAATATATGAAAAGGTGATTTATAATAAATTATATGATTATTTCGAAGTTAATAATTTGTTTTGTGACGAACAGACTGGTTTTAGAAAGGGCAAATCAACTACCACAGCCGTTTATAATCTGCTAAAACATGTTATGGTATCTATGGATAAAGCTATACCAGTATGTGCTATATATATGGACATGTCAAAGGCTTTTGATTTTGTCAATCATACAGAGTTACTTAACAAACTGTATTTGTATGGTGTGAGAGGAATTCCATTACAACTCATATCTTCTTACCTGTGTGATAGACAACAGCAGATTCAAATACAAGGTCTATGTTCAAGAAGTCATAGTGAAAAATCCTATTTATCAGATCCTAGGTATGTAAATTTGGGTGTTCCTCAGGGAAGTATTCTGGGTCCCCTTTTATTTCTAATTTATATAAATGATTTGCCAAAATATATCAAACATCCAATGACTTTGTTTGCTGACGATTGTACAGTGGTTATTAAGCACAGTGAAAATTATGAATCAGAAATAAATTCAACACTAAATCGTATAATAAATTGGCTAGAGTATAATAATTTGATACTTAATTTTGATAAAACAAAAATTGTCCATTTTAACCAGAGGAAACCTGAAAAACATATTGTACTCCAATACCGCGGTCAAACTATTGAAGCAGTTGAAGCTATACAATTCCTGGGTGTCATGATGGATAAGGGGTGTAGATGGCACTTGCATGTGGAGAACATATGCAGTAAACTAAATCAATATGTCTACGCACTTAGAAAATTAACTGCAGTTTGTGACGAAAAATCCTCGCTTATGGCATACCATGCATATGTAACTTCAACCTTAAGATACAATATAATATTTTGGGGTAATTCAGTAAATAAGGATTCGGTTTTCAGGGCTCAAAAGCGTTGTTTGAGAGCTATGTGTGGACTCAAGTGGGACGAAAGCTGTAGAGACACCTTTATAAGACTCAAGCTTTTGACGTTCCCATGTTTGTACATTTACGAGACTGCTATTTTTGTAAAAAAAAACATTAATTTATTTGACATTAAATTAGCACCAAAAAAAATATTACGCCCAAGGCCACGACACCAATTAGTGACTCTGTCAGCTAAAAAAATGTTATTACATAAAAACATTTTTGGAATGGCTCCTAAGATATTTAATAAATTGCCAGATTGCCTAAAAGATCTCAATTTTAATTTATTTAAGTATAAGTTAAAATTATTGTTAATTAAAAAATGCTATTACCGAATTGACGATTTTTTAAATGATAACAATGACCTTATTATTATATGACATTAATATTTTGAATTATTTTGACATTGAATTATTTTTCTATTTATTATTTGCAATTATTTTAACGTTATTTTTTTCCCTATTTGAATGTTATTATGTTATTAAATTATTATTTGTTAATGACTGTTTGTTAAGTATTATAGTAATTTTTAATATTTTGTAAACACCATATATTTATACACCCAAATGGGTAGTTATGGAGGAACACTAATATAGAAATAAGACCAATGTATTTACTAACCCATAACAATAAATAAATTATTTGAATTTGAATTTGAATTTGAATTTGTGCGTGTGAATGGTACATGAAAGTGTTTATGATATCGGAAGTGTCGCGGTGGTGCATATAAGCAAAGCATGTCTGCAATAAGTTGGGAACAGTCCAAACTACCTGTACATATATCATGCAACAATGACATTTCAAGCATAGTGCGTCTGTCGTTGAGAGTAATGAGACCATGTTTTTTGCAAGACACCTCATAGTCATTATTAAATATTCGACTTCGATAGTTTAAGTGTCTGACAAACTTACGTTGTATGCTTTCTATTCATGTTCGTACACATTGTACTGCGGGTTCCAAATGGGGCAGCAGTATTCTAGCAAGCTACGGATATATGCAAAATACAATATGCGTAGACAAGTTATATCAACGAAAGGTTTGGTAACACGGAGTATAAATCCTAAACTTTTATATGCTCTATTGACCACGGAATCTATATGTTCAGCAAAGGTAAGTTTAGTATCTAGAAGCACTCCAAGATCATTTATTAATTTTACTTTATTAATCTCAATATCATTCAGCTTGTAATTAAATACTATCGGGCTATGACTACGGGTAAAACTAATATGCGCACACTTAGCTATATTAATACCGAAGTCTATTTAAATTATCTTGTAGCCTGATACAGTCCGCCTCACTTGTTATTTTGTGGTGTACTTTTTTGTCGTCAGCATATAATAGAAATTTGGCGTATTTGAAACACTTGCTAATGTACAGGTATGCTATGTAAAATAACGGGCCTAACAAAGAGCCTTGTGGTACGCCAGAAGGAATCCTGATAAATGATGATCTGTGTCCATTTATTATAACAGCTTGCGTACGTTTAGTAATGAATGACGTTACCCATCTTAACAAATCGCCATGAATGTAACATGTAGTTACTTGTAGTACCTCCAAAAATATGTGTACAAAGTTTCATGATGATCGGTTAAGTAGTTGTTGTGTAAAAACGTAACAAACAAACTCACATTCACATTTATAATAATAGTAGGATATGCATATAGTGACAGAAGGAAATAACAATAAAGAAAAATTCCAAACAGCTGAAAGTATAGTCTATGGAAAGTATAGTGTATAGTCTTCATAGTATAGTTAATTGGATTGGATGTTGACGTGACTGTCGGTAATATATCATCGTGCTCCTCCTTTTGTGTCTAACCAGCAACTGAATGACCAATTACAATTGCATTTTCTGTGAGTTGCATCCATATTTTATAGTCGCACGTGTGCTTAAATGCACACGTGCATCGGGTTGGACAGACTCTACTCTATAATACCATCGCATCTATTAAAAATGAATAAACTAAAATAAAATAAAAATAAAGTATGTTTTTGTACGTGTACTCCTAACCAAAAAAAACCTGCCAATAACTAACCTTGGGCCTATATTACAATGCGTTTTTAACAAATCGCATGAAAACTCGCAAAACGGACACAACCGACGTCCCCCACCTCACCCGCCGTGCGTAGGATTACGCTACACTATTTTGGCTATAATGGCTTACAAATAAGATATAGATATATACTGTCGCGGGCTTTTAGGTAGGTCTATTTAAGATACACATTTTCACCATACATTACATATGTGTAACTCTAGCGGTTTTGGCAGTGACAGAATAGCTCGCAGATGGTAGATTTTTATCCGACTTACTTGACACTTATCGTCATATTTTGGACAATCACACAATATATTGATAAATCGTAGCCTATGTGTTATTCTAATGTATATAACTTGATACACCCAAAACTTCTAAATATTATGTTCCTAGGTTCAGTGGTTAAGATTTTGTATACCTTTTTTGCAATAAAAGGTAGCCTATGTTCTTTCTCAGGGTCTAAAGATTGGCTGTGCTAAATTTCATCAAAATCGGTTGAGAGGTTTAAGCGGGAAAGCGTAACAGACAGACACACTTTCGCATTTATATATTTAGTAGGGAAGTAGGGATAGTAGGGATTTAACAACCTACAATTCAATAACAACTATGCACAACAATTTTTATATTTAATAGGACAATTAACTAAAATAAGATAAACTACATACAAACTAAAATTCCAAAAATAAACATTTTTTAAAATTGTTAAGTGGAATATTAAAAATATCATATTTACTATCAAGGGAGTTATATAGACGAGTCATTCTGATAAATGGATTGTCATATGATATGTTATTGTTTACTCTGGGAATACTGAACAAATCACGATGTCTAGATGATCTGGTCGTTATTTTAAACATTATACAGTTGATAAGTTGACTATCCAAATCACTGTTCACAATTTTATATAGTATGGTAAGGTCACTGACTGAACGTCTAGCCTGTAGACTCTGAAGCTTAAAATGCTTCAACCTTCCTGCATATTCAGGAAGGGATTGGCGAAGTCCACTCTTAATACAAAGGTGTCTGACAAATCGTTTTTGAATGGATTCAAGTCTGTTAGTGTGGGTAGCATATATCGGTACCCAAATAACAGAGCAATACTCCAACTAACTTCTGACTAGAGCTGTGTACAATATAATCAGACTGGCAGAATTTCTAAATGGTTTGGTTGTGCGTATTATAAATCCCAACAGCTGATTAGCCCTAGATATGATAAAATCATAATGAGGTCGAAACGATAGTCTCGAGTCAAAAATAACACCCAGGTCACGTATGATAGTAGTTCTATCTATGGTTACACCATTTATTGTGTACGAATAACTACAAGTTAAATTTCTTCTTTCTTTTTGCATTTACTAATATTAAGAGACATAAGGTTAGATTTACACCAGTGAGAAACCAGATCAAAATCTTGTTGTAGACGTTCGCAATCATGGACAGATGTGACAGTACTAAATATTTGAATGTCGTCTGCATATGCCAAACATCTACCATTTAAGCGGTCTAATAGGTCGTTTATGAAAATCAGGAACAATAACGGACCAAGATTGGATCCCTGTGGAACGCCGGATTCAGCGAAAAACGGCGCAAAGTCATATCCATAGACTGAAACCAGCTGTGTGCGATGCTGAACATATGACTCAACCCATCTCAACAAATTACTGTGTATGCCCAAGTGCTCAATTTTAGATATAACTATTTTGTGATTGACGCGGTCGAACGCCTTGGCGAAATCGGTGTAGACCACATCAGGATGATGCAAAATCATTGTAATGCGGTTCCTTGTCAATGCGGTTATAAGCAGGTTGTGCGATCATACTTTCAAAGAACTCATTGATAATTCTTTTTTTGTTGAAAAGAAGATATTTCAAAGGTGGTTCCATGAGAAAGAAATCAGGGTTTAACCGACTTCAAAAAAGGAGAAGGTTTTTAAAATGACTGTTTATATCTTTTTTATGTTTGTTCGCGGATAACTTCGTTGTTTAGGAACCGATTTTGATGATAAGAGAATCAGAGTTTAACTTCTTCAAAAAAGAGGAAGTTTCTCAATTCAGCCGTTTACATTCGTTGATTTTGATTATTCTTTTTTTGTTGGAAAGAAGATATTTTAAAGGTGGTCCCATGATAAGAAAATCAGGGTTTGATGATGGTAGACCAGAGAAATCGAGGGGATCTTCATCGTAGGGGCGACTAGTGCATTTGTTAAGTTTTTTTTATTATGTCTAATCGTTTCCTTCTATCATTTTTCGTCTGAAGTAACCGTCTTCTCTTCATTCGAGAAGCATCTTTGCTCGGTCTACCCATCACTTAAAATCGTAAAATAAAATAATTTCTAACCAAAAAAAACCGACTTCAAATAGTAAACTAAAAAGCAAAAAATATTTTTTTTTCGCACAAAGTAATACGTATTTTTATTTAGTTAAATAGAAATGATTTAATAATTATTTTATAATTTTAAAGTCGGTGCCAAGTAAAACTATTTGTACAAGTAGTACTATTTGAAGTCGGTTTATTTTTTCTTAGAAATTATTTTATAATAAGAGCGCGACTGTACCATATCGGATAAGTATGGGCAGAGTTTTTTGACGACAGGCGTGGACGAACGGTCTAGCGACTGGTTTGTTGCGCGTAAAGTCCCGGGTTCGATCCCCGGTCGGAGCAAATATTTGTTTCATAGCTTTTATTTGTAGTATTTAATGGTATTAAATATTTCAAATATTAGTTAATAAAAAAAAAAAAGAGATGGATATTTGCTTCGGGTCTGGTTATCAAAGAGTGGTAGGCAGTGGTACCCAGTCTGCCGATCCGGGGTAGTACCACCACTTACAAGTATACAGACCGTGAAGTGATTTGATCACGTTTCGGGATCAGCTTGTAAGTTGCCGGTTCCATCTAGGCCGGCATAGTGGATGTGATTGCTACTCACAGTTATTGAATTGTAGTAGCAGTGACATTCATTCATGGACCACACTTTGGCTTAACATCAAGCGGGGTGCTGTCATATGTCGAGTCACAATAAAAAAAAAAAAAAAAAAAAAAAGTTTATTACAGTGGAGGGTACATGTTTATCTACTACGTTGTATAGAATTTTGTAGAAAAGAGACACTGACTCTTCAACTGTGCCAGTATGTAAAATGTCCCAGTTAAAGCTCCTTAGTTCATCATTGATTAAGTTGTAGTCCGCTTTCCTATAAAGATATCTTTGTATTCGTGCATTCGACATGGGAGATATTATTAAGTCTGTCGCATCTATGTTTAATGTGGTATAAGCAACATCTTTTGAATGAGACCACTTATGTTGCATTCTTTGATTACATCGACAGTCTTGAATATCTATAATTGTAAAATTGTTATTTTAGGAGATTTTAATTTATATTCAGCATCGAATGTTGTCAATAGTTACTATGAGTACTTTACTACATATTGTCAATTGACTCAGTATAATATTGTACCTAATAGTAAGGGCCGTTTCTTAGATTTAATATTAAGTAATTTGCCACCCTGTTCGGTAAAGTGCGTGCGGCTGGCTTGGGTTTAAGTGATTACCATCCTCCTCTCTGTACTCGACTGTACCGCGCGCGCGCCGACTTGTTACTGACCATGATGTTAGCAAGGCTGTGCCGGAGGAATGGAACTTTAGAAAAGCTAATTTTTCAGTACTTTATGATAAGGTATTAAACACTGATTGGTCTGAGCTGTTCAATATTACTGATAGCACAGCGGCAGTTTCCTTCTTTTATAAAAAAATAGACACATGTCTGTTAGAGAGTGTTCCTAAGAAGAAGAAGTCTAGGTGTGATAACAGGTACCATTACCCCGTGTGGTATGACGATAAAATAATTAATGATATAAAAAATAAATATTATCATCTTAAATAATATAAAAAGTATAAGTTGGGTGTTGATTTTGTTAAATTCTCTGAGCTACGGAACACAGTTAAGTATCAAATTAAAATTCTATTTAAAAATTATGTACGTAGAATTGAAATGTCGATTAAAAGAGATAGTAACCAATTTTGGTCTTATATTAAGGATAAGCAGAAAACTTTGACAACTTCAGTCCCTGACTCTGAAGTTGTCAAAGATTTTGCTTATCACTTTAAAAGTGTATATCTGAACTGGGAACCGAAATTGGATGTTGACAGATTTTTACAGCAGGATCAAGGTATCAGCGGATTAAGCCGCGTTGCCATTAAGGCGATCACCTTTAATGATCTTAAAGCTGCATTTAATTGCCTTAAGCCAAAGTTTTCGTGTGGTCCAGATGGCATTCCGCCATTTATTGTGCGTGATTGTCGCATGGCGCTGGCTAACCCTTATTATTTATTTTTAACTTAATATTAAAGGTCGGTGTGTATCCAGCATGCTGGAAAGTCTCGAGGGTGATCCCAATCTTTAATTCTGGTGAGAGGTCTTGTGTAAGTAACTATAGACCAATAGTTATACAGTCTCCTTTTGGAAAACTATTTGAGAGTATTTTATACAATGGTATTAGAACTCAACTAGTTCCCTGGTTTACAGATGCCCAACATGGATTTCTGCCTGGAAGGTCTACAACTACTAAATTATTAACCTTCCTCAGCTATGCCACATCGGCAGTGGATGCTCGTAGACAGGTGGATGTGGCGTATTTCGATTTTAGGAAAGCGTTTGACCTGGTGGATAATGACATATTGCTCCGGAAGATGGCTTTGGCAGGCTTCACACCCAAACTTGTCCGCTTGTTTGCAAGCTATTTTTCAGATCGAATGCAGTATGTCCATTATGGCAATTCGAAGTCGGAACCCTTCTATATTAGGTCAGGAATAAGCCAAGGGTCAAATTTGGCCCCTTACAGTTCCTCGTCTTTATAAACGACCTCCCGAACGTTATCACCAACGGTTGCCAAATTCTTTTATTTGCTGATGATGTAAAGCTGGTGAAGTCAATTGAAAATCAGCAGGACTGTCTCATATTTTAACACAACGTAGATAAGGTGCATTTGTGGAGTGTGGAAAACCACCTTGATGCAAATATCGAAAAATGTTTAGTCGTATCGTTTTCCAGATCTCAGCATGTTATTTGTCATCCTTACACACTGACTGGAGCCCCACTTACATGTCATGATGTAGTGAAGGATCTTACTTGGATATTACTAAAGTGTGTGCCAAGGCCAGGAGAAATTTGGGATGGGTAATGAGACAAGCACGGGATTTATCTGACCCTGCTACAATAACTGTGTTGTACAATTCGTATGTCCGTAGCGCTCTGGAGTTTAATGCCATAATATGGAATCCCAGAGAAAGCACATACACGCTAATGATAGAAAAGGTGCAGAAATTGTTTTTTGTTTTTTGTGCAGAAAATAAGAGATTTATACAAAAAGGTCTATGGCTATTATCCCTTTTTGTACCCTACGGCATTCATTCTTGGTATGCTGAATTACAATTCCTTGGAGGTTAGAAGAATGGGACGTTGGTGTTATTTATTTTAATAATCCTAAAGGGTAATTTGTACCTACCTGAGGTGTTAAAGCGTATCTCACTGTTCGTTCCTAACAAATATGTACGCGCGCGCGGGCATCGACTATTCGCAGAGGAGAGTGCTCGTACGCACTTACTGCGGAGCGCCCCTGTCTACCGTGCAATCGTTTTGTTGAACAGGATCCTACATGGCAACATGAATTTCGACGCTTTCGCATCATCGGATGCACAAAGCGATAAAATTGTATTGAATTACTTGGAGCGATTAGGTTAAGCTAGGTTAGTAAATTAAGCTTAATATTAAGATTTTTTGTAAGAAATATATTGTATTAGTTGGATTAAGTCTGTAATGTACAATAAATAAATGTTCTCTTACTAACGGCGAGTTTGACACGGAGACGTTGATGGTGAAATTGCAGAATATGAGATCAAGAGTGTTACCGTACACATTGGTGAACCTGTTGTGACATATTAATATAGTTCATTGTATTAATTAAGTTCAACGTTGCATTTCGTAGATATATATCTATTTAATAATTGTAATATTTTATTAAATTTAATTGAAGACCTTGAGTATCTGATGATGCACCATGAGGATGCAAGGGATATTACTATAGTGCCATGACTAATGTTGTTTCTTACTTATACCGATATAAGGCTGGTGATATGACTCAAAGTGTATCAGTTGTTTCGGGGGTTTCTAAAAAAATGATTTTGATTTATAAAAACAATCACATGCATTAAAACTTAATATCTAATTGTTTATTCGATTACAGAAGCAATATTAAAATATAAACAAAAACTCCAAAATTAATAATAATAATGCAATATATACACTTGCATACATCAACTGTAATTGCTATAGATAGACTATTCCAACATTATAAAAAGATAAGAAAAGTCAAACATATTTTCATTCTGTGCTGAATAATTTGACGCGATAACAAAAATCGCCGAAAGCGTCTGCGGTTTCGCTCCACAATCGCAATGCACCACCGTTGCGCAATCCAACTATCATTATAAACAGGGCCGCCCTAAGCATATTCAGCGCCGGGGTGCGAAAGTCAAGGCTCCGCTCGCGTGGTCTCAGTGTAGTAGGTACCTATCGAAGTTTATGGTGGTCTAGGACTCTGCGCCCGGGTGCACCGCACCCCTTGAACCCCCGGGTAAAGACGGCTCTGATTATAAATATAATTAAATGTTACATTTGTCGTATTAAAACATTCGCGAGACATTCCAGATTAATTATAAGACAACTTGATTGTAAGATATATACGGCCAATGATAACGATAATAAACATGTCTGAGCCGTGAGCGGTTCGGTGGCAACGCGTGGCCGAATATGCAGACGAGCGTGCGCGCTGTTAATGATGCGATTAGATATGCGGCCATGCGGTGTTATATAGCTGCGAGGCGGGCGCGCGGCACTCATTGCCACCAGCGACATGTGGCCATTGGCATTGGCGACGTTGGCGGCCGTGCTCGCGGCGCACGCATCCCAATACGACGACCACTATCACCCGCAAACGGATGCCTACACAGCGGACGATGTCGACGACGCCGAACTGGACGCCGCGCACTGGCTCAAATTGGGACAGGACGCGATCGAATCGCGCAAGCACAACGTGCACCGCGACGGCGCCGCCAAGAACGTAATTTTTTATCTCGGGGACGGCATGTCGGTGCCGACGCTCGCGGGCGCCCGCACCCTGCTCGGCCAACTGAACGAACGCACCGGCGAAGAGACGCAACTCTCTTTCGAGAAATTCCCTGTGGTCGGCCTGTCCAAGGTGAGAGAGTGAGTGAAGTGTTCGCGGCGGGCTGGCGGCCGACGGAGACTCAGTGTCCTCTTGTTGCAGACGTACTGCGTGAACAACCAAGTGGCCGACTCGGCGTGCTCGGCGACCGCGTACCTGTGCGGCGTGAAAGCCAACCTGGGCACGTTGGGCGTGACGGCGCGCGTGGCCCGGGGCAATTGCAGCGCCTCGCTCGAGGACGCGGTGCGCGTGCGCAGCATGGCGGCATGGGCGCTCGACGCGGGCAAAGACGTCGGCATCGTGACAACCACTCGCATCACGCACGCCTCGCCCGCGGGCACCTACGCCCACAGCGCCGACCGCGGCTGGGAGGCGCACGCGCCCCACGACGGCTGCTACGACATTGCGCACCAGCTCGTGCATCACGACCCTGGCAAACGATTTAAGGTGCGTATCCACGATGCAGTTGAGGAGGAGGCTTATATTGAGTGGGAGACGACACTAAGACACCGGTGCATTAAGTGTTCTCAGCTGGTTGCAATTACCCACCCTACACAGATACAAATCCCCCCATAGTGACCACGTCGCGTTCGGGGACTAGTTTGTGTAGCACCAGTTGCGTAGGGGTTGTGGATGCGGTTAGGGACAGTGGCATCCAGCTGACTTGCTGTATTCAGGAGAATAGGAGATTTTAGAGAATCTGTTGTAGCGGGGCTGAACCGGGTTCTTGATCGTATTACACCTTCGCTGCGACTTGAATCACAGGGACCACATCGAGCGGCCCTTCAAAAACAAAGTTCTTCGCGCCAGAGCTTTCCCTCCTACTATACAAGGCTCAAATTGTCTGTTGCGCGGAGTACTTTTCGCATCTCTGGGACGGCTACAAGTATATTTTTTATTGTGACAGCACCCCGCTTGATGTTAAGCTGAAGTGTGGTCCATGAATGGATGCCACTGCTACTACAATTTAATAACTGTGAGTAGCAATCACATCCACTATGCCGGCCTAGTTGGAACCGGCAACTTACAAGCTGATCCCGAAACGCGACCAAATTACTTCACGGTCTGTATACTACCCCGGATCGGCTGACTGGGTACCACTGCCTACCACTCTTTGTTAACCAGACCCGAAGCAAATACCCAAATACTTTATTTTTATTAACAAAAATTTGCAATATTTAATATAATTATTAAATATTACAAATAAAAGCTATGAAAACAAATATTTGCATCGGCCGGGAATCGAACCCGGGACTTTACGCGCAACAAACCAATCGCTAAACCGTTCGTCCACGCCTGTCGTCATGTGTCAGCTTATGTGTTCTCTCAATATTACCTTACATACAAAATATAACCTTGGATCTTTCAATCGATGCTTGAAGAAACACCTTTGACCGGCATAGTGACGGCGACTAAGGCAACCGTGAACCTCTTCTTGCTTATCATCATGCGGGTCGAGGTCAAATGTCACAATAAAACAATGCTAAGCAGTGGACGTCTCCTGGCTGATGCGGTTTGTTGGTTGCGCAGGTGATCCTCGGCGGCGGCAGAAGAAACTTCAGGGCGACCGATGGCGGCTTAAGAGAGGATGACCGCGACCTCACAAAAGAGTGGCTGGCCGACAAGGAGGAGAGAAACGTTAGCGCCGCGTACGTGGAAAACCTGAAGCAGCTGCGAGAAGTTGACCTCAACCGCACCGACTACCTCCTAGGACTGTTCTCTGAGAACCACGCGCCCTACGACGCTGAGAGAAATGAAGAAACCGACCCCTCCCTCAGTGAACTAACCCAGGCCGCCATCCAAATCTTGAAGCGCAACGAGAAAGGCTTCTTTCTGTTTGTGGAAGGTACGTATGAGGCGGTGGTACTTATATGTATATATATATACTCGTACAGTGTCTGAGTTGTTTGTAATGTTTGGCAGGTGGTCGCATCGACCATGCTCATCACGACAACAGAGTGAGGCTCGCGCTGCTGGAAACCATCGAGTTCGCGAATGCAGTGGAGAAGGCGGACGCGCTCGAAGACACGCTCGTCGTGGTCACCGCCGACCATTCGCACGTGATGGCATTCAATGGCTACTCGCAGCGTGGACGCGACGTTCTCGGGCCTGCGCGTGACCGCGACCGCAACGGGGTGCCTTACATGATCCTCTCGTACACCAACGGCCCCGGCTTCCGCTCGCACTCCGCCGATGGCTTGCGGACAGATCCCACTGCTGAGAACACCTTCGGTGAGTTGCAATTCTATCCTACGTATATATATACAGTTTGGCCGAAAAATAATGTCAGTAATTTCATTACAAAACTAAGTCAAAGTGCGGACCATCCGGAGAATAAGGGCTGAGAATTCGCCCGACTGTCAAAGTAGAGAGTTGTGTTCTTATATGTGTAGCGACCGCTACATGCCACCGCTAGATGGCGTTGCATTGCAAACGATTTACCGACAAAGTAATTATTATATATGCGCTCCGAGTACTCCTTTACTTTTCTAACTAGTGGAATAATGCTCCGCTAAATATGTATCTTCTTATAGATCGTATATTTGTGAGTTATTATGCGCAGGTTCAATGCGGTGGCGCACACACGTGGACGTGCCCCTGGGCTCGGAGACGCACGGCGGCGAGGACGTGCCCGTGTTCGCGCGCGGGCCGCAGCAGCACATGTTCACGGGCCTCTACGAGCAGAGCCACCTGCCGCACCTCGTGGGCTACGCAGCCT
The DNA here is from genome assembly GCA_905220615.1 of Tinea trinotella. Lineage (NCBI taxonomy): Eukaryota > Metazoa > Arthropoda > Insecta > Lepidoptera > Tineidae > Tinea > Tinea trinotella. The sequence goes on along the minus strand of HG992320.1, from coordinate 30,974 downwards.
GCCTCGGCGCCGGCAGGAAGGCGGCCGCGTGCGTAGACGCCGCTCACACGCACCTCGCCGCCATGCCACTGCTCGCGATGCTGACGTTGGTGGCGATGTTGAGAGGTCGACTCTTTTGAAATACTCCCACGTAGATAATAACTTAACTATAAGGTAGCTAATTATAATTAGGCTTTATGAGCTCTCACATCAAATAACATTAATGTATCAATTATTTAATAAATCACTATCATCACTATCTCTACATAGTATAAAACAAAGTCGCTTTCTCTGTCCTTATATCCCTATGTCCCTATGTATGCTTAAATCTTTAAAACTACGCAACGGATTTTGATGCGTTATTTTTAATAGATAGAGTGATTGAAGAGGAAGGTTTATATGTATAATAACCTCCATTAAATAGTGGAGAAATACTGTTATTTTTAAGGTTTCGTAGGCTGAACCCTACGAGATTTATCAAAATAATGTACTAAGTATTGTACACATTGAAAAGGTCTACAGAAAACTCCGCTATGGTATATGTCTATCTCTTATGGATATCCCACAATAACATTTTTTTGTCATTTACTTTTTACGACAAATAATGGCTAATTTTTGAAGCGATTTTAAGCAATACAGCACGGATCCTTATCCAATTAAATACCTTAAATACGAGTACACTGTTGATTTAATATAGATCTATATGGCCCTTTACAGCATATGATTTAAATGAATATTTTTAAAGATATTACAGGTTTAAAAATTGCGGGACGTAGCGTTTCTCTTTTGTTGTTGATGATTGTTGATTATCTTTTGTTTTTAGTCGCACGAATAGCAAATTATTTTTTTAAGTATTTTTAATTGATCTCTGTCTATATTCAAGTTATTACTTCGCGTATTTTTGAAATCCCACAATTATATAAATAAATTGTAAAATATTTATGTATATTAAAAACCTGATTAGGTTAGGATTAATTAGGTAAATAATAAACGTAAGCTTTAATTTGATATTAAGTTACATTTTGTAATTTGATGACATATGATACATTAGAACAGGCTTTTGTGAATGCGAGAGAGTTGTGTCAGGATCATGGAAAGTGGCGCCACGTTCATTATATTATAAACGCGAAAGTTTGTGAGTATGGATGGATGGATGTTTGTTACTCTTTCACGCAAAAACTACTGAATGGATTTTAATGAAACTTTACAATAATATAGCTTATACATCAGAATAACACATAACACATATAATTTATAAACATATTGTGGGAATAATAAATAAAATTAAAAACAAAAACATAAAAACAAAATAATTTTCCCATACAAAATTACGTGCGTTATTTTGGATAAACTAAGAAAAATATATCAAGCTGTCGAGAATTGAAAACAAATTATTATATTATGTTATATTATATTATATTATATTATGTTATATTATATTATATTATATTATATTATATTATATTATATTATATTATATTATATTATATTATATTATATTATATTATATTATATTATATTATATTATATTATATTATATTATATTATATTATATTATATTATATTATATTATATTATATTATATTATATTATATTATATTATATTATATTATATTATATTATATTATATTATATTATATTATATTATATTATATTATATTATATTATATTATATTATATTATATTATATTATATTATATTATATTATATTATATTATATTATATTATATTATATTATATTATATTATATTATATTATATTATATTATATTATATTATATTATATTATATTATGTTATATTATATTATCTTTACTTATATTATAACCGCGAAAGTTTATGAGTATGGATGGATGGATCCATACTCACAAACTTTCATGTGAGCATTCAATGCGTCAAAAATATCTATACAACTGTGCTGCTGACTGTACATTATAATGATAGATTTTGAATGCATTATCTGCAACGAGAAATGGACGCATTATAAGGGCACTTCCGAAAATAGATTTATTTTATTTTAATATACAACTTTATTTATTTCTTTTCTTTGCTGGGAGGATGATGAGAAATAAAAACAAATTGTAAATTTTGGCATATTAGTAAAAATATATTGCTTAAAAACCTATGTTGTATCATTTATAAAGAGAAACAATTATATTATTATATACTAGCCGGGTCAGCTAGTATATAATAATTTAATGAATTCTGTTATTTCTATTAACTTATTAAAATTAGAAAAATACTAAGTGAAATGAATGAAATTTCCCAATTGAAGCAAATATTTGATTGACGTGACACATTGGTGAGCAGTGTCCGTATGGATTGGGGCGATGACACAGCCACTAACGGGCACGGCGGGTTCTCTCAATACTTAAATAGGTTCAAGTGTAAGGAGAATCCTTCGTGCATCTGTGAGCCCGTTTTTTATTGTGACACGACATCTGACCACGACCAGCCTGATTTTAAGCAAGAGGTGGTCCACGAGTGACGACGACTGAAAAAACCGAGTTAGTTCTCGGTTGCCCCAGCCGTCGTCACTATGCCGGCCAAAGGTGCTTCTTCACGCATCGTTTGAAGGATCCAATGTTATAGGAAGGGGAGAATACATAGGCTGTCAAAGCATTCCACTTGTCGATTGTTCTACAAAGAAAAGACGCACCGAACTTTTTAGTTCGACTGCCGATTCGGTCGACAAAATGCGGATGCTTCCCCCGCCCAGTATTACCGGTGTATTACGCGGGTATTACGGGTGTGAAAAGACGAGGTAGGAACAATGTTAAAGAGCCCCTTGGGACATTCTCCGTGGTATAGGCGATAGAGGACGCACAGAGCCGCCATGTCTCTGCGTAGTTGCAGGGGCTCCAGAGTTCGTGTAACCCTTGCATCTCCTATAATTCGGACAGCTCGGCGCTGCAATGAATCCAGGGCATTAAGAGGATATTGGGCAGAGTCGTCCCAGAGATGCGAACAGTAAGTACTCTGTCGTGAAATAAATAGACTTGAATTAGATTGATAATATATTAAAAATAACTAAATACTAATTACAAAGTCTATATAAATGACAGATAATTTTATAAAATATATATATAATCTATGTGGACGACCTTAAGACGTCCACAATACGATAAATCCCAATAAAGGTCGGCGGCTTAGAGGCTCACTCGACCAGGGAAAACTGATGACAGGACACGTGGCACCTGGACCCCAAATGTTTGGATGTGACTTAAAGGGTACTCACGCAACTCCTGGAGTCAAATCCCTTCCACAAATCCTTTAATTAAACTGATTGTGGGCTACCAAAATTGTACAATGATAAACTTCCATTAATCCATAAATTTAATATTCCATATGAATTTGGATGTGAAAATCTTTATGACGTACTTTATGATGAGGCACTGCAAGGTTCTGGGGTTAACTAGCCCCAGAACAAGGCCTATAATAATACTATAGTCAATACAAGACTGGAGGAAGACTCCGAATTCTGGGCTTTGCCTGCTTATATAGGCATAAAATCTTTCCATTCCAAAATCAAATGAAATTGGTAAAATAATCCAATTTCAAATGCAATAAAAACGATATTTATGCCAAAAGTGGTCAATTTTTGTGAAATAGCCTTCATACAGGCGTATTTTAAACCAAATTAAGAAAAATACCGGGTTGTCACGTATCGATGACATAAATGTCAAAATATGTAAACAAAGTAGAAAAAGTGTATTATCAGGCTTATTTCAGTGATAATCTAATAAAATAAATAGTGAAATATGTGGAAAAATATAAAGGCTATCGATACGTAAAAACCCGTTTACAGAAGTATATTATAAGTGATAAAAATATTAACATTAAGGTATGTAACGCAATTATTCACAAATAAACACAAATAGAACTAGTATAACATAATTAATTAGCTTAAAAATGAATTATGTAAGACCGTGTAAAAGCACGGCGCTACAACTCTGCGCAAGAGCGAATTTGAGGCTTGTATAAGAGCAGGCGAAGCTCTGGCGCGAAGAACCGTGGCACCTTGTTCAGGATGCCAAGTGTTACAAAGAGAAGGAAGGGGGATAAGCGAGGATTTTTTCGTCGTCTGCGTTGATCTGAACCAGGTTCTCGTGGCCCCAATGGGTAATACAATTAAGAACCCGGTCCAACTCCGCTACAACATACTCTTTCATATCGGCTATCTCCTGTTTTTCGGCTGCGGGGCGGGCAGTGTAGCGTCCATGCACCGTGCTGTCGTCTGCATAGCAATGAATCCAAGGTCCAGCGTGTCATTGATATGCAGAAGGAACAAGGTTGGCGACAGCAAAGAGCCCTGATGAACGCCGGCATTTACCGACACCCTGCGCGATGCGCTTCCATCCACAACAACGCGTATGGAGCGGCCGTGCAGAAAGTCGGCTATCCAGCCCCGCAGACGGTCGGGTAAACCGTATGCCTCGAGCTTGGAAAGAAGGGCATTGTGCCAAACCCTGTCAAACGCTTTGGAAATTTCCAAGCCGATGGCAAGGGCCTCTCCATTGCCATCCAACGTTTCACCCCAGACGTGCTTGGTGTACACCAGAAGGTATTACTCCTTATTTTCATGTATTACTCATAATTTTATATTTGTCACTATTAACTAGGCCATTTATATTGAATCATCTTTTCTTTGTTCTATGTGCTAAATAGTACTAATATGGTAACAATGTAATTTGTAATCTTCATGTATATTTCTAAGGCACTCTTTCGCCAACCTTTGACTTGTGCAGTTCACTCAAATATATCAATTATACTTTTACCTTTAATTCTATTATATATAACTTCACACTACCAACTCTTCATCTAACATCGCCGACAACAAGGCAAACTCCAAAAGCTGCGACTACCCGTGCGACTAATAGAATCTCGCCAATCCTGGAAACGCGCTGTGCCTCCGCTCTCTAAGACTTCTAGACGCTCTAGACGCTCTTCTAAAGACTTTCTTACAAGACTTGGTGGCACGATTAAAAGCTGCTTTCAACTCATCCACACGAGGATCCAGGCACTAGGAGCCGCATTTTTTGCTGATACAGCAACCGCGCACTTACCATTGTAACACGGCCTGCTCCGGTCGTTGCGAGATGCACAGTTGAATGGAATGTAATATTCCATCCCCAGTGCAATCTCATCAATAACGTGCGGCACGGGAGCGAAGCGAAATAATTTCGCATTCCCTCCCAATCAGCTGACCGGTAGTGCCACAGACGTCGCACCTCCTCCCTGGCAGGAGGAGGCACGGAGCGTGGCACTGTCGTCTCGAACAGGCAGTGGTCAGAAGTCCCTAAAGGGGCCTTGACCGAAATTTTATACCCGGCCGGACGATTGGTCCGTAGAAGGTCCTAAAGAAAGGGGGCATGTACCAGGTACCCGGGTGGGCTGGGCCACCAGCTGAGTCAGGTCATGCAGAGCTCTCATCAGGGAAGGATTCTCCAAGTAAAGCAGCGCAACCATAGGCTAGGTTGGGGTTAGGTTAGGTTAGGTTGGGGTTAGGTTAGGTTGGGGTTAGGTTAGGTTGGGGTTAGGTTAGGTTGGGGTTAGGTTAGGTTGGGGTTAGGTTAGGTTAGGTTAGGTTAGGTTGGGGTTAGGTTAGGTTGGGGTTAGGTTAGGTTGGGGTTAGGTTAGGTTGGGTTAGGTTAGGTTGGGGTTAGGTTAGGTTGGGGTTAGGTTAGGTTGGGGTTAGGTTAGGTTGGGGTTAGGTTAGGTTGGGGTTAGGTTAGGTTGGGGTTAGGTTAGGTTGGGGTTAGGTTAGGTTGGGTTAGGTTAGGTTGGGTTAGGTTAGGTTAGGTTAGGTTAGGTTAGGTTAGGTTAGGTTAGGTTAGGTTAGGTTAGGTTGGTTAGGTTAGGTTAGGTAGGTTAGGTTAGGTTAGGTTAGGTTAGGTTAGGTTAGGTTAGGTTAGGTTAGGTTAGGTTAGGTTAGGTTAGGTTAGGTTAGGTTAGGTTAGGTTAGGTTAGGTTTGGGTTTTTTTTTTTTTTTTTTTT